>JAVTVJ010000024.1:7744149-10239973 GCA_034509425.1 Eopsaltria australis
TTGTTTATATCTGCAGTTGCCTCCCAGCAAAGAAAGATCTTGATGTGTTTCACCACGAACATTTTCCCTTATCACTCACCTGTCGCTTTTGAACAAATCAGATATTTTCCATTTTACTTAAGGAAAGCAAACAACTAGCTACTGATCTCCTAAGGTTTTGGTGGAATTATCTTTTCCATTTGAGTATCTCTGTGATCTTGGGCTCCTTACATCAGGGTGCTGAAAGCAAAAGCTGCTGAAGACTCTTGTTTGTTATTGAGAGGAGAATGATGGAAAGGAAGTGTTGTTTTCAAGACAGAAGTTTAAGTTAAAGCATCTGTTTCGGTGATTCTAAAGTTTTTAAGTGTCCAGACATGAAAGTCTGAATATTTGCGTATCATTATAAGAAGTTTGTGGAGCACTGTGTCCTGTGGGAGGGATTCCACACTGGAGCAGGGGAATGGTATGTGGAAAGAGGAGCAGCAGAGATGTGTGCTGAACTGACCACAGCCCCTCTGTCCTCCTGTCCCTCTGGGGAGGAGGAGGCTGAGAAAATTGGGAGTGAAATTGAGCTTAGGAAGAAGGGCTGGAGGGAAGAGTTGAGATCTTTTAAGATTTGGTTTTATTTCTTTTCACCCTATGCTGGTAATAAATTTGAATAATTTTTCCCTAAGTTGAGTTTGTTTTTCCTGTGATGGTGACTGGAGAAGGAACGTTTTGTTACATTTTTATTTTTCTCCCCTTTCAATGGAAAGGAGTGAGTGACAAAGTGACTTTGGTGGGCACCTGGCATCCACCACAAGGGTTTAGTATTATGTTTGAAAAATACAAACTTAAAACTATCAAAATTTTCTGTGCCTCAGCCCAAGTTACTAATATTATTAATGTGTAGTAAACTTTTCTTGTTATCAAGTGGTCAAGATTCAGAATATGTTAATAGAGTATATTTAATTTTTCAAGAGAACTAATAGTGGAACTTTTAAAAGTCTTTCTTCGGGTCTGTTGAAGTCACTTTTTTAGCATAATAAGCTGTCAAAATACTTTAGTAGAAGATAATTTTTTTGTTTGATTATTTCAGTAAAGAGTTATAAATGGAAAATATTGATCTCAGAAGTCAAGAAACAGCAGGTGTCAGAAATCATATAATTATAAACCACTGATGAGAACACTGTGAAATGCATTTTGGAAGATTAGGTTTTCTTTAAAAATTCTATTTCTGGCAAGAAAGTAGCAGTGCAAAAATTCTCAGACTTCTTGTTTCTTCTCAGTGTTGGTGTATAAGATAATTCTAAATTAAAGTAATATGCAAATGTAGGGGGCAGAGAGAGGAAAAATACCCTTTTTTATAGTGAGAAAAACTTCTGCATCCTGGGAAAAACTAGCCAACTCTAGCTCATGTGATAAAGCAAGTATCAAAAGCCCCTTTTTGATTCATGGTATGTAATTGTGAGTTTGGACTTCACTGGTAACCTGTTGCACAGCCACAGCAGTCTGTGGGGCTGCTGCTGCTTCCACCACCTGGAGTTCTGAGCAGGATTTATGGATTGTCCCGAGTACACTGCAGCTGATTAATCTCAAGGCAAAGCATGTGATGTTTTGCCATGTAAAAGTAAGATTTTGCAGTTGCATAACTTCGTGTGGGTAGAAGGGGACCAGACAAACTGAGACAGATCTGACAGGCACGGAGATGTACATTGCTTTACTGAGGGACTGGCAGATGCTTTCACATGAAAAAGGGGTGAAAGTTGTAAATTCTGCCCCTTCTTCAGAATGCTTCCACCTGCCTACACAGCATGACCCTCATTTTATCTCCACTCTGTGTCAGCCAATTGTCTCTGCTTTTGCCCTCTCTTTCTGCCAGAATAATGAAGTGTCTCCTTCAGGAGCCAGAGAAAGAGGTCCTAAAAGCTTGTTCTTGTCAGATTATTGATGGTTTTGTAGCCTATGTTATAGCAGGCTCTTCATTTGTTTGCTTCATTTAACTAGTAAAGAAATAATGTGACAAGTTTCTGCCTCATCAGGTAGGACAGGTAAGGCACTCTCAGATTTAAATATAAATAGATTAAAAAAATCTAGACAGTAGAATGTGGAAGTATTTATCTTTTTTTATTATTCTGCAGTTTTTGGAGGTCTAGCACTCTGAGCAAATGCAGGGGACTTCTGTTTTGTCATCCTGAAGACATAATTTTTCATCAGATGCCATCTGCAAATATGGCTAAACCTTTCAACCTGTGTCAGTCAATTATCTTGCTACCTACAATTTGGAAAATATGAGAACATGCAGTTGTCAAAGATTGATTTCCATGTTCTTATTTACATTAAAATTGTTAGTAGTTTCGTAAATTAAGGAGCCAAAAAGACTGTACCAGCGAGAAGGGAAGGAGCTGAAACATTACACACTGGATTCTCTGGTAATTTACCTTTTTTGTTTGTTTCTGCAAGTAACAGACAAACTCTCCAGTTTGGTGTTCTCTAGGATCCAGCTTGTAACAAAGAAAGTTCTTTCCTGGGTTTTTTTTTTTTCCTCCTAGGATCCATAAATTTGGTCCATTGAGAGAGCTGCTCTAACCAAGAAAAGACTGAATATCATGGGAGCAAATCTAGGTCAGTGAGAGGCTGATACCAAGGCATGTTTTGAGCAATCATGTACAGAATCATCAGAGTTCAGACACTTGGGTATGCAAAAGCAGTGTTATCCATCGGGAATCAGTGGGAAACAATCCTTGTTCTGTGAGCTGGGGGCTGCCTTTGGGTTTTGAAGGTCTGCACCATTGTTGAAAGGCAGACTTTTCTTGTTGGATGGCTTTAACTCTGTTCCACAGAACTCTTTGCCTTTTAACAGCCAGCATGAGAGGGGAGTCAGTGTTATCTGTCTAGGACTAGGAGAGGAAAAAGGCCTTTGGTCAGTTATGATCCTGCTCTTCCATCACAAGGGAAAAGATGCATTAGATATTGCCAGCATTTGGTTCATGACCCTACTGTGACAAAGCTGCTGTCGTACTTGGGGTCCAGCTGGGCTGTGCTGCCCATCTTTCTACATAGGTGGAAAAATAAAATCACAATTAAATCTTCTGGCCCAGTTTTGTGGAATAATTGTATTTCTTGTTCACATGTTTGCACAGCGGTCATGATTTGAAGCAGCTTTTTGGGATTTATGTGAGTTTTTAACTTTTAGGGAGATAAACAGAGCTCCTCCCTTGTCCTATGTTTTGGTCTTCTCACTCTTTAGATCTCTGCTCCTTATTTCCAGTCATGTTGCCCTTCTTGGCCCCCAGTCCAGTTCCTTTGGACTGGTAACACCCTCATACCTGGGACTCGTATCCTATCTTTATCCTTGACTTATGGATGTTTCCTTACAGCAGTAAATCACACTTTAGAAGTTTTATCCACCACTACCCACAAATCACTCCGTGTTCTGCAGTGTGTTATTACTGAATCTATAAATAAGGGAGTAAATCATTGGTTTCTGACTGGCAAAGAATGTGCCACCACATATGAAAATACATCAATTTTTAATTCATTTCTGAAGGTGACCCAGAAGTAAACCATCACCGTGCAAGTAAAGTAGAAATACACGTATAATACAGTTTCCTGATGAAGAATTATATTTTAAGAGCATCCTGTAGGATTTATGATTTCATATTTATAATTTGCATATGCTCCATATTTGTTTGGGATTTAACACGCTGTAATTTCATAGTTGTAAATAAATTCAGTGGGAACTGCTGCCATCTCCTGGTCGATGGTTAAATTATACACCGGACTCGAAAATGCAAGCTTGCATTGCAGGGAGACTTTCAAGGTCTTAATTGCTAAAGCTGAGCTTAAATTTCCCTAACACTTCAACTTGCAATATAGAACCCTAGATATTTGAGAAGTTGGCTTTGATTTTATGAGATTGACTTGAATTTAACATGAAAGAATGTCACTATTTAGTAATTATTTGTTTTTAATGGCACAAATGTCAGTATAAATATTAGGGCAGGTACCTTTCCTGTAAATTTGTGCTTGTAGATTTTGAAACTGAATTTTTATTTGTAAAAAAAAAAAAAAAAAAAAATTAATTGCAAATCTGAAGGCCATCTGATGCCTTATAGGACCTTTCCCAAGTGAGTTTGCCCCTTCTAGTGTTCTTTTTCCTTCTTCCCCAACCAATGAACTTATTCCCATTTTTTCTTTCTAGCAACAATTCTGCTTAAAGAAAAGTCAGCATGGTAAGATCTGCCAGGTTGGTGTATGAGCTTCTTGAGCTTCCTTGTTAATCTGTTCATGTTCCTTTTTTGTAATAAAGTGACTTTTAGCTTCATAATGAATTCCTCCATTCTGAATGGATGTCACAAAAAGAAAAATTTCTTAGCTGTGCACTTTGAAGTGTGCCTGAAAATGTCAAAACTCAGAAAATTTGTATGAAACAGGTAATTTTGTAGTTTTTTTCCTCAAAGTCTGTAGTGGTACAACATCATGCAAAGCTAAGACATCCTCCCTCTTCTTGTCTTCTTAGTAGATATATCACATTTGGAATACAGAATGTGAAAACACCTCATAAAATAATTAAGTCACAGTTCTAACACTATTTTGTTTTTTTTACACATAGCCTCTTTTAAGCTGTGCTCTAAGCTGGTGGATGTGTTCAGGGTCTCAGTACTAGCACTGTTACCAACCTTCAATTTCTTGTTCCTGTGAACTTTATCAAATTCATGTTTTACACTTATTGTTGCAGTGGTATTTAGTGTCTTCCTTTGCAGCATAGTTAGGCTGACTAATTTTTCATGTTGAATGGTTTATTGGCTCATACACAAAATGAGAGGAGAAAACTTTGAAATTTTGTCTCTGTAGTATCATTTTCAAATTCAGGAGTCACAGAGTTACATTCTGTTGGCAAGTTTATGTAACACATTCAGTTCTGTCTGGTCCCTCTGAAACACCTGAAAGAGTTTGTGCACAGAGAGAAGAAACCAAAGGAAATGCAAATTCCTTGTCATGCTTAGTTGCTTTTCTAGATGCTAATGCAAAGGCACACAATGTAACCAGTCTTTATGATTCTGTCCTATACAAAAGTTGAACTGGGCAGACACCCACTAACTTCACTATTTTATCTTTTTACTTTAGATGTTTGTTTAGATGTTTGGCTGGAAAAATAGTTGACAATGTAAATAATAGGCAGGAAAAAAAGTAAACTTATCTGAAAAGGGGAGTAGGTAAAGGAAAGACGGTAAAGTCTACTCCATGTGAATTTGATTAAATGTAGAACTGAACTTAATCTCATTGAGGATTTCTGTGCCTTGGCTTCAATATAATCATATTGTTGCCACAGACAGAACACATCATTGCTTTAACACTCATTTGAGTTTGAGTAGTTGAAGCAAAATAAAAAGGTTAAAAGTATAGTCTAGAGAATGAATTAGGACAGAATAGCTTTGTGGTGTTTTGACCTTAACGCCACTGAAAAACTACGAATTATTTCTGTGGTGGCAGGAGAGGATTTGAGGAACAACTAAAAGAACACTATAATAGGAATTTTTCCACAAACACAGATCTGTCTTTCTCCAGACAAGTGAAGACAAATCAGTATGTTGCTCAATAGATGCATAATTTATGAAAATATTGATGTAAACAGCTTAAGGAAAAACATGAAAGATTGGTATTGTCTCAGAACTTAGATGTTCAGTACCAGTGCCAACCTGACTATCTCAGCTTGGTCATATGAGTTTTCTGTCTCTAGATGCAGCATTAATTAGACTTGATGATCTTACAGGTCTTTTCTAACCTCAATGATTCTGTGATTCTACAATATTTTCCTTGGAGAGGTGTTTTGATCACTAAAAGACACGAAAGATTTTTTTGTGTGTGTGTCTTATTTTTGTGAGAATCAAGATGATGGCAACAAGGTCAACTGTGGGGAAAAAATTGTGAAATTAATTTAGTCTAAATTCTGTGGTGTCATTTAGCTGTGAATCATAGTTTACTCTTTCATCATCTCTTTTTGTAGTGCTGCTGTACTGCCAAACATAGCTTTTGTTCCATTATTTCTTTTTATTTTCTGCAGAGGTTGATTGTACTTCCTTGCTTTTGAGGTAGGCATATAATGTGCTTTGTGAAGGTCTCTACACCCTTTCCATTCCCAGCCTTTTAGGAGAGTCTGCCTGCCAGAATGCCCTGTTGTGGTTTGTGTGCAGAGTACAGCTGCTGCTCTCTGAGGAGAGGTGCTCTGGCAGGACACCTGCAATGGGGCATCCTGCCCAGGCCAGCACATGTGATACAAAAATAAATCATTTCACTGCAACAAAATCAGGCTCAGAAGCAGAAGAATACCTGTACCAGTGTACAGAGGCTGTACCACAGCAAGTGGCCTCAGGTCTGGGCCCTGGTGTGGTGCTGCTGGGCCATGCTGCTGCTGTCCTGCTCCAAACTGGATGAGCCACCCCTGCACTGCAGGTTTTGGATCTAATTACTGTTGACCCAAAGACATTTTAACACCATAAAGCAAAGAGGGGAATTGCTGATCCCAATTGATTGATTATATATAATGGAATACAGCACTTGTAGTAATGCTGCAATGTTAGGCATCTTTACTTGCATATGCAACTTTTAAATTTCATGTTGTAGTAACAAAACTTTTCATTATTTCCTTTAGATAAAGATTTTAATTACACACATCTAAACACAAGTTCTTGGCTCTGTGGGGTATCTTAAAGAATCTTTTCTGACACAAAACCCATTTTTCTCCAAAGAACTGCCATTGCACTGGAATGTGCAGCAGGTGAAGGAAATAATTATTTAATCAAATATACTGCTAAAGCTTCTGATGCCCAAACCCCCCAGACAATCTGTACTTGAGGAGCTAATTGTATTTACATTCTACAAACAGATCAGATTTGTCAGAAATGAAATTATCAAAAAGCTTAGAGGTAAGTGGGTAAATTGTTTCATTCCACTGGAGAGAAATTTCGTAAACTTCAAGGAATTTCAGATATTACTGACAAGTATGACTTTAGCCCATGGTTTTTAATGCTCTTTTTCAGTAACATTTGAAGACATCTTGTATGATTGGAGTCTTGCGTTTGCACGCCCTGTGGTGGTATGCATAATTGACTAATGATGTCTGTAATTTGCCTGTGTGATTAATTCATTTGAAGCTATAAATATTCTATATTAAATTATACAGAAAGTCAGCAAGTTTTTAACTGATTTGTTGAAAGGAAAAATAATTTCTGTATTTCTTTTTTGTTCACTAACCAAACAAAGAAATAGAAGAAATCAAGTTGTAGTTTAATGACAAAAAAAATTATAGCAAGAGTAAATAATGTAAGTACACAGTTTTCCTGTAATATGAATAGAAGAAGTTTGCTTTTGCTGATGATTTTTTAAAAAACTTATTCTATTAATGTTTTTACAAAATCATTCCATTACTTTATCTTTAAGTCTTTGGGGAACTCAGCGGAGAAAAAGTCTTGTGGAATTTGTATTGGATGTTTTCATGAGTTTATGAAACTTTGTCTTTTCTCTTCCATGAAATTAAATGTTTTCTCTTTCTCAGAATGAAAAAGAAAAAACCTGAAAAGTATTACTTTAAATGTTCAGAATTTTTGTAGCAAAACTTTCCATTGTTTGTATAAAGGACTAATAATTTTTATTCTTGTCTGGTTTTATTTTGACCTTACCAGGTTTTATAGCTTACTGGCATGTAGAGGCAAAAGTTTAATAGGATGACTTTATTTTACATATCTTCAGTGATTGTAGGACACACTGCCTGATCTAGAAGGAACCTATAAATATTCTGGACAACATGGGGGAGGAGGAGGGAGAAAGAAAATAATGATTTATATATCTCTCTTTGTTCTTTAAACAAATAAACAGTTGAGAAGACAAATCCTGTTGTGACAGCTTTGAAGAGATTCAGAGATTAATGAACTAATCTCAGGAAGGAAAATGTGGCCTGATTAAATCTTAAATATTTTCCTGTTGTTCCTCACAGTGTGTTCAGTCACATCAGTGTATCATCCTTGATGTGCATTGTGACAGAGCCATTGACACTTGTGCTGAATTCTCTCTAGGAAATTTTAGACTGTTGCTACTAAAGTAAATTGGGTGAGAATTATTAGTAGTTTGGATCACTAGCATTGTTTCCATTCATAGGTAAGTATATGCAGAACCTGGTCAGGACTCAAGATTTCAAGATTGTTCTCTTGTGGTTTAGGTCCTCTTAAACTCTTTGGAGCATCCATGGTGTTCGAGTGAGTTATGAACGTGAGGGAGATTTTGCACTCAATGCTATACCTTAATCTTTTCTTAGCTAGAACTGTATTCTAATGCTTGGTATCTACTGCTTTGAGCCTGCTGAGGGACAAAAAGGTGTTGAAGCAGTACTGAAGTTGAGAATACTGATGTTTAGAGTGGCAGTTCCCAGGTACCCTGTGTGTCTGTGATGACAAAACATCACCTTGTGCATGGCCTTGGAAAGGCTGCAGTGACCAAACCCTAACGATTCCCTGGGGCTGACTCCCAATAGGATGCACTGTGTGAGTGCTGAGGACTTCAGGCCAACATCTACAGGACTGAGAAACAGTTTTGGATAAGCCTGGCAGCAAAATCAGGAGCCAAGCAGATGAGCTACTGGTATCTGAAATGAAAAGAAGTCAAGAGCAGCAATATAGGTATGGGTTCTCTTCCACTTGCTTATAGCTTCCACATTTCAAACAAGGCAAAGTGGTCTTGAAGACAACTTTGGACTAAGCAAACCATTCTGGGGAGAGGCAGGAAGAAGGAGAGTTAATGTGTTGCTGGAGTTACTAACAAGTTATGTGGGAATTACGTGTGTTATGGCTGGATATTGAAGGATAATTCAGCTGTGGGAGTGTTCTGTCCATGTACTTAAGAGGCTATATTTGAAAATACAAACTGGAAAAATGGCAGTCTGAACTATATCAAAGCTCATGATGTTTGCCATAAAGCTTTCAGGTTAAGCCCATGTCCTACAGAACATGTTAAATGAATGGCACTATTAGGAGCTGCAAAAGTATGACATTAGAAATATTACAGCATTAATTGGCACTACTGGTACAGACCTTAATATTGCTACTTTAAGTTCTCATTGTTCACTTGCATTACAAATCTCTTGATGAATAGCTTTTTTACAGGATTGTCAGATTCAGCTTTGACAATTCATTTAATTTAATGGGTTGGTAATTCAGCTAGGTTAATTCCACAATGAAAGGGTCATCCTGAGAGTGTCTGCAACAGAAAACAAAGTAATCCCTTGCATCTTTGGCAAAACGAGTCTGGAGATTGTTCACCTCTATGGATGCTTAATCAGGAAAAATATGCAAACTGTAGGATCCAGGTCATGTGTTTTGCCCATTAAATATAGGAATAACCTATTTAACATAGAAGTAGCCATAGTTACACAGTAAACTAAAAAGTAAATTGAAAGTAAATTCGAGTATGTAGTCTTAAAAAAATTGGAAATGCTAA
This sequence comes from Eopsaltria australis, assembly GCA_034509425.1. Taxonomy (NCBI): domain Eukaryota; kingdom Metazoa; phylum Chordata; class Aves; order Passeriformes; family Petroicidae; genus Eopsaltria; species Eopsaltria australis. The sequence continues at coordinate 7,753,600 of JAVTVJ010000024.1, forward strand.
TTGAAATCTTGTTTAATAGACCAGATACTTCATTAGCAAGCATAAAATTCATACTGTGTTCCTGACTATATAAGCCAATAAAAGACCAGGAAATGAAATCAGTAAACTGTCATTCATTGCATGACAATTCTATAGAGTGTGATCCCATCATAAACCAAAGCAAGAAATATGCTCTGAATGTGAAATCAACCTAGAAATCAAATAGAAAATCTAATTACACTTTTTTTTATAGTGACAGCATAACAGCTATTAAATCTACGGTAATATCACTCTCCTTTCTGAAGTGTGACTTTTAACAGATATAGGACGTAAAAGTGGACAAGATACAGCAGTGTATTGGGAAGTGGCTGAGAAGATATTGATTCCATGGTACAGATCCTGTTGAGGTGACAACAGGATGCTGTATCAGCCCCCCCAGAGTGCTGCCCCTGTGCTTGCAGGGGAAAGTGTCTGCTCCTGACTGCAGAAATGGGTTCAGCCCCTGTGATATTATCAGAACTGCAGGTTTGGTTTATTGTGCTCATTAAATGTGCAGGAATGGAGCACAGGGCTGCCACATTTATCCTCAGACAGCCCTGATAACAAGGAACATTTGAACTGTTGTTTCTTATTTTTTTCACTCTCCTTTCCAGCACCTTTGTGTTTTCCTGTCTTTGTCCTTCCACCAGTTAACTTATTCATAATTGCTTTTCCTCCACTGGTGCCAGTTTTAGTAAATCCATACCCAAATTTGGTGTTTCTGACAGTTACCCAGGTAACCTTGGCCCTATAGTATCATTGAAATGGTGACCTGGGTACTGTGGGTGGTGGAGGACAACTTTTAAATGCTCTCCAGTGCTCTCACTTTGATTGTCTGTGCAGTTTTTCTTATTTAAGAGCCCAATAATCATCTGCAAAGGTTAAAAACCATCCTGTTGCTGTCTGAGAGGATGAGGACCAAATACCTGAAGGGCAAGTTCTTCTTAGGGCAAGAAGATGGAACAGCCCAAAATATCAGTATTCCCCATCACAGATTCAGTTCTTGAAAGGTGACAAGCTTTGCAGCTGTGGAATCTGACAGGGGCCTTCAGGCAGCTCCCTATTTTTATTTCATCTGCAGTGCCAGGAGCTGCAGTGGTAGCTTTATGCTAGACTTCAATTTCCAGAGATGTCTTTGACTTCAGGAACTGAGCTTCATCTGTCAAAACCTAGACCTTAGGTTCTTGAGAAGTTCTCTGTAGGAAATGAGTGCCCCAGTAAATTGTTTCAGTCCAAGAGCTGCAGTGGGCCTGACCATGCTGACATGGGGTCATCTCAGAGCAGAGCCATGTAGTGATGCTGTGCTGTTCCATATCCCAACCGCTGTTGTCTTCCTCCCTGGAATATTGCTCCTTTTTGGTACTCATTGTAGTGTGGCTTGTTGCTTTACAAGGGTCTCCTGACTCCCATTTTGGGGTGTTGAACTCATAACTGCTTCTAAAGTTTACTCCAAAGGGAAAATGAAATTAGACCTAATAAAGAAATAATTAAAAGAAAGTCTCATGCATATGAAAGTTTTAAACCTACTTGCATGGTATAATGAATAATTATTAATTTCACAGTGAAACTGGAGGTCATTATAAGGTAGTCATAAGACTAGGCTCATGTATTCTGAATCTTGGAAGCAATGCACTAAATGCTTTTGATGTCTCTTAAATGTGTTGCTTTTGCTTTCTTTAAGGTATGTCTGTTAAGGATTGAGTATCTTGCTTCCTGCTCTTCAGGCACAGATAATAGATATGTAAGGTAGAATTTAAATTTTAGTTGATGATCTTCAATTTTCAAACTGTTTTCATGGGATCTTTTATGAAACCTGAAAAGGAACATTGTTTCCCAGAACTGCTGTGAGTCCGGAGTTCAGGAGGATTACAGAATCAGGTCATGACTAAAAATTACCATACATCATTAAGAGCAGGTTTTGGTGGTAATGTGTCTTTAGAGGCACTGGAAAGTTCAGTGAATTCATCTTGCTTTTGTAACTTCTTCATTTCAGAATGGAAAACTTGGAAGATGTTTTATTTTTGAAAAGATGGTCCCTTCTGTTGGGATTGGACCTTATATATGTATGTTCTTATATGTATATATGCAACTTTAAGAGTACAACTGCCAGAAATGTGTTGAAAATTAACAGAAAAATGTGCAAGAATCTTGATACATGGTCAAAGCATAGGAAGCGATTTTCTAAGAGTAAGGACATTAGAAAATGCTACTTCAATTTTTGAAGTGTAGAGAAATTTCATCAGGTCCAAGCAGAGGTGTTATGGTAACTTTTGTTATTACCTTATGCATTTGTGTTACGATAATTTTACTAAGTAATTCAGAAAAAGTTGGTATATCATAAAAAGTGAAAAGGAATACCTTCTTGGACATTTGTAAGTTAAGACTAAAACAACAACCACCATCACTCCCTTCTAACCCACTTATGGAGGGGCAAAAATGCAGATTCTGCAGATGAATATTAGATGAGGATTAGAAATACTGTCAAGCATAACATAAGGGGATTTAATTCTTTGGAACAACTTGTCTGTGCTAAAAATCAGAAACTCTGAGGACATAATTTCGTACTGTGTTGCTGCAAAAAGCATGTCATCCACCGTGACAACTTACCAGTTAAAATATCTGTATGAAATGAAGATAATGAAACATTAATCCTGATGTCATAGGATCTCTCTGTAAAAAGTCTGATTATGATAAGCAAACATATACTTCACAATGGTCACTGATGCTTTATCTTCATAAAGAAAAGAACTAATTACTATATCATTTGAATGCAAAGATATAAGTGAGTTCTTGGTTCTGCTAGGGAATCTCTGAAGGTTAATTCTATTTATTTACGGAAAAAGTAAAACAGTAGGCATATTTTAGAACTTCCTTGGAGTTAAGCTTTTGTTTTGTTGAAATGGCATAATGCAGTTCTACATATATGAATGTACAGTTTCTTGAGGCTTTGAAGTCAAACAAATTTGGGAAATTGGTTTTTTTCCCCTTTTTATTATAGCTCTTATTATATTAGCAAATATAGCATGAATTTAAAAGCAGCAAAATAAAAAATGAGGAAATGCATGCAGAAGAGGGACATTTTTCTTTAATTTGAGAAAAAGGTCCCAACAGAGTTAAGGGCCAGGAGAGAAATGTAGCAGTTTAAGTAGCCTGAAGGGTCTTAGTCCTTCTAATGTTTCATGCATTAAAGCCAGAGAATTGAGAATTAATTCAAACTAAATGTGGCAAAGCATGGAAATATAAGAATCTAACTTTATCCTTTACTAATGCTTTATGGTAATTGTACAGCTTGATGTCTCTGATCTTAGATGAGATGGATTTAAGAAAAATACAGCCAAGTTTTTTAAAAGAGATCCTCATGGTCTCTCTTTTTACTACATGTATTTTCCTACTGAAATGTCCTTCAGGCATTGCAGAAGTGAAAATAATTAATAACTAGCATTACTAAAATATGAGGCAAAGCAGTGTCTGTCATACAGTTAATTTTTTGCAAACTATAATTACAAGATTTTAACACTGATTGTAATTACTTGAACATATGGCAAGAAATAGGTAATGAAACTGTTTTTTAATTGTGGTATAATGAGTTTCTGGATGTTCAATACTATTTCCACTGGGATACCAAAAATTTAAGAAGTGAGAAGAAAGAGAGAAAAGGAAAAAAAATTGTGTAGCTTAGAGTTGGTTGTACCTTTGAAAAGAAAGAAAACAGAATTAAAGAATAGCTTGTAGTTTTTTTTAAAGAATCTTCAGGTCATCTTTAGGTAAGGTTGTTATTGTATAGGTTGGGTATATTTGTAGAACTTAGAAATCTGTTTTTCTTAACATTTTGCAAGAAAAGTTATATAAGGTAGTAGAATGCCTTCTATTCAAAATATACATAAATACAAAGACACTTTCTTCTCTTGTATTTGGCCATGCAGATGAATTTTGCTGTAGTTATACCTCTGGTGGACCCTTCATAACTTGACTCTTCCCCAGTTTTTACACAGGTTTTGCACTGCCCAAGCCCATAACTATCCCAGTGATTATTCTCCAGAAACCTGTTACATTCTTCTGTGCTCAGCAAAGATCTGCCCAATGTGGTAAATCAGAAATAATTGCCAGTGGTGTTACTGAAGGGTTTGGATGGTATGGGCTCGTGGTTGGTATTGTTAAATGTTCAACATACAGGACAGAATTAGATCTTATATCTTAACATAGGTTTTATAATTTCTATTATTTCATTCAAAAGAAATTACAGTTTTGCAGCTTTTTTGGTCAAAATATGAAGGGACATGAAGGATTCGTAGCCTGATGTTTTCCCCCAACTCTGAAAATGTTGTAGTGGCACATATCTCAACTCTATGAGAGAAATAATCTTTATTTTGCTTCTTCTGTCTGAAGTGTGCAAAGAAATAGTGACTGTTATAGCCTGTGATGCTCCTCAATTCCTTCCTCTGAATCTGCATTAGCTCCTGTGCTCAGGCAGTGCCTGGAGCCTGCAGTGTAGTAGCTCAAATTCTGGTCAAGGGAATATTCTTTTGTGGTGGAGTTAGCAAGCCATCCCCTACTCCACCCAGCCTGCTCAAAAAAATAGTTTTTCCTTAAAAAGATATTGTGCATTTCCCTCCCCACCACGAAGTTGGTATTACTCACTAAGAAAAATCACTTTGTTCCAGACACATTTTTCTACAATCCTCTACAAAACCTATTTCATCATTTTCTCTGTAACTGCTTTCCTTTGCTCGAGATGGAAAGCCTTTTATTTAACTGATTTAACTAGGAATAATATTTCTTAAAAAATACGTGTTTCTAAAGCAGAAAAGTGAATGGCTTTTTCTTTTAGTGTATGTCCATAACAAGCTCTTTACATTTCAAAATGGTTGTCAACATATCACTGCCATGCCTGTCACAGCCTCTCTAAAGCTGTTAGAGTCAGAGAGTGATTTTTCTGCCAGAGGAGCCTGGCAGTGATTACAAGCCTGGAGATACTTCTGCTGTGCAGAAAATTATTATTGATGGTGATAAGGATAAGCCTGATGAGGGAAAAGATGTTGGGCTGAGTCATGTTAGGAGGAGGTGGGGAAGGTTGAGTTTTAGCACTGAGCTGCCTCTGGACATGTTCAGCAAGAAAATAATACCTTTTTGTAGCACACCTAGTACTAGAATAAACACTCTTAATCCTCTCCTGGGTTTTCCCCACAATTCAAAATTATTTTTCTAAAAATAGTAATATTCCTAGAGTATGTTGATGGTATCAAAAGAGAAATATCAAACTTGTTTAAGAACAGGGAGTTGCTCAAAGACCCTGAATGATGGTCTTAATACAATGGGAGGGTAAATATTTATTATTAAAAAATTCTAATGGTTTTCCCCTTGCATATTCCCCACTGGTGATTTTTCTGTGTACTCATTTTAGTAAAATACTTGTTTTTAATTCTATTTGAAACTCTTGGTTTCTCCTCTACCATTAACTGTAGAGCAACCTTCTTCTCGAGTGGTAGTTTTATATTGATCTCTGTTTTCAGCAAAGGAGGCTCTAAGATTTCTGTAGATCAGATCTGGCGCACACATGGGAGCTACAGCTATGTCTAGCAGGAAATCAAAGCCAACAGTTGTGGAGAGGCCCAAGTGTGTTGCTTCAAAGGACCTACTTGAAAGCAGCTATTGGTGCTTCTAATTGTTGGCAATAGAACTCACCCAGTGCATCAGCTCCTGAATTTATTGCTGAGTGCTGTAGGAGCTTGCAGTGTTTTGGTGAGACATCAGTGCTTTTCACTCCTGTGTACCATAAAAGCCTTGGTTATGCTGCATAGAAAAGCAGCAGACTCAGTCCTATTGTTTTCCCTGCCCTCCCTGAATCATACTCACTTGGAATTAATTAAGGAAAATATGGAGGGAACTTAATTGGTTACTCTTCAATTGTATGTATCCAGGATATTACTGCCTTTTAATATCAGGCCTTGAAGATGGCTAAAACCATTCTTAAATTTTAAAAGGACTATCAGGAAGGGGAAAAAAAACCAACAAGTTAGCTAGCCAGAATGGAATTTGCTGTTACTATGCAGGCACCAAGGATATGTCTTTATTAGCAAAAAATATGGTTTAAGTATAGTTTGAGAACTGGTGTTTGATTTGGTCACTTTATTGTCTGTCAGGATGATCTATGGCATGATTTTGGCCCAGACCCCATCCCTGGGTGTGTTCAAGGCCAGGCTGGATGTAGCTCTGGGTAACTTGTTCTAGTGGAAGGTGTTCCTGTCCATGGCACAGTGGGGTTGGAACTGGATGCGCTTTAATGTCCCTTCCAACCCAAACCATTGGATGCTTTCCCAGAGATGCCTGAGCATTTCTGGGGGATGGCACAGCCTGGGGCTGTCCTGGGGCCAGTGTGGCTGGTGCTCTAGGGGGCAGGGACCTCAGTGCAGTGGGCATGAGAGATGCTGCATGAGGTTGCAGAGCATGGATGTATGTGCCATTATGGGTGTGGCCCCAAACCCATTTTGTTTTGAGCCTTCAGGGATTTCTGTTTGGGATGCCATGTGGTAACCCTGAGTGTCTGCAAACAGAAGTTGTGGTAGGAGTCAAAAGCAGCACAACCTTTTTTAAGTTTTCAAAATAATTTTTCCTTTTATTAGTACTGGAGGTGGGGGAAGCTTGCTGTGTTGGATACATCATAAATGCAATATATGTGAATTTGTTTGTGACCTCTCTGTAGGGAGTTGAGTTGAACACAATGTCCCTGCAGGCTGTGGGGAGATGACATCTATGTTCTTAACTAATTTCTTTTAGGTGTGTGGTCCTCCATGCCTAGCAAAATTTCAACCAGTACTGGAAACAAAGGGCGTTTACAGTAAGAGGGGGAAAACAACCTGAAAAACCAAGATACGTTAATAGTAACCTCTTGGACCATCTACTTACACTTACCTACGTACTATTTAAAAATCTATAGAGCTGTGTCATGAGCATCAGATTAGGAGGTCATATTCTGATGTAAGATGGGCTGCTGAAGGTTTTGCACCTGGAAACTCTTTTTTTGTTGTTGTCTAAAGGAAAATAAGACATTTAAAAAGAAGAAATTTGAAGCAAAAGTGTATCTGAGGAGCAGCAGTGTTGGGGTGCATTATGTCATGTGTGCTGTGCCACAGTCTCTTCCCATCCTGTGTCACCCCTCACTGTCTGTGCTTGCTCAGGATGTGACCATCAGCCCACAAATGGCACAAGCCAGGAATAAACACTGACCTTTAATATAGCCTCTGCTCCTTTCACTCTGTCCTCTTTGACCCTGAATAAGCCATTTCAGTTCACTGAGTGAGCAGAAAGCAAACCTGAACTTAGAGTTTTTTGTCAGTAGCTTGGCTTAGCAAACTCAAAGAGCTCCTGACACATAAGTGCCAGGGACAGAAAGCAGGATCACAGTAGTGGCTGGGAGCCTGCCTGTGGCTGCCAAGCAATCACAGCCTGGAAAAGGGCACTTGTGCTCCCTCTCGCTGTCTATTAGCAGATCTGGGTCTTCACACTGCGTGTTGGAACCTTTTTAGTTACTTGTGGTACATTTCTTACTCCCATCTCTGTATGAACAGCAGGAAAATCCCATCCCTCCATCTCCAAATGAGAATTTGAGACTAGTCAGTCTCAAACTTGCTAGACAAGAACAATACATTTTTAGTTGATATATAAGTATATATGTACTAGACTGCTTTCTTGAAAGCATAGTTGGTGGGTGGGAGACTGAGATATTTTAAAATAGGTTTATTCTGCATCTCTCACAGTGATTAAGCAACGTGACTGATGTGAAATAAATAAAGGTCTACTTAAGATTGCATCTATTGGAGATAATAGATAAATCTTTGCTCTCAGCCCCATGATATTATTTCAATTCTCTAGTAAATATTTTCAATTTCAAAATGAGCTTCAGGGGAATCTCTTGCAGATACAGTCTCTTGGCTGCTCAAAGGATCCAATCAACTAGATACAATGTCTTATTAAAAACTGATCTACAAAGTTGTTCTTCCAGAAAGAGAGGAAGAATATTTTTAAAGAGACAAAACCCAAATATTTATGAAAAGTCTATTTTACTCTCTTTTGATGTGTCCATGCCATTACTGCATTTCTGAAGAATTAAGGACAATAATGAAGTAGCCATCTAACTCATAGCCATTGCTCTGCTGTTGATACCATTTGTGTGTGTATGTAGGGGACAGGGCAGGTCATCCAGGAGGAAAGTTATTGAAAAACCCACCTGCAATATTGGAATGACTAAATTGGTTTGTTGTTTAACAGTCACTGATCAAGTAGATGCTACAGTGCTTCTTTAATATCACATAAATATCTGACAAAATATCTTGTAAGTAAGTCTTCATTCAAGTTTTCTTTTTGGGATAAATATTATTTCAGAAGAAGCTCAACTGCATATTTTATGCAGCAGCTGACCTTGCTCCAGTTTAATGATATCTATTCAAGCAGGAACAGTGACAGAGGTCTTTAAAATTTAAGTAACAATGGGGAAACATAGGTTTTAGTTTGCATTAAAAAGTCACAAAATTCTAACATTTACAGGTGTTTCTTTTCATCAGGTACAGACTGCTGTAGTAGAGTATATCATTGTTATATTATTGCATAGTATAATATAATAGAGGAAGACTGCTGGGTTTTGAGGATAACAAATGAAGCCCAAACTTGATTAACTCTGATTTCATTAGGCTTTATTTGGTGGTAAGGAAATACTTACGTAAGTGGTAATGTATACTAAAAAGTTACTAGCCTTTAAATTCCTCTATCTTGCCTTTTTGTCAACATGACCTGTTACAAAAAGAAGTGTTTAGCTGAAGGATGTTCAGAGAAACACAAAGTTCTTAAATTACCGTTTCATGAAGAAAGTCTGCGGGTGGAAAGCATGCTAAAACTCGTCTTTCTTTGCCCTTGCAAGTTGTCAGCAGGCAGCTGATCCACAGGGTAGAGACAGCTACACCAGCAAGGCTGACAGGGGCAGCTCAGCATCCTCCAGCTTCTTCGGGGGGCTGGCTCTGCACCTCTTGCAGTGCAGTGCAGATTTCGGAATTTTGAGATGCTCCTGCGTGGGAGCTGGCAACAGCTCCAGGTTTTGCACCCATGCGTGGGCAAGGCGAGCAGCGTGCTCTCTTCCCCTGGCTTATGCTGTGGGGGCAGCAACCTCTTGCAGAAGGGTGGCAAAAAAAGGCAGCTGAAGGCGATGATGTCTTTTGCTAGCACGGCTAAATTTGCGAGGTGTCGTCGCTCAGCACCCTCATTGCCAAGTACACTGCACGTTCCCTATCGGCTGTGGAACAGCAGATCCTTTCTTGGGGGAACAACAGGACCCACAGACGCAGACAAACAGCACACATGGGTTTGGGGGATGTTTGCCACCCTGGGTGCCCCAAAATGTTGTAGCATTCCAAATCTATCTGTGCCCAAAGTTGTTGCTTTCTCCTTAAGAACCTGTGGCCGGAAAATGGAGCTGGGGGCAGAGTGAGTGGAATTCTGGCCCTTGATTGAGTAACTGAGCGTTACTCCACCATTTCCCCCTTTTCCCTCAGGGAGTTAATAATATTTAACAATTTTTTATCTAAAAGTTTACTGGGGTTTTTTGCCTGTTGCTATTTCTTTTTTAGTAAACTGCTGTTTTTTCACTCATATCTACTTGTAATTGGCTTTCCTTATTGGTGGAAAAGGATTGGTTAAACTAAAGGGCAGGTAACTAATTTTAGAGTATCCCCCTAAAATTGTCTTAAACCAAGACTTTTGATTTCATAATTTAGTACTTCAAATAGGAAGGAATACACTTTTTGCTGCCCTATGAAATATTATTTGTGATGTTTTTCTGTCATATCAAATCAGTTCTAACTTGAGTTGAAAATAATTTTGCTTATTTTTATCGCATTTTTCACATTACAAGTAAATTGCAGAAGGTGAAGTCTCACACGTGGGGTTTAGATCTCCTTGTTTCAAGGAGCACAGTTGCTTCTTTGCATTTAAGTGCTTGGTGTCAGGGTACTTGGGACAAAGGTATCCCAAAAGGTGGTATTCTAGGGAAACTGAGTGACTTTGAAATCTGAAAATTAGTAATATTTATCAGGTTCTTACAAAAAAAAGTAGTAGTATGTGATTCTGTAATTATATTACAGGCATTACTCTGATATAAGTTGATATTAACAAAGTTGAAATCTTTTGGTTGTCCAAAAAATGATGGTATTTCAGTCTTTCTGAATGTGAAAATATATTTTAAGGTAATCCTTTCAGACCTGAGGCAGAGTGGTGCATGCTACTCCATCAGATAAGTGTTGTTTCAGCCTTGGTGAAGGAAAAATGAGTTATCATTTGAGGTATAGGGTGACTCCCTTCTGGCTGATCCCAGAGTGGCTTGGTGCAAGATTCCTTCCTGATCAAAAGCTCATCATGATAGAAGTTTTAAAGTTGGAGGAATTTGTGAGGATTTCTGGGGCAAACTCAATTTTAAATTTAGGGATATTGAAACTTCATTAAGTTTGCCAAACATTTGGCATTTGGAAACAGTTCAAGTAAATAAAAAAAAAAATCTGACATTTTTAAATGTTTTAGCTTGATTTTGACATATTCTGTTTAGTGCTTTTCCTACATATTGAATTATGCTTCCAAATGTAGTCTTATAAAATGAATAATGCTTTTAAATACCTTAATAAATTCAGGTTTTTTTCTGTCTTCAGGAGTTCACAAGCCCTTTTGGTTTCTAAGATCTATATTTTCACTTCTAAATTTCATGCTTCGTTCTCTGTAGATTCAAAATTTAAAATTGAACCAGGTGAAGATACCATACTATGTTTTGCTATCTGTCACGTAACGTGACTTTTATTTGAAAATCAAATGGGAATTAACTCTTTAGGCAACTGTGTCACAGGAAAGGGGCTTGGATTGTTATGATTCCAAAACTCGTGCATCAGGAAGCCATGGAAAGAGTGCTCTCTTAGTGTTTGTTTAGACAGGTGGATCCGTATGGATGGCAGACAACTCTTGTGCTTTTCTTGAGGCCCCAGGTGAGATATCATTCTGTTTTTTAACTTAACCTGCTAAAAAACCAAACACCAAAGCTAACAAAAAAAACCCCACCAAAAAACCCTCCCCAAAAATACCTCAAAGAAAACAAAAAAACAGCCAAACAAAACCAGTTTAAAAAGCCACAAAAAATCCCCCTGAATAAACGAAGAGTATCAAACTCTTTAAGTACTACTGTTCTCCTGACCAAATGTATCTGGAAGTAAAAATTATGCAAGTGAGTAAAAATCAAGACCCAGGTATAGGAAAAGGAAACAAAAATGACATGGGTCAAAATTCCAGTGGAGTATTGGCAGAGGCAGGTGGTAACAGGGGCTGAAGAGAAGTGGAGGAGCAGCAGGTAATAGAGGGGAATGCTATTATCCAGATTGAGGTCTAATCAAGGTGACTTTTAGAGACATGGAGAAAAGTTTTGGTTTGCCTTCTGAAACAGACCCCAGGAAATACTGTCACAAAGTGTTCAGAGGAGTTGCTTGTTCTATCATAGAGCTTTGCATCATGTGCTTCTTGGGTTTGGGGTTATGAATGGTTTAATGCAGAGAAAATCATGGGTTCAGCTTTGGGCACTTTCCTCCATCCTAGGTCCTCAAGCTAAAAAGAGGAAAAAGGTTTTCTAGAAAAGTACAGCACAATTGATGCAACCTAAGCACTGGTTTGTTGAGAGGAAATTTGGGGACATAGGCTGCAAACATTGTTTAACAAACACTTTAACAGTAAGAATAATATAAAAATGTAAGACTATTGGGAGAAACCTTGCTGTTAAATGAAGAATGTAATTTGATGATTGAAGAGGTCATAAAACTCTTCAAAGAACACTTTGTAGCTCTGATTAATATAATTTGTTTAATTAAAAAATATAATACAAAAGGATGGAAAAATACCTTGAAAAAGAAACTGACTTTGAAGAGTTCTCCAAAGTGTTAGCAGGAAACATGTTAAAAGAACCTAGAGGTTTATAGCCTGGCAAATGAGTGATACCAGGAGGTCTGTTCAGATTGCAGAAAAAGCTGAAAATAACAGGATGTATCTTAGTGCTATGCCTGTTTTTCAGAAAAAGAAGAATTTATCCAAAGTGAGGCCAGAATACCAGCCACAGCTATTTCTGATATAGCTGCTGCTAAGTGTTTCTTTCATTGGTGTTGGAGCTTTGTTCTCGTTGGCAGGTGTGTGAAGATGGATTCAGAGATCCAGCATACAATTCATACAGTTTGGAGGAGGACAAACCCAAAATCCAAACAAGCCTGAACAGAAAAGCAAAGAAACACCCACCAGCAAAAAGAAAAACCCCCAAACCACAAGCAACAGCAACAAAAATCCCTACTTCTGTATTCCATTGCTCTTTTTGTATTTATACATATATTTTTAAGCAAGTCTGAATATGAAAAAGTGTGGTCCAAACTGTAGTAGATATAAAATATTTTGGGTTTTAACTGAATTTATTCTTGGCACATGAGCAGTCTCAGCTGGTACAGAAGAAGAGTTGAGAAGCTGCTGTGTCATTGCCCTTTATGCAAGAGTCTGGAAATGAGCATGCTCACTGGGAAGGGGATCTGTCTCCTAAATAGGCTGCTGAAATCATCAGACTATTGGAATTTTTTCTGAATGCTTGTGGTGTCCCTCTGTGTAGCAAGTGAATATTCCTGCAGTGTCTGGAATCCATTTTTCAGGTAACTATCCTGAAAATGCACACTGAATAAATTAATTATTATGGATTAGGAAATTGTTCTGATATGCAAGTTCAAATGCACTTTGCTTTCATTAAAAGTGGGTAGGTGAACTGATAAAGCACTGATAACAGCATGCTGATATGGGCTATTTTTTTCAGCACATTAGTTTAGGAACAGTTCTGAAAAAAGGGAGTCTTGTGTTTAGAGCTTGTGTTAGAATCAAAGTCTAAGATGAGACCAGCTGAAGAGGATTTACACTAACCTGAATTTTACCTTCAGAGGACACAGCATAGTTTCTTACCCTGCTTTTCCTTCACAGAACAAAATAGGTGCTTAGCTCAACTCCTAGTATCACTTGTATTGGGAGTGTGAAAGACATTTAACTATCATTTATCTGCAACTGATGTCAACATTGAAGTATGCTGACATATTCCCTGACTGATGCTGATTTTCAGTGTTTCTTTTTCCAAAGACCTCAGTGTGGCTTCTCCCATGCATTCCTGCGTGATTTAATGGTGCACCTGAACCTTTAAGCATATTGTCATAAAAATCAATAAATAAACAGAATGTGATACACAGCAAGAGACTAGGCTTGAAAAATTCTTGTACACAGCCTAGAAACTGAAGATACCTCTTTGTCACTGTAAGTGCAGGTACAACCAAGGCAGGGCTATAGTGCTTTTGGGTAGAAACTGGTTTAGAAGATGTATTAGCTAAAGAAACACTAAAAGTGATTAATTATTTCCTGGTGTCATAGTTGTGGGATTTCTTTTCTGCAGGCATGAGAAACTGAAAAATTGAGTCATATTCCCACCTGTGCTGCTTCTTGGTGTAGCTTAGGAGTTGGCACACATCCACATATGGGGAGGCTTATATTTTTCTCACATTTAGTAACTGCATCATTCAGCTGTACTCTGAAGCTCTCTGGGTTCAGTCCACTTGCATTGCTAGTGTCTTTCTACCTGCTAGTCTTCATTTAGAAATGTCTTAAAAAGAAGGGTTGATTTGTAATTAATACTTATAAAAATTGGCGCCTTTTATAAGGTGGTTTGATTTTTAACTCCTTGACTGTAAAGTTAACAATTTTTCGAATTCTATCCATTCTAGCAAAGGTCTCAAGAGTGCCTTAGAACTTCATAACCCAGGCTTTTGGTGCAGAGTTGCAACTGTTCAGAAAAATGATGGAAGTCCAGGAAAAAAATCAAGGTGTTCCTTGGGGAATCCTTCAGTTGATGAATAGCACTTTTCCTGTTAGTAAACAGATTTATACATTCAGCTGGAATTAGCATCGTGTATGAACCATGGGACAGTGTTTTGGCAAGAAAGAGGCTTGTCCTGAGATTTCCAATAAAGAGTTGAGATGAAAGTTTGTATGATCACTTAATCTTGTTAAGTGTAGCACAAAACACTAAGTGTATTAGAACATGTATTTAAATGATCTGAATAATTTAAACAAATCCTGCTGTTAGACTTCCTAGAAAACACTCTTTCTTCACTCAGTTGCTGCTCTTAGAAGGGATTTCTTTCCACTTTGGGGCTATTGACTCTTCCCTTTTGTTACTGACTAGTGTGTTTTGATACATACTTCTAATTTCTTTTGCTTGTAAATGCTTTCATTTATTTATGAGTATATACAAAGATAACCCCCACAAATCTGTATGAAGTAGAAATCTAGATTACATAACTATACTATATAATATATAAAATCATGTAATAATTACAAAATTATATGCATTGTATATTTTATATTGTGTATTAAAAGAATATTCATCATCTAGTGTAGAGCTCATAGGTAAAATCATGAATCAAGTGTTAGAAATATCCACATCCATTGCAGGAAAAATCTGCTTCTCTTTTATTGTTTTTAGGGTAGCTTTGGAGGGGTTTTTGCTAGTTTATAAGTCATTTGCAAAGTAATACTCATGTGATCATCAACTTCATGGAGAACAGATGGTAGGTGAGGCAGTTTCAGTAAATGGATGTGACTCCTACTTGCTGTTTAGAAATTTCTTCTTAGTTTCATTAGGAATGTTATCACTGAGGTAGGAGGTAAAGTTGGGGTCTTCTAACCTGATTTCAATAATCATAGACTGGTCTGGATTGAAAGGGGTCTTAAAGCTCATGTAGTTCCAAAATCCCTGTGCCATGGGCAGGGACACCTTCCGCTAGATCAGGTCGCTCAGAGCTCCATCCAACCTGGCCTTGAACACTTCCAGGAATGAGTCCACAGCTTCTCTGAGAAACCTCTTCCATTGCCTTGCCACCCACACAGCAGGGAATTTCTTCCTAGCTGATTTAAAGCTACCCTCCTTCAGCTTAAGGCCCTTCTCCCTTGTCTTGTCACTATATACACCCCTGTGAAAAGTCCTTCTTGACTTTTTTAGAATTGAATTTTAAAATTAAATAAGAAATCTAGAATTTTGTGGACTTACCCAAATGCAAGTGTAGGGGCCTGAAACAAAATTAGTCTTGTATAACTGAATGTTAGACATGCTGAAAGACTAAGAAAAAAAATTGTGTTTGGGCTAGTATTTGAGTGTTTTGGTGAATAACTTGACATATTGGCTTTGTGTATTTGCTCAATTTACACCTGTAGCTGCAAAATGCACTTATATTAGTGGATATGTCTGCGTATTCTTTTGATGAAGGTTCATAAAATAGAGAATTATAAAACTCTGCACATCCCAGCTGCTGCATATTCTCTGGGTACTATCAGTTGTCCTTGTTCATGTCAAGTAGCTCTGAGTACACGCATCATCCCTGTAATTTTCATCACATTAATGAGATTCATTAGCTGTTCAGGAGGCAGAGACATGTCAGATGTTGTAGAGGAGATATAGATTAACTTTGAGGTTTTATTTGAAATGGCAAAATAGTGTCCTGCAAAATTCCCTGTGAAGGTAGGTCTGGTTTGTGTAGACAAAGAAAACACGAGTGGTGGTGACTAAAGGCAGACCTTCCACAGCTGGGCACACACTTTCCTTTTTGATTCCACATGAAACTGCTTGGAGCAGTTCCTGTCCTTAAGGATAGCCAGGTGTCAGGGATTTGATGGCTGTGGATGAGTAAAAGTCCCAAAATCCTGATAAAGGAAGTGCTCACATTGGCAGCTCTGTGTGGTGGCAGGAGGGGAGAAAGAAAGAAAGAAAATAGGTTACAGTATCTCATAATGTAATTACAAAAGCTGATTTGAATTTGATTGTCTGCAAGAACTGCTGATAAGGGTGAATCTCTGTGCACTTGGAGATCTGAATGCTGAGGCCAGATCAAGTCTCTGCAGGCTTGTGTGGAAAAGCACAGCTATTTCATGACCTCCTTCTCTCTCCCATTAGTCTCTTGCCTTGTAAAAGCAGGACAGAATTTGAAATGCATTTTACAAATGCAGAAATGACCAAGTACTTTTCAGATGTGGCTGAAAAAAAATTACTTCTCTTCATTCTTTGTGAGAAGAGATTAAAAAAGTAAAAAACTTAAGGAATCCTTTTAATTAAAGCAGAGTGAAGTTAAATACATGCGCTCCATTTGAATTTTGTTCTCCTATAAACAGCATACCAAGATCCTATTTTGCCTCAATAACAGGAAGAAGGAAAAAAAGTCTTGAAAGGCAAGAGAATAAGCTGTTGTATGTAAAAGAAAAAGTTCTTAATTTCTTGCTGTAAACTCCGATTTTAATCCTTTGATATAAACTTAATTGCATTCTGTCTGTAAGAGCAGTTGGTGATGAGGTGTGGCCTGTGAATAAGCTTTTCCTGCTTTTTTGTTTTTGTTTTCCTTTTTATCTCCAGTGATATTTCTGATGTCAGCAACAACCTGAAATTTTCATATAAAACCAAATCACTTCAAGGTCTTCTGTGCAATCAGAGTGCATTGGGTCTTCCACCCACCCCCTGAGGAATGGCATTGCCAACATGCTCCACTATTTCAGCCTGTGTTTACTTCAGCTTCTTTAGGCATTGTTGCCTGAGCTCAATTAAGAAACAAGAGTCTAGAAAACTGACTCGTAAATTATTTGCTCCGTACTCCATCCCCCTTCTTATCTTCCCTATCTGTCCTTTACAACTGTAATTCCATTTTTTCCTAATGATAGAAATACCTGGTCTGGCAGCTACTCTAGGCTTGTTTATAGGATTTTTATTGGAAAAGAAAGGGAAGAAGTGATCTTATTGTAGCTGAAAGTTTTTGTGAGACCCGGGGCTCAAAAGGGAGAACTGAAATAAAAAAGCAGAGTTTGGGGTTTGTGGGGTTCTTCTTGCTCACAGAGTGGGTATGTAAAATAGGTGAGGGACTGTAGTAGAAGACACTGGAAAAATATATGGAATTGTTCCTGGATCAGCAGTTTAAATCTGGTCCTTCTAAAAATCCAGGCTGATACCTGCTCTGAACAGGAACTTATACAGAAAGAAGATACCTTATGCTAGACACATGTTTCTCGTGAATGCCATACAAAAACTTTTGTAGCCCTTGCAAGGAAGAGCTCTCCACTCACCAAGTGGAGAAATGCGGTGTTTATGGCTGACATGGAAGGGTTTGTAACTCAAGGTTCAGTTTGTTCACAGCTGACTTTATTATATTGCACACCTAGAGGATACAGTGCAATCTCAGCTGTTTGCAGCCACCAAAGGTGCTGAGTTTAACTGTTGAGATCACTCTGATATCATCCTTCCATTGCTCCTTTGGTATTGATCTTAAGATTATGTGTCTTTGATTTTAACCATTTCAGTTCCTTAGTTGCTGCTTTCCCTTTCCTTTCCATTTATATTGTAGCACGTCTTCAGGCTCATTTTCTGATTGTCTGCATGAAATTCCTCTGTCTCCTGGGATGTTTGGATAAGATGTTTAAAAAAAACCCCAAAACCCATCATTCTCCTGGTTGGAGTAGTCGTATGCAGCACTTGTCCTTTTCTTGTGAAATACTGGTGTTCCTGCTTGCTTTAGGTACTACTGCTTTCTTCTTAGTTAGGAACTAGACCAGAAAACTTCTCATCTGCTTTGCTAATCATGTTAAATGGCTTTGTATGAAAAATTGTAAATATTGCTGTGTATAGCCTGTAGTGAAACTCAATGTTTGCAGTAAACTACATTGCATAAGATTACACTTTTAATTAAGCATGTGGTTCCTCAGTCTTGATATTATAGCTTCTGTAACCTGATGCACTTAAAGCTTGCTCAGCAATACAACCTGTGGTTTTCTTTTGGCTTGTCATTGACAACAAGCATAATCTATCCTCATAAGGAAACAATTTTAAAGTTTTTTTTCAGAAAAAAAATAGTTTGGAGCTTGAACAATGTGAAAATCTTGCTACTGCATAACAAAGCATGAGCAAACGTACATGATAGAAAAATACAACAGATACTAATAACATCACTCAAGAAAATATCAATAGATCTGAATGGAATGCTAAGAGAATGAATGTGTTGTTCAAACAGTTCTTTTGTGCAGAGGATACTGGGTAAAATATTTTTAACGAAAATGTATATCTCCCACAAGTACATTTTACAATGCAGAGCAGAAGTTTGCATGAAAATTTAATATTTTTCTTGGCAATAGCTTGGTACTAGTGAAATCAGAAATGTAGGGGGATATGAAAAATGGAGCAGCTGCTTCAGGAATGTTTTTTTTTTATTAGACCATGTGAAATATGTATCAGTTGCATGAATAGGTTGAGAATCCCTAAAATATCTCTGAGAGAAGAAAAAGCACTTTTGACACAGTTACTAAATATGAAGTTAATAAAATTGCTAATATATTTAATTTTCATTTGAATGCTAGTTTATGTCAAAGCAAAAATATGAAAAGTGACAGATGTTCTTATAATGCCATCCCTATATGACATACACTTTGTGTAACGTTGCATTTAATGAGAGAGAAACAGGCCATCTTGGCATATAATACTTGATTTTTTTTTTCTTTAACTAAATCAGTAATAAGATGCACTTTATAAATCCTTTTACCTTTAAACCTATTGAGGCCTTAAATGTGTAAAAATCCTAAATAATTTTTTGAGAGGAAAGTTTAGGTGTATATTCTGTGCAGACATCCCAACAGTGTGGACTACATCAGTCACTGAAATAGTGTGGTTGGTTTAAATGCATTTATTCAGCCAGTAAGACCACTTGGTTTGGGATTTTTTGTTAGGTTTTTTAAGGCAATTTTTCAATTTTGGAGGTTTTTTTGGTTTGTTTTTGGTTTGTTTTGTTACTTTGGGGGATTTTTGTGTGCGTGTGACTCCAAGCATGTGGTCTGGCTATGTCGAGTTTTCTTTACAGAAAGAGGTAAAAAGCAAAAGTAGCAATGAATACGTTCAGAAATCCAATGGTTTGCAGTTCCTGACAAGGATCTAAAGCTGGAACAGAGTACAGGAGATGAGTACATGTAATTTGCAATTCTGTACGTAGACAAACTTGAAGGATGCTTATGGGCAACAAAATTTAGATTAAATGAAATTAAATATGGTTGTACTATCAGAAATGTAGTTTATTCCAAAACTTACAGTATGACTGTTTTTGTAGGAGTATTATGGAGCCTTATTTTAAGATATCTCCTTAATCCATCTCCTACATTATGATGGGTTATTTTTCAGATTCATAGGCTAATGCAACAGGGTAACCCTACAGTGAAAGGCTCTGTACTTCTGATGTTCTGCAGGTAATTAGCTATTGCACTTTAGCTCATTACTTCATAGGTGATAAATTTCTTTGGGGAAAAAATGCTTTTAAAGAGTTTGACAAGTTTAATTAATCTATTAAAACTTCGACTCTTGGATGAATTTGCAAGAAACATCATCCTGTTTCAAGGGCAGCTCAGCTACCACCCTCTACTACCATGTCAAAATGGCACTGAGGAGCACAGGCAATACTAATTTGACAAAGGGAAAAGGTATTTTTGTACCTGGACATCCAGAGTACAGGCACTACGTGTTTTGCTGAACATGCAGCAGAAGAAAATACTGTCTTGGTCCTGTCCATATAAAGTGGCGACAGGTAATTAGTACTCAAAGCAAAAGAAATTCCTGCAGTTAGATGCCATCCCTTTTCCACTGGGAATGGTATTATTGAATCTCAAAATCAAGGAAAAGAATATTAATGTTGTACTTGGAACGCAAATTTGAGTATTCAAAAGGCAAAGCAAGACTTCAGGCTTCCTTAAATGTTTACATTCTGAATTATTTTAAAGTAGTGTATATTTTTTTCTCTTCTGCCTCACTTGAGGTACAAAATAGCTTTAAGAAGAAGCCATTTGTCATTCATGTTTTTTCTTTCCAGTTCCATATGTTCATTTTAGTTTCTAGGCTGCTGTGCAAAGCCTGCTCTGAAGGTGGAATTCCATTTTTTTTTTCTGGATTTTTTCTTTACTACTATATGTGGTGTTTCTAATATCTGATTTTAAAAAAGAATTATTTTTTTAACAAGTTTAGTATAGTATAATTATTGGTGTTTTGTGTCAGTTATGAGGTGATAAGGCTGAAAGCCAGTGGGCACCACTTTGGATCACTGAAAATGTGACCACATCTCAGTGTACTTTGCATTGTGAAACACCCAATGTATCAATCAGAAAACAGGTGGCATTAACAGAATTTCCTGATGAGAACATTCAGAAGCTGGACATCAAGGTTTGGCCACAAATCAAATTAAGAAATTGTGATAACTTTTTCCAGTTTATTTCAGGGGCTTTCCCAACTTTACACAGCAGTATCTAATTAAAGAATCCAGTTCCTGAGACCTACTGTAACTGTAGTCATCTTTTTCTTTCTTCTTTTCAGTTTTACAATTTCTTTTTGCTTGTAATCATCATTCTCAACAGGAATAGCCATAATCCTTAATAAGACAGAATGCTGTTGATGTCTTTTATTGCTACACAGCTCTAATTTATTCCAAGACAATATCGTTCCCACTGGAAAATGAGTTAGCAGTTAATAAAAAAAAAAAAAATCTGTAATTGTATAATTAAAGACTGTAATATCACAAGCATAGAGAAGACTTGGAGGTTCAGGGGGAAAAAATCTTTTACCTATGTGACAGCTGGGAAACTTTTGTCCCACAATCAAATTGCCTTACTAAGAGTAGGCATGAAAATAACCAAAGATGCAGAGTGAAATATGTTCATTAACTTAATGTATATTTTTTTATCAAGTAATTTTGCCTATTTACAGGTTCAGTCAAATAAAAACTCAGCCAAGAGCCAAGCTAGCATCATTTTTTCACCTCTTGCTCTCTGCATGGTGGATTTGGTGTGTACAGGTCAAGGTGAAATGTCTGTCCATTGAAACTTATGCATCAACCCAAATGTTGTGACTGCCATCCAAATGGATTAATGCATTTGGAAACTTCTGGCTGTTGGTTGAAACTGGATACAAAATGAACAGGGAATCACTTGGTGGCTGTGGGGTTCCTAATGGGTGACTGACTCTAACTGTTTTCTGGCAGGACACAGTCCTCTTGGTCCAGCCCTGTAGTGATGAGTGTGTGGGCACACATGCGTGTGCCTTCAGTGGGGCTTGGCACATAACTTGCTGGTTTATCAGGAAGTGTTTCCATCATATGTGGTACTGTACTGCCATGGATGTAGGGCAGCAGCAGGAGATCAGTGTCCACCCCATGGACACTTGATGCTCCTGAAAGAGGGTTAGAACAGAAGGGTTCCTGCAAGGATTTCTTCTATTTGCAATTCATGAAAAGGCCATTTGCTCCAATTTGAGTAAAGAGTGTTTAGCAGCAACATTAGTACTTGCATGCACCTCAAGGCAAAATATTTTCTTAGAGCCCTGGGTGTTCACTTTTAATTCTACTAAAAATATTTATCACTTTTCACAGTGTCCTTCTGCATTAGCTGTATTTTGGAAGAAAGGGTAACCCAGGCAACCCAACACTCTAGCCCTTAGGCAGCCTGCAGGCAGTCAGCCTTTACAGAATGATAATAATAATAAAAGACCCCTCACGGTGCTAGCAGCAAATTCAACAGCACTTTTGACAGGTGAAAGTCTGTACCTCTGAGGTAAAGCAGAGGGGAAAATAGGCAGCATGACTAAGTGCTATTTCTGTTAGGTTTATAACAATGCTTTGGAGATTTAATAAAATAAGATTTTTAGAAGATTTTGGAAACAGACTGAGCCATATAAGAACAGTGTCCTGAGATGAAGATCCAGGGCAAGAACTGCAGGAAAAGGAAAATTCTTCATGCTCTGCAGCAGCAGGGTGAGGTATTTATACCTGATGCTCTGCAGCAGCCACAAAGGTCTGGGGACTGCAGTCCCTTCCCACTGGCTTAACTTAGCGGTGGGAGAGGCTGACTTGGTTGTGCAGAGCCAGCAGTCTTGAGCTTATTCTCACACACCATGGAAAGGAGGTCTGGAGAAGGCTGTGAACAGTCCTCAGCTGGCTCAGGCAGACAATCCCTCCTCAGAAGGAAGACCCTACTAGTTTAGACATCAAGGCTTTCCTGGACAAATTCATATCCACTGACTGAAAGGTTTCAGCACTGTATAAAGGATGGCATCTATTTTATCTATTTCAATTTATCTTACCAGTTTAAAAAATGTTTTGGCTGATTCAATGGAGAGGAGTGATTTCCCAGGAGGTAGAAAACTCTTCTTTGCCTTGGGCAATAACTGATCTGGTGCCAGGGAGAGAGGGACAGTGGAGTGTAAGAGGGCAGGGGAGCAGGAGCCTCCTGTGAATGGACATAAAGTGCAGAAAGGTGTGAGGAGCAGCCCCTCAGTCCACAGAGGACATGGCAGATTTGTCTGAACCACAAAGGCCTAGGCAGGGTTTGCTAAAACTTGGAAAAAGTACATTTAGAAACAAATGCTTGTCCTGGTTTGGTGAGTTCTCCCTTCTTAAAATTATAATTATTCTGATTAATAGCCCACCAACCCCCTAAAATAAACATATTATGTTTATTTTAGAAGCCTTCAGATCTATTTTGATTAGTTTTGTTCAGTCTAGGAAAGACTATAGCTTAAAGCTTTGGCCAGCTGGGGATCTGATCTTACCAGGCAGTAGCACAATGTGCAGGGCCTGGAATTGCAGAAATTTACTGCTGTTCACAAAGTGAGGGTTATGTCTTTCTTTGGACTGGATAGACTTCTTGCAGCCTTACTGGTAGTGTCCATTCTGCACAGCAGACTTCAGAATTGTGGTTGGGACCTTGTGATTGTAGGAGTAACTCTAAACATGTTTTATTTTTGAGAGACTTGAGACTCTGCACAACTTTGGATGTGCTGACCTTGAGTTACTGCATGATTTTGTTCAGAGCTTCATAACACGTGTTCAGAGCTTCATAACACGTGTTCACACCTTGTGATTCCTGTGTTGGGAGTGGCTGTTCACTTCTTCCCTTAGGCTTGCTGATGCCACTTATTATATATTATAGGTTAGTAGAAGAATAATATAAATTATTTCTGACTGTTGGGATTTTTAAAATTTATTTCAACTGTTATCAAGTTGTGTTCAGGATTTTCATTTTTTTCTTTTGTCAAGATAGAGAGGTGAAATGCTTGTTTGGGACAGCAAGATGGACCAATGTGTGCATTAGATACCTAAATAAGGGTAATGAGTTGTAACTATTCCATATCCCAGACAGAAAAAATTAAAAAGCTTGATAAATATCAATTTGTTAGGTGAATGGGACAGATTACCCTGTTGGAGAGAGCTGCTATATAATATGATCTATTTAAACCCATCTGTAGAGGCAGAGGCCTTATAGAGATGGACCTGTGTTGAGTATTTGTTATTTCCATATTTCTGTTTGGTTTTGTTTTTCACTTTTACTGGCAAACTGTACATCTAAGTCATAATCTGCATGTTACTCCTCTTCCTGCTTCCAGAGGGTTAAATTAAGTTTACATACCCTTGTCTTCAGACTACTGCTATGAATGCTCATAGTACAGAGGTGTTAGCATGGGTGAGGATGTCATCATATGCATGTGCAGAGGGAAAAGACAACAAGGTCTTCAGATGCAAAGTGAAATTTTAAGCTTTTCATGTTCTTCTTGGCTGTATTTGTATTTGGGTACAGGTGAGTTGTTCTACAAGGGTGCTCTAGCACTCATGCCTGCACAGGGCTCCAGGACCATTTCTTATGGAACCTTGTGAAGCCAAGAGCTCTTCAGACCCTTTAGTGGGTATATCAGTTGTCAGCTCTAGTCACAGTCTTTTATTGTAATTGGAACATCCCATGGCTCTAGTGAAGTTAAGCAGTTGCATCAGGCACCTTGTGGGTTTTTTATGGTATATGTTTTTCACTGCAAGAGATCTTTTTTTTTTTTTTTAACTTCTTCAGCTAAATGTATAGCATGTTTAAATGGAGCTGTAATTTAGTTGTCTAACTCGTATTAGATGGTTATTCTTCCTGTGGTTTTTACTAGATAAACTAAATGGATGACAGTTGTATGAATGTAACATTGTTCAGCAATGACAGATTTTTCTGTTCACCTTTATTGCTGGTATATTATTTTTTGAGAAGCTTTTAAGCAACTTCAGAGTCCTGATTGATAAAGATCAAATAGAGTACTAAAATAGGTATGAAAATTGACAGAGAATGTGAGTGGCATGAATTTCAACCCACCCCCTCCCTGCTTTAAATTGGTCTACATGATGAACAAATGTAAGTTTTTAAAAATCTGTCTGTGTGTGAATTTGTGTGCATAAAAAAAAAGGAATAAAATAACAGCAACCTCATCACCAAATCACAGCAGATCACACATAAAATCTGCATAGAAACAGGGTTTTCTCACTTAGAAAATATTGCCATTATTCATTCTTCCTGTCTACAAAGCTGCTTGGAGTATGTGATTTCTTAAATAATTATTTTAATATGCTGTGTGTAGACCTGCAGTTAAGCAAGAAATAAAGAAAATACTGATTTTTCTAGTAAAGCTAGGTTAGGTTTTTTTACCTCTACTAGCTTGTTGGTACTTTGAGTGTCTGAATTTCCTATCTGACAATCTTTTCTGGCCATATTTTGCAATTTTTTCTAGCCAAGTAAGTCCTTTAGAATTACTCTTTCCAAAGGCTGAACCTAATAGAACCATATCAAATACTCCCAGAAGTGCAGATCTACTTGTGCAGCCCAAAGAAATAGCCAAGTTCATGCAATAGACACATATAAATGAAGATAACAGCAGCCAGGGGCTCTATAAAATACAAACCATAAGACACTGTAAGAGGACTGTGAAATGTATTAGTCAGTCAGTGATTTTGCAGAGTTTAAAATTATATGAAGCAAGGATTTTCAAATGTCAGTTGTCTGAAGAGTGCATTACTATAGCAGAAAAGATGATTTAATACTTCTCTTTAATAAAAATTATCCTTAATAAAAACAGCTTGGATTATTCTTTCATGTCTCTTAGTTAAACTACGGTTCTACATAAGCACCAGAATGATGGAAACTGTAATCAGTGTTCTCAAAAATGTCAGCATTATCCTATGCTTTCCTTATGTATGCTACTGAGTAGTTAAACTGAGTGTACGTTTTTATGAATACTGCTTTTAGGAAATGAAATGATTGTCCATAATTTACTAAAGGAGGAAAAAAAGAACCCTGAATATTAAACAACATGATTCCTGATTCTTGGCCACTGATCCTGAACTCATCATAGAACTAAAAATCTCTTGTTTCTTTTGTCTTTTTCAAGGGAGGGACCAGAATTCAAAGAAGTGTCCAGGGTCTGATGGTCACAAATCTCACTTTTTTCCTAGTGAATACTAATTAGCAGGTGTATTATATCTTCACAGATACAATCAGATATATCACCACTATTTTATATCACATAACAATGCCCTTATCGCATTATTTCAAGCTGCTAATCTGTAAGCATCCCTTTCCTTGCCACTGAGGATGGGGCTTTTGTTTCACTTTTGGTTAAATACTTTACCTGTGCTGTCACGTAAGTAAGACTCATCATAGCCCAAAAGGGAGGTAGATAAAACTTCTTCCCAGAGCTGATGATGTTTTTTAGGTGACAGGTCTATTGCTGAAACCCCCTTATTTTTATTTTGGGTGCTTTCTGCTCTATTGTCAGACACGGTGAGTAGCAGAATTTACCAAGCAGCTACTGAATTCCAATCTGGCCTCCATGTCTCAAAGAACAGGTATTATTTATTAGATTTCTCCATTTGAAATTAACACTGCTTGGAATAATGATACACAGACATGCCATAAACTGTTGTACTATAAATTATGAATAATTTGAAATAAATTATTCATCATTAGAAACTTATTTAAATCTAATACTTAAGAAATCTAATGTACCATTGTAGAAAAATCAAGAAATGATACCTTTCTATAGAATTTATTGTGCATGTGTAGATGTGGTGAGATAACAGTACTATGGTTTTAATCACACTGCTAATGAAGAAATTATTTTAATCACTCCTGTATGAAGAAATCATGGTACAAACCAAATCATGCACATAGTGCTGTTGTATGTGTGCTGGCATTGCCCTGTCTTCTCTCAAATGTATCAATGCCAAGAGAAGACTAAAAAGAGGCAAATGGTTTTGGGAAGAGGGATACTTGATTATCTTGAGAAGTAACAGCTGTAGAAAGAACAGTATAAACTGGTGCCAAATTAGCTCCTTTTAGGTAGAAAAGGTAGAGGTGAGAGATAATAGCTTTATCCTTTGGTCTGAAGCTGCTGTTCCTGAATTTTCAGCCAACACTTAGACAAAAGCTAGGTTATGTGAGCTTTCCTCACGAAAATTCTCTGAAAAATATGCATGTTGTACACAAGTTCTTTAGAGTGGACTGAATTGCCCAATAGTTTAAACTATTGCCCAACTTTCTTTAAACGTGTTTGCATTAAATACTTAGTCATGTCATCCTTTCATGGTAGATGTGAAAGTAATTCCATCATCTGGATTTTGTGTCCGGTAACGCAACGTTCTCCTTTATTTCATCAGACTTGACAGAATCATAGAATGGGTTGGGTTGGAAGAGACCTTACAGATCACCTTGTTCCAACCCCCTGCCATGGGCAGGGAAACCTTCCAGTAGGCCAGATTGCTGAGAACTCCATCCAGCCTGGCCTTGAACACTGCCAGGGATGGGGAGCCACAACCTCTGGGCAACCTGTTCACAGCAGTGCTGGATCATTCATACAGTGAGACAACCACCTGTTGCAGGAATAACACATCTCTCTGTATCCATCTTTTGTTCCTCATTCTTTTTCGTCTTTTATTTTGTTCTTTAGTCTTTGTACTACACTTGTATAACACCTAAAATGTTAGGGTCTGTAGTATATCTAACTGGGAATCTTAGGGCAAGTGGGGATATGAAAATAGCAGCAATCCATCTTGTTGTCAATTTAGTTGTGTTTGTGACAGTAGCTAAAACATTGAAATGGTAGAAGATTCCTGACAGTCATTGTCTCACCGAAGTCTATTCCCAGAAAAATAGATTAATATAAAACTGTTTCTAGAGAATAGCTATCAACACTTCAACTTTAAATTGCATGAATTACAAGTGGGACTCAGCTTGGTTCTTTTTAGGATCTGGTATTATTGGGTAGCTTTACTAACAGCTTGAGTAGTTGATTGGGATATATGGTTATTAAGAGAACAAATGGAATTGCTACAGAGTGGCTGTATGTGCTATGAAAGAGGATTGGGATTTAAAATAATCTTGATAAAAATGATTAAAATATCTGTAAAAGAATAGAATAAGGTTCAGCTAATAAGAATGAACAGTGCTCTGTATTTGTAGTTCAATTATACTTTCTCTCAATCTGACTGCTTCATTTCAAGAGTCCCCTTGCAGTTCCCTGGTCACTTTTTTCACCTGGTTGATGGATCCCTTTCTCCTTAGCAGTATGGGTTTATAGCAAGCATAGTTGGTGTTTGATTCCTCTTTAGTGTTTTCATTCACTTTTTTATCTTAATTGCTGCTGCTACCCAGGACATTTTGCCAAGGGTGGGCTGTGGGAGCACCCCTACAGGCAGTGCCACATGTGCAAAAATGTCAGATCACTGTATGGAGAAGCAGTTTTCATCTCATGAGAAATAATTTCACTCTTCTGTTCAGTACTTCTAAGCTGAAAGAGCCTTGTGCCAGATTTAGATTCTGCACCTGTGTGAACCAGAGAACACACAGAGTCCCAGAATGGGTCAGGTTGGAAGGGACCACAGTGGGTGATCTGATCCAACTTCCCTGCTCAAGCAGGGTCATCCCAGAGCACATGGCACAGGATTACATCCAGGTGGTTCTGGAGTATCTCCAGTGAGGGAGACTCCACACCCTCTCGGGGTGACCTGTTCCAGTGCTCAGTCACTGCACAGTGAAGAAGTTCTTCCTCATGTTCAGGTGGAACTTCGGGTGCATCAGTTTCTCTCATTGCCTTTTGTCCCATTGCTGGGCACCACAGAGCAGAGCCTGGTCCATGCTCTGACCCCTCCCTGCAGATAGTGACAGATGGGAATGAGGTCTACTAAGGAATACCAGTTTAAAAAACTGACCATGGGAAGTGCTGCGGCAAAAAGAGTTCTTTGATGTAGAGAGGTGACTGATACAGAGCATATAACACTTGAAATACTTCTCCTTGCCCCTCAGTGGTTACAAGGGTGGAAAAAAATAACTTTGTTTCTTTTTTACACTAAGCAAGAGATAAGGAGTGTAGTACGTTTACTACTACACAAAATATCCACATTAAACATGAGGAACCGTTTGGGATTTTTACCACCAGTTTGAAGATGTTGAAGTGCTGCCAGTACAGGAGAATGTAAGAAAAAGTTATGGTTGCCTCTTTCAGAAATAGGTTAGGCAGAGTTGCTCACTTGTTAAAGCAGAGAGACCAACAAGAATATTCAGCAAGTTTTCACCCAGTATTCTTACCCTTTTTTATGGGCTGATGGTCTGGTTTAAATTCAAGATATAAAGAATATGTTGGTTGTAGTTAAAGTGTATAAAATGTTCATTCAGTCTGCATTATGGTCAATGAGATATTTAATTGGAAATATATATATATTATGTGTATGTGCTCATATAAAATTTTCCTTCTATATTTCCATTGTGAAGGACCACGAAAAGTAGTATAAAGGAGTGGAAACATAATTCCCCCTTCTGTATTTACTAATATAGGAGAAAGTAATGTATACCTAATATTGCACTAAAAAGTTTGAACTAGCTTTACAAAAATTTTAAAGTCAAGATGATTTTGGTTTGGAATAATAAAAATCCTTAAAGAAATGAAGCAGTGTAACAATGAACTGCTCAAGAAAGAGGAAATTTTAATTTGAGGATGTTGAAATCTATGATTTGGCAGTGCTGAAAGAATGCATTTTAAGAATGCTAAATGGAAAGAGAAAATCCCTGCCTGCTTTTTTGGCATTTGATACAAAGAATGAACTTTCTGTTCCAACCTACTGATTTTGAAGAGCAACTAGTCCAACTATGATCCAGTTTTTCTCTTGCCAGCAGAAGTACATTAACTGACAATATCATAATTTTTGGTGGGGGGTTGGCTTCTTTGGCTACTTCTGCCAGAGATGACACTGCTTGAACACCTCATTTCCTAGTGTGACTTGTAATCACAATGAATGATATGTGCATCCTTTACGTGGATACTTTGACAGGATTATGCTGGAAGTATCCCAGTTCCCTTTGCAAATAAACCAGCAGCTGATTCTTTAACTGACAACATACTCCCTTAGCCAGCCCATCTCCTCCTGAACTCTTTCAGTATATGACGAAATAATTTTTCCTAATTTATCCAGCTACTTTTATCTGGGCCAGTAATATCCATATCCTCAGGCCCAATCCCATACTTTTGTCAGGGTAGATTAATTTAGTTAGTGCTATATTATTTTATGTTTTTGGCATGTGTTGCCTGTAATATCTTTTGTTTTTCTCATTCAGCCAGTTGTTTTTATTGAGTCGGTTGGTTTGTAATTTTCTGTTCTATGTTATTCTTTGCCATGGATGTTATTTTCTTTTTCCAGATTCTTGAGTGGCTGCAGTGACAGGATTGCATACATCTGGGTTTGGGTTATGGAAAATTGCTGCATAGCAGAGATGCCAGTAAAGCCAGAAAAGTGCTAAGGAAAAGCCTAGGTTTTCTTAAAGAGAGAATTGCTATATATTTTTATTATTATCTATTTTACATTATAAATGTCAAGTCATTATAATCAGAAGAGCCACCAAACAAGCATTAAAACTATTGACAAAAGAGTATCAGCCTTGTGGCACAAGGGATGGACACAAGGTCATATGACAGGTAGAACCTGTGGAATGCTCAGATATGGCCTGGTTTGTGATTGTACAGTTCCTTAGCACCTTGCTGCTTGTCAGCAAGAGACCTTTTTGCATGTCTTTTAAATATGGAAATAGAATATGTAATTTACTTTCCTTTGTCTGTTTGCTCATTGACTCCTTCAGAGAAATATATTTGGAAAGCATGACTTCCCTTTACAGAAGATGCTTAGGCCCTTTCTTAATTATCTTATCAATCTACATTATTTTATTTAGGGCATTCCTCATTCCTGGATCTTCCCTAAAGCTATTAAAAATTGCTATGTGTTTGCCATCAAAGCAATTTAAGTGATAGGTTCCTGGTAGAGTTAGTAGCTTGGATATTTTATCCCTGAGTTTTTAAAGAACTTAGGCAAATAGTTATTAGTCACTGTACAACCTGTCAGTTTATTCTACAAGAATTTGTACTAATATTTTAATATCAAAGGGCTCCTCAAACACATTCTTTTAAAAAAGTAAGATTTAGCACACAAGCAGTCTGCTTGATAAATCCAAATATGAGAAAATCCTTCAACTTTCTCACTGTGTTAATTTTTCTCTGCTCATTGTTCTATTTTTCTTTTAAATATCATCATCTGTTTGCCCTCTGCAGCAATGCTGTTTTCCTGAGAAAAAATGGTTGCTTACTAATTTTCATGTCTTCTTCAAATCGCTTCTCAATCCCTTTGGGCTAGCCTGGTGTTTACATTTAAGCTGTCAATATTTATAATCCTCTCTATTGCTTGATTTAGGCATAACTTCACCTTCTACAGAACAGCCTTCTTACTTCCAAAAGCTTTCCTACCTGGCGTTTCAGAGAGTCTCTTATTGTCCTCATAAACCTTTTTGGGTAGGTGAAATGCATTTCCATTGGGCCTCTGGTACAGAGTTTATAAATTGACTCTGCTTTGTGTCTGAATATTTTCATCTTTCAGATGGCTTTTTATCTTTCAAAGACAGCTGGGTTTTTTGTACATTTTTTTTTTTTTTTTAATTAAGCTCCATTACAGTTATTTTCTGTCTACCTGCTCCTGAAATCTGTGTATGATTTTTGTATCAATATGAATACACATGCAGTGTCAGGCACAGAAATTAATCACAAAATTATAGTGGAGTTTGCTTCATATACTGCAGTTTCCTTTAATTTCTCAGAACAAAAGTGCACATCAGGTTAGTGCTGAGAAACAGCAGCAGGTCCAACACTACTTTAGGTATGAAATTGTTTTTCCTGGATTCCTGACTTGAAATTCAGTAGGAATTCTTGCCATAATTTGACCTTTTATGCATCAAGAAGAAAACAAAATGACATCCCAAAATGAAACTGTATTTTATCTTCTTTGCATCTTGGTGATTTCCTTCACATTTATCTTTTTCAGTATGCAAAAGAAGGTTTTGTTTCTCATATCACTTCCCTGACAAATTTCCTATATTCTTTAGGATACGAATCTCTTCTCAGTTGTGGTAGAGGGTTTTGTTGAGATTTTAGTTTTCTTTGTTTTCTTTTGGTATTTAATACATTTCTGATTCCTTTTATAAACAGTTATTTGTCTGTCTGAGTTCAAATTGCTTTAAATGCGTGTTTGATCAGCTAATAATTTCCATGTGTTCCATTGTTCCCACCACCACTCTTAGAAGTTTTATGAGTGTTTGTAAAGATCGTGCACAACAGGGAATGATCAAAACTCAAAGTCATGCCATAAGAAATAGCACAACATAGTAGAAATGTGCCAAATTGCCCAGAAGCAATTTGGATGGCTGGCAAACAGGGTCGCCTGCTGGTTTGTGAACAGCGTAGGCAATTTGCCACTCAACTCTCCCCTATTTGCTTCAATAAATTGTAGGGTACTTAGTACCCTACGATCTGTTATCTATCTGTCTGTACTTCTCTGCACTGTCAGTGTCTGACAGTGGCTCTGCTTCACGTTGTTTGTGTCTGTCTTTCACTCTCAGCTTGATGGAAAACCTTTAAAAAAGAGGTTTGTGGCATTTGGGGAGCTGGGATCCAAGAGTTCGTACATCACAGCGCATCTATGTAGTCTAATCTAAAAAATATAGTTAAAAAGGAATAAAAAATGAAGCTAGTGAATCTAAGATAAAATTCAGCAACAGTAGATGAAAATAAACCAACAATAAGTTCTCACGATGCAGCTAGGAAGAGTATTCAAGTATTAATTGAATAATCAACAGTCTTATAAACCAGGTGTTATAAAATGGGAACCACATCTGTGCAATACAAAGGTTATTTAACAGTGCTGATCAGTCATTCTCCTTACACTAGAATGGCAACCTTTAAATAGAAGAGCAATGGTTTGGGGGTTTGGATAAAGGAGAATAGAAGTTGTTAACATGGTGGGTAAGTAGGAGGAAGAAAGGAAAGAGAAATCCTGAGCTTTTTTTTCTTAATCCTTATACTTTTCCCATTACTTCCCTTTTCTATTGGCATTGTCTGAGTTCAGCATGGAGCCTGCACCAAAAAACACTGACACTGTTGTTTACACAGAGTCCTGAGAGGGAATGACATTCCTAGAGGAACAGCTTATTGTGGCCAAGGATTTTGAAGTCAGAGCCTTTGTTTTCCTCTGAAGAGTAAAACAAATCTGTCCTTACAGTATTTAAATATTCTAATGTACAGTCTGGACAGAATTTTCAATATTGGATTCTTATTAGCTATTAGTTATTTATGATTTGTTGTTTGTTAGGTGGCTGATATGAAGATTTATAATTTTTGATTCTGCAGCATTTTGAAGACATTCAGTATATAACAGAGGAGTATTTTGATATGAATACACTAAAACTAGTTTTAGTATACAATTGATTGATTATGAATGTGAAATAAGTTAACATGAATGCATGCTTTACAATACATTGACTTTGTTGGGAAAACTTTTCTGAGATATATATGACCTTGAGTGAAAGAAAGAGTTAGTTGGGTTTTTTTCTCAACCTACCACCCTCACTAAATGCTGCTGTGTTGGAAACAAGAAATTGTGTGAGAAACAGCTGCTTGACTAGGCATCAGTAGTGCCCTTTGATGTCAAGTGAGCAATCAAGATGCTAAAAGCCCTCAGAACATACATATGCTAAAATAATAGCAGAAGCACCTAAAAATAGTGAAAAAAAAAAGTAAAAAGCTACACCTGTTTTCTTTTTGGAACATTAGTACATTATTTTGTTCAAATAGAAATAGATAGTAAATACACGTGTTAGAAATGCAGCAAAGAATGACATTGCAGCAGGAAAATAACTTCTTGATGTAAACTTGTGTAACCCTGGTTAGGAGGAGTGCTGACAGCAGGGTAAGGGAGGAGATGTTTCTCCTCCTCTCAGCCCTGCTGAGGCACACCTGGAGGGCTGGGTCAAGTGCTGGGCTCCCAGTACAAGGGACAGGGAGACACTGGAGTGAGCTCAGGGAATGGCCACAAAGATGATTGCAGAACAGGAACATCTGTCCTACAGGGAGAGGCTGAGAGAGCTGGGACTGTCCAGCCTGGGGCAGAGAAGGCTAAATACACTGATGTTACCATGAAATCCATATGACAAAAAAAACCAAACAAACCGTGTTTCCTCTGCTTTCCTTATTTTTAGTGATACTTAAAACTTGAGAAGATGCTATTGTCATACTGTTAGGTGTGGGTTTTTTGTATTTGCTTTTAGGTAACAGACACAAATCATTAGTGGGAAAGACTGCTGCAGGATAATTAGAAAAATTTTTCTCTTTCAAATGCTGCTTCTGCTTCCTTTCAGTTTTCTGTGAGACCATTGTCTCATTGCAGCCTCCCATCTCATTGCTGGCCTCCCCTAATGAAACTGGAATTTCTGTAGGAGCTCAGGATATGACTAACAAGAGATTCACTATTCAATAAGATTTCCAGTTTCTGAGTTCTAGAGACCTCTTCAAGGACTCTCCTGACAACTGTAAAGTTCTTTAAATAAGTATTGACATGCCAGTCTGAAAACTAATGAAGTCTCTTTTCTTTCTGCAATATGGAGCAGTAAAAGAGATGTGTGGATTTCTTCAGTTAGTTTAATAGCTGGGATTGAAGCTAAAACAATGGGTACTTTGGTTATACAAGAATTTTCAAATGCATTACTTTGCTATTATTGGCAACTTGGAATCTAGGTTTGCAATTATCTGGAACTGTAAATTATTTAAAATCAATATGTCCATACTTTGAATGATATGTGTTTTATATGGGGCTAGACAGTTATTTATGATTATAACTCCTTTTTATTGGTCTAGTAAATGTAGCTATTTAGAAGACATTTCCAGATGATCATAATTTTAATAGCACATAGATATTACCAAAAATTATAGATGGCAGCAGCCCAGAATTCCTTCTATTTCTTAAATCATACATGTGTGTATGCTGCAAAAGACTTCGATGGATTCTACTGCAGAGTTTTTTTAGCCTTCCATGGAATGTAAAAGTGTTTTGTGTTTGGTTTTTTTGGTTTTTTAAAGAAATTAAATATAAGAACAGCATTTTAAATGTATAAATGTACATATTTACAAGTGTTGGAGTATCCTTCTCAATACAGAAGGATACTCAAAAGGTTGGATTATTGTCTTCAAAACATCTGTGAAAATAATTTTCTCTTTAAAAGACTGTATTTTAGACCATTCTAAGTGTATCATCTGAAATACAGGTTGTCCAGATGTTTCGGACAGATTTTTAGTTTAACTGAAAACTTGGGTTTGCCCTGAAAAAATAGAACAGATGAAAAATTCCAGGCCATTCACTTTCTTGCTGTTCCCTGCTATGTCTTTTTATAGTTTGTTGATGCAATTGTAGCACTGGACATACAGCTGAATTAGTGCTTATAAGAGCTGTGCTCTTGCTTTGCAAGGAGAGGAAATATCAGATAATAATGTGATCGTTTTCTACATTGTTTTTAGCAATAAAAGGATACAGTTGAGAGTGTTAGGATTTAGGTGTACTAATGCTACTCAATGTATGTGACAAATATTTTGCATTACAGCAGTAGCACAGTTCCTGATTTTGCATCTATTCTTTGAATTCCAGCAGAGCAGAGTGCTCCCCTACAAGTCTGACAGAAGTGTTCTCTGCTTCTGAAAGAATGCCTTCTCATTATTGCTTCAGATGATCACTCCTAGTGAGGCTCCTCAAATCTATTTTTATTCTTCCTCAAGGAAATTAAACTTCAAATAAATAAAACTTCTTATAGTGTTGTATTTTTCTATGTGGTCTGACCTTTGTTGTCTTTGTCCAGACATTTTTGTTTAAAGTGATGGAGAAATACAGACCTGGGAGTAATTAATAAATAAGCAGTAGGAAAAGATTTCTTTGAGTTTATCCAATACATTTGAAGGATATCTTATTTTTGTAGGTAAGATAATCAAAATTCTTTTGGCTTTTTTTGTGGTAAGTTCAGGACCTCATCTTTAAAGCTTGAATGATCTATTTATTGTAGAAAATAAAAGCATAGTCAGGGATGTATTGGTGGGGAAAGTAAAAGTCTTTCTCATTCCTTTAAAACAAAAAAGTAATTTAGGAATTATTGCAATATTCTTCCCAAGGAAATACGTTTCTCGTTCTGTTTTTCATTTTTGCATGTGCATATGTTCTGGAGTTGGCAAAGGTATGCTAGGAGGAAGTGGTGGCTTTTCTATTTTTAAATGAAATTTAATTTTGAAAAGTACTTTGGTACTTACTTTTTGGTACTTATTTCTTGGTATGGGGATTTTCTGTGTATAATCACATCCCTATGCTTTTTTCTATTAAAAAAGGAAAACTTCCCAAATTCTGTATTTCATCAAGGGATGTCTTTTTAATAATTCTGTTGTAATTCCATCAGATTTCTATGTAAGGCCCAGAAAATCGACAGGAATTGCACAGATGTGAGCACTAAATGCTTAAACTTCTAAATACTGCCTTATTGTAAAAGCTAAGTATGCAAACCTAAAGTTATTAATCTCTCTCTGAAACTTTAAAAGGGAATTTTCCTTAAAAATTGGTTGTGATCATTCACTTTCAATCCCCACTTGTAGTCTAGCCATTTAAGAGTGCAGTTCTACAGAAGCACATTAGTAGCCAGTATTGACTTCTGGAGGGAGCAACACTGTGCAGTGGAGAGGGCCAGGGCAAGGAAAACTGGGTTGGAAGATCTGTGTCTCCAGAGACAGTCAGCACTTTTGTTCTTACAGGCACATACCACATCTTTTCTATCCTGCTGCACCGAAACTGCCTGATGGCTGCAGTGGGAAGTGTGTTGGCAGCAGTAATTTCCCCTAAAGACTGTCAAGGATGAGGAGAAAGTTTGTCAAAGAAAAAAAAAAAAAGAAGTTGGGGGAAGAACAGAAAGAGAACTTTAAAGAAGGACCATTAATTCCCACATTCTAGTCAAAACTCAGAGAACAGGATCAAGTGTTCAGCTGTGTAGAATGAAGAAAAAGAATTACTTTCTGTTCACGTGGTAGATTTGCTCTTCCTTCCTGAAGTTTTGGTGCTGCACTGCTGCAGCTCCTTCCCACCATGGTAATGGAGCTGTTGGACTCCAGCAGTGGCCACTACCCACTTGCAGGCCCCAACACCATTCTACTCAACAGTAAGTGCATGAACTTTGATTTCAAATATTAAAAGAATTAAAAAATGTAAGATGAGGCATGTTTTGGATCAAACTGTTCACTTCTTGAAATGTTGTAGGAATAGATTGTGTGCATACCTCCTAACACATCACTGAAAAGCAGATGGGCAATTTCACTGCTGGCTTGAAACCAAGCTCCTCCTCTGAACAGTTACCCCAAATCTACCCTGTAATTCTTTTGACGTTTCAAAATGGGACCACATCAGTATTCAGTTCATAACTCTCCTAAGCGTATGGCTTTTTCATTAAACTGAATTTTCCTACTGAGGTACCATACAGTCCATTTCACTTTAGATTTCCTCCAAGTAGAGCACACAGAATATGGCATGGGATGGTTTTACGAGCAGCACATTGAGAGCAGTTAACACTGGGATTGAATCTACATCAGGATAACAACAGGCCATTATACTATTTAACAACTGTTAAATGGTGTTAATGGCTAAGTGTAGACCACAAGCCCAACCGATTAGCATGCAGTGAAATTCGGCAGGCTTGTAAATTAACAAAAACCAAATGGATAATTTAGGAATGTATATGCTCCTGAAAAACTGCAAATTATTTTAGAATGCTCTAATTACCTAAGGTTTTTTTGTAAGTGCAAACGCTGGTAGGGTAAGGAAGGTCATTTTGCTGGAGGCTTTTTAAATTGGAAAAAATCAATTTGGCTAAAGTGTTTTTGAAAGTGGTGTTTACATGCATTATGTTCCTGTTCTTTTTTATGTCCTAGTTTTCTGAGATGATAACTGTTATCTTGATGTGTTGTGCAGAATTTAACTGGACTTAAATGGATACAGGAACCTAGAGGACAATAGTAGACTGTCAAGCACCCAAATGCTAATTGAGTCCTGGAGTAGAAGAAGTTTGAAATTTGTAGTATTTTGGAAATGAAATACTCTGTGGGAAGTTTAACAAACTAAAACCTTTTTTTAAAGTTGACCTAGCTTGATTCTATTGAGAATTGTATTTTCATTATCATGATAGAATTTAAAATCTATCTAAAACTTTCAAATTTTCTCTGTAGAGTCTGTTTCACTATTCTAAAGACTGCAGTGAACACAATTTAAGGATAGTACTCAAGTTTGCCTTGATTTCCACCTATTCTGCCAGCTGCTCCAATTTATTTAGCATTTACCTCAGCATCCAGAAAAGGCAAATCAATACTTTCCCCAAATTTCTTTCTAAATGGAAAGGCACTTTAATTTACTCTGTGGGAGCAGGAAAAGTTTGGACTAGAGCTGCACTGATGTGAGGACGTGGTCCCAGTCCCTCAGCTGTTGCACTGGGGAAGGGATGCCAGTGGCTCTGGTGGGACTGGCCACCTGCCTCTTGTATGGGCTACTCCTGCCACCTCAGCCCTGGCCTTCCTGGGTGCCCAGCACACACTGCTCCAGTGCTGGCAATCAAAACTCTTCTTCTGCAGTGGAGGGCTTTGTGTCGTGGACGCAGTGACAGATATAGAAGAAAAAAAAAAATAGAGCTACTTTTATTACAGTAGAAATGCCTGCTTGAAGATTTTCTTCTGATGCTGCCAGGATTGTAGACATTTCTTTTGGAAATACAGCTGCTGTGTACTTACATATTAGGCTATTTAACTTTTTTTTTTTTTTTTTTGACACACTCACACATAGGCATCCACACTCAAATTTGTGCTAAAGTCTTTGTGCAATTAGTTTTAGAATTTGGCCTCAGGGATTTTGCTGAAATTGCCTATTTCAGGCAGCATTCTCAATAGTTAAGTATCCATTTAGTGTGGGCCAAATTCTAAAAGATCTTCAATTGCCTTTGAATGGCAGGTCCCTTATGAAGCAAATGAATGGTGATGGGTTATCAGCCCAGATAGATGAGAAGAGAATAATGGAGGATGTGAATGATTCATTAAAAATCCCACTTTTTATGTTTTTGTGACACACACAGTAACCTGCTCAGTCTAGGCCTCACTCTCCATCTGTTAATTCCATGTTATTAAGGTTTTGATTTCTTGAGAAAACAGATGGCTATCAACTAAAACAGGTGTTCACATTGCACTTTTTAAAGTTGAAATGCTGAACAGGTATAACTGGAAGTTTGCTTTGGTACGAAGGGAATTAGTGCTTTGAAAGATGTGTGAGTGGAGAATAATTTGCAGGGAGGAGGGTCAAGTAATTCACTAGAAGCACACCTGCATACAATTAGCTGTGGACCTTTGCCGTTATAGAACACAAGGAGAGATGACAGCAGAAGGATTTGAAGGAAGACTGCTTGTTCTGAACCCATGTCCTGTATCTCTTGTTGAGAATACACACTATAAAAATGTGACCCAAATGCGTTGCAGTAAGTGAAAGAGGAGGACGTAGGAATTTGCTGCTCTTCAGTGATTCTTCCACATTTTTTTGGGTGGCTCAGTGCGCTGCTATCTTGTTATAATACAAAAACATGGAACTAGACTTGCTCTGGATAAAATTAAATCCAATTCAAGTTCGTTGTTCCAGTAAACAATTGTAAAACTTTCTCAAATTCTGAAAAAAAAAAGTTTGGTCAAATAAGGTGGATTATGTCTATATGTCTAATGTCATCTGATTATAGAATGGCATCACATTACCTGTGAAACTTAAGGTCTGCACTGTTTCCCTGCCTCATTTTTCATCCAGTTTTGTATTGATAATAATATAAAAAAGTATGGTTAAACAACGTAGCAAGGTTGGGCTATTCTCACATGCATACAATTTTCTCTACAATTCTTATCAAAAATTCAAGAAACCCCTACTGTAGTGTGATCTCATTTGGAAGGTCCTGTTATTTTTATCATCTATATTTCAGCATATAAATTAGCATTCAGTGAACAGGTAAATAATTTAAATAAACTTATACTGATGTTAAATGAACAACACACATTTCTATGAGGAAAAATCTTTGCCCATTTGTTCATTTACTAATTAGCAAACAGATGCATCTGTATTCAAGTTTCAAAATATATGGTAAATAGCACCCTGATTTACTCTTCTGTGTGGGCTCTGCCACCTTGTGACAATCAGCAAGGGAAAAGGATCAGTGGGTTGCAAAATCTCTGTCCCCCTCTTCTCCTGTTGATGTGCTCTGAATGATTGAGAGGAGAGAGTAATTGCACTAAGCCTTGACTTTTCTCTTAGAAACACTTTCAGAGTACAGGATGGCATTGCTTTCTACCTTCTGTGACTATCTGTATTTTCCCTTAAGAGCAGAGTGAGGCAGAATACTGGAAAGGATATTATTTATCCATAAATACATGAGGCAGAGCCATACAGTGCTAAGGATTGCTTCTAAGTTTCAAGTCTGTAAGGATGGGATGCTGTTGCGCTTATTGAGATGTTTGTCAGCTTTGAGTAGAGTTACAGCTCTGTCTGGTGGTAGCCTGAATATGAACACATTTATCCATCTTCTGTATGAAGAACAAAGATTGGTTAGCCAAGGTACTAGTAAACATGGAACAGGAGAAGTTATTTACAATGTTCTTATTTACATTGCGCTTACTCCCATTGAAAGTCTTTTCTACCTTACGTTTGAACGTGTGTAGCTAAGAGTAGGGAAATGCTCTTATTATTCTAAGAGCTATTGGAATTTTGTAAGATTGATCTACTATTAACAATTCTGTTCTAAATTTTACCATAATTATTAGACTTTAATCCATTCACTGGCTCATGAAGAGTGTTGCTACATTTGCAGTTGGGTTTGCTGAAAAATGCAGATTTGCTTTGTACCTGACCTCGGAGCCTTGCAGCCCTCAGCTGAGCACAGTCTGAGTGCACTCAAGGTATATTTCCTTCAGGAGGAAAAAGGGTAAAACCAGCACTCTGAACAAGAGCATTTTGCAGCTGGAGCATGCTTAATTTCCAGAACAGACAAAAAGTGAGCCTGTGGTCAGGGTGTGATGGAGGAAACAGAAGCTCTCTGCTTTCCCCTTTAGACCAAAACATAGACCTACAGTAGAGGTGCTGACACAGTCACACCATGAACTTGGCTCAGTTTTAGAGGAGTGTGTAGGAAAGAAATATTATATGGCATCTTTATATTATATTAAAGCCAAAAAGGTCCTCCCCACTTAAAAAGGTGCTTTAGTCTGTTGATAAAGCCATACTGAAATGTTTTAGAGCCAATGGGGTCCTTAGAAAATTCTCTATGCAATTGTACAGATTCCATAGTGTGCATATGGATTTCATTACCCTAGATATAGTTTCTGGGGTATGCTTGCTTGTTTTCTTTTGTTTTAAGAACTGGGGTAAATGTGACTTTAATATTGTAGATATTGCTATCTAGTGAAAGTATAGAGCTGAAGGAAAACAGAGGGTTTGGGAATTATTGTGCTCTACTTGTTTTCCAAATGAGTTGTTTTCTTGTGAGCCACAACAATAGTTAGTACAAGGGGAAGGAAACATAGAAAATCTATTACCCCTCTAGTCAACTGAACAATAGGATTACGTGAACAGGAGCAAATGCCTTTCAGTTGTTGAGTGGTGCAGCTGATGTTTCCTATTAAGAACAAGGGGACTTCATCTAAGAGGCCAATGCACTTTTTCATAGGTCAAAGGGAATTTCCCATAGCAGAATCAAAGCAAAATCCCTTTTTAAAGGACATATGGAGTCATGCTAAGAAAAGCATTTTTTGATATGAACCAAGAATTTTTGTCTCAGTTGACCAGCAACGGGGAGCTGGCTTATTCTGTACATGCTGAATCAAATTTCAGTCAGGGCTTCCCTGCTGACATTTGGTACTCAAGGATGGGGTGTGCCCTGCTGGACGGGCCCTCTTCCCTTCTGCTGGTGTTTGCCCTGTTAATTTTGGCTTCAAATGAATTTCAGGAATGCTTTTAATCTACCAGAGTGCTGAAGGATGGGATAGATGGGGGTGGTTTTTTTTATGTTTCTATATAGTTTTAGTGACAGAGACAAACATATATTTATGCAGATCACTAAGTTTTTGATACAGTACTTTTATTGTCACATAAATGAGCACAACAGGGTGGGTGATAGTAAG
Organism: Eopsaltria australis; assembly: GCA_034509425.1. Taxonomy (NCBI): domain Eukaryota; kingdom Metazoa; phylum Chordata; class Aves; order Passeriformes; family Petroicidae; genus Eopsaltria; species Eopsaltria australis. The sequence goes on from JAVTVJ010000024.1 coordinate 7,795,130, forward strand.
CTACTAACAGATGTTTTAGGGATAATTGTTTCTTGAACAAAAACTATAATATAGAAGAGATAAGATTCTATTTAGCACTTGTGCTGTCCAACAAGCATCATGCTTACTCCAGCTACCATTCCATGTAGTACTGGGTACAGAACTAGCTAAACCAGAAAAGCATTTCTAATTTCTGCCACCCACTGCTCTTGCTGCCCCCCCTCAGTTGATCTGGGGTGAGGAGGAACAAGTGGGATATGGAGCTGGCTGAACTGGCAGCTGGATCCCAGTCTCCTTGGCACAGCTGGCATGAGCAGTGTGGCCTCTGGCTGCTGCCTTGCTGCTCTCTGCTTGCTTTCTCTCTTTTCAGGAATTTGTGTTTATTTGCATTCTTTCTCTTTTTTTTTTTTTTTTTTTAATTAGTATCCATGCTTTGCTTCAGTACTTGCTGATAATTGCAGAACAAATGAGCCAGAAATAAGTATTGATTTGCTTTTTAGCTGTTTAGGGGATTTACTAGGGAGAGTCCTGAAATGAATACTAGATAAAAAAATTGAAGGAATGGGGCTAAACCCAGTCCTTGGCATAATGTTGTCACTCTGCATACAAACTGAAGTGTTTTGGATGACTCAAGGCTGCAGTTCTGCAACACAGTGACAGGAAAGCGAGGAGAAGGAAAAGATGAAGTTAGAAGAGAAGAAATTGAGAGCAACCCTAAAGCCAGTTCTGTGCCCCCAAAAACCTCTGTGCTTCACTCAAGCTAATAGAAATACGGCGTGAAATTTAACTATATCCTGTTTTACTGTCTTCTAAAATATTTTTTACAGTTTAGCACAGTGTTTACCCTTTGATGTTACTGAGCAGAGTGTATGTCTAAGAAGTATGTACAAGAATTCTCTGCTCTAAAAATTAGAGATGGTCTGTAATTAACATAATTTGTTTGACAGCTTCACAGTATGCATGTCTTAAAATGTATTGATGATTTAGTTTAATATTCATTCTGTTCCACTTAGGTTACATGCTAAATCTGCAGAAAGAAAGGTGCCTTTATTTTAGGCATTTTCTATTGGGGTAAATCCCTTGCACTACCAATCAAAAATTGGCATTCTTGGGGGAAGGGGCCACTTATCTTCCCCCATTTTCTCAGAAATAGTGAGGTAGCTGACACAGAAAATTGCATATAGAAATGTTGAATTAAAGCAGTGTAAACACAAAAATGTCCTTGTTAATTTATTTGAGTGCTTCAGTGAAATAAACAACATACTCTTTTTTAACATTTGTAGTATTAGGACTAAACTTGTTGGAATAATTCCATATATATTACCAAATGTATTGTTTCTATGGTGAAATTGTCTTATGAGTCCTTGACTAATGTTTTGCTCTTTTTTTTCTTTTTTTTTAATAATAAAATAAAACAGGGATTTAGTTCAAATTTAAAGATAATGAATTGCCTTAAATAAATTGCCTTCATGCTAGGGGAAGTAGTGGGTTGGGGCTCCAACTATAAAAATGTAATATAGGTCAATTAATATGAGATTTTTTTTCCCCTACTGGACTTGTGATTCATTCTTAAAGTAGACTTTAGGAAGAAAAGAGTATCATTTTTATTTCATATGTTCTGCTTTCAGTTAGTATAAGAAGCCAGTTCAGATGTTTTATCTCCTCTATCTTTAGGAAGCTAAATAATTGTTTGCATTTCAACTTCACTATATTTAATTAAATTGATAAACCACTTTGTGATAACTACACAATGAAATAATTAGCAATATTTATTATATTATTTTATGTTATTTCAAGCTTTATTACCTCTCTAGATTATGGTAAATAGAAGAAAATGGAAATCATATCCAAGGTTCATAGAATGAGTCAATGACTAAGGATAATAGCAAAATTATGAAAGTGTTTTTCTCAGAGCTGTAGCATCTTCAGCATATATTGGAATATTTATGAGGGTAAAAGATGCGTCAATTAAAAAAAAAAAAAACCCTAAATTAATTTAAATAGCAATCTTTGTCTGTGGGTTATTACACAGTATTTAAAGATTGGTCATTATAAAGTTAACGTATATTTCTAAATGGTCATGGTACTCTTAGGAAAGCCAGACAAATTCAAAGATGATTGAAATGTTCTGTGTTTGAATCTGGAAGTGATTCTGAAATGTAGTGCTTAACAGGTCGTTCACATTTTTAGAAAAGCAGCTGGAAGGTGTCCCTTATACACACTGAAGTTATGAGCATTCTTAAAAAGTGGAAGGAACCTCCAACTTTTCTAAGTAGCAGAAACAGCAAATCCTGGGCCCTGCAGGCAGATCTGTATTGTTATGCACATACAGAGAGTCACAAATTGCTTGTTAGTCACTCCACTGTCTCAAAAGCTGGTAGAAGATAGGATGAGTTTAATATGAAGTTTTGCAAAGTTTTGAACAGGTATTTAATTTCAGACATGGTGGTTGGTGCCCTGAAAGCCACTGGGGCTCTTCTGTGCTTAAATGTAAGCCAGGAAGTAACACTAACACTGCAAGGTACATAATGTGATAAATCATCTCCAAATGTAAGTGATGTTTGGGCTCTCTTTAAATAATTTGCTTGAGTCCTGGTGAAATTATACATTCATATTTTTTTTAAACATAAAAAGTTGGTGTCAAATTTTGTTTAAGCCTATCAAGATGTGATGCAGGATGCCTGATGGTTTCTTATTCTTTAGTGGAAAATACTGCAAAATGAGTGATGAGTCAAATTAAGCAGATGACAGCTACTCTTCTTTTGCAAGCATTCTGTCTTTGGATCTGTCAATAAAAATAAAATTGCCTTTGGTAACTCATGGCATGGAAGAAAGGCAAATGTTATGATAACATAGCTGCTAAAGCAAGATTTGAGACTTTTTCTGGAAGCACAGATCTAGGAAATACCTGCAGTGCAGTTGGAAAAGGTGTGTTATGCCAAATTCCATGATCTGCTAAAAAGTTCTGACCCCAATGGTAGATCAAAAAGATGTTCACTCCAGTGGAAATACAGTTAACTGAATAGCAATTTTTCCCTCATATCAAGCTTGCATCTTGTAAAATCAAGCCTCTTGGATAACAAAATTGGTTTTTTGAGCAGAACATCACAAGTTGTAGACCCTGTGTTTTTCCTGGGGCCCAGGGAATTAGTGACAGAATGGAGCTGAATTAGCATCGTCTCACCCTAGCCCAGTAGTGCCACCCAGGAAATCTCTCCATAAAGCTTTTGTGTCTTGCTAAACTAATTTGCCCTGCTAATCGTTTGCCAGGATTCCATGGTAGTGCGATTCCAAGAGATATTGATTTGAAATCATGACACTTTGTGAGGGAAAGTAGCAATAGAACTTCCAAGCAAGGAAGATAGTAAAACTGTGCCACTAGTAAGTAACTAGGAGCTTATAGTATAAGTAGTAAAAAATTTAATGTATTCAGGTTATGGTGTGTTTAAAATCACCCAAAGAAACCCCAACTCATTGTGTTTAGACAAGTGGTCCCTTGGTTTTAACATAATTAATTAATAAAACAACAACAATAATGAGACATCTGACTAAACAAAACAAAGTCAGTCACAATTCTCTCTAATTTCCTGAGAGAATAAAACATCTAGATTAATCCTCTGTGTTACTAAATACATATTTTTTTGAAGATAAAACAAATATTCCCTGTCTAAACTTATAATACTTGGCAAGACAAGTGACAAAAACATGACAGACAAGAAGTGATGCCTATCCATCTTAATTCCTCCTTAGCCAACTGGCAACACATACAAGAAATCATGATAATGTATGTATATTTTTCATTCTTTAGATGTGATGGTGAATATAAACCCAGCTTTTGCATTGAAATCTTTCATGTTGAAACTCTTAATATACATGTTAGAGCACTCCTGATGACTTTTTTTTTTTTTTACCAGCCGTGTTACTCTGGAATGTCACGTAACTTTAATCACTGGATAACAAGGTACCATTCTCAGTGAGATTTTAACTCTTAGAAATTGCTCCCTATGGGGGTACAGTAAAAGAGTAGCATGTGTTTTCTGAATATCAGTGCTGAACAAATAAAAAATCTACAAGCAATGAATATGCAAAGTCCCAATTAATTTATAAGTCTTAAGAAATTTACACACACACACTGACCAAAAAATCCAAACACCTAAAATCCCAATGCTGAAACTTTTTGGTAACACAGGGACAGTTATATTTTCAAGTACCTATATTTCCAAAGTAGTGATTGTACTCTTAGAGTATTCAAATACTTCAGTATTTTCAGTATTTTCTTCACCTTTATTCAAATTTACCTGTAGTAAATTAAAGATTTGAATTAGTAAAGCTAAAATGTGTTAGTAATTTAATTACATTAATGAACTGCTGAGCATCTTCTTTCTCCTTTCTCTTTCCTCATAAAAATAGCAAGTAAAGCAAAACCCAAGAACTGATGTGGAAGGAACTCTGATTCACTGCCCTGGCTTAATGAAACTTTTACACTAGACCAATTACAAAGAAGTAACTGTTTGCTATTTTATGCTTAACTTTATGGTTTAAAAATCTGCATTCAAATTTCCACCTTAATTAGCCCAGACTATGAATGTCAGGAGCATCATAAATATTTACCAAAAAAATTGCAAATTTTTGACATGAATAAAATCAGAATAGCAATGGTATGGATATAATGAGTTACCATTAGAAGAGTTTAGCATCTAGCCAGCCAAGGATTGTAATCAAATAATTTCACTTCTCAAGCACATATATGAACTCACACAACAGAAACTCATTTAACTCGTTTATGTTATTTTATAAACATGCATGCAGTAAAAGAACTTTATAAAAACAATACTTGTGGTAGGTTAACTGGAAATTAGAGACAAATTCGCAAAATCATGATAAAACTGTATGGGATTGTGTTTTGAAACTGCCCCACTGGTGACAAGAGAAACCCTTGAAAGTTGGTTCCTTGCAGGTAAATCTGAGATCTCAGCACTGTAGCAGCTTTTTTTACTAACTCTGTCCTTGGAATCATACTTTTGGACTACTCTGCTACTTAATCTTAAGAATAATTCCTGTGGCACGTGTCTGTGTATATTAGCATAACAATCATAAAAAAGCCAGGAAAGCTGAGGAGTTTGCCTTTGAAGAGCACTGAAATAACTCTAAAAATATTGGATGTTTGGGTAAAAGTCTCTCAGGTTATACACCAAGAGAGTGAAATATCTTTATCTTTCCAACGTGGCCACTTTATGTTTCTTCTTCTGTGAGAGGCCGTGAGAAGTGTTGGCACTCACTAGGACAACCTTTGTGCAGCAATTTCTCACTCAGCCTTTCTGGCAGCCCTTCTGCCAGACTCCTTCCTTCTGCTGGAAATGGTGTTTTACAGTATTTTACAGCTGTCCCAAAGGCCCCTTGGGACTCTCAGCAGTGAGGTGACCTAAATTTCCAATATGCATTGGGCACACAGTTTGATCCACAATGAGCTCAAACAATGTGTTTAATGCCCATGTTCATCCTCTTAAGTGATACAAGGAGTAGGAAGGCAGAAATCGTGCTAAGCCTCTCAAAAATGAACAAAATTTTAGCATATTTTGTGATGGAAAATGTAGATGAGAGGCCTAATGAACTAGGATAAAAAGGCATGCTTCACAAAAGAGATTGACAAACATTTAGAAAATATTGTACATGGACAAATGGATTTTATTCTGCAATTTGAAGGTCTAGTCATTATTTACTTTAAAAATAACATGCTGCTATATATAAAACTAAATCTCGGGAAGTAAATTTATAAATGTGAATCCTTAAAAAGTCCCCAGTCCTTTAACTGCTGCTATTAAGAGTCAAATGTTTTGCTGCTGTGATATTGTCTCAGATGGCATTTATCCTGTTAACAATTGTGTAGCCCTATTAATATAGTTAATGAATTGATTTTATTGTTAAGATGCTCAATGCAACCTAGCAATAACATAATGAATATTTAATCAGCCATGGATCTCAGTCAGCAGATCCGAACATCCATCAGTCATATCAGATCAATTTTCATAGTTTCTTTGCATGCTATCATTTAGTTGTTGAATTAAAGGTATTTTGCCATTTCAAGAAGTCACAGAGACTTCTGTGAAAGGAAGAGTTCCCAGCTTCGCTCTTTGATGCTCTTGACTTCCACATCTGCCTGTTCTTGTTTTAGTTGCTTTCAATCTACTTTTCCCCCCTCTCTGAAGAGAAAGGATCTGAGAGCTCAGTTTTATAGATTTCCAGATTTCTGTGGCACAGTGTTGCCAGTCCAGCTACCCCTGTAGTATGGGGCCCATTAGAGGTTTGACTTCAGAATTCCTCCTGATAGTTCAACAGTTCTGCTCAGGGCGAAGCAAATGAGTTCTGACATTCCCTCCATCAGCCTGCTACACATTTTTTATCTTGAAGTCCAGAACACATACATTATACTCTGCAAGGGATGAGCTTTTTCACAGAATATGTTATCTGCTTGCTGCCTGATAGCAATGTTAATGACTCTGCTGATCCTTTGAATTTGGAGAACTGGAAAGCCAGGATCCCTTCAGATCCAGGCATTACAACACAGGCCTCCTGTTTTGTCTCAAGGATCCATTTTATGTCTCACAATTGCACCTATTTTGAAAGGAAAAAGCCCTGCTTTTCATACCACATTCTACAATTATGTAGTAGTAGGGTAATAGAAAAAAATCCCAGTATCTCACCCCATTTATGAATAAGAGATCATAGACAGACAAAATCCAATCCATTTGAATGAGACACTCTTGGCCTACTCTGAACATAGCATAATGTCATGAAATTTTTAACAGTACAACAGAAAACAAATTTCTGTACATGACAATGGAAACATCTTTAAAATATTAAAAGTAGGGGTGATTGCTGAGATGCATTCTTAAGTTCCCTGAGATTTTAGCTCACATAATCTTTGGAAAATGAGTATGTAAAAAGACACATATAGTCAAACTCCTTGATTATGAAGCTTTTTCATAAAATAGTACAACAGGACTACTTAAGAATTTATCATTGCACCATAATTTTATGACTGAACACCACAGATAATGGTGAGTACCACTACCCTTTCCTGAGATAGGGGCAATTTTATTTTAAGCTGTTATTTTGAAGAAAGTAGAAACAAAATCTGATTCATTCCCTATATATATATATATTTTATTTTTATTTTTTTGTGAGTAGCAAACCACAGTATTACAGGGTCTTTTTGTGAACAGCCTTCCAGAGTCCAAGTGGCTGTTGAGTTAATTCATCCTAGAAATTCTTGAATGCTGTTGATATTTTTTCTTCTGCTTCTGTTCAACTGAATCACTTCGAAAACTGAGCTGGGATGCGCTTTTTCAGGAAATCAAAGAGTTTTAAAGGTATAATGATGGCAGAAGGTGTTTTCTCACAATGAAAATACTGTTTGACTTCTAGTTTAGCAGAATTCTGTGAGCCCAGAAATACAGCTTTGAGCTTTAAATGAAGTTACTTTACCATGGGATACCCCATCACTTAAGTGCTGTAATTCAAAAAAGCCACAAGTCTTGAATATTAAATGCAACCAGTGAAATTTAAAAGGATGGTATCCACGATTTTAACAGAAGCAGTTTTGCTGACAAGTGCTCAGTAGTGCTATGATAACATGTATATTCTATTGTATTTTTAGCTCATTTTACTGCTTAACTTTCTTTAAATTTAGGAGAGATACTCCTTTCTTAGGCTTCTTATACTTAAATATACATTCTGTTCTTTGAATAATGTGCAGAAACATCAGTTTTCTAATAAAGGCAGTTCTTTCAGGATTTTTTTTCCCATTTGTTTCTCTGTCTCCTTGGAATTGAACAGGGTATATTTAAAAAAAAAGAGAGAGAAACTTTCACCTAAAGGCATGTGTATGCCTTTCTCTGAGTAGGTCATTGGACATAATCAAACCACTGGATTTCTGAAAGCTGATCCACTGCAAATAGATAACAAAACTATATTAGTAACAATGCTCTCTGCAAGGTGACTGAGAAACTTGGCTCTAAATGAGGACAGAGTTTTTACCCTGTAATCCTTCCAGTGTGTTCCACTGAATAAGGAGTCAAACAGGAAGACTCACAATTGGCTTTGCAACATTAAAAAGCTGTGCTCTATTTAGGGGGGAAGAAAAGTCTATCTCTTGTGTATATTTATGGACAAATCTATAACTGGAGTTTTGGGTTTTTTTTTTTAGTGAAATGGAAATGATTGAGTTCCATTTACAATTGTCAACCGAACCTTTTAAAAATGCTTTAGGGAAAGAGATATCCCTTCCTTCATGTTATTCATGTATTAATATAACAAGTATGTATCCAAGTAATTTTCTTTACCAGTAGACAACTCTGACAAAGCCATTAAAAGTTATTCAAAACAAAAAAACCCTAGTATTGACCATCCAGTAATGGCATCCAGATTGAGCACAAAATCAGTTAAGGTATTTTACACTGATGCAAATATAAAAATTGAACTAAGTATTTTAATATTTTGTTTATTTCATTAATATTGAACTAGCCTTTAAAATCAAAGCAGGAAAATATTTGATCACTCATAACTTAATCTAGCCTTTTAGAAGTTTTTATTACTCTTTAGTTAGAATGTCTTTAAAGTGTAATATTTCCTCAAAATATGTTTCATAATTGTACAATACACTTAATTTTGAGATTTGGGTCTTCAATTTCTTTTGCTGTTTGTGTTGTTTTTCACATTGAATGTGGCTTTTGTATTTTTGTTTCTCTCTTTTCAGACCAAAATTAGTGCAAAATAAGCAGAATGGAGTCCATATGAGAAAGTGGCACTATTTTTCAAGTTATTTCAACATAATGATAAAAATTTTCACATTTTCTCTTTTTGTTGTATTTTTAAGCAATGTTTTGAGGTGTATTACTGAGTGTTTTCTTCAGGAAGGCTGTGGAATTCTACTTTTCTTGCAAATACAAGGCTGCAATTTGTCTGACCTTTCTGTTTTCCATCTGCATACATTAAATGAATGGCTCTCCATTTTGCAGCTGAGGGAAGAACAACTTTGGATGAAAAATGTTGCCATTAAAAAAGAGGGAACAAATTGCATAAATTATAAATGACCTGTAGAAACTGAAATGTGCTACCACATTACCCTGATTATACATGCATGAGGTTTTTGTCATTAATCCAACAAAATAGCATGGTAACCTATGGAACTCATGTAGATACAGATCTTTTGGTAAAGAAACAGAGCTCTGAGTAGATTTAAATTGATAACATTGCATTATGCTTTACAAGGAGGAAAAAGAAAAGGCTGATTCGATTCCTGAGTGTCTACTGTTAATTTTGCACATCTGCACAGTTGTGTTTTGCTGTTGCTTTCTGAAAGTTTGCCTTTTATTTAAATATTAAAAAGAAAATTTGATGCTTCTGTTGATCTCTGAGCTAGCACTTGAGATTGCACTAGATTATAAGGATTGCCATAGGAAAATAAATCTGCTTATTGCAGCCTCACTGTGTCAAAGAATTTGGCTAATCTGAAGCTTAGGCGTTTTTCAATGCCTGCTTAGGTGCTGAGGCATTTCACAGTTTCAGATTGCTGAATATTTATGCAACAATAAATCTTATGAATAAATTAACCCACAGCTATTATTAAGCGCGTTTCATTTTTGAGTGTTATTAGGATTATTATAAGGACACAGGGAATACCAGATCAGGCCTCAGACTCATCTGCCATCCTGTCCTGCTTCTAGTGTTGTGCTATAAGAGCAGGTAACAAAATATTTTTCCAGAATTTTCTCACAATCTCTATCAATCTACAGCCCAGGAAGTTAAAGACCTGTGTTCTTACCAGAACATCTTCAGATCCCTTTTATAATTGTGTGAAATGCAGTAACACTAGTTGAAGGATGGACTCAACAATTGCTTGCCATTCATGACTTAAGTTGACTGCTATCAATGCTGTATCTCATAATCTATTTTCCAGGCTTCAGATTCCCAGGGATATTTGTTATTCCTCACACTGTAGTTGATTGCCTTTTCTATATATTTTCTGTGCGTGCATCCTCTTAAGATGCAGAGAAAACAAAGGTTCCCTGCATCCAAGCTGTGGCTGTGTACTGACTCGTGCAGGCTGCCACAGAGGCAGCTCCTCTCTTGTCCTCTGTGCTTTGCTTACAAATCCCAACACCAGAAATTGCTTTCTTCCATCAGAGGCTGATCGAATACATGCCCAAACTCAGGTTCCTCCATGCTGAATGTATTTCCCAGATGCCTGACTAAACTGGGGCGTTCATCTGCAGTGATTATCCTCTGCTATGTTAGTGCTGACTCATCTGGAAATGTGGGAACTTGCTTTCATGTTCTGTAGATAGCCCTTGACTCTACTGACACTAAATATAATTAAGTAGCCATAACTAACTTTGTAATCTCACTTTTGCTCCATTTTCCAGGTAATTTTTGTCAATTTCTGACAGCAGTTCAGTGAGCTTGTATGTACAGCTCAGGGAATGTTAATGGTATTTTCAAAGAAAAGACTTTTTTTTGTCTTTTCACATTATATTTTAACAGATGATGCATCTCACATTCTGTAAGTGATAGGCACTTAGTTTTTTTATTTCTCAAAAATAAATTAGTCCCTCACGATGCTTTTAACCAGTGGCATTCTTGACACACTTCTGACGTATTTCTTTTGGCAATGTCTCTGAATACTTGAAAGTTGGACAAAAAAACCCAGAAAGAAGTCTTGAAGTCTTTGGTTTTTAAAATAGTGTTACCAGGATTATCAAATCAGGATATTTTTCACACCACCCCCAAGCTCTTTATGTCAGACCAGGATTCAAGAGTGACCTGAGATGACGTTTTTTCACTCATGTTCTTGAAGTGTTGAGTGTCTCACTGTGCTAAAGGGTGCTATCAGCAGCTGCTGCTGGAGCTGCCACTCTAATAAACTGCTGGATCTTCCCCAGTTTTAGGGATTTCTCAGCTGTTTTCAAGCTTCAGGGGAAACAGTTCTGTTTCTCATTAGCAGAGCAGTAGCTGTGCAGCTCAAGAGTAACTGGAAGATAGCAGGATTTTTCATAGCAGTTAGCAGGACAAAACTATTGTGTTTATACTCCTAGAAAAGGCTTATGGTTTAAAGTCTTTGGCTTCTGTTTCAACTTCACCTGCTTGTGTTTACACTGCAATTTCAGTAAAACCAGTGCTGCATCCTACTCTGACACATCAGTAAATTACAAAAGTGACCTCGGGGTAGGGGATGCAATGCTAACCTCAAGTCTATATAATAAGGATATTTATTTGCTTTTTTTTCCCAGTCCCTTTTTCATGTTAGAAGAAAATTTAGGTGTCTGGGAAAGGGAAGAGGCAAATTACAGAGTATGAAAACTGACTTACTAATGAAAACTGAAGTATGTGAAATGTACTCCTGTGTTCATGAGCAGTTTTAATGTGTTCATAAAACGTGAAATCAGCTTTGTCCAGTTGAACATGCTTAATTTTGACTTTTTGTATATGTGCAGGTGACACTTTCCTGCATACGAAAAAGAACCTTTGGGGAAAAGAAAAATAAACAAAACCACACAAACTTGTGGCTAGTAAATAGTGCCTGCTTTTAATTAATGGCATTAATCTTGGATGCATATATATCTCTTGGGAAATATAAAAGGAGAGCTAAAATACTACATTCATCACATAAAAGAAATCCTGAAATAACTTTTGTCATTTTAAACTTAATACTATGTCATTTTTCTTAAACTTGATTAAAGATAAGCATTTAGAAAGTAATGTAACATTTAAACTTCAAACAGTTTCAAAGGTAATTGTGGATTTTAATGGTTTTTCTTAATTAAAGGAATGGTTAGTTGTGCCTGTTTTCAGTAAATTAATTAAACTTTTAGTCATTAAGCAAAAAGTTAATTCATTATTGAAGGATATAGGAAATGTATAAAATCTGGCATTTGAGATGGCTCTGTCACACTAATCTATCACTGATGTTCCAGACTGACATGTTTGAAATGTTCTCAGTAGTGGAAAATATTATAGAAAGGGCCTGGTGACTAACTAGGGGGGCTTAAGGCATTTTGGTTTGAGTCATCATCTCTGATATGAGAAATTTATAACTGGTTTTAGAAAAATGAAGTGTTTTCCACTTGGTATGTTAGTGGACAACTTTTTAAAAAGTAAAAGCTAATGAAAATAGTGTTCTTGTGTTCTCATCACTAATTTGGGATGTTAAGATCCTTTTACTATCAGGAAGAAAACATCAGAGCATTAGCAATATAGAAAGGTCAGATTTTTGAACTAGGCAGATGAGAAACTTGATTTTATTTCCCTGCTGGACTTTGCCTCAGATCCTGTTTTGGCATGTAATTGATCTGTTTCTCTTAGTGTAATTTTGTATAGAATACCTTTGTCCAGACTTCTGAAAATGGAGTGTAGGGTGACTCTCAGAGGAATTCTCTACCTTCTCTTTTCAGAGAGGGGCAAGTGGATCTCACATACTTTGCATATTAATAAAAAGTAGAGCAGATCTTAATCAATGCTCTTGTTGCACCAAAATTCCCCCTAGAATTCGTAGAGATTTTTTTTTTTTTATGATGAACAATTTGTCTGTGAAAACTGATGCAAATCTACTTGCTGCAGAGACTTAGAATTCCTTTTGTATTTCCTGGAAATAAAAAGTCCCTACACTTTCTTATGTTTGCCTGAGATGGTAAGAAGAAGGTTTTCTGTCCTTAGGTGCAGGAGAGCAGAGTGTGGCAATGTGGCAGTACTAACCCTGTCCCTGATATCAGTGTTGTAATTCCTGCAAAGACTCATGTGAAAGAACACATAAGCATGTGTGAATGTGCACATGCACAGTTACCTTTGGTAATGTAATTTTTTTGGTATCTGCTATCAATCATGGTCATGTAACACTTCACATTGGCTTTGATCAGGATATGAAAGTCTTTATCAAAATCTCATAATCCAATTTATTGCTGTATTTTCCTAAAAGTGGCTGTATTGGTTGAAATACTACTTTAAAGAAGTGAAAGTTGGATTTGAAACAAAAATGGAGACTTCTGTAGCCATTGCTTTCTGTATTTTCTGCCTTTAAGATAAAAACTTCAGGATGCTTATTAAAGAGGAAGTGCTATCATAAAAAACAGCTTTCCAAAGAGAGCAGATTCTAAATTTCCTGCTAATCTGTTTTCTGTGGCATCAAAACCTCATAAGGCTGGATGTTTACACGATCAGCTCCAATTTTAACCTCTGCATTTTTGTTAACACTATGATTCTACAAGATGGGGCTGCTTTCTGTGCAGTGTCAGATAGCTGTATGAGTTTAAGATAATGATTAAATATCTCCCAGGAAAAAAATGATTGCCTGAATACCCATCTTGTAAAATTTAATGGTTTTCCCTTTTACAATATTACTTTATTGGCTGTAGTAGATTAGGACAACTTTGATGGAAGAATCGCACATAATTAAATTTTCATGTGTGATTCAAAGTGAAAAAAGATTAGAAGGCTATTTAAGAGGTGCTGGAACTGTCACAGCATATCAGTAAAGTCTGCAAGATGGAGCACAAAAGTACTGATTTAGTGCATCATGTCACATTATTATAGTGATAACCACAAGGAATATTCCATGGATGGGTGGGTACCTACGCATATGAATACTTGTAAAGATATTGTAGAATCCCTATTTTATCTTAGAATGGATAGGGGAAGTGGATCTAGAAGAAGCATTCAAAAGTTGTAATTTAATATTCTGTTTATTCTGATAGCATACTAAGGAACTTCTGCTTTACCTTTCTTTTCTCCAGGCTTATAAATACTTGTGTGTCACAGACGTTTATGAAATATTATTATACTTTGAGAAAATTTACATTTTGAGAAGTTCTGATCTATTTGCCAAATCAGAGATGAAGGGCAGGATTCTGTGTAACTCTGTAAGTGCAGGGTCACACCTGTTAGTTCCAGACTAGAACTGCCTGACTGTGGTTCAGCTCACAAGAGAAAAGGCAGGCCCATACCACGACCACTGTTTTTCAAGTGCATACATTTTATATTTTCCTTCCAGAGATAAGCTGATATTTATAGATGGAACACTGGTGTGAGCCTGTCGAAAATGGCTTGGTTTTATTTTTTGGAAAAAAGTACTGAAATCCAGCTAAAAAAAAAAATCCTTGGAAATAATTACCAATTGCTTTCTTTTGATGAAAGTTTGCATTGGATCCAAGTGATAGGAAGGCAGGTCATTTAAATATATTTTAGCAATAACCCATGTATATTGGAATAACCTGCAGCCAAGAGGCACTAGTGAGATTTGGCTGGCCCTCTCATGTTTGAGATCACAGAAACACCTTGTAACAGCTGTGAAGCAGCAAATGAAATACTGACCATGTTACTGTGTCATTTAATTTGTAATGATGCTGAATACTTTTGAAACGATGGACAAGAGATGTGGGAAAATCCAATTGTGTCACTTCTTGTAATCTTAGGAAATAAGACAAATCACAACATAATGAAAATATAAAAGGTTAATGTAGTTTTTGAAAACTAATGAACAAGAACATATTGTGCCACAAGACTCTTGTCTCATAGCCTGGCAGGGTTTGTGGGTTATTTTTCTGTGTAGCTGGAACCAATATATATGTCCAGCATTCAATAATTTATGAGACTTTTATTATATTTTTCTTTCATAGGATGAGTTAAACTTCATTTCAGAAACACATATCAAGTTATTAAAAAGAAAAAGAAATCCAAAACAACTTCCCAGTTGATTTGGACCCAGGTGTTTCTCTGCTATGTAAAATATGTGGGTTCAAGGTCATGCTTTGGAATTTCATTTCCTTGGTCCCAAATTCCAGTGGAAATTATAATCTTGTACCACTCAGCTCCAACCAAAACCAACAGGAATTTTTCTGTGTGACTTTAAGGGAGTGGAAACTGGACTTTGAAAAGCATCTGAGTCAGAGAAGCATAAACAAGAGAGGGAGTCACTCATCCATGTACCCAGCCCTGCTTAAAGGAAGGCTTTGCATTTTGCATGAAACAAAGTATTTGCCTGCTTTTCATTTCTCGAAATGCAGAGCAAACAATTCTGCTGGAATAGCCAGTGCACCTTTTTTCTTCTTTTTGTTTTTCCTTTTTTTTTGGCATTTATGCTAGAAAAACAGCAAAAGGCAATTCTGACTCAGTAATTCTAGTACCAGGAGTAAAACTAAGATATGAAAAAGTAAAAAGCATTGAAGTTAAAGTTGTAGGTTTGGGGTCTATGGGATTTTCTGAAGTTTGTTTTTTGCCTGTGTTCTAGAAATAAACAAAAGCTTGTTTTGATTCTGACCCTGAAGTAACTCCCAAAAAGGGAAAAGCAGAGGAGCTTTTTAATATTAATAAAAACTTACATGTCCATTTAAATTATTTGGAAGTGCTTTTGATGCAGGGTTTCCTACAAATAAATCCCATTAGATGTTGATGTTCCTGTAGGTCTGGGTTCAGTTCCATTATCCCAGCTTCCTCCTCCTCTCTCTTTACCCCAAATGGTGGCAAGGTCATTATTTTACATGACTCCCGTATATGAGGTCAGCTCCATGAACACCCACAGTCACTCTTGTCACCACAGGAACCTTAGAATCATAGAATTTCCTCTTGTCCTGTTTCCTGGGAGAAGAGACTGACCCTCACCTCACTGCAAGCTCCTGTTGGGGCCCCCTGAGCAGCCTTTTCTTTCTCCTTTCTAGTAGTGGGTGTCCTCTCTGATCCAAGCATCTTCACTGTGTCTAGTTTGTCATACTTAGAAAACTTCAGAGCAATAGAAAGTTACTATTTCTCTTTTATTGGTTCATAATCTGGCACTTTAATTTAAAAGGTTATATTTTATATCATTTAGGTTGCATTTGCTATTTTAAAACATAGCCTGTGCATTTGTGTATCAATAATAAGGACAAAAAGTGCCCATTTATATATTTTCAATCATACATATAAAAAATTGCAAAAATAAGCAAAGCTTGGAGGCAAAGTAGAAGTTGAACCAAATCTGGTCCCAGATTTCCTTTTCTTGAACCAAAACAAACAAAATATTTTACCAGTTTAAAACCTAGAAAAGGAGTGTTCATCTCCATTCTTCTGTTTCGTGTGTTTTCCTTTGAGATCAATGGCTTCAATTCCTGATTTTTTTCCCATGAAAGGTAACACTTTTACAGATTTTCCTAATTTTTTTCTTTTAATGGGACTGGTACCTTTTGCTCACTAATCTCCCCCTCTGGTTGCAAAGTAGGGTACAGTATGTGGAGCCTGGACATACCTGTCCTCTTGCTTAGTACAGGGATCATCTTTTGTTGAGTTTTTATCGACCTGTGACCTCAGTGCAAGCAGGAATCACAGCTTTCTGCCACCAGAACAATGCCTCATAGAGCAGTTGTGCCTTTTCTTCCTTTTCTTACTGGTATTGTTTAACTAAAAACTTTGCTTGAATGTTTGTTATAAATGTAAGTCTTCTTTTCTTTGATCTATTGCTCATCAAGGGGCGTGCTAGAAGGATGTCCTCTCTCCATTACAGCTGATGTGAACTTCCAATAGAAACAGCAAAAATGAACAACTCAGTGCTAAAAACTCCTGCAACTGAATGTAGCATTGTAGTCTCCTACTATCTTTCCAATTAATTTTCATCCCTTGATGCATTAACTTGTGGTGCACCCAGCATGGCCATTGGTTCTGATGACTTAAGGGTACTGATGTCATGTCATTCCAACTTTAGATTTGGTCTAACAGTTGTTCTTGTGGTGCTTGTTGTGGTTTTGTTTAAACAGTGAGACAATTTCTTAATTTACTGCAATTTAAGGCTTTAACATGAGCACAGGGTGACACTGATGCAGCAGCAATTTCTCCTATTCCTTGGCAATGTCTCCTCACAATTGTATTTACACAGGAGAAAAATGTGAGGCACTTTTACTGCTTTTTGAAATGTCTGGGCACTATGATAACTTGTCTATGAATTCAGACAATCTCCCAGTATCTGTTAAATTGTAGGCAGGTTTCTGGATCACTTTAGGGTATTTTTGTGATATGACAAGAAATCTTTAACCTCATTCATTCACATTTATCATGAAATTATATTTAGCTCAGTTCTGTTTGGATCATAAAGGGTACGCCAGTGTTGAACAGCTCCATTGTTGTTGCTTCAAAATCCAAAATAAATCAAAGATTCATATTCTTTATCCATTCTAGAGCACTTCAGGTCACTCCTTACATATATTCATTCAGTGCATTATTGTTGCTATTACTGTTGTTGCTGTATTGGCTCCCAGGCTGGTTTTTGTGTCCCTGCAGGCACAAAAACCTTCTCCAGATTTATAGCTCTAATGTGTGTGAGGGAAAGAGCATCTCACCAGTGAGGAGAGCATGTGGCTGACAGCACCCAGCCAGAGGAGAGGTCTGCAGTCCCTGAGTAGAGAAAAATAAGGGTAATTTTCTGAGAACAGAGTTAGTATGCTTAGTGGAGGAAAGAAGCAGAGGGATGACAAGGCAGTAGGCCAGGAGCAGCAGGTTGAAATCTGGCTGGAGAGGGGTGATTGATTGGGAGCAAGCTGCCAAGGGGTGGTGGCACACAGCTCATGGCTGGTGCTGCTGCAGCAGTGGCTGTGATGAGAAGCACGTGTAGAGCAGGGATGTGTGGTCAGCCTTGTCACCTGCCAGGGGCAGGGCTGGCACTCTGCTGGGGGATTGGGAACTCTGCCTTGGCTGGGACTGAGGGGTAACAAAGTACAGCTTTCTCAGGAGGGGTGTGTGGAATTCCAAGGACATGGCAAGGGCAGGGACCACAGAGTGCTGCCAGTATCAGCTGTGCTCCCTCCTAAATTTGCGTGACACTGCATTAGCAGGCAGCTGAGAAGTGGCAGCAGGCATGTCACAGCAGACGTTGCTCCTAATCTCCTGCAGCCTGGGCCAGCTTCTCTCACTCATACAGCTGAAGTTTTGGCTTTCAGAAATTGAGCACTGATCGTTTTCCCCAAAAATTAATTTTGAAATTGAGGGTGCAATATGTATGCTGCTGACCTGAACATATGTTACAACCTGATAGTAACAGAATCATCACTCAGCATCACTTCACAAATAAGTGTGCTGCTTAATCTTTTTTTGCCAAATCATGGCTTCTGTAGGACTGCCTTATCACTCTGAGGCATTGCCTCTTTCTCTGTTGCCATTAACTGTCCTGAACGATTGCATTCCTGGAAAAACAGCTATAGATCCATGTAGGTGAGATGCTGAAGCTGGATGTAGAGGAAATTTGAATGGCCACATGTATCGCCACTTTTCCAGAGTAAAGTTTAAGTAAATTTGACACAATCCTCTCTGAGAGTCCAGCATGCAATGGCATTCCATTAGGACACTAAAAGAATAAAATATCAATCATAGTTGTTTCTCCTATGGATTGGAGTGAAAGAAATAGGGGGATTATTAATATAATTTCAACAGCAAATGCTCATCAGACACCTGGATATCAGTCACTCACATAAGAGTGCAAGAAAGGTATAATTTGAGTAGTTTGAACTACAGGAGTGGAGAACCATCTCATTCTGGCTTTGTGACTTTTTCTATGCTATGTTAGTGACATTTATAAAAGCTATATGATAGCTGAAGTTTTAAATTGGTTTTTGATGTGAAGACTTTAAATTTTAAGGTAAAATAACATTTCTCCAGGACAAATCATAGTCAGCAAAATCTGCACAGCCAGGTACACAGGCATGGCACTTCATTAGCAGGAAAGCAAAATTCCCTTTGTGTTGTGGGGATAGGGCACCAGCCAGAGGCACAAGACCTTTATAGCTGCTGCCTCAACATATCTATTGGGATGGCTAAAACCTAATCTGAAGCTCATCTCATTTATTTGGACCCTTTGCCTCGTGCAAGAGCAGCAAATGTCTTGCACAGAACTGCCTGGAAGCAGGATTTAAGTCAGGTAGGTCTAATGGAATCTATCCTGGTTGGTTTTTTTTCAGCAGAGCTCCACTGAAAATATATTGGGGAACTAATATAACTTGTCACGGAGTCTGTCTAAATTGCGGTCACGGCAGTGATGGCAGCATGTTTTAGAGCTGTCCAAAATAAACTTTAAATTAGCTAACTCAGGTAGAAATAGTAATCTGTGGCAAGACGGTGTGCAGGACGGAAAAATGTTCCTAGTTCTTGGGCAGAAGAAAATGTATTTTTCTAATACAGTGATTTTTATCTTGCTGAATTCGGATTTCCACCTAAAAAAAGTGGGACTGAGTTGTTTGTTCCCCATGAACTCGCATGCAGCTTTGTACTCTGGCCAAGTATTTTCCTGGATGATTCATTATTTATAATGTGGGACACCATTCCAAGTTAAATTAAGTTGTATTATTGAGGCTTCAATTTGAAAATATGTTAATTTACAAGTGTGGATTTTTATGAGGGGGAAAAAAATCCTGGATTTCAGCTGATCTGTTAGTGACTTAAATCTCTCGAACCACTAAGCCCTGCATAATCTTAAGAGCAATAGCTCTGCATTCAATTTGCTACTTCACAAGTCAGCATCTTCTGAGAATTTGAGGAGGAATTATTTTAATGTCAGCTAACATGGAATTGCTGCATGTGTAATCCCCAATCAGTAAAACTCACACATTTGCACACACATGCCCAGCACACGTTCAGTAGGACAGAGCACAATTGCTGTGAAGTTCACAAGATTTTTCAGCAGTATTCTAACAGGTTGTCATCATCTCTGGATCATCCTATTCTCACAATATCTATTAGATTGCCTAGCACTCACCTTGTGATGCTCTATTAGTCAAAACATCTCTTTGCCCATATATTCAAATGAACTGTAGAGGTTATTAACTTGCCCTTGGCAAAAAGATTTAGCTATCTAGGGCAAATGCTTTTATAAATTCTCTGTGTGACAGTTTTATTACATATTGTAAATAGAATACCCTGCCAGATTTTTATGACAGCCATCACTAAGTCATTCAGACCTTATTACTTTTCATCCGCTCACATACCTTGAATATATTTTAATTTTTAATTTTTTTTTTTTAATCTTTAGCAGGCCTTGCTTTAGTCAAGGCACTCTTTTTACTTTGATAGCAAGTTTTATTTACTAACATAGCTGTTCAAAACATTTTGTATTAAGCCAAATATTTTATCTTGCAGAAAATCAAGGCTGTATTTTAATTTGGCTCAGACACAAATTAATTTGCACATTCTGCATTTATAGTAATAGACTCATTTAAGCTTGTAGAGTCTCTGCTAGCAGTTAATATAATAGTTTCTGTGCTCAGCTGCATACCTATCCTGGGTCTCACTATTTGTAACTGAGTGAATATTCTGCTGTTACTGACTTCATTTTGTATTTCAAAACAATATCTGTGTTGTGAAAAGGAAAAGCACAAAATCCATGCTAGTGTGAAGACCTACTCAGACATACATAGTTACTGCATGAGTTTTGTCACTTGTTTTCTCTGATCTGAAGGATGCTGTCAGAGAAGGAAAAAGAGTTGTTGAGATTTTGTTTAGACATGTAGTTTATTAGCAATGGAAACCTCACATGTGATAGGCTTGGTGAACACAGGAGATAAAAACAGCAGTTCCTGCTTCAGTGTTGCTTCCCACTGAGAAGACAAACATAAGAGAAGGAGGAGTGAGACTGGCTGTGCTAAGAGACAGTAAAAGTGAAGAGTAATGATTGTCAAGACGATGTAAGGAACATAGAAGGCTAGGTTCCTAAAATTAATAATCCTTTTGGAATGCTGCCTTCAATGCTAATTTAAAGGACAGTGATACTCAGTTGCTGGGGAGCCACCGGTGAGGGGGCTGAGCTGCCTGGGGATGGAGATCTCAATGCCAGGACAGGCAGCTGAGCCTCCCCCTCCAGCCAAGGGCCTTGGGACAAACCTCTGCTCTTGTGCCTTGGCAAACCAAGCCTTAGCTCTCCCTGGGGATGTCACATGAGGACAGATTTGAAAGTGGGGCTCATACAGTCACTAGTCAGTAAAAAATGAAAACTTTGATGGAGCTTCTACTTCCTGAAGTTGGTAGTAAGGTGCTGTGGTGGTCTGTGAAAGCAGGAAGGATCTAAGTACCTATAGGTTTTCTGCTGCTGCCTGATAGGCGTGTCTTCTTACAACCTGCAGTTCTGATGAATCTGAAAAAAAATTCCTTTTAATAGAGAGCCTTGAATTGGCTATAACGAGCCCTTATTTGAAAATCCACTGTATGTAGTTTCTTTCTCTTAATGTTTCTGCAAGTGTATGAACTCAGATTCTTATAAAGGAAAGAATCAGGTGATTTGCAGATTTAAAGTTGTGTATTTTGCTGTCTAGGCAACTTACAGTAGTTAGGTCACATTATGATAATTAGCCTATTTATAAGTTAGCTAACGGAATTCTTTGTTTTAAGCACTATAAATTCTAAAATTAGTGAATAAAACTAGAAGCCTGTTTTCAGATCCATTTAGATGAAAGGTGCTATATAATTTTAAAGCTATTATAAATGATTGAAAGATGTTTTCACAACTGCTGCTAGATTGCATGGGAATGTAGAATAGCATTTCAAAAGATTTCAAAATTAATGTGGCTGTGGGTGTGCTCTGGAGAACTGCTGAACCTTCACTACAGCTTCCTTTTTGCCTGCTGCTGACTATGGCAGTGTTTCAGTAATCAGGTGCTCATTTTCATGCTAACTTCCTTCACTTTCAGTTCTGACTCTCCCAGTCCCTCTAAAAAGGTATTGCATTTTTTGTAAATTTTATTTATCTGTATCTATCTATCTATATATATACATATCTACACACACACACATTTCCACCTCCCCATTTAATAATGTTAGATTCTAAGTAATCTGTCTGGTTAGGGGTGGGGATCCAGGTGTATCTTAGTCTCTACTGAGTGTAAGGTCTCCAGAATAAAACTATTCTAAAACTTGAAAACGAACCAGACTTCTACATTATTGCATGTTAGGATATGCTAGTTATATTGTCATGGTAAAGACTGTGTTTTCCATTGCATTAAAAGCAGTGATTCAGGCTCCTTATTTATATGTGAACAGCACGTTCTTCCAATAATGATGATATTCGATTTAAAAAAAAAAAAAACTGCTAAGGATACATTTGCTGCTGAATCTCTTAATTATATTGACCTAACATTTACTTTTAAATAAGCACTTTAAGATATTTTTTTTCCATCTGTCAGACTTCTTTTTTTTTCAGTTGTTTTTGAAATGTTTTGCTAGTGGAGAGAGATGCAGTTCTTTAATGTCTCCTCACAATTAAAGCTAATGGAAATATCACATTTGTGCTTAATGTAAAGTAGTAGCTTTAAAAAATTAACTCTCTTTGGACATTTTGTAGAGATGGGTCTCTTCTGCCTAAAAAGTTGCTTCAAGGTTTCTATAAAAGGAAAATAAAAATAAACTTTTGAAAGATGTTCTAAGACTAGGAAACAGATTTAAGCAAGAATTCTCCCTATAATAACCCAGGAGTCTCATTTGTCAAAGAAATCCTATTTTTTTATAAAGGACTTCTGACAACAGTAGTTAGTGTTGAACTTTTAGATTTTCAAAAACTATCTTTCAGTTAATCCTCCAGTTCTTGTTGGCTTTTCTTTGTGGAGTGTCTCTCCTTCTCTTGGGTCTCTCTGCATCATTCTTATGCTAAGCAAAGAACGGGAGAATGAGATCAAAGAATAAGAATCAAGAAACTAAATTGATTACGTAACCTGCACTTTGAAAACTGGGTAACTGAAAGATTTCTATTTTTTTTTTAAAGTTTTATCTCATTAACTCTTCCACTGAGTATATTTTTATTTCCTTTACTTTTCTCATATTGTGATACCTAGGGGTGAACTCAATAGAATTGTTACATTGTTTAATATAATAGGATGTGACATGATGCAACTTGATATAGTGCCTGAAAATAGCAAGATACAATGCATTGCAGAAGGCATTTGAAAATTCTTAGCACTGCAGGTAGAAAACAGCCAGTTTGAAATCTGGCACATGCATATCTTCATTTGTACTCTAATTATGCCATAAACAAGCCTAATTCACTATAGCACTTTGGAGTAGTTGGCAATTATTCTTTTCAGACTAAAACATTACCTTAGGCAGCAAGAACTTCCCTTCTTCATACATCAACATGTTATTGTGTTAATGTGCTTATTATTGTACCATTTTTGATTGACAATGCTAATTATGATTGTTCTTGAACTTAATGTGCTTTTCTGGCTGACAGTGACCATTTAATAAATGGAACAACTTTTCACTACAAGAGCTATAAGTGTTTAAAAGGAAACTGCTCTTCTTTTTCAAAGAATCCAAACATTACTTCTCTGGAACAAAGTCTTTCCTCATCATACTTTTAATGACACTCTAAGAGGGTGTGGTTATTCTCAAATAATCACACAGGTGGGAAATTAAAGGCAGTCTTGTTCATTAATAACAAGCAAGAACATGGAAAAGTTCATAAAAAAAGAGCCAAGGGACAAGGTTAGAACTCTTATTTTGAAATCTGTTATTTGAAATGTAAAAAATCTGTTGTATTTTAATTTTAAAGTTATATGTCTGGTTGGGATAATTCATGCATAACTGTATCTTTTTATCCTGCTGAATAAAACAATTCACCATTTAACAAAAAAGAGAGCTGTTGATAATCCAACCCACCTAGAAGCAAAACTAGTTAATGTCTGTGTAGAATCAGTGTATACAAGTCATATTTTTGCAAAAGAACGATTCAGCTGTGTGAAACTGATTTTTTTTTTGCTGTTATTCATACAGCTGAATTTGTGCCTAGCCCATTGTTGAGAAATTCACCATTGATGTTTGTATTAATTATTTTACTATGGCAGATTAAATTATGGCATTTGACCTTTGTGAGGTCAGGAAGGGTCCTCTGGAGTTACGTTGTGCTCTTTGAAATCAGAGAGATACTGCCCTAATTAAACGCACAGGAAGTCCCTTTCCAATCTCATTTAGCATTATTATTTCAGTGTCCCCCTTAACCCACAGCATAATTAATTAGCATCAGGAGCCATATGCTCACATTGTGTGTTCAGTCCTCTGAACAATGCCTGTGCCTCTGTAGGGCCTCACAGTGTTCCATCCTACCCAGGTGTTTGGAGGGGGACACCGAGGGGATGCTGCTGGAGGGGTGCATCTTTCTGCCAGGGGGAAATTCGTTTGGGGGAAATATGAGAAATGGAGTTACAGCTCTTCATGGGTAAGAAATGTCAGCAGATTCTGCCCCTCTGCTCCAATCTGGTGAGATCCCACTGGGAGTGTTGTGTCTGACTTTGGAGTCCTCAGCACAGGAAGGACATGGACCTTCTGGAGCCAGTCCTGAGAGGCCACCAAGACAATCACAGGGCTGGAGCAGCTCTGCTGTGAAGAAAAGCTGGGAGAATTGGAGTTGTTCAGTCTGGAACAGAGAAGGCTCTGGGGTGACCTAATTGTGGCATTCCAGTACCTGAAGGGGGCCCATAGAAAAGATGGAGAGAGACTATTTACAAATGCCTGGAGTGACAGGACAAGGGGGAATAGCTTGAAATTGAGAGTAGGTTTAGACTAGATATCAGGAAGAAATTCTTTATTGTGACTGTGGTGAGGCACTGGCACAGGCTGCCCAGAGTATCTGTGGATGCCCCATCCCTAGAAGTGTTTAAGGCAAGGTTGGATGGGGCTCTGAGCTACCTGGGATAGTGGAAGCTTTCCCTGCCCATGGCAGGGGGTTGTAACAAGATGATCTTGAAGGTCCCTTCCAACCCAGGCCATTCTATGATTAACAGGGTAGAGGAAGAAGAAATGGGAAAAAACCATGGCAATCTTTTATGGATGGGCAAGACAGACTGGTGTTGATCTTGCATTGGAAAGGCAGTGCTGAGCAAGAAGTTTTTTGGTCACAAATCATCGATGTAAGCTTAGTGGGAGTTTGGGGACAGAAAGAAATGGTATGAGTATAGAGAGTATGAAAAACATGCTGTTTAGTTAAAAAATAGTACAGGAGCTGCAGGCCCATGATCACAAAGACACTGAGAAGTTCAGGCTGCTGGAGATCTGAGTATGGCCCCAGCAGGGTCCTCCTCTCAGCATTGATTACAAAAGAAGATTTGGGCTACCAGGGTTCTAATTTAGATCTCTCAGGCAAATGTTGAAAAATTCCAGGGGTTTGGCGTGGAGTCTTGCTATTCCTGGTTTCATTCCATCTTTGTGCAATACAGCACCAGTCTGGGTTACTAAACTGTGATTACTGTTGTAAGTATAAATAATAATAATGGTTCCTGGTGTCATTTAAGATAAATTACAAACAATCTAAGGACTTCAATTTCTCCTTGATGGGAAAATGTGCACCATAAAGTAATACCATACATAGGAACAGAAAAGAAAATATATTAAAAAAATAAATTAATCCATTTTAAAAATAAATTATGCCTCAGCAAATTTTCGATAACTGTGGAAGCAAGATATCTGGGACACTTGTGGGATATTTTAGCTTTCCTTTATTAGATATTTTCAGTTTAATACTGGCTACCACTGCTGAATAAATGCACTGCCCTTAGGTCTTGGGTGTGTTAATTATTAGCTTCATTTAATGCTACTGGTATTTTCAGATTTGATTGTGAGGACCTCCTGGGACAGAAGGTGTGGTGATACCAGCTAGTGATATCTAACTCCAGAGGAATCAAGGATTTCCAGGTCTCACCTGGTGAAAACCTTCTCTTTGCTTTGACTTGCTTGGATTCCCTGCATGTATTTTTGCCTGGGATTCTTGCCACGAGCTAGTGGTTATTTGAGCAGCCAGACCTCGCCCCCAGCACCTCCTCTGGTGTCCCCTGTGCTGTCACATTTGGTTGTTCTCTGCTGCTGCTGCCCCGGAGCACAGCCGTGGTGGGGTCAGGAGGGAGCACATCCGAGCCTGGAACGGCTCATTGCCCCCAGTGCTGCTCGGCTGGAGGGGAAGGAAGGGATGGAGCAGGATAACCCTTATTTTCCTGGTGTCACAGCATCCCCCTGAGCCTTTGGAGATCACAAACACTTTCTCCTCATACCTTTTAATACACAAAGTTAGCATCAATGCCTGGCATTTTTGTGGGCTTTTAAGGAATATTCACCTAAGTTTGCATTCATTTCAGACCATAGTGAAGCCAAATATCCTATGTATCACTATACCTAAGTGCATTATGTTGTGTTTTGGAATATTTCAAATATTTTTACTCTACAAGATTTAAATTCCTCTCTCTCAGAAAAGTAAAGATAGATAAATAAAATAAAGCTAGAAGGTCTAGGCAAAGATACACTGTGTGTAGGATTACACTGTGTGTGCAATTTTGCTACTATTTACAAAAAAATTAAATTTAATTTTTTATACATGAAAATATTTGATTCCACAAAAACTCTCTGATATCCCTTCAAAAAGTCTCTCTATATAAATGTCTTTATATATATAATTATTCTATAATAAATGCATGGTGTAGCATTTGTTCTAATTAGAATGTAGAGTTGTTTTAAAATTCCTGCAAATAAAAAAACCTCTTGATTGTTAAGAACAGTTGACACATTGACAACATTTTATCTTATATACTGTATATATGTGTGCTCCAAACTATATCTTGTGGTGTTTTAGTTGTGGACTATTATTTAAAGGTCTCCAGGGAGATGGAAGAGTCCAAGCACTGTGTTGTGATTTCCATCTTCGAGTTTCTAGGGGCCCATCAGCAGTCACATTCTCTTCTACCCTGCTATTTTGGAAAAGGTAATGGAAAACACAGATTTATTAGGGAGGGGAGACATAGGGAAGCCCACAGGTGCACAGTAACTTGTGTCACAGGTGACTCGTGATGGGATTACTCTGCCGTGCTCATAATTTCCTTCGGACTCTAAAGGGCCATCGTATCTGATTTAAGACAATAAAATGGAATTGTATACATGAGAATCTGGTTGCCAAAGTTAAGATCAAGGATTAAATACAAGTGTGGTACCCACAATATGGCTTTCTGCAGAGACCCATCCAACCTGGCCTTGAACACTTCCAGGGGTGAGGCATCCACAGTTTCTCTGGACAACTTGTGCCAGTCCCTTACCACCCTCACAGGGAAGAATTTTTTCCTATTATTTTTTTACAGTAAACCTGTCTTCTGTATTATTGTTATCTTAAATTTTTGAATTTATGCCTAAGCGATCCCTAAAATGGAAACATCTATTAACTACCACTACAGTCAGTATTTTTATGTTATTTTCTTGGAAACAGTTGGACCTACACCAGTTACATTCTTTCTCATATGGCTGGTATTTCAAACAAGAGCATCTACTCACAATTAACTGCAAGTGCTGTAAGGGATGATTCTAAAAGTCCCTTCTTGCCTTAAAATCTATTTGTTGGAATAATCAGCACGTGGACCCTTATAAATCTTTAGGATTGCTGCAGCAATTTGCATACTTAAAAAATGCTGATAATATGTACTGTAGTGTGAAGATACCAAAGACTTAGATTAACCATTTTAAAGGTTTTGCATTGTTTGAACACTGCAAGCTGCTCTAAATATTCCTGAAATTAGAGCACTCTGCTGTGCAGGATAAGGTGGCAACATCATTATAGCTCAGGCTCTGGGCTGAACTAAAGCACGTATCCTAGAACAGGTCACCTCCAACAGTGAATATAAACTAACTCCTAAATTGTTCATTATAGAGCTGACAGTCTGATTTGCCTTTATCATGCACTTGTTAATCTGTCCTTAAATGGAAGCCATGGTAGCTTTGGGTAAAATGCTTTGCAGCTAATGGTGGGGATTCATTTCTAAAAGTCCTCCTCTAAATCATGGGTTCAGCTACAAACTGCCCAAATCTTTAACTCAGTTTGCATCTCAGCTGCTACTCTGTAAACTGCTCATTCTTCTTTCACATGTTGTGAGAACGAAACCTTAAGGGATTAAAAGTTGTGCAGGTATGTTGATGATAAAACTATATACATATGTAGATAGATTAACATATGGAGGAAAATTATATCTGCTCTGACAGTGATAGCAGTTAAGAGACAAAATCTGACAAGGTTTTTGTGCTTATTAAAGTATTTCCACCACTACCTTACTGCAAGCTTACAGGAAACATGTGCTTACAGTTTGAATTTTTATTCAGCTTGCATAATTCTCTGTTTTCTGAAGCGGCCACACATTAGTGTTACTTTATTCACATATAGGTTAAGCAGACTTTGCATCTGGAAGTCTTATAGGTACAGCATAAGAGTTTGTTCATTATCTCAGACTGGTATGCAGTCTGCTCTACAATATGTGTGGGTTTGTTGTGTTTGGTGGGGTTTTCTTCCCCCACAAAAAGTGGTGTCATTATTTTGAAAACTCAGTCATGTCATTTTAGAGTGCTGTCCATGCTCTGATGTACAATAATAATCTCTTGTAAAGAATTATTGCTAATGCTGACAAATTAGCAGAATGCCATATTGTAACCATAAATTCAGCTTGACAGGGATATTGATCCAAGTTTTCTTCTTGTTTTACTCGTCCTTACTTCAGAAAGAAGAAGCCTGGGGATTTACCTGGGATTGCCTAACTGTTGCCTCATATTTGAACAGAAAACAGGAGTTCTAAGGGAACAGAGACTGAAATCTCCACTGTAGTATAAGACCATCTATAGTGGTCTGACAGCTCAAGTAGGTACTTCACAGGTGTCACTCATGCCTTTGACAACTGGGTAAGGGAACATGTTCATGTCCTTGGTGTAAGGCCAACACCTGAATCAGATTCTGACTTCAGATTCAGTGAGGATCCATCACTGAGGAAGTTTAACAGGATGCTAAAAGTCCTGCATCAAGAAACTCTGTGCAGTTGTGATCTACTCGTGAGTAGTCCATGGACCAGATAAAGTCCAGTTATCTGTCACAGTTCATTTTCTGAACTGTATTAATAATAAACTTAATTTTGGCTTGTAATTTAGTGATCTGATTTGCTCGAGATTATTAGGGTTTGAAGGCCAAGTCAGATGCCATTTGAAAGCAGTTTCCCTTGATTTGAAATTGGATTTCTAAACTGACCTTGCTGACATATAATGTTAATGAACCACACATGGCTTGCATAGAGAAAAATGCAAATATAGAGGTTTTTACAATTTTGCTAGAATAAGGTTCTTATCTTTAATTCTTTTTGACATTTAACTTTGACGAATCTTGCATGTGTATACCTTTGGGGGAAATTTCATCTCTTAATTTATAAATATCTCTAATCATGCTGCATCTCTCATTTGAGAAACTGATAAAATATCAGAGGAATAAGTAGGCAACTGAACCAATGCAATATTGAGAATAGTTACCTGTATTTTCTTAGTCCTGTGCAAACTGTTTGAGGTACATGGCACTGGGTGTGTCATTTGATGTCATTATAGTGAAGAAAGGTATTTTAGTGAGGAAACACACTATAAGATTGAAAACCTTAAATATATCAATATATCAGTAATATATCAATAAATATTTGCTTTAAAAAAGATAAAAATTAAATGTCCCTCATGGATAGCATGGGATCAACTATGAAATCAAAGAATTAGTCAATGAGTTATAAAAGGAACAGAGGTTATTGAGGAATATCTGTTAGAATTCAGACTTACTACATTTAATCACAATGTATATGCAAATTCTCCAAGTATATAAGGAATTATGACAAATCTAGTAATTGTTTCCTATCATTCTTAAACTCTATTTTTGTGCTTTTTAAAATTACTTAAAGTTGCAGAAGATGTATTTAAAAAACCCCACCCTCTGCCAGCTGCACAAAGAGGTCAGGAATAGTGTATAATTATTGCTGAGCTAATTGCTGGGTGCTAACATACATATAGACATACAGTATTCAACTCAGACATTATCACAATAGTGGACAATTAGGGCAAATTCAGTGACAGATAAAATGCAAATAGAATTTTTAAACCTAGTACTCTACTGGATTTTTAATTTTTTAATAATCTTAGAATAATTGTCACTTTTATCTTTAGCCTTACAGATGCAATCTAAAAGGGTGGCTAAATCAGAATAACAGTTGCAAATGTATTTTGGAAGACTATGCTTAAACCCAAAGCTACTTATTGTAAAATTAGTTTTTAGACAAGGACAATGTGTTTTCTTCTAATGTTATTTTTTTTTGTGAAACAAAGAGGTGAGGATAAGAAAGAAGCTGTTGTTTGGAGAATGTTCTGTTGTTTAATTCCTGACTTCAAACTATCTTCTTGAATTACCAATTTTGGTAAAATATGGAATCCTTTGAAATATATCTTTTTCTATTTTGTAGAAATAGATTAATTTCAGAATTATTTATTTTTATATTGAAATATCTTAAGCTGTAGGAGGCATAGATGAGAAGATAACATAATTAGAAGAAATCTATGGCAACAGTCTGTGCACTTCATGAAGCTTAAGGATATGATGTCCCTTCTCAAACTTTAAAAATGTACTGTAGCAGCACAGCAATGGCATGAAAAGCCAATATTCTGACTACCCCTTTTATTTTTGAATGTTGTTTAAAAAATGTTGGAACAATGGAAAAATAATTATTCTATGCATATTTAGATACAGGTTTGTGATGGTCTCATACTCCAAAGGAGTAAGAAAATGGAGTCTCAGCTTCAGGGTTTTGATGCAGGAGATGCATGGCCCAGTTATACTTAAGTTTAAAAAAAAATACTACTCTGCAGATATATTCCATTTGGGGATTAATTACACATACTGGAATTTCCTTAGAGCTTTAAAAGCCAAAGAACTCACAGGCAGCTAAAATCCCTTGAAAACTATTTACATGGTGTGTGTGTGTGTGTATTAAAGAGTCAGAAATCATTTTAATTTTCATTTGTAGAGAAGAAGCAGAAAAGTCAGAAAAAATAAAAGTTGAGGCTATATTTAAAAGTCAAAGATAGGTAAAGACAGATTTTGTTTCCTCAGGACACATCTGTGCATGCATTTAAGAACAAGAACCTTAGAGGAACCTATGTAAGGAGCCCTTTGATGGCATCCAAAGGCCCCAGCTCCTTCCCAACACTTGATTTCCCCTTGCTTTACAAATTGCAAGCTATATGACTTCAAAGTCTTCTACAAACTTCTGTTTGTTTCTTCAAAGTTTATGATTTATTTTTCACTCAATGCAGTGGATGTGATTTATTGCCTGTTTCACAGAGGGAATGAGACTTAAATTGCTAAAGGCAGATGTGGGCAAAGCTGGGAGTAAGCTTGTGACGATTGATTTCAGGGATAAAGGGAAGTTTTATGGGGGCTGTATCTGATAAGGCTAACTCTACTTGGACAAGAAAAACCTCTTCAATCTGAGCTCAGAAGGATGGGCTTTGAAGTGTACAATTAGCAGTGAAAATGGCACTGTGATTTTTAAGCTGAAGGTTGTAAGATTGATCTAAATTCCATGGAAGTTAGTGAGTGTATGCCACTCGCTTTCACAGATTTCATGTGGTTTTCAAGACTGTCAGCCAGGACAATGATTTGGGGCTCTTAGTAAAAGGGAGAAGAACAGAAGGGGAGGTGAAACAGAACAAATAGGTGAAAATTGCCCAGCCTCTCAGAGGAAGAGCTGGGCTTGCCTCTGCTTAATCTGAGATCAGATCAATTGCCTGTATGAGTGTTCCCATTAAATGCTCGTGCAGGTAGGACCTGATGACTTTGACCAGAAACTCTGGCAGAATTGCAGCTCAGCGTTTGTGACCATTTACTGCTATTCATAGTACAGTTTAAAAGGGAGAAATGTGTTGGCATGGTATTGCAGTGTCCAGTGCTGAGTTACAGAATCCTTTGCATCCCACTGCACACAGGAGAGCTTGTGCAGATGTCACGATTCAGCTCGCAGCTTAAAATCGCTCCAGTTCACCTCGATGCACGTGCAGCGAAAGGTCTGCCCGTGTCAGCACCCTGGGCTTGCCTGGGCTTTGGCTGGTGGCTGCCAGGGCTGGCAGGCACAGGCTTTGGGTTTAGCCTTGGCATTGCTCATTGGAGAGGTCTGTGGTACTCAGGAGTAGGCTTGTAGGGAAAAAACACTTCTCAGGTACAAGAATTTTAGCCATTTGTGCTGTTCCACTCAAGACCTCACATCCCTCATCTGAAGGTAGATTTTTCCTGTTAGGTGTATCTGCAGTGAGTTGTTTGAAGCCAAGGGAACTGGCTCTGCATTGGGCAGAACTTTCCATGCTGAGGGAAAGAGCAGAGTTATTAGCTGTTAAACATATAGGCAATGACCTTATTAAAATCTGTGTTACAGGAAAACCTACTGAAGTGCACTGCCTTATTCATGTAATTCAGGTGCCTTAATGAAATATGTATAAATATGCAAATTCCCAGTTGTTTCACTCGACCCTGAGCAGGGTGTGGAAAGCAGAGATTTGAGAGACACTGTTGTCTGTGTGTGCAAATGCATGCACACTTGTTTGAACACCTGGGCCTCGGAGGAGAGCTTGCTCTGCCTCTTTGGGTGGTGGTCTGCTGCTGTGCTGGCTTGTCTTTGGAAGCTGCTCTGCCTTACAGTGCCATGATATATTACAGCCCTTGCTGATTATCTGCTGTCATCTGGCTCCTGGTCACCGGAGTGAAACCAATGAAAGATCACATTTCTTCCTACTGTGCTGCTATAACACATCCCTACGATGCTGTAGGCAAAAACCTTATTATAAATTGTTTTATTCAGTCATGCTTATAATGCCACCTCTACTGAGCCTGCAGCACAGGACATCCAGGTAGGGAGGAATAACCCAACTCTAATTTTTCTTCACATATTCGACCCTCTAATAGCAGCAAAAGTTCTTTGCCTCTGATTTTTTTTTTTTTTTTGTTTTTGTTTTTTTGTTTAACCAGGCACTGATTTTGTACAACTCATCTGAAAGCCACTTTCAGTCAAAGGTTTATGTAGTTGTTTAGTAATGCTAATTGTTTGAAGAGAAATTCATTCTTATGCGCTGAATGAGAGTGGAAGGCAGTTAGCTATAATGACAAAAGCCATCACAGGACGAGATTATGTTTTTGTAACAAAACCATGCTTGGAGTGTGGCCTCAGACCAACGTGGGATACTCTGACAATGGTGTGGCAGGGTGGGGCTGGGGATAAGCTTATCTCAGAAGAGGGCTTACATATAAATTTTTCTCAATTCATGAATAATAAGTTGTATTTGCTAACATCAGACTGAACAGACTGAGGCTAGGATTATAGCCTTGCTATGTTTTTTTGCCTTGTGAGTCAGCACTGCTAATAAAGATTTCTGTAGGCCAGATGATGCCCTCATTTATACCCAACTCCACTGTGTGCAGCCTCTGGCCTTGGTTACAGGCCAGTGGGGGTGGCCCTGGCATTGCAATGTAATTATCAAGCAGTGCCTGGTGTAGGAGCTGCATTCCAAAGCAGTCCCGTTTGTTTCTCTGGAGTGAGCTCTGCAGTGCAAATAGAAGTAAAAAAAAATAAAATAATTGGATGAATGACTGAATTCAGGATTGTCAGTGGTGGTTGTGGCAGGTGAGGTGTCTTGCAGTAGCTGTGTCTATGTTTCATCTGTGAGCACTTGACCCTGTCCTGCTGCCTGGTGCACAAACTCACTGCCTGGCTTGGCTGTCTCCCAAAAAAACCAAGACAGGACCCAACATTTGCAGGTACCCTGGACTGCCAGGCAGTTTGGGTTTGGCTTCTACTGTAACACAGCTGGGCAGATACAGCCTATGATTACTGAAGTGCAAATATTGTATAGCACACTAAAATAGGGGGTTTGGTCTTATTTTACAGAATAGATAAAGATATATTTCTCAATACCTCTACCTGCAATAAAAATGAAAAAAGAAAGAATGGATGTAAAACTTGAACATAACCTTAACCAGCAATTGGTTTTGCACTGTTGTAAACAGAAATAGTCTGAATGCATAAATTGCAATTGTGCAATTATTTTAAATGCAACAGCAGATACTTGCTTAGCAGGAGTCTGTGTAGTGTTTATCTCAGTATTTCAGACAAATGCTGATTATGCAATAATTGCTGTCTCTCAAAAACACAGATCCTTAGAGTTAGAGAAACTCTCGAGTTTTCCTTTATATCCAGAAAATTTAGCAAGAAATAGCTATGTTTTAATAAGCACTAGGAAAAATACTCTCTTTTTTAAATCCTCTCAAATATGCCAGACATCTGCACTGTAATTTTTGTGGTTTTCCTGTGCAGGACCAGGAATTGGACTTGGGTGAGCCTTGTGGGTCCCTTTCCAAATCAGGATATTCTAGGATTTATATGGAAGCAGGTGTGTCACAGTTGCTATTTTTTGCCATGTAGACATTTATTCTTAACTTGACTGGGGTGAGCAAACAACCCAATCAAAACTGCCAAACCTTCCTTCTTTTGCAAATAGATTACAAGTCTGCCACCCCACAGAAAAATAATTCCATTATTTAAAGCTGTGGGTTTATGAGCAGTGTGGCATTTTGGCATGGCTTTCACACTGACACATTGCACCCTTGTCTGGTAATGGTTGGTATTTTTGATTTTTTTACAAGGAATCCCAGCTGACTAATGAGTTTCTTCACTTGAGCACTGCAGATGTCGTAGGTAGAGCTGTGGAGCCACTGCTACACCTTTTGTCTTGAATGTGTCCTCAGGGAACCTTCAATACAAGGAAAAGCAAGCTAATATCTTTAATAACTGTAATTAGTCAGAGTTTCATTGTTTCAAGTCACCTGAAATGTGACACCTTCAGCAGCACTGGAGGCATCCTGAGCGTGAAACCAAATGGATCAATATATGTTCAGAGAAAGCAGATGTATCTCTTGTCACTAGCAGTATTTCCAGAATGATCTCTCTTACATCTTGGTCCGCCTTTCTTTCTGATCTGAAATTTCAGTTCCTGTATAATTCCGTTTTCCAACAGAACTTGTCTCCTTCCCATGTCTTTATTATATGGAGATACCAAATATTCTATGACTTAGCTTGTCTTTTCCATGTTTAATTTCTGTCGATTACATCCAGAGACGTTTGATTGACTGGTGTTAGTCGATTCTTCCTCATGGGGCTACTGGGTATTTCACTGCCAAAGAGCTTCAAAAATTCATTGCAAGCTGGAGAGGACCAGATCAGTACTTTGTGGCTTCAAAGCTGTGCATAGTGAAATTTAAAGTGAATGCGTCTGAAATACTCCCAAAGTCAATAAATAGGAAAATGAACAAAATATTTGAAGCTTTCAGGTATAAAGACCTATTTTATAAATGAAATGTGAGCTGTACATATGTTTTCCTGTGAATGATAGCCTGAATTTCTTTATTGACAAATCAGAGCCTTTAAGTGTTGTGGAAGGTGGGTTGTGATTCCCATATGTATGAACTGGTACTTCTATCTTTTCAGCTTTGCTCTCTCTTCACCATGGCTGTTAGAAATAAGCCTGCCAAAAAAAAAAAAAATTAAAAATTGGTACGATAGTTGAAAGTATTTTATTAAGTACTTCCAAAGTATAACTTTTGCTCTACTTAAAGTTTGTGAAAATAAATCCTGGTATCTTTTCTAGCTGCAAATAATCTCTTTTCTCCCCTCCTATCAGATAGGTATCACGTGCCAATTTTTTTGTTCCAGATGATTTCGTAGTTGTGTTTTGGATAAATGCTCTATTTCTTGGTAGGAAATAGAAAAAACTAGATTACAATAAGATAACATATATTAGGGTTTTTCATTGCTAGAAAAGACGTAAATTAGACCATAATTGTTTGCTTTTTCCATTTTGCCTTTGTCAAAACCAGAAATGTATTTTCAGTCTGTAGCACAAAATAGAGTAAAGTGTCTCATTAGTGGTTTTACCTCCTGTTGTGATTTATGACTTCATATAGCATTTTTCTTACCAAAGCAGCTCCTTGGGAAACAGCATGTGTATGATGTTTAACAATTTGTGCTATTTAAAAAAAAAAAAAATATTTATTTTGTAGTGTTACATATAATTATATATATATATATACTAGTGTTTCGCAGTTTAATTGTATGTAATTTGTTAAACATAGACAGCATTTTTTGATTGATCATGTTTAGCAATTACATTTCAAAGTAATAGTATAGCATCTTTTCAGTATTGAAAGAATTTAGAATTTTTGTGTTGAATACAGTGAATGAGATTTTCCAAGTTAATATTTTTTAAAAAATATTGATAAAGCTAAAAGTTGAATTTTTCCCATTGTTTACCAAATATTTAAGCAGGTTTTGGTTGTCTACAAGCTCCATAAAGCAAATTTATTCTTTTTTAACTGAAACTCTGCATGATTTAGACTGAAATAAGTGGTAAATTCGAAGTGAATTATTATAATTCCTAGTATACTTAAATGTAAACCTCCTATAAATCCTGAGTGATGAGTGCAGAATATTATGAAATAAATTTCATGTACTTCTTCATTCTACATAATAAAATTTGCAGAGTATCAGAAAGGCCTTAGGCCTCTAGGCATAAGCAAGAAATAACCCTCAGTATAGAAATGTGAATCTTGGACTTATTGTCCTTGTTTTATTGATGTGTTTCTTTTACTGCACTAAAGCAGTTATTGTAGTGTATTGCTATACATCAGGCTTTCACGTTGTCTTATGCAAGAAACAAAGCTACTGGTTAGTTATGAAGAAGAGGGACACCCTTTTGTGGGTGTTTATTACCAGTAAAAACCAAAATGAACTTTTTATTTTGGGTGTGGCATGCAGTGATTGTCAGAACTTCATCTTGTTTGGTTGCATTTGTGAAGGGAGAATAGAAATGGTTTTTCACAATACCTGCAATGGAAGTGCAGACTGTGCTCTGGGCAAGCACTGGTTCCTTAATCCCTGGAAATCACGTGAATTGGAAAGAATTTCAAATATGTTTTTGATTTAAGAAATTATTTATTTGATTTATTTGGCACTGTATTATGTTACTAGTATCCTAAAATGTTGCTTCCATTGGTGTCCGTGGCTAACAGAAATCCCCAGGAGGTTTCCACAGATATTTAGAATGCCCTAAGCTGAAAGTATTTAAAATCAAAACAATTTTCATGCCTAAAAAGAACTGAATTAATTATGGCCCACAGCAACTTGGGCCTCTGTATATGGTGAGGGAGACAGCAGGAAAATATTCTTCATCCCTTCAATGAAGGATGTGATATTTCCATCTTGTAGTGTTTGGTGTTGATTATGTTCCTTTTCCAAGGTTCATTTAGTCATGGGCATTTTCATGCTCCCAGATGCTGGCTGCTTGGGATCTTTGGGATGATTGAGAAGGAGAGAGGCAGGAAAAATAAAATATTGGTAACTTCTTAGGGGGAGGGGATGGACATTTCTGCTTCTCTTTCCATTCCTTCTCATCTTAGTTGTGACTGTCTGAACAGTCATTTCTATCTATTTCTGAAAGCTCTTAAATTTTTTATTTTGATAGTCCAGTGTTCTGAAATTGGAGGAATGAAGGCTGTGAATCTTTCTGTGCTTCTCCAAGTGTTAAGACAATTCTATAATTATAAAGTGCCAGGATATACAATGAAAAACGCCTGTGCTTCTGAATGCTGGGTTTGATCGAAGTGTTATTTCTTGCAGTTACTGAAGGATCTTGAGGAAGTCCATGGCCTTGCCTGTAGTGAAATGGGATCTGGAAGGCAAATAATAGGGCCCAAGAACACGTCAGCAAGCAGGCAGCCAAGGCTTCTGCCTCTGCCTCCTACTGTCTGAAAGCAGCAGAGCTCTCCAAAATACAACCCTTAAAAGACCATGTTGCTCAGGGCTCTGATATTCAAGTTTCTGTGAAATTGTTATTACTATTTATTCAAGCTTGAGGGTTTTAACCAAGTGCTTATACCAGTAGCCTTTTGTGCCAGACAGGGATCAGTAAAAAGAAGGAAAATATGGAAAGGAAGAGTGATCAGAGAGCTGGTAATACCAACTACAGATTAAACTAACTCGAACATTTTTTTTTTCCTGAATGTCTCACTGGTGGCTTGTTATTTAGGTTGTTGGTGTATACTGCCTCTGAGTAAACATCCTACAGTTCTGTTAATTAAAAAGAACCTCTGTATTCATTAATGTTGTAGGCATTTATAAACATAACTTCGGCCTAATCGTAGCTGCTGCCCTTTGGCTTCATGGGCAGAATGAGGGAGAGAATATACAACTGGTAATTCATCTTGAATGCTGCAGGCTTTTCTCTTGACTTCATCTCATAAACACTAAATTAGAACTGGATAGACTTAAGGTGAAGGCAGCAAGGACAAGTGTGAGTGTGGGAATCTTTGGTCTGAGCAATTGCTTTTTTTACTGGAGTAAGTTGTATGAAGGGTATGCTGGAAAAGCATAATATGAGGAAAGGTGAAGAGGATTTCTTTATTGAGAAAACCCTAAGTTATCTCAACAAATTTCTCTAATATAATTTTCAAATAAATAAGTGGAAGTAATTAAATAAGTTGAACTTCTTGCTAGGACCTATGGGTATAGAGAAAAACATAAATGAATCAAAAAAGGAGCTAGACAGTCATCAAGGACATTTATCTGACATGGGATGGTTTTACCTCTTGGAGGTCTCAGAGGAGTTTTTGCTATAATAGTAACAGACATAAAGGTGGACTTTAGACTGGTTACTTTTCTTTCTGTTTCTACTACTGCACATTCAAAACATGAAATAGAATTACAAATCAGTCCTTTTACATCTCTAAAACACGATGTTGACTTAAAAATCGTGATACTTAAAAGAAAAATAAATGTAGGGTTTCTTTTATTTGTCTTTCTGATGTTTCATCCTACAAAGTTTGTATTATCTTTCTTAAAACCATATCTTTCCTCTGGAGGCAATTCAGCTCTGGAAAATTGAAATTCTTATGAACTGGGAAATAAGGACATTAAAAAAGCCCACTAAATTTCATAAGAAAGTACAACACTTTTTCTATATTTCCTTGAAGGTCTGCCTGCTCACTCCTAATAGAACCCTAAGTGGATTCAATAGAAAGAAAGAACGTAGAAAACAATCACCAGAGTGGAAGTTT
Organism: Eopsaltria australis; assembly: GCA_034509425.1. NCBI lineage: Eukaryota > Metazoa > Chordata > Aves > Passeriformes > Petroicidae > Eopsaltria > Eopsaltria australis. Next base: position 7,834,053 of record JAVTVJ010000024.1, read on the forward strand.
GGGCACTTCAGGCATTAGACAGAACCTAACATGCCCATGGCCAGCAGCCATGGTGGTTTTCCTTATGCTCCTTGGTGGTCTTTCCCTTCTCCTGCTGTATCACTTGAGCTGCTACTCAGGCAGTACCTGATCCTGCTGAGCTGCTGGAGGCTCATGTCAAAGCTGGCAGAAAGCTGACAGAAACTCATCGTACCTTCCAAAAGCCACTGCTTTCATTAATGCTGGGAATACAAGGTATCCAGTCTGGGTTGAATTCTTCTGCAGTATAGGGACCAAGGAGGTATTTTTAAGGTTGCCTGTCACCACTGGGAACAGTTTTCCCCATAGCAGCTGACTTGCTCATGGGTAGGGGTAGAAACAGGACAGTGTGATAAACTTTCAGGGGATTACAAGACTTGAAAGCAGACAGAGACTGAAGAAATGATGTGGGAAGTCAGAGTGACTGCAGAGAGGGCCAAGACAAGGGTCTGTCAAAAGATCTGAAGTGTGACTGATATTGTCACATGTTTTGGACATTGAAGGTGTTTGCTTTCTGATCTAAAACATTTAAGTTAGTGAATTTACTTAGTGGCTCCTGAGGAGGGTAGGAGTGGGGGTTGTTTAGTTTAAGGTTCTCTTATTGTCCAGATGCAAAAATTGTGAAACCTCTGTGAACTCCTAAGTTTTTCTGGTTCTTCAGCATGTCACATGGTGCTAGCAATCAAAACAAACACAAGTGTCTGCCTACCTCGTTTCAGTAACAGTAGGGAGAGAAATAGAAGAAATTAGGTTTTAATTATTACCAATGAGACCGGTGATTGAGAATGGCTTGATGGAGAAATTTAACAGAAGCCACAGCTTAGTGACTCTATGTGATAGATACTGACCTAATTTTTGGCAACTAAGAGCCATGAACATCGTCCTTGATGTATCAGACTCAGCATCTGGTAGACTGTCTTATAACTTTTAAAAATTAATGCACAGAGGGATGAGAAACTGTACGTCAGCATGTGTTTGTTTTCTGTCTAAATGCAAATGTTACATCCTCTAACAAGCCCATAAATATATTGTAGAACTTAAAAATAAAAGATCTTTCATCATTGATGTGGTGGTGGTGGAATCCCAGTATTTCCTTGTTTGTGATATTACATGCTGTTTGTTTAAAAAAAAATAAAATCTCTGAACATGTATCAGATGTTCATGATTGTCTCCACCAGTCAAAATATCATTCTTTATTCAGACGAATAAGCAAAGCTTCAGATTTATTAATACCATCTTTTTAATGTTACATTGAAAAGGGCATCATGTCTGTGGTTGAAAATGTGATAACTTCAGGGAATTTGTGACCACGGTTGCTTTGTCATTCTAAAGACATTGATTTTTTTATTTATATAAGTCTACAGCACAAGGTTTGTGGCTCATTGATTTGAGTGCTGCATGCTTGTATGGAAACAACAAAATGCCAGACTGTAGATGAATTCAAGCTTTTGGGCACACTTAAGCAAACACTGGGCATCTCAAGACTTTTTGAGCAGTCTGAATGTCAGGAATCTTTCTCAGAGTACCCTTCATTGAAAATCCAAAATCTTGCACAGAAAGTCTCGTATTTGCTGATCCAACATCAGCAGAGTCAGTTTGTATCTTAAATACAAACATTTGGAGATGTGGGTAGTAGCTCTATTATTTCTGTGGAAATAATACACCTATTAAAGGAAAAATTGCCTGGAATCTATTATTTTGAAAATGCGTGCACTTCTGAATGTCCCCTTTCTCTTTCCTTCCCTCTCCACCCTGTACTCCCACTCCCTGGATTTTGGAGATCCTTAGGTTAGGCAGTGTGAAAATATAAAATGCATAGTTGCTCTGTGCAGCGAAAAGATTGCTGCTACTGCTGAAGATTTGTTCTTCATGTTTGCTACTTAAAAAAAAAAAAAAAAAAAAAAAAAAAAAAAAAAAAAAGCATGCAGGGCTCTTCCCATGCAATAACTCAGAAACACTGCAAGTAATTAGTGTGTTAAAGCTTGCATTTTAGTTTAAAATAGGAAGTAAAGCCTTAAGAAAATGCAGTGAGAAGTCCTGAGCAGTGGCACAGTGCAAAGCAGGAAATCTCCTGCACACAATAGAGATTAAATGCTCCCTGTGCATACTGTATTCTGCTCAGCCCTCTGCGCTCGGAGCTGGGACCGTGGCAGTCGTTATCTCCAGCAGGTTCCTTGGTGATTTTCAAGCCCTGCACTACCTACCCAAGTGGCAGTGACACCAGCTTTCACTGAAGCCTTATTACTCTTAAAAGAGCAATTTGGTTGGTTGCACAGCTATTAGGATCAGACAGTCAGGCTTAAAGCTGTCAGTACAACTGCTTCTCATCTTCTTTCACAATCCTGACATCTTTTCTCTTTTCTGCTGGACACAAGCATTACTGTATTTATCATTTTCAATCAAGCTCACGCTGCAAGCTGAGGAATATATTCCCACAGAAGCCAAAGTGAGGAGCAGAAATTATTTTATAGCTGCTGTAGTAGCAGCGGTGCTGGCTGCATGTTGTGTGGGAGAAATCGGATCAGTGAGGAATGTGGCTTTCCTCAGGGCTACATCATTGAAATATTACTTCAACGTCTGAGAGGAGCAAAGCTACTCCTTGCTCTAATTTTTCAATGATTAATCACTCTTCCCTATGTAAACACAAAGTGGGGGAGAAGATGTGAAATTTTTAAAATTTTTTTTTCTTTTTTTTTATATTTTTTTAAATAACTTGTGGAAATGTTGTTATCATTGAAACGGGGGAAAATCACTATGCTTGAACTTCTTTTCATTTTGATGTTGCTCTTCTCTGGACCAACCCTGAGCAAGCTTAGCAGGACGAAAGGCAAACACTGGAAGGGGGGTAAGTGGAAAGGAAAAGTTTTGTAATGGATATTTGGGTAAGGTACTAAAAAGCTGTATTAAAAGTAATCTAAGGAGAATACCTGTGCTATTTTGAGTGACTCAGGTTTCAGGTTGCTGTGTGGGCTTGCTATAGGATGCTAAAAAAGGAGCATGGACTTTAATTTGTTTTCCTGTTAGTTTGCTTGGCTGACTCTGTGTAAGGTATATATTCCTTGCAGGAATTTTGCTTTGCATTGTACCATTAGCAGAATAATGTTTAAGGCCTTGATACAAATAAATGCATGCCATTTAGAAATTTAGTGATTTTTTGGACTGTGGGAATTCAGATTGTTCTTTTCATTATGGAGCCTCTGGGACTCTTGTGGCTCTATTGGAAGTGATGTTACCCCTGTCATAATGGGCTACAGTGTTGGAGAAGAAGAGAGAAAGAAAGCAAGAAGCCCATTTTGAGAGCAGAATTGTTAGTATATGTGGTGAAAATGACTAGACAGACATTTTTTTAGAGTACATGGATGTTGTGAAATGCACTGCCAGCAGCACTAATTGGCTGACTGGCTATGTCAGTGTTGATGTGTTAATAAAGATAAATTGCATTAACTTTATCGAAAAAAATGCTGTGTTGAGAAAACACTTATGATTTTTGAAGGCAGCAATCCATTTTCCTCTTCTTTTAGAAACTGCTGAGAAGATTTACCCTGTGTGTGCTGTGAGCAGTTCACTAAATGTGCCTTTTCATAAAGTTCACTTTGTTTTGCTTCCTTGCATGACATTTGTTTATGGAAAACATGGGTTATTGAGGTCTCATAATCTAATATAGCTCAGTGAGCATAAATGGTATCTCATAAATATTTGGACTGAGGGACTGTGGATTGTAGATAGCTTGGTATTTTCTTCCTGGTTGTTTCTTGATGTTGCTGATTGGAGGCACCCCCGGGATATTTTTTACTTTCCCCCCCCCCCTTACAAGTGTTGCCACAGCATGGTGTGTTTATCACAGCTTTAATAGCACTTCCAGTTTTTCTCTGCTGTCAGTATTGTGATCTGAGGTTAAAGAGTAGCATCAACATTAAAAAGAAGTTTTAATAATTTATCACAACATCTCAGCAGGAGACTCCTCCCTCCCCCCTCGACATTTCCTTTTGTTGCATTTAATCTTCCACCTACTGTACCTTCAAGGGAAAAGTTGCAGCACACGCTTAAACTGGATTGTTAATGCAGCACATATATCTGAAAATTATTTCCTGGTCCTGTAAATCACATTATCACATGTATCTCACAGTGCTGCTGCTGGGTATCCTCATTGCAAATTACAAGCTGTTATTTACTCTGGGCAGCATGACCTCTTCTCAGAGGTATGTGACATAGGAATATATGTCACTGTCAAGTTCCTGGGTTTTAAAAAATGCTGTTAACTTTTTTTCCCTTTTTCCATTTTCAATTAGATCTGGTAAATGTATTGCTTTGGTCTCTTACCTACTCTCAGACAGTGGCAAAGAGCTGAATTTTTATCATAGGTAGAAAATAACCTATGAACCTGACTTCAGAAAGTATCTTAATATGGGCTTTTGCTGTTCTTAGAAGTGTTTTTTGCAGCAGAAATGAAACATAAGGAAGATACTTTTTTCAAGGAGGCTGAGAAGCAATTTGTCTTGTTTGCTCAGAGCTCTGAATCAGCAAAAACCACAGCTTACCTACTGTCCAGTGGTTTGTTTCTTACATGATATTACTGTGAGAGCTGTGTGACTGCAAGAGGATGCCTGCTTTCTGGAGAACGCTCCGAGTTCAGGATCTGCCAGAACACAGTTGCTGTAATGTCATGTAGTCTGAGCCTTTCGGACCTCCAAAACAGGATGTGTGCACCTCCCCTTTCCCTTAGCCATTAAGGATCAGCTTTTGCATCTATCTCAGTGGTGTGAGCTGTTTTTGTGAGTGTGCACATGGAATTCATGGTGTCGCTTGGTGAGAGGTCAGCATGCAAACTTCTCCACTGAAACTCACTGGGTAATCCCATCCCAAAATGGAAACAGAGATTTTACTTTTTTTCACTTCTTACTTTTAATTTTAAGAGGTTTCAGCTGGCCAGAGACCTGCATGCCAGCTTCCAGCTCTGTTGTTCAGAGGGGAAGGGTGAAGCTGGATGTGTGCAGCTGGAAATGCATTGCATGACTCACAGTTTTACTTATGCTGAAGTGAGTTGTGTGGTGGATAGCAACAGCTGATCTAGACCATCCTCTAGTGCTTCCATACCACATTTTGTTTCAAAAGTGCTGCAAAGCACAGGCATCTTTGGAAAGTGTTGGTATCTGTGTAGGCCTGGTCATGATCAGTAGAAGTTCATGTATCTGGAAACTTTTCTGGTACAATTAATAGAAACCTCATTGTTGAAGTTACAAGCTCTGAGAAGACATTTTCTATGGTCTTGCTGTATAATTTTGTATTTATGACAAAACCAGCTCTGTTCACCTGAATTGTTCTCCTTGGAATTCTCTACTAAAAAAAAAAAGACCCCCCACATACAACTAAAAGAATGGACTTAAGGGTAGAAAACTGATCCTGATTTAGTCACAAAGTCAGGTGTCAGGGGGTGAAATGAGTCCTGTACATGGGTCCAGAGAAACATAAAGATACCATTTTCTTTTCTAGCTGTTTTTAAGTCTGCATGCCAGAAAAAACTTCAGAATGATTCATTGGAATGCAGCCTCTAAATGTGCATTAAACTAGGATTTATAAACTAATGATCAAGACAAACTGGAGTCTAAAAACAGAACCTGGAAGTACAAATCAACTGGAATTTCTTTTTCCCTTTAAGCTGGAATAACACCATGGTTCACGTTTATAAGAAGGATTTATAATAGGGAGGCCAAAAAACTAAGAAAAGAAGATTAAGTATTGTTTTGAGTTTATCCAGAAAGCAGAATTTAGGTGTTGCTAATGCCTATCCCCTTCTGAATTGCTTTCAACAGTGTTTTCCCTTTGCTATGTATCTTTGTCATATGTGGGGGGGTGGGGGGGAAGGTTTGAATGCACCCAGCCAAATGCATGTGGATGTGCTTTGTGTCTGTCCAGTGGCAACTGGGAGAATTTGTAGACTGGGAAGTAAGATGCCCATTTGTTTCTAAGTGTGTGGAAGGCTGTGTGACAGGATGGTTCATGGAGAGAGTGAACCCAGTAGGACAGCCACCACTCTTGGAGGACATAAACCCTTTACTCATCTTGGAAACAAGTCACTGGGGAGGAAACTTCACACTCAGGCTGCTGGGCAGCTTTGAAGAGTTTGACTCTTTACATCATGGTCGCTCTAACAGGATCTGGTACTTCTGCCAGATCAACACCCACCCCAGCTGAGGGGTGGCAGGCTGAGCCACCCTGGGATGGTCCTTGGGGTGACCTGAGCCTCATGAGGAGCACAGAGGGATTCTGTGCACATGCCAGGGTGCCCTGGCATGAGAGTAATCTGTCAACAGTGCTGTCAACACCTCCCAAGGGAACAAAAGACCTTCAGGACTGAGGAGAGGAGTTGGAGATGAAAAGTCTTCAGAGGGAAAGGACCAAACCTAGGGCTGGGAAATGCAGGTTAAAGAATGCCTTCTCCCCAAAGCCTTGGTTGTTCATGTCTCTTTTGTGCTTCACTGTAAGAATTTCCATTTTCAAGACTTAGAGTGATTTGATTTACTTACAATCAAATTGGAGAAATAAGAATAAAATGCAACCACAGGTCATCACCCCACAAAACTAGATGAGGATGGTGCCTGTCCTTACTGTCTACAGGGAAGTGAAGCAATAATCTCTTTAATGACTAAATCAAAGTTTATTATGCAAGTGATCCAGCCTTATATTTCAGTTCCAGTTTCAGCTCTATTGCAGTTTAATCATTTTTATGGCAAAAGGTACCAGTTTTAGAAGTCTTAAGTGTCTCTGGCAAGGTATTACTGGTGAGGGTGATACAAAGCAGTGTGCCTCAGATTCTGCCTCCCTATAGATTGATCAGCACGTGCATTATTTTGAGTGCATGTAGTACACCAACACTAGTTTAAATGTTAAATAAATGGAAGTAGATAGGAGGCATTTGCATGGACCCAGGTAGCCTGGGTTTCAGTGTGAGTAATTGAGAGGCATGAGGGAATCTGGTTGGATGTGGAGCTTTTGATGTGGTGGTTGAGTTGCAGCACTTGCAGAGCACAGCCAGCTGTGCTGGGATGATTCACTGTTTACTTTATGTGATTTTAAGCATAACACTTTATATAGTTTGCCATTTATCTAATTTAAGTAATTTATTTTATGTAATTTCAAGGATAAACTGCATTAATTATTTTTTTTAATACATTCTCGTGCTGTATGACTAACAGTATTTCTTAAATCATAGGAGATTAAATATGCTGACATGCTCTTTTACATTGGAAAAGCTTATGAAATGCTGACCAAAAGTTTCAGACTCAGGGTCCTAAAGGTATTTCCCTATGTTTCACAGAAGCAACCTGATTTTGAATAGTAAGAAATCTGCAATTTTTTTAACTTCAGAGGAAGCTCGATATATTTGAGGAGGTGGCTTGTGCATAGCTAAGGATATAACAGTCTAATTTTAGAAACTGAGTACTGTAAGTGTGGATCTGCAGTTTTAGTTTGACTGCAAGTATATAAAGCATATGACTACACACAATATGTGATTTGATGTACCAAAATATGTTCTAATAGTTTTGCTTTGAACATTCTTAAAAAGGAAAAAAGTATTTATTTGGATACAGAGTGACTGTGAAATTAACTGGGTTTTATTTAGTCTTCTATTTTCTTTAAAGTCTAGATTTAACCCCTATCCTATGATAATAAACAAATTTTTGCACCTTCTTTTACACCACTTCCTTCAGAGTAAAATCTGAATTCAAAAGGACTCTGGGGATGCATGAAGTTTCCTGCACATATTTCGTTGGAATAAATGGAAAATAAGCTTGCCTATTTTTCATCTCTTTGAAGACATTTGAAATACTTTATATAGAAGTTTGGCAACCTGTATTCAGTCTCATACAGTCAGAGACAATGGAGATGGGAGCAATAGAAAACCAAGCTTGTGAGAGTTTTATTTGCAGCTACAAGGGAAGGAGAATGATGTGGCTTTTCCAGTCACAAGGGAAAAAGTGTGTGTGGGGGGTGTAACATCTACTTAAGAGCAGACCAGTGCTGTCACAAAACTAGACAGCAGCGAATAAAACAGGCTGGAACAGTGTTTCCAGCAACCATTGACAAGGGGCTGCCATCCTTTGGCAGATGGACTCAGCCTGAGCCAGGTTTTTCAGTCTCCTTCAACTTCCAAGAGTCCTGTTCTGCAGGCTCTTCCTCCTCCTCTACTGGTGCCAGTGCTTGGGCACATCTGCTGGCACCCCTGCTTGGGGAGCTGATCCAGGTAGGAATTGGCCAGAAAAGAGAGGATGGCATTCATTTAGCTGATGGCATTCATTTAGCTGACGTGATCCCTTCATTTGTGTGCTCTTGGGGCACAGGGGAGCTTGGTACAGAAGAGGGCTACGGCCACAAGGGAAGAGGTGGTGACTGTGGCTCGATTTAGGGTAGTTCAAGCTGACACATAACTTCACCCTGCAGCTCCAGACTATCGAGAAAAAAATAAAAATTTAATAAAGTTTCACCTTCCTTTGAATCCTATGTCCACATCCTGTGCTTCGAGCATTGCTTGAAGTGTTTGCTATCATATTAAAAAGTATGTTGATCAAACAGTTATAAACCAGAAGGAATATTTAAATAACACTTCATCCACCATGCATACACATTCCTCTCCTTTGGTTATTTGCATATTTTTTTTTGTGTGTTGAACAGATTTTGGAACAACCATAAAGCATCACTGACATTAGAAAACCAGCAAGCACAAGCAGACCCTCTTTACTTCTGTCCACAAATAAAATGAACACGTGTACATTGCCTTTAGGTGTTGAAAGAGCACAGATCAGATATGCACTTTCAAAGTGATGAACAGGCTTAAACACATACCAGAATGGCTGAGAAAATGTTACTTTGGCTTTCCCTTTCCACAAATTTTCAAAGAAAGTCTTGTTCATCAGTTAAACCACTATTGATTTTTTACTTCAAAGCATGATCTAAGGAATACTCAGAGTACATTACTTCTTTCAAGACCCATTACTATGTAATCTCATGAAAACTTATTTCCTTACTGCATTCAAAACTGGGGGGCAGGGATGTGTGATGCTTTTATAGATTAGTTTGTTTTGGTAAATGTTGCTTGAACCACCAGCAATATAAAGCTCTTGTTTTAGAGCTTCTGTTCAACAGTGAGAGTATCTTCAACAGAAATTAATTTTTCAGTCATTGATATCTGAATCCTAAAATCTTGTTCTTGGCTGAGTTGTGTCATGTTAGCTCTCATCCTAGCACTCACCCTACTAGGTTTGAAACTGCATCAGCCTCACTACCTAAACAACTTCACGGTTGCAGAATTCTATTGTACAGAAAAGTGAAGTACAGTAATTTTTTTTTTCTTTCTGCTAAAGTTTTCCCTCAAACCCAGTGTTTTTCATTACTGTGTTTCATTGCATGAGCAAACTTAAAATAATGGAAAAAACAAGAGAGAGACAAAATCCAGTTTTGTTTCCAGAGGTGCTGATCACTCAGCAGAAGCGCCCAGAGAAAAGGAGACTGAGCCCTCACAAAAATCAGAGTTTTGATATGCCTAAGTGTAACCCTCCTCTTTACTCTGAGCTCCTACATCCTCTGAATGCCGACACCCCTCACAGCCTCACTGTTTCCTTTCAGCCTTGGGCACAACCCTGTGGTTGCCAAGCTCATGTAATTTCTGATGAGGCATCACCAGGGAAATTCCTGCTGTGGTTCCAGGTATGGGCAGGGCTAAGGGGGTGCAAAAAAGCAGTAAATTCTTCACTGTCTCCCCATGGAGGAGGCTGGATAAGTGTTCTTGTTAACGCCACACATGGCTTTAGTTAACAACTTTCTACCAGCTGGACTTTGTATGTTCATTAAAAGTGCTCTGAGTGATTTTGAAACGTTTTGAGAGAGAAAAGTCACAGGTTTACCACACTTCTTGAGATTAGTGCCTTTGGCTTGGTAATTTAACCTAGTTTGTAGGTCTGTTGAAGTGACAGTGGAAAACCAAATAAAGGGATCCTTAGCTCTGTAAATAGGAATAAAGAAGCAAATGGCTTACCCACTGGTTAGAACCTTATTGGGAGAAGAAATGGAAGTCTGTTTAATATTTGTTATAAGAAAATAGAAGTGCGAAAAAAAAAAACTACACAGACTTTTTCTGAAAATTAGAGGAAGTGGTTTTGAGAGATACTGAAGGATTTTACTCTGTTTAATTATAGAAAATTTGGGAGATAACTTTCATGGTATTTGTACATGTCACTAACTTTCTTCTCTCATGAAGGTAAACGTTCCTTGGAAATCTTAGAGAAAGTTGCTGAAGGGCTGAATGAGCGAAAACCAGAGGCAAACACACCCAAATAAAAGCAATATCAAGTCTTGGTTGTGCATTTCAAAAAGCATTCTTTAGTTATATTTTTAAGTCTTACTGACATATTGAAATTTTGAATTCCATTATCATAATTTTAGTGTAATTAGTGCTTTGAGAAACCACAGATAGTGTTCTTAATTTATTTTATCTCCAGAAATGAGGCAGGGAGAACCTGTTTTTCCCTCACTACGTTCAACATTTCTCTGGAAAGCAGTTGAGATACCAAACCTGCTACTTCTGGCTTAAAATATTAGCATATTACACAGAAAATAGCCCCTGAGGGATGCCACTGCATTGTCTTCTGCAAATATTGGTGTCTTATTTCTTGTACTTGCTTGAGAAGAACTCTAGTGCGTTCTGTATATCAGGGTGTGCCTGGGGGACCTAAAATGCACTCAGCATCTTTCTTATGGGCAGGAGTAATTCTACTGAAATTTCTAGAATTATGCCACTTCAAATGAGAGGAGAATCTTCTTTTGAGCCTTAGCTGTGATATCATCTGTTTAATAATCAATCATGACAGTTGTTACTGGGTAGTGCTTGTCTACAAACAGATCAGATCAGTTGGGGAAAAAGTGATTTGAAGATGAGAGCATGGAAAAGTCCTGAGGCTGATGAAGACAGAGGAAAAACTGTGACACTGATGCAGTTCCCACTAGTTATGGGGATTTCATACTGCTGGTGATTGTGGTGAAGCTTGAGAATTTGTCTATAGTCCTTATTTACTGTCCTTCATCCTGCAATGGGTCTGGCTGAGCTCTTTGTTGTTCTCTATCGGATTATCCATGGACTTGAGATGGTTTCATGCACTAAGAGAGAACATGTTGTAATGAATTACTTTATGTTTTGATGTCAAGAATCTCTTAATTCAATAATTTTCAATTTATGTGTAATTTCCATAAAACTTAGATTAATAATACGTGTTTAATAACAAATAACACAAATGCATACTTAAAATGGTTTAAGGTTACAGAGCATGGTGAAGGATAAAAAGTTCATTAAAAATCTGGACAAAAGTCAGTTTTGAATTTTGAAATTTTGATTTTTTTCCCACTGCTAGACTTTTTGGCTTCTGCTTTTAAAAAGTGACAGTCTTGAAATATGGGTGATGTTCTAGCTCTTGATAGTAACTGTGGAAAAAAAAAATAAGAATGACTCTATGCTTTGATGAAATTCTATTTCCATTTTTATTTTTAAAGTTGCAGTCTTCTGCTTTTGAGTATCAAAGATCAGCAGAAGGGAAATAGGAGGAGAACTGAAGAAATCAGCCTCACTTAGTCAGTTCCTTCATGTTGTTGAATATTGTTTTGAAGGAAAAAAATATGTTTTAAAGACCAGGACTGTGGGAATTGAAGAATGGAATTGCAATAGAGTTGTGAAGGAACTTCCTTAAGTTGGTGGTGGAGCCTCCTGGTGCAGTGTGGGGAGACAGAGACACTGCCACATACCAGGGCAAAGACTGTTTTTGGTACTCTGAGGAAAAAAGCCTCTTGGATAATAATGACATAAAACTAAATTTCAATCTCTCAGTGTTTTGGGACTGTTTTGTCTACTGTTTCTAGTTCCTTTTATTTTCCTAATCAACTTGTTAATGCATTGGCTCTATTACTGTGAGGAAGGATAAATTCTCTGTTTAACATAGTCTTGCTTTATTCTTTCTGCAGCAGCCCTGCATAGAATATATTTTAAAATCCAACATTAATAGAACTTCACTCTTTGAGCAGTCTTAAGAGCTTGTTCTGCATTACAGCTCCTGGGCACCAGTGACTGGCATTTTTATGTCTATGTGTTGGTTATGTTGTTTCTCATCCCTTTGATCTTCACATTCAGTACACATTTTCTTCTGCTTGTCACTTGTTTTCTAATTTTTAGAAGACCTTTTACATGTGATCATCTACAGAGGTTATTTATCAGAGAATTATTAATTTTTTTCAATTAGTTTTAATAGCTTTTTCACTGTATTTAGATAGAAAAAGTGCTAATAAGAAATGTTACCTTGAATTACTCCTATAGAGAGAGTTAGGGACAATATAACAGATCATGAGGAACATGTAGATACATTTTTGTTCCTGATAAAATGCTTTGCTTAATTTATATTCTTGGGAAAATATGGCTCAGTATCTTGATGAATTTAATTTCTGGTGCCCTTTGATGGTATTTTATTGCTGTTTAATCTGAAAGGAACACAGTAATTGGTAAGAGTTTTTGTACCATTCAAATTTCAGATGTGTTGTCTTTTATGAATTGTCCAACATTTGTAGCTGCTTCATAAACTTGCTTAAAGCCTAGTTTAAACAAAGGCCATGTTACAAAAGCTTGCATGTGCTCTCAAGAAGTGCACCTCATGTAGAGAAAGTGAGATGTGTTGAGAACGCGGGATAATGTAATGTATTATGCATGTAAATTTACTTGATCTATATTGGTCTTTTCAATTCCCTTTCCAAACAAAGAACATGGTAATTTCATTTTACAGATAATGTAGTTTGAGGCCCTAAATCAGTTTAGCAGTACACATTTTTGATTCATGGCAAGGGCAGTTGCTAGCTCTGAATGTATCTCTTCATAATCTCTTCAGCAGAAATTCAGCAGTGACTGATATGTTTAATGGCACTTACATTGTCTTTGCACATTGGCAAAGATCAGGAGATGAGCTGTGTGATTCATCGATCACCACAATACCTATAGACAGTCACCACAGGGGGAAATTTTGCTATGCATTCTGAAAGGAAGATAATTTGAAGAATTCCTTACTGGCTTTCTGTGACCACTGTCTTCCGCAGATGTGATTTGGGGTTACATTATTTAATTATATGTGTATTATTTTTTATGTGGGCATGTGCACTTGTATCATATTATGTTGAGTTCCAGTTTTGCATTATGGTATAAACAATGACTGGAAGCAAAAACCTTCCTATGAAGATCCTGATTTATTCCTCTATACCCCTGCACATGTAAGTTGAACACAGACTGAAGACCGACTTGAAGAGTGATCCTTTTTGCTGCTTGGTCTGCAGGATGAATATGCACCAGACAACAAAACTGCTAATAAGCCACTTGTCATCCTTCCATAAATTATCCTGTTAGTTTTCAAAAACCCTGTAGACACAGGCTTTTGTAACAGCATTAAATGTGTTGCAAGATCTGTCATTTAACTTGCACAAAATGCAAAGGAGGTGCCATTTGTATTGATTGCTATAGATTTTTGTCTTGTCTAATGGGATTTATACATTTTCTATGAACTTGTGTTGAACAAAAAAGCAAAAACAAATAGACATAGATAACATATTTTAAGTATAGAAATAACTCAAACCTTTGAATTTCTCGTGCATGCCATGGCATCCCTGGTTTTTAAGGCATCCAATCCCATCTGTCTTTTTGCCAAGACAGAGATGCAAAAGCTCGCTGGAAACGGCCTCCTTTCACTTTGCATTAAAGCAGACAGACCAGCACTCAGCTTTGTGCATTTTGAACTCACTGCAATAAAAGTTTCAAGAGATAAGAAGCTTTTTCTATTTCAGGGTTGCCATTAGCCTGAATAATATATAAACATGGGAAAAGGTCTGAAGTCCTTTTGAGGCTCACAGTATAGCTTCAATTAAATTATACATCATTATCACAGCTGCCAAGCCTGGTGTGGGATTTTAGCCCCCGTCTCACTAAGTGTTCTATGTAGCTGCCTTGTCCAATTCCTTTTTCTTCCTTTTCTTAGGCAGTAAGGCCACTCTTTGGAAAACCAGGCTTAAAGAATAAAGTGGAGGATGAGGTTTGGTTAATCAAGAAAGAACATTGAGATGTCAACAGTCAAGCACCAAGGGAGGAAGGAGGTCAACTCTCTAGCCTTAAAAACCGCTAGGGAGAAATCAAACACCATTAAGTCATGACACATTATGTTCCTTTTGAACCAGGGCTGTGTGTACTCCCTCTGTCTGCTGAGAGGTTTGCAGAGTCGCTCTGAGTTGCTCATGAAACCCCTTGTGAAGGCAGAATTGCTGGGGATACCCACAGGGGATGCCTTCAGCCCACAAAGCAGGCAGCGACAATGAAACACAACCTAAACAGATACATTCTTTGTGTCTTTGTCCATTTATGGTTCTTCCATAAAGGCTTTACAACCCAAAATTTTCATGATGGCTTGTTGTATTGCAGATGAGTGTTCTCTTGGATCTCAACATGATACAGAATTATTCAGCCTTCATAATAGGTGTCAGCTAGTTATTACTTTGTGTTGGCTTTGGCATAATTCTAAGATATACAGAACTATTATCAAATACTTAGGAAAATCATAATGGCTTGTCTTTTCTTATTTATTCCTATAATATCCTCTAAAAGTGTTAGAAGTGTTTTGACTAATTAATTACACCACTACTCACATCACTAATGCCACTGCACTTGCCATTAATTTTATCAGTTTTCTTGACTTCTTTGTACAAGTATAATATTAATAAGTATTTGGCTTGAGTAGCATACATGAAAGACTGAAACCAAAGTGCCATCACAGAGTTTTGTGTGTAGAATATTTATTTAGGATTATACCATACCATTGATTTTTTTTTTACACTGAACAGACTATTGATTTCAGTGGGTGCTTAACGTGCAGATCAATGACACGTTATAGGACTTAAATAGTAACATTTGATACTTAAAAAGAAATGAGACAGGGGTATCACTGACTTTCAAGCAGGACTAAAAAATATCTGATAACAATGCAAACATGCTTAATATTTCAGACAGTTAGAATTCTCAGTTCAGGAGAAACAGCAGCTAAAGAATGTGTGAAGAATTGTGTTTAAAATGTAAAATTGAGAATTTTTTGGGAAACATGTGAGTTGAAAGTTGTGTGCACTGTGTCTGTTGCACCACAGCACTGGTACTGACCTAGCAAAGCTTTGCTCCTTGACTCACAGCCCTGGGCAGCCTGTGCTGGTGCTGTGTGTCCTGCCTCGGATGTGTTCTCTGTCTGATATAACAGCAATTTGCAGAGTAGCAAGAGTATTTAGTGTATACTGAGCAGAAATCAGACCATGTAGCTCATTATCCCAACTTCCTGAATTTATGGGATGCAGCTGGAACTCCCTTAAGACCGTTTACATCAAACTTTATGTGAACTGTATGCTTTCCAGTCCTGTTTGAGAGACAAGAAGAGATGCTGGACAAGATGTTTGACTAGGAAATGCATTACAGATTTTTGGAAATGTAATAAACAACAAAACTCTTAACTTCTTAATCCTCCACTCAGTGCAATTTTTTCTGACACGGGTTTCTTAAAAACTGGTGGAAATCCATGTTCTTAAATTTGTATTTGCAACACACAGATATTTTTCTTAAGCATGACTTGTCATTTATACCTCTAGAAGTGCATTGAGATGGAGGATGAAGTGCTCATTTTTGGTGGTTCACTCTGTTTGATTAATCCTCATGCTAGAAAAAAACATTTTTTTAATATTAGCTATGCTTTAGTACAGATCTTAAATATAAATGCAGAAGCTTTAAGCCTGTGCAGCTGTCAGGCTAAATATATAATGAGTTAATTTTTTGCTGTTCTGTGGCAGAATTATTTCATAGGCATTTCTGTTGATATTGAAAGAGAAGAAGTAGACGCACCTTCCTCCATCGCTTCTTCAAAATGAGTTGAAAAATCTGTTCTCCAGCATGTAACATATGCCCTTTTAAACCTTTACTGTGCTGCTGCCTGCACTTATCAGTAAGGGCCATAAATTTTGCATGGGTATAGAGGGAACTGCAGCTTGAGGACTTGAAATAGTTAGCAAGATTCTGCTAAAGTATACAGATAAAGTGCATTGGCAAATGGGTCTTTGTAGACAGGCATCATTACCAAGATCCATGTGTGCAGAACTGAGCAAGCCTAAGCCGCATTAAAGGCCAGTGCTCACAGGAACCTAATTTTGGGTGAATTGAGTCCTTAGATTCATTGTGATATCGCACATAAATGAAAATACCAAGTGTCATTGACTTGTCAGTGAAAAAGTAGCCTAGGCTTTGTAACAAATGGATCAGTGATGTATATTTGGAAGCTGTGTGACATATTAAAGTAGTTTATGAGGCACAATTTGTTTTGGTGGTCTGCTCTGATTGATGCTGTGCTATCTGCCACTGCTTTAGATGTTGTGGTATGTTTGTAATAAATGTTCGTTCCGAGACAGTGCTAAATGTGTTCCATCTAAATCATTCATTACTTATAACAAGTTTCAGTGTATATGAATCAAAGCTTTTTTATACTTGCCTTCAAAAGAATTTATCATGTTGAAGCAGCTCTATCACCTGCGATGGGGCCGGCTGAATGCCTGAGTACTCAGACCCTTTCAGCAGTGTCTGCTGAAAACTGCACAGAGTTAAACTGCAATCAATGTAATGTTAAGTATTACATTTAAAACTTTGTTGACTTTTCTAATCTAGCAGTCCTATTTGGTTTTTTGTTTTGCGAACAGAGTGCCAGAAAATATCAGAAATAAGCAGTGAGGGATGAGGAGGAAACGTTGGTGTAACAACTGCGACTTGTCAGAGGAAGCACATCAGTGGGAGGGATTTTTGCTGATGTTTTATACCAGTGTGTCACTCATTCATCAGAAAACTATAAAAAAGGCATGCACTATTCAGAGGGGATTTCCTCTTTCTGGAAAGTGCAGCATGCACCATCCTTAAGCAAACTGTGTGCTTTGTTCCCTCTTGATTGGTAGGAGAAGGAATGTTTTTTTCCCATGGGCCTTGCCTGTGTCCTTCCTCCAAAATTCAAGTGACGGTGGAGAAAACCTAAGGACTCTCATTCCAGGATGATAAGTATAGAAATACTTCCTTTTTGTTGCAAAAACATTGATTTTCATTTCTATCTGGCATCTGGAGAGGTTTGGGTTTTTCCTGTTTCAATAGCCACGAGAAAGTATAGAAGTATCACAGAATTCCAGAATAGGTCAGGTTGGAAGGGATCACAATTGGTCATCTGGTCCCAGCTCCCTGCTCAAGCAGGGTCATCCCAGAGCACATGGCACAGGATTGTGTCCTGGTGGTTCTGGGGTATCTCCAGTGAGAGAGACTCCACATCCTCTCAGGGTGATCTGTTCCAGTGCTTGGTCACTGCACAGTGAAGAAGTTCTTCCTCATGTTCAGGTGGAAATTCCTTTGCATCAGTTTCTGTCTGTGTCCTCTTGTCTTGTTGGTGGGCATCACAGAGCAGAGCCTGATCCATAACAGGACACAGCACTCCAGAGTAACACAGAGGTGCTTGAAGTAATCTTAAATTCTTAATAGAATAAAAATTTGTGTACCTATTCATTTAAAATTTGCATGCTGTTGTCTTTTGACTACTCTTTAAAGGTAATTACCTTCATATAATATAGCCATGTACACTAAAATGTAGATCAAGAAAATGAGATACGCCTTTTAAGAATTATTTTGGCTAGTAGAAATTATATTTGAATCATAACAAATATGTGAATCTCTAGACAAGTGTCCTTGGTCCTTGAGAACATAAAAAGCAGCAGACTGTTGCATCAAAGAGTTTGTAAAACAGAAACAAATTTGGCATAGAATGGAAAAGGGAAACAGTAAAAAGACTTGCCCAAGCAGTCCAGACTTGATGCAAAAAACCTCTCCAATTCTTAATTGTCTTTTTCAATTTTGTATGCAAGACAGTATAAAACACACAAATTATGTGCTGGTATTTGGAAAGAAGCATGCGGGTGTCTTTTCTCATAATTTTTGGAAAGAAAGAAAAAAAGGCACAGCATTACAGATTCAAAGGTGCTGTAATGATGGGTTGAGGCTGCACAGCTGCAGCAACATCAAACAGTGGAAAGCATCTGCATGGCATAAGTTAGTCTCTTCATTCCCCCAGAGGTGTGAATCCATACCTGTGCTAAATTAATTGTGGTTTTTTTTTAACATATAGCCTGTGTAACTATGGATTGATCATCTTTCTTTGTTTCTGTTAATGTTCTCTTTCCAGAAGTTCTTAGCATGTTGATAGCATCTTATAAGCAGCACATTCAGGAGTGTTTATCAAAACCTGAAAAGTTATGTAACTAGACCCAGAGGGAAATAAACCAAGATGAGACCCAGAAAACATAAGAGAAACTTGTGGCATCAGCAACTCATAAGACAAAATAGTTCAACACTTGCTGCTTTCTAAAGTTAATGAACAAATGTTATGTAGCAATAGGTGGAAATGAAATCTGCACTTTAAGATTCATCTTATCTACCTCTTACCCTTCTCATGCCATTTTAATTGGAAATCTTTGCCTCTGCATATTCACATTTCTTTTTCCTCTGTGGATGTCTTTTTCTTTATTGCGTCGTAAGCAACCAGTTGTTACATTCTATAAAGTCTCTTATATGGGCTTGGTGGAAGAAGTGGCTGCCTTGGGAACGCTTGTCTCTAAGACTGATTATCCCATCAGTTCACAGAAGCTGTGCCCATACATGGGTAGAAGATGGTTTTTACAGATTACTTGCCTCTTTCTCACTTTGGTTTGTGGAAGGATCACATATGCTTAGGTGTGACATGTATGGCATATATATATACATATATGCATACATACATATATATACATGTATATGATGTATACACAATATCTGAGATTCTAAATAATTTTATAAGTCTTGCAACTCAAACAATGACATACACTCACCTCGAGGGGAAGAAAAAATGAGGGGAGGCATTTCTGCCATGTAATCAAACCATGGCTCAAATTTTTAGCAACATTAGCTGCTGTTCTGGCTCCCAGGCAGCAGCTGTAAAATCTGGCTTCCATTTCTGCCTTCTTCCTTTCAGAGGGTAGTTAAGGCCCAAGAGGAAGGCAAAGCGGAAGCCCCAAGGTTGTCTTGGTGAGTTTTGATGTCTCTACCTTGTGCTTTGAATGAAAAGAGAAGGAAAAAGGAGGCCTTGGGGATCACCATGGTTTGGCTGTGAGCACACAGCCACTCAGCTCAGGAGCAATCTCAAGGCTCCTGCTTTGGACGGGTGGCTGCAGGAGCCAGCGGTGACTTAGTTATTGCACCTTCTCATCCTGTTTCTTCCTTAGCTACTCTTTTCACTGTTTCTCAGTTACACAGTGTTTTAAAGTACAGCTGATGCCCCTGTTGGCAAGCCCAGCTGATTTCCAAGGTTGCTGGCAATAGCAGGTGCTGCAATGTAACCAACCATTTTTTCTTTTATGTAGTAACTTTTCACATGAGTTTTGCACTCAAGAATTTCATGAGAGTGGTATAGACACCAGGGGATTTATACACCAAGACAAGGTCTTTTATTCAGGCTTTTTGACAGTGATGCATAATACTCACTGTGTCTAGGAAGAAGCAACACATTTGTCTTTTTATCCGGTTCAATAACCTCTACTGCCTGTGCTTGTTACTGCAGAGGAAAGACTAAGCTGGGAATCAGGGCTTTAATTTTTGACTCCCACCTGCTGGTGGAATCTGTTTGACCATACCATTTATAAGTCTAGCTTTGTTGAAAGGCAGGAAAAAACACCAGTCTGCAAACTTTTCTACCAGCTTTGATGGAACCTACTGTCCATACTCATCTCTGATATTTTTTGCTTGTCCTACTTACAGTGGGGTCTGCCCTTCCAAGCAGCTACCAATATAATTTTTTCATTCCCGTCCTCTGCAAAAGTAAATTTAACCTCACAGTCCTCTTGCTTGGGGAGATTTTTATCTAGTAACTACATAGACATCTGAGAAATACAGAGATTAGGTGATCTGCCAAATTGTGCTGCCTCTGTCTCTTACAGTACAGTAATAAAAAGATCTTTCCTATAATGGCTCCTTATTGCCAATTCCCTAGTTGTTCTTTACCAAAGTACAATTAATTAGTAAAGGGGCTTCCCATACAGAAAATTGTTGATGGAGTATCTGAAAAAAAGCAGTAGAACATAACCCCATGGAAACAGATTATGAGGGGCAAAAAAAAAGTATTTCCACTGCAGACTATGCTCTTTGTTCCTCTCATTTACATTCTGAGGTTTATGATGTTTGGGTTGTTGGGTCCTGTTAGCCCCCTCTTCCTAACTTGTCTCTATCTTAATGCTTTGACTACTGTCTTTATTTTTCTTCATTTATGAGCAGGTTTAAAATGAAGGATTTGTCTGCAGGTTTTGCAGTGGGTCTGCAGTGGTAGTTCAGAGCTCCTGCTGTCCTCTTTTAAAATGACAACTCTCCCTCCTGAGCTTACTCTAAAAGGCTGAATTTGAATGCTAATACAGATTTTTATTATTATTTTTATTGTGTTTCAATTCAGAGATTAAGGATAAAATAAAGAGCTGGGTTTCTGGCTGCTTAGGGATTTCTGAAAGTAGGACTGAGATGCTGCAGTTCCCAATGGTTTATTAGGGAAAGGCACAGTTTGCCAATATTTCCTTTAAATATATGTGAACTCAATCTTGCAGAAGTTGTAAAAATCAATTTCACTAATAATTAGAATTATAGAATTTTCTGCCAGTAAATGTGCTGTATATTAGGAGGCATTGGACTCCACGAGGTCAATATACTTGCCTTCAAAATATATCCTAATATCTGTTAATGTAATTCACCAATTAAAAAGTCTATAAATAAGTATTTACTCAATAGATTATAATGTCTCCAAAGGGAGCAATTAGGCTTTTAAGGAGAAGTCTTAAACATTCCCATGAACGTTTTAGTATTTTCTTTAACACTTTATCTTACACAAATGTACATTTTAGAAAAAAATGTTTGAAAATCAAATTAATTTATGGTAAACTTGTAATTTGTACCCTGATTGTAAAAAGTCTTAAAAGGAGTGTTTGTAATGTATAATAATATTTATTTCAGTCCATAAATGATAAAAATATGAAAGCAGGTTTTCCTTCCTGCTGCAGTGTTGAATACCTTGCTATACACTACAACCTTTAGTGTAATTTGCAGTCATGTGAGAACAGTTTTTGTCCCAAATATCTCTTTATGTATTTTACATACTGGAGATAAAGGGATTTAAAATACTGAGGCATATTCCTGATGTAAATATCAGTGAGCTGAGCTGATTTAAATTAGCTGAGCATCTGGCCCATTCTCTTTGAAAACAGATAATCTGCCTCAGTAATTGACTGAGATTTGTGGGTTTCATTTCTTTCATTTTATATTTAATTGTATAAAATAGTGACATGCAAATCTAGCCAAGACTATTAAAATTATTGATCACCTATGCTGTCCAATCAGCTACAAACTATGCACAGTTATAAACCATTAGTTTTAGGTTATATTAGAAATTCATCCAATTAGAAAAAATAATAATAATTAAAAGGATCAGGGATGTGTGTCAAAATATAATTGCACATTGCAGAGATAGCAAACTGTAATAGTAGGACTGGCAGTCATTCTTAGGAGAGAGGGCAAGGGTAAGTGGTGAAACATTCAAATATGAGTGAAATGCCAGTAAATGTCATACTAATAACAGTATACATACAACCTACTTTGATTTTTTTTCTCCCATGGGTCATCTTTTTTCTCTTTTTCTTCCAAGGTTCCCTGACCATGGAAGACAGCCCTTTCTCAAATCTCTGGCCCATTTTCTCTTTTTTATTTTTTTTCATTTTCACCTAATTCATCAAATTAATAGCTTCTATAATTAATCTACAACCTTTTGCAATATAAGAGCTACAAATCAGAGACATGCAAAACCAAAATAAACCCCCTGCTTTGAAAGTACAATGTTTTCATGTAATTCTGTAATGTGGTTTATCCATAGCAGAACAAGTTTCACCATGTTTTTTCTGCAAACTGAAAATAAAACTATACATGTTGTACAGCTACCAGTACAGCAGACTGTAAATCATATTTAGTGGTTTAGTAAGCAATGGCAAAAGTGACAAAAAAGCAGCTTGCTTCAGTGATTGCAAATATAAACCCAAGCTGATTAGCAAAGTGATTTCCTCTCAAGCTGCATCTGAAAGAAAGGCAATATCATCCTGGATATTCCACTCTAAACAGCAACTTGAAACAGTCATAGCTTGGTTTTTTAGCAGGGATCTTCTCATTCCTATACCAGAACTTTTTTCTCATCCTTGGGACATGTGAGTATTTTGGGTATTTTAGGCAGTATTTCAGATATGGAGTCCTCTCTATTTTCATCACTGCTTCACACTCCCCTGACACAAAGGCAATCCCTGCCCTAAAACAGGTTTGTGTTGTGGTTGACACAGAGAAGTGCTGGAGTAATTTAGAATTGGTAGAAAATAACCTGCTACATTAGAGCTATGAAGTAAGTAAAGGCATCTTTTATGGCTGTTTTAAATAGACAAGTAAAGCTGGACCAGAAAATCACCTTCCTAAGGTAACTGAGCTGCAGCCTCTCCAGTTCTTCTCTGGACAAGGACCACAGTCATAACCAAAACCATTAGCAGAGCATTTGGAAGAATTATAATAGCCAAAGAATAGCTTTTAATGCTGAGTACTTTCAATGACTGAAATTACTGGAAAGCATCCATTTCCCTTAAGTTATTTAAGTGCCCAAAGTGGCAAATGGGTGCAATTTTCAAAAGTGTATAGATGAATAATTCTAATTGATCTGAATCACAGAGAAATGACCAGGCTCCCCTACAAAATCCCATTTTGCCTTCATCTGCATCTCTAGGTGTCTGCATATTGCAAATATTTTCTTTGGGCACCAAATCAAGGAACCATCTTTGCTTATTTGCTCAACTGTGAGTTTGTGCTTAAAATTAAGCATATGCTCGTGTGCTTTTCTCAACAAAAAAAATTGAAGGATGGGAGGATCTCAGAATCATTTAGGTTGGAACAGACCTCCAAGGTCAGTGAGTCCAACCTTTGATTGATCCCAACCTTGTCAACCAGAGCATGGCACTGAGTGCCACATCCAGTTGGGTTTTTTTGAACAATCCCAGGGATGGTGACTTCACCATCTCCCTGGGCAGCCCTTTCCAAGGCTTGACAACCTTTCAGTGAAGAAATCCTTCCTGGTGTCCAGTCTGAGCCTCCCCTGGCACAACTTAGTGCTATTTCCCCTTGTCCTGTTGCTGTTTGTCTGGAAGAGGTGAAAGGGGAGAAGAGATCCTCCTGATCCAAAGTACATGGCAGGGGTTAGGTGTAATTGCTGGTTTGCAGCTGCACTGCTTCCTCCCAACTTCTGTGGCTCTAAAACTTTGACAGTCTGAATTGGGATGCAGTATCTTTTTGTCCAGAGGGAATTTGAAATCTAATCTGTTAATGTGGAATGGAAAATAGATGGGGGTAGAGGCTGAGGGTGCTCGTTGAAAGAAGAAAATGAAGACTTAGAAAAATAATCCTCATTTAAATCCCTTAGGCAGCATTTTGGAAATCTCTGCCTCGAGTATCAACTGTGCTAGGGATTGATACCAAACAATGGGGAAAGTACTTTGGATAGTCAGAATGTATTTGGTTCTCAGATAAATAAAAAGGGCTATAGACTGTTGCTTCAGTAGCTTTGCATAATATTTTATTTTTAAAATATCTATTCATTGAATAATAGAGATAAAAGATGCCAGACCATCAAAAGGTTTTCAGTGACAATGCACAACACTGAAGTCTTAATTCATGTAGTTAAAGAAGAATAAGAAATATATATTTCATAGCCTTTCAAAAGAATTCAAGAGAAATTAGTGGACTGAGGGTTGTCCCATCTATCATTTCTAACAAATATCTTTAGTCTTGGTTGAAAAAAAGAAAAATTAAATCTCATGACCTATAAAATATACAAGTACATAAGAGGGCAGAATTAGTTACAAAATAAGTGCTTATTTAAGAGACATATTTTTCTTTTGGGGGGCATTGGGATGATAAATTTCCTGGTGTAGTTTGACTGCAAGTGAAACAGCAAATTGATTCACAGGCCGTGGAAGTTGGAAAAGGCAGGAGTGGCCTCCAGGCACTGTCTTGCTTCATTTCTGCACCTCCTTCCCCAGCTGGGAAGCATCAGACTGGGTCTCAAAGCTGCTGCCTGCTGGACTGCTGGCTTAAGTATTAGGTTATCTTGGATGGTCCAAATCAAGACTATCTTACCAAAATATTTCTGAGGGCAGGAAGGTGGGGTTCAGCTTGGTTGAATTTTGGAGGGGGGAAGGAGCAGTAGGGCTGAGGGATGGAGGGAGGAGACAGGTTAGAGAGCAGAGCTGCTCTTGGGCAGATTTTGTCAGACAAACTAGAGGGGAACTGAGATTTTCAAGCCCCACTTCTAGTAAGCTGGTCCTATTTGCCCCTAATGTAGCCTCAGATCCAGAGGGTTTTCTATCTTTCTTGAAGCCTTGCGAGAGAGAATAAAGAATAGAAATAAGGCATGGAGAGCAGGCTTTCCTCCAGTGAATAGATGGAGCAGGATGGAGACCCAAGTTCCTTGCAGGATGAGATTCCCTGTGGCCTTTTTCCTCATGGTGGGGAAAATCAGCTGTGTTCAGAACTGAGCCTTGCAGCAAGACCAAATATTATTTAATTTGAAATATTCGTGGTGAACTGGTATATCACTGGCCTATAAATGGGTCCAATTCTGTGTTTGCTAGCTGGAAGCAAACTGTGAGTTTTAAATCCCTTTCCACATCTTCACTTGGCCTAAATGTCTTAACCCACAGCTTTTTTTTTTTTTTTCTGGAAATCATTGTACAACATTTTAAACTATTCTGACATAGCATCCAAACTGCTGGAGTCCAGAGGCTCATATTTTGGCATGATTCCTGAAGAGTTAAAATGGCTTAGTATACTTTTAGACTGTAAAGGAATGTCTATATACAGCAGGTGCCTCTTCCAGCAAGTAAGCAGCACAGTTATTGCAAATTCAAGTGGTAGGATAAGCTGAAAGTGTTTCTAATGAAAGAAGAACGAGGAGTGTACTTTTGTTGAAGAGTGGATGACCTTATACTGAAGCACAAGACTTCTGTGTTCACTTAAGCAAAAGATTTCCTGCCTGAAAGCAAGCTGTGCTATCAGCTCTGTGTTTTTACAGAAAAAAATAAATTATAAAGAACAGCAGTATTCCAGCACAGTTCTTTGCAAATATTTGCCACTGCTTACAAATTATTATTTTTTTGTTGTTATCAGGGGGCAGGGAGGGGTGTGTGTGATATTCCAGGTACTTCACATTTACAGATATGAAAGAATTTTTAAATCAAATTGTTAAATATTTTATATACTTATGCTACTAGATTAATTTATATGTGGATATTTCCTATAGGTTATTGAAAACTTGTGTCATTTCTTAACTTTTAAAAGTGCAACAACACTCCTCGGGGTAGTTAATGAGAGAGTAAAAATTCAATATATTGCATGTACTGTTTGGAAGTGATCCAATTTACCTAACTTCTCATGCTAAGATTTATCAATCCAAACTAGCAGTTTAACAAGGCCAAGTCCAAGGTGCTGCATGTGCTCAGGGCAACTCCTAGTATGAATCCAGGCTGGGAATGAACAGATCCAGAGCAGCTCTGAGGGAAGGTGGGTGAGAGGCTGGACATGCCCCAGCCATGTGTGCTGGGAGCCCAGAAACCCCCGTGTGCTGGTTGTGGCTGCCCCATCCCTGGAAGTGTTCAAGGCCACATTAGATGGGGCTTTGAGCAACTTGATTTCTGTGGAAGGTACCCCTGCCCACAACAGGGGTGTTGGAACGAGGTGATTTTTAAAGTCCTTTCCAACCCAAGCCATTTTAAGATTCTGTGATATTACAGAACTTGACTCTAATAGCTTCAGGTTTTAAAACTTTTCTCAGGCTAGTTAAAAGCACTTGGTGAGTCTGATAGCAATAACTTTCAACTGTAGTTTTAATAGTGTGAGGATGCTTAATGTAAATAAAAACCATCATATGCATGTATTATGCATCAAGAAAAAAAAAAAGTGTTCCTTGCCCTCTATTTAATCCTGTAAAAAGAAGTGGCAGACTGACTTTTTACTGTTCTACCTACACATCATTGATCTGGAGAAGTTATGTCAACTTCAGCATAGGTTTTCAGAGCCAGAAACCAAACTCTAGTTAATCAATCAACTGGAGCAGGAGTTGTTTTCTTTAAGTAGCTTTGCTTTTATATTGTTTTGCTATGGGATAACATATTTCTTCATGAAATATCTTAAACATGTATTTTATACCTTATTTGGTTCCACCACACACGCTACAGTCAAGGACATTATCCAGATCTGGAACAAGCCCCAAAGGATTTTCATCCCTTAAATAACAAGGTTTTGTCAGTTTGCTCCATATATAATCTTGCTCCTTTAAATTAAGATGCATTCAACACGAAACTTTCCAGAAATCTCCATCATTCTAAGCTTTAAAAGAGCACCTATCAATCTGAGTAAGTACAGAAATCTGAGATACCTTTTCATGGTAATAGTCTAGTATACAATTTGTGATCTGCCTGATTATTTTCAATCCATGTATTATGGTAGTTAATATAGGGTATATTTGTTTTCACAGTTGATGGCTGTGTTTCAGTAATGGAAAAGCAATCCAGCTGAGCAGTTTTCTCCAAAGTCCTCTCACTAAATAAATGGCAAGTCTATTATAAATTCCATAATTTTAAGCTAGGCTGTAAATTTATGATCTCTTGGGGTCTCTCTGTGTAAGTTTTTCCTGCAGAGAGATTGACTTAGTCCATATCAGCAGGATTTTTTTTACTGGTAGATCGATGCAGTTATTCTACAGCTCTGCAAATGGATGTTGCTTACTGTATCCTGTCTTGCTACTGTAAGATTAGAAGGTTGGCGTCAAAGAAGATGAAGTTGGAGCTTCATTTTTTGGTTTTAGGTTCAGTTTTGCAAAGCATAATAGAAATGGGAAGTATGATGTTAATGAAAAATGGTGTGGCTGAAAATAATGTGAAACTCTATGGGAATCAAAAATTTTAATCTGATGAACAATAGAGTAAGAAAAGGTTACTGTTACCTCTGTTACCAGATCTTTTTAAGTTTCTATTTCTAAGGC
The DNA here is from genome assembly GCA_034509425.1 of Eopsaltria australis. NCBI lineage: Eukaryota > Metazoa > Chordata > Aves > Passeriformes > Petroicidae > Eopsaltria > Eopsaltria australis. Next base: position 7,861,319 of record JAVTVJ010000024.1, read on the forward strand.
ATGAGCATTAGATGAAAAAAGAGTGAGATCTCAGTGATATTGTGCATAAAGATTTTTTCCTCTGAAGCTCCAGACAGGGGCTGGAATTAGAGCCACTGTTTCTGTCTACACGTGGGATAAAGCCTTCCTTTGGCCGTAAGAGCAGGTAAATAGTGGAGATGAGGGTCCTGGTGGTTATGTCTGCATTTCAGTGTTCATGTGCATGGGACAGAGGCAACAGCCTTCTTCCTGGAAGAGTGCAGAAATTGTGCAGTTTGGAAAGAGAACTTTTCTCCTTTCTGCACATTGTGATGGGTTTTACATTATCTGTATCAGAAAGAAGTTTGGTTTGGGATGGAAGCTCCTCAAGTGAAAGGTTAAAATAGCAACATCCTTAAAACTTTTGTGGTCTGTGCCTGCTACCTGTAATTAAATAATAATTAAGTATGGAGCAGTCCTACTTCCAAAATGCTGAGTGACAGCAAAAGCAAGTGTACTTTGCAAGGAGCTTTTTGGGGACTGCCCTAGGGTCTTCCATTCTTGATTTTGTTGTGGCATTGCCCCAGGACCTTTGCTTGAGTACCTTCTCTTATCCTATTTCCCACCCATCAGCCCTTCAGTTTTCCAAAAAGGATGAATTGATCTATTGATTGCAGATAGAACTTTGATCTGTGTTGCTCAGCAGTAAAGGGCTCAGTCCTGTGGGCTGAACCCTCAAGGAGCTGCATAGACTCTAACTCCTTGAGGGAGCCAAAAAATGCAACACTGGTACACTCGCCCCAGGATGGCCAGGGCATGGTTTGAATCCTTGCTTGTGAGAAGGACCTGTCCCTATAACATGGAAATTAATTTTTTTTCTGAACAAAATGAAATAATAAAACAAACTGTTGCCTGTTTAGTCTCACTCGTGTATACAAAAATGATTTAATAGATCTAGTGCTGCATGATTAATAATGATGATGTGCTTTAAATTTTGGTTCCATTAATAAGCTTGTGGCTTGCATGAAATAAGATTAACTCCTTCAATACACAGTATCAGTAACAAGTTAAAGAACAAAGTAGATTTTTTGTCTGCAGCATCTTGAAAAATTCAGCTGCATGCAGTATAAAATCTTCTAAAAATCCTTTTTAGAGGTTCAGCACTTTACTACTTTTTAGAAATCATAGAATAAAAGAAGGTCTTCTAGAAATATCAATAGTAATTGTCGCACAAAGAGAGTTTATATTTTAGTTTATGGTGATTTATTTTTACAAAATTATTGTATGTACAAGACTGCATAGATTTATATGCACACATATTCAATTTCCCATAGAGTGATTTACATTTTATGTAGTGAGAGAATAACTAATTCCAGTTGAAAATATGTGTTCATTCTTTAAAAAATAATTGTAATTTCTTACCTAAACAGAAATGTTTCAGTTTTCCTGTGCTAGTGGTCATAAGGATGAAACAAAAATTTTTAAAAGACTAAAAAATTAAACTTAATTTCTGTAGATTTCAGAAAGTTGTCAATGTGACCTTATTTGGCTGTTATTGCTATTGTTGAGGTGGTTTCTATGGAGCAAGCCTGCATTTTCAGGTGAGTGAGCAACTCACTCCTGCATTTCTGCTGCTTTTTCACCTCAGCTGGCTCATCTAGAGCCCAACTGCACGTTGCTGCGAAGCAAACTGCACAAATAGCATGTAGATGAAGCTGTGACAGCGCAGAAAATTGAAAGGAGGGATTATGTGGTGTAATTATCTGTGCAAAGCTCTGAGAGTTTCTGCCAGCACACCCAGAATGGGTCTGTCATGGTGTGCAGCCCGTGCAAAGCCCACTGAGCTGAGAGCAGGGGTTTGAGCCTTGGCTCAGCCTCTGGCCTTTGGCACCCAGAGCTGTGGTCAGCCCAGGCTGCTGAGCTGTGCCCCACTGACCCTCCTCAGGGCAGAAAGGAGCAGCTCAGTTCTATCTGCTCTAGAGGCAGCAATATCAGAGTTTGATTTAGACCCAAAGAAGCGTTCAGGTCTCAGCACTTGCCATCTTGCCTTGGTCTGTGCTTCAATGAGAGGAGCTTTAGCTGGACAAAAGTCAGTGGTATCTTGTGAATGGTGATAAGCTCTGTAGGAAATGTAAATGTAAGATATATGATAAAATTATAGTTAAGTTCTGGTTAAATTATTTAGGTGCATTTTTATTGCCATAAAGTGTGGACTTTGGTTGTGCTTTAGGTGGACACACACAGTCTGAATGCTCAGTTATTTCTTTGCTGCCTTTAGGATGCAGGTTTCTTAATACTGTATTCGTCACTGGATCAGACTCTAAATCCCTTCACATGAAACACAGCTGTGAATCCTGCTGAGGTCAGTTGCATTATTTCCTTCATTAAGGTGCTACTCAACATAAAATGAGGTAATGGAATCTCATCCTTCATGAGTAAAAGGCTTTCAACTTGCTATTGCAACCCCAACATGTTTAGCGCTGTGTTGAGGTGTGATCTGCAGTATTTACTGGCTAATTCACAAAGCTCTGTAGTGCAATTGTGGCAATCAGTGCTATTTACTTTTGATCCAAACTGGCCAGAAGGAAGGCTTGCATACTGGAAGAAGCATGAAACAACTTGAAAACTATGTTTTATTGTAAATAATACACCTTTTGTTTATGTATCTAGGATCTGTAGAGGCCTCTTCTATGAAGAATAATGCCCGATAGTCTCATGTGAAAAACAGAACACAAAGTTGAATGCAAATTTTTAAGATTTTTAAACTCCATCTTTCTTCCTATCAACTTATATTTTTGTCTTTTCCTGTTTTTTTAAACTTGTTCTATCTTCTGAGGTTCTTTAGAGTTCATTCTAACAATTAAACTAACTTTTTACATGTATTCTCACTGCACTTTTCCGCCCCTTTATTAATAATTTACGGTGACCTTTCATTTTCAGTGTAATCCTCCACATAACTGCTTAGTATTGTTTTATAATCTAATACAGGTTGTTAAAATGTCTTGCTGTAGAGATGGCATAGCAGAGACTGAGAAAAAAGTTGAAGAAAATCAGTGTTATCTAGAAAGAAATGACACACCCAGATTTGGAGAATCATCTTGATTGCATAGCTGAGAATTCTGGTGCTTGCTCCTACATTTCGTGATAGTTGTTCAGAACATGAAAATCTGATTCTTTTTAACCACTCCGCATCAATCTATAGTTTGAAATAAAAAATCAACTTAAAAAAAAAAAAAAAGTGGATGTGCTGCCTGGGAGAAATTGAAGTCAGTATATACCTCATAAAATATATACTTTCAGATTTTGAATGAATTTCATGTCAATAGGGTGTGTCTTTATCTGGTGTTTCAAAAAGCAATCATGCAGGTCACTGGCCTAAGTATTTTTCAGCTTTTTCTACTTTGTGGTACAAGAACCAAAGTTTAGGCAGTGCCTGACAGACCAGTTTCTTCTGAGTAGCAGGCCTCGTTTTTCAGGGATAAAAGCATCCAGCTTTTAGGCAGTTTTAAAACCTGCTGCAAGCTGCAAGTAGTTTGCTTTTATGAGCGTTATCTGCTAGAGTAACTCCAGAGATGGGAACTTGCAAGTTTATGGGTCAAATTTATTCCCTGATTCCAATCAGGGGATAGGTTGTTTGTTGATGTAGAACTTAAAACAATAACTTTATGACTCATGTGTAAGAGTCTGTGCAGAAATCCCTCATCTGCCTCACGACCATCTACAGAAACAGAGGCTGAAAACCCAAAGACCCTAAAAGGGGAAAAAGGACTTTTGCACCATGAAGTCCGGCCTGATCCTGGTGGGGTGCCTGCCAGGTGTGCTGCAGAGCTGTGCTGCAGAGCTGTGCTGACACATGCCCGTGGAACCGTGCCGCTCGGCTAACCAGGGCGGAAAGGACTGCACAAGGACTATATGTCTTGTACAGCTGCACCTGCAGCCCAAAACAATGGGCCTTACTCCCCCACCTGCTGGCCATTTGCCCCTTGCCTCTGGAGGGATTGCCTCAGCTCTTGGTTACCTGCCCCTCGCTTTCAAAAGACTATAAAGAGACTCTCAAAAAAGACCCCTACGAGATCTCCCTACGGACGAGACAGAATCCATCAGGATCTGGACAATGAGGACTTCATCATGCTGTGGTAGCTATTAGCCCCTTTCTTTCTCGCCCCCCCCCCCCCCCCAACACCATAACTCTCTCTCTCTCTCTCCTCTATCGCACAATCGTGTTGTTGGCACTCAATAAAGGTGCTTTTGATTTTGATTAAAGCAAAAATATTTGTCCCTGTTTTCTTTTGCACTCAGAGATTCGGATAACGAACCATGACAACCCCTGCTTGTGCTAGTGGATCGTGACACTCATATTTTTACAGTGTACTTCTACAAGGGAAACACAGAGGTCCAAAAAAGGCCATTTCAAAAGACATCACAAGATGAATTTCTGTATGTGGGACTTTTGAAAGCTTCAAAATTTTTCAAATATTGCACTTTCCAGCAAAGTCTGTGATTTTCTCCAAAAATTCTTCTATTGATTTCTAATTTAAGAAGTGTTAATGTCTTTATTCCAAACCTTGTATAGACAGTGATAGTATAAAATTCCTCAATTTTTAAATATTTGTCTGAACAGTTGTCACAATACTATTCAGTACTTGACTGGGCTACCCACTTTAAGATTCTGCATAGACTAAAGAAGTTCTAAAAGATTTGAGAATTGTTTCCTGCCACTTTTAATAACTTTCTGGTGTACTGTACTAATTCATTGAGAAAATCTTTGTTTTGGGGCCATATATATTGGTTATTTCCATCTGCATATATTTTTCATCTTTCTGGTGTAGGTTGTATCAAATACCTTAGTTACAAATATTGGTGAAATAAAAGAATGGGTTTGAGGTTATATTTATTCAAAAGATTACAGTTGCTGAATGCAATCTAGAAATGTTAACAAAAGGCATCATGTCCTCATTCTTTCTTCTCTAATGGAGAAAAACCCTTTAGCTTTTAGTTAAAGGCACATCACCTAACATGTTTCACACTGCAATCCATCCTCTTGATTTTATTAGTAAACACAAATTTATACACTAAATTTTTGGCATGTGAGATTGGATTTATCTTTCCTACCTTTAGTACCTCCAGCAGAGATGTCAACACTCTAAACTCTTAACCCTGGATTCCTTTTTCCAGTCAGTAGGAAGCAGTAGGCTTTTTTAACACATTTGACAAAACAGGTAGATGAACTGCGACCCAGAAATGCCTGCCCACCTCTGATATCTAAACCTAGGTGAAATAAAACTGTACTGCAAATTTTAAAATCGTTAATATACTTATTAGAATGGGCATGAATTTGAATCCACCCAAAGCTCGAGTCTCAGGGTGAGAATTAGCAGGTTTGGACATTGGACTTTAGAAAGCTCAAGAGCAACATCATAACAATCTCAGAAGGTAGAAGACAGAGGATAAATCTCTTTTCAATTTTGTTTCTGTAATATTTTGTGGCTGTCAGTTTGTTTCTTCACTTATTGTGTGTGGAGTTCACAGTGCCCAAAAACAATGTAATAAGGGTTGCTAGCATGGTTTTTAAAAATCTTTTCATACTCTCAAGGCCTTTTATTTCAAGTGAAAACAATCCCTTTTATTTTCCTTGTGTTGCTGCTTACATAAAAGTTCGGAATAGAGGGAAGTCATGAATGGAAAATAATAGCTTAGTATCTTTTAATTCTTTATTGCACCTGCTCATACTTCCTAATCCACTGTCATCCTAAATTTTTGTGTGAACATTCCAGCACTGATAAGAAAGAGTTACTCTTGAAGTTGATGGAATTTTGTGTGTAGGAAGATGCAGATCCCTCAGGCCTCCCTTCATCTGGGTGACAATTTTTCTGATCCCAGAATGCCTGACCTTCTCTGAGCCTGGTGGTGTTTTGCACTGACCAGGCTGGTGGCCTTCCATGGCCACTGGCTAAACCTGCCTGCCACTGTTCAAGGTGCAGGTGGCAGGAGAAAAACCAGCACATGGTGTAATTGCCAGAGACTCTTAAAATTTCTGTCATCCTTGGAATGCATGGATGCACGAAGTAACACTAAGCAGCATGAAAACTGCCTTCATTTTTTTCCCCTCTTTCTTTCTCTTTTGGTGTGCAATCTTCTCTTTACGGAGGTTTGAAAAGGAAATCCTGAATCTGTTCTTTAACATATAATTTTGGTATCTAAAAACAGCACTTGGGATTAGCAGGCTTGTCAGAAAAACAAGAATTTAGATGTTCAAAAAAAACTCAACAATCCACCCCCAGCTTTTCAACTGTGTCAGGCATTATTGGCTGTACACAGCTGCTGTAAGATGAAGAGAGGGGAAATGCACTGAAAAGCAAAGGTGTTATTTTAAGGACATGATGAAAATAATGGAATCACCCAATCTGCTTTGTAAAGTGGTTTACATGTTCTGCAAAGAGATGAAAATTCATGCTGATCTCATATTTGGGCAAGTGTTAATTACAGACTCACTGGCAAGATCAAGCTTCTTAGAACTTATTTCTTTCTTTTGGTTTTCTCTAAAAGCCAAAAAAACTATGACTTGATTCATCTTCTTCTTCCCTCCTATCTGCACACAGATACCAGTGTGCTTTGTAAATCAGGAACGAAATGAGATGCAGCCATCTGACACTAATAAATGATTTTATGAAGGCATGGAGACTGCAATCATTATTCTGACAATAGATAAAAAGTTGTCTTTTTCCTGATTCATTCTTTCAAAAATGTTCCTGTCTGCCCATACTTGCTATTTATGGCAGATGTAATTATTGGGTCAGGGTTTTTTCTATTCTCATGGTCTGTTTCCTGTTCAACCTCTGTCCACTTTTACATTGTAGGAAGCTACAAACAAAAGATTAAGTTGTCATAATTTAAAATGTCTTATCATGGTGTATAGATTTATTTCAAGTGCTTTGGTTGTGAGTGCCTAATAATGTCCTTTATTAATGCTGGCAGGTTTTTTAGTACCTGCTGATCATGAAAGCTTAATTTTAAAACTTCTTAAGAAAAATAACCTGCATAATAACAAATTGCAAAATTGACCTCTGGATTCTGACAAAGTCTGAATTATTACTTTAGTTTTGCTAACAAAGTTTACTCTTTGTTCTGCCTCTCCTCCTTTTTTGGTGTTAAAAGTAGAAGATTTTTGTCATCTCCCATTGAGCTTTCATTGCAGCTTCCACAGAAGACCATCCTTGGTGTCCCTCAGTCCCAGTCAGCTTGGATACCTCCATCCCCTAGTTCAGGTTCATCCACCAACCACAAGTTATCTCTCTACTGCAGGGCATCTCCTGGAATCCCGTCAATGACAAATAATCATGTACATGTAGCCACCAGACCAGGCTCAAGAATGATAAATTGCTCTTTTACATCTCCTAAATTTTCTTCTCATTTCCCTAGTCAGAACTATTTTTAGAACCTTCTACATTATCTGTTTGTCTGATGTACAACATCACACACTATTTTTCCCTTTCTTTCATCGTGTCTATGTGTGCAGCTGGATAGGGTGCACATAAAGATACACAAACATTAATTGGAGTGTTGGGGAGAATTATAGGAACAGCAACCATGAGAACACTAGCTTCTGAAGTGTATCCAAGTTTCAAAACAAAATACTCAGGATCTGAGTTTAAATTCAGTGTTGTACATGTATAATAATTAAAAGCTCTATTTTCCTGCACTGTGTGTGGCTTTGGTTGCATTTGCAGTGCAAGGCCTGCTCAGAAACCCAAAGCACAGAGACCACCCTTTCTTTCTCCCTCTTCTCCTGCTCAGATAAATAATACTGTAAACATGGTCAGAAAGCAGAGCCTTCTATGATCACTCAACTCAAACACTTTCATAAATAAAAGGAAAATATTTTATTAGGTGAGTGTCAGGATTTCAAGCATGGGTGTTTGCCAGGCACCAAGCAGAGTTTCCCAGAGAATCTGGTACTCCCTTTTGTCGACGTGCTGTGATACAACCTCCAGTGTGACCCATCGCTCCATATCAGAGAGCATCCTATTCAGAGAATGGTTCAGCTAATGAATGACAGATTGTGGGAAGAGTAAACTTTGGAATACCTGGGAAAGTGGGGATTCCTACTGCAGGCCTGTACTGGGTGAGGTAATCCTGAGGCGAGCAGATTAAATCTCTACAGGCAGCACTAATTGTATCACGTCCGCAGTTTCTCTGGAATCCCCACGGTTCCTGTTGCTTTGCATGTCACATGTATCAGGTGGGAATTCACAAGGACGTCTGCCTTTGCCAGGTACCACACCATTCAGTAGGGGAGAGCAGTGCCTCTCGTCTCTGCTGAAGTGCTCACAAGACAGCAGAAGAAAAATAAGATTGCTGAGAAGAGGAGGCTGTCTGTAGTCCTGCAAAGGAAAATGTCCTTGTGAAATGTGCTCCTTGTGCTGAAACAGTGATGAGGGAGAGGCTGAGGAGCAGGCAGAAGCCTCCCTAAGCTATGTACCCCATACTTCAGCCTTCTAGGTAGTCCCCAACTGTGTTGCTGTGGAGTAGCTTTTTAATGTTTATGTGTGTCATGTTAAGCAATAAAATATTATTCTAAGTGGCTTAAATGTTGTCTATATCTTCTCATCTTTTTCTTTATATTTTAATGGAAGCTATAGGCAATTCATTAGCCCATAGACTCTTATGCGTGCTATTCTAGGAATAGTATCTAAATGAAATATTTATACTGAATCTCCACATGTTATACAGAAACTGGTGATATGAATTAAAATATTATACTACATAAACAGTAGCAAAATCTAATATTTGAATCTTGCCTCCCAAAATTTCAAATTTGTCACTGAAACATTTGGTTAAAGTTTGAAAGAAAAACTGATGTTAATCCTCTGTTATTTTTACATGTAAATATCCTTTTCATGTTAGTGATCCTTTTCCTCAGTTCTTTCCCTACTTATGTTTTCGTGAGTTTGAGTGATGTAACAACTCTGTGATACTGAAAATGATCATGTACAGTTCAGCAGGACCAGGCCAAACTTATTTTCTTCTATAAGAAAAGAACGAGTGTTCAAGTACTTAAAAAACAATTCCCTCCAAAATTGAAAATTCCTTCCACTCCCTTTCCAAATAACACAAACAAATGCATGCTTGCAGCATCTTGTTTATGGAAATGGGAAATATGCAAAACATGGAAGCAACAAAATGAAATCATGTGGTTTGATATATTTCCATTTCATTTTTCTGCATGAAAATGCAAAATGCCTCCCCCTTCTGCTGTAACCACTTATAGCTGGTTTCCATCTGTTACAAAGGTTGTCAAATACATACGAGAAGTCCCCAAGTTTCTGATGTTCACATTTTGATTAGTTCTTCATCTTTTGGAATTCATCTGTGCCTAATCTTCCTCGAGGATTACAGTGGTGCCAGATACTAACTCCCAACCCGACATATTTCAGCATTTATGTAGGAAGTAAAAGCAGGTAAATTGCAGGCCTTTCTACTGCTTGGAAATGTTGTGAGTTTTGCTCCCTTGAATATTAAAGCTTTTCCTTGTATCTGCAGTTTTGTTGAGCTAAGTGTGTGCCATAAGAGCACTGTGTATTAGATTAGAGGTGTATTTATATAAACTGCAGCAGTACAGATGCATGTAGACATTTGTAAAATATGGAGTGGGACAGACAAATCTGATAAAATTTATAGTTTAAAAATTTTTGAGTTGGTATTTATCTTGGGAAACTATCAGATGCTGTGTTCCTTAATTTCTGGAATTGGGAGAAATTGAAACATCCAACCACTATCTTTGCATTTCGACTTCAAAGTTTGGAATTAAATTTTTGGGGGAATCTAAGCAAAGGCATGTGGTATCATGAAAAAAAAATGCAATATAAACTTAGAAACTCTCCTGATAAAGGAGGTTTGTTTTTTATTTAAGAAAAGAAAAAGAACTTTGGAAATAAATCATGATAAAGGATGTATATAAAAGAAGGAAGCTTATGGGCTTGGATATTGAAACATTCTATATACTCTTTCTTATCAGTGCACTTTATTATTCTTTAACATGTTGAGTATGATGGGTATGTAGTAGCTGTGCTCTGACAGGTTTGTTCATCATTGTTCATTTCACAGTTTGTGAACACCATTTGTTTTTCCTTCCATCCTTAGATGAAGTTGCTGACATACAGTGCAGGTACTATTTCAGGACAATGGCAGGTGAAGCCATCCCAAGCATTATCTGATGCTAAAAGCTAATCCTAAAGCAGGTTTTCTATCTGCTTACTTCTTATGTGGTTTTAGTTTTTTTGGAAGCTGCCAGTGCTGGTGTAGGCTGGCTCAGAGAAAGTGTACATATTGAGATCCCTTTTATAAGTACTGTGGGATTATGTTAGGGCCAGTGCTGACAAGGCAGCAGAGAAAGGTGCAGCTGTCCCAACTTCACCCTCCCTTAGTTATGGACCAGCCCTCACCTGGGGGTCTCATTTCAAGTTGTGAATTTTATTTATTTAATATTTTGTATTGCAGACCTTGCAGGACATCAGCTGTATGGAAAGAAGTCACACTGTATGTGTGACACCAGGCAAAATCTTATTCTAACTTTGGAAGTGTTTGTTACAGTTTGGAAACAGAGCATCTTATGACTGTTCTGTCAATTTGAGTAGCATAAACTAGTCCAAGTCCTATCAGACTTAAAAACAGTTGGTATATTTATTCTTTCTATTTTCATCCTCTTCTTAATTTTTCTTTTCAGTGTTTCAGTCTATCATCTAAAATGTGTGCAACAGTACACATGTGTGCACATGTACATTGCATGGCACAGAATGGATAACTCAGTGGGCAGAACCATCTGTAATGGGGTTTTGGACATTGGGTAATCCATGCAGTTGTGAATGCCAGGTTGGTATCTCCATTTCTTGCAAGGCAGCAAACAAATGGTTATCATAAAACATTCTCAAAAAAGCTTCTCTAAAAAGAAGACAAGTCTTTAAGGCATGTTGCTATGCATTTATCCTTGAAATGGATAAGAACTGTGGGGAAGGGAATCTTCACAGCAATCCTCAGTATCTTCTTGTTAATCAAACAGCCACACGAGTGGTTTCAAGTGCAGGTTTCCTTCCTTGAAGCGTTTTTCCCTCTTACTATAAATACTGGTGCTGTAACAATTAAGTTTATTTCTGACAAGTATCGCTTTAGAGCTGGAGTGCTGCAGACATGAGGAGAGCACTAAGCATCAAATGTATCAAATGACTATTGAACACTATCTGGGGAAATTTGGCACAGCCTAAGGGGGGTAATGAACTAAAGGGAAAAAGTTATTTTTGTAACAGAACAAGTTTATTTTGTTTTTGTAATCCCCTCTCTTCTCATTCTGTTGCATCCCTAACATTTTTTTAAAGTTCTTTTTATTTTTACACTGAATTTTGCTCTCCTTGACTGCAGCAGGGAACAGATCAGCAATATGAAATGTTTCTGTTCACTTTATTGGGATTTGGGTTAGGATCCATGTTTATTGTTAGTAAAGAATCCCACTGGGATGCACAAACATCTATCCAAATTTAAATTATGCTACTCAGCATTTCTGTAATTTACTAATATATCTTCAAGGGAGAATTTGTATGTGCACACCTTCCTGAAAATACCAAAATGTACTGATTCACCACTAGTGACCACACATGTTTTAGGATCTGCCAGCTGATGAGTTTCTGCAAGCCTCCACCTCTAAATTGAGTAGATTTTATTTCAAAGCTGCTTTTGCTTTTATTTATGTTACAGCTAGAAATGCAGCAGAGGTAGAACAATGAGCCTGGCATATGTGACACCATACAAATGAGAGAAGGAGCTAAGATCATTCATGGAAGATGGAAAGAACATGTAGTAGAAAGAGATATAGAAAGTAAATCCCTCATATGGATAGCTTAATATGCCTGCTTTATTTATTTAAAAGTCCCAGCTATAAATAAAGAAATATTGTTTAACTCTGTTGAGAAATTTTCCTTAATTTTTCAGGCAAACTGGCATAGAAGCTTTAGTTCAAGATAGTCGAGTCCCCATGCTCAGGGATAGTATAGAGCTGATTTTGGGATCCACAGAGTCACCATTGTGTGGCCCTTTATGAGCAGTGGGCTGCAATGTGTGTTCTAGAGAATGATCCTTGATGCAACTTAGGATGTGCATCCTTCTCTTTGGTCTTCCAGGGTTGCATTTTGCAAGAGAATTATGTATTAAAAGCTGATGGACAATCAAATGTCTTTCTACTGCAAAAGTGTGAAAATTCCAAAGAGAAGGTATTTACTATAAAGTTATAAAAGAAAACGAATGAAATGTTAGATGTGACAGTACACATTAAGCACACAGAATTTATAAGTGTTTCAAGCAAAAGAAAAAATCTTGGACAGATATTTAAGTGTACAGCAGAAAACTGAATATGAAAATGAAACTGTCTTGCAATTACTGTATTTTAATTTTTAATAGATACTTTTTTTAATGTTTCAGGAATTGTGTAATTTTCGTTTAATATTTCACTCCAGATTAGAGAGGTGTTTTTCATTAATGCCAATAATTCAGAATCATAGCAGTATGGCTGTGTCTAGAAGTCAGTAGTATGTAATGCTGATGAAACCTGCACTAAAATCACTTCAAAAAAAGAAAAACACTATTTTTTCAGAAAAGAACGAAAAAGAAGTCATTATATAAAATTTTTATTTCTTTGATGCTTGTTTATCTGTAACAAGTCGAATAGTTCCAGTTTTATTTTAAAAAGATAAATTTTTAATAGAAAGTATAGTGGATATGAACCTGTTCCCCAAAATTTATGATTCAATGAAATTAGGATTTGGGGGAAATACTGATTTTTCCCTAAATAATCTCATCATTACTTTCAATATCAGAAGATATATCTATTCTTTCTTAACCATGAATGTGAAAGATTTTAGGGGACACAGATATGACTATATAAATCTGTAATGTATGCACCACACTAAAAGTTCTCAAGCTAAATTATTCTACCTTAGTCCATATTCATGGGGTTTTTTTCAGTAGCACAGATTATTGCTTACTGCTCCTTAAAAGACTAATTAGTTGTTTCAACTGGGAAAAGTTCTTGAGGAGGCTTGGTCATTATTATTCTCTGAAGAATCATGTGAAAAAACACTGTTTGTGTAAGAAGTTTGGTCATATTTATTTTGGCATTTTGCATTCAAGATGGATAAGAAGTGTTCCTGTCTATCTCCAGTAATCCTACATTAATAGCTCCATGGGGAGTTGAATAACATTTCTGCCTGTATTTGATTTGTGCTAATTCCTGAAGGCTTATCAGTGTAGTACAGCATCATAGAACTTCAAATCTCAGTATATTTTCTTTTTAGCTTTCAAACTACAAGATACTATCTTTTACATCAGTTAAACCTAGTGTTCCCAGTAGAAAAGTCTACTACTGATTTAAATTTTAGAAGCTTATCAGCTTGCTGGTTTCCTCCTATCAGCTTTTTGGCTGTTCTGTATCCAGGAAAGTTAAAGCAAAAAAACAGCACAGAACAGAGCGAGCGTGACCTTAAAATACCTGTGCTCAACCAGTATTTCTGTTTGGAGCTCTGCTCTGATCAGTAAATGAGTCTTCTAGGTGAGATGTGAGTCCTTCCTACATATGTATGTCTTTATCAATCCCTGTGTTATTTTGATTTTATTTCCTCTCAAGTTTTAGATGAATATTTTAAGTTTTGGCGTGTTAGAAGTTAAGCACTTAAATTTTTGTTCAGGGATACATGAGTTGATCACATTCCTGAGTACCTGAGGAATTGTAGCTGCTATTTACTGCATTTGAAAGTGGTTATTCAGGGTCAAATTCCAGCTCACTTCTTCTATAATGGCTAAAAACACAAATAACCACCTAAATTTAGGTGTTGATTTTGCATAGGTGATCTTTCCTAGACTTCTAGGAGATTAGAGTTACTCTGGGTAAAAACTCCCCAAATGTATATGGTGTGTACATGGAAGCCTTAACACAAATGATGTTGATCTGCTGGTAAACTTCTAATACTCACAATTTGCTGATAGAGGTGTACACTAAGTGCTGTTTTACAGGTGAGGATTTGAGGGCCACAGCACTGAAGATCAAATTTTGACAGATCTCTGTTCTGCCAACAATCAAAGTGACTGGTTAATTTTGATTATTACCCCTAAGTGATTCAGTCAAAGCTATGTGGTAATTCTCTGTGCGGTCTCCCAAATCCATGCTGCACCCATTTTCTTTCTCTCACCAATGCAATAAAGAAATCAGAAGTGCCCCCTGTTCCTCAGCCACCAACCTCTGAAACGGTGGGTTCAACTTGGATTAATGACCACAAGTAATTCCCTTGAGTCTTCCCCTCCTTGTGTGTGTACGTCCACAGCACAAAATGTGCCACACCTTTGAAGATCATTACTTTTAATAACTAAGTTGTTTTACTGACCTGAGCAGAGCTGTTTTAAGTAACCTTGGCCACTCTCTTGCACTGGAGAAGCTGTTGATGCAGGTACTGAAGGGCTGTTCCCAGCATCTTTATTGAACCCCACAGAGCAAGAGGTGGCCAGAGGACAGAGCATACATCATTAACCTCATGGCTATGGCCAAGTCCACTGGCTTTTGTGGATCTGCTGTTGGAGCCATGCAATGGGAACTGTTGCTGCCACATCTTTTCTGCTGGGAGAAAAATACAGTCCACGTCAAAGGCAGCAGAGTGCTAAATCCTACACCAAATCTGTTTTCTATCTATGATGGTGTTACTTCAACCTAACCAATCCTCATTTAAAAATAAAATTCTTTTCCCTTATCAGAACATTGAAAAAAACAAGCATTTTGCTTTTGAAGTGAATTAAACTCCAATGCCTAATGTAAGAAATATTAAAAAGATAATTTTGAGGACCAAATTTATCCAAGGCCTTTTCATCTTGCTCATTCACCTTTAATTTTAAAAACACCAAGTAATCATGGATTATTGATGTTTGGTTCATTGCTGATGTTTTGTGAATAATTTCTTAACATTCTGATATATAGTTTAGTAGACAGGCAACACTCCTTTGGTTTTGACAAAGAAAATCTCTTAGTGCTGGAAAAGTTGCTCTGTGAAACCGTGTTCCTCTGTGCTGTGCTGCACACCCCATCGTGCTCTGCAATTTATCATGGTTTAGACATCACTTCTGTGGAAACCATATATGAAAACCCTGATAGCATAATGCTTTTTCTGCTTTTGTGAATCTTATACCACCTAAGTATATAATATAATTTAAAATACAAATCACTACATGTAAGTATTACATACTTACTAATTGGGATTTAAATTGAAATTCTGATGTAGCAAAATTAATTTTGTAGCTTTGTTTTAACTTCTTTGTTTGTCCATGAGTTAATGTTTCTGTCAGTATCTTTGCTGTGAAAAAGTGTGGTGTTTGAAATCTAAGTTGTTAGAGGAAACAAAGGATAGGAATTAGCTGAGTATGTTTGTTATAATGTGCGTTAGCCACATTTACTGAAATAATGATTCCAGACAGAAGAAACCAAGAAAGCAATATTCCTGTATAGGAATATTGCTAAAATAGAAGTGTGATAAGAATAACTTATCCTTAAACTGTGCTTCTCTGTGTACACTGTGCCTGGAGAAAAGAATTTTTCAGAGCTTGAAGGATTTTTTCCTTTGGGCTGTTCCCAGAAGAGACAGGAATTTAAACTTACATTTCATGGTAGTATTGACCACAGCAGACCTGGCAGATTCAAACACGTGATGAGCTAGTCAAGGCTGAGTGGCAGATGAGCACCAGTGTTTAAGAACAGAACACCACTGATTTGTCTGCAAAGTGCTTAAAATGGATTTTTCATAAATCCACATAAATGCTTTCTCTGTTTAGTGCATGCAGCTTTACATTCAGCTGCATTCAAGAGCAATGTATTCAAAGTAAAAAGTGTTTTCTGTTTTCTCAAAGACTGGTAAAGTCGAGTGAAATACTGTACAGGGTTAATAAAACATAAAAGGACAAAATATACACCCCATGCCCCAGTTCAGCAAATATCTCCTTATTTTTCTTTCTGGAAAGCTACCTGATCAGTGCACAGGACTTTGTTTGCTACTCAGGAAAATGATATCTGCTCCCTGATTTACAAGGAGTGTGTTAGACCCTGCTCAGCCCGGGGAAAACCACACGTGCAAATCCTCAGGGAGCATCATGATGGCAGAACATGCTTCCAGACTGAAAGGACTGAAAAGGCAAGCAAATATAAAGTGTATGATATATAATTGATGAAGAAGAAATCTCTAAATGTAAGAGTTTCGTTCAATCGTAATAAAGTAGTCAAGGGTGTGCAGACTCTGGAATTAAAGATACATGTACTCCATTCAGCAGACCAATATTTATTCTTCAGTCCAAGGCAGCAAGCATAAATTTTATATTTCTGCCTAAAAGCAAGAAATTTATTTAAATCTCACAAATGTTAAAAAAGAGCTGACCAGATTTCTAACTTGGGGTTTTTTCACCTTTGTAACATGAGCAAGTTTCTAAAAGATTGAGAACAATTGCTCCAGTTATAAATGGATTGCATCAATCACTTGGAAGATCTTAAAAGAAAGGAAGGTTGCACGATGCAGAACAGAGAAGGATGTTAGCTGCAGGATACGTGCAAAGCATGTAAACCTTCATGACAAAAAGAAGGGTAATTGTTTTTCCCTGAGGTATTCTGGAATTTGTTGAGAGCAGGTTGTGACAAAAATTGCAATGCACCCTCTTGAATTCATAGTCTCTGGAAGAGTTTTGGATTTGCAAACTTTTCTGTGGGACCAGAGCTGAGAGGGAGGGGTTTTGCAGAGAATGTGCTGCTATAAAATGGGTGTGGGGTTGAACCAAGGCTGCAACCTCTGTAATGTCCAAATGGCTCTCTCCCTAAGCCTGTGTTTAGCCAATGAAACCCATTTTGGATTTTTAGCTTGTTCTCATATAGAGAGGCATGAGGTGGGTTTTTTTTTAAATTTCACCTGTAGGATGAAAAACAGGGTTTGAAGTACTCAGTGGTGCTCTTTCAGCTCAGCAGTGCAAGGAACTTCTGCAGGATCCTTGGGTTTCTCAGGTTCAGCTTGGTGGGGATGGCAAGAGAAGGAAGGAGACATCAAGAGAGATGGTAAAGAGAATAGTCAGGCTTTGTACTTTTTACTCTGGTATGGTCTGCTGCAGTTTGGGAGGTTGTTGGAAGGCTGGAGAGCTTCTTGCAAAATGTGTGATCTTTCCAGAGAGGCAGCATTTATTTAATGACTTTCTGCTTAGATTTCTTGATGTGTGTGATGTGGCTGTCATTGTGACATGGCCAGGGAAAACATCCTTTTTATAATGCACTATGTTTGTTCTTTATAGAAGTCGTTCTGCCTAAGGTGAAACTATTTCTTCAGTGGGTGCCCTCATTAGATAAAAGTGTTCCAACTGGTGAAGAAAGTGCTTTGAACTCCTTATAAAAGTAGGAACAACAGTGTCTGAGGCTGTTGTGTAACACAAAGTCCTCACACATTTGAAGTAAGTTACTGGATGTAGATGTGTTACATAATGGTGCTCAGTAATGTCCAACTTCTCTGGTGAATCTGGGGTTTAACTGATACAAATGCAAGAGAAGTATTTGTAAATTCTTCCAAAGAGAATTTAGTGAAGGATGGTGGTGGTTTAGTTTTGTGGGAAACCAGCAAGTTATTCCAAGTTTTAAATATGAAGTGTGTGATGTCTGTGTATCTCTGCACTGCGTGGGCCTGGAATGGATTTTCTTCTCTATTTTACCTCATGATATTGCTGACATATTGCAGGGCTAACATAGTACCTATACTTGTGCTTATGATATGGCAGAAGCAGAGGTTAACTGGAGTGCTAGGGATGCTTCTGTCTCAAACTGATTACCAATCACTTATTGCCAATCAATATTTATCTTCACTTGCTACATTTATTTCTCATCAGAGGAAGGTCTGTGTAAACGCAAAAGCTGCTGTGGTTTTTTTTGCCATTGTAACATGAAGCATATTATTCCATCACTATTCATATTCCATCATTATTCATAAAGTGATATTTCATATACTAAAACATATTATTTCTTTGTATAAGCTTTTTCTATCTATCCAGCTACAAGGGTCTTTGCTCCTGCAAAAAACCACCAAAAATGCATGCAGTGAAGTCAGTAATTCAGCTTGGGTGTTACTATGAATAATAAACAAGCTTGTGACCACAATGACTTTGTTCATTACTGAGCAGTACCATGGGCAATAGCCAAGGCTGGAATTTCCAAGTTAGGGATCATGATCCTTTGGCACTTGATTAATTGTGTTAGCAAGAAGGAAATTTTGCTGTCCTCTGTAGAAAGTAGAAGCAGTGAGACCTGATAAAAACTCTATGGTAAAATATTTAAATTCTTACCCACTTTGAGATAAAGAGGTGGGGATCAAGAGTTTGTTTTTTCAATCATGACATTTCTATTGTTTTTTTCCCAAGTTTCATTCCACTAGCAAATACAGTGATTAACTGGGCATGTAACAAATAGTGTGGGTCTCAGTGACATTTTCTTCCAACAGTGATAAAATGGGGTATTTTTGTGCTTAGAAATGGATATTAATATTACTGCAGAAAGATTGTATCACAGGCAACACTTAATCATTTATTAAGATACTTTTTATTACTGTGATGTTTTATATTATCTGTGCCATACATCCAGTATAGTTGCTTTTGCTTCTTCATTTCACCTTACTGTAGATAAAATATAAGCCAATATCTCTTTGCTTTTCTTTCTATTAATCTTATTTACCAAAATAATAAATTATTTTTTAAGGTGGGGCACTTTCTGATTTGAAGGCTCTGAAGACATGTACAAATAGAAATGTTAGAGCGTTTTTTTCAGAGGGAAGCCTGGTCATTAATCTCTTTTTCCTTTCATCTCTGTCACTATATATTTGTATTAAAATCGATGTACTTAGACTGTATCAGGAGAACAAGATAGTGCAAGGAAAATCTCTCATTTTGCATGGGTTTAAAGGTTAAAAGAAATTATCCCCTATGCTTCAAATTGTTCTTTGTCCAGAGGATGCCTGGTGACGCTTGAGTTTGTGTGATACTTCTCTTAGAAAATTCTTCATTGCACAGAGTGGCTGCTGCCTGGAAAGGCCACCTGCTTACTTTTGATCCTCACACCTCAGGGGAGAGCTTGTCTGTCTGGAAGGGAGGATGGTCAGTGGTCTAGAAAATGGCTAAGATGGACCACCATATTCCATCTGATTACCAAAGAAACAAGCTAATTACCCACACACATCTGTGCATGCTCAGCCACTGTGTAGCTGTGTAGATACAAGGCCATTTGCCTTGGGATTCTTCTCTCAAGCTCAGTAACCAGCTAAACTGGTCTTTAGACAAGCAAAAAGCTGTATGAAGGTTTCTGTGTTCTCTAAGTAGGCTTTCCAGGGGGTTTATTCTATCAATTGAATGCAAAATGTTGGATAAATTTTAAAATCCCTAGAATGCTGAAATAATTACCCACAACCTTGCCTTTTTTTGCTCACTTTTATTCAGTTTTGAGGGATGTAGCATATGACATTCTTTGTTAAAATTCTGTTCCTTTAATCTGCTTTCATTTCACTTTCCAGTGGGGGACAAACCAACAGTCCCTGTGTTTGTGTCCATGCACATCCTTTGTAAAAGTTAGTGAGAGATGTGGTAAATCAGGAGATGGGAGGGGAACTACATTTTCCAACCATGCAAAAGCTTTCCTTTCACCAAAAACAAGGTTAAAGTTTCCTATGTTTGTGCCCCTTTCAGTACCACTGGTAGACCTAAGAGTCTGTGTTTTCTTAACTCAGCAATTTGGTCTCTAGCTTAAGTAGGTCAAAGTGGGGAAATGCCAGGCTGAGTCGAGGGTGGGTAAACTCTGCTTTCGTTCAGTATCGACTGAGAGTGACGTGAACTGTTCCTAATTTGTTTAGACCGATAACATGGTGAGGCAGATTATGTTCCAGAAGTGATTCCAGCACACTTTGGTTTTTAATGGACTGGATTGTGCTTCATCTGAGAGATACATTGTATTGAGCACGGGGTGGAAATTAATTGCCCCAGTTCTACACAACCTTCTGCAGCTGCATTCAGTTTATAAGTGCTAATGATTAAAATTTACCAAGACGGTGAGCTCAGCATTGCTCTTATCTATAGTTTTATTAGAAAGACTTAAAAATGACAGTACTGTCATTAAATGTTGTAGGTTTTCTTTTCTTTTTTTTTTACAAATCTGCATATATTTAGACATAATTTGCAAGAATATCCATTGCATTAATAATGCAAATCCTAATTACTTGTTAGAAAATTGATGTTACCCCTCCAAGCTACATTATTGCACAGGCTTTCTCCAGAGTAAGATTATTTGGATAACAGTCTCCTGAGGATCTCAGGTTTTGTGTTGTGTCAAATTTTTTGCAGCTCTGTGGCTTACAAGCTCATTTTTTTGCACAGCAAGGGTGAATAATAATCTTGACTGGCTTATTAGTAACCCTGTTTAGACACATTTACAAATCTTATTGTTTGGAAGAGTGATTGAGTTTATGTGTATTAATAAGGCTGAAAATACGTTTCTTAACTATTGTATTTTGGTGATCATTTCAGTCTCCCTCTCCTTTTCTCATTAAAAGCATAAAAAACATACCTGCATATAAATTAACTGAGCACAAGAACCATGAAAACCTTGCTTGTATGTTCAGATTTGTTACTCTGAATTTTCTTATGGCATTCTCAATTCAAAAGTATAAAAAACTGTGAGAAATATCAGAAATAACTCTGTTCTGACAATATTAATGGCTTTTTGTGATGTGTTTAGCACAACATTATTGCGGCGCTTTGGTCAGGAGTATAAAAAATCCTTCATAGTAAAAATGCAATGGTAAACTTATTGAAAATAAAGCTTATCCATGTTTTTGAGTCACTGGGCCTATCAACCTTCAATCCTTTTGTTCTTAAAAGCTGAGGTATTCTCCAACTTTCATTTCTCCTAAGTGCATATGGCCCTATAAAGTGCTTTAGATGTTTGAAAACAACAACAATATTATATCTTTTTAGAATGTCATTAGAGTCGGTGTCCATTAGCAGAATTTCACCCAGTTCTTGGTTAGCAAAGTGGCCTTTAGTGGTGCCATGAGTATACGGTCAGGAATATTTTTGCTGCAGACTGGAAATGGACCTCTCTGAGTTGTGAAGGTGTGTCAACTTGTTGAAGAATTTCTGACTAATTTTGAAAAATGCTTTCTGTCGGGAAATACCACACAGTATCCCTAAAGACCAGAATGAAAGCAAACCTGAACTGGTTGGGTTTCCTGTCAGAACACACAGACCATGTTTCTACCAGCTCCAACTTACTCTTAAGCAGTTGATTGCATAGTTCATTCCATGTTCTCTCCAGAGTTTTCTGTTTAAAAAAACCAACCAACCAACAACAACAAAAAACAAACAACAAACAAACAACAACAACAACAAAAAAAACAACCGACCAACCAAAAAGTAAGTAAATAAAAACTGTTGTAGTATGTTTCTGTAGCCTAATTATTTGTGATTGAGATTTGTATTTCAGAATATTGGTAATTTCTAATGGAATGTAGGGTGTTCATTATGTCCTGCTCATAGGTTAATTAAATTAAGAATATTGTTTTTTTTCTATGGAAACTAATTTTTTTAAGCTTTCAGTTATTTTTTATTTAATATCCACTAATTTGTGTGATATTAATTCTCATGCAACCACTCTCATCAAGTATGTTTTCTGATCATTGCTTGACCTGTATTTCACAATTACATCCAAAGGAATGCATAGATGTTATCTGCCCATTACAAAAAACCATAAAAATGCAGTAATTTTTAATACTTTCAGAAGGAACATGCAGTGTGGTGTATGAGAAGCCACTGATCTTCTTCATATACACACAGAGGAACTGCAGGAGCTTTATCTAAATTTTTGCCTTGTACATCCTCCCTGTATTTGTCCTCACAACTCTTTCATGCTGTCAGTGGTTGTAATGTTTTATTGAGCTGGGACAGGGAGGCAGAATATTTGGCCTGTGGTCATACTGGAAGGATACCCACTTCAGTCTTTCCTGTCCTCAGCTGCTCCAACTTCCCTTGGGACTGACATGGCAGGAACTTTGTTCCTCGTTGTCTTGGTAGCAACACTTCCCTGTGCATGGAGCTGCTGGAGCTCAGAGACAAGATGGTTTCCAGTACAGTGTCTTGTATCTCATAGCAAAAACAAGGGACAGCTTCAGGTGACAGAATGAGGTGCCAACAAAAGTTTAAATTAGGCTTTTGGAAAGAGGTCTTTATGCTGCCCTTCAAAGTTCTCTGCGAAAGCAATTAGTGCAATACTGAGCTGGGTCAAAAATTCAATGTAAATGAAAAAAAAAAAAAGTGGTACTGATTTACTGATAAAGGAAATTGAAGTAGAAACAAATAAGCTGTGTTTGAGAAATTCCACTTCAAAGGAGCTGTAAATATCTGCAGTTTGTTTTTGGTGTGGTGAAAACTTTTCTCTTTCTCTGTCTCGTCTTTAAAAGCACCAGACACATTATATCATTGCACTGAGGTAATATGAGATAATCATGATTTTCCTACTAGTGATTTAATGAAACTTTCTCTGGCAAAATGTCAAATATCCATTTAACATGAACTTTTGAAATATGTAAAGCTTAGAAATTTAAAACTACAATGAATTCTTATTAGGAGAATATTGATTTAACTTAATCCAGTTTAATTCCTTTGTAATGTTTCAAAACTTAAAAGTGATGAGTTTAGAAGCGTGCGCAGTATTTCTCAGCAGTAAAATTGCCAATTTTTTTAAGGTAGAACTACCAATGTCACTCACTATTCATTCTGTTTTACTGTGCTGTGTTTATAAGGGCTTTTATTTTTACTTTTAATGCTATAGATTTTTGGAGGGCAAGAGTGTATTATGACAGACTTTATTTTTCCAAGGCATTGAAAGGAAATTACGTGGTAGCAAGCTGTTTAACACTGTTATAGTCATGGAACTAATAGTGACAGAAATGATGTGACTGGAAGACTAAACTGTTATAAGCAAAATTATGCCTCAACTTCTCTGCAGACAGTATGCAAAGACACAGCTTTTGAAGGCTTGAATTTGGACTTAGAAGATCATGGTCTGTTTTAATGTCCTGGATAAGTTTTACTGGGGTCACAATCAGGACTCAGAACTTCCCTTTGGCTTTTGTGTGGGGAGGGTGCTAACTTAGGAAGGCCAGCAATTAATATATTAATAAGTAAATGCTGACAAATACACATAATTACTTTACCAGCTGATTAGAAATGGGTCAGGGTTTGAAGTCAGATGCATGTTTTGGTTGCACATCATGGACTTTGATGTGTTGCTTTTACTAGTCATAAAAATTCACATTTAGATGAGCAGATGGAGAGTGCCACTGGGTAGGGAAAATTATCCACAGAAAGAGCAATGGGAAACTATCTCTTGAAGTATCTCTTCTGTTTGCTGATCAAATCTGTATCATTCAGATTTCAAGTGGTTTTCTTTTTTCTTTTTTTTTTTTTTTAATTTTTAATTTGTGACTGCAGAGAATGAAGGAAATAAAGTATTTTAATAGTTTTGATTCTATACTGAAAATCATTACACAACTGGGGGGAATCTAGTAAATGTCTTCAATTTTGGTATGCTGGGATAGTTTGGTATATTAGGAATATCGTATAGGAGTTATTCAGTGCCTAATTATAGAAGTTTTAATCCAGCTCTGTTTAGATGGCTTTGGAAAATGTTGACTATCCGTTGAGAAAGTGAAGTGAAATGTGGCTTTACAAAAGTGTTGAGCCTTTTGGTTTAGTTCCTTCCATTTGTGTTTGAGCAGGGCCCCAAAACTGTCTCTGGGAGAGTTCTGGCTGGGTAGCAAACCCAGTTATCTCAGCCCTCTGCATTCACTGCCCTCTGCAAATGAGCAGACACACTTGCTTATCCCCTGCAGGAGCTGCAGAATGAGCAGTCAGCCTCTCCCAAACAGGGCTCCCAAATAAGCTCAGCTGCCTGCAGTGCTGAGCTAGATTCGAAAATGTGTTTAAGCAAATTCTATGGAGGTCTGGGGCTGTGTGGGGAGCTCTCTGCAGCAGATGTGTCAGGGCCTCAGCAGCTCAGAACTGCCATTTGCAGTTTGACACGGTGCCTTTTCAGCAGAGATTTTCTTGAGGGAGGACTTTGGTTTTAAATCAGTGCCTTTAGATCATCTGGAAAAAAATGGCAATTTTATCTTTTCTTTTCTTCTTCTTCTATATATATATATTTTTTTTTTAGGAAAATAGATTTCATCCAAACACTATAATTCAACTTTTACATAGATGAATCTCCCTCTCTCGAGAAGACCTGAGGGCAGAGAATTACCTACAGAAATCACTTTGAGGTCAAAGTCCTGGATCTACGGTTACCTTTTCCATAATAAGTGAAAATGTATAACCTCCCACTGGGCATCCTGCTAGCCTGAGGAGGTATAGATAAATTAATTGCTCAATAGTGATATGCACAGAGCTCTGCTCCTTGCATTATGCCTCTGGTAGTCGTAGGCACCTCCTTTTGCAATTGGGGAGGACTTGGAAAAGCCAGAGGATGAATTCTTCTTAGAGCCTGCCAGATGGCTGTGCTGGCAAAGGCTTTTTTATGTTACACAGGGCAATAGCTACCCTTGTACCACAGCTCTGCATCACACCCTGTTCTTTCGCTGAGATGTAGATGGATGAAGCAGTGAGGGATGGTTCCACTAAACTTCTCCTTTTGTAGCCCAGTCTCTGCTAAACCAGAATAGCTTCACCAGGAGCCTGGGGGTAGAGACAAGAAGGAACATGAAACAATAGCTGTACATCAAACCTCCCACATCTCTGCCCAGCTAAAACTGCATCAGTCATTCGCTCTAATGGTGGTGTTGAAGGATCACATCATTTATACATAAAGCTTTGTCAGTGTGTGTGTGCAAGTCAGTAGATAAAATTGCATTAAAAATGGACTCACCCTGAAAAATATTAGTCTTTTACTTACAGTTGCATCCATAAAATGTATTCCAGCTAAAATCTGTGAAGGAGCTTTCAAAAAAATCCCCCAAACTGAGCTTATTGCATCAGGCTAAATCTTAAACATCAAAACAATTAAAATGTTGACTGCAAGTAAAATGTACTGTGGCCTATAAAAATTTCTATATATAGACCTCACTTGGAAGTGGTGAGCTCTCTCTAATAAATTAAAAACCCTGTGGTTTATGTATTACATTTTCTTCTTCACTGACTTAAAATATATATAGCTCTGTGATTTCAATTAGTTTTATACTTGCTTCTTGCAAAGCTAAATTAGGCTAGAGTCTGGCTTGGCCGTTATTTTTCTTTCATGCTACAGTAAACAACTCTATTCAAAGATTGAAAAACAATTGTACTTCATTTTATCTTTGCTACAGGGAAGAAGTGAGGAAGTTGACAGAAATTGTAGAGCTGTTGTGACACAGGGCTTCCACCTTTGAGGTTTCTTGACTTTCTTCTGAACACTGTACGGTAGGGGAGACCAGAAACCAAGTGATGCAGTGTGCTGGAGGAAATACAAACAAACCCAAACTCCCCTCTTACTCAGCTCAGTGCATCTCAGGTGATTGTCTTGAGGTGTTTACTCACTCATCAGTTCTGTGCTCCACAGGGAGCTTCCCAGCACACCCAATGTAAACATTTTGCTCTGTGTTCAGCTGCAGTCTTTGGGAGACACTTTAAGGATACTCTTTCTTAAACCCAGCAATTATCTTCTGAAATGCACCAGGTTTTTTTCCTCCTCTGCTCCAGGTATTTTAAAGCCAATTCCATTGCTGAGGATATCTTTCTCTCCTTAAATCCTTTATGCAAAACCTTTTTTTTTTTCTGCTTGAGAAAGAAGTTTAGTTTGATATAAAATATGCTCAGGCTTCCTGAGCAATTCTTTTAGCAATTCAAAGCCTTTAAAGGGATGGCTGCACAGAAGGTATTCTGTTTTTCTTCTCTGTTTTGGGGAGACCTTCATCCCACTCCCATTGTTCTGCAAGGTAATAGAAGTAATTTGTTTTCCTCTGTACAGGAAAACAACACACAATGATGTGAAGATAGGAAGAAGTGTCATAATACAGATTTGTGCATGAAATAATAGCATCTCCTCTTCCAGTTTGATTTCAAATAGAACCACCTGCTGATAGCTCAGATTGTATCCTAAATCACTTGGCTTTTGGTACATAAAAATGTCAAGGATGAATATATTTATGCTGGTGTGTTCTTAAAATGTTTTATTAGTAAGAATAGTGACTTTCTGAGAATTTAGAAAAGATTATCTTATAACCATGATAACCATGATAGGGTTTAAAGATATCTAATCTAAGTTGGGTGACTTTCAAGACTAGAGGATGGTTGATACCAGCCTACAATTAGTAGCACATTACTAATTGCTTTTAAATTTTGAAACATGCTAGTAACATAACTTTTCAAGGTGTTTCATCCTGTACAACTGAAAGCCTGGGATTCATTTTGCTTTTTTTTAAGCTGAAGAATAAAAAATATAGCTCTGTGTGTTATACAGAGTTGACAATGATAGATGTTGGTGTGGCACATGGAAAGAATATTTTATTGGGAGCTTTTCTGAGTCACTGGCTGCATTTCTAGTGAGTGACTGGCACTAGGTACATTCCCCAGGTGAGGAGGGGGTTTGGGGTGCTTTGAGCGTTCACCTTTTGTCTGATAGTTTGTAGCTAGTAATGCAGCCAGTGCTAATGCCAGCCTTGTGAGCTTTATTAGATCTAGAGATTATAATCTGGGGTTGTTTTCTGTCACATTAAGCACCACATAAAAATGCTCCATGCCTAGTATTCAGTGAAATGTGTGGCATACAGATGCTCACAAATGTTATGTGACGTGCAAACTTCCCTTCTGAGTGGTGGAGAGGAAAGGTGATCTTAAATAAATGAATTCCCTACTTTCACATTTGCCTGCTGAAAGTGGAAATGTGGGAAACAGTACTGCAAGTAAAACTGGTGCTCAGAACTTGGGAGGGAAAGGAGCTTCTATACCTGGCACAAGTTTCCTTGCAGGGAAATAAAACATCTCTTGGGAAAATTAGTGTGGGTGCTGGAACACTGAAATTGCAGTAGGCAAACCTTGTGTGGTACATGCTATAAGATATTTTAGCCCCAAGTCCTTATCAACTGACAGATTTCTTTGGGGCCATGAAGACAATGTACAGTGGCTGTTGTAGCCAGGTGGGGGTCAGCCTCTATTCCAAGGCAACCAGCAGCAGGACAAGAGGACAAAGGGTCAAGCTGCAAAAGGGGAGGTTCAGACTGGACATCAGGAGGAATTTATTTACAGAAAAGGCTGTTAAATATTGGAATGGACTCCCCAGAGAACTGGCAGAGTCATCATCCCTGGAGATGTAGAACTCAGTGCCATGGTCTGGTTGGCAAGGTGGAGATCAGCCAAAGGTGGGACTCGATGACCTCTCAGGTCTTTTTAAACCTTAGACTCAGGTCTTTTTAAATCTTAGCGATTTAAACCTGTGATTTTCTGTGACTCTGATGGTGGGACTGAAGCAATTCAAGTGTCCCTCCCTTCCTTCCTGAGAGTGTGAGCTGCTGTTGCCAGCCATCCCTGTGCTGCCTTGGCAGATGCACAGAGGACTGTGGCTGGGAGAGTGTGTTTGGGGGATATAAATATGGTCATGGTCTCTTCTTGTGGGCACTTATTGCAGGCTGCTTTCCCAAAAGAAAGTGCTGTGTGACACAGGTATTTGTCTTTGCTGCTACAGCCTATTTTTATATTCCTTTTTATTATATTCTATTTTTATGGTAGAGTTGATTAGCAGTATTTGATGGGGAGGAGGTAAAAAGGGCTGAATCCTTTAACACAATATCACAACTTTGGAAATGTAGACATTTCTGTGGTTTTAGGTATAGGATTAACACATCACAGTTCTTGCTGCTTGTTTTTCCTGAGTAAGGAGCAAGAATTACAAGCTCTGGCTCAATTTTGGCGTTCTTGTTTTCTAAATAACCTAAGGATTTACAAAGCTACAGAGACAGGTAAGGTGGAGCATCTTTGCTAAGTAATATAACTTCAAAACAGACTTTTTTCAACATGAAGGATTTCACCAAGGGCTGAACAGTTTTGTCTTCAAGCAGAAAAGATGTAGCAGAATTGCAAAAAAAATATCTCTTCCAGATAGCGTCAGTATTTTTTGAGCTCGTAATCCCAGAATCACCACTAAATTGTAGTTATGCTCTGGTACTGCTGAAAATACATCTCATCCTGTTGTGTTAGCAAACGTTTTTGGACATAGGAGTTTTCAAGGTCATCTGTGGGTAGTCATGAACAACATTCTAAACTGTGCATGTTAGATAACAAATAAAACACAGGAATTAATTAGAAATCATGCTTAATCCACTGCATAGTGATGTAGGGATATGAAATGGATATAATTATATAATAATCTAACAGTTTCTTGGCAATTATGAGGAATTAATTTGTCTTCTGCTTTCACAACTAAATTCATGGGTTTCTTTTGGAGAAAGGGTTGCTTTATTTCTCCCGAAAAGTATATATCTGTGTTTGTGTATTGTGGTAAGAGTTATAGTAGTATAATTGAAATTCTCCAGTAGTTTTTTGCATAATTTGGTAGTATGTAAGTTATGGGAATCCTGGGAAGCAGAGGCTTAATATGCATCATTAGACATCACTGTTTTTGGTGAAAGTGAAGAAGGTTTGCCAGGGATTTTTCAGTATGTCAATAATAGATAACTTTTGGTTGCTGTTAGAGGAATAAACTTTTTAATCATGTTGTATTATTGTTACATTTTTACTGAACAATGACAGCAGAAGAAGAGACCAGTAGATTTCTCCAATAAATAGGAGTATTGTGATTTGAAGCAACAAAGGTTTCAGTTTTATCTAATCCAGGGAAGTGGTGTATCTTTGCAAACAACTTCAGGGGCTCATGTAGTGCTTTTTAGAGATGGGCTGGTACACCTAAGGTGCTTATGCAAATAATTTGACAATGAGCTTGCAATGTTTTTACCCAATGCAGGATTTTATTTTAATCTTAAGTATTTTATTGCTACAGAAAGCAAACCAACCTGTGCACAAAGATCCAAAACAGGCAATGAGATTAACTCCATTCTGCCTTGCTTAGAACTGCCCTCCAAACTATTTCCTTTCATGAAGGGAGACAATGCTATGAACCTACACATCCTGGAAAGAACATTTGATTTGTATTTGTTTTATAACCATAAGTCTTTGATACTTCACTGTAAGCCTGAAGTCTGCTATTCTCATCAAATCACAGAATTATAGAATACTTCAAGTTGAAAGGGACTTGTAAAGGTTGTCTATTCCAACCCTTCTGGAATGATCAGGGACAACTAGATCAGGCTGCTTAGAGCCCTGTCCAACTTGACCTTGAATGTTACCAGGAATGTTACCAGGAAACATTACCACCTCTCTAGGACAGCTTGTTCTGGTGTTTCACCACCCTCACAGTAAAGAGTGTCTTTCTAACATCTGATACAAACCTCCTCTCTTTCAGTTTAAAGCCTTTACCGCTTACCCTATCCCTGCATGCACTTGCCAAAAGTCCTTCTCCAGCTTCCTTGAAGGCTCCCTTCAGGCACTGGAAGGCTGAAAGCAGTAGCTGATGTGTTTTGTCTCTGTGAATACATGAGGATGATGACCATTCCGTGCAGTCTGAGGTCCCACCATTCCTGAAAATGGGGATAAACCTTGGGAGCATCCCCTGGGAATAACCACGGAGTGCTGATATTTTGCTTTCACAAGTTGTTCAGCCTACTCCTGCTTTCCCATCTATAACACATATTTTTTAGCCATATGTTGTTCTTCTGTTTTAAAAAAAGCAGCTAGAGAAAGATTAGGGCCTGCAGTTATTTCTGTTAGGAGGGAAGATGTGACAAGATGTGTGTTTGATGCCAGCATTTTATTTTTAAGGAGGTACAAATTTGTGATGAAGCCCTCTTTGAATGGAGGAGGGGCTGCATTACAGGGTAGGTTTCTGGGTTGTTGCCCTCTTGTTTTTTTAAATGAAACCTCCTCAGAGTGCTGCCCCCTTCC
Organism: Eopsaltria australis; assembly: GCA_034509425.1. Classification (NCBI taxonomy): domain Eukaryota; kingdom Metazoa; phylum Chordata; class Aves; order Passeriformes; family Petroicidae; genus Eopsaltria; species Eopsaltria australis. The sequence continues at coordinate 7,891,379 of JAVTVJ010000024.1, forward strand.
TGATCACTTACTGCTGCTTCTAGCTCAGCCTTAACCTCCCCAGCCACCTGAGTGTGGTGCCAGCTCCAGGAGCAGCAGGGCTTCTCCCTGGCACAGGCACCCCCTCTCCCCCCCAGCCTGCCAGCATTTCTTAGTAGCCTTCCAGACACTTCTGTTTGAAATTCTTTCCTAGTTTCATTCATGTGGTCATTTTGCCTAATTGTCAGCTTTTTGCTGAAATTTTTCCCAGCCCATTTGTATAAATATTTTAACACTGTGAATTTTTTTAATAACGCCTTTTTTGCTTCCAGAGGCAGCAGGATGTGTTATACTATTTTTCTACACAAATTAGTTCAGGTTTTTTTGGTTGTCCTGAGTATCCAACATTAACATTTCCTATTAAAAAAAAAAACAAAACATTTTCCGTGTGCCACAAATTCAGGAGACCAGCAATCCATGCTTTTTCCCTGCCATTTATTTATTTATGCCATATTTATTCCCTGCCTTTGCATTGTGCCTTTGCACTTTAGATGTAACTCCTTTCTAAGCAAAGTTATCCCGGCTTGGTCCTTAATTCCTTGTAGGAGAGTTCATGCATGCCCTGGACTATTCTCACTGCTCTCAGACGTTCTCTGTCTGAGTCAGGTGTAGCCAGGGTCATGCTTTGCTCCAGTGAAACTTCACCTGCTGGTAGCACCCTGCAGTATTGTCTCTGGTGCTCACAACATGGATTTTTATGCAACTTTTCCAGATTCATGTTTAGCAGACCCCATCTTTGTGCTCACCAATTTGAAGACACTTCACTTTCCTTCCCAGATACATTAAGCTCTTCTAAGGTGAATGAGGGTTTCAGGTTTCTACCTTCATATACAGATTGTTTTCCCTGTGTGACCTTTTTAGCATTCGAGGTTTACCAGATGTTTCTAATAATCTTTCTTCTTGATAAAGCTTTATAGTTTCTCTAAATGCTTCCCCTGCTCATCAGCAGTTCTCAATTATTAGCTTGCATTTTAATTATTTATATTTATTGCCAGATGATATAATTGTCATCTGACATATAAGCAGAGTTTTCAACAGCCAGTGACTTTTCACAAAATATCGAAGAACAAATCCAAGTCATGAGAGTTTGCATATAATTCATATTTCCCTTTTAAATTTGGATTAAAGTGAAATGTCCAAGAAGGCATTCTATTAATGTTAGACAAATAAATTCTAAAAAGGAGTAAGAGTTATTTTCCAAACTGATTTTAGTGATTATCTTATAATAAAATTGTAGTAAACATTAAAAGAATAGCTGAAACTTGGTGAAATATAATAATATGTTTGTGTAGTGAAAATAAAAATAGCTTTAAATAGTAAAGGAGTATTTCTCTAAATGGTAATAGTAAAGTATCTTCATATACTAGATTTTTTTTTTTTTATGCAGTGTTTTCCTTTCTGTCTGCTAAGCAGCTTTTGATAATTTCAAATAATTTGCTCTGTTCTCCAGATACTTAAACTTCAGTGATTTTCTATGTGACACTTTTTTCAAAGGGATTAGGAAGTCCAAATAAATTATGTCAAACAGTTCTCTTTTATCCATTTTATCCATTACTATGCTTGTGGAGCATGACCCACTTTTAGAAGTTTATCAGATGAGAAAGAGTTACATAGTGGTATAATACAGACCAAACTACTGTCTAAATGTATCTTCAACACCATAATGGAAACTGGGACTCTTCAGATCACTGTAAATTAAATTGATTAATAATACATCATGATAAAATGAATATTTCATGGTTTGGGAGCTAATGTTCTCAATTATTCAACAATGCAAAATGTAGGAAACTTGCATATAAACAACATGCAAGAGTTGATCCATGAAATCTTTATTTAGAATACAAAGAATTTTTTTTATATGCTAAAACAATTTTACTAAAAATATCTTTTGCTTTTGGTGGCAAAAATTAAGTCAGGAATTAAACTGGACATGTATGGACAGCAGAAGTATCCTATTACAGCAACAGCACGCACACTATAATCATTATATATTCAAAATGTTACCATTTTTACTTCCCCAATACTATGAAATAAAAATTTTGTTCCACACAGTTAATGTTGAAATTTCTGGAATGCATTTGTAGTGCTCATATAGGAAGTTCTGTTGTCTTTTGAGAATGTCTTTGTTAGAGAATTTTTTAGTCCGTTCCATTTATAAACGCTGATGTTGTTATTGATGTTTGTTTTTCCTCGGCCCTGATTCCAAGTCACAATCCTGTGTGCTTGAAGCTTGGAGTGTTTTATTGGAACTGAACTCTGAGAATTCAGAAATTATTTTCAAAAAAAGTTATGTCTAAAATAGGTATTTTATGTTTAGGAGGCTTCTTTGTTTATTTATAACACATAACTTCAATTAGGATTAATCTTTCTTCACAAATATTCTGAATGTGACCAGTTATGCTGGAAAAAAAAAATTGCTCCTGGTCCACGTGCTAATCTCAGCAGTAACTACAATTTTTTTGTAGTATCCCACCATAAAATATTAGCAGTATAAGCTTCTGTATTGTCCTGTTGGACAATGTTTATTGTCACTTTTCATTGCTGAACACATGCAAGGGCACCAATAATTCTGAGCACTCTTAACATCTGAGTGCTCCAAAGCATCCAGTATTTCTCAGGACTTAGCCTGTAGAAATGGGAAACACTTGTGTGTTTGTCTAAATCCTCTTTATATAACACATAGGCAATTCCATAGTGGGTAATTTTTAAGAATAGATGCCATGATCACCTCCTCTGTGGAATAAACTTTAACTTTGGTGGAAGGGTTAAAATGTAGATTGTTTGCAAGATTCAGTCTCTGCTGTCTGGTGTCACTTTAAGTGACTCAGGGTTATGGCCTCCATATATATGATGGCAAAAATGATTGCCAACTTTTCTGAATTATTCTCTATTCAAACCTTGTATGAAGTAGAAGTCTTGATTCTCCTTTTCCACATTGCTAAATAAATTATTTGACTAAGATTGCAGGTGTAGTAAACTATCACTCAATATATCCCTAATCCTGGACACACATTCTCTGTGCCAATATCTTTGCACCAATGGAAAGTTCAGTTAAAGTCTGCCAAGCTACTCACAGAGAGGTACCCTGACATGCAATTTAAAAAAAAAAAAAAATCAGTTAAAGAATTGAAGCAAAGGTGTCCTCTACAAGAGTACTTCTCAACACACACACACACACACCAAAAAACTCCAGATAATTCTTTATTTTACCTTCTCTCTTAAGTCCCTGCTATCAAACTCATTAAGATGTCTGCAGTGCACCAGTCAGGTGTTTTGTCAACCAGAAACTATGATGTTCCCAAACACAGATCACTGTAATTGTCCAGAGGTTCTGGGTGTGCTTGGCTCCTTTTTCCCCTCCAAGAGTGATAGAATTCTTTAGAACAACTGGAGAAAAAAATCTAGGAATCGTGCTTATGTTTTTCAGTATACAAATGCAGAGACAGATGATTGGGGCTTGAGAGAAATGTTTCTTTCCCTGAAAACAGGAAGACAGGGAACTTATCCTGTGTGACCCCTATTCAGTATCAAAGGCTGATGAACAAATTATTACTAATGGCATCATCTCTACTTTAGTCAACTAATTAATTTGCATCAGAAGAGCTCTATTGCATGTAAGTGATCACCATTATGAGCACAAGATTATTATGGGTTGCATTTTGGGTTTGCCATATCTTTCTGTATGGTGGGAAGGAATCGCAGTAATTTCCGGCATTTCTCTTTTCTTCCTTACAAGCATGTTCATCAGGGTCTGGGGAAAAAAAAAAGTATTATTTCTCATTAGAATGAGTGGGTTGTTTCCTGGAGAAACAAAGATGCATCCCTCTTTTAATGGTAGTTTTCTGTGAGCTGGTCTTGGGTGTGGAGACCTAGGAACTCACCTGACTCAGCCGTTGGGATCTCTCTTAGTGGACTCTCTGAATTGCAAAATATTTGTAGTTCATAATAAGATGTAAAACAATGTAAATTTGAAGAGTGGGATTTTTCTGTTTATCTTTCCCTCAAATCTATTAATGATGAAAGAAAGCTGCTCCTCTTTTTCAGTGTACCTATTTCAGGAACAAATTGCAGGTGCATAGGTGGGTGGGGACCCAGGTGTCTGGGCTGCAGTAGCCGCATTTCACACAGGAGTCTGTTCAGAAACAGCATTTAAACCACAGCCTTTGGGACTGAAATCCAGACACCAGGTTGTTCTCAGCCTTGCTATCATCAATCCTTCTATCATGCTTCCCCATCAAATCCTTCTTCCCTCATATATTCCATTGCTGTACTGTTACCAAAGCTGATTCTTGAGCGCAGATTTAGAATTGAGATTGCATGAGTGAGAACTAGCCACACTATTCACTGATACCTATTTATCTTGGGCAAGATCTTTTAGCTGTGTAACATTTGTCAAAGCTCTGTTGGCAATGTAATCTCAAGCAATCATTTCTCTTCTGTCACTGCAAATTCTGCCTGGGAAACTGTAAACCCAAGGCAGACTTCTTGGAGAGCCGTGCCGAGTGAAAACTGAAAGACTGGGAACTGCTGAATGTCAGCAAAGGTTATGCAGTCATTTCTCATGTCACTTTGACAGGCGTGCCACTCGCATGAGAGCCAGGAGCAAGGGAGAATTGCAGGATGGGGATCCACGGGTGCATGGGAGAGACGGGAAATGGACCATTAATCAAGGGCAGAATATGGGAAAGCTCAGTCTTTCAAAGTGGGGTGACCTTTAGGAAATATCTAGTTAAGCACTATGATTAATGTTCTGTGTTCATTTCTTAATCAGTTGCATTATTTACTGTGAAAGTGGGTGAAAATAAACAAAAACATAGTTAAAAGGAACAGCTTTTTAGAGACAACACTGGAGTGGTTCTGTTCAGTTGCTAGTTTTTAGTTAGATTGGTACAATTAATATTCATGCTGCAGATCTTCAGAGAACACTTTTTGATGGTGCTGATAGGCACTGTGTACGCAGCAAGATTATATTAAATTGCTCAAAGAGACACTGATACATATTAGTGCCCTATTGATTAATGATGTTTTATTGTATAAAGTGTAAAATCACTGAACCTCAGGTTAAATATTCAGTGTGATTTGGGGTCTTTTAGTCATAGAAATCCTATTAAAGGAAAAAGAGATCATACAGTTAAACTACTGTGAATGGCACTGAGCAGTTACCTCTAGTGTCCTGTAATGATCCTAATAATGGAGAAGTCATTTGATATTCATTGTCGAGCCATTGATCATAATGGATTCATTCATTATTAATGTGGCTGTAGCACGGTGATGAAAGACCTGTTGCAAAGTGAACATGAAGATTAGTTTTGCAGGGGAAATCCTGAGGTAGCTTGAGACCAAGAATCTTACCTGCCGTGCCAGCAGTACCGCTGGAGAGGAAGTTAAAGGATATCAGTGGCTGGTTGACTCTTCAATAAGCTCAAAGAGGAAGAAAAAAAGAAAATTGCTAGGAGGTGATCTTGAAGCTGAATCAGGAGCCTAAATTTCCTAGGCTCAAATAATGCCATCATAAATTGACACAGGTTGTTACCCATCACCACTGGTTTGAAGGACATGCCAACCCTGGTTACACAGAGCCTGCCAGCTGGAGGCAAGTAGACCAGGAGATGTAAAAGGACTCTGGGGACAAAAAATGTCCCTTAGACCAGTTCTGCACATGTGGTTGTCACACACTGTGATGCAAAGAAACTTTCCTTTCAACCCAAAAGGCTATTGCTAATTGAAAACTCTACCAATATATTCCAGATGATTTTCCTGTATCCCAATCACAGGTATCTTTGCTCTACTATATCTTTATGTTTGTTCTTGTCTTTATCATCTCCAATATGCATGAAAAAATACTCAACAGAGTAACTATTTAGCTTAAAGTATTTCCAAAAGACTTGCAGGATGCAAAAAATCAGTAGCCCCTTTCTGGGCATCTCTCCTTGTACTTCCTAGTTGTGTCTTTGCTCCTTCCTCTTCCAGACAACAAAAAGACAGGTTTAGTTATTGAGGTGAGTGGTTAACCAGTAATGGCTTTTACCCTTTATGTTTTTCTGTGAAGTATCAAGAGCTCTGAAAAGGCTCTAAGCAACAATTTTTGTAGTGTCAGTTAACTAACTAAAACTGTAATCCTCTTATCAATAGCTTATGTCCTCCCTTTTTGTCTTTTCAGATAATTATGTATTTATGCTATTGGGAGCAACTAGATTTTTTAGGGTATCCTGACATGGAAGGGACCTATAGGGATTATCAAAGTCCAACTCCTGGCCCTGCTCACCGCAAATATCCCACCATGTGCATGAGAGTGTTGTCCAAACACTTCTTGATCTCTGTCAGGCTTGATGCTGTGACCTCTTCCCAGAGGACCCTGTTCCAGTGCAGAGCCTGTTCCAGACTAATTGTGTGGCTTAACAATGTAGAATATTATTTAAGTTAAAGCATTAGTGTCAATTTTCATGTGCTGTAGATGTAGTTCTTCAGTAAGTCAAGCAAAGTTCATAAGAAATGGTGCCTGTTCAGCTAGACTCAAACACACCCCGCAGTGGATGTGCTGTAAGGGCTTTTCAGAGAAGTGTGAACAGGCTTCAGAGAAATTAAAGAATTTTTATTTTTCTCTCTTTTTGGAACAGAAATACTTTTATATCAGTGCAGTAAAACACCTGTCTAACAAGATTTTAAGGCTGCAGACCAGTAAAGCAGCAGACTGAAGACACTTTTCAAGTGCATTTCATATCTGAAATGCTAAAACAAATTACAATTTACTTCATACTTTGATAAAGAGTCAGTTGATCGAGTAGCTGTCTTAATGAAGCCTCACTGGGTAGGAGACAACAAAGTCATCTCTTGATTTTTCCTCTTGTGTTTTTCAAGAGTATACAGCAGCAGGTTATAGCCAAGCACAAATAAATAGAATACGATGGTTTTTAAATAATGCTGAGCTCCAAATGCCTTAAAAATCAGTGCAAACTCATTGATGCACACGTAAAATAGTCCTGTATACAGGTAAAAACCTAATGTAGGGTGTTTAGACATAATACCTTAAAATAATAAATATCAAAAATATTAATAGAATGGCAAAGCACTACTTCTCTTTCATTCAAATAAACATTAGTATGTGAAATGTTTTGAGTGGTTATCAAAATAACTGAAAGCAAAAATGTCTTTCAAAAAACAAAATCTATATCCATTTGAAGCAAGCTTGAAGCTAGTCTGGTAATGACATGGTTCTGTAAATTTAGGAGTTGAAATTATTCTCCAAAACTGCTGTTTCAACATTCCTGGACAGAAAACATGCCCGTGCATCAATTCATAAACTTGTTCTCTTGCATGCCTGCACTTCTGCCATCTGTTAGTGTGGCGTTTTGCCCACTCTAGGAAGCGGTGTTTCATTTTCTGCCGTGTACAAATATCAACTTGCTTTCTAGAGAAACTCTGGAAAAATACAGCTGTTCTTTCTGGCTTTTTTCTTTCCATAGATTTCCTCTTTTCAAGCACTCTCATTGTGTGCTTTCAGTGGAAGGATGATGGAGAGCTTAATCTCAGTCTTTTCCTCATTTACCAAGGTCTTTTCTGAACATTCAATGTTCAGCTGCCTCTAGATGACCAAGAATTCCACTGGCTGTTCAGGTGGTGTTTATAGAGTTTAAACATAAGCTTGGCTTGTCTTTAGCTGGCCATGAAAGGATGAGACACAACCACTGTCCCTGAACTCCCTGAAAGTCATCTGACAGCCTGTCCCTGCTGATGTACCCATCAGTGTATCTAAAAAAAGAAAAAAGTGTGAGCTTTCTCTTTTAGAAACTCCCAGACAGATTTCTTCATCCTGGAATGACAATGAGAAATATTCACGGTGTTTTGCTGAGCTCCCAAGTCTTGCTCTTAACCTCCCAACTCGAATTTCTGATGTTGTGTAGCCAGGGAAAGCTACACGTAGAGACCTGGTTTGTTCTCAACTTAAAATGTGTTCCTGCATCCTCTGAGTCACTGGCCCCACATTTGGTAGTGAATCGCATGACTTCACGTGACACAAATTCCAAAGTGCTCACATGAAATTTAAAAATGCAACAACAAGATAGGTAACTGGCATAATGTTCACATGAGGTCTCTTCATCAGAGTGCTGAACTTGCACTTGAATAAAGGAATGCCGGGAGGGACAGTAATGCCCCTATAGAAAAGTGACATATACAGGAATAATTGCAGGATGTGTGCACTGTGTGCCAAATGGGGCAGTCAAATGGAGGTTTCACAAGTGCCTGAGTGATCTGTGAGTGCAAGGGGAGCTGAGAGGCCCAAGCAGGAATGGGTTCACAGGGAAATATCAGTCAGCTACAGAGCAGCTTTTGTTGTGAATTTAAGTCTCAGTGGTATAATTTTCTTGTTTATCACAGAGGATCAGATTTGACTGATGACTTGTGGGGATTTCCTTGAGATCACTGACAGGTATGCTTAATTAGAGGCAAAGATTCAGTGGAAGCTGAGTGAGGAATGACTCCCTCTGTGTCACTGAAATTCCTTTCTTTACACCAGCTGCATTTCACAAAGGGACTGGGAGGGAAATTGCATTAAGGCAAAGTGGTTGCGCTGGAAGTTTCAGCCTCTTAGTTTTCATGTTAATTTCCAGATAAATGTAGCAAGAATATTGTCAGACAATGTGGACTGGAAAAGTGGTCTTTTTTTAAAAATATTGCAGGAGTGTGTTGTGACTTAAGCCCAGAATGGTTACAGACCAAGGAGTGGCACACATACCAGACTAGTAAGAAGGTGGATCTGTTTTTGAGACTGGCTAGAGTAAAAGTTAATACTTGAGAAAAGGAGGCTGATAGCAAAAGAAGCTAAGAAGTGTCCTGGGACTGTGACCATCTTGTGAGGTCTTCTGTCCCCTGCATATCCTTCCCTGCTTCTTTCCCACATTAAAGCTTCATGCCCATCCCCCTGCCACCAGCCATCCTGCTGCTCATGCCTGCTCTTGCAGTTTCCAGCTCCAGACTCATTCTTTCTGCCTGTCATTCCCACACCAATTCGCCAGAGGTGCAGCGCTTGCACACAGGGGAATTCTCATTTGCAGTTATTAATACAAAGTGCAGAAAGAGTAGTTGGTTCAATAATATATAACAGAAAAGCCCTTTTAAACTGGCCGGTTGCTGTAGCTATTTATACTAGCTGTGGTAAAGCTCAATAATCAATATATACCTCATAAGAAGTTTGGCAGAGAAGTGCAGATACTGTGTATTTATTATATATGCAACGGATAAACCCTTTGAATCATCACAGTATTGTATATATTTGCTTTTGAAATTGCATTATATATATATTTATGTGCATGTATATATTCTGTATGCAAACACAAAGATAGAAATGGCTTTGTGTTTACATTGCATAAAGGTACTGAAGGTACAGTTTACAGAGGATATGAGTCAGCTGATGCTGTGTTCTGGCCTTTTAAAATAAATGTTGGCTGCTCTTGGAACTTTTGGTTTTTGAAAGGCCATTTCACATAGAACACAATGTAAATAATTTATATTCCGTAAATAAAAAATATTTGGTATCTACTCATGTGTTTACACATCTGCATACACACATGCACATGTATATATTTGTAAGTGCATAATTAACTCCATCTACCCTTCCAAAGAGGTTTCCCAGAACCAGGCTCTAAAACCCCTGTTAGTTCCCTTCTGCCATTTGGCTGGAGAGCTCATTCCTCCATGGCCATTGTTTATGCAAAGGCAGTAAACAGTCCTCATGACAATAGCAAGAAATAATTCTCCACAGTGCAAGGACAGACTTTGTTGTGGGAAATAGGTGCTGCTGATAAATTTCCAGGGGTCGTTTTTGTGGAGCTGCCTCAAAGTAGCCATTCCAACCTGCCAGCCCCCAATTTCCCCCACTGCACAGCTGGAATGGGAACTTGACTGAGTAATGAGCGACTCTTTTAAAATACATCTGGTGGTCCAAACACATTGTAGTGTTTTTCATATGTTTGCACAGCATGCAGTGGCAGGCATGAAATAATGTCAGTGTTCTTCCTCCTCTGACTATGTTTCATTTGTATGGGAAAAAACCCTCAAGCAACCTGATAAAAGAACACTGAGATCAGAGAAAGGACCTTCCTGAGATTCACGTGCTTCTCTCATTTTCATTTGTGGTCCATGCACTGGAATTGCCAATATTTAAAATTCAATCCTTGCTTCCTTATCAATAAAATGTCGCACTGGTGAGTGTTATGTGAGCAACAATAATGGTAATAAAGTGATTAAGTTCATGTACTGAAAAGACCATGAATTCAAAAAGAAAAACTTGAGATGGAGGAGCTACATAGAAGAGAAACATGAGGTGGACTGTGATCAGACCATCAGTCTGCCACTAGTGTAGCTAAGGAAGATGAAGGACCAGATTTATGAAGCAGGTGTAAGGCTGTAGATATGTCAAATGTTCTTTGAATAGTTACTATGTGAAAAAAAAACCAAAAAAAACCAAACTAAATGGTCTGTAGTAGAGACAGAAATGATCTTAAATTTGGGTGACAGTAGCTTTTGGTACAGTCTATTTTAATGGCTATGGGATGATTGCAATATATAACTTTTTCAGATAAGTTTTTATTATTTTACTGTACAGAGCAAGTATAAAGTTGTCCTCATCCAAGTGAGCATGACTATATGTGTCTGCATTTTGCTATCTTGGCAACAGTGAGATTTACAAACTTCTGAGCTAGTTAAGGGCTATGACTTTGTTTCTGCTGTAAGTTTCCATAATATTGTGTGGGGTGGAAATACATGGGCCCCCACATTCTGCTTCCAGTTGCAATGGTGCTATGATAGTTCAATATAACTCTGAAAATGTGGAGAAAACTATATCTAGAAATATTTCTCAAGGTATTATTGAGTAACTTCTTAGAGTATTTTTCTCACACAATTAAAAAAAAGTTCAAATCATGTTAAAGTGCATGGCTTTTTCTAAGAAAGCTTTTCAGATTGCAACAACGTATATTCAATTTTTGGATAGGATGTGGAGATATAAAAATCAGTGGATTATGACATTTCTTTTAGAAGGGAACTTGTACTACTGTTACTTGTTAAATGTGGTTTTACAAAATCAAGACAGATCATTACTGAGAATCCTTTCAATGTGCTCCTTTTGAAGTATATATATTATTGATTTTACATATTTTGAATATGTGGCCTTTATAATGTCTAAAGGAATAATAAACAAGAGTGTGTTACTGGTACATGTTGTACACTGGTACCTGGTAGGCTTTAGAGAGTGAACACAAAAATTTTCATATTTGAATAGTCAGGAAAACTGCCCAGAATACTCATTAAAATATCTAAATTAGATCATTCTTCTAAAAGCCAGTGAATTCTTCCACGCAGAGTCACTCCCTCTTTAATTAACCTAATATTAATGATTTCATTAAATCCAGAATGTTGAAACATGCTACAGAAGACAATTAACAGAAGAAGATATTTTCTAAAGAATTATTTGGATAGAGAATCCAAAGATCTGCCTAAAGAAGGGTTGTTATCTGTTGCTAGAAAAATAATTGGTTATTAATATAGAATCTCACTACAGCTAAAAATATTCCAGTCACTATTTTAGTGATAAAAAACTAATCAATTTCATTTCATTTGGCTTAAATATGTTAGGAAGTCTGCATTCTGTGAGAATTTCCTGGATTTTCATGTAGAGAGGAATATCCCTTGAGGGTGCAAAGAGTACCTTTATCCTCTGGTCTAAGGAGTCTTCAGGTTGACTTGAAGAAAACCTGGGGCCAATTGGAAATTTTCCACCAGCAGACCAGGGGAGGCATCCTTTCCATCAGAAACCTTCTCTGTAGAATGGGGACCTGCCTTCTCTTTCCAGGAGTGTGTGGCAAAATGTGTTGGGAAGGGTGTGCCTCCTTCTCCGTTTTTTCTGAGTAGTTCGGGGTCCTCCTTAAAATAAGATTTTGTTTAGATAATATAAACTAATGTTTCTGGATATATTGTTTTATATAGATCATTATGTCTTTAAACACAAGTATTTTCAGGATTATTATTGACAGTGTCCTTCCTGAGCACTTAAGTGGTAATAAACCCTGAATTTTTATGTACTAGGAATAACCATTTAAAAATGATACTGCCATTTACTACCATGATACGGGTGGACCAGATTTGACCTCAGAGGATTTATCTATAAAGTGCTGCTGAATCTTTTTAGTGGGGGGAGTAGGACCTTAAGTTTAAAACAAAAGAAGTCTGGCTGGCTTTCAGTGCAATAATTTTTCTTCTCTTATAAACAGGAAATATTTTCCAAGTTCCACTTTTCCAAGTTTCAGAGTCACCAAATAATGTGAAGAGGTTTCACTTGGACCTCAAATGTTGCAGACCTTTTTCCATCAGTATTTCATGGGCTCAAGCCTAGATGTCATCAAGTAATTAAGTGTCTGTCAACATAAGTACATGAGCATTTTAAAGGTTACTGTGTCCATACATTATTCTGATGCATTCCCCCCCACCCCCCCCCAGACAATATTAACAACACATTATAACATAAAAAGTTCAAATGCTATACTTTTTCAAACCATAAGTGGCATATCTAACATGGCAAACATGTTTGTGTGTTTCACTCAAACCTTAACCCAATTGTGAGTTAATGCATGACAGGGGCATAGATGAAGACTGCAAGTGTTTCAACTTTAATGTACTCCTTTACCGCCAATGCAATGGAATAGAACTAAGCCTCACGCTGTCGAATGGTAGCTGCTAAAAAATGTCTGAGCCTTTGTAACAGTATAAAATACCTTTTGTTTTCATTTTTACTGCAGGGGTTTCTTTATCATTTTTTAAAGCAATGTATATCTTAAATTGGCAGTATCTACATAGCAACATTTTACAAGCCATGATAATTCTGCAAGACACAAGCGTGAGTGTCCCCTAGGGCTTGTGAGGGACAGGATTATCATTTCACTTGATGTTTGTCGGTTTTATTTTCAGAAGTAAAGCACAATCTTTATTGTTTCTTTTTCATTTTGTTCTCAATCTTATCTGAAAGGCAGTTTTTCAAGATACCAGATGTCCATATCCCCAGTGGCAATTAACTAGAAAAACAAGTTTCTCTGTTCCCATAACTGAACTGGATGACCCAATAGAAAAAATTGGGTGTACATTGCATTCTACTGACATTTATTTCAATCTGAATTCGGAAATCCCCATTTTTCCAGTAAATAAGTGTTGATTAAATTAATATGAGTATAAATTTAATTATATTAAGAATGTATATAATTAAAAATAATAGTCAAGCCAATAATCTGTAATTACTCTCTCAATAGCATGCTGAGAATTCACACAAGATATTTCTGACACTGAATAGCTGTGGACCTGTGAAGTTCACAGGTTAGACTTTAGGCACTCACTGTGTACCAAAACTTGAATATTTTAACTATTGGTATGTGCTGAGAGAATCACTGCAGGTTTTTTCCCCCATCTTCTTTATTTCCCAAATGACATTACTGTTGTTCTGTTTTTGTGGAAATTTGGAGTTTTAATGCTGTTGTATACAACTATAAATAAATAAGTACCTTTGTGTAAAGGCAAGGTAGGAGTACTGTGATGAGGGGTAATGTTCTTTGTAGAATAAAAAGGCAGGCTGGAAGCAATCTAAAGGGAATCGCTGGTAGAAGTCAGCACACTGAAAGTGAAGGCTGGAACTCTGTTGAATGTGGGTTGTGACAGCCACTTTGGACCCAAATACTGCAATACTCATACCCTGGCTTTGACTCTCAAGGCTCTCAGTAAGGGCAATATTATAAATAATTTTAATATTCCCTATAAGGTACACATGTAGTTACTGTCCTACAAACATCCACAAGAGATAAACTAGAAATAACATAGCTTCTAAATATAATTTAGTTGTAGACCTAGAAAGCTGGAGAGAGACTTTACAAGGGCACGTAGTGACAGGACAAGGGGTAATGGAAACAAAATGAAAGAGAGTAGGTTTAGATTAGATATTACTAAAAAATTCTTTACTCTGAGAGGGGTGAGGCACTGGCACAGGTTGCCCAGAGACACTGTGGCTGCACCATCCCTGGAAGTGTTCAAGGCCAGGCTGGATGGGGCTCTGAGTAACCTGGCCCAGTGCCCATGGCAGGGATTGGAATGAGATGATCTTTAAGGTTTCTTGCAGCTCAAGCCATCCTCTGACTCTATGACCTATTGACTCTATGACCTATTTGTAGTGCTTAGTGATGCTTTTGACATTTCATAGTCCAGATGCTGTAATGACTCATCTCTTTTCATCCTCCCCCCTAAACACCCACCCTGAGTTAGCTGAAACCTCCCTGCCCTGGAAGACAATGACACATTCTTGTGCACTCTTTCATTACAGAGATCAGCTGAACTATAGCCATGTCCAGCTGTATAGAAAACTCATCATTAAAACTTGGGAAAATTGTACATTTCCAATGAGTAAGGAACATGTATTATTTCAGCAGTCGGGGAACTTCAGACTCCTGTTCTCCTGTGTAGACTTCACACTGAATATCAAATCAGGGCAGAATACTCAACGTGTTGGGTCCATGCTAAACATTTTCTGAAACTCCCTGGCAAACACCAGCCCACACTTGTAGGGTGCTAGACAGGGTCCATGTTAAGAGCAGGAGAATGTGGTCACAGAGTCTGCATTCTTTAGGAAGGCAGATAAACTGAAAACTTGCGAGCTGCCCATGCCTGACAGAAATGAAAAATCCTATGAAAACAAAACTCAATTATTGTCTTTAATGTGCTGAGGGTAAAGAAACTACAGCTATTAGAACTGGGTGTTTGCAAGTGTTGCTTTAATTGCCCTCAAAAGATTTTTGGGTACTATGCTAAGGAGCATAAACACATCTATCTCAAGCAGTCAGTAATTCCCTGTAATTTCTGAGACACTTCAGGCAAATGAGTTCTAAGTACTTGTTTCTCTAGCATACACACAAATGGGAGTATACCTAAGAACACTAATTTTCCTTTAGTTATCTTGGTTACACTTTGTATTTTGAAAGACCTGCCCACTGTGCATTGGTATTTATGGTTTTGTATTCACAAATAGAATGAAATTGTTCTATTTTTCTAGTGCTTTTAAGTGCTGTAAAGTGGCTTTTTAGCACTGGTTTTCAAACATATTGCAAAATGCCATTAAACTAAAGAACATTCAAGGGTTATAGGTAAACATAAAGCTTAAGTAACCCATTCTGTTTCTAGTGAAGCTGACAAAACTCTCTCGAGATTTCAAAAACTCTGAAATGAGCTGATGATTTATCTTAAGGAGAAATATACAAATTTGCTAACCCCTTTAAATCACAGGTTCCACTTTAACATTATTTGTAAATGCAATTAAATACAACAATGTTAGAAAAGACAGAGCTAACTGAGTGAGTAATTCATCAGGTATTTTATTTAACAGTTTCTTTTTATCACTGATGTGTGGAAGAAAGGACTTTTTCAAAACATGAAAGGTAAGACATTCAAAAGTTTAATAAAACTTTTTATTTGAAGTAAATACAAATCAAGCTTTAAAGCTTAGGTACTATTGATTGCTAAGATATTCATTTATATTACAGTAGACTGTGAGCAAACTGATAATTTTACAATCTTGCTTAAAAAGGCCTTCAGAACAAGGGGTGGTCTTGGATGTTTTTTATGAAGGAGCACATAATTCATTTGGAGAGTTGCAGAAAGCTGAGGAGCACTGAGAAAGCTGTTTCTGTCCTTCAAATCCACTGATCAGACATGCTTTCCCAGGAGAGACTGAAGCCCTAGAAAATGTGTCCAAATTATGTTTTCACCTTTCATGGATTAAATAAAACCCCATAATAGTCAATTATAACAACTGGGTATCTCTGGCTTTTCACCTCCAGTATCCTGCCATTCTGGCGTTTTGAAATTCCCTGCTTTATTTTGGTTTTGGGCTCTTTTTTTTCTTGTTGTTTCCTTGTCTGGCTTTCCCTTCACCTGCCTGGTTGGAGGGACACAATCAAGCTCTATCATTCTGCCCTCATTTCTGTATTTCTCAGCTATTCTCAAAAGTCCATCCTGGTTGAAGGGTTAAAACACTGCCCAAACTAGTTAGTTAATACCTGAATTGGACCCTTTTTCACACACACACATACAAAAAATTACAAAACCAAAACCCAAAGAAATTAAAAGCCACCACCACCAAAATGAAAACCCAACCAAGCAACAAAACAAGAATCTATAAGCATTTATTTTCTTTTAATAAAGTTTCTATAGTTTAAAGCCACATTGCCACCTGTCTGGGAGCGACCTTGTGACTTTCTGTAGAAGTTATTCCATGCCTCAAAGGCCAGGTATTGTTTCAGTAACATGAATCTTGGGTGTGTAAGCAACTCTGTTACGTTAAAGCAAGAACAGCTAAGCTGTAGTATAAATATATATATAGGTTTCTGAATTAGAGTTTGAAGCTTTGATTTTTCTATAGACTTTCTGTACCATGTTTTTTCCTTGCAATCCTACCGGAATGAATTTGAGAGACCACAGATTCTTACCAAATTGTTGTGGTTGGTTGCTTCTGGCCCTTGGGGGGCCCTATCTGGAAGACACAGGGAATTTTTTCCTTCTACAGATCATCAGTGCACAAAGGCCACTGGTAGCCATAAGAAGGAAGTAACACTTTGTTAATTAGTGATATTTTAACGGCATAACATATAAACCAGGGTAGTGTTCAGTTTCTGCTATGATTTCAGTTGTGTTTCCAGGTACTGTAGAAGACACACAAAATAAAAAGAAACTTTCTGAGTATTAGCACTGGTTCTTTTGATACCATAAGTAAGAATTTACAGTTATGAGTCAGAGAAATTAAACCATCATATGGATTGGAAAGTGGAACACAAATCCAATAAAATACCATGTCTTTCCTGCTGTTTGATAAATTAGAAGTTTACATTTCCACACATGAATATAATCTGCCAAGTAAAATTACTTTACCTGCTGGCAGATATTTTGCTTATCTGTAAATACTGAGCTTTTCCATATAACTTGCTAAATCTGGATTCTCTCAAGATATTGAATATGTTTATTTTAAGCCAATACTTGCTGTGTAAACACATAATCTGGCTCAACTCAAATTTTATTAACTATTTTCTGAGCAAAATATATGATGTAGTGGCTCATGTTGATTGTAAACAACTCTAAAATGTAGTTAAACCTATTTTTCTTGAGAAAGTAATTTCCCCAAGAGCAAAGTTGTCTAATATTTTTCCTGCTTGTGGATTTTTAAATGTTGGTTCCTTGGTAGCTCATTTGTTCTCATGGCAATAAGCATGATTTCTTAATTATTTCCACAGATCCCTAAATCCAAAGACCCCAAGGAACAAAAATCACAGCATCCCATTAAACCACGTACCTATTAGTAATTCGTTGGTGTTTTTAATCACCTTCCTTTAGAGGTCAGGGTGTTTGATGAGATGACTACTGAAGGTTTGGATATGCACATTAATCTTTTTTCAAACTGGCAGATTTTCCTCCTCATGCCTGAGGACCCAGGGAACAGGCACGTGTCTTGTGAGTGAACTCCTCCTTAAAGATTGATCACCACAGAAACTACTTGTTCTAGAAACAGCATTTTTAAAAAATATCTACCATCTAAATTACTTGTACATGAGGCTTTGTATCTGTTGTGAATCTTGTTTCTGGTGGCTTTGGTGGGTATTTTTTTTTCCAGAGGACACTACTTAGCTTTCCTAGTCACTGCTTTCTGGCATAGTGCTCTATACAGCCTGAGGATATATCCCACGCTTGTGGTGTGCCAGAGTACTATCACATGTTTGAATAAATTGAAAGAAGGATGCCTAGTTGAGCTTTAAATAGAAATGTCTTCTTCAGGGCACAGTTTAAAAATATTCTGTAGTGAACATGTTGTGCTTCATGCAGTGTGTACATGTGTTTGAGTGTGCAAGTAAAATCTGTTTGCATTTTTATATCAGTATCAGTGCCTTTAACAGTAGAATCATAACCTTTGGGAACTTGTTGAACACAGAACAAATAGCACGTCCGATATATTCTCCTACAGAGGTACTCTTAGCAATCGCTACACTTATCCCCATGAACACCCCTCCTTCAACCTCCAAAAATTATCACCTCTCTTTATTTGTATTTATTTAGCATCTCAGGTGGTGGCTCCAAATTACACAGGCAGCATTTCACTCTTTGTACTCATACTAAAATGTGTATATTTGGAATCTATCTGCTGCAGATCAAACTCTTTTAAAAATATGTATTCTAGATCAAATATTTAAAAGATTGGTTTTGTTTTTTTGTTGTTGTTGTTGTTGGTTTTTTTTGTGTTTTTTTGTGGTTTTTTTTAATAAAAACTGAAGTATGTCTCAGTCAAAATTTTCCAGGCAGCTTCAGAGTTTGACTAAACCTGAATAATAGCATGCAGAACCATAGAATGTTAAGGTGTTGGAATGGATCTTAATGGTCATTCAGTCCCAAACCCCCTGCCATGGGTAGGGACCCTTCCCATTAGACCAGGTTTTTTTAAGAATTTTCCCAATTTGGTGTCAACATGAAAATGTATGTATGAAATCTTTCATGACACACATGGTTATTATAGAATATTTTTGAATTAGGTTGGCACTTGTATGGAATAGCTTAGCTGGCAGGGCCAGAGGTTGCAGCTCTGTCATTTCCCTTTTGGACAGGTCTTGGTTACTTTCTTTACTTTTCATATTTTTCTCCAGCAAAACATATGTTTTGTTTTGTTTTGTTTTTTTTTTTTTAGTTTGTAAAAACCTTTGGGGCACAGTGTGAAACCACTTACATGGGGTGAAAGGGGTTTTTTAATGGACAGCAAAAGCTCACAGTATGAGCATGGTGCTGGTCTGCCTCGTGAGTCATAAAAAAGCAAGAAACTGTAAATGATGCATAACTTTTTAATGACTAAATCCTAAGAACAAACTTCTAATATTTGATTAGAGAGGCCTAATTTCACTTTAAATTCTTTATGCATTTTATTGTATAGCCATTGTTTTTGGTAAAACAATTAAAGATGTTTCATCATTGCAAAATGCAGTTATCTTATTAGTTTAATTGTGTATTTAGTCCATTCCAATGCTGTGCAGAATAAAACATTGAACATCTCCCCTAAAGGATGTTTATTGTAGCAGTATTTCCAATGAGATGTAACAGAGCAAGATAGCAAGCCTGAAATGAGACCACAGGCCTCATGCAAGTGATTTTCCTAATTTAGTACCATGTGCAATGTATTCTTTTAAGGCCACATCTTGAGCCAATCCACCAAAGAAAACTGGAGACCTTTAATTCAGATGCTACATTTAAGAAAGATATGTTTTGGGTTCCTAACAAATACTTTTCTAAAAAGAAAGGCTTCCAGACCATTTCTGATGCAGAGGAGAAATACTATAAATGCAACCTTGAAAAATTAATATTTCTGGTATCTACATGGTTGTTCAGTAAAAAGTATTGAAAACATTGTTTAATTTTTTTGAGAAGTTTGTGTGTGACCATTCTGTAGGAGTATACATTATACAAGATTATACTTAGGCAAAGGCTGTGGTACTAAGATATAGAAAGTAGATTTTGTGTTCCAAAGAAAAATACAGGAAAAAATCAAGCTTGAATGTAAAACCGTTTTGTATCCCTGCCACACTGTTTGAAAGGAAGCTATTCAATGTAACACCTCAATGGTTGTAACAAAGTTAACAAAATAATGTGTTTTTAAATGAATGGGATATTTTTATTTCCACGTACTTAATAAAATGCTCTCAGAAAGCCAACAAGTAAAGGATTTTTCTCTGACTTAGCTATGGATTCACCTGTAGTAATATTGCTAGAAAAGATGGATACAGCTTGAAGCACAAAATGTTGTCTTGAACTTGAGAATATGGGTTAAAAGATGACTGCTATACAAGAGGTGGGGTGTTGAAGTGGGGGTTGTATCAGTAGAAATAACCATTCCATTTGGAATTAGAAACCCTGTGTTCATCACTGCCTCACGGATTCTTTTTTTGATTTCATCATGCTCAGGTATGCAAGAGAATGAAGTTCAGAGCTTTATTTTCAGTGATGTGCTGACAAATATTACTGTGCTTTGTGCTGGATGACATCTGCAGCTCATGCATCATCCTTTACAAAGGAAACATGAATGTATCTGTATAAATTAACCAAGTGGACTCCTCAGTGCATCATAAATCTGCCTGTTTGGGGGAGAACAAGGAATTGTGAAAGGACTTGCAGGAAGTTTTTCAAGCATAATGCATGTGCTTTCTATTTTACTGTGTGCATAGAGCAGAGCTACCTCTCTGGCAGGTTATTTAGATGGTACCCTCTTTTAAATAATCTGGTTAATTAAAAATTATCAGTTTCCATTTATGGGGAGAAAAGAGTTTGTTAATAATTAATAAATAATTTTTTCAGATTAAACATCTCTTACATAATTCAGAAAACCCAAAAAGTTAACTGGATGAAATAAAAACATTTGAGTGTATTCACAGATTCCAAAATTTTATGGCTGCTTAAGGTAGGAATTTGTTCATGTGATTTTAAAACAAATATTTAGAAACCATTGATTTTAAAATAATTATCCTGACTGGTTTTTAATTAATTATCTTAACTGGTGCAAGCAATCCAGGGAGGATTTACAGTGTGTGTAGCAGATGGCATCTGTTTTCTTTGTGTAGAGGACACGGTGTTTGCACTTTGTTAAGGGTGGCTGGCTGGCTGCAGAGTGAGGAGGAAAACAGGTTGTTCACTGGTCCTGGCTGGTCTGTGCCACATCAGGTGAACCAGGTGCAGGAAAAAGGATTTCTCCTCTTTCCTGGGAGCCTCAAGGTGTGTAGGGAGAGCATTCCAGAGCACAAGGCAATGAAGGCTCCTGGTGTCAGAGAACACCAAGTATTGCCCAGACTGGTGCTCCTTAAAGGCAGCAGGGCAAAGAAAACCACATGGGAAGTTGTAAAGTAGACATTTGTGGAGTTATTGGGCTAAGATGAAGCCCAGCTGAAATAATCTTCCCTGCAGGACTCTGATGGGTGGGGAACAAATGTATTTAGCAAACACATACAGCCTCCAGAGTCCTGGTCTTTATTATTTCTCTTAAAGATTTATTACCCCTGTGGAAGAAATAAGTCAAAGTGAAAAGGTTGTTTCTGTTGCAAAATTGAAATCATAATTGAAAAAAAAAAAAAACAAAACAACCCAAAAAACCCCAAAAAAACAAAAAACCCATAAAAAAAGGTAGTAACTAACAAAAAAAAAAAAAGTTTTTGTACCAGACCGGTGTAGATTAGTAAACCTGAGGGATTTCAGGTGATATTATATTGGCTTCATTTCTTAGCTAGGTTTCCAAGTTTGCCTTTTTTAACTTATATAAGAAAAAAAAAAAAAACAAAACCAAAAAAGGTAGGAACATTCCAGAAATGCTTTTAATGAAGGAAAAAGTACAAGAATATGCAGTGTTATGGTAACATATGTTGTTATGTGCTGCCATTTGACTGTAAACTGTAGGCCAGGCCTACTTTCTGAAACAACAAACTTCCAAGTGGCTCAGAAATATTGGTTCACCCTCATGCAAAGACTTTTTAATCCCTGAAGTGTCATTCTTGCTCTCATTAATCCACTGTCTTCCCCTCTAATGGACAGTGCTAGCTGCTTGGGCTGTAGGAGACAATCCTGCTGCATCCTGCTGCCTTTTTCCTTCTTTTCTGTTTTTCCAAGAGCTTGTGGGCAGCATCCGAGTTCAAATGTCTTAGCAGTACAGCTTGTTATCAAAAAGTTATTGACAAACTGCAAGATCACAGCAGTGTGACTGGTGGCAGAGCTAATGGGGTTCCTTTGAAAGACAAAGGTTCAAAGAGGCTTTAGGCAGACGCATTTTGGCCAAGATGTAACAAGGTTTGATAATGGCAAACCCCCGCCTGAAGAGTGCAAACATGAGAAATGAGAGGAAATTTCATGTTAGAGCGACTGTTAATGGTAATAATGACATGAGGTTAAGCCATTATAACTCCTGCCTGAATCTTAATGAGTACCTTTGGATAATTAGATTTGGTAACTTGCTGAGCTCCCTCTGAAGGGGAGTGTGGGTGGTGCTGCCAGGCTAACATCTGAAATTTGGTGGTGCTGTAGGAAGCCCTTTGCTGGCTGGGAGCTGGACAGGATGCCCCACATTCTGATCTCTAGCACTGGCAGTCTGTGCTTCCATGGCATTTGTTGAAGATAAAAAATGTCAGCCTACGTAATTTATTAAATAAATACATTAAAAAAGCCATGGATGTTGTATGTGCAGAGGAGGAAAAAGGAGAGAATTTCTAAGTTCAGCTTTGTGCCATTGTAAATCCACTGAGATCTGTGTTTCTATGCATTTAATGGATGTGTGAAGTACATTGAAGTACAATGGTTATTGGTCTGATGGATGACTGACACTATTATTCATTATGCACTTCATGGGTGAGGCTGCCAGACAGACTTTACTAATCCAAGAAATTTTACAAAGCTTTTCTTGGAATAATCAGTCTACAAGTTTTATAAATCTGTTTATGGTACAAGGCACTAGACTTGTAGCCATCAATAGCTATAAGTACAAAAATACCCAAAAAACAACCAAATTTCTGCTTTCTTAAAGTTCCCTGTTCCGATTTCACAGGTTCTTTTTGTGAAGGTGTGATTCAGCATTATTTTGCTGCATTCCACAGTTGCAGAGTGTTTGTATTGTTTTTTTTTTCTAGGCTGATGGTGAATGTGAAGTTCTCTAGGTCTATTGAACAGCTCTGCCATATGGAGCCTGTAATTTGACTCTCAAAATTAAAGGCAGTGGTTGAATTTGGCAATTACAGGTTGGATTTAGAGTTACCTTTCTAATGAAGTGATTTTCATTTTCCACATATTAAAAGTGTATTTTCAGACTAGAAATGGGCCTATATAGACCTTCGTTGAGGAGGCAGATTTTCCCTGAATAAAGCCATATTCTTGAGTGTTTTTGCCCACGTACTGAAGAGGAAGAATCTCTCTCACTATGTATATAATGTCAAATAAAAAATACTGGAAACAGAAGCATAAATTTTCCAAGGTAAACATTTCTCAAAAATGAGTGTAAGGTAGCTATTATTTCAAATTAGGAAAATGGAATGTTTCTTATCAGAAATATGGTTTGTTTAAATAAAATAATAACATTAACAAAAAAAACCCCAAAAATAAAAGAACACACTCCCTCCCCCCAAAATAACAAAACCCCCCCCAAAACCATCTAGCAGTAGATGCATAATTAGCATAATCTAGCAAAGATTAGGTCAAAGGTGTAAGTGACTGAAATAAAAAGAAACACTATAGAAAACTTCCAGAAAATTGTAAATAGTGGTATATGTTCTTAATATTTTTGTAGAAGAAGAATCTATTTTTAGGTGATCTGGAGGTATGAAACAGGGTACGTGCTTGAGAGCTCCAAGACATGTAGTTTCTGTAGGATTTCAACACAAGTACAACATTGTACTTGAGTACAACTCCCACTACAGTGTCAGCATCAGAACAACATTAGATCTGAATCAGCTCCTTGACCTTAAGTGTGGCAGTGCCCGGGGGGAGATGCAGATTCCTTAGTGGGCTTAAAGAAGGGACGCTAAACCACAGCTGAAACTTCTTGTCAGTTCAAATGTATCCTCAGTGACTGCCAGAATTGTTTGGTTTGGTTTGGCTTCATTTTTTTCTATTCTACTGTGATGAAGATGTGTAGGACAATCATATAAAAGTAAATTTCAAAATAGAAGCAGCTGCTTCTATTGATGCAACTCAGCAGCTACCCTTCCAATGGAAATTTTCCAATTTTAAGTAGTAATAACTGAACAAAAGAGAGAAGAAATGTCAAAACTGAGTCAAAATTTATGAACTGGTGTTGCACTAGTACTCACATACAGTGTTTTTGTCATTGTTTCAGCCAGTAGCAGGGCATGTCAAATCACATCAGCAGATGAGAGAAGGTGAAGAAACCTAGTGCTGATTCCTTGCAAGCAGTGCAGGATAATCCAGGTTCCAGTTTATTTATGCCCCATTGATGACATAAACTTACATTACTCAGGGAAAATGCATTATTCACAAAGGAGAGTGTGCATATTTTTGGAGGGTATTTTTTTAGATTTTTATATAACCTCAGCTGCTGGATCGCATAAATTAGCTCGTGTCTTTACAAGCATTTATTTACATAGTGAATTTAAAAAATTGACTCTCCAAAGGTTTTGATTTAGTCTGTAATCTGTTTGCATTCATTGTGAGACTTCTGTGGGAATACTGAAAGTCTTTTCTTTAAAGTGCTTTTTCCATTGCAGCCTGGTGGGCTACTCTAACTGGTGAAACTTTGTGATGTACTAAATAGAGCATGGCAAGAAATGGGTCTAGTTTGTCACTTCATCTCATTTTGAAAGCTGAAAATGAATTATTTAAGCAATGAGATAGTATGGACTTTGCATCAGTGCTGATCAATGCCCATTCTGGATGTTTGCCTTGCTTCCCACCACATGTGAACAGTACAATAACCAGCACTAATTGACAAGCTAATGGTACTTATAGAGATTTGACATTATTCTTTCTCTTGATGTTTTTTAAGAGTTTCTTCCACTAAAAGTTATAGGTGATGAAAACGCTGCAATCTTATTTCCAAGATGTGCAATGATCAAATGCATTCAAAACCAGATGTTATCTGGTAGGCTTTCTTAGGACTTTTTTTTTCTTTCTAATTACATATCTAAAGCTCTTGGAATTTGTACATTTGCAGTTTGAACTTTCTCTTTTAGCTTTTGTATTTTCTGCTATCTATTTGCCAGTTTTTGATTTGCATTGTGCAGCTGTCTCTAGGGCAGGTAAACTGGCATTCCTTTGGATGGAAAATAACCGGCTGATGCAGTCCTGGAGCACCCCTGATTGCTCCAGTGGCTGGAGACACTCGGTTTGTGTCACCAGGCTGGAGCCAGTCTTACCATGTCCAGCTGTAAGCACTGCCCTGCAAATCTGCTCCCTTGGACTGCATCACTTGCTGTTGCTGTGATGCTCTGACAAGGCTGTCAGGTGGACCCACCTGTACATTTTTTCCCCAACATAAGCATTCCAAAAACACCCAAGGAGCTTTTTAAAACTCTTTCGTTAGGATTTTACTTAAACAGAAAATGAACCTGCGAATTTCACCTGGGCAAAAAGGAATAAATTAAAATTGAAGATTTAGCAAAAAATTCTCTCCCTGTGTGCTGTTTCTATTCAGAGAAAAATCCTTTCCTTTTGCTTTACTTTCAGTCCTGTAACTTTTAGTAGCTTTATAGGTTGTAAAAAGCCTATGTGGTCTCTTCTGAAACCCTCAGAAAAGCCTACATTTTCATTGTCTCTGCAACATGTCTTTGTGTCTGCTTTTCCATTCCCCAGATACACATGGTCAGTAACTTCTTGGAAGGAGGAATTTTCCTAGGCAGACTGTAAAGGGAATTACACAGTCCAATATGCTAGAGCAGGAAAAGCAAAGTCTCTCAGTAAGACAATGCATGTGCAATAAAATGTGGTTATACAGATTTTAAAGTTATGTAAGAGTCCATAGTTGGGGGGAGGGAAGGAATAAGAAATTTATTTAACCCATTGTATTTCATACACTAAAAAAGAATTGCTAAAGAAAAAAAAAAAAAAAAATTAAAATGTCTCCCTCAGTCTGTAGAAGCTCAGAAATGGCTTTGCTTTTATTGCTTCTCAATTTATTCCTGGTGGTGCTTGGGGAGGCAGAAGGGAAAGGGTCTGTGCCAGGGCACAGCACTCACTGATTTTATATCGTTTGTGTTGTGTTTTGCACATCATTTGTAAACGACCCAAGCACATTCAATGGTTTGGGAACATCAACTCTTTTATGCATTGGCCTTTGGGCTTACTTAATGGAGTGTTTTAGAAAGTCTTTATGTTATTACCGTCAAATGTGGGCTAAGCCACTGTAAAAGTTAGGTTTTACCTGGATGGAAGAATAGGAAACAAAATATGATACTCATTGCCCTAGGATCATTGTAATCTGTAAGTGATCCAGCCCTCAGGTATCAATACACAAAAGATCCATTTTCTTCTTTCTGGTCTCTTAAAACTAGATATAGATATTTCCTGTCTCCTTTTTATACTGAAAGCTATTTTTGTTTAAGCAAAAATTGTTCCTTTCTGAGTGCAAAATCAGTAATGAACTAAAGCTAAGTAGTCTCATGACTATTGCTCACTCGTAGCTTCAGCTAAAACCTCAGGTTGTTCTGCTTATTTTATCACAACCTCCTGTCATTTCCCCTGTCTCTTATTCTTTTATATCTCTGCTGCAGAAATCTCAGCATTTTTTACAGTACATTTTGATTTCATCTTCACTACTTCCAACGTTCTCCCTTTCTGCACATCCAAAATGTTGACATCATAATCAACTGCATTGCACTGATCATAGTTCCCTCCTTCCCAAATTGTTGATCAAGATTTCCTCTTTCACATACAGATCATGTTTCTCTTTGTGCTTTATGTATTTATTCTAAACTGCTATCTGGCTGATCCTCTCCACACTGTTCCCTTCTCTCCCCAACTTCTTTTCCCTCTAGCACCTGGAATATATTTGTCTCTGTTAAATGTGCAAAGCACAGCCATCCTTCTCTTTGTAAGCACTTTTAATAATCTGTATGTTTGGCAAAGCCTGTAAGTGTAGGCACCCTTTGAAGAACCCATTTACAGTGTAAGATGAGGTTTTACTCTGGTTCCCTTCAGCACCTGATGACAAAAGCACTTCTGTCATCTCTCCATGGTGGGTGCCTTCAGGGGAATGGAGCTGATGAGACTCTGAGCTCTGGGCACTGTGTTTGGATTCCTTTGAACTTTTAATTTCACTGTCTGCCTCAATTTTAGCTGATGTCCCAGGAAAAAGGGAAAAAAAAAAAAAGCTCCTTTTACCCATCTGTTAATACTGTTTTTAAAACATTATGGGATATTTTCTTTCATGAAACACTAGATGAAGTTCCTAGGTTTGTGTTGCAGTTTTGAAGATGAGGTGGTTTTTCTGATTGCATTTCATTTTAAAATCTAGAATTCTTCCAAATGTTTCCTCAATTGACTTCTTAGTCAGCATTGGCACTGAACTGGCCTTTGGGCCACTTCCAGATGATTAATAATATCAATGTCCTAGGCAATATTGAACTAGAATTGTAGAACCCTGCATGTCTGTTTGAAATCTACTGCTTCTGTGTCCTCCAGCAGCAATGCTTCTCTTTGCAGCTGTCCACAAATATCCCTGCTTAAAAATGTGTACTTCTGCAGTGGAATGTTTTGAGTCATGTGGGTTTCTTTTCTCCCAAGACCAACAGCTAATGCACTTTCTAGTAAATAAAGATGATAGTTTGTCTTGGCATTTGGTTGATAGTCAAAATCTTGAGTTTTTAGTAAAAGATTTTTAGATCCTGTTTGACTTATACATTCAAGTTTGAACCTTCACCTCAATTTCCATGACATAAGGAGCAGAGTCCTTAAAGATTTAATGTAAGAGTTTATCAGCCAACTGGTAGAATGGTGTTTTATTGTAGAAATTAGATAAAATGCTACCCTGAAAAAGTCTCTGCATTTGGAGAGCCTAATTTCATTTTGATATATTTAGAAAGATGCAGTTACATATTCAGGGGGAGGACAAAGGTTCTGTCATTTCTCAGTTACTTGTGTGGAGAACTCTTAGGAAAGTGGAGATGCTCTGGAATAGACAAACCCACAAGGTTTCTCACAGCATTGCCACACTAAGGCTCCTTGAAGCTTCTCGAAAATACCTGGGCTTTTTTGCAGAAAATGTTAGCCTTAGGGGAGCAAAATACTTCTTATAATTGCTAATTGATCTTAAAATATTTCCGATTCCATTAAGTACGGAAAAACTGTGCAGAGGTTGAGATCTCAATTAAGATTATCTTGCAGCAATACTTTGTCATTTAAGTATTAGAAGATTCATTTGCTAATAACATTTTTATTAAGAAAGACAATCTTACAGGGAAACTTATTTGACACAGGCTTTTTTTTGGTGCTGTTGTTGTTGTTTACAAGCTGTGCTTGAATTATTGCAGCATTTCCAGTGCAAGAATTCGGATTCTTCTTCTTGTGGGTTCTTGTCTAAGCAGATCCTACAAGTGAGCTATAGCCAAGCTCCCAAACAGAATAATATCCATGTGAGTGTGTGTGCACAGGTCTACAGCAGCTTTCAAGACAATGTATAGATAGATGTTTCTAATTTTAATGGTGCCTTTGAGCAAGTAACATTTCCACTCTTCATCCAGATTGAAGGGCCATAATTTTAATATAGTCTTCTGTACACTATCACATTCTTTCCAATCCATTTCACAGGGAAATTGGCCATTGTTAGAAAGATATTCTTTGCATGGTTTGGTCCATCATTGTCACACTATTAACCTTCAAATATTATGCACACAATTGACATAAACTAAAAGAAGCAAATCAAGATGTTTTCCCTTATTTTTGCCTTCTAGATGACAGGCATTAAATAACATCCTCTTAATCTGACTGACAACAGAAAACAAACATGATACTTGTATATTACAGAAATTAGCTACGGGAAGATATTTGAAGATGTCACTGTTAGAAGCGTGTTTCCTTTTCCCTGTAAGTACTGTAACAAATGACTGCCTAGACTTGAGCACTGACCTGTGGGCCAGCCAGCCTTCCATGGGGAGGAAAAGTGTGTTCAGGTCTGCTGGCTGTAGTACTAACCCACATCCAATAATGTCATTGTTTGCTTTGATAAACTCCACAAGCTAGGCTTTGTTATTTCCTTATCATACTTTTATAATCAAAATGAAATAAAAATTGAAGAACTGAATACAGTGCTGGAAAATGTTCAATATATTTAAAAACAGCAGCTATTGTTGTCAAGCTCATCAAACCTTTGAAGTATATGTAGGTATGCTTTGTCTTAAGATAGAAGCCATGTAGATCCCAGTTTACAGGAATAATTGAGCCAATTATATTTTGCCTTTATTAAGGTCACTGAAGCTGTTAAAGGAGAAATTTTGTATTGGATATATAACATGCATAAGAACCTAATACTTTCTCCCTGCGTAATTTAGAAAAGTTTGGTCCTGTCTTGAAACTGAAGATGACTTTTTTCTCTTAGTTTTCCAGTTATTTCAAAGGTTACCTACATATTGGAGGGCTAAGTCTGCTACATGGTCTTCATGGTCCCATAGGCGACTTATTCCTTAATTCTTGCACTGATGCTGTGAACATAAAAAAAAGGGTCTCCCCTTTAAAACTACTTCCCTGTCTCTCATCCCAACAAAACAACCTTCCTGGAAATGGACTTCTGCAAGTTCTCTTAGGTCTTCTGTCACATCAAGAAGGGTTCTGCTACTCTGCCAAATTGGCATGGGGAAAAAACTCCTATTTCCTATTGCCAATGAACAGTGTTGACTCCCTGCTTTATAACCTAGGCTGTGTTGTGCTGTGCCCCACTCTGAGTGTGGCTTAGGGGGCAGGGAAATGGGAGATGGGAAGAAACAGGTATGAAAGGAAGCAGGTCCAGGGTATTTATTCTACCATTCATCCCCCCCATAAATCACCTTCTCAGGCCATTGTCAACAGAATGCTTTTTCAAGGGCTAACAAACACTAGTCATTATTTTCCCAATGATTGAAGAAAACTGCTGGTTTTCTTTTCACAAAGTGAGCAAAATTTCTGACTGGAAAGTCACATCTCAGCATTAGATACAGTTGTTTCATAGGCATGTCTAAGGGGTTCTGAATGCCAGTGTGTTGTGGCAATAAAAAAAAAAAATAGGCGAATGTGTTTTGTGTTTATATAAAGTTTTGAAGCAAGTCCTAAACTAATGTATTTCCTTTAAAACTGTTCTGGTTTTGTGGGCACTCCTTATCAGTGGATGGAGACCTGGGAAGGCTGGAAATGTTCCTACAGTAAAACATTTTTAATGGTTTTCATTATTTAAATAAAATGTAAGTATATGCTCTAAATTAGGTTTCTGTTGTGCTTAACTACCAAACTTTTGCCATGAGATTACCAATTCTGTCAACACCTGATTGTAATTAGTCTTATCTCTGGTACCTCAAAATTAAAAAATCACTGTGTTTGTTTTCTGGATTTTGTTTTAAAGACCTAAGCAGCAAGAGAAGTTCTTCTTTTATTTCAGAAATTCATAACAGCTGTTTGTCAATATTTTGAAATAGGAACAGAGAAAGGCATGAAATATTAAAAGTGTGCCAAATCCCATCCTTTCTGCAAGCATGCCTTTGATTTCAGTAGTTTCAGTTAGTCTATGTTATTTATATTTTTCCAAGAAGAATAATTTAAACATTCATATTCCTAGATCTCAGTTAAATATTTATCTAAGTTTATAAAGCTGTTTCTGCTGATTAGTGAGCTACCTGTTATGGGAGAACAAAGAAACTCAAAAGGCAGCAAATTAAGGTCACAGGTCAGTGTTCAGGCAAAATAGAGCTGGGCTACCAAATGATTTTCAGTTATTAAGCCAATAAATCAGGCAGATGTTGATAGATGCAAGCACTGGGGCAGTGTGTCAGCCTCATGGAAAAATTGTTTAACAGATTCAGGTGATCAATGCTGTCAGAACCTTGCATGTGGAAAAATAAGATGACAAATTAAGCTGTAAGGCTGTGACACCAGAGATTATTATGTGCCCCTTCTTCCCACTCCCCACCACTGCCACCATTGCTTTACATCTAGCCTAAAAGCAGAAGCACACAAATAAATAAATAAAATTATGTATCTGTCCATTTATGTCCCTTGGAAAGCCCACAAGTGAGGCAGAAGGCTAATGGATTTTCAGAGCAAATGCAACCTGCTGCATAAGCCCTGATTGAAGAGCTCTGAAGGGGAAGGGAATAGATAAAGGGGGTATTGAATTATTAATGGACTCTATGATAGTGGTCTAATTAGAGCTAAAGAGTTATCACTTTTTATTAATGGCACGATGAAAACAAAAATAACCCATCAAAAGTCATTAGGATAGAAATGATCCTAAAATTGAAAACCTTTTCATGGCAAAAAGCACTGTATTATATTTACTTACAGGAATTTCTGGGGTTTGCATATTGTAAAATATGTGGCCAAAAAATATGCCAAACTTTTTTTTTTTTTTTTTAATTACACCAGCACAGTATTCCACTAATTGTTGTTGAAGCCTTACTGTTTTCTCAAAGTGAAGACACTTAAGGCTGACAACAAAAAGTGGTCTCTATTAAAAAGAATGTCTTTCCATTCAATGTATGTATAATCATGAGACACTGAAGGCTGAGTGCCATGCTTTTCAAGTTTTTTGGGGTTTTTTTAAGGTAAAGGTGTTTAATAATATGTGCTTTTTGGAAACTTGAAAACTGGGTCCAAGGGAAGCTCAGTGTGGTTTTCCTGGGAAGTGGAGGCATTGGTCCCCAGCTGGGCACAGCAAGCTCTGGGCTCGCCAGCTCCCTCTGCACCAGTGCCTGGCACTGGAGATCCAAACTGTGCTGAGGTGTGAGGGACTCAGTTTTCCTCCTGGGCCAAGCAGGAGCTCTTTCCTGATTTCCCTGATGCAGTGTGAGATAAGACATTGTCTTTGCAACAGTGCTGGAAAAGCACGTGTGCAACGCACAGCGAGATGCACAAATTGTCAAGCATTCAGCTAATTTGCAAGCTGTTAAATATCACAAGGCTGCAGGAGTGATGACTTTATGGGAAAAATTATCTGAGGGAGACAACAAAAAGCATTCATGTCTGTCTTAGGGTATACCTGAAAGCCAGCCTGAACTGTCATCAGGACGTTTAAGATGTTTTCAGTAGTTACTCTGCCAGAGATATCAGATTACTGCTGTTACCTGTCTCATAGATGGACAGGAAAGTGCTGTGTATGTGAGTTTTTTGCCAACAAGCTCTTCCAGAGAAAAAGAAATTGTTCTTTGAATGACACCAATTCTCTGTTTGTTTATCTGTCCCTGATTCTTTTCTTTAATGGTCTGTCCTATGCCCTGGCCTCAGCATGCTCAGATGGTGGATGGAATCTCTTTGTAGAAGCCTGGAGACAACTGCCTTTCTCAAAATTAAACTAAGTTATTGGATGGAAAATATATATATATGCCGAAATATATTTTTTTCCTAAATTCTCCCTCAGGTCTTTGGTTCAGTTCATAGTGCCAAAGTCATGGTTGATAATAACTGATAATGATTTGAGAGGAGTGAGTAGAAATCTTCTAGTTCAACTCAGAATTTTTAGAAGAAAATATAAACAGGCAAAATGTACCTTACTCAGGGGTTACCTTTCTTTATTTTCTGTATTTAGCACAGGACAAAACAGCTGCAGTCTGATCCCAAGCCACTCAGGCTGAATTCAGATTGGCAGTGCATGCCTTACTGTGAGGTGTCAGGGTGAAAGCAAAACTCTTATTGGCAAACAAGAGCACAAATGCCTGTGCTCACCACCCATGAGCATGACCACGCAGAACATTTTGCTGTCAAAAAATAGCACTGCTATACAGGAGTGTCTGTGTGGCACAGCTGGCCTGGGGGGCAGTGTTTGCTGCAGCTGATTACAGATGTGCTGCCCCACACACCACCTTTTTTTTCCTCAGGTAAGCCACAAAAGGGAGCTCTGCTACATTATTCACTCAAGTGCTGTGGCAGAGGTGCTGGCAATGTCAACAACACACTTCTGGCCCCATGATGTACAAGCTGCTCCATCACACAGCTGTCACACAACTGTCTCTTGGATCTCCTGGATGATGATTTTAGGCTTTTTCAGGCAGTTCTATTTCTTCTTGTTTTGTATAGGGGGGAAAAAAAGCAATAAGAAGGGATAGAAAACAACAATTCATTAATATCATACAGACTCGTGAAATATTGCTTCCTCTGAGATCCTGCAATAATATATGAGCAACATAGATCAGTTTGTGAAGTTAATTTCTTTCAAGAAATTCTGTGTGTTGCAGGAAACTGCATAAATACTCCATAACAGTGCCATTTGCTACACTGAAGCAATAACCATTTATTTTGGTGAGTTCCAGAGTTAAAGTATGAAGGTCTTTTATTATTAACCCCAGTGTTCTCTGCTTAGGTTTCTTTCATCTTTGTGGAAACCTGAAAACCTGTTTTTATCAACTCTTAATTTTCATACATAGAGGGAATTGAAAAGAGCCAAGTGGGTACCTTAGGGACCAGGACATCACAGGTGATGTATGTTGTCATTTTAATGGAGACACATTAACAGTTTCTGAATACACAGTGCACTTACCATGTGTGCCAGTAAAAACTGCCTTGAAATTTGGGCTGAAAAAGAAAAATGTAAGTCCTTGGTTTAGCATGTGTACAACAAACTGTCAGAAGACTGCATGTGGTTTTATAATTAAAGGCCACTGTACTTCTACAACAGTGTTGTTAATGAAGCTGCTCTTCCCAGATAGAACTTAGGGTGCTGTACACTATCATTTTAAAACAGTATGAGTACAATGGCAATTTATTAAAATATTGTTAATTCTCTCAATACGACCGTGAGGCTAATTAAATATAACAGGTTTCCTTCTGGGATTGGTTCCACAGTCTGCAGGCTGTTCTTTCACCAGATCCTTTGGGGTTTTCCATCTGTGTGGGAGACCAAGAGCAGCCCCTTGCAACACAATTTTCTGCACTTGGAGAGATTCGTAATTCCCTGTCAGAGAGGTGAAAATTACATTTAGCTCTTGATTGCCTCCAAGAATGAGGGGCAAAAAATTCTTGATCTAAAACTTTGTCTAAATGCTCTTAAAGTTTATTCTCTCTTAACAGTGGGGCTCTGTTTATACTGCTAAGTTAAATATGACTGCAAAAACATGATGGTCCAATTCCTGAGGCCAATTGATAAGAAATTGCCCCTATCCCTCCCTGGTTTAACTCTCTTCAGCTATTATACCCCTGTGGTCAGTTGGGGTCAGCTGTCCCACCTGAGTCCCCTCCCAGCTCCTTGTGCACCTTCAGTCTAACTTGCTGTTGGGAAGGCAGAAAAGGTCTTGGCTCTGAGCAAAGACTGCTCAGTGACAACAAAAACATCCCAGTGTTATCAGCACAAATCCAAAGCACAGCTACTATGAAGAATATTAATGGTACCTAGCCAAAATGAGCACAGATATTACCACCTGGCCTGGAACAAAGTCTCACCATGGATATTCTACTGGTGAAAGGGTATAAATAGGGTACCAGACCCTAAGAGTTTCATGAGATACTGTTTAATTTCTGGGTACCCTGTGAGTAGCACCACAGGCTAAAAATGCTCAGTTAACATCCTTTTAATCAGATCAGTACCAAAGCAGTTTATTGACTCATTAAGGACACATACTTAGCCAACAGTCATTAAACTCTGGTATCAATATCACCAATTAACCCAGTGCATCTCAATATTAAATGTTCAGGCAGTTAAGTAATGCCTAGAAATTTCTAGGCATCCTTTCTGTAGCTA
The DNA here is from genome assembly GCA_034509425.1 of Eopsaltria australis. Classification (NCBI taxonomy): domain Eukaryota; kingdom Metazoa; phylum Chordata; class Aves; order Passeriformes; family Petroicidae; genus Eopsaltria; species Eopsaltria australis. The sequence continues at coordinate 7,925,838 of JAVTVJ010000024.1, forward strand.
ATCCCCAAAAGCTCTCAGCACACCCACACCAAGTTAGGGGCTCCCCACACTTGAAATTCTGGGTGTTGAAGTCTCTCACACTCCTTACACTGTCTTGCCTTTCTTACCCTCTGTTGTCTAAGCCATTTTGCCAGGAGGGCCAGTGGGAGCCAGTCCCACAGAATAACTTCCACCTCTTGTAGACAGATGAATGTGTCTACAACTGGACTACTCAGCATGAAATGTACACAGGTCTAACTTTTCTTTAAAGAACAAACAGTAGTAATAACACCAATATGACAGGCTTGCATTTTAAATGTTTTTCTTCTGGGTACAATGAAACCCCCCACTTTAGAAGGCTCTATCATGAACACCTCTTTAACAAAAAGCTTGAGGGCCTTTCCTTCAACTTTTCTGTATAAGAATTGAAATAGTCCATCAAAAGAAGTGAATACAGGCCATACTCACAGGATTTGATTTACACAAATGAGATTGTGGTCAGAGAAAAGCATATTGTTTTTATTTCAATATATATCTTCTGCAGACTGTTTTCAACAAAGCCATTGAAGTTTATGCCTTTTTTTTTCCCCCCCTTTTTCTTTCTTAGCTCCTTATCTCATATTTTCAAAGGCTGGAAGTAATCACTTTTCTGTTTTTTTAGCCTCAGAGACATTTCTAAATAAGATAGCTTAAACTCTCAGGACAGGCTTGACTAATGCTTCTTTTTTATGACTCATTCCAGTATTCATGTAGGTATTATTTGTAAGCTAAATCTGTGTGTGCCTTCTTCTCTGATGTTTCTGCTCCAGAGCTGAAATGTCTGTCTCCCTGCAATGCCAGCTCTGGAAGCCCTGGTGAATGTTCCACGTACATTCCAACTGCCAACCCATGGTTTAATTTCCTCGTACATCCTGTTGTGTTTCCTCACCGGAGTCGAGCTGGTGGAACATGTTACAAGGAACATGCTTTCATGTCTAGAGATAGGTAGGGTGGGATTCCTGAATTTGCAAGTTTATAAGGCCTGCTTTAAGTCAGCAAATTCTTTTTTTTTTTATATACTGTTGCCAGGAACACTTGTACAGTTGGGGTGATGCACTTAACGCTTTTGTAGAGTATAGAAAGAGATTGAGATCTCAAAGTTCTGGAAGAACTGTTGTCTCTTGGACTGATTTCCTCTATCTCTGTTTCTAAATGTAATAAAGGTGTGCCACACTTTCTTGAATATTTTAATCTTTGATCAAAGCATATGTATAGCAAATAACCAGTAAATTGAGTGCACTAGAATAAATTGTATAACTTCTTTTCAGATTACCCCATAATCTCCAGACAGTGTTTCTTACTTTGAGTACTAATTATCCTGCAATTTAATTGAGCCACAAATTACCCATAATTATCTATTTTCCATGGCAAAACAAAACCTGTAATTATGCTTTTTTCCATGCCTTGGATTTATAGATGGTGTGAACAGAAATTTGGCCAATGTGCACTGGGCTAACAAGAAGAGCAAGTTTATTCTTATAGCCCTAAACTTCTTCACAGCTGTGTAATTTGATTTTAAGAAAGGCAGAGATGTCCCCCAGAGAAGAAAAAACTCCTCTGGGGTGTGAATAGTGGAGGTGTAGTGTAAAGTGTGTATTTAATTACTCTTATCCCTACCACTTAATCCTGGGTTAAGGTGTTTGATCATATAGAGCACTGTAATACTCCAGTTTCCCTCGTACTGTGGATTTTGGAGATGTGAAATGCTTTTCACTGCAGTTTTTTACAGCAGGCAGACAGGGCCTTGAACAGCTCCAGATTGAAGTGACCTTCAAAGGTGCTTAAAGTTATCCATCTATGTCTGAAGCGTAGTAATTGAGATTCAACCTTAGCTTTGCCCAAATTAAATCATTAGGCAACCAAAAACAGACCTAAGAGAATATTCCCCAGAGTAGAATAGGTACAAATCTTTAGGATAATGCAGTCCTAAACATTATATCCTGAGACTTGGCATCTCATTTTACAAAGGCCAGTAGATGACATGCTCTAAAACAAATACAATGCAGGAAAGTCAAAAGCCACATAAAAGGTTTTGAATCATGTCATTCTCTGGTGTGTATCTCTGTTATGTGTCCCATGATGGAGCACCTGCACCAAGGCTTTCTAGAAATGACATACCACAAAAAGGTCAGATATCATGCAATTCCTCTGCTGAGGCATCTGTCAAGTCATGTTTGCCGTCAAAACAAGGTAATGTCCTGAAAGAAAGCAGCATGTTTTGCAACCTTCTGCAGCATATGGCCCTGGAAATGCATGTCAGTGAAGCTAAAGTCATGCCACGTACCTGCTTTTCAGCTGTATTGTGTTATTTGTCATAAAAAGCTGCAGTTGTTTAATTTTTCGTAAACAGTTTTCATGTCTTCACACACTGCTTCACACACTGGATTAAGAGCAAAAGCAGGAAGACTGTGTTCAGTATAGAAATGTGCAATGTCAGAAGAGAATGTGTAATAAACACATCATTAGGCAAAATGTGAGGCTGATTGTCATTTACACAAAGGCCCACATGGACCTCTTCAGCAGTACACAACAATGTTAGTTTAAGCAATCCACAGGAAAGTCTGAATCAGGCCCAAATACTTGAATTTAATTCTAACTAACTAGGAGTCTTCTTTTAAAAATCCTTTGTGTAAATCTCAAATAATCTCTTTCAAAGCCATGCAATGTCCTTGAATGCTAATGTTTTTAGTGGGGAATGTACATGATGAAATGTGTTTTAAAATCTGCATGGATACTACAGTGCTAGTGGCACTAGAAATAAATAGGTTGGACAAAAGATGGAAGGCTCAAATTACTCCTTATTGGCTCCACACAAAAAGAGTCACTGAATTCCAGCGAAATAAAGGCTAAAGCACCTTCTTCCTTTACCTGTTTTAAACATTTGCCAACCAGAAGGAATTTAATTTCTTATTTTATCTCCCCACAGTTCAGAAGTTATGTGTCTTGTTTTATAGGTCAGTGCACCCAAAACTTGGCTACGTCTTGGAGAGGCTGTTAAAGGTAATAGGGAGCTGCAATTTCTAGAGAGGGTGGCCTTTAAACACTAACTGCCTTGCTTTGGGAAGATAATTTAAAACTGCTCCACACAGTGTACATTTAAATGCCTTGAGTGACTACTGCTTTAGAAAAGAACTTGCACTATATGGAACATTAGTTCCTGTCATTTTATGCCTTTTTCTTATTTGGAAAAGAAATAATTTGATTTTTGCATAGAAATAAAGTCATAAAGCTCTAGTGTTTGCAAACTTACCTCCTTGCTTTTTACCAGTTCATTGCTATTCAGGATTATATTGGTATTATTGCAGTGAATTAGAAAGAGATTTTTGTCTGGTAGAAATCAGAACAGCCTGGCTTCTGTGCTACACTCATGGTTTCAATCAAAGTACGATTACATGCACTGTTGTGAATATGTAAATCAGAAAATATCCAGTGAGATAACTCAGCACTTTACGACAGCAGAAACTGGAGGCACTGTGTTCCCATTGAGGAATAAAGGCTGGTAATCACTAGGGCTGAGTGTTGAATCTACAAACTTTGTGAAAAGTACGGCTTGCTGTGTGTACATGTCAAAAATACCATAACATTTCTTGCTAAGTGCAGCAGTACGACAGATCCTTGAACTCAGAAAATCTGTCCTATACTTAAGATCTGTTTTAAAAATTAGGAAACTTCCCAACCCCAAAGCCCTAGGAGTAAATTGAGGAAAGTAGTTTTAGGAAATTGCAGCTCATACAGGAGGAAAAAAGGAGATAGTTTCACTTAGTTAGTCTAGAAAGTATATTAAACAGCAGCTGTCTTTTCAGTTAAGAGGATTTTGTTTGGCTAGTCCTTCAAAGATGGCAAGAGCATTTAAAATGAACTGCTGACAATGGTAAAATCTCAATGAATTATGAATGTAGTGAGAAATCCATGAACCTATTTACTTGGATAAATCTAGACAGAGCATTTACTTTTGAGTCCTCACTTCTTTAGTTGATAATTGGGGCACTCCCAACTTTATTTTGGTTCAAGTTCCCTTTGGAGTACAGAAATAAGCTTGTGGTTCACACAACAGCCTGCCCTACCTCAGACAAGCACAGATCCCCTCACAGCTGAGTTCTTTAAAGTTTGCATTCCCAAGCCAGGAATTCTCTATTATTTGGATTGATTTTTCCATCATTTCCAAGGCTTTATAGTATTTTAAGCTTTTAAGACTGGTATCACAGAAAACAAGACTAGATTCTGTATTACTCATCAGTGTTACCTCTGGAGTCAGTGAAAGTCTTCTACTTTGAGTCCTTATTCATCAACTTTTGGAAGAATTCAAGAAGCAGAAATCCTATGTTTCTCCTAATGGTGTCTGCACTTTCAGAGTTTTCTGTTTCCCTTTATTTCTCCATATATTCTCCTAATTACAGGTAAATGCAGTGATACAAAATAAATGTACCTTGTCTTTCACTGCTAGCTCATATTTTTAAATACTTTATATGAAGCAGAAAACCTGCCCTTTAAACTCACTATTTTTTTCTCTTCCTGATGTTGGATCTTGAATCTAAGGGGATGAAAACTAAATTTCCTCATCAGCAAAGAATTCTTAATGAGATGAATTGTTTATACGTCTTTTCATAATTTAATACTCAAAACATTCAGAATTACCTGCTCCACAGGGATATTAAAAATATGTATCAAACAGCTCTTTTTCTTCATTTTGTGGTCTTGAGAACTTTTGCAGATGCCAAAAGTATTCCAGTTAAATTGTCTAATATTTCAAAAATCTAGTCTACAATATTTTCATTAATTTTATCCCATATATCTGTTTGACTGTAGGATTCCTTTTAACATCTTTTAGTATCAAAACGACAACAAGGTCTGAATCAGGTGATCCAGTGAAAAGAAGGTCTGGGAAAGCACTATTAGGTGGGTTAAATTTTAATACCTTCTATTTTGTTGCTTGTCTAGTGTTAAACCATAGAGTTTACTGATTATAATAAAGACTCAGTGATTCAATAGTGCTAACAGGTCTCTTTCAAAATTAAAAATTTATTTCAAAATGTTTCAAAAGGAAACTCCATTTTTTAAGCAGAGGGAGTAGGTTAGGAAGCCTTCTTAAAAGTGCACAGACTTACCTTTACATTGCATTTAAATCACTGAAGGAGAAACTAAAGCTTGGATAAAGTGAATTGTATGTGCAGGAAGCAATGAGCTTTGTTTCTGTAGCCAATCAAAATGTGATTAAACAGCTTTATACCTGGGTACACATGGAAATATTAAAATGTAATAGTAGTAAATAGTACCTGTCCTATTATTAACTTGCTGAATCTGTGTTGGACAGATATGATTTTCTGCTGTTCTCCCTAGTGTTTCACAGATTTCTAGTTGTTCCGCAGTGCACATGGTAGGATAAATTCAGCCTTTAAATCTTTCCGGTGGTCACTAAACTCTCTTCTGTCTTGTTTCTTGCCAGAACAAGGGTGAACTCTGTGTTCTCTGGAGACTTCTCTGGTGGTCTGTGAATCTGCCTAGTGGTATAATTCTGATTCTGTAATTCCCAGCTTTAAATTTGATTAAAAAGACAGCTTAAAGTACTTTAAATACCCTTCCGTTATCTGTTTTCCAGATAATGAATTGCTGTGGTTGGTCCTGTAATCAGTCACTAGTGGGAAGAGAGGTGATCTGTGCAGAAAAGTACTTTGCTTCCCATAATAGTATCTGAAAATGGTGATTTGCACTCTCAAGACTCTAATTGTTTTGGCTGGGCTAGGAAGTAGCTTTTCTGAGACCTAGGACAATAATTTTATTCTTAATTTGGCATGACTGTTCCTTACTGCAGAGGCACTGAAGTGTGAGCCTAGATGTGTTTGGTGTCATCACCACAGGATATCCTGGGACAAAGTGAAAAGTGTTGGTAATAGAATCATCATAAAATCATTGAATATTTTGGGTTGGAAGGGACCTTAAAGATCACCCAGTTCCAACCCTCTGCCATGGGCAGGGATACCTTGCACTAGACCAGGCTGCTCAGTAGAACAATCTCAGTCTCCCAGGCAATCATTTGCTCTGTGTGTTGCTGTTTGATTTTGTTTTGTGTTTCTGAGTTGCTCAGGAGTCAGCAAAACATTTGGTAAGACATCCTGCAATTCTGTGTTTTGTAAATATTTGTCATTTGATTTTATGTAACATTGTATTGTCTATCATTCTTCTATTAAGCTGAAAAACAGCATTCTGTAGTACTATTATGTACTATTACAACTATTAAATCACTAGATTGTGAGATCTACTCTGATGATGACTCTGGATAGAATATCCAGGCATTCAGCTCTAAAATGCCCACTTCACTTTTCAGAGAATTTAGGAGCTTTCAGGAAAAACTTTTTTGTTTTCTCTTTTTTTACCTCTTTCCCCTTATGTACTTTTGCAGTTCAGCCTGATCTGAAATACTGTTTCATGTGGGATTGATGGATTTCTGTCTTATTTTATTTGTTGCAGTCAAGAGTCACCAGTCTGGGAGGTGTGGACAAGTCTTTCTAAGGGAGACCAAAGAGCTGTGCAGAATATGTTGAGTAGGCATTCCATACAAATGCATTTTAGAGCATTGCACATTGCACATTCTAATCCTCAGGGGCCAAGGAAATTATACAATCATCACACAGGTTTTTGATAGTTTAGTCAGTGGAAGAAAAATATCTGTAAACATGCTATCAAATTTACAGCTCATTGAAAGTGACAGAGAGATAAAGGAGCGGCTAAAATGATATAATAGAATATGGAACATTGCAGGAATGTATAGCATTTAATCTTGTAAACACAAATGCATGTAACATTTCTGCTCAGTTAATGATCCAGTGCTTAAGGCTGAGCCATAATGCGTCATTGCCAGACACATCTATGAATGTAAAAGATAACATTGTCTAATTAGTTTGGAAGAGGCTTGATTTTTTTAATGTTGGTATTGGTGATGAAAATCTTTTCTGCATCTTACTCTTTTTTACAGATGCTGTTTTCATGAAATTACACGCTTCTAAATTTTTATTGCTATTACATATAACATTCTGCTTTTTGCTGCTTTTATCTAGTTTCATAAATGTAATGGGTATTTCTCTTCCCTTATCCCTTTTATTCCCCTTCCCCCTAAGAAAAAGAAGATGGGAGCTGAAAGTATTGTGAAATTGACTTGAAAGTTAAAATCTTTCAAATAACCGGTCCTGTCATTGACAAATCTTTTTCTTCCACTCTGGTGCTTTTCATGGTAATTTAGAACAAGTTTCAGAAATTTTACAATAATAAATACACTTCTGCTAAAAGCATACATTACACAAGCAATAATTTAAAACTGTTCGTGACATCAATTATATTTTGTCACGGTGAAATATATAACACATTACATTTTATCAGCACAATGAAGAGATACATTCCAGAATCATAAAGGTGGAAATCAAAATGGTCTTTCCTTTGCCTAATGGCTTTAATTGCAGGATACAGTAGAACAAGGTTGCTCCTTTATTTAAAATTTCATTTTATCAACTGTCTGTAACCTGTCACAGTCTGCCCAGTGCATGACGGTTATACCATTCCATTCAGTTCCACCTCAACACACTTATGACAATGTGCCACTGGATTGTTTTCTTCTTTTCCTTCAGGAATGGGCAGGTCCTGCACACTACAGATTTATTAAAATGCTGCCTAAGCTCCATTAGCTACTGGCTGTCTATAGACTTATCATCCATCCATCCATCCATCCATCCATCCATCCATCCATCCATCTATCCATTCTCCACCATAACTGTAATTTTTTAGCAGAGTTCATAGAGCAAACAGAGCTGTTGGAATGTAAGAATGATGGCAGTGCTGTTTGCATGGTCTGGCAGGCACAGTGTATTTTACTGTCTTGGCTCTGTGCCCATATAGATAAGCATTACAAAAGTTGTTTTGGAAACAAATGCTTTTGGCAAAGCTTCTTTCCCTGCATGGATTAAAGACTGTTACACTATTGGAACATAAAGAATCCTAGAGTATTCTGAATGGGGAGGGGCCCACAAAGATCATGAAAGTCCAGCACCTGGCCCTGCACAAGACACCCCCAGAACCCCACCACGCACCTGAGAGCATTGCCCAAAAGCTTTTAGAACTCTGTTAGGCTTGGGACCATCACTGCTCCCCTGGGGAGCCTGTGATATGCAATTATTTTTGTTGTTGTGCCTGATGCATATAAATAAACTGCATATATAGAAATCCAATTTGATAGTTGGCCAAACTGTCCAATAACTATATTTCCTAGAGGTGACCTGAAATAGGAAGCAAAAAACCTGGTTTTCCTCTTGCACATGAAATTAAAAATAGAGGCAAAAATGCATCCACTGTATGAAATGCAAGGTACAAGTGTGCAAATTATAAAAACAAACAAACAAAAACAATTGCAAGGTTTCCATTTCATTTTCAAATTTTCTTTATCACTTAGGAGCAAAAATCCCATTAATATTTTTAAAATGAAAGACCACTCAGGAATTTAAGTGGGTCAGCAATGGTGTGGATGATGTGTCCTACCTCTGGAGTTTAGGAAGGGATGTCCCAGAACACAGACTGGAGGCAGCTGAACCCTCCTAGTGCCTTCAGAGGTCAAATGCTGCCCAGTGGCAATACAGCCTCCTCATTTTAACTTGTTCTGCTTTGGTGAGCAGGAATCTGTTAAAACTTTAAAACAAGGAAAAGCCTTGCCATGTTAAACATCCTTCCTATCACAGAAATGCCTTGAATCTATTCAATTTACCAGTGTGGCTATTTCAACATAGCTTTAGAAAAAAACACCCTAGGGAGGAAAAAGTATATTATAATATAAAAAAAGGAAAATATATGAATGTGTTTCAGTCAGGGAGCAGACATTAAAAAAATGCTTATTTTCATTTTCCTGAAAAGGCTGTCTGTATTTAATGATATTTATGAACATTTAATTAAGACCAATATCTTCTCTCTCAAGTGCTCCTCATAACCAAAATTCAGAGTAGCTTATCCTTGTGATACTTCCATTTATCAGCTTTAGCCTTGAGACTCTCAATGGCTCCATCACTTTCAGCTCAAGGGATCATCAGGATTTTCGATGAGACACAACATTGCCAAATAAAATGAAACAGAAGAACCAAAACCACAACAAACATACAGCAAGCAGTAAATAATTACCTGCCATGGTATTAAACAGTCAGTTCCCTTAGGGGACACATGGTGGGACTAGACAAAAAAGGAAATTCATTAACTATGTAGCTCTGAATGAATAAACAGGATAACAGTTCAAGCTTATCATCTATGATCTTTGTTATAAAATGCAAACATCAGATATTTAAGTGTGTTGAAAGGGTAATTGAGCAAAGCTTTGAAAGCTGGTGTTGCTCTTTGGACACAGTGGTGTTTCCTCGCATAAACTGATGCCAACAGAGAAAAAATCAACCAGCTTAGCTAGAACACAGGAAGTGTATTAGAAAAGATTGGAATTTTGGCAAGTTTATGCTTCTGATCTCTCTCAGACACAAGGTTGTCCACATTCCACTTGCAAAACTATAAAAAGAGAAAAAAAACACCCTAGCAATTTCCATTTGTATGAATAGAAATAACAATTAATCATCAGGCCTTGCAATTATCTTTCTGAGTAAGAAGGAGCAGGTCCAACTAGTTTGTAAAGAATGACTTTCTTCCTTCATCCTTGTAAACAAATGTGTCAATCAGCCAGTTCCATTTAATCCAGATAGGAATGTGAATAGGCAAGGATGTCGTGTTTTCTATGGGTATGGATTTAGGCACCAGACTATCTCCCTTCTATGAGGAAAGGCTGAGAGCTGGGACTGCTCAGCCTGGAGTGGAGATGAATTAGGGTAGAACCTATTCATGTGTATAAATATGTGAAGGGAATCTGTAAAGGGGATGGAGCCAGGCTCTGCCCAGTGACAGGACCAGAGCCAGTGGCACAAACTGAAACACAGGAGGTTCCTTCTGAGCACAAGGAAACACTTCTTCACTGTGACCAAGAGTGACCAAGAACTGGCACAGGTTGCCTGGACCAGCTGTGGTGTCTCCATCCTTGGAGACATTGGAAAGCCACCTGGACCAGGTCCTGGGCTGTAGGTGGCCCAGCTTGAGCAGGGGGGCTTGGATGAGATGACCTTCAGAGGTCCCATCCAGTATCAGCCATTCTTTGATCCTGATTTATGAAAATTTGCAATGATAAATCTATACTCCTTTTTTCCCCCCTTACAACATTGAAAAGGAGGACATTTTGATTGATTTCACATATATGAGAATATTCCTCATTGGTTTTTTTTTGTGAATTTAATTTGTGGTCCCACTTCTATACCTAATAGTTTCAAAATTTTGAAGGTAGTTTATTTCAGAAATGTAGTAATCAATCATTTTAAAGCTTTAGTAAAAATCTTAACGTATGATTTGATAAACTATTACTCAACTAGTCACATCATAGTCAAGCATACATTCAATGCATTAGCAATAGTGTATTCTACTAGTGTGTAATATGTGCTACTCTTGTCTGCAATTTTCTTGTTATACATAAAAGTAATCTTTTTATTCCTTATAAAAAATTTTAAAAGTGACCATTAAGTATTAGGAAATTTTGTGTCTTGGGTCCAGAATCCTGTCTTCATCTGCCACATCTTGTATATTCCAAAGGATATGGCTTCTTTGGGAAGGATATGCTTGAAAGGTTCTAGCAGTAGAACTTTGCTTCTTGTGCATGGGAATATGTGTTACCAAAACTCCAATGGTGTGATGTAGTGACTGATAAGTATATGAGGCAGAACAAAAGAAAGTGGGTTTTTGTTACCCCAGCTCCCAGGATAGTGACACCAAAATCATGCTGTGGTGTAGATGAGGTGGAGAGAACTATTCTTTTTCTGCCTGTTTCAATGAGTTATTGTTAAATAAGCTCCTACATGTTACTGTTTCTCAGCCATGCTATCAAAGCAAAATGAAAACAGAAGTTAGGAATAACTGGAATCTCTCTTTACTCCAAGAAACTTGCAATGACCCCTGTTTCTGTGATCTTAGTCTAAACAAGCAGTAGACAGAAGTCTTCCTTTTCAGAAACTTCAAGTCTACCTTCTCCAACATCTGCAGCGGTACAAGAAACTTTCTGTCTTCTTCCCTTAAGTCCCTGGTAGATTCTGCCTCCCTCATTTACTTGGCATCCTTCTGTGAAGGTACTTATTGCTTAGACATTTTGTCCAGTTTGAAAGCCAGCACCCTGTCCCTCTCTGTGTGCACTTCCAGACTAGAGAGCTTGCCCCTCCTTCAGTTGTGTAAATTCACAATCTGAAGTGATCTGTACAGAAGTAATCCTCCAGAAAGCCTATGTATGTGTGTGTGTGTATGTTCAAGTTAGAGTATAGATACTCATTATTCAGCGTAGTGTTCAGCACTGCAAATGGTTGGACACAACTGAAAGATGATGAACTGCAGCCCTAGACTGAGAATAGAACAAGAAAGACCTTGGATAGCAGTATCCTCCTAATTTAGGATTATGCCCAGAAGTTGGTTATGTACCTGTACACATCCACAGTGTGATAAATAAGTGCTGACCCTGCAGTCCAGCAGCTGTAACTTGGCATCACAAAATCACAGAATGGTTTGGGTTGAAAGGGACTTTTTAAAGTCATCTCATTCCAATCTCCCTGCTGTGGACAGGGACACCTTTCACTAGACCAGGTTATTCAGAGCTCCATCCAACCTGGCCTGGAACACTTCCAGGGATGTGGCATCCACAATTTCCCTGGGCAACCTGTGACAGTGTCCTATCACCCTCATCATAAAAATTTCTGTCTTATATCTAAAACTTCTGAAGACACTCCATATTTTGGTCTGTTACCTTGATTTACCAGAACTGTTTGCACCTACCAACACCTGTACATAAGGGGATAAATCCAGGGGCCCTGGGCTACAGGGTCCAGGAAGCCCTCTGGTTTGTAAAACAGCCCTGTTGATCTAGGTAAGGATACAGGTGGAGGCTGAGACTGCCCCTGTTCCCTTGACTCCTTTGACTCTGTCAGGATGAATTCTGTCTCTTAAGAATGAAACAATTTGTACCATTTGCAATACAGATCAGCTGGCACTCCAACTTGTGGGCAGCACCCTAGAGTGACATGAAAATGCAGTTACTTGGAGTGATGCCCAGGTGGGCAGATATTATAGAAAGGTCTGTGAGTCCCCACAGGTAATTTTCTGGCTGGCTCATTCCTGAATCGTTGTCAAATCCAAATTCTGCATCACTACTTCTGAAATATGATAGCACAGTAATGAGTTCTAATATAAATAGAGGAGTGAAATGGCAAGAGTGGCTTCATATGCTAATTATCCTGAATCCTGTGCATTCTGCAGCAGGCTCACTGAATATACTCTACACTGAAAATTGGTGATGATAATTCTATTTAAATACTATGGATTGTCAATGTCGATTTAGGGAATGGACATATATTCTCCATATTTATTAGAAGAGCCACCTAACCGTAATGAAATAAATATTGACAGTCTTGTAGAAATAGTACCAAAGAAATTACTAGACTAGTAACAAACTGCATCTAAAAAGGCCTTGCAAAAACAGTCGTAGATGGATTACAAATTATGAGGATTATTTCTGATATTTTATCAAGGCAGTCTGAAATATCAAATTTCAGTGGTCGAAGCATTTTCACCTTTTTCGGTGCTGTAGCTCAACCACTAAAAGAAAATCTATTACTGTCTGAAGAGGAAGCAAGTATATTTAAAACATAGATCATAAAGATGGCAAAGGAAAAATAGCTTTTACAGTTTTGAAGTTTATGAAAGACTGATGTTTGAGTTGATAAGGATTCTTCAAAGGACACTGCTTTTGAATGCTCAGTGTGAAGAAATCTGCAAGACGTTAAACAGATGCAGTGTTTCTCAGTTTTAAATCAAGGCTGATGCAATAGAATCTTTGCAAGATATTGGAACTTTTGTATTATTATTATGTAGAATAATAACATGTTTTAGCACTTCCTGTCTCCAACAGGCTCATTCAAACTGTACTCAAAGCTTTAAATGAAAACTGTCACACATCCTCTGTAAGATTACAGCGCTTTACCCAGGAAGTTGGTATCATGATTGACATTGCCAAGACTGAGAACAAAAACGTGTGTCTATCTTGATTGTCTCTTTGCCCTCCTCAGAGCTGCTGCTTTCGTGTTTCCATTGTTTTACTGGTCTGTCATGACTCTCTGGCTGTGGGGGCTGCGTTTGTGTCTCAGAGCCTTGAACCTGTCAGGTGTTACCTCAACACCTGACCATCCTTCTCTTAGGCTCTGCCTGTATTTCCCTTAAAAAGCATCATGTTGGAGACATTCCCATTGCTCTGAAGTGGCAGAGTGGGAGCAGTAGGAGAAATAAAAATCTGCAAAACAGGAAACCACAATCTGTATCCTCAACAATTACATACCATCAGTCACGGACACATTTCATTACTTTTTAATTTTTTTTGTAATGCATGCTTATTTGAAGTTAAATTTAAGACTTCTTCAGTAATTTACCTTGAAGCAAATACTGGCAAACTTGTAGATAAAGCATTTAGCTGTAGCCATGAAAACCTGACTGACCTAGCTTCAAGCAACATGGTTGCTTTCAGAAGATTATGTTATTTGCTCTTTTAATTTTGAAACCAAAGTCCCAGTTCATCCTGATGACTGAGCTGCTCATAAATTCAGGGACCTTTTGTAAAACAAGAAGACCAACAGGGACTGTTAGCTTGAAAATAACTCTGAGTGCTGAGTATAGACATAGTAAACAAGATAGAACTGTTACCAAAGGTCTGAACAGATATGGAGTTTATCAAAATATATTCGAGTGATATTGAGGGGGGACAGGTTTGGTTTTGCTAGTGTCCCACTCAGGAGTTCATTAGTATGCTGAAGTCTCTTGTCACTTTCTCTCCTGGCTAATTTGAAAATTAATAAAATAGCTGAAGGTACAGAGTACTTTAAGGATAAGTTTCCATGTTGTGTCCTTTCAGATGTCAACTCAGTCCTCAAGTGGCTGGAAATAAGTGTATTAAAACACTAAGTCATCAAACTGAATTTTGTAGAAGCAAAAAACAATACATTACAATCTTCTTTGATTGAACATGTTCCTTTTCTGTGCATTTCAATTATTTCTGTTAGGTGCCCATGACCTTGTGAGAGGATTTATGATTTTCTCTGTATGGCTGTATCATTTGCCATTAACACAGACAAGCAAAGAACAGTGCTATCATACAGACGTCGTAATTTCAACATTAGGACTAGAGCTCAAGTCTGAAGTATTTATGGACTTGATCTGAATTAATTTTGCTTGTATTTTTCAAGGGTTTTTCTGACTTCTGCTCCCCCCTGCTGAAATGCTTCAAAAAGTCAAAATATGCAGTCCTTGACTTTTGTAAGTCTGTGAGAAGTTCTCTGTGTTTAAACACTCAGCTAAGATGTGAGCACTGTTTTTTGTGAGCTGTAGGCCCAATTAATCCCTTACCCAGTTTTAGGCATTTTGTTGAGTAGTCTAAAGTGAAGCATAGTCACCTTAAATTTCTTCTGTCGAGATCAATAGGCGGGAATAGCTGCTGCTGGAAAATCTGCATCACCCCTGGAAATCTAGCCCAGCAACTCCCTCTGAATTCAGGCACCAGAGTTAAACAGAGTTAGTCAATGTGATTCTAGACTGGCCTTTTCAGCCTGCACTTCATCCCTGTTTTCTTAAAGTCTGCAGCCTGGTCTTTCAGATTGATGTCTGTGTTAATTGATGTTTGTACAGAGCCCAGCTGGCTCCAAGAGGGCATGGATTAGTCCTGTACAGAGTTGAGGACAGGGCCAGTCAGCACAGCAGAGCATGGGCAAGCAGCTGCTAATAGAAATGGTGTAAATAAGGATCAGCTCCTATGCTAGAAGGTGCTTCCAGAGCCTTTCCAGCCAATTGGTCCTTCCTGTCTCTGCTATTTTAGGAACTTGCTGTAAAGGAACACTTGATTTCTCTTATCTCTTCTATACAGGCTATAATTAGGATTAGCAGAAGTGTTTTACTTAATGTTGCAGTAGTTCTTGTGTACAGCACTCATATCTTAAGTATAATTAACACTGGATAGCTCCCATTAGTGTTTTTAAGCACTTAAAATGTACTATAATGGCCAAAGCTAAAGTTATCATTAAAGGGCCATTGCTATTTATTATGCTCATAAAGTAGACACTTTGCTACAGAAAAATATATCATTGGGTTCCATTTAGAAAGCAGCAGCAGACAGCAGCATTAGTGATGGCACCCATGGGAATAAAGGACTGCTTTAAATTGATCCCATTCTTAATCCACACAGGAGTCAATAGGGAAATCTAAAAGCAGGTGACAAATCATTGTCTTGCACAGCATAACCCTGATTAGCTGAGTTATGCTGTGGGGCAGGTTTGCTGGCTTTTTATGAACATTCCTGCCTGTAAATGCTTGACTTTTAGTTTGCAGTCTGTGTTTTCTTTATAATTGCACATATATTTCAGAATTAATTTTTATTACATTCAGCTGACATTGTTTTAAGCAATTATAAAAAGGAAAAAAAAATTATACTCTGTTCATTAGATTTTGGGAAAGGGGCCAGATGAATCATAAACATGAGGATTTTGCAAAAACCTTTGCCTAGAACTCTTGATCAGATGCACATATCTGTGAGCAGGTCAGGTTTCTTGTTGCCCCTGTTTCATTAGGTCCACTTGCTGATTGAATTACCAAGTTTTTACAAGTCATATTTTCTCATACACAGTCATAAAATGCTCCCTTACTTTCATAACTCCTTTTCTCTGAAGAAGTTAATCTTCTTTGCCAACACTGCTCTGAGGATACATTTTAGTCACAGTCCAACTGTTGGAACAAAACACGAGCCATTTATAGCAGTAAACAATTATCACTGAAATGAGATAACAATTTAATGGTCTTGCATGATTAATGTCCTACATAAATTCTTTATGACATAGAATTGAGGGATGATGTTATGAATGTATAATAGAAAGTCAACAGAACATGTCACCTTTTGGTTAGTTTCTAAGGAAACAGGCCATGCAATCAGTGTTTTCATAATAATCAGAAGTTCATAACAAAACCATCATCTATTGTCCTTACTAAATTAATTTTACAAAAGTACATTTGTTGGCCTTTTTGGCCTTAGTGCCAATTATGCACACAAGAGGTCAATTCAGTTAATGGCATCCCTAGAGTCTTTTTTCATGTTTGTGATCTAGGGCAGGCATTTTCCAGTGGTGGTACCTACATTTAATTTAAATTGCTGTCCATTTCTAAGCATATAAATTCATGGTCTGCTCTTCACAAATGCTTAATACCCACAGCTGATTCTGACTTCACCCTCTGTCTCCAAGGTGAGCAGACCTGTGTTTACTGTCTTTGAAAGTCAGGGCAACAAACTTTGGAAGCCCAAACGCAATTGTCATGGAAAGGTTTCTCAAAATTGGAGCCTAGTATTACACCCCTGAGTTATTTCCTGTAGCTTAAGAATGCCTAAAAGTCAGTAAAATCTGATAGGCTTGTAGCCTTTTCAGATCAAATTTTTTTTTTTAAGCTTATATTGAGGCAACATAAAGTCCAAAATCATTGCCTTTTACTTCATAATTTTGAGTATATTTCTTCTTCCTCTGTGTATATATATATATATATATATATATATATATATATATATACACATAAAAATAAACTGTTTTTTAAAAAGTGCTGGTGTGGACCATCTTGCATCTGACCTCTACTGAAGCTATGCAGAGCCCTCTGCTGATTTTACTTGAGGCTTCCCTCCATCCCTTCCTCATTCATGGCAGGAGCAAGGACACTTTGTCTTTCATTTCACTGAAAATGAGTTTCACTTATTTGGTCCAAAGAGTGCACAGAGATGAATAACATCATGTGCTTGTCCTGCTGTCATGCTGCCATTGAAAAGAGGGAGTGAAAAGTAGGATTTCCTCTCCAGATTTTTTAAAACTGTGGTACCCACTAAACATGTGAAAATAGCCTTCTATCAGCTTTATATGTATTTATCTATAAAATATATTCCACAACTCTTAGCTGTGCTTTTTCATCAGGCTTGTAATATTTAAAGATAGCCTGAAGGTTTGTTTAACTCACTTGTTGATGATTCCTTAGGTTGGTCCTTGGGTGAAAGGACAAAAGGAGGCAGAGCCAGAGCACTATTGCAATGCAGATATTCTCTGGATCTGGAACAGGCATTTATGGTCACAGCCAGAAGGCAAGTGTGGAGCTGGTACTCTGAAGAAAGATGAAAACCACAGTGTAACATGTCAGACAAAATGGTATAATCCTAATAAGAACATAGGACACATAAAGATACAAGGAAACAGGAAATAAAAAGAGGAAGAAAAAAGAAAATATAAAAATAAGGAAACACTTTGTTCCCTGTGTGACTCTGTGTGGTAAAATATTCCATCATTTTACTGGATTTAGTCCAGTAAGGTATGTTCCCAGAGCTACCCTTTGATAGGTAGACCAAGGGTCATTTTCTTTGGCATTTACAGAGTTCATGTCCTACATAAACAAAACAAATCTCTACAATCGGTTTGATACTTTCATACTTTTACAATCTTATAGAGATTTGTAGTTCATTTACTACAAATCTGAAACCAGCCACAGTACTAGTGTGAGTAGCAATTTATTTTTGCTGGTTCTGCTTGGGTATTTCCTAGTCATTTATCAAACATAAGCTAGAAAACAGTAAAAAAAAAAAAGGCAAATTGGTCATTTTTAATCACAGCCATGTGAAGCTGTGCTTCCTCAAAGGGAACAACAAAGAATACCTATTGCTGTATTGATAATTCATCACCAGGATACAAAACTCATCAATAAACTTTGTTTTACAGTCCCAGTAGAAACTAGGACTGCATAAAAGGTCAGTAGCACACATATCTGCTAGGATGCAGGTATATGCACCTTTGGTGAAGCAGAAGTAAAACATAATCTTTTACAGTTGTATTTACTGCATCATTAGTAGTTAGTAAAGCTAATCAGAACTTGTATTTTCCCACTGCAGATTTGTGGTTTCCTTTTAAAGCTGATACTTTCTGTGGGAAAATGTAAATTTTGACATGATTGTTTTGTTTTCTTTGAACCAAAGTTCAAAGTTCTGTCTGAATCAGTTCCTCTTGTAATTTTTAACTTCTTTGGGGTGCCAGAGTGTCTCCAGTGAGCTACACTCAAATCCATGTGATTCTGCATAAGGTTCCTGTCTCTGCTACATCTGTCCTTTGAATGAGGGAAATTAATCTGTCTTAAGATGATGCAGCATAGATGTCACTCGATCAAAGTGCCCAGCATATGAAGAAACATGTGAGCATCAAACTCTCGATCTTCAGTCAGGGGTACTAAACTAATCCAGAACAAAGTATTATGACATGCAAGATTTCTCCACTTTAAATTTATTTTTTTAAAAACCCCTTCTGTTTGGTCTTTTTGTCCAAAATTGGGAGTATAAGGGAGAAATTCCTAGCCTTAGCCAGTTCTTCTGTAAGAGAAATCCAGGAAAAGTCCGGTTACCTCTAAGATAAAGGATGAAAGTGAGCCTACATGACATTCAGTTAGCAATTCTTTTCTTTAGCTATTTTTGACAAATAGGAAGATGATACCTCAGAACTGCAGTTCACACAGTGTTGCAGTAAAGACCTGTGCAAGCAAACAGTGCATTGAGAGTTTTCTTAGATTCAGGGTGGGACATATTGTAGATAAAGGGTAAAAATTACTCAGTCCAACTCAACCCATTTTGTTCGGGAAAAAGTGTTGGGCTCCATCTGGTCTGAAATAAGTTTAAGATATTAGGAGCCTCTCTGTCTGTTGATTACTTTGTACTTTTTTTAAAAAAGAGTGCTGAAAAGGCCTAGCTTTGCAGCAGTGTCACTGCCTTCCTCTTCTGGCAGTTTCTGGAAGCCAGGCTTATAAAATCAAATTTTGCCCATCTTTTAGAATACTGGTAGAAAACCTACCTTATGAAACAAGTCCTTTTTTCAGTCAGTGACAGATTATCACAGGATAATGAGCTCTCTGGTGCTAATGCCACCTCACACCTCCTGTTCCTGCCTGATGAGTTCCACAGGGCTACACTTCTGGGCTTCCTAGAGATCACCAGCCTGTGTCAGTGGGGTTGTCTGCACATCTTGACCTGTGGGAATCCCTTTATTCTTTACTTTACTTTACTTTACTGGATACCTGCTCCTGGGTAGGCAGCTCTGAACAAGGGCAACAGGGAAAATCAGTGACCAATTCTCAGGGAGACAGTCCAGTTTCTTTCTTCCCCTTAAGGAGCACCTTTCCCTTGAGGAGGATCATTGAAATTTAAATGTGAGTTGGAAGGGGTTTTCCCCAGTCATCAATTTCTTTGTCCCAAAAGTGTTTTTTCTAGATAGTTCTGGGTATAATCCTCCTTTTCAGCAGTGCTTTCTCCTCTGCTACTTGGCAGTTTTATCAATCCTTTTCTGGCAGAGGGTGTAAGTTTTTTTTGCAGTCAAACAGACGATAGTGAAGTATTCTTGACATGTTATTTATTATTCTTCTCATCACATCCTACATTGTGACAATTCTATTTAAACAATGAGTCTACCTGCAGTCCCTGTTTGTTGACAGGCCAGGGGTAAAAGAGAGTCTAAATCAACCATTCAAGTATTTCTCCATCTATACTGTTTTCCTTTGTGTAAAACAAACAAACATACAAACCCCACCCAAATAAAAAAAAAAGTCAAACCATAAAACAACCAAACAGGAATTATAAGTAGGAAAAAAGGCTACATTTCTGATTTCTTAAATAATTCAATTCAGTCTCCAATACTTTTTTGCCCTGATTTTCTGTCTCCCTTAAGAGAGCAATGAATAAGTAGAGTAACTGCAGTTTCCTCATATTAGTCTCATTTCCATCCACATAAATAGTCAAAAATCATTTTATCTCTGCTGAAGTCTGTAGCAAAGTTCCCACAGTATTATATAGGGCCAGGATTTCATTCCCCTTGTGTTGCTGGGAGAAGGTAAAAAAGGGTGGTGTAAGGTATTTTTCTAAGATTTGACCAAAGAACCGTCTCCAGAAGTCTTCTGAAGTCTCCTGAAGTCTGATGGGACACTGCTGAATCCTTTTGAAAATGTTTTCCTAAGAATATATTAGCTATTTTTCATTTCTCTACTACTGTATGAAATGGATTTCTAATGAGAATTGTGTGTTCCATTCTCTCAAATATTCTTACAATGGCTGAATATTAATATTAATATTAATATTGCTGGAAAATTAAAAATCCTGTTCATTCAAGTCTAAGGCTGATTTTTTTTATCAGTTTGGATGTCCTGAACACATAGGAAATCATATTGACCCTTCCTATTCTGCCTTCAAATCCATATATATGTGTATACATTTAGTAGAGGTTGTTTAGGGATGAGTGAACTCTGTGAGGTCCTTGTGCTGTTCTGCCTCTTTTCTGACAATAATCTCAAAAACACAGGTTCACAGATAATTCTTCAATTACACAAACCTAAAAAAAAGTCCCCAGAGTCAGAGAGAATATGTGTTTATAAAAGCACATAGATCCTAATTACTATGAGTATATACAGTGATATTAAGTACTCAAAAGTAACAGGGGTTTCATATGCCTTGTCTGATTCTGTTTGGAAATTAATTATTTTGTCTTCCTTTGCTTTTGTACATGAATTTTGATTTTGCTTTATTAAACTGCCTTAATCTTGACCCGTGAGTTGTTTTATAATTCATATTATTTTTCTCTACCCCCATCCTTCTGAGGATGGGAGTGATAGAGAGGCTTGGTGGGTACCTGACATTCAATCAGGTCAGCCCACCAAAAAAAACATAGAAAACATTTTAGAGACTTGGTTATCCAGTGTGGTAATAAAGGATTTGATACATAAAGTCAGTATTTTTTCAGTGAATAGGAGTTCGAAAGTGAAATTTATTCTTCTACAAATGGCCTGTAAATTGCTGAACCACCTCATATGGCCTCACTGGCATATCAGAGGGAAACAATTCAAGCATTTTGGAGACTTAGTTATTTGTCCCTTTGATTATATCATCTGCCTTCCTGGTTTATTTCCTATGTTAGTCTCAGACCTTGAGATTCTCTTTTGATCACTGCAACTGTAGAAAAGTGAAGCTAAAGAAACACATGTGCTGGGGCTCCTATTAGGATTGAAATGAACATTTTGGCATGTACTTAGTGACTGCTGTCAGTTGTTGATGGTGGGAGAGCCTGAGGAGCATAAGGATCTTGGGCTGTGCTCTTCTCCTGACAGCAGTTCCAACATCTGCAGAAAGCATTTTAGCAAGAACTAGAAAAGTGGAATAAATAATAGTAAAATTACACATATGGTGTGAAGGTGACACAGACAAATGTATTTTCAGCTCTAACTGCACTATTTCTGACCCACCCTTTTGATGACTTAACTCAAGTGACAAGATACTGAGCAAGAGCATATGTGATTATTATGCACCATGCAGAGTTCAGAACAAAGCATAAATAATTGCCATGCAATATCAATTTGTTTGATCTTGGAATCAAATCTTCACCAGATTGTCTAGCGCCTGAGTGTAACATTGAGTGGTTTTATTAGTACATATTATCTGAAAAAGCCTCACCTCTCTGAGAGATCAGCCTTGGGTGGTGCACAGCTGATGCTGCAAGAAGCAGCAGCATGTACAAATGATTTGGCTGTTACTTGTAAAGATGGACTTAGGGTGAGGCTATTCCTTTTTATTTCATGTCTCTCACTGTAATGAGCTGAAACTTCTACTCTCTCAGTATGAATTAGTCCCATTTTAGGGAAGGGTTTGTGAAATGCACTTAGCTTGAAATGATTACCTGTATATAGAAGCTTCTTGGATTTATTTTCTGTTGTATGTATTTATTGAAAATTGTGCTGTCTTAACAAATTATCTACTTTTGTTGCTGGATACTCCTGACAGATTTTTTTTCCCACCCATTTCATCTGTATCAAGATCAACAATTTGCCAGCCCACGTTACTTTCATGGTGGTAAGAGAACCAGAACAAAAACATGAAAGCAAGCATAACTGGTAAATTTCCATTATCAGTTATATCAGTGCAAAATTGCTGTTTATGATTTCCTGTCTTATTTTTTCACCTGCATTTACTCCTGTCCTACTTTCTTTTAATCTACGTGTGCTTTTCTCTCACTCTACTGCCAAAAATGCACATATTTTGTCCTAGAGACCATCTTTTGCATCTTAATGCTTCAAAATTATGGCTTGACAGCAGTTCACTGACCACCCAGGAGAAAACAGCTCCAGTATCAGACTCACTCAGAACATACACACAATTTAGAGATGGATTTTCCAAAATTTATATTTGTTTAATAATTCACTAGCATTTGTTTGGTGCACAGACATATTTTCCAGGAAACAGTAGTCTCAGGAAGGAGAGACAATAAAAACTCCACCAAAAGTTCTGAGTTCTGCTTCATACAGCACTCACTTGAAATGCAAGAGTCTGCCTGAAGCCAAAGTAAACATACAGTCACGTTGTCCTCACAAAATTTATTTACTTTGTCAGTCAGGGCAAATCTCTCATTCTTGTCAAATTACACAGTCCCTCTGGCAGGGCACAATAGCCATGGTGGCATTATCAATATTTTTAAAAGGTCATCTATCAGAGAAAGTGTGTTGTAGGTAATGAAAAGGAGGGAAAGACAACTGCTTTGTATGCTCAGAGAATTTAAAATGTTACAAAAAGCTCATATAACTTAACAGAAAGGATTTGGTGTATTTGCATTTTGCAAACCATATCAACATCCTCATAATTCTAATTTTGCCAACTAAGACAGTTATTCTTTTTGCCACAGTCCTCTGTGCTATTGGTATTGGTCTCCACATGCAGGAAGAATGGGATCAAATCATGGGAACCATTTTATTAAAGCAAACAAACAAACAGAAATCTAGTTTGATTTTCAAAACAGCATTTTATTTAAATGTGTTTGTGTTGTTTTGAGAACTTGCACTTTGTTATCTGGAAGCAACTCAGTTTTTCTAGCTTTCATTTGTCTTAAGAAGATAGGGAAGAAATCTAACAAGACAAAACCATCCTTGCTAAGTCCTCCAAAAGATCCCACTGCTACTTTGCTGTTCACAGAAAACTGGGAAGTATGTCTGGTGCTTTACAGATAAATGTGATTGGTTCTTGGCTCCAAGGAGCTTACAGTTTAAACCTTAGAGCTTGGTTTTTATATATCTACTTTATAATCTCTTATTTGTATGTATTAAGGCTCAAAAATTGAACTTTGGAAAATTTTCTTTTAAGATTAGTAATTATTCTAGTAGATACAAAAAAGTGTTTGGAGTTTTTTTTTCCCTAGAAAATGAAAGATAAGCAAGATGAAGGCAAACTTTTCTCTTTTTTTAAATTTTCATGCCCAGGAAATGGAATCTAAGTTAAAACCTGTGATTTCTTTTGTGTACATGAAAACAGTGAAACCTTATCTAAATTTTAGTTCAGAAATTTTGGAGATTTTTAGGAAATAAAAAAGGGTCTTGTCATTTTAATTGAAAAATCTGCATCTGCCATCAGCAGTTGTTATCAGCACCGGATGTCAGTGCTGTCAGGGTATTCCAAGCAGTGAATAAAACCTGGGAGATTTCCTAATTTCTTGATGTGATGATGGTTCAAAATCTCACCACACAACCACTTTGATACACAAAAGCTTCCTATCTGAGATATGTATGAATGAAAAACCCCTTACACTGTGGTGTTGCTACTTTAATGGTGGAGAACTCGGTTTCTTGAGACTCCCTGTATGACCTAGGAAGACTGGGAGCATGGAAAATGTTGAGTTTGAAGTGTGTCACTGTGGCTGGGCAGTGAGAGCTTCAGCTGTATCAGCAGTAATTTGGCACAGCAGGAGGAAAGCAGGATGGGCTGGCAGTTCAGGTTTACTCAGGCAGCAGCTGCAGGGCACTGGTGCTGATGGTGTAATTTCACCACTGAAGTTTGTGGTTTAAGCTATAGAGATGGTTCGTTAACAACAAGAAACTACGGCTCACACTGTGTCTCTTGCTTTCTCAATAGTTTGACTATGAAAAGCCTTTGGCACTGCTTTCTTAGACTGAGGTTCCCTGCTGAGGGTCAAAATGCTGCTGTCCCCATTTCTGTCATTGTCACTGGTGCATATTTACATGTTGACTCAGAGTCCACTAAAGCTTATGGACAGGCTCCACAGCGTTCCACTGGCTTTGCACCAGGGAAAAGACAGCCAACACTGGATCCTCATGAGATAAAAGAAAATCAATGTTAATTCCACAGGACAGAATTATTGGGGTGGAAAAGAGGGATCATTAAATAGCCTCGCTTGCTCCAAGGCTAGCGATATGGAAGAACTGAAAAGAAAAATTTTAGCATTGGGTTGCTGTAATTGTTATAGGCACCCACCTTATACTGCATTCCCTTGTTAACCTAACAGTTAGCTGGTGTTGGTAAGTATCTACATTTTCTCATGGAAAGCAGTATAACCACTGTTCTGGTAGACTAATAATGCTGCTGCTTTCCTTCTCTAATTAAAACCAGTCACCATAAAATAAGGCAGTATGATGCCACAACATCATATTTTAAAGCTACTGTGAAATACAGGCCTGTAAACTTGATGAAGTAACAATAAATGCATATAAAATAAACACTAACATTTAATTATAAGGCAGGAAAGAAAACTAAAAGCAGGGAAGGCAGCCCAGAAGCTGGGCTGGGGCTGGGGAAGGGGCCTCACTCAGCTGTGGGGCAGGGACCTTTTTGGTCCAAATCAGCCTCCCTGGGCTGGGATTACAGTAGCCTTGATTTTGTACCAGGGCTGTCCAGGGGTGCCTCCATGTAGGCTCCTTCCAGCTCTCTCTCTAGGATCTCTAGGGCTGGCTGAAGTGCCTCACAGGATCCTTTCCACACCACCACCCCTAGCAGAGGGCAACCTCCATGCTGAGGGACCTTATTGCCTTCTGCCTTTCTGCACACCTTGCATTTTAGCATTCAAAACAGTTCTGGTGTGAGCATTTTGAACAGTTCAGTTCACTTGTCAGATGTCTCCAGGAGCCCAGATGTATTTCTGCTATGGGTACCATTGCCACATATGCAAGTCTGCATCTTCCAGCAGTCTCTTCAGACACTTCTCATGTAAGGATATATTCATGTGTGCAAAGACCTATCATTATAAAATCTGTAAAGTTCAAAAGTCTTCAACTGAAGGAGTAACAAGCACCATGTGCAACTGTCTGTTCATGCTCTCCTCTTCTAAGCTGACAGCTTCCCACCAGCGAAGCTCAGCTCAAAATCTGAAGACTTCTTGTGTTGTACTGAAGTCACATAGGTTTGTACCTTAGTACATGCAATGTTTGGATCTTACCAAAGGACACTAGCTTGGTCTTACTTTACTCTCATTTATTAAGAGGTGAGCTATTCAAATATAAAGTTATGTTTTCAGACACCATGTCAGGCTTGTATTTTTTGAGTTGTTTGGTTTGTGTGCATGCTCTAAATTAACCACAGTGGGTTATGAAAGGGCAGTAATCAATAAGACAGCTCATTATCTATGATACTTGTAATTGTCCTGATGCTGGTACTAATGTATTGGTTTAACTAAAGAATATTAAAAAAATGTCCTAACAGGACATCTCATTATCACCCTTATTTTTGCTCTGAAGTTTTATTAGAAAATCATGCTACTCATGTGAACTACCACAGCAACAGCATTATCCCTAGGGCGTTTTTTCATATCAAGGTTAATTTAAAGTGATTAGCGTGAGTGCTACAGATGTTGCTATGGGAATAGGAACCTCACATCCACTATGATGGACATCACATGATTGCTGTTACAGCTCCAGTATGATTGGATTATTTGTTTTAATGTCATGCAAAATAAGTCACATGATGAAGATCAGAATCTCCTTAATAGCATTTCATATTCTGGAAATCAATCACATTTTCTCCGTTTCTCAGTGTGTAAAGTGCCTGAAGAGCACATAAAACAGATGTCTTTGGTTTACTGCCACTTGTATCTGACTGCTTGTCTAGTAAAACCTACCACTGGTGACTAAAATATTCACCTATTTGAAAAATGAAAAAAACCCAATTAATTGTATTTTAGCATGATAAGAAGTATTTTCTAATAATCTGAAATACTATTTTAGCATAAGCATAATTAGATCACATTTTATAATAAATCCTAATGCTGAATGTTTGCAAAGTCATGTCAGGATGGATGATCCCTGTGCCATCAAAGTCAATGAGAAGAACCTTATTTACTTCAGTAGGTGCCTCTGGAGTCTCTTCTCTCAATTCAGCCACAGGAATATTTTAGCACATAGTATTACAGCAAGGAGAAGGATAAAAATGTTTTTAGGGATTGAATAAGGACAATAATTAACACATGGAATCATGGCATAGTCAAAATATTAATTTTAATGTATTACTTAATAACACTTTACTCTCACAAACGTGGAAAAAAGACTGATTAATAGCGTCTTTAGCACTATCACTGGTGAAATGGGAGGGCTTTGTCATCTACAGGGGGATGCTTTATAGTCTACAGAGTGCTGTGTGATACCCCTTGGAGACACTTTTCTCACCCTGGTGACTGCATACACAATGATAGCTCCTAAATTTGGTCTTCTAAATTACATCAAGAACATGCTCTAAAGCAACTTCAAGTACAGTTTATTAACCTTTCATTCACATTCCTCTCTTGTGATTATTGCTATGAGTAATGTTTGGATTTTATACCTGTTATTTTCTTATTTCCAGTAAAATAGAAGCAGTTAATTGGGAAACTAGTCTGAATGCTGGCTTTACTTTCCAGATAATTTTGTCTTTGTTATGTGATGTGGTTTTAAGTGTGCTAATGGTATTCTATACAGGATGATGTTATACAGAAAATTCTTAAGTAAAAGAAGTAAAGAGGATTTTTGAGCACAGTGAGGATAACAAAGAATAGCTCATACTTCATTTGCTTGAACATTGA
This sequence comes from Eopsaltria australis, assembly GCA_034509425.1. Taxonomy (NCBI): domain Eukaryota; kingdom Metazoa; phylum Chordata; class Aves; order Passeriformes; family Petroicidae; genus Eopsaltria; species Eopsaltria australis. Next base: position 7,952,855 of record JAVTVJ010000024.1, read on the forward strand.
CTTACAGAACTCTCACTTCTACTTTTAAAGTGGAATAAATTTGTGGTTAAGATAGCACCTTTCATCCCTCAGAGAGTGTCGAAAACTAATTAGAGATTGATATAATCCTCTCATGATGGGTGATAGGTAATCATGACAGCAGGTTGTGGAGCCCAAGCTAACAAAAACACTGGTTCATGAAAATGGATTTGTTTGTCATGGTAGCTGCAATTCTGTGGTATTACTGCCCTCTGTCCATGGGAGATATTCTGATCTTTAATTTTCAAAGTATAGTCACCTGGGAGGGACAAGGAGCTGATTTTGTGATCACTGGAAGGGCAGAAATTTCAGCAGCTCATTACTCAGAATCACGCTCAGCAAGTAGAACAGAACTGAATAGAATAGAATATTTCAGCTGGAAATAGTGGATTATAATCTCATATCACTGCAAAAGCTTTGTGTCAGCTGAGCAGTTCTGCTCCCTTTTGAGTAAGCCATACAATATTTGGCTATACAGGAGGTAAGTAGACTATAATACTCAGTTCTTCACTCAGATTGATATTACTGTTAGGGTTTAAGTATAAATAAACAAAATATACAGTGACCTTCTTCAGAGGTGAGAAAGTTGTGGCTTCTTCAAAGCAAAACATTTGTTCCTGACTGGAATCTGAAACAACTTCTACTCTTCCTGCAAAACAGAGGAATGACTTTGGGCCTCTTTATCCACCTATCCACACACACAATCCCATTCTTCTGCAGGCAAGTGGGAAGGGCGTGGATCCAATCTTTTCTCCATTGGTAAACAATGGTGTAGTATATGAAGTAACTGAAAACAACCAAAAAAAATCACGTGCAAGCCATCTTGGATGCTACATGAATGTTCCAGCATTCCACTCATGTAAATCAGCCCCATGTCCTTATTTCTCCTCACAAGTTTGATAAATCCTTGGTGGACAGGACTCTCAAATATTGAATTCTTTGTGTGGTGATAGGTATTACTGCATTAAAACCTCTACACTAGAACTAAACAGTGCACAAAGGCTTCTTTCTGTCCAGTTCCTTCATTTCCAAGTTGTTCATTCTGACAATATTATAATAACACAGAAAGTAAAGCAGGATTTTTAAGCACTTTTAAGGATAATAGTGATTTTTTAAAATGGAAAATAATTTCAGAATAGTTTGCCATGATGATGTTACTCTGATAATTTTCAATGGAAATGATGACATAGTGGTTTAAAACCCTAATTACTAAAATGATAGATCATACCTGAAGTATTTTTGATAAAAATCACAAATTATTTTAGAAACATAATCTCATCTCTTGAAGCAAGGATAGGCACTTAGGATGCTAATTTCATTTACACCAAAGGCATTTCAGAAAATTTCTAAAGACAAAATTTGAACGTATTCAAAGATGTTATCCAGTAATCAAAGGCATTAACAGTTTTGTCATTGAAATGTTTAGTGAACAAAAACACGAGCTCAACCTTTTTTAATTCAAAAAAATATTAATTTTTCCTACTTTTAATGTTCCTATACTTCCAGCTGCATACAGAGAATATGTTTTTTTATAAAAATTAGTGGTTAGAAGACTATTAATGAATCCTCTCACAGTCTCCAGATTAAGCAGAGGAGGAAATTGTGTAAGAATTTCAACCCCTTGTGCAGACAAAGACTTTGGGAAATGTGTTACAATCTCTGAGTTTTAGATTTACTGTGTGTTCCAACCAAGCTTCCAGAAATTCACCTGTCACTATTTAGAGCTGCAGTATATGTTGACAATAGATCTTAAAATCCCTCTCTCTCCTGCAGTTCAATTTGCTGTGTTCCACTTTGCTGCCCTACATACATTCTGTGTCTAGGAATATGTGCTTTTTTTGTTTTCTCAGTATAGATATCTAAGTGCAGGATTTTTTTCCACAGACTTTCTATGCAAATGCTCTGACTATTTTTTGGTTATACTTATGTAACAACCTACTAAATTAAGACTCGTTATCCTCCTGTGTTAACAAAAGCAACATTTTTGAAGGTTAACAGTTGGTTCATAACAAAAAGGAACATTTTGCTCAGAATACAACAAATCCCTAAAATGGGATAGTTTATTGCTGGTAATTTCTGTTGTTAATAGTCCTTTTTAATCATTTAATTGTGCCTCAGTTCCATTAAGGATCTTTGGAAAATTTTGTCATACTGGCACATTAAGCGTCATTCTGGCACATTTTAAAGCATTTTTATAGCATTGTGAACTCGCAAATGTAAGGTCAATGCTTTCCCAGAGCTCATATGAGGTCCCACTTTAATTTTAGCACAACCAGTGCAATGCAGTTGCCGTTACCAGAGATCTCCCTGTGTATCTCTTAAAACCAGCAAGGGCCAGTGCCCCAGCTGTTGTGAATCAGCATTGCTCTGATAAGGTCAGAATTTCAAATATGTGCCAGAAAGAGTTAGGAATTGGCATTTGGCACTTTCTTAGCACCATCTTTCTCGAAAGAGGGCTTGCAGCTTCTGCTGATTTTAGGGTGTGGTTGAGTTTGTATGGGTGACATGACTGTGGCCTCATAGGACACAACTTCACAAAATTATTGTGTTTGAGCATCCAGAATTAGCTTGTGAGTGGGTTCTGTAAAAACCCTCAGTGCTGGACTGCGTTCATATTAAAGAGATGGGAACCAGAGTGTTAATGTCAGTGGGAGGAGACTTCATGCTCTGCTCAGACCCACTCTCAACATAAAATTATGAGTCAATAAGCTCACAAAGTGCAACATCTCCTTGTAAGAAGTCAGGATTTTCATGTACTTAATCTGTGACCATGATGTGCATCAACTACTCAGGAGTTTGAAGTTCAAACTGGAATAGTAATAAGATTCTAAGGATGCGAGCCTCTGATAGCTTCTACATTAAGCATCGAGGGGTGGAGGTTACGGAAATGATTACAGATTCTGTCACTCAAAGGATACGTAGTCTTTGAAAGCTAAAGGAAGGAAAGGGAAGATCTGTAGGGTTTCTGCTCCAAGGATGTGTAGACAGAGAGAACTCTTCTGTCATGCTTTCTTGCTTGATTCTTTTCTGGCTTGATTCTTACAGACTAACTATACAGTTTTCCTCATTAAGTGTTGTCCAGGCTCGTAAGAAAACAAAGAATTAATTCCTGACACTACTGTTAACATGAGAAGAGAGGGCAAGGTTAGGGCAGGAGTTCAGACTGGGTGTTTTTATTCTTCATCTATAAGAACTTTTCAGACAGAATGGGAGCATCTACAAGAAAAGAGGAGCAGTCTATTGCTTCTACAAAGGGAGGGATGCAGTGAAATGCTGAAAGTGGACAGTTGAGCATACACAATCCTCTTCCCCAGATTCCTCTGAATGGTCAAACTTTTTCAGGACTTGCAAGACTAAAGGCTTTTTTTTTTTTGCCTTTTTTAAGGTCACAGCTCTGCTTGTTAATATTAACCTCCCAAATGAAGCTTTTAGTGGCCTATTTCATCCCGTTTGTGAAAGAGATGAGAATTTATTAAGAGCTCTCTCTCTCTCTCTCGAAATTTCCCATTACTAAATTAAGCATGGAAGTGTGGTTTTCTTTTTCCTCAGATACCATTTGTTTCCCAAAAGTAATTACAATATCAGCTTGATAAAGGCTGCTAGTAATTTTGTTAAGAAATTTTCTGAAAAAGAGCAGGAAAACTTAACAACCTAAGGGAATTGCCTGTGGAATGGGGTGGTCTCAGGAGACCCCCCCTCCTACCCATTAGGAATTCTAACCACTGTAATTAGCAGCAAATTTCCCTATCTCTGTATGTTAAACAGGGAATTCATCTTTGGTTTGTTTCTGCCTGAGGCAGAGAGAGACTGAAGAAGGGAAATGTAGGGATGTGCCTGCCTGGGTTAAGCAGCCTTAGCTGCACTGGGAGGAAGCAAATCCACAAATTACACCAGCCTCTGATTTATAACCTGTGCAACCCTGTCACAGTCAAGGCCCTTCCTTCAGTTATAATCCAAGGGAAAATGCAAGTGCATAGGTAGATAGGAAACACCCAGGTAGAGAAATTATGGGGTTTTGGATGAGGTTGTTTAAAAACGAATGAATAAAAGATGAACATTTGCATTGTAGAGTTACTGTGCTGAGAAAACCAGTAACTTTTTTGTGAGCTCTTTTACTGCCTCTGCAGTAGCAAACCTTATCTGAGTAAATATTTCCTGTGTCAGAAACGGCAAGGAATTGAGAAGGTGATTACTGTATAAGACTGAAAATATCTTATATTGTCTGACAGCCATCCTCTGAGACTCTTGATGAGCTTCTTCGTGCTGAACAGTAATCCTGCCAGGAAAAGAGACTGAAAAAATAAAAGACATATTCATTGGTATAATGAATAACAAAACTAGATGCTAATAGAACCCAACAAATTGCCTCGCCCTATGCATTATGTTTCAGTATTTGTTTATCTTTCCACTTTATAAGCGATTGTACAATTGCTGATTTAGATGCTAAATTTGTACATCCCCCACAAATGGTGCTTAAGTAAATGGTCACTAATCTGTGCTCATAATACTCCTAAAGTGTGCACAAAAGCCACTAGAAAGAATGTCTAGTGTTCTCCTAGGGACATCAATGTATTTTATGTAATTATTTCCAGTGCATTGAGAAGGCAGATGATAAAGTTAATTGTTTTCTTGCATAAAAAAAAAAAAAAATGTTTTGTTATAAATAATTGCACAAACTGATGCCAAAATATGACCTGTATTTGAAACTGTACCTGAATTTATAACTAGGTTAATATTATTTTCCCTGGTTGTCATAAACTAATTGTGAGCTTTGAGTCTTAAATAAAAAGAATGATAAACTTTGCAGTTTAGATTCCTTTCTATTTTTCTGGTTCAACTGCTACTAAAGATAAAAACTGAGCTAAATTGTGTTTTGAATTATCTAAAAATACTATTATTTTCAAATTATTTTCTTTCCTTTGTGATGCTAATTGGAATGACAGAATAGAGAATGAAGAGTGACCAGTGAATTACAGAGCAAACTCTCATATGTGCCACTTAAAGCACTTTATTTTTAAAATCTGGGGTAAATTAGACTACTTTAGATTTGGCTTTGCACTTGCACATAAAAAAAAAAATTACTTTGGTGTCAAAAGCTTTCCTAATACGATCTAATTTGCATATTTTCTGTTGTTCACTAAGGTAATTCTGGTCTGTGTTGAAACACTAATCTAAAAAGACCTTCACTGTCTTTAGAGAAAAGAACAGATTAGAAAAACATAATCAACCCTTTTTTTCTGAATTCACAGAAGGAAAACTCAGCTATCTGATCTTCAGATAGTTCCCTAGATGTCAGTTTCCCAGATGACTTTTCTTTTAAAATTGTTTATGCTGCTTATACATTTTAAAGCTACACTTCAGTTCAGCTACCAAGCAATAGCTAAAGGCCAGGATTAAGCTAATTTTAATTCAGGGTAACAGGATAACTTACGGAAAAAACAGCTGAAAAATAGAGTGCATTGGAAAGTAATGCTATGAGGAAATAACTGCTATTATACACTGAGATTTTTTTTTCCCCCCCTACCATTAGGGGGCATTATCATAGCTATTCTTCAAATGCAAGTATTATCCCAAACACTACATTTCTGACTGAGGTCTGTTTGTTTCTATTGTTTTGTGAGTACCTGGTGAAGCTGGATGGAGTTTGCTGCATGAGATTTTTACCTTTCCATTGCTCTTAGGAACTACTGGCAATGTGGCTGTTTTGGGGGAAGCCAGATCTCACGTGCAGTGTACTTTTTGTACCATTAAAAGATTATGTTAATTACATGCCTCAGAGGCTTCTTTTGACCACCTCAAGAAGTCAGGAAGCAATTTCTTTTCCCTTACTGTGGAACAGTGATAGAGGGGAGAATGAAATGGGAAGGAGGTGAAGAGTTGAAACATCAGAGATGCACTTGGAGCTGGAGACAGCATGTGTTGCTGCTAAAAATTCTCATCTGCTTTGTTGACATGTTTTTGTTAGAGTCAAACTTAATGATAGCAAATGATATTTATCTGATATTAATTGAGTATAATGGCACTTACCCTCCCCTGCTTATGTTAACAGTTTTCAAACCTCTTCCCTGAACACAAATGTCATGGAGTTTTGAAGCCACAGCAGTCCATGCCAGACCATCCTACAAGAGACTTGACCAACTCCTGCTGGGAGACAGGGGCCCATCCCAGGAGGATCCCACTGGGGAACTGTTCAGGAATGTCCCGGGTGAAGATGGCAGCAGTGATGGGCCAAATACTCGCCCTTGAAAAGCCAAAAAGACTAAAAATATTGACAGCACAGTGTGGGTGTTCAGTTTCTTATAAAATATCAGTGCTACACATTTGTCAAGACACTGAGGGAAGGCCAAGAACAGGGGCTGTGTGACAGATGGTGTAGAAAAATCTGGAAGGTACTTTTCAATTTTATGACTTTTTGGTACTGGCAGCAGAGAAATGTCTCAGGAGATTGTTAGCAGGAAAAAGAAATCATGTTCAGGAAAGAAATACCTTCTACTTCTCTGAAAGAAACTAAAATAACTGCTAAGTCATTATGCTCTGCTAAATCATTTGGGAAAGGATATCTTTTTCCTACAGAATTTAAAACAAGTGCTCAAGAATATGACATTTGTATGTTTGCACACACACGTCTGGCATTATTTATTTCTTATAAATAAACATGGCTGTCATAAAATCATTAAATAAAGAGAGTTTAAGCTACACTTGGAATCATCCCATGATGTTTGCAAGCCTGTATGTGAATAATATTTATCACTATCTGGTCTTGAGTATTTCATCATGATTTTGCATGTTTTGTTTAATTGCATCATTATTTACAAAAAAATGTGGTGTTGACAGAAGCAGGACAACTGAACTCTGGTGATGCAGTTAATTGCTGCTAGACCTTGTACCTCAGACTGCATCCCAATTAATTTATGGTTTGGATCTCTAGGTAGCTATCATCCAGCTGTAAATGTATTCAAGTGTCTTAGATTTGATTGTTGGAATAGGATCCAAACATAGAATAACTTGATGATTTTGTATGCTAAACTTTTTCCAATTTTTTTCTCAGGAAAATTTTTATTCTAGGGTTTCTCTATTAGACTTTTGGTTCATAGTCTCATCTGATATTTTTTATTATCCTACAATATTGGAAAAAAGTGACAGAACTGAAATGGATTTTTTTTTAAATTTTTTTCCTTTTTCTTTCTCTATTTTCTCTACTTGGTTACAGTTCTTCATGGATTCCTTTCTTTGTCACAGATTTTAATTTTTAAATGCTGGTGGGGCATGGGTGCAGACTGCCAACATCCGTTAGCTTATCACTAGGGTATCTTGTCTGTAGATCAGCCTGAACATAAATATTATATACCTCAGCTCCCATATTACCTGTGTTTCCACATGAATGGCTTTATTTCCACCACGGAAAAAACTGCAATGAGGCCATTAAGTGACACAGAGCACACTCCTGTTTAGTCAAAAGGAAGCACACCGCTCTGTGTCGCCTTTGTGGATTTTATCCTGAATGTACACAAATCTAAAAACTCAAGGTAAAAATAATCTAGAAAACCATAGCTTTTTCTCTTTCTCTGCTCTTCTTACACTATTTTAAGAACACTCCTATGCTAATGACAAAGGTCATTAATTTCTTTGTGGGATACTTGTGGTACCCTTGCCTCTCCCTGCAGGGCAAATACTCATGGAAGCTAATTGTTCTTAGCCACATTAGAATCAAGAAGCCACCGCTGTTTATCCCATATTGACATCTGACTTCTTCTACCTATTTTGTTAATTGCCCTGTTACTGAAAGCATTGCTTGCTCTACATATTTCTGATTGGTGACTGAGCATGTGCCACATGGAGCTGCTTGACTAAGAGATTTTGCTTGAAGAACTGGAAAGCTTTCACACCTGAATTCCTTGCTTTTTTTCTCTAAGCATTTAAATCCCCATTGAAACAGGACTTGGATTTCTGTATACTTCCTTGTGTCAGGCTTTTACTGTTCTTGATGTACATAACATTTCAACAGGTAGAAACAGCAAAACCCTTACAAAAATCATAACTAGACCTAGATATAGCTATTCTGGTATGAAAAGATCTGTTTCTAAGAGAATGACTGTATTTCCCAGCTGAAATTTATTTCTAAGCTCTGAACAGCTTAGAATCAAAGCAATCAAACCAACCAGGCTACACTGCTGCTTCATATTTTCAAGAAATAAATCCTTAGTGTGCCAAATGTGTATCTTCAGGGCAGCAATATGAGGGGAAAAGAAATTGATTCCAGCACTTCTAAAAATGTTTGATTAAAGTACTTGGCGTCTTCCACAGCGGGTAGAAAATCACAAAACATTTAAACCAAACTATCTTAATGCCAATTTATTAAAGTAGTTGTATCATCAGATGTACCAAAGGGAAAATTAAACCAGCTACCTTTATAAAATGTATTAAACTAATTTATTTTACTACACCTCAGCAGGAGGAAAAAAAATAAAATGAGGACAGGCTTGCCACGAGTAATGAATAAAAAAACACTCCACAGCAGGAAGGAAAAGAAACAGAAGGAGAAAAAAACCAAAACACAAGACTGAAGGCAATTTGTCATAAAGAGTACCATGTGCAACTCGACAGCTGAGATCAAAATTGGTGCACCTTTGTAGCTACATGCTGGTGTTCACCCAGGCATGACAATTTCATCTTATTATTAGCATTGTCTTACAAAATTTCTCATTGTGTGCATTAAAAGAAGCTGAAAAGGCATCCCACCAAGATAGTTTAGTCATGTTCAGTGCAACACTGTTGATTTCCATAGAGCTGTGAGAGGGAAAACACACCTGTATTGGAAACACTGTCCTCCAGGGCTCTGAGGGTGTTACTGCCTCTCTTTGGGTAACATCCCAGCTCTTTTCAGTAGGGGTTTGCCTGCTGTGCTGCCAGTTTGAGCCTCTGAATATCAGTTAGAGCATTCCCAAAGGCTCTGGCAGGTCAGTGTCCATCCAACACAGAATAGTGCTTTATACAAAAAGCAGCCCATGAGCTTCTTGTTTCTGGAAAATCTTTCTTTTTGAGAGGTAAGAAAGAAAACAAATGCCAGATAAGCACAGCTATTAACAGAATGGTCTTTAAAATGTTGTGTTTGTTGTGTCTGAGGGCTGAGATCTTCTTTGCCCACACTAAATAAGATATAAAAATGTTAAATGTGTATGTCACCTTTTTATTTTTTTAATCTGTACACATACTAATCTCATCCATTTCCATTTAGTTCAGGTGTCTCTGTTGTGCCTAGAAGCACGCGTTTACTTCTGTACTAACTTCATTAAAGCAATTATCGCTAAATTGTCATCAGCTGTCTCACATTAAAGGTGTAGCATGGACAATATGTGTGCATACGTACCAGGCAGCCACAGAGGCACATATTCCTGCTCCACAGGGACACAGCTGGCAGAGCACCCTACCAATATCATGGTACTGTCACTGGTGAAGAGACAGCATCTGCACAGGAATGGTGGCATTGATAGAGACCATGGGTAGCATGTGTAGCCTTGTTTGGGGAAGGAGAAAACTAACATGAAAATCCTGGGGAACTGAGATGAACAAACCTGGATGGAAGCTTCATTGAGAATGCCTTTTTTATCATTATGTTGGCCAAATAGAATGAAACAATGGAGTCAGCCACAAAAGCAAAATATGCTTGGGTGAGCATTTCTCAGTGTCCAGGGAAGAGAATTTGAGTGTTTCCTTGTTGTGGTACTTATAATTGTGGAATAAGCAATCAGTTTCATGTTATCCAATTACCTGTGGATAAATACTCTAACTTTTCATAGAATCATAGAATGATTTGGGTTGGAAAGGACTTTAAAGATCATCTTGTTTCAACTTCTGCCATGGGCAGGGACACCATCCCAGGTTACTCAAAGCCCCATCCAACCTAGCCATTAAGACTTCCAGGGATGTGGCATCCACAGATTCTCTGGGCAATCTGTTCCAGTGCCTCACTGCTCCTAAAGTGAAGAATTTCTTCCTAATATCCAGCCTAAACCTCCTCTCGGTTTGAAGCCATTCTCCTTTGTCCTGTCAACGCATACTTTTTCCATCTCTGATAACTTTCCCTCTGTCCTAGAACCCAGCATGGGAAGTGGTCCAGTTTTCCAACCTCCTATGGTCTTCATGAGTGTTCAAATACTGCTTTCATTGCCATCAGTCCAACACATGAAAATGCCTAAATTTGAAGGATTTTTGTGGCCTGCAAAGAAAGGTTCACCAAGTGTCAGTAAAAAATTTAGGGGAGAGCTCTATGTCATCTTCTAAAATATTGAAGTTAGAAATGTTCATCTGCTGTTAAGTGCAAAAAGAGGGAGCTGATAATAAAGCTTCAAGACTGCATAGGCGAGGTACAATGATAAAATTGTATGAAATCCATGCTGTTCTAAATAAATTCTGCCTAAATTAAGATATTTTTTAAAGATGGCTGAATTTCTTTTTAATTTGATAAGTAACTTTGCATTAGCTGTCAGCTTTGCAACAATTGGCTGTAATATTTTTGATACACTTAAAATTATTTATGATGGAAAAATTGTAAAGGATGAGAATGTCAGTATTCCCACATGGAAAAGCTGTTTTTGATTTTTGTTGTATATCAGAGTTTGCAGGTGAAAATATTCATGTTTTCCCAATGAATCCTTGGTGGTACTTAAAAGGAAGATAGATGCAGGGAAGCAATTTTATGATTAAAGTGAAAAAAAGGAAACCAAGAAAAAGTCCTTGGCAAAAATTAATGAAACATCCTTAAATAAGAGAAAACACAAATGGCTGAACTGCAAGGGTTAGTTTTAGGACCACAATTATTTCTTACAAGTGACTCATAAGATGGGATGAAAAGAATAATATAAATTTGCTTATGTCATAAAATGAATTTAAGATCAAGCAATCCAAATGACATTGGTAGAATTCAATAGGAGTTATACAGATTAGAGAGTAAGTATATAAGGGGGGGAGAGAGACAAAAAAATTGCTACACAATGGAAATGCAATACATGACATTGATATATTTTATCACTTCAGGTCTAAATAGCATAGCTTATAAAGTGGTGTCATGGTCCCACATAAAATCTATTTTTCTAATAAAATTTATATATCTTTGTAGCCTTATGAGCTTGCAAAGCTCGGCTACATAACGAACAGGCGCTGTCTCTAATGGAGCCGCTCTGGAATGCGACTCTTAGTGGGTGGAATTTATGAAATGCATTGTGCTGGGAGAATTACAGCATCCTATCCCATGTCACCCTTAATGTGTGCAAACAGGATTCTGCTCCCCAAAACCTGCCACCCATTAATGCTCTGCTGCTGAGAGGGATAAAAATTTAAACAGGTCTCAGAGGGCCGACTTCACGTGAGACCAGTCAGCCATGATGAGCGGTGTTAAAGTAATGCTGTGGAGGACCAGTGATTTTTGGGTTTAAGGAACTGGAAAGCAGGCCTATTCCTTCTTTCTCATCATGTAGATGTTATTAACATCTTTAGGAAGCATCTCCTGGCAGGAGATGAGGAAGAATCTGTCATGCTTCCCTTCTCAAGGCAACCCTCTCTGTTAGGCATGACTTTGGCAGAAGGATTGATGCGTGTTCCCCTTGCTCTGTTTTCATGGTAGAACATTTGCAGGGATGGTGGAAAAGCTATTCATGGTATTGCACAAAATACTTATTAATTTTGTGGTCTTCATCTTGTATTTTTTTCAAACTAGAGCAATTGTGGGTTGTAGGAATTGCATGTTACATGCCAGAAAGTGCTTGGAAGTGATTTAAAAGTGGAACATAAGGATCTGGTTCTGCAAAAACTTCCAAAAAATCAGTGTTCTCTGAGTAAACTTAAGTACATGCATACATGCTACTAGGGGAAAAACACTGAGGAAAAACTAGAATTTAAATCTGATGTGAAAGCATCCATATTGTCTCTTTTTACTATTGTTTAATAAATTTATTTAGGGATTTTTTTTCAAGTGGGGCTTCTCACTTGAACTTCCAAAGACAGGAGAGCACACATCCTTTCAAGAACTTCCTTTTATTAAAGATTGTAAGCTCTTTTTCTTATCTCCAATGCAGCTGCATTTTGTTTTTTCTGTGATTTTCCCACTTGGTCTTTCCTGGGCCACTGGTGTGACTAGGTCACTTGGTGAGCCTGTTGTGTCTTTAAAATGTTTCATTTACATGCTTTTCTGAATCCATGGAAAGCCTGTAAATGGAGATCATTGGATGATAGCAGCCCAGCTATGGTCCTGATGTTAGGGAATCAGTGTATGTGCTATTTTTCCTAAGGTATGCAGATATATTTTGAAAATATGGAGTAACCCTGAGTCAATCACTGTGGAAAAAATGATTCAGTGGATAAAAGCTCAGTCCTCTTTGGCTCTAAGTGCAGCAGTAAGACTTTGAAGAAGTTATTTGCGACATTTCATATGAGCACTTAGGCTGCTCTGAAATTCTTTTTTATCTCTAACACAGAACAAGAAACAAGCAGGCGATGTGGTGTCTGCAATTATCTTAGAGAGCTCCTCTCTGTGTAAAAGTTACTGTGAATATATCTTGAGACTATGTGCCAATCTGTAGCATTTATAGCACTCCCATTCCCTTTGTGCTTTCTGGGTATTTCTAGGTTGCCAAGTTGCCTGCATAAACTGATATAAAATGATCTGAGCCCTGCTTACTCCTCTGACATTTTGACAGTGCGTTACTTTATCCTACTTTTGTTTCCCTGATGTTCATGTACTTTTCTCTAATGTGGAGTGAGTAATTTGAGACTTGTAGCCCCTCCTGCCCCCACTTCCTTATGGATGCCTTTCCTGACACTCTTTTCTTGAACAAGGGGGAGCCCATAGTATCCCTTCAGGACTGCTGCAGGAGGAGGGATGAAGCTTCTGGGTCTGTTGAAAATCTGCTCAATTCCTGCAGGCAGTATGTGTGGCAACCAAAGTCCTCAGAAGCTCCAAGAGGGTGAGGAAGCAGCACAGAGTCATGCTGAACATTTTGGTTTTTCACTGAGAGTAGTGGTAAATGTCTGCACTTACAGTTTATTTAGTTATCTGTGAATGATTTGCTATTTCTGCTCTTTGTTTTTAACTGGAGCAGAGGTGCGGGAGCTGGGCTCCTGAAGGCAAGACAAGGACCAGGGATATCCCAGGCAACTGAACTGATGCCTGCCATTTCACCTTGAGAATGAACCTAAACAGTGAACCAAATAAAATTTCTATTTTCAGGTGACATACAGATCTAGTTGCATGTGAGAGGTATGGACAAGCATATTCATTAGTTACTTTGCACTAATACTGACACTATACAACTTGCTCTTCTCTTACAAGGCTATACAAAAGGTACAGTGATCATGTTTCAGATTTAATGTACACAAAATGGTATTTGATTGAAAGAATAATTTATCAGAGCTATAAATCTGTTAGTGCAAGATAAAAGCTGAAAGATTCAAGATTCACATATAATCTTGAAATGTAATTGAAATATCAGTTTTAATCTAATTTAGCATCTCTTCCACTTGCTTCTGAAAGCACACAGTATAAATACGGGTATGTACTGGAGGTTTGTTAGAATGTATTTTCACGTGTGGCTGTGAAAGGAGAGGACAAGATGAATCAGTTTTATTATAGTGTCATGTGATGCACTACCATGAGCCTTGTGAACCCCTGAAGCTGTTTTTATGTTGTTCAAGTTTTTACTGAAGATTAGAAACAGAGAGGAGGATTTATCAGCAAAGTCATGAGATGTTTCTCAGTCGTGTTTGTTTCTTTTATTGAGATTGATGTTGTACAGGCTTCTCCCCTTATGTAACTCAGTTGTTCTATCTGATCTACAAAATTAATTAAGTCCATTCCATCTAGGTGGAAAAAAATGCATGGATTAATTTAAATCTCATAACAATATGCAACCAGAAGCAAGAAAAGCAATTAATACTCTAAGTTAGAGATAAGCCACAAAATTCATAACAGTGTTCTTAACCTGTTATAAGTTTACTATGTGATTACATCTGTATGCAGTCATGAAATGTAATATTCCAAACACTGTTTTGCCTTAGAAATATCCAACTTTTTTGCATTTAAAAGGAAATCTCTCTTTGTATTGTTTGGGAAGGGCAAAGAGTCCTCTCCAGACTCAAACTGCAGCAAGTATCACTAAACCATGTGCTCTTTCTAGAATGATATATCTGTCTGTGCCGGCCCCAGCTGTGCCTTACCCTCAGCAAACTAAAGGCTGTTTTATGGGGGCTGAAGTCACACTTCCTTAATTGGCTGAATATTCTTCAGCATTGTCCTAAAATATTTGAAAACTAGATTTTGAGTTACAACATGACCACTCTAACTGTGTTCAATGTCCATGTTTTCTTGCAGAACTTCTACAAGGAAAGTTATTGATATTCCAAGATCCACCTCTTGTTTGGTTGATTGGGTATTTTTTCTGTGTAATAGCAGAACTACTTAAGGGGATAAATTTATTTTAGCACTTAACTTACCTGTGTAAGGAAAAATAATTTCTTTGTGGCAAGAAATGCTTTCAGTGGAGTAGACATAGGTAGCCAGCTCAATTTGAATTCTTGATAGTAACCTTTGAAACTTGATGGAAATGTGAAATCAGGTCTTGAGGATGAAGACCTAATCCTAGAAAAGCTACCTTTTGCTCAGTGTACAAAACTGAAAGTCCCCTCTTATGACTCAAACATTTCTAAAAGTATTCAAATTCCACAGTGTTTGTGGTTTTGAAATGTTTTTTCATCATGCTGGTGAAAACTGGAAAATTAGTAATACTTTTGGGGGAGGATTATATATTATTGAAGGGTAATATTGTACTACTGTGCATTTTAGACACTCTAGTCAGTAACCAGAGCATTATTTTTTAGGGATCTGCACAGAAACAGAATCAAAGGGTGGCCTTAGTAAGGCTGAAAGAAGAGGTGAGTCAATAAATAAAGGAAGTAATTAAAGAGGAAATGAAGGGGGAAAATGGAATAATATTTGTCATTATGACAGGCAGTTTTGTCAGTGGCCATGCTGTTTTCAGAGTTATAAGGGAGAATTTTAATGAAGCAATCAAGAGGTTTATGGGAAGCTCCTCCCACAGACCTCAAAAGAGACCTTGAAAGTGAACAGCAAAAATTATTTTCTTAATCTTTCTTTTGTTCATTTTTTCCTTCGTTCTTACTTTGCAATTTCAGTTAAATTGCAGATTATCCCACTTGACCACTGACTACAGCAGGCTGTGTGCTAACCCAGACATCTTGTACCTGCCTTTGGATGGTCCAGGGAGGTTTTTTATGCCATGCTAAAATCCCAATTCAAAAAGCAAAAACATCTTCCTTGTTTTTCTAGCACTTTTGTGTAGTGCCACAGTGGTTCAACCCTTATCTATGTCTGTTCTGGATAGCACTTGATAAAGGTGACTGAGGGAACAATTTTTCCTGCCAGTTCAATGCTGCCTGGAATGATAAGCTCTGGCTAGTGAGACTAAGTGGGTAACTTCAATGAAATCACTGTTACATTACCGTAGAGAATATCCTGCACTGGAAAATGAGTGAGCTAAATGATCTAATAAGTATTTTCCATCTGTAATTTCTTGCATATTAAGTACTCTTTCCAAGCTTTCCCTTCCTTTTCCAGCTAAGATGAAAGCCTTGGTTTTCCTAGAAGAGAGAGCAGCAAACCTTGCTTTCCTGAAAGTGAAGGGGTCTTGCTTGCACAGAGTAAATCTCAACTGCAGTTTTTATTGGGAGTGCTTTTTTGGGGAGAGAGAGCTGCTACATGTTGCTCGCTATGGCAGCTGGATGTATGGGAGGAAGGGAATTAGCAACACTGATTCAAGCCCTGCAGGAAAAAAGTTTTCCCTTTACCAAGATATAAACATCTATAGCAGGTTTGTGTCATCTGGGATTCAATTTCTTTTCTAAATCAAGTGAACTGTGCTACAGCAGTTCAGAGGCAGTTTAAAAGTATTCTCTAAGGTCAATTTTGGCCCCGATTGCAAAATTCTAACAGGAGTTTATATTAGTCTTTCCTGCTTCTGAGGGTATTTTCTCACTCTATCCTTTTGTGAGCTTTTATTTTCCTTCTGCTGATCTTGAAGTGCAAACACTATTTGACTAGTGGCTTAAATCTAAAATCAGGGAGAAAATGGAGCTACCCTGAATTAATTTTTTTTAAAAAGGATATATTTTCTTAGCTCCTTTTCATTAGTTCCATGCAAAGGATAGCAGAGGGCACAGTGAAAAATAGCTCCAATGTGTAAATCTGCAGAGGGCACCTGAGGAATCTGTAGTAGGACTTTCACATGGCCCTGCCGCTTTCTTAAAAGTACTTTGTAGCTGCAAAGGGAGTTCCCTTTTGCTTTTCCCAAGACTGAGGTCATTGATGGTGTTATATTGCTTCTAATGTATTTTGTTTAGCTGCTTTCTCATGAGTGTGTACCAGGAAACATATTGTACTTCCATAAAGTAAATTGAGTATGCAAATGTCCCAGTCAGACGTGTTCAAAAATGCTTTAGGGAACAATTTTCAGTAAAATAAATAAATTTTTAAGAAGTTAAATCTAATCCAGTACATTTATTGACAAGTGTAGCTAGTCTTTCACATCCTAGTCTTTCACATTTCTGTGCAGAGAGTATGTAGCTGTCAACATCGCAGTCTTTTGAGATATGCTGGCTACCAAATATTATCCTGGTTGTAAAAATGAAAGAAACCAATGCAGAAACACCAGTCAGGCACAGATCCATTAAGGGGGTAAAACTGTCCATCTGCTTTACACGCAAGGCCACCTCCTGCATGCATCTCTGTATGTTTATATGGGTGTGTACACACCCATAAGCACAAGATGTTCATGCTTTTTTTTCCCAGAGGAAAAGGGTGCATTCTCCCTGCTTTCCTCAATAAATCTGGATGTGAGAGAAGATGTTGACAATTAGACACTCGGAGCAGCTGTGGAGCCTCTGGCTATCTGAGGCAGCTTTAACCCCTGATTTACCTGCAGCTGCCCAGGGTTCATCCACTTTATTTAATGCTGCTTGAATTGGCCTCTTGTGTGCCTCACTAGCACTCTTTCCTTGATGCATGAAGAATGAGTCCATGTAAACTCCCATGCAACTTTCTTCAAAGACGTGGCTTAGGTTTTATTCCATGAGCTTATTGCACATGAAGTTGGTTTTGGTGTGTAGTTAGCCAGTTCTATCTTTTCATACACCACCAGGGTTCCAGCCCTGCTTGGTTTCCTCTTTCACTGCAGTCACTGCTCGTATTTTAAATAAGATTTAACAGGCTTTGTTTTCTTGTTTTTTGTTATCTCTGGAAACAAAAAGGCCAAAGCAGAGTGCTAATTGTTAATGTCGAGACAAACAGGAGACTACAGCCTGTAGGGGTTATGAACAGGGACAAAGACAACCACTGATGTGTAGTTAAGAATTCATGTCAATCTGTTGTGTCAACACAAGTAAAGTGTGGAACAGGAAGAAGAGCACCTTAACATCGTGATGGCTGCTGTGATGATTCACTTTCCTGTTTATGGCCTGTTCACGAAGTGCTAGGTATCTCCAGATGTTCGGAAAGATATAAATGCCACCTGTTTCTCCAAGAAAAAAGGAAGATTAAGTTTAGGGCTACAAGAAATTGAGCATTTTTAGAAATGTCTTCTTGATGAAGGGGAAATTAACATAGGCAGATGGTAATATATTAGAAAGGTGGATCATAAAAGGAGGCATAGCAAGGTTGTGCAAGGTGCTCAGAGGTTGATTGACCCTGAGAAGGCCGGGACTGGTAAAAGCAAAGGAAACATAATAGAATATGAGGATAACTTTCTGTTTAATGAGATAATGAGATAGGCATAATTCAGGTCTTTACTCTTAGCTTTTTAATTGTGTTGCCTCATTCCTGGTCATTTATGATGCCCTAAATATACTGGTTTTTTTAGCTGTTTCTGGAATTATTTTGTGAGAAGCTTTCCTATGTGTTTACTGTTTAGATTTTGATCACTTCTCTGATTTTAGATAAGATAAAATTCAAATGGTTCCTAAATAAAACTCTCAGATTAGACTGTTTTGTATGCTGAAAAGAACTCCAACTGCAGCCCTCAAAGTCAGAGTAACTCTTATTCAGACCCAAAGATAGTGCTTACTCAGAAGAACTTTCCAATTTATTGATGGTCAAGTCCAAGTCAAAATGAATGTCTCAGAACTACCTTGGGTACAGACCTAGATCCAGAGTCAAACTAAGAACGTTTAGGAGCTTTCTTATCATCCAGATGTTTTGAATTAGCTCTTGTTTTGCTAGAAATGTGCCTTGGATTTTCAGTGAGAGAAACTCCTTTTATTCCCTTCTAGGATAGCTATAATTTTGTTGGATAGATTTCTTAGGCGTTGTCTTTTGGTTACCCTTTGGCCTAGCTTCTCTCCCTCCTCTCAGTGTCCTGTGGATCTATGTAAAGATTGTTGATTAATTCCAAGTAAGACAAGAAAAAAAAAGATTTAGTTCAGAGTGGCTCTTGTGCCAGTGGGGCTCAGCTGACTTTGTTCAGACTGGGCTCAGACCAAAAATTCATCAGGAATAGTGAAAAATTGCTACAGGAAAGAAAATATCAGTTTTACTCTACTGGATTTTAATTTAGGACATAAATGAAGAAGTGATTTTCATCAATAATGTAAATTTCAATTTACTTTCACAAATGAAGTGGAACTCGAATACTAAGTTTTCTTAGGACTTCATGTCATTGAGACCTACCAGGCAAGGGAAAGTCCTTCAAGCCAAGTGAAGTATACATGGTTTTTAATAAATCTAATCTCTGTGCATTGTTTACCCAGAGTAACTTTTGACTTCATCTTTGGGATTAGAATTTGGTTGTGTCTTTTCACTTCCTATGGAAATGAAGTGTGTTCAATACATCTGAAACGACCCCTTGCAATAATTCAGAATCACAATACCAAGAAATACTTTATAGCTTTGAAATTGATTTTTATTCTCTTAAAATTTGCAAATATTTCTTTTCCTATTATATTCCCCTTTCTGTTTACTAAGTCTGACTCCTTAGTTTCCTCTGTCTTTCTAAATGGATTTTTGCTGTCTGTCCTTTTTGTCCATGTACCTTCGCAAGTGAAAACTGGGAATAATAGTGATGTTTGTGCTCTTTCCATCTCAAATTCTACCTGTTGCATGCATAAAGTAATAGAAGTTAAAAAATAATTAATATAAACATTAATTTTGTCTGCTGGGTAGGGTTTGCTCCTTCTACACTGATTTCCAGTTATCTAAAGAAATATAATTTTCTTAGCCAAAGCTCCATGGAAAAGTAGTGACTCAGAGATAGTGTCATTCCCTGCCCCCCCTCAAAATGCCATTTTAGACTTGTGCCTCTTGCAGCTTTTATCTCCAAGAGCTGAAACAGTACAATAGATTACAGTAGTCAGTGGGTTTCATTCCAAAGTGCCCATCACACAAGAGGAAGCACAAGAAACAGTGAGTCACTGAAGGCAGAGCATTTCAGAAAAACAGTCCAGGGATTTTTCATCTTGAGTGCTGCCACGTGGTCACAAACAATTGGGTGGGTTATTTTTTTGGGACTATTTGTAGAGCAACCTGATAAATTGGCACACTGAATATTGCATGCATGCATGCTTAAATTTTTTCTTCTAAGTTTTCAGTTTCAAAAAGGACTTTTCTAAAGCATGATACTTTTACCAAAAAAATGTAAAATTATACTCAAAAATTGCAAACCAGTGAAAAACTGATAAATAATGCAGTAAATACTTTGAAACTCGGTGATTAATCTTCCCGTTTTGTTGGCTGCAGCCTTGCTGGGCTCTGGTTAAAGTGGTTATGCTGTTGAGCAGGAAAGTTTGCAGGCAGACACTTGCACGTGGAATTATTGGACTATCTTTTCAACAGAAAATAGCACTTAGAAATCTTCCTGCTGTGAAGGGACAGCATAGGCAGCAACCCACAACCATGCCCGTAATCATCTGCCAGGGGGTGGGGAGCAGTCTGTCAGCTCTATGGATTCAGCTTTTGCTTCTGACTGTTCCTGGTGGTGATGTTCCTGCAAAGTAAATTAGGCATAGAGGGAAGAAGTATGATTATTTTTCCTATCCAGAAGAAAAGTCTTAAGGGAAGCCATAAAAACAGGCTGAAAATATATTTCTGTCGTACAATCAATGAGAGGTAGGACTGCTGCTGTGATCTGGACTATAGGAGCACTCAAGTAAAAATTTTATACAGCCAGAAAACTCTAGGCAAATAAAACAATCACTTTTTCGTGACTGTCAATGGACAAGCTATAGTCTGACTGGTAGCTTGATTCTGTCCCATGAGTTACAGAAAGTCTGGGCATGATTCTGCACTTCCTTGAATGCTACAGAGTGGTTTATCTCTGTGGTTGATCAGCACAACCAACTCATCCCAAATCAAGAGCCCTTTCAGGTGGTGCTTCCATCGGGTTTGTTTTCAGTTTGGCAGTTCTAAATAGGAATCTCCATACAATAAAACTAGAGACAGAAATGTTTTTTGGTTGTATCACTACCTTTTAAAGCTTGTTATGGGTTGGTGCAGTGTTTGAAGGTATCTGTGTGCAGGACAGGAAGGGCACAGCTTTGGGAGAATGACTGTGAGGGACTGGTGCTTCAGCATGCTGCAAAGAGATCCTTAAGATGCAGGAACTTTAAATCACTTCTGTCCTGGTAAAGGAGACCTTGCAGATGGCTCTGCAAGTGTGCTTACAGTCCATCAGAAGATGCAACATGACACACATGGCCAAACTCCAAAAAGCAGGGTGGCCAAATGTGGAGCTGGTGTAATTGAGTGTAGTTCTGGTGGCTGCAAGGCTTAGCTGATCTCCTTCAGCTGTGTGGTGTATGCTGGTGTGAGTGCTGGAGGCATTTGGTGTAGTAGTTATGAGTGATTGCTATCAGATGGCAACACGTGGCAGCATTTGGGTTGTTTTAATTCATTAATAGATCCTCTCTGACAGTGTAACCTATCCTGGGAGTTAATAACATAATCACAAAAAAAAACCCCAAAAACTCAAAAACAAACAAACAAACAAAAACCCCAAAAACCGAAAGAAAACCAACCAACCAAAAAAGAAAAAAAAACCAAAAAAAAACCAAACCAGGACCAAAAACCCTGGGTGAGATATTTTACTGTCTGCTTAAGCAGCAGAGAGGGATTACAAATGGGCTGTTGGAGAAGCTCAGTGCTTCCCAGAGCTTCCCGAAGTGTGGGGTAACCAAACAATTCAGGCAACTCTGCACAGACAGTTCAGAGGGCTGCTGTCAAGAAGGAAAGAGAAGTGAACCTGTTTCATCAACTGCATCCTTTCCCCTCAGGGTCACACAACATAAGGAATCCTCTCTGCTTTTCTAAAAGGTTGTTTTATAAACTGAGGGGACCAAAAAGAAAGTTTCCTGTGCTTCCTGGTACTTTGTTACTGGAGGAAGAACTGCTGGTAGTCTGTAAATTCTAAGGAGTTTTTTCCCCCTTGGTTGCTCTTTTGTAACACATCATACATGGCCATTATGTTTACCTTCCATTTACAGGCTGTTTTATGTTGCTTTCCATACTATACATTTTCCTTCTTTTTCCATGCTTGATAATTTACACTACTTAATTTAAATTATTTTTGTTACCTACAAATTGTCTTGAAATTATTCAAGATGAAACTGAAGCATTGGCAGCAATGGAAAAAAAATAAGATCAAAAGCATGTTGTTTCTGTAGTGAATAATGTAAAAAAAATGTTTTAATGGAATTCTAAAGGTTATTGTGAAGCCAAATCAGCATTCTGTGTGGGTACAAGCATTTTATGTAAATATGCAATTAGGATGTGTAGAACACTGCTCAAACATTGTGACTGCAGAGGATACATATTTTTTATTTTTTGAGTCTGGGATTAATAATCATAATTTTGCTCATATTAAATGTCTTTTGCACCATTATTTCCAGTGGTCAGGCTGATATACTTACACTGAACAAAAAAATCACTTAATCTCTCTGTATCTGAGCTAAGTTTTGAAATTAAAACAATAATTGGGCATACCTGCTGTTTACACCACTTCTGTCGAGACTTCTGATTTTGAAAGTGGGTGTCAGGTTGTTTAGCAGCAGTTTCTGTAAGACTTCCATTTGGAAATTCCTGACAAATTTAGAATTCCATGTACATAGGCTGACACTGCCTTGTCTGTGCAGTGCCTCTAAAGCATACCAGACACTGAAATAATTGATGAAAATGGGAATGTGGCAGATGATTGTCCAATCCTTTGTCATCCTTGTCTATTTAAAGTAGTTTTCTGTGGCTGTTGCTCATTGTGTGTTTGCACACCTCCCATAGTGGGGTCTGTAGGCAGCACTGAAGGGAAGCTGGTAAACAGTAACAGACTGGAAGTTTTCCACCCTGGGTGGAAAGCAACCATTTCCAGGCACAGTCCTTGAGAGAAGCTTTGGGATTTAACAGCTACCTGAAAGAAAGTTGCAGCAATACAGATGAAAACATTCTCTAGTTCTTTGGTGACAGTAATATAAACTCCCACATTTCAGTATTTACTAAAAGTAATTATTTTTCTGTTCTGATCTTCTTAATACAGCACAGATCTGGACAGGTCAGACATCACCAAAGCTTTTCTGCATCTTAAACATGGTGTCTAGTTGCATATTACAGGTATGAGCTGTGTAGAAGTGGTAGCTGGAACCTCTCCAGTCACCAACCTCATGCAAAATCCTGAACTTTTTGAATCCCAGTAGATATGATATACTGACATGCTATCCAGGTACTGAGTTTGACAGAGCTAATAATACTATTTATATGTATAATTATTGAAATTAACCATACTCTTTGGGTTTAATGGTGTTCAGTAAATTGGCATGCATAATTTATACATCGCTGCTGTCAACCATCAATCCAAATGTGAGGCAGCAACATATAAACTGAATGGCAGAATAAAGTGTTTATGAGTTTGTTCAGGACAAGATCACCATAAACTATGACACTGGAAATTTTCATATCAGTTTTTCAGTATTTGTGGGAAATAGAATGCTATCTATGGGATTTCATTTGTTGCATTACTGTAAAACCCCTTCAATAAACAATTTAGGAGACAACAACTACAGCACTCTTCAAAAGGGCCCTAGGGACAGGATTTATTGTGGAAGTCAGTGTTACCATTTCTGCTTCAATTTTTGCTATGGCTTAATTTCAGCCTCTTATTGAAATGTCAGTCATTTAATAATGAAATGGAATCCTAAAAATGTACAAATGGATACACCTTTGAGGCTTAAGCTAGAGATACAGTAGGCAAACCAAATTCAACTATTATTATGATAATTTAGAATAATAATTAAGACTTTCCAATTCTACATTTAAAAAAGAAATGCTTAAAATAACCATGGTCTGAACAGATCTGAATATGCATCTATGTGCTTCAAATTACTTTACCATTCATGATATTAATCAAAATGGCAGGGTACATTGCACAGGATTCAGCTGCCCCAATCTCATTACATGGGACTTGCTAGGAAGTGCTAGTAGTGTTATGTTTTCATTTTTATTTTGTGAATGCAATAAACAACTAATAATTTAAGATGTTCTGAATTTTTTTGCAAGGTGCCAAGTGCTGAAAGAAGTGATTAACATGAAACGAGGAAATCTATGAATAGAAGCAAAACAGAAACTGCTGAGTTATTTTTGGCACTCTCTAATGAATAAATGGCTTGTTTTCAATGTCTGTCAATGACTACAAGTGAATGTGCACTATGAGTTGAAATATACTGCCTCACTTTAACTTGTTTTGAACCAACAACCTAAATCTAAAGGATTAAAAAAAAAAGAA
The DNA here is from genome assembly GCA_034509425.1 of Eopsaltria australis. Lineage (NCBI taxonomy): Eukaryota > Metazoa > Chordata > Aves > Passeriformes > Petroicidae > Eopsaltria > Eopsaltria australis. The sequence continues at coordinate 7,976,692 of JAVTVJ010000024.1, forward strand.
AAAAATAAAAATATTTGATGCTCATATTCTCATAGATCTAAAATTCATGCTTCTCATAAAAGCAAATTACCTTCACTTAATCAGTTAAACAGATTTTCATTAAAAATATGTTTTGATTTTATATGTGAATTCCTATGACTGAACACAAGATCATAGCTAAGGGCCACTTACCAAGTTAAATGTTAGTAGAACTTTTTCATGCCGTCAAAATACTTCTTTGGCCTCAAGTTATGGCAGCAAAATAGCTTTCCTTTGATGACTGTTGATTTAAACCGTTGAGAGATCACACAGAATGATTATTAACCCAAGGAAAAACACCCTAAGGATGCATAAAAAGTAAAGGCTTCAGCCAAATGTGAAAGCAATCATGGTACAAATGCATGGTCGTGATGTCACATCAAGCAAGTAGGGTGAGGATAATGCTTACCTACTAAGAAATCTTGCATTTTGTGGCAGATCCAGCATCCTGCTCTGAACAGGAGTTTGACAAGACTTCCTGAAATCCCTTCCACTTCAAGTTGTCCTGTGGTCCTAACCTTGGAAAATATAAATGCAGTTCATGGGCCATAAGTGATGATAGCTGATGACCAGTACCTCATGAATGTTTTTCAGAAGTTTATTTGGTCTGGTTTCTTACATCTTGCCATCCTTACTGGTAAAATTTAATTTACTGGACCGTATCAGGTATTTTAAAAAAAGTATTAAAAATATATATAAAACACAGTACCTTGTATACTTTCTATTGAAACTATCCTCTACTGTTTTTATAGTCAGAGGAGGGGATCAATCCCTTTTGTTGCATGAAGTACCAGGCCACTTGCTGACTTGGTTCCTCCTCTGCTGGAACAGACTCTCCAGACAGGCCTGTTTGTCCCAATGAATATGGAGTGGGTTTGGATGACCTTCTCAGATGTTAACACCCACAATACAGACCCTGTGGACCCTCCTCAGCCCGGAGCACCAGGCACAAAATGACATGCACACAACCATGATGTCTCTGGGCAAAGAGAGCTGTGCTGTCAAAAAGGCATTTTAGCAGCAAAGTTTGTGACTTCTTGTTATGCCTCTAAATTATTCCATATAGTTTGAGTGACAGGAAAAGGGACAGACTTGTGTGCTAATTAGCTACCAGTGAAAGAAAGGCCATAGCTTTATCTGAATCCTGTTGAAAATGATATTTAAGGTTACTACAGTGTCCAGCAATATCATTTATAAGTAAAGCTCTGCAACATAAGCCGTGGTGTCAAATCCAAGATGTCAACCAGATCCTACATGTGAAGACCCTTCAGCTGAACTCTTCAAAACCAGGATTTTGTGTGCTACTGATATCAGGAATTAGCACAAGGACAAAGCAGAAGCTTTGTGACATTCATCTGTTGTGTCTAAAGATGCACTTAAAACATTTTTGAGTGTAACTTGAACAGGGCACAATACCTTGCTCAAACATGCTAAAATGATGGAGACTGTGATCAGGTAGTAACTTCAAGAAAGATGGTCTTGGGGTGCAGTGCACTGCCCTCCCTCCCTGACCATCCCTGTCCTGCAGCCCCCAGTGAGGTCAGTCAGGGTGGGACATTGGTGATGACCAGCACTGGCCACAGCCTGACCATCCCCAGGCACAGCTGCAGGCCCTGGGCATGGGATGGAGATGAAGGATCCCCAGTGAGGTGATGTCTGGCTGTTTAGGACTCAGTGCAGGGTAGGATGCTGGGCATGGAGTTTGCTGTATTCCCATTTGTGCCCATTGCCTGTTGTCCTGTCACGGGGCTCCACTAACAAGAACCTGGCTGCCTCTTCTTTTCTCCTCCCACCAGGTGTTTGGACCCGTGGATCAGAGCCCTGAGCCTTCTCTTCTCTGTGTTTGCTTTTTTTTCTTTTTAAAAAATAAATCTGAAAAGTTTACTCTTAGTATTAGTGGTTAAACTACATATAAAAGAACAACGCAGGTCTTTCACTAGATGAATTCTTGGCCTTTTTTAAATTTTCCCCCCAGCTGCTGCCCTTCATGGTACTCTGAGGGAGGCTTTGGGAAATCTGACATTCTTACTCTTGAGGAAAGCATTCGGTGCAGCTGCAGATGGAGCTGCAGGTTGAGTTCTGGGTGGGAGCCTGAGACAAGAGGCCATGAACTGCCACACTTTGCTCAGCAAAGGGCACAGGGACCTGTGGCACAGCCAGTGAGGGACACTGAGAGGCACAGCAGGAGCCCATGGCTGGGGAGAAACAGTGAGTCTTTGGCACTCTTGGACTGTGAGGGGATAAAAGCCCAAGGGTTCCTTTGCTCAGGGTCCCTCTTTTGAGGAACCAGCTCAGGCTGTTTCTGTGTTACTGTGCCATGGATAAATTGTTTTATGGAATGAGACATCTGAGACTCTGCTATGGAAATCCTGGGACTGAGCTGGTGAGGAAACCTGGTCTGACTGTGAGTGGGTGTGCAGGGAGTCCAGCGGTATCTGTCAGGTCACTGGAGCCACTCCTGTGAAGGGGCCTTGGTCCCAGCAGTGAAATCTGTGACACTGGCAGCGTGGCTGCTGGACAGTCTCATGAATGGTCACACTGGGAAGTTTCCTTAATGCTATGGTAAAACAGCTGTAACTCTGTAAACAGTATTGATTCTTCAAGGAATGCTGATAGCTCACATAGAAGCCCTGCTGGCCTTGATCATGTTTGAATGTCTGCATGAAAATGAGACTGAACTGGGTAGGAGTATGATGCATTTCATTTTTATGACTACTTCCCTCTGCCCTTTCCACTGTAGGCATTCTCCTCCCAGCAGCCACTGGAGTGTCATTGTCAAAGCCACGCTGACAAGACCTCAAGTCCCTGCTGCCCTTCAAAATGCAAAGAGTTCACCCAGTGTGTGGCACATGATGAATGGGTTCCCTTCCCCGTATCAGCAAAGCAAGAAACTGCCTCGTCCTTTGAAATTTCTTTTGTTGCTTCCAAGTTTTACCTCTCTCAGGTAGAGGAAGCATCATGCCCTGCTGGAATATCTCTGGGTATCCAAAGGGAGCACTGCCCTCTAAAGGTCGAAGGTGAGATGGAATGCAGCTTCTTATAGACCTTGGGAGCCTTTCCAGAGTTACCTTTATAAAGATGTTTTAGGTCATAGCCAGCAATTAAGTGTGAAGTCTGAACACCCTGAAGCAGCTCTGTAAAGGAGACTGGTGTAGTCTCGCCAGATTTACAATCAGAATGTGAAGTAAAAATACAAAAACAATAGACAAATTCAGTAGTGTTAGAAATATGATACAGTGTAAAGTTTATGCTCTAAGGGCACATTTAGTGTTTGGTCTTTGTTTTGATTTTTAAAAAGATAATAGAGAATACCCAAGTGATTTTTTCCATAGCTGCTACTCCAATGTTTGTTTTTTACTTATTGCACAAATCTGCAATTTTAAATCTTTAAAAATCCAGCAATAGGTTACCAACAAGCAAATGCCAGGGCTAAAAGCTGAAATGGATTAGTAAGACACCTAGAGGGTAGAATATGATATTGAAGTAAAAAAAAAAAAAAATGAGACTCTGAAATTTGAACTGCTAGATTTTTAATATATCAATAACAATAGATAGTAAGTCAGGTAGGCTTGAAAGGTTTCCCTACATTTCTGTAATGTATTATGCACTGGAATGGCTTATCCTAAATAATCCAGTGAATTGCAGTTTTCTTGGTATTTCAGTTCAAAAAGTTTAGATCCCCTGCTGAAAAGATTAACTCACATTTTCTGGGAAAACATTTTCACTCTTAAACTATGGATATAGTCTGCAATGTGAACCAGGTTATGTGAACAAAAGAAAACTGATAGAATCTTGAATTGCTTTGGAATGATGTGCTTAATAAAATATAACTCTAATGACAGAAATGAGTACAGCAATACTAGAAGACAATTATGTATTAATTTATGTATTTCTGAACTCTACTGAAACCTCTATAGATTTGTTTTGGTAGGATTTGGAAATACATAAATTAATGTAATTTTAAAATCCCAGTATGACCATGGTGCTGGTATGCTGGATGTGACTAAGGGAACAATTCAAAAGTCATCTGAGGATTCTGTAAAGAGGAAGTTCCCCCAGTGAATCAAAATAGATTTAGAGCCAATGTGTGCTGCCAGGATATCATAAAATCATTTTGGTGCCAAGAAGGAACAGGTCGAAAGAATCAGATTCTTGTCAAGTACTGCCTTATAGAAGATTGAACAGATGCCACTTAGGTCAATGGTTTGATAAATGAGGGAGGATTTTTTTTTTTTCTGTGAGGAAACTAAGCTTGGAGCAGCCAAGGTCTTGCCAGAGTTCAACTCATGTACACTGAACTTCTCAGACAGCCCTCATGCTGAACACCAGAGTAGCAGAGCTAAGATTTTTCTCCCACACTGAAAAAATTTTTGAGGATGTGAGAGCTTTTCACACTTTTCCACATCACTTCAGGATAGGAAACTGCCAGGCCTCAATTTTCTGTCCATAAAGGAAGTATTTAAAATTGTATGTGAAATGAAGCCATGTGCAGTTTATTAATGTCCTCCCAGACTGCCCTGTGCTGTCTCTACCCTAAACAGCCAAGTGTCATTTTGGACTAGTAGTTTAATGGGCAACCTTTAGTTGGGAAAATATTATAATTATATTTCAGTTTGTTTGGAGAAAGGCTGAAAAGTACTCTAAAATTAGGAAAGGAGCAAATTGTAGGGCAATAACAGCAGTTACGAGAAGCGTTAAGTATGGCTACTACCAGAATGTAAGGATAATGTTTTTCAACAATTTGCTATTATTAAATGTTTGCTGTTATTTTCAAATTATTTGCTCTAAGTAAATATTGCTGACCTTCATTTTGCCTTTTTTTCTCTTTTTTTAAGCTCAGCTTTAAAATATAAGAAACAAATACAAATTCTGTGATATTATCTGTAGAAAATCTATCTTCAGATAAAATGAGTTAATTTTATCTTGGTTATTTTTACCAAATTTAATTTGAGGCAACCATCAGTAAAATTCTCAAATGCACCTTCTGAACTATTAACTGTATTCCTGGTATATTGTGGTATTAGAACCTCCCTTTTTAGTTTTCCTATTTTGATCTTCTCTTACATTTTCAAAGAAAATGAACCAAAATTACTCAGAAAATCATGGTGCAATTGGTGAAAATTTTGGATAATTTTCTGAGCAGAACATTTTGACAAAGTAAAAAACTTATGGGATAGAATGGAAGTAATTTCTGCTCTTTTTTTTCTGCTCTGTGTAATATTTGGATTCTCAACAAAGTCTCCTGAACTGCCCATAGCTTTCTAAAATATGAAGTCTGACTATATAGTAGTGATATGCTTTGCATTAGATTTAATAAATAATAGTAAAATGGAGACGCACAGATTTCCTGGCAGGTTTATGCAAGAAAACAGGGATTTGAGATAATCCCTGAGAAATATTTAACACAGAAATCTGGTTTTCGCTGCTGGAACAGTGATAGTAAAGCAGGGCTTGCTTTCAGTAACCTTCATCAAATTTCATTTGACTTGCATTTTAATAATATTTTCATAACCTCACACATTTGCTTGTATCTTTCTGGAAAGGAAGCTCATCATTGTGGCAAAAGGCTTCAAATGTTGTAGATTCACAGAGCTTCACGAAAACCAATCTATTTACAGTGCAATGCACCTACTCTTTTTTCAAATTTTCAAAAGAATATTTAGTTTTTCTTTGGTGAAAGTTCTTGGGAATACCTATTTGACTGTAGTACCTTACTCTGCCTTAGTGATTTACAGTGATTTTCCTATAATATGCAGTGATTTTTAGGAGTCTGCCTGCAGCTAATTTTAATGAGAACTGTGGGTAAATCAATGTGCTGTTTCAAATAACCATATCCATTGAGTCTTTCAATGTGTTCTGGATTTTTTTTGATATGGCTTTTTATCAATATGAAATGTGTATCTCCATTAACTACTCCCTGATCATGTTTAAAGTAGGCCAAATGCCAGGAAATCAAAGGTTATTTATATTTTCAGCCTAAGAACCAATTACTTAATATAAAGACCAACACAATAAACAGGTAATCTTATGTAGACCAGATGTTGCTCTGGAATTTGAGATACTGGGCCAGAAATACTTATTATACCTCTAGCTTAGCTTGTATCCAAGTATGTTTGCTGTACTCTACTACTATATCCTTCAAGTAATTTCAAAGACTTTCAGAAGCCCTGCATGTGAAGAAAGGCTATTTTATTTGCTTTTTCAGTTAATGTGGTTGCACAGAAACCACATAAAAAGGGTAGAAATTTAAAATACAGTTGTGCAAGTGCTTCCAAAAATTTAAGCTAACACATATTTGCCTGCTGCAGTATTGGAGCACATTCTGCTAGTCAGCAGTTTGACAGCTGTGTCAGAAACAGTCCCAAAATTGGTTCCTACTGTTGAAGCTTTGCATGTTTAGCTGGCTGCACTGGGGTGCTACCCCAGACTGTGCTTGGTCTGTTACTTGGCTGTTTTAAAGGAGCACATTTGTAACCCTTCTGGCAATGGAATATTCCTTTTTCTTCTGTTGTGAAACCTGTTGCTTGTTCATTGATGCCATTTTATTTTTCCAAATAAAAAGTTGAATTTAATTAGTGAACAAAAATCTTCCCACTGCCATAAAATTTTGTAATTTTTCCCAATGTAAGTACTTTTGTTGTTTTTCAATAGAGCTAAATATATTTAATAATCATGGTAGCAAATGGTTTGCACGCAGTAAGCTCACTGGGTACATTCCTCAGCTTATGCCTGCAGTTACCCATTTCATTTCTGTTCATTATTTATACTTCAATTCAATATCCTCTGAAAGCTTAATGCCATAGGAGAAACTCCTTCTGGGTATGTGAAGAGAAATTGTAACCAAAATTTTAAGAACAGGATATATTTTCTTTTTTTTTTTTTTCCCTTTTTCCCCTTCCTACTTCATCACCCTGATCAAGGTGATCAAGTCAGCTTTAAGTATTTAAAGAATAATTAACTTTGTGTTCATAGTGTCTTCTCTGGCTAAAAAAGCCAAATTAACACATTTACCACAGTGCCAGAATTCGGAAGACAAACTTTCTGCTATGAATATACAGTAATTTGCTTCTTTCTCCAACATCTGTTTCAAAGGCTCGATCCTGATCTCCCTGAAAAGCCATGAGGTCAGTGGCTGCCTTTATTTCTGGCTGAATCCTGTGGGGATGAATCATTCTCAGCATTTTTCAGGTCTCAGTGCCTAATGAGTGGGCATTCATGGAGACTGAGCCTGCTACAGCTGAAAAATGCAAGTCAAATAATGGTGTGGAATGAAAGAAGAGAGACTCCATTCCCCATTCATGACTTCCTGCACTGTGATTGCTGCAGAGGTCCTTTTGATTGTTACTATGTTCTTTTTCTCTTTGTAAGACAGATGCCATAATTACTAATGTGGTCTCTGGTTTATTAACCCTCATGAGACAAGTTTTTCTTTACGCTTTAATTCGCCATCTCATTGTTTGCTTGGAGAAAGGAACAGCTAGGAGGTGAGACCCCAAAAATTTTTCTTACGTGCCTTCCCACTTCTGTTCAAAAGATTTATTAAAGATATTTATTAGCTTCCCTAAATAACATTCTAATCAAGCATTTGGATCACTTCAGTAACTAATGTTTATTTTTATAAGCAATACTTTAATTTGACACTTTGCATAATGCATGTGCAATAAGGGTGCCACGTTTGATGGATAAACACCAAGAAAAATCATATTGCCTAATAAATAACGTTGGATTGAGATATCCCACTCATTTAAAGCAAACTTGTAATGGTTTATTAACTGTAGTAACCAGCGACTTTTTTATATCTGGGCATAAATAATATGAAGCATTTTTGAAAGATGCCCCTTTCAAAGGACATAATATTACCCCTTTATTGTCACAGATTATTCATATCTTCACTGTGGTGGGCAAGCTGCCAGTGCAGCAACACGTATTCGAGCATATCTTCATGTACTGAACCTTTGCCTTGTCTCTTGGGAGGAAAATTACTGAGGCAGAGGTGGTTGTAGTAAGGAAATTAGTAGGGCAGCACATTTGTAAAGATGTGGATCTGAATTTATGTAGGAGGCACAGTCGCTCTCGGGGTTATCCAGGCAGCAGTGGTTTGCTGCGTCTCTGGACTGCCTCCCTCACACTGCAGAGCCATGGGATCACACCAGCCATTGTCCCATACAGGTTATGAGGTTGGCTTTTGATCAGGATTGCACCAGAAGGCTCAAATGACAGTGAGCATGTGCTTTACTGTTCCCTTTGTGACCTTGCTCTACCAAGGGTTGTCAGGGCACTGCACTGGTTATATGGACAAAGTCTGCCTTTTATAAGATGTGTTTGAGAAAGACTGCTTGGGGTGCTGGTAGAGGTGAGCCACCTGGAGTGTCATTTTCTTCCCAACACAGTCCTTTCACAAAACTGTCCACCTATTCCTATTTCAAGTAGCATATGATTTAAATATTTTTACCCTTCTCAGTCCTCCCCACCTCTTATTTCTGAGCTGGCTTCATGCTGAACTTAGCTGTAAGATCTCAACTACCTTGTGGTGTTCAGTGGGAAGTTGCTTATCTAGATTGAATGTGACTCGTCCTTGTTTCATTTTCCAGTGTTGTGTTCCAAATCTTGGCTTACTAGACCATCCTTAGGTAAACAGTTCAATGTAAGTGGGCTGTGACTTATCTCACTAATGAAAACATGTGCTTCTTAACAGAGCTGTGTTCTTTATTATGTCTTTGTTACCATTTATGTAACAGTTTAATTTGCATAAATACAGATTCCAGCAAAAGGTTTTTAAAAATCTTACCACCTTTACGACACTTAATTCAGCACCTGATCACCCTGATCTAGTGGAAGGTGCTCCTGCCCACGGTAGGAGCTAGACAATCTTTAAGGTCCCTTCCAACCCAGGCCATTCTATGATTCCATTATTTCCTCTTTTAGATTCTTGCATTTGCTCTCCTTTTTCTTTCATTCCTCTACATACTACTTCTCATCTGCTTCAGAAGTTTATCCTTTTCTCTCATCTTCATTTTACCTTCAAACTGATCCTTTATGTTAGATGATGAACACTGCTACCTGATTGAGCTGGTCTATCCAAATCAGACTGGCATGCTGCCTCCTACAGCACTTCCTCCCCAGCATCTGCTTTCCACAACCACTCCTGTACAGAGAGCCAAGGACACAGACCTTTAGCATAATCATGGTTATGATGTTTTCTGCAGCTCTGCTCAATGATCCGCTTTAATTTGATAGCTTTTTGTTGCAATGAATTAGTTGGAATCTGGAGGGGGAATGGGAAAGGAAGGGGAATGTGTATTTTAAAGAGTTCTGATTAATAGAAGAAGAGCATGTCTATCTTCTGCCTGATACCTTGTCAGTAGGGAAAGTGTTAGCCCCTTGAACCAGAAGGAATTCCTTAATTTGAGGACCCTGGAAAGGCATCATGGTTTACAGAACAGAAGACAGATGGGGAGAAAAAGTTTGTGTCTTGGCCTCAGTTCCACAATTTGAGCTATGAATGGAAATGTTTAGTCATTATAATTCACTTGGTGCCTGCAGTGGTTAGATTGCCCACTTCCCTGCAAGCCATCCCAAAAAGGCACAACCACAGGGACAGTATATAGAGAAAAAGTCAACAGGTGTTCCCTTTCCCTCTGATCTACAACCCGTGATAGGTCCCAGTTGTTTTGTATTGCTGCTGTTATTCTAGGTTAATTATTTCCTATACTGGGTAACTCCTTCAGATTGTATCTTTATGCAGCATTATGTATTTACACCCTCATTATGATTTTAATAATGCATTTCATTACAGTTCGCAATTGATGGTTTTCATTACTGAACAAACTGTCAATTTACTGCTAATGCTGCTTTAATTATTGACTTAGTTTGATTTCCTTGGTTAATTCTTTCCATCTGTGAGGAGAAAAGTCTTCATATTTGTGGAAGTGGAAATTTTGGATTAAAATTTAGAAGTTTTCTCAGAGGGCTTTTAGGAAAATTGTTGCTAATTTTCTTAGTTAAGAGTTTCTGTCCTGCTTTATTTTAGCATGTATTTATCAGTCCAGAATAGCTCATGGCTCACTGAAGGCCTCAGGATAGGGCAGAAGTGCTGGTAACATTATATAACCATGAACACAGGATTTCAAACATTACTCCCATTCCATGGACAAATCTGACGTGAAGATGCTGAATACGATACCTAAGTATCACCTGCTGTAGAGTTCATCTTTCTGAAAAGGTAAAAGTTTGGGGAGACTTCTTTGTATTTGCCATAATATACAGTGCAGTATATTACAATCCATTAGTTTTTATATTTTTTTTAAAATAATTGGGAACATGTGCAAATGCAGTATCTTTTTTGTAGTCCTGTCTTCTATGGCTTTTATTGAGAGCAGCCTGGAAGAAAGTAAATTTTGATGACCCTTCAGAACTGTTCTGGTGGCCCGAGTTTTAAGATGTGTGTTGCTCCTTGTTGGAGGATCTAACCACTTGTTATACATGCACTGCAAAGGGGGTGTAATAACTCTGCCCTTCCTTAACCCCAAAAGGCTGCAATATTTGGACATATAGATGTAGAACTGATGAACATGGTTTAGTGGAGGATTTGGAATTCCTGGATTAACGATTAGACTTGATGATCTTTAAGGTGTCTTCCAACCTATATGATTCTGTGGTTCTATTGCTGAAGCTGTTAACATAGTTTGGAACTTGTTTCTAGTCTATTAATAAGACAAGTCATGCCTGTTCATGGGATTTGATTTCCCAGTGGTCTGTGCCAATTTTATGTTGGTGTATTTGTGCTGATTTCTGGCAAGTTGCAGATGTTTTGTATTCCCCCCAGTCATATGATGTGAAATACAAACATCAAGAATAACTTTATAGCACATACAGAAGAAAAAAAAGAGGAAAAGCAATTTTTAGTCACTGTGAGGCAAGGGTCAGTTTTTGTATTTGGAAGTAACTTCTCTCTCCATGTTTGTATAGTGACACTTAATCTCAGTGGAGAGTCATGTAAGAGAATTTATTGTTTCCTCTCAACTTTTGATGGGATCTAATCAAACTTGAAGGTAAACCAACAAATCACAAGCCTATGTAGAAATAAATAATTCTTAGTCACTTTAAGTTTGAGGCTAATAGCTAACCCAGGAGGGGATATATGGAAATAAAAATGGAGGGAGGGGGGTGCTGTCTGATACCTGAGAAAAAATTATCTAGCTTGGGAACATTAATAGACCAAATCCTTGAATGGTATTATGTAGATGTTTATTGACCTCAGGATCTGGACAATGATATTTTAAGACTGCTGCGTGGAGGTATTTTGGCATGAGTTGTATTTATTATACCAAAATCTAAACCAATATATAAAAATAAGGAGGAAAAATGAGTAATGACATTCCTTACCAAAAAAAAAAAAAAAAAGGTACAGCATTACACTTGGTTGAGTGTATAGAAAGTAATATACATGACAGAAATTTATAAAAAATTAGTTTTAACATGATAGATTATATGTACCCACTGGATGTGTGCTAACTCTATTACACATGTATTTCCAGCATTTGTGCCCTGTAAAAATAAAAGTGTGTCAGAACCTGGCATACTGTTAAAATAAAAGTTTTTCAGAACTATCATCTGGTCTTATGTGCTGGCAAACAACCAATTCTATCCTACCTTTTCAGTCCACTGTGTCTAATCTGCCTTAGCTTTCCCAGCTCAGTGCTGTCCCTCTGCCTCACTTGCAGAAGAAGGTTGTTTGTCCCAAAGTGTCAGGAGGGCAAAGCAGTGATTTACTGGAAAATCCTCTTAGACTCCTTCTGACCAGCTGTATGAAATGTGAGAGCTGAGTTATTCACAGAGTAGGAAGAGGAAGCAGATCAATGATGAACAAAAGGGGATTTCTCTCCCTACCACCCCTTTCCGTGGCTATATTACCTCTGGGGAGCTTTAGGAAGTACTGTCTGCCACCTCAATGACTGTCCTTCTCCAGGGATGGGGAGCATCAGCTGCTGACCTTCATGTGAGAAGCAGGAGAAGGAAACAAAGCTTTTTGGCCTTCCTGCAGCAGCCCTGGCCAGCCCCTGCCCTCTAGAAGTGGGCAAGCAAAGAGAGTGAGTGGCTACATGCTCCCCTCCACCTCCCATGGGCATCAAAAGCAGGCACCTCTCAGTGCCTCAGCTTGCCTGCTGGAAAAGCTAATTCCCATCTTCCTGGAAAAGGCATCCTTTAAGCAGTATTTTTTTCACTCATTTTTATAGCTGTTAGCACTGTTGTAGGGATGTCTGTCTAAAAACTGGGAGAAACCAGTGCATCATTTATATACTAAAGCACTTCTTGACTCTGATCCAGTGGAGAATGAGACTGAATCTGTGTTCTGCTCAAGGAACACTGGAAGTATCTTGGAACACCAATTATGTTTCAGAACATCAAACCAGTACTAAAATTTTTCAAAATGTAGCTCCCTCTGGTGATGTGCAATAAAATAGGTACTAGGAGGCAACAGCAGAAGACATAAAATTCTTACTTCACCAATTCCAATTTTAGAAGTTATTTGCTTACAGCAGCAAAGACTTATTTTGATGTGCAAGAAGTTTGTTATATTTTATGCAGAATTGCTTATAGTGTCTCTTATAATCTCCAAAATCTATCAAAGTTTGTTGGCATTCAATCACAGCAGAGTTAGTTCTTCAAAATTAGGATGCAGTTAAGAAACCTGGTGTCTTATCCATTTATTATGGCATCTTTTAATTTTTTTTAGAAAATAAGCTATCTAGATAATAAAATCCTCTTTAGAGGATTTCCTGAATAGGTTTCAGTGAATATTGGAATACCTCTGAGATAGTGATGTGATTATACAAAAGATAGACCAAAAACAGGGGAAAAAGTATAATTAAGACAGATTTTATTTGCAGTGAGTGTCTAAGTTAAAGTTTCTGTGTTGTAGAAATGCTGAAGTTTTGGAATGAATAATACTGGGTTTGTTAAACTTTGCTGGTATTTCGTTGGTATAAACTATGCAAAATGATCAAGTTTCATTCTTGGCATCATCACTAAAATTGTGTTATTAAATCCTAAAGAGTGAATAAGCAAAATTAAATTATATGCAGTTCTTTAGCAATAATTCTTGATTGAATTTGTTCAGTTTACAAATATTACTGCAGCTTTTCTGATGGTCAGATTTACAGTCTTGAGGCAGTCTTAAGGCTGTATATGGTTCATGGGTGGAGTTAGTTGTAGGCTTTTTTTTTTCCTTTTTCTGACACAGTTGCTATATTAAAGTTGGTAGTGTATGCTAAAGACTATCTTTTAGATGCAGAGAGTTTAAACACATAGAAGTAAGGATGTTTAAACAAAAATAAAAGTAAGGATGGAGTTGACATTGATGACTAACTCAGGTGTAATTTTCTTTGGTACATAAGTCTAAATTTAAGCTAAATTTAGTAAACTAAGATAAGGACTTACACTGAATATGGAACAGATATTCACTGATGCCACATTTATTTTAGCACTACATTTAGCTTGAAAAATTTTTAGAATATTAAGGCTAGTGATTGAATCTTTGCCCATTTCATTGGTTTCCAGTGTCTGTCTTTTACATTTCTAATGAAAGCATACTACAGTATCTATTTTCAAGGGAGACACATATTCTCTTTTCTCATATGAAAATATATTGTAGAATATTTCCTATAGAGCAAAAGGCAAAACTATATGTTCTTTAATAATTTGACATGCTGTTTACTTTGAATAAGCAGATAAAGTATTTAAAATATGAAAAGCCTGTACACATTGTAATACCGTCTTGGCTGGACTGTGGGATCAATTAGATTACCTGTATAATTTCCATTTACACTTATACATATTGAAGGAGTCATCAGAACATTCTTGTTAGAGAAATATCATGGAACTGAAATAAATGCATGATTAGATGACCACACTATTTCAGAAATGTGACAAGCACAGGAATTAAGGTCACTTCTTATTTACTCCAGGTCATTTATTTTAAGTACATTCTCCTGGGGGCTTTTTTCCTGTATGTGGTTGGTACAGAAATGCTGTGAAACAATCTTTCAGACACTATCATAATTTTTCAGTTTTATGTCAGAGGGAAGACACCTACAAACATTAGGAGATACAAATTTGGGTGTAGGAATAATGGGTAGGTTTCAGTCTCAATCCTGGTGTTGGATTTTAGAAAAAGCACAATTCAAGGCTTTTCCTTTCATCTAATTAACTGCTGTGACTTGAATGTTGGGGGTTTTCTGTTTGTAGGCTTGGTGTGTTTCAAGCTGGTTCTATTTATTTATTTATTTATTTGTTTTAATTTAAGAGATAATGATAGGACATGCATCATCTCAAATCAAACAGACTTGGAACTCTTTGTGGACTATGCAGTCTCTCTTATTATCATACTGCGTAAAAATTCTGCTAATTACAAGTATTTTGTTCTTTTTAAGACTTGGAATCTACAAAAAGTACTGGGAACTATTGAGCCTCCCTCCACATATGGCCAAATTGTTCACTGAGCAATGGAGGAGAGAAATCAGCACAAAAGATCTCGTGTCACTCCATGATTTTCCAACAAACAAAATGTCAAGTTTCTACTGAGGCTCATATCAATTTGCTCTCATCTCCCAGCTGAAAACCATTGGTTGGAGCTGTAAAAAGAAATTTAAGATTCCTCAAGAACTTTTTGAGGTAGAATAAGCAAGCCTAGTGGAGGAAAACTAGATTATTTTGTGTGTATATATATAGCATATAAATAATATATAAATATTATATAAGTACATAAATATTAATCTTTTTTTGTGGAATATTTTCCCCATAATCTAGAAAGGCTTGTGCCCTCTCACTTGAATTTTATTTTTTCCTGTTTGAAGGCTCTTTCCGATGACTACCCACAGATGAGCAGGCTGCTCACAGAGGTCATGGACAAGAGTTGTAATGCTTTGAGTATAACCTCCTCAGTGGGGTTGTGAGATTAAAGTTATAGTCTGTCTCCAAGAAGACCATTATCATTATAAAGTAACACAGATCATTAAAGAGAAGCTCCATGAAGACCATTATCATTACGTGGTAACACCTCATTAGACAGCATCTTCAGCTGCACAGCCCATTGAGGAGGGTACACTCCTAATGTGACAGCTCTCCAGAGTGACATCAGTCAGTCTGCCAGTGTGCTTCAGCAGGGGTTACTCGTGTCTCAGGGATTCCTCCTGTCATCCTTCCTTAGCTACAAGTTGTTAAATAGAAGGAGTTGCTCCGGGATAAGCCCCAGGGCTCTTTGAAAAATAGAATTCCCACTGGAGTTGGAGTATTCCTTTAAGCAGAATTGCTGCTTGGTTGCAAAGGGCTCAGATCTGTCCCCTCTGTGCCAGGGTGACCAGCTGGAGAGGGAAATACCTCAGGTGGCTGCACATTGCCTATGGACTTCAAAAGGTGCCTGCACTATGGTAGAAAATAGGCAGGCAGTGAACATATGAAGCTACTGCAGCAGAGCAACTCTCTTACCTAGTGCAATGAATACACCTGGCTCTCCTATTTATGCCATCAGGGAATAAAGTAGCACAGTTATCCCAATTTACAATAGGCTGGAAAGAAAACCATCAGAGAGATCAGTAAAACTTGTAGGAATGGTGTTTTCCTGCTGAAATAGGAGAATGCAGAAAGGTCATCCTCTATATTTTAGGAACCAAAATCAGTGATAGATTGATTTCCTCTGAACACACTTAGTTTTCTCTTTTGGCTGTATAATCCTGTCCTCCTCTCTGCAGGGAATCAAAGATAAGTTTGTTGTCTATCCTAGATACAGGAAGCATTTCTCTTACCGGTCTGTTTTCATGTCTATTGTCATTAGGCTGTATTCACAATAAGATGTGTTAGGTATTATTTTGCATCAATATGCTGCTGTTCATTAAAACAGTGTACTTTGTATTCCTTAAATACATTCTTCTGGTTTGTGTCTTTTCATAAATCCTAATATGTAAAGCATCTTTAGCTGCTCTTTTGCAAGGAACCATGTTTTTGTAACTGAAGTCATTAATTTTCTGCTTCCATACATATTTTCTGGGAAGATGGTTCAGAAAAGTTCCAAACTTCTATTCCTTAACATGTTTTCAGGAGCCAGTAGAGGGTGCATTTTCCACAGTGTTTTCCACAGCACACTTTAATTGGTGCTCTAATTAAGTATGCGAATAGAAGTAGGCTGTAACAAATATATTATTTTAGAATTAACATTCAGGAAAGCAGAACAAAATTTATCCATCAAATGATCAGGCCATCCCTTTTTAATCATTACATCTTAATTTTATACTAATAAAACACCAGCTGAAATATTCTCTTTTCTTCTTTTCTCCCTTTTTGCATCCAATGGCTTAAAATGGCTCCTCTTTATAACATGGCCTGAATACATGAGCATAATATTTATAACATCATTACTTTAGCCACTTTGCAGTATATATGGACAGTGTATGGGACAGAACAAAGGCCTTCCTCCTTTAACAAGGATCCTCTGGAATGGAGGTTGAACCCCAAATGTCTCAGTCATCCTGACAGATAATGTGACATTTCTGCTCCCCTTTAGAATGTCAAAATTGAGAACCAGTTCACAATCAGGATTTGGTGGGTGTACTGGGATGAGCAAGAGTCTCTGAAAACAGACAAGCTATGTGATCTTCACACCAACCCCAAATACTGCAGAGATCAGAGGAAGTGTAAAGGCAGGATTACTGAGGGAAAATCTCCACAAATAGCAATTAGTTATTCCTGACTATTGTTTTACCTCTTGGGAGCACTGTGGTCTGTGGAGCCACTGTTCATTTTCAAAATATATCAAAAAGTAAACCAGTTTCAGCAACAAAGTCCAGACTTCATTTTCATTTTCCATCACATTTGCACGAAGTTTTAGTATTTTTATTTTGCATTTCTGTGTTTTCCAAGACCCTTCAAGAATAGAAATGCATTTCCCTTCCACAGCAGATTAAGACATGGTCATACTAACTGCACAGCAAAGTGTGTCACTGGGCATCCCTTGAAGAAATCCTGGGACATGGAAATGAAGGCAAAGTTAAATGATACAGTTCTGGAACAGCTCATGTTTTCTTCCTTGGAAGATGCTTGGCAGAATGCTTTTCTGCCACCCACATTAGTGCTGCTAAGGCACCCCTGAGAAGGTCAGGGTACAAGCAATGGGGATGTCTTTGTGGAAGCCATTCCCACGTCCATATGGAAAATAAGAGGTCCTTGCTGCACTCAGCAAAGATGAGGCACATTTACTCTGCACGGGAGATCTCACCTCTGGAGCTATAAATAGGGTGTGGAATTAGCAGCCAATATGTTTCTGTGTCACTGTATGTATAATGTCTCTCTGTAATGGTTCCATTTGCTAGATGACATGTACTTAACTCTATTTTGAGCAGCACACATTCTCCAGAGGTCATTCAGAATGTAACTTTCAGACAGAGTCACTGCTAATATGTTTTCTCCTGAAGATTTGCTTCTAACATATTTCTGAGTGTAATATTTCATATTACTCACTTGAGAATTTTTTAAAACATAATCTTTTGATGTTACTATGGGTTTTTTTTCAACATAGAAATATAAAGGTTTGGACTCCCAATGTAATTTGACACAATTTGTAATATAATTAATTCTCACCGGTAAATCCCAATGGCACTGTATTCTCTTACAAAATAGTTCTCTTAATCTCTGATTAAAATGATAATTTCTGATGGATGTCTAAAGACAGCATTACTGCAAAATTTTGTGATGTTGATAAGAGCACCCTTAATTTAAGGAATGAGAGGAGGAATTCAGCAGTGACTGCATAATCTCTGCATCTAGTTTAGGACGCAGGAGAAAAGGAGTGTAAGAGATAAATAAAGTGCTAAATTTACTAGATCAATAGATGCATAAATAAAACAGGGAGTTGTAGTGCTCTCCCTATTTCCTCTAGAAAGAAGAATCAGAAAAACTTTTCAATGTGTTCTGATCAAAGCCTGAAAACAAAAGGCCAAACTTGGGCCTAGGATGCAGGATTTCAGGTAGGATCAGATGAGTGAGGTCAGCTTTGTGTGGAAGGACTGCTATGTCTGTATTGTGAGTGAACTTGTGGCTGGGATCTGCTGGGAATGGGGGTTTGTCTTTCTCATTTGTCTTTGCACTTTTTTATTTGGTGTCTGGTCCTTACATGATAGGCAGTAAAGGAATAGGGGAAAAGTAAAAGACAAAAATCCACAAGTAATGGAGCTTAACTGGGTTGTGTTTGTTCCAAGGAGAGATTTCATCTCTGATGGACAGAAAAAGTCAGATTTGCCCCACTGTGTTGTATGGCCGGGTTATGTTTAGGGAAAATAAAGTATCATGTCCTGTTAAGAAAGACAGAAATGAACAAATGTGTTTGAGTAAAAAAAACCTGCATCATTACTGACTGTGGAGTAGTGGGAAGGATGAATAAAATAGAACCACTTTAAAATCAAGACTGCTTTGGAGAAGCACAGTGCCAGGAAAGATTTTGGTATTTCTCACAGGACAGATCTGAATATAGATATGAATCATCTGTAGCATTATTAATCAGATAAATATTAGGAAACATTTAATTCTAATACATCTGTAAAATATCTTGACTTTCCTGGAATACATTGTATCCTGCTACTATTAAAAGAAATGTTAACACAGTTAAGCTTGCAAGTGGCAGCCAACAGATTTCTACACTTTAATAATTGATCAGTTCTATAGGTTTCATTTTTGAAATATTTTAGTTTCTATAACTGTTGCCACAGTGGTGTCTCATTGAGCAGTCATTTTTTCATTCAGTCAAAGTTAAATGGAAAGATAAATATTTTCAGAAAGACAAAGTTTGAAAAATAAAGGGAATTAACTCCTGCAAGCAGATGAACCATGAAGAATCAAGGCCTCCATAGGAGAGACATGAAAACAAAAAGACCTGCTGGTTGCATATCAATGTAGTTAAGGTTCTGAAACAAATATATATTAAAATATCTAAAATAAAAAATGTTAAATAAAAGATGTATATATTTATGTATTGTACAAAATGATTTTATAAATGGACTTCTATTGCATGCTTTATTTGGATTCACTAAAGCCTTTGATATGAAGTAATTAGTGCAGCATGAGAAGACAGGGGTTTAGCAGAGTGACTGTAAAGCATTTAGAAACTGCATGAAAGGCAAATAATAATGGGTAAATTAGAAAAATTATACATTCATTAGCAGGATTCTTCAGGAGCTAGGATCAGCATTATTTAATATTTTCAGTATTAAAAATAAGAATGTACTGGCAAGTTTTGTTAGTGACAAAGTTATTAAATGGAAAGACCTTCATAATCTGTGGTAAGAAGGAAATATCTGAGGAAGAGAAGTTTTTGGTTCCTCTGAGCATCACCAGGATATCTGAGCTATCAAAATTATGTAGCCCTGAGAATGAGGATGTGATACAGTAGTAGTAGAGACTTGAATTTCTGACATCATGCTGGGCACTGATAGGTTCTCTCTGGATCACAATGTGGAGTCCTCTTCATCCAGGTTCAGAAAACTTAGACTAGGAGAGATGCAAAGTAAAGCTACTACAGTGACTAGAGATAAAAATTATTATAAGAGGAGAAAATGAAGGACATCTTCTTAGACAAAATGTGAAAAATTAACAAGGAGGCTTTACAATTGCTCTCTATAACCACCACAACAGGAAAAAGAAAATGGGAAAAATGGGAAAAGAGCTCAGGGAAAATATCACTGGAGAAGTTGTTAGGTAGAAAATGGTTGCAGATCAACGTATGTTAAAAATAAAGAAGTGTGTAAGTGGCAGAGTCATGAGATGCTGGAAAATAGAGTCTCCCACTGGGAGTCACGGGGGCAAAAAGTTAATTAGTTTTAAGATGGAGATTAATCCTATTTTTAAACAGATTCTATAAGTTGGCCACCTGCAATAACAGGGGATTGGACTTTGCTCTGCAAGTTTTCTGCACAAGCCAGGTTCCACCAGTTCTGTCATGAGACTTCCAGTACCTTGGCATTTTTTTTAAGTCTCTAAGGCCTTGTAGCAGTGTGAAAATGAATTCTTTCAGTAACTACCTTCTTGAAATGATTAGAGTGAACTTGAAAATGTGAACTTCAAGGGTTCAATACTTACTTAAGAAAAAAATAAGGCTCCATTTACATATATTTTAATACTTGCAAGATTTATTGCAATAATATCTAGGAGCTGAAGACAGTGAATTGAAGAACCTGAATGCTAATCCTTTATTGACTATCAAATACTGTCTATGACATCTTGTTTCAATTCCTATATATACTTTAGACTGGATATTTCAGAACTTGACCTTCATTTACCCTCTCCTATTTTTTTTTTTTTTATGTGGACTCAGCTTACCCTTAATTTTAAAATCTCTGTCAAAACCAAAATGTATCACTCTGCAAACTATTTACACCTTGATCTTGTTCTTGCAAAAGCTTACATGGTTCATGTCTGGTGTGTGCCAGTGAAAAATTTGTCTGTGAATGATCAATTATTTGAATAGGGCAGCTGACAGGAAAATTAACACTTATGCATCCATATGCAGAATTAGGACCCTGATTTGGGAGCTCATGTGAGCTCTGGGTGATGTGGATGCTTGGGGAAGGACCTTTAATGAAGGATGGCTGTGAACCAGATCAATGATCCTCTTTCTTCCACCTGAAAACTGTGGTTGAAAATGCAATGAAATACTTTTCTACAGTGCCTAAGATATTTTCTTGGCTTGTTAAATGGGAAATGCTGTGCTCTAGTGCATCTCAAGCCTCATAAGTGATGTGCAATGGTGCCATATTGAAATGCCTTTTAAAAATCCAATCAAAATAATTGATTTTTCATAGACAGAGCTCAGTTTGTCATTGAGTTGCATTCCTCACAAACCTCTCAGAAATGTAGCATGCCAATAAAATAGACAGAATGATTACAAAATCACTATCAGTTTTGGTTGTGATATATGCTTTGGCATCCTTGCTTTGAAATGTTTTATTTTGTTCCAAGACTGAAGTGCTAAGAAAGAACATTATTTTATTTTGTAGCTGCTCATTAAATCCCCAAAACTGAATAGGTAAAATTCCAGACTTTAGTGAGCGCCCTCTTCTAACTGTGATACAGCTGCAAAAAATAGTAAAATACTAAAACAACATTCTAGGCAGATATATAGTAATATAAATCCAATCTTATTGTAAAATTTAGAAGCAGAATTTATATTTTAAAGATTAACAGATTTAAGGTAAAGCAGTAATTGCAATTTCAGTGGCTTTGGGAGGATATTTTTGGTTTGGATTTTTTAATCTGTTTCAGCTTTATAAGAGAGAAATGCAGGCAAATAGCAGAAGTTTTGCATATGCTGAGGAATGGATACGTAGCAGATGAAAATCAGTGTTGCTCCACTGAAAACAAGGGAGCTTTTCAAGATCAAAAAATCAGAGAGGACCAAAATTTAGCCTATTATTTTTATGGTTTTTCAAAATGGGCTTTCATAGACAGCTCAGTTTTCCCTCTTTTTTTTTTTTTTTTTTAGGCTCCATCAATTCACAGATGGTTTGCAGACATATTAGATAATAAAAGTGCATTTTTTAATTAAATAAGGGTGTCTACAATAACAGTATTCATTGAGATATTACCAAGGGATGCTTAAGACTTACAACCCAAACCAACCTTGTATATCACTTTGCCCAGAGCCTTCCAAATTTTGGAGGTTCACAAAGCAGACACACAAGATTCTGTTTTGTGGGCTCAGTTCCAGAGATTAATGCTGAATATTAAAGCAGCTTATTAAAATACTTAGCTACTGCTTCTGGAGCATGACCATCCACACTTGGTTGTTTGTTTGATATCAAAATCAGATTTTTTTCCACTCATATGAAATACACAAAGCTACAGAGGGTAATAAAAGTGTGAACAAGGTGTCTGTGTCCTTTGTGGTGTGAATGGACTGGTGCCAATTTAACATTATAAGCATTCCTCTTACGTTGATTTTTATGAATTTAAATTAGAAAAATGACAGATCATTCCAATTACAGAACATTATTTTTAGATTTAGCAGTTACCTGTATGCCCTTTGTTAAAGCAAAAATATCTTAGAGGTTTACTGAGGAGGATTTAAATTGAAAAGTTAGAATACTTCTTCTTTCTCAAAAAAACCCCAAAAAACAAACCAAAACACCGGAAAAAGGCATGATAAAAAAATCACAAGAGAATACTACTATTGAGTTATTTAAGACAATGAAATATAATATTTAATATTAGTTGCAAAGTAGATTGAAATATATGGTGATGTGTGTAAAGTCAAGCCAGCAATAATTTTCTATGTTTTAAAATCAGCTGAAGTCAAATAGATTATTGGCTCAAGTGGGACCAGTGAAGCTGTAGCATGAGAATATGGCAGCAGACAGCAAATCCTCTGAGTAGAGAAATTTAAGGGATAGAGGTTTCAATTATTTATCAGCTTAGATGCTGTACATGATTTTTTAAAATCAGAGATCAGTTTGGCACAGAGTAGAGGCTATCTTAGATTCTTAAAAAGTGATAAAAAGATGTGATGCTGGAGCCAAATCCTGAGGTCAGTGACATGGTTACTCCTCAAGATTTTAGGTGAGCTCTGAGCCCTGTGTTCACTCTGCATGCTCTCTTTCACCTCTTTTAAGAGAGGGTGGCACTCAGCACGCAGTTTAGCTTCCATTTTTCTCTGCCACAACTGTTTTGATTTAGTTCTGAAATGCTCTGAAAGCTGCAGAACAAAAGCAGAGTTTGAGTCTGGGGAGAGCACTAGGGTTTGTAAGATTTTAATCATCCATCTCACTGGCATGTGTTCCAGTGAAAGAACATACAAATGGAGCTTGCTGAATAATGTCTACGATCAGCTGCCCTTTTCCAGCAGGAATTCACTTAATACACAGAAGGATGAATTTTCAGCATGAAGTTTACAGTCACACTGACAGTGCCATTGTCGTTTTACTTCATCCTTTTTTGTTTCTTTTTTTTTTTTTTTAAGTTAATAAAAACACAAGGAAGAGAAGGTGGAGCATTCACTGAAGAATTATAGCTAGGAAAAAAAAATAATTGAATCAAGTTACAAAAGGATTGCATATCCCACGAGACAGTCCTCCTCCTGCCTCATTGTATTAATTACTTTCTCCATAAGGAATGCCAAACAAAGACCATACAAGCAAAATCAGTCCTTCTGTTTTGATTGGGATATATTTCAATCCTAGCAGGATATTGTCATACCTATCTGTTATTTGTAAAAGCTGGCAGTCATTCCACATATTGCCAGTACAGCACACAAACACATGCAGGAATTACTGTTAGATATTAACTGTGTGTATTGAATGCTTCATTGCATCTATTTAAGAGTCTCATGAGAAAAATCTCAGCGTATGCACAGAAATGACATGTGTTGCCACCACTACAGCTGCTACAGTATTTTCACACTTTGGTGTGCTGTCTCATGGCAAGCAGAAAACCATTATTTTGTGTAAGAAATAAAGAAAACATGAAATGGTGGGTTTTGTTAGCCCTCAGCACTTTGTAAAAAAATCAAACCCCACACCCTAATCCCTGCAATTTACTTTGAAATAAAATCAGCCAGCTATGCATTCTCTGCTGCCTGTCTCCCAGAATATCACTCCTTGTGGCTTGACAAAAACACTGCCTTTGGCTTTTTGTGAGAGTGGAGCGTAAGATATTGTGAAATCTGGGATCCAAATGGTATGGAACCAGATTTGCCAATGCAATGCCAAGTTACCATGTTTAACGTACATGCTTGGAATATGTTTTCACAAATAAACTTAAAGAAATGCCCAAGCAAAAGTTGCTTTAACTGTTTCTCCACTGCAACTTGATGGCCTGGAACCACAAAGAAGGTCTGACACAGTGATGATGCTATTGAGGTTTTACCTCCCTCAAAATGCATTATACTGTGTTTGCATATTTAGATTTCAGAAGAATGAGCATCATAAATGCATGTACTCAACAGTATTTTTGGTATACTTACAAAATTAAAATCTTTGTTTCTTTAGAATCTGGTAGAGAGAATAGAAATTGAACTGATGATCTGAGGAACAGGATCCTCTCCACTAAGCAGAGACAAAATTTCCCTGTATTACTTGTTCCCAGTGCAGTGGGATCATAGCTGCTAATCTGCACGTGGCAGCTTCCCAGGTAGGAAGCTAAATGCATCTCTGCTCCAACCCTACTCCCAAAGTGCTGGAACTTGGCACCAAAATCCTGGTACGTGTGTGCAGCAGCCTTCCTGTCCCTTGTCTCTCTTGTTAGAGCCACACTGGGTTGGAAGCTGATTTTCCTTCAGAAATGGTTTGGGATTTCCCTTGCTGTAACAAGCTACGAATTTTCTGTGTGAATATTGAAAAAGTCTGCTTTGTATTCTGCTCTGCAGAGCATCAATAAACCACACTGAGAGAGGGGGTGGTTCTGGAAATGTTCACACAATTAGTGAGAGCAGCATGGGGCAGCTCTTGGTGGGGATGAGAAAAGGGCACAAGACTTGCCACATAAGAGTTAAAAAGGAATGGAAAACCTTTACTGCCTCTGGGTAGACAGAAGAGAAGTTACAAACAACATATTTTTACCCAGAAGAAAGTAGCATATGTTCCTGGGACAGCACAGAGAGCGTCTGGAGTGCCTGTAGTGATTGCAGTGTAGATTCTGCAGTTTTAACTTTATCTTAGGTACTTTAGTGTAAGAAGTTAAAATCTTGACATGACTTTCATCAATGAGAAAAACATAAAGCTGCATTTTTAACAACCTATCTTCAAAAAAACCAAAAGGTTGCAAGGTTTTTGTTTTTTGTCGTAGGAAGTATTTGGAATATGCTGCTTTTCCTCTCCAAACCTTCCTGTCTGTAGCAATCAAATGGCTTCATTACCAAAATGGAAATGCAATGCCCGGAGGGTTTATGGTATCCAGATTTTGTGTGAAAATACGTGCCCACAGCCAACTAATAGAGCACTGGGACCATTTCTCATTTTTTTTATTTTTCAAAGACACAGAGGAATATACACGGCTCCCTGTACATATGGCCCAGTCCTACTTAGAATTTGCAAGTTGGAATGGGGCAATAAGCAGTGTTGAGCTCTACAGATTTTGTGTTTTGACAAAATGGAACAAGAGCCTAGGATTTCAGGGAGATGGTCCTTACTGCAATGTAAAATGATAAACTCACGCAGGTATAGTAATTCAGAGAGGAGGTGGTGGGGTGGACGAGGCCTCTGCGTTTACCAGAAGTGTCTCTTTGGCTCTGAGAGATCACTCTGTCCAGTACAGCTTGGTACTGTGCAGGCACACCCTTCTCTCACCCATGCCGGTGGAAGGCACAAACACACACTCACCCAAAAGTTTTTGACAGTTCTTGTGTTACCAGAGACAAAAACTACAGAGGGCCCAGACATGTGGAATCCCAAAGATGATTTATTCCTGGGGTGTCCAACAGTGAAAGAGGCCGAGTGGCCTCGAGTGACCGTGGATATAGAGATACAGGGAGAAGGCGAGGGGATACAGCGACCACCAACGGGGACAAGGGAGGGGGGGAGTGAGGACAAGGCCGACCAACATAGGGGAATTAAATGGCCTAGGGGGAGACCATCCAACACTCAGGGGGTCACTTCAAACCTTGGAGCTGTCCCACCACTGTGCCTCTGCTGTCTTGGGACCTCTCGGCCCCTCGGTAGCTCCCGAGGTGGTCTCAAGCACCACAACAGTACACAAGCTGCACAGAGTCTTAGAAGAGCAGAGACACAAATGATACTGTGGCATTACTCCACGAATATGAGTGAGGGAAAAAAGGGCACTAGAGAAGGCAAAGTCTGAAAGACAAGGTGTTGTACATCCTTGGACCTTCAACAGATGTTTTCCAGCCACTTCATCTCGCTCCAGGTGCTGATAAGATGATGGAGTTTTTACACAAAGTCTTAGCCTGCCATGTCTGCCAGGAGTCTTCCCTCAGGTGCAAACTGTTTTTCATAACCTGTTCCACAAAAGATTTGAAGAAAATTTAGGACATTGCTGTCAGGAGTAGAGATGGGGTTCTGAAGGAGCCTGAGATACAGCACTATAGATGGGGCTTGATGGAGCTGTGTTGCAGCATCTGACTTGTTGTAACCTTATGCTAATGCCCTTTGTCTCCATCTACCCAGTACAGCATTATTGCTGTGCTGCTGTATGATTAAACCAACAGAATCTTTAATTAAAGAAGAAAAAATCCACAGATCATTTCACATATTACAGTGGCACTAGATTTAGTAGGTATACACATCTTATTATTCCTGTTGCTTCCTTTTAATACGTCTCCTAAAGATATTAACAGGAAAATAATTATTTTCCGTGTACATTGCACCATGTCTGATTTTCCTTGGGAAATTCACATGCATAGCAGCTACCTACTGACTTAGTAACCAGTTATGTGAAATCATGTAAAATCATTGAACAACTGGCAGAATTCAACCAACTGCTTTTAAGGTTTGATATCTCTATTCCATGAGATAATAAACATACAATAGAATTGCTTTTGTGATTATAGCAGAGGAATCACTGATTATTTACAAAGGAGAAGCTTATTATTAGTATTGTCAAGATGACAACTCCATTAGTTATCCAGTGGTTTTGTTGATCATTTCATTTCGTCATATGAATAATTTAAAACTTTGATACATACAGTAATTTTTGTGAAAGGCCTTCATATTGGTCAGCTTGTCAGACACACATAGAAGACTTACAGCCCAAATTAAATACCCAGTGTCCTTTGCAATCTCAGGGAAGTTAATTGAAACAGTGTTGCCTTCTTCATTTCTAATCCTGATGCAACAATTTGAAAGAAATTACTAAATAAAATATCTTACCTTCATATGCAAAATTTTAGTTACCTTTATATTTTATTTCATCACTACTACATTTTTGTGACACAAATAATATTTCCATGTGCTGCTTCCCATCTCTGCCTTATAGTAAAGCATGTTGAAGAATTAAGAGCAAGGCACTAAGGGACAAGTAATAGAAGAGATAAAGCATTGACTGTTGGAAAATAGATCTACATTCCCAGTCTAAAAAGAAACAAAAACAAGTCTAATATAATTTTATTACTGCTTATATGATACGGAATTGCTGAGGACCAACCTAAATGAAGTATTAAACATGAGCTATGGTTTTGAGTTACTGCCTCTGAACAACATTAATATTTTATTATTATGCTTCTTTTATTTTATTTTTATTTTTTTTAATTTTCTTTTATTTTACTGATATGTTCATTACCTCCATGGTATCTGAAAATGGAGATTCCACTACATTGCACCTTGGTACCATCTCATTGACACACAAATGAGTAAAAAAAAGTATTCTTGCTAAATTTGCAGTATATTTAGAACCAGAGATTGTTTTCTAAAGTTGATGAATAGAAACAAAATGTTCCAGCTAGGCCTTTTTATCTAAATTAAGCACAATAAATATTTACTCCAGGAAATAATTAAAAGCACCCAGAGTGTCCATTCAGAATGTAAATGAATATTCACATGCTAAGCATACAAATTGAATGTTTTACACAAAACTCTTTCCTTAGCCAGTTGTAGATCTGATAGGGTACCTGAAATATTTCATCTCTTATTGATAAGCTTCTTCAAAAGTCCTGCATTATTTCTCTCTGTAGGAATAGGCAGCCAAGGAGTTTGGTAAATATCTTTTAAGTAACAAGGGAAAAATTTTCAAAAGTTATCAGTAAGAAGCAAACAATAGCAATACAAAAATCAGGTTTCTTTTCTATATTTCTGTAGAAATTAGTCAAAAAATGTGCTAATGGGACTAAGTCATCTGGAAATGCAACATGCAGAAACAGCAGTTAAAAACATTTGTAGTGTGTTCCAGTCATCTGTGGCATCAGGTGGGGATAGGCATCAACACTTCATTAGAACAAGCTTTGGGACTCTGCAGTTGGTTGCCTTCCAGTGCAAGGACGCACTGATTCCTCTCATGCTGCTCACCCAGATTTTCTCTCTCAGAGAATTAAGTTTCTTTTGTTAGAGATCAGTATTTAAGGGATACCCCACAGACACACTGAAGTTGCTGTTCATTGGTGTGGTCCTATTGAAATATACTTTTGGAGGGATTTTGTTTCTAGTTGCCATTTTGGCTAATATGTTTTAATAACAGTCTTCGTCAGACACTACTGACTTCTGGATCTTTCTGTATTGAGTATAATGCATAATTACCTCAGATTATTCACATCTGAGATAACAGTAGGACCCCAATCATATCCCTATAGAGAAAGGGAAGATACATACACCCAGCTAAAATGCTTGACATGAACTCAAGGGAGATCAGCAGGTTTGATAGCCAAACTTGGTAAAGTATATATTCCAGTCAGGACTAACAGATAACCTTCATGGAAGCTTTCTTAGAGTAGCACCTTTTTGTTTGTTTTTATTTTCCACAGATCACCCATACTATTAGGATGGGTTTTGTACCAGTTACAGGAGAGTTCCCCTTAACCTAACAGAGCTCTGGGCACACCCTCTTGGTTAACATCACCTGTGATTTTCACAGGAATCTCCTTTATGCCTTTGTGCCTTGGGTCTTTACATATGTCAGTGGGATCAGAACTCATGGCAGACTCAACTCCCCTTCAGCAGTAAGTAAGTACAAAACTCTACTAGCTCTCTGTGCTCAATTCAGTAAATATTTTTGGTATTGAGAATATTGATTTACTAGCAAAGCTTATGTGGTCAGATCAATTTCTTCTCTGGCAAAGAGACTTGAGAACTTGAATTTGCCTTTTCGCTTCCTGAAAGGTCTGACAGTGCATCTAATATTTTGCAGGTTTTGTTCTTTTACAACTAATACACTTCCAGGGTCACTTACCAATTTATTATGTCTAAAATTTAATTTATGCAATTAGTGCTGGAAGTGCATGGATAAACACAGGTGTTGGCCTTGTCTTTTCCTCTCAGGTGTTCTATGGTTGAAAATGCTTTCACTCTTGTCCTAATAAAAAATTCTGGTGCATTTAGTAATGCCATTCACTAAGCATTCAAGCAGTCTTGATGGCAATCATTATCATTCCTCTTACTATATCAGCTGCTAACACTTGGATCACAGGAATACTGCTGCTGCCCCTCTTAAGGAATGCAGTGCAGCTGTGCCACTGGTCTAGGGTGGGAATTCATCCTTATTATCCGGGTGCTAATTAATTCAATTTTTAATGTCCTACTACATATGCAGATGAGTGTTCAGGTGATGGTTGATAATTACATTGAGCAAGATGAGGTGCAAAAGGAAGTGGCTTCTATCAGTGTGAAATAAGTTCTTGTAGCAGATCCAGTTACATATGTGATGCAATGTATTTATTGGGATGTTATGGATGGGGTGTGTGACTTCATACGGTGTGTGCCTTAATATGACATTCCAAATAATCCTCTCCAAAGCTATGTAAATACTGAAAAACCATACTTTAATTTTTTCACATTTTATACTTCAGTGAACTTTAACTTTTTGAGAATGTGAACATCTTACATTGTCCATGAGATTGGAGAAGAATCAGAGCTCTACTTATCTTGGCATATCATGCACGTAAGATGATTTAT
The DNA here is from genome assembly GCA_034509425.1 of Eopsaltria australis. Taxonomy (NCBI): domain Eukaryota; kingdom Metazoa; phylum Chordata; class Aves; order Passeriformes; family Petroicidae; genus Eopsaltria; species Eopsaltria australis. The sequence continues at coordinate 8,006,298 of JAVTVJ010000024.1, forward strand.
TTGCAAGTAAACATAGCTTCCCTATGTCTTTTATTTTTAATGGAAAAGAGATTAAAACTTTTTGATTACAGGCATCTGATATAGTTTCAATGGCAAGCTTTCATACCTCCTTTGTCTCTGGATAATTTGGGGTTTTCTAACTAAACTGTAGAGAAGCCATATACTAGGAACCATTCAATTTGGCTGATCAAGATTAGGTAAGGAATAAAGAAAAAAAAACAAAGCAAACTGTTTACAAACACTGGTTTTGAGAAGTCAGAAGTATGCTTAATAAATTAAATGTTTCACTACAATAAACTTCTAATGATTTCTCTATTCTGTTATTTATAACATTCTAAACTGTAACACAGAATTCAAGAGAAAACTGCAAACATCCCAATTAAAATTAGGAAAAAATATTAAACCAAAAACCTAGGCATAAGATCTGAATAACTTTAAATATTTGGAAAACTAAATTATGTAAACTGAAGTGTTTAGGTATTTCCAAAGTTTTCAGAAGAGTGTTGCTAGCAAATTTCACATTTGGAATTCATGCACCAAGGAATGATGAATGCTATATTTTTCTCTCATGCTATTTGAAGCTTGGCTTGTTCAGATGCATGTGTATAAACACATATATTTGTATTTGTAGCATGAATAGTTTCTTCAGAATACCCCAGGAGAGGAGAGTTTTTACATGGGCCCACACAAATTCCTCAAACCTCCACTAAAAAAAAAAAAAATCCTTTTCACAGAACAGCATCCCAGGCAGCAAAAGCCAATATGCAACGTAATGATAAAATAATTGCATAAATTCAGGAGGGGAGAATAAACTCCCTAGATCAAGTACAAGATGACAACTGCATTTGCTAAAAAAATTAGAAGGCAACAAAAGCACCATGACAAATCATTGTTAAAGTGATAATACTGTCAGAATGAAACAAAAATTTCAGTTCATTAGCTTCAAACTAGTCAGCCCTAAATTGTGTGATAACTATACTTGACATAAATAGCAGTCTGGACAGCTGCAAGAAAGTGGTCATTTTTAAAAATATTTTTCAAGAAACAAATTTCCTGAAAACACCGGAGTGTGAATTATCAATACTCAAGTTCAAAGATGTCCTGTAAGTAGAGCCACCTAGCAGAATTGGGCTAGAGTATTAAATCCATCATTTTGCTGAACTAAATTAGGGTTATTTTCCATAACTTGAAAACACTAAGACTTTGAGTTGCACCACTAGGGCTGGAGTTGAAAATGTCAGGAACCATGAGACAAACCAATAAATATGAACACAAGTCATATAGAGGGGTGTGAGGAGACTTTGAGTGGTTGGAGAGGAAGCATTTGTTCCTAATAAATTAATTATCTGAACCACAGACAATGGTCTCAGAGAGCTGCAGATTGCCAATCCTTCCTCATGTGCCTCATCCCCAGTTTCCTTTCACACGCTCCCTTCACTCATTTCCCCCTACTCTTCATTCCTGAATGCAGAATTTTGGAGTGCACAGCTACGTGTCCCTTTCCTCATGCCTGGTGCCCCCTTCAGCTCTGCCTGCCTGACATCCTCATTCTCTTCATTTTCTCCTGGTAAAATTTTGCTCTGCCTTGGGGGTGACTCCCCTGGCACTGCTTTTATCTGAATGGTTCGTAGAGGAAAAAAGGACTCCTTTACTGTAAATCATTACCATGGTCCTCCCCTCAGGAGGACTTCCTTTGTTGCCTGTTATTGATTGTGATGTGTCTAAACTTGAGCACTAATGCTGAGGACACCCTTTGCCTCTCTGGCTGCTCACCCCAGTGATCCCATTGACTCAAACAGCAGTTTTGTGTGATTAAGAAGTGTGAAATCTGGCATTTCATCTTTGTCTGTTAAATACAAAAGATGTTCCTTCTATTTATGCAGCACTTTCAGGAAGCTATCAGAGGAAAAACATCTAGCAGCAGCCATTTCTGATCCACCAATTTTTTAAAAAATAAATAAAATTCATTCCCATCTAGGCCTGATTAAACTTCAATTTGGACTTGTTCTGGCCAGAAAATGAATGGTTTATGGTGTCTGGATTTTTGCCTACTTGAAAAAGCTTGTGTGTGTTTCGCTATGTGTGTGTGTAGAAATATGATTTATGGAAGTATTGATTTTTTTGTTAAATAATGAATTAGATGTCCTACCACAATATTATTTATCAAACTTTTTTGTCATATAATTAAATTGTCACATAATGGATTGCAGCCATATAGATTCATTAAATATTAAAACCTACATATGACACAGTTCCCTTTTGCTTTAGCTAACAACACAATTCCTCTGTTCTTTTCCATTAAGGTCAACAACAGCGATTCTTTAACATGAAGTTGCAGCTTCTTTTTACCAATGTTAGGAAATAATGGCAAGAAAAGTTTGTAAGTTTACTTATTTTCAGCATGGAAGCTGATTCTTGGTGATCCTAAGTCTATTCAATAAACTTTAATTGTAGGAACTAATGGAGTTTTTTGCCATGGAGTTGCTCCATCAGTTGCCTCCAGGTGTGAAATGAGCAAGTCTGCTGAGCAGTAATAGAATAGCTAAAGCCAAATCTGGATTCCTGTTGTGGAGAGAAATATTTATTTGAAATCTCTGTGTGACTAAATTCTCAGTCTATAAGCAGGGAGCAAGAAAAGAACTTGGGAGAAATATTTTTTCTCTCAGTACAGTTTTGAATAATACAAGGTGAAGAGGAAAAAAACTGTGTTCACCACTATCTCAAATGGACCTCTTAATAGAATTTAAAATGTATTAAAATTGAAATGTTTTAATCCACACTGGAAGAGAAATATGTGGATAAACTGTCAAGTAACAGTAACTAGAAATTATGCTTGAGAAAGAGAGGGGAAAGTTATCAACTAATTGCATCCAATGAAAGGCACTAAGACCCCTTTCAAGAATGAACTCTTATTCAAAAAAGGACTAAACAATCTCTAGCTGAATATAGTGCTTTTAGAAAAAGTTCTTTGCAGTAGTACTTCTGAGTAATCATTAGAAACATAAAAAAGCATCAACCAAGCCAGGAAAAAAAAGAAGCCCCCAGTCTAGACATTTTTTTAAATAAGAATTTCTACCCCAGACATTTTGTCATAATAAAGAAATCACTTGTTGTGAGGGAGTACTGCACTGCACTATCCAGGTGTAGTCAATATGTGGAGGTCAGGTTTCTTTGTGCTGCTAGTTTGGTGTTGCATGATGTGGGAATTAAAAACACAGCTTCTCATCTACAAATAATAGGGTTGCCTAAAGTTTTTCAACCCCTGATACCACTCTATGGCACAGGTTATTTTTCCTTTCCATGTCATGAATTTTACAAGTAGTCTGATTATTACATTCCTGATATTACTTAATTTTCTTCTGCCTTCAAAGTTCATTATCACTTATGAGATTATGACTTGAACTTTAATTACTTGTAATAGGAATCTCACTAGGGATTTAAAACAAACTAATTTTGCACTCTACCTTTAGGGAAAGGAGCATGACCAAGCTTTAATATACACTGTGGAGTAGAAAATGTCTATGGTGAAGCTGACTGCTTCTTAGTGGCTTGGGTGGGATTCCTCTTACTTTTACGAGTCTACAACCTGTTTGTCTGTCTGAACTAGTTACTTAAGATTCCCTTCTAGTCAAGAAGGATAAATAGGCACCTCCAGGGGCACAAAATCAATTTAATTGCCCCCTTTAAGGTGCCTCCATTGATTTTAAATAAAGCATAGACTAGTAGGTCCAGACCAAATACATATACTCTATGGTTTTGTTGTATCTCTGCCATCTTAGCCAAAATAAATCCAGTTTTAGAGTACAAAATAAGCAGACAGGATAATCCAGGCAAGCATATAGCCTGTCTCCCATCAATTTAGTAAAAAAAAATCTAGCCATTTGAAAAATGAGGATTTTAGTTCCACGAACTTAAAATATGGGGGATTGCTAGATGGTGTAAATGTCAGGTGAGTTTGTTGTGTTGTTTGGGGTTTTTTCCTGAAAATCCAGGACATATTTTTCATGACTTGTGTGATTCTTCCAGAAGGGTTCTAAAACAAGCAATTGTACCCAGAATAGGAATAGTGTGCTTTTTTAAAGGTGTGTATTTTCATATAATCATTAAGGCTGGAAAATACCTTTCAGATCATTGAGTCTAAACATTAATTTGACACCATTTTGAATGGCTTAGGTCATGGAAAGGCCAGCATTTTGTGGCCAAAATTAGGAGCTCATTAGGCATATCTTAGCGGTAACAGTGAGATCTATATCATCTCCTTTCTTGATCTGTTTTGTTGAGTGTTTTGTCGTTTCCTATAAGTGACCAATATATAGAGGGTAGTTTCAGTGTATGAGGCTAATACTCATTGCTATCTAGTGATACATTTCAAATATGTGCTTTGCTTTCACGTAGTCCTCAGCAAAATAAAAAGAGGCCTTGTTAAGAAACATGACATTTGTTTTCCAGGTTTTTTTGTGTTGCTGTTTTCTCTTTTTTGAATGCTTGAGTGCTTGTATTTTCCATGACCTGTTCTCAGTAAGCTTCTGGAAAATCTTGAATCAAGGCTGCCAGTAAATGCCTCTTCAGATGAGATATAGTCAGTCTTAAATGTAAGAAGCCAACATTTTTCAGAAAGATTTCATAATTCTCTTCACTTAGCAATTCAGAAGATATTGATGCTGCCCATCCTAGTGTGACTGCAAAAACCTTACATGTATTTTATTATACCTCTCTCTTTTTTTTTTTTTTTTTTTTTTGTTCCTTTTTTTTTTATCTGTCAGTGTGCACAACTGCACACCAGAGCAGATTCCCATATGTGAGAACAATGGTGAATTTTTTCAGCTGCTAGATATGAACTTTCTGCCTGGTTTAAATTGGGTATTAGGAAGAAATTCTTCCCTGTGAAGGTGGTAAGGCACTGGAACAGGTTGCCCAGAGAAGTTGTGGATGTCCCATCTATGGAATTGTTCAAGGCCAGGTTGGATGGGGCTCTGAGCAGCCTGGGATAGTGGATGATGTTCCTGCCCAAGGATGATCTTCAAGGTCTCTTCAAACCCAAACCAGTCTGTAATTCTATGATCTTTGGTGACAGCTGGTTCTTTCCTTGAGAAATAATTGAACAGGAATGGACAAATAGCTGAGAGAAATGAAAAATTCTCCTGAATTATCATTCTGGCTTTAAACAGTCTCTTCAGATACAGACTTTTTTTCCCTCACCTATTTCTGTTTGTAGTTTTCAAACGTTATGATTCCTTCTCACTTCATGTCCCTGTAACTTCTAACCTAGTGTACACTACCCTCAAAACACTGCCAGATATTTTTTCCTAATGTTGCAGTGACTCCTTTTTCAACTAAAGGATAACTGGCACCTGCAGCAACTTTTCTCCTACACAATACACCATTCTGCAAAACATGAAACAAATGATGCTTTATGAGATGCCAGCACAGGTGCAATCTGAATTTCCTGGGATGAGTGCCCTAGAGAATGAAGTCATCAGAGGAAGCATGACACAACCAGAAGCTTACTTAAGGTGGTATGAGAAAGGGAGGAGGTTACCCTTCAGAATGTTTTTAAATTTATGTGGCCTTACTCATTGCTGAAGCTCTGAGAAGGTGCTGACCCTGCTGCAGGCATTAGGAGGGCAAAAGGGAAGGCAGAGGGCATGGGGATGGGGTAGTCCCTCTGCCTTCAAATCTTTCTGTGGCAGGGGCACAGGGTTCCTGCATCCTGCCTTGGTGGAAGCACATACTGCAAGCCCCTCACTGATGGGTTTCCTTGCAGTGCTGGCAAAACCAGTGCCTGTCAGCCAGGCTGCTGAACTGTGAACTGCAATTAGCAAACACTCTCTCAAAAAAAACCAGGATGAGAAATGGGGCTAAGGAAGCATTATAATCTATTGCGGGGACTCCTAAGAGCAAATGAATTTTCCCAATTAATCCACAGGACTGATGTATGTGCCAGGTTCTGAATTTTTAATTTAATATTTAATTTTAATCTTGGTTTGTTTTTGTTCTTTTGAAATAGCCTGCTTTAAAGTAAAATGTGTTTTGAGTATATTTTTCATTATATTCTATTACTGGATGTTCCTTTGGTAAATGAATGTTAGAATTGACTTTTTGATATGTTTACTGCTAAATCGTTAAATATCACACCTTGCCCATTAGATACCTGGAAAGGCTGATATTAGATAAGTATAAATAGACAAAATTATTTTCCATTCCCATTAGAGTGTAAAGCATCTACTGCTTCACTGAAGTTGCTGTAGTAGGTGATGAGGTAGATAATTTTAGCCTTTCTTGCTGTCGGATTTCTTTATCCTGTCACTTTCAATTGATGCTAAGTAGTGTGAAGTGCATAACCATCAGTTCTTAATACACCCTAAGAAATCTGTAATCTGAATTGCACGGGGAGCAAAACTATCAACTTTTTCATAGTTTTTGTTACATGTCATATATTTTTTCAAAATGTTACAATATGCTTGTAAGTGTGGTGTGGGGATATTCTTTGTAAGGTGCTTATTATCTAGTGGTATTTGATGATGTGGAACATTTGTTGGAAAATACACATGTAAGAATTACTCTAGAAGGTTTCCTAGACCAGAATTTTGCCCTTGGCTTATTGTTTGGAAAATGATGGAAAAACATATGGACATGTATCAGTATGTGCATGGATAATTTCAAGTGTTGCTTCACACTCGAAGTGTGAGTCAATCTATTATGCAAAAAAAATGACACTTTTGATGAGGCCAGAAATGCCAGTGGGAGAATAGTGATATTTTATTAATCATTCTCCTTTTCCTCTAATTATTCCTGTAATAAAAATTTGTAAGATAATATGAAAAAATCATCTATGAAAGATAATCTTACCCAGAAAAGATTGAGCGCATAAAATCAGGATTCATTCATGATATGTAATTTAAAACCTTTTCAAAAGCATTGTGAGAAACCAAAAAGCTTAAGAACTAAAATACCATTTAAAGGGCATCAGTGTCATGCATACATTGTTTCCACATTTCCCACCCCACACTTGATAGTTCTTTTATTTTACTGAAACAGGTAAAACAACCTGCACTGCATTCAACTAAAGATGATAATCAACCTTCATTTTTTTGGTGAGCAGAGAAAGTTTTGTAAGAGGAAACTACCGAAGAGTGGTATTTAAGCCACACTTTTCCCCGAGATTTTTTTGTTTTGGTACTTCAATAATTAGATGTCAAGCTTCAGGTACCACAAGAATGATTTCCAGATGTCTTCACAAGTGTTACAAATGCAAAATAGAGGGATACATACCACAGAAATTCATACTGTTTCTCTGGTTTTCCTCGCTTCCTTATATTTTTAGTTTAATTCTGTTAGTCTTTTGGTTATAACAATTTATTAGATCCCATAATGACTTTTGACCTGATAATAGTAGGATAGGGAACCTGCCAAAAGCATCACATTGAGATGGAGGTAGGTAGAAGATCCTCTGGCTATTGTTTTTTCAGTGAGATTTTATTTTTACTGTGGGCACATCAGGATGGAATCTGGACTCTTGCCTTTTCAGTAGGGTTTGAGTTTCTGATTTAAAAGTCTAGTGAAATAATAAATCATTAAGATAATTATGGTCTATATTTTTGGGTTCTGTGTAAGAAGCAATATATTCCTGTACCACCCACAGAGATGCACTGTGTAAAAAACATGCCTCAGAGCTGGGTTTCTTTTGTTGGTGGTTTTTTTCATCTGCCACATTTGTCCCATCTGCTGGGACCTATCCTGGCTCTTTGAGGTGGAAGAGGATGTCTTATCTGGCCATTTTCAAAGTGGGGTTTGTGGTTTTTGGGACATATACCACCACACCTTTACTGGCTTTTTTACAGAGAATTAAAACCACTTGTAGCTCTAGAAATACCTTGTAAATAAGACTCATGTAATCTACTTACAGCAGCAGCATTTAGGCTTTGTGCTGAATTGCACAACTCATTAGTGAGATAAACGACTTCAGCTCAAGAAAGGTGTTGATTATGCAGAGACTGCTCACAGGCATACATTTCTTCCATCATGGGACTTTTCATGACTGCACAGCCCATCATGATGTGAGCACAACGACACACACACAGGATTCTTTGCATCACATTATCCATCTTCTAAATCTTTTGGCAATTATTTTCACAGGGCTATTTTTACAGTTACTTTTGTAATTTTCATTGTTCTTCATTACTTTAATTGATATTGCATTATTTTGTTTCACATGACTTTCAACTAATTTCTCTTCCTGAACTCTGTACTTGGTCACAGAAGCATCAGCTGGTTGTGAAGATTGTATTTTGGCTGTGTTACCAACATTTATCCCCCCACCATTGTCCCAGTCCTTGAGCCTTTGGTCATATTTTCTCTTCCCTGTCCAGCCAAGGAGGGGAGAGAAGCTCTGGTGGACACTTGGCATCCAGCCAGAGTCGATCCACCACATTTTGAAATCAGGCAAATCTTCAAAAGGCATCACTAAGATCTACATCAGTGGCCATGGTGAAAATCTTAAAATCGTTTCATTATTCTGTAGGGTTCAGAAGTTGTTGAGTTATTCATTTCGAAAATCTAAGCAAAATGTGATTTACAATATCCTGTAATTTTTTTCAAGGAAGTATTTCAAAGGCATAAGATTTTTCTAGTCAGGAAAGGGGGCTGTTTTGCAGATGTGTGGAACAGTGAGTCTATGTCCCTCACAAAAGACATTGCACCAAGACAAGAGGAGTTCATGGCAGCTTAGCAGATCTGAGGCCGCCTCAAAGTTTTCAGAAGCGATTCTAAATTTACATCAGTATAAACTGCTAGTTCTTGTATTGTAATGAGGTGTGGTATTAGGAGACATTTATGCAAAGCCATATAAGTGGAAAATATTTTAAAAGCCCTAATCTTCAAACTTGGGTAGAAATATTGCTCTTAGCCCCGTGGTTTTAGTGTCAGAAAGCATGGAAAAATATTTCCAAGGGACATGGTATATCCCATCACAAATGTATAGACAATAAATTTTGCATTTCAACACAAATTCCCAAGCTATACTTTAAATAGAGATGAGTTCATAGTACACAGAAATTGAAGCTGTTGCAGGACTGAGCCTTGAATTTTATGGTTTTAATTGACTATTGAATAAATTAAGCATTATAATTATTTAGGAAACTAAATTGGAAATACTTCATTATCTAAGCCTTTTCTAATAATGGAAATTGTTATCTTAAATCACCTGATTTGTCATGAAAATTTTGCTGAGTCCTTCAATAGCTGAAGAAATGTGGGGAAAGTTAGATGAGACTTCTAATTACCAGTGTCTTTGGCATGGTTTTGGAAGCCACTCGTGCCTTTTACATGACCACTCTGTTATATTCTGAGAAAAGAAGAAATAGTTTTCTGCTGCTTTTGTGAAGGAACAGAATCTGTGGCTGTCTTGGCAAGAGAGCTCTTGGCTCTTCTGCCATTCTGAAGAACAACTGGAGTGCAAGTTTGTACTTTCTTCAGTCCATTAGGATATAAATACACTAACTTTATAGTTGATATTTCAAACTGTTTACTCAAATTTTCTTTATATTGCCTGTGTATGCAAAGATTCCTTTTTGCCCCTTTCTAATAAATATTTTTTATTATTCTCATGCAACTGCTGCATAATTCTTGAGGGATTTTGGAATCCCTCATGTATATGTTGGGGTTTTTTTAGGGGGATAATTTGATTTTGATTAGTTAGAAGGAAATTATCTATCTTTAAAGAAATATGTTTAGATATACAGAGAGTGGAAGGGTGGTTGCTTGCTATTTGTTGGCATGTTTTTGAAATAAGGAGGTCAAAATCACTAACCAGAATTTAAGGTTCACTAACATGACTTATTTTCAAATCTAATCAAATGAAACAACAGTATGAGTAAAGAAGTTATATTGCTGTTCTGGTGAAGTGACTGAAGCTATTTCTCTGTTATTCCAGGGCAGCAATAGAATGACACTTCTTCTAATTACTAGTGGCATAGAGGAAGGAAAATACACATCTGCAATTTTCTTCCTTAGTTATATGGATTTCCAACATGTCACACAGATGATCAGTGAAAATGCTGGTGCTCAGTAATTATATTCAGCACTTCAAGGGTTTGCACAGATATGTTAATAATCCCATTAATCTTCTTGCTTTATATGGAAATCTGCAGCCCAGATGTTGCATCATTTGCAAATCTTGCAATTAAAACATTTTATAACTTGCGGTTATGCAAAGGGGCAGTAGACTGGAAAATGGGTGAAATTGCTTGGCTAGGACATTTCCATGGCAACACACTGACCTCCGTTCAATTAGTTACAACTGAAGATCCAGCTATTAATTATGGTGGTCAGAAAAGGATATAATCTGAATCTCCTTTTACCTTTTTAATATGGACATTTCTCATTTGCCATAAATCTCTGACTTTAAGAGACAGAGCCCCAGACCTGAAGCATTAAAAGTGATAGTGCTGAAATACTGATGGAAAGTGGAGACAGTAAAGGAATTTCATTTATCAGCTGTAGTCAAGGTACTACTTTAACTTTTTGTAGTCTAAGCATTCTGTCAGGCAGGCTTCAAAGTGAATATTCGTTATTGCTCATTTCAGCTATTGAAATCTACATTGTGTGTGCCAGCAATTATCTCTCACTTTAGAAAGCTGCTGTTAATTAGGGCCAAACTAATCACCACGGGACTTGTGGAAACAGATAGATGCCTCCTTTTGACAGAGTTTTACATTTTGCTGTAGCAAAGTTATTATTTTCTTGGCATGCTATCAAAGAAGAGTTATCTGTTAATTATAGAAGGCACTCCACTTTCTGACACGGGAGCAGTCCATGTACAGTCAGACAGCAGCACTCTGGCTGGGCAGTAAATTCCTTGGAGTAAGGTTGTTTTTTTGGGAGCTTGTGCAAGCTACAGTGCCTCCCCACATCACATTCATTCCAAAAAAATGCAAATCCTCAGCCTGTGAGGTATTGAAAATTTCAGGAAATGTGCGTCCTTTCAATTTATTTTCTTTTTAGTTTTCTGTTTAGCTCTACACTGCACTAAGCAAACAGAAGCCCAGGTACTTCTGCACGGTGACTTTTTCTTCCTTCCCGTTGAAGTACAATATGTTTGATATTTGTGTAATCAATGCTGATGTGTTTAGGTGGTTCAAAGTGCTTTCATTCTGTTTTCTTTCTTTTTTTAAACAGTGCCCTAATAATTACAAAAGAAAGGCAGGGAGTGAGTAATAGGATGGCCTGGCTGGGAATAGCATCTCAAAATCACTCAACTGGGCACAAGTTTAGCTAAATGGAAGGGCCTGGCAAAATATGGGTTTCCTCTTGGACTGATTTCAAGCAGATCTGGATTAGAACCATATAGATCATAGTGTGCATTTAAATATGTCTCTCTTATGCAATAACCACCAAGAAATCTCACCCCAGAAGGTATTTGTGCATTTCTTATGGCAGTCATGCCCTGCACAGATGGCAAGTGTATAAATTGTACCCTGGTTTTTGCAGTCCTGCGCAGGACCCTGGTATGAAACTCGAGTCAAAGGGCAGTGTGATACCAAATGGTCACTGAAATTATTGTGAGGTGATTCCTCTTCAAGATGTGAATTTGTGCCACTTAGCCCCCAAAAAATGTCAGTGAAATCTTAGCAATCATAGTTGCTTTGCACTGAGTGGTGGGCAATCACATCAAGTCCAGAACTCTTTTTAGCTCATTGATTATGGAGCTCTGACTGTTTATTTTTGTGCTTCTTTCCCTCTCTCCTTCTCAGCCTTTCCTGCAACTCCACAATGAATTTAACTGTGCAAGTGACCTCACTGCCCAGGTCTACTTTGCAGTTATTTAAGGAAGCAAATCAAGACAGAGATGATAAATTGATGAAGTACCTTGTTTATCACAGGCATTTGCTTATGTACATAATAGAATACATCATTGTATAGTAGATGGTTCAAAGATACAGATCCAGCATAACTCATTTTTAAGCAGACTTCAGATTATTTGTGATCCAGGAGTGAATACAGAGACTGAAATTTTCAGTCTTTTTTTGTTCTCCCCCAAATAGATTCTGCAATATGTGCAGGGTTTTTTTGGTTTTGGTTTCTATTTTTTGTTTGTTTCTTTTCTTTTGGTTATTTTTTTGCCTTTTTAATTCACATTCATCTCCATCAAAACTTGTTCTGTACCCCCTATCAGGATATCTGAAAAAAGTCACTCTGTGAGCTTCTTAAAATTATTTTGATAACATGCTCCTTCTTAGTTGTTTTTTGCTGCTGCTTTTTTATTAATGAAAGTAAATAGTAAAAATGAGAAATAATTTCCATCTACTCTGAGAGAAAGACAGATATCTATTCCCAAATGTAAGTTACCACATATACGAGGCACTCACATAAAAGAAGAGATTTAGTGTGGCGAGGAAGGGAGGAAGGGGTCTGGGGGTGGAAGTTTGAGAACAGAAAGAACATAATTGTGTAAAACCCCTTTGAACCCCAGTAAGGGCACTTCTCTGCTTTCCATCATAATCCTCAGCTTTTCTGTGAAAAAGTACATCCATACAATTTTCTTTGCACTGCGTAGGCTTCATACAGTTGCCATTTGACTGCATATGAAAAAGTATCTATGTTCTGGATCACAGCAAGAGATTTCAGAGGGTGGTGTCTGGAAATAGGTAAATTTACTATTATTAAATTCCAATTAGTCTACAAATTTATCACAATATGTAAGCTATTTCTGCCTACAGCTACTGGAATTGAGTTTAATGTTTCCCACTTTTTCCATGAGAGATATATATTCTGATTGAATTTATTTTCTCCATATTCCCTAAAACATGAGTCTGGGCTATCTGAACACTTGAGATGCACCTAGTTTACATTTAATCAATACCTTTTTGAGCATTTAAATGTTTTCCATGATATCCCTTTTAGCCATCCATTCAAAGCCAATAAACCTCCCCAGTGTTTCTTTTTTCAATGGGTCATTTCGTAAACCTTGTCCTGTTCAGGAAAGGAGCTGAGACATAGAATCACAGAGGGGTTTGGATTGGGAGGGATGTCTAAGGACCACCTGGCCCACCCTCCAAGAAGAACAAGATTGCTTTGATTTTCCTATAGTAATTCTTGTAAAAAAGAGATGAGGAAGGTGGGCAGATGAAGAAAAATACAGGATAAACAGGAAAATTACTAAAAAAACAGTGGCTACAACTCAAAAGTATAGACAGTTTTTGGATAAAGAATGTACATCACAACACCTATATAGCCTGATTTATCTCTTTACATCTACTTCTGTTTACATCGTTTTCGCAGGGTTTCAACTGTATATAAAGAACATTCCAGTCCATCAAACTAAGGTACATTTGGTATCCAGGCACAGAATAATGGCTAGGCCCTATAATTTTCTTACGTATCTACTTCTTATTTATTTTTTGTGGTGTAATTACTTGAGTGCTCACTTGAATAGCTGCTTCAAATATTGTATTTGTAAGGAAGGAGATGGTTGTACTGCTGAATCTTTGTATTCTTTGTAATGTCTCTCTAAATTCTTTGTCAGAGTCTGGAAGGTAGACTTCAGAGGGCCTGTCTTTTATAGCAAATAGATGGAGAAAGTCTTGTCATCTGTCCCTGCAGATAAAAGGCGTAGCACAGCTTTTTCCATGTGGTTAATTTCCCTCCTTTCCTCTCTTGTCCCCTTTACTTCCAAACAGAATGGCTTGGTCTCTTCTGCCTGCTGAGAGTGCCTCTTGATCCAAGATAGTCCCTCAAATTATCCCCGGGTATATTTTGGGTGTCACTGGTTGGCAGAGGGCAAATGTGTGTCAAGAGAGTGTCAGCAACATGTACCATCACATTATAGTGCTGGTTTGTCATCATGGGTGTAGCTAGAGAGTTTATCATCCCTATCCATATGGGAGATTGCAGCAGGCACAGCCTCTTCTCTAGCTGCAGATGAAGTGCAGGACACTATAAAAGCTGTGTGGCAATCCCAGTGCAGCCAAAATAGATATATGCTGAATATCCAGAAGGCTTATTATTTCAGGCTCAGGATTGCACTTGTATTTTCACAGGACTTCTGGTTTCAAGTTGGCTTATGTTCTATTAGCTGAGGAGGCATAGCTCTCTTGCATCTGCCTGGAGAATACCATCTGCTGCTGTCTTGTCATTAGCAGATCTAGTAACAATAATCGTGTGTGGTTTTACACAGAGTGAAATCCTTGCCCCAGAAACCTCTTTTTGGAGTGCTGGTTCAACTTTGTGCCAACACAGGTGAATGAACCTTGGAGGCTGTTTCATTAATTGGTGGGAATGTGATGTCATAAAGTAATAAAGTGATTTTTTTCTCTAGCATTTATCACAAATATATAGTAAAAAAATGCTTGCATGCAGTGTGACTACAGGTATATGCATATGCATGCACACATGCCTAGAAACATGTGTGCAGAAATGTAAGAAAAGTACACTGGAGAGAGTGTGTATTTTAGAACTCCAGACTGTACTGCCTGCAGATAAGTTAGTTGAGGACAAGGGTGGTGAAATCACTTTGTCCTGAAGAGAGGGTTTTGGAAGGAACAGAATTCCTTGTGGCAAAAGGTGTGTGGGCTTTGTAATACCAACACGATACATTTGTCCTATGGCTTCCCCTGTTGCATGATTCATTAGTGTGCAGGAAATATTCTGAGTAGGCCAGTTGCTCAGAAATACTTCAGAATAACTTTTACTTTCTCTGTCAAGAATATGAGCTTTCATTTTAACTAGCCCTTGGTCCCTCCATAAGGAGAGGAAGGGCTCTTCTTACAAGCCTGCAGTGGTGGGGTGGACTCTGGAAGTCTGCAATTTCAAGCAGTTTCTATCCACAGCTGAAAACTACGCAGAATACAGGAAAAGAGAACCAGACACATGTGTGTGCGTGGGGAAACATTAAATTATACATTATATAATGCTACACTATAAAATTGCTCCCAATGATTTTGATTTTTTTTTCCTCTCCCGAACAAATTTAACTTAAGATCTAAAACTTATGTTATGACAAAATTAAAATCAGAAGAAAAAGTCAACTTCGTTAGGAAAGGTTGACACGTTGTGACCCAAATGTCTAACTTGATATTTCTCTCATGGCTAGTAGTCACCCTACAGGCATTATCAAAGCAATTTAAACTACTGTATATCTAATTTGCACTGACATAATTAGAACATTAGTAAACTTGACTATCTAGTCATAGCAAGTCATCGTTTGCGTACGAGATGGAGTTAGAACTCTATGAAGGCTCTGACACTTTAAGGCGTGATAAACTAGAAGTTAATGTTTTACAACATTGCAATTTTCAAAAAAGTTCTCTTTTTTAATTTTTTTTAAACCTGTGTTGCAGACATCCCTACAATATGATCCCATGTCTGCTGAAGCTTTGACATTGAAGCATTGTAAAGTGAACCAAAAAGACAACACTGAGCAGAGAGTTGTGTTTGGCATACAAAATAGTCCCCTTGCTAGATCAAACTGCCACACATCATTCCCTGTACATCAGTAGACATAGCTTAGTCCCATCAATAGTTTACTGACCTGTGCTGTGATAACATTTCCATCTCTGGAGTGCACATTTTGCAAGCACATTTGCTGGGGGATGGGGAGGGGGAGATGACGTTTATCCTGCTTGTCGGTGCGTACCGGGGGTATCGATTGGGCACAGAGCTCTCCTCTGCTGACTGATTGCCACCCCTCGTGCCTGCACGGTCTCTGAACTTTGTCGGGGCTGGATAAATGGAACAGTTTCCAGTGAGATCACCCAGGTCTCGGGAAAACAAACATCAGCCAAATTGAACAACAAAAAAAAGAAAATAAATAATGAAATAAGTCCTTGACTTTGCCCCAGTGCACTCAATAGCCACAGACAGGCTTAGTTCTGTAGCAGACTATTTGACTAAGCATGTAAGAGACTGAGACAATAAAAAATTTAACATCTTGTCACACACTACCTTCCAGAACAACCGTCCTTCCTGCTAGCTTCAGGTCAGCACTAAAAGTGAAAGGTCAGAATACCAATTAACTTATCTTCCTGACAAAAAATCCCTCTCAGTTTAGGTATATTATGTAGCTCAATATTTTATTAATGTCGGATGTCTTTGATCTGCATTTACTTTCTGAACCATACTGATTTTTCTTTAAATTATTTTATTAATTATTCATATAATTGGAAATCTACCACCAGTTGGAAATAAAGATTTTTTGATCTTTGTTTTTATTTTTGGCACATCTTCATTGTAAAAGGTGGCCCAAAGCAATATGAACTATTAGCCATTAAAGTCAGTCTGCTTTTTTTTCTTTTGATTTGGTGGCTGAAAAGATTTTTGTAATATTGTACACGACCAAATTATGAGGAAAAAGATTGTAATATTGTACAGGATTATATTCTGAGATTAATTTAATAGTAATTTACAAGTTCCCTAAAACGATAGCAGGGTGACTAAAGAGCTGTGGATATGCAAAAACACAGCTTGGTTATGTTGAAGTAAAGTGTTTGAATATTCTCTGCCCCTCAGCTGGAAGTATTTCAGGGGTTCCTAATGGAATCTTATATGTATTATCAGAAATTATTCCTCTGAGGTTTTCCTTACTGTCCACCTTTTCCTGTATGTTCTCCTCTCATGAATATCCAAGGCCTGTTGAAGGTCCCTGAGTTTGACTATGAAATCTGTAACTTACTTGCACTCCTAAGCCATCTGCATTCTTGGACGTATTCCTGATTTGGGGGAAGTTATTTTTGTTTCTGGGGTTTTTTGATGCTCATTGGCTAAATTTTTCAGGAATAGGAAATGCTTTAACCAAATCACTTCATATTTCACACTGAAATAATGTTGACAGAAAAGATTTTTCCTGATTCTCTTCCATGCAGCACAGGATACCCACACCAATCATGCTGCAAACCCTCAACATTGCCAGTAAGGAAGTGCTCTGTCACCCATTTCAGCCTTCTCTGGCAGAGACACGCTCTCTGTAGATGACCACTGCTTTCTAATAAAGATTGTCCAATAATCCATTTAGCACGACAGCCTTAGAGTCTTAAATTCTGTCTTTAAATAGTTTTTTTTCTGCACAGCTTTTGCTGTTCTTATGGATAAACCAACAGCCAAGATGCAGCTGAAGCCAATGGTGCTTGAGCTGCTCTATGTGGATTTCTCAGGCACAGCCTTACAACTGGGTGTAAGGCTTTGAGTACAAAACAGATTGCAACCATAAGGAGAAAAAGGGAAAGCCTAAAACTTTTAGGAGGATATTGCTCTTTATTTACTTCATCTGTTTGTAGCCTTCTCTTCTTCCCCAGAAGACACAAGTGCAAGTGGCATTCCTTGCCTTGCACATAAGCTCTTTTGCAATGTCTCATGGGGAGAAACATGCAGGCAAACCCTCTGCTTGGCTCCTTATAAACACGTACTCAGTGAAGCTCAGCCCTGTTTTGCCATGGCAGACCTCTTTAATTTTATTCAGCTTTTCAGCTACCAGCTGTCCCTTGGCCCTCCAAAAAGATGACTTAACTGTGTGACCTATTATGGCCTTTCAACCACTTTGATGGGAAGAGCAAAGCTTTTGGGGAAGGGCTTTAAATAATTCCTCAGAAATTGCTCTTATGCAGACAAGCTGTGTCTGGATAAATATTTGAACTGAGATACCACGGCTGAAATGGCTGAGCTGGAACAGAGAATCCAAGATTTCCCCCAAAAAAGAAGCAGTTCCATATCATGTGAAGTACCATTTCCTTGCTCTAGTCGCTCTCTAATTTGAATGAGGTGCCCCCACTAGTAAAATATTGCTACAAAGAAATGAAATTCTGTTGTTCTCCAGTTCTAGAACTCTTGAACTACTTGAGGCATTTAACCTCATATTTAAGAGTTTAGAAATCTGTTGGAATATCAAATGAAGTCCTTTGCCATTTTACAGAAACATTCATGTTTCATTCAAATTCACAGATAACTAGAAACATACAAATATTAACTACCCACAATGCTCAAGGTGTTGGGGAATTAAGGTGTGGTTTCATCCTATGTGAACTTCCTTCTGTCTTCTTTGCAAGACAAGTAATGCCATCTTTTTGTTTGTTCATTCACTTAAAGGTATCTTTGTACATCTAGTGTTGGATCATATTTTATCAAAACTGATTTTGCAGCATCATACACTGAAGTAGTTACAGTTGGTTTGTGAGAGTTTATATAATCTAAACAGACAAAAACAAAGATTATTTTGTCTCATTGGTGAAATGTGATGTGTTCTTTGCCGTTCTAGTGGAATTTCTTAGTTACATAGCTAGTAATTTTTCTCCCTTTATTTTATTTTTTGATTAAACTGTGACATTATTAAAGAAGACTTTGACTTTGGCTCTCTACAGTTTGCTTTCCAGGGAATTCACACTATTCTTTAAACTCTGTTTTCAAGAAGATATAAAATACCTGGCAAATCGGTGTTCAGTTGCAAAAGCTACCTTAAGTAACTAAGTGAAGGATTGGCTCCATGAAAGAACCAAATTAGATAAAATGACAAGAACTTACGCAATTTTTAAAAAAATAAAGGGTCTTTCTTTGAAATAATAATAAAAAATCTTTATCTGAAAACACAATGTGCCCTTAGGACGTGATACTGGATATTGCTACATGATTTAAATTTCAGAATGACAGGATAATTAATGTTATAACTCCTTCCTCATAAACAGCTCCAAAGGTATGAGGAAGTGTTTATAAGAGAAACGTATTCCCATCAGCTTTATTCCTGTAAGGCAAAACCAGGGTTAATATATTTAAGAAGAATTTATTTCCTTTGTTGTCACCAAAAATACAGTACAGTAATTATTAGCATCTCATTATTATTTATAATGAAAACTACACCTGTTGGCACAGTTGGACAGCATTACTAAAAAAAAAAAAATTAAACTTGTCTTAGTGTTCTAGCTTTGTTGTGTTTAATTACATTTTTGTCACAGAGTCATCAGTGAGGACCCTGTGGTATTTAGGGCTTTGAAATAGCTACAGTGACATCAGAACCTGGTTTATGGTTGCTTGGTCTCGAGTAGGGGAAGGCCTTTACTGAGCAGGGTGTAATTTCTGATTTCAAAAAGGTGGTGAAACAAACACAGCTTCAGGTTCTGGCTGAATTCATTGAGTATTTTATGTAGTCAAGAGATGGAAAACGATAAGGAAAAAAAAAAACATGCAGCACACTTAATTTCACTCTTTCTTAGGTGAAACTTCGAGGTTTTTTCTTTATTTTCTTGTTCCAAATGATGTTCTTGAAAATAATCCAAATACAGTTTTTCCACCTTCAAAAAGTGAGGTCAACAGGCAAGGTGCAAATTCAGCTATGTTTGCCCCTCATTTGCTTTTAAAATAGTAGTGTTTATTTCCAAGTTCAAACACAAGTAACCAACTTGACTCGTGGGATGTACCTTCTGTTGATTTTTGGTTTTTTTCTTAAATTTCCTTCAGGATTTTGAGATATTTTCCCAATATAAACTTGGAAAGTCCCAAACCAACAAGGGGGCAACTCGTATTCCCCCGTGAGTGTCTGCAACTGCTCCTGCTCAAGTTCTGCCTTCCTGCCTGGGAGGACACTGTGGTTTAAAGCTTTCTAAGAGCTCCACCAGCTGTGATTGCACAGCTGCAGTGGTAGCACAGGTGTGATGGATTCCTCCTAACAGGGAAGGCAGAGCTGGCTGGATAGGACATTGCAGCACACTCTCATCAGCTGCCAACACACTGAAGCCCAGCAGAAGCTGGCAACCCAGATGTGAGCAAAAAGTAGATTTCCCTATGACTTGGTAAGAGGGAAGAAGAATTTCGCATTCTAGGCAGAGCTTCTGGGGTGGCTGGCTGCCTGGAAAATGAGCTAAACCCATGCATGTGTCAGGTGCTTTGGCCTGGCCTTCTCTCTGGATGCCCCTCTAAGCTCTTGAGGGTCCAGAGTGGATGTGACAGATGGTTTAGACTCTGGTACCCAACTCACTCCAGGCAAACCTTCCTTGCCAAAGGTCCAACAGGCCCAGCTCTCTAGATAGCTACTGCCTGTCTTTGGAAACATGTAAATAATTCGTAAAATTGGAAATTCGATATAATACATGCAGCAGATTTGTAAAGTTTTTCAGGTTTTCATTTTAATTTACAGTTTGTGCCACTAAGCACCAAATAAAATACTGCAGTTTGTACAAGACATTAATTCTGCTCTCTTAAGATGTTGTTTGCTCAAGAAAGCTCAAATTGGATGCAGCAGCATCTGTTTTTCAGTTCTGCTTTCATCTAATTTTACAGCTGGATTGTCTGAGCCACAAGAAGGTCAAATGATTTGCCCTGACTCTGCCTATGAATTTATGGCATAT
This sequence comes from Eopsaltria australis, assembly GCA_034509425.1. Lineage (NCBI taxonomy): Eukaryota > Metazoa > Chordata > Aves > Passeriformes > Petroicidae > Eopsaltria > Eopsaltria australis. Next base: position 8,026,619 of record JAVTVJ010000024.1, read on the forward strand.
GTTTGACAATCAGAGCCCATATGCTTGCCAAAAGTGCGTTAAACATTTTAAATGTATGGTTTGAAACAATGCCTTTTTTACTAGGAAGAAGTATGGCTAATTAAGTGATTTTGTTGTTCTGTGAAATTTACAGGAATAAACAGATACCACTAATTGTTCAGACTTTTACTGACAGTAAAAAGTTTGCTGATGTTTTCTTCTTTCTACTGTAGGCTTAGGAAAAGAATCTGTATTATTATTATTATTATTATTATTATTAGTGAGAAATTTCACTGCACACACACACAAAAAGATCAATTCACTTCACTTGTAGCTGTTGTATTTTGAATGCAAACTCAGCACTATTCAATATGGCAAAAAGAACTGTGAAATAACTCACATTTCATAGCAATTCTTTTGGGAACCTTCATACACACAAAAAGTGGACAAGGAAGCAGGATATTTCTTTAACACTTTCTTTTTATCTCTTTTTTTTCTCTGGGATTTTTTTGTTTGTTGGTTTGTTTGGTTTTGTTTTTTTTTTTTTTAGTTCCCCAGCTGGTTTTGCTGGGGGTAGATTTTCTGCCCAGTGGCTGGTGTGGGGCTGTGTTTTGGATTGGTGCTAAACACAGGGTTGATAATACAGAGATGTTTCTGTAATTGCTGAGCAAGGCTTGCACAGAGCCAAGGCCTTCTCTGCTTTTCATACTGTCACACTAAATGGGAGGTTGGGAGGAGACACAGCCAGGACAAGTGACCCAAATTGACCAAAGGGATATTCCAGACCATATGGCATGAGGCTCAGTGCATAAACAGAGGGGAAGAAGGAGGAAGGGAGGGACATTTGCAGTGCTGCTCTTTTGTCTTCCCAAATCACTGTTATGTGTGATGGAGCCTTGTTCTCCTGGAGATGGCTGAACACCTGCCTGCCCATGAGAGGCAGTGAATGAATTCCTTGTTTTGCTTTGCTTGTGTGTGCATAGCTTTTACTTTCCCTGCTAAACTATCTTGATCTCAATCCATGAGTTATTTCACCCTACTGATTCTCTGCCTGATCCCACTGCTGGGGGACTGAGCCAGCAGCTGTGTGGAGCTTGGTTGCTGGCTGGGGTTAAACCACAATGGTAAAGACTAGGAAAGTGCAGAAAAGTACTTCAAGCTATCAAATTTAGTCTGAAAATTAATTCACCCACAGCTGTTCTGCATTTATTACATAAACTTTATTAACTGGGCATGGGGAGAGCCTTGATGCTTACACAGGGTCACCGTGGGGATTGGGTGACACGGGGTCTGTGGGGCTCATTGTCACATCCTTGCCTGGTGAGCTGAGGAACAGCAATGGGCAGGCTCTCTGCAGGGTTATCCTGGGCACAGTGGATGATTGGATGTCAATAGGGAATAATTTAAGCTGAAATCCAGCCATCCTGACCAGGTGGGGCTTGGGTTAGCCTAGACAGCTTGTTCTGAATAACAATTCATAATCTCAGGAATTATGACAGTACTGGTGCTGAGCTTTACTTTTCCATAGAAATAATTGACTTAGATTTTCATACTTTATACTTACTTATGTACACACAGGAATTCTTTTTGTTTTAAATTACTAGAAATCTATCACCTGGATTGTACTCTCTTTAAGAAATTTCTGTTCCCATAAATTTCAAAAGTGTCCTCAAGCCAGTTGAGCATGGCTGCCTTTTTGGAATAACTTCACCAGCATTCAGTAGATGTCTGTTCCGGCCATGTTCCCCATTTCCCTTTGGCCTGAAGACCAGTGGCTTAGGAAGGGTATTTCAAAGTGCTCTCAGTGTGTTTGGTACCACTGAGAAGTGGTTCACAAAGTCAGACTAACTGGTGTCAATGGTGTTTGTCATTATATAGTGAAATATCTCCTAGCCCCTAAAGGAATATTACTGTAAGAATTTGGAAGGTCCTACTGGAGTCAGCCTTGTGCCTCAGGCTGTGTTCTGCTGTGTTGTGGTTGAAGGTCTGGCTGCAAATGGATGTGCCCAATGGTTTCATTCAGAGAAGAGCAGTTTAGCTTCTTGTCTAATATTTATCTTTGTGGAGGTGATTGGCAGTTCATAATTTTAAATTTTACATTTACCTCAACAAAAGAACATGCTAAGCAGCTCCCAAATGCTCAGTAAAGTGCCCCTAAAGCTGCCAAGGACAGTGAGGCAGTACAAACCTGGAGGGATGCAGGGACCAGAGCTCTGCTTGGTGCAACTCTTCACACCCTTGGCTGTAAATGTGCTTATCCTGCCTCTCTGGAAGACACAAAACTCTTGCCCTTCCAATTAAAAGTATAAACCCAAGGTTTATCTTTATGCTGGGACCCTCACGATGCAGGGGTTTATTTGTGGTTTTTAATAGGATTTGAGACTTTTAATTCCGTTCAGCCCTTTTCTAGAAAAAGAAACAATTGTTGCTCAAAATCGGGCATATTCTTCTTCAAAAGATTAATGTTATTCTAAAACAGTTACAAGGAAAATTTACATATATTTCCTGTTTTTTCTTTTTTCAGTCAAACTGTTACCTAGTGTATCCTTCAGAAACCCTTAAATTCCTTTTAAGTACTGGTTACTCAGTTTGCTAATTTGGTCTTTTGTGAAACTGGATCATCATTTTGATACTTTCAGTATGTCACACTTATTATTTAGTAAGAACACTGTCACTCAGAATATTCAGGATTCCACTTTATCTCATTATCATGCAATTCATGTTTATATGGTGATTTAAAAAAACCTTACCACAGAACACTTTCCAGTTTTGCTTTCAAAGATATTGGCAATTTCCTAGAAATATCAAGTCAGGTTTATTAATGAAGGTTTTCCAGTAAAAAAAAAAAAAATGAAGTAAAATTATCCTGTATGTTGGGCTAGGCATATTTTTTTAAACTCTAATAAATGTATATTTAAGTGCAAATCCTCTGAAATCAAGTGCCTCACATAGGCTGGTATTTCAAAGGAAGCTGTTGAAGCTGCTGAAAGTACATTTTTAAAAGCTCTCCAGGAAGTTTAACTTATGGTAATCTTACAAAAAGATTCTGTTTGAAGGTGATTTTGGGTCACTTGGTGAGGATGGAGCTATTTTGAGATATTTGCTTTTTAACCTGCTTGACATGAAGATGTGGAGTGTGGCATTGCTTTGATAGCAGGGCAGAAGAATGTCTCTGTAACACCTGCTGATCTCTCTCTGTTCCCTTCAGCTATCTCTGTGTATTTAAAATACAGTGTTTTTCAAAGAGCAGGCTCTATTTTTTAGCAAAATATATCCTGTGATTTAAAAAATAGCTATACCACACAATAAACCTAGCCACTTTACATGCTTGTGGACTCTTGAAATGATATACAACAGTGATATCAAAGGTTTCGAGCAGTTTAGAAAATAAAGTCACCAGTGTATGCTTATTTTCAGATCACACTATTAAAAAAAAAGCCATGTTACTGTTTTTAAATTACAATTTTAGCCATTACAAACTTAAGATATTAAGCAAATGAAATGATTTGGATTTTGAGATGAGAGAAGAGCTTATCATAGCAGTTGCAGTTCTTTAATTCCAAAAGCCAGAGCAATTGAGATGCAGGCTCCATTTAATTAGAAATTATGAGATGGATAAAATGAGTAGAATAGAAGGATTTCCTTTCCACTTATCCATTTCTAATAAATACATGTTTTGACTGCAGTAATGCTGTCTTAAATAGTTAATGTTACATGAAACTTCCATCTTATTTATGTGGGTTGTTCTCACTACATCGAGGAGCCTCTGAGATGCCAGAGAGAACAAGGATCTATGCTGGATTAAATCAAGATGGATATAGAAAATTTGTTTTAATATTCTTGTGAGAAAATCCCTAGCAGTGTTCTTTTCCTGCAGTCTCCATGAGTTTTCCTTCAAACTTTTCTCCTCCCAATTTGTCAAATCTTTCCTCTGAAAGACCTTGAGTGCTAATCTCAAACCAGAGATCACCTTACTTTTCTTGGCAAACCTTGCCTTTCATTTTGGCTTCTTTTCTAATGGGCTACGCATCTGAGCAATAAAAGGGAGCTGTAGAAAGGCCATGCAACATTTCTGACACTGGGCATCATATTCTTTTTCTGGAAATGTAATTTCTAGTTTGCATCCTAAAACAGACCTGGTGGATTTGGGCCATGCCTGAGCAGTCTCTGAACCTGCCAACACCTCTCCAGTAGCACTGCAGCAAATATTCCTTATAGCAGAGCAATCAGCATCTCTGGGGGCACTGTGAGAGCCAGTAACACACTTAATCCAGCAGATCACTGGCCTGCATAACTAAACACATGACACAAAGCAAACCTGTGTGCCAGAAGCAGCTCTCCAAGAATCTGGAGATGCACTGAAGTGCTCAGCTGCCGGTGGTGAATGTCTCTGCTAAGTCACCTTTCATCTCTTGTGCGCGATCCTCAAGAAAAACCTAAAAATTTCCTTGGGAATTCACAATACAATGCCAAAAAAATCATGGATTCACTGATACAGGTTTTGGGTTAGTAATTTTTCATGTTTATTTGTTTTTTTAAATGGCTAATTAAAAGCTTTTATTTCTTTCTTTCCCAGACATGTTCTGATTTTAGTCCCTTTCTTTGCCTTACCAATGTGCTCCTCACCTGTCCCTTGCCAAATGCCTTCTGTAAGACACCTTCCATCAATAACTCATCGTTTTGTCTGAAGACTCAGCCAACAGACATTTGACCAAGTATAAGCAGCTGCTGCCAGAGGACAACACTTTCCCTTAAAGCTGTTGCAATAAAAAAGACCAGAAAAATCTACTGCTGCATGTTGGATGATGAGGTTTTTCTATCACAGGTGGCAGAGATTTCTCCTAAAGATCTGCAGGTTAGCACAGGCCATCTGATTTGAGATGATGTGTTGAACATGTGCATTCAGTATGATTTTACTGCTGAAGGGATAAACAATTTTATTTGTATTCATGCTTATGGGGCACTAAGAAATAGTCTCATGGGTAAACTCTTTAGCTCTTAACAAGTAATGTGAGAAGGGGTATCTTGAATAAGTGTGTCAGTGGGACACCTGCCCTGCCACAGGAATCTACTGTGGAACTACTCATTTCAGGCTAAGAGAAATCAATTGCAAATACACAACTAAAATTTTATTCACGATGATTTAACATTCCCTTCCAGTCAAATACTTAAAGTCATTGCATTTTCACCCCAGCCACTAGAATTTCACTGATGCTACCACCCAACTTCTTCACATAAACCATAATGAGATGCCTATTTTTCCAAGGAAAAGGCAAAGAATCATATTCTAGGGCTCTTTAATGAGTCTCTGTGACTTATTTTCAGAACACTTTAATATTACTGCCTTGTCAGTCTCTGAAAATGAGTGGTAATTAGCCTTCTGGGTTGGCAGGAAATTGCCATATTGATCATCTCTGGAAACATCACATATAGAAAGGAAGAGAAATCCATAGAAATAAACGTTTATGTGACTTGTTGGAGGCTTGAGGGGGTTGTTTTCTGTTTTTTAGCTTGAAGAATTATTAACATTAGGGCAAACACATATGAACAAAGTGTATTACTACTGATTTAGACATTTAGAAACAGCTTTTACTACCACTAGTGCAAATCCAATAAAAACTCCTGAAAGAAGCTAAGACTGCTCTTAAGTAAGACCACTTAAGGCTTGGCTGTAAAGGAAATATTGCTCTTTAAAAATGTAAAACAAATCCTTCTAACAGGACTTTTCATGTTAAGCTGTCTCTAAATAAAAGATGATGAGATATTTAAAGAGTTTCTGAGTTCGCTTTAAATGCATAATTCAGGAGTGAATGTTGGAAAGGGAGCAAAAATGTAAAAGGCATTAGAGGAATATATCTGTGATTCTATATGATTTGTCTGGAACATTTAATTGACACAGAGGAGCTGAAATGTAACCAGGGAAATAGTTTGGATTATACTGATTTTAAGGTCTTAAAAAATTACCAGCTCTTCAGAAATGCTTCCAGTAGATAACAGCCCCTATTTCAGGATTTGCTGCCCTGTGATATGCAAAAAAGATTATAGTACCATGAGCTAAAGCAGCTGATGCTTTGCAATGGCCATTCCTGGTGTTATTGCATAATTCTGTAAGCATGACTTAGTGATGAATTTTAAAAATCAAATAACCCTGGATGTCTTCCAGGCTTATGTTGCATATATACCCATATTGGTCTTTGGAATGCAAGCATATATCGAGTAATACCTTATAAAAAAACATTAGAACCTTGCTATGAGATTAATGGTGGGATTTATTGAGATGTTTGAGACCAGAACTGTGCCCATCATTCCTAATGTTTCAAACCAAGGGCATGAGTGATGTACATTTTTAGCAGCTGTCACTTCAATGCAGTACTCTTATAATGAGGAAGATGAAAACACTCTTATCTTGAGAAAGAGCAGGAAAGAATAGAAAATATTAAACCAGTATTTTTGAAGTCTGAAGTTGCTTTTCTAAACATCTCAGTCATAATTTTTTGTAGGGTGAGCCTTCAGTCAGTATGTTTGTTTTAAGGGATGAGATGTAATATATTAACATCTTAAAGGGATGTGTTTTGCTCCTATAGAACTGCAATAAGCACACTTTGTGGTACACTGTTTTCCTGTGGCTGTGGAAAGTATCAGCACCTTATAAAGGGGAGTGGCCACTTGGGCTGCAGTTCAGTAAATTTGCTTGGATACTGTGCTTTCCCACCTTTTTAGACAAAATTCATGGCAATGGGAATCCTCTTCCTTATTTTGTGCTGGCTAGGCTAATAAGGAGAAGTTTTTCTGATTTCAGAGAATAACATGAAGGATGTTAGTGTTTTTCTCCTGTGGACTGGGATAGTTCTCTTTTCTTGATTGCATGAAAGTACAACTGTTACCATATCCACTGTTATCCTGCAGTTTTTGTGTTGTTTCCAGATCTGTTCCTTCCTTGGTTGGGCCAAACCAAGCAAAACTGGAGAAAAGTCTCAATAAAAGTAAAACAAAGCAATTTCCAGGTTGCTGGTCATAAATATGTTCATGTCCAGTTATTCTGAGTCATAATTGCACTCACACTTACCAGAACATTTGGTAAATGCTTTCATCATCTATTTGAATACTTGTTTGATCATACAATTTTAAAATATTTTGTTTCTTTGTAATGTCAATAGTATTTCAAATATCAATGGACAGAGATCATTAGATAGAATTGTAGTGATTTGGGGTGTCCCTGGAGTGGATGGCCATTACAGTCTAAACAGTAGATAGGAGATGCTTTTTCTGAGAAATCATGAAACTTTAATACAAATGCTATTACACTGCTGTATCATAAACCTCACTCTAATTCAGGGAGGGAGATAGAAAGATTTGATATGAATGTAGTGAAAATTACTTGGTTATGGAAGTTTAATGAGACCCCCCGTAGCCAAAAGATTGGAACTTAGTATGGTTTAACCTTCCTTTCATCTTCTACAAAGAGAAATTATTCTCTGACTTGTGTAGTTTTAGATTAAATTTTGAGCATATGCTTTAGCCCTTTTGTGAGCTATTTTAAAAATTTGTAATAGAACAGTATAAATGCAGCCAAGCATTCAGCAACTTGTACTAGAGAGGTTACTCAGTCTTTCACAACTTGAAATAAAAGCATGAGTTGGAGAGGAAAAACCGTGTGATGGCTTTCCCATGAGAAGGGTGAAGGGACACCTTCAGCTACAAAGGGAAAAAAATCAAACTCTCTTTGGAAGGGGTGTACTTGATGTGGAGTGTGTCTTTTTTAAATGGAGACATGAATTAATGGTTAAAATTCTTGATTAAATGAACTTTCTTTGTCCTAGACATAGTGTAGTAAGTTTTTCCTTAAGGTTTTGAAACGTGAGTTGGCTTCTGGTTTAGTCCTGTTGTTGTTGTCCTTGGAAGTCTTCTCTGGTCCTATTAATTTCATGTGCTGAAAGATTATTTATTTGCTTATTTAAACTGAGTGTGCCTAATAGCTGTCCCTCTTGTTAGAAAGCTGAAACTCACTGAATATCACATTTTCCAAGGCTCTCTGTCAGGAAATTGTAAACTGTCTAACTACCATTGTTGTGTTTTGGAACAAAAATTTTGTGAAAAGCAGCAGTAGACATGTTAAACAGATTTTTCAGGGTATGATGGATTTTCAGGGTGAAGGATTAAAAAAATTTCATGGTGCATTTAGAGATGTGCATATTATGCCATGTATAGATTACTGATTTCCCACCCCCCTCCATCTTTGAGCTTTGCAGATTAAAACTGCCTGTAAAACAGCACATTTCAAAGATCCATATGAAAGTAAGCTTTCATGGAATTCAGTGCTGAAGGCTCAGACTTAAATTTGGAAAGAATTAGCTTTTGTTGCTATGGGAACATATACTTCATTTAGTCCTGAAAGGAAAATATACAAATTTATGATAAAAAATAACACTATTAGTCCACTTGGTGGGGCAGGAGGCACTAGAAATAACCATGTAATCTGGGCATATAAAATCTCCCTGTTGTGTACAGCATGAGCACACTGGAAAGAAAATCTCCTTGTCAGTTTATTGCTCTGTCATAATCTTTTTTTCTATAAGTTCATATTTGTTTGCATTGTAAAATCACAAACTGCACATAAACAAGTAGTTCAGTCATTATTTGCCTTTGTAAGGAATCACTGGGGACATCTATTAGTTCTCACATGATTATCTTTATTTCTTTGCCATTCATAAAGTTTTGTATGAAGCCTAGTTCTCAGCAAGTTATTATTCAGCTAACCAGGAGTAAAGCAGAGAAATTTGATGCTGCAATTGAATTTATTCCTATACACTATTAATACGAGTATGAAAGTGAGTTCTGCTGCTGAATTCTGTGTTTGCTTCTTTGCTGAAGAGATTTTTGCTGACTGTGAAGGAAGTGGTGGCAAATGCCTCACTATTAGACTTCTTTTTTTCCTTGGAGAGTGACATAACCGTGGAGAGATTTTTCCCTTCTCTTGGCTTCTGCCTTCCCAATTTTTTTTATTTTTAAATCTCTTTTGTTTCATGGGTAGCCTCAGCTTGAAAATTTATCTGTGTACCATTGTCCAGAAAAAGTCTGCTTTCTAAGCCTGAGAAAGTTCTAAAATTAAATTAAATTCACTTTTGCATCAAGGTAATGACCTTTTTTTTCCTTTTGATTTTGGGTATAATGATCACCATTCCATCTTTTGTGTGACACAGAGCTTGTGTAAATTTATTTGCAAATGCTGGGAATGCATATATATGCTGTTTTTCATGTGTAATATTTGTGCTGTTTCATGGAGATATTTATTATCCTGTTTCTCTAAAACCTGACTTGATATTCAGGTTCAAGTGGACATACAACTGTAAAGAGAAACACAATAAAACTGCAAGTGTCATGTGATCCCCCAGTGGATTCCTTCAGAGATGTGGTTTTTACACTATTTTGATGCAAAAAAATCTCTCTAACAATATCTTGGCTGCTTCAGGCATGCTGTTATTAAAGCTGGGGAGATCTACCTTTTAGCAAATCCCAAAAAAATATCAGCCCTTGTCAGGCTATATGTATAAAAAGAGAGATCAAGAAACAGTAAAATCAGTAAGAGATGCAGACAAAAATTAACGTAAAAGTGGGAAGATACAGAGGCTGAGTGATCTCTCAATTCATCTCTGCGATGGAGAGGAAATATGAGCAAAATGCTTTTCATCCTTTAGGAATCTCTAGCATGATCTCCACTTCTGCTTTTGCTATAAGTAGCTAACGTTGCTTTTGTTGAAATGCTGCCATTATCATTTAATCATCAAGTCTGTAAAGTGCTGTGCCCACTCAGCACAGAGATCATTCCTTGGCCTAGAGACAAACCGTTTAAGCGGTGGCAATGTTTCATTCTTTCAAATAAAATCCTCTTCCAAGAAATGAACTGCTGAAGTGTTTCAGTTAAGAAATATTCCCACAGCATTTTATTTGGCTGTGGGTTGTATGGAAACGACCCCAAAATGTCTGATGTTTCTCTAAGTGACACTAATGCATTCCACCTCTGCTGCCTCTCCGAAAGTTCACCTCTTGAGCCTCTGTGCTCAGGTCACACGCAACCCTTCAACCAGGGAAAAAGCAGTGGTTTAGTATTCTGCAGTGAGATATGTCTAAATTGCATTTTGTAGGGATTATGTCAACTAAACATACATAATGGCAACTGAAAGAATGTGGCAATGACTTTTTGAGAAACCTGTAAACAAACTCTGTCATCACTGTGGAAGAGAGATGAACATCTGCTCTTTCTCTTCTGTTTATGATCCAGAATACAGTGCTGTGTAAAAGCATTTTAGTTCACTGTAGAGGCTTCCTCCTGAAAACAAAATCCCTTCCCATTCCCTTGATTAGTTTATTTTGCAAAACAGTCTTAGAGCACGTGGACTGAGTTCCTTTCAGGGGTTCCAGAAGGTCCCCAGGACCAGACTAGAGCTCAACATAGTAAAATGCTCTTATGGTACTTATTTTGGGACATCAACCTCTTTGTTCCCTGAATTCTTCCTGCTGACAACCCTGCTTGCTTTTGTAGGCACACCTCATGCCATCTGAGAGCTACTGCAGCTTTCATCCCCCCAGTCACTTTGTGTACCTTGTGTACCTAATTTTTAAGGGGTTTAGGTTTACCTCCTTTTTGATGTACTTAAAGGAAACCTTTGTTCTTTTAATAAGTGAGATAGGGGGGGTGTTGCCTAAACTTTAGTAGATTTTTCACTTTGAAAGCTCATATTTTTTTTCTGATATCCACTTGATAGTTTAGTAAACCTTACTTTATTTATTCATCTCAACAGGAAAAAAATTCAAGAGTTAGTGATCTATCTAGGCATTTGAAAACAGAATGAAGGCTTATCATTTTGGAAAAGTATTAGTGATGGAAAACTTTACAATTAAGAAGGTGAAATGGCTTTAATGTCTGGCCTGATTTGAAGGGCTAAATGACTGCTTCTTACAAAGTCAGCTTTAATAGTGCATTTTTAATTAACCTCTCATGTCCATGTATGTATGGAAAAAAAATTCATTTAAATGGTAATGGTTTCTGTATGCTGTTCTCCCCAACTTTGAAACCTGAATGCCTGTGTTCATTTGCATTTATTCATGGACCACTGAGTGCAGAGTGTTCCTGGCCTTGCTTTTGAGATGCTCATAAAACATGGAGCAAGCTTCATTTTAAATCAGTAAAATGGTTTAATGAAACCCGTGCTCCACAACTTCACTCAGACACCCGCATTAGCCAGGAAGAAATCTTTTTATCCCTAGTAACTGGTTATATATAGACTATTTCCATTTCTTCAGGAAGATCAGAAGTTGTCTTCAGGTAGAAATAGTATATCATCAGAAGGAACAAGTAGAACCAGTAATTGCCTTTCTGAGGTACCTTAGTCCCTCCTGCTATCTCCTGTTTCCTGATGTCCTCAGAAGCACCAGAAACTATGGCAAACATCCCTCAGGAGCTGGCATTTGTCTACATTGTAGTTCATTTTATAAAGGATTTGACAGGAGTATTTAGCATTTATTTGTGTCTTGGCATCTCCAAGGGATGGTGTGGAGAAGAAGACAATGGATAAGAAAGACTTACAGGTGCCTGTGTTGGGCAAGGCAAGTTCAGATCCCTGTTTGTACCTAGTCTGTGTATGAACATGAACCTCATCTTCTGTAGCTCAGATTGGAGGACTATCCCCAGCAGGCTGTAGGCTGTGATCTGCCTTTTCTCATGGATGGCAATATATAAATAAGAATAAACTTACTGACTCTTTGTCTTTAGTAACAATTGCAAATCCTGTTTGTTTGATTTGGTTTGGGTTGTTCAGGTTTTTTGGGTTTTTCCTGTGAATCCACTGACTACTAGTTTGAGTCTGGACAGCTGGATAGATTCAGGAGTTTCTCATCTATCCAAGACATTTCTAGGACTCAATGATGATAATGATCAAGGGAATTAAAGAAAACATAATTATTATACCATCAGCTAATGCATTATAAAAATTAATTAGACAAGGATTCATCTTTGTTATAATGCAAGTGAGCATGTGTGATAAGCAAAAACACAAATAAAACCATGGGTGTAGAATTAAGTTGACTAAATCAATCAGCTTTTTTCTTCAGAGGTCACTAAATCTAAACAATTTTTTCTCATGTTCAAAATGTTTGTCTTCAGTTTTCTTTATGCACCCAAGAACAACATTTCCAGCCAAGCCTCTAAAGATAAAATATCCTCGATTTTACGTATGCTTTGCTTGTAATAACAAATAATCTCAGTACTGAGCCAGAACTTCAGATGGCTTAAATCAACACAGACTTCAATAAAACTGTGTTGATTTACTTTTTTTTTTCTTTTTTGCTATTAGATGTTTATGTAGAGGAAGCCAAGAAAAATTACTGGCCTACAGAAATTTAACACATTACCAAGTTACCAATATGTCAGAGTATTTCTTTGGAGCAGATTCCTCTGATTAGCAATAGGATCTAATTAATTTTGCAGCTTTAATTCTTGGTAAATAAAGTGAAAATGACCACTTAGTATAACACTTCTTAAAACCATTTTGTGTGACTAACACATCAAAGAGAAGTCATGCGATGACAAGATTTTTGTTCAAATCCTGGTGTTCGTGTGTGTGTGTATATAAGGGATATGTCAGTACAATCTAAGATTTTGTTTATTTATAGTTTGATAGTCTCACTGTCCTTTGTGCTCTGCTTCTGGCATGTCATGCATGGTCTTTTGCAGTCAACAAATGTGAAAATACCTTATGAAAGGGTGGGCTGGTGTCACTGAGAAAAAGAGAAAATCAGTACTGTAGAAGGATATTAAACAGTTTCAAAATGGGTGGGACCTTGATATTCTCAATGTGTTAAACAGGAAGAGAAATATAACTATTTGAATTCTCTCTGGCCTCTTCAGGTGCATGAGAGCACATGTCCATGCTCCAAGTGTAGCTACAAAGGGCACTGCAGTACATGTATAACCTTGCATGATGCAATGTTTGTTGTAATTCATGCTTTATTTGTAGTTTACCACTCTGACACTTTTTAGCTGCCTCAATTTTGTTTATGCTTATTTTTTAAGCTTAAAATTTTCTCTTGCTTAGAAACTGAAGCATTAGCACAAGTAATTAGTTGTTCCCTAAGTGCTACTTTAAACAAAGAATGACTAATAAAGAAGCAAATTACAACAGCCCTTGTATATGTACTAGTAATGATTGTGGGAAGTTGATGTGATATGATGCTGAAGATGTGGTGGAAGGTTTAAAATGGATAGGAGAAATAAAACCTTACACAGTGGCATCCTTATGGACCAAAAAAGTTTAACTAATGCCTAATTCATCCATTTCTTTAGCAAATCAGTTTGTTTCTAATTCTGGAGAGAAGTAGTGTCTTGCAACAAAGACATGAAACACCAGTTGAAGCTGGCATTATTTATTCATCATGTGATTGTGGGGAAAATCCTGCTTTTTAAAATTTCTTCATTGCATCTTACTTTCCATGGTAATTTCATAACAAGTTCAAACCTCTGTATGTAAAATTATTTTCTTGTGTTTTCACCCCAGAAACTGTTCTACTTCGTGTAGGAATGCTCAGGTGCTTAGGAAAGGAGGCTCTTTCCCTCTGCCCCACTGCCACCACAAAACAATTACATTTAGGGAAAATTAGGTATTCTGAGAGGCCTGTAATTACAGAAGCTGCAGTCTGACCAGGTCAGTCAGATTAACATGCCTAAACAACCTCAGTGATCATAAGTGGTCATTAGTTTAGTTTTTCTTCTTATCTGAAAGACAGAGTCTCCTACAGCACAGTGCCCTCTGCTATCAAACCCCATGTTTAGTCTAAGTTTTGCCCTATCTCTTTGTGGTCTAAATAGGAGTTTGTTTTATGAACCAGTTTTGAGTTATCTTAAAATGGCACTAATTACATAACTATTACTAATGTTTTCTCATATGGAAGATGATGTTTAGTGAAGTCTATAGCAAAGAATGTTGGCAAACTTCAGATATTTCCTGTTTAAAAAGCTCTCTGTGCAAAAGAGCTTGCTCAGTTTTCATTCTTGCTTCCCAGGATTATATTAAACAGACAATGTGATTCTTAAGAGTTGACTTCAAAACTAATTCAAAATAGTAATAACTGTAGATTTCAGTTATCTGGGTAGTGTCATTCAGTTGAGATCAAATGTTTTCTGTTAAGAACTGTGGGTTAACAAATGTGGTATTTCTCTGAAATTGAGTTGGAGACTTTTTTCTGTTTCCTTTCATTTTCCTCTGGTCTGAGATTTGGGCTGAACTCATGTCACTTCATTTTTTCCTTCTGCTGCAACTTGGCTGTCCCAAATGGGAAAGTCTACAACTTGCACAAACTTGGTTAGTGAAGGGATTGTAAATATGCTGGACTATGCTGACCTTTTCAATAGACCGTCCCTTGATTGGTAGCCAGTCCACCTCTCCCCCACAGGTTAATGAAGCTGTAAATAGGGAGAACTGAAATGGCAAGCCAATCAAAAAGGTCAGAGTAGTATAGCACACCACTACAGCTGACAAAATATATGAGGCATTAAAATTTGGATACTTCATTCCTAGTGACAAAGATTGTAATGAGAGCAGAAAAGAAAGCTCCGTGAATCCCTTCACATCATAGGGAATGTAATGTGGATAGGAAACGATGCGAGCCTGCCATAGCTGAACTCCAAGATGAATGTTTTAAATCTCTTCATATATTTCAGGGACTACATAGTAGCCAAGTTAGGTTAAAACCCATGATCCTTGCTGCAGGAATATATTCCTCAATGTCCTTGATATTTTTATGTTCAATATTATCTCATACGAATATCATTTTTCAAATGAGGGTGTAGAGTGGGAAGGCTACGAGGAGAGAACAGGAATAGAAGGCTACTCAGGTTTTATTACAATATATGAACATTAGAATGTCAGAGCAGACTCTCTCATATGGAATAACTGAATAAGCTCCTTCCTACTGTGTTGGTACAGTATCATATTTCTCCAATTACATTCATAAGTTTTAAATTAATAAAAATCTTGTAAAACACTGAAGGATACTGCATGTAACCGCTACTTAGCTGAATGGCTTGCTGTGGTTAAATTTAAACCATTGTTCAAAAAATACACTCTCAAATTTTGTCCCTGTGAGGTAGCACACAGCAGTGAAGTCAGCAGAGATGATGGTCACTGAAAATTTTCTTTTAGTCCCCAAACAATTTTCTGAATATTGCTATTATTTATTCTTATCTGATGTAGAGACATCTCATCCTGGCATGTAACCCAAGAACTGTATTCCCCAAGAATTGTATTCCCCTTGTTTTGAACATATCCCTGTCATGCTGGGAACCCATACCACTTAAGAAACATAAAATGTTAAGTGTATTTTCCAAGTACTTTAAAGCATGTTGAAACAAAATTCGTGCTCCCTGGTGTAAAGTAGGCGTAGCTGGTGGGAGCTCCTTGTTAAAAGGGTATGAGTGAAACGCTGCTTTGAGTTTGTGACACTCTCTCTTCTACAAAGAGTGGCAGAGTATTTGCTCATAGGGGAGGAACTTACAGTAGCTTGGCCCAGTCCTGGGGCTGATTTACAGTAGATATATTGCTCTGTGCTTGCAGTATAAGTGTGTACAGTTAATGTGGCTTTGACAAATGGCTTGGTTTCTCCGGACTCGGAAGGAGCCTCCAGCCCCAGCCCGGAGGACCCCTCTCCTCCACTGGATTTCCAGGCTGGCGGGATGAGTTACAGGGACCTGTGCCAAGAGGTGCCTTCTGCTGCATTTTATCACTGACTCTAATCCAGCTGTCTGAAACTGTGCCAAGCTAATTAGCTGTTTCAGTGCCTGTTATATCAGGAGCCCAAATAAGCCCAGAGAGGTCACGTTTCGAACAGGAGTGAAGCCTTTTCATTCATCTCACTGTTTATGCAGGCCCAAGATGACTCCCATATGGGACAAATCCCAATTAATGCCTCCTATTTAAACTTGTCCTGACATATTTTAGAATGTTCACCAATTAACAGTAGCATTAAGTTATGAACTACTTTAGGTGAGGGTGGCAGTGGAGACAAAGACCCCTTATTTTTCTTAAGATTGTCTAATCTTAGTTTGACTTGGTTAATACAGAAAAATCAAAGATGTACTGAAGCTGCATCACAGTATTATTAATCTGGAAAATTTATTGCTAGCCAAACTCACTACATATAAACCCAATCTCTGTCCTAATGCATCCCTTACTTTTAAATCCCAAGTGCAACCACTGAGGTTAAGAGCAGGCAGGAAAGAAAAATAATATTATGATGATACATACAAGGAAAAAGAACAGAGAAAATAAATATTATCAGTGTGAATAGCTGCTTTCTCAGTTATGTAAGATGAACCTAAATAGCAAGGCAGCTGGCTCACACACATGAGACTGTAGATAATGAAATTACAATGTCTGTCAAGATTTCTATAATATCTACTTTAAATACCTGCAAAAATTGAAAACCACAGCATGATATTTTTAACATTCTCAGTACATGAAGTTAGATCTTGACTATGAAAGCCAAATCCATTTCTTCAGTTGCTTCAAATTAGCTTTCTTTTGCTGGTGTACTTTGTATCATTCAAATTTTTCACAAAAATTGCCAAGGAAGAGCTTTTGGGCTGTTCTCTGTGTCCTGATGAAGCAAAGAAACCTCAGAGAATAATTATATTTATGGATGCATGCATTACCAACAGTCTCATTTAAAGAGTTACATTACTTTGGGAGTGTGCTACTGAAGAATGAGTACAAAAGAAAATCAGGATAGTTTCTGTTTGTTTTAGATCTGGGCCTTTTAACCCCACCCAGCCATTTTATTTGCTGTCTCTTAGGATGACAATGTAATTGATCATTTAACTTTAGGTATTGTCACTGTAATACCTACACAAACTCCCTGTGACAATAAATCCCAGTGATGGAGCAAAGCTTCACAAAATGTCAAGCAGGTGTGGAAATGAAAGCAACCCAAAATGCTGACTGAAGGAATGCCAAATGTGCACATATTTGAGATCTTTTCTCTTCTTGTTGAAGAATTCCATGGATCACTTAGATTAAAAATTTCACCAGGGTAAGCCTATATTTTGTTCATAAAGACTTGTTTCAGTGCACAGACAGGTGGACAGACTCAGTGGGAACAGAAAACTGACTTCCTAAAGCTTTTTCTCTGTGTGTGTGTGATTTGAGGCAGACGTAAATAATAAGAAACAAAATGACAACAAACTGACCCAAAGATCTTTCAAAAACCTTAATTTTTGTATTTTCTTTTCATAAATACTTAATTTATGGAGCTTTGATTATCAACCCATCCTATTGAAATATTAAAACTTTAAAAGCAGCCTTTATGACTTGTTTCCTACCAGTATTCTGGCTTATTGCAGCCTCCCACAACATGCTGGACACCCTTCTTTGGATGAATCCCAGAACACAGTTGTTTTTCCGGGATGCAAGTACACATTCCTGACTAATGTTGAGCCTCTTCTCAGCCAACACCTCAGGTCTTTTTCCTCAGGGCTTCTCCCAAACCATTCTCTGCCCAAACTATGTTTGTGCTTGGGATTGCCCTGTACCAGGGGCAGTATGTTGCACCTGGCCCTGTTGAATTTCATGAGGTTCCATGGGTGCCCACCTCTAGAGCTTCTCCATGTCCCTGTGGATGGTACCTCATCCCTGTGGTGTCAACTGCACTGCTCAGCTTCATGGCACCTGCAGACTTGCTGAGGGCACTTCATCCCACTGTCTATGTCACTGATAAACAAATTAAAGAGTACTGGTCCCAGTTTGGACCTCTGAGGGTCACCACTTGCTACCCATTTCCATCTAGACATTCATTGACCATTACCCTCTGGATGCAACCATGCAACCAATTCCTCATCCACCTAACAGTTCATCCATCAAATCCATGTCCCTCCAATTTAGGTGTTGTGGAGGATTGTGTCAAAGGCTTTATAGAAGCACAGATAAATGACAACCCTAGCTCTTCCCTTGTTCACTGAAGTAGACATCATAGAAGGCCACTGGATTGGCCTGGTGGGACTTACCCTTGGTAAAACTGTACTGGCAGTCTTGAATCACCTCCTTATCCTCATGTGCCTCAGTACAGCTTCTAATAAGATCTGTTCCATGATCTTCTTGGGCATGGAGGTGAGGCTGAAAAATCAGCAGATCCCAGGATCTTTCTTTTTTAAAATGGGTGCAATATTTTTCTTTTTCTAGTCAATGGGGACTTCCCCTGAATGGTATTTTAAAAATAGAAGTTGGCAGTAAAGATTGAGGGGGAAAAAAGTAATTGAGTAACTCAGTCTTCTTGTCTGAATTTACCAGTTTGCCAGCCATCCTCATCCAAGGAGTGCACCTTCTCTGACCTTCCCTTTCTGGCTCACACATGTATAGAAGCTCTTTTTATTATTCTTTGCATCTTTTGCCAAGTTCACCTCCATCCATACTTTGGTTTCCCTGATCCCATCCTTACACAACTGTCCTGCAACCCTACACTCTTGCTATGATCCTGCTTCCACTGCCTGTTGCACTTCCTTTTTGCCCTTTAGTTTGACCAGCAGGTTTTGACTCATCCGTGACAGTCTCTTGTCTTACTTTCCTGATTTCTTACACCAGGAGATTGAGAGCTCTTGCACTCTATGAAAAATGCCTTAAAGTTTTGCCAGTTCTGTTCTCCTCCCTTGTCCCTGAAGGATGTTTCCCAGGAGATCCTACTAACTCCTTGAAGTTTGTTTTTCTAAAATTCAGAGTCCTGACTTTAGTTTTTACCTGACCTTTAGAACTGCAAACTCCAGTTGCTTAAACACAATGTGCACTAGAGTCTATTATTGGCTCTGGATAACTGAAAGTGCTGCTTGGATGCTCTGTAGAGAGAATAAGAAATACTGATCTAGGAATTGTTTTTGTTGTGCCTGTAGCTGGTGCCATACTCTGCCCTTCCTGCTTCTCTGTCAGTAAATGCTCTGAGTGCTTGTTTCCAATCTGGGTGCACTTGACTTGTAATGACTGTTTCTTCTAAGCCTGGACTTCTCTGAATATTTTTCTAAACCTTGAGCTAGCCTAAAGTGTATTATGTAACTTTGGGAATATTTTTTTCAAATTCTAGTCCCACAATTAATGAGTTTTATTATGAGAAAAGAGTCTACAACTTAACAGTAGTATGAGTTTGATATCATTCTCCACAGTGATATGCAAGGCAGAGCCTTGTTTCCAGCTCAGAAATTTGAGGGAGGGACTAAGAAAAATGTAGGTGAATGTCCACAGTTTTGTCTGTATAGCAAAACTGGTTAAATGACTATAAAACCTGCAAATTAACTAAATAAAAGGTAGCTGCTTTAGAACAATCAGTTGTCATGTGTAGGTTTGAAAGTACAGCAGAAGAAATTATTAGGTATCAGAACTCAGATGAAATAATTTCTACCATCCTCAGAGAGGGATTGTTGCTTCAGTCAGGCATATTATTACAGAAGGTTATTGCCACAGCTACTCAAACTGGACTGAGTCACTCCAGCTTTTTAAGAGAAAAAGAAATCAGAGCATTGTGGGCATTACTGAAGCTACATAAGCACAGACATGGTTTGTACCATAACCACAGAAAAAGTATGACATTGCAAACCCAAGGCCATGAGATAAAACTGCACCTCTGCCATCATAGGACAGAGCATGCTGCAAACCACTGCAGGCTTCAGTGAGATTCCCTTCAAGCTACCTGAGGAAAATGAACCTTTTCCTTAGGGTTCTAACAATGCTCCATGTAAATAACTTCAACCTGAAGTTACTTTCCCAGAGTAGCTTGTTTTGCCTGTGGATGAGAACTCTGTGAGCTTGCAAAATTTATAGTATTTCTACTTCTAACTTACCAGCAGAACAGCCAAATACCACTGAATGGAACAGGGGTTGTACAACCTCTGTTACCTGTATCTGATTTACAGTCTTTAAGTGATTTTCCTTTTTTCCTTCTGCAGGCACCAGTATCAGTTTGCTGCAGCAAACATCCATATAATTAGGGTGCATCTCTTTTGCCCCATCCATGGATACTAAAAGGCAGCCCTTCATTTCAGCTCTTGCAAGAGATGCAAGCACTGATCTATTTGATACAGTAAAAAGGTTTGACCGCAAGATTAAAATCTGACTTTGTACAAAAGAAATTGCTCCACCCATCACTTTCATTGAGAAATGCTCTAAAACTAGAGTTTGGAGAAGTACTTTATAATTAAATTAATGAAGACACCGAATGACTTCATGGGTCTAATGTAATTAATGACAATACTGGCAAAAGTAATTTCTAACTGAACTTAAGGGAGCAAAAGAACATCATTGTAGTTAAAAGTTATCTGCTCATATGTCTAAATACTTGTACAACTTTATGGTAAAAAAGATTCCTCTACTGATAATAGGCACATTAAATTAAAAATCATCTTAATAAGTGACACAGAAGCCTAACAGATGACAGTTAATGATCATGATAAATTCTTACACTTGTAATTGTGATTTTCGGGAGCTCAGCTGTTTTATAAGAGTACTGTCCATAGTTCTGTATTTTAAAAAGCTCACCAGATGTATTTGATATAGCCAGCAGGAAAGGTACTATTTTCTTGTCACATGAGTTTTCTAACAGGTTTAAGGTCTGATCCTCTGGGACAATTCCATTTCTAAAGATCTTTACCCAAGGAACTTTTAGAATTATGCTGGGTTTTGGTTTGTTTTGCTTTTTTCTCACTGTGGTATAAAAAATGTTTTCCTAGCTTAACTGTAAAAGTTCTGGGTCAAATTGCTTCATCCATGAGAAGGCACTGAGACCCCAGATGCATGTAGTTTGGGAGCTGGTTGGAATCTTCTTACATTCTCACAGACCCTGTGTCACCAATGATGGTCGTTAATAGCTTGCACTCAGAGTCCCATCACCCCTGAGTCTTTGGAGAAGCAATTGGCATCAAGCAATGAGGCAAGGAAATACCTGCTTCTGTACAAACTGCAAGTGGAATACAGAACTAGTTTTGGTGCAGGTTTATGTATGTATCACCACCATTTGATAGCATTATTATAAAAGGGATTGTAAGAGTGGGAATGCAAGTGCCCAGTGCTGTACAGGGTGATTTTCCTGTATATATGAGAACAAGTAGAAAGTGACTCCTGAACTCATGATAGATGACAAGTTGGTAATCTCACTAGAAACCCACGTGGAGGCAGCTGAGCAGGTCATAAGTGCATTGCTGTGT
The DNA here is from genome assembly GCA_034509425.1 of Eopsaltria australis. Classification (NCBI taxonomy): domain Eukaryota; kingdom Metazoa; phylum Chordata; class Aves; order Passeriformes; family Petroicidae; genus Eopsaltria; species Eopsaltria australis. The sequence goes on from JAVTVJ010000024.1 coordinate 8,047,824, forward strand.
TTTTAATGCAACAAATGTCAGGCTGCTTGCTTCCATGTCTGATTTTAAAATAAATAATAAATACATTGCTTTACTTCCTGACAGCCTAAGAATCCAAACACCATGTTCAGTCAACTGGCAGACTTTTAAGCTAATGCTCCATATTATTATCCATTCTCAGCAATCTATTATTACAGAGCAATCACAGATTAAAAACAAGTGCCTGGCTCACAATAACCATCAAGGACATCACGCTTATGGCCAAATCCAAATTTTAAAGCTGAAGACATTTCATATGTTTTTTACAACTTTCCAGGTTTGCAGCATGGAAAATTGTCCCATAAATTACAATATAATCTTTCCATTTACTGGATTCAGCATAAGAAAAGCTTTGTCTTGTCCACCTGTGTTGTATTATTATGCTTAGTGTTCTTACTTTAGTCCTCTGTCATATGGATAGAATTAGGAGATAGGATTTTTTTTAAATTTTACAAGAGTCAATGTTCTAATTAAGAGATATTGTGTAACTCCATCAGTATGTTTTCCCCAAGCTCAGATTAAAAAAAAGTAAAGAAATAGCAAAAATACAAAACACATGCAGTTAAAGATGTTAAATTTGAATGTAACTCACCAATAATTTTTTAAAAAGGAGAATCTAGAGTTGTTATTGTCTTCTGCAACTGTAGATAAAAGGTCCTTTTGTTGTCTTATGGACTATTATAAAATGTCTCCTGCTTTAAACCTATTTACTAAGTGCAATATGAGTTTTTTCTCTATTAACTATCTATGATAGAGTAATAAAATTACTTTTAGCCTCACATTCTTCAAGGTCTGGCTTGAGCCTAGAGCATGATGATGCTCAATCTATCATATTCCTGGATCCACCTGTTATGCAAGTCCTCAGTTAGGGTTTAGTGTTATGTCATTGTCCTCAACCATTAGTTTATCTGCAACCTTTTTACTAATTATATAAGCAGAGTTCCTAAAATCTGCCTTTACTGCTGTGCCCTTGCAACAGTGTGATTTATTTGTTTGTTTAAGGGTGGGGGATAATGCAGTGTTAGTGCTGGGTGACAGTTCTGATGTTCATGTTTTAAGGCAAGTAGAGATGCACAGACTCCCTGCTGAGATGCTCTTTTTAGATTTTGCCCTGCCTCTTCTCTGTGTTACAACCACAGATTCTTTTTTTATACTTAAAGAATATATTTCTCAAAGCTTGTGCTTGTGAAAATATAGCACTACTCAAAGCTGGAAAGAGAAACATATAATTAAGTTTGCCTTTAAAAGGGTCAGAGGAAAGTTTGAACATCATTAATCCAAAGTTGCTGAAGCACTCTGCTCCTCTGAGCTTCCCCAGGCTGATGTTCAGGAGGGTCCTGCATGCACAGGGTGTGAAGAGGAACATCTGCTAGGGGAGACATCAGAAAGCTGTGAAAAGCAGCACAAATATAATCAAAACAGAACTCAGGTTGCTGCTGAAGAATTTCAAGATTTATGAGTGTCTTGATTTTTTCCCTAGGTGTGGTGAGTGACACACGGCCACACAACCTTTTCCACCTTGTCACTTTGCCTCCTTGTCTCCACACTGCCTGGCCCCAGCAACAGCTGCCTTGCTGTGCGTGAATGAGGCTGAGAGGAAGTGCAAGGGGGATGTGGGGAGCCAGGATTTGAAGGCAATTCAGTTTTAGGATGGCTTCAGCTGACCTTGAAAACACCCTCAAACCTTCCTGAGGAAATTTCATGAGATATATCTCAAAGAAATTCTGTACTATGCACTTCTGAGTGATGGATTTCAAAGAGCCTCACAGGTCTATTCTTGCTATGTGTGTTGTGCATATGTGTGTGTGTGTGCCTGTTGAATAGATTATCTTTCCAGTCATGGGAAAAGAAAGATTGCTAGTCACCATGTCTATTAACAGATGTGAAGTTGCAGTTTGCATATCCTAATGTCTACAAAATTGGGAGAAATGCAACTCTGTTAATTAAAATTTCAAAGTGCAATATGTGTTTTGTGGTATCTCTGCTTCAGGTGGGTTTGAGCTTCTTTTTCTTCCTTTTAGCAATGTTATTTCAGTTTTATAGAAGCTTGACTCTGTACTGAGTGAAAAGCACACTAATTTGGTTATTAGCATGTGCATCAAGCAATCTCACTGCACTCATTCAGAAAATAGGAATTAAGATGATTTGACAGCCCTCCAATTTTGCTTTCAATGCTATCGATTCCTTTCATCAAGGCTGTGCTCAATCTTGCAAAAGGGAATGATGGCACACTTGCTCTAATCAAATTCCATTGTACATTCACTTCATGTAATAATAAATTTGGCTATCCAGATCAATTTTGGCCCAATTTCCTCTCATGGGATGCAATTCAATGATTGCTTTTTTATATTTTTTAAAGGACCATTGTTTGATCCATACAGGGTTCTTGGTTTTTTTAATACCCAAAATATTGACTAAAATAAGCTTCAGTGGTATTCTATAGTTTTGTTTATGAACACTTTGGGAAAAGCATGTGCATGATTTTGGTAGGTCTGAGGTTACTACATGGTACATAATGACAGTGATTTTTGTAATGGCTTTCAAAGCACTCAGTGTGTTGATAGAGCCTTCTTGAATGAACTGTTTAAATACAAATTCTTCCACACAGTGTACAGTTCTATAGAACTTGCAAATGCAAAGAGCTTATTGCATAATTTTCTAAAGAGAATTGCAATGCATCTCCACATTTTCTTCAATAAGCTCATAACAGGATCATTATTTGACAGCAAACATTGCAAATGAGGTCAGTGAACTTTCTGTATTTTTTTCCCCTATAGAAATTAGAGGTGAAAGAGATCTCTTAGGTCAACTAGTTCCTTCTCTGCCTCTTCATCAGTTCAAAAGGCCACATCACTGTTGCAAACCTGTGTTAAGGAAAAGGCAATACTGGTTCTGCTTTTTAGTAGATATTGCTGGTGAATGTGCAATAAGAAACACAATTTTCACTGTCAGGGTGACTGAAAAAAGCATCTCCTGGAAGTGAGGAGGGAGAATAATTAAGGGCAAAGGCTTGTTAACTCTGTAGTCAGATCACAGGCTGATCCAAATGGAAAATAATGCAAATAACACCTCTGTGGAGCTGGAAGAGTTGATCTTGGATTAAAGATCTGAGGCTTACAACTAAGCTTCATTTAGCTTATAATGACATAACAGTTACATGATCCACAAATGTTTAGTAACTAAGTCCATTAATACAGTTGTTATGTGAAATCCACTTAAGCATGTGGATTGTAAATACATGAGTATGGGAAGGAGTCTCTCAAAGCAGCTGTTCTTAGTGCATTATATTATATTTAAAGACTGGTTAACTATGATTGGGAAAATACCACTATAAATTTGCACAGTGGCAAAGACCCCTATGTGGAACCTCTGGTCTTAGTTTCACTTGGTTATAAATCATTATGATATGATTAGCAAAAAGCAATGGATAACCTGCTTCCTTAGTTCCAACTAGGATTAAATAAATCTATCCACTATGATACAAGCCATCTTGAAGCTTTGCAGGTGTTATGTTGACTTTTGTTGAACTATAATTGCACGTTCTTAAGTCAGTTCTCAGCAAAAGTGTAATTGAGTTGGAAAGTTTCCTTATTTAACATCAAATTTTAATAATTTGTTAAAAAAAGAAAAACTATAATACACAACTTCAAACAGTCATGGTTTCTGTATTCATTTTTCTCCTTTCTCTGTAAGAAAATATTTCTTAAAATTCCTTTAAGTTTTAAGCATCTTTATTTCAACTGATTACTTTTTTCCTAATTATGGTATAAAATTGAATCTTCTGCCTTGAACAGAACATACTTTAAGTGACTAGGTAAGAACCTAAAAGAATATTTAAATTAGCAGGCACACAAAATTCAAAATTATATCTCTAAGTGAGTCTTCTTATTTTGATTTTTGGTTTTTCTTCTCAAAGAAGCTTAAACACCATAATAATGTGTTCTAGACATTAAAAAAAGTTGCAGCTTAAGTTTCAGAAAGGCCTTCCATGATATGTGTCCCCAAAGATGAGTATGAATTAAGATTCTAGACAGTAGCATTATCACATCCATAGGAACTTGAAAAACTTTTCTGCCCTCTAAGTACATGGAAAAAACACTTCTTTATAAATGACAGACTTTAAGAAATAGTCTGTCTTTTCATTGCAGCTGGACAGAAAATGTAACAATTAAAAACCTTCCTAGATATTTAGGATTAGAAAACGCATTTTAAGAAATCTTGGACTTTTTATTACAGTACCTGTATGCTTTACCCAACAAAATCCCACAGTAAACAAGTTCAGGTATTAGCGGTGGCACCTTAGGGCTTTGCAGAGCTACTTGTCTGGAAAAGTAAGTTTACTTTGACAGAATACTTAACAGCATTCACTAAGCCACAATGAAAGCTATAAGCTATAATGAAACAGGCTTGGCAAGTCTGTCTGAGGATGAGCTTCCATCTCTAGGCTTAACTCTATTTCAGTGTACCCATTTATCTCTCCAGTGAATGCAGGCACCCTTCATGGCCTGACAGATATTCTGTCCTTGCCAGGTAGCTGCTGCTTTTAGGCAGTAGCTGCCAAAACAATTCAGAGATCAATGGGAAAATGTCCATAAATTATAATACAACCTTTCCACTTTCACAGAACATGTAAGTTCTTTGCGATGTTTAAATGCTGTAAAATGTCTTAATTTGTTCAGACACTTGCACAATTATTAATACAGACAGACGTGGAATAAACAGACAACAAGCATCTAAATTAGCTTTGAGGGGAATTAAAACAAGAAGCTGGCAAAATATTCCCAGTGAATAAATTAGTGTGACATTTTATTATGATTTCAATACAAGATTACCAAGTGCATATCTTGAACATAAGTCTCAAAAACCTTCAAAAGGAAAACTAATATCAATTGGTGCAGCAAGGAAATCCAAATGGAAAGCAACACCTCTTAGGCTCATAGACATTCCCAAGGTAGGATAATACTTGTGAACCTGAATAAGCCATTAAATGTATTGTTTTTTCCAAGCCTTTAATAGCAATTGGCATTCCTGAGTCCATGCTGGAGGCAGCCATCCTGTTGAAGAACATTAACCTTTGTGTGAGGAAACAGAAGAAACTATAACCTACTTTCTAAAGTGCTTCTAAATCACATTAGTTGGAGACAAAAACTGTTCAGAGTTGCATGATTTGCGCTCGTAGGTCCGGCCTCAGCTGAACGCTCTGCTCTGTGGGTTTGTAACACCCCCAGATCCACAGTGGCTGTGGAGTTCAGCTCCTGCCACCACCACCTGGTAGCACCCAGACCTCTGCAAAACTGACTCTGTGGGGCTCAAATGGAAATTTCCTGATGTCACAGCCTGTAGCTCCTTAGCCAGATGGTGATAGCAGCAGTTGCCCAACAGTGTCATCTGAGGACTCCAGTACAGAGTGACACAAGCTGGAGGTGTCCTGTCAGTCCCTAAGATGTCACCTAGACTTGATTTCATCACGGGTACTAAAAGGGAAAATGCTGCTTATCCCATTACTTCAACTTCTCCAGCTCTTTCTTCAGCATGTGCTTGAATCTCCCTGTGCTTCTTCTGCTCCTGCACCCACAACTCCCATCACCTTTGCTGCTGGTTTTTGGCAGGCACTTGGGCTATTTCCTCTCACCAAACAGAAAACCAGAGAGCTATGACACGCTTTGACAGTGTTGTATGCTGCAATAAACTAGATTTTATTTGAATTTTTGTGGTTAAGCCTCTCCTCTGGTTGAAACTTGTCACAGCTCCCTTCAAAGACTGAATTAGTTCATGCCTGCTCTCAGACAGCAGCTGCTGTCTTTAATGCCAGCTATGAGCCTGTGTGACATCTGTAATCTGTAAATGCATGTATAGAAGCTCAGGGCTGTCATGTGAAAATGCCAGGTTAGTGCCATGTCGCCTCTTCAGCCTCAGAAGGGGCACACTGGACACTGCCTGGCCAAGCCTGGCTTAGTGTCTTCTCTCTGGACAGGCATCATTGAGGCTTTTCCAAAAGAGCCAGCCACTGGTGAATGAGAGAGGGGCTCAGATCTCTTTCTGAATGTAAAAAATCAGGAAACGGGGGAACAGTGGAGAGCAGAGATGAGAGGAGGCTCAGAGCCAAAAGGAATCCATGGACAATTCCAGTAAAAAAGCTGTCATAGCAGCACTGGTAGAATGTCCTCTGTGAGTCCAAACTCACATGCTATGAGTCTGAGTCCCAGTCTAAGGGGCTTTTTAAGTGATATAGGTTAATGGCTGAAATATAAAAATGACATGGGTGATCTCTGTTTTAGACTGGAATTAAGCATGAGTTTCTTTTTTTCACCATCTCGGTATTAATAGACACCAAAAGGCATCATACTTGTATTGTTTCTATGTCTTATTTTCTCTAAAAGAAAATGGTAATACTTTATTTTTAGTTTTGCCTTTAACCTAGTTTATGTTAAGTGTGTGTTGGATTGAGCGAGGTGTATGGGCATGGGGACCAGGGCTCTCAACTTCTCATGTAGCAGAATACTGAGAAAAGTGAGTGGTGTTGTCCAAAAACTAGAATGCTTCAAGAGGAAAAGAGAAAAAAAATCCCAACAGTGTATCTTATTACTTTGTTGAGTACTCCACCATAATCTGTATTAGAAATATGTTTTGAAGGCAGATCCATATACAGCATGATAAAAAAAAGAGTTGTGGGGATTTTAATATTCCAACTTCTATGTCCAGTTCATTTTAAATGACAAATGTTTCACTGGAGACTCTAGCTTCATTTTATAAAATAATAATTTTGCAAAATTAATTGATACAATGCATTTCAGTGCAATTCTTAATCTATAAGAATGTTTGTCCTTTTCCTTTGCTAATTTTTTTTGTTTTTTGTGGTATACTTAATTTTAGATCCATGACCTATAATCTTTAATAGACTTTCTGACAAGAATGATTAGGATAGTGGATGTGAGGTATCAAATTATCAATAGCCTCCTTCTCTGAGATAACACTAATGAATCATCATCTGATAGGGATATTCTGCTTCAAACATTGATCATTGACTGATTTACATTTTACACAATACAATCTGCATTTGCCTTTCTATCATTTTTGTAGAAAATATTTTTAAATATGTACTGACAATTATTTTCAGCTTACAAGGTGTTTTCCATGAGGTTTTCTTTTTTTTCTGAAAGCTATAACTAAAAATCCATTGGCTTGCAGTCCCTTATTTCTTCTATAGCTTTGTTGGAATCAAAACTTTCTCATGAAACATTTAAAATGTAGCTTAAATAAGCATAAATGAAACGCCTGTGTTGAACTCTGCCTGGCAATGCATGAGATTTGTACAATTCTCATTATATTCTGGGAGCAAATGGACCTTAAGATCACATTGGAAACCTTGATTAAAAAAGTGTGACTAAGATAGGCTCCTTAAGGATTATTGACGTTTAATTTAGCATTTGATATTAACTATCTAAAGCCACATCAGGAGAAACCAAATATTGCTTTACTCTAAGTAGTTTTCAAAGAAAGAGGAGATTTCACAGAAGAAACTTTTGTCATCCTGAATCTCTCAATTAACATATTTTACCAGTATTTTAAACCTTGAAACATAATTGGAATTGTAATAAGGTATTCCACATTGAGTGCTGAATGAAATAGTTGCAAACCCACTTTAATTTCAGTGTTTTTGCCACTGTGACAGATTTGAGGAAGTCTCATTTTAACCAAATTTATCCTCTGCTTCAAACCTGCACAGGATGCATGTTAGGGTTGGTAACTTTCTGCAAAAAAATACCATGATAAGCACAGTCCCCGCTGGCATTGTCTTAAACCTTTCATTTTTTGAAGCCAGATAACATCTGTAGACATTCTGTTCTTGCACATTTAGGGAGCAGAAGTTCTGCCTGCAAATCATACATGAGTTTATTAAACCAAACACTGGTTTTTGGCTGAACATTCCTTTCCTCAAGCTTCATAGGACTGTGCATCCACATGTTTTCTTTGAACACATCTCATTGTCTCACCACTTCCTTTGTGGCTAAGAATTTAATGATTACCACAAAATAATTACTGTCATTTGCCACCCATTTGTGATTCCTATTGAAGTACAGTTTCTAAAATATGTCATGTGGTGAGTCTGGAGTTAAGCAGAACAAAGGAAGAGAGCAGATTCACTCATGGTGGCTTCTGCTCACAGTGATTCCCTGGCATAACTCTGTCATAAACCTCAACACAACTGTTGGGTGGTGATCCATCAATGTTATCACAAGGAAGGAGAAAAGCTTGCTGGTCAGAAACACTTGTCCTTTCTGTCAGGAAGAGAACTGCATGGAGGGGAATCAAGCACTGTTTCACAGAATCACCAAGGGGTTTGGGTTGGAAGGGACCCTAAAGATCATTTCATTCCAACCCCCCTTCCAGAGGCCACTGGATCAGGTTGCTCAGAACCCCATCTAACCAACCTGGCCTTGAACACTTTCAGGGATTGGGCATCCACAACTTCTCCGGGCAATCTGTGCCAGGGCCTCACCACTTTCACAGTATTTTTTCTCAATCTCTAATCTAAACCTACTCTGTCAATTTGAAGCCATTCCCCCTTGTCCCTTCACTCCATGCTCTTGGAAATAGTCTCTCTCCCTTTCTTGTGGGCTCCTTTCAGGTGCTGGAAGGCCACGATTAGATAATTCCTAAGCCTTCTCTTTTCCCAGGATGAGCAAACCCAATTCCCTCAGCCTTTTTTCTGTCATGAGACTGGGAGCAGATGCTCCATGGAGTGGCTCACCTATTAAATCTTCCCCTAAAGGAATGGATTTGTTCCTGTTAATTACTAGCTAGAAAGAGCCCCAGAGCCCTATCCAAACTCATGCTCAATGCAGAACACCTGTTTGCCTTAAGGTTTAGAAAAGAAATGTCTCTAGGTCTGTGTCAGAAAAACTAGATTGAAAATTTGGAAATAAATCACCCCTTCTCAGGCCATATTCAGTCTCAGTTTGGTGCTATATCCTCATCACAGCAAGGGGGGATGCCGCCCCAGAAAAAAAAGAGCTTTTGTATAAAGTCAGCCTTCCTTAAAAAAAAAAAACCAAAAAAACCCCAACATCTTCAGAAGCTACAACTTTAAACCAAGATATTCTCAAGTGGCATATTGGGAAGTACAAAGATAACAGTTTATTCTCCAAGCCATATGGAAGGGTTTTCAGCAGCTGAGGATAGGAAATAGTGTAGAAGACTCTGACAGGCTAAGTAAAGCAAACTAAATCCCTTGCACTTAAACACCATTAGGAAATGCCTGATGCTGGATCACCAGTTTGAGGTGTGAAGGTGGGCTGCATGCTGACACAGGTAATAAATGGAATAAAGCATTTCAGGAGTGATAGGATTAATAATGTAATAGCTGACTTCAGAAGGCTTACCAGCTTTACCTAAGGGGATACTTGTCCCAGATATTGAACCAAGTCAACACTGGAAACTCCATTATTTTTATCATTATTTATATTACTGAAAGAAGCCTTTGCTAAAATAAATTTATATTTACAGAGGACAGAGTGGTTTTAACTAGAAAGGTACTTACATCTTCTCTTAAGTTTATCCCAGTACATGAGAGGGAAGGATCTGTGGGCATAGCAATGCACTCTGAAAGGGTGGAAGCCATCTTTAACACATTGATTCTGTTCAAAAAGCATTTCCCCCCATTACCCCAAAGAAAAACCAAAAAAACCCTCATAGTATTTTGCTCTATTTCCTTTATATTGCCCACAATTAGATCATATATGAGTAAAGACATAGATATGTGTAAAAACAATCTTTCTCTCCATAGTTTCCAGTCTGGAAATGCAATACTTTATGAACTGAACAAATAGAAGAGAATATTTTGCTGCTCCTCTTAGATTCTTCCTTCCTACCAAGAGGAACCCAACCTTTAGCTATCAGCCATGACAGATTATCGTGTATATTCTAGTTTTGGCCAGATATAGGATCCCTTTTAGGCTAGTGATTTCCAGCAAGTCACTGCTCTTGTGAAGAAAATTTAAAGAATATATAATGGATTTCAATTATATAAAATAAGATTTTTTTATTTTTATTTTTTTATTTTCAGATTTAAGCAAATATTTAATTTCAGGTCAAATAAAATTGCAAGTTCATCAAATAATACTGAGAAAAATGTCATGAAAAGACAGAGAAAAATTCCCAAATGATCACTTTATGGTAACATTTCACTTTTTATGGTGGACTTACATACAAGTAAAATTTTAAATAAGGAAAAAATAGCTTTCAGGGTAGCTAAGGAACTAAAAAGCCAAACTGCACAGGCATTGTTGAGCACATACAGTATTCCAGAGAGATGTGTGTGTGTGTGTGTGTGTGTGTGCACAGCTGCACAGACACAGAGCCCATATGCCTGTGTATAAACAGTGGGTATCTGCACATGTGTGTATGCGCATGTGAATGTTTTATAACCACGTTGGCAGGTATGCAGGAAAACCTGAATACAAATTAGCCTTTTTCCTAGCATTCTTTATCCTGGCTGAACAGCTCTGGGGTTTGGATTAGAAGTGAAATAAGACAGTTTCGGTCTTGTCTTAGAAACAAGGGGATTAAAGTTGAGTTTTAAACGAAAGTAGGTTCAGAATAGCTTTCTCCAAACTGCAATGTCTGCCTACGAGACAGATTGCTACTGAACATGCCAAGCTGACCTCATTCTCTACTCTACTGTACAAACTTAAATACTCTGATTTTAGAGCAGAAGTCCTCCTCTGGATGGAGTAAATTTCTTCAGGATATCAGATTTGTACCGATCAAGCCGTTTTGATTTTTTTCTCTGTTAGTCTCCGAAATAGTTGAAAAACCCATTCAAAATTGTTTTCCTATCCTTCTTTTCCCTTTACATTCTCTTCCCTCTTCCGTAGAAATCAATGTCTGCTCCTTTTTTGCAGTCTTAGAAGCACGTTACTTCATGAAGGGGCATTGTTCTCCCAGCACAGCTCTGTTTGCTATACCCGTTTTACACCCTCAGGTTATGCCATGTGGCAAACCTGTGTCCTCCAAGGGGATCTTTAGTAAAGCTTTTTAACTCGCTCCCCATGTCACCTGTGGTTCCTACGCAAGATTGTCCAGAAAGTGCCCATGCATCCCACTTCCCCCTGCAGAGAGCTCAGTTAAGTTCTTTAAAGATGAACCCAAGTATCAGAGTAACTTCTAACAGAAGTTTTATTGATTATGAACTTGAAAATATAAGAGACTTTTTCTTCTAAACTCATATTTATCTCCATTAAATTAGAAAAGTCTGTTGAACATGTGAATGACTCGCAGATTATGAAGCTTTAATTTTATGCCTTAGAAATCTATTAATTTAGCTGCATGTAATACTTCAAAGAATATTTGGTCATTGATTTTTTACTAAGAACTTTTTATTTTATTGTAATTATTTTTGAAAATGAATTGATTTTTTTGTTCTTCAAGTCCTTCTAATTACATTTGCTGTAAAGAAAGCCTACTGTGTTTTTCAAAACCTAACTAGGAAAAATAAAGGAGAGTAAATTCATTAAACCACCAATAATGTATCCTAAACCAAAACATCTTCATAGGAACTCTGGCAAAACATATTATTCACTTTTAACAAGACCAAATGAAAGTTTGTTTTCCAACAGTATCTCAGAGGATGACCTGTTTAAGTCTCTAATCTTGAGGCAATCTCATTCTCTAGGAAAGCTCATGTAAATCTAGGTTTACTATCTCAAGTTAACCAACAGTTTTTTTCCCTCTCTAACAGATGTATGAGATTTATGGCAGTAATCCAACTGCCATCCTTGAATTTAAACATTTGCTGAGCTATTTCTGTGGGTGGGACTAAGCTGAGCTCTGAGTATTTAAAAATCTTTCAGGTCATGGCAGTTTATCTCTGTTTCCAGGTAGTATCTGTTTCTACAGCCTTTATAGTAAATAGTTACTGCTCTTTGCCTTGCTAGGGGTTATCCCTGTTATCTTACCCATGGTTTCCTTGTGGTTAACATGCAAGTCTCAGCCTCCCTACACATTTTGGTGATGTTCAGAAGGGGCTGCTACCTTCTTCTCTATACACAACCACAGGACCTGATTTTCTGTTTCCAGTGTACCTCAAAATGCAACATCCCAGCCAGTATAATACCAGCTGCAAACCTGGATTGGATGCTGTGTAAAACAACCTCTGTTCCTTTGACCTGGGGCTGCAGTCATTCTTGACAGCAGGCAGGATATTTTCTTTCTGGGCAACGAGGATTTTTATATTCCTCCAATGCAAACCCTGACACCAGAGTGAACCACAGGATAATCACAACATGCATACAAGGACACCTGTATGCCTGATAAGCAGAGCTTTGTGTGTGCAGCTGCTGGTTTGTTTCCCAAGCAAGTTGGCAAGTTGATTAAGATGGGGTGAATTGGGAAGACAATCTGTTAAAGAAAGTGGACACCCCATAATTAAGACACATTTTTCCTCTGCACTATCTCTGCTCTTACATTTATTTCTGTATTTCACTTTCATGCTTTATGTCTGGTTTGAATGAGGAATGTTCAGTCCACCTGGTGCTGTCAGTTGCAAGTAATGTCTGTTTACTATGTGCATTAAATTAGGCAATTAACTGCTTGAATGTATTTGTACAGATAGCCAAGTAAAATTTTATTATAATACCTGGCAGGCTGTAAAAGGGCTTGATTGACTTGGATCAAGGTTGCTCTGACTCTATACAAAGATCATATTGCATCTGCTGATATGCAAGTCTTTTGGGGAAAAAAAAAAACATGTTGTGGATTGGAGAGTTATTTGAGGAATGTTTATGGGAAATGATACAGCAAAGCTCACAGAGACCCCGTAAGTTCTCGCCTCTAACGCTTCTGGCTTTGGCCCTTGCAGGTTTGAGAATCACTCTAATTAAACTATAGGCAGTCATAACAAACTGAAACCTCATGTAACCTAAATCTGAAAGTGTTTAAGATCAGGCAAAAAGGCTAAATTCAGGTTAGTCTAACTGTGTTAATAATTTCTAGCTTAAAAGTTGCTTGTCACACTGATCTGGTGCCAGAGCTGACACACAAAGCGGAGCAGGATGGAGCCAAAGACAAGGCTCTCCTCGAGAAAGGCTCTGGGCCAGGTTTGCTGCTGTCACATGTGGCATCTTTCCCTTAATCACGGCTCCCATAGAAAGTGGGAGAAAAAAGAATCTGTTTCAAGACACTTCCAAAGAGTGGGTAAAATCTGCCATGACACAAGGTTCCTTGACTTTATAGTGTAATGATCAAAGCCCTATATTTCCCAAATACCTTAAAATATATGCCTCCTAAGACTTATAAGTGCTTGGCAGAGGGATATTTAAACACAGAAGTGCAATATTTCTAATTCTTCCCTGGAAGCTGGAGGGATAACTCTCTAATAATTAAACATTTTCAGAAATTAACTACTAATATAACTTTAATGATATGGTTAATTTTTAATTAGAGCAGATGTGTTCTGACATTTACTGGAACCATTGTACTTTTGCAGAGAATTTCGTTATTAACAGCAATTTACCTATGATTTGTGCATGCACGTGCCAACAACATTGTTATGTTTATAAAGAAAGAAAATCACACCTGAATCCCAGCACATGCTTTGGGCTTTTTTCCCTTTTTTTTTCTATTTTGGGTTTTATGATTTGTAGTTAAACATTTCCAGGAGGCCTTTACATAATTCAATGTTTTTTAATGAATTTCCCCCAGGAAAAAAAAATTGAAATTAAAAAAATAAATCTGGAGAAGCAGGAAGGTGGTTTTGCCAGAATCAGACCCTTGTGAGCAAGCCACTTCCTCACATGAATTCACAGCCAATTACTTAGTGTTGAGAGGGCTGAATTTGGGTCTTGCTTGCAGCTGTAAGCAGGAGAGTGGAATAGCTTTGCCTTTGTCCTGTGTAGCAAAGCTCAGGGCTGGGTTCTGAAGCAGCATCTCCATCCTCTCCAAACACAATGCAGGCTTGGAAGCCAGCACTCAGGAATATTTATTCCTGGTAATCAGATCGTGCTTTTCACCTACTCAACAAAAAAGTGAGTGAGACCAGTGCAAAACATACAGATATTTGTTAGAGAATTAAGGGGAAGCAATGTTAGATGTTGAGAGTTCAGCAATTTAGTGGTCAGGGAGGCCAGTCAGTGAAAATGCTGATATCTTGTATCTCGATATTAACACTGACTTTTGGTCCTAAACTCTTCAAAGATTCTCAAAACCCTTTCCTGACAGCCCTGTCCTGGACACAACTGTCTTTTACAACTAAGGAGTGAGCTCTCTTCCTTATGTGCACATCAAGCCAATTGCTTCCTAACTTTCTCCTTGTCCATATGGTAAATAATTTTAGTTGTTTCAGAATTGTTTTGCTTTTCCTTTATAATAAATATACTATTTCATAGACTAAACAGCCTCAATCTTTCATCCTTTTTATGCACCATATTTTCTAAACAATTTATCATTCTTATTGCTGTTCACTGGACTGACTTTTTCCAGCTTTCCTTAGGGAATGCTAGAAACTCAACACAGTTCCCTTGCTGAGGTCTCACCAATGGAATCACCACCTCAGCATGTTCCCCAAACCATTCCTATCAATATGACCTAACAGAAGAACTGCTTCACCCTCCTCCCCAAATATTGCATTGAGGATTCCTAATGAATCTGCCATTTTTGCAGACTTTTTTCTGCAAGAAGGCTCCCTGCTCCCATTTTAATCCTTTGTATTTGTGAATTTAACTTTGTCTTTCCTGAGAACAGTACTTCATGCATTTGCTGTTGTTGAACTACACCTTATTGCTTTCAGTTATCCAGAGTGCTTGTGGCCTAGGGATATCCAGAAATGTCTCAATTGTAATGGAAAGTAGAGCATAAATCTACATCCAGGACAGATATCTGTGGAATCTCAGTAGAATTTCCTTTCACTTTTGAATAAAATAAAGAGAAATTTTTTTCAAAGTATGATTTTTGTTCCAAGTTCATATATTTTTATAAAAAGTTATCCTTGAAAATAAAAAACACAGAACTTAGTAACATGAAAGTTTCATGTCAAAATGAAGGTTTGATAGCTCAGTAGAGTACAATTACTGTTGCATAATTTAAGCTAAAATTCCTTGATTTTCTTAGTGTTGCTTTCCCCATAAGACAATGTCTGAGCAGATTTTAAAACTCCACATACCACAGCCTCCAGTGCCTACAGGATTTCAAGTTTAATAAAAGTAGGTGTGATGAGTAATACAGTTCAAATGCAGTTTCTTAGTTTAGAAAATTTTATAGACTGTAATCTGAGCTGTTTTGATGATTTTTTCCCTGCTGTGTCAGGCAGATTGAGTTCTTAGTCCTCACAGTCTGTGAGATTAGGGTTGGGATGTAGATTTTTTCACTTTTAGGCTGAACAATTCAGATGTCACCCAAATTCGTTATGATAAACACCTAACTGTGCTAAGCTGCAAAAGAAGTAAGTTTACTTCTTGTGAACTTGGGCAGCATCGAACTGGTTTTAAAAGCAGCTTCCCACACAGTCCTCTGAAAATCTGGGAATTCTCCTCTAGCAGTGCAATGTGATTGGTCTGAGCCAGCCCTGCCCTTATTCTTTCATTCTTGAAATTTTCATTCAGTTATGCTATGTGGAGCATAGCAGGCTGAGTGTTGAGGGGTAGGTATTTATGTCCTCTGCTTTCTCAAATTAAAAAAGTGGCAAATAAAAGGCTTGGTTTGTGGGATGTAGTTTGGTTGAGACAAATGCTTCCATCACTCAATGGAACACAAAATGCTGATTTTAAAAAGGGTATTTCAGCACCCTACAGACCCCGACTGGGTCATCATTTAAGTCCTTTGTTCTGAGCACTGGGGGGTTGGGGTTGGGTTGGTGAAGAAGCATCACATCTTTTTATTGAATTACTGGTGTCTCCAAACCCAGTGAAACTGGCTCCATTTTATGTGAAAAAACTGTACATGCTAAGATTATTTAGTATCATAAGAGCAGAACTTTTGATAGAACACCAAATAATAATGTAAAAAAATATTATTTCTAGAGCCTCTATGCTGTGATCATGTGCTAAAATCAAAATACTGGAAATTCAATATAGCAAAATTTCACTGTGACTAGTGAATAAGTTTGTTGTCTGTAATGAGGTTAGAAATTCCAGAAAACATTTAAAGAATCAAAATTTTTTCTGCAAAACTTGATCCGTCAGAATGTGGCAGGTATTCTCAAAATGGCTGTTGTCATTCCTTTTCACTGAACAAAGTACTGCTTTTAAAAAATGAATGAGTGTGTTTTTCCAGAGTTTCTGCCCAGCAACACAAGAGGAAGGGCTGAAGATTCTTTTTGCCAGGAGAATGCCCCCTTTGGGAGTTTGTAGACTCTGACAAAGAATCTGAAAGAGCCATCAGTGATACCCACTCCCAAAACTAAAATGAGTTGTTATTCCTTTGATTGCTTTGTTCAGCTCACACTTACCCAAGGCTCTTTCCTTTTAACATTCTCCTTTCTCAAATTTACTGTCTTTCAAACTAGGTTAGAAGTCAGACACTTTTTTCCCCCCAATATTTACTAGCTTTTGAAAGTGGCTATGGTGTGAACCCTGCTTACTTCTGGCCTTCCTGTTTATCTCTGCTTAAGTTCCACTTTGCAGTCTTGCAGTGCTCAATCTGCAGCAGTCATTTTAACAGCCAGATAGTTGTCAGAAACACAGGAGTTCAGTTTTCAGCAGGATAAAACCAAATGAAATGCTTGACTGGAGTGAAAAAGCCACATTATTCAAACAAAATCTCTTGTGATGACAGCAAAAGGATGAAATAAGTTAGCTGGGATTTTGATTTTGAGTAGTATAAGAGGATTGTTGAAATTAATGGTACTGAATTAATACAGCAAAGATTTACTTTTGAAAACTTCCCTTACTGTAAATATGTTACTGCTTTCTCCTCCTGTAAGGGCAAGTGGCTGGAGCAGTTCAGGTGCATCCTTACAAGAGTGATGGAAGCATTTTAACTCAACTAAAGGATGAGCCAGCCAGCTGTTCTTTTGGGCCACAGCACAGGTCCATGGCTGATATCCAGGGTGGATTTGCCCCAGCTAGTAAATAAGCACCCATGCAACCAATCACTCACTTCACCTCCCAGTGGGACAGGGGGGAATATAGGATGCATGGGAACAGGAAAACTCATGGGTCAAATACAGACTAGGAAATCATCTACAAAGTCCTGCAGCAGCCAAAACTGACTTGACTTGGGGAATGTAATTTAATTTGGTTTTCCAAGTTAATTACCTTTTCCGGTACTGGGAAACAAAGGAGACAAACATTGAAACACCTTTTCTCCCATGTTTACAAATTCCACTTCACTCCAAACTCCCTTCCTTCTTCCTTTCTAGTATCTACTTCATTACTTCACAACCTTGTTAGCGAGGGATTACTCTCAGTCCCTTCGCTGAGCCTGCAAGCAGTCCAGGAGGTGTACAGTGAATTCTCTCTGCCTACTCCTCGTTTCTCTTTCTTCCTGCAATCTTGGATGGGTCCTCCACAGGCTGTGGCCCTTTTGCAGTGTGTCTGCTCCAGCATGATCTCATCCACAAGCTCCTAGTGGCTTCAGCACAGGCCAATGACGAGAAAGCAAATTATATGATGGGATATTAACAGGTGAAAAGCCGCAGATGTAAATGGTTGCCTTTCATTTTTCTTCACAAGGAACGTTTCAAATACAGTGCTTGTACCAGCAATTTTATATTTTGAGGGCAGAGCTTGAATGTCTGCAATGCCGTAGTTGACACTTGAAATGCCACATCCCAGAGACGTTCTCTTGTAGTGCAGAGCAGTCATTAATGCTTGGTGTGACATTCCTACTGCAGCGAGCAGAAGGGACTCAAGCTGTTTGTCTCTACTTAGTATAGAGGAACTGGGATTCTTTCTATTTCCAGGGCAGTTTTCTTCATCTTCCCTTTCCAGGTTTCTCATTCAACATCTTTGTTTAACTGCCACTTTTCTGGATTCAACAATTTGGTGGGGGTTTTGGGGTGGCTGTGGAAGAATTCTGTTTCTGCATTTCAGTTAGAAACCTTTTAAAATTGTGGCCAATTTTTATGAAAGAGGAGGAAGGGAAACATACTTAGATCCTTGTGGGTTTGCAAAAATCTCCTGATCAGGTATTGCAGCCTCCTTCTTCTGGCAAGAGCAAACTTCTCCTCCCTACATTGTTTTTGTCATCAGAAGCCATGTATATTTTTGAGAGAAGCTTTCTTCTTATGCGTCTGTGTTCATTTATTATTTCTGTGTGAGAGGTTTCTCTTGTGTGAGGGAAATCTTGTTGGTTCATTACCTTTCCTCTGAAAGTCTTGCTGCATCCTGGGTGAGCGTGCAGTAGCTGCTGTCTCTGTCCTTGGCTGTCTTTAAAGGCAACTTGTTCTCTGTCAAGTAACCCTGTGTCTCTTACAGGCATGGTGACATTTCAGGGTTGACAATACATGGGTTGTGCATTATTTAGAGGGACTGAGATGTGGGCTTGATTCAGCCTGAAGCAAATACTAACTTTAAGACTAGCATGACATAGTGAGACATTCCTAATAAAGGACTCTGAGCTATAAGAAAAACTAGGAATATTACCACCTCTCTAACTGGAGACCCAAGCTCAGCTGATTAAAGCATTCCACCAGGCTTTATTGAATCTTTGGCCAACTCCATTTCTAAGAAAATAAGCTGCCACCCAGCTGTTACCCAGGCTTTGTTAAAGAAAAAAAGAGAGGAGGTGAGAAAGGGAGGAAAACAAAGGGAGAAAAAAAAAAATCAATCCTATTATTATAATAAAATTCAAAAGGTTGTTCACATCCAAACAGTAGGAGGTGGACAGATTAAACTTTTAGAACTGTAACAACATCTCTCTTGGTGCTTTCTAGTTCGGCAAAGTGAACCTTGTAACATTTGACATCCATCACAACATTTCCTGCAGTTACCACTCTGTTACTTAGACCAAATCCCCAGTTCTGGCTTGCAGACTATAATTTGGAGACATGAAATGACTATACTGTGGAAAGTATCTGATGATGTATTGTACTTTGGAATAATAAAACCACTAAAATTGCAGCTTCGAGAACTAAATCAAGTATATAATTATCTGTGTTTGTAGGATTTCCTCTAAAATCGTTATGTTGTTTAAGCCATGCCTTTCTTTCCCTTTTGTTAATAACCCATGTTCTTAGAAAGAGGAGCATGCATTTAAAGATGTTCTTGGCACAAAGCCCTACTCCCACCTCCTTTCCTTCCTTCTTGCTGACCCATAACAAATCTTCTGACTTTGATTTCACTTCACATTCAAAAGCAACGACAGAGGCCTTAATGAAAAACCTTAATCCAAGTGCTTCAATTTCTTAGTTGCAATTCTCACATTTGGAGAGGGTCTTAGTGCCAAAATTCTTTCCTTTTGTTTTTCCTTAGTCTTTTTTTTTTCAGATGAGTGCTATCTGGCACTAAGAATAAGCATAGTAATTCAATGCTCAGGAGCTACTGACTTTAGGGAGCTTGCCAACATATAGCATACATTTTCTTTTATCACTTTTTTCCTTATCACCAAAAGGAGTGCTTTGCACGTTTGGAATTGCTGCAGTTGTTTTCTCCTCTAAAGACATTTTACCCCTCCTTTTCTTCACCCTTAACTCACTGTCAATATGTGCTGATTGCTTCCCTAGCCTATCCCAAGGAGTATTTTGTCAGTATTGTGGATAATTCTGCCCTGCTCTCCCTTAGTTTTTAAGGCTGACTGCCCTGCATTTGCTCTTTCCAGGCAAGGATCCTTTGAGACCAGGGAGGAATGAACCTTGAAGGCCTGAGAGCTTGTATACACCTGAGGTTCATCAGACAGCACTGTTTGCTGAATTTACTGCTTCTGTAAAATTGTCCTGGAAATCTCAGGAGGTGAAATTTTGGTAAGGGCATTGTGGAGGTGCTGCTCCTGGCCCTCTTGGGAAGGAAGAGGAAATTATGCAGAGTATCTCCCAGAAATTCAAAATTAATATTTTGCTTTCTCACATATATAAAGTAAGGAATGGTTTGAATGAGGTGAAGGATCTTATTTTATCTATCCTAGCTTACACATTGACAGGACAAATATTGAAGCCATGTGGATAAGTTAACAGTTAACACAGACACTTAATGTCTGCAGGCTGCCAGACTGGTCTAACATTAATTCATCTTTTCCCAGAAGCTACTTGGTGCTAAATCCTTTAGAATGTGTTTGAGTTTTTTCCCCCTTCTGAAAAAGAGCATGTAGGTTTCTGGATTTCTTTTTGCCATGTCACATTCAGTGATCTACAAAAAATACTATTAACTCAGTAAGAATTTATTTGTATCTTTATGTGTAAGAAAAACCAGAGCAGCTAGGGAAAGTCTGTATTATTCAACATCAGAAATGGATATATTACAGTTTTGCTTGTGCTGAATTGGGTCATGGCATTAGTAGCTTTTCTGTAAGATAGGATGAGTATTTTATATCTCTTAGGTAAAGGAGAGGAAGCTAGATCAGTTTGCTTTAAGAGATACTATTTTGGGAAACGTCAGAAGGAAACAAAACTTAGGTTGTCAGGTACACCAGCAAAGCAGCAACACCACTGTAGGGTCAAGCTTTACCTAAGAGCTCAAAGAGACTGCCTTGCAAATTTTATTTCCTTTTTCATAAAACATATATATCCTATCATCAGATTCCTTGGACACATACTTATTTTTATGTGATATTAGGTAGAAAATGTATCTTAAATGCAAAGGACTCAGTCAAGTGTGATCAGATTCCTGTAACATGATGGAATAATTCTGCAACTGTTTGTTGAAATGCAGAATGACAATCTACATTTGTTTCTATTTTTTGTTATCACAATAAGGATCAAAACAACCTGTAGTTGAAAAGGTTGACATTTTTTATTGTCCTTTTTATTGTTTAACATTTTTGCATGAACTACCACAACAGGTCTTTATGAGGGGGTAATAATATTGAATTTAGCCCTTGACCGTAACCAAAATAAATATAAGAAAAATAAGCAAATATTATTCCAGCAAATCTTCCTATATCCTGACAAAGAAAAACTGAAAAGCTTAACATCATAGAGAAAGCTGTGGATATCATTATGCAAATTTCACTTTTGCACACTGACAGGCAAATATTACAGTGATAAACAGTTTTCTGTATTCATTTTTTATAGTTTATGACCTTTTTCAAATATGAATTTTAACATGGGATCCATGACAACTCTGAGCCAGTGTGCATTAAAGTGCATCTAGCCATTTCCACTCCCATAAAATGATATATTAAAGTTACATCAGAGTGTTTGAGTACTACAGATAAAGTCATAGGTATGAGGGGGAAGTGTGGCATAGGGTTTAAAAATGTTGTTGCCCTTTGTCTGGTCTATCCTTTTTCCAAGGAGGAGGAAGAGTAATCATCATTCTTCTTTTGTAATTGCCAACCATTCTGCAGCTGGAGGGAATGGTCAGGCAGTTGCCTTTCAGCTTTTGGGAAGTGTATGCCAATACACTGTTTCAGAGCCTTACAACCTTACTTTATTTTTCTTCATGGAAACATTGGTCATTCTAAGCTGTTGCCTCAAAAAAACATGAAAGAGACAAAATGGCCACCATAGTGCAATGCAGTTTTTCTAGCCTTGTTACTTAGTTTTGGCCCTTTTTTTTTTTTTTTTCTTAAATATTGACTTCCAGAGTTTATCCAAGTTTCATATATTTTATTTCCCTCCTACTGCTCCTTATACTGGGAGTTTTATTGTAACAAGTAGATCCAGTGTACTGAAGGTGCATTTCTGAAGGAGGAAAGTAACTCAAGTTACCCAAGACTTAACATCTTGTAGGACAGAGATTTTCTATGCCCTTAAATTAAGATAGACCTTTTCCCTTTTATGTGCTTGTGCAATGCTTGATAAAAAAGTTGCTCAGTCACACATAAAAATCCTTCTTATAACCTGGTTCAAACTGTTTCCAATTAGATTTTAATGCCAACTTACAATTAGATAAAGTAATATTTATCAATATGGCAATACCATAAGTTCTCTGTTGTCAACTTTAAAAACAATTGTCATAATATTACAGTGATTCATAGTTATTCACAAGCAGTTATGCTGGCAATCACCTACAGCACTATAGGAGAAAATAAAATTAATTTATTTCCCTCTCCTCCAGCTAGTTATTATTATTTTGTTTACAGGCATTAAACCTCTCCCTCCTCTAGACCTGTGTCACAGGCACTCAGAGATCTGGCTGATCTATGGTGTTTTAGAGTATTAGTTAGCTTCCAGGCCAACACCATTTATCATTTTATATCCAAATCCCTGTGCCATTTTGCTGATGAGATGTAGCCCATTCAACTAAGTATGTGAGGAATAGGTATTTGCAGTATTAGCAGGGAAAAAAATGTGAAAGACCTGCTCAGCTGATGGTGTGTGAGTGTGAAGCTTGTTAATCTCTGTAACACACTGGTAGCACAAAGAGAACACAGTTTTCTGGTAAATTAGAGGTTGGATCCTTAACTGCTATGGGGCAGGTTGTACCCCCTTGCTGGTAGTAAAATCCTTGGAAATACTTATGTAGTAAGGGAACTCAGGGTGAGTATAAAGGAGCTTAGCCCTATATTTTCATCATGCATAATTGCATTTTTTCTCATTAAAATCCCACTCTGATTCTAATTAAATTCATAATTGTTCTGCATTTGATGCTATAAACTGTTGTGTAGTGTTGCTGGGTGCTATTTAACAGATGTCATCCTCCCCCCAGGAGGCAGTGGTATTTCATTGCTGTGTGAATTGATCCTTCAATGTGAAACCTGAACAGGTCCCCAGGTAGCCAAGTAGGAAGGGGGATATCATGAACTAGCAAGAATGAATAAATGAGGTAACCAAAGAGTCTCTCACAGAATGTATGAGATGTAATTTCTTGCACTTCAATATATTTTAAAAGAGTAATCTAATTTTCTCATTCTATCTTCTATTCATGATAAAGTTACAATTTCATAGTGATACTTCAACTATGGTTCTCAGGCTTGGGCTTACAAACAGTTTTGAGACATTTGCATTTGGTTTTTGTTGTTGTTGGGTTTTTTTCCGATACAGCTGCAACCAGTTTGGCTCTTATACACCCAGAGCTGGGAAAGTGAGTCTTGACTTTTTTCAGAACATCCCTTTTTTCAGGTGGATTAATTGCATTCACCATCACTTCCCCTCCATCTCTGGCAGATATACATGTGCTCCTAGCACTCTTCATCCTGTTTGCTTCAAAATAACTGATTTTTTCTGAATTTATTCTACCAGGTTTGTCTGCCATCACATTCAATTTTTACCTGGGGTCACCCACACCCATCTCTGATCAGCTGCTTCTAGTACAAATTCCCAGTTTAGCAAATCCCACTGAAGCATGTTGGTCTTCAATCAGATCAGAATGACTTAATTTTTAATTTATATAGCCCAGACTTACTATTACTAAGCTGAGTAGGGCCTTATATAAGTTCAATGACCAAACACTGAAGTACACTAAATAATATAATTATACTTTGCAAAAAAATGGGATTAAGAAGCTAAGAGAGAACAGCAGGATGTCAGTGGGTCAACATTAATTTCTAGTTCCTTTTTGTATAGCAATATGTTGTCTCAAGATGCTTTTAAATTGCTTCAGGATCCTCAAAGATAGTTGTTTTATAAAAAGCATGTTATTATTTACCATACAAACTATTCACCAAAGTCATATCTTCTCTCCCATTCACATGCAAATTCTGGGGTATTTCAATAGGAGAATAAGCTTGAGCATGTTCTATTCTGAACATGCAGTTCTTCTTAGATATTAAACTTATTCTCTATCCCTTGTTCACATTAGTCAAAATCCAGTACTCCAGAGAAAAATCTTTCCAAATGGTGCATAGAATGGCTTCAAAAGACAGATAAAACTCTTAGACACAGGCTGCTCATCATGAGTGATGAGTATTAGAGGTCACTAATGGCATTCAGTATTCCTAGCTCATTATGAATTATGAATATTACCCTATGGGTACTGCCATGGTTTTTGTTTTTTTTTTGTTTTGTTTTGTTTTGTTTTTGGAGGAATGTGAAAACTTGTTTTGCAAACAAAGCGGAATATGTGAGGGCTGAGGTTTCCTTGCCTTTCTTTGATGCTGCCTCTAACCAGCTCCTTATTTTAAGGGCTATCTCCTGAAATTCCTATTCCTCTCTGAAATATGACTGAATCAGACATATGTGTGATTTCAAATTGCAGTGGAGATACATGTAACTTGTTTGTTTATAAAAAAAACAGACAAAAATGCTTAGTAAAGACTAAAGAGTTAATGCTGGCTTAGTTAATTTAGGCAGGTAAATATGAGAGTGTGGAGTGGATCTCTAACTCCTTTATTTTTTTCCACTAAACAGCCATACTAGCTGCCCCATGGTCTGATTTTGTGAGTATTCTAGAGTACTAGAATCAATCACAGGGATGATTCTGTCCTGTTTCTGCATCACAGGCAGAGCCAGGATAGTGGGCTTGTGTAAAACAAATGTTCTTCCTAGTTAGCGGCTGGAATTAGTGGCTTCCTAGTTAGTGGCAGCAACGTTTGCAGAGTTGAGAGACAGGAGCAAGGATTTCTAACACAGCTGTCATTTCTTCCTCTCCTTCATGGAATTGCAGAGCTTGCTGCATTTCTTCCTAACCAGAAGAATAGTTACTCAATAGAGTGAATGCCATAAGTAGCTAAGAGAATGATGAGAATTCAGATACAGTGATGGTCTGTGTTGATTTGTATCTGTACACAGCACAGAGTTCTGCTTTCCACAATTAGTTATAACATCTTTTTCCTTCGGGACACAGGAGTTAATATCTCATATTCCAATTTGATGACTAGGTTTCTTTGCTGTCAGATTTTAGTCAATGAGCCATTCTTGGAAATTTGCCTTAAGCTCTGCAACAAAGCATGGTATCATTGTGTATAATGAGTTGGAATAAATGTACAAGATTATTTACACAAAAAAATTTCCCCCACCCCCAGATATTTTGAAACCCATATAAGTAACAGAAACATAGATAACATAATAAATTACAGAAATTGACAATGACACTCAAGAATGAACTAATCAGTAAATAAATATCCTGGTTTTGAAAAGATCTTGTAATTGCATAAGACATGTATGACAGTAACATTAAAATAGGTTGTCAAAACATCAAAATAAAGACAATTCTGATTCACTGGAATTATTATCTACTTTGAGCCTGAAAAACAACTTCAGAAAAGGAGCCCAGTCACTCACAGTAAGGAACGCAGGATGAGAGATTGTTATCCTGTGACAAATTAAACTAGTTAAAATCCTTTGCATGGCTGAAATGATCTCCTGGGAAATGAAGGTACCATCAGGAACATATCATCAAAAGCATTGCCATCATTAGTTCAAAACAAAGTGGGAGAAAAAACAGAATTAAAAAGAAAAATGAAAAACTAAGAAGAGAACACCAGATAAACTGTAAGTTCATGTGGCTTTAAGGTAGTCCCCAAATCTGGAACGCAGGATGTCTGGACACTAGAACATTTTGACAAAACAGTGCAGTCTAAATCATAACATGATAATCCAGTAGCAGCAGAATAGGCTAATTCAGGTGCTTAAATGAAATTTTAGGAAATAAATGTCATTTATTCTTGCCCACTTGTCATATTCAGGTGTGTGCTCTACAGTTGATGAGGAACGCATTCAGTGCAGGGAGCTCGGGGTGCAGCTGCAGATGGGGGTTCAGCTTGAGTTCTGAGACAAGAGGCCATGAGCTGCCACCCTTTGCTCAGCAAAGGGCACAGGGACCTGTGGCACAGCCAGGTGAGGGACACTGAGAGGCACAGCAGGAGCCCATGGCTCGATGGCTCAGGAGGAACAGCAAGACTTTTGAGCCCTTGGACTGTGAAGGGATAAAAGCCCAGGGGGTCTTCCTCAAAACCAGACATCTGAGACTCTGCTATGGAAATCCTGGGATTGAGCTGGTGAGGAAACCTGGTCTGACTGTGAGTGGGTGTGCAGGGAGTCCAGCAGGGACCTACCAGTACACTGGAGCCACCCCTGTGGAGGGGCCTCGGTCCCAGCAGTGACAGTCTGGGACACTGGAATTATGGCTGCCGGAAGGTCTCATGAATGGTCCCACTGTGAAGACTCCTTAACGAAACATATACTTTCTGTTCTTAAAATGAATTGAGAATCACAGAAAAATTGAGGACAGGCAGGATCTCAGGTTCATCTCACCCAACCCCTGCTCAAAGCAAGGCCAGGTTGCTAAAGCCATGTCCACTGTGAATGGAAACTCCACAGCTGGTCTGGACACTGGTTCCAGTGTCTTCCACCCTCATGGATATTTCTTTTCTGTAATACCTAATTCTCTTGATACAAATTGAGTCTTCTGCTGCCTCTTATCCTGTCACAGTGTCTGTGATGTTCCTGTGTACCTGATAGCAGGGAATAGAGGAGACAGAACCAGACTCTTCTCACTGGTGTCCAGGGAGAGGGCAAGAGGTAAATTGTTGGAGTATCCATCCTTGGGGTCATTCAAAACCCAGCTGGACACAGCCCTGAGTGACCTCCGATAGCTGATCTCCAGATGTGCCCTCTGCATCAGCCATTCCATGTGAGTCTGTGATTTTAAAATCAGTCTGTTGCAGTACAAACAAATTTCACAGTTCCTGGAATCTTCTCTGCAAAGCCACTAATGGAGACATTCTCTCCTCCTGTTTTTAATTGCATTTACATATCTAAGGCTTAACTGCTCAGACTAAGCTTTCCTAAAGTATCTCCCGCAGGCAATTTGTTTGGTAAAATTCAAGCAAGCATACTTAAATAATTAGAAAATGAAAATTTCAGAAATGTTATGCAATGATTCAACTGTGTTACATGCTGTGAAACAAGTGGCTGAAGTCTGGTTAAGGGTTGGCTCTGATTGCAAATATATCACTGTTGTGTTATCCTAGTTTGTGCCATGGGGGAAGAATTCAACTGCTTTTGACAGGCTAAAGCTTGAGCAATGTTAGTTTGGATATGAACAGCAGAAGCTTACAGAGAAATGAAGTTTAACATACATGTTGAATAAAGATACATGTATTTAATGCAGGTGTTTTTTCTGAGGAGCATGCTCTGGACAAAAGGCTTGGGCAGGTTTTCCAGAACACTTGTGGAATCTGGTGCTGCAGACTGAGGTGGTCTATATGCAAATAAATGGAGTAAGGGGAATGTTATTGCTGTTCTTTCCATACCTTCATTCAAAAAGTCTGGAGGAGGAGGAAGCAGCAGCCTGAGATCTTTTTCTTTCCTCCTGGCTTAGACCATTCTTGTAGTTTTCATGGTTTCTCTGTAATTTGTTACCTCCTTGAGGTAAACTTCCCTCCATGTCCTGACTCCAGCTGTAATCCCTGTAATTATTATTCCAGGTTTTGTCATCTAGTCAGGTTTTATTTGAAATGTCATCTGAAAAACTTTTGGTTATTCTCTTTATTTCTTTAGTACAGGTTTTTCTGGGTCATTTTGAAAATTGTAACTTCTCTTTGTCCTGAGGGAGTGAAACCATAACAGGAACCCCTGTCTGTTTTCTTTTATCACAGCTAGGAATGTTCAAACCTGCTCTAGCAAAGTGTTCCTCCACATTCTACAAATATTCTGTCTCCCTTTATTTTTCATCAGAAACCCTGTGCTAGAACCCGCAATTAATGAGAGAAAATGGCAAATACCTGAGTGCATTTCTGTGGCCCTTGGCCACTCTTCTATGTGTCCACAGAGGAGTATTCAGAGGACTCAGGTCTCTGCCTACTTTTTCTATTCGCTTGGGCAGAGAATGGAGCCCTGAAACAAATCTGGCTTACCAGGAGTTGTTTTCTTCTCCTTAAAATTGCCATTCTACCTCCAGGCTCTTTATGATGTGTTGCTCTGGGCATCACACCAAAAAAACTCCAAAAAACAAAAACATCCCCCCAAAAAAATAACAAACAAAAAAACAAACCCAAAACCACCATTGTAACTCCAGTTGCTTTCTGCAACTTTAGCTCTTTCTACTTTATCTCAAACTACAAGGTTGCCTAAATCTTATCTATTTTCTATGTTTTGAGGGAGGAAAAAAATATTTACCTATCCCATTCAGATTAAGTCCTGTTATTCTGACAATTTCAGATGGACACTATTACAGAGTTTTTCCTATTTTGTACAGAAAGTTCAGGTTTGGGTTTCCAATAGATTTCATATTCATGGGTGAAATCATACTTTCAAGTCAGTGGATAAGACCATCTGAGAAGTAGTACTAGATATTCCTGATTTAAGACCAGGCTATTCATCATTTCCAGTGACAAGAAAATACAGTATTTCAGTGTAAAATAAAAGCTGTATGTATAGAGAGAAGGTGGATTTAAATTGAAACATTTCCTAACTTCAAAGATACTGTCTTTACTTCAAAGTGTTTTTGAATTTGGACATGAAGACACTATGAACTATAAAACACTGGGGTTAAGACCCCAGCTCTGGAGTTTGTGACTGGCTTCTTGAACCTGCATGAAGTGTTTTTTCTTTTATTTTATTAGTAATTTTCTTTACCACACAGCTCTGTAGACTTTGTAATTTGGAAAACTGGGGGCTTAGTTTCTATTTTCAATAGATATTATTTTTTATTTTTGGTTTTGAGACCCGGATAATGGAGCAGACACATTTGAACCACAGCATCAAAATTTAAGGATTCAATGTACGTTTCCTCAGTATAGGATCCTGGTTAATTTCTTCATTTCTTTGTACAAGCAGTTTCCTCATTATTGAAGTGTTTTACTAAAAGGAAGTTTTACCTGCATTCCATTAGATGCTTCCTCATAATTTCCTCCTTTTCTCCTTTGGCAGAACTTTCTGGTTCCTAATTCTCCATAAAGTACATAGACACAGAACTAGAAACTCATCAAACGTATTTCAATTTTTCTTTCATTTTAGTGCTCATCAATAGTCATAAATCTTGATTTCCTTGGTCTCATGTCTCTCTTATGTTTTATGATAGACAAAGCTGTGTGATACCAGCTCAACAGAAACATCATAATGTTCAACCTTCCTGCATTTGTTTAATTCCTTTTGCGTTATTTACTATTAAATATCCTCTTCATTTGATTAGGATAGTTCTCGCTGGTTTGTTGTCTTCTGTCTTGTGCTTTTTGAAGCAAATCTCTAAGGGTACTTTAACTGTCATAGTTTAAGTTATGAGCATAAATTTCAAGTAGAAAATTTTGTTTCAAAAAACTTTAGTTAAAGTTTGTCATGCACACCTGTTTGGGGTTTTTTTATTGGTTTGGGTATTTCTTTATTCTCTGCCCGCATTGAGAAGATGATTGATGATGGGAAGATTTAAAAATGGATGCTGAGATTCTTTTCAATCTTGCAGCAACCCAGAAGGGTCTGCATTTTATCTTTCTAAGGGGATTTATTTGGAACAAGAATTTTTGAAGTACACCTTTGAAATTCCTTTCTGCAAAAAGAAAATAAAAAGTTTTGCCTTTTTAAGTATAAAAAGAGTTTTTTCTTCAACAGGCAGTCCCTAAAAACAGCAAGTTTTAGTTTGTGAAGAAATTTAATACAAATCTCAGAGCTGTCTCCTTGAAGTCTATGTTTATGCAAGCAGTAAAAAGAGGGCAGATTTCTTTCTGGAGCTGCAACCAGTTGAACTAAAATGCTGAAAATTGCCATTCAAGGAGCCCATGGCTTTTGCTGTGGAGGTAAATCAAGCAGATTAAGGTTAATAAACCTGCCAACAATTAAGGCCTTATCAGAAATAAAATCAGGGGATTATGAAGTAAGCTAAGTAAAGCCTCTCTCTGGTGAGCAACAGACTTATTTCTGCTATGGATTTCAAGGGAGGTTGTAAGCAAAGAGCTCTGGTTTAGGAGCCCACCCCGGGCACGAGCGGCCAGAGAGGCAACAGCGAGCCAGGAGCAGCCACTGCTCTGTGCCCTGTCCAGCCGCTCTGGATCACCTCATCCTCACACTCCAAACAGCAGCACCCCTGAAAGGAGCCTGCCTGGGACCAGGAGAAGAAAATATGAGCCCTTAACAAAGATGAATTAAAGCCAGGGCAATGATCTCATAACTTCAGTAGCTGCCTTGGGAATATGAAAGCAACCATACCTTGCTTCTTAGCCAGAACTGTGATCGTGCTGCTCTTTTTGCCAGAAATCTTTTTCTCCCTCCCTCGCTGTTATTTATATCCTAGAAGTCAGTTCCCTAAAAAAATAAAGGCTGTTATTAGATTTCCATGTACAGTACCAAGTTAGGTTTTAGCTTTTCTTGTTTGGATCAGTGAACTGCTTTACATTTACCACAGTATAATTATTCAGCTAAGCATGGAACCCATTGCTGCTTATGACAGTAGAATTTAAAATATAAAGCATTGGGACTCTTTTCAGAGGGATCCCTGAAGATGGCTATTCATTAGAGCAGATTCTCTGTGACTTCTGAGTAACTCTAGCAGGGCTGGTATTTAATATGGAGATACATTGAACCGTAATAGAATTAAATAGCCATTGAATCAGGATGATAGATAGGAAATAAAATCTGGTATTTCATAATATTTCAGGAACTCTGAACTGCTCTGCTGACTCTATACTACATATATATTCATATACAATTCAATTTAGAAAGCTAGAAATGCTGAATGGTTGTTGTCAGGTAATTTATCATGCTAGACAAATTCCTAGATGCAAATTTTTATCTTATGGAACATATTCTCAGCTGATGTAAATAAATCTTTTGCTTCCATTGAGTATTGATTCAGTTAATGTAAACCCCAGAAGAAACAGAAACATTCATTTCTCTCAAATACTTTACAATAATTGCTGATTTTTCAAAATTAAGAAATGTGTAAGAAGTAGAGCCCATACAATCAGACTAGCTGGATCATTTTCACTCCATTTATATTTTTAAATAAATTGTTTTACACAACTTCCATTGTTTCTTGCTTTACACACAGCTTCATTTTAGTAGTTTATTTTTCCAAAATATATCGACTATTTGATGAGTTTCATAAATTATTTTGTACACCAGACCAGACAAATAATTTTTCTTAGTCACCCTGCTCTAATTAGCACATTAGGAAGTGATGTTGTCAGGATTGTGAACACTGCAACGTAGGGGAAATGGCTACTGACATAATGCCTAGATGCATATATTGCAAATGCTCTTGTGTCTCTGTCCTCTAATTAAATATAGTCCTCAGGTCAGAATATGATTAGTTGTCAAGTGACAATTTAAGAGGCTAGAAGAACATGTTTGTGCTGAAACTAGATCAGGAGCTCTTCAGTGTTATTTGTAGTGCATGGACAGTGCTTTTAATGACTATTTGACAAGGCTTTCGCTGCAATTCAACGATAGCATTGCTGTGGATAATGTCCGAAGCTTCACAATGCAGGCTTAGTGTGTTATAAATTTGTGTTTAGCATATTGAAACAGAAAACCTTACATGAATACATGCACTGACAGAGTATCCACAGAGAAAACAAGTAAGGATTGTAAAAAGTTAAGCAAAATTGCCAGGAACAACTGGAGGTATGAGGTTTTGCCTTGCTTGTGTAACACAAAGCTCGGTGAAAACAGGAAAAAAAAATTGAAAGTTTTTTATTTATATTGCTTGGTTTTATAAGCATGACAAAATTATGTCTTATCATCTCTGAAAGATGTCATACATCTTGCTTTCTGAGTTGCTTTGGGGTTTTTTTCCCTTTCAAAAGTGTTTTCATTAGAAAGAAGACTATGACACTATTTTTAAGGAGAAAAAAAGCACACCTATGTAGTCTAGTGACCTTTTCACTTAGAGGAAACCAATATGTTACTTTTGCCTAATCCAAGTTTCACCAGGATGAAATTTAGAGTTTAATGTTAAACCAAGTTATATGCCATGAGTGTGTGACACAAAAGGAGAAACTCTAATCCCTTGATAGAAATTTTTGTTGGTTTTGTAGCAGCCAGGCATTGACAGGAAACAAACTAAGTCTCAGATAAGAAAATTTGTTGCCGGTTTCGGCTTTTTTTAGCCTTGATATAGATTGTTTAAGTATGTACATAGTATTTTGCTTGTGAGTATAAATGTCACACAAGGTGTATGAATGATATTTCTTTTTTATGTGGTTTACTGCAATGCTTTATGACTGTTACAGAGTTAATCAATACCAATGTCCAGATAATATGTTTTCCTCTGATCTGCAAGATTATATGCTTTGCTGGTTTGTTTTCTGCACAGCATGAGAGGTTGTCTTTGCAACCTTTTTAAAATCCACTCCACAGATTTTGAAATCCTAAGGATTTTTTCAGTTATTGCCAAGAAAAATAGAGCTTGATATTAGAGACACTTTTTATATAACTTCATCCCGAAAGTGAAAAATTAGGGGTGCCCAAATACAGAGCAATATCATCCAATTTATAGATTACAACAATGATTAGGTAAATCTTGGATTTGCATAGACATAGTATGGAAAAGCAGCAGCTCCATTGGGGCTGTTTTAATTGTACGTATATAAGGCTCCTCAGATCAGGTTGATTCACAGGATCAGGCAAGAGACTGAAACCTGTCTAACATCATATGAAAAAGTGTATGAATTCTAAACTTTGTGAACAAGTTTGTCAGAAGTCACTGGAGAGCTATGAATGGCAACATCTCCAAGACCTCACATATCTGCTATGCTCCTCCCATCTGGGATGTGAAAATTTTCTCTCATAGTAGTAGAGCTCTTCTTGCTAAGGTTACAGTAAGTTCAAAATGAAACCCTGAAACCTAGAAATTTTTTTTATATTTTTCCTTTGGTGCTCTATGCTCAAGAGGAAAAACAAAGAGTGCAGGATTCACCAGTTTTATACTCATCTTGGCTACTCATGACCAGAGCTTGTGACTTTTCTCATGAACAGTTTAAGCTACACATAGAAATATTTTTACACCAAGATTCTTTTAAGTGATGCATTTTCAAAACTCAAAATCCCTGGTCTGTGAGGGAGAAAACCCAGTATGTTTGTAGCCATTGATTGCTCTTTAGATATGTTCATTTACCAATTTCAAATATTGTTAGAGTTCCCCCTTTTAAAAATTGAGTTGATCTCTCCATTATCTGTGAAATCTTTCAGACTGAATGAACTTAATGTGTTTCCATATGCCAAGAGCAGTTTAGCAGATTCAGGTCTACAATAACAGCTGAATAACCTTCTCACTTTACTGTGGACAAGATGATACATGCTAGCTTTCCCCAAGGATATTTTCAGATCTGTGGCCTGACTCTCTATCTAAAACGTGTTTAGAGCAGAGAAAGGGCACTTGGGCTTTGGGCAGAGTTGCAGCAGAAGCGATGCTAATCCCTAACTCTGAGTGTACTGTCACCACTGAAGGTTAGCCAGAGAGAGCAGGAGGGGGCTTCTTCAAATTGGAGTTTAGAAGTATAGCAAGAAGGGTGTTTAAGAAGCCAGTGGTGTAATGGGAGCTGAGTACGTGTCCTACATTCATAGAAAACCCATTTTAGGTTCTAGGATGATTATCATTATTATTGTTATCATTATCTGCAGCTGAAGAAACTAGCTGTGCCAGAGGAACTATTGTGTTCATAGATCCTGGAAGTCATAGCGAATTTTTAATTCATTTCATGTTATGGTGATAGCATCAGCATCCTCAATTAGTTTATGAATATATATATATATAAGTGTAAGCAGAGATAGAATAATATCTAAAAGATTAAAGAGAGAAGGAGAGTGAAGAGATGAGATGATATATTATTTACCATACAGGACAAACTTGTAGAATAAGAATTCAATCCTTAGTACTTCGTGATAGCATATTATTCAACAGTGCTTCTAGACAGCAAGGGTTGATCTAAAATCTGTGAGGCAGAAATAAGCAGCAATATTTCACAGTTACAGCCCACTACATCCTTGGTTTATGTGCCTTTCTACACCTGTATGTTCCAACTTGCTGGCTGTTAGTGGGATTCTGAATGTTGCTGAGGGGCAATAGTTGATAATTTTTCTGATAAATATCTTTACATCAAAATTTCATACAGACCTAATTAAAACTACTGGTCACATTTTATATGTGGAGTACATTTATTTGTGGAATAAGTGTAACCAGTTTTTATAAACCGAATTGGGATTATAGATCAAAGAAAAGATTTTCCATGGCAAAGGAGTAGTTGCACAATTATTTTTGTATTTTATCATAACAGATATGTAGGACTGGCTCATCAAGTGATAAATGGTGCTCTGTCTTCACAACAGGCAACTGAAGCAGTGCCATTTTTAGATTTGGCCAGCATATATATATTTTTTTTATTGTAACTTATAAAGAAAATTAGGTTCTTAATCCATCATTCAACATGAAGAAAAGAAAAATGGAATATAGCATTACCTTGACCTTTATATCACTCTGGTAATAAAATTTCCTGAGCACTCATCCTGAGCACTCAACTTTCAGGAGTTCAGCAACCTGTTCAATAGCAGAGAAAGGGGCCAGACCCTCAAACCACAGTGTGTTCAGTGACTCCAACACACATAACATCCTCTCGTGTCCTGCACTGGCACTTCTGGAATTGATGCTTGTGAGTTTTCATTACCTTCATTAAAATAACATTATTATTTCCTTTTCATAGACCTAGCAAGACTCAAAAATGTCAAAGTTTAAAACCTAGTATTTGTTTCCTTGGCTTGACCCAAAAGACAGAAAAACTGTCCTGTTGTTTTGCAGCAGAGAAAGAAGTGCTGCTTGCACACTCAGTTGAGAAAGCCTTGCTTCTAAGGTGTACTTATCCTAAAATTCATGCCTTTAGAGGAGCTCTGTATTGTAATTTTTTGGGTGCTGTCCACCATATCAGGAAGTTTGGTGTGTTTTTCAAAAGATCAGTGGGAATTGCTTTTAAAGTGTTACTCATTGACAAAGTTTAGTGCACTGGCTGTATTGGAATGGCCAAGACAAGAGTTATGATGAGCTGTGTTTGCTACTCTACAAACACTCAGGCAGGAATGGCCAGGTAAGAAAGACTTAGGGCTTTGGGATAAGTACAGATGTTAAATGTACTGTTACAGGACACATTTGACCTGTAAATGCTGCTCCTCTTATTTACTCCTGATTTTGGAAAGGACCCATCATAATGTAACTGATTTGGTGACTCAGAAGTAAGACAGACTAGAGGTTAGGTGAAATTAAAAAATAATTTGGGGTATTCATATTCTGATGTGAAAAATTAGATGACCTTAAATATTAGCAAATAAGGGAAGCTTTTATACAGGAATCAGTGTAGGGTGCTTCCTGTCATCCATTCCCCACCTTGTGCATGCTGAACCTGCAGAGCCAACCACAACTTTTTCAAGGCTTCTTACCCCTTTAACACCAGTGAAGTTAAAAAGATATTCCATTTTTAGTACAAAACCACTTCTTCATATTTTTTATGTAAAATAGGACACAGAATTTTTTAGATGCTTTACAACCTGAGGATGAGAAAGTCTAGAGAGACATAACTGAAGATCATGAATATTTAAAAATAAAATGCTTGTGAAATCATTATTTGCCATCCTTCATGGGAGGCTGGTATAAACTGCCATAGCTCTGCTGAAGTCAGTCAGTGCCCTGAATTTCCTACCTAATAATGCACAGGATGTGCCTTGAAGCACCTGAACGGAAGAGTGGCAAGTTCCTCACACTCGAAGTTTATTTCTTTATCTCAATCATAAATTTAAAGGCTTATTTCCCCTTGGAGTTTACTGAGGAAGTATTTAATCACAGGACAACAGGGAGAACTAAAGCCAGTTAAGATGCCTGACATCTATTTCATAAAATATTTAGACAAAGTACATTAAGGAACAGATGACTTTGAAATGAATGGGAGCAGAGCACTAATGCAGTTGACTGCCTTTGACACAGTGTGTTCACTGAGGATGCTCTCTGAAGGAACTGCAGTGCTCTGGAGCTCAGTTGCATGCAGAACATCACATGTGTTTCTGCAGCTAAAGGAGCAGGACCTTATTTTAATTTCAGAGCACTTACTTCCTGGCAAATAGTATACACAGTATTCTATGTTGCATACACTGTGCTGAAACTTTCAAGTAAACAAGCAGAAAAATACTGAAGAGCTTTTAAAAAAACAGAATTGTTGTGTAGCTTTTTTTAAAAAAAAGTATAGGGAGTGGTCTGTATGTCAACATGTATAGTTTTTTGAATTTCCAGAGCTACTAATTGAGCTCGACTTTTCTGGTAAGATTAACTAAAGAAAAAGAAAACCCAGAAGAAATCAAAAAAAGCTGATGCTGTAACATGCATTAACCAGAATTAAAATATTTAAATGTTTAAAAGCAAATCAAAAGACATTGGCAGGTTCTAACTGTATTCTAGGAATGGAAAATTAATTATATTAATTTATACCTAGCTGCCTGTTGACCTCAGTTTAGGTTCCACATTGTTTTCTTGTTAAGATCTTAGAGACTTAGTTTACATTTTGACTCTGCATTTAATCACTTTTGGTTTAAGTTTCATTTGAATTCATGACAAAAAGGATTGATGAGAAGGACTGAAACAATCTGAGCTGCCTAATATTGTTACTGAAGCAAACAGCAAGACAGGACACCCATGAGCAATGTACCCTTGCCACAAAGCAGACTAATGGTATGCTGGGTGGAATTAGGAAAAAAATCACCAGCAAGTCAGAGGGGATGATCCTTCCCCTCTGCTCAGCACTGGTGGGACACATCCAGAGTACTGGGACAGTGCTGGGATCCCCAGCACAAGGGAGATGTGGTTATACTGGACTGAGCTCAAAAACTGTCAGGAGATTGGAGCCTCTGACATGGGAAGAAAAGCTGAGAGGAGCTGGGACTGTTCAGTCTGGAGCAGAGAAGGCTCAGAGGGAAGTTTATTAATGTGTACAAATACCTGAAAGCAGCGTGGACAGACCCAGGTTCTTCCCAGTGGCTCCCAGGATCCCTGAGGCAATGAGCACACACTGAAACACAGGGGGCTCCTGAACACCAGAAAATGCTGCACTCCTGTGAGGCTGAGCACTGGCACAGCTCACCCAGAGAGTTTGTGGACATTTCATCCTTGGAGATTTCAAAACCCGCCTGGACATGGGTCTGGTCCACTGGTTCTGGGTGACCATGCTTGAGCAGGAAGGTTGGACTTGATGACTTCACTGATTATGTGATCCTGCGATTCTCTTTGTTCCAAAGTACTTTTATAGCTGAAAAGGAAAAAATGTGACAGTGTAACTCCTTTTTTAGCTCAGGAAATACAGTATGGTGATTTGTGAGAAAAGAACACTGGTCATCCTATATCAGAAATTTTCATGTAAATGTAACAGGAATGTCATAAAGCACCTTGGTGTGAGCTAGGATTCTTGCTTGGTTTGTTGTTTTTTTTTTTCAATTTACCTCTCTTCTTTCCTCATCTTGTGTGATACCATTACTGGAACCTAGATACAGCCCCTCTTTTTTTAGGGAGGGAAAGAGTTTCCTGAAATGAAAATATTCTTTTTCTTCAGCCTTTCTGCTGTCCAAGGATGGGAAGAATTGGACCCAGGAACTTCAGAGCTGAGTGCTTCTATGTAGGCATGTGTCTGGTAAGGGATAGCCTCTTCCTATTGGTATCTGCCTTCTTCCTTGTGGGTAAAGAGTAGCTGCTCATCCAAAGACTGTGCTACTAAAGCTGCTGGCATATTTTCCTTTTCCACATGGGAGGATTGTGTCAATTACTTTCCCAGGCAGTATTTGATGCCTGAATGCAGTTTTCAGATTTCAAGACCTTAGTGCCGCATATGGTTTAAGTTGTAGGAATAATGTCATTTTACAGGATACAAACATTTCTGAACGGGGAGTCACACTCTTACATACTTTTAATTCATAAGTAAGGTGGCTTAGGGGAACACTGACCTAAGAAGTATTCGCTGGCTTTATGTGCCAAAAAAACAATTCAGAAATACTGAGCACCTTCTAATCTTTGTCAGACAAGGGCTTTCATCTCCTTTGAAATTCTGTGGAAACCTAAGAGCTAATTTGAACATTTTGTCTTCAAATGTTTTCCATAATATGGGGTTAAAAAGCATGCTTGCCCTTAGTCTTTGTGCTATATTGCTGAGTATGTTTTTTGGCCTTATGTCTGAAATTTAAAAAAACGCCAAACTTTTAAAGCTTGATCCCTCCCAAATGTTCCCTCCCATTCCCTCCCTCCCTTCTTTGCCCCACTGTGCCCTCTCACCATTTTTTTTCTCCTTTTTTTAGCTCTAATTGACATTTATGAATTTGATGGTCAAATGACAAGGTTTTTGAAAAAATTAGCTACTCAGCTATCAGGAGGATCACGTTTCTGCACAAATCACTGCCTCGGCATTCTCCCGTCATTTTAATGAGGCACATTCTTTTGAGCTGGCAAGTCACAATTCCACCACCCAGAGCCTCACTCTGAGGTATTTTTATAATGTCACAGTTTTTTGTTATAATCCT
This sequence comes from Eopsaltria australis, assembly GCA_034509425.1. NCBI lineage: Eukaryota > Metazoa > Chordata > Aves > Passeriformes > Petroicidae > Eopsaltria > Eopsaltria australis. Next base: position 8,086,282 of record JAVTVJ010000024.1, read on the forward strand.
TGCTAGCTGGCACCATTTGGCACATGCTTCCCTGCAGGCTATTTCTAATCCCATTACTGTGGAAGTGACTCAGTTTGTAGCTTTTTTAGCACATTTGAGGGAACATCTGAGAGACACTTTGGTCTCCATCAGAAATGGCTGTGTTTATCTAGAGTTTCCAGCTGTGTTTAGCTGAAATCCAGGGAGAAAATGCTGTTTTAAAGGTAAAGAGTAGATAAAGAAAATTTAAATGTTCACCTTGATAATTAGGAATGCAATGATAAAGAGTAGATAAAGAAAATTTAAATGTTCACCTTGATAATTAGGAATGCAATGATGGATGGAAAGCTGCCAGGAGAGTTTCATATTTTTCAAATAGAAGTATAGATCAGAATGAATCAATTGTTTGGCTTTTTAAATTCCCACTACTTATTCAGGAAAAAAAGAGAAATGGACTGTAATTTACATCTAAATTCTCCTGCTGCTGCTAATTAAAAGTAGGTTTTTTTTCTTCTTTAGAAACACCTAAAGTGTGCTTGTTACCACAGAATTGTTGTTAAACTTTATTCTCTTAATTCGTCAAGCTAATTCATAATGAACTACCTTAGTGAGAACTTTGGAACGATAAAGGATTTAAGACTGTAGGGAAATAGTTCATTTCTAATTTTAAAGAAAATACAAACAGCTGGCTCCAGCTGAAGGTGCAGTTATTCTGGGCTTCTGTTTTGCATGTGGCCATTAGCATATGATTTGGGAAAGAATATAAAAACAGAATGATTTTTCCTGTGCCATAACCTTCTGATTTTGGAAGCTACAACCTCTTCTGAAGCAGAGGTTCATATTTGAAGTGGAGGTATCCATATTTGTGTTTTACACAGTTCACAAACCTTTCTGTGAATTCCTTTAACTGCTTTCGAACACATTAAGTTTCTGACATATACATCCTGTGCTAAAAGGTTCCACAGCTTAATTACCTACCCTGTGGCAAAAAAACCTGTCCTTGCTCTTTTTCAGACAGCTCTGTGATAACTTAAGTTGATGCCTCTGGTTGTTGCATTCTGAGGAAGATAAAATCTTTCATATTTATTCGCCATAAATTTTATCAGTTTCTATCACATTATGCCAATACAACCAGAGGTCTTGCTCTTTCCCCCAGTTATCTCTTTCCGAAAAGTGTTAAAATAAAAAAAAAAAAAAAAAAAACTTTGTAACTTCTTTATCCTTTTATTTAGCCCTTCTTTCTATTTCTTGCATTAGTTCTGTGTTCTTTTCCTTAACTGGGCCACCAGAGCAATATGCAGCATTCAAAAGTCATATGTTTAAGAGATTTATCCATTGCTATGAACTTTTTATTTATTCTTTATTTGTTCTCTATTCCCCTGATATTAACTGTCTTTCGGACGGCAGCTGAAAATTAAATTGATAAGTATGGCCAAATATCCACAAGATCTTCAAAACCTCTTTTTTGGGAGGTGGAAACTTGGTGTTTTCCCCGCACGTTTCTATCACATTTAGAAGTATATCACCTAGGCATCCAGTATCATGAGAATATTTTTTGACTCTTGAAAGTCCATTTCAGTTTCAGTCCACCATTAATAAGAACCAGTTTGTTCATCTCCATATCTGCTCTCCTTTACAGATTAATTATGAGCATGCTGAACATTAAGATGCCTTTACATAACAGCTCTGCAGGACTCTTTCATTAGTGAACTTATCCTCAAAGTAAATAGGGCTATTTTGTTTCTTGTTCTTAAACCTCTATTAGCCCATGACCTGGTCACACCTCCTATCTCTTTTGTAGCTTATTTTCTAGTGGAATTTTTAGTGAGGGACTTTGTCAAAAGTGATGTGGAAATCCATGGGCTCTGTATTGCCCTCATCACACTCATCTATTCACAGTTACTTTCCCCAAAGAATTCTAGCAGATTTTTACAGATTTATTCCCTTCCATAAAAGCTGGTGGTTATTGTGTCCCTAATAGATTAAAGTTATCTTTTCATCCAGTAAGTGTAATCTTTTCCAATGCTTTTTATTGATCTCCCTGGTATGGAAATAAGAACATGTACGATGTTCAGGCATTGCTAAAGCCCTGCTCAAGATCTGCTGTTACTTCCCCATTCTTCTTGAATCTGGCACAGGGAATAAGCAGAGGGGCTGTGGAAGAGGGACACAGCACTGCAGGTGACCGGGAGATAGATGGGGCTTCTCTGAGACCCCAGAGAGAAGGGGAGCCTCAGTCCCCAGGGGTACCCAAGGGGAAGCAGGCAGGTTTTGTGATTGTGGGGCTGTGAAGTAGGGATCCAACCCCTGACTGTAAAGGCTGGAGGACTTTGGCCACAGAAGGAAGATCAGATCAGCACCTGAGATGCAGAGGAAGCAGCAGGACCTGCATGCAGCCAAGAGCCTGAGCCGCAGAGCAGCACGGGGAGAAATGACGAAGCATCAGGGTGGGGGACTCCCTGAGGCAGAGGATGGGGGGCCTGCTGAGCTGAGTTGCTGCTCAGGAAGGATTGCTGCTTGCTGGGAGCTCAAAGCCTGGACATGGTGGAGAGAAGGCTGAGGTTCATCCATCCCTTGGATGGTTCGCCCATGGCCAGGGCAGACCCAAGGCATGTCAACTGTGATCTGTTTGGGGGAGAGGGTGTAGGGCAAGGGATCTGGGGGTTGGATTTTCCACCCTGTCCCTGAGAGGGAAGGCTTGAGGAGGGGAGTGAATGCAACCCCCAGGTCAACACTTAATGGGCAGCTGAACTTCACAGCAGCAGCTTGGCTTTAGCAACCACAGGACCCTTCTGAGAGCCACCAGGAGTTGATGCCTCCCCAACCTGACAGCTCTCCACGCTGAGGCAGCTGACTTAGGGAATGAGAGCAGAGAAGTGGATGTTGTTTATCTGGACTTTACTGAGGCTTTTGACACAGATCACTGAGTGATCTCCAGAGGTGCTTTCATCACTCAGCCATTCTGTGTGAGACTGTGATTTTAAAAGTGGTGAAATGCATCACACAGGAGTTTTAAAGTTCCCTTTGAAATTGTCGATGAGCACCATTGAGTCCTACAACTAATTCTTTTGTTTTCCATTTTAGCTAAAGCCACTTTTATTGACACTTCTGTTTGAGACCATTTATTCAAATTTTCCTATATTAAGAAAGATGCAATTGTGAAAATCTGGGTTTTTTCTGTTGCAAAGGGCACAAAGAGGCTATTTAATTTTTTTTCTGTCACCTCTCAACCTTACAGGCCCTTGCCAGCTTACTGCTCCTGATGTACTAGAACAGGCTTTTATAGGCATTTTTTATGAGCTTAGCAAATTATTTCTCAAAATCTTTTGGGTCTGCATTCTTTGTTTTCCTTGCTTTGGATTCCTTTGCTCTTAATTCAGAAGCATGTCTTACTTTTACTAGGCACTTTGTTTGGTTATTCTAGGTTTTTCTTTGGATTAGATTTTGGGGTTTGATTTTTTGTGGTGGGTTTTCATAGACTGATTTTAGTGCACCCTGAACTCATAATGTGCTGTTTTCGCATAGACTCCATGCTCTTTAAAGGGTCTTGTCTAATTAGCACTTTTCAATTTAATTTTAACAAGATTCTTTATTCTTTTTTCCTTCAAATTCTTTGAATTTTAACCTACTATTGTGATTTTTTTGCTAGCTCACTTTTTTAAAGATAGCTGTAGCTGGAGTATTTCAGAGTATTACTTCAATAACTTCATCTTGAGCCACAGGCACTCTGCCTTGCTCAGAACTACAAAATTTGTTTTTCCCTTTGTGGTTTCTCTAACCAGTTCTCTTAGAGGCAATCACCTTGGATACAATTTTAAGTTCTCTGCCACCACCTCTTGTGACGATTACCAGGTTTTTTGGGGCTATTTTCTCAATATTGCCATGAGATTGAGGCACGGCCGTACACATGGTCCCACATGTGTTAGCAGAAGCAGGGTCAGAGAATGTTATCATGCATGTCCAAACAGCTGCCATCTTGCTTAACAGCTCAGATGCTGCCTTCCTGAAAAAATAATGCAAATTTTAAAGCCTGATAAAAGATATCTTTTCACCTTAAATTTATGGAGAATGTTCTTATTTTTAATGAGCTCTAGTTTACACCAGATTGTGGATCATCCCTTTAATTCTGCCATCACATTACTTGAGCAGAGACAAGTGCTGCTTTGAAGTGTCATTGTGCTGCTGAAAATCTGACATTCAGAGCTGAGTGCAAGATGTAGCACTAAGAAAGTGGAAGATGTAGGCTCCCAGACAAGGACGTTTCTCTGAATTTTAATACACACCTGTATTTATTCTTTCAGTCCCTCTGATTCAAACATCACAATGTCTGTTTTGCATCAGAGAAATAAAGTCTTCTTTCATTTACAAGTTTCACATGGAAAGTCAAAAGTAGGTCAGAAGACAACTTAATGTTGTGTTGGTTTTTTTTCCACCAGTAAAAAGGAGTGAAAGAACCACTGTTTATGATCAATATGGTGCCATTCCCTTTTGTGTTAAAAGCTGACTGTTGCTCTCTGCGTTGACTCTGCACAGCATGTTCTGTTACTTTAAAAGCCAAAACTTTAATTACTGGATAGAAAACCTGGGAGGTTACCAAGACATGCATTATTTGGAACTTGCCTAAGGATGGAAGGCAAAGAAATGAAAGTTGTTTTAAAGAAAGAATAAGAATAAACAGACATTTAGATCATGCTAGGGCAACAATACCCTGATTCTCTATTTTATACTAAAAAAATGATGCAGAGACATAAAATAAAGGGATGAAAAGTGGCCTGGTTGCACTATTATATAACCTTAAAAGAATAATTTTTAAAAAACTAATGACATTGCAATGGAAAAGTTCCTACTGCATAAGAAAATTTGTTTGTACCTTAATGCATACTAAAGGGTGCATTGTTGAAAAACAATTAAATCTAATTGCTCAAACGCAGGAGTCTGGCAAAGTGAGGGTTATAGTGTTAGTATGATTAATAGAGCCTTTTAATTAAAGAAACCCAAGGAACTGCACACCTTTGCAAAAGTTTCCAAGTGGAAAGGAAAAGTACAGGTTTTCAGTAGTGTTTTCCTGGTGTGATCATTTACAACATTTTGGTGTGAGTCAAAATGAAAGGCTCAGAATTTGCAAACTGATATTATTGATCAGTGCATACCATTATCTCATGGGATCCTCAATAAAAACTACCAAAGTTTCAGTTTATGCTTGGAGTATTCTAAATTAGATTAAAGAGAATAAATAGGTATTTGCAGGAATTGTGAGATGATCTCTCCCCTTGGATTAGAATAGAATGAAATCAGAATGGAATCATAAACCTTTCAGATTATCCAGTCCTGCTCTAGCTACAATTGTAGCACTTCTCTTCCTTGTTGTCATGATTACTATATCATGGTTTTGTAAATATATTGTAATACAGCTCTCACTTTAACTTAGAAAGACAAGTAACTGTGGTAATTTACAGCTGCAGGATCACTCCATCCTCTGTTGTCTTGGAGTGAACTTTTTAAGACAAACTAAAAACCATAGTCATGCCACACTGTGCATCAGAAAACGGAGAAGACAGCATTAATTTTCATTTATTCTGAGACTTTTTGTAGACAGCATGGAAAGGTTTACAGACTTGGTCTTTTACTGGTAGTAATTATTCCACATAGGTCATTAGCATTGATGAATCTAAACATGATATCTAATGGCACATTTCATCAGTACTTAGGAGTCTAAATTTTATATTTAATGGCAGCAAGTTTCAGATTTGGGAGACTTAATTCCAGGTTCTAATTCATAAAATTGGCAGTTGTCACAATGATTTGTGGCACTTGGTGATTCCAATTATAGAGACCTAAAGCTCTCTTCTCCCTCTGGAAATCCATGTGTGACTACCCCAGCCCATCTCCCTTGTGTTCTGTGAGTAACAACTGGAACTGCCTTCACAGGACTCCTTTATTGACTCAGGGAGCATTAGATTAATTCCTCTTTCTATTTTCTTAAATCCTTATCTGTGTTTGTGTAAATTATTTTGGGGAATATTAAATTATTGACATAAGGAGTGATGTGCATTAATATAGTTTACCTAATGACTGGAGTTAACTGCCATTAGGTAAAAACCCATTTACTTAATGGTGCTTTGTTTTTATTTTTATTTTAGTATTGTTGTCTAGAAAATAGCTTTTTTAAATTATTATCCTGAAGAGCTTAACATGTGAAGAGACTGAAGTGCGTAAGCATTCTGGGGAGAAACCTATTGGTAATTAATACACTTCATAGTTTTCCTTTCCAAGACACTTAACCTAATGACTATAGAGATAAGGCAAAAAATGTACTGTAATATTCCACTGTCTTCTGCTTTATGTTTTGAACTGCTTACCTATATATAGTGTTCTGTAGGCTGAGTTGATATTGATTTCAAGAAAAATATACTTGTGATAACATACACTGTTTAATGTTAGCGCTGTCTTTTGTCAGTCTCATCTGCAGGAAATAGAACAAGAATCAATCAAGCAAAGTGCCTGGCTCCCAAAGTTTCTGTGCTAGTACCAGGACCAAATTTCTTAACTGTAAACTAAAATAAATTAAATTATGAAAAAAATAAAAATTACCTGATTTCCATTCAGGATATCATGGCTTCAGATATACTTCTGTCTTTCAAATAGACTTGTGTTTAACAAACTTGTTCTTCGTATTAACAGTAGAAACAATGTAAATATTTCCTTGTTTATTTTAAAATAGAAAAGAAACTATTTTAAATGGGAAATCTTTAATGAATTATACATTTATAGTTATATTTGATCCATTTGACAATATTAGAGTATATTAAGAATGGCAGACATGCCATGTTATCATACCTTGTTCATTTTCAGATAGAGCTTTAAAAACAAATGTTTAAAAGAAAAATTGCTTGCAATCCCTAAGTAGGAAGTGCTTCAGAAGGTTCTGGTTTTGTGTCAGTGTTGCACAGGCTTCAGTTCAGGGGTCTGTTTGTGTTGTGAACAGGAGTGAAAGTAGAAATATTCATGGTACCTCTGTTGCCAGAGTTAGGGCTGGCAGTTTGTCTTTCCTAGTGTTTTCATTACATTCTTGTTAGATTTATAAATGTTCAATCCTGTTTGCTTTAAAAATTTATATTATGATATTTCCAGGAAGTGAGGTGACTATGCCTGACATTAAAATTTGGGAAATATGAGTGACATTTCTACGTTATCAGGAAATTATTTCTACAAGACCCTTGAAAGAGAGGGTTAGTGGAAAAGATGCAAAATTAGTTTCAGCTGTGAATATACTGATGAATGTTGTTTACAGGTTTACAAGCTTATCACAAGTACAAGCAGAGATAACGTGGATTTAATATGAATTGTTGAAAGCAGGCATGACCTAGTGCACATTAACGTAAGCAGCAATTCAGGCTTTCTGCTTGTAGGAAAATATTGCATGAGGTGAGGACTGTACACATCCATTTTGGAAACAAGTATGAAAACTTGCCAAACAATGTTGCACCCAAATCAGACACTGATAAAACTCCTCCAAAGTTTATAATTTGATTTCGTGTATTACTACCAAATGATATTCACTTTGTTTACTTTACCCATCTAAGATTTCTAAACAAGTCTGTTTTCCTTTGCCCTCCAACTTAAGTTTCTGTTATGAATGTTTCAGCACAGGAGATATTAAAAAAAAAAGGAAAAATCAACAGATTATTAAGGGGTGTGATTCCTCTTTTCCTAAAAGACTTCTAATAGTGAAATTGTAGAAAATAATGAGTTAAGAATCCTGACTATGACTTTTATTAAAAACATCCATTTTTAGTGAATAAACATGTGTTTATACATAGTTCGCCACAACTATAAATAAAGCTTTACGCAAAATACAGTTCATATGTTATTCTCAAGAAAATAATAGATGTAAAAATGTGTATTTTATACCATATGTAAGAAATTAATTATTAATGTGACCTGAATATATAATATGTTAGTTTGATATAGCAGCAGATTATATTAGTCTTTTTGCCTAAAGTCTCATGCTATGAAAATGCAAGAAAGGTTTTCAAGATGTCTGTAGCCCAACTTTTACATGGGGAAGCCTGAGGCTGTCATTACCACATGTTTTGTCACTGCAGCAGAAGAGGTTTTTGTAACCCAGGTTTTCAGGAAACAGTAAGGAATACTTTTACCACTGACTTAAAGAGGAATGAGGAAATGTTCTGAAATGTTACTTTGTGTACATTAGAAGAACAGACTCTGCACTAATCTGCTCATTGTCAGAGGACAGCAAGGAAATGTGAACAGTTATTTTGGAAACATGAACTGGGCATCTGACATCTGAAGTAAAAATTATGGTCCAAAAAACCAGCTCAGATGTTGAGACGAAATGTTTAGAGCTGTCTAATCTTCCTGAGAAGCTCTCTTTTAAGTTTCTTTTAAGTTCTTGTCAGTTAATAAGTTAAATGTCATGTGGCAGGCTTAGAACTGATATGGTCTCTGTTTCTGCAAAACTGTCAGAAACTACACAGATTCATACCTAAATACCCATCCAGGCTGTAAACTCTGAACATTTCTGGAACATGTCAGATGAAAGTAGTCTCTTAAAAAAATGTTTATGAGATATTTATTTTAAATAATTTTTAAATGTTTTGTTTTAGAACTAGGTTAAAATGCCTTTAGAGTGAAGCCACTGTTACACAGTCCTTAACTTCTATATCAGTAACTTAATTGTTAGTCTGTTTTACTAATGAAATGTAAAGGTTTGGTTTTGCTTTCAGTTAAAACTCTTGTCTCATTCTGGAAATGTGATCTATCCAGAGTAATAAGGTTTTCAAGATGGGTGCTCTCCAAAATTAGGTAGAAAAACAGTCTCTCAGGACTTATGTGTCCTGAAGGAGACCAAGTGAAAGGGATGTGATTCTTTAGCTTATCAGATTTTTCACGTTCATCAGAGGTTCGTCATTTCATTCTAGATCTCAAGTTTGCTTCTGTTTTCACCAATTCAGAAAGTAAACCTAAGAGGCAGGACTCATTTCCTTGTTATTCACCATAACCAGCAGGAAAATAATGTCTCTCCCTGTCTTGTGGAGCATTTTTCATTCCCTAGGCTCAGTACCCTCATCTCTCAAGGGCAATTATCTTTGCCTTAGAAAGTCCAAAATGTTCATGTTCTGGGACGAAAGAAGAGAGATTCTTGAAAAGGTCCATGCCCAGGATTACTACAGAGTTGCTCAGACTTTGTGGAGGGGTGGGGTTGCCAGCCCCAAACAGCAGTGCTATGGTTCTGCTGAGAGCTCTTTGATTCTTTTCTCTGAGGTGTCACCTCCTCACAGTGTCCACAGAATCACAGAATGGCCTGGGTTGGAAGGGACCTTAAAGGTGATTTTGTTCCAACCCGCTTGCCATGGGCAGGGGCACCTTCTGCCAGACCAGGTTGCTCAGAGCTCCATCCAACCTGGCCTTGGACATTTCCAGGGATGGGGCAGCCACGGCTTCCCTGGGCAGCCTGTGCCAGGGACTCACCACCCTCACAGTAAAGAAGTTTTTCCTAATTTTTTTCCATAATGGGGTGCATGCAGCCAGCACAATGAAGAACAGAAGCAAGTATGTCCAGCTGTTTTCCCAGAATGTATGGCAGAGGAATGCAAGCTTCCTGAGTTTCCCTGGTAAATCTGTGTCTCTTACACAGTGACTGGATGCCAACCCTAGGGTTTGGCTTCACATCGAGTTGCAGACTCTTAAAATTTTGGCTGTTTCAGTGGTCTGTGTAGAACTATGATTACAACTACAGATTTCTGAGCCCCAGGGGGAGATGCTCTGGCAACGGGGTTACTCTACTCCATTTACTGTACTGCTTTATGCTTTAGAGCCTGTATTTTTATTTCTCTGTGACCACATCTTGACTTTGTACAGAAATTATGTGCCCTAAATTTTTCATGCAGTAGATGGAATCGTTTCCCTTTGATGAGTATTTAAAGGCTACAGCTGTCCTAGATATGTCTTAAGTAGGAGACTGGTTCAGAGGAAATACAATGCAGCCACTGCCAATTTCAGAGATCCTAATGTCAAGTAAGAAGGAGTTAATGTGGACTTAAATATATCTGAAAGCAAACACACTTAATGATAATGACAAGTACTTATGCAAATGAACTGCTAATACTCATCCAGCCAGAGGTGATTAAGTCTTTCAGGCCAACTGGAGATTTCACCCAGCAGGGACTACGTGGTAAAAGACAAAGGTTTAAATAACTTGAGGGGTTATAGCTCTAGCGCTGCACTTAAGTCACATTTCTCTGAATTATCCTTCCTTTAATGCCTCTTCCCTTCCCCCAGGAAGGAGGTCACAACTTCAGTTACCTTGTAAATCTTTTAACCTGTACATTTTAAGGCCTGTAAGAGCACTGTAACCTATCCCAGAGTGATATGCTGGTATTAAATAGACTGGAATAATGAACGGACCTAAGGGATAATCTAGTCTGATACTTAATTATGTAGACTAGGATCAAGGGAGAGGAATGGAGGAATTACATCTGTCTCTCACTCCTATGGCGTGTGTCCACAGAAAACAGGTATTGATACATTTCTGTTAAAAGCCTTGCAAAGGCATCACAGGCTGGAGTGAAATTTAGGTCTGTGTAATATGGTGAAAAGAGGTCTTCAAGCAAAATGAACCACCTTATCTGAAACAGAGAAAAGGAAAATTATTAGCTAGTGGAATCCTGTTGTAATAGTTCTTTTTTTTATTTCCAGTACTTCACTTAGTGTATCATGTTTACATAGTGTTATCATATAGTTAGATGCTATTGGAAGCCATTTGTATCATATTTGATTGCTGAAAAAATCTGTTCTTCCCTGAAGGGGAAGGTACAAAGGCATCTGTAAAGACAAAGTAGCACATTTAGTAATTAAATGTTGGTCTAAGAAAAGAGGTTGGATATTTTTGCAGATATCTAAGGCAGAATTGGTTTGTAACAAGAATACATCCTCTTCAAACATGTTTGTTTATATAAAAACATATACATGTATTTAATATAAATTATCCAAGTTCTGCTTGTCATTGAAGGCTATTTTACTAAATATACTTTCCAGTCAGGAAGAAGTTGAGTGCATGGTACATACAACTACTTAAACTTTTTACTCAGAATTATTATCTGGTTTGTGCTATTGTGACCAGTATTTCAGGAAAAAATAGTTGTACAGGCTTATGACTCAACAGCTTCAGGAAAAAGACAGTAGTTAACAGGTGTTATCAATCAGTCCTCAATCTGGTCTTCATAGCTGGGAGAAGAGGATCCAGCTGTCTGAGGTTTTCTGATTAAAAATTCCTTCTTAATAATCTCCCAGTCTTTTGCTTGTGCCCACACATGTTTTATACTTTTCAGTGGGCTTGGGGAAATGAATGGATTAGTAGTATCATGCGTCTGAGTCAGCAAGTTAATTAAAGTCTGCATGTATAAAATGGAACAATGAATTATTTAGTGGATAACAAACATGATCTAAAATTCCATTTACTCACATTTCAGGTCAATTTTTAGTTTCAGAATCCATATATCAAAACCGAACACTTTTGCATATTGCTAAAAGTAAATGTTTGCCAACAACATGCTTGCTAAAGTTTCAACTGGAAGTCTGTTGAGGGATTTGTGACTTTACATTTGGGATGTTTGTTTTTCTTCCTATTCCCCATCCCCAGAGAAATTTCAGGCAGTGGTGAGAAGAGAACTGTTTGCCTGAAGATCAGCTCTAAACATAAGGCAGGTTATAGATTTGCACCCAAATTGCATACCATGCCTTGTTTGGAGTATCTCTGCTCAGGCTTTGCTATGACTTTATAATGAACCATCTGAAACTACAGAGATAAAAGCCCTGATCCAAATCAACATCTGAGTTTCACAATACAAAATACATATACACTCACTCACACATCCTTTGCTTGTTTTTCAAACATCTCATTAAGGCAATTTGGTGGGTTTCTTCTGTGCAGTACCCTACAGCAGAAATGTTTCTGTTGATTTCACTGGGACTTTGGCAATGTCCTAATAAACCTAGGCAGAATATTTTCCTACAAAGGGATTTAATTTCTGGCTATTTAGAAAGTACTATGGACTGTTTTTTCTTGCAACACATCCTTTTCTGCACCTTTATCGTCATTCTCGGTATGAAAGGCCTTGTAAATCTGTAGCACTGACTTTCAGCAGCGCATTTAATATATGGTCTTAATTAGAAACAACTCCTCAATGTCTCTTTTATTTAGAGCCAAAAGAGGCCATTCTATTGTTCACAATGACTGGCATCCACTTGGTGTAGGAGAGTGAAATATCTACTTTGTCAATTCGGTTTATGCAATGTAGTAACTATTTTAATAACTGAAATCAGTGGTAGATCTTTATAAAGTACCTGACTGATGCAAGCAGATTTTCAATGAGACATTATTTAAAGAAACATCATGAATTGTCAAAGACTGACAAGGCCATAATATTTTTTATTCTTGCCCACAAAGTTTTCTAAGGATTGAGATTCAAAATTTTGACAGGATTCAAGAGGCCTGGTTTTCTGAATGTTTTGAGTTTTCATACCTAAAAGCTTTACTTCTTCAAAACATTTTAAGCTCTGCACTTGCTTCTCCTTTCTGAACCTTTTCTAGTCAAGCTCCTACCCAAGAATGGCAAAAGACTTTTTCAGAAGCAGAATTCCACTTAAAAGGTAATTGTTTCTGGATTATTAAGTGCTTCAGAATTCAATTTTTAATCCCAAATGAGAATGCTGGGGAAGTTCATGTGCATCTTCCTTATTTTTCTATCCTAGGAACAATATATCAACCTTGGACAGAAATTTATAGAATTCTACATCCCTGCTATTTGACACTGAAGCAAAAGTCAGAAATAAAACATCATTTTGAGAATAGTGGTATCTCCTTTTCTTCCCATATTTCCTCTCCCAAACCATTCTAGAAATGGATCATTTTTGCTGAAAGAGATCATTATCTAGATTTTGGGTTTTTCATTTTTATGATCAACCCTTATTGAGTCATACCTATCATACTCTAAAAGAATTCAAAATACTCCTAATAATGATAGTAAGCAAGAAAAATCTTTTTCTGAGATTAGAATTTAAAACATTTCTTTAAATTTACTATAGCTTATATAATAAAAGAGACTAGCTCATAGAACACGTGAATATCAAGCTTTATTTTTACCAATTTATATTTGACAATTTATTTTCCTGCTCATTATACAGGAAAAAATGAGTGTAGGCTGAGTCAAACTTTCATAAGGTGGTGGAGTTTTTGTCAGCTTTTATTCCTCCAGAGGAAGTATCTGGGGGAAATGGATAATTACAATGCCAATTTTTATTATCAAAATAATGTGCAAAATTTATGACCTGATAAATCTGTCCTTGGATGGAGATTCTCATTTTGATAATCCCCCTAAAATGAGTAATAAAGCACCTCTGATAGTAATAAACCATTTTTCTTTGACATTTCATGATAAGTGTAACAACAAATAAAGGAGGAACTTCAAAGACTGCTTACTTCAAAAGCTCTATAAAGTCCATTTGAATAAAATCCATGACTTTCATAAAAGTGGTGTTGAAAATGTCATGAATTAAATTAATGGTCTACATCTCCTTGCTTCATATTGTCTGTATTTTAATCATAATTTATTCTTCCGCACATCCTGCATGTTGTTGATTGAAGGAAATATTAAATCCAGCTGAGCTTTAAGCAATTTTAAAAGGAATGACTGAATATAATTATACTTGTTAATAGTCTTGAATCTGCTTTTTTTTATTTGCTGCTGTCTGTCATATAACAGATCCATAAGCTTTGCTTTTTATAACTATCATTAATCTTTCACAAAGATTCAGAAAATATCCATTCTGTAGCTATATTTTGTTAGCTTTCTTACTATAGCCTTGTTTAAATGTTCTTAGTGTACCAGGAAAGTGAATCACTCAGATTTGATCAACTTCTGGGAAAAAAAATGAATCAACTTTTCCTAATAAAACAAAATAAGTTTTTGATGTTCCAGTTACAAGGAAAAGCTCATTTGAGAAATGGTTGAGATAAATCTGAAACTAATAATTTTAGAACATGAGGTTTTTTGACAGTTGTGGCGAGAAATGACAATGTAGACCACAGTTTCCAGCTCATTATTGTTCTTTTGCATCACATTTTTTGTGTATTATGGGACTTTTTTTGGTAGTGTCTGTTACACTCAGAAGAAAATTCAGGTGTCATAGATTATCCTGAGTTGGAAGGGATCCACATGGGCTGTTGAAATCCAATTCCTGGCCCTGCACAGGACACCCCAAAAATCCCACCATGTGCTTGAGGGCAATGTCCAAACACTCCTTGAGCTCTGTCAGGCTTGGTGCTGTGACCATTCCCTGGGGAGCCTGTTCCAATGCCCAACCACCCTCTGGGGGAAGAACCTTTTTCTAATATCCAGCTCAAATCTCCCATAACACAGCTTCAGGCCATTCCCTCAGGTCCTGTCACTGCTCACCAGAGGTAAGAGATCAGTGCCTGCCTCTCCACTTCCTCTCCTGATGGTGCTGAAGACCACAATGAGACCCCTTCTCACACCCTTTCCCTCAAGTCCCTTCACCTTCTTTGTGGCCTTCCTTTGGATACTTTCTGATAGCTCTATAACATCCTTGTACTGTGGCACCCAATACTGTATTTCTTCCCCCCCCCATGGTGGAATTTCTTTTGGTTAGATTGAGTGTAGGGTGACATAAAGCAATGGGTTGGTGTAAATCAGAGGCACACATAAAAGGTCTATTGGTGTAGGTATACAGATCATCATGGGTTTGCCTTTCCTTCCAAACTATGAATGTCATGGTTTCTGTCTTGGTCACTCATGCACTATATTGAAGGAAAGGTGATACTGACAATCATGGAAAGAGATTTTAAGTGAGTTTTGTTGCATTGTAGCATCATGCACAGCATCAGTTGCAGATTTTGCCCTAAGAAATAGCAGCAATAGTGACCTGTTGCTGACACTGGCCAGCCTACAGGTGCTGAGCTATCTAATGATAGTTTATGTAAAATTAATCCAAGGGATACTTTCTCTCTGTTGTGATTCCAGCAAAGACAAGGCTTTGTCTGATTTCTTTGCTCAATTCTGGCTGGCATGAGATTTCCTCTAAGAAACCATTGGTCCTTGTGGGCCTTGTCTGTACCAAACTTCATGCATTACCATTCCTGCCCTTTCTCTAAATAGTGTTAAGCCCCTTTCCCAAGGAAAGAATCTTACACGAGCTGTGTAAGATTGTCAGAATGCAGCCCTTTCTCTCTATCCATGTCCAGGTTCCATTAATTTTCCCTGTCAGTCCCATTTAACAGAGAAAGAAAAATTTTAAAGAAATGCATGTTTTGGAGCTCAGTGTGTTCATATATATCCATGTGGTCAAAGATTTATCTTAAAAACTTGCATTTCTGTAAGAAAAGCATCTGAGCAGTTGGTAGACCTCCAGTGAAGAGGGGTAATAGTGGGAACATTTGTTGGTGCCCTGAGGAATAAAGGGATCAAAAGGGTCCTTCCAGGGAAAAGGCCCTTTCCTTGGAATACTCGATCTCTCATGTGCTGGAAAGTGGCACCACACACCATGACTGCCAGGGAACCAGTTTTCTCCCTGTCACGTTCCTCCAGCATCTTCACTGATCATTAAATTTTCTTTGCCTTTCTGTAAGAGTAACAGCTAGAGCTATGATGAATCCTAGAGGTCCCAGTGAGCTCCACTGGGATGTGGGCAGCACAAGCAGGGAGGTGGAGCAGCTTCCTCAGGCTCTTGGCTGAAGTGAATGAACCACCAAGACTGACTCACTGCAGCACCAGGATCACTGTTTTCTGCTGCCACTGAAAAGTAGGTTTGGTGGTGCTCTCATAAATGGTGCTACTTTACTTTCTGGAGCTGGAGTACCACTGGTTGTGTGATCTACCAGGGGATTTATGGGAGATCTGCATTATATTTCGTTATATATCCACCTCTGTTTTTTGGTGTTATATGTTTGTTGTTTTGTTGAGGGATTTAGTGTGTGTGTGTGTGTGTGTGTGTGTGTAGGATGCATTCCTGTACATATCACAATTTTTTATAATCAGCTTCCCATTCTGTCCTGTTGTTTTCCATGTATTTTCTTCTTGCATGTCATCACAGGTAGTGATGGTGTTTTTCTTTGTCAAATCTTGGTTTTATCTAAATTATAAAAGTGGAAAGAAAACCTCAGTTACATAACAGTGCTAGGACACAGTGCATCAAAACTAGTGCTGTGTTATTTTTCAATAGCAGATAAGTTTTCTCACTAAAACTGACCTTGTAATTTATCCATCGGGGAGCTAGATAATGCAACTACACCCTTTGAGATTATAATTATTGCTGTAGTAATGTTGGGCAGATATTTATCTGATTCTTTTCTGAGAAGGAATTGATATTGTAATGTAGTATTCCCAGGCTATATTTCTGTTAACAATGTTAACAAATTTCTGCAAAAGTCATATTGAGCCACAGAAGTTCCCTTAAGAAACCTCAGCCACATAAAAATGGGAACTGAATTCTTGTGCGGTTCAACTACAGAGCAATGATGTACCAATGCTTCAATGTTTCTTTGAGATCACATTAGTTTCCTCTTGGGACAGCTGGAAAAGGTCAAGATGCATAAAGTAAAAGAGGGAATAACAAGGAAACTGATCCTATATGTCACCAAATAACCTTTCCTATTCTTAAGTGACTCCTTCAAAGTAACATGGTCAGACATGAACCTAAACATGCCCGTGGTTTTCTGGCAAGACTGACAATGCCTTAGAAGGTTTGTAGCACTACAGGTACCCTTTTTGTCTGTGAATTCACTCAGTACTAAGTACTGCTTTGTCTGCCCCTGGAAAAGCCTTTGTGTTTAGCCTAAACTCTACTCCAAATATATTCTTTAGGAGATGCAGGAGGGAGGAATGTGGTAAAGAATGGTGGTTTGCAGCATGGATACATAAACAATAAGGAAGTGTCAGGTTTCTGGGGCAGTTCTTCAAGAATGTCTCAACCAATACCTCTCACAAATCCTTAGAAACATGATAACCTGAAGAGAACCCATCAGTTTAGATAATAGCAATGCCATAAAGCTCTACATACTTTCATTTGGGGAGGGGGGGTTGCCTTTTTTTTTTAAGACATCTCATTTATGATTTCTCCTTTCATTATTGTAAAACAGCTTCTCTCCACAAATTTAATTTGTTTATCTTTTGCACAAAGTACAAGGGTGTAAATGTGAAACATAGTTTTAAATGAAAAAGGGCTTGTAGAGACAATTGGGTAAGGTATTTTTGTGGGGTTTATTTTGCATTTCTATTTGAGTTATGTAGGTGCAAGAAACATTTATGGGAAAAGTAAGATATTTTGTACAGTCAAGTGTTTCAAGTTAAAGATGTCACCAGTTGTAAGCTTTTTATGCTACTTCATATTATTCTGCCACCATCATTTTATATTCAATGGTCCTTTAAATAATCACTTGAGGAAACACTGAAATCAGCTAATGAACAGTGTGCTTTAAAGTGCCAACCGTGTCTTTTTAATAGGTATCTGTGTCATATAAGGCAGAGCTTTGTGCCATACACTGACTCTGACTTTATAAAACAGAAGGGAATTATGAAATAGTAGTTTTACTGTCATATTTCATTGTTTAAAATTAGATGTATTTTAGGTGACCGTCATTGTTTTTTCATGTGTACAACTTTGGCTCTGCGTATTTACTTTTTATGGGTTCTGAATGGAGAGAAAATGAGAAGAAATGTGTGTCCTTTCATTTACAATTTAGAAAGGGAGATGTGTGAAGAAAAAAAAGAAGTGGAAAAGAATGATGTGTACAAAACCAAGGAATCCAGGGCAGGAGAAATCTGCTATTGCAGGGATGCGTGTTGAACTCCTAAATGTCATAGACTGACTTGTCATGTTTAAATTAAAATAGAAAATTTTACTCTGCTTTTCTCATGTAACTGAAACGTTTTGAGGAGAAATCCCAACCTGAATTGATGTAAACTTTGTGCAACTATCCAGAAACAAGAAGTTCTTGGATTCAAGTTTATGCAAGTAGAATAGCCTAAGCATGAGCCAGATTAATACTGTTTGTTGAGCCGTGTCAGCAAAACATGCAGCAAGGCTGAAATATATTGTTGCCAGACAGTGGTAGTTCAGTCCCCATCACATATCATAAAACATTATTAACAGTAGTTAAATAATGTTAACCATCATCACTACAAACCTTGTGCTTATGAGTAAATGTCTAAGTACAGGAATTAAAACTTCCTTAGTTTAGAGCTTTTTTGTCACTATTACATCATACTTCCTGTAAGAATTGGTATAAAAATATGGACTTATTAGATGATGAGCTAAAATATCACCTTTTCAAAATCAAAAATATATTGTTTGTTTCTTTGTGGGTTTTTTTTTTTTCTTTTTAATTAATTCCCAAGTAACAATCTGTAGAAGCAAAAGCCTGGCTCCTGTGACACTGACTATGTGACTGTGTTTTCAGCTGTCATTTTTGTGTGTTAGCCCCAATGTAGACACTGTGACTGTGTGATATTGCTAAATAACAAAAGTAACAAACCCTTGATGCCAGTGCTGAGCACTGCCAAGGACTAAGCCCCTGTTAAAGTGGCATCTCCACACCTTCCCTTAACAAAAGAATTATATATCTTATATTTTTATTTTCATATTTGTTATATATAAAAAGCTATTGTGTGCTACCCAGGTAGAAAGTGGCCCAAAGAAGAGTGTAACACACAAAGTAAGGACTATTTGAGATTTCTTTTCCTTTGTCATAGTCACTGTATTGTTTATCATTGGCCAGACCTTAAAGTTCCGTTTGACTTTTTCACATTTTTCGGTCCGGTGTGTAGTTAAAGGTAGAGTACATTTATTCAGCTTTAATTTAGTTCTGCACAACCCCAGGCAAACCCTGAGCATGGCAGATGTGTGACAGACCAAGGTCTTTGCTGCCATTAACTAGATTTTTACCATGCAGAGTCAGGCATCAATCTTAGGTCCTCAGAATTGTGGACCGGTGGTATCTTTGTCTTCCTACATCAGGGTATTATGTTCCTAACCACATGCTTGAAATTGTGCTTCTAGCAAATGTAAAGAAATTTAAAGCCTTTGATAATCTATACTTAGATCTAATTGCTGATAAGTGTGTCCAGCATTCCCTCGGATATGCCTTCATTTTTCTTTACAACAGAGTTCATGTTCAGTGCTGCTTACACCCACTGAGATGTGATCCATGGGTGAAAGGAGGGGACAGGGTCTCAGATCTCAGGAGGGGCTGGCTGGCCATATCAGCAGGACTCAGGAAAGTGACCTGATACACCTGGGTGAGTGGGTTTTGTGCATCCCTTTGAACTGATTCTTCATCTTGATAAAAGGAAAAAGCGTATTTTTAAATCCACTGGCCTGTGGCAATCCCTTCCTGCTACCAGAACAGCTATAGTTTTTTCTAGTCCCCTCTTTCTGTGTCTTATTTGGTACAAACTTCTCCCCCAAAACCACTGTGCTCTGCCTCCCCATTTGAAACACAATGGATCTGCTTTCTTTTACAAATGACATAACTAATCAGCTTCTGAGGGGAAAATATCGAGACAGCTAACACATATTCATTACCGGGAGTGTTGTGCAGCCTGCATTTTTTCCTCACAAGATTGATTAATTAAATATTTATGAAAGAGAAACACCTGGCATACTTCCATAAACAAATAGGTCTCCTGTGGGTTTGCAACAGCTGAGGAGAGTTTTGAGGGACCACAGGGATCTCAGGGTAAAGACTTCCTCACAGCTTGAGTTCTTACACATTTCTGTTTCTCATAAATATGCACCAACACACAAATAATTTCTATTTTGAAGGCAGAAAGTGCAATATCAACAGATGAAATCTAAAAGACAGCCAAAGAGAAAGGTAAAGATTGAGCAGAACAGAAGTATTTTATGTGGGGAAAATGGCTCATTTTTATTTATCTAAGTAAGGTCTAAGGTGGCTCAGACAACTGGGCCCCGTTTTTCAGGTGTTTATCTAGGGCTGGTAGTTAAATACTGAAAGCCTTAGACTGAAGAGATCTGTTGAAATCTAAGGGCAAGGGTTAAGAAATTATGCAAGACACCTAAAAGTGGGAAATTCATTCTGTTCACTATTTCAGCTGCTCTTCCAGATGGATCTGCTTTATAGATACTTCCCAGACTCTTCATCTTCAGTGGAATGTTTTCACTGGTATGTCACTGCTTTAAAAATAAAAATAATTGTGCCACTGACTTCAGCTACAATTTAGCTGGCATGATTGCTTTTATCGACCTCTGCTTTACCGTGGCCAGTTTCCTACAAGTGATTGTTTTAGTTCTTGAGAGTGGAAGTAATGTAGCTGTTAGTGTCAAATTCTTGTGCAATATCTTTTACATGTGCTTACATGCCATGTGCTTGCTGTATGTTGTATTGTACTTCATCATTCTCCAGCTATGATTTTTGGGGAAGGAAATCTTAGAAATTGGTCAGCTGCACTGAAACTTTTCAGTTTTTAGTTTAAGGTTTAGTCTATATGGAAAATGATCAAGCCATTTTAATTGTCTTGTGTTCCTGAAGTCAAAATCTAAAATGAGTTATTGTGATGAGAATTTCTGATATTGGTCAAATGTTGATTTATTTCTTAATCCCAAACATGTAAAATTATATAGCTTCACAAGTTTTTAAAATGCAATTTATAAAAAAAGCGTAAATATTTTCACTTGGGTTTTGTTGTTTGCCACAGCTGGACAAATATTAGAAGAAAACAAAGCCTTTTTCTCTTTTAAATTCTGAAACAGAAAAGATTGATTGTAAAAGAAAAAGTGGTTTTGAAAGTTCAGATTGTTAATCAATGAAATAATACAGATGAAATTTGGGTGTAATTTTATTTGGTGGGCTGGGGGTGGTGGTGCTGTTGTTTGTTTTCTTTGGTCAATAGATTTTCTACCAGTCAGTATATTGTGTTTGATTGGAGTATTTCCAAGCTATGAATTGTTTTAAGGATTAAGATTGAGAGGATCATAAGCCTGTCAGTCTATTTAGGAAGAGAAAAAGTGAAGGTTTTTTGATGAAGTTCTGCAAACACAACTGGTTTGTAGTGATAAAATCCAGTGATGTGTATAATAATGTGGAGATAAAGCAGGGCTGTGTTTAGTATTAAGAGTAGGTAGCACTTTGTCTTCTAGATAACCTCAAGAAGGTGAAATAGTTTTATTGCTAATCCTATGAAATTTGGTCAAAAAGTTAATGAAAAGAACATGAGCTTTTTCATGAGCTGCAATGTATCAGAGCTGAAGTTTTACATGCTTTTACTCGTATTGTGCATATTTTCACTATGAGTTTTTGGGGAAGGTTTGCTAATACAGAATGCAGAATCACCTTTTACATGCCCCCACTTTTTGCCACGATAATCGCTTTTTTAATTAGCTTCACATATTTTTCCAGAAGTGATAAGAGTTAATATGGAGTATATCTCAATAGAATACATTTTCAAAGGGTGATTACAAAGACTTATTTAATCTACAGCAAACTTGTTATGCACCTGCAGTTTTCTTTGCTTCCCCTAGGCATCCATAATAACAGTATAATGCATTCCAGGGTTAACCTGTTCCTTTAACGAAGGTGATGAGCCTACTTTCTGTAAAAATCATTGTTTGAAATTAATGTGCATGCTGGATGTCTGAAGGTTGGACAATTCCATCCTTAGCCATCAAAAATGTGTTGCAATTGTATATGGTGAAGGTCTCAAATGTCCTGACTAGAAAGAATATTAATGCTGAGTGCTAGCAGATAGATCTTGATTTAATGAAATGTCTTTATTTCCTGCTAACAGAAAATGATCACAGGATTGTTTAAAAAGGATGAACCGTTGAAATCACCTTGTTAGACATAAATACTTAATAACATCCACTATAATGAGATAAAAAGTGATGGTAGTGAGGTCAAGTGTGAGAAGGAGAGAGTTCAAAGACAGTGTAGACCCTTCAACATAATATAACCTAGTTTTAAAGGGGAGAGAGGAAATGCATTGCTTGATGAGAAGAAAAGCCTTGTGTAAGCTTGATAAATATTAAGGGTTTGTGTGTAATGAGAAATGGAATCTGATGAATGAAATGTCATGGTAAAATCATTTTAATCAATAATGGAATGTGACATTATTCAGAGCATAGTAATATGTCTTCTGCTTTTTATTCTTTCCCGGTGGTATGCTTTCCTTCCATTTTTTAAAAATAATTTTGGTGTTTTGAGGTTTTTTGTTAGCTTGAGATTGGTTATGCTAATGTAGTGTACTTCTGCAGCAAAAATATTGAATATGTAATATCACAATTCTATACATAAGCCTAGGAAAACAGAGGTTGTATGCAAAATAACAGCATTTTCTAGGAATATTTATGTATTCAAAATTAATTTGATTTTTTTCCTGCTCCCCAAATGATACTTTTAAATATAAAATTCTGACTGGATTACAGTAGATGTCATGTTTGTAGTGGGTGCTTTTTCAGACTCTTGGGTAATGTAATAATAACCCCAGTGTAAGTAACTGTGGATAAATTATGCACTATTGCATGCTAGTTGCCATTTACTTTGTTTCAGTGTTTACTTTAGCATAATAAAATGAGATCTTGATTTTTTCATTATTGAGATCTTGTGGTATAGCAGTAACAATGATGACTTTATAATGCCTTTTGATGACAGTGCTTTGTCAGCCTTATGGACTATTTCATCTGAAAATGCTGGAGTTCATTTTGAGCATTAAGCAGATAATCTGTCAGGTTACCTTCGTGATCTCTTGGAGAAGGTAATTGAGGAACTTCGCTGCGGCTCAAGGTTTGTTTATTACAAGGGCAGCTCTAAGATCTCCTGACTCCTACTTTTGGTCACAAGAACAACTTAATGTGGACTTTTGTGAACCTCTCGGGTTTTGGAGCATGCAGCAGACACAAATCTACATTTCACATCCATTTTTAACTGTTTGTAAGCTTTCCAAGTGTCTCAGTGATGAGTAAAATCATCCAGCCAGGAAGAACTGTGGAGTGACTGCGTCTGCAGGGGAAAAAAAAATTGTTCCTTAATATTGTAAACTTGACATACCTTTAGAGCATCTTGGAGGGTGATTTTAGAAAAATAGATTTAGAAAAAAATCTTTTGAGGGTCTTGTGCTGTTGTCATAAAACAATGGTCATTCATGCTGAAATCAAACTGGGAGATGTAATACATACAATTACTAAAGCAGAACAGGGGGAAACTTATCCAGCTGTTACTATGTTATTTGTTTGGGGTATTTTTCAATTTATCTTCCTATATTTATTCAATGAATTGCTTATATTTTGATAAAACAAGATAAAAAATCTTTCAGTATGGTATTCCACCAAAGCAATGCAGCTGATAAAGGACGTCTTACACACTCTTATCTGTTTTTATTACTTTAATTGTTAGCAACTAATTATTTGGCAGTGCTTGAATTGATCTTTTTCCTTTATTGCAGCAGCAATATGGCACGAATATCCTCAATATTTTAATACCAAGGGTTTGTGTTTTTTTTTTTTTTTTTTTGTTTGGATCAATTTGATTTAATGTCATTCATATCATTAACATTTTTCAGAAATAATATTGATGGAAGTCATTGATCCCTCTTGCAGAAACCATTGCATCAGTTGCACTGAAGACTTGCAAATGCTTGATTCTGTGTTAGCCACAAAAGATGTTTGATATTGTCCATAGGCTCAACACAGCCAAGCCTAAGTAAGCATTGATTGAGATATGGAGGAACAAAACCCAGAGACAGGAATTAAGTTAGTCTATGTGGAAGCTAGAAAGTACTTGAGAAGAGTGGTGGTAAAGTATAAATAAGCTCTAAATAGTTTGTGTAGGCGTTGAGGAGTGCTTTTTTTCCTTGTTTTTTTTTTTAATTTGAAGTCAAAGTTCTTAGAAGAGCACCTGCATAAACATAAATAAGTACATGTAGTAAAAAGAAAGGAAAAATGAAGGAAAAAATATATTGAGTCTGTGTATTTCAACATTAGAGTATTAGGTTTGCCATCTGGTTCAATTAGAATTTTCTACCCATTACCTGCCCAAAACAAAGCTTTTCTGGGCACTGTGTATGAGTTTAGGTAGATGTGTTCACAACACATAAGTGGCAGCTAAAGTTTCCAGAACTGTTTAATTCAGAAATTTTCTCACTTTGTTCAAGGTGTGTCAGCCCCTCATCTTCTCTGTTGTGACTAAACATTTGTAGCCTTACAAAAAATTCCTTTAAATGGAAAAATGCATGGTGATTGAGTTCTTTCTCCTTTTTTTTTAAAGGAAATGCAAGATAAGTTAGTGTGGCATTGGGACTTCTAAAGGAAATTTGTAGCACTTCTAGCACTAAATATCAAAACTACATTGAGCAATTTGTCCAGAATTCTAATGTGTGTTTAACTGATTTTAGTTTTGAGGAGTATGAAATGACACTTACTATACAAAGGTCATTGTGGTTACTATATAAAGAATCTGAAAAATCTCTGCAGATTCATTATGTGACTTGCCATCTGCTATCAAAAGACTGCTGACTTCTTAGGAGATCTTACAGAGTGCAATAATTGCTAACCAAGGCTACTAGAAATAATTTTGAGATAAGAACTCTAACCATTAATCCCTGTAGGAGCTAGATTACTTTTAAAAAACTGGTCTGCACATAGGAACTTTTTGATGAATTTATCAGAAACACATTTCAGGTTTTGAAGTTGAAAATTACCCTGACCATTCATGGCTTTTTTAGTAAACCTTGAACAAAGCTCTTATCTAAATTTCAAGCATATATCTGAGTGTGGGGGAATCTACTGTGTGTGGAATCTTGCTGTTAGGAGTGGATGCTGTTAGGAAAATTGAAGCTGAACTCTGTGACCTTAAGTTTTTTCGACTCTAAGAATATTTTGAGAGTATCCCCAATAGTTAGCATCTATTCAAAGAAGCCAGTTTGAATTAGTCCTGGGATGGGATTCTCATTTTCCCTGTTGATACATTTACATCGTGCAAATACCTCTTTGTAGTCGCTTCAGCCTTTAAGAAGCAGCATGGAGACAGAAAAGCTTGAAATAATTTCCTGTTTTCAGACAGATGTTGAGAGAGAGAAATGGTTTGAGAAATGAGAACGTGCTTAAAGTTCTGAGGATTAACTGAAGCTGAATGATATATTTGGACAAAGTGAACATTTTTCATGAATAGCAACTTCTGTGTTAAATTTGAGGGTTTTTTTCTGGTTTAGTTCTTCCAAACACAGAAATGTTATGTAAGGTGGGGTGATAAGAGCAGCTGGTTGTACTCCTGGAAAACCTGCAGCTGGTTTCACAGGATGTGCCAGAGCAGCCCCTCACCTGGCCACTTAATCAAACATTCTCAGTGACAATATAATAATAGGAGAGCCCATTTCAGTTTCTTTCATTTTCCAGTAGATTCATGTTGAGATTAAAATATTGAAGGTGGGCCAACAAGTGTCAGTGTGTAAGGTACTAAAAGCAGTGCTAAAGCATGATGGATATCTAGT
Organism: Eopsaltria australis; assembly: GCA_034509425.1. Lineage (NCBI taxonomy): Eukaryota > Metazoa > Chordata > Aves > Passeriformes > Petroicidae > Eopsaltria > Eopsaltria australis. The sequence continues at coordinate 8,111,799 of JAVTVJ010000024.1, forward strand.
AACACGTTATTGCTCTCTATTATCTGCTCTTGCCTAGATGAGTGATTTGTTCTTGGCTTCCAAATAAATAATGCAGAGCATCCAAAGAGGCCATCTCACAGTTCCTGAATCCAACTTGAAACTGTGATGAACACAGATATTACTAGTTGTTGTTCTTTTTTAAGTAACAAAAAATAGGGCAGTCATAGAACTTGGTGCCTCTTTTTAATGAAACTGGAGCAGTTTGGGAAGTAAAGATTAGTTCCATCAAGTTCTCACCATGGGTGCTGAAGAAAGCAAAGCTAAATATGGTATTTTTCAGATTTGATATTATTACATATTTCAAGCCTAAAAATAACTCCTTCTCTCAAAACTTGCTATTTTTAAATATGAACAGTAAAAACCTTTCTTTGAACAGAACATATTTTTTTCCCCTGTGACTACAAGAATTCAGTAATTTGCTGTGCTCTGTATGACATTTTTTCCTCTTGTATTCCTGAACATTTTAAGATATTTTCTGATTTATATGCTCAGTTATCATTGGTGATATGAGAGAAACAAGGTTTACTATTTTGTTCTCCAGCTGACAAACTGATGATATATGCTAATGTCTGACTTCGAGACAGCTTTTTGATTAAGAAGTGGAATTAGCAGATAAATTAGGCTGCTAATTCAAAGGCTAGCCAGACTCCTCAGATAAAATCAAGTTGCTCAGTTTCTTTGTCTTGCCTGTCCTTTGATATTTGTTTACAGATGGGCAAGTAAATTGCTATGCCATAGTTTAAAGAAAGAATACAACTCCCCCCAGAATTACTACGGTGTACACACGTGCACTTCCCTCCCCTCTCTTCCCCCCACCAAAAAAAAAAAAAAAATCCAGAGTGTTTTGGCCAGTTATGTTTTTGCTCAGAGTATATGGGGGGTTTTTTTGAAGGGGGTTTCAAGGCATAGGAGGGGCAACTTAACTTAGAGTAGCAAACTACTTAATTCAATAATTTACAGAGATTTCTGATGTTAAGCAACTTTAAACATTTTTTCTCCACTTTTAGTGTGTCTCTTTTAGAAAGGCCAAGTATTTATCGTCATCATTTAGGATTTCAATGATGCTCCAAATTACCCTTCAGACGTTGGAAAGGAGATTCAGCTTAGCTAATACTATGAGTTTATAAATTTAATATAAATAAAAGCTATCAGGAAGAAGCCAGTGTCTGTTAGTAGTTAAAAATAAGTGACGTCAATATACAAAAAAATCTATTATATGTGGCACAAAGAATACTTACAATTAATTCCAACCTGGGAAGGTCTTCTGGGTTTTAGTTTTAAAATGCTGTGTCCAGAACTGAGCAGCTGAACACAGGGGGAATGCTATTTGCAGGATGTAGCATAAGCAGAAGAATGCTATCTTGCTTTTTCCCTTGTAATGTCAGATTTAATTCTGTTTCTTTTACATATGTAGTACAGATATTGTTATAGTAAACTAGGAGTCTGATAAAACTGGGCCAATACAATAGCTCCTTTGCTGTTTTTCTGAACAAAATTCCAAACTGCTGAGAATTTACAGTATTTGAGACAGAGAAGAGGAGAACATGGTCTAGGAGCAGCCTGTATTTCCACATAACTCTCTAAAAATACTGTAGGATTCTAGTCACGATTAATAGGAGGGATAAGGGGATGTAATGTAATGCATAATGTTTGAGAATCTTGCAACCATCTTTAGAAAATGTTGCTTCTTACCAACATTTTGGAAAGTTAATGCCCTTAAAACCTTTCAGTCATTTTCCATATGAACCATACGTGATCCTTTCGTGTGTCACTTTGAAAAATGAATTCGAAGCTGGATCCACTAAGCTTGGGTGAGCTTGCACACATGTGGAGCTCTTGAAATGAAACATCACTTTCTGAATGGGACTGCCACATTCTGAAATAATTTGGAGCTTGGAAGAAAGTCAGAAACTGGCAATAGTTTTTCAGGAAGCAAATAAACTCACCAGTAATTTATCTTTGGGTAGTTCTAGAATTAAAGTTCATGGAAGATAGTATGGGTAAAGATACTTTTTTAAGCTTTCCCAACAGTAAAGTGATACTGGTGTGTGGCCACCACCTCCCTACTGCCTTAACTGTGTTATTATTGTATTACCTATGAATGAGTGTCTGGTTCATTGTCAATATGGCTTTTAGACCTGACTTCTGTTTTCAGGAGAAACTTGAAAGCTGATTATCTTCCTTTAATCTCAGAAAATCTTCTAAATGGTGTAATGGGATACAAATCCCACATTTTCAGAGGGCATATGTGCACTAAATCAGTCCCTGAAGAGGGTTTGGGTTTGATTTGGTTGGGGTTTTTTAGTATGATTGCAAGTAGATACGCAAAGTAAATGATTTTTGCTACCTAATGTCTTCTCACTGTTTCTTCCATTTGGTGGAACTCTCAAATACAGAATAATTCTTTTCACAAAGATTTTATAAATTCCTGTGGTTAGCTTAACATTTTCTAAAAAATAGAAAGTAGTCAGGACCATAGAATCAGTTCTCTTTCTCTGTGCTGTTCAAGAAATTTGGTAGATTTAATTTGCATGTTTGCAATCTGTTTCTTGACAAACTTTATGGAAGTGTTCTTATGTGAAAAATTGATTAAAATAAGACTATCCTGCTCAGTACAGCTCCCAAGACTCAGTGTGAGTTCTGCTTTAAATGGATGGAATGCTGGATTCTCATGGGGAAGACTGAGGCTCCATTAAGGGAAGAGTTGTGGGTGGCTGTGCCCCCAACACACCACGCTGCTTAGGTAGAGTCCTTATCCCAAAATTATATCCATAACAGGGATAATATTTCCTGTGTTCAGAGGAAATAGATTGTGCAGTCTGCCTGTTGGCTGATTTCCTTGCTTACAATACAACTTTCAACATAGTAATGAAAACTCTTGTTTTTGTTCCAGCAGAACTTATAAATGGAGTATTTTACACCATAACACAAACTAAGAGAGAATCTGTTCCTCATAAAACTCAGAAAAACATAAGTGACGTTACTGAACTGTTTTGTGGAATAATAGATTTATTATTCATGTCAGAGTGAGAAATTTGATAATGCTGACAACTTCCTGCAATGCAGAGGCTATATAATTTCACAGAGGAATTTTTTTCATCAGCCAATAACTTCCTGTATAGTCCAAGTATATCCACAAGAAGATAACGACTCTGGGGATTTCAGTTGCTGTCATGCCTCTAGGAAATTGTTTATTGTGATTTTAACTGTTTTAGAAACTGAGCTTATCTAATTTTCCAGATTGAAGCCATTGGATCTCTGCTAACTTTGTATTTCATATCGAAAATCTTTGCATTGTCAGAAAGACTGTGTCCTCACTATCCACCAGTGATAATGGGGACAGAATGAGCCAGGATTTAGGGATTGAAACTGTACCCCTGGTGTGCTGCTTGCGAGGTTAGGAAGGACTGCTTGATAAGGAGGAGTGGTTTGTTAAACCTACATTCCTTCAGGATACATTTGAGTCTTTTTCCAGGGAATGGGTCATATGCAGATGCTTTTAAAAATTTTCAAAGGTTTGCCAAAGGAATGCTCCTTGTAAATGGAAAGGATATGGAAAGGATAGATAGGTGGTGTAAAGCAGTTTGTAGGTGTATGTTATTGACTCAAAATTCATTCCCATTTTCTAATATGTAGGCAATGCTGAAAGAACCTGCCTGAAAATTAGCACAAAATTTGTCTGGTTCTCTATTGTAACCATGGAGAGCACCAGAGAACAGCCATGGTGCAAGAACTGAGATAGAATAAGGTTTCTACCTTCTCTAAAGGTAGGCCAGGAATTTTCCCCAAATTAGGTCATATTCATAGGGAAACAGAGAACTTGTGCAACAGCCATTATTCTAACAACATCCATCTGTAAAGTTGTTTCTCTGTTACAACCATGCCTTGGCGCAGAAGTTTGTGAAAATCACACACTCAAAATAAGTAATAAGGTTATCAAAAGATGGGAGGAGAGGCTGCTTGGAAGGAAACACTTAGAGGAGCTAATCCAATGCTAATGCATCTGTTAAAATGTTAATTTTAGGACAACACTTAGAGGAAAGCAAAGAAAATAATTTCAGCAAGTGGTATAAGATATTTTTTTAAAACAATTTTGCTGTAACTTTATTACATTTTCTTAGGAAAGGGCTTCCTTAAAATTAACACTCTGAGCCTTTACCTCCTGTATGAAAACCTCAAATAAGAAAAAGTAGAATTACTGTAATGTGCAACCAATATTCATTTCAGCAGGGGACAAAAATGCATGCATCCATGTGTTCTTTTGGAAACTGCCCTGCTCTGTTCCTGTGTTCTTGGCAATGTCTGTGATGGCCAATCAACAATTTTTCAGCTATGGACAAAGTGGATCTTGCAAGGATGGCTGCAGGCAGCCACTCCTCCACTTCTCTCATGAGTTGGTTTTCAGCACTGAACTGTTCATATTTACTCCAGGTTTGGCTTCCTTCCCAGACTGGAGCTGTGAGCTCTTTAAAGGAAAGCCCTGCTGCAGCATTCACAGGAATACATCTCATCAGCAGCCTGAATGTAGTCACAAGCATATGCTTTTGGAAGATTTTATGGGTTACATGGAAGCAAGTGCTTTTCCTCATTTTTACAGGTGAGGAACCAGTGTGTACCCAACTTAGCAAGTAATATGTTTAGACATTTGCCTTGCCCAGGCTTTCATAGAAGTCTGGATCCTTCCATGTAGGTCTGCCCCAATATACGGAAGTTTAGTCCTGCTCCCAAGAGAACACAAATAATTTATATCACAGCCAGGAACAGATCCAAGGTCTCTTAATTTCTATTCTGTATTATTAATGGTTTGCAGATATCTGTCATGTCAAACTTTCCAGGAAGCCCAGGAGTTGAGTTTGGTTTTTAATAGCAGCTATTACTCTGATTTCTTAGAATTAGCTTTAATCATTTTAGAAGAGCTGTACAGCAATCTGAAATGTCATCCTAATGCAATATTTTGATATAGCTCTCTCATGGCATATATTTTAACTCTTAGTTGCAGGCACAAGCAAGAACAGCCCTAAAAAAAAAAAAAAAACAAAAAAACAACCAAACAAAACAACAAGTGGGAAGGGTGAGAGAACAATAAAGAATGTTTCTGCTTTTTCTCACAGTACTAATTTCAGAATTGTTTCTTGGATGTTTTCAGTTAATTTCTTTCCTGTTCTGATTTCTAGGAATAAATGATGAGAAGTCTCAGTGCACTGTTTTATACTATATTTGGTTCCTGAGAACAAAGTAAAGTGTCTTTCTTAGTCTTCCACAAGCATTTCACATCTCTTCAAATCATGGTTTAGTAATGGAGAATTATTACTACGACATAAAAGGTCTGAAGGCTAAAAACACATGAATCTTTTTTACTATGTTTCCTGACTCCAAATACTTGAATGTACTTTTGAGCTTATTTCTAATTTGCAATACTAATTTAAAAATAACCCATAATTTTGAATGAACTCCCTATGCAAGGTGGCAATCATATTTACAAAATGGTATATGCATAACATGTGTAACAAAATAGTGAGACAAAAAGATAAAATTAAAAAATAAGATACATTCTCTCTTTCATGGAGCAATACTTAATAAGCATCTTGAATTTGTGCTGAAATATATTTGATCCCTGAATACAGTTTGAATTAAAACTCACTTATCTACAAGCTTGATATGTACATTCACATAATTTATATCGTATTGCAAGAACTTTTATCAGAGTGACAAATGTGTAAGCATACACAAGTAAGTGAGAGAAAAATGCATTGCAAAATTAATTTCCGTTGTGTGGGAGGTAGCTGTTGGCCAATAGAACTAGTTTTTTGAGTCATATAGCTCATTTCTGTAGTGAAGACTGGGAAGACACCTTTTATCTGCCATGAAAACTGATTAATTTCTACTTTTGGCTCCCTTTACACCACAAGCTTCTGCTGAAAATTAGTTCTCACTTGTAATGTTTTCAGCCCCAACTGTGTTCGCCCTTAAAATCATCCTACTGTATACAAGTATTTTGGATTGAAATACATACATTTCTTCTTAGAATTTAATGAAAGATTTCAGCCCTCTTGGTTTATTGATAGACCATCATGCAGGCTTCACAGCTCTGCTCATTGATAAGAACACCTACTGATAAATTTTATTAACCTCCCACTTTGAATTCTTATTGAATAATTAAAATAGTTAGATTGCAAAAGGTTATAAAATGTGTATTTTAAACTGTTCCCTTAGTTCCTGCTGCCGCTGCTTTCACTGCTGCTTTTGATGATTATTGATGTGTTGTACCTTGTCCAAGTCTGCTTGGACAAACCCCTCCTTGAGGCCTGAACCCTCAGCCTTCTGCAAATAGTTTTATCCTAGCTGTTAATTTTATTTCTAGTCTTTTGAGGATATAATTAATTCAGGATTGAGGAGTTCCAAAAAACCTAGAAATTGTTCTCTACTTAATCATCATTGCTTTGTATGAATAATTTCTCAGTTTAGACCAAATATTTTCTCTCTCCGTGTGGGCATAAGACAATAGCAATGTCAGACTTGGTAATTCATAGAAATGAAACTGAACTGGGTAAGACATTCTAGTTAATGGTCTTGGCTTATCTGGAATGTTTCATATTTTGTGTGTTTCTCAGACTTGAACTAGTGGTTAGTCTGTATTTCCAAGAATATTTGCCATTTCATTCCCTGTTCCTGTGGAAAACAAGGAATGAAAGCACTCAGGCAGTTTTTGGACCTGAAGGGGCTGGGATCAGAAGGCCATTCTCTTTATTTGGACAGGTGTTAAATTTGGGCTTCAGCTTATTCAGACCTTTTGCTGTCAGTTAGAGAAATGGGAGAATTTAACTCCTTAAAATGTAGGTGGGTAAGAATTCAATGTTGGAATATTAAACAGTCATTATGATTTGGAGCAACTGTTTTCCAGCAGGAGAAAAGAGAGAGGGACAGTTGTTTATTACCTGATTTTTCGTACTAGATATATAGAAATACTTACCTATTACACATCTGTTTATTGACATCATTTATGTAAAATTCTAATCTCAATTACATTATGCATCAGAGATGTTTGGCCTAATCTCAACACATTGTTCTTAAAATGGATTCTTTGAAAATGGGTTCCTCTGACGAGGTATTTTTTTGCAAGGTGAGGGAAACACACTTGAAATTAATTACTCCTAAAATAATCTGGAATGTATGATATTAAACAAGTGGGCAACTCATGAAGTTACCTCATTTTATGTAGAAAAGAATGATATGAATATTAGGTGCTGCATAATACCATACTGAGAACTTGGCAGTGTGGTGTGTTCTCAAACTTTTCTTTGAAATGATCTTTTTTTCATATTTGAACAGGAGATTTTTAAAGACTTGGATATAAAAATCTGTAATTTTTAAAAATCAGTCTGAGGGCCACAAATTCAGATAAATGGATATGCTGGGTAGAATATCTTGAGAGTACTTTGGTTAAAACATTGTTTATATCTCTTCTGTCTGCCTCAGTTTATTTTTCATTTGAAACTAGTTAACATATTTTAAACTAATCTCACTTCCAGTTTGTTTTCACAAAGTAAACCAGTCTTCCAAAAATAACATGAAAAAAGGGGTCTGGGCAAAAAGGGTCTATCTCATCTACATACATAGTCATCCCTCTTGTGTATGCATCTCTATGTAAAGGGGAAAATCGTATTTTATCAGCTCAGCTTAAAATAAAATGTTTCTCTTAGGCTCTGGATTGGTTTGCTAACTTCTAACCTAATTTTTAATTTTAGTTTAAAACTCATGAAATCAGGGGCTAAGAATGAACATGATAAGACACTTTACTGAAGTAGCAAAACCAGGCACCACTGTAATATTTTATGATAACCCAGGAAGAGAATTCACTGTTAACTCAGGACCATACATAATAAAATACAAACACAGATAATGACTCTAACTCCTTTGCTTTACAGGAGATTATAGTAGCAAAGAAAAGGCAGGCTGGACTGATTGTCAGAAAAGCTTTCTTTCCAAATGACCTGGTGACCCATCAATTTAATTTTATTTTGCTTAAATTATATGTATTGAGATTCCAGCCATGAAATTGATTGCATAATGGCACTCCCCCTGAGCCCAGAGGAGTCCTACCGAAGCAGGATACTGGAATATGACCAGGCTTTTGTGGGTTTGGAACCATAAATACCACTGGAGCTTGCAGCAGTCCCTACTGCCAGGGAATTTCTGCATCTTGTTCCTACATCTCGGGTTATTTATTGTTATTTTATTTCTGGGGATTGCAGCTCAGGACGCGTGTATCTCAGTCAGAGAGGATCCTGAAGGCAGAATGGGCCAGCTCTAGTGAGCCTTTATTGATTTAGTGCTTATTGGGGAGGCAATATAGTGTCTGCTGTCATCAGGTGGTGAGATAGGAAGGCTGTGTGCTTCTAAGTAATGGGGTGGAACAAACTCGAGCTGTTTCTAAGTCTCCTTTCATCTTCTCATGTGTTATAATGCAGCACCCAAGTACAGAGAGGATAAGTACATGGATTAGATTGACTGGGCCCACAGTCATTAGAGAAGTGCATATTCCCTTGGCCATTAGCAGATGGAAGAACAATGGATAATCAGTGTGAGGTATTTAGTGCTGTTCATCCTAAAAATCCTCTTAGCCAGACCTTAATTTGATCACCTTTGAGGATCAAAAGGGTTCTGTTCATGTGAGCGCTGCATTTCTCCATTTGTTAAGAAAGCAGAAAGATTGCAGGCAAGAGGTACAACTGGAGCTGGAAGGGAAAACAGCACTTCATATATGAAATTACTGATCTATCTATTTTCACTGGAAAAGAGTGTCAGAGAAGGAACTTTATTTCCTTACATTAGGTTTTGCAGTTAATTTGCCTTTTCTTCTCTGAGTACTTGTGTTTCATGTATTTTGGTTATGAAAATCTATCAAATCTAGAGTACATTTCTGTCACTCTCAGGTGAACTAGAAAAGTCTATATTAATTGATAGAAATAGGTACTTTCCCCCATTCATTGCATTATATATTTTCCCACATTATGTTTAAGGAAGCAAACATTTCTCATACAACAGGAAAGGAGACTGGGAGCAGTTTCAGGGATTTCTTCACAGAGCAAGGCCACAGAGTCTGATTAACAGCAACGCTGATGTCCAGTAAATACAAATATGCTGTGCACTTCTTGAGACTTGCAGATAAAACTTGATGCTTTCCAGCTGTCCAGGAAGATTCTCAGACAGGAGGGCAAGCAGCTTCTTCTCAATGAGACTGCTGAAACTAGGTGGCTCCAGTGATTAGTAAGATTTATCTAGGCCATTAGTTTAAATCTGATTCACGTTGTCCTCGTAAAGCCCTTTTAGGCCATGTTAGATTAAATGAAGTAGTAGTTTATGTAGTTCCTACTGGAAAAACTGCTCATATCACCAAAAAGAAAAAAACAAACCCAACAAAACGTTTAATGTTGTTTGCTGAGGAAAATTCAATGGGCCTATAAACTCAGACCTCAATTTTTCCTGTCATTCCCTGCCTCTGTCAGCCTCCTCGTTGCTGGCTGAGTCATTTTTTTGGTGTTCTCTCTGTCTTCCAGAGCAGTACATAATAAGGCTGTAGTGTTGAAATGCTTTGTGGTAATACAGTGCTTTACCTTTCAGTAAAGCTCAGTAAGAATGTCAGATATAACCTAACTGAAGAGAAAAAAAAATTATAGGCTTTATGATTATCAGAAATTATCATGCCCATTTTAAAGGTGAAATTTCTAAGAATGAGAGGGTAGAGAACAAGCAGTTTGTGGGTTTTGTTTGATGTGGGTTTGGGTTTTTAACTGTTTTGTTCTTTACACTGTATCTGTGTTACATAACAAAAGAAATAGGTGTTGCTCTCACCATCCCAACCGATGAGGAAAAATGTCCTGTATCTGCTTAAAATCAATGTCACACACTTGGTTACCTGTATCCAGCAATTCCAAGGGTGAGCAAAATGATAAGGCAGAGGAAGGAACTTGCCTATGGAGTACCAAAGAAGCTCAGCCCTGTTCTTTTGTACCACTTCCTGTGGTGTTCAGGGGCTCCTTGAAGCCAGGGTCTGGCAGGACCATTTTCTTTCACTAACAAGAACTTTCTGCTGGGACCATTTCCCATTTCCCTTCCCTAGACTTCTGTATAATTTCTTTTGTCTTCCATTGAATTCATCTCGTGAATCTGAGCTTCTGTGAAGGGTTTCAGTAATACAGTTCTTAACCTACCCAGTATAGGTTGTTGGCATGTATTGAAATAAAAAAAAATACTCTTCCAAGTTGGCACAGTACAAATTCATAGACCATATGGCTTCTTGTTGAAATAACTAGATTTGTTTTAGTTTGCAAATACTAACTTGAGTATTAAATGCCAGCATTTTTTTCTAATGTAGCAGTACTTTAGTGATGAGGAAAAAATTAAAATTCCACCTTCTGCATTATAGGATTCCTTTTGAGCACAAGGAGGCTGGAAAATCAGTAAAAGCTTTGCTCAGTTTGTCCCATGCTGGGGAGCAGATTGACCTGGCTAGCTTTTCACTCTTTCCCATCCAAAGAAGTTTCAGTTTTCTGGAAGTTTTTATCCTATTTGATTTGTATGTGGCATCAACTTTAATTCATATTTTAAATTTAAATTAAAAAAAAAAAGTGAATTTAACCGATCTGGATTTTAGGTGAATTTCTAAGAGATAGTTGAACATGAAACAGTCACAGTAGGTCTTTTCTTACTTATGGTTGATTGCCTAATTTTTATGCTGTCTCTTTTCTCCTGTTCCTGGATAGCCTAAGGTATCAGAGGAGGAGAGAACTGTGTTTTGCCAGACAACTACACAGTTAATACTACGGGTAATGTCACAATTATTAAAGTATTCCTTATGAAAAAGATATACTTTGATGTAAAAGAAGTTGTAAATATTTAATCTTGCAATCCATAAAGCAAACTAGTAAATTTTCTGATTATTAGTCTAGATTTTCTTTTGACTTTACTAATTTCTTAAAAATATTTGCCATCGCCTTAGGTAAGAAAACTGAGGAGACAGTGAGTGAAAGCCCAGCTTTGAAAAGCATACTGTGAATGCTCTGCTGATATTTGCAGAGATTCATTTAGGGTTTGACCATTAAAAATCCCCGATTAAACATAAATACCAATGTAATATTGCTGATCGACCTCCCAATGCCACATTAGTTTGAATTCTAAAGCTCAATTTTAGCTGGCCAGGAATTACTATGAATAGAATCCAAATTTGCTCTCTCACATACACTTTTCAAGATTATTGTAATGAGCTGCTGGTGAGGAGGAAAAACTTGTCTTGTCCTCAATATTTTTTTCTGTGTATCAAAATGATGACAATCTTTTAGGTCCTTCTTCAATGATAAACCTTCAAAATAATATCCTCAGCTTCCTATTATGTATGCAAGCCTGTGAGTCCTGACCATCTTATCCCAAGTTGCCTATTTACAGTCTTGATGAAACACTGATTAGCTCTGATTAGCTAATGGATCTCTGATTAAAATGTCTAATTAAGAAAGTAAGTTATTTTATTCATGCAGTCGAATTAACTTCCTTCCACGAAACCAACATGAGACAGTTGTACATGCTGTGTAAGTACTTGATTCTGAAGGTGCACAGTGTTTCCCAAGCAGTGAGAATTTAGAGTATCTAAGTTCATTTCATTAGGTATTGCAAGTTATGCAAGCTTATACCACAAATACTTTAATGAAAAGTATTTGTGCAAATAATGTTTTCTTGAAAACACTGCTTTATATTATAAAGCAATGAATATCTTGTTTGTGCTGTTTTAATCATGAATTTGTGTTGTGTGCAGGTTTAAACTAGTTGAAAAGATACATCACTTGGTATTAACTGACATGGTAGCTTTACTTCAGAAATTTTATTGCCAAAGTAGGAATTTAGTAATATTTTTCAAGTGATTGTTGAGTAGCTTTTAGAAATAATGATTTTGGAATGATTTTTGAGTGGTCTGCTAACGTTTAATGATAGAATGTGATGGATCAAAATGCACAGGTTTCTATACTTTTTAACAGTTTGTTGCAAATTTTAGCTTGGCTGCCCAGTAGTAATGGTGGATAAAGTGGATTGATTATGTTGTCACATTAAAAACAAATTAATCTAGTGCAAAATTTAATAAATCAATGGGACGATTCTGTCCACAAACGGATGTGCCAACAGCTATGTCAGTATTTCATAAACCTTGCCAAGTTCAACCAAACTAGGACCCAGCTGGGGAAATTTTCTTTGTTTGGTGCTCTGTAGTGATACAGGTGGAGTGCAAAAGTTACAAACAGTTTCCAGCTCCCAGCATTGGATGTGCCTTTAAACAAGTTGCAGGAGATATATTCTCATTTCCTCAAGGACGATGGGAAATAATGGGTCTATGGGAGATGGAAACAAATCAACTTCTTTTCTTAAGAAACGCACAGTTAATTGCACTTAAGAAATGGTCTGTACAAATTTAATGAAGGCTTTAAGGATGTGGATTTACGGTGCAAGTGTGGCAGCCAAATTATCTATCCATGGATTTAGGAGTCCCTTAATACTCATAGAGGTGATAGACCATGATGGCTCTGAGGAGCTATTAAATCCATCAGGTCGAAAGCAACTTCACATGACAACTTTTACACCCACATTAAAAGCTGCCAGACATTTCTCCAACATCCTGGCTGCCAGAACAGCTGCTTTTTCTGCTAGTGAAACTGCATCATTCACAAATGATGCTCTTGCACAATTTTTGGCATGTTTTTCATTGTCTGACTTTGATGTCAATAAAAATACTATCTGATATGATGACAAGATAATTTATCAGGAGTTCTTTCCTCCACTGATACTTTTGATTTGCCATTGTGAAAGAGAAAATAAAATGGAGGAGGAAAAACTATAGAGCCATTAGGAGTCAAAATGAAAAGGAGTTAGAGCCTAAGAAAATATAAACCTGATAACCATGGCACAATAAATTCCCAATGTCTGGAATTTCTTCTGGAAATGAGGAGAAAGAAATGAAAATTCCTGTTACAGCACCATCCTCACTTTTTTCTATTATGTACCTACTATATATCACCCCTTAGAGACCCATCTACTCCTACTTCATCTGTCTTGCTGGTAACCCTTGTCCAGAGTAATGTCACAGAAAGAAATAAAGGGGCAAAGTGGAACACCACTGATAGCACTGCCCAGGGGTAATTTAGTGGGCCATGACAATATTCTTAAAAGAAATATATGGATGCCTATTGTGGCCAGGGTGTAGAGAGAAACAAATCACTTCTGCATGAGCTGTTGGTGTGGGAAGCTTCCAATTCTCCCTCATTACATATGTTATTAGAAAGCTGAGGCAGGCTCATAATCACATTGAGCCTTGTTTGGGATGTTAGTCAAATCATTTAACCTTGTCACCTCCCTTTAACCTCCTATCTCAACCCAAGAGCGTTGACAAGATCAAGGAGCATAAAACACTTCATATCCTCTTGATGGTGGAATGTGATACTGCAGCAAGAGAATAGCTTTGGCTTTAGCTGTATTCTTTTGTTTCAGCTGGCTACAATATAATTTGCAGCTCGGTGGAGGTGTTAGAAAAGCCCATCAGGAATTGAAACTTTTGTACAATTTTGAGATAAGGAAAGATGTGTAGTTACATATGGAAATATCTGCTAGTGAAAGAATGGCAAATATCAACAAAGTAGTAAAAAACAAAAGAAGAAAAAAAAAAAAAGAAAAAAAAAAAGAAAGAAACATGATAAATTACCAAACTACTTCTGTGAAGTAGAAGAGGCTAGAGAATCAGGAGAATATCTAGTAAAATACCAGGTTCTAAGAAAAGAAAATACCAGATTGAGGAACTGAGGGAGAGAATACTTAAACATTTAAATGGTATGATTTTAGAAGAAACAGCTTGACAGGCACAAGCTTTCACTGGACTGAGCGTACCAAGTGTGAGAGAAAGTCTATATTGGCACTGTTGAGTATCCATAAGACTCTTCCAAATCATACTGTGAAGAGAGGCTGGAAATAGAGTCAGGGATGACTTGTTCCTGGGAGACTCTCATTTTAGTGCTGCAAATCTAGCAGCCACTCTTGTGTCAGAAAAAAAAAAAAATTACTGAATTTGCATTTACTTTATCCAGCAGTTGGAAGTGCAGGCTCAAACAAATCACCTTGGAAGATACTCATTACAAACTAACTTTGTTGGTTTTGTTGCATAGTTTGTTATAAGACATAAAATCTCATCTTTGTTCCACAAACTGATCCTGTCTGCTTCCACAAAAGCTGCTTTGTAAGCGGTAATTCTTGCGGGACTGAGGAGTTCATGCAAATTATAAAGACTCATAGAATGGTTTGTGTTGGAAGGGACCTTAGAGATCAAACCCCTGCACCAGACAGGAACAACTTCCACTATCCCAGGCTGCTCAGAGCTCCATCCAACCTGGGCTTGAACACTTCCAAGGATGGCGCATCCACACCTGCTCTGGGAAACCTGTGCCAGTGCCTCACCCTCATTGTGGTAAAGAATTTCTTCCTAATATCTAATGGAAACATATACTTTTTCAATTTTAAATAATTCCCCCTTATTACAATTCTCACTAATGTTAGAAGAAGAAGCTTTTTTTTTGTTAGGGACTGTCTATTAGAAGACAAGTCTGGGGTTTATTTTGTTTGGTTGGTTAGGGGGTTTTCGTTTGTTTTGTTGTTTCTTGTAACTATGTTTCTATGCTCCCAGGATTCACCTCCTAGACAGTGTTTTCAGGAATTGAACATGTCCAGTTGAAAATAACATCACAATTTTTGAGGGAAAAGATATTTTTCTCTGGGAAATTATGGGAGTGACAGTTTAGCTGATTGCTGCCCTCTTTCTCCCACAGAAGTTTGGTTCTTTTCAGAAGGTCAATGCATGACAACAGCTAAAAAAACCCAACAAAACAAAAAACCAAACAAACAAAAGGCAAATTGTATGTAAGCAGAATTTGTTAATTTTTCAATGTAACCACTTGAAGGTCCTGGTTCAACACTAGAAAAACGTGGTTTTTTTCTGTACAATGTTACTGTTTGCTCTATATGGAAATGTATATTCCTCAATAATACAACTTATCAGGAGCCTTTATTGCAGCATGGCCAGGGCTGCACCTGTTCAGCTGGAGCTGCTGCTGCAATATCCCTGGAATACCCTCACAGGGCTTTCAGCAGCGTGGTGTCTCCAAGGGCAGATGAATAAAGATTGATTATTACTCTTTGATTTTGATAAATATTCAATTGAAACAGGGACTGTGGACAGCAAGAGCTCTACCAATATAAGCTCTTTTTTTTTGTTTACATCTTGTCCTTCTTTGTATCCACCATTATATTTTGTCTTCCGCAGTAAAAATTACCTACCACTCCTCTTGCAGAAGAATTTTGCTATCTATTGAGCAAAAACAAAAGAAAAAATTAGTGCTCAATGGATTACAAGTCCTCCAGGAAAACATATTTATTAGATAGTCACGTTGCAGAATTTTGTCTGGGAAATATCTGCAAGGGATACTTTAACTGTGTTGTATTGAAAGCCAAAAAACCAATCTGTATTAGGTTTTTCCACTTTGCATTAGAGGTGCAAAGAAATTCAATATTTAAAAGCTAAATACCACCACAGGCTTCATATATCTCTTTGTAATCACTTAACCACAAAAGTAATGACCCATAAGAAAAAAATCTATCATGATATTTACCATTTCAGCTGGGTACAATTAAATTATATAAGTTAATGAGTTCTCTTTGTGACTGAGACTACAAAAATAATTCCTTTTTTTCTTTTGCTTTTTTGAGCAAGGTCTATGATTACTTCCCCCCGCCTTCATTTGATGGTTCTTTGTAAAATCGCTGCCCTGAAAATGTCAGCTTTGATTTAAAAGGAATGCAGATGTTAAGTCTCCTTTCCTTAGTGAATGTACAGATCTGTACAGATTTTTTTATGCATTTGGAATCAAGGTACAGATCTCTGTTCTCCTCTAGTGATGCTTACTGTTGGTAATTTCTCCTTGAAATCTTCTGGAACAGCTAGATG
The DNA here is from genome assembly GCA_034509425.1 of Eopsaltria australis. NCBI lineage: Eukaryota > Metazoa > Chordata > Aves > Passeriformes > Petroicidae > Eopsaltria > Eopsaltria australis. The sequence goes on from JAVTVJ010000024.1 coordinate 8,127,847, forward strand.
ATTTCTAGCCCACCTTAGAGTGGAAAAATACGAAATGTTTTCTTAAAATATATTAAACTATTTTCAGTTCAGTGTATTTCTCATAAGCTGGAAGCAATAGAGAGGCACTAAGGAGCTTGGAGCTTTTAAAAATCAGCTGAGATTTTTAAATAAGCTCTGGTGTTTTACTCTGTTTTCAGTGATTGTGATCCCTTTCATTTTTCTTCTCTGCCTGCCCCAAGCCCTTCTTTTCACCCCCAGAGAGCTTCCTTGGAAGCACAATTATCTGAGCCCAAACTCTAGGATTGGTCTGCCTGCCTACTTTACAAACCAAGAGATACATTAGCCTGTACAGAATGGACCTGTAGCTGTGCTGCCGACAGAAAGTTGTCTTTTCATTGTGGTGGAAGTCCATATTCCATCAAAGTCATGATGTTTAATAAGAAAGATATTTGGAAATAGTCCCCCATCTTTCAATGAGAATCTGCCTCAGACTGAAGGTATTCACTAGCCATTTAGGCAAATAACCAAATCCAAGGATTTTGTGAGGAGAGGGGGGGAAGTCTTTAGTAAAATCTCATCAATTTATGGTTGCCTGTGTTATGGCACAAGAGGAGAGGGAACACTTGTGATTTGTAAGAGCTTTGCTGTGCCTGTTTCATGGGACATCAACAGCCTGCAGGAACTCAGGGTCTGTCTTTGAAATTTTCCACTTTTTTGCCAAAGTGGAAGGTGGACCCCAATGACATAGAGTGTTTGCATACATGTACTGAGAACTCTGCAGTTTCTCTGTGTGTGATTTTTGTGTGTGTGATTATGGAAGTTCAAAAGCCTTCTGGGCAGATACAGAACTGTCAAACTGGAGTGGGGAGTGGAGTTGTTATTTTTTTTTTATACAAGTAATCTCCTCACAAAGTGAGATGGATGAGTCCAGAACACCATAAAGCCTTAAAGGCTGAAGGAAACTTTATAACATCAGAAAGCAGCAGTAATGCATCTGACTCCATTATTAATTTTATCATGTTTGTTCAGCTACATTTAAACAACAGTAGAAAAAAAGACAAGAGTACCCTGCCTTGAAAGTATATTCAGGGAAAGGCAACCTGAAGTGCCTGGAGACTGGCTTACCCTGTAACTATTCCCTGGAGAGTTCCCAGACAGTGTTTTTTCCCATAACTTTTCTCTCACAAGACTCTTATTGAATTAAAAGCTTCTTGAGGAGAACTGTGCATGAGAAATGTGCTTTGTGGTCTGCTTGTTAATAGAAAAGGTTTTTGGTAAAATACTGTAATTTATTAGCTTCAGATTTGATGTTGGAGATAATCAAACCATTTATAGAGGCTAATTCTGCATTCCTTCTGAAGAAAAGCAGGAAATAATAACAATGTGTGGTATTAATGGTTAGCTTTCCAAACTGGAAAACTGTGGGATCTGAGGCTTTAAACTTGGTTCCACAACAGGCAGAGCAAAATAAGTCCATCTGTCTTACAGTGGGGATGGTAAAGGATGGGTAGCTAATTTTGATGGAAATCCACAGGTTATAGACTTGTAACAGAAGAAATTGGGTGGGTTTGTGAGTTTGTTGATGCATTTGACTTTCCTATTCCACCAGTCTTCCAGCATAAATACTTGTTGCAGGGCTCACTTAGGGATTTTTTTTAGCTTCAGTATTAATTTCAAGCTGAATTTTGCCTTTTGAATTAATTTGAGGTCAATTTTTTAGCTTTATTTAATTCATTTATTTCTTTCCCAAGAACCTCGCCATTACTTTTTCTTCTACTCACTTTGGACCTTCTCCAAAACTTATTAAAATTGATGTGGTCTTTTTTATGTCTGCTATTAAAGAGAACTGAAAGAAAGCATAAAACTGTCACAACATTATATCAGCTTTACATATTTATGAAAGGATAGTAAACTTATTATGCATGATAGCTTGTATTCAGTGGAGATCTGTATTGTAAATGAGTTTAACCACAGTTTCTTATCACTGAACAGTTACTACTGATCTTTAATCTGTCTTTAGGAAAGACAAATTATGCTCAGTATTATTATTCTTGCTCTCCATCTTGAACTCTTTGCATGTAGTGCTATCCCTTCTGGAATGATTTAATTAGATTTTATATGATTGTGATTCTTGAATAGAATAGATGTTAAACAAAACTAGAAGTCAGGCTTCAGGCAGTAACAGTTTTCTGATATCTGCTTTAACCTGATGATTATTTTAATAATGAAATCTTTCTGTGCAAATCATGCAATATTTCATAATATTTAATGCTTTAAAATCCACAACAACAGAAACAGAAACACATAATAAGAGAGTGTGAATTTTTAAGCCTATTCTGACTACTGTACACTAAGTGTGTTAGTGCTCAAGCTAAACAGTATGAAGATAATAGATGAAACTTATCTTTCTCCATGGATACAGACATATTTCTCCAATTTATACAAGGTAGGAGAGGACTGGTAGATGATCAGCAGGAGGTAGAAAATCTCCTTAGGGCAGTCAGTGTCATCTCTGGGGGGAACCAAAGAGCTTCTGCTTCAGCCCCCCTCTCTTTGCTTCTCCCACAGCTCCCTCACATCTGTAACCCATCTTATTCAAATTACACCAACAGCCAAAATATTGCCCTCGACCCTGTTTGATTTGACCTGAAGTCAAGTGGGGTTACATATTTGTGGTTTTACCTAGCAGGGGTCCATGCTACTTCTTTGAGTACTTTGGGAATAAGCACATTTGCAACACCTAAATTTCACCTGGGGACTTGAGCAAACTGCACACATCAAGTTGAGAACCTTCTTCTGAGCTGGAGGAATTCCTGAAGTTCAGAAGCTCTCAGAGAACACTTGTTCTAAAATGAGAGGATGCTTCCTTTGCCCATGGCAAGGACTATTTGTTGACGTCTCTATTTGGAATGGAAATATCCTGAGTTTGACATGGCTTTTAATTTTTATGTGATTATTTATTACATCTATTCATTCTTCTGTGACCAGACTGTCTACAGCATAAGATTTCAAGATAATTTTAGTAGTAAAACATCAAATTACTTCTTACTTCAAGAGAGTTTTATGCTAAAAGTTTTCAGTTCTCACAACAATTGGACAGGAGCAACAGGAAAACAGCTTATATTTTCACCCCATTTCTAATCTTCCACCCTATTAATTAAATTATTATGTAATTAATGTTGCCAGGGAATAGCTACATTTGTGTCCAAAAAAGCAACCCATATACGGTGTGACTTATTGCCATGTGGTAAATTTACATATTTGTGCTAAAAACCCCATCATTTAATCTTTTCATGATTATGGCCACAGATGGGTCTTTGCTCACCAGTATTTGAATGCTTTGCATACATACAGGTGATTCTATGTATCATTCCCCCCTTATAAGACCTTAGTTTAAAACTGTCTTAAGTAAAGCCTTCAACGATCACTTTTTTAATATAATTTTACAATTAATACAGAGCCCCTGAAATATGTACTTTGCTGTTCCATATACTTCATGTTTTGATACTGATAATTACAAGATTTGCCTGCATATTTAGAATTTACATCAGTTAGAAATCTTTTAAGGGCTTTAAATCATTGTTCAGGAATTTGCTAACCTTAGCCTAAGGTCAAGAGGAAAATTCACTTACGTTCTTCCACACATGATGCTGTTCACTGTGTGACTTGCAAAGATCTGGTCCTGGCTGACACCATCTCACTGCATCTAAAATTAATTTCAACTCAATCAATCCTCTAGTTCCAAAGACTTATCTGTATCTAATCCATTCTCCTCTTTTCATGCAGGCACAGGCATGTGGAGTTTCTGTGAGCATGAGGGAGGGAAACAGATGGCTTTAACAGCAAGATTTTCCACTGACTTCTAGTTAATACAATATTTTCTCAGGAAAATAATCTCTCACATGATTTATTAGGTATTTCTTGAACAGGAAGCCTAGTAAGTATCCAAGTCATCTTCATTTCTTCCCCAAATATGTATTATGCCATCCAAATATAACACTTAGTAATTTTCTGAGGAAATTACCTTTCTTGTAGTTCCCGCCTTAATAAGTTTTTATTACATTGTTTTTACTTTTCAAGTACATAATTGGGAGTTAACCACAGGCAGAAATTGGTTTGAATTTACCTGAAGTGCATGGAAGAGTGATTTGACCAAGGCAAGACCTTGCCTAGAGCAGGCAGTTTCAGAGGGTCAGGGTTGATTGGGGATGAACCCTGTCCAATGCCAGTTTTCCTTCTTGCACACCCAGTTGTGAGGAAGTGAAGGAATGCCTGAGCACACGTGATTTATAATGGTGCTTATGTTAAGAAGCACAGAGCACGCACTGCTGACTCCTGCTAATGGCTTTACAAAGCTGCAATTCTGGCCTATGCTTCCATTGATTTAAAAGAAACTAATCCCAGCATTCTCATCTTTGCTTTCACGGGTGGTGGAAGAAGCCAACATTATTAAGACCCAGTTTTTACATGTTAAAAGAAAAGATTCAGCCCTACGGAAACTCCTCTCCCAGAGGGATGAAGAGGCTTGGCACGTGGAGTTGATGGAAGCAGGTCTAGTGATGAGCAAGTGTTGCTTTGAAGAATCATTATTTCTGGCATGTTTCCATAGTCTCCCAAAGGAAGAGCAGTCAAATGTTTAACCAGAGTTAATCCCTTCTCCAATTACCACTGCAAGCTGAAGTAGCAGCAAAGAGCCAGGAACAGCAGAGAGGTTCCCTTACTCCAGTCCATAGAGAAAGGGGCTTGACATGCACTATAAAGGAACCTTGGTAGTTCTGAAACTTCTATTGCCTTCCAGAGTTGCTGTTATCAGTGACACAAAAATGCCTTTCTCCTTTCCAACAGCAGCAGGAAGAAAACACACTTTGAGAGTGTGTGTGTGTGTGACAGAGCATTTTAACCGTAAAGGATAATAGAAACCACTGTTTAAAGGACAAAGTTCTGCCGGGGTAACTCACTCTGTGTAGTCCGAGTCATGCTGGTGATATCACTGTTGAGAATAAGATGCACATGAGAGTTCAATACCCAAGTTTTGGGTTGATTTTCTTCAACTGAAAGGGCAATGCAGTGGAATTTTTGCAGAGACCTGTGATCTCTAGCATTTGTTTTGTGTTTTTTTTCATATCTCATGTGAATTGAAATAGGAACCTAGAATAAGCACTGTTTAATTTTAATGATTTAGTTAAACAAATGCATTTTATCGTTTCATCAGGCTTATGGATTATTTTTTTCCTCCATCGTTGAGCTGTACAACACAAATATTGGTTTTCCAGATAAGGAATTAAATTAGCATTTCGAAGGTGTCAGACTCACTCCCTCTCCTAGCAAGTTCTTATTAGCTTATTTGGGATGATTGGGAGCTTCAGTGAAATTAGACACCTAACAAAATTAAAGGACATACATAAGGAAAGAGAGGGCAATGTTTTATTTTGATACAATACAAAAATCATTCCAGAAGCTTTTGAAAACCTGGGGAAGACAGTAGTCATAAATACCAGGAGTAGTACCTTCCGTAAGGGAGATAGGCAAACGCATTATCTAGAGTTTTCAAATTTAAAGAAAACTTTTAAACTTGGAAAAGTATCTGTATATGCTTTAACTTCTATGCTACTACTAATAATTATAATTTTATTTGCAATGGAATCTCCCCTGGCACATGCTCACAGGGAATGCACAACTTCCACTGCAGCCATCTGCCCTCCAACACCCAGCTGGGAACATGAGCAGCACCAGAGCCCAGAGAGATTGTCCCTTCTTCTAGCAAGGCATAGGCTACAAGCTGCCAGCACTGGGACATCCACGTGGTGCAGTGGATCAAGCTTCCAGTTTTATATGTGCTGCCAGAAAAACAGACAGGATCCAAAAGCGCCTTGGGCAAAGCTGCACTGTAAGGAGTGAATCCATTCTAGCGGAAAAGGCAAATTCAGCTTTTTTTTTTTTTGATGAAGATGTTCTGTTTGGGTTTTTTTAAGGCTGCTTTTTATAAAAAGGAGGATAGAGAAGGGAAGAAGTGGCTTCTGTTCCTGCTAGAGTTTCCAAAAAGGTGAATATAAATGAAAATTAGGAATAACACTCAGGGTAGTACCCAGTGCTACAGGAGGCAGTAGGTGCAAACTCAAGCACTTATGACAAGTTGTGCCTATCCAGGTGGAGATTAGAAACCATGGAGCACAGAGCTCCCAAAGCTCTTTCACAATTTATCTTCTCATATACTCCAATGCATGTTTTGCATGTAGTTAATGGAAGTCTGACTTCACCCCCACCCTGCCCTCATTTATATAAATCAGTATTTTATACTCACATGGTTCTGATGTTTGTCTAAAATGTCTTTCAATCATCTCTCAGTATTATCTTAAATGAGAAACTTAAAGCAAACAAAACAAATAAAATTATAATGTGTAGTGTGAATGAGATTTTGAATGATTTTCAGGGATGGTGACTTTGCTGAAGATTAGTGCAAAATATACAGAATTACTAGTTGACACAAAGATTTATGTAACCACCACTTATCTTGGCATGTGTGAGGGGTGGCTTCTGCCTTAGTGGTGACCCACCTTCCCAGCCTTGCATTTAGTTAGTAACAGCATGATAACCCTGTTAAAATGCAAAATATTGCAGCCTGTCTTTGATGCTGACTTCAGATTAAATTCAATTTCTGTGTAGGAGGATACAACTCTTACAGACTACAAAGCAACTGTAGCCCTACTGGTTCTTGACTGCTCTATAATAGGAGTTAATGTCCCAAGTTTGCTTCAGAAGTTCTGCCTTGAAGACAGCAGATGTGTTGCCAAAGCCATCTGGCTCTTTTTTGAATATAATTTGTATGCCTATAAATAATCACCATGCATATGGGCTGCTTTTCAACCGTGTGTTCCTCAAACTATGTAAGTTAAGATAATTTATTTCTTCTCGTCTTACAAAGAACTTCTGCCATACATTCCTGTCCTCTTGTTAATATTCTTGCTAAGTATCAGAGTAAAAAAACAACTTATGTGTACTAAGAAGCCAGAAAAGTTGATTAGACAAGGAAAACTAAAATACCCCTCTAGGCATAAGCAATCACAGAGTTCTTTTCAGTATTTTCCAGCATTTGAAGTAGCAATTTAGAGTCCCAGAGCTGATTCCAATCTCTAGGCTGCACGTGTGGCATAAAGAAGAAAAGTCTTAGAGAAGGGATGCAAACAACCTCAGTCAGAGATAATATTCTTCTGAAATTATTTCTGCTTAGGGTGCAAAAACTTGATGTGTGAACTCTTGTTCACCTTTCCATTCAGGATTCTCTTACTGATCAGCTGCATAGTTATGACTCATATGCATAGAAGATTTCCTAAGCCAGCACTAAATTTGTCTTTTTTCTAAACTGAAAAAAACATCTCACAAACTTACAAAGCAGATATTTAAATCAATCCCCATTGCTTGCATTCTTCTTTGTGAACTAATGTAATATTGTTGCAGAACTTTGATGTGTTTTTTAGAGAAAAAAAGATAAATTGAATATCCTTTGTTCATATTTGAGATTACCATCTCTGATATCAAAAATAAGGAAATAAAGATGGAATTCCTTGCATTTTAAGTAAAAAGAAACTCAGTTTTTGCACTTGTTAGTATAAGCAGGATAAAGAATTCACACAACCTTTTTAGATGACAGTTTGAAAATGCCTGTTATTTATTGGAAAATAGCAAAAGGCCTTGTTACATGACTGCTTATGAAGGAGCAAATTATTTATAGTCTGCTTAGCTACATATAACCGACAATTAATTGCGGTAAAAAAACTAAAGTTTTTCCAAGTTTTAGGATTATGGAAGATACAACTATCACTGCAGACCTGCTTAGGCTCTCTGTGAGGAAAGGGACAAGATATTCTTGTTACTGTAGACCCCAAGTGTCTACAATTCTGTTGGGCAGCTCCAGCTCAACATCAATTCATTTGCATTCTTAGATTAAGTGTGTGAGCAGTCTTCTGATTAAAAAAAATGCATTTACAAACTCTCAGCACCACTTAGATATAAGAATTTTGTGGAAATGTAAGTGTGACACTCAGTATATTTAGATGGTTCAGATGTTGAACTCAAGAACTTCAACTTTGTTGTCATTTGGCTTTGCTTAGGTGTGGTATAGAAGAATACCTTGTAGGTCCACTCAGATTTAGTGCAAACTATTTTTAAAAATAAGAGTATTAAGTAAATATACACTAAAAACTCTACATGTAATGCAAAGGAATGCAATACTCTGCTTACCATTTCACTTTTCTTACACATACTGGCTTTGATCAATTAACACCGGTCACCAACATTCTGAAAAAAATGCATATAAACTGAAAAAGGTTGATTCTACTGAATTTAAACACTTTTGTGTGCCTCTGCATAGTTTTTTCTTCCTGCAAGGCTTTTGAAATGAAAAAAAAAATTGATCTGAAATGTATGATGACTCTGCTCTTGATTACCACTTAAAGACTGTCCTGGTTGTGAGCTTTGGTTTTCCACAGTGATGTTGAACTTGACAGCTTTTAGGATATAACTGAAACAAAAGTCAACTAAGCACTGATTTTTGAGACCCAGAATCCTCTAATCTCCTCTATCTGAAAGCACCACAGCCTGCCATTGCATAAAGGGTGGAGGCCTTGAAGGGTGGTGGTACATCTACTAAACAACACTTTTCAAATATAAATTGAAAATAGCTGTTTCCTTGATACCAGCTTCATGATCAAAGCTAGAATTCCCATCTCCTTCCACTTTCTTCCCATGACTATAAACTGCCTGAAAATGTTTGTTTGATTAGACTTTGTGGTTTCATTTGCTGAACATCTGTAAAACACTTGTGTCTTAAAACCCTTTGAAACTTCTTGCCTCCTTCTCAAATTCTTTCTATCATACTTGCCTTGCCTCTGTTTTGTTGTGTTGTTGGTTTCTGCTTGAAGCAAAGAGAAATAAGGGTTTTGAAAACCATAAAATGGTGTGTGACCATATTTTTAGGTGCGAATTTTTAGGATTCTCCATCACTCAGGATGCAAGCATGGTGCAATTAGACTGTCAATATAGTACACAATTGTGCTGTAAAACACCACAAAGACAACAGTTAGTGATGCTGATGGGGAGAATGGCTGCATATCCCAGCAAACAAAGAATGACTAACAAAAGCATATCTCACATAGCTGCCAAATGCTGTCCTCTAGCTAGGAGTGCTTTCTCCTGGTTTTCTAGCTACTGCTTCAGTGAAAAGACAAAGCTGGTGTATTGGGTGTTGGAAATATTCTCCAGGATGCTAATGTTGGATGTTGACAGGGATTTCTTGCTTGCTCCATCCACCTCTGCCCTCTCTCTTGCTGCCCATTTGCACATATCCTCTTTAGAGACTGACTTCTATTGTGTGGAGCTGTGCTGATTTTGATTTACTCAAATAGTTCAGCATCATAATTGTGAGCATTTATTTCAAAGTAAAAAACCCCCTTTATTTTACAGAACATACAGAATACTTGCATCCTATATTAATTAGTTTATATTCAACAATTTTCTAGAGGCTTAAAACATAGACCCAGACTGGAGAAATTCAGTGTGTGAATGAATGATACTTCTACTGTCATGCATGGCAGTCTGACCATCTGAGTCTTGCTTTGGAGCAAGTTACCAGTAAAGGTCCTCAAAGAACACAAAATCTTATTCTATGTTAAAGCAGTGTTTCCATTTGGAAAATACATAACTAAATCATTTCAGTGCACTAATTATTTAGGAAATATGCAACAGATTTAATAGCACTCTGTGATCCTTGTTAGGACTAAGCAACACAAAAAGTCTCTATATTGGTGCTGTGTCTGTTGCTACTTGCAGCAGCTACTTCAAGGTAAGTGGCAGACACATATCCCGTCCCCTTGAACCTTGCAGGTTGCTGCATTAATCCCTAAGGCTGTGTTTGAGCACACTTTTCCTCTCACCCATGAGATGGGGTTCCTGTGACGGGAGAAGTAGAGCTGTTGTTTCAGGGAGTATGAATTCACAATCCCTGTTAGGACTGTGGGCAGTGTGTGGCTTACCCTCCTGATGTTTTCAATCACTGGAATGGCCATGCCACAACTTCCATTTCATTCCCTAGCAGAAAGTGCTGTCTTACTTTCCTATTTTTAACACTTTTCCTGCTGATTTTGTTTTGGCCCCTCTTATTCCTGTTGTTTCCCAGTTCAGTGAATGCTTGAAAGGCTGTTTTCCTTATTGAAGGGGGCCACACAAAGCTCTTCCCATGTGGCACAATCATATTTTTTTAAAACTGTAAGGTAGCATCTTTTGCTTGCTTAAGTTACATGACAAAGTTGAGAATCAGAAAGTTAGGGGAAGGAATTAAAATGTGCCTTCATAGTGCACCAAGTTCAGTAACTGATCTTTTTGTCTTCACAATTCCACGAGCTTAGTAACACATTTTAATAATCATAAGAGATCTATAAGCCAGCTTGTGAAGTGACATTAGCACAAAGACCATATGGATGATTGTGAAATATCTTGTTGAATTTTTAGGAGTGTGAATTTGTCTAGAGTCATGTCTCCCTGAATACAAAAATAATTCCTCTTCTGTTCACTGTGAAGTCTTAGTTTCTAACAACACAAAGCTTTGCAAACTCTGTTTTGTAGATTTTTAATTCTCTCAAGATCAACCTTAATTATCGCATATAGTTCTTTCTGTAAAGGGCCTGAATATCCAGAGTAATCTACATGCTGTTTTATTGGTGTAATAAAAGTAATAAATTAATCAGAGTATAAGGGGTGTGTGATGGAGCAGTAATCAAAGAGCTGCTTTAGTTGTTGTTTCTAAAGTAATTTTATCAGCAGTCCACCCATCTACCTTTCAGACTTTCTTTACGAGCACACAGATTTCCCCTTTTATGTACATATGCCCTTTTCACTATGTGCCACTTTCAGCTGTTGATGAATTATTGATTTCTCCTGTCACAATTCTTTTGAGTTACAGTACTCATGATGCTGAAAAAGAAACAAGATTCATTATTGTACTTTTTTTGAAATGTGTTCCACTCTCTTCAGATTTTCTTAATTTCCTGCAAGGCTATATGAAAGGGGTGTTGAAATGACCCCAAGGACAGGACATCAACCTGCACCCAGATTAGATGGTTCTTCATAAATTTCAAATAAATTGAAGAAGATAGCAACAGAGTTCAGGAGTATTTTTTTCTATCAGAAATCAGTTCTTCTTCCCTCTGGGTTTGGAATAAGAAACTATATATTTACTAAGATAATTACTTTGGTTTTACTTTGGGTTTTCAGTAAGCCTTTTGAAGGATATCATGTTTTACAAACTTGCTGTGAGTTAACTGGGTGTGTTTACCTTTCTTTTACCTTTAATGGCACCAGAGGGAGGTTAAGAAAACAAGCCAAGAAATGAAAAAAATGAACAGGTTAATAGTTTAAACTTGCAGTATTAAATATCAAGTTTGATTAGACTTCCAAGACCAAGGATTTTGGCTTAAATAACTTACCTTTTGCTGCTGTGGATTTATTCATCCCATAGAGTCCCAGCCTGCTCTTGGACCAGTGTTTCTGCCCAAGGGCTTCATCCAAGGGCAGAGGAAGCTCTGGCCACCAGCGCTGGGAGCACTGCCCCAGGTCAGCTCTGGCACCCTGGGCTTGGCAGAGCTGCTAGCATAGTTCAGAGGAATATGTGAGATTGTCACAGCAAGCAGGTGTGAGATGTGTTTGGTCTTTTCCTGTGTTTACTAGAGGCTGGCCTATGGCTTAGAACATGAAATTTAGTTTAAATTGTACAGTTGTACTATGAGTCCTATAGATCAGGCACTTGGTATCTAAACACAGTTTTATAAATATTTACATCTCGCCTCAAGTACTCTGCATCACAGGGTTCTATGGTCTATTTTCAGGCTGGGGAGAAACAGAAATTCTTAACCAGTTTTGTCATTTTAAATGGAGTTGAATGTTTACTGGTTCCTGTGAATATTTGGTAAAGGTGGTTTTTTCTTTCTTTCTTTTTTTTTTTTAAGAATTCCATTAATGGCTCTAAGTCTATGTTGATTCACATTGATACTAGACAAAATAAATACACATTTCCTACCAGGAGTAGCATAATGCAAAGGACTGTAGTGTGTGCCAATAAGTGGATCAAATGATGGATACATTGAAAAAACAAGGAATGCATATTGATTATTATATGTAAATCAAATATTGAACTTTCAACCCAGAAGCATTTTTTGAGAACACTTGCAGGATTTTGTTTCCATGTGATACTAAATGCCAATTAATATCTGCAAGCAGAATATAATTTCTCTCTACACTGAACTCCATAAACATCTTGTCAGAGAAGAAAAATTGTTTGACGATCAAATGCAGGATGTGTAGGAGAATTCAGTCCAAGTTTATTGTTGTTTATGAATCAAATGATTCTAGGCATAATAGAGCAAGAAACTTCAGTAAAGATCACTGTTAAGAGCAGATGACATATGTTTGTGTTAGTAACCATGTACCCTTGCAGATTATCTTCAAAACAATTCAGTTTTCTGATCAGAGACAATGGAATAAAAGATAATGGCATACTTTTCCCTTTTACCTGAATCAAACTCAAATATATCATTGAGTAGGAAGTATTTTCATTTCTTGGATAATTTCTATTACTGAAATGCAAAAGCTATTTTGAAGTAATATTTAGGGGGTTATATTTTAGGATACTTAGACATTAGGGCCTCAAAATTAAGGAGGTTGCTAGTCCTTCCCTTGACTCAGAACAGTCATGACTGCTTGTCAGATTCACTCTTTAAAACTTCTCCTAGAAATTTATTCCAGTGTTTACTGTTCTTCTAATTAGAAAGGTTTTCTTACTTTAAATGTTTTATCTACCTTAAATTCAGCACACTTCAGTTTAACTCTACTGCTTGTTATATTGTCTGCTGTAAATTTTAAAAGCAGTATAAACATCCTCTTGAATTTTAAACCTGGTTTTCAAAGAGTTTGTTAACCTCTTGCAGCCTGGTGCAAATTTAAAGCCAGTTTTCCCTTCTATCCTTCTGGTCTTCTGAGAAATATGAAACTATATGAGATGGGGGTAAACTCAAAGAAACCCAGATTGATAATGTTTCTTTCTAACTTGAAGTGAAACTTTGACAATCACTCGCTTGAGTAGATGTTTACCAGAAAGCTGGTCTAGTTCCCATTTTCTGCTGACTTGTTTTGTTGTGCAGCTATTTCACAGTGGTTTCCTCTAGACACAGTTCTGTAACTTGTTTACGAGATGGGCATGTCAGATACTGCTTTGCTAAACACCAGGCATAAGGCATTTATTGCTCCTTCCCCAAGGAAAGCATATTATGGAGTCATAAAAAGAAAAGGGATTGTGTTTGGCAAAATTTATTCTTGACAAGTACCTGCTGGCAGTTGCTCACTTCATTTCTTTTCTTAATTTGCAGGTCATCTTTTCACTAGTGCAGGCAATCTATTTCTCAGGTTATGTCATTTGCTATAACTAACATTTTACGCTGTTCTTCCAAAGATGGTTTCAAGTACAGTTGTAGGAATGATTTATACAAAATAACTGCATTCCCAGAGTTTTAAGAACATTCAGTACGCAGTTTGGAAATTTTGGTTAATACCAAAGTTGAGCCCTTTTTGCTCAATGAGCCAGAATTTGTGTGTTTGGACTTACAAATTCCATCCTAGGTATGCTTGGATTCAGGCAGGGAGAGTTTATATTGGTCACCTCCTGGGATCATTTTAGACACAGGCTTTGTTTAATTAAGTCCACCAGGAATCTGTCCCTCTTTAGTTATTTCTTTTTTTCCTTCAGGCAGATCTTTCCAGAGTCCTTGATTCTTGGCTGAGTTGGGCAGGTTCTCTGTCCTACTTTTCACAGCTGCTGAGTTATTTTTCTTTGATAATAGTTTCTTGAAATATTACCTAAATTTGGCAGATTGCAAGCCATGAAAAGGGATGAATGAAAAACACAAACCTATGCTTTCTGTGTGAGACGGTTTTCCATTTTTGTGGCTTTTTTTCTATTTCTTGGCACTAAAATAATTTTAAATAAAAATACTAAATTTTAAATAGCCTATGGTGAGTAAGATTCTTTGATCCGAGGATCTGTTTGCTAACATTGTAATTTATTTCCACAAATATTTCTTGTCAAATCCTAATCTCAGTGCCTCAGCTCTCTATCTTTGCTTGGACAACAAGTCTTCTGTTGTGTCTCCTTCATTCTCATGGATTTGAAAAGAATTGTGATGCCAGATAAGGGAATGACAGAATCATGCTGTAGAGTATGTAATCTCCAGATAAGTTTGGGTTTTTTTAATCAGGAGTGTTGGAAATATTTTATTTGAATAACATGATTTATTGCAGTAGAGCCTTTTACAAAGAATTTATTTGCAAACTTTTAGATAAAATTAATAAACAGGTAGACCTCAGCTATAAGATGTGTATCTGTATCTAAACCAAGAAACTGAGCAAAAACAACTGAGGTCTGAATCTATTCTTGTTTTCATGCATTGGAGCAATCATGGCCCCAAACACTTGAGAAATTCAGTGTGAGCAATAAGAATGACACCCCAGCTCTTTCATTGATACTGTGCAGCCATGCTATTCTCTCACTTGCCTCTGAAAGGTGATCCATGCTTCAGCGTTATTCTACTGATGTTGTATTTGATACTATGCAAAAAACCTTTTCTCCTTTGAGTGATCATTTTTGCTCTGGCCAAAGAAATAATTGATTTTTTTTTTTTTTTTTATTGGTAAAACTGAGCAACAGGGAAATCCATCAGCAATCTTCCCTCTCTTTCAAGCAAACAGCGTCATAGCTGTACTCCAATGCAATCTTGTATTGCCAGTCTACTGCCTCCCCCACTTTTCCTGCTAATGTCAGTCATTTCCTTACAGAAGCTCAAAATCTAGCATGCAAAAACCAGCAGCAGTAACAGTCCACTAGGGCTCAAGGCTCAAGCAGAACTTGAAACTGGACATAAGAATGGATATGAACTTACACACAGAACTAGTTTACAGATAAGGAAAGCATCAGTGCTGGAATCCAAGTTACCTTACATATTCAAACTAGGAGCAAATTTGTGTGTGGAACTGCACATTTTCAGATAAGATACAAACAAGTTCAAGGGTCTTATTGCTGAACTGTGTAAATGTATCTTAAGCAAGTGAACAAGGGAAGGAAGGAAAGCAGTTAGCACTGAAAACTGAACATTTTCATTCTTCCTACTTCATCTTTCTATTCCCAATCCCAGTGCCTTTAATATATCATAGTGGGAAATATGTGGGATATCCTCATCCAAAATCATCATAAATGTTGAGCTGGCTGTTCTTTGTCCAGTCAGAACAGCTTTTATGCCACTCAGTTGATGTCACTCTCACTTGGATTTCTCTCTGACTATGAATTTATATGTGTGCTTATTTGAGGGCTCTTTCTCAAACAAAACAAACAAAAAATACACAGAGATTCACATTCTCCCTCTGTTTCCTCATGCAGTGGTTCATGCTCAAGAATTTGTACAAAGACCAGTAGCTACTCTTAAAATTATGACCTGAAATAATTTTCAAGTTTTTATCAATCTTCCAATATTTAAAAGGTAGTTTGTAGTCCACAGTTTATGAAATAGCATTTTTCTTACTGGTATATAATATTGGCATTTAACAGTATGTAGAATTATTTTGTAATCAGAAAGGCCAAAAAGAGAAATATTTTTTTTCTTATTTCTGCCCAGAAGAATGTTAACCCTGCTGTTAAAAATATGGCTTTTACTCACAGTTTATTTTTTCAGTTTGTCTGGCCAAAATTATTTATAGAAGTAATATGGGGGAGGTTTCTATGTCCCTCATTAGGTTTCTTGCCAGTCTGTGGTCATGTTCACTTGTCCATTATGGCCTCACACCATTTTCTTTGTACCTGTCTCATCTGTGTTCAGAAGTTTTACTTTGAAAACTAAAATGTTTTGTTATACAAAATAACAGAGTTTCTTTGTCTAAAAATGTCAGAGAACCAGCTTTTCTGTTGCTGTATATTATCATATTGTCAATCCCCTTCCTCCTCCTTTCTCCAGCTATACAGCTTAAATTTTCAGGCTTTGTTCATTTAGTCACAAGGGAACCTTTTCCTTCCCTTTCTCCCCTTATAATTATTATTTTTGTCTGTGTTCTGGCTCCAGCCTCATTGCAGCAGTGGTGGCAGCTGTGACAGGTGCCTCTTTGAAGCCTGGGAAGCAAATGCATCTAATGAAAGGGCTTGAACACCCTCTCTAAAGGTGTTTGTGGATCGATCCGAACAATTTCATAACTTCTCCATCTCCCTGCTACCCAGTGTGTCTTTAAGCCTAGTTTGACTTAGCTGCAGAACTTCCCTTCCTCAAGAGATGGTGGCTCATGCAGAGGTCAAAGGCATCCTTTGTGAGAGGAATGCTTCAGACCCACTCTGCGTGGGGTTTGATTTTTAACAGACTTCAAATGCAGCCTCTCTGGAAGTGCCCTAACATCAGACTTTTCCCAGATAATGGGAAAGGCAATCAGAAGTTTGTTGGCCAAGCTAAATTATAATTTTGCTGCTTCTTCTTGTTGTTGTTTGTTATTTTTCCTTTCACAATGATGACTCATGGAATTTAAGTTTATTTTAGCAGGGGAAATACATATGTTGGTGTTCTAGGAAACTCATCAAAGACTTGAATCTACCAATGTCAGTGCCTTGTTTATAAGCAAGATTTCTTATTTATTTCTATACAGTTCTTTTCATTGCATAATCAAAGTCCAGAAAAGGAAGAAAACACCCTGATCCCACCATGTTTCAGTGCATTTGTTCACTGGTTTTGGCTGCTGCTTCAGTCTGATGGCAGCACAAGCTGCAACAAGCCTTGGACCTGTTTGCAGCCAGGTTTTGATCCTTCCAGAGCCTTCAAAGTTTCAGTGATCACTTCCTAGCTGAGCTCAGCTCACTTCCAGCTCAGCTCATAGTTATTTATGCAACCCATCTCTCCTTGAGGGCTGGGAATTGCTATCACTGTCTGATAAATGAGAATTTGAGGTTGTATTAAGCATTTAGTGTAAGGTAGTGGGGAAAATGGGCAAGTTTAGCCAAAGAGAAAGTAAACTTCTTAAATTAGTTTGTATTTTGGACAGGGTATAAACAACTTCTACATCCTGTCTGCCATGCCTGAAATGTGAGCTTTATATGTGTTGATGGGTTTCTTTTTATCCTATTTTGATACTCGTGAGCATAAGAAAAATAAAATAAAATGGTATATACTTTTCATTCTCTTGCTATTTGTCTTATATAATGTGACATAAAAATCATCAAACATCTTTTTTGTTTAATACTTTATTATCTTTACCATTACTTATTGCAAGAATGCTATACCTTTGCCCTTCTTTTCCCAGATTATTTATTTTGTGCATCTTTTTGCATTCTAGAAGTTTCTGAAATGTTTTTAACTCAGTATCCCTGGTGCATCCCTGAGATTATTGCAATTATCCTCATTTTCTTCACATGTAGTGTGTGTACGTGTTTGTGTGTATAAACAGTAACTGAAAATATTTTCATGTTCACCTCTGGGGAATTAACTGTCACCCTGAATAGAGAGTTATTTTAAAATCTTTTGATTTTCATTCCTGGTTTCCTAAGAAAAAAAAAATAAAAATTAATAAAGAGAAAGTTTTCCAGCAGCATCCAGAGTGCCAGCACAAGCTCGACAGGGAGAGTTTTATCCAGAAATGCATTTTTGTTACATTTTTGTTGATTTTTCCAGGTTAGTAGTACACCAAGCTAATTCCAGAGTTGGATACTTTAATTTTCTCTTAAGTAACTTAAAATTAGCACAGTTGTGGGTAGTAAGTCCAACTTGCTCCATTTATACTCTTGTATTTATTGGGAAGGTACTCCCAAGTGTTAAATAAGGAATGGGATGTAAAAAGGGAGCAAAAGTAAAAGTGCAGGTTGCAGGTTACAAAGAAGCACATAAAGCCATTTCCTGGGGAGAAATGAGGGGATTTTAGAAAGTTTGACTGCTGCCAGAGACCTCTTTGCCAGAATATTTGACACAACCCAAGAAATGCCTTCTTACTGAAATACATGAAGTCATCTTGTGAAACTGGGAGCAACAAAGACTTTGCCTCAGCTTCTCAGCTGGGTAAATGTGGTAAATCATTTCCTAGCAGAGTCAAATAGGCACACGACCTGTGAACAAAAGAACAGGGGTTTATTTTCCCTGAGCTAGATTGCTTTGCTCAGCAAGGTCTTATTCAAGCTGTAAAACCAGGTGAAAATTACTTCTGGTGAACTTGGCAAATTCTTCCAATATGATGAAGATTTTTTCAGCCCTTACAAGAACTTAGGAGAAAAATATAACTTGTCAAATATAATCTACCACTAAGGAACCCAGAAAACTTAATGCCCTGATCCTCAAAAGCTAATGCAAACAGCAAAATAGTTTAGGATATTTACTGTTCAGTTAAAATACAATTAAAGAAAGCCCCTAATGGTGTAAATATAGAGTTGAAAATAAAGTTGGTTTTGTGTATTTCAGTTGATTTGTAGCAAAACCTTTATATAGTCTTTATATAGTGATTGAAACTGAATTCAGAAGTTCAGAAAAGGATACAAATATAATAAATCCTATTAATTCTAGCATATGAAGCCATTAACAAATATGTCTAATAAAAAATTGTGGATTCATTTGTATTCACATGTAACCAGTTTTCTAGAGCTAAGTGGAACCTGTAAGTAGTAACTGAATTATTTTTGCATAAATTGAAAAAAAAAAACTTTGTCCTTCTTTTAGATGGCTTTCTGTTTCATGCATAGGGATTTAGGATGAGGAAATCATGCTTCCCAGAATACACAGATCTTTTATATATTCTATTCATTCTGTATTACTTGGCTTTAGCCTGGGAAACCAGACCACACCTGCTGTGGAGAAAATATCCTAGCTTGAAAAGCTTTAAGGACTTATAAAATCCATATATCAAGTCTTTGAATTATTTTTATGTTCTTTTATAGTCAGGTGCATGCTTGAGGCAAGCAGAATAAGCATTAAAGTCACGCAATAGTAGATATCATGGTGGTGATATTCAAAGTGTGTAGCATGATATAGTAGCCTTGGAAAATGCACATTGTAAAATATATTCTGCATGTTTCCAAACTTTTGAATTCTGAAAACACACAGAAAAGGATTTTCACATCCCTTTGCTTCTTTTCATAAACGATTATGTGTGTCTGTATAAAATGGTTGTGAAATGGGGTTAAGGTTAGTAGTAGAGAGGGAGTCCTGGCACCACAGGAGGAATGGTTTCTCAGTGGTTACACAATGAACATGTTGTTAATCTAGTGTTCATTTAATCTGACTTTTATTAATTTTCTGTTCCTGTACATTAACTACTCATTGCTTTATTAACTTCAGGAATTAGCTTCCACTTATTGTTTAGATAGAGACTATTATACCTCTCTAAAGCCATTTCTCTTCCTGCTGATATGAAATATATAGTGATGGTAAAAAGCAGAATTTTAAGGACATTTTCACACACAAAAGCACTTGGAAAAAAATTAACAAAATATTTTAGATGTCTTCTTCATTGAAGAAAAATTTTACTTAAGCCAAAAAAACCACTGAAGTCGTTTACACCTGGTAACACCAGTTTGATCGATTCACTTCAGAAGGATTCCACTTTAAATAGTGTTGGCTGATGAAGGCACCTTATAAAGCTGCTCCCAAATGCTGTCCAATATCAACAAGCAAGATAGTGCTCTCAGAGCAATCAATTCTATTTCCAGCCTAAAATATGGTTTTGCATTTTCATTGTGGTATAAAAAATGTAACTCATCTGGATTTCCTCCTAGGTATAAAAATGGAAACGCCATTTAGAGTACAATAATTTGTTACATTATTTTTTTCCATTTAATAATTTTAAGGGTCTCTAGCTCATATGTCATCAAACTTTGGCCACTTAATAAGTGTATTTACTCCCTAGACACTCACAAAAGGCTTCTTTCAAGACCAAAGAGAACAAAAAGAA
The DNA here is from genome assembly GCA_034509425.1 of Eopsaltria australis. Taxonomy (NCBI): domain Eukaryota; kingdom Metazoa; phylum Chordata; class Aves; order Passeriformes; family Petroicidae; genus Eopsaltria; species Eopsaltria australis. The sequence continues at coordinate 8,147,827 of JAVTVJ010000024.1, forward strand.
AGCAGTGAATTATAATGACTGGATAGAAAATGCTGGCATAGTTTAAATCTAAGTGGCTTATTTCAAGTATGTAATGCTTTAAAATCCCAAGAATATTTCTTGAATTTTCATCTATTACTGCAAGTATCTCAGTGCTTCAAAACTGCCTCAAAAATCCATCTTTTCCTTACCTTTTCCTCTGTCAGAAGGTTTTCAGGGTCTCTGAATGACTTTTGTCTAACAGTCAGTAATTGAATCTGCTATGAAGACAATTCTCCTATTCCTATACATGATGCAGGCATTATGATTTAAGATGCTCTAACATTGCTTTATTTCTTCTTCTTTTTTGAATACCATTTATAAAATTATTTTTATGATTCCATTTTGGAATTTCTACCTTTCTTTGTTATTAGATATAAAAATACATACAAGCAGAATGTACTTTTCACATGTAGGACACACATCCTCTCTCCTGTATTGTTCCTATTCAGAAAATGGCATCTTGCCCTTCATCTGTGTTATTGGGATCTCTGGCACACCCTGCTTTGTTTTGACTGGATTTCATAGGCCCTATCATTAAACTCTTCAGTCAACTAATCAAATTGATTACTCACATGAAATGGAAATGATTGCATTTGAGAATGAGATAGCTGGTTCTCCTGTCTTAGCACACAACTAAATGCATGACACAAAAATGTAAATAAAAGTTTCAGTTAGTATGTGAAAGTTCTATTCATGGCACAGAGACAATTTGTGCACACGGTATCTTATTTTATGCTTGAGTCACAATCAAATAAACTTGAGAAAGGCTGAGCAACAGCATTTTCTGTCTAAAATAGGAAATAACTATTTTGCTTCATTCAGACTCAGACTTAACTTTCAGTCCCTAAGAGTATCTTTTCTGCTTCCAGGCTGAGCTTCTCCTTTCCTCCAAATGTTTTCTATTTTTACAATGCTTCAGTTCAGAAATAGATGCTGCCATTTTAACACAGGAAACAGAATTTTTTAATATAACTACTGTATGAGATAGGACTGACAAGTCTGGACCCTGCATAATTTTAAATTAATTTCTTTACCCTTTAAGAATGACATCATACATGTTTCTTAAATGATATTAGCAATATTTTTGTCCCCCTTATTGAAAACCTACACTAAGGCAATGGTACCACAATAATATAAATTTTCACTGCATCTGACTGCTTGTCTTTTAACATTAGAGTCACTATAGTGAAGTAACTCCAGTAATTGAAAAGCAAAAAATAATGCTTAATTAAGCCATGATACATGGAAGTTGATTTTTAAGTGTTAAGAGGCAGCTTTATCATTCAAAAACACACACATTTAGAAACAAGAGATAAAAATTACTTGTGGCAAATGCCTATTTCTATTAATCCTCCTTTTTTTATATACAAATTTAGTGCTTTTTACTAGGTGTGAAAAAGCTTAACAATGCCACAGTCCGAAATTCATATTCATATTCCAAGCTGCCTGTATCTTTGCACAAACAAAAAGGATATTGCCAAGGCTGGTTCATGGAGAGATTACAGAGGAGGGAAAAAAAAAAGAAAAGAGATTCTTTGCCCAGTGGTATCCTGCACAGCTCAAAGGTATACAACTCCAGCATCTGATAGAAAAGACTGAGGATGGGTAAGATCAAAACAGTCACATCATCAAAGTGCAGCCAAAGCTGGAGCAGCTAATTGCTGCACTGCAATTAGTGACAGCAGCAGTGACTCTCCCCACCAGCCTCCAGCCTCATCTCTCTTAGGGGATGCATCCCCTCACACAGCCAAGGCAGGGCTGGGGGGAGGAAGGCGTGGAAGAAGCTTGCAGGAATGTGTGGTTCTGAAGGGATTATTTTTGCTTCTTAAACAACTCTGTGTTTTTTAGTTTGGCACATCCACGGTAGGGTGTAAATTCTAAATGCAATTCTGGTTCTACAGCTGCTGGTTTTGTTTTAGAAGCTCTATAGTGATATTTCTGTATGATAGTTGCATTTATCCAGACATTCATTGTCACAGCCTTTATCTTTTGCAATGCTAAATATTGCTCTTTACCACCCAAGGAATTGCATATTTTTAGAGATTAATGTGGGTATTTATTAATACAATTTAGATTGACCCTAGTGGGAGCCTTCTGGAAATGGCCAGTATTTCCAAGGCTGATTTTTCACTTTACTCATTACCAGGAGTAGAAAATGATATGGTGGCAACATATGCTACCAGAACCTCTGGAAGCAGTTACCCAGAAGTGTCTCTTGCAATGCACCCAAAGGGACCATTCCAGGAGACCTCCTCAGCCATCCTTCCCAACAGCAGCTTTTCACTGATCCTGCAACACTTGTACCCTCTGTGGGCATTGGGGTTGGCCAGACCTGGTGGTTGTGGGGTGAGCTTATTGAGGCATTCCAGTACCTAAACTGGTGCTACATGAGAGCTGGAGACAGTTTTTTTACAAGGGCATGTAAAGAGTGATAAGTCATGGGTGAACAGCTTTAAACTGAAAAAGGAGAGATTTAGATTAGATAATAAGAAGAAATTTTTTATTGTGAGAGTGGTGAGACCCTGGCACAGGTTGCCCAGAGAAGCTGTGGATGCCCCATCCCTAGAAGTGTGCAAGGCTAGGCTGGATGGGGCTCTGAGCAACCTGGTCTAGTGAAAGAAGTCCCTGTCTATGGCAGGGGATTGGAAATGATCTCTAAAGTCCCTTCCAATACATTCTATAATTTTCAGTACAGGTCCAAGTAGCCCTATTACAGCTCCATGGTGTCCTGAGCCACACCTACTGGTCCCCTCAAAAGGTTCTGTAAGTACAGAAATATATTTCTTCTATAGAGGCCTTTATGTTTCTATGTGCAGGATATGTCTCTGAAAGGAAGTATTCATTAGAAAACGGTAGCCTTAGGTTTTCAAGTGGACTTTGGGCACATGCTTCCCTTGGTCAGTCAAAAATATAGTTAGTGATTAAATAATCCAGCAGAATTACCAGCTTCTGCCTTCTGAAGCCTAAATATCTCCAGCCAATTCTTTGAACAAATGAAAGCAGTCCTTGCCCCTCTCCCCTACATCTTAGTTTTGTATCCCTTGTGACTCTGTTGTGTTTGTGCACTCAGCAGCAGCAGTTAGGATCCAGCTTGTAGGAGAGGGAGAGTCTCACAATTTTTGCTCATGTAAATTGTGTCAGTAGCTCAAGGATTAATGCTGTACGTGTTGAAGACAGGATCAGACTCAAGCCATGGTGATGTGCATGTGTAGGAGCTTAAAAACCTTTTCCTAATCAATATCTGGCCTATGATTCAGGGAGAAACCCCTGGATGCTGTGGTGTCACATGGACTACCTTGAGCACAGCTGGTGCACATCATAAATTTAAAGAACTGATGCAAGCAGAGCACTGTTTGACAAACCAAAATTACTTTTTTTTAGAAATAGGAAGCTGAGTATTTGGTGTGTTAAGGTAAAAAAAGCAGAAGTTCAAATCCCTTATAGTAACATGATCCCTTTGGCAGAAAGCTCAGTTACACTGCGAGTATTTATGTATGTAATAATGTTATTCTTGGACTACAGGCATCAGTTCTGCTTCTGTATGTGGATTATCTCTTGAACCCTTCAAATTAATCCTCTGGCAGCAGCTGAGAGAACCATTGCTCACCCTGTTGGTGTGACCCTTGTCTTTCCCAAATATGTCACTGCTGTGTCTGGCCACCTCCCTCTCAAACAGGTTCTGCAAGGGTTCTGTAACTCTTACGTCTGGTCCAATCAATCCCACAGCTCCTTACAGAGAATGTTACTCTTTATTAGTGTAATGATCATTCTCTAATCTTTTGTTATTGCTGTAAGAATTTAATTTCTTTTATTTCTTCACAGTTGGAGGCAAGATATGTACATAATGCAAGACACATAATGGTTTTACATCAAAAAAAGGGTTTTATTTTGAATATATGCTATTACAGATTCATCTATTTTGTGAACAGTAGTACGATGGAAAATCTTTGCTGACTCAAAAGTGGGATGGTATCCTCCTTAGAAGAATTTTTTAATATGTATTTTAGTTTACTATTCAAGGCTGAGGGGAACAGAGCAGAGATGTGTTCAAACTGTATTGTTGTTGACTAATACTCCAAACAGCTGTAAGCAGTGGTCTGTTAGACCACTCATAGATAAGGGATTTCTGCAGCATTCTCCATTTCCCAGAATAGAAACCACAAGACAAGGAGATTGTATCAAAAGCAAGAGTAGACCCTGGGTCTTTTGAGTGCCAACAATGCACTCTATTTAAAATACTATCCTGCTTCAATAGAAATATATTCATTATTATCATCTCTGCAAGTAGTCACACTTACTTGGTTGCTCATTACATATTGCTCTTGACTGAATATGCATTTTAACATTTTTCTGTCATGTGCCTTCTAACAAGTACTGAAACATTGCTATGTGGTGTTTCTGACGTAAGAAAGTGATGGGGTCATTTGTTTAACAGATAAATATTTGGATTGACCACAGTCTTAAAAGTTATACTGACTTTGTGTAAGGGCTGAATTTGGCTTTGTGGTTAAAATTATTTTATTTCTGGCATGAAAGTTCCTGGCAGTGAAGTATCTAAAAAGAAAAAGGGAAAATATTTTCTTTTAAAAGCTAATAACAAATATTTGCTTTTTTTCTTCCTCATTGCATGATTAAATATTCACCCAAAACAGAGTAGCACTAACTGTATGTCCATAAAGAAAGATATAAAATTTTAATATCAGGCTTATTCAGCTGGATTGTGGAGAAGACACAAAAGGACAGTTTCCTCTTGTCTGTAGATACTTTGGGAATTTCTAGGAGTACATGGCATCATATTCAGATGCTTTCACTACCCTTGGGAAGAGAACAATGCCTCTTCACCCCTGATATATTTATTGTTCACTGATTAACTGCTGTAGAAATAAGAGTGACACTGAACATGTTCATTTAGAACAATTTCCCTGGAGCCTTTTCCTCTATGTTTTATATTCCCCAACTTTACCTACATCTGCAAATACTTTCCTTGATGACCAACATATCTCTGCATGTGTTCTTGCTTTCACTGTAATCTTTGTTCTTTTCTGTAATTAAGTAGGTCATCATTCAGCACAAATAACTTTTCCCTGTCCTGATTCCTTTCAATTTGCTCTGAACTTGCAAGAAAATTTCTGCCTTTCTAAATAAATTCCATTTTAAATGTAGATTTCTTGTGGAGAAAAAAAAATCCCTTTTTTTCTTTTTTTTAAATATATATGTATATATATATATATATAGTAAGGAAAAGCATTTAAGGACAGGATGCTAAGGTACTCTTTTTGTGAATAAATGAAATTTGGCAGGAGGGTTGGAAGGAAGATAAGTTTGCTTTTGTTTTTAGAAAATAGGAAGACAAATTTTCTTTCATGTTTCTCATGGAAAAAAGGGAAATCAGAATGAACTTCTATAGCTGGATAGAAGGAATGTGGTCAGTCTGTTCTCATCCTTCAATGACTGTTCTTTTCTAATTTCCTTTAAACATAATGTTTATGTTCTTTAATGCACTTATTTTACTGAGCAAAGATACAAACTTATTAATTTTTAACCTATTTCTGTGGTATTACTTCATAAGTTAAAAATCCTAAAATAGCCTTGATATAAATTTGATTGTTTATGTATAGATCTGTTTTATTACTAATAAAATACATTGTGAACTTTCTGAAAGCTATACAACCATAGAAACTTGTAAGAATGTGATGTGCTTTGACTTTCAAAAGAAAACTTGAAGAAAGTGTGGGTAGTGTTAGAGTTTTTAGTAATCTTCTTGCCATGAGGGCATGCCAGATACACACTGACACATTATGCAAATTTGCCATTGTGATTTACACTCTTTAATGACCTCAAGATGCTCCAGATTTACTTTTAGATGCACACAGACAATAAACAAAGAACAGTACATGGATGAAATTAGGCCAAAAGTCAAGATATATCAAAGCAACATGAGTGACAAATATGAAACAGTCAGGCAGCATCAGTCTTCCTAGATGTCCAGCTATGTTGAACCAATATAAATATTTGATGTGATAGAAAAAAACAAATGCCCAGCAGCAGAATATTTTCCTTAAGGAGGTAAAGTCCAGCTGTTGTTTCTTCCTGTCTCCCAAGCATAATGTGCAGTGGCTTGGTATGGTCTGGATGAAAGAAAGCACAGAAATGTCCAGAACAGACAGGAAAGGAGGGAGATGTTTCAGCCCGTTAAAATTAGGGCTTTCTTATGTTATTTTTATACTGCAATCATAAAAAACTTGCTGTTTCAGATTTAAATAGCATTTCTGCTGTATCTGTGATGTAGTAATCATTGCTTAAATAATCTCAGGGTATGAGACAAATTCTAAATCTCAGAGATATAAAATAATTTTCTGGATATCATACTTTTACCAGTATTAGGTTTTAAATGGTTATGAATGAAGATTGGGGGATAAACACTCTCTTAGAAGTAGTTAACAAAATTCTGGAGATACCTAGGTTACTATCCTAATACAAATAATCAGCTAACATATATTCTTTGAGCCAAGAGCTCTTTTTAAAATAAGTCTTTTGAAGTAGAAGATGGTTTCCCATTAAATGATATATTCTCTTTGCTTATTCAGGCAGTTCAGGCAGAAATTAGGGCTGTAGTTTTACCACTGGAATAAGAATGCTCTGCAGCCTGGACCATTCTCTGTCCTGTTGAGGTGTTGGGTCATAACCTGGAGAAGGGAGAGTGAAAGAAAATACCCTCAGTTCCAGAATCTTTCATGTTCACCTGAGCAGAAAATTTCAGTTTCCACATGGTCATTGTACAAACTCAAGTTCATACTAGGTCAGGACTGTAAATGACTGTAATAATTGGTCTTTGTTTTCTCTGTAACTGTTCATCCATAGCAGATTCAACATTATCAGTAGAACAGCATGAGGAAGCTGCTACCAACACAGCCTCTCTATTGTGGTTAGAAGAGATCAGCTCTCACAACTAACCAGCAAGTACCTTTTGGCAACTCTAGATTCTTTTGGGATTCCTCATTAAGCCTCACTTTAGATGCAAAGCTTTTCTGATATTCTGTGAGTCTGGGACTGTCCTTACACAAATGAGCCAACTGAGTTTTGAGATGTGAAGTAGGAGCTGACACAGTTACTCTGGTTTAATTTCTATACAGTACACATGAGCATTAACTGAAATGTAGCAGCAAAAAGCTATTGCTACCTCTAAATGCACTGCAGAAATAAAATTACATCATTTGATTTCTACTACTGTCTTCAAAATAGGATCTCTGTCATTCTCTGAACAACCTCAAGCTTGACCTCCCATTTTACAGCTTATCCCCCTTTGTCAGGTCAAGAAAAATATTTTTAATATCTCCTTTGATTTCTGTATTCCTATGGTTATACATGACGAAGGAACTGATAACTCATGAGGTAGAATTATTACTGTCAATAGAAGGACAAGGGCAAGTTTGTATAGGAATTTTATGATGGAATTGTTAGGATATGTGTTTTAGAGTAAGTTTTACTTTTGGGTTGTCATTTTTGGGCTTGGAAAATTGCTTGAAGCAAAAGAATGCTGAAATATTTTTACCAAAGAAATGACTGGAAAAGTGGGAAATAAGCTGCAGGTTTAAAAACTTCATAAGTGATAATTATTTCATGGTTTATATAAATAAATTGATTACATGGCTATTGAATAAGAGGGATTTATGGGGGCTGTGGGACTTTATTCAGAAGCAGCTCAGTTGTATTCTGTGGGCCTTGGTTCAGCAGTGTGATGGACTCAACACTTCTGTGTGCTTAAGTTGCTAAAGATTCTGTTCTGTTTTGTTTACTGTTTTTCCTCAGTCTTAATTCAATGAAAATACCCTTGCTTGTTTTCAACAGCACATTGAACAGCTTTTGTCAATATTAATTTTCCTTTATAAAGGCCAATTCCCAATTTGATTTCTTTGCTGCAATATTTAGCAGCTCTCACTGGAAACTATTGCCTTATCCCTTTTTAGCAATCACTTCAGTGCAAAGTATTGAAAGCTGGGTGATTTCCTTTCATCCAGATTCTGTCCATTTTGTGTGGAAAGTGGCTATACACCTATGAAAAAGAGCACCCTTCAGCTGTCTCAAAGCAGGAATAGGGTTAAGGAATATTTGGGCTAAGACTACAGGGTGGTCCTTCACAGTTTATGGGCTCTGTGGTCCAATCTTTGCCCTTACACACTGTGTGTGATTTTGTGTGTGTGTGTAAGGCCAAGCAGTCAGGCTGACTGTTACTGGGGAATATTTTTATCACATACCACGATGAAAAGAAAGAGGGAACCTGGTGTAAAACAATGATACAGATATATAGATCATAGCTCACTGAACAATGAAAACAATGTCTTTGGGAGCTGCCGTTGAAAAAGGTGAGAATATTAACTTGGAAATTCCTGACAGTTGCTGTAACTGTCATACCAAAACAGTTCTAAGTTATAGAAATAAGTATGGGTGGGTTGGTTTATTTGTTTGTCTGTAATGCTGCTTATCATTAGACAACTAACTTATTTGGGAGAAGTGAATGATCTATCATACCTTGAATCAGCACTGTCTCAAGCACATTTTTTAATTCATATCTCCATCTATAGCATGATACATCTGAAAATCATCAAGACTGTGAATGGTATGGCAAACAGACCTTTAATGAGATGTGTCAGAGCTGCTATCACATAGCCTGCTTAAAAAATGAGCACATTCAGCATACATACAATTACACACCACATTGTTCTGCAGTAATACTTTATTCACATGTCTCTGCATAAGAGTGTTTTGGCTGGGAAAAAATGGCCAGGAATGGTATCCTATTTATTTTTCAAATCTGTCAGGTGGATTTTTGGTGTATTTTGGGAAAAGGCAGAAGACGTAAAAGAAAAAAAAAATCTTGTTAATGAGACATTTTTGTAGTTCGTTTAGCTCTATTAAACACAAATGCCTAAACATGTACAAAGTTCTATGCTATGACTTACACAGAACACATTTCATGTTAAAAGCTACTGTCCATTTTAATAATTTCTGATCCCTTAAAAAATTTAATACAGTGAGAAATTATTCTACAGATCATTTTTTATTTAATTTTTTTTTATAGAGAGAGTCAGGGATACACTGGAATGTGCGAGAACTGAGTTTAATTTCTGGCTTTTTGACAGTCTTGAATAATAATGGGAAAGATAATTAGTACAAGAAGCTAAAGTCAATGAAAATATTGCCAGTGATTATAATGGGATCAGAATTCTGGGTATTTCCCTTCCATGAAATGAAGATATAACAGTGCTTACCAGTCTCACATGGGAGTCATAAGAATGAAAACATTACAGTAAAAATTATGTGGGTCAAGTTATTACCAAGAAGATATGTAATAGGTACCTGGTTACAACTGAGAGATTCAACAATCAGATTGAGTTACCAAAATCTTTTTTTCCGTGAATGAAATGTGGGAAATCTCTGGGGTTTCCTTCAGAATATAATTTAAAAATTGTAGAAAACTAGTGCTCATTCAGGGTCAAAACATAACAAAGGCAGCAGACTGACTACTGCAAAACCACAGTGTGAATGCAGAACAGGCCCTTGCATTTAAATTTTGGTCATAAAAGCCAATGAAAACTTTTTTTTCCTTTGTTTCCCAGAACTGATATTTCTTTGTTATTCCCAAGCCATCTAAAAGATTTATCTATATTTTACACGCACAAAGCTTAAAACCAAGAAAATTTTAAAAAACCAAAAAACCAAAAAAACAAAACAAAAAAAAACAACCCAAAAAACCTTCTACAATGTTTTCTTGATTACTTGATTAAAACTCCAGAGACAAAATATAAGATCATGACCTGGATTAAGCAGTATCACTCTGTGCTTCTTCAAATTAACATGAAAGAAGAAAGAAAACATTACCATGTTAATTTGGAGAAACAAAATATGAACATGAAGGCGTTTACCACAACTGCTTTTTGTTGTGAGGGGAAAAAAATTACAACATCTGGGACTAAATGTTCTCAGTTATAGTGGATTGGAGTATACAGTCAAACTGAATTCAACAAAATGGAAAACAGGTTTCATGACAGCAGAAATGAGTGAAAGGGAGGAATCTCAACTGAAATACATAGAATATGGCAAAGCAATCATTCATAAACAACTTTTTTAAAATAAAGAAGTAATGTACGTGCAGTCTGTGAAGAAGTTTTAGGGCTGGCATACTACTAAGAGAATTTAGAATGCTTTAAGAATGCATTTTACACAACCTGAATAAGTTTTCTTCTTAGGTTACCATGGTGTTCTTTTACCTCTTTGGTATAAAGTAATATGTACATTAATTCCTAATTAGAGAGGGAGCAAGTGTTTTTATTTCTGTTTCTCCTTTTAAAAAGCCTATCTTCATATTGCCCGCAGGAAACAAGCATGGAAAATATGGATAAGATAGAATTCTACCCCAGCAATTTGTTACTATGCCTAAAGAAATAAAATTTAAAAACCAAAAAAACACCCCAATTTTCCTCTTGCAATTCATCTCTCAAGAGATTTTGTGACTTCTTTGGTTTCATCTTGGTTTTCCTTTCAAAAGCAAACTTAGTGAATTTCTCATAATATTGCAGTAAGATTTAATTAAATATTTACATGAAATTAAGGAATGGCAAATGAAATAAGAATGGTCATCTAGGCTTTAAGTCCTTTGCCAATATTTGGCCAGGACAGCCAGTTCAGGTAGCCAAGATCTTCAGTGTTTTCTAATTTTGTAGCTGAAAAAGATGTAATTACAGACATTGTTTCTGGTTTTGTCAAAATGCAAAATGAAGTTTTAGAAGGATGTCTGTACTTTCTGTAGTTTAAAAATCTTGCAAAGTGCTGAATGTTCCTGGATTGATAAGGCCATACCAAGCCCCTCTGAGTTCAGTGGAAGCCACCTGGGAGTAAGGATCCCCCCTAGCAGGCAGCTTGGAAGATCAGTAGGGAAAAAGTACAGAATAATGAGCTGATCTTACTGGTAACATCTTGCTGACACCTGGTTAAAAAACTGAGTAGCTTATTTAAACCAGAAGGAAGTGCTTTTTTTTTTTTTTTCCCTTCTATTACTTGAAATATGTAAACTGTTGCTGGAGGATGTTGTTGATGCTGAATGCACAGGCTCAAAAAGGGATTAGGGGAAAAAGCAAACCACAAAATTGTGGAAGGTTCCTCTTAGCATCCAGCTTGCATTTCTGATTGACAAAAATGCAAAAAGTGCTTTAGGATTGCACCCCATTTGGCTTGCATGAACAATATTTAAGATCACATGTAGTTTCCACAGTTGAAAAGCTGGGCAGCACATTTTGGTTCCTTTTTAGTCCCTCTGACTGCATCTTTCCAGCAAATGTCGTATTTTTCTTCCAGGAGGTTAAATAGATCATTCAGGGCAAGAGGAACTGTCCTTCACCATCCTTCTCTGTTAGCCAGGCAGGCTAACTTGTCTGGCCTCACTCTCTTTGACAGTTTTGGATGGTTTTTTTCCTCACAGAGAACAGAAGACTAGCAAGACACTAAAACATTTTAATAATATGAGTTAGCGAAAGGCATTCTTTCACACACAGATAAACATAAATTTTTGAAGCAAGGAAAAATCTTCTTGAAAAATTCATTCTCAGGAAAGATTGAATCTTCCTTTTTGCATCTTGCATTCTTGTCATCCCTGCTTCACTATTGGTCCCTGTTTCTACGGCAGTCTCAGACACAATTTTTGTCAAGACATCCACCCAAACTTCCTTCTTGATTAAACTAGTCTATTTCTAATGATTACATTTCTTTCTATTTCAGGGAAGAATAAACCTGGCCTGTGCAGCAGGGCTTGATTCTTCCCATTCAGTAGCTTGTTCTTTGTTCCTTCACTAAGAACTGTTTTATGATCCCTTATCTCTTCTGCTTTGGTCCTTTGATTTTATCTTTATGAAGCTGTATTAAGGTAGTATCACACAAATCCACTCAGATTAGCCTGGTATTTATAGGTATTGATGCAAACAATTGTTTAACTGCCCCCAACAGTTTATTAAAATAATCTGAATTTTGGCATATTTCACTTGTGTTTGCAATTAAAAAAAAAAAAATGAAATTAGGGTTGTGGAGTCAAATTTACAAAATTTAAGAGAGGAATGCAAAGAATGCACAGCAAAGTCTCCTATGACAGAAATTGTAAAACAATCCCATACTTTTTTACATACTTTTTAACAAGCTTCAGATTATGATGCTACTCCAGCATAAATCATTTAAAAAGTGCTCCAACTCACAGAAGCTGTTTAATCCATCAATAAAATACTGAATTAGTTTATTTGCCTCTAACCTGTGTGTTCTGCTTTGTTTTTAAATTGAACTAATCAGTTATCCTCTGTGTTCATCACTTTCCCCATCTCTAAAGTGGGGCTAATGCTTTCCTCTTAAAAATCTTGAGACTTAATTTATTAAAAGCATTTTCAGATCCTCAGGCTGAAAGCACTCTAGCAGTGCTATGCATTTTTATTATTATAATATTTGTAATCAAACCTTTTATCCTGGGTGACATAATGCTCTCCTCTTAATGGAGATTTCCTCTTTTGTTAAGAGAGTTTTAGGAGAATAGCAGTCAAAATCCTTAAAGAATTACCATTACATGTGTTTCTGCCGAAAGGTGGTGATGGGATGGCTGAGCCCATCATTCCACATGTTTGGTGAATGTTGTGTGATGACAGTGAGTTAAATGCTAAGACCTTGACAATCTGCATATATAAAACAAATGTTTTCATAATATGAAAATTAAGACCATTCTTTTCTCTCAAGATTGCATAATTCCAAGATCATCATCCATCTGTGTATATCCTTTATTTTTTCTTTTCACTTACTTTAATAGCTTTATTTTGCAACTTAATGTTTTTCCACCAGCAGGTGAAAGCATTCATAAATCTGTCACAAACAGTTGCCAATGAATATTCATATCTGAACTGTCTGACTGCAGCACTGTGACATTTTTATTTGATTCTAGAGGGAGAGCAAACTTAGACGTGCTTCTTATTTCCTAATGTATCCTGATTGATACTCAGCATTGTACTGCTGAGTAAGTTAATGTAATTAGTAACCTTAAACTACTAATTTGGAATATGAGCATACACGAAATTGTTTAAGAATAAAATGCCTGACTATGAGTTAAAGGGGGGCTACAAACTGTTACATATTTTTTTCTAAGTTTGGCAAATAACTGGGACCTTTCAAAGCCAAAAGCTCCTACTGTTCAGTCACAATACTTGCCCAATTATTGGATTGTTTATCTGTAACATGGAAGAAGAAAGGCAGTCAAATATTTCTATTCAGTTTGTCGCAGTTATCAATCCAGTATTTTTTTTATTCTCTACTGGCTTTCTTGTTCAGTCATCAGAAGAAAAGTGAGGGCTTGTAGTAGCTCCTTATAAACCAATGTTTTGGCTGCTGTGTTTAGGAAGTAGCTCTTTTGTCCTTAAAATTTGTTGTGCCCCTTACATAATATGTTGCTTTTGCTTTTTAAAGCCAGCATTCTTCTACAAACTCAGTCACATTTGACAAGATAAGAGTGTGTCATTTTTTAGGTTTTCGGTTTTTTTGGTTTTGTTTTTTTTTTAGTTTCCTTCCCCCAGAACCAATGTCTAATCTGTGCTTACTTAAAAGGAAGCAAGAGTCTTCATCATTTTTTCACCCTTTCCCCTCTGGATAGTTTACTCATTAGTGCCACTTCCACTTTTTTCTTGATCAGACTTTATGGTAGGAGTCAAGGGAGAATCCTAGAGAAGTTGAAATTTTACATCAATATTTGAACACCTACCTTCCAGTAGGTGTCTTTGGAAATCTAAGCATTTGTACTTTCTCTTTATCAGGCAAAAAAACAAAGTTACTGTAGAAGTAGGCAACAAAAATATTCCTCTGCTGTTTTCCTTCAAGCAGTCCTGTGAAATCACCATAAAAATATGCACTGCCATTAATCTGTGGAGAGATAAGATCAAAATTAATGCTTCAACACACGTGAATGAAAGACACAGTTTTTAGGCAATTAATTGTATTTGAGTGTGGTTTGAGTCCCTCACAGAGGAAACATTGTGTAGCTCAGCCCATGGGATTTACATCACTGAGGAAGGGCACAAATTAGTCCTTTAATAGTAACCATACCTAGAAATGGCTGGCAGCCTACTGAGATCTTCAGTTGTGAGTTATTATTGCAAAACCATGAAAGTATTTTGGCTCTGAAGTTGGTGCAATCCAAGTTAGGGTTGTGTTTTTCAAGGAAGTCTTCCAGCTGTGCTGCAGGATGTGTTAGCTCTAGTTAAAGAGGTGTGACATGACTTACACCTTCAATATTAAATATCCTAGGCCAAATCTCAGAATTTAGCCATCACAGGTAGTTCTGAGATTGTGAATAATTTATTGAATTTATCTCAATATAAATAACAACACTTAGCTCTAAATAAGCTTGAAATTTAAACAAAGGAAAAAAAAATTAAGAAGATCTCTTTCTGCCTCACTGGCAGGTCCTCATCATCTTGAAGAACCTGGCAGCTGGTGAATGAAACGAATGTTATTCATTAGATGTTTGGAAGGCTAAGTCAGTTTTAAAAACAGAATTATAGCTACTGGGTCAGCTAGGTATTGCTAGGAAAATTAGATCTAAAATTAAATCTGTAAAATCAAAACAATGTTCATGAAACAAGAAAATAGGATTCGAAAGATTCCAGTGCCTGGAAGAGGCAAATCAATCCAGCTGATATTGCATTAATGCTTGGTAGCAGTTTAGTGTAACTTAACTGGGAATGCACATGTGCATGCATTAGATTTCAGGTTTCAGTCATGAAGAATTACAACATGCTTTCTAGAAACAGGTTTATGAATGAATACAAAACCTGAAATTCTGCTCATGCCTAGAATGGGGAATATCAAACTTACCCAGAACTGGAAACACAGGATTAGAGGAAACAGGCCAACACCAGCATCAGATCTGATGAATCTTTTCTGTTCAGTCAGGTATCCAGAGCTGCTACTTGTACACCAATGCCCAGAATCATAAGGAAGTAAAGATATTTAGGGAAAAGGTTATCTGAAGGACATACACGTCAAGGTTTTAAGGTAGATTTACAAATTTGACACCAAATGAGCACTATTTGCTGGTGACAAAGTTATTCTCTGCAGAAGGATTTTTCTGAGGTATTGTGGTGGAAGGTGGTATTTTAGGAGGTGTATGATCTTTTTGTCTCATATAGCTTTACAAGGCAATTGGAGGTGTGTGTTATCTTAGTAAAATAAGACTGGTTTTTGTTAGTATGTTGGAGGGGTTGTTTGTTTGCTTGTTTTGGGTTTTGTTCTGTTTTTTTGATTGGTTTTGTTTTGATTTTTGTTAAATTGGCTTTTTTACCATCAGCAGGATGGAATTTTATTCTTAAATAATCATGAACAAAAGGATTTTTGCCCAGAGACAAGTTTGGGTCAGGGTGTGTTACAAATCAATTCTGTTTTTGCAATTAGACTGTAAGAATCTCAAACCTGCATCTTCCTGTCCTTTAGTGCTCTAATAGACCCAGTTTAAATTTGAGATTCATAGAATATCTCCCAAGTTATTAGCATTTTCTATAGAATTATAGCATGTTTTTGTTGACTTGCACATTAACACTGTGTAAGAGTAACAGTATTGATTATTTGATAAGTAATTAATTTTTCAGGAGAAATGGACCAAATTAATGCTTTCTGTATCACACTGTAAAAGCTGATTTCTTAGAGCTATTCAGATTTTTTATACATAGAGAATTAAAAGTCTGTGGGAGACCAGGGAAAAATACTGTAATTTCCAATTCAAACTTGTATGGAGTACCAAATTCCAATGAATTCCAAATGCAGCTTTTCTGTCCTGTATTAAGTTCTTATATGAAAATTTGGGATGCCACTCTTGATTGGATAATTACTAGTCTTATGATAGTTTCATTTTTCTGTAACAAAATAAGCCGAGCATGACAAACAAAGTATGATGAGGGAATATTTGTATAAATAAGTTTCTAGAATTTTTCTCTTGTGTAGCTATTTGGAACTCTGCCATTTTGTTCAAGAAAATGTTTGTGAGTCCTAAAAGCTTATTGAAAGATTATCCATGTAGAGCAGCAAAACTAGGAAAACAGAGACAAGACAAAAATGAAATTACGGGAGAGAGATCAAAGTCATGGAAATACTTGATTCATAAGGATACATGCAGAGAAGGCAGGACTTGTTTATTGACTAATACAAGATATAGGTTGAACACAGAATTCCATTGTGATGAACCATTTAAAGAGATTTATTCCTTTAAGAAAAGAAACAAAAAGAGCATCCAAACATTTTGAGTCAAACCCAAGGTAGTGTTATGCACCATGTGAGGCTAGATGGAATTCCAGAGCAGTCTTAGCCAAATGTATAGATCCTGAACTTTACCAGTGCTAGAGTGTATTATTTTTTTCAGTAACATTTGAATCAACAAATGTGCTATAATTTCAGTTTAGCTACCTTTTCCTCTCCTATGTGGTCTGCAAAATACAGGGTAAGTTTTGAGCAGATCCGTTCTGTTAGGCTTCACCAAGCAAATTGCACTGTAATAGCATCTATTTGATCTTTCAGTACCTAAAAACTGCCTAGAGGCTACATGTTTCACTTCATTTCATTGGATCAAAGAGAGGGAAGTCTAGGGTTTTCAAAGCACATCCAGACTCCAAGTGGTGAAAAGTGTTCTTTTGATTTCAGCCATCCAGAACAAGCAGTGCAGATTTAGTGTGAACCCCATTAGTCACCACACTCAGTTCCATTTAGTAGCCAATGATTTTCTTTCCAAAGTACTAGGGTTATAAATTTGGCACAGACAGCTCACTGTTACACTCTGTAGATGTTTAACAAGGTTCATATAAATATAGGTTTGGTTTTAATTACATCCTGGGTTTATGAACAGTTTTTCCCAGTGAAGAAACAGACTTCAGCAAGTGGAAGATGTGTTCATGATGTGCTCTCTGCCTGATGCTGTTAATTTGAGATGATTGTGAGTCTCAGTACAGTAGAAGTCCAACTTGAATATTATCATGTAAGACTGTTTTGCACTAGCAGTGAAAGCAGTAGCATTTACTCTCTTTCCTCTGGTGTCTATCCTTCTTTAGAAATCAACCTTAGGAAAGCTCTAACAAATGTGGCAGCTCTAGGAAATATGGTGTTTGAGTCTGAAAGAAAAGACCCTTTTTATCCCAATACCATTTTTGCAATGAGAAGCTCTAAGATGATTGAGAGAAGAACATTAGAAAATGGCCTTTCCTCTGTTTCACTCCAACCTTCTAAGAAATGCTTGGATTTAGTAGGTGAATGTTCAGTGGTAAGCAGCTATGGTGATTTTTAAATTAAAACAATATTTCAAACTAACTCTCTGCTGAAAAGTTCAGCCAACAATATTGTCCTTTAAAAACCCAAACAAATCATGAGACATTAAACTCCTTTAAACAGCTCTACTTTGTCAGAAAGATGACCTGCATGATCTAATATAGTTTGAGCACAATTATATCTACTGTTCTTTGAGTACATTCACTTGACCTTTTACAGTTACTGCATCATGTAGTACTTTCTGCTTGCTGAAACCAAATAAGATCCAGAATTGACCAGTAGCTTTTAGGAAAATTTAGTATCCAATTGGTTTTTTATCATCAAGGTCAAGGAGATATTAATACTATGTTGTAATCATGAATAGTTTCTCATTTAAATAAGTTTGAAATAGCTGTTGAATTTTTAATTTTTTTTCTTTTAGCATTTGCAAAAGTGCATCTCTGAGACAGTTACTTTGAGCTCTATGCTACATTTCCTCTCTGGGTTTAGCCTATTTCTATTCAACAGCTATGTGGGGTAGACATGCAGCATAACCCTTACAACAGTTTACTTTGAAAAATGAGCGGTGTGCAAGAAAAGTAACTGAATTTTGCATATGTAATTAGGCCGAATTAAATAGCTGCCAGAAGAGGATAATTTCCAGGAATTGAGTAGTATCACCTGCACACCTGAACAACTACTCTTCATCCCATGAATTTCTTGAGAGTCTGATCTAGTTCAGTCATTTAGCAAATGAGTTAATCACTCAGCCATTCCTAGTGGTTTTACAAGAGAGGATGACTTGACTGACCTCAGCTATGTAGCTAGAGCAACATCTTTTTAACAACTTACTTCTTCGTGAACTGTGTTCCCTTTGCTTCCTTTCAATCCATCACCCCAACATGCTGAATTCTCCAGGAATTAAAAACTGCTGCTGAAAAATCATTAAAAAAATACATTTTAATAAAACTATGCTTTTATTTACCAAAAAACCCAAACAAACAAACAAAAAAACCCCAAAAATTCTGTGCTTCACTATCTCCCACTTCATCTTGGTTGACTCGCTCTGAACTGCAGTTATGGTACCATGTGATGTGTAGACACAAGGTAGCCTCTAATCCAGGCATGAAATTCAGATAAAATCTGCCCTTGTGTTTTTCTAGTTTCTTGTATCTCTTCCCCTCTTGAGTCAGTACATATCCATTTACATACTTGAATATTGTTATCTCTTTGCTGTACATTTATACAAGATAAAATTTCCCCACAAGCCGATGTGAAAGTGCTCATCTCAGTGTTCAGGTTTAGTTCATTGATATCCTCAAATGAGCTTCAGGTTTTTTCCTTAGATGCTCACAAGTGACTTTCTTAGAGGTGTTAAAATTCTTGGGAGCAATGAGTTGGGTTTCAGTATTAGTTCTTTGCAGACTGCCTGGCTTAACCTAAAATGTTACTTGAAATTTTTCTTAGTAATAGACTAAGTAATTTGCTTCTTCCTCCTACCCTACACAAAATATGAACATTGAAACAAAAATAATGTTGACTATATTTTTTATGGTATCCAGGATGCTTTTCTTGATCTCTTTTCCAATAGTTTCATCAGCTGGATACATGTTACAGCCGACTCTTTACTAAAGTAACCATACACCAAAAAGATCTAAAGGTTAAAAGAAAAAAAAAGAAGATAATATTGGATTTCAAAAATGTGAAAGGCAATATCTCTCTCTTTATCACACTTCAGTCTCATGTTAAATGAAAGCAGATGTACTCTCACAGTCCAATCTAAAGATCAGTAAGGTCAGCAGGGTCTTTGGTAGTTTCTGTGAGATTTTGTTCATAGTTTCTCCATTAGAACATCTCTACTGGGCTGAGTCTAGAGACCTAGAAAACATTTTGGACCACAAAATTGTGGCAAATATGTTTTATACCACTAAGAGTAAACAAGTTGTGAAATCACTTAACTCTCCACCCCTGCAGATGTGCAGCAATTTAAGCAAGTACTCCCAGCATCGCTGTGGGACTCAACCAGCAACCTCTGAGGCTGTGCAGGTCTGCTCCTCCCAGACTCAGATCCCAGCATCTCATTCAAATGTTCTGACCTACACTAATAATAAATTACCTCACATACAAAAAACTTATATTGTAATTAGACTTAGGGTCTATGACAGGTGGGGCATTCCACAAGCTGATGCAGTACATTATATTAACAAACTACACACCTTCTTATAATCATCATGCATTTGATTACCACAAAGTATTATCTTTCCAGTTTCATTTGTTTTCTGTGTCTAATTAGCCAAGCCAGTGTCAAGTCTTTACAATACTTTCTTTGAGTCTTTTAATTTGATCTCTTGGGCAAAGTGTTTTGTTCTGGAAACACTGTGTTTTTTGTTTGTGTGCGTCTATATAGGCTTCTTTATATATTCATCTTTAGGCTTACTTTAAATTTTAATCTATCTCCCTCTCTTTTAAAGATATCACACCTTTTGTTTCATAGAAGGTTCCATTTAGGACATTTAAGGGGTTATAATTTTGTAATGTTAGGTTAGCACAGATAAGAATGGTAAGCTAATCTTAGAAAACAGCAATAGACAGATAAAGGTGCAGAGCACTGGACATGCCAGACTTTCCTGGGAAATAGTGGTACCTGGAGATGGGATTGGAACAGAAATAGTGTGATCAGAGTTTCAGCTAACAGCAAACATTTCCAGCACTGAAAACCTGAACCAGGAGGAGACACTCTGCACTATGAGCCACAACAGAGATTTTTTTCAAGGCACTGCAACATACAGTTTATAGAACAACTCTTGATGAAAGATTCATGTGTTGACTAAGATAAATTTGATCTGAGTTTTACCTCACAGAATACATTTGGTTTTGATTTTATTGAAAAGCTTTCCATCTATGAGGATTATATTGTTGCTATAATCAGCTATACACATTGATCATACATGCTGTTCAATGAACTTTTGATGCTTAACCTGGTTTACTTAATTGCATTTAGTCAGGTATATTGCTTGGAATTGCTTTTGTTATCCCAGTGGTGATAATCTCTCCCAGTGAAAATGTTTGTGAGTAGTGTCATATCTGACAGTCATTTTCCATCACAACATAGAGAGCTCAAATATGTGTTTTTCACACAACTGATTAACCAAAAAGTCTAAGAAATATCTGTGTATTTTGACAGGAATGTTAAATACTCCTCTAAAAGACAGAACAATTCCCAGGGCTGACACTGACACATATAAAATAATTTTATATTTAAATAAATATTTTTTAAATCTGAAAAATAATCTGCACAAAACCAAAATACAAGCTACACATGTTCCATATATAAAGAATATAATTTGACCATAGCTTGGAATATGGTAAGAGAGGGAAAAGAGTTTTGAAATATTTACTCTTAAGAGATTAGTATAACAAAAGAAAAGCCAGGTAAAATGAATGTAGGAACCTAGCCTGGTTTACAGAAAAATGGACACACAGAAGAAATTTGTTCATTAAGCTGGACATGAAATTCAACTTCTTGGTGAGGCATGATGGGTACATGAAAGGTGAATTTCCACATTAAAATTTGAATTTCTGTTGAATTTAAGATACATGTGTTGACTTCCAAAATTATCACCATGACTTGAAAAAAGATCTGTTTAAAAATTGTCTTAATTTTAAATCTAAGAAGAGTTAAGTGAATATTGTCACAAACTAGAAATGTATATAAATGAGGACAAGAATGATGAAAAGATAAGTCCGTAACCCAGCCATATATTATAGCATTGAAAGTTAATTCTTTCATTCGACAAAACAAGATTGCAGTACTAGTTTTATATTTTCGTAGTAGGCATTGCATCCCTATCAGCACCCCAGAAAACAAAAGATTTATATGTTTTTTCCTCAGGTTGCAGATGATTAACTGTTTACTTAAAAAATTAGCACCTAACTGGTTTAATGAGTGTGTAAATGATCAACCTTTCTACTCCAAGAACTCTTTGTAAATAATACATGAGAGTAAACTCGTGTCATAAATCCACACATGCCTTTTATGGCTCAAATTTGGTATTGACTCCAATATTCAGCACACATCCTGTAGCTGGCTACAGAAATGTAAAGGTTGGATTTCAGGAAAAGGTTTTTCACCCAGAAGGTGGTGGGGCACTGGAACAGCTCCCCAGGGAAGTGGTCACAGTACCAACCTGACAGAGCTCAAGAAGTGTTTGGACAATGCTCTCAGACACATGGTGAAATATTCTTGGGCATGGTCCTGTATGGGTCCATAAGATGGATTTTGGTGCTCCTTATGAGTCCCTTCAAACTCAGGATATTCTGTGACCCTGTGATTCTGCAATCCAGAAATGCTTACAGAAGTGTGACACTAGACAAAATAAACTTGTGGCTCACATTGAGTGCTGCAAACTCTAGCCAGTATCCGTTGCTGATGGGTCACTTAATAAACATTAAAACATATGTGGAGATTAAGTTTGTGTTTCCCAGGATGAAGAAAAACACTTTATAAATATTTTACTTTTCTGAAAGGCTTTCTCCAAGCTACAGAATGTTTAGGTTTGAAGCAAAAGGATATTGTATTTTTACTTTACCAAATATTCCTGTAGTTTTCAAAGTTGGAAGAGAAAATGTATAATAAAGTTTAGTTTAGAGTTTGGATGCATTCTCTAGAGACCTATGATACTGGCTTATTGAGATATATATATATGTGCTATCCAAGAAGATATTTGTACTTTAAAGTTATTTTGCTTTGCCAACGTCAGTTTTTAGGGCTTTATAAAATTTAATTTTTAAAGCTCTAGTTCCAGATCCTTTTATAAGAAGTAAGTAGCCTAGTCTTTCAAGTTCAAGAAGTCTGGGTTATAATTTCTTCACAGATTTTGAGCTCTTGGAAAGATATTGATTGAAAGTGATTGAAATTGAGTTGTTAAATGTTTAATGATGTTAAGATCAGTCTCCAAATTTGTTATTTTTGTTTGTTTATTAATCTGGACTTGCTGTAGAACAGTAAAACAAAGCCATATTAAAACAGTAAGGCAGGTGTCTGTACGTCCTTTGTAGAGAGTAAGAGAGATTTGGTTTATCAGCAAATGTGTGTAGTATGGTACTAAAAAATCCTTAATAAAATGGCATGTGAGCTATTTTCAGGCACAGACAGTCTTTGTCTGATACCTGCTGTTCAATTGAGTTTTGGCTAGTTGTGTGTAACTCTCAAAATACAGTTTCTCCCTGTTTGTGGACTGCTACGTTGCATCATATCTAAAAGCTTACTTAGTGTGCTGATATCCTAATTTACTGATTGTATGGGCAGGATTCATCCTAGATTTTGACTGATGTTCACAGGGCAGAGACTCTGCGCTTTCCATTCTTTTCATTGAGATCTTTATGTTTCAGACTGAGCTAGAGGTCCTGAGGAGACTTATCTCAGAGATGGATGTATCACTCACCTTATATTGGTGGCAATGACAGTGAGAATCCTTCAAAAAGTGTTTGTCTTTAAAACTCTCAAGTCACATAAGCTACCCTAGCATTTATGTAACTCCTGTACTATACAGTGTATGAAACAATATTCCACTGGTAACATGAAAACAATTAATTGGAGAGAGATGTCTTGAGGACCATGACCAATTTCCAATCAAATCACTTAGATGAGCAACACCTTAGAGGTTTCCTTTGAGAAAGCAACATAATTTCTCTTACTTTTTTAATGTTTTTGTGTTACATCTGTCCCAAAATTAAAGGAAAATCCTAACCTTACAGTGCTACCTTGGACTAAGGACTAATACCTCATTCAAATCTTGCTCCATGTGTGTCATTCTGGACAGACCACTTAGTCTCTATTTGTTATCTGTAACTCAGCTTCTCATGAAGTACAAGTTCCAAGCCTATTAGAATTGTAAGAGGCTCGGAAATAAAGAACTTGGGTACTAAAGGTTTCAGGAAAATGAACATATAGAAGCATTTGATGGAAAACTTCACTGTTCCACCACTGCACTGAGTGATTTGTATAATGCAGCTCCTTTGTGTTTTTAAACAAAGCCAAATGGCAGAGCTCAAATGAGTGGAAAAATCTCTGCTATGGTCTGTGCTCATCCATCATCCCTCAGAGGGGTAGGAGAACAAATTGCAGCCACACAAATGTTACCACATCTTTTCCTATCCTTCAATCCCATAGGCAGGGTGGGGGCATGTGAAAGCATTTACATGGGCCACTGGCCATGGTTAACTGGCCCCAGCCTCATGGCCCTAACACAATTCATATCTTTGGTTCAGAAGATCACTATTCCTACCTTCTGGGTCAAATTATTCATACATTCACATTCATTTTATTAGATAGCTATATACATATATATATATACATATATATATATATAGTAGTGTTTTGCATTGTCATAATGCCTACGTTTCAGTGAGAATTACATTTACCTTTATAAACCCTAACACTCATAAGACTAGAAAACAAGTTAATTGTTTTGGTTTTTTTAATTATTGCTTCTCTCTCTGTTAAACATCGTTAATAAGAATTATATTGTTTACCAACAAACACAATGAAGAAATTAGTGGAGAAAAGTCGTTTTGCCAAGAGAACTCAGGGAAGAATACAAATGGGCCCTAACTGCCATTTCTGTTACACATCCCCCTTGTCTCTGGGTGAATTCATCTGTCTTTTTTCTCTTTCTTTATAACTTATTTTTACATGGAAAATGCTTACTCTAGGGGACCTTTATACATAAATTATGCTGCTTGAGTTCTGGCTCTCTGTAAACACAAAAATTACAACTAAAATTAGAAATTCCACTCCTGAATACACAATACAGATGCATCACACAAGAATGTTGCTTAATAAATTGACATTAAAGGCAATTATCTCTGGTATTTCTCTGAAGATTTTAGAACACAATGTACTTATAGCTTATCTTCTCCTTTAAATTCAGTGTGGCCCACTTAATCTGACAATGTATAGAACAAAAACAAGTGAGTTACATGAAATAAATGACTTGCCCTGCTTCTCAGAGAGACCTTTCTGCCATGTTCTGATTGCATTTGAACATGTCATTATGCTAAATGTTGGCTAAAATGTTCTGGAAATTTAGTACAAGAAAATTGGGATAGGTTTACTGTCAGCCAACAGGATTAAACTGGAAGGTGGAAACAAGTCTCCTCCCTTCTGTCAGTATTTTATAATCCATTTCTAATTCAATTAATTTCAATCTTAATCAAGAAAATGTGCATGATATCAGAAGAATACAGACTGATGGGGCATATTTTGTAAGAAGCAAGAGAGATGTACATGGCTGTCCATAGCCTGGCTGTCCAGGGAGACTTGGCAGGACTTTCTACTGCTCTGGAAAAGTGTATTTTTTGTACAGACATCTGCTCCATGCCTTATTCTGACTTGTTTTGAAGTTAAAGTACAGGCTACTATATGGGCTGGGTGGCTGCTGTGCCTGAAATCTCAGCCTTGCTGCCCTAAGGCTGCATGAGAAGAAGGAAAGATGACAAGGAGGTTTCCTCATCCCTTTCCACTGACAAGAGAGGGTGAGAAAAGTGCCCCAGGTTGGTAGGAAGAATCAGTACCTGTGTTGTGTTTGGTTTGGGGTTAGCTGGGAGGCTGCTTTATTTTTTTTCTTTCTTTTTTAATTTTTTTTAAATCTTACTATGTTTCCTTCATTTTTTCAGACCCTACTCAGCCCCAAAAATGTAGCACTCTATAGAGTCCTTTTCTGAGCAGAATATTGAGGAAGCATTAGATAACTTGGATGCCTGTTTTCAGGCCAGAATCAGCCAAGGAAAATGTAGCAAGATTGAAGCAAGTTATTTATTCATTAGAAGTCAAGGTAAAGCAACAGGAATAGTTCTTAAACTGAATCATTTAAGGGCAAATTTTGTATTTTTCCTGGAGACCCTTATGTCTATAAATAATTCATGCCCTTGCATGGTTTTGATTTCTTTCTCTGAAAATGCTTTTTTTTATGACCGGGTCACATGGTCAGAGTTATCCTTTAATGTCCTTTAATGTATTTTTTCACTTTATCATTTTTCCATTTGCTGAGGAATACATTAGCCTTTGCTACTTACCCTTGAAACATCTACTTTAGCAGCAGGCTTTGAAGAGAAAATGAGTAGTGAAATATTAGTTGCATCATACATATATGGGGGAGAAATTTTACCTGAAAGATTCAAAATGTCCAGGAAAAAAATATTCTCTTCTGGTTTACATGTAATTTCTTAAAATGCCAACTACGTTAACTTTATATATTAAAAACAAAGTTCAGTAAGCAATACATCCCAGATCATTCATAGATCTGTGGATTCAGACATGTACAACTATCCTTCAACAGCCTCTCCCATGTCTGAATTTTGACATATTTCCTATGCTATGTAAAAGACATACAAATGCCTTTGAAATTAATGTGAAGTTTCTACAAAGAAACTTCAAAGTTGGGACCAAAACTAAATTTCAAAATATGTATTGAAATTGAACACTTTTAATGTTTTAGGCTAATAAAGTTTTGAAAGGAGATCAAAATCTTTATTCCAGCCATTTTTCTGGGACAAAGCTTCTACTGATATTGAAGGATGCCTCAGTGACGACTTCCTTTGTAGTCCCTGTAGAAAGGTGGACTATTCAGAGGATTAAAAAGTATTCCCTTTTATGTATGCATACATATTCATTTATTTATTTATTTAAACAGTGCCGCCTTTCCAACCTCAGGAGAGTTTCCCTATATTAATTGCCTCTGTGCTTAGATGCCTCCAATTATTAACCTGCAGGTGTCTCTAATCACTGCATATTCCCATTGGAGTCAGGTTGAGGGCTATTAGCTGTGGTGGTTAAATACAACACACATTATGTGGGTTTTGTTTACTGTTTTATCCCTGAATTTGGCCTCAAAGATGTCACAAAACAGTCATCAGCAACCACTTCTTTCCACTCCTGCAGTGCCTTGGATCCCATTTTTCTCCTTCCCTTCTTTCTCAGGGGAATATTTGAAGACAGTATGTAGGCTAAAGGGAGAAGAGTTTTCCAAACATTATTCCATGTTATTGAACTTAGAATGCAGTCTCACCATTCAACACTTCTGCTTTCCAAAGCCATAAAAATCCCGCTTGGGAAACCTACATAGTTTTGCTAAAACTGCTGAGCTGGGATATTTGAAAATGTGAGGAGCAGTGGACTCTGTCTTCATTTGTATGGGGTTATCATGGCTTATTCTGCAGTAAAATTATATCTAATTATGTTGGTACTAGACTGAATCTCCTTTAATTGATTAATTATAATTCACGTGTAGATTAACAGCTTTTAAAGGTCAAAACCTTTCAAATTGCACTGAGTACTTGTTTATCTCTCCCTGTGCTGTGTAAACCTGGTATTCTATTGCAGCCTGAAAGCGACACCATAATTACAGATTTGGAGGCTGAGAAAAATTGATTAGTAACCAAGGCTGGGTAGGAACAAAGGCACTGGGTCTGGTTATTCCTCTGCTCTCCCTCCTGAAAAGCATGAGCCTTGATTGTATTTTAGAGCACGAGATTTTGACAGCCTAAGGTGTTTCAGAAGTGAACAAGCACTGTTTAAATAAAAGATGTTGATTATGAAGCTGGCACACTGCATACAAATATCTATTATTTCTTTAAATTCCAAGTGGCATGAGATGCTGATATTATTACTTTTTAAAGAAGATGCATACTGATGCAAAATTAGTTAAACTTTTAATCTAGTACTCCATTATACTTTGTTTTTCCTCTCAGTCAGGTTCTAACACAGAACACAATTTTTGTGCATGACACCCCAAAGGCCTCAAAGTGCTTGAATAAAGCATGTTATCTTCACCTACTGGAAATATCCTCAATATTTTCTATACTGTACAAGCAGCACGTGATTGTTATCACATTTCTTAGACTGCTGTGAAAGATAAAAATGAAAAATATAAAAGTTTTCATTTGTGATGGGAACAAAAATGTAATTTTCACAATAGGAAATTTGCCCTTGTTTCTAAGAGAAAAGGAGTACTTATTCTTTCTGTTCTTGAGGTTTGATATTGAAAAAGAGTGGCTTGTTGTTGCTAGTTGTTTGATATGTCTCATGATAAAATTAGCATCTTGGATTTTTGAGGGATTGTTTTTCTGACCCTTGATTTTATGTTGAAATAGAGAAAATTTAAAGCTTAAGAACATTATTCTCTTTAAAAACAATGAAAAGCATCTTTGGGACACTACTTCTTGTTTGCTAATTTGACAAACTGAATAATACTCATTCCTGAAATATTCTGTTTTGCATAGAAGAAGAAATTAAGGACATTTTGTAAGTTGTTGGATTTAGGGTTTGCAATTAAGAGCACAATGCAATTTCTCAGAGAAAAGAGAAAATGCAGACCAAACTGGCAGTGCAGTTGGCTGGAGAAAGCAGACCTGTCTCAAGTGTACATATATATTTATATATATATATCTGTGTCTTTACTCTTGTAGTCAAGTAAAATACTTCAGGACAGGACTTGAAATGTATCAAGACTGATCCTGATAAGTCAGGTTTATTCCAGACAGGTGTCCTTACCACAGCTTAGATTCTACTGCTAAAAAACACCTTTTGATGACATTTTAGTTTCCCTGAACCTGATGTAATTTTCAAAATTTAAAAAAATTTTCCTCAGGAGTAATGTTAGTGGGAAGGTGAAATGGAAAGTACAAATACATCTTGTAAGATGAAGGAGTAGGAGAGGCTGGGAAAAGCACAATAACAGAGAAGTCTATTTTAAGGTATTTAATTTTTTTTTCGGGGCAGGATATGTTGTGAATACTCTTATCTCTCAGAAACTGAGAGAAGATAAAGTATTAAAAATAGGAGACATGTTCAATATCAAAGTGAATTTTGGTGTGGTTAGCCAATTTCACAGAGTCAGAAGGATGCTACTTGCTTCTACAGTAGAAAAATATTTCTAAAAAACTACACGATTCCATCCACTGTACAGAGAGAGCAAAAGACCCATTTGAACCACCCATCTCTCATGAGTTTGTACTCCATTTATTTCTGGCAATTATTAGAATGGTCAGCATAGCATTGTCAGCCTACGTTTTGGAGGGAGAAGAGACAGCCAATTCACCAAAGAAACTATCAAAAACCAACCAACCAACCAACCAAACATCCAACCAAAAAAAACCCCAAAAAACAAACCCAAAACCAAAACAACAAAAAACCCCAAATAAACAAAAAAACCCAAAGGCTAGGGTGCTTCCCCTGCAATCTCCATGGCTGCTCCCCCGCACAATTCCTATCCTGTCTGCAAACACCACGAAATGAGGCATGGCACAAAGTATGTGCTGAGGGAAAGGAGACACCATTATTTCTGATAGTCATGCTGATTATATAGTAACTAAATCTAATTTTCATTCATCTGGCTGTTCTAACAATGAAATCAATTTAGAAGTCACAATTGTCAGCAACTTGGCAGAACAACAGTAAACATCTAAGCAAGATTGGCAAGGAGCTTTGAGATATTAAGAAAATGTGCATTTAAACAACATTAATCCTCACTTTCCTTATAAGCTCTTCCCCTTCTAGGCTCCTTGGAATTTAATTTGGCTCTGGCTTAAAGGAGTTATGAATGGAAGTAATTTAAAGATGGATGGATGTTAATTTAAAGATGCCGTCATTTTCTGACAGAGCCGGGTAGTGAAGTGTAAGAAAATGCATAAAGAAGATAGTGTGTAATCAGGAAATGCCAGTCAGACAACAATTTGATAAATTGATGGGAAAGAGACATGATGCTTCTAATGCCCTTTAGTCTTCACCAAATACAACATATTTGATGAGCTAATTTCTGCTATGGCACACAAAGCAGGTTTCCTAAATTATGCTACACAATTGCGTATGTTTATACCATAAATGGAGACACATTTTTTTAAATAAGAGTAATATTACCTCCACTAAGCAGTAATGTAAATTGTTTAATATATAAACATTAGTGTGAATTGGAAAATTAATTAAAAGAACAAGTCACTATAATTATGATAAATAAAGCTTATCTTTATTGCTAGCATGCTTCTCCAGCAATCTGTCTAAATGAGAGGAAATTATATGCCATCAACTTCCCCAAGAGCTAAAGCCTCATTTTAAGGATCAGGTATGCTACACTGAAATTAGAAAAATATCTGCTTAATCGGTATCACGTCTTAAAGAGGATTAGAGAGAGAGGCTGGCCCTGTTTTGCCACCTCTTCTGCACATACAGAACCCAATTCTTGTCCCATTTAAGTGACTTTTGACCCCAAGTTTCACTCATTGTGGCTAATTTAGTCAGATTTTGATGCCAGGGATGCTGGTCATCAGATTAATGATAAAGTCCATGTAAACATTAAATATGCAATGCTTTTCAAATTGGGTTGCTGGAATTTGTTCACTGCTGTGGTATTTTCTTACCCTAGCCTTCCCCATCTCCAGTATCTTTTCATATTCAGTAGATGCTAGTCCCCAGTTGTAGAGGAAAAAAAAGAAGTCAACAGAAAGTCCTTGCAACCTTGTTGAGCTACTAGAAAATGCATCATCAATCTGTCACTTTTCTGGCTGGTTTTGTACAGTTCTTCTCAGTAATTTGTTTAAACATTTCATTGTCTCTCAATATATTGGGCAATCATTATTGAACAAGGAAATATTGTGCTGAAATTCACATGCTGTATGTTGTTTAGTACTTCACCATTGCTTTAACCTAATAGCGCCTTCTACAGCTTCTGAAAACCATCTTCTGAATTCAAATGTAGAGAAAAACAAAGTAGATCAGAAGATGTTTGGGGATATGTGGTATAAGAAGACAGGAAGTAGAAATAAGCAAAGCAGCCTCTTTTCAATACAGTCCAAGTCTGGTGCAGGGATGGAGAGCTTCTTCTCTTCCTCCTCTCCTCCTGAGCCTGACACTGGGCCAGTCTGGATGCTCTTGGTCAGGATCTGAGACTGTAATAGTGCTCTGCCACCATGACACACAACTGCTTCCAGAGGAACCAGGAGTATGTGTAAATGAGATTCAGATCGTTACTTCTTATGTCATCTCAGTTGCATAATCATGGAAAAAAATTATGTGTTTAAGTTAACTAGAGCTCGTGCTTGCAGTTATCTTTGCATACCAGAACAGCTGCATCAGCCAGGATGCAGCTGAATTTTCAAAATGACATCAAGCTTCCTATAGTTTATAAATCACCATCTGGATGCGCCCCTAGAAAAATGGCTTTATCTCGTGTTGCTGGAAAAAACTTGGCTCCAAGTTTTAATCAGGGCCATAAAGTGAGGAGGATGTGGATTTATTATTTACTTGTCTGGCCTGGATGTTCAGGCATGTACATGTGGCATTATGAAAATCTTGCCATTCCGGATTTTTGAAACTCTTCAAGTTCATTTTTTCTAATATTCAACTATTTACACTGCTAAAAAACCCCACTTTAATTGCAAGATATATTCCCAACCAGCTTTAATGAGAAAAATGTGTGTTTCCTCCTAAAACCACTTGCAGACCATACACTATAAAATTAATTGTATACATCTTACTTTTTGCCTCATTTCACTGTACAAATGAGATACTGAACATACATAAAATTCTTGTATTAGTGCCTGCAAAACTTTATTTGACAGAAGTTGCATTACTGGTTGAAAAACAGTCTCTTTCTTAGTCTTCATTGCAGCAGTAGGGAAGTTGGTCAGCCAAGACTTGCTAATTATCTGTCTAAAACCCACTGTGCCTAAATTGATAATGTGCCACAGTGTTAAAGATTTTTGTATCTGGGAGAATTTTTAACACCTACTGTTCTTATTCTGACTTCTGCTAATTGCAGTATTCCCACCAAAAAATACAAGACACACTAACATTCTCTATTAAAAAAAGAAAAAAATCTATAAATTAATTCTAATTACTAAGCAATGACTTTATCTAGGATGCTTATTTTATTTAAACTATGAATTCACTCTCTTCCCTTTGAAGCTTTTGTGAATTTTTTTTTTTAAGTTCTGAAGGAGAGTTTAAAAAAAAAGAACAGATTATTTTTATTTTTCCAGCTAAAATTAATAAGCCTCTGTAAGATTTGGGTCATTTGCTTTTGAATTCACTTCATAGGTAAGATATACTTGGCTTAATTGGTTCTTGCAATGAATTCCTAGTAAAACCTTCAGGAACAAATTTTGTTTACCATCAAACTCTATGCATGAGTGTTGTGATTCTGTTAGCATTAATGAAATAAGAACCAAAGGCCAAATTCCCACCTGAACTAATAAAGAATCAGCTTCTCACCAGATCTTTTCCACTGGGGAGCCAATCCTTTAAAGGGGAGGTGAAATCTGAGGTCCTCATAAAATTTGTGGTCATTTAAAAATCTTGCATGTGCCAAGTTAAAGGTGTTAGCCCCAGTGTCTTGGTGAAATTCCAAATTAAATATTTATGTTCTGTGTGCCTGAGATCTCTGTCTGATTTCATTTAAATATTATTCCTTTCCCTAGTGGCACCATTCCAGTGTAGTGGCTGTATTTCACTAGTGCTTTCATGCTTCATGATGGCAGTCTAAACTTTTGTGAACATACAGAATATGCAAGTGTATTTAAAGGAATTAAGACATTTCTGTCTCCTTTGGCAAGTTCTTTGCATCCAGTCAAACTGTTACATAAAGGAACAAAGAGGATTAAAAAAGGGAGATAAGGTCTGGTATTATCTGCAATCACTGTGGTTGTTCAACTTGGGGCAGAGGTTTTGGGGAGACCTCATTACAGCCTTCCAATACCTTAAGGGAGATTATAAAAAGCAGGAAAGGGGACATTTTATACAGCCAAATAGTGTCAGGATAAGGGGAAATGATTTTAAACTGAAAGAGAGTAAGTTCAGATTAGATGTTAGGAAAAAATTCTTTACTGTGAGGGTGGTGAGGCACTGGCACAGATTGCCCAGAGAAGCTGTGGCTGCCCATCCCTGGAAGTGTTCAAAGCCAGGTTGGATGGGGCCCTGAGCCACCTGAACTAATGCAAAGTGTCCCTGCCCATGGCAGGGTTGGAATGAGATGATCTATAACGCCCCTTCCAACCTAAACCATCCTAGGATTATATTTCACGGAGGCACAGCTACCTATGTGGATTCCCTGGAAACACTATCACCAGCATGGACAGTGACAGCAGCACAGAACCACTCATTAAGATTCATTGGGAGAAAAATCTAAGATTTAGGCTACATCCAAGCTATCTGACAGGAATTAACATCTTAATGAAACGTGGGATTTTTGCCACATCCCACCAGAGTGCCCAGTGGCAGATTTTTCTGGGTGCAGGGACTGTATGGGTTGGGAGGTACAGGAGAGAATGCAGCATGCTGTATTTCCAGTGATGAGTGGGTTCTGTCATATTCCCTTGGAGACAGTGTTCTGTTTAAGTTCCAGTGGGTGCACATTTCCACCATTTGTGTGTTTGTAGGCTTTATGATCAAAGGCTGAAGCCTGCAGCTGCACTGCAGGCCGTGAGCATCCAGGGCTGGGAGAGAGTGGGTTCACATCCTCATCCCAGCTCCAGCAGCTCTTCTTGGCAATGCCATGGCATGAGTTACTTAGATACCTACCTTTGTGTTTACCACCTTTAAAATATATGTAATAAATATAATAACACCTTTTTTTTTTCACCTTCTCATTTCAAACTTTGAGATGGCTCATATATGGAACTCTAATATGAAAACTAGTATGTGCAAGTCTTCCTTTGCCCAAGAATAAGCATTTTCAGTTGTGGCTGCAATTGAGACATCTATGGTAACATGTATATGTGCACATTCTTTAAGAAACGTTCCTCTAAGATCACCAGGGGGGATTCTAAGTTGCTTTATCTTTTCAAAGTGCATGCCTAAACAGCCTGGATCATTCCCTCCTGGCCTTACGTAGAGAAATGCTTCCCTTGGTCTCAAACACCCCAGATGCTGAACAAAAATGATCTGCCTAAATAGAGATATATGGGAGGATGATCAGAGCAAAGAAGGATTAAGGCAATTAATGTATTTTTTCTCCAAAGCTCAAAACAATCCTCATCTTTCCTATTTTTTTCTAGCAGTCACATAGAAGCAGACAGTAAAAAGCTGTTATAACTGGTTACCTCCTTAGATTTTTGTTGTGCTGAAGAAAATCTGCCAAAATGCTGACAAGGAAATAAATGTATTGACTTCAGATTTATACCAGTTTAACAATGAGGAAAATTTTAATTCTGCTCTCACAATTCAGTCATCTTAGCAGGAAGGTCAATAGTCAATACAGACATACATTTTATAAAAATAATATAGTGTTCTCATAGTTGGATACTCATTAGAGGCAATGTTCCCTTGAATATAGTAACATATTGCTGGCTCATTTTGGCTCAATCCTAAAATAAGCACAATGACATAGAGAAAAATAATACTTTTTAAACTGAAAAAACAGTTTCTAACCATACAATAAATGCCTGGAATATGGAGTTTTATTATTTTGAATTTTTTTCATAATAGAAATATATATGAGCCTGGAAAATAATCACAATAAATTAATCATTTTGAATATGAGGAGACTTCAAAAAGGGTTTAGATGAAAGTCTGCAGAAATACAATTCAATCCTGAATACAATTTAATAAAAGTATTGCAATTTTGTATTTCTCTGTATTTAATATGTAATTTTTTCAAAATATCCAGCATAGAAGCAGAGTCTCTGGAATACTAATAGGCTATTATTTATACTGTCTTACAAACAACAATATGAGAGTCAGAAAGACAAAGACCTCAGTGCTTTCTATCTCCTGCTCTGAATTTCTGAGCATGCTGATGTGGCTCATCTGCAACACGGAGCAATGTGATCTCAGCGGCCTAGAAACAGCCCAACATCAGGGACTGAAGGCAAGGAGGGACGTAGGATCTAAAAATTAAAAGTACCTAAATGTAAAAGAAAAGAGAAAGATCCCCTTTCAGAGTAAATAGGAGGGTTTTTGCAGTGAATTAAAAGCGTGTCTTGAAATTGCAATAATTACTTTCTCTGCACTGACAATTACATGCAATGTTTGCAAGGTATACAGCTGAAATATGGCCCAGGCTCTACCACACTTTAAGTAGCAAAAGATTCTTTGGGAGAGTGTTACTGCATGTAATTTGTGGAGTAATGCCAGGAAATGTGCTGTGGCAACTTTAAAATGGTGCCTTATCCCTTCATGTGTTATTTCCGCTGCCTAGAAGAGCACAACTCATGGTAATTCTAAAAAGGGCAACAGGGATAATTGGGTTCCTGCTGCTACACGTGTTTATCAGTGAGCTACTGCCAGATGTAGGACATATGCTACATATGCTTATCCCCAAAAGAAAAAAACCCGCCCAAACCAAACCCCCTCAGTTTTCCCCATCTCCGTGCAGACACAGAGCACCAGGAGTAAAGCCAGGAAGGTTTTTTCAGCTTTGATACCCATACCTCTTAAATTAATGCTTTTAGTCAATTGATGGTTACAGATGAGGGATTGTTTTAATTTTGAATGTGGAATAAAAAGCCAAAGCTTTTCATGAGGAATTTAGAGACTGTGTGTGGTTTTAATGTGTACATAAAAGTTTATACAGCTCATGCTTTGTATGTGGCTCGTGAGGATTGGATTATTGCTCAAATTTCAGTATTTTTTACGTTGGGAGGTGTTGTTTGACTGGGTGCTTTTGCTCACCATGTGAAAATCAAAGCTTACTTTTGACTTTGCTCAAAGTGAAAACAGTGGCAAAGAGAGCCATAGAATCAGGTTTAATTCAGATTGTTTTGAGTAAAGCATTTCACTGGACTCAAAGGAGAAAGAAAGGGCTCTTTTGTTTTTGTGGGTTTTTTAATAGTATTTCATGAAACTTCAAAATAAATTTAAGCTTTAAATTATTAAAAATTAGTGAAATGCTTTAATTTCTTTAAAATATACATTTAGAAACTACTGTCTTTTAAGAAAGTCATTGAGCTGGAACACAGAATGTCTATCTACCAATCCAGGGACTCTACAAAAGTTATTTAATCTCACCATGAGCCTTTCTTCTTCATCTGCAGAAGCAAAAATCCTGTTGTGCTGTGAAATTAGTGAAGTAGTCCAACATTATTACAAGACTTTTGCAACAGATACAAAACACATGATATATAAGAAACTCTCAGATTCATGTATGTGGACTAGCACGAGCCCCACTAGGTTTTCTCCCTGTTAACAGACTGTAGACAGTACTCAACTATCACCTTAAAGAAACAGTGGATAATATGATTTTTTTTTAGTACAGGTCTCTGAACAGCCTCAAGGGTGATGCTATACTTTGTAGCAAGAAAAATAATATTCCAGGCATAGAAATGCTTGCATTCTGTGGACTGATATGTAGGTAAAAACTGAGGCAAAAGTAGTCAATGGTGATTAGCAAGTGAGGAAGGAGAGTTTTGAAAAAATAAATTAGCAACTAGAAGGAAATGTAAGTTGGAAGGTAATGCTGTAATAAAATGGAGCTGTTGGAGGTCAGGGGGGAAGTACTGGGAGATACACCCAGCATAGCTCCAGGGCAATGGGATAATGCAACAAGAAATGTTGCTTCATTTTTTGTTTTATTATCATTTGCCTCTGGATGACATTCTGAATAGATGGTTTGTGATTCAAGTGCACTGAAATATTATTTTTGTTAACACAAGTGCTAGACAAAATAATGTTTTGAAAATGTCAAGCCATTTTTAAATGGCATGTACTGCATAGACACAATTTATCTCTCAAAATGCATGAAACCTGCAAATACAGACCTGATTCATACATATGTATTGAGAGGGCAATAAGGTGTTCATAAAAGACCAAATGAAGCTTATTTATAGAATCACAGAATTATAGAATGATTTGGCTTGGAAGGGATCTTTTTAAAGGCCATCTGGTCCAAGCCCCCTGCAATGAGCAGGGACACCTTCATCTACCTCAGGTTATTCAGAGCTGTCCAACCTGACCTTGAATGTTACCAGGAATGGGGCATCCATTTCCTTTCTGGGACACCCATCTTTGTGTCTCACAACCCTCATAATAAAAAATTTCTTCCTTATATCCAGTCTAAATGTGCCATCTTTAATTTAAAACCGTTATCTCTTTTCCTATTGCAGCAGGCCCTACCCTGAAAAGTTTGCACCCATCTTTCTTATAGACTCCCTTTAAACACCAAAAGGCTTCAATAAGATCACCCCAGAGCCTTTTTTATCTTTTATCCAGTGGAGTATCTATACAAGAAGGGATTTATTTTCACTTTAAATTTTATATTTTAGAATACTCTGTTTAAAGCAACATAAAGAATTTATTGTTTAAGTAAAGAATAACACAGCTCTGAGAAGAATGTCACCTCCAGTAGTAGAAATGTTTTATTAATTGAAATTGCGAGGTGGGAGGTTGAAAACCCAAAAAGCAACATTTTCCTGCAAAAGTCTGTTTTCTTGATGATTGCATATCCATTCTTTTTAATGTTAGAAAGAGTCTTGGAAAAACTATTTTTAAAGCTCTGATGTCATAGAAATAATTTGACTACAAAAGAAAAATAATTTTAGCATCAGGAATGTTCCCTTGCACTTTTCCTTTTGCCAAGATGAATGACTACATGGAAACCTTGTCAACAGCTTGAACTGTGTCCAGAAACAACTAGGAAGTGAGTGCTGTTCCTGGAAAAATTACATCCTGCAGGTAGCACCACTCACCAGGGAGAAAAAGTGTGCCTGGCACAAAGTAATGGCTCCTTTTCTTTTGGGCAAATAAAGTGCCTCAATGAATATCCTGGATTTTTGTTGGTAATTCAGCACATGAATTCTGGCAGCTGATTAGAAATCAAGCAGAGTGAGGGATGTTTATACTTCAGAAAAGCCATCCCAGGACCTTCTATTTTTTCAAATACATGACATGAAGTCATATCACCATAGTGTTAAGATAAAATAGCAGAGGTATGTTACAGACTTGCAATTATTTCAGACAAAATTATTGGCCATAATTTGTTGTTATTGTACATTGGTAGCAGACTTTGTGTTCTGCTCAAGATTCCTCATCTTCATACTTTGTATTTTGTCTCTGTGTTGTGAGCATTGCTCACAATCAGATTATTATGGTGTATTTGCTGGGCTGTTTCTTTGGTGCCCTTTTCTGGAAGATTTATTCCTGATAGACAAGGCTCATTAGCTCTGTAAGACAGAAAAAAAAAAGCTGAGGCACAGCAAGAGACGTGGGTATAATCTTCATCTAAACTGGAAACTTGGATTTGTAATCTGTTATTTGGAGGCCACTGTGGCCAATGAAGCCATTCTCATTGCTCCCCCAGGAAGACTGGATAAGGCTCCCTCAAAAGAAAAGAAAATGCATACTTTGGGTCTGCTGAAGATAAGGCAAAATGTTCCATGTGGAGGTAGAAGTTCCCTTCTGTTCTATCTAAAATCCTTTGTAGTAAGTACATAAGTCATTAGCAGTGACAAAATTCTTTAAAGATGGAACACGTTACCCTGAACAAACATCCCAAAGTTTCAAGAGGCTTAGAAAAAGAACTGATTAGGTCAGGTAAACAACCCCAGATATAAAGATTGGTTTGTTTTTCAGCAAGTGATGAATGGTGTGGGTCACTCTACATTAGTTACAAAGTCTCCTCTGGCTGGTGTTAGAACTTGCAAATAGTTTTTATCATCAGCTTATTTAGTACAACATGAATATTTTGCTACTTATTATCTGTACAGAGCCAGTGACCACCTCAATGCAAAACACCAAATTATCTATCTGGATGGAAAAAAAAAAAAGTTATATTTCTTGTGAGTTTGAATAAAATTTTTTTAGCAAAATGTAAGTAGAAAATTCTCTTTGAAGTGGCTTGTATTTTGACAACAAGACATACAATTTAATGCCAAGAAACACTGTGCAGATTTCTTCTTGGAACATGTCAAAATTTCTATATCCATGTTTTGAGTCTTAAAATAAATGGCTAGGAAGTACATTTGCAATTCTACATCTGAGTTTATTCTAGAGGAATGCTTTGATTTTTGATCCTTATGCTCTATCGCTGACCCTTTTTTGACTGCCCAGAAAGGACCACACTACCTAAAATTCAGGATAGTTGTTGGAATCCAGTTTAGTTACCTCCTCTTGCTCCCTCTGAGCAGAAATTTCCAGATGAGCACTCTAATGAATTCTTATGAGTTTTGTAGTGTGAACTGCCATCAATTAGGAACTAGGCTGAGACCATCAAACTCATTTTAATTAGAACCTCTGATTGAATTTATGCCAAGATCCCAAAGGTAAAAAACTACTACAGACATTTGCCATCTTTTCCAAGTCAAAATTTGAATTCTAGTCAGCTCTCTTTCCTCAGTTTAGCATTTGCTTTCTTGGTATATGTGCTTGTGTATGAGGTTAAATTTTATTTTCCTTGGCAGGTAGTGGAGATGTTCCTACACAGACTGAGCTGAGAGCATCCCATTATTCCATCCCTGTCATACACCATTCCATTCATACTGGCAGGCAGAAAAGCAATTTTATCTTTCTCACTTTCATTCTATATATTTAATTTCTAATGAGTTTCAGGGATGCTCCATTCCCAAGGCACATTACCTTCCATTATAACCACAATACACTCTAATATCTAAAATAATAATAGAGAATAATAATAATAGCTAATGTGTAATCATCAGGTTCATCCTGTCTTGAATCTGTTCTTACAGAGTCTGACAATTGTATCCTGGTAATAGGAAGATCTAGCCTCTGGATGCTTCAGCTTGGAAAGATAATTTCTAATTATGTTTCTTTATTATTATTATTATTATTATTATTATTATTATTATTATTATTATTATTATTTTAACCTTCACAGTCTGTGAATTGAAATTCATGCTTAGAATTCAGTTAGCCATAACCAGTTATCTGAAAGGGAAAATTGTTTCCTGTATTGCCAGGAAAATGCACAAATGTGCTTTTCCTGATGCTGGAAATGTCTGTGCATTGAATGCATTTGTATGTAGAGAGGACTCCACACAGAATGTTCTCCAGAATAGCCTTCATACTGAATGGATTTGAGAGCAGTGAACCTTACAAACAGAATGATAGCTCAGGGATAGTTTTGGAGTTCATACACACACACAAAAAAAAAATCTATAGGATCCTATGTAAATAGCTGGAGGCTGGAGGAATTAGACAGAGAAAAATGATGTCTGCTCAGGGAATAGACAGTTCAGACCGTGCTGTTGACCCATTAAGTCACCTATGACAGTACTGAGACAGAAGCCAGGGGACTTCAGTTCAATCCTCAATTAGGTCACCCAATCAAAACGTGTTTAGGAACACAACTAACCAGACGAGTTGCAGGATGTCTCAACTCCTGCCCTTTCTGTGTCCCACAACCAAATTGCAGTCAACTACGTCAGGAATAAAATAAAGATGAGACCACTGCTACACCAACAGCTTGTGGGTGCACTAAAACATCCCTCAGGTATAAATATATGCTCATATTGATGGCATGTTCCAGGAGCCTTAGTTGAGATTTGAGCTTATTTACAACTCAATGGGTATAAAGAGTTATTGAAACAGTGTTACACACATTATTCCTTTCTCCATGGCTTAAGTTTTAGGTTTGATTTTTAGGCCAGAATCCAATTTTAGAAGTACTTTAGGGAACTGCGTCCAAAGTTAGATGTCATGACATGGGCAAGCCAAATCCCAAAAAGCAAGTATTAATAGTCCTCAATTACATTTCAAGGAGATTTGGGGAGTTTGGTGACACTGAAAACTTTTCAGAATATCTAACCATTGTTACACAGTTCCAAAAAATAATTAAAATCTTCAGTCAATTCTGTCTTATGAAAAAAGCTGATATTTGGACAAGTAATTTTTTATACATTACATGCAAATTCTGATAATGAGGTAGGTCCAGGTTCTTGGAAAAGCAAATTATTTTAAAGGATCAAAACGTCCAGTGCTAAAATGAAGAAGGGAGAGCTTTACTTTCAGAATTCTTTTTTGAGTTTATGTTTAGAAGTAAGCTAGAAAATTCATCTTGTTTCCTGAAGTGTTTCCAGTTATTGCCATCATAACCCCTGTGGGTGAGTTACTTTTCTAAGGAAGGATGTCTTGTAACCTTTGTGTATGACACTTACTTTGAAGTACATTGTGATAGCTGCTTATGAAAATCATTTCACCTGCAGTTTTTGTGATTTAAAATGATGCTTATTGTTTCACCTCCTTGAGGGTTTTTAATATTATGACCATAGTTTTTGATCATCAGGTGAAAGCAAATAACAACTCAAACGGGCACTAAGTCTTTGCAGATCCAAAAGTTAATAACTTCCTTTACTAAACTAACTCCACATTCTCCCTGAATCAAATGCTCTGTGCCCAGCCTACTTTTTTAATTAGATGTGTAATCATAGCAGGTTTTGATTATAGAAAACAGGTAAAGCTCTCAGGAGACCAGGCCATGTCTGGTCATAAGCATATGGTAGGAGGTGGAAGTAAGACAGTGGACCCAGGGGACTGTGGTTCTCTCTCAGAATTAGACATCCCTTATTTGCCAAATTTGCAGGGGAGAGCCACTAGCTGGAAACCTCATCATCCAACTTCTGTCTATACTGATTCTTTTAGACAAAATTGTACTGATTTTTTTAGAGAAAATTTTAGAGCAATGCAGAGCAAAAGATTTTCAGGCAAAGAAACTCTTCTCTGGAGAGTATATCCACTTAGTGTTGCAGCCTCTATTCAGCAAAAGCATTTTTCTCCACTCCAGCTTGTGAATCTTTAACTGAGTCAAGGAAATAATGTGATGTTCAACAGACTCCAGTCAACTAAGATTACATTCTTTGTACCATGAGAGTAAGGGGAAAAAACCACATTTGTTGAGACCAAAGGGCGCACAGAGGCAGCCCCGGAGTAATTCAAACATAAACAGGAAAGAAACTTGATAGAAAAGCCTGGCACTGGTCCATGTCAAGGCTAATTACTGCCACTTTGTTCATGCAAAGTTCTGAATTAATAAGGTAGAAGAAAAAGGAAATAGAGATTGTGCACTTCTCTTCAAGGGCACAGCTTCATCTTTGCAATCCTTTCCTTGCTCTTGAATTCAGAAGAAGCCATAAGAGCTGTTTCACAAAAAAATACATTGCTTGAAACACACTGTCAAAAAAAAAAGCAGTTCTGATTTTGCTGACATTAGAATCAAACTGTTGTTAGGTAGTTATTGTGGCCTTTTGTTTCATTAGTCAGAAACAGTGGCAGGTTTATTTTACAGTAGGTCAATTTATCTGTCGAGCATTATGCAACTAAGCAGTCAATTTGTTTTCTCCTACAAATATCAGTAATTTTAAAGCACATTTTCTTTGTTTAGCATTAAAACACGCTGAATGCTGTGATTATATAAGTAAAATGGCAGCTGTAGGATTTAAATGGATAAGATAAAATATGTTCCATTTTTAAAATATAAACATGGATATAAAACAATCTTCCTTTTCAGAATTTTTTTCATGGCCCTGAAAATCCTGCTGCAAAGGATAAGTCCCTAGCCTTGGAAGCAATCCTTCTGGAGGCAGTGGACTACCCACCTGGGTGATGAATTCTAGGATTGAAGAGAGGATTTTTTTATGAATGGAAGGTTTTTCTAAAAATGCAAGCCCACCATTTCCATTTGATGTGTTAGAGAACATTGCCATTGGAGTGAAAAACAATTAAACTGGCTGAGTAAATGGCCAAGCTCTGAGATTTTCACAAAATGGAGGAAAAAATCATGTTCCATACCAAGCAGCTTCCTCATGAGTGGAGTCCAAAATAAGCTGTTTCTAATAAGTCTATTCCTGTAATACTCTAAAACAGAGATGTGTGCCTGTGTGTGCACACACTGACATTATCTCCGAAAAGAAAAAAACAGTCCTGGGAGCTGACAGACCATTGATAACCATTATCTGTTCAATTTTTCCTTGAACTTAAGGCCAAACAAGTAAGAGTTCATGTTTTCTACACACCCCTTTGATATTTCATTGACAGCTTTTGTCAAAGTGAAATGTTAGAAAACTGGGAACCAGAAATATGCAATAATTTTGCATAACGTGTGTGATATCACTTTCTGCTATTTGTAGGCAAAAACAC
Organism: Eopsaltria australis; assembly: GCA_034509425.1. NCBI lineage: Eukaryota > Metazoa > Chordata > Aves > Passeriformes > Petroicidae > Eopsaltria > Eopsaltria australis. Next base: position 8,190,224 of record JAVTVJ010000024.1, read on the forward strand.
ACATTGTTTACTAATGGCCTGAGATAGCCATAAGATAATTTTATATGTGCAGCCTCACACACCCTACATATCTGTTCAATGCCAAACATGCAGTGTTCTCAGAGCTCAAAAATATCTGTAGCTTGGATTTGTTGCTCAAGTGACATCATTCAAGCCATTTTAGCACATTTTATGTAGGCAATATGAATACCACATTTTAAATTTGCCCAGGCCTTCTTGCCATTTTTATGTCAAGAGCTGGAAAATACTCGAAATTAGATCCTTTAAGTTTCAGTCCTGCTTACTCTTCTGCATGCATGGAAAATGTGGTTACTCTACAAACTGTACTTTTTAGTGTGTGCACAAGTTTGTGTTCTCAAGGCCAAGAGCATTTGATACTTCCAGGCAGATTAAGAGCCATTCTAACAGCATAAATGCAGGACACAGTATGAAGGCAAAGACAAATCTACTGTTTCGCTGAAGGCCATTAAAAACTGTGATTTTTGGCAAACCTATCCATTACTGTGTTAAACTATAACAGAGATATGTTCAGAGGGGAAACAGTATCCCCTTTGTTGAGCAAAAAAAAAAAAAATCCTGTTTCCAAGCTGCCCTTATAAATTCTTACTGAACCCTTTCAAGTAGCCTGCCAAGACATTAGGCAGTTTTAGGAGAACACTGGGGTGCAGATTAATTCTTAATAAATTGATTGATATCCCTACAAGTAAGCAAGCAAGCTGTGTGCTCAAATGCCATTTAGGTCCCGTGTATCTGACAGCTTCTTGTATAAATTATGATTTCATTCTTTAAAAGACCAGTGTGTCGTCTGTATTAAAAGTCTTCAAGAGCTTACAGTTGTTTCACATTATAGCTTATTGTATTACAGTTCTGGTATATTCTTTCTATAAGTAATCTTCTGGGAGCCAGAGAAATAGGAGCCCTTCAGAGTGCAACGACAATGACTTTTCCATGTTTCCGTTCTGCACCGAGCTGGTGGGGGAGCAACTGGAAGAACCTAATGGAAGCTTCCTAGGCACCCAGGTTTCTCAGCATTTTATTCAATTTTCAGTAGGTTTTGATTTTCATTTTGAAAAGAGAGCTGCGGGAGACTGATGACTCCTCACAGACTGTAAATATTCACCTCTCAGCCATCATTAACTCCCAGAAACCTAAAACTCAGTTTCAGTCGGTCTGGTTGGGTCTGGGGGGTGGTGGTGACTGGCCAGAACTCCCAAAGTGACTGAAAAGTATCAGACAGATTAAAAACAAACAAACAAAAAAAAAACTCAACCAGGATGAAAAACAACTTTGGGAGTAAAATTACAGGTAAAAAATGCATTATCATACATATTTCCAATGGAAAAGTGTGAAGAGCCTGTATGCAAATTTCAATAGCATTAATTTAGTATCTATTTAATATCTTTAAAAGTTGTCCATGTATGTGTTATAGATGTTTGATAAGGAACTCTAAGAAAAACAGTATTTCGTTTGTTTCAGCCATGCTTTTCTTACGAACAAGGTATTTTTTTTTACAGTAACTGCAACATGAGAAGTCACTGAATCTTGACTGGGCAGGTGATTGGGTTTTAGAATTAATGTGATCTTTTTCCATTTGTTAACTTATAATTTTTCACACACATGAAACAGATAAATGATCAAATGAAAGCCTAAACTGCATCTGTGCATATACACAACGAAAAATATAGTTAGTTTAAAGGAAAATATAGTTAGTTTAAAGGAAAATGTCCTTAGGCAACCATCATAGAAAATGAAACTATCATACAGTAAAATGATCCTACCTAATGATTACACCAAACATTTTTGAGGGGGTTGACCATGGCTGGACACCAAGTGTCCACCAAAATTGTCCCTTTCCCAGCTGGACAGGGGAGAGAAAATGCAATGAAAGGCTTGTGGATGGAGATAAACACAGGGAGACATCACTCACCTGTCACAGGTAAAACAGGCTCTACTTGGAGAAAAATTAATTTAATATATTACCAATCAAATCATAGTAAGATAATGAGAAATAAACAAAGTGTTAAAACCTTTCACCCACACCTCCCTTCTTTCCAAGCTCAAGTTCACTCCCAGTATTCACTGTGTATTGTCTCTGCTGCTCATTTCTCCTGTAGCTCCTATTGCCCCTACAAAAACTTTGCCATGAAAACTCAACAAATATTTTAATTTTTTTCCCCAAGTCTTTACATCATAAAATTTCTATTCTTTAATTTTATGTGAATTAACAATTTCCATGGTTATTTGTCATCCTTTCACATTACTTTTTGGAGACTCCAGATACTCTCGCAATTTCCAGTTTCCAAGGAAATGCCAGTTGCTTAGGTTAACAGGTTGAAAATTAAGTTCCTGGAAAACTTTTCCAAGATATTTGGGATGAGAAATTTCCAAGTGTTCTACACTGTTTAAGTGTACACAACTGAAATGCACCCAGAATAGCTTCATTTAACCTTCTCCACTAATTTTACATCTGAGCCAAATCTCAAACCTGATCTCTGTTTCTAATAAATAAATAGCAGCCTGTCCAGGGATGCCAGGGATTAGCACCTACATACGTGTGACTGAATTCACACCTGAGTTTTATTTTGCAGATTCCAGGGGCTGGAATAATGGCAAGGGCAAAGCCAGGGCATTTACACCTGTGTGTGTAGCAGCAATTTTCTGAAACCTGAGACTGTATCTGGTGCCTTAATGTACTCTAGGATCTAAAATAAGCCCCTCATCTCTTTGGGAAGAAGTGAGTTTCTGAACAGCATGATGCTAGAGTATTGAAAATAACTGACATGAGTGGGCATAGAAGGACTGTCACTGAACAGCAAGATGTTAAGCATTTCCTTTATTAAAACAAGTCTTTGAAAATATCTTACATGTAAGATTTTGCAGAAAAGGCATTAATGCTTTTATACACTAAGACTTCACTGGATATTTTGAATTATTTCTTATTAATTTTTCCCCTTAGAACTACTAATTTTGCTCTCAAATATTCTGAAATTATCCTTTTTACTCTCTAAATGCCTCTTATTATTGTATGTGCAGGGTTCTTCTGTTTTCTTTAGTTTTTTTAACCTTTCTGCAGATAAAAATCTAAAAATCTATTGTGGCATCCAGAAAATCACACCTCATATATTCACATCCAGGGTTCATGTACACTGCAGAAACTTTGTGCTGACATCTAACTCAAAGCTACAAGGGCTGTGGCATCACACTGTTCTTTTCTAGCCTGCTAAAATATCCTCTCCTGTTGAAATATATCTTTCCTGTATAGAGAATCCAAATAGTTTATATATGAACAATTTTTTTCCATTTTCGTAATAGGATCCTATAATAAGGATGGGATACTGTAGGGGTTATTTTATTGGCTTGCTAGAATGCAGTACATTGATCCCAACTGCTAAATCATTTTTATGGCACATTAACAGTATCATGACATCAGGAAACATATCTTTCAGCTTGAGGGACCTCTTTCCAAACCAAATGCATCCCACATGAACACTGAAAACAAATCATATCAGTCTATTCTACAGTGGAATAATAGAGGCCATTTTCAGTCTTAAAAGTATTTGCTCAAATGAGTCTTTGCTCAGACTTGGGATTACATTTAAAGGTTTAGAAATGCCTGAGGTTTTATCTAAGCTTTGTGATATTCCCTTAGCTTAAAATGTATCTTTTTTTTTTTTTAGTTTTTTTTCTTTTGGTGGAATGCATCAGGCTATTTAATCATATGTTGATGATACGTACATCAATTCTGGAGTAAATTTTTTCTACTTCTTGGCATCTGATATCACTGTGCAGGAAAGGAAGATGGAGAAAGCAGTGGATGGTTTGGCCTTCCTGTATTTCAGAATATGTGTGGCACTCTCTTAATCAGATCATTGGTATAGGGAAAAAAGTATTGTACTATGTTTTGACTGTATCACAAACACTTTGTAACAAATATTTCTCAAGCAGGAAAGTGAGCATCTGATTCTAATATTAGATTTGCAGGATGCTTCATTTCATATTGGGAGAGGTTCTATACTCAGCATTTATACACAGATTTACCTCTCCAAGAATGAGCCTTGCTCTGTTTATCTCTCTTTTTTCTTTATTCATATAATTTCTTCTACTGTTTGTTAATAATGACAGTTGCCCTCTATTTCAGAAATCAAAACAGTAACTACTGAAACAGCAAACATTTGCAGCCTTTATTATTTCCTGCAGCCTTCCTTTGATATGCAGTCTATGTCTCCAAATTAGCTAATTAATATGAAAATGACTGGGATAGGGACAGCTGAAGAAAATAATCTGAATATACTTTTAATATGTTCTCTTATGCCCTATTAAATTAGACCTTATATCACCTTCCTTAGGTGACCTTAGGTACACCTCCCTTTCCTTTCCTTTCCTTTCCTTTCCTTTCCTTTCCTTTCCTTTCCTTTCCTTTCCTTTCCTTTCCTTTCCTTTCCTTTCCTTTCCTTTCCTTTCCTTTTCCTTTCCTTTTCCTTTCCTTTTCCTTTCCTTTTCCTTTCCTTTTCCTTTCCTTTTCCTTTCCTTTTCCTTTCCTTTTCCTTTCCTTTTCCTTTCCTTTTCCTTTCTTTTTCCTTTCCTCTCCTCTCCTCTCCTCTCCTCTCCTCTCCTCTCCTCTCCTCTCCTCTCCTCTCCTCTCCTCTCCTCTCCTCTCCTCTCCTCTCTCTCTCCCTCTTTCTCTCTTTCTCTCCCTCTCTCCCTCTCTCCCTCTCTCTCTTCTCTGAGGCAAAAAAAAAAAACAAACCAATGGCATTATGGAAGTAACACTAAAAGAAATGAACACTCTATACGTGCCAATATAGGAAGGCAAATATATATGAAATCTAAATGACTCATTACCTCATTATCCCGCACAAAGGTATATGGCAAAGTGTATTTTTGCGGAGAAAAACACTAAGTTTGTATATTTTGGCAACTGACTCTTGACACAATTTTTAAGGGGTTTTCATAGTAACATCTGGTTTGGCTTTTTTAAAAATCTTAGTCACAGTCCTAGAGCATTATTAATGGGTTTCTGTCAGTGTTTGTTGAGTGTGGTTGTAAAACACTGAAAAAATAAAATATACACTACCTGGCTGTAGGAGCAAGGGGTGTGCTTGTCTCATCCCATGGATGACCTTCCCAAGTAAAGGCATTCACATCTTACATTTCTCTCTCTTCCTTTTATCAGCTTCTAGATGCACAATGACTTCTGTGCTGTCAGCCTTTCTAATTTACCAGGGGCTGGGTTTTGCTCTTTGTCCCTAACTGTGGGAATGAAGTGATTGGCACTTAATCACTCCTGGAGATGCTGTCCCCTAAGAGATGCTCCTCTTGTACTGGCAGGAAATGGTACACTTTATCTTCTCCTGTGTGTACCTGTCCTTTCAGTGACTCTGAGCATGCACAGCTCAGAAATATGGTGAGGAAAGCAGCTTTATTTCTCTGTTTCATGGGATAAGTGCTCCATAGGTAGTTCTGGTTGCTCATCTCCATAATCAGTCTGGAAGGGGGAGTGTACCTTGCAGCTGAACACAAACCTGATCCAGAACAAAGGAAGCTTCAGCAACATTGCATGTAAAATTTTCAAGGGTCCCCAAGCAAAGACAGAAAATAAGGGGTTCATTTTACATTCCTGTTGTATTCTGGGGCTCCTCAGAGGACTGATTTCTGTGCTGTATGTTTCTCTGGTGTTGACTGCCCATCTGCTGGGAATATAACTGAGCAAGCATTTGATTTCCTGTCAGCTATAAGATATCGATCAGGTAGTAATCAAACATTGCTATCTGAGCCACCCTCCTGGTACAGATTAACACTGTGAGCCCTCTGCCCAGTGCCATTTGGCCTGGAACACTTTTGCCAAGCACACCCTTGAGACTACAGACTGCACTCATGTCCTGCAAGAAATCATAACCTCAGAGTTTCTTTGTTTCTTTATCAGACCTGTCACCAGAGAAATACTTGTGCTAGATGTTCTACTAGATGTTCCCTGCACATTTAGCTGCATTGTAGAGCAAACTTACCCTTTTAGAAAAAGAAAAATTTTAAAAGCCCAGCATTGCACTAATTGCAATGAAAACCTTATAGGCAGCAATGAGTGGGAAAATTTATTATCACCTGATTTTGGTTGTGGTTTTTTTTCGTTTGGGGGAGGTGGGGGGGGAAGGGGATGGATGTATGTGTTTTTTGTTCTGTTTGTTTGTTTTTTTTTGTTTTGTGTACTTATTTTGTTTTTTAATATATATTTTTAGAATTCAGCACACAGCCACAGCATAACTCTCATCATCCAAGGCATTACGTATGGAGAGAAGTAATTGATTGCTGGTTAGCTGTAGCTGTGACTTGTGTTTCTATTAGAATAATAACTTACAAACTCAAACAGAAAGCAGCTATTTGGCACACTCCTAAAAAGCATTTGTGTAAGTTTGGTGTGTTTGCCTCATACATAATGTATACTCCTTAATCACCTGCATAGCCAAAGGATGGCACTTTAAATTGATGACTGTGATATATTCATACGTAGAACAAATTAGTTTAAGGACAGATGAAGAATAGATGTGCACTCTAGCTAGCATGAACTGTTACAATTATAGAGATTATTACAACCACAGCCTAATACCTTCCAGACATCAGAAATCATTAAGTGCCAGAGTTATATAGATCTACAAGCTAGTTTTATCACAAAATTATTACTGCATTACAGCAGTTTCAATTGTGCTTCTATATTTGAGATTAGAATATTTCTACTAAAAATATTTATTTTCACAGGTTCCAAATTTAACCTTAGAAACATACTCAGGAAAGAAACATGATAAAAATATCCCCAAGTGAAAAACAGAGGATTATAGGGTGGTAAATTTTGTCTTGGAGCATTTTGTCTCCAATTCATAAGAAGAAGGTGTTGTTTTAAGTCAGTGGAAGTTAGGGTGAAACTGTTGATCTGAGAAAAGCCTGGCCCTCAGACAAGTATGGGACTGAAAGGAGCTCATTTGCTTGAGGGCAACTTTGAAAGTAAGGAATTTAGTCATATCTGTTATATGAATCCATGTAATATTGCAAAATCTAAACTTACCTCAGGCTGCACTTAGGTTTAAAAGTGAGCATGACCCAGACCAGTGCATCCTGATACCTACAGGTTTGCATGTATCTTTGAAGTTGAATATGGATAACTTTCATGACTTGAACTACTCCCAAAATTTACACTGAAAAACTAACTGGAAAGCAAAATTTATTAGACAGGACATTTTTCCTGTTGCAAACACTATGAAAGAATGACATGCCTACTTGCTAGAGTCTTCTCTACTCTTAATCCTTACATTAGCAGTTTCATTAGTGCTTAAATTCTTTACTCACAAGGACTTTGCTTTTTATCTCTGTGGGGTAAAAAAGGCATGTGCACCTGATAGGTACCCCAGAAAGTCATGGCAATAGTCAGGAAAAATATTTGTACCCAAAAAAGGTCAATGAAAGTAAAGGTTAATGGTATTTTTTGTTTGTTTTGTTTTGTTTAGTGATTTTTTTTGGTAATGCCATAAATCCAATGGTATTGTCTTTGTAATTTACTATTTGTATATAGTAGTGCAACTTCCTACATAGTTCCAGACATTATATATATATATATGTATATATATATCCTTTCCCCAAGTCATACTTACTCTATTACTGACAAGAGGAAACATTTTTAAACTAAAAGAGAAGAGATGTCAGGAAGAAATTCTTTACTGTGAAGGTGTCAAGGCACTGGAACAAATTGCCCAGAGAAGCTGTGGATTCCCTATCCCTGGAACTGTTCAAGGCCAGGCTGGATGGAGCAACCTGGTCAGTGGGGGGCTGGATCTAACCTTTAAGGTCCCTTTCAACCCTGACCATTCTATGATTCCCCTTAGGACAGGGATTACATGGTGGCTCTGTGGAAATGTAGTGCAAAAGAACAGAATCTTCATCTTTTCTTTGTAGCCTTATTTTTTGCTTTTTGCTGTGTCTGCACTGGCTTGGGTCCACCTGGTGACGCTGAACCTAAAGGGGATAATTCTAACACAGTCTATTTGCTGCCTCCACCAGGGCTGGAGGATTGTACAAGTGATGTGTAATCCCACAATTTCTTCCTACTACCACATCTCCTTTTTCTTAACATTAAATAGTGGCAGGCACAGAAGTGCTCATGCAGGTAAGCAAGGAACAGAAAGGAGGTTCAGAAAGTGAACCAATTCCTATCATCCTGCCCTGGTAAAGCGTGAATCATCATCAGACTCCCATAAAATAGGGGAAATCACCCTCCTCCACCCCTCACCAATCACTCCCACATGTTCTTTTAAGACATGAGAACTGATATTCTTTTCAAGAGAAAGAGGTAGGTTAATGTTTTTTTCAGCAAGCCAGCCCTTGCTATGTTTATGCACGTCACCGGAGTGCTATGAATTTTCACTGTGGAAGTCTCTTGGTTAAAATGAGGTTTGTATCTGAATTTTTTGGTCAGCTGCTTCATCTGCTCTAGATTAGGCAACATATGGAATGCAAAAAGCGAAACTAGAAGCAAGGAGGATAGCATTTTGAGGTTGGAATGACTAGAAACAGGTATTTTCTGGATATAGGAGTCCAAATTCTGAGTTTTCAAAAATCAGTTGACCTAGGTAGTTAACAGCTAACTGCTGTGTGGCTGCAATTAACATTAGGCCTTGAAATTCCTCTGAAAATCAGAAAACAACAAAAATGTGCTCATGCTGAAACTGATGCAATTCAAATTCGGGTGGTGAGGGAAACAAAAAACCACCAGGGAGCAGAAATAATGACTTTTCTACTCCTACAATCTTTAGGCAAATCTTGCACACATTCTGCTTATAACAGGGTACATTATTACTTAAACCCTCATAAAGAAGGCCACACTCTTCATCTCCATTAATAGGTGGGGGACCAGAAACTGTAACTTAGATAAGCTGATGAATGGAACAGTGTGAATTCAGAGGAAGGTAGGTTTACTTGTTTTGTTTGGTTGGTTTGGTTTGGCTTGGTTTGGGTTTGATTTGATTTGGGTTTGAGTTTTTTTTGTAAAAAAGGATTCCCACTGTTAAGAAAAACATTTAGAGAGAAACCATCAGTGATTGTTAAGATCCTTAAGACTTATTTTAAACTTTTATATAAAACTCTACAGTCCACTTTTGTAGTTGTAGGTCTTTTGTATTGTCTGTATCTTTATTTACATGTGAATTGATGAAATATTCCTAAAAAATATGAAAATTCTGGGTAGAAGAGCAAATGGTAACTTGCATAACAAAGAACCACCTACCAATAAGGTTTCAACTATAACAATATACAATATTTAATTTTTAAAAATATTTCCAATAACTGAGGTCTGCACCCATGCCACATTTAAAAATTTCCTGGTTTTTTCCTGAAGGAAGTTATTATTTGCATCCAGCCATATACTTTTAATCCAGAATGCAACCCTGTTATCCCAAGGCTGCTTTTTTTTTTTTTTTTTTTTAATATTCTGTCAATAACTTATTAATGCTATTTTCTGCTATTTAGTCACCAGGAAGTCAGTGAGGTCTGTACTGCAAAGCTTCACTTTGCTGCCACAGGGTCCATATGCAGGGGATTCCACTGCACAGTGCTGTGACCTCCTTATCTCAAGCTGACATTACACACCACTTGTCTCTGTATGTGGCAGAAGCTTTATCAGCACCTCCAGCAAGAAGCACCACTCTCTGGTTGGAAAACATCTGTGTTTACACTTAGAAGTGTCAATCATCTTGTCCTTTTAATTCTTACTATTACTTACTGCCGTGTCTGTCAGCAAGCAGCAAGCTTCCTAGCTTTACCAAAAAATGATATATTCTGAAAGAAAAAAGGAGCAAGGAACAGTCTATAATAGTGCAGTATGAAGGGTTGTTTTATAAAAAATGAAATGCTATTGTGTAAAAGGACTTTACCAATCTGTTGGTATTCTTTTGTTCTTTAAGTCCCTTGTCACTTCAGAAAACCTTAGGAAGGATACAGTAATAAACTGTGCTGGCAGTTTTGAGATAGTTGTTCTCAACTTCAGTTTGGGGTTGGGAAACACTTATGGAGTTATAATGTACACCTCTACAGAATAAAATTTATTCATACCTTTACAATGCCCAACAGCACATCTGCATTCCCATTGCAAGCCAAAATATCCAGTAAGCCAATCCACTGGCTTAATCCCTGTGCCATCCACAATTCCAGTGTTATGTGTAGTTTTCAGTCTGTGTTTAAGTTGCACACAAATCATGGTCAAATAATTCACTCAAGACCAAACAGTGCGGGATCTGGTTTCACTGGCAGGAAAAGGCATTATGGAAAACTTAAGGAAACCACAGAATCCTTTTGCACAGGTTGTGCTGCTTACTGACATTAGCATGAAGCAGCCTTAGCAAGTGAAAGAATCTGACTGTAACAGCTTCAGAAAACCACTTATTTTCTCCTTCAGTCATTTGTAAGCTCTCAAAGAAAGCAGAAAGTCTGTTCTCATATGCCTACCTAATCCAATATCTCTTATTGCTCTGGGTCAAGGTTACCCAGTTCTGTCAGATGGAGTATAAATTTTCTGTAAGACATTGACATTTGGGGGCTAGAAGGTCAAATATAGGATTGCTCCTTTGTTGTGGTCAGTTTGTTCTGTGTAAAGTATGTAATGTGACATCTTAAAGAACTCACTGGTACTGACATTTAGCTAATTTCCAAGTCCTAGCTGCAAAGTGTACCCTCAATTTCCAGGTAGTAAGGATTTCCATACCATATATCATATGCCATATATCACAGACCCCAGACACACCAAAGTGTTCTCTGTCAGTCATTACACTGTTTTGCTTCTCGGCTGAGTTCTTCAGCAAATGCAACCCAGTGTTCCATTGGGTTGTACCTCGCTGTTTTAATTTGTGTGGTGGCAAATTGTTTTCCTCCCACGGTTTTTTACCAATTTTACAGGTCATTACTAGTTGACTAAAATTGGTGCAATTTGCCTCTGCCAGCTGATGTTTAATAATAACTGTCACTCCTGCCTAGACCATGCATCAGTAATTTCTGAAAGTACATAACACACAACACATATGTGAATTGACTACCTTACACTCTTCTGACAAGACATTTAATTAACTGATAAAAATCAAAGAATGAGTGGATGGACCTTGAGAGGAAGCTAATTTGTGTGTTTATTGGGCATTTGATACTATGTTGGCCTCTAGTAATTGCAAAAGTTTTGTTCTGCACGTAGCTTGTTCCAAAGGTAACGCTGGGAAATGTGTTCACTTCACCCTTTGCACCAGTTCTTCAGTGCCACAGACCTGAAGCAGCGTGCACTGAATGTCAAACCACAGAAAAGGTGGGATGTGGTGGGCCTTTCCTGACCGTGAAACCAAGGGCAGCTGCTTTATTTGCAAAGTGGTTTAATCTCCTTGCAAGCAAACTTTAAACGAGGAACTGCTGAGATTTATGGTTCCTTACAGGCCCCTAAGTGCTGCATATAGTGGAAAAGTTGGAGTGAAAACATGTCATTTGCTTCCCCTGGAGAAGAAGTATTTCATGGAGGCAGGTCAGAGAGCCACGTCTGGATCATTACTGACTTAATATGTGACCTGGACAAGTTATATAAGCCCACTGTTTCTGCTTTCTCAAGTGTAAAATAGGTAAAATATTTCAGTGCACCTTAATTGGTTGACTGTTTCCTACATACTGGATAAAAGGAGTTTACTGCATGTTTAAGCATCACATTTCCCTTTTATATTTTGCTTTAACCACAGCATGATAAGATTTTCTCATTCTTCCTCTTGCACTTAGCTAGTTTGTGTGCCTGACAGTTCTTTTTTCTCCCATTTCCTCCTTTGTGAGTTTTCCTCACTCTGTGCCTTTGTTCTCCTTCTTGCCTATTTTATTCTGCTTCTCTGTCTTTCTTCCTGCTCCGTTTCACCATAGTCATGAAACGAATAAATACTATTCAAGAGTCTCACTGAGTGTTTGATACACTGAGGCACGTTTTTGCTGCTTGCTGTGTACACACTCTGTGGAGCATCAATCCCTGCAGGCTGCCTGGGTACATGGTTCCTATCCTCAAGTACTTTTGGCTCCTGCATGCAAATGCTTAAGGGTCTGCTGGAGTAAAACATACCCTGAGAAACTCAGTTTTGCCATTATTCTGGTCTGGAGTCTCCCAAGGAATGTTCGTTTACAAAAAAAAAGCTATTGCTGAGTCATAGATAGTGACTTGAAGAGGCCTGAGAAACAAATCCATGACCCAACTATTGATTGGACTGACACTTTGCCATATATAGTAAATACCCAGAAGCACTGGGAGGAAAAGAGGAAGAAAGGGAGTTGCGAGACCAGAAAAGCAAGGAATAGGCTTGAGAGGCTGGGAGGCTGACTTTCCTTAGATGAACCCTGTGCCGAGGGAGAAAATTTCATAGGAGTAAAGTCATTCAATCCGCATGCTTTTATCGTAACTATAGAAATTATTTTAATGCAGTAAAATTTTGCTGCATGACAGTGAAGATATTTCCTCAGTGTGGACAACATGAAATAACACATAGACATCCCAGCACATCTGGCTATAGCACCACAGTGGTACATTTGCTATTTCATGATACAGTAAATATCAAATATTTCAAGAGGGAAATGAAGGCAGTCTTGAAAGAGGTCATTATTGTCTTTCTTAGCTGTCTAGTCTCTCTCTTTTTGTTATTTGCTCTGTTAGCTGGTAAATCACTAATTTGTCTTCAGACAGAGCTAGAATTCACTGCTGGCCTTGGACATCACAAAACCAGATAAGGTTAGGATACTGGCTTACAGCAGATCCTCACCAGCACTGCCCTCCACAAGCCCCAGAGTTTTAGTGCACTGTCCTGGTCAAGCATTGTTTATTGTTTGCATTTTGGTTTTTGTTTTTTTTTCCTTTGGGGGTCTATAAAACTACAACTGAGGCATCTATTAAGGATGATCTGATTGGGAATTTAAGGATGTAAAAAAGAATATTAAGGGGGCATTGGCATTGAATGAAATTTGAAAATGGTGGTAGGGTTTTTTCCATTGCATTTACCACAAACAACATTACCTAAAGGAAGCATCCATTGCATGCTGGCATATTCTAGCTCTCACAAATCATGTGTCCAGTGGAACTGTACTGGCAGGTTGTTACTCACTTTAACTTCTTCGGATTTATCTGTTGAATTCTGAATTCTGTGAGTTTTAGTCTCTGGCTGGTTACACATATGAGATTTATTTCACCCCTGCCCTCTCAGAAGACCCAGGTGCAGAAGGAAAGGGATGGGCATTGGGTACAAGTGCAAAGACCTTCACTAACAGCTGTGAGGGGAGAGGGATCAGAGAGAGAGACCTAGAGGGGCAAGGCAAGTATGTTTGAATATATATATATATTGAAGAGGTTTCTCTTCATTCTATCAATGACTGCTTGAATATAAATGTTTTGCAGTGTAGTTGTTTTGGTTTAAAGAGACTGGAATGTTTTGGCCTGATACAGCCAAACAAGAATATTCTTGGGTACTTCTTCTTCATTATCATAAAAATATCAAACTAGTCTTCTTGGCTTATAGCTCCAGCAGATTCCTTACATTTCGTTAGCTTTTCCATAGAGAAAATGAAAAACACATTTATGAATGACCTTTAGTTTTTGCCATCTAGTCAAGTGTTCTTTGCACCAGCACAGTAATACCATTATCTTGACCTTTGTCTCCCTCACACAGTTTCTCTTTGTGCCTGTCACTAGCCCTGGCTCAGCTAGTAAGAAGGAGGAAAAAACGATAAGAAGGGAAAAACTGCAGTCTTATTCAAATTGTTAGGCAGTGTAAGCTTCTGTTTGTTCCAGCTATGGTTGATTTTGTTCTGTTTATTTTTACCTTTTCAGCTGGAGTTTTCTATTTCTTTCCCAGTTTTTTTTTATTCCTCACTGGAAGTCTATTTAACCAGGTATATATGTGTGAAGAAACAAAGTTTAGGAGAACTTTAATGTGAGATTTTTCTGGTCTGAGTCACAGTTGTGGTTTGCCTTGATGTAAAACCTTCCCCAATACCATGCTGTTGCACTTCCATGTGCAAAGCAGTTGTATTTCTTTGAAGTCAAAATAAAAGTGCTTCACTGTTTTCTCTGACTTCAATATAATCAAGCAGCAAGCATCTACGTCTAAATCCTACGTTTAACTTTCAATCTGACCTTGGATTAATCCCTTTACCTCACCATGCCTCTGTTTCTTTTCCTGCCCCAGATCAGCATGCAGGCAGTGCAGTGAGAGTTGGGGAGCTCAGTCTTAATTCTTTAATACAGCTGGAAAAAATCCCTCAAGACATAAACTAACAGATTTCAAGCCATGCTTGTTGGCTACTTTCCAGTCTGAGTGAAGTGCAGAGCTACAGGACGACTAATATGGCTTGAAAATATCACTTGAAAGCCTTTATCTCAATAGTGTTTTGACTGATGCATAACTTGCAGAAAGGCATTCAGTTTCCATCTGAAAACATCAAGAGATTTACAGTGTGCCAGTTCTTTCTGTAATTTTGTCCTTTGTTCTGTGATTTATTTCCAAGCACATTGCATGCTGTTATAACACATAAATTTAATAAGAATGTAATCTACTCTGTTTCCTTCCTTTCCTGATGTTTAGGAAAGAGCTATGGAGGATATACATTTAAGGACAAGTGGCAGGGCTCCACTCTCTGTTCCAGTGACAAGGACTCCTGAAACAGGGTTGATGTGTGTACAGATAGATGGTTTCCTGTTGTTTGTTTTTAGTCTAATCAAGCTGATTGGGATGAATGGTAATGGTGATGTCTTTAGCACATACCAGAAATTTTCTTTGCTTGTGAGCTGGAAAGCATTTGCAGTTTGCAGCAGCAATAGCAGTTGACTGAAGATGGGATATTTGATCATTACCCTCGTAATGGGAGCCGCTGTTTTTCCACATATGCGTCTGCTTATGAGCTTAGAAATTAAGGGCATGTTTCATCCATCGATCTGAAAAAGCTCTGTGAAAAAAGGGTTCCCATCGAGCAAATGATGAAATGGATGAGCAGACAGAGGGAAACTAGCTCAAGGTGATGAGCAGATGGCTGGCAGAGGTGGCAGAGGACTCAGGTCCTTCTGTGGTTCAAACCCCAGGGACTGTATGACTCCCCTGAGCTGATTTTCCCTTGCTAGACTCAGCAGAAATTCAGAATCGTGGTATTCCCCAAATAATCCGTGCCCAGACTTGCGTGAAGTCCATTTCTGTTCTGATCCATAGGGTTTGATAGCTCAAAACCTATAGTTAATTGTATCTGCTGACATGGTCTACTTCAGTCTTTAGTACCAAAACATGAGATGCACGACACTTAATTAAGTATAAAAACCCTTATGTGAGCAAGTCTTGCATAGGGATGGTTTTTATGGATGGGCTTTGTTGGAAAGGCAAAGCACTGTAATTTTGGATGTAGACAGGGTGCTGTCTGTCCCCAAAGGTAACTGAGGATGCATTCCACATGAAAATAAAAGTGCTAATTATAAGGTATATCATACGGTATCCAAGATTCGTGCATAATTTTTTAATTTCCTACCATCTTTTTGTTATCTTCCCATTCATTGGCCTAATTGATACACTACCTATCCTCTTTTGTGCCAAATACATTTGTTTTCCTCCTTCTAGGTCACAGTTTTACAATTATCACCATAGCAACATTCCAGCTATAATAAGAAGATACATCTTCTGAATGGCTGGTGATACAACATTAACTGTTAGAACATAACATTTTTCATGTTGGAAACATCTGGAGTTCACAACCAGCAAAGATCTGTAAAAATGTCTGTAGCTCTTTAATAATCACCCAAGGCTGCACTTGCAAGCTTTATTAGGATGCATTGCAAACACTCTTTGGTCTCCAAGCAGGGAATGTGATAAAAATAAGCTTTACTCCAATACCAAAAGGAGACAAAAAGAGTTCAGTTTAAAAGTCACGTGACTTAGGAAGTTAAAAAAAAAAAAAAAAAGAGAATTTGAGTTGGCCTTCATGTCAAGCCCTTTATTTTTGAGAGCTGGGCCAGACTCCTTTCCTGTGCTGTTCCCAGCCTATTACCTACAGCACTAATATTGCTATTTACTGGCTGATTATATCCTCTGGCAAGATTCGGACTGTGTCTACTTCCCTGCTGCAAACTAATCAGTTTTCAAAATTAGTTATTGATCTCAGGCTCATTGTGGAGGACAAATTTAGTGGCTGGTTCATTGAGTATCAGCAGTGCCACTCTTTGTGTGAGCTGCATAGAAGTGAAAACAAACAACATATTCAGGCCCACGTACATATATAATCATCTAATATAAGGAGGTACAAGACAAGTACAAATGCACTGGCAAATGAAATAGCTTTTTTGTGAGAAAGGTGATGTAAAGAAATTCTAGACTATTCCTCTCCTAAAGTACACATATATTTCTTACTATCTACTGTGGAGATGTTATCTGAGAGAGAACACACATATCAGCACTATAACTGGAAAATATTACTGTTACTTAATCTGAAATAATTTGGGGTGCAGAATTTGTTTAGGGATTTTTATTTGTTTCAGTTGCTTAAAGTCAGTAAGATTTTCAAATAATAAGTACTTGAGTTTGGGATTTATGTTTTAGTGGCTAACAATGTGCTGCCATTATCCATTGCACAGCTCTATTGAGCCACATAAAATCTTTTCAGTGATTATTATATTGCCATCCCTTTGGCCTTAATGGGAAGTTATCAGATACAAGAAATTTTAAGTGGAAAAGTTTCCCTCTAAAACACTGAGACAAAGATATAATCAGTAACACAGCATTTTCCTGGGGTGGAAAGACCATGCCCAAGTTGTTTCTCTGCTTGAATGGGAGTACATCAACACTAGGTTTCATGGTTCTAAATTTCATCCCCAGGTGGACCTATAAAAATTTTGAAACCTAATTCTTTTTCTGAGAAAAGAGATTCCTATATAGGTTCAGCTGCAAGAATGCATTTTCTAGTCCCTTTAGGAAAACTCCTAGTCCATGCAAGCATATTGAAAATGTCCAAAATAATTTTTAACAAGAGTCTACTCCTGTCCAACTGCAACAATTTCATTATTTATGATACAAAAAAACAATGCTAGAAATGTTTTTTCTCTTTCTTAAACATTATTAGGCTTTGTACTCAAAAACCTCAATCTTTTACTCATTTCACTGTTGAAACAGTATACAGAGTATCTGCCAAGTATGTAAGTAAATATATATTTCCAAATTAATTTAATATGTTCAGTCTTTTATTTTATTATGACCTCCTTGAATCTTATTTCAAGGTTAGCATTTTTAAAATGTCCAAAAGATGAGAATGTAAAAAATATTATTTGCATGGATTTTTCATCAAAAACTATAATTTTCCAAAATTCACTCAAAACTTGGCCCAAATTTCCCAAAAGGTTTATGAATCTGGGCTCTATTTCTGATTTATGAAAAAACCACACACCAGGTCCTTGGCTTTGCCTGAGTTTTGATACTTTAGTGGTGTGGTTTATTTTTGATGTACAAAAAAGCTGGAACCTCGATAAACAGTTGGTGGTCTGTGATTGTGTTCCCCGTTTGAATGATACACACTCACACAAACAAACTTCCAAAACAAAACTTTTTAGAAATTACTGAGAGTTTTATTACAAGGTTCATTTTAAGTTGAAATTTTGACCCTACATTCCTGTATGCTTGAATTTTCCATAAAACTCAATACAAGCTGGACTGGGCAGAGTACAAATGCTGTGTATAATGGGAATTGAATCTTAGAGAAGAAATAATGAGACAATGGCGTCACCTGTGTATCTTACCATCAGTTTCTGTTTCACTGTGATGAATTTGAAACATGCTGCTTGTTTTCCACAGTTCTTGAATGAAGCTGGGCTGTTAAAACATCCTTCTCACTTTTACCTCTCAGCTTATTAAGAGGTACCATAAGAATCAAATATTTCACTACAAAACCTGAGCTAAAGCCTCCTGTGGTTAGCATGTACTTTGGAACAAACTCTCCTTAGTCACCTACATTCCTGAACTGATGTACCTGAAACGATTCACATTTAAAAACCAATTGTATCTACAAATCAAAAAAGCATTTTAAGGGATATGAATGAATTCAATGTGTATTCAATTTAATTTGAAGATGGCCACCCAGGTCTAAAAAACCCACATTTATTTGTTTCAGTGAAGCAGTCACTGAACAAAGAACTTGTATACAATTGATCTATAAATACAAGTAAATCAATAAAATATTTTAGACCTCCATTTCTAGCCTATCTAGGTCATTTAAATGCTCTTTCCTCAAGGGAATTAATGAAATTAAAAACTATATTACTTTTGTATTTGAGCATGCTCTGTCTTCCTGCAATTTCTCTGCTTTCAGATCTGGAGTGAATGGTTCCACTAGAGTTAACACAACCATATTTTGCCCTAGATTTTATTCAACTAAAACTATACTGAAAACCAATATGCATAAAAATGTTTTGGTGCACTCAAAGATAGGACTAAGCAAATCAAAAAACCCCATATTAAAATGCAAATGCAAGGGTGTGTACTCAAGATACATTTTTCAAATAAACAAGCTCTCATATGAAATTTAAGCTATATTTTAATGAGGTTTAATTAAGAAAGAGTTGGTAAAATCCAAGTTGTGAAAAATTCAGAAGCCGAGCTGTAATATTTGTACACTAAAAGCCAGGACTGAGGTAAAATTAATAAAATTTTGGAAACATATTAAAAGAGAATTACTTGTGTCAGAGAGATGTTGTTACACCAAACAGCCTGTGCTAAAATGGAGTAAGCTTTAGATTTGTATCTAGTTCTGATGGAACTGGTTTACTTCCAAGATTTTTTTAGCAACTTTGCGTGGCTGTATGCCAACTGAAAATGTTTCAATATCTTTTAATTATTTTTCTTCTTATGAAAATTATGGTAATTTCATAGGGGTTTATGTTTTCATAATAGAAATCTTGTTTGCTATTTTGGTTCTCTCATATGCCAACACTTGATAAATAGTTAATATCTGTTAATGGAATAAGAGATACCTGGTTCAGGTATTTAAGATTTTTGAAGCTTGGGTACTGGTTTGAAAAAATTTTAGGCTTATTTTTTTATGTCATATGCAGTCTGTTGAGAGGCACTGAGAATTCTGAGATTAACATGATCTTAAAAGAAGTAAGCAAAGTTAGTTACTGCATCTACACCCTCTCTTTTTGTTGGGTTGCTAAATAGGCCACCAGCTGTGATTACAGCTACGTCTCCAGTATTACTGAGTTTTAAGGGGAAAAAAAAAGTCAACAATGAACTGTTTAATATAATTTCCATCTATCTTTGGTGCCACAAATAAAGATTAATTTAATGTTATAATTTATATGGAATTAATTGAAAACATGACATCTCTGTTCCCACACTCAGAGGATGTTTATCATTCAACAGCAAGATAAGTTACAGATGTAAAATCTCAGGAGAAGAACAAGTCCCTGTGATTGTGAGTGCTTTGAATTGTTTGTGGGTTGGTTTGGTGTTTTTTTCCATTCTAATCAGTAGCTGCTAATAAGGCTAACCAAATTACTACAGATTTATTGTTTTATGTATGTGAATTTATCATCTGTGAAATGCAATATGACAGAATTTGGGGTCCATTTGAAGATGCTTAGCAATGCACAAGCTGTCCTCATGCAGGAGTGGTGATGGCATTCACTACCAATAAGGAGGTTTGGGTTTTAAATTGGAGATGTGGATTTCCAGTACAGAAGGGATTCATCCTCTCCTCTTTTAGACTTGGTCCAAGCATGATTGCGCCAAAGCTTTTATGGCTGATCAGGGTTGAAACATTGCTGCAGCTTTAGTGTAGCACTATTTTCTTTTCTGTGCATTTTCTTCCAGTAAAAAGTGAAGGTATGCAGCCCAGTTTAAGTCCACCCCAAGAACTACTGAAATAAAAAAAAAATCCAAATAGTATTAAGCAGGTTGGTATTGTGCAGCACTTGACTAGATTCCTACCATTTAAAATATTCAGGTTTACTTATACACTGCCATCGAAGTTCAAAGCAGAGTATTTGGTTCATTTAACAACTGCAGACACTCCATTAGCCTTTTTCACTACCAGCTTCACATCTCATATGCCTGCCTGATCCATCTGTCACGTTTTGTCAAATGTAAGCACTCTCAGGGAGCAGCCATGATTTCACAGTGCATTGAAAAATGGGGCTCCAACCTGAATATCCACTGAACCACAGACTAAAATTTTAATAATGGAAGAGCAAATGGAAGCTCTGTAATCAGGAGGACTATGAGCAAGGAGGGATGGGCACATTAATGTAGATGTGTGGTGGGCAGTAAGACATTTAAATCTTCACTGAACAGATACGGGAAGGAGGGAAGTATCAGGTTAGATTACACAGTCAGACTTCTGCCTTTGAAAGCACCCAGTAAAAGATGCTGAGAAGAAAGCTGAATAAACTAAGCACCCAGAATCCTTTCCTAGTGCTCCTTGGCTCAAAACAGAAGAGCACAGAGCACCTCACAGATCTGGCTTTTCAGAGTAGAAATGGATGATTGGGAATTAATTGGAATCTAAATACAATATACGTCAACAATCTCACCACTGACATTTGCATACTCAATTAATGTGCAGTATGATTATAGGATGCTAAGAAAGATTTATCATTCCAAACAAAAGGTATTTTAGTATGTTACTGAAAAGACTTGTGTTTTATATACATATATATATGTACATAAATCCATTTCTGTCTCTGCACATGGAGTCATACTGACACACACACAGATATAAAGAGCATACATCTATAGCAGAAATCTGTTACTTTGACTTCTTACTGTCGTTCTGACAGAAATTGTGACTTATGTTGGGTGCAGAATGTCTAATTTTGTAGCAACATCTGTATCATGGTGCAATTAACTTCTTCCCTGTCTACACGTACTATATATTTTAAAAATATCCTTACATGCAAATTGCACACTGAAAATAAGTCTTGCCCTGTAAAATAATAAAAAAGAAATTAATATTATTCTGGTACTAAAAATTTAGCGAGTAGGAGGACATTTTTTGCTGCTGGAATTATTTAGATGTTATACATACCCAGCTAGTGCATCATGATATAAGAACAGCTGTACCAGTTAAGTTATATAGTCACTGTCCTCCTTGGGGAGTAGTCAGCAAAGTGCTTAGGAAAAGAGTTTCATAAAAGGCTAAACACTGAGTGTTTTCTCAGTATATTCTCTCATTTTCAGACAATCTGTGGCACTGAGATTTTCTGAGCCAGAGGCTGCATGCGCATCTTTGTGCTTAATGGCCCTTAATGGATTTTTTTTCTAATCATTTGCCTAATTATTTTTTTAACTCATTTATCCTTTTGGCCTTCGCAACATCCTGTGGCCATGAGTTCCACAATTTAATTATGTGTTATGTGAATAAGCACTTCCTTTTGACCCTGGATGCATTAAGAATACTTTATCTGTACTTTTCTTTCCTTTATTTTTTTTTATTCCTTCTACTTTTTTGCTGATGCCCATGCAGCAGGAGCTAACTGCTTGGAAACTTTGTTCTTTAGACATTACCTCAGTGTTCTTTGAATCAGAAATGGCCCTTTTGGTGTTGGCATAAGCAAGTATATGAACTATAAACTGTGCATAAATGTTGGCTACATTCTGATGCATGAAAGAAAGGTGTTTCTAGTCCAGCTCTTTTTCTGGTTCTTTCCTGTAGTTTTAGAGACTGAATTCCTAATTAACTTTTGTGGTCTCATCCTTTATGAATCCTAACCCCTAGGGACTGTGAATGATGAATTAATTTTAAAAAACCCAATCAACCACCACCAACAAAAACACAGAAAAAAACCCTCCAAAAACCCACAAATCAAAAAAAAAAAGCCCAAACAACATTTTAAGTTTCAAATTAAAATCTAGAAAAAGACTAAATTTGGTCAGAAAAGTATGTGAGAAAAAGGTTAATCTTCATGTTTCCCAAGTTCCCTCTGGCCACTGAAGATCTGATTTTATTCCATAGTTGCTCTTGCATCTGTTGTTGGTGAGTTTGACCCAAAGAAATTAGGCATAATTGAATATCAAGATTTGATCATTAAAAATCAAGAAGTCAACTTCTTTAATGTAAGGAGTGGAAGAAAAAAGGACTTGTGAATGAGTGTAGCACCACTCCCAATTGAGTTATTTTACACCAAGTAACTAAATGTGGATTTGTGGCCACACCTGAGGTGCTGCACTCTAAAAATGTCAGCATTACAACTTTTGATTTAGAGGTAGAAGAAATAAAGCAAAGAATAAATCTGATGAGATCTCTGAAGCTGAGGTTGTATTTCAGGATAACTGAATCCCTTTTGTGGAGAATGTGCTTTATTTTAATCTGACTGCCAGTGTTTTTGTGAGAGTTTTATATCAAATTTTTACTTCACAGTTCTCAGGCAATTGTTCTTCTGATGGCCTTGAGTCAGACACTGCTTTCCAGAAGACAATAAATAATAATACATGATGTGCATAATATCCTTCCTAGAGAGATTATCACAAATTATTTTGCACCCTGTTGAGCATATCATGACTCCTGGTGTGATGCTTGGCAGTTCACTGCCCTCCAAATGCATTGCCTGGTCATTTCCTATATCCCACAGTTTCTGACTGTTGTGTATATTATCTTTCCTCTTGTTTTGCCATCAGCAGGGATATAAAACTCTATTTGTAATACTGAACTTACCAAGTGATAGTTCAGAATCTTAAGTGTAAAAGTACAAACAGTCTTTATGGAAGCTGTTTAATGCATTTCCTCTAAATTCTTGAAATGGCTACAGCACAGCTTGGCAGCTGAGCTATGTGTACATTCAATATTTTTATATTATAGCAACTGGAGATGTAAGATGTGCTCAAATTGGAAAGGTAATACAGTTTGATTACCTGATACAGACAGGAGGCTGTTTTTCAGCCAGTTAGGCTGGGTCATAAAACATGTCTTATGTTTTAGCTAAAGAAATACACTGTAAAACTACAGGAACATGTCCCATATCAGATGCCTCTCGTGCTGAATGGAGATAATCACTGTGATTTGAATATTGCTGATTCATCTCCAGTGTTTTAAAAGGACAGCTGAAACAGCTGGTGAGTCTGATGATTCTTCAATTAGGAAAAAAAAAAAAAAAAAAGGAACTTATCAGTATGAAAATAAATGCTGTAGCTGATTTGATATCACTAATAGTCCAGCAACAATAAAGGCCCATTTCCTGGAATCAAAGGGTTCCTGGACTGATGCCACATCCACATAAGTTAAGGAGTAGGTGGAGGCATCTGCTTGCTTGCTTTCTCTTGCATGACCAGGGTTTCAGGTTTCAGCTCAGTCTTCCATTTCCTGGATATTTTCCTCTTCACTTTTAACATTTTTGAGCACTGGAATGCACAAGGAATTCAAAATTAAAACCAAGGCAGCCTCAATAAGCAGCTGACTGAAACGTTTATATGCCTCACAATGGCATTGGGAAGCAATGCCTCCTGTTGTCATAGCCAAACTTCAGGGAACAGATGATTCCTGCTTGAAAAAACTACATTATGAAAATCTGGAAGGTTCTCAGTGCTCCGAGTTGTTCTGACTTCTTAAGTTGCGCTGTTTAGCCTAAGGCATGAGGATACAGCTCCTTTCCTAGGAAATAACTAACAGCTTGCTATTTCAACCCAAAAGATGCTTCAAATATGAGAGTATTAAAAACAGTGACATCTTTTCCATTCAAAATTCCCACTATAATACATCTTTCACGTTTCTGTGGGGAAAAAATAAGTTAAGCAATCTTGTTTTGCTTAGCTCTTAATGTTTTAGCTTCTGACTGATTTTAAATGCCTGATATATACAAAATAATTCTCATCTAAATATTTTATTCATCTAAGAAATATTTTATTTAGGTTTGTCGTTAGGATTTCAAAAGTTTTGTTGAGTTTGGGGAGCTAATCTCTACTTTTTCCTTGCAACTATGCAGAATGATTTCTACACTTACATGCTGAGGGAGGCCAGGCTTTAACCAAAGGAGTTTTTTATCCAGGGCATGGCAAAAATGGAAATACTGCTTTGTGTTGTTCTGTGTTGTTTGTACAAGTAGCAGTGGCTGTCCCCATGATATGTTAGAAAAAGAAATGAAATGCCTGTGGAGGATATCAGAATGATAAGTCTTGGTCACAGAGGCCTCTCAGGATCCAGTGAGCTCTGCCAAACCTCTAATTCAATCAGTTTTAGGGAAGGCAAACTCTCCGTACCTGCTCTTTCTTCAGTGTTTGAGTCATAGCTTTCCCTTGGGGTAAAAAAACCCACATTTAAACATAAATATAGATATGTATAAACATATAAATGGGTATATAGTATGTATATGGATGGGCTACTGCTACTTTGCAAGGTAAGTGGAAAATAAGTCTTTATCTCACTGTATGGAAAGAACATAATTTCTAGTCTCACCTGGTTCTTTCTCACAATTTTTGTTCTTGTCCCTTTTAATCTTGGTGTCATAATTCAGTCCTACTATACTAAATCTTCATATTTTTGCCTCTGCTAATAGTTTGATGTGTCTTACAGTATATAGAGCTGACATAGAACATATGGCTGATTACTGAGCACAGAAGTCATCAGCTAGGATTTCTAAGAGAAGCTGTCCATGCCACCACTAAGGGTACCACTAAAATTTAAATAGATTATGGGTATTTCTTTAAATACAATAAGAGAATCAATTGCTCTCCCAAAAAAACTACTATAGCCCACATCACATGTTTTTCTGCCGGATTCTGAATGCTTTATTGCTTGTATTTCTTGGAAGAACTGAAGAGCAACAAGATTTACTTAATCAGTACTTACTCTTAAGGGATTTTACTGATGCTGGATGCTTGGTGTTTGAAAACAAACACTTTAGTTTTATCTGACAAACATTCCTTGATGAAGAGTAAAGGCATATCTACAATTATTCCAGCAATATTTAAATGTCAGAAAAAGTGTAGCCAGCAGGACTGGGACATGATCGTTCCACTGTACTCAGAAACTTGAATCCTGTGTCTGGTTTTGGGCCCCTCATTACAAGAAACACACTGAGGTGCTGGAGCACAAGTCTGGAGAAGGGTGATGGAGCTGGGGAAGGGTCTGGAGTACAAGCCTGATGAGGAGCAGCTGAGGAAGCTGGGGAGGGGCACTCAGCCTGCAGAAAAGGAGCTCAGGGGGAACCTTATCACTCTCTACAACTTCCTGACAGGAGGGTGCAACCAGGTGGGGATCAGCCTCTTCTCCCAGGTAACAAGTGACAGGACAAGAGGAAGTGGCCTCAAGTTGCAGCAGGGGAGGTTTAGGTTGGAGATTTAGAAATATTCTTCACAGAAAGTCTTATCATGTATTGGAACAGGCTGCTGAGGGAAGTGGAGCGGTGGAGTCACCTCCCTGGACGGGGGATTTAAAAGATGTTGATATGGATGTGCACTGAGAGAAGTGGTTTAGTGGGGACTTGGCAGTGCTTTCCTCTACCTTCTGAGACCCACTGGAATCCTGATCCCCTTATTCAAACACCCCTCAGGCACCTGGGCACAATGTACTTCTCTGGGCTCTCATCAGCTGTCTTCACAAACCAAACAACAGCCCCTTGGAAGGGGCAGAAGGGCAAGACAGTGAGTTCTAGATATATTTGCCTATAATTGGTGCTCTTCCCACAGATTACACTTGAGTAAACTCAGAAACATGGGAGATGAAAACTGAGGACACATAGTCAGCCATCAGTCTGAAGGAAAAAGTAGAATCTAAGTCCAGACTCAATCCTGTTTCACTCTGGTGCACACATAAATAAAAATCAGATCCATCCTGTAATCTTCAGCAATTCATAGTACAAACACATACATGTTTAGTTTATTTTTGAAGCAATGTCTTATTGCATTTATGCAAAACTTTGACCCCACTTCTCCCTTAGAACATCACTGTCATGGCATGCAAGGTCAGCTAGAATTTCGGGCACAGGAAAGGGTCAAATAGCATAGCTAATTGCACTTTTATGAAAGACAACAGAACACAAGTTCACTAATTTAAGCCTGCAGTGCAATCACGTTTAAATGCTGAATATCCCTTTGAACCACAACACATTTTTTTGCCTGTGTATGTCAAAAATCCAACCATAAAAATTCCCCAGAGAGACGATAAGCACTTTTTCTGTTGTGTTTCCTCCACATTTTAAAATCGGTACAAGTAAAGTGCGTAAGTAATTTGATGACTGCTTGGGTGTTAGCACTGTTCGTGTTTCAGAGTGGTTTTTCTGATATTTTTAGCTTTTCAGCTACAGGAATTCTATGAGAGCATTTCTTCATTCTTCTGTGTTTCTCAGTAAGTTTGGTCTTTATGTAACTCCTCTTCTATAGTTTTCCACTTCTCCACTGGACACTCCTCTGGTGCTTATTGCCAATTGGGTCTCATGATGTATAACCAGAGGATTTGATGCTTCAGAATTGTTTAAAACAAGTATTTTATGTTAAAACTTTGTTTACCTTTTCCTTATGCTGAAGACTACAGCAGGCTTCTTCTAGTCTACATGTGTGTTAAAAGTGATTCAAGATGTTCTTAAAGTTTCATCTTTTAAATGCTAAATTTTCTTCCTTTATGACAGTCCTCAGCAGCTAAGGATGTTCAGGTTTTCTATCTTTGGTTTTTTCACCTCTATGAAAATAAAGGTTCTTAAAAAATACATCCTAGATTTGACCACATACACCCTTTGTAATGGTAGGTAGCATTTAGGTAATATATTTTTCAGGAGGTTATAGAAATACAAGCTTGGCTGTCTTGGAATTGTTCTCTGTTAGCAGCAGGTGGACTAAACAAATAAACAAAGCTATGTGATTTGCATTAGTGGTAAATGAAGCTGTAAGAAATCACAGTATTCACTGCCCAGCCTGTGTTTCCTGATCTGCCATCAACCTTAAGAAGTGGAATAAATTCATATGAAAAGATATGGAGCTATTGATGCACTCCAGAGGACTGAATGCTGGCTGATAACATTTGCGGGATGCAAACACGATCAGTGCAACTGCAGCCACTACTGGTTCTCTCCTCTTCTCTCTGAAAATATGACAAAGGCAGGGCTATGTGCAGTAGCTAGATGTCCAGTTGTCATTTTAGCTCACTTAAACCCACTTGATCAAACCAGGAGAACTAAATGCAAGCTGGCAGTCACTCTTCCTTCGAGGAAGCAAGTCGATATTGGGTCTATGTGCAGCAGATGCGTAGCTAATGCAATAAATATGGTTCTTAGGTTTTGTATATAGAAATTGAAAACTGCTCATATTTTTTAGCTCTTTCTATTTTGCATTTTGCAAAGAAGGGTTTATCCTGTATTTCACATTTGAAAGGCAGACAATTGCTGTAAGTGATTCAGAATATTTTTGGACGCTTGTTTATCAGCATAAAAGATTAAAGCTTTATGAATAAATATAGAAAATTCTTCACAGCTTTCTAACTTCAGAAATCCTCTTGTGGTAGCTTCTTGAACTAATATATTTATACTCTATACATTGGAGGTATTCAGCAGATTTATAATGTTTTATAAATACTGTTAAGCATATTAATCAGCAAGCTTTTGTGATTTCATTCAAATTGAGTCCACTAGGATTCCTCTGACTTTGTAAAGTCAATCTTTTAATTTTTTTTCCTGTGGTTTTTAGGAGATGTCTACTTAGTTAATTTCTCCAGGGCTTTATTATCACCTTCCTCCAATGCTTACAAGCAGCAAAGAAAAGACAAGAGAGATTGAGGAAAAGCAAGAAGTAAGATGGGTGCTCAAAAATACCTCAGTAGTTCCAGTCAGATCTTTTGTAGAAGAATGAAGTATCTTGTTCCACATAAACTGGATTACTCAGCACTTGTGTAAACTAACCTTATACCCCTTCCTTCAAGTGTATCCAGACATTGCTCATGCCTCGGTTTAATTAGGGTGAGGGTTTCTATGTAATATGATGCGATATAATATTAAGTGCACACAAATATTTGGCTAGACAAACATCTGCATTTTCACTTCTGAAATTAATCACAGTCTGAAAAAATGCTGGAAATGAATGACCCAATGTATGGGAGCAAAGTTTCTACAGTGGTTTAAGGAACAGTGCCTGCTTTGTTACCTTCAGACTGAATATTCACTCAGATAAATGGGGGGTTAGGCCCAGAGGTATTGAATCCTCTCACGTCTTTCTGTTATTTACCACTTGGTAGAGTAGCACCTTTCTCAGCAGACATTCCTTGTGAAAGAAGACAGGTTTGTCAGGGCTGGACAGTGATTAATGAGTTGAGGTCATCAGGGAAAATCCAAGGTATCAGTGGAAATTGCCCTGTATTTTCTGAAGGCGTGTGGAGAAGGACCAGTGAGGGACAAGCCACAGTCACAGTAGATGCCAAACAGAGGGGATACTTATGGCAAAACAATCTGTCTTCTCTTCCTTACTCTCTTTTCATGTGAAAAGATTCCTCTTGTAGTAGGTGGGGTAGGACTGCATCTATCTCTGAAGCCAGGCAATAGCATCAGAAGTGTTCACAATTTGCTCTCCACACTAACATTCCCTTCCCATCCTGAACTGGCATTTTATTGGAGATGCACAGTTTAGCCAGGCTCTGATGTACTCAGGTTCCTCTGCCCGTGCTCTTTTTCTTTACTTAGCTCACTATTGTATATTGCTATCTAAGAAAACTGATGCTCAAGAGCTTATTTTCTTCTCTTGGAGGGTATTTTTTGGGGATTTTCTCTCACGAAAGGCTGTCCCTGATTAGCTCAGTGGATGTGGAATAAGATTGTTTTGCTGTTTTCTCTAGAAGTTGTCACTGCAAACCCAGATGAGGCAAAAGCACTTGTCAGCTTGGCACATTGTATGTATTTTGCAACTAACAGGAACAGTTTAGCTTTTTTGTCCTCCTTTGAAAATCCAAGAGACCTTGATTCTGCACATAAAAGCTCTGGCAACAAGCCCACAGATCTCTCTTCTAAGTGTATGCCAAGAGTTTGAGTTTAAAAATTCAAACAGAAAAGATTTGGGGCAGTATGGATAAAAATTCTGTCCTTTCTTTTCACCAGCTTCAAAACTCTTTCCCTTTATGATATCATAATCTCTGAAATATATGCAGTATTCTTCAAAGCTCGCCTTCGCTTCAGCAGCTGCTCTGGGTAACAAAATAAAAACAAAAGAGCTCTTTGGAAAAGCCTTCTCTCTTAGCAGAAAAGATCCATGTTTTCCTGCTCTCCTTTAAAGTCCACGTGCATGATATCTAATTGTATTTATATGGGGCACTGATCATTATGGTTTTTTATTTTCTACAGCTTAGTTCCTGAGGTTGGTGTCAAAGCCATGGCAGGGAGGTGGTGTGCCAGTCTCCTGGCAGTACTTCCCTTTGTTTTGGGAAGAGTAGTGCTTTCAGTGCTCCAGTGGAGCCCCAGCAACCAAAATCAGCTCTTCCATTCTTACCTTTCTAACATTTGCAATTACTGTGCTGAGATTTTAATTAGAAGATAGAAAAGCAGTTTCAAATGTGGCCAGTAGGTATTTTGAAGGATTAAAAAGAAGTGGTATCTGTTCAAAGAAAGGAGGGAAAGGGAGCTGATATTTGGACACCTCATAGATGAAGGGTGAAAGTTCAGCACATTTTCTTCAGAAATGTGTTATTGGAATTATTGGAAAAAAAGGTAGAGATTTCTATGTATAATCTTCTCATTTAAAAGCCCATGTCTTCACTCTTGCTTTTCATTTTTAAAAATATCTTTATTGTACAGGTGGGGTTGTTTCTTGGCTTTGCTATGTTCGAATATGTAGGCATATTCATACTGAGAATTTTCTTCTTGTGATTAGTGTATCCCAGGTGGATGGCAGAGAGCTGTTCAACTACCCTCAGGAAAACCATGAGTGCAAAATCACATGGAAACACACATATTTTTTTACCTGTTTTACACAGAGGTGCAGTACTCAATGTTATTAATGGGGTGTTTTGGTTTCATAGACAATGCTGCTATGTTTTAACACTTTAATATTGTTCAAAAGTAGATCCTGGGAAAAAAAAAAAAATCATTTACTTAAATAGCTTACACGGCAGGCAAGTGTATGAGAGTCAATGGAAATCAATACCAAAAGAGACATTTCTACCACCAGGCTTTTGAAAGAGATGTATAGACAAGGCTGTTAATTGGTTTTCAATGGAATAATTTTCAGTGAACTTCATAATTATTCAGTTGTATGTATCCTCATACCACTGTAATTTCCTTTTAACTTTCAAACTCTCCACATTCTATGGAGCATTTATAAAAGAATAACATTAATTTGCCACTTTCAGGTAGACCACGTTCTACAGGCCTCATTTCTCTAGTGTCAGATGAGTTTGTGTTTTTAGTGTGACTTGGATTGGCCTAAATTTTTCCAAGAAATATGCTGCAAACCAAATTTAAGAAATAATTTATAATTTCTATTCTCAAGCTTGAAATGTTTTAGTGGTTCTAATTTTCCAGGCTAGTTTTCAATATTCTGTCTCTGAAGTTGTTGCCTGACTCCTTTTCAAAAAATCCCATGGGAGTAAGCCCTGGTACATGTGTGCCTCTCCTTGTGTCTGCTCCTCCCTGATCGAAGTTACTTATAATTCATTTTCTGAAGTTTGGTCAACATTTTGCTGTACCTACAACTCACTGGCTGGATTTGGTAATGTTCTGCTTAGCCAGGGAATGAAACTACCATGGAATATGTCACACTTGGATTGTGCTGCAGGGATTATGCCCACTTTGAACACAGTCTAAATTCAGTGGCAGAAGAGTGTAAGGGTGCCAAAACTGTATCTGCCAGCTCCAGGCATGTCAGTTCAACCTCCATTGCCCTGACAACCTTGTGCATGCTTTAAATAACCACAGTGTAGGATAGTGAGTGCTGTGGCATGGGAGGGATTTCCACTGGAAACAATTCTGTGAAATCTTTTAGGAAGACAAGCTGAAAACAGCCCTGGATAGAAGCAAAGATGAATAAAAACCTATTTAGAAGACAGAAAATATATCCCAACTTAGAAGAATGCTTCATACTTCAAATAATGTCGTGTAAAGGCCCCATAATTTTGAGATTAATTATTTTAGAATATGAATAACCAAGCCCATCCCAATTTTGGGTACATAGAAGGAGTTTTTGTGTGCTATCATGAATTATATGCAGCCCACTTAGAAACAGGTAAAATTAATATCTTACAACAATTCATGAGGATAATAAAGAAAATAATTATTTAAAATATTATGGCAATATTAACTTAGAACTGTGTTTGTTCAGGTATTGAATATTAAGAAAATAAGAATGGGTCATTCAATCCAGCTCCTCTCTGAGCAAGCAAACTTTTTTAGCCCAGTGTCCTGTCTCTGCAGTAACCAATCAAGATGCTTTCAGAGAGGCTTTAAAATTAAGTCATATTCACATCTATTGCTAGGACACCCTCCCAATGCAGTAGCATCAGAACTTCCTACTTAAAATCATACTCTGGATGGTCATGTTTAAGTCCCATTAGTTTATCTTTTCTTGATTAATTCATCTAACTGTGTTGGGGTTTTTTGTATTTTGAATATTATATGGTCATCAGTTTGACACTGCTGTGCAAAAAAAAAAAAATAGTTTTCTTCCATTTGCTTTAAAACTATTATCTCTTTTTTTAAGCTGGACTCAATTATTACTTTGTAAATAATGCTTCTTGATTTATTAGCTTCACACCATTTAGGATTTCCTTTCTCTTAATTTCAAATACCCTTCCAGTTGCCCCTTTATTCACTGGAGACTATCAAGTCTTTTTTCTTTGCAGAACTTGTTCTGCACTCCCTGCTCACACTTGTCAGCCTTCTATGTTTTTATTACTTGTACCATATGATTTTTTCAGAAAGCATAGCCAGAACTGCATACAGTAATTACAGTGTGGGCACACCAAAGATCTACAAGCAGTTTAATATGTCTCTGTTTATACCCAGACTCCTTTCCCAAAAGCTCCCAACAATCTGTTTGCCATCCTGACTGCTATGGGTAACAGCTAAATCAAATCCAGCATTGTGTATGTTTGGGTTTTTTTATTAGCCTTCATTCATATTTATTGATAATGAATTGTAATTGCTATTTTAACTATCACTCCCTAAATGCATTTGGTCTTTTTGGACCCTTTGAGGGGGCTTCTTATAATTTTTGACCACGAATAATTTTGTATCATCTGCATGCTTTGGCATCTTTCTTCTTGTTATTTTCTCAGGCAGATGACTGGAATAAAGCTTATGGAATGAAGTGAATGGGACAGATAACCACAACAAGGAGAAGGTGATGGCTATTAGACATGAACACTTTTTTCGGAAGCAGTCATCTCAAATCACCACTTGCAAAACCTGTTAGCGCATGGCATTTCCTTGCCTGTGTTTGAGGAGTGTAGTTCTGAGGACTTAGTTATCATGGCAGTAGGGGCTTTACAGAATTACATTCTAAACTTCCTTTTTTTCAGCTTGAAAAGGTGGCATAAAAGAAACTGTTACCAAGAAAAGGAGAGAATCAAGCCTGTAATGGATGATCTTAAAACAGCAGTATAGCCTACAGATCACTCAGGATTGCTGTTTATGTTATGCCACTCCCAGGGATTATTTTGGTTTATGATCATCCCTTGTTGTCCTATACAGGTTTTTGATCACACCTGAATGTGGTCATACCCATGTAAGGCTGTGCTAGATAAGATATGGTGATATATGCTGAAGTACAGTGACAGGAATCTTTAATCCTAGTATTTCTGATCCAGGGAAAAAAAATAACACTGTTGCCTCTTTATGACCTTTATTTGCTTCTTTAAATAATTTTAAACCCATAAGAAGAAACAAACCCTGCTGCCTAGTATTGGTGTGCTTGTATAGATTTCAGCAAAGTTTAATTTGTTTAATTCTAAGGAACTTTCTGTGAAAAGTTTGAGATGGAACTTCTAGATACTGATAAGCATAAATAGCAGTATTTTTGTACTGTGTATAAGGAAAGAGAACCTGGAAAGGATGAATTTTTATTTTCAGGTGGGATAGATTGTACTTCTTCTATTTACCAATTCCTTTGAAAATAAGTTTGCATTGCTTAAATGGTGACCTTTCCTAATGTGATCCTTACAGATCCAGCCTTATGGATGGTTCTGTTTACTTTTGCCAATGGGGTTTCTCCATTCTGTTATTATTTTAGGAACACAGTATCTTTCCAGGAATTTCATCTCTCCCAGAAATGTGTGGTTGTACTCTCTCGGGGTGCATGGTAAGAAGCGACGGCTTCACTTCTTCAAATAGTTCTGCACGAGAGTGTAGGAACAGGAATATTCCTGGCTCAGGTCCAAGCTCCTTCTCTTCTGGCAATACCCTGTGTAAAATGCTTTTAAGGAAGACTATAATAACCTAACAGATGGCTTGTGTAGGATAATCTGACACTGATCGCTTATACTTAAAGGTTGTTTTAAACCCAGAAGTGTAATTTATTTCCACATTTTTATTATGAATATTTATCATAAGAAAATATTTTCTGTAGAGGTGTCTCTGAATCTTGTATTCCTGATGTCAGCAGTAATCAGTTCTCCAGTCAGATAATATGTCTTTATGAAAAAACATTTTTTGTTTTGCTTTTTTTATTCTCATGCTACCATGTGAGAAACTTTGTGTCTTCATTATTTCATACACGATTAATGTGACAGCTGTTATTCCTCTTTGCTCAGCACTAAACAATCTCACACCTTTTCACTCTTGACATGTCTTCCAGATTCATGATCATTTTTATCATTTTTCTCCAAGTTCATGATCTATCCCTAAATACCTGATTTCAGAAAGTTTCCAGATGAACTTTGCTGGTAAATATAAAATTGCCTTTCTGTCCTCCATATTCACATCTTTTATTTATCCCAGGCACACCTTTAAGCAATATTAAATGAAGCTGAATGAGTGTGGAAAAGAATAGCGGTTGGGAATTAGGAGGACTAAATCTGATTACTTCTTGTTGATCAAATAATAAACTCTCCTATGTCCCTACCTGCAAAATAAGGATAATAGTAGTTCCTTGCTCACATAATGGAGTGCAGGCTCAAGAACTCACATGATATAAATACCTCAGGAAATGTTCTCAAATATATGTACTGCTACAGAAGTGCAGGTTATCAGCCAGCCCAGTGGCTTGAATCTAATTGTTTCCTGAGAAAATTCAAAATATAATAGATTTTGACATGTAAAATTTCCAAGTATGTGACTATGTTCCCTTCATTACAGGCATATAAAAAAACCTCTTTGAAGTTAAACTAGGAGAAATAATAATTCTACCTGACAAAAATAGCTGGAGCATTAAGATTATGACATAAAGATTAGCTAGACAATAAAATACAATACTGGCATCTTTCTCACCTCATAGGAGCTTCTTCAAAAGGAAATCATAGATAATGAAGTTATAAACAGGAGCTTTTGGTTAAAAGATGAAAAAAACCCAAAACCTTTATTCATTGGTAATCTCCACACTTTCTCCTAAGGATACCTCTGGGCCACACAGTGCTGCTGGTGCTGGAATTGTCACTGAATATCTGTTACTTGGCTCTTTTTGGACCAGCTCATAGTCCATGATCTCATCATCCTTGGTGAAACACAGGTTTAAGGCAAAATGCATGAAGATGAGTAGGCTATGACGTAGCCAAAGATGCCATGGCTTTCCTTGCAGAGGTAACAGCACATCAAGAAAGACATAAGGCGGTTCCTCTGCTGCAATCATAACTGACATGTCTCACATAATTAGTTTTATATTGCTCAGACAATATTAGTTTTATTATAAAACTTATTTTGCTATCTAGAAAAAGAGACTTTTTTGGTTAGGATGATGTTAATTTTTTTCCCCACAAATGGTCAGATTAGCCTTTTTAATGTATCCTTTCTTTAATATGGGATTTTAATTGTTGTCCTTGGTCTTGGTCATTTAGTACTGGTTCTTTGTGACCAGAAGTGTCACTACAACTCTTTTAAGCAGTTATTATCTTAAGCACTAAAAGATATTCATTTTCTCATACCTGTGCATGGGTGTTTGTTTCATTTTCAGATGTATTTCCAAACCTTAGCAACACTTCCTCAGACCTGAGTTATCCAAATCTGAAAAGCTGTAGGTCTTGGCTTGTAGGGAGTTGTGTGCATCACTGTTAAGCAGATGTAACCTGTTTTTTTTCCAGAATTGTAAGCCAAATTTCCACAATGCCAGTGTCTTTATTTTTTCAGTACTTTCTCTGTTGTAGGAGCTAAGTTCTAAGTTACACTTGGACAAAGGGAGCCAAGCTGCAGCAATAAAAGGCACTTTTGGCTGGATCTCAGCAGCAGAGTGACTTAGTCTGTAGACAGAGGGAATGGAAGTTTGGGGAAGTCTCAGTGATGCCCATGAATTCTCCTTAGCTTTGGGATCAGGTAGTTTAGACTTACGGTTTTACCTTTTCTTTTCCCTATCAAGACATCACAAGTGTTCCTCAATTCAATTTAATTAATTTTTTTTCCCCCAAATAATGGGCATGGTTATCAATAAAAATGAATTCTGTGGCCTTGAGGACATCAACACCACAAAGCTTTTACCAGTCAAAGGTAAGACTAAAAGACCAATGCTTGAAAGTTGCAAGCAGCTGAAAAAAAAAGAGCCTTTACATTAGAATTACTTATCCAGGCTTAACTATAGCTCGCATTGTGTGACTCAGCTATAATTCTATTAGCAATAAGACACTGCAGGGAGTGTATTTCCAAGCAATTATTATACTTGGGTGATTAAAGTAATTCTAGATGTGACCTTGTCCCTCATAACACCGCCAGAGGCATGTTGTAATCTTGCAGAAGTGTATTGCTTGTCTCATCTCATTGCTTAATTATAAAATGTACACAGTAAATATTCTGGAGATAGGAAATGGAAATGATGCTATAAAACCCTCAGGTATTACATTATAAAATAAAATGTAAAGTATGACTCCTTATTTTGTCAAACTATCATCTTCAATTTTATAGCAAAATTAGCAAGCAATCAATCTCAATCATAGATCAACTTATTTTGAAGCCACACAAGATGGAAAGATCATTATATCACATAAAAATACACCTTTTCTCTTTTTTACTACTTTCTTGCTGTGTTACTGGAAGCTTTTCATGTTAATGTAAAGCAGTTCAATCAATAACCTATAGTCTTCCTCAAAGATTTCTTCCTCCATATAGCAAGGCTTGTATCTGATTCAGAACAGGTACATGAAATTCACATCTATTTCCTGTTCATTTTTTGTCAGAACTGTGATCCAAACTCATTCTCCCAAAGGGGAAAAAATGGTTTATGTAGTCATAGGTATGATAGTCTTGCTGCTGGGTTTCTTCATTCTGAGGATAAGATTATTATCTAAATTCAGTGCTAGGGAAGAAAGAAAGAAAAAGCACTTAATTCTGAAGGAAAAACATAAACTGGTAATCACCATTGCAGGATAGGTCTATGCAAGAAATTTCAATTATGACATAATAAAATCTATAGTCACAGAAGTATTTCTTGGGCCTGATCAAAAGCTGACTGGATTAAATAGAGCCACCATGAGTTAATTCAGTTTAAACATAAATATGGTGAATTAATTTAGCAATATAAAAATATTTTTTGCCACTTTTTTTTCAATGTTGCACTTTAAGTGATTTTGAGTCTATACTTCTATTTGCTTAAAAATCATGGAATAAAGCAAGAATTTGCCTACACAAAACTTAAGACATTAATAATTGACATACAGAACATTTTCTAGGGATTAATAACCAGCTGGGAGAGCTGATGGCCTGAGGCAAAGCCAAGGGCCATTACCCCCTGGCTGGTTATTAAATCCCCAGGAAATTCCCAATGCTAAGGTCATGATTGCTACTACAATCCTTTTTTCTAAAACAAAATAAAACAAACAAACAAAAAAACCCCATAAAAACAAACAAACAAACAAAAAACAATCAAAAAAAAACCCCCAAAAAACAAAAAAGCCTTGCTTCACTTTATTTCATGTCTATCAAGTATTTATTTTAAAATGCTGCATGTAATATGAATACAATGACACTGGACATTTTTAGGGACCTAAAAACCCCTCAGTATCAACAGAAAGCCTCCTATTTTTTCCTGTGGATCAGGCCCTGTGTACAGGCAGCAACCAAAATGCTTTTTGAGTATCTAATGCATTGTTTAGGTCAATTCATATCAAGAAACAAAACACTTCCATTTTAAGTTAGTTATGAAGAAAAATGGCAAACCCCACTTTGGTTGGGAAAAGAGTAGATAAATAAGCAGTGTTAAGTTGTATCATTTATACTGTAAAATGATAGGCAGTGTTGCAGTCAGATGTCTGTTCAGGCAGTTACTGTACCTTGTGTACAAAATGTCAGTTTTAATTGTGACTGGCTGTGCTCTGCAGTACAGCCCACAGCAACCAAGTCTATGACAGTCAGAAAGAGAATGCAATCAGTGCCCTACATGCAAATGCTATTAGGAAAATCAGCTACTCGGTAAAACAAGTCTGGCATCAGAGAAGGAAGGGCAAAACAGTCATATTTTATTGTCAACAGGAGTGGTAAAAGCATGCAGATTAGATTAGAACAAACCTAATTGGAGATATGGGTGGTTTGCAGTACAGTACGGGGAGCAGGCGTTAATTTGTGTCATGCTACGCCATGTCACTACCACTTGAAATTCCATTGGGCAATATTAATTCAAACAGAGGTCTAGGCTGTTAATAAATGAGGTAAATTGAGTCAATTACTAATTTCATGCTTTTCTGATTTTTGGTTTGGATAGATAATATCCACAGTTTAATGCACTGTCCTCTAGAGATCTTTGCCACTTATGAAGAACATGTGTTCATAGAATTATTTATACTATTCCTGTTGATAAACATTGCTCCTGTACCCAGAGCAACAGGACAAAGGGCAGGAAGGGAGCCAGGTTTTGTCTGCCTTTTCCTCTTGATTGAACTATTTCATTACTTGTGATATGACTTTCTTGCCTCCAGGCAGATCTTCACTTTTTCCTTGTCATTTGCTTCCTTATCAGTGGCACAACAAAGTCTTCATTCACGTGCCTGCTTTGACACTTCCTTATCAATATCTTACCACTGCTTTAAGCAGTTTGGAAGGATATTTTACACAAGTTAAGGCAGAGAGGAGCAGCTTTCACACCTCTCTCTTGCAGGAGAGACACCAAAACTCATCTTGAATCCACTGTCAAGCGTACATTTTCTTGATTTTTCCCTTTTTTTTGAGGCAGAGCTTTGAACAGTGCACTGTCTCTCCCACCAAGCAGGAGCTGTGCAATCAGCTCCAGCAGCTCACCTCCTGCTCTGCTCAGGCAGCACTCCCTGATCCACTGGCTCACTTTCCACTCTTGGATGCTCTCCCAGAAAACCCACTTCTAACAGAGTCTCTCCTACTCTATCAGCATAATGTAAAACTCAATATCTCTGTTCGGGAAAGACAAAGCAGAATAAGCATGATGGAAGGGTTTTCATCTCTCTGCTAGAATTATTTGTCTGCTCTGCTGTATCTTCTTACTGAAATAGCATATTATTTATTATTGCTAACTGAACTCAGCATCTCTTAGTTCAAGATGTCTATCACCTACTGCCATTTCTTTCTCTTTCTCATAAATGCATGCCAATCACTTACAAAAGTTAAAATAAATGACAAGGACGCCCACCTCTCCAAAAGAAAAAAAAAAATAAAAAAAAAATAAAAACTCTAACATAAACTACTTAACTTGGAAAGTCATTGGGGAGAAATAACAGTAAAGAAAATACTTATACCAAGATAATCTTCCTTCTTGCTTCTATGCAGCAAGCTCAGCATTTCTCCTTCCCAT
Source organism: Eopsaltria australis (assembly GCA_034509425.1). Lineage (NCBI taxonomy): Eukaryota > Metazoa > Chordata > Aves > Passeriformes > Petroicidae > Eopsaltria > Eopsaltria australis. The sequence continues at coordinate 8,229,067 of JAVTVJ010000024.1, forward strand.
TTACCTATCTATTTTTTAAGTAGAACTTTTAAAATATAATTATACGTTTGCCTTTGCTTATTGTTACGTCTTCCTCAGTGGGATATGTTGTACTCTAGTTTTACTGTGTACAGAAGTTCATTGTTTTTTGAAACCTTTGCTGTTTTAAACAGGGAATTAATTGTGAGAGATAGTAAGAATAAATTAGATTGAAAAGACCTTCTATAAACACACAAATATTGTGATCAGGCTGATAGAAAAGGAAGTACAGAAAAGTGCAGAGGCAGTTAAATGACATTAAATGATCTGATGCCAAATGATCTGAAGCCACATTCCCATCTTTCATGGTTCAGTTCAGGTCATTGGGTGAATTTTATTTTTCACACTAACCTTTGTCTGTATTTGTAAAATGAGTATTCATGACTACATCTTGAGGAGAGGTTTAAGTCCCTACATCTTGTGGACATAAATGCAGCTATCAAAGCTACATATCTATTCCTTTCAGCCAGAACTTAGATCTATTTAGTGTTGCCATTTCATGCCTGCAGACATTTTTGATGGAGCTTTTCATCTTTATTTTTTCAGTTAAAAAGTAATAAAGAATTGCCTCCTCGAATACTGGCTTCATTGGGAATACACATAGGTTAATCAGATCCTATCAATATTTGGTATTTCCCTTTGTGAGTTTTTCAGAAGCAGTCTTTTTCCTCAAATTGTTTTCACAGAATTCAAACCCACCACTTCTGAGGCGTCTTAATGCCTATTAATGTCTTTAGAACTATCATTTGCTTTATGACTTCCTGAAGTGTCCTGTATGCAAGCATATTTTTACATCATGGAACAGGGCTGTCTTTACTCTTAAAGGAGAAAAAAAAATCCCTTGACTTTTGGGTGAAATATGTCTTCAGAGCCAGATGAAAATGAACATGGCAACTTATTAATATTAATACTAACCTATTAGTATGTATAACGTGAATATCTCAACAACTACTTATTCTCTAAGTTGATAAACCAACAATGAGTGTATCATTCTGTAAAACACTGTAAGCCTTTAAGTGCAGAGGAGAGACACTGCATCTGAATTATGAAACAGATTGGTTCCCTGCTAGATTTGTACTTTGCATGTTTGTGAGGATATTAACCTCAGGATGGGAGTTGTGTGCCCCCTAATTACACACTCAGGTTATTTTGAAAAGCTTTTAATCGGACTTTCACATAACAGTGAACATGAAAAACATACAGATAAAAAGGGGCCATGCCTTTGAATTTACATGGGCAAATAGTACTTTCAAGTCTTCAGCAGTAATTTTTTCTGTTGACATTGTAGATGTGAGGTTTATGCCATCTGGGTCAATAACCTCCTTGTTTCAAGAAAAATGGCTTCTTTTTCTGGAATGTTTAACAGACAGTGGAGGAGATTAAACAGAAGCTCTTACATAATCTTTTCATTTGTATGTTAAGAAGAGATGGACAGGATGCATATAGAATGGTATTTGTGGAATTTTTACCAAAGCTATCATTGCAATCGAAATCTGAAAATAAATTACTTTTCCATTACCATCATTCACAATTTTTTTTTCTTAAGTTTAGCAGGGTAAAGTCCTGGCTTAAGCCTTTTCAATGAACTAAAAGCATTAGGAGGAGATAAATACAATGAGTGCAAATCCATTTTACTGCTGAAATTATTGGCTTACTCACTCAGTAGGAAATACTCCCCTGCCATTGCTGCAGGACTCGTCAGAAGAAATTCTGGCTCTACTGAAATTAAGAGAAAATCTTTCTTTGATGTCAGTGGGGACAGGATTACGTCTTGATGTTTGCCACCATGGATGCTAATTTTAACCCTCAGGAGAAATGTATCCACCAGTGTCCTCAAAGCAGAGCTTTGCATTATTTATTACAGACTGACTGCTCTCCAGCAGAGCACTACCTTTTATTTTTCTGCCAATTCTGGTTGCAAATAGATAAAATCTAAGTGAGGAATTATGAAATCTGTCATCTTTCTGGCTTCTCTTTTAGTAGAAGACTAATGTTAGGTGGCCAGTTTTTTATTAGACAATGAGCACTTATATAAAATAAGAGTCACAATAAGATACCATAATTTAAAGATTTCTAAGAAAGTAAATTTAGCACCTTCTTAAGAAAAGAAACCCAAATAGGCATGACCACTAAATAGGTGTCATTTTTATTTGAGAAATATTAGACTTATAACCAACAATTTTCTTCTCTGAAGTGCAAATGTAGATTTTAATATCCAATACCACATGTTAAAAGGAATTTAGAAGTATAACTCTTAGAAGACTGGTGCATGGTCATTTGTTGCTGTCTAAAAATAAGGTTTTTCCCTCTACTGTGAGAGATATTGAAACTCTAGCAGTGGTACCCCAACAATTGCTGCCATCAGGCTCCTAGTGGAGTTTTCACAAAGGAGTGCAACTGCAACATTTAGTGACTGGTGACTTAAAAATCTACCTATTCAACAGCTTCAAATTGCAAGCCACTCTCATAACAAAAACCTGAGTAGTATATTCTGTCCATCTACAGTTTTTATTACCTTGGACAGTGTGTCTTCACCCTGGAGGAACCCTGGTCTGCTCAGCAAAAGTATTAACGACTATATTTTTTAAATATCATAGAAAGGTTTGGGTTAGAAGGCACCTTCAAAGATCATCTAGCACAGCCCCTCTGCCATGGGCAAGGGAATCTTTCACTCAATCAGGTTGCTTATGTTGGCTCTTGCTTGCTGTGGAGATGTTGATTAATGTAACACATAAGGTATGTGTACAGATGCCCTTCCCTGATCAGAATTAAAAGGAAAAGCTGGATAAAACAGTGAATAAGTAAAATGATATTAGCTATATTGGCTGCTCCTCCTTTTTAGTCTGTACTTTGGACATAAATAGTCCCTACATTTAAATAAAGCTCTTTGAGGTAAGAGGGAACTTTCCTCCCTGTAGCAATTAAAAGACTAAATCTACTGGTCCAGTAGATTTAGTGATATGAGTCATAACTTTAACTCAGGCAGTTTTGTGGCCAGCCTGGATATACAGATGGCCTTGGCATATGATCGTGAAAGTGATGTAAATCATTTCTTATTGAATCGTAGCATCCCAAGCTGTTGCCATTTAATTGTTCAGTTTATACAAAAGTAAATGGCAGTAGAATAATTCGAAGTGCTAGCATGATCGTTCTGTGAGGTGCTGCTTGCTTATCAGCTGCAGATTGTTTCAACAGTTACCTTCTGCCCCAGAAGGTCATGCACTGTTTCACCACCTCGTTTCTCATTTGACATGTTTCTGACAGTTTTGGTGTCTTCACAGTTTTTTTGTTTGTACAATCTCTTTTATTTCTCCCAATAAAATGCTTAAATTTCCTTTTTCATACTGAAATAGTGTTTATTTTACTTAATGTAGGTCTCTGTGCTCTCCTAGTGTGACAGGTCAAAATAATTTCTTAACGCTCTACTCAATACATTAAGGCAGGTTTGAAAATTGCTATGTCTATAAGCTGGGAGTTGTCCTATGAAGTGGTAAGAAAAAGTATTGTAATATATTCTTGCCACAGGAAAGGTGAGGTACATAGGTTTGTGCATACAGATGAGTCTTCATGTTTTCTACTATAAGCTAAAAAAGCTTACATTTTCTAGAAACATAAGGTTTTCTGGATGGCTGTCTTCTTTTCTTCTTTCTGCCATTTTTCCAGCTGCACTTTCTCTCTCAGAGTAGAAGTTTCTTTTTAGATTGGTATGTCCGTATTTTCTTGTGTGTTTGCACCATGCATGTTCTACATATTTTACATTTAATCCAGCTACACTATAAAATATGTCTTTTTATTCAATGACACTTCACTGTAAATCACACAACTGGTTCATAAGGAATATACTGGCGAAAATGCCTTTAGTGTGCAGCTAACATAAAAGTATATGATGCAATTAATTAGGAACATATTGGAAATATCTTTGTGACTGGTGGATTTAAATGGCAATGAGAAGATTAGCTCCTTGGTCAAGCATCTTAACTTAATGACAAATGTTTCAATGGGACAGTGTTAAATTCTCTGACAAGCATGCAGCAGTGCTAGAATAATGCTTTAGATGCATTTAAAAAACACTGTGGATGGACTGCAGGAAAGTGAGGCCTGAAAGAAAGAGAACAAGGAAATCCAAGTTAAAATGAAGAGCTATATTAGCTTTTCCAGTTGACTCTTACTGCCAGGGGAACAGGCAGCAGTGCTGCTAGTGTAGTTCTGATGGCATAGTTCGTAATTGATTGAATTTAGAAACAGGATTAAAGTCATTATTCTGTTTATAGCAGTTATAGAAAAGCATTAATAAACATAAAATTACAGCAGTACTTTGGATTTGTCATCTCGTATTTCCTCTCACAGTTCTGTCATCCCATTTGGTCTATTTGTATATATCTTTATTTACAGGCCTTCATGGGCCTCTAACTGTGATCATCCTACTGGTACCTAAAAGAAACCTCATTTTAACTGAGGAGATGGCAACTTGGTTGTAATGGAATCAATTTCAGATTAAAAACGCTTAATTAGAGAAATTCAGAGTTAGTGGACAAAAAACTTGTAGATAGATGAAGAACTGGATGAACAGCAAACAGCAGTGAGAAGTACCAAGGAAGTATGAGGGGTGAAACTCAAAAAAGAGTGAAGAGCTGTTTAAGGTCTTTAAAGATTGGCAGAGCTCATGCATATTTTATATGGCTGAGAATAAAGGAAGAATATCCCTAAGCATTAGAGCTCTGAAATTTTGGGGACTGTCTTACAGTCCAGCTACATCTAAAATGGAGCTTTCAAAGTTTATGAGGAGGATTATGTGATGTGATATTAAATATGTGATACTGAATGGATTTATATTCTCATAACTTCTCATCTCTGCAATAGGTGATACCATACCTTGGGATTCTCGTTCAGTTGGGTATTTCTTTTTAAAATACAAGCCCCTAGTGTGAAGAAAAATAAGGAAAGAAATAGAACCAAAATTTGGAACAGAACTTCTTTCCCCGTAAGAAACCCAGATTGGAATGTTGGACAATGTCAGTAGTAACAGGGCTCTGGCTGCAAAGCAGTCAGTTTATTGACTCATTAACAGTTCGTAAAATTTAGCGCATTCCTCTGTTTCTTGTCACTGGTAAACATATGCTCTGAATTTATAGTGGGATCTGCAGTACCATTCCATAAATATTAAAAATAGTTTTGTGATCATTACAATGAATGTGTTTCAAACCACAGTGGAATTCTGATCTTAAATAAAAGAATTGCAAATTGTGGCAGGCAAGTTCACATGATTCATGACCTACTGAACTCACTGAAACAATCCAGCAACTCAATGAAAGCCTTCAAGAACAATTTTTTTCTTCCAGAATCTAAAAGCAATTTCTGATCATAAACATAATTCTAGAGGTGTGGATGAAATATGATGTTTCTCAGTATAGTGTATCACAAATGGAACCAGTGAAAAGGCATTCCCAGGATACTGATAAACAAATGTGATGATTATAGATCTTTTCAGTACAAAACAGAGTTAAGACATAAGCACCATTATATCTAGTATTAAATAGAGTCTGGTATATCTGTTACTGCCAGATTCCTCTAATATTACTCATGTTGAAAAGTGGTATTTAGTTTGAGTAAGGGAATTAGACTTTGGTACACAAGTTTTAAAAGCCTGTCATAAGTATGGATTGACAAAGAAGTGAATTAATGGACTGAACTAATTATTGTGATATTTCTGCTCTTTTTTATAAATGTAGTGAAATATATAAAAACAGCTCAACAATTAACACAAGAAGCAAATAAATTCCATAATGTGAGCTTTTACTTTCTCTTTTCATCAGAAATGTAGTATGGAAACTGTTGACAACAGAAAGAGATTCTCCTTCTTTCTCCTCTTCCTGTGAACTTGTCTTCATGACTCCCTTTTCCAACACTTTTTGGCTTGTAGTGTCTTCAACAATTTTTAGAATGGCATCAAATGTAGCTGACAATAGTCCCTTATATACAGAAATATATGTTATGTCTCAGTTGGAAGCATTTATTTTGTCCAGCTTCGACTTGATGAAGTTGAAAAGGAATAAAAAGTCATTTTATTTGCAGACGTGACATTTGTCATGTTATAACCTCATCCGGCCCTTCCCTCAGCCCCTGGCCTCCAACACGAGTGAAACAGGGAGGAGAATCAGAAAAAAAATTAAACCTGTGGGTTGAGATAAGAACAGTTTAATTATTAAAATAATGATAACAACCCAACAAATTTGTAATGAGAAGGGAGACAACAAAGAGAGAGAAATAAAAGCAAAGACAGATAACCGACGTACAATACAATTTCTTTGCTGTGTAAAGTAGTGGAACATTAACCACAAATACCTGCATTTGTAGAACCCTGTGTTTGTGACAGGGAGAGATTCTACCTCATTAACTGCATACGATGTGAGGTACTACAATTTTTGTTGCTGTTCAGTAACAAAAAGTAACTTTCTATGAATGAGCATGCTTTTTCTTTGGCTTCTAAAAAGTCTACCTAAGGTATACAAGCAACAAAACTGTCCCCAAAAATGTTACAAAAAAAGAATGTAAGTTTTCCAGTCTAGAGTGAAAAAAGAGTTGTCAGTGTAAACATGCAATTTCCATTTTATCCTTATGCATCTCCATTCAGAGAGCTCTGCTTCAGGCCTGGGATAACTGAGAGCACATGTAACCAATAAAAGAGGCAAGATCACAGTGGTTGAGATTTGTTCCATAGCAGACCTGCTGCTTTCCTTCGGACTTTTCATGGGATACAGCAGGATACAAATGTGAGACTGCACATATTTGCAATCAAGATATATTCTAAGCAGCTGATTTAGCTAATTAAAACTTCCTGTATGAAGTGGAATAACACAGTTCAAATTTCCTTTCAACTAATGAGACTCTTCCATAAATGCAAGGACTGAAACCCAAATAACACTGTCCATTCTGATTTCCTGTAATGAACCAGATATTATGCATCATCCTTCAATAATTTCTACAGCAAATTTCTATGATTATTTTTTTTATTTTCTGATCTGATGAGATGTCCCATAGAAGAACATTCAATCTCAGTTCTAAATAGTGAGGAATAGCATACACTTTTGGGAAATAGCTGAGTGTTTGGGACTGACTTTTTAATAAATGGAATAGAAGCACACAACAACTTTTCCTCAGCTCCTATGTGCTAAGATTTATAAATGAATGCTAATATTTACATCTTTAATAAAATCTTTATATTCAAGTTTTCTAAATTATTCCCTGAACAAACTATTTGGCAAATCTTCACTGGATCATTCCTACTTAGGAATGCAGAAGCTAAAGCCTGATGCAGAACTCTACTGTCTGACTCGAGACGAAACAGTGCTCTCATTTTTCCTTCTGCATTTTTACAAGCATTCACGATCTTTATGAGTGATCATGTCACTAATGTGTGATTCTCAGGGCACACATAGAAAAAAAAATCCCAACTCCTCTGTAATTTCCTCCTTCTGCAATGCTGTGATTTGCCAGTTTAACTGTTTTTTTTTAAATATAAGAATTGATCACATGGACCACCTAAGGCATTATATATGCAAAGTATTATGTTATTAGGTAACACATAATGAAAAATTATATAACAAGATAATGAAAATGAGAATGGTCTAAGACATAATTGGACAACTTTAATGTAAAAACATTTTTAATTGTTTAATTTGCTTGGTTACAGTACAGTAGTACTGATGGTATGGCTTTGACAAACACCTGAAATGATCAAAAGTATTAGAATACCTGACAGCATCTTGATAGTGAAAGAAATCTTATTAAACTCTAATAATTGGCATTGAATCCAACAAGTTCAGTAAGAGGGAAGGTGTTAAAAAACACAGGTGCAGAGTAAGTCTTTGCAAAGCTGTTGGTACAGGTAAACACTAGGCAGATACAGACACCAGACATGTAATAGCGCCCAACAAATGAAATTCAGACTATTCACCAGATCCTTCAAATATGCTGCCACATATTAGTAATAGCTCCTCTTCTGAAAGCATATTACACAGGGCAAACTGTAATAGCAAACAATTGCCTGAATCCTTGCCTTGGTAACAAATAATAACTTAGTGTATGGTAGTATTATTCTGTTCATCCAAACGCGCTGCCTGAAAAGCCACTGAGCATGTAGCTGACATCGCATTTGTTTTCCTCTCACTTTACTTCCACACCTCAGCTCTCAGCTTCCAGCCTTGCATTTGTAGTTAACCATATGTAGTGTTATTACCCAAAAACTACAGCTCTTTTATTTCAAAAAGCTGTACGGAGTTTGGAGACAAAACAAAAACTACTTCTGAAACCAGAAATCAACCTAATGAAAGCAATCTTATGTCTTTGCTTTGACTTTTCTTTTTTAATACTGTGAGAAAAATGGAAAGGTATCCTTTCTGTGTTTTGGATGTTTTTAACACCGTCTTGATGCCATACATGGTACAACCAAGTGTATCAAGTGGTCTATACCTACCATTGCTTTCTAAGTAACTAAGTAAAGAGCTTATTATGCATCAGATATAAACATTTTGTTTTGACTTGTCATACTGCACTTGGTGGCTTTCTAGTACATAGTACTGTCATTCATAGCAGTAATGTCATTCATAGGAGTAAGACTAAAAACTGAGCTTTTATTTAAGTTTTTCTGTAAATGTATAGCTGAAATAATAACAATAGATAAAGTTGAAAAAATCATCTAGTTAAAACGGGAACATAATTGTGGTTTCTGTTCTCTCAGCAGACATCTAGGACTAACTTCTTTAAAGTTCTGTTTCATTTTTAGTTAGTCATATGCCATGCCAGTTCTGGGAATTCATTAAAGAAGCAGGACTGGCCCTCTGATATTCTCCACGGATGCAAGAGTGTTCTGCAGCCAGGAATTGCCAGTGTTCGGGGTCACACTCTCTGTACTCCTATTGCAGTGGGTAAACCTGCAATAGGAGGCTTGTGGCACTTCTGAAAACATGCCAGTAAAGTAATCCAAACAAATTCCAGAACACAGAGCGTTACTATTTGCTGTTTGTATCCCACGTAATTTTTCAAGTGGTCAACAAACCTCTTATCTCCCACAAGAGGTTACATGCATTGCTAACAAAGAATTACCTGTTACCTCCACTGTAACAGGCACTATAAACTCAGCCTTTATACAGGAGTATGAGCTCAGATTTCCTCTGTTTCTTTTTTTTTTTTTGTGTGTGTGTGTGTGATGTGTGCAGTGAAAAGGACTGCCTGTTCATTCAGCTTACAAGACTTCTAAGGAACTATATTCTATCCATCAAAAACTGGAAAAATGCCTTGTGGGAGAGGGTCAGTTTTTTCAAAAGAAAGAGGGATGAGTAAATGGACCTGGCCATACTTAACAAGCAACTTTGGGTTGATGTGTTGTTTCTGCCCTCAAAATAAAGACTGGCATTTGAAAATTAGCCCACTGGTGTATTTAAAGTAGCTTCTCAAGTAAATACAACATCTTAGAAATTAGTTCTTTAAGGAAATTTAATGTAGAAGTACTTTCAGACACATAAAGTAACAAACTCAGCAAGAGTCTAGGAAAAATGAGGAAGAATGGGATCTGAAAAGGAGAGGAGCTGGCATGGCAAGGCGAGAGATAATTATTAGCTGAGGAGTAATTTTCTTAGAACTTCAGCAGGATTTCAGGTCATTCTGATAAACTACAAGAACACTGGCAAAGCTGTTCCCAGTTCTCCCAGGATCTCAAGGACTCTGCTTTGGAGCTCAGTGTTATCATGGATCTAAACCCACATTCATGCTAAATTGTGTTTCACTACTAGTGAAGTATCTGTTCAATGGTTTTCTTCCACTCCTCCAAAAAAACACTGTTCCCCACTAAACAGATGACAGAGCTAGGTGAAATTAATTCTTTCCTCAAAATGCCCAAACTCATCTATTCTTGAAAACATCTACAGGCAGTAAGAGCTGTTTGATTTTCTTCCATGCACATACACTTTTCTGAGAATTCATATTTATAATATAAAATCTAAGTATAAGATTATCACATGAACATAGACAACTGTCATTTTTTTTAAATTAATTTTTCCCACCCTTTCACTGGTTTTTATACTGAACCCAGCAGAATGGATGATACTGGAAATCTTCTAGTTTAATACTTTTTTTTTTTTTGCTGTCACTGTGTCTTCCTCAGACTTGAAAAATTTGGAGAAGTGCCAGTTATAAAAGTAAACCACAACATATAAAACTTGTTAAATACTTCTAAACCTCAGAGACTTTTAAAGAGGCAAAAAAAGGGAAATTCATAAAACTCTTTAAGTTTCTGACTGAGAGCAAATGTGGGTATTATGCATCTTCATTGCACTTACAGAATAGCATGGAAGGTAGAGGGAAAACGAGTTTCTGAAAAAAAAAAAAAAGTTCTTCCTCAAAAGATACTCTTAAAGAAAAGGCTTATCTGAGTTAAAGCAAAGGGAAGAAGACCTCAAACAAATCCAAAAAAACCCAACTCAACAAACCAAAAAGCCCCACAAAGGAAAAAAATTGCTTCATCAGTTGTTCATGGTGCATGGACAGAAACACTGATGCCAGTGAAGGGAGAAAGCAGGATAAGGATGGGGTGAAGCTGAGGCTGGTTTGAAGTGTCTGTGAATGACAGCTCTACAGGGCAGCTTTGGCTAGGAATCCTAATCCATCTTCCCTTTCCTTTTGCTGCTAATTTTCTTGGTCATCTGCAAGCCTTCTTAATTCACTAAAATCACAGAAAATTACACAACCATAAAGAAACAAAAGTTGATTGCTTTTTATTTTTTCCCTTCTGATTTTAGTGATTTATATTTGTTCAATGAAGTGGGGGAGGAAGCAAGGCTGTGTAGCTAGAAGAAGGAAAGGGAGAAACGATGAGGAATTAAGTGCTAGGAATGGGAAAGAAATGTTGCTAGACTTTTTTCTGTAGCAACAAGATGTTAATCAGCTCATTGTCCTGTGGATGGTGGGCTCAGGGTGGATAAGGTGATGTGAACTTAAGCTCAAGCTTAAGAGCTTGTGGTGGTTTAACCCCAGCCAGCAACTGAGTCCCAGACAGCTTCTCACTCACTCCATTACCAGCAGGATCCAGGAGGGAATTGGAAGAGTAAAAGTGAGAAAACTCCTGGATTGAGACAAAGGCAGTTAAAGGGGAGAACAAAAGCCACACACACAAGCAAGGAAAAACAAGGAATTGATTCACTGCTTCCCATGGGCAGGCATGTGTTCAGCAATGCTAAATTGGCAAAAAAAAATCCAGACTAAAAATGCATGCCTTAGAGCTAGGTAAGGAAAGCTGGGGACTGCATGATCAGGATCATGTTCCAGGAAGACAAAAGCCTGGGGAAGAGGAGGGAGATCCTTCACTTGCAGTAGTGGCAAGGAAGCAGATCAGCTCCCTCATAACATGTAACATCACCCACAAAGTGACAAAGGAATTCTAAATAGAGACAAACAGATCCTTAGTTGAACAGCCCTGAGCATGAGGCTATTGCATTGTGCATTAACACATGTATTCTCCAATCAATTTTGTTTTTTGTAAAAGCAGTTATTCATATAGCATGAACTGTTTACTGCTCTTCAGTTTGAAAATGTAAGCCAGGACAGTTTTACAAAAACCTTTTTAGACATATAACAGATAGACACAAGGATTTAAAGAACAATTTAAATATCTATTGCTGCTACTCTCAGCAGTTTGTAACTGAGCGAGTAAAGGACACTTTATGCCCATTTCCTAAAATGCAGGATTTTTTCCCTCTAGCATTTTGGTCTTTTAAATGAATTTATCATGAAGTGCAGGATAAATGTCATTAGCATTCACTTTCAGCAAAGAAATGAGTTAGTTGTTGTCTACATTCATTTAATTTATCACTCCAAGCAGAGACTGCACCATACTGATTCCTAGACACATAGTGATTTCTCCAACGTAAAGAAATGTTTTGCCCTTCAGAAATGATGTGTGGCTATTAAAAAAAAAAGTTTAGATGTTGATCTTTAGAGCAGCAATCTTCATATAGAAAAGAAAAACTCCTTCTAGGGTGACAGACTAACTACTTGCTGTGAAGAACTTTACGGTATTCTCACTCCATTTAGGGAATGGTGAAGGGTGAGTATACATAGGCTCTGAGAACTATCCTGAAACAGAAACTAATTATCCCACAGATGCAAAATAAAATAATTTAAGACCAGTATCTGGGAGAATGACAAGAATTTTCTACATTATGTGACAGCAACAATCCTTTGGAATAACTTTTGTGAGTTATATATTTGTCATACACTATAACTTATTTTTTAGGTCACATTTTGCAGGGTTCTCAGGAAGTAGAGAGTAAAGAACAAGCAATAGGGGAAAAAAAGTATTAGGTGCACCTCTAATGAAATCAGTCAATATCACTATAGCTTTCTTAAAAATATCATTTTCACTGCTCGTTTCTTTGTATGAACTAGTTGACAGCCTCGGGCAGCTAAAGACAGAGAGAGTAGCTTTGGGATAGTTCAAAATATGCAGGTAAAACATTACTTTTGCCTTCACTGGGGTTAGTATTTTAATTTCAATTCATTTTTAGGAGGCTAGATTTTTAAAAAAATTGGTCATAAGACTATACAAGAAAAATGAATGACATTTTTAAATTTGTGGCAGAAGACTGCCTTCCAGTTCAGCTGGCTGTGAAAGCACTGAGCAAATAACTTTTAAAAGAAATGAATCAGGAAACTGAAAATCAATTTGCAAGACGTGACTATTATTTTACCATAGACAGGTGCTTTTTAGTTTAGCCATGGTTAATTCTATTTAAGTGAGGTGTTTAAATACACATATGTATGCAGAGAGTGATGGGATAACAACACCAATAATAACATGTAACTAATTTCTAATGTTGGGACCTTTGTATATTTGTTTCAAATTTGTAAGATGCACACCCTGAAAATTACAATATATTAGAGATTACATCTCTTCATTGTCTTTGAGTGATACATTAACAGTACACTCCATTTTCATTCACAGTCTCCTTGGAACCTCTCAAAGGTTGTTGTAGGATCATTAAATATTAAAGTTTTCCTTCTATCCATGAATCAAAGCCAGACTATGCAAATTTTGTTTTCCAGGTCCATCCTATAGTCAGGTTATAATATATTTATGAAATGTAAGATCTATTTTTAGCTGGATTTTTCATGTTTACGTGTTATAGAGACCAAAGTGCACTGAAGTTAGAGGGTACTATTCAAAACTTTGAATCCCAAGCCACAATTTTCCCACAACTTTTCCTTCTTGCCTAGCAGACTTGTCTCGCATGTTTAAACTAGGCTAGGTAGATTTTAATTTTTATTTAAAAGTACGACTCAGAATAATTTAAATTCAATTAAGAGTAACTGTGCAAAAAGGAAAATTATTTGTATTCAAACCTTTATCACTGCCTCATGACTTAGGGGAGACCTCATTGCAGTCTACAACTTCCTCATCTGAGACAAACTTCTCTCTGGTGCCCGGTGACAGGACCGGAGGGGACAGCCTGAAGCTGAGTCAGGGGAGGTTCAGGTTGGATATCAGGGAAAGGTTCCTCACCCAGAGGGTGGCTGGGCACTGGAACAGGCTACCCAGGGAAACAGTCACAGCACCAAGCCTGACAGAGCTCAAGAAGTGACCGGGCAATGCTTTTGGGCACATGGTGGGACTCTTGGGGCTGTCCTGTGTGAGGCCAGAAGTTGCACTTTGAAAATACTTGTGGTTCTTTCCAACTCAGGCTATTCTGTAATTCTACGATTCCATGATGACTATGTTTTAATTCATATTACAGTCAATGTTTGGACTTCCCCGTGTCTTTCTGTGAGATATAACACAGGGCTTAACAGTGATGTATCTTCCTTTTAATATTAAATGGGAGTTAAAGAAGTTTGGTGATGCATTTCAGGGGTATTATCTGATAAAAGTTTTATGTTTTGCAGCATTTTGTTAATACAGAGTGAATGTTTTGCTTTATACAGATTATCCTAGTCAAGAGTTACTGTGCTTAGTTATCTTGAGGTAGTTGCTTCTTGTTGAAAATAACATGAATCATATCTGGTGATGCTAGAGTTTGTACCTGTTAAAAGTAAAAGCTTGACTTCTTTTAGGACCTAACAGGCCTAAGTGCAAGGAGCTCCACCTGGGTTGGAGCAACCAATCCAGGCTGGGGATGAACAGATTCAGAGCAGCCCTGGGAGAAGGACTCAGGGGTGCTGGTGGGTGAGAGGCTGGAAATGCCCTGGCCGTGTGCTCTGGGAGCCCAGAACCCCCCGTGTGCTGGGCTGCATCCAAAGCCCCGTGGGCAGCAGGGCAGGGAGGGGATTCTGCCCCTCTGCCCCACTCTGCTGAGACCCCACCTGCAGGGCTGCATCCAGCTCTGGGGTCCCAGCACAGGAAGGACAGGGACCTGCTGGAGCCAGGCCAGAGGAGGCACCAAGGTGATCAGAGGGATGGAGCAGCTCTGCTGTGAGGAAAGGCTGAGAGAACTGGGGCTGTTCAGCCTGGAAAAGAGAAAGCTTTGGGGTGATCTCATTGCAGCCTTGCAGTACCCGAAAGGAACCTAAAAGAAAGATGCAGAGAGACATTACACAAGGGCCTGAAGTGGCAGGGGAGGTGGAATTAGATGATCTTTACAGTCCCTTTCAACCCAGGCCATTCTATGATTCTGTGATTATCAAATTACATAGACATTTTCTTATACAGCAGTTTTCACCTTGAGCAGACAGGTAAGGAAAATTAAATTAAAACTGATCTACCAGGTAACTGTCCCTTTTCAAGAGTAAAATCAGAAATTTTTCTTTTGGTGTGTAGATGTCCCCATTAAAATACTGCTTTGTTTTGATTATTCTTTTAAAATACGTATCTTTTCTGTAAACTAAAAAGGAAAGAGTTAAATGGAAGCTGAAAGGAGCTTACATGAAAACAAGAGATGACTCTATTGCAGTGGAATTAATCAAATACAGAGATAAGACAGACGTATCTAATTTCAGATAGAAAGAATATCTTATCACAATGGTTTCAGTGACCTCACTTTTTAACTTTAAGAGGAAATGCCTCCAGTATGCAACCTTACACTGAGGAAAAAGAGCCAAAATAAGTAGAAAGAACAATATTATTGAGATTGCCAATGGATTTTTTAACAGAACCTTTTTTATTTTACAGCCTCTGTGTCTTATAAAAACAAATCCAAATCACCAATTAAAGGAGTTTTAGATTGCTTTTAATGCAAAAAAAAAAAGTTCAATGAACCTAAATGAATCAGGTGTGGCTCTGAGTCTCAGTTCAGAAACCTGATCACAGGAGAAATGGCAGCAATATCGCCAAAAAATACACAGGAGTACAAACACAAAATTGTGGATGCTTGCATGAATGAAAATGGCCCTGCTACCCTTTTTAGATGCAATATTCAAGGAAACAAGTTTTGACAAAAATAGAAAAATAGTAGGGTCTTTTATCTTATTTTACAGATGGCAAACCACATGGTCAAACCTCTAAAGCAGTAGAGTCATTCAGCTGGACTCTTCCTCTCACTGGATCTCAACAAAGAAAGGGAGAGACAGAAAAAACCAGCTCAGTTCTAGGAACGAGAACATGTTGTCATGGCACTGAGATTTAATGTGACAGTGAGATTTAGCTACTATTCATATTACAATTTTGGCTTCTATATAATTAGGGGAAAATGGTGAAGGTACTGATCTACAAATAGACTCTTTGAACAGACTTTATAATGATACTTCCAGAGAAGACAGCAGAAAAACCAGAATGGTTTTATCAGCTGCTGTTGTAACTTAGGAGTAGAGATCTGATTTTCTGATAAAATATTTGCCTAAATCCTTATTATTTTCTTGCCTTACTGAAAATATGAAAGAACAATGTGTGGCCAATAGTTGAATTTCTCTACATGCATTTTGTGGCTTTTTTTTGGGATGTGACACTGAAGCAGGTTCAGTCCTTCCCGACTTTATCAAAGACTCTATTAGATTCCTTTTCTGTGGAAGTAACAAAAGTAGCATTGGGAGTAATTTCTTTCCTCAGATGTCGGCTAAGCTACCTCTGTGTTCCTACTTTTCTCCTGGAATTGCCTTCCTGCTCCTGTTCATGTCAGTTTTTATCCATTACATTTTTACTCTGTCTCCTGGCCTTTGTCTTTGCTTTCTTCACCAGTAATCACAAAACACAGCTTCTGACCCAGCCTAGCCATGCTGCTTGAGGAATCCTGTTTTAATTCCCATTTAATAGCAGGTATCTTACAACTCAAAAGATTTGTACTTGAACTTTTTATTTGATCTGAAAGAAGAGTACTTAGCACTCCAAACTCCCTTAAAAAGTCTTTGATTTATTTTCTAGATCTCCAGATCAAGGATGATCGTGATGAGGGACGTTTCTACACATGGCCAGAATAAAGATGTTTAGATAGGTACTCGTTAAGAACCTTCAAAAGAAACTAACAGCTAGCAACTTAACTCGCACTGACTTGCAGCACTAATGAGGCTTCCACACAGTTCCTTATAGCACTGTGAAGAATCTCTAGATGATTTTGATAAATATGGGCTCAGAGAAACATTTTCTCTGCAAAATTGTTTTGCTATTAATATTGAATAAAATTTGGTAGGTATTTTTAATGCATTAAAATGATACAGAGCAAATGGCAGTTAGTATACAGTGGTGTCAATCCGAGCATCTATAGCTACAGTAGATGATTCTTTAATATTGACAGACAGAAATTACTAGAGATTATGAATGGATGGGGGAAAAAGGGTAATTCTTATACCAAAACCGTTGCTGTTGCTACTCTTTTGCTTAAATAGTTCAGAATGTAAGAGACCACCAAAATAAAGTTGAGATGCCAAACATACAGTAATGCCTCCCAAAGAGAAGAAGTACAGTCACAGTTCTAATGATAAAAATTTCCCTTTAAACATTTGGAATTAAAAATAGAAAATTTCCTACTGTCAGTGCCTAAAGTGCCTCTGACAGCAATCCTACTGTTCAGCTTAATGAGCCTGTCAGTCTAGAATATTAAGCAGTTTGATTTAAGCATCTTAAATATGATGTAGATCTAAAATGTTAATGGTAAGCAAGACTTTGGAAAATGTAGTAAGGGACACTTTTCCTGTATAAAGGAACCATCTATCATCTGCTATTTGCCTAGATTATGAAATGTGGTTATTAATTATTACAGCTTTGATTTCTAGGGATTTAAAGAATTCAAATCCAAAATTTCCAATGTATTTTAAGATGTTTCAAGACATCCATATAAGATGCCAGGGGTCCTTCACATTTACTTGCTGTCACTCAGCACTCATTTAATTTTTTTCTTATCTTGACACTCTTTTAAGGAGTTATTTTCCTCAACTGTTTGGTCCACCACTGTGATTTCACGTGGTAGTCTTTGGATTAACTCACTGCTTACAAATCCAGGATTTAGTGCTTCAGATGCTATAGCCTTCTGTGGCACTCTTGCATCTATAATCCTATTTCTAGTGGAAGAGACATCTATGTGTGTATCAGACACCAGCTCCCTTCTTTTTTTGGTGTTGGTGTCATGCAATACTTATATCAGTTTTTCTGCATATTCCTTGTCTAAGACATGACTTAAGCAACTGCAAGCTATTCTGTAGATATCCTGACCACTGATATGTTCTGGCCTCCATAAAATTTTAGAAATATAATCCTTTGTATTTTTATGTTAAGTAGTTTAAGGGTAGACACTACAAATTATTGATGGCTACAACTGAAGTTCCTTCTTGACTCAGAAGATGTTGTACATTTCATTTTAGGCAATGTGGATATATGTTCATTTGCAAATTAATAGATTCAAACTTCTACCAGAGCATACGTGGAATCACTGACCAACTTCTAGGTCATGTGTTAAGAAAATTAAGTAGAATCACAGAATCAGAATGGTTTGGCTTGGAAGGGACACCTATCCACTAGACCAGGTTGCTCAGATCTCCATCCAGCCTGGCCTTGAACAGGGATGGGGCATCTGCAACTTCTCTGGAAAACCTGTCCCAGTGCCTCACCACTCTGACAGTAAAGAATTTCTTTCCAAATATCTAACCTAAATCTGCCCTCTTTTTGCTTGAAGCCATTCCCCATTGTGCTATCATTACAGATCCTGGTGAAAGGGAAAAATGGATTTATGGAGGGAAAAAAAGGCTGTCACATTTCTATGTTAGTACTACTGTGATTACATAACCAGCTCTATCCTGTGCCTGCAGAAGCACTAAAGAACAGTGGTGGTCAACAGGAAAAGAACATTGGATTTTAAGCCAATTTTCTTTGAAATAGAGGTCACTTGAAAGGTTCTCTACAATTCCCAGAGGAAAAAATTCCCAGGTGGCAGCTGCATTATTTCAGTTATTTGAGATTAGCTGTGATATTTCTTCCAAAGGATACTGGAAAAGACTTACAGTGTTTTTTGTTATATGAGAATTCAAGTCCTGTAAGCACTTGTGGAAGTTTTTGAAGTAAATTCTGGGCAAATTTAGATGAGAATATCACCTTCCTTCCGTTCTTCTGGTTGGACTGTTGTTTCTTTTTAAATAGCAAAATAATCAATCCTGCACATATCTTCATTATTTCATGTCACCTACATATCTATAGGCACTATCACGAAATTCCAAATTTCACATATAGTGGTATTTACCTTTTTCTACTTAAATATAATCTTGTGGCTTCACATATTGGCTCATATACTTTAAATCTGACATTTTAATAGATATGCCACTTACAGATTAAAGAGCATGTTCTTTTTTTTTTTTCCCTTGAGAAATGATTAAAATTACATTTTTTACCTAATTATTTGCCAGAATCATGGAAGGCACATTTCGTTTAGAAAATCTTTCAGCAGGTAATGGGGCAGTGGGATTTAATTACTATTTATATTACAGAAGTCCATAGATACACAGTCCTGGTAACAGGATCTCATTGTGGTGGATGCTGTTGAAACCCAATTCTTTCTTCATTCTTGAGATAAGAACCTTCTAGGCCATGGCAGTGCGAAATGCCCCATTCTTCTCTAGGTTGTCCTAGAAAGCTGAGCTATTGCTGATTGTCTGGGTAAGATAAGCTTACAATGTGTTTCTCTTGTCTACCAGAAGCTGACTGTAAAATAATTTAAGTGGGAATCAAGTAATAACTTCTGGTCTCCATTGTCATGGGCAAGGTTTGTACTGGTGCCTGAGATTGAAATGTGCTAAATTCCACCATCAGCTCGGTGTTGTAAGCTGCACAACGAATAAAAAAAAAAGAAAAAAACCCTGGTTTTTGTTGTGTGGGTAGTGTGCTTTAAATGTGAGAGAGTCTTCCTAGCTGTGGCAGCAAGCAGCTTTGAGGTAATTGCTACTTTGTGTTTCAGTTCAGAGACAGACGTTCAAATGAATCATCAGCTTCTGCTCCTGTGTTCTGAGCTGGCCCCTTTGCATGTTCAGTTTTATTGGTTTTAAAGGGGCTGTGTCCTGGCACAGCTGCTCCCAGTATAATGGAATATGCAGCATAGAGGAAAATATTCCCATGTATTTTCCTGGTAAAAGTTTGGTGATTTTATATACAACTTAAGCAATCAAATCCTATAATGGCTTTAGCTACAAAATATACAAAATACGATAGCTCCTCTAGTGATTATACAAGATACTTGATGTTTACATTTGTCCCTATTCAACATTTTGATTAAATGCAAACATTTTAAGGAGATGTCCTGCTTTGAGGCTTCAAGTTTTTTTCTTGTTCTACATTTCTTTTCCATTCACTTTTGAAATTTATATGTGTCTTGACCACTCTTCTAGTCTGCCATGCATGGGAAAGGTATTAGCCCAAATTCTGCTGTGGGAATTCTGTGTCTTTCAGCTGTCTTTAATAGGATCACACTTCTAAAAAATAAGTCATATACTCATATAAAAATTTAGATAGAAAACTAAATTACATCAGCAGTGAAAAATCATATGGCTGAAACATCAATTCTAATTTAAAAGCATTTCTTGAGACAATGTAAAATGTAATTCTATTGCTGAAGTGAGGCAAGGCTGTTGTGGGACAAAACTAATACAGAAGTCTGACAAATATTGTTAATAATCCACTGATATGTATAAATGATGAGAACAGTGTTGACAGCACCATATTGCAAAAAAAGAATCATAGCCTGCTGGGAACATTACAAACCCACTGGTAGACACAAGCACGACCCTCTAATGCTGTTAGGGGTGCCACCACAGTGATGGACCAGATTCTTGGGAGCTGACATCTTCATAAATCAGAAGCTCTCTGGTATCACAACTGGTCCTTGCTTTGACTAATATATGATTACAGTTGAGGACTGTAATAAAGCAGAAATTATGCTAAGTGCAATCTATCTGTGCCCATGACACTTTGAAGGCCAGAGGTAACAAAGGGAACACACTAAGTCTGAGTCTGTCTTCTACTGAACAGTCACTATGAAATCCAGCTAAATTCAAAAGCCACTTAAGACTGAACAACAATACTGGATGTATCTATTAGAATTTCCAAGTAAATTGACTTGTTAATGACATAATAAATCTTGTTTCCTACATTATTAAATTAAACACTGCCTATTAACAGAATATTTGCCCATCTACAAATGGGTATCTACATAATGGACATTTACACAGGGATCTACTTTTATGAATTTTGGCCCTGTTAACATATCAAATCATAAAATCACAGAATTTTTAAGGTTGGAAAAGACCTTTAAGATATCAAACCCAACTGTTAACTTATGTACATATTATAGTTACATATTTCCATTTTAAAAGCTGTAATTAAAGTGTAAATATTGTTGGCTAATGTAGTTGTCTGTCAATAAGCACTTGTTATGGAAAGTGTGACATATGTCACTTAATAAGAGAGCATAACATGCTATTTCTAATATAATTATGTAGAAATATGGAGCTCAGCTTAAGACTTATTTGTGTACCATTGTGCACAGTTATAAATGTGTTGCTGTATAGCTTGATTTTCTGATCCTTGGAAGTCAGGGTGCAGTAGCTGCACTTCATTTCACATGAATCCATCTGATCGCACTATGAAAAAATACATTTTTCTAGCAAGAATTTCACATTTGCATCTCTCTCCGGTAGACAGGGTAAGATTTTATCACCTTTCAGCTATTAATTTTAAACACTCATTCTTTTATTGAATGACACAATGACCACCTTATGCCCTCTGGAAAGATAAACTGTTTTTGGAAATTAAGTTTACCTTGTCACTTAAGGAATGGTTTTGGGGGTTTTTGTGTGAATTAGGGCAGAGTGCATTTTTGTAATTTTTTAAATTAAAATGAATGTCCAGATAGAGGATGACACTATCAAAAGAATAAACTAGATTACTCTTGGAGTCTTATTTTATTTCTAGTTAATAGAATATATTTTTGATGTCCTTATTTACATAGATTAGCTCTTTATTCTGTAATTGGTGCCTTCATCTTGTTAAGTAATTGACTTCTACTTCATTAGACAAAGAAACGCATAACTTACACAGAGTTCTGGATATGAGAAAGGGAAGAGAAGTTCCTGGTGTAGCAGACAGTCACACTCACAGCTCTTACAAACAGGAAATGTTATAAGACATACCAGTATGAAAATATTAGTGTGTAAGAGGAAATTCCTGACACGGGGAAGGCCAGCTAGATGTAGTCAGGGGGATGCAGTGTGACCTGTTGCAAATAATGAATTCATGCTGCAGTCTAGTGTGGAGACAGCCATAAGCCTGATGTGCAACTTACTGCACTTGGCAGAAAGGCTATTAATTCTAAATACTGCAGTTCCAAAGGAAAGTGTTTCCAATCACAAGAGAGCAAGGAAAGCACTTTTACTCCTGTAATGTTCACTGATCAGTCTGCACAGGAGTCTCTCAGCAAAGGCTCCTATTATTGCAACAAGTTTAAATTTGAGGAAAATCAAGCAGTTATTTTATTTATAACTTGTATGTGCAGTTTTATGTAATTTATAATAGAAGTGAGTGCTACTGAACCCTTAAGTACATAATGCTCTACTAAGAAACCTTGGTGTTTGGTGTCAAACAAAATACACTTGATCAGAGCTTTGTCAGTATTGCCAGTCACAGAATCGTGGAACCATGGAAAAACATGGGCCAGAAGAGACCCCTGGAGATCCTCTAGTCCAGCTCAAAGCAGGTTCACCTTCAATGTATAGGACATTGTCCAATTAAACTCTGAATATCTCCAGGGACAGTGATTCCGCAGTCCCCTTGGGCACCAGGTTTGTAAATCCTGTTTCCTGACCCCTGACTAGAACCCTCCCACATAGCAGCTAAATATTTGTGCTTATTACCTGCTCTGACTCTCATTCTAAAACCATGAAGTAGCATTATTTTAGCTGAGGCTGTTATAAAGATGGTCAAGAAACTGTACCATCTTTCTTTTACCAGTTTTTGCACATTTAATGAGCTGTGGATGTAAACCCTAAACTGAGCATAAGATATATATGAAAAACTTGCAATAATTTAATTTGCCAAATATTTATCTTACCAATGGTGTAGATAATTCCTATAATTGTGGTAAGCACTGTAGCTGTACTAGCAACTAAAAATAGTGCAGACATACTAACTCAGTCTAGCAAAGTAAGGATATTTCAAATTAGGGTTCTTAGTGTGGCTTGATTGGTATTTCCAGAGAAAAAAATCTGAAGTCAGATGCCACAACTCAGGAATTTTTAATGTTGTAGCTGAAGGTGACATTGTGCCGCAAGACACACCTGGGAGAAAGAGAAAGAAGCAAATGCTTCCGGTACTTTTTTTTTTAAACCACAATCATGGTTTTAGAAAAGCAGATCAATCAGAGTTATCAGTTATGCCATCCAGGGACAGCAGGAAAACTACTCTTCAGGGGGCTTTGTGAGATAGATCCAGCCACAGTACTTACACTGTTTCTACCAACATATCTTCTTTTCCTGGACCCAGTTCCTGATTTACCTCTCATGACCAACCTTCCTGTGGAAGACCCTATTGATTGCAGCAGGAATGCTAATCATACTTCAGCATTTATAAGGATTAAAATCTATAAATTCTGTTCTTTCATCATGTATTCAATAGTCAGATGGCATCAGAACCCAGTGACCTGGAACAGAAAAGCACAGAGGAAGACAAAATTCTGTTCTCTGTGAAGGTCCATGCTCACTGTGTAATTTTTCTTCCTTTCTCTGTTTGTGTTTCTGATGCTGCCCTACATTACATGCTCTGAATTAGTCTCTGGATCTGCCTTTTGCTCTACTCCAGAGCCTAGAAGGACCAGCCTCCTAACTTAACTTAGTTGCCTACATTTCAATTACACACTCACCACATCACATGTACGTTTTTTGATATTAAAGATCTCTATTAACTTCCAGTAATTGGCTGGGTGAATAGCTCTGGTATCCACAAGAAATTCTCTATAACCCACCCCAACTTAAACCTTTCTTCATTCAGAAGATAACATGAGGGTTTTATAGCAACCAGAAGATAGAGTATTTTACATACACATGTAACACCAGATATAGTAAAGTTGGTTTAGAAGAAAAATGCTGTGAATGGTAGAGAAAAGAGAGCTACGCTTAGAACACTGGTTCTTTAAACACTGGATCCAATCTTTCATACACTAAATATATATTATAAGCAGACATATAGGTCTAGGAATCAATGATATGAAATATCAGATTTGGGAAAGCAATGAAACTTTTACTTGTAATACTGACACATCTGATCTCACTGCTGCTTTACCAAATTAGTCCTGCCTCACTTGATGACTGACCTGAGTATGAACGAGTGCAATCTTCCTGTGCCATTTCCCTGTTCTAAAGTTCCCCCTCAACAACACCCTTTGAACTGAAGCTTTATGTGTGCCACTCCTGACACATCTTTTCCTCATCCTGCTCACACAAGTATTTAATCAGGTGGCATATTGCTCATGGCCAAACAAATGGTTGGCACATTCAGTTCCTCTGTACAGACTTTGCTATTCAAGCAGAGAACATCTGTCCTGTTGGCCGTGTTCGCTGGAGGTTATTGAAAGACCGGAGAGACAAGCATATGTTTTTTTATTCCAGTATCTGGATCGCATCTTAGAATGGAAGCACACACTGCTCACAGCAAACCCTGCTCACACACCAGTGACTCTGATCTGTGACTTGTCCTGTGCTTGTAAACCATAATGCATTTGCACCTCTGCTGTACTGATCCTGCACATCTTTGGATGACCTTTTATTTTATTTTGGGGAACTGCTAAATCTTCTCAAAGGAAAAAAAAAATCAGTGATGCACACATGAGCAAAATCTGTGCATGAAAACGCTTGGTTAAATCTGGCTGAAACTTTTCAAAGTTTTGCAAAGTGTTTAATAGTTGAAAAGTGGTATTCTGTGGAAATGAATGAGTAAAATAGCAGCTATAATGGATAATCCACTGATTTCACTGGGAACGTTTGTATGAGTCATTATGGTCTTTTACAGGTATCTCTGTATCAAAGGCTTTTGAATACTATATATATCTACAAAGCGTTCTGGCCTACATCAGCTATTATTAAATTGATCTTAAATTTATTTGAGAAGCAGGAAAAGAACTGTACACTGTTAAGCTATTTACAATTTAAAACTTTGCTTTAAACAAGTCAGCATTTTCACTAACACCATTGTATTTTAAATGTCCACTACAAAGGGAAATAGTTTTTAATATTTCATGTATGTTATACAGACTGCCATCGGGCAGTTATGCCCCTCCTGTTTTGCCAATTCACAAGCACAATGACAAAGAACAACTTTTTGATCACTTTAGCCTAATTAGCCTTAATTATAGCCTTCTTCATGAGGTAATCTTCAGCTGTAGTAATATATGACCAGTATGGGAGGGAGCAGATTCTGCCCCTCTGCCCCGCTCTGCTGAGACCCCACCTGCAGGGCTGCATCCAGCTCTGGGGTCCCAGCACAGGAAGGACAGGGACCTGCTGGAGCCAGGCCAGAGGAGGCACCAAGATGATCAGAGGAATGGAACAGCTCTGCTGTGAGGAAAGGCTGAGAGAACTGGGATTGCTCAGGCTGAAAACCAGAAGGCTTTGGGGTGACCTAATTGGGGCCTCCCTGAAGGGAGCCCACATGAAAGATGGAGAGGGGCTTTTGACAAGAGCCTGAAGTGACAGGACAAGGGGGAATGGCTTCAAGTTGACAGTGAGTAGGTTTATATTAGACATTAGGAAAAAATTCTTTACTCTGGGAGTGGTGAGGCATTGGCACAGGTTTTCCAGAGAAGCGATGGATGCCCCATCCCTGGCAGTGTTCAAGGCCAGGCTGGATGGAGCTCTGAGAAATCTGGTCCAGTGGAAGGTGTCCCTGCCCATGGCAGGGGGGTCAGATCTAGGTGGCCTTTAAAGTCCCTTCCAACCCAAACTGTTCTGTGATATGGTATTTATCTGCAGGGCATATTGTGAGTATAGGGGGACACCATTCCTGATTTGCATCAAGAGCCTTTGGAGTCGTTATCTGGCTTTGTGTGAAATAGCTGTAATCATCTCAGACACTGAAAAAACCCTGACACTGTAACGTTTGGCGACGGTAAAACAGCTGTCACTGCACACAAGAATTAAGGAAGAATTAACTTGCAGACCACTTATGGGAGTATGTGTGAGCAGTGGACATTATGCAGAGATACGGTTGAGATCGTTTGCGTGAAGAAATTATTAAATTAATAAATCTCTAGTATATGCAAAATAAAGGAAAAAAAAAAAAAAAAAAAAAGGAAGAAAGAAGAAAGCAAGGCGGGATAAAATCTTTGGGATTCCAAAGCCGCGGCGACAAAAGGCGGCGCCGGGCGTGAGGGGGCGGCCGCTGCCCGCAGCCCGACAGTAGGGGGCGCTCGGGCTTCACCGTGAGCCGCTGCCGCCGGCCCGCGACGGGCGGGACAACGGGGACACCCCGGCTGTGTGTGACCCCGAAAGGGGTGGCGGTGTGCCCATCGCGGGGTGTACGCACCCCCCCGGCGTGTGTGTGACCCCTTAACGGGGCTTGTGTGTCCCCTGAACGGGATTTGTGTGACCCCTGAACGGGGCGGCATGACCCCTGGGGTGTGTGCGACCCCCTAACAGGGTGTCTGTTCCTCCTTAACGGGGTGCCTGTGTCCCTTTAATGCGGTGTCTGTGACCCTTCAGTGGATGGCTGTGCCCCTCCGGGTTGTCTGCGCCTCCTCAACGGGGCGTCAGTGCCCCCTCCGGCTTGTGCGTGAGCCTTCAGTGGGTGTCCGTGACCGCCGGGGGATGTGTGACCCCTTAGGGACGTCTGTGCCCCCATCACGGGCTGTCCGTGACCCCTCACAGTGTGTCTGTCCCCATCACGGGGCGCCTGAGCTCCCATCGCGGGGTGTCAGTGCTCCGCCTTCACTGCCTATCTTTGTCCCTCTCACGGGGTATCTGAGCCCCCCTCTCGGGTCTCTGCCCCGCTCCGCACCGGGAGACGCTTAAATCCCGCTTTCCTCCGCGTGGCTCCTTCCCTCGTGTCCCTCCCTCCTTCTGCTGTGGTGCTTCGGGGTTTGTTCCGAGCGTGTGCGGGAGAGGGGCTGTTCTCTCGGTTCCCGGGGGACGAGGCGGCTCGTTCTCCCGTCTCCGTCACCGCCGCCTCCGGGGACCTCGAAACTTTCCCGCTGCGCTGCATCCGAGGGGCTCAAGGGAGGCTGGAAGCTCCTGGGTTTCGGCGGAGTTCGCCGTCTCTGTGGGACACGTGCGATCTTTTGTTTTGTGTTTTATTTTGTTTGCCACATTCCCTCCCTTTTCCACAGAGCGGGCCACCACAGAAATCCCTGGGGAATATCCTTTCGAGGGTCTCACTCCCGAGCGCCTGCGTGTGCGCGCGAGAGGGAAAATGAATAATTAGAGAACAGTTCCATGAAATCACTTACCGAAAAATTAGCTGCCCATTAAAGAGGAAGCGGTGAGGAGCAATCATGTAAATCCTACCTACACCCAACTGTAGAGGGGAGGCAGCGAGCCTGATTCCCAGCCCTGCGGCTGCCGGCTGGCATC
The DNA here is from genome assembly GCA_034509425.1 of Eopsaltria australis. Taxonomy (NCBI): domain Eukaryota; kingdom Metazoa; phylum Chordata; class Aves; order Passeriformes; family Petroicidae; genus Eopsaltria; species Eopsaltria australis. The sequence continues at coordinate 8,256,091 of JAVTVJ010000024.1, forward strand.
GCCGTCCCCATCTCCCTACCCCGGGAGGAGAGAGAGAGGGACGCGTGGGTGTGGAGCGCAGTGGTTTAGTCCACACCCCGCAGCCTCCCTTCCCCAGGCAGCCTCGGGAGCCGCGCTCATTCTCCTCCCTCTCCCTGCCAGCCGGTGTGTCCGCGGCGGCGGGAGGCGGAGGCGGCGGGAGAGGAGGGGAGAGAGGAGCGGAGCGAGGAGAGGAGCGGCGGGCTCCGGGGCCGCCCGGGAGAGCCGCGGCGGCGGGAGAGCCCCGAACTCCGCGCAGCCCCCGCCGCCGCCACCGCTCGGCAGCAGCCGCGGCACCGCGCCGGGGTCCTGCCCTCTAACAGTTCCCGCTCCGCTGCCAGTGAGGAGGGAGCTGTAGGGGACACGGCTTCGTTTTTTTGTTTCAGTATTTTTATTTTTCTTTTGAGGGGATGCTGAGAAAGCAAGCCGTTCCCCTCCCGTGTAGCACATTGCCTGGGCGTTCCTATTATGGAAGTTAAGTGAGAAACTCTGCAGCTTGAACTGATTTGGGGAGAGAAAGGGAGAGAGAAAGGGGTAGGGGGAGGGCGAGAGGAAGGCAAAATAGCCGAACCAAACCAATGGTTTTCCTGCAAAGTGCCGGGAAGTTTGTGGAGCACTTTCTAGGAATCAGGTCCTTTCTCAGAGTCTCTCCTTGTCTTCCGAAGAAAGAGCTTGCTTTTGGATTGCCATGGATCCTAAAGAGAGTCTTAGACACACTTGAATAATTCCTCTGCTTGGGCTGGATTGGTGGGAATTTAGGAAGGAGCGTGTGTGCAAAGCAGAAGCCTTCGGAGCTCACTCGCTGCTTTCTAATCTGTATGGATCTAAAAGTGTCACATTCAAGACCTTTGCATCTCCGGCTTTTGAATTGAAGATTTCCCTTTCCACTTTAAATAGCTGCTAGGAAACTGAAAACTTTTGGACCTACCTCTTACTGGCTTTGGATACTTTTTCTTTTTTTTTTTTTTTTTTTTTTCTCTTTCCTTTTTTTCTCTTTTTAAAAAGAAATCTCTGTGGAATTGGTCTCTCAAGCGATCGGGATTGTTTCTAATATGTCAAAATGGGTCTGCTGACGCCACTCCTGCTCTTCGGATTTGCATTTTTTCAAGCCTATGGTAAGTTCGCTTATTTTAGAGATGTCATTTCTGTGCAGAAATCCCCTTCATCTGAATTTGATTTGGGACAGCACATGGATGGCATTATAAGCTTTAACGTTACAGAGCCCTAAGTTTGTTCCTGGTATAAAAATGGTATTTGGGGAGGGAGGGATCGGAAGAGGGAGAATATATGTTTCCAATAAGCAGCCCTTCCCGTCTCCTACCTTAATGGAAAAGCAGCTTATGAATGGAATAATGTCAGCTTGAGGTGGCGAGCAGAGAGTAAAATCTACCGTGGTAAATCTTTTATTTGGGGGTGGGGAGCGGTTAGGGGAAAGGAAAAGCAGAGCGCTGTTGTAGCTGGTATTACTTTGCCGCCTTCTATTGTTAAACTTTCCACCGGCAGAACCAGCTGATGAAATAAATAGGTTAGCCCTGCCTCGGCTCCAGGTGAGGCGGACTGGCGAGTTTCCAGGGTCCCTCAGCGCCTCGGTCGGCGCTGGCAAGCGGCAGGAAGGGAGGGAAGGAGGCGGGCTGGGAGCGCGGGGCGGCGGCAGAGCGGCCGCGACCACCCCGCTCCGCCTCCGCCCATCCCCGCCGAGCCGGGCAGGTGGGGCGGCTGCCTCTCCCCAGCAGCTCTATCCTCATTCCGAGCTGCCCGGAGGGAGGCTTTTCATGAAGCTTAGCGACGTCTGGGGAAAGGGTGGGTTTCCTTATGAACACCGCCCCCCCCCCCCCCCCCTTTGGGTGTGCTCTGCAACGTTTCTTGTGGTTTCGAGTTTAAGTACTGGATGGGGAGCTGTAAATTATCATCTTGGGGAAGTACGGTTTAGCAGGGCGAGAACTTCAGTGCAAGGGTAAATTGCCTTTCAGAGTAGGGGTGGGCGCTGTGCTGCTGCACAGGCGGTGCATGCACTAGAGCAGCTCAAGCACACGACTAGGAGCGAGCATCCAGCTCTACAGAGGGTGTGCTGGCGCCAAATGCTCGGCAGCCCGGCTAGCATTGGGTATTTGCAGCTCTAAACAGTCCTTTGGGCTTGAGGTGAACGCAATGCATGGGACCCTGAATGCTTTTGCCTGTGTGTCGGAGCAAACTTTGTTCCGAGAAGCTGCTCACAGCCTTTAGTGTGTCAGCCCCGAGGCAAGGGCTCGGGGTTCATTGTTTGCAGTCACAGGCTGCTTTGGGTGTTTCTCCACCACCCCCTGCCAAGAAAGGAGGCAAGATAGAAGGGGGACAGATTCAAGTACAGTTTTACCTTGGGTGCATAATATGCTCTGCAGTTTAATGATAGGTTTGGTCAGTCAATAAGAAAATTTCTGCATGCGGTATGCACATGCTAAACTGAACAGGAGAAGTTTTAACTGTAAAAGGATTTAACAGAACTTTATCAGTGCAGTCATAGTTTTGCAGGGATTTTGTTTTATGTTTTGCTCTGTTTTTCTTGCTGTAACAAAAGATCCATAACTTTAAGACCAGTGATAATGGAGGTGTCTTTGTATACAAACTGCAAACATCAGGTCATCGGAATGTAATTATTAGTAAGTGTTTAAAATTGTGTGTAGCTAGAAGGAATACAATTAAAGTGCTCAGTGGAAGTGACAGAGTGAATCAGAGGAGCTTAGTGTTACAGAATGTAATTAAAGTACCGGGCTGTTTGGAGATATATGAAACAAATGCAATTAACCAGCTTGCTGGAACGACAGGAGCACGACATAATTTATTCGAGTTTTGTCATGGGGAACACATGTAGAACCTTTGTTCTGGTTTAGCCTTATGAGGGTGGGGCGATGCAGGTGAAGCACACAGCTAATTTAGAGCTGGGCCATCAGAAAAAATTGCCAAGAAGCTGCCTGGAATAGATGTGATACTTCCCTTTTGTGGGAAGATATTGCAGAGACTGTCAAGTTTGCCTACATTAACAACTCTCTGAAATAAATAAATAAAGAGCTTTGTGGATAGCACATCATGACCAAGTAGATATAAGCTGTTATTGTCGAAATGACTAACAAGCAGCTTTGAAGAAATACTGGCAGGCAAGCTTGGCACACAGTGCTTTTGTCTCTTTAGAAGCATAGTAATTACGATCACATCTTAGGCTGACATATACCACTAGTTGCTTTGAAAAGATCTCTATCAACATCAGCACCACTTGTGATGCTTTAGTTTAAGAATAAAAGGCAAAACCCAACAGACTTCTTGTTTAATAGATCCTTGGTTTGTTTTCTGCGTTTGAAAGTTACCTCTTAGTGCATTTCTGGGTTTGAGGGGGTTTTGTTGTTGGGCTTGGCTGGGTGTTTTTGTTTGTTCTCCTGGCAAGAGGTCCAGACATAGACGCTGTAGCATTTGAGTCATGTTAACCATCCTTCTGAGTTTAATTTTGTTTAGTGATTTAAAGGTGGTATAGATCAAAATGATAATTTTTTTCTTCTAAAGTTATTTTTGCTGTCCATGGCTTTAGGACACCTGAAAATTGCACAGCTCAGTGAACGTGGCAGAAGACGTGCTACATACACATCTGTATTTAGATTTTAGGTTTTTATTATTGTGCTTTTGATTTTCATGTAACCCTGCCCATGTTCTTGCACTCTGATGAGGGAATAACTTCAATCCCCTTTTCCTATAGCTACAAATCTTGGTTATTGTTCTTGACACGAAGCAAACAAAGAAAAAATCAAACAAAAACTCCCAAATACCAAAACACACACAAAACTCCTCCAAACAAACAACAAAACACCCCACTAGACAAAGTCTGCACCATAAAGTAAGCCACTAGCTACTGGAGTTAAAATAATTACATATAGGTTTTTAGAAGTGTTCAGTTGATTGTTCTTTCATTGTTATGTGTTTTGTTATTTTTCTTCCAATAATTAATGAAGTTTAAAAGAACAAATATTAACAGAAAAGGTAACAACTGACGTGAACACAGGCATTGGTCAGCCAAACCCTGGCCTGGTAGGAGTCACAAGTACTTTAAATGAAAATGACAACCTTTATGTCAGAGCTGACTTTTAGTCCCTTGAAAACTGCAAGCTCTTGAATGGGAGGTGTTAAAGATATATGAGAATAATTCTGTAAAAACAGCATTTTATCACCATATTAATATATTTCAAAGGCACTTGTTAATGAAAAATGTGCATCTGAAATGGTGTGGTGGCTGAAACATTCTGTACTTCTTTTCCTTTTTATTTTTTAAAATGATTTTTATTTTTTCATGCCAGTGAACTACACATCTGTTGCCTTGTGCAGGTCCCTGTTGCCTGTTGGAGAACATGGCTTACATATAAAGCTGGAGTATATTCTTCCAGTGACTATTTGAGCTGACAGGGTCTTGATCTCTCATCTGAGCTTTGCTGTTGATGGATAACCTTTGCTTTTGTGGAATGTGTGCATTTTAATGCTTTAAGAGTAAAATCCTGGAGAGTTTGCAGTTTTGTTTCCTTTATCTTGTTCTTTCATAGGACCCAATTCTGCAGAACATTTAAGTGCTTCCATCTCTTAGCCACAGTCTTGCTGAAGTTTGTAAGAATTTAAACACGTGTTCCAAGTTAATTGTACGCTTTAAAACTTTGCTGAGTAAGGATGAATTTATGCCTATGATGACAGGTTTTGCTGAATCAGTCTCAAGGTTTTGCTTTTTTTACTTCCTCTCTTGTAAGTTGTCAGCGCAACAATATGTTTTTATGTGCAGAAGATAAGCAATGAGGGAACCCTGTCACTGTACTTCCAAAGATGGATTTGCTTGAAAAGTAATATGATAATCCAGGTTGATTTGTGTCTTTGCTAATTTGAAGCTCTGCAAAAGGTCTGATACTCCACAAATCTTTCTGAAAAGTTGAAATTAGGGGGTTTAAGCCTTTATGTGAGTTGCACTGACTTCAATGATCCTTCCATTAGGAACTCTCTAGAATGATGAGATTGATGTTGCTCAGGGAAATTGAGTTTTAGCAATGCAGGCTAAAGATATGCAACCTTAAAAGTAGACAAAAGAATTAAAGTACATTTTTAAGGATGCATAAAAAGTATCAAGGAGATGTGCCAAAAAGTGTGATGAGAGGAAAAGGAGGCTTTGGCTGGTATGTCCAGTCAACTCCATTTGCAGGAGTCGCTTTTCCATAGCAATGCTATGTGGGCTCATAGCCCTAAATTCGAGATGTGCTCTGTCCGTTGCTGAACCATTTAGTGGAAATTACTGAAAAGTATGCAATGGCTTTTCAGCCATTTGTTACCCTTGAATTGCTATTCAGATATTGATCTCAGCTAAATAGATTGCTAACAGGTTCTGTGCATTCTGTTTCAGCCACCTAAGAGGACGCTGCTGTCAGGTTTTATCTGTTGTCTCAGCTGGCATGGCAGAGCTTGCTCTTCCTGTGGCTGCCATCTGGCTCACACCTCTCACACCAACCTTGGGGAGGATACTTAGCAGTCATATTGATGCTGTTTCTTGCCAAGAGGCTCTGTTACTGGTGTGCTTTTCTGCATTTCTATAGAAATCTCTTTATTTCGCAAAAAGGCAGAAGAAAGCAAGTACTTGCTCTTGCCAAATAAATAAATGAATAAAATGTGTTGGCTTTTTGTTTCTTACATGTAACTGAATTTTTACAGTACCCTTTTATTGTCACATGAGGATTCTTGCACTTATGTTTTGATAGTACACATGCCTTGTATGTTCAAAACAATTTGTTTTGGTATGTGGACGAGTACAGGATCTGATCTTAAATCACTACTTCAGAGAGAATGTTGAGGATGCCTTTTATGCAGGATAGTCATGTGGACTGTTAGTTATGAGATGTTTGAATGGTAAATATTTGTATAGAAATAGAGATTTGCAGGTGTATATTTTGGTCTCACCATCTTTACTCTCACACCTGACTTCGATCATAAACTGTAGACAACAGTGGAACAGTTGAAGTTTTAAGTTCAGAAATAAGTTTAAGTTTAGTGTTGTCCTCACCTCAAGCTTTTCCTTAACAAAGTAAGTGCTAATCACCTGCGGTTAATAACTTTTGTTCTTATAGCAGATAATTAAATAAGGCCCATTAATTTAGGTCCTGATTCTGCACCACTGAAATCTGTAAGACTTTTGCTGTTGAGTTCACAGAACACTGTGAAAGCAGGTGATGTTATCTTGGCTTACTGTCGCCATAATCTTGCCACAAGATGAACTTGCCTTCTTGTTACAAGCTACACTACAACAACTACATAAATACTAGAGGGTACAAGTGCATATTGATGGCTCAGTTCTGCTCACTCCTTTCTTGTTCCTAGTGCTGTCTTTACTAGAGCAGTTCTTGTGCTATGTGGTGTATGTAAAGATATGCATTCTTAATGTTTTTTCAAGCCAAAAGTTCATGAAGGAAAAGATGGGTTTTTAATTCCATCTGCAGCTTACCTTGGCATTGCTGCCATGGAAGAGATCCAAGATGTTCTCTTAATTTTATTAAAATAATAGCCTTCATCAATAAATTCATGAACAACAATGGACAAACTAACCAGTAGTGCCTGCTGATACACATATTGAGCTGCTGTGCTCTGATGGCCAAGGCTCATTGAGATTTATCTCTGGGTTCTGGAAAAATGTGAAGCGAGGTTATTAATCTAAACATTGTTCTGGCAGAAGTACCTTGTGCATGTACATAGAACTTTAACCTTTCTACCACTCTCCTCCAGTCATTTTATTAACTTCTTTTCCTGAGAATTTTTTTTTTGTAAACTAACTAAATAAGTTATTATCTGCAGATCCCTGAGTTAATACATCTGTTTAACTGGGTTGTGAGAGAACTTTCTGCTTATGTACTAGATAGATTGGCAAACATTGTTCCTTGTTGCTTGTTTGCCGTGCTGCTTCTACCAGGAACCATCGTGTCTCTGGCTTGCTGATAACTGAAGGTCACCCTTATCTAGTGATTCCAGTGTGTATTTTGTAACCCATCGAGATTGAGTGCATGCAGGTGCTATTGCAGACTTCCAATGCTATTATTTGTCTTGGTTGTGGGGATACTCCTTCAGTTCTACCTTCCTGAGTGATAACTGGAAGAACACAAAATATCTTCAGATTCATTTCTCATCATTTTCTGTTGCTCAGTGCACATGACACTCTTCCAAGCTTGGTTTGGAGCAGCCTTAATGGTATGTGGTATTTGGTTGCAGAATTACTCTTGTCAGTGAGTCTTCATTGTACTGCTTCAGTTCCAGCAGAATTCTTCAGTCTGATGACAGTGAACTTCCTGCCATTGTGCTACTTTACACTTTGTTATATCCTGCTTTTACTTTCCCTTACCATTTTTCCTCAGATTAATTTGGAGAACAGTTTATTTGGTCTGGTATATGGAAATGAACTGGTAGGATGAGTGGTGATGCCAGGAGCTAAGTATGGTCTCACTCATTAGAGACTACCTAGATGGTTGTGCCACCCTGTCTGTTGCAGCATATGGTCTTTTCATTTGCATTTAGGCATTGCCTCTATAGCTTCAGCGCAGTGTGCCAAGGAGAGAAGAGCATCTCTGTGATGTGCCTGTCATAAATGCAGATTGGACAAATAAGTAACGAATAAATGGCCAGCAATGAGTTGTAAAACACAGTGAGCCGTATTTCACTTGCATTAATCACTTGCCATTGATTGCAAGAGAAACTGAGTGAAAAAAATCCAACCTTTTGAAACCAAAATGTCAGGTACTAACATCAGTCAACTTGTTCCTTATTCATAGTGAATGGAGGGACAGTTCATGCCAGGGTACCAGAGGTACCTTTTTACTGCTGTGAAAATGTCAGGAGTTAAAAAGCAGTTGTGAAAAGTATTTTAATGCTGGAGGAGCCCTATAATCATGGGTTCTCAGGCTGTCATTCTGTGGAGTTTTCAAGGTCCGTATGTCCTGTAGCCCAGATGACTTCATCCTGGCAAATGGAATGGTCAATTTTAACAGTTTGTTTTATCCTGAAGAGAATTCTGTAACTAAAGGGTGGACGATAGTTTCTTTTGGTATTACAAAAATTCAAACGGCATACCACAGCTGTTGGATCAAACTAGTGGGAAAAAGTGTTTTTTCTTCATTTGGGTTGCCTTTCCCTAGCTTGATCTCTTTGGGATTGTCACTCCATAGTAGAGCCTGCAGGAAAAGGATCTGTGGGTGCATTTTCCTTCTCATTTTCCAGAGTGTATTATGTCACCTTTGAGACCTGGAGATGCCAATTGTTTCAGTAGCACTGCCCCACTCTGACAGTTTTCTGGAGAGAGAAATTACACTGTAAGCTGGGAGAAAGGGTGGGATAGCAGCCTGATTCCAGGTCCATGGCTTGATAGAGAGACACCCAGCAGAGGAGCTGGTTAGATAGCGTAGGGAATGAACAGGGAAGCAAAGCACCAGTCATGCTTGACATGAGAGTGTTGATCCCTGAGCACTTCAGGGTTGTTTCATACTCAGTATATTTAGGATTTTATCATTGCTATGTCATTTGTACAAAACTTATCCATAAAGTGAGTAAGTTTTTCCTTTAAATTGGTTTAGTCCAGTTTTGTTTGGAGTGGCTTCAAGAAAACGCTAATTTATAGTTTGATGCAGTGAACCAAGGTCTGTGCTGGCTTTAACCTGATGCTGTGATAAATTGGCTGGGGTTTTTTGTATGTATGTTTTTATGATATGTAAGAAGAATTCAGTGGACTAACTAAAATAGTTGGTTTACATCAAGGCAACAGCTATTAAACAAAAGACTTACAGTGGAAAAAAAATAACTATCAGAAATACTGCAGGATGCATTTTATCCATGATCTATGCATCTGTCCTGTTACCAAACTGGATTTTAAATAATAATGCTTTGATTTTAAGCTAGTCAATGTGATTTGGCTATTCAGATTTATGTCTAAATTACAAAATTCTGTGTGTTTTTTTTTTCTTCTGCTTGAATTTGTTTCATCATCTTAAACTGTTCAGTGTGGTCTTTGCATGAGATCAGACAATGTGTTCTGTAACATGTAAATCCTATCCTTGGGGTAAAATCTCAGAATTTAGAGCAGGAAAGTTCTATGGTAAAATTGTCTTTTAGTGCTGTTGTGTTTAAATCCCTAAGAATAATCTTCTCTCTTTATGCATTTAGATTTAAAAAAAAAAACAAACTTATGTGGAGAGATCATTAGAAGTGTGTATAGATATAAGTAAAGAAAATAGCTGTAGAAACTGTAAGGGATAGAATTTATGTCCCTGAATACAAAACTCTAAACAATAGTAGGAACCATTAAAGCACAGAATTAAAGAAAAATGAAATGTGACAAGTAGACAAACAGATATTTAATTAAATGTGAATCAGTGTAAACCAGAACTGCTTATTATTATTATTATTTACTGACTCTTTTTGACAAGTGCTCAGTTTAGAATGAAATGCAAAAGAACATATGTCTGTCTTTGTATGACCCCAAATATCTCTGTTCCCCCTTTCAGCAGACAACATGCCTTTTTTTCCCCTAAGTGATTTTTGGTTGCTAGGAGAAGTGCAATGGTCTGCCCTGCTCTTATCCAGCAGTAAAACTGAAAAGAGTATTGAGGTAAAGACAGGGGCAAAGCACAGTGTAGGCCATGAATCACAACTTGTGTCTAATATGTCCACTTTGTTCCCACTTTTTCTTTGAAAACTTTTGTTTTTACTAATGGTGTTTCTTTCCAGCTGATCTCTTGAAGCCATTCAGAAAGTAAAAAAAAAAAAAAAAAAAAAATTGTGCTGTTAAGAGTCCACTCAGAGGAACAAAAAAAGGAGGGGGAGACTTTGAGACTTATTTGTGGGGCCACAGTGGTAGCAATGCACAACTCAATGAATGGCTGCAGTCAGCTGCTGTTAAACCAGGGTGATTGATACCTTCTAGTTTTTGCTAGAGCTAGAAAAGTTTGCAAAAAGTCTCTGCAGTGCTCCTGCCAGTTTTAATGCAAGATACTGAAGTTGTTTGCAAACTATTTCAAGCAGCAGAATATTTGGTGTTCCTGAAGCATTCAAGTAGAAATGTTGCATAATGTGTATTAAAATCAGAAACGATTGTTAATAATTGTGGTACTCTTGTTCTAGTTTGTGAAACCCTTTATTCACTTTCTAAATCATGCTTTTTCAAATAATTGTGTATTGTGGCAAGAATCACTTGACCATCACCTCCTACAATGATCTAAAAGTGCGCTTATGTGAATGTCACTGGCTACTTTTAGACTCTGGCAGTTAGAAATGGTTGTATGTGATGATGTAATGGGTATAAATTATGTGGCAATATTGTCTGTATTAATAGACTATCAAAATCATGAGAGTTATGGGAGATTTCACTTGAAATTGATCGCAGGATGAATGTATAGACAACATAGTCTTTCCTCAAGTGCTCAATGAAACTTAGCCTGGAGAGCAGTCTTAAAGCAATAATTACATCTCTCAAGAAAGATTGCTCAAGAGATCATGTGTGAGTCCTGTGAATGAGGAAACTGAACATGTGGCTGCAGAGATCTGTGATTTGGACTGTGAAAACAGCTGACTGCCTGTGGACAGAGCAGGCCCCTGTATCATTCCTTACCAGGAATAAGTGGTGAGTGGCCAAGGGTCTCATTACCAACTTAAAATGTTGTGTTGACTCAATTTAGTGACATGCAGATAATAGAGAAATTCAATGATGATGCACTTGGAAAAATAGTGCAGCAACTTGTAACGATTTGTTATTCCCATAGGGACAAAATAGGTTTCACCCATATTTTCAAGGCTATTGGGTGACCTGGCAGTACTGGATTGAGTCCCAGTGTAATTTAATGGAATCTGTGTCTGTTTAGGTCAGGGCTGAATTTGCCCCCAGGGAAAGATGAAGATGGAAGAGTTGTAAGTTAAATTATAGGGAACTGGATGCTAATGGAGTGGGAGTGTGTGTGGTTCTTTTGTGTAAGGTCGGATTTTTAGTTCTTCTTCCTGATCCACACAGACTTTAGGAGTAGTTTAAATATCACCCACAGTACAGCTGAGTTTTCAGTTACTTCCATGAAAGCTGCAAGTGCTGAGACCAAGAATTTTCCCTCCATAAATCACAGCAGATGTTGCCTCAGTCATTCTTCAGTGTTACCCCCAAAGCACTGTTGTCTTTCTTCCTGCTGAGTCCTTCTTCCTGCTGAGAACTGCACAGGGAAACAGACACGATTTTGTCGCTGCATGTGGATATTGCTTAATGAATTTGGATTAGCTATTAATATGGTAATATAAAGGATGTGCCCAGTACCACTTAGGAACTCTGTGGCAGAAGGAATAGTGAGATTTGGTCTCTAAGAACACAGCTGATGGTGGGAGAGGTGTACAGTTTTTTATAGTGGAGGAAAAAGGGGGACTTGAACTGTTTCTGCTGCTTCTGCATCTGTTTGTCTGACATTTAAAGCAAGGCAACTTTTGAAGTCCGGGAGCATCAGAATGGAAGAATCACAGACCATTAAATATGTATTCAAGGAATAATTTTCCTTCCTGTTACTTGATAGTCCTGCCACACTGAATTATGAAGAAGAGATAGAGAGAGATTCAGCACTGCTGGTTTGGGACAGGGGTTGTGGGGAGAGCAGGCACTGCTGCAGTGAAACATTGAGCAATGCCTGTCCTTCCTTGTCCTTCCCCTCAGTCCTGAGGTATGTGTTTCTGGGAGTCTGAATATGCTAGGGATGGAGTCAGGAAAGAAGCGGTAGCTGTGGGTTTGTCTGAAATGAGAGAAAACCTCTTGTAAATGGTGACATTTAACTGAATGTCTTTCCTGTTGCATTTCCTTCTTCATGTAACTCAACATGCCAAAAGAAGGACCATTCTCCAGAGAAATTGTCTGTTCCCCAGAGCCCAATGCATTTGTGGAATAAACTGCTTTCAGATTAAGCAGCATACATCTATTTAAATAAGGACCAGTTTATAGCTATGGTATTGAAGTAGAAAAACAAGTAAGGAAGGCAGGTTTGCATATCCTTTTCCTATTATATGATACAAATCTATGACCATTTCTTACACTTTCTCCCCTCCTGCTAAGTCTATTTCCTAGAGTTTTGCTATGATGAAAGATGTGTGACTTTCTTGTCAAGTTTCAGATGTGAAATCTCCTCACTGTCAGTGCGTTACGTTTCTAATTGTAGAACATTTTCCCCTGCATAGGCCAGAAAATGAGAAATGCCTTAGCTCACTTCACAGAAATCAGTGGAGTTGAAACTTCTAGATTTATTCTAGGCCAAGGAGAAAAAATGTGCTCTTGTGTTTACAGATTTTCATTCCCTGTGCTCTTTATCTACTACTTCTGTCCATGTTCCATGTTTCATTCGTGTCACTTGCATCTGTATATTTCCTAGGTGAAGAGCTTATTCTATCTTGTTTTCTTGTCATTTGATTTAGTTTATTTTTCACCTCTTTCTCTGTTCTGTTCATTCTCCTTTGGCTGCTGTTTTATAACGATGTTGCTTGAATACGAAGAATGAAAGGACAGCAAGGGTTGGAGATGGGGAAGGCAGTGTTGATGAGGGAAGTGCTGTTATAAGAAGCTTTGTCCTTTGGCAAGGTTACTTGGTGAATTCTCTGTGCATAGATGAAGTTCTGTGGAGGCATGATCTTCTGCCAGGCTTAACTAGTGCCTTGAGGAAATTAAAATATATTAAAATAAACTTTAAAATCTACATATGTGAGCCATATTTTGTGTGAAGTTGTAAAGAGGTATCTTCCTGAACATTAAACCATGTCTTAAGTCTTCCTTTTAGTTTTGAAACATACAAGTTTCCCCTCTGTCAATGAGAACTGTCTCTTTCCGTCTAGTGAGAACTACAGATAACTGTGTTTTACACGATTTCTTAACTTTCCTGTTCTTACAAATGGTTGAACTTTTTCCATTTATGAAATACTAAGACATAGAAGGATAATAAACTTTATCAAGTTGTTCTTTTAATAGTCTACAGAGTTGTAAACAAAAAAGTAACGTTAAAAGGTAAGAGATAATGGATAGGCATAAACTGATTAGTAACAACATTCAAGGAAATTTATCTCGCTGATACTACTCTTGAAATGATTATTATTTGAGGACTTGATTTCTGTTACATTTATATAATCTATCCATGATATATGTGTCTAAGAGAAGAGGAGACTGAGGGGAGACCTCATCTCAACATCCTCACGAGGGGAAGTGGATAGGCAGACACTGATCTCTCTGTGCCCAGTGACAGGGCCCAAGGGAATGGCCTGGAGCTGTGTCAGGAGAGGTTTAGTTTGGATATCAGGGAAAAGTTCTTTGCCCAGAGAGTGGCTGGGCACTGGAACAGACTACCCAGGGCAGTGGTGACAGCGCCAGCTTGAGAGAGCTCAAGAAGCATTTGGACAACATTATCAGGTACATGGTGGGATTCTTGGGGCTGTCCTGTGCATTGTTTACTTTCTTATGTACAAGCTTTTTTATGAAGTTGGTATTATATATAGGAATGTAAACCATATGGGACTTTGATGATCCTTGTGGGTCCCTTCCAGCTCAGAATATTCTATGATTCTATTATAATGCAGTAAGTAGTAAATACATTCTATACAAAATATCCTGTAAGATGTCTTAATTTACTCGGTAAACTGGATGAAATACTTTCTGGATGAAAGTTTCAGTTAGTTTGTTTTGTTGTTTTTGGTTTTTTTAAATTCACAGTTGATCTTAATCTTATTGAAGAACAAATTTTACTTTTGGTAGTGCAATGTAGATGAAACCCTGACTCAGCGGAAGATGCTGGAAATTTTGTCAGCAGCAGTGGGGCCACAGTTTTGGTTTTGGTGCAGTTGGCAATGTGGGAGGTTAATGCTGAGAAGGAAGTTTTTTTTGTTGCTTTTGTTTGGTTTTTTTATGATTATACAAAACTTAAGAGAGTGCCTTAAAACTAAATATAAAGTTGTAATCAGGAGGTTGACAGATACCAAAAGCTTCACCTGTGTTCCATTAGAAAACTAGTGGGAAGCCAAGACAGTAATGTACAACAGATTAAGCAGTAAGAAGTGTAGTCAGCAGCTTGAGAAAGCAGTCTGTAGCACGGCGAAAACTACATTTATTTCATTTTCAGAGGCTGGCTGTTGATCTGTGGTATCCACCTTTAGCTGCATCTGCCCTGAGGACTAAAATTTTTACTATTAGAGCAGCCAAAAATCTATTTTAAAACGAATTTGTAATAAATTTGCAAATTAGAAAGATGGATTTGTTATTTGACAACAAATTCCTTTCCTGCCTCTTAGCTTTTGTGTCCAGGTGTCTTACCAGATTGCTTGGTATTCCCAAAACAGGGATGAGGGTAGAATAAAATCTGTCTCTCTTTGGATGAGGAGTTATAACTCTTGTGAATAATTATAGTATTATAGTTGTAAGTTGTAATTCTCCTGAATACAAGAGTTATCAGACATATGAAGGGAATAGAGTCATTAAGGTTGGAAAAGAGCTCCTAGATCAACAAGTCCAACCTTTAACTAATCATCACTAAACAACTGTCAAATAAACTATAGCACTCAGAGCCATCTCCAGTAATTTCTTGAACACTTTTAGGAACAGTCATTCCACTTCTTCCCTGGGCAGCCCATTCTAATGTTTATCAAGCCTTTCAGTGAAGAAATTGCTCAGCCTCTACACTGAGTACCTGGAGACAAAATAGGTTCTTTAATATTCTGTGCTGTGTCAGAAGACTTTTCCAATCACAGTTTGCTTTCCTATATATAAGATTTTTTTATAGATCGGTGTGAATTGGTTGCACATGCATGTGATATAAATAAAACCTAATTGGATGTTATAAGCCAAAGAAATAAATCAGAAAATTATTCTGTTGCATGTATTCTTGGTACAAGTGTCTTGGAGAGCTATAAATAGATACTGCTTATTACTTTCACTTGCATTTATTTTTGCTTTAAATGGCAAATGCAACTATTGTTAACAGACCTTAAAATTGCTTGGAGGGTATTTACTTAGATCATTTTGAGGAAAAGAATAAATGTCCATGTTAAAATATTTGTTAATTGTGTCTGACCATTGGGACAAGTAGATAAATTGTCAGTACAAATGAGTAAAGATTTTTTTTTTTATGTCTTCAAAAAAGAAATTTTGTAGAGGGTTTGTGAGCACTTTTCCAAATGCTTATACAGTGAGTTATTTTTTTAGTGAAAAAAGACATATCCAAGAGGGGAAAAAAAGAATAAAAATCATAGTAGCAGTTTCAAAAAATAACAAAGTAAAACAAACATAATAGAAAAATAAATACTGTCTTACAGACATGCTATTACCTTCTTTTGTTCCTTTCCAAAGACATCAAAATCAGCAAAAATACTGCTGTAGTTTCAGTAACATCTTCTTTAAAAGTAGGTCTTGCTGATTTTCTTTTATTTTTCCAGTAATGGAAGAGCTTTTGCTTTGTAAGGATTTTTGGAAACTTTGCTCACTGCCAGTAAATGTGGCAAAAATAGGATATATCAGTCCACTAAAGTATCTGGGTGTTCATGGAATATATACCTAATATACTGTAGGTGTCACTGACTCTTGTTCCCCTTCCTGCTCATGGGGGAAAATTGATACCTGTGTTTCAGAATCTTTCCCTTGATAAAATGAGGTGAATAATGGTGGGTAGAGCTGGCTGTCTGGCACCGTGGCTGTCTCTTTGATAAACCAAATACTCGTCACTTTTAGAGAAATATTGTTAAAACATAGTGTTCCCGATACTTCTTGCCTGCTACAGTGAGACACTTTGGAGGTTAGAGAGATGCCAAGTCAGAATTCAGAATATTGTGATTTAGTGAGATTCTGGTATTATATAATATTAAAGTTATTACATGAAAATGTTATTTTATATATATGTTATTATATTAAAAAGTTATTAATAAAAGTAGTAAACGGAGAGTGGTACAGTTGCTGAATTTTTTGCTAGAGAGTTTTAACTTTTGTTTGTATAAGCAGAGATTCACAGTGTTCCTTACAATCTATACTTATGTTTATTTTTAATCTTCCAAATGGTTGGAGCAATCAAAGTAGCCTTGCCATAGAAATTGCAGAATACCTCCAAACTACATGATGGGAAGGATTAATGAAAAAAGTCACTCTGCAAATTTAAGTTTCATTTGAGCCTAGGTAGAACTAAGTATATAAAGCTTCTCCTTCCAAGGAAAGAAGTTATTTATTCATTTTTTTATTACTGTGCAAGATACAGTTTCACGCATAGAGATCCAAAAAATGCAGAGACCAGAAAGAAAATTTCTTCAGACAGAGAATAGATTTCTAAATCCCTTCAGAAAATATTGTGAGATTTTATTGTCTGCAAAGAATGGAGCTTGGATTTTGTTAGAAACTTATAGTGAATGGAATGGAGTTTGTGTATTACAAATCTTAACTGCAGTTCTGAGAGTTATTACATAATGAAGGCAAAGAATGTTTTGGAGCATAGATAAACCAGTCACTTGAACACTTAAAATCCACTGAGTATTTTTTTTTTATATTGAAAATGAGAGGGTGCAAGTATTGACAGTTGTAGCAAAACTGGGCTCGTGCTTAGGCACGTGATTATAGCCTGTTCACTAGCTGGACATTCACATAATGTTAAAACACAAAGTGCTAAAAGAAGGATCACTGTTGTATCTCAAAACCACCACTTAAAACAACAAATAAAAGGAGTTGAATCTTTACTCTGCTTGCACTCCGTTCATTGAGAGGCATCTGAAAATAGAGGTATATGTAATTGCTTGATGTCTTAACTCTGTATACGCCATGAATTGCTGGCCCCCAGTTACGATAAAATACTGATAAGTCTAATAAAGTTGGTTTATCAGGTTTATTATTGGCATATCTTGGATTTCATTGGCCAACACTCCTCTAGCCGTACCTTGTCACATTCATTTGCTTTGTGCAAAGATTAACAGGTAATGAACTGCACCAGCTCTTGCGTGGTGTGAGGACACCATACATGAAGGAGGTAGTTGTCCACTTCTGCAGTGGAGGGAGTTCATGGTGGCTGTGTGGCACAAGACGTGCCAGACTGTCTCCTTTTGCAGTCGTCTTAACCAGTAGATCTTGTTCAAAACCAGAACAAGATCTCTAAACTGACAGAACTGTGTGATGTTCTTGCACAGGGTTTGCCTGAGTGTTGAATGACACATTGGTAGGGTTAAAACAGCAGGAATGCCAGGTTCATAAATTTGGGTGGATTTATGAACCTTTATATCACAGCTCTTGTCTGTGGGAATGTCCTTTTGAGCGTTTAATTCTTTCATTCACTAATCTAGGTCCTTTCATTTGCTATTTCATTCTATTGTATGTGTGTGTCTGTGAGTTTCAAAATGCTTTTCAATTCAAGCAGCTCTTGGGTGAGTGGAAATCTGATGTCACTTATTAGCGTTATTTGTAAGCTAGAAGTGATCTCCTAATTTGAGGAATTTCAATTATCATCATGTCTCCTATTGATTAGATTTTTTGTTATTTTAGGGCAACTGGCCATCTTTTCAAACCATAATATGACTGTTGAAACTCAGCCACTGAAAAAATGGCACTAACCTTTTTATTTTGTACAAGACATAGAAGGCACAGAGTTTTGAGGGTAAAAATGTAATCTGAAAGATATAACTTTAAAAATGAAAGAGTGAGGTTCATATGTATTGTAAATAAGAGGTATGGGGGGATTGTTGGATCAAGTGGTGGCCTTTCACCTCCAAGGCAACAGCTTAAATGAATCCTTAGGTCCTATGTTAATTGAGATAAATGGTTTTAGCTTTGTCCCTGGTGTAAAGTAGTCCATATTACAAAATTGCCATACATCTGTTTGTGCAAACTTGGCATAATTGGCATTCTCTTAGGACTGAGTTGTCATTGAGAGTGGACTATTTCTTATTGCTTAGGAAGGTGTTCCCTCTAGGTCAGAGTAAGTGTCGTTGTTGGGTTTGTGAAGGAAATCTTTTCCTCCCTCTGTTAATAATCCCTAGCTGACAGATTTGTCAGAAGTGTTTTAAGTGCTATAGCTGTTCTTTTAAATAAAGTAAAAAAACCTTTTGGTGTAAAGAAAGTACAAGACCGGACCTTATTTTCTTATATCTGGTAGGAATCCAGATGCTCAGAGATGTTAAAATTGCCTAACTTACCATTTGCTCATGACAGATAGCCTATGAACAAAAGTCTGACAGTATCAACAGTCATTTTATTTAATGATACAGTTACTCTGGAAATAATTGCTCTTTTCTTACACTTGAATAAATTTATAGGTTTCACAACTGATTTCAATAGGAATGGATTACCAAGCAGTAGCACTTCTCTTTGCACTGTATGTTGGTGAAAAACTAACAAACAATCTGAGAAGCTTTCCACACTTTATCAGAGAAGGCCAAACTTCAGACAAGTTAACACTTTGCTGTGTGTTGCAAACACAAGTGCAGTGCCTCCCACCACAACACCTCAGATTGCAAGAGGCACTAGAAAGATCAACAGAACTTTCCATTCTGAAGGACTTTAGGGGACTCTGTAATTTATATTTGCTTACGGGACTGCACATTGTGTTTCTGTCACCTTTATCAAAAAAGTCAAATGTTGCTTCACTGCCTGCATTCTATTTCTCAAACAAAACAAAACAAACCCAAAAACAAACAAACAAACAAACAAAATAGCCATTAATTACATTTCAAGCATCCTTGATATTAAGCAAGTTGATCGAAAAGCAACAAATAGAATCTGCTGTCATCTGTGAGGAACCCTCAAAGACAAATAAAGCCCAGCAAATCCTATGCAATGAAAAAATGCTGTTCTTAAACAGTGCTTCCTCCAGCACTCCTCATTATAGCAGAGTGCAAGTCTCCCAGGCACTCAGTAGCTGTAACCCATCTATGTACTTTGAACTCTGCTTTCATCCCTTCTTTTAAAACTTCCAAATTGTTCTATCACACCCCATAGAAGTTTAAGACCAGAATTGCCCAACTGTTGAAACCCTTCTTAAAAGTAAAATTAAGATAATCTGAGAGAATGTTACAGACAACAGAAAGGTGGATACAAGTTGAAATGCATTTTAGGTAGGATGCTGTTTTCCACCAAAACTCAAGACTGGATTTCTATCAAAATGAACCATGACCAATTCTTACTCTGGATAATACAGATAATGAAGAAAGGTTCACACCAAGAGTCATATCAAGACCTGCATTTAACACAGCATGGTCTCACTCAGCACTCTCTCTCCCCAGTGCCCATCTGTGCTGCTCAGCAGCTCTGCAGCTCCCAGGCTATTCCCCCACATCAGTATCAGGCTTTTGCTTTGAAGCTTGTTCAGTTGGTGAGTTATTCTCACTCAAAAAGCTCAGAGTGATTTTTCTAACTTTGATAAAAATTACTCCCTTAAGAGATTTTGTGCATCTGAGATGAGACCTTATTAGTAGGCACAGAGGTATGTAAAGCCTCACCCAGAGCCCACTCCATTAGTACTAATCAATATTAATTTAAAATTGCATAAAGGCAGCTTTTCAGGCAGAAATTATTTCATCCTTTCTCCCCCTGCCCTGCTCCCCAACACAAAACCCCACGGCTTTCATTATATTTGAGATACCAGGACACTGTGTCTCTGTTCAAAAGCAATTTACAGACTATCTTCATATCCAGAATGGCTTACCAAGTAGAAATAATATTACCCAGAACAGCTTGATAAACCTTACCTTTCTTACCTTGAAAGCATGTGAATACATCTAAGCATGAGGAATAAACTGCTTTTAAGAATCAACACACCAGGACTAGAAAAATGTAATTGCTGTAATGGTCAAGTGGGAACAACTGACGTGGCTCAGGGTGAGTTTCAACCACTTTTCCCCCCTGATTGCCTCAAGGAACTTCAGCTGCTGCTGCACCTACAAGATCAATGCTGCTAATTGTGAGGAAAATTATTCAGGACAGCACAGAGCCTCCTATTAATGATGCCTGCCAGTAGAAAGTCAGTTTATCAGTCATGCTAAAGGTTAACATCAATATCAAATGCAACAACCTCAAATGATTATATCACTGACTTTTTAGAGAAAATCACTATGGTGGTGCAATAAAATTCAGAATTGGCTGAACTTTAAAACCAGTTTGGTTCCCTACTCACCAGGTGTCCAGTTTATGTTTGTTGGTTAATATTATTTCATTTGACTGTAGCAAGGAAAAAAACATGCCTCTAGTGAGTCTTTAAAGTCTATCAGTATTTTTTAATAACACTGGGCAAGAGAACTGATCTAGGGACAGATATCAGCTCAAAATACAGGAAATGGTTTGCTGGAACACTCTGTTTTTTCTAATCAGAAAAACCTCAAAAAGCAAAGCACAAACAAGTGTTGGGTTAGAAAAAAACCCAAACCCAAACAACTGCCTACATTCACAGAAGTTAACCACAAAGACAGCACCTCAGGAAGCCAATAAGCCACAAACACTTAGAAGCTGGGAAGACTCTAAGTGCTTGTGCCATTTTTTTATTTTCCAAAATGCATTTTTTATCTACAATGAGACAAAAAACAAGAGTGTTTTTTAGTGTGACCCAAGCCACACCTTAATGATTTTTTAAAAATTAATCATGCATAGTAATAGCTGAGAAGTTTCATTAAGTTGAAATAATAACAATAATCTACAAAACACAACATCTATAGTAATAATCTATAAAATATCTTACATACAATGTATACCGGAAAGTGCATAAGACCAGCATTAATAACTTGCAAAACCAAAGTCATTTAGTATACTGGAAAACTTAAATAAACTTATTTTTGAATGCTGCATTTTCAGTTTCTTATACAGCTTTACAGAACATGCTCCGGTTGCCAGAGCAATAGCTTTACGCCCTTCCTTATTTAAAAACTACTTCTTAAAGGAACTCTCCACTTTTATATTGAGTCTCCTTAAAATAGAACTCATTTTTACAAACAACATTTTTACCTTTTCCTACAAGTAAAACAGAACACATATATCACAACAGCTTATTTAATAATTACAATTATACAAGTGCATGTATATAAACGTATTAAAACAAGTAACAAAACCAGTGTATTTTGAAGAGCACAGAAAGTTACCTCATGCTCTATTAGCCAAAACCTGATATGAAAAAGCTCAGAATCTGCTTCAACCCCTTGCAGCAAAGATACATGTGAAATACAGCTCTAGGGGGGCTGTCTCAGTACAGAACCTGCAGCTGAAATGGTAAAAAGGCAGGGGAAGGAGTAAGAGACAAATAGGCACATTTCTTAAATTTTTGACACCTGCTTAATCTCAGACTACAAATTTAGTGTGTTCTGACAAGATCACAAATCCTTCAGGATAAAAAGACAATTTAATGACGGGGGCTACTCAACCATGTGCACTTCCTGCCCCTCCCAAATAATAATGACACAACTTAGCACTCAGAGACAGACTGGCCATGAAAGCAGTTGTCCCCACATCTTTCTACATTTCAGTGGAGAGTCTTCTTGCTCCTGGTTGGGCTTTGATTTCTTGTTCCCTTTTTAAACCTTGATCATGCTCACCTGGCCTCCAGCTACAAAGCTAATGGAGTTGTTTACAGAATAGAAGCCAAACAGGGATATTCAATTAATTTTTTTTTCTGCAAACTAATCCCAGAGAAGATTAAAATAACCTGCATCAGCCTCTGAAAATAAATAATATACTGGCTCAAGTAGTGGGATCTAGCCCTAAGCATATGAAAATGAAGTATCAGAAGAACAAAAACTGCACAGGTTGCCATCAGAGCCCACAGTTTGACTGCCATGTCTGTGTCCATTCACTGTACCCTACTGACTGCCAGCTACTGTGAAACTACTACAGAAGCACGGTCACACCACAGGAGAGTAAGATCCAATTACATTTATACAATAAACTAAATTTAAAAGTAGAATGAAAGGGGAAAAAAGCTTTTAGGACAAGTAGATACAACAATTTCTGGATCAACGATTCACTTTCCTTTCCTTCTGTGTGTCTAAGTGCAATGTCTTCATTAGCAAATCCTCTGTGTAAGGTTAATCCCTTTCAGCTACTTAAGGCTTAGAACAGCTCACATTTCCCATTCCTGCCAGTAAGTTCCCCACACGATGCAGCCAAAGACTAAATGAGATGCCTGTTTTATTAAAACTGCACACCTAAGGAATTTTGCCACAAATTTCTATCCATCTCCTATCTTAAGAAATCACAGTAATTAACCAGTTTATGATTATTAACCACATTACGATAAAACAGTTCATTCCATGTTTTGGAGGGGATTTTGATAATTGGAGACAAGTGTTTTGTTTTCCTTTTTCTTCCCACTCCTTTCTCCTCCCCTCCTGTTCATCCAGACACCTGTTATTGAAATAAAAAGTGCACACTTTGAAACAAATATTAAATTTGACCCAATATGTAGCCCATACTTTACTGATTTAAGACATCTATTCTAACCTCTTGTACAGAATTCTGCTATGGACACATATGAGGCAGTTTCTCTGATTCCTTTACAACTGTATGTTTCCATATTTTATAAACACTAACTAAATATTACTATGTGAAGTAATTTTCAAAATCTTCACATAAAGAGACATCTGACAAGCTAGAAATGTTTTGCAAGTATTTTTTCCAAATATTTTTTTTTTAATATACAAAACAAATGAGATTTGTGTTCTACTTTCAAACAGGAACATAAGCAAATCTGCACTAGAAAAATGCTGTAATCTTCCCTTACTTTTGGAAAATTGTTCCCTCACTAGCTCAGAGATGTATATAAATATATGCAATTTGACAGCATTCCATTCTGAAGTTGCTTCTCTTCCTGGAAACACAAGACAACAAGCAGAACTCAGTGCATACCCTTTGTCTTCCTGGAAGTTTTTCCCCAACTCCTGTACTCATAAATATATTTTGCAATCCTTTTCTCATCTAAATCTAAAGATTTTGGGAAAACATGTCTTCCAAGTATGCAAAGATAACACTTAGCACACTGACACCACTGGAACACTGCCTTGGATAACATCACACAGAATATTGGTCAAAATGTGGATGCAGCTTCCTTCACTGCCTCGCAACACGTCCCATCCCACTTGGGGTTAAAAAAGGAGGCATTGAGTAAAAGCTGTGTATTTGACCCTTCACTCCTCCAGATCATCTGACAGCTAAGAGAGTGATGTACAAGACTCTGTAGCTCCAAAGGTTCAGCCCAGAAGATACTAGAGCAAGAGCAGGAAAACAACAAAAACACTTCAGCCAAGAGCAGTATGATGAAAATTGCTTTTCCCTTGGAGGAAGAATCACAGAATCATTTGGGTTGAAAAATACTTTTTAGATCATTGACTCCAATAACAAATCTAACACTGTCAAGTCAGCCATCACACCACATCCCTAAATGTCACATCTACACATGATAGATTAATGGAATGGTTTGGATTTGAAGGAACCTTAAACACCATTGTGCTCCAACCTTCTTGCCATGGACAGGGACACCTTCCACTAGTCCAGGTTGCTTAGAGCCCCATCCAGCGTGGCCCTGAACACTTCCAGGGATGGGGCACCCACAGCTTCTCTGGGCAACCTGTGCCAGTGCCTCACTACCCCCATAATAACAGAAAAGAGGATGAATCACAATTCCTACAGAACCTCCAAGGAAAATGGGGAAGGAAAGCCACATACTTTCTTTCCCTGAAGTTCAACCTAGTCCTTAGTAGACAATAATGTATTCTACATTAATTCCTCTCTTGTCTGCATGCCCATCTTTCATGAAGTTCAAGACCATCGATGAAGGCTATCTGTTCAGTGGCATAGCAGCAGGACAGTGACATTGGTCACACACTATTGTAAGCCATCTGTGCACACAGGATATCAAGTCAGGAAGACACCTTGGTAAGCTGACAGTGCTGTTTATTATGTGGGATTTTCATCAGTGGATCTCAAAATACTTCACAAAGGAGTTGTGACCACATCTGCATTTTAAAAATAGAAAACTTGAGGTGAGTGAAATATCTGCCAGGTATCATAATGATGGTAGAGTCTGGAGTTGAACTCATATCTCATGTTTTCAGGAGCACATGTGGGTGCTGGAGTGGTATCTGTACCCTGACATAATGAATGTGGCTTGGAAAGAATTTATGAGCATAGAATCCAAGCAAATAAATGTGTTGTCATCCACAGGGAGAACAAATGGGTGACAGAAATAGAGAACACTGTTTTGTAGCTCCCGCTGTGTTTAGCTGTCCTAATATATGATATCCTGTCTCAAAGTGACAGAATTTCTTGTTTCTTTGATACATAGGATAGCAAATCTGTGTGTATGGTGCTATGCAACAAACATCAACATTTGGTGCTATTCTACTTCCACACTCTTTCTGTCAGGAAGTGTCCAGCTTACTTGAACACCAGTAAGATTAATGAAAATAGTTTCTAATGCCAGTTTAAGTCTGAAAATACTTCCAGGGGAGAACTTTAAAGGAAAATGATATATGTGATGGTCAAGGAAGTTACACTTTTTATAACAGCAGAAGAGTGAAGATCCAGTTCATGTTGCTCAGTAAATACATCTTGCTTTGTTTTTTTGTTAGGAAGAGAATCACGTGTTCAGTTTTGGAGCAAAATTTTACTTGTTCTGTTGCATTTTAATGCAGCCTTTGAAAATCATCAGTTATCACTTTTGCTTTGAAAGGGCACATTCTGCATTCTGTGATAATACCTCTTGCTTTAGGGAGCAGCAGCAGGAAAAAGCAAACAGTAATGGTAGATACGTGTGAATTTAGTCCGGATAGAAATGTTCTTGTTAAGATACTGTTAAACAGAAAATTTGACACTAAAACAAGCAAGAAAATTATGATTTGGGCTCTCAGATCTGAAGAGAGGGAAGTTACACAGTTACCAATACAAATGGACTTCAGGAAGTTTGTAATGTTGTTAAGGAAGAAAATGGGTTGCAATAAAAAAAAAAAAATCAAATAATATGTAACAGGGATACACAACATAGAAGATCAGTGCTGTGGCTTAGCAGAGCGTTTTTAGGAATGACAAGCCATTCTATCAGCTTTGCAAGAGAACAGAGTGAAGCTGAAACTTCAGTGGAATGGAGATTTTGTGCCAGCTTCCTGCAGGTGGGGGCAGGGGACATTTAGCTTTTTAGCATGCATAGTTCTAGGTCTCATGATTTAAAACCATGTCAGCAAAGCAGAGACAACTCAAAGGTGATGACAACAGATTAGTGAGAGCTTGGAAGAAGTTTTATGATCAGCTGAAAGGGAATATGCTAGAGGAGATAAAAAAAGAATCAGGAGGACTGTTGCTTTTTTGAAGAGTTTTTACTAATTTTTTAATACATTTCATCCTTTTTTCAGTCAAAAAAATTTAGATGAGGGATAAAATTTTAGAAGTGACTGTATCTTGACAAAAATAATGATGTAATGTTGGAAGTAATTTAATTATATCTTGAAATTTAAAATTGGAGGTAACACGGTAAGGAAATGCATGGTTAAATGTTAAAATGTGGAACTGTAGTGATTGCAAATCTTTGAGAAGAGTAACAGAACGTGGCCCAGCTGGATGTGATACACTGGCATTATGTGCATGATGTTAGCCAGGAACCCTCTTTCTGGTACCATAATGGGAAGTACCTGCCATTTAAGTGATTTTAAAGTCAACTGAATAAAGCTAGAGATGGCTGTGCACATGATGGATCAAGGTGATTAAAATTAAAAGAAAACATGCTGATTTCATTCTCAGTTGGTTACATGCACACAAATCCACTGTATCTTGCAACATTATTTTAGAGCCGATGTTTTAGGCATTTAATACTGAGAACAAAGTTGTGTTGTACTGTAAGGATTGCTATACTTTGATTTGTTATAAAATTGATATATTTGGAGGAAGGAGATGATGAAAAGGCCATGAAGAAACGGGAGGAGATTTGCAAAGCATTGTTTAGGCTTGGCCTGATTATTTTGAGAGACATTATTCTATTGTACAATGTTTTGTATTTTTACTTTATGATAGTATTATAAAGTCTACATGTTGTACTTGTTTCAATTAATTGTTACACCATTTTTCTCTGTGTTAGGTAACTGGAGGGATGATTTTTTTAAAAATCATTTATTTGTGTAATATAAGAGATGGCTTGTAATGAGCACAGATGTAATGACACAATTTGAGAAATGATAGTGCAAAGTGACACTTTAAAGCTGTGAGATGAAAATACTTAGGTGATGCCCTTTCAATTAAGACTATTTTTTCCCAATAGAATTGAAATTTAATTAAACAATTTTCTTTATTCCACATGCATTAAAAATTAATAAAATTTTAAAAAATGTTCAGAACACACATTCAGGCATGGAAAGATGGAGGGGGCTGCCTGATTAATCTGTGGTAAAAATAAAAAAGTCTTTCATTATTCATCACTTAATGACAGTTAGGAGCAAGCTGCAGTGTTTCGATAAATGAGAGATGTAAAATGCTGGTGTGAAGCAGTTGTCTTTCTCTCAAAGTAGAACATAAGACTCAACCAAGCTCCTCAATGAAAATGCTAATTCCACATGATTAATCCTTCCTTCTTTTCTGTCAACATGAATATTAAGTAACTTCCTTTCCAGGGTCATTGGGATGTTGTAACTGTTTCACTTCAGGTTCCCCTACCCTGAAACATAAAGCCTGACCTCAGGGCCTAAAATGACCCGTATTGTTTGTTTCTGCCTCTTTGAACTATTGCTCTTATTTCTCTCATTCCGGAGGAGGGAGGCAAGTGGAGAAAGAAGCAGTCAGTGGCAATTACTGATACACCAGGAATAGGTTTTTGTCAACTACTTTTTAAGTGCCAAATAGGCGTGACTTGGGAATGGTTCCCTACTGCCAGCATCAGCCTGCTCTCACCTTCCTTTACGTAAATCATTAGCCTTAGGCTGGTTTTCTCTGTATTTTTACAAGAGTGTCTATGACTATTTCATTTGCCATATCTGTATAATTTACAGTGCCTACTTATTCTTGAAAACTTGTCTTTATAGACCTGATGCTCCAAAACATTGTATTGCCCAGTGTGATGCAACCATACTTCTACACAGATGTTCTCCCTCCATGCCATTTCACTTTATGTATACAATAATATAGGCTTAAAGGTAGCAGATCCAATATTATAGTTGCCATATGCACAGAGGCATATCAGTCACTTTGATTTAAAAGTCAAATTTAATTTTTGTGGGGTTTGTGTTATTTTACCCAAGACTTGTAATTGAAAGACCTGGTGATGTTTGGATGACAGATTTTTGCCTTTTCATAGGAAACAAGGCTAATAAAACATCAAAAATAGATCAAATGGAGGCTTTCAAGGTAGTACGTGTTCTGCTTAGCTTGTATAAGGAAAAGAAACAAGCCCTGGTTTCACAACTAATTCTTTGATGTAGTTCTTCATGGTGCACTCAGTAAATCCATAGCATAAAGATATTATTAAATCAATATAGGGATGGCTATTATAAAAACTGATTTAAAAGATGGCTGTGCCCTGTGGATGCATTCCAGATAATAACTTGACCCTCTCTTTCCTTTATACTGTCCCTCAGTGACCTCTGCCACCTGCATACACTTTTGTTGCAGTCCTCTCAGCTCCTAATCGTGCATTAGCACCACCTGTTTCTTTGGTGTGGAGGAGGCAGCAGATGTGTCAATGATGCTTTGTAGGTTCTTTGACTCCTGTTAATGGTTAGACACAGTGGCCCTTTTCTTTTTTGTGAATATCTGCAATATCTTCAGATTGTGCTGGCTTAGTGTGTAGTGGTGTCTGTTCTGGAGAGTGGAAGACTCTCACAATATGGTCATAGATCACCAGTGCCTGGGGTTTTTCCTGTTTATGGTAAGCCACGATGTGTGTAAAAGTGTGATAACTTCCACTCAGAGGAATGTGAGTGGAATATGATTTACTGGAAAATTGAAACAAGCATACACACTTGAGTTCTGAAAATAAGTGTCAGTTTGCATTGTTTAAGTAATATGAAAGAAAATAACCATTTCTGCTTGTGCTTCACTGATTGTAGAGTGAATTAGGTCTCTTGAGACAGGCAACATAAAATTAGGTTCTTCTGCAGATATGGGTATTAAGTGTAGATCTATGAACTAACTGACTCAATAATTACATTAGCATGCAAAAATTACTGTTAGTATTTTAGTATTTTGTAAGCATTCTCACAGTGTTATGTATTCTCCCTTCTGCTAGGTTTCTGTTTACTACTGTAGTGCTTGAAAAATGTCTTTCAAGGAAATTATGCTCCTATCCATGAGTTTGTAAAAGCACAGTGTGTATGATAGCATGATATGGAGTGTTTTGTTTGGGAGCTGCTAAGGAGTGCTGCTGGTCAGTAAGAGGAGGTTGCAGACATCTTCTTCAGAGTTTCAATTTTAGGTCAGCATAAATTGAATTTATAGATTTGTGAATTTATTTCAGTCTCTGCTTAGGCTATTTACATTCTATCACAAGACAGCTTTGGAAGCCTGCTGTGCTTCTTGTATTATTTTCTCCATTCCTAATGTGGTATTACCTGGGAAAATCAGAATGTCTTGCTTTATGCTAGCAATTGGAAGTTGCAATGGGAGGGCCAGAGCTCTCCTGTTTGCTCTTTGTAACATGCATAGGGAGGCTCTAATGTGTTAATTAAGTTTACTGGAACTGCTTTGAGGCAATTTTTTTTTTTTGTGATTACTTGGCAGAAAAGAATCATAGAATGTTTTGGGTTGGAAGAAGAATTATAGAATGGTTTGGGTGGGAAGGGACATCATTAAAGGTCATCCAGTTCCAGTGTCCCTGCCATTGACCTGGATACCTTCCACCAGACTGTGTTTCTCAGAACTCCATCCAACCTGGCTTTGAGCACTTCCATGGATGGGGCATCCACAATTCCTCCAGACCACAAGGTCTATAAGAAAGAAAGTATTCCATAGATAAGCTCAGAGAGAGCTTTTGTGTGGCCACCTGCTTTAGAGAGAATTTGCATTTGGCTTTGGATTTTCAAATGTTCATTTATTTCTTGTATTGCAGTATTTTTGCAAGGGGAAGAGGGCTCTACTTAATGTTTTAAGCTACAATTGGTTTTGGTTTATGAACAAAGCTGTATGTATGTCTGTATTACACGCACATATATCTTTATGTTTGTGTGTAAATTCTGTGATATGTTCTGTGAAGTTTTCTCAAGTTGTAGGTCTTCCATTGTATGGAGAGTTCCATTTGCCATTCTTGTTCGTCTGTTTCCCAAATGTGATTTGCTTTATGGGTGAAACTCCCTTACACTTACTTTAATTTCAAAACCTGAATATCATTACACAGACACTACACTGTAGTTTTGCTCATGTGATGAGTAAAATTGTAATAATGCCCTTATTGAAGCTACTGACTCAGAGTAGTGCTCTTGCATTCCTTTTCATAAGTAAAAACTAATTCTATTTTTGCTTTACGTATTCCTTGCATAGTTCCCACTGCTCCTAAACTTTCATTTCAAATCCAGTTTATAAAACTGAGAGAGATTCAATGTATTTAACAATTTTACTTTTTCTAATTATTGTCTCCCTCTGCCAGATTTCCATGGGCTGGTTTTAGATTGACACTAGAAATGGTCACAAATGGTGTGATTTTTCCTGACCATCATTTAGCACTGATTCTGTGTTCATGGCTGAGGAGTGGCAGATGAAACAGAAGAAGCAAGGGCCTAAATATTTTAGTGTAATGAAATAATATGTGTAGTAGATGAGACACAGAATTTGGGAAATGGGGATTATTATGTGTAATTCTACTATATACAGTGTATGACAGCCTGTTAGCTGGGAACACAAAAGGCAAATTTGCTTGATTGTCCATGCTATCATGTAGGCGAATCATTGGTTGACATCTGTAAAGAAAGGGTTACAATAGATAGCAATAAACTGATTTAAAGAAAGGCATCAACTGGTTTGCCACAGGGATCTTTTTATTTGGATTGTGTCTTGTTTAACATCTTCGTTAATAATCTGAACGAGTGGGTAAACTGCATGCTAATTAAATTCACAGATGATACTAAGCGGGGAGGTGTTGCAAACATAGGGTGGCCAGATTTTCTAAGTGAAAATCTGGACCACCTGTCATGGCAGGCAGAGAGAGGAAGGTTTTTAGCAGGGATGAGGGAGGGGGTGTGCACAGAAGGACTTGACAGCTTGTGGGAGGGGAAGAAAGACTGCCCACTCCACCCCCTCCTTAACCAAGCACACCCTCTCTTTCCTTCTTCAGCATCCTCTGGCTTGGATCCATTGTATTTACAGTTTGCTATCCCTAGGTTGTAAAAAATTTACTAGGTACTTATTAGCTGATAAGTGAAACCTCTTATTCAGGTGTAGATGTGAAAGATTGAGAGGAGGGGAGGAAACAGTAGTGAGCTCCAGGCAAATCATCCTGGTAAGCTCATTTATCAGCTACTGAAAATTTGGGTGGTGCAAGTATTTTGTTTTATTTTTTAAAGTGAGGACTTCAGGCTGACCCTTCTACGTTCGTCTGATTTATATTGTGAAGCAACAAATTTTATATATAATCTGTAATAGCAAAAGGGCATTACTCCTCCCTCTGGATCTGAGGAGTGTTAATAGCTGATCTTGTGTAAGTGGTTGTGGGCCAAGAAGAATGTAGCTCATGATGCAAGGGACTGAGTGCCAAGTGACAGTTTTCCTTCCTCCTTTTGTTGTTGCTTATGTGTGATACAAGCTACTCTTGTTCCTCCTCCACTGGCCCAGCTTGTTCATTCTTGTGCTTCTCTTGCTATTTATTGTGTGCTTGTTGTGTTTCTATAATTTCTCTTCGCTTAACACTGCTTGGGGAACACAAGTGGCACATTGAATGTTTTCCTTTCTGTCATCCCAGGATTCTGAATAATAACAGACTTGAAAAAACTTCCTAACTTTGGTAGACCCTGATTATGTGAAACCTGAGTTATGAAATCCACTTTTTGCTGAACATACCATCAGCTTTTTGGAGATGTCCTAGCACTGATCAAGGGGAAAGGTCAACACTGTGTTCTTAGTGGGGCATCCAGTTTTAAAGCAGGGTCACTACCCTTTCTGCATTTTGATTAGGGCTCAGAATTTTACCTATCCTTGTCTGAGAAGGTTAGCTTCATCCTTTTACTCCTCCTATTTATGATGTATTTGATAACCTGTGGCCTATACTGTCCTGGGGACAGTTTTGGGGAAAAAGATTTTTGTAGTCAGAAAGTTTGGCTTTGTTTGCATGTGTAGTTGTAGCATTGTAAAAGTGAATTTACTTGAGAGAGGATTTGATGTTTCGGCAGAACAATGTGCTTTCTAATTTTCTCAGCATCCTGAACTTTACTTGGAATTTTGTTTGGACAGCCCCCGTGTTCTCTGCATATTCAATGGCAGCAGTGCCGAAACTCATGCAGTCCAATATTGTGTGTAGATGTTTGTTATGTATTTAGCTGTAATGCAGTTTGGGGTTTGTTACCTCAGACAATAGATGGTTCAAAGTGTAATGGCCATGTGACTAATGAGGAGCATGTCATGCTGCCTTCCTGAAGCGTTCCACTCTTGGCTTTTGTTTCCCAGGCATCTTTCCCTGGCAGTGTTATGCAAATTAACCAATTAATGACAGACAAAATGGCCTTCCTGCATCGCCATGCTTGTAATAAGAAGGGCAATGCTGTAAGTCACGTACCTATTCAGAGAGCTCTGTAGGCCACTGCCAGGGCATGATTAGCCTGACTGGGGAAGACAATTGCAGAGGCATCTGCTCGGTTAATTTTGAGAGAAAATTTACCAGATGGAGGCTGAAGATTTAAGTGATTAGAAGGTAGTAGATTGGAATACAAATTGGATTAAAAGAAATTAGATTGATATAAATCGAATTGAGTCACAACAGTTTGTGTTGTTTGTACCAAGGGGCAATGGATTATGGGAGAAGCAGATGCTCCAATGAGATAGGAATTAATGTGGCTTTGACGGTCCATCTGGGAAGGCCTGAATATCGAGTACATCCGTAATCTCTCTCTCCATTTATCAATGCCATAATGTTAATTAGTACTTCATTCATTAAGTTACTTACAGAGGAAAAAATCTCACCCCTAGCCCCTCTTTGCTTGAGGATTTGTTACTGTGCCAAGAAATGGAAATCTCTCTTTAGCTGAGCTAGTTACAGTTGACTGTTACACTAGACCTGTGTCATTTTCCTCAAGCTTGCTGCTGCTTTTGGCCTAAATGAAGTTTATTTGGCTTTGTTTGCAATAAACTGGTCTTCATAAATCCAGCAGCATAGTTTTTGAAGTCCTGCCTTGATCCCTACAGCTAGCTACCACTAACAAGCCTCCTTCTGACATATTTAATAGGGTACAACATGTTTTATTTTTTTTTATGTAGTTGCATATCATTGTGGCTAATGACCAACTTTAGCTATGACATTAATAGTGGGAGAAAGCTAAGAAAGTCTGTGTGTGTCCACCTCTAAGATCTTGGTTAGAGAAACATGTGAAGAAGAGAAGTGCTGTACCTGAAACACCTTATGTGGGGTATGTCCTCAGGTATGCAAAACTGGCTGATGACAGAACTGTTGGATTTTAAGCACCTTTCTCTTACTCTAGAAGATAAATATTTGGGGTTTTTTAAAGTCTGAAATGTGACCCAAAATCATAACTTGAGTTTTTTCACTGGATGGGAAAAAACACAAAAGGAAAAAAATACCTGCAAAATGATTAACAAATACACCAGTATTGTGAAGGAAAGGAGTTAAATTCTTTTTCTAGCCACAGTCTTCTGGAAATGAACATGAGATAACGCAAGGATGCTTAGCAAAAGTGAAGAGGACTTTTCACTCTTTCCTTCTCCAGGTGCACACAGAGGTGTGATGCAGTAGGACTCTGTTACGATATCCACACAGAGTGCAGACACTGGCAAATGCTGATCTCCATGTGAGCACCATTGCAGTGTCAGCCTTAAACATTTCCTTGTATTTTCCCATAAATATTTGATTTGTTTTCCTTCATGGCAAAGAAGCTTTGATTCTACTTGTCTTAGAAAGCTGACTGTAGCTGCAATACTTTAGTTATTAATCAGAGAAATATTAGATACAAAAACATGTTACTGCTCTGTTTCTGGAACCTAAAGTGACAAAGGCATCTACAAGAATGTCTCACATTATGTGTTCTGGAGGAAATAGATTCACTACGAAGTAGTTTTGCAGAAGAAAAGGTTCTTTTATCATGTTTGAGGGTTTTTTTATCTGTTGAAGAGAAGTCATTACAACAGAGGATCCTGTCTCCTGAAAAATTTATGGTTTGTACCTCTAAGCATAGAGTGCAGTAGGCATGGGCTGGCAAGAGGTTGGAGTGGAGCAGAGCTGGGACAGCTGAATCAAGATGATCAAAGGGATATTCTGTGCCATATGTCATCATATGCTCAGCAATAAAAACTCATGGAAAGGAAGATAAAGGAGGGACACTGATGGTTATGGCATTTGTGTTCTCAAGCAACAGTCCTGCATGCTGAGGCCCTGCTTGCCAGGAAGTGCCTGGACATCTGTTTCCTGATGAGAAGTAGTGAATAAATTCCTCTTTTTTTGCTTTGCCTGTATCCACAGCTTTTTCCTTCCCTTTTAGCTGCTGTTACCTCCATCCACAACTCTCTGTCCTACTTTCTCCCCATCCCATGGGAGAGGGTGGTGAGTGAGCAGCTGGATTTGGCTGTCATTTGGGGCCAACCTACCACTGTTTAAAGAAGAAATTTTATTTCCTAAGTTTGTCTAAACAGCATTTGTTACATTTACTGAATATAGTGATTTAGAAGCCTAAGATTACAGCTGAAAAGGTGGAATCTACTTCCTCTATATTTTCTATTTACTTCCTCTACTGCTATTTTCACAAATTTACTTGCTTACAGTAAACACTTTGTGAACTGCCTGGGAGTTTTTGTTTGTTTCACCTACTGTGCTGCCAGACACTCTTGTTTCTGTGCTTCTGCATAGTGCTGTTTGATCTAGAAAAAACATGGAGTAAATAAATTATATGCTGGAAAGAAGCTCTTAGAAGGTCACAGCAGTCCCCTTGCCATTCCACAGCTCTTAGAGATGGTTTATCAGTAATCCATGCTCCAGTAGTAGAATCAACAGAGATCTCTATAAAAACAGGATAGCAGAGATTTCTGAATCAGTGTCTGCAACTTTACTGTTTCAAAAAATCTCTCTCTTTTTAATGTAGAAAGGGTAAAATAATTCTGCAGAAAGATCCTGTGAAAAGCGTATTCCTTGAAAGGCAAGATCCTTTCAATACTAACAGCAAGGGTGAAGAAAACACCTGTGCCTTCAGCCTAAAGTACTAGGAAGGGCTTCCTTAATTTGTGCCAGCTTTGGGTGTAAATGTGTGGAACAGCAAAAGGTGAGAGAAAAATCACTGAGGGCTGCTTCAAAAAAAAAAAAAAAAAGAACTGTAAGTTGGCACAGATACTGGAGTGTTTGTGTTCTGTCACCAGGCCCAAGAACATTAAATCCCATTTTGGCTGCAGAAGTTGCAGAATTGTGTTTTGTTATCTAATGGGACAGATAACCGGATGGCTTCTGAACAGGAGAATGAAAAAAAAAGAAGATTCACCTTGTAAATGGAGTTTTGGATTTAAAAAAAGTAATTTTATTAGCTACAAGTATAATAGTAACAAGGTAGAAAAATGACATTAAAATACACAGGATGAGGTAGGTAAGGCATTGTGAAACATGTATGGAGAGCAAGAAAAAAGGAAAGGGACAAGGAAAAAGAAAAGGTGGTGTTTTTTGGGTTTTGTTTTTCTGGGGGGAGGGAGGGAGGGACACACACGGGAAAGGATGTTGGGGCAGAGGAGCTCCAAATAATCTCTTAACAGAAGATGCTCTCTCACATTACATATATTCATATATATATATAAAAGTATAGAAAATTGTGCTATAAATACATCAGGAGAAACTAGGGTTAGGACACTTAGATATTTGTGCACAAATTTGAATTACCTGTTGTTTCTCATTATTAGTGGTGAGAACTCCCTTATAGATACAAAGAAAGTCAGTCATATGACCTCGGATATCAGTGTGACAACCATTGAAAAACTTGTGACATTTTGGTGATCAAACAAAAAAAATGTGCAGTATTTGCAGTAAAATATTTACTTTCTAAACATGGGAAAACCAACCAACCAAAAAACCCAAACACCAAACTTATAAATAAATTAAACAACAAATGCATGCTGTAAAGCAGCAATATAAAAATGTGATCTTTTGTGCTTGGGATAGATGAGGTGTTTATAAACCTGACCTATATAGGCAGAAATAGCATGTGACTGAATTTTCTATAGAAGTTGTGAATTTTCAAGCTTTGGGGGGCTTGAAGTTTTTAAAATGACAGCTAGCAAAAGGTGAAATGAAGAGGCAATTACAAACATACCCCTAAGACTTGGAGTGCCTGTACTTGTTCACCTGTTTCTTTTTTGTTGACACAGGTAGCAGAGATACAGCTGTGAGGAAGTTCATAGTAATTCCAACAGTCTTCCATTTTGAGCATGTGAAGGTTTATTTACTCAAGGTGGGGTTAGAAAAAGTAGGATTAGAAGGTTTCTTCACAGAGCTTGATCTATATTTTCATCCAAGGATGAAAAAATTTTTACAGACTAGTTGAAGCTTCTAAAGAGAGTCTTTGGCAAATCACAGAGATGTAATATGTAGATTTCTAAACCAAGATATTACAATAGGTTTTTGATATTTGCCATACTGCTTTAAATTTTATTGAGCTCTTTGTTGTAAAATTAATATTCATTGAGCGATAGTTACTTAGAAAAGGTTACTTAAGGATGTTTGGCCAAGTTTTAAGTAAAATATTGCTATTGTGTACTTATAATTCCCTAGACATTCAGAACTGGTGTGGTTCAGGGAGTCTTTGTAACCAGTGTCAGCAGTGCACATAGTGGCTGCAGGATAAAATTCAGAACATCAAAGTTAAAATGCCTGCTGTGCTTATAATAGGAATCCCTCCCTTCCTTCAAAATATTATTTTAAGACTGCTTCAGATGGGTGAATTTATTTACAAATCTAGTCTGATTTCACAGATTGTAGCAATTTTATTCTGATCTGAGAACTGTTTGACTCATGGTTCTTGAAGGGATCTGGACCAGGTTGTCATTTGAGAGCGTTTTTATAGCTGTTGTTTTAGCTTAACACTGTTAAAATTGATGTGTTTTTCTAATTGCTCATTTTTACAGCTTTTAAATATATCTTTTAATGTTGCCTTGGTCATTATCATCTATCAGTAGAAGGTTTTAGACTTTGGAGAGCCTATGCTTATCAACCCTTCTATGCAAAAGCAAAGTTTACTTGGTCCTAATTAGCCATTGGTTTCTCCAGTGGTACCAGGGAAGCTGCAAAGCTTCCCTTTGCCTGGCTGATAAGGAGCCACTGCCAGTTCCCCAGTGTTATGATAGCATGCCCCTTGTATAATAAACTACTGTGCTGTCTGTAAGCAATGTCTTCTTTTTTACCTTCCATCCTTGACCTGAAAGAGAGCTGAAAGGTGTTTGTCAGAGTCAGACATACACTTGTGCTTGGCTTTGTTAAATTCCAGAACCATTTGGAAAGGCTCCCAAGGGGAAGAGCTGTTGTGCTTGAGTTTTTCTGGATAAAAAGAGAATTTTTTTTTTGTCTTTGATGCTTTTGTTATATGCTGTGTACATATCATAGAATAATTTGGATCAGAAGGGACCTCTGGAGGTCACCTGGCACTTACAGGTGTGCATGTGTTTACATTGTGTAAATTTAGATGTGGTATGTATCCACACACAGCATATAAATACAGAGACATATATACACACATATACACATAAATGTTTTCCTATTTGCTTTTCATAGCTGGAAGTGTTCCTCTTCTCTCCCTATCTTCCTTGTTTCTTAAAGTAATTTTTATAATCTCATTATTTAGAGTTGGTGCACATTAATGAAACCCACATTTGAATTGGAGCAGCTATTCTAGTTTCAAAACCCAGAGCTTTTTTGAGAAAGAACCTACAACTGAGGGTGATTTGGTTTTGCTGGGTTTTGTGTGGGTTTTTTGTGTGTATGTGTGTGGGTGTTGGTGTGTTATTAAGCAAATAATTGTCTGTTATCTTCTTTCAGGGAGAATAGCTCTTATAGATATTTTATTTCTTGACTTGAACTCTAAACCATACTGCTTTGCAATAAACAAATCGATGTAACTTTCTCATTGAAGCAGTGACTTGTATTTATAACATCACTTTTCACCTGGGGAAAAAAGATTAATCATTTGCCTGTGAATCTATATTCCAGTTTTCAGGGCTATTATGCTCACTCCTGCTCTCTTGACTGCATCCCTAACACGCTGTTCCATCCCAGGCAGTGCGCTGGAAATAAATTTTGAGGTGTGGTAAGACTCCGCAAAAAAAGTGAAATGTGATGTTTGAATGCTGGTATGTGAGGAGAAACCCTCTGAAGAAAAGTGAATTAGAGTAAAATTGCATTAAGCCTTTATGTCAATTTTGGAATGCTTTCCCTGAAATAATTTTATACAAGGAATAAGGTGTTTATACTGTGGCACTGGATTATTATCCACATAAAAAAAAAAGAATTTTATTTGCTGTGTTTCTTTAACAGTAAAATTGATTACACCTTGTTTAGCAAAGTCACAGTTTCGTACAAGAGAAACTTAATGAAATCAACCTTCCAATAAGATTTGGTCAATGTTTTTAATGACAGTTATTGATCTCTCTTGTCAGCATTTCCTGCTCTTCCTTCTTGGCAGACACACTCTATAGGAAAGGTGACTTATCTGCAGACACATGTCCTGGGGAAGTTAGGATATATTGCTTAATGGATTAATTTTGCTTGAGGAAAAGCTTTCAGAGGACCTTGTCATAGCTGACAGCGCTTTGAACGAAAATCTTACTTTGGAAACAGTTGTATCACTGGAGACTTTTTCCATCTTCCAAATCAGAGAAGAGGGAGAGACTGTAAAGTATAAATTTTCAAAATGTCTCCCTTGCCGTGTCACTTTGCCTAGAGGAATGCATGTTGGATAATCAGCCTAGTGCCAGTGCATCAGCCTCTATTCCAGTTGAGTTTTCTCATTATCTTGACTTTTTTGCACGTTATCTTTTGTTTGAACTAAGATGTGACTGACTGGTTCTCTACTTGAGATCTCATCTTTCCTTCAGTCAGTGCTGTGCCTAAAAGGGTGGTGAAAGCAACAGTCTTATTCATTACATCAAACAAATGTGTGCAATAAGTGTTTCTGATAAGTACTTCTCTTGTGAAACGAGGCATACAAAGAAGTGGGAAAATGAACAGTGACTGTCCTTCAGTAGATTTAACTAAGTAGCTGTGGAATCATCTTTGTAGAGTCTGCATAAGTCAAAAAAAGAGCTGGAGCCTGGCTATGTGACAGATCTGATGTAGCCAGAAGATATTCTGCAGATAGCTACTTCTGTAGCTGTCCATCAATTTAAAACACATTGTTCTTTTAATTGGGATTTTAATAACTTAATTTCAGTTTCATTTTTTCTTTTTCTTTTTTTTCTTAATTGATGCAGTGAAAATAACCCAGGATTCTAGCATAAAAGAAGGTTCTTTGGCATTAAATATAACTTTGGAGGTGTCCTCTCTGTAGAATTAAATGTACACAGGCCCTTTCCTTCCTGCATCTGTAGCTTTCTGTTGTAGGAGTTTTATTTTTTCCTATCACAGTTTAGCTGTTTGTCTTCTTGATAAACAGTCCTTTTGCACTGTCTCAGGGAGAACATGTGTTGTTGGCAAACTCTTGGAGGGAATGCGTTCAAAATGCTATCAGAGGCACAAAACAACAAATAACTCATATGAGGAGCAGCTGAGGGAGCTGGGGGTGTTTAGCATGGAGAAAAAGAGGCTCACGTGTGACTTTATCGATCTCTACAACTCCCTGAAAGGAGGGTGCAGCCAGGTGGGAGTCAGTCTCTTCTCCCAGGCAGCCAGAGACAGGACAAGGGAGCAGTTTTAAGCTGTGCCAGGGTAGGTTCAGGCTGCTTATCAGGAGAAATTTCTTTACAGGAAGGGTTGTTAAACAT
The DNA here is from genome assembly GCA_034509425.1 of Eopsaltria australis. Lineage (NCBI taxonomy): Eukaryota > Metazoa > Chordata > Aves > Passeriformes > Petroicidae > Eopsaltria > Eopsaltria australis. The sequence goes on from JAVTVJ010000024.1 coordinate 8,295,200, forward strand.
TGGAATGGGCTGCCCAGGGAGGTGGTGGAGTCACCATCCCTAGAGATGTTCAAGAAATGACTGGATGTGGCACAATGATTTAATTGACAGGGTGATGGTTGGTAAAAGATTGGACTCGATTATCCTGGAGGCTTTTTCCAACCTATAGGATTTTGTGACTCTGTGATATGAGTTTGTGATTTAAGGTCCACTGTTGCAACAACTTCTGTCGCTCTTGTTGACAATACTTTCTTTCTGAATTTAATATACAATACACCTGTTCAGCATGACCTGCTAGAACTCTTGAACTGGAAATATTTCAAATATATGACACAATGTGAAACACCACATCCCATTTTAAGCATCACATCAGTGGTTTGAGAACAGTGGGGCAGATTGGAGAGTACGTGGCAGCTCTGTAGTAGGGATGATTTCTGGTATCCATAGTGTTAAATGACTGTTGGGTTATGTTACTGAAAATCTAGTCCCAGCTTTCTGTTTTTATCCAAGTATATCAAAACTATCTGTTTGGAATGTTGAAGGAATCAAAATGAGAGCCTTCAGGAAGGATATAAAAGTAGTAGTAGTAGTCTTGGAGGTCAGCTGAGGAAGAGCTTTTCTTTATATAGGAAGTCAGGCAGGTAAAAATTGGAAAAGAATTAAGAGAGGCAAATAAATGGGATGTCAGACTGTAATAAGCGATGACAGGTGCTGATAACATCAGAGGGGGAAAGAGAATTTTGAGGAGGTCCTTGAAGGCAGTTCAGAAATCTGTATTATGAAATACCATCTCAGAGTGTTAACATATAAACTAACGCAATACTGTTTTTTCTTCAGAATTGTTCAGTGGTTACAATACAATCACTAGCCTGTCTCTTTACCACCACTGTGAATGTTTTGTTGATTTGAGAAATGAGTCTAATGCCTCTGAAATTAGTCTGTACCACTGCTTTTCTGGTATGACAGACCATTAGCTTTGTAGGTGCTTATTTAGAGAGCAGGCTTAATATATTAAATCAACGTTTGGTCTTTATGTGAATTAAAACTGAAGGAATGTGAAGTGCAATAAATGAAAGTCTTTTCCTAGAAATTTGAAAGATTGAGGACTAGGAGGACTAGAAAGTGAATTGCCAAATGCCTTTTTCTGTGATGAGAGCACATGACCTAATTGAAGCTGTCCAGGCCTGCCCACCTGAAGGGAGCCTGCAAGAAAGATGGAAAGAGACTTTTTACAAGAGCATGGAGTCACAGGACAAGGGGGAATGGCTTCAGACTGACAGAGAGTGGGTTTGGATTAGATGTTAGGAGGAAGTTCTGGTTTTTCCCTCTCCAGTGTCCTGACCTCAAAGGACATTAGCTATGACTGCCGCAGAAATTATTCACATGAAGGTAGATATGAATGCAAATGTTCTTTACCTATGAAGTGACAGTTTATCACAAATCTATAATGTCACCAGTTACTACGAGAACTACAGTGTTTCACATCAGTCAGCACTTAGCAGGTCAGCAATTATCAGTAGTTAGCAGACTCTGATATCTGAGAATGAAAGCTGTGTTTGTTAGAGTGACAAAACCTTGTACTGCAGTATCTTAGACAATCTAAGCTGGTAACTCAGTGCTCAGTTTAAAGTGAATATTAATTTAATCACACATAAACATACCACAGAACATCATTAAGCTGGACATGAGCTGGCCATAAGTGCTGGCAGCCTGAAAAACGAAACATGTTCTGGGTTGCATCCAAAGCCCCGTGGGCAGCAGGGCAGGGAGGGGATTCTGCCCCTCTGCCCCGCTCTGCTGAGACCCCACCTGCAGGGCTGCATCCAGCTCTGGGGTCCCAGCACAGGAAGGACAGGGACCTGCTGGAGCCAGGCCAGAGGAGGCACCAAGGTGATCAGAGGGATGGAGCAGCTCTGCTGTGAGGAAAGGCTGGGAGAACTGGGGCTGTTCAGCCTGGAATAGAGGAGACTTTGGGGTGATCTCATTGCAGCCTTGCAATGAACCTAAAAGAAAGATGGAGAGAGACATTACACAAGGGCCTGAAGTGGCAGTAAAATGGGGTATGATTTAAACTGAGAGTAGGTTTAGATTAGATGTTAGGAATAAATTTTTTTACTGTGAGGCTGGTGAGGCACTGGAACCCTCCTGTGGAATGGCTCCAACAATTCTAATATTATAGGAATTTTGCTTTTGCCCACCAGACTATAATAGCTCATGTGAAGTCATTGCAGTCTATCCTACTAAAGACTTAAGGGCTCCTAAACTCTGGGGCTGCTCATTATGCTTTGTGCATGCACCAGATGGGAATTCTGGAGGGAGGGATGGAAAAGGAAGCCGTATGGGAAGCCCAGGATACACCACAGCTGCCTACTTTAAGGTCATGGTGGCATCTAGCTGTGCAGCAAAAGTATCTTCTGCCCAGACAGCTCATGGGGTTAATAGAATTTCTGTTTCTTCTAAATGAGATTGTACTTGTAAGAGTATTAGAGGGGACTGTAGTGAAGGAGTCAAAACTGGAATCAAACACCACTTGAGCCTGTCACTTTCTGATACACAGACAGTGTCTAGAGACAGCAATGGGGCCAAGTTTCTGGTTTCCTTTGTTATTTTTAAATTGGCATAACCTTTGGGAATACCTGTTGGTGCTCAGTTCACCTTGGAAGGAGGGAGCTTGGTGTGCTCTGTGATCAATCTTGTGTGTGTTTTGTTTACTCCTCTCCTATAAGTGCATGATGAAGGGAATTCCTTGTAGCCCTGGACACCCAGCCATGACAGGAATGTGTGGTCTGATCCCCCTTCAAACACCTCCTGAGCCTTTCTCCTTTCACATTGGCATGGTTCTGGCTGCTCACATCTCAACCCTCTCTTGTGCACAAATTGTTTAATTAGGGTATGGTGAGTAAACACTAGTTTTGGGATAAACATCAGTACTGAAGAGGAAGAATCAGCCCTATTGTGACCTGAGCAGGGGTTTTTCATTGGGTTGTATAAGGTATGAGGTTAAACTTTTTATGGGAGAAAGCCCTTTGCACAGCTTTGGACATGGCTTATAAGTCTGTATGGGATATACTTCTAGGAGTTCTGAACATTATCAACAAACCTTTGTGTATGAGAAAACTAATATTATGGATTTGTATTTTTTGCTACTAATTTTGTTACCCCCTGTTAACCATTTATCAAAATTCAGTGGTATCTGTTCTCTGGCTTAAGTCCCTCTCATGTCACAGAAACACCTCAGCTTTCCTTTTCTTCCTGATACTGTTAATTTCTATTTGTTAACACAGCTAGTGGGGTTTTGTTTGCTTTTTGAGAATAAGCAGTGAATTAAGTTGATTGACTTAGGTGGGAGAGTGTTATAAATAAAAATTTCTCTAGTCAATTTATGAAGTTGGCCTTTTAGTCCCATATACTTTCAAATGTTCGTCTGTAAATGATGATTTCAGTCTTTTTCAATGATGTGTATTGGATCGTGCACTAGGGATATTTTTAACTGTAGATTCTTGTGTTAGATTTTTAATTATTTTTTGGTGGAGTTTTTTTTCCCCTTGTTTTTGTCAATAGAGGGAAGGATAAAATATATCTTTCTCTTCCAAATGTCCCATAAGTTCATCTGTGCTTAGCTATAGATTATGTTTTTTTTTTTCATGTACAGGCATTGCAGATTTTGGATTTCTTTGCTGTTGTGGTAATAGAATCTGGAAGCTACTGAAAGAGCCAATTTGTGCAACAGCAATGTAACACTTAACTGCAGTGGCAAGCCTTAGTTTAATGACCTGGGTGTTAGTAAAACAGAAGTCCAAAGGTGGATTCACTCTGTTGGATGGATCCTTATGCCTTTCCTCATAACTTTTGCAGTAAATGAGGCATTGAAAATATTTTGAAGTATGTAGGGCCTAGAATATAATTAAGACATTGATGTAAAATTGCTTTTCTACGACTCAGCAAAACTGCTGATCAGAAAATTGAGACTAATGTTTCACTAACCTGCAGAAGCTGGTTTACCTTGTATTTAAGAAGTGCAGACCAATTGTAGCAGCTTGGCAGCTCCACTCAAAGGATTTTCAGGATCTATGCTAGAAAAGATTATTTTTGAGTCCCAATGAAGAGGCACAAACGGTTGTGACTGTTGCAGAAATATTTTGCCAGGCTCACGTAGTCTAATTAAATATTCAGCAGTTGAGAGTGTCTGTACCACTAATGCTGAAGAAGTGTTCAAGGCAAGGGTGGATGGGGCTCTGAGCAACCTGGTCCAGTGGAAGGTGTCCCTTCCCATGGTAGGGGGTTGGAATAAGATGATCTTTAAAGTCTCTTCCAACCCTATGATTCTCTGCCTATACTGTATTTATATCTGTGTGTGTGTGTGTGTGTGTGTACATGCAGTGCTGAAACTGAAAATTTCGAAAGTGAGCTGACATTTGAGAGTTCCCTTCTGGCTTTATTTTTTCTCCTTCTCTTTCCATACTGGGTCTGTTTGTGGAAAAAGGATACAAAGCATACATGTTAAACAGCAAAGAACTGTTAACTAATGGGGGTGGTAAGATACCGTGGTTTTTGATGTCCTCCTATTGAATCTGGCAGATGAAAGGATAAGAAAGCAGTATCTATGACGGGGAATCTGGAAGCACATAGTGATCTAGAAATAAATGTAAATAGGAAGGTTATCAGAAAAAAAAATATTGTCATACATGTATATGTAAGGGATCCTCCTCTAAGCACAGTCTGCGTCTGGTATGGGTTTGATAACACTATAGAGGGTTATATCTGTTAGTCTGTCTCAAGTTTTTAAGTAGGGGGAGTATCTGATACAGTCTGATATCAGACAAAGCAATTTCAGATGTGTACAGGTTTTGGTTTTTTTGTTTTTCTTAACATTTTTGTGACATTTTTAAAAGATCAACTTGTGAGAGCTCTTTGTGATGCCTAAAGCACAACTAAATTGTTCTTTCTTCTTCTCTCCTTTTCTTCAGGATCCCGTCTCCGCCAAGAGGACTTTCCGCCACGGATTGTTGAGCACCCTTCAGATGTGATAGTGTCTAAAGGAGAGCCGACTACTCTGAACTGCAAAGCAGAAGGGAGGCCGACGCCCACCATCGAGTGGTACAAGGATGGCGAGCGGGTGGAGACGGACAAGGACGACCCGCGCTCCCACCGGATGCTGCTGCCCAGCGGATCTTTGTTTTTCTTACGCATTGTGCACGGGCGCAGGAGTAAACCCGACGAGGGCAGCTATGTCTGCGTAGCAAGGAACTACCTTGGTGAAGCTGTGAGTCGCAATGCGTCTCTGGAAGTGGCATGTGAGTGGTTTTGTTCGTTTAGTATTCTGTAAAACTTCACAGTGGCTTTTATGCTGTCACCCAGCACTCGCACAAGGCCAGCATCCTGGGAGATAACAAATGGGGATAAGTACAGCATTTTGTCATTAGCTGTTGTTCTTAGTCAAGGCATTTTCACATGTGTTTGCTCAGTAGCAGTGACCGTACAGAATAGGTGATTTATACTGGAATGAGGTTCTAGCCAGAGTATAATCATGATTGGCACAAATACGGACAAAGGATAATCTTCCTCTGAAGAATAATATAATTTTTAAATTATGCTCAGAGTTGGTTATACTGGAACTAATGTGGAAAAATACCTATCATTTAATCTAAGGTGCACTGTCTGTTTCTCTTTATCTCATCATCTGTTACCTCAACAGAAGCAGACAGCGTCTTGGTGACTCATGTTCTGTACTGCTGGAAACCTCAATATATGCTCCTCAATCATAAATTTGACCCAGGCCTCATTCATTATGTGAATGGCAAGTGAAATTGTTGGCCATTTCTCATATCATCCAGAGCAGTCTTGATCTTTATCGATTCTCTTTGTCTTAACAGAGAAGTCAACATGGCTCTTTCAGAGCCCACCTGGCACGAGTAGTCTGCTTCCAGTAGAGTTAGCAGATACATTCATTATATTCACAGCAAACAAGCTCATCAAACATAAAATATAAGCAGTTGCACATGTTTTTTTGCTGCTTAGTTATACGGATTGAATCAACACTGATCTTTTTATTCAGAATGTGCATCTTTGCATAGAATTGTATTTTAATAGATTTATGAGTGCTCTCTTCTTGCTGGGCTTGAGTTTTTCACCCACAGCTCTTCATCAGACAGTAGTTTCATTGAAATGTGTTTAAAGTAGGGCTTTAGAACAAACTTGCATTACTCAGTTGATAAAGAATGGATTTAAGTGTACAGTAGGTGGTTTGTTTAAAGCGGGGAAGCAGAGAAGAGAAATCTTTGCTCCTAATGCAATCTTCAGACTTTCATAGCTAATATAGTGTGATCTCGAGGCTTCTGTTTTCCCAGAAATTGCAGAAAATGCCATTTTTAAAATATTTGAATGGTGGAATAAGCTGAGTAGAAGAGACTTGTTCACTACATTTCACCTGCTGCAACCTAGATTCAAAACTGTGTCAAACAAAAAATGAAAACAGTTTTGGCACACTATCAAAGCAAAAGTAAATGTGCCAGTAAATGCATCACAGAAAGTTTTTCAGTTTTGGTAGATATTTGGGAGTTGAGGAGAATCCAGTTTGAGTAAGGCTGAAATCTGAGTGAGTATTACTAGATAAATTTACTGGATTATATGTGTCTTTGTACATGTGTTTTAACTTTTGAGAAATTCTAAGAGAGAGGTATAAACACTTGAAATCTTTGTTGTAATCCTGTTGAGATTCAGGATCTCCTGCTGAAGTTCAAAGGATTGTTCCAATTGTACCTTGAGTCATCAAATTGAAGTGACTGTTTATTTTGGAATTTAAATGTCCTCCATATTGTGTCAGTTTTCACTGATCCCTACTTCATTGGCTGCTGAGAGACTCTTGTTACACCATCTCCAGTCTCTGGAGTTGGTTTAACCACTGTAGCTGGTGGCAGGTCAGGCATGAATCGTATGGGAAATAGTAGAAAGCTTTAAAAATAATAAAGCTGTTCTCCTTTGTCAGGTATTTTAGGGCAGGAGCAATGTGAATGTAAAACTGAGATCTGAAACCATGACTGAAGTTTTTGGGACAACAATGTGATTTTACTGTTTTCATAGCTTTGAAATTTAACTGCCTGAATCTCCCAATTAAAGAGTTTAGCAGTCTAAAGCAGGCTCTCCTATTTCACTTCAACAGTGCTTTATCTTTCCTTGAGCAGTACCATGGCTGTGATTACAGAAAGGTCTTCATCAAAGAAGAATAAATGTAAATAATATATACATTGCTTATTTACTTGATTTTAGAGATTCCGCTGTGATTTTTAAAGGTACGTGGCAGTGCTTGGTGTGTATCAAAGGCATCCTTTGGAAGATGATAGCAAAACTACAGTTTGTGCTTGTGTTTGAGATAATTTTTGGTCATAAATCAGGTTTTCAATTGACTTTCAGGGAACAATTATTTTGAGGCTCTTATTTGTTTTTCTCATGTCAGCATTTCTGGGCTAAAGAAGACGAGCAGGTCTGCAGCAGCCCGTTTGCACGCTCGGGAAACGAGCTGCTGGTGACAGGCTGTTGTCAGCAGTGAGTCCCCATTCACCTGACCTCAACTCCTGCTGGAAAGCTGTTGAGTTGCTGGGATGCTGCAGCCCTGTCTGTGGGGCCGCACATGATCCACTCTGACTCTCTGTCATGGCGTTGAAAACTCCCCTTTCCACACCAAGCCAAGCTGTTTTCATCACCAGGAAAAAAGGACAATTGTCCTTTGCTGACGACAGGGTTCTGGATTGTTATCTGACTGTAGGTGGCCTCCAATCGTGCCATTAGAGGCAAACTGCTGGTTTTCACACATTTAAAATGCTTGAGTGAGCTGTTTTAGAGTAAGAAACTGTAATTGTTTTACTTTGCTTATTTAATTGGCACTTGCTAATAATGCACTCTTGCAACTTTTGAATGATTTATGAAGAAATATTTGTTGGGTTTGTATATCCATTAGATGTGTTCGTGCTTATGCATTAATATGGTAAACAGTGTTAATTACGATTAATTTTCTGTTTTTTCCTTTTTTGTTTGCCCCCTCCATGGGCACCTGCCACAAAAGCAGTGGGATTGAAAGCCTCCTGTTGTATCCATATTTATGTGTAAGGATAGAAGTTAAATTCAGCTGGGACAGAGTGGTTTAAACTAACTTGAACCACAGTCATTTTGCCCTTTGGGGTTTTTTTTGGAGTGAGTTTTTTCAAGTTGCTGAAATCCCTAAGCTCTTTTTGGTTGAGTAACTGCTTACACCTTTCCCAAACATGATGAATTTAGGTACCAGCTCTTCCAAGGCACAAAAGGTTTGCTTTAAATCCATGCCCGTTCAGAGCATGTGCATACAGTCCAGGGCAGGTATTTCTGTGTTGATGTACATACTCAGAAAAATTTGCCCATGCCAATAAAACTGGTAAGAACCGTGATTTGGGAAGTTATTTAAAAAAGATCATTAATATACTGTATATGCTTTTAGAATATTTTTCCCTGTAATTGAGAATATCTTCATTCCCAAAGACATTTAAGAAGAAATAGTTGGTTTTTAGAAGAAGTTGTTATTTGAAGGCATAAATTCGGATGTTTAGGATTGATATGGCTTATTCTATTTAATTGTTTTAATACATTAATTCATAGTGTGCTTCATGCAGATTAATTTTTCAGTAGGAACTTCCTCAGAAGGAAAAGTAATGCTAATGCTACCAGCCAAACAAGTCTTCCAAATGATAAGTAACAAATTCTCATGTAGTGTTATTGTTTTAGGGTTAAATAATTAAAACCAGATGTTCTAGTCTTAAAACCTCTATGAAGAATTGCATTCAAAAGGGTAAAACATCTTTCTTTTGATTTTGTCCATTAGAATTTTTTAATTGAAATCTTACCAGGATTGGCGTTATTATACGTACACTGATGTTCAGATTTTCTTGGGAGAACTTAGAGAGGGAAGTAGGCTTGAGCTTTCACCAAACTGCTTTTGTTTCCAAACGCCAGAAGTCTCAAAATAAAAGCGGATTTTTTTTCACAGTGCACCAGTTGAGGCGATCGAAGCTACGTGGTGGGGTTTTCCAGCGGGAATATCAGGAAACACATTTGCAGTAGTGAGTGTGGCTAGGATTTCAGCTGGGAGCACCGGGGCGCCACGTGTGAGCAGGGAAGGAGCGCGAGGGTCCCCGTGCTGGCCGGGGCTGCCTCTGATGCAGCCCCCAGGGAGAGCAGCTGTAGCCCCAGGTGTTAAATATGTGACAGCAGCTTGATCTATCGACCACTGTTACAGGGGGCTTTGGCCTAAATGAAAATTCATGAAAAATTGATGAAGTCCCCAGATTATTTTTTTCCCTTTTCCTTTTGCAGTGCTGTGCCAGTGCAGTGAGGAGAGATTAAATGAGGTGTTGAACGCTTTAGTGGCAAGGAGGTTGTGGTTCAGAGGTCAGGGGGGAGGGGAAATAAGACCCATTTTCTACCTTACTTTCCTTTAAAAGAAAACATGAAGCTTTTCAGATTAGTTGGGATTTGCTGCCATTTTAATATAATAATAATAAAGCTCAGGAATATTCACAAATAGGATTCTTTTCTGCATGGGTTGGCAAAGACTGGGAGCATGTGGGTTGGTGCAGAAAATAGTGGAAGCCTCTGAGTCATAATTCAATTGGAGAACCAGAAATAGATTGAATTTTGTAATGGCAGTATAAATTTGGGCTTCCATCTTTCTGAGTCTCTGCTTGAACTGAAGTCATTTGGAGAAAGAAGAGGTCTTGCATTATTTATATGCCACAGATTGCTTGGATAGCAGGCTTTGGAACAGTCTCTAAACATAATGATCCTGTTTGTGTTAGATTCAACACTGAATTACGTTTTTATCTGTAACAAGAGAGGTTACAGTAGTATGCTGAGTTTAGTGTGAAGTCATAGGGGTTCTGCAAAGCAAGCCTTAGCCAGATCTTAAACAGGGGAGGCAGTAATTTTACAAATAAACCAGATATATTTAAATGTTCAGTGAATAAAGGCTGAGAGATATAAAATATATGCTATGCAATCACCTCTGCATCATAATGCTAATGGCTATGTGCTGGAGCATGTGCAAAAGGCTGCAATATGTTCATAATAATGGAGTTAATAATTTCCTATGAGATATTCAGAGTGAAAGAACAGCACAGTGTATGTGACTGTAAAATGGGTGGATGATTTTTTCCATCTAGTTCCTGTTTAATATATGATAGTAACACATTATTAATTTTGTTACTGATAATTTCAAAGTCTGATTTGCTTTGCAGTTACTTTCACATGTGGAGAACATGTCCTGTTACTTATGTCTCTCTCAAACTCATCCTTCTAAACAGAGTATGAAAGGCTTTCTGTCTGAGTTGGCACTCTTCTGCTCCCATCAAGACAGAATAATTATTGTAGAAATTGGAATGCTGGAGACTGTGGTCTGGTCTATGAGCAATATCAGGACACTGAAAAGCATCATGCTTTTTCTCTAAGAAGAAATTTAACAACTCACAGCTATTACCACAGCATGCTTAGGGAAAATTAAATTCCCGTTGTAGAAGAGAACAAATAAAGTTGTGTCTGATTAGATAATCTGAGAAAAGGCAGATTTCATAAGATGGTGTGAATACCTTAAACCTTCTCTGTACTTTTGAAGCTTACAATAAGCAATATCTGTGGACTTTGCTGTGAATTAGGATGAAGCCAGTGGGAACACCACTGTTTGAAAACATTACATAAAATGGCATTTCTGTTTAGGGCAGTAATTCTCGGTCACTTTTAGAAATTAAAGAGGTTACTGAATATAAATAAGTGAAGACACATCACCAACCAAAACCAAAACCTTACTTGATATCTTATTGCAAAGTCAAAATAGTAAAAAAAAAAAAATAGTCCTGATTATTTACTTCATTAATCTACCTTTTAGTTGAGTGTTTTTTATTTCTTCTGAATTCTCTTGAGACAAGAAAGCTACATGTTTGAGAGGGTGTGATTTTTGTACCAGCAGCCAGAATGAACTAGAATTTTTATGAGGTGCTCTTTATCAGGATAACCTAAATTCTGTTGCTAACACATTTCTCACACTGTTTGTTTGTGCTTCAGCATTGATGCCTTCCATGTGGGCAGAAGCAGTACTTCCCACCATCATCCATTAGGTTTTAGACATGTCATCACACTGTTACATCTTCATTTCTTACCCTTTGAACTCTGGACATGCAGATTTAAATTTTTCCCAGGCTAAAAGAGCTAAGGACTCCTTACATTTTATGTAAATCCAAAGATATTTAAAATTCTATCACTCATTATATGTTTTCATACTTTGGTCTTCCTATAATCAATTTTTTTTTGATAGCACAATGAATGTTAAAGAAAGATAGCTACATATGTTCACACAAAACAAGCAGTCTCAGGTGCCAGAAGAGTGTTTGTTGTGAGTACTTATGCACAGTTGGTTATGTGTGCCTAGTGAAAAATTTGCTTAACAGCTGGGAGGTGTTTCCACTCTGTGGATTAAGAACAGGTTATAAAGTCTCTGCAATGTGCTCTCATGCACTGTGTTCAACAGTCCAGTATCATCCCTGGCATCCCTGCAGCAGAAATAGTTCTCACAGCCAGAGATGATTAGAGAAGGTTTTTGTAGGATATCTTATTTATCCCTTGAATTATTCTGCCCAGGACCTATCTCTTTCCCCATCTAAAAGACAGCTTCACACTACATTTTTTGGACGTATTCATAGTTGATCTAATTCTGCTTCCAATAATGTCTTGCCCATTCCTCAGCTGATTTTTATCAGCTTCTTTCTTCCCCTTAACGTTGATTTGATTTTATTTTTTGAAATCAAATGTGATGTTTACATCACTCTGAATGCTCTACCTGATAAAATGTTGACATCTGAGGAACAACTGATGATTTCACAGAAACCTTGAAAGAAATCAGCTCCTGATTGATCTGTTAGTGGGTGCATCTTCATGTACTGATATTTTTTTTGGTTGACATTTCTCTGATTTTTAGTTCATATGGGAAATGAAGGAGAACAAGTTAACACTGAATTTTTACAACTGTGTTCTCTTTGCTCAGGAGCCAATAAACACTATTTGAATGTTAATTGAATATTAGCTGTTGGCATATACTTCATTCATGTTGTATTATTCTGCAATGCTAGGCTTTAAAAAGTACTCATTTTTAGCAATGCTTGGACTATGCCTTTGCAAATTTTTCATTATCTCAATTCTAACAAGGTTCATTACTGTGGTAATTAACAGTAATTATCAGGATGAGATTGGTAGTGTTTTACATATACATCTCTATATATATAAATATATATTGATCTAGATTTTTATTATGATAATCACTCTATTTTCTGAAGACTCCAAACCCTTAACCTTCTTCCTTTTTTTTTTCCTGTCTTTGTTCAGACATGAACTTCCCTTGCTCCTGCTCTTAGAGAGGACTAAAATTTAATCATGGCTTAGGTGATACTTCAAATGTTCCCACAGATTTTATACTTCATATAAGTTTCTAACATGTGGAATTTATGTGGGAAATAAAGTGGTGGTTTTGTTCCTCTCCTCGTGCTTGAATTTTTCAAGTGGCAGTGAGGTGAATGTGTTCTGATACTTGGGAAATGGCTTCATTGTGATGGAGAAGGGAGGCGTACACAGTCACTTTCTGCTGTCTCATAGATCTGTTTGCCACTGTACAAAGGGATGTAGAGTTGTAAAGAACTGGGAGTCCTGCATCACTGAGTTCCTCTATTCTGCACAGCTGTACAGCTGTACTTTGTAATTCCATCCAGAAACATTTCAAGCTGCACTCTGAAAAGCAGCTTGATTGCCTTCCCCTTCATCCTCAAGCTCATTCCTTTCTTCTGAAAGCCTGTCTTGGAACTTATTTATGCTAGTGGTGAGAAAAATAATTTTAATATTTCCAGTGTAAACGTAAGCATGCTTGATTTATACAAGTACTTGTGATTTTGGAGCACCTCTCCTATGAGGAAAGGGTGAGAAAATTAGGATTTTTCAGCCTGGAGAAGAGAAGGCTTTGGGGAGATTTTATAGAAGCCTTTTAATGCTTGAAAAAGGGACTTACAAGCAAGATGGGGAAAGACTTTTTAACAGTGCCTGTTGCATTAGGACAAGAGGTAATGGTTTTAAGCTGCAGGGAGGGTCAATCAAGAGTAGATATTAGGAAGAAGGTTTTTACTGTGGAGGTGGTAAAACCCTGGAACAGGCTGCTCGGAGAGGTGATGGCTACCCCATCCCTGGAAACATTCAAGGTCAGCTATGGATGGAGCTCTGAGAACCTGGTCTAGTTGAAGATGTTCCTGCTTTTTTTGCAGGGGGGTTGGGCTAGATGACATTTAAAAGGTTCATTTCTACTCAAACTCTTCTATGAGTCTATGATCTGATTTTTCTGTAGTTGTTTTCTCTCCTTTGTATTTACAGACCACTGTGGTGTCACTTCTCATCTCTGCTACTTCTAAGTTAAACAAGAAATGCTCATGTGTTCTCTTGGAAAACATTTGCTTGATCCTAGTAGTCATTCATCACCTGTTCTGGTCTGCATACATTTTCTGAGACATGAGTGGGTAGATTGCATGTAATATTTCGAGACTTGCATGCTGTACATGATGAACTAATGTTAATAACTATCTCCACTGGTCCCTGATCTATCAGTCCCGTGATCATGTTTAACTTTCTATAAGCATTTGGTAACTCATACTCATTCTATACTAATAAGACACAGATCTTTTCCTCTGTAATTTGTAACAGATGAACTCTCCTTTGCCGTAAACTTTTCTGTGATGGGTTTGAAAGAATATGGCTTTGCTCTTGCTATTATTCCACTTCAGTTAGTGTCTCCTATACTAATTTTCAACATCATCCCATTCTTTCCATCTAAAGATCCTCCTGTTGGGTCCTGCTGGGTTCATTGCCTAGTCTTGTGTGCCAAAGTAGATGTTGGCCTTAGTGTTCAAAATTGGCAGTTCCTTAAACCACCTGCATCCTGCTGGAGGGCTTTCCTTCCAGTAATTGGACTCAAACCTGCCTGTTGCTCACTTTGTATGCAAAACCATTTGATGAAATTAATGAGAAGGAAACAAGTTTCTGTCAGCCTATGAGCAGATTACCAACCCAGCAAGGCTGAGCCATATAGGCATTGCTTGTGGGAAGGAAATAGTTTCTTTCTGTTACAATCTCAAAACAAACCATACATGAGAACCTGAGGAAAAATATCCCCAGTTTAAGGGGATAAATTGAGCAACAATCTTGCAAAAGAAATTACACTGGCTAAACTTGGAATAATTTTTCAGGTCATAATGTATACAAAAATTCCCCATCTGCTGACTGTTATAATCCCATAAGGCTGACAGATAGTAGGACGATCATTTTGTATTTCAGCAGTGATGAATGCCAAATGGAACTCTGGGTGTGTTTAGAATGTGAGAATTCCTGTGTTTTGTGCAGAGCAGCACTGTTGAGGTAGTTCTGTATCATGACTTTTATTTCACATGGGAAGCAGTGGCATAAAGACCCACTGGGTCTCACCAGTTGGTCCATCTAGTGCAATGGTCTGTCTTGGACAGTAAAAAACCACAGATTTAGACAACACAGGTGTTTAAGCTAATGTGTTTGAATTTTAAGCACTTTGAATGGCTCATTCACCTTATGGATTCTGGACAAGTACTATTGTTTTTATTGGTTAGAATCCAAAAAAGGCACAGGTCGTGGAAATCCTGGAGCAGTTGAAAGCATCTGGGTGAAACACTGTTACCTTAGCCATTGAGATGTTTGTTATATTTACTGAAAGATTGTCTTTATGAAAAAGATGCTTGCGTAGAGTCAAGCTTCCTTTTAATTTTTGTGCATTTTGCTTTTCTCTTGAAGTACAGAATATTTAGAATGTTTTAAAATTAAGTTGATAACAAAGCCCATAAGAAAGCCCAGTCCAGGTGTAAATTTGGGGTTGTTGAAGCAAACTGGAAAGTTAAAACTTTCCAATGTTTGTTAGGATGGCTTTTTCTTTTAGCAAAGCATCTTGGTTACTGAAGAGTAAGTGTCAAAAAAATTAACGTGAAATCATTTTCGGAAAGTATTTGTTTTTGTGTTCCACCTACGTTGTTTCTGTCCTCTCATTTTTATGTATTTCTTTCATGTTTCAACCATAGAATCAGCAACTAGAAGTGAAATTTTCCTCAAGTAGTCTAATTCTTGGCTTGATTTAATGTTGTTCATTCAGATTATTGGAGGAGGAGTTAAGTAGCCTGCAGTCTGGACACTCAGCTGGGAAAAGTGATTGAAGCCACTCTGGATGCCAAAGATTTGTACCTTAGAGCCCCTGGTCCCTCCCTTAGCATATATACAATTCCTGTTGTACTGGAGAAGCAACTTCATTACCTGCTCCAGACCTGTAAATTCCTCTCCTACAGATGCATGTCTGAAAGTCAGTGGTGGCAATACTGAACATCATTCATGTTTTCTTTGAGATTCAGAGCCATCTGTTCAAAGCCATGCATCATGTTGATTGCAGAACCACAGGCAGAAGCCAAATATTTTGATTGGTAGCATGATTTCTTAAAAATATGAGGGATATTCTTCATTTTATTTGCCTTCCTCTTCCCACTCTAAAAAGACAGGTGACTTTCTTCATGCTTTTATTAAGCTTCTGTTCCCATCTGAGCAGCATCTGATCCTCAATGTATCAGTTAATGCAAATTTAGGACTTCTTAATGGGTTTTTATATGTGTTGTATAAACATTGACTGTATCAGTTGTATTTAAAGTTGTGGAAACACCGCCATGCCCCACCCTCCCCCTTGGGAGCACTGAAAATAAATAAACTTTTCAGAAAATGTGCCATAGGGAAAGACGTTGCAGCAATCCTAACAAAAAGGTTTTCTTTGTCTTTAAGAAATTGATATCTTACAAAAATGTTTCCAAAAGGAAGCCAAACAGCTGAAAAAAACCCCAATCACTACCATTCCACTGCCCTTCCCCAAGGAAAGAAAGGCAGGCATAAAAATTCGATCTGCAAATTATTGTAGAATTATTTCTATCCCTGCCAGTGTCATTAGTCTAAGTGATGTCTACACTGTAGCCTATGCTTTTGCATTTTTGGGGAGATTGGGACAGAGCCCTGTTTTTGTTTTTCTTTTTTATCTGGATTTTCTTCTCACATGGCTTGGTCAGCTTGTAAGGACTTGTTTTCTCTTGCTAGAATACAAGCTTGTCTTTGATAATTCACCTGCTAATTTTCCTATTCATCAAAATATTTTGACTGGCTATCATAAATACACTCTGCATATGTGCAGATCTAAGTTTATATGTCACTTTTCTCATTATACACCTGCATTCTGAACAAATGAGAACTTTGTTGGATCAAATTTATGTTTTTAATTTCAGCGCTGCACATGTGCTTAAAGATAGCTAATAATACTAATTTCCATCTCTCCTGGAAATTATTTCACTTTTGCAGAGTGGTTTATTATGAGATGGATGTAGAAAGCACAAGTTAAGAGCTATAAAAAAGGAACAGTTTTGTATCAGCACTTGATCAAGTTCCTGCCAGTGTCATACAGAACAGGTGAACAAACAGGATACAGTGTGTAATATAGTTATTAAAAGCATAATTATTTTCTAAAGTTATGGGAATAAAAACTCTCAAACTATACTGAGTATTGACAATATTTTTTAGGACCTGAGCAGTATACAGCTATTTAATTATCATAGGTTTTATATATATTTTTATATGTAATATACATATGTGTATATATATGCATGAAATATGTATGTATATGAAACATATATTCTAAACATAAAGCTTTTGGAAATCAGCATTTATCATTGATGCATATTAGAATTCCTACATAATGGACAGAGTATGAGTTTGTGTCACCTGTGCTGTCTGTGCTTCAAAGAAGCTTCTTTGTCAGGCACGCGGTGAGCACAATAGGAGTGGGATGAAATGTATTGCCCTCCACTGTCACTGTGTACTAGAGCCAATCTGCAACATTGTGTGCTCTTTTTGCTCCCTTCCCTTAGTTGCAGGAGAAATATTAATGGCATATTTATTTTGTGATTTTTAGTGGTTCTTCCTTTTGCCTTTGTGCTGCTGCTTGATACCTACCAGCTATCTTTAAAGAAACTTTTTTCCTTTTTTCTTTTTATAACCAAGTAGATTAAAACCAGCTCAAGGCACAGTGAAAGTAAGGATTTATACTTGTTTCCATGTGTAGCATCAACTGCAGGGAATATGTGTATACTCATGCCAGATGTTTTTCCACATCTCTCCCAAACCCCTCGGTTGAGGTGACCTCTGAAGTGCCTGCTACAGTGAGTGATGGAGTTATTGAGATTCAGTGACAACCCTGACCCTGACCCCCTCGTGGCCTTGGTTTCACTCATCCATCTTCCAAGCCCCACAGGCTGTGATGTGCTGTGTGGAGACAGGATTAAACAAGTGTGAATAAACAAGTTCAAAGCTTTCTGTCATGGCTGCCAACACAGAACATCAGGAGAATGAGACATTAATAACCCAGTGCTGGGCAGGCATGTTGTTTTGCCATAGGAACACCTGGGGAAAGTACCACTTTCTATGCAATCAAGTTCTTGCATGCCAAGAAAAGTTTGCTTAAGACTTCTGTGAAGGGTGTAGGATTTGTCCTGCCATTCTTCTTAGTCACTAAGCTGGCAGCAGTCAGACCAGAGGTAGAGCACATCTTCCAGAAAGGTGCAGAAAAACCTTCTATGGAAGCTGCATCCTTTGTTTGCATTGTTATTTGGGCTATGATTCATCAGAAGTGATTGGAGGGTTGGGCTTTTTTTGCTGTTTTAACCTAATCTGTTTACAAGAAAAGAGTCTGGAATGTGTTGCCAGAATTATTTTCTTAAGGATAATCTCACAAGATCAGTTTTGTACTTTTTTGTAAACAAAAATTGTATTCCATAGTATGGTTTCCAGCCATTGAATCTGTGTCCGTGGGTAAGTGGCTGAGATAAGATATGCTTGTTGTGACAGTGGTTTAGGTAGTGCCTGTCTTCTCTTTGTCAAGACACTCATTTCACCCTGTGGCACCTTCTGATCAGTTGACTAGTCAGTGATTAAATACATTTATTTAGTTCAATGGGTCAGAGATGTTGGGGTGGTTAGAAAATTACTGATGGATTATCAGTTTCATCACCTCTGACATCCAGCCTTACCATAGCTCATCATCTGAGAATTCATAACACATTTGCCTGAGCAGTAACATGCTCGGCTACCTGTGTGATCATGGCTCTAGGTGCTGGCAGTGCTGTGCTCAGGATTGATAGGACAGATGTTACAGGAATTAGAAGGGCTCATCTCCTTTGGTGATAAACACACTTATTAAAAAAACTACTGAAGAGTGTTCTAGGGCCAGTGGCAAGCTTAGTAAATTCCAAAGCTGTAATGCACTGATACTTGTCTTTTTCTGGAGCATTTCAAGAAATAAAAGTGCTTTCCAGAAGGAAAGAAACTTTGGCTTTAGTGCTACTGGACACTTATAAGACAGATAATATGCAGTGATTTTTGAAGTCTAAAACTGTCAAATTCATATCAAAGCAGGTATCTTTTTAGAGAACTATTAATTTAATCCCTGTTACACAGTAAATCTCATTATTGTTGTCTGACAGCCTATCTAAGATTAGGGGGATTTTTTTTGGAGTCCAGTCCTGGGGCAAACCCAGTTGGAGGTGGCACACTACTGTACTTCTGGGTTACAAAACATTTATTTATGGATCAGTGAGTTGTTGGTGCTCCTGTGCTAAGGTTTTTATTTTCATAAATTTGTTTGTACCTACAAGGAAAAATCTTGGTGTCAGAAAGTGACATAAAAATCCCAGTCCTTCCTGCTTGGCTTTAAAGCAGGTGAAAATGTCCAAGTGATTTCAGTCTAATGGTAAGAACTTCAATAAAGGAAGTGAAAATATTATTCATAAATAATAGAAATAGCACCAGCTTCTTAGCCCAAATATCAAATACATATCATGTACTATAAAAGAAGTATAAAGGGAATAATGGACAGTATTTGCTTCAAAAACAATTCAAGTAAACCCTGGATCCGAATGTTTTGGAAAATTGGGGAAAAAAATGCCCAAAGCAAAAGTATCAAACATGCTTTGGTTTTTTGCTGGGGTTTTTTGTTTTGTTTTTTCCCCTCCCATGGCACTTGCAATAGGATTCTTAAGTTGAGAGTGAAGCAAATTTATCTAATACTCTTTTGGGTTGTTGACATCAAAGATGAGAATAATGCAAAGACATTTCAGGTTTATTTGTTGTGATTATTCTTCAAGTTACAAAATCGCCCATACAACAAAGCCAGAATGAAGGTTCACTGTGTGTAGATTTGAGCAAATATGACTTTTAATCTATAATCTATTGGACATCATGAAATGTGACGAGAGAGTTTTGAGGGAAGTGTTGTTTTCATCAGTTGAAGTCTAGTAAAGCTTCTATGTTGGCATGATACCAGCTTGTAACAAATGTCTTGATGGAAGTAAATCGTTAATGTTTTGCTTCTGTAGTGGGTTTAATGTTTAAAGTTCAGGGAGTTGTAATCCTTAATTCTTACAGTTCTTAATCTAGGGAGTTTTATTTCTGGAAAGCTTAAGAGCCTGTTTCTTTCCCTTTTTTACGTTTTACATTTTTCAAGTACCTAATTCCTATCATGCTTTTGAATCATAAACGACTTTAAGATCCATTTAATGTAGCAGTTCCATAGAGACATCTTTTAATTCCACATAGTTTACAAGTATGACATTTGAAACCTTTAATGTCATGTTCAGCCAAGGGGAAAAGATGCTTTGAGAGGAGATAAATTGATTGGTTTTTATTTTTTTTCCAGAGGATTAAACTACAGTTTTATTGCTCGTACTGCAATAAAAGTCAGACCCAAGCCTTACATTCAGTGCTTGTATCAGTTGACCAATGAATGGATCTTCTTTCAAGATCTAAAGTTTTTTCATGAGTTTCAGTTCTTCCCTCTGCTACAGATTTTAGGCGTTACTACCCTTATTTGACAAACTCTTTATCCCTAAAGTTTGTGAGCTCAGTGTGCTGCTGGTGTGAAATGCCCCAATAATGCTCGTACAGCAGGTACCTGTGGGACACTGTGCTCCTGCTGATACCAGAGCTGTGTTTGCCCACTGGATCTGATCAGTGTTTATCCACAGGCAGAGCTTTATACACTAGTTGTTCTTTTAGCCCTGAGAGACTTCACGTGCTGTGGCTGCTTATTTTCTTACTGCAAAAGTACCTTGGCTTTTACTGCCTGCTTGATTTTTTTTTTTGATAAGTGTTTTGAATAAACTGAGAGGAGAAAAATGATAAGAAGGTGTTAATCTAGAGGGGATTATCCCAAAGTGTGGAAGAATATATGCAGTACTTGAAATGACTTTTAACCCAAGTTTGACATTTGACTTGCTTTAGAGTTGATAATATCCTTTTGAGATCTGACTTACAATCAGCCTCATTAATTCTTGTGACTTCTCTCGTTTCTTTTTATTGACACATAAGATGTGTTATTTTAGAAAATGAATTCCAGTTCTTTGTCACAATTCCCCGTTACAAAAATGAAGTAAGGTTAAACTACACATATACTCAGAATATGACAATAGTTCTGCTCTTTCACTGGGGGAAGCATGCAGGAATTATCAAGTTAGACCCTAGAATTTGCATCAATTGTTATGATGTCAAAGCTGCCATATTAATATGCTTAGTTTTCCATTTCAGTGGTTAAGGATAATACAGATCAATCTAATGAGGTTTTAGGTACACTAAGTACTTCTTGCTTTTAGAGCAGTATGGTCTTGAGCTAAAAATAAGCTTTTTAAAACATATAGTCATAACTGATAAAAACTTCTAATTTTAAATAAAAAGGAAATTTAAACAGGAGGGAAATTAGGTACGTAAGTTTTGTCTGATTGTCTTAAAACTGAACATCCTCTTCTTTCTTGAGAAATAGTTTTTAAATCTTTATAAATTTGTTGAGTTTGTTTCGAAGAAGTTTTTTGGTGGCCTTTAGAATGAAAGCTGTTTTCCTAAAAGAGAATGATTTGTAATAGTTATTTATTGGAGTGGATGATGCTTATTGCTCTCATATCTTGGTGTGTTAACGTATTTTCCTAATTAAATACTGGGAAGAAAATTCAGAAAGCTTCCTAAAAACAGATGCAGTGCTTACATTGTTAGATTCAGAGCTCAAAAAACAAAGACACCTCAAATTTATGTCAAGAGTGTGAAAACTTCATGGTCTAACTCACGTTTTTGTTCAGTATGCTGTGTTTTATTAACACTGCAAGCTTTAAAGTAGATTCAAAAGAAATTCTTGTGGTCTCTTATCCTGACAGCACAATAGTCTGGTGAAATAGTGTCACTAACTATGTCTGACTGGTTTAAAGTTGAACACAGGTGGCCTGTATTTCCTTTTTCCTAACTCTGCTCCCTGTTTCAGGCTTGGAGGCTGGGCTGAGCCTGCCCTGCCTGTATTCTATATAGGCAGCACAGATAAATGTGGACACTTTGGTGGTGCCCAGGCAGGAGCCACAGGGAATTGTGCACTCAGAAATGGTGGGACTTTGAGTGTCATTAAATCTACAGAGGAGCCAGGAATGGAGAACCAAGCCACATCTCCTTAAATGTAACAATGAGCAGTTTGATGAATAAACTGGCCTATTCTATCTATTTTATCTGATTTTTGAGAAATTTAACCACTGTTTCCTCATGAATCCCTGTGGAGGTGCTTTTGAAGAGAAGAGTAGTTTTGCTACAGAAAATTGTAGTTTTTAGACAGTACACAAGCATTTATTAAAGTGTTTTTTCCTGTTTTCTTTAGAGATTTAAGAGTGTTCTAGTGTAGAAGATAATTACCTTGCTACTATGCATTTTTATTGGTGGATAAGATCTTTTTTTTTGGAACTCTAACATTTTTGAAGGCTCTTTCCTAAACTTTGTAACAGAAAGAGAAAGGTGTGTAAGGATAAACCAGAAGTTATTTTGGCTCCTTATGGCGCATGTGTTTGAAAACTAATGCAGTGTGATTTCTACCAACTGACACTTCCTTCCATAGCATCTTAGAAATGAGCTAGTTCAAGATTCCTGGGCTATCTTGAACAAATTTTCTTTTGGGTAAAAGGTCAGTTAAAGGTTAGAGGTGTTTGAAAGCAGGAAGGAGGGTGATTTGTCCTGATATTCTATTTCTGGCTCTTAGTGGCATTTGGTTGCCATGCATATTTGAGGGGCATTCACGATTCCTGTCATGCCAGATCTATGTTGCTCATAGAAATATCAGGTCTTGATTAATTTTCTGGGGTGCATGAGCATGTTTGGGTGTCAAATCTTAGGCTGCAAGCCCCCATTTGAATAGTGTAAGTTAGCAGAACAAAAAGCAGGGCAGATTCACTTCTTATGTTCCAATGTAGATCTGTTCTTAATTTAGGTATGGCAGGGGCACCTTTGTAATAAACCTGTTCCTTTCTATAATAATTTGCTTAGCAAGGTTTCTTTCACTTTTTATGCAAAATTTTCTGTGTTTGCAAGGAAGAAATAAAATGGAAACTGATGACTCCATATCTTTCCAGCAAGTGGGCTACTTAATTGTTTTTTTCTGTAGCATCAAAGTATGAGCTGAAGCACCTTGTTAGACATGGTATCTCCATCTCCGTACATGCACTTCTCACCTGTTTTGCACCTTTCATCTACATCTCAAAGTATAAACATCAGTGAATGACCTGTTATATGTGTCTGTGCTCAGTTTCACCCAAACAGTCAGTAAAAGCTGATAAATTACCCTTAGATCTTGCCAGAGAATCCAATGTATGTTAACAACCCTGCAGAACTCTCCAAACTCCCATTTAATAATAAGCAAAACACAAAGGAATGTATGGCTATTTCTGAGCCTTCATCTTATGAAGGTTCCCTTTTCCTCTCAAGCTCCTAATCTCTTTCAGTCTTCAGATGGGAAAGTGCCTTTAGCTTCAGTTACCCTAATACAGTTTCATTTTTGAATTTAAAGTTAGATTTTTCTCCAAATTTCAAATTCTGCCTGTTATGTCTAAAATCTGTAGAAGTTAATACCTGAAAACAAAAATGCAGTTAAACTGTACCTTGATTTCTCTGTGTGTATGTGTGGCTATGTATTTAACACGAATGCATTTGCGTTTGTATAGCAGTATAATCAAAATGCTGAGGTTTATTCATCTACACTAGCTGGTTAGGTTATATCATTTTTCTCAACCATCATGTGTGCTTCTTGGAAGTGTTGCAGTTCACCAAAGAAAATACAGAGTATTAATATAACAGTGAAATAAATACTTTTTTTTTTTTTAGGAAATGAATGCCTTTTAGTTTTTTTCCCCTACCTCAAGATACAGATGAATCAAGCCACATTTGTTAGGATCACTGACTATCGTTTGATCCTCATCCCCCTGTGTAGAGATATGATCCTTGGCATGGATTTCAGCAGCTCTAAACAAAACAAGAAAAGACATACAATCCTTTGGAAACTCTCCCAATTGCAAATTACTCCTATGAAGCCTTATCAGGGCCATAAAACTGGCAGTGTGACCTCTGTGTGTCATGAAGTAACTTGGTCACATTCAGCCAAGTGGTTCAACCTCAGCAGGACAAACAAAGTGTTCCTTTAAAAGATTGGCTGTAGTCTCTGGAGAGGGGGAATTCTGGAGACCACCGTGAAGTTGAAGTAAGGCTTCCCATTGTGTATTCAGCTTCTAGCCATTGTGCACATTTGACCCCCAAATGACAAAATAAATGAAAGCTGCTCTTCAAAGTAATGCAATCAGTTCAAAAATATTGTGCTAATAAAGTTATAAATTCTAATTGAAAGATTTATGGCAATCCATTTAGTTGTTACTAGGTTATTTGTGACAGACAGATGCAGAGTAACCTGATTAGAGTCAGCATTGTGATGACTTGTAACTGCAGAGGGGAATAAAGCTTTAAACCATTGTCATGGCCCATTCTCTGAGATGCATTTGGAAGCTGATTTGAAAGAAAATATATGACCCTTAAATGTAGTTTTGCAGCTGCCTCAGATAAGTTGGCCCAAAGAAAGTGCCAAAATGACTGGCAGGTCTTTCTTTATCTAAGTTTTAATTTGTAACTGAGTTTTGCAGATGGATTTAGAAGAAATTCAATTGAAACACTCTTTTTGATATAATTTTTTTTCATTCATTCTCTATTTAATATCTCATGTTGGGGAAAATAGTCTTGATTTAGTCAATAACAGAAATGCTATTAAGGAGTTTATTCTTTTGGATTTGATGAGCAAGTTTTATGAAAATATGCTTCCTATATGGACATACCCTTAAAAAATGTGAAAGCCTTCATTCATATATAGCTGTGTAGTTTTAGTTGAGGGGGAACTTAGATTTACTGGAGTCAAAGAATAGTTTCATAGATGCTACAAAGAGAAGGAAGCTAGTTGTCAGTCTGAAACACATTCCTAAGTTTAATATCTAAAAAATGGACATTGTTTTCTTACTTTCTTTAATATATATATTCTTATAGTTACACCCTTCAAATTATTCTACAAGCAAGAATTAATCCAGTTTTGTATTCAATTTGTTTGACCTATTTATTGTAAACAAGATTAATTGGTGACAAGGATACAGTTTTGTATTACCAGGAATAAAATGTATCAATTTTTTGAATAATACTGTAATAATGTGTATTGCAGATCAGTTCTTGCTCCTAACTTCAGTGCACTTGAAGTCTTTGGCACAATAAAGCAATAAAATGTTCCAAGTTCAGGCTTATTGGCAAGTGCTGGTCTTGGCTGTTCTGATTAATACAGAACTTTTTCTGTAATATGTCAATTTATGTTATATTTGAAGTTATAATCAAAATAGATATAATAGTTACACTGTAAAAGGGAAGTACATTGACAGAACTGGTGTTGTATTGAGAGTTAAATGATTTTTATGGCTCCAACCTTACAGAAAAGGTACACTTATTCCTTACACAATGGTACACTTGCCGGCATTCATTCAACAAACTTTTTTTGTAATGAAATAGGTGGAAACACATTTACTGTAACATCTAAAAACAGAGTGAACTGTAAATATGATCAGTGAATGGATTATTAAATGTTGTGTTTATGTAGAGCAAGGAGTTCTTTGACAAATTGCAATAGTGTTTAATTTTTTGTTAGTATTGACTTGTAAGTATATTAAAATAGTAGGAAATACCAAAGAGGAAGAATTGTAAAGTGTTTGATAAATATTTTTAAATTTCTGGATGTATGCATGTGGTACATATGTATCTCTTATATTCCAGATAATTATTAGTGTCTTCTTAAAAATGTCTAATCTTTTTTTTCCAAGATAAAAGTAGTTTCTGTTGTCTATAACATTACTTAGTTGTGATCACTTCATTTGAAGAGCCAATTTTGGCCCTGCCTTCAGAATGGGTTCTTGTAAGTGCAGTGATGGGGAAAGCAAAGGAAGGAAACAAGGCAGAAACTTTGCCCTTTTCTAAACATGAGCGTTTTATGAGCTAAGATCTTCTGAATACCTCTTGCAAAGTCCTTCCCAAGGAAGGATTTTGGAGCAGATTAAAGTATCTATATACTTGCAACCAGAAACTTTCACTTTGCTATCAAAATCCATTCACGACATCCCTGTTTACGAGGGTGTGAACTACCAGACTCTGAGCTCCTGCGCAGTTACATACCCTGAAGATTTCATCAGTGTTGCTTGTGTTCAGTCCCTGGTGAACAAGCTATTCCCAGCAATTTTAACTTCTTTCTAAAGGTGGTCATTTGAAGCCCAGGGGCCTGGAATGGTTGAATAATTCCTGCAGTGATGGATTAGCATGCCGAGATCAGTTGAGGTGGTCAGAGATGCATGAGAAATATAATTCATCACATGGCTATTACTGCTGTTTCTGGGGTTCCTAGGGAACAAACATAAGGACATTTTGGGAACTTGCAGATCTTCTATTTTTAATCTGTGAATCCTTATTTAATAATATTTCTTTAGTCATAAGTAGCAAAATCATTGTGATTAAAACTATCAGTACAGCTTTGTGGAAGATACTAGAATTGCTTTTCTGCTATCTAGGAATACTAATGTTAGGCACAGGCTGTTATAGTGTGGGAACAAAAGAAGATCCAGAGCTGGTCATCTTTTTTCAGTTAACTTTTATTCCTCTGGAATACAACCATTGCACAAAACTTAACACTCCAGACAAACTGTTTTAAGAACAGCAGTAATGAAATTTTATATTTCCTAAAGCTTTTCCTCTTTGGAATTTGTAGTGAAGCACAGAATTACAATGACGAGGAATAAATAGTTGGACTCTTTTAAATACTTTGGCTGTAATGTATCAGGAGGAGCTTCAAGGTTAGTGAAGCAGATCATTATCTGATGTGCATGGACTCTATCATTTGCTTCCCTAGAATTTTGCTGTAGCAACTCACCATGGATGGCCTGGTGTACTGCTGGTAATAAAAGCTATGGTGCACCTTCACTGCATCTGTAGCAGTCAAGGTGATCCTGGAGGCTGCTGGCACACAGCTTCCATTAATTCCAGTGGTTCTCACTTGAAAAGTCAAAGGAAGCATTGTTTCATGTGTCATGATTTAGGAATAGAACTCCCCAATTCAGTGCCCCTACAGAGATTGTCCCAAACTAGACACTGCTCACTTGCTTCCCTCAGCCCTTCTCGCTCCACGGATTAAGTTGAGAATTGGAGACACAAAGGTGAAAATGAAGGGTTAAGATAAGAATAATTTACTGGGAACAGCAATAAAAAGAAAGCAATCAGTAACAACAAAAAGTAATACTAACAAAAGCATACAAAGAGAGGGTGCAAAACACTCACCAATGGTGAAAAACAATGGCAGAAAAACTTTCTTTTGAGAAGTGAGTCACTCTGCCCAGTCCCTTGTCCTGAGGTAAGGTGGTATTGAATAACATTCAGGAGTGGCCATACCCACTCAGCCTAAAGTTCCTGGGCTCAGCCTCCTGGCAGCTGGGGCTACAGGTGGGGACACCACTGTACCTGACTGCTGTGAAAGAAATGAGCTCTGTCCTGCCCAGAACTAGGACAGCATATTTTTCTCCAGTTTAAACACATAAACTCCCTAGTCCCAGGTTTCCTATTAGGGTTTGTTAGATCTTACTCTAATATTAAAAAGCCATAAGTAGACTCCAAATGCAGGATAACCATCTGCCATTTTAATGGGAAAGATAAACTCTGTTTTGTCAATTCTCATCTTAATTGTTTATTTTCCAGCTCTATTCTACCTTTACTTTGCCTCCTAATCTCTTAAGTAGCATTTGTAAAGACTTTTGTTTGATTCACCAGATCTACAGTCTGGAAAAAAAATTCCTAAATGAAGTAAAATTTGTTGTAAACTGGATTTTGAGACAGTTTTAATTTGCAGTTGCAGTATGTCACAATCAAAGCAATTCCTTATCAGTCTGTCAAGTGGCTGAGGCAGTACTGAAGTGAAGAGGGCTGTTCTGGGAAGTCTCAAGTGTTTGTCTCAGGTACCATTGCTGTGCTCTTTCAATCAAGAGTCAGAAATGCTGTGATGGGCATATTTTGTTTGTTCACATCACTGTCTGTCAACACTTCAGGAACCTTTTCAGTCCCTTTTTCCTGCTGCTCTCCCTGATCAGAGCATGACTTGCTTACTAAGCTTCTCATAAGATAATCATTTAATAGTAACTCTGAGCCAGAAGACAAAAGGAAAGGGAGTTCAAGAGCTCATTGCTAATTTCTCTCCCAGCATAATCCAATCAGTACAGCTCTCCAGCCAGGACTTATAACCCTTAATAAGTCACTCTATTCGATTAAGAGGAATTGATTTTCTTCTACTGTATATCATAGTGATTATGATGAATATGGTATCTGCTGCTCACTTCCCTGTCTTCCCTCCTAGTCTCCGTTTGTTTGCAGGGTCGGCAGGTAAACGAGCCAGGGAGATGACACGGTGTCAGTAACTGGAGCTGGTGTTAGCGCTGTGACAGCTGTGGAATTGAGGTGTCCCACAGATCAGAGGAAAAAGCTGGTTGTGAGCAATTCCATATTTTTGGCAACTCTACTGACAGCCTCAAAAGCAGGAAATGATGGGACAATCATTTGCAATTGTGACTAGAAGAGCAACTTGCAGTCGGTGGCAGTGGGGTGGCAGTACATGGGCCATAGTTTAGAGGTTAACTAACACTAAAGCAGATGGGAGGGGGGGAAAAGGCAGCTCTCATATTTCAAAAGTAAAGCAATATTGAGTTTTCTTCAATCAGAGGATACTGGTGGAAACGTGTTTTGATGATGTTACCTATTAGTTTGCTTTCTGCAATTTATTGGCAGTAGAAAACTTAATTGACTTGAATGAGTTTAATTTTTGGGGAGGCAAAATAGGAGTAGAGAGGGGAATTAGCCAAGTTTCACTGCTGTTCAAGATAGTTTTGGGAATGGTCACATAAAGACACACAGATATTTGTTTATACAGGTTTAATTTATCATGAGTCCAGTGAAGCAGCAAAACAAGACATTATAACTGTCTGGGAATTTTTTTCCCACCATGGGAGTAGCAGCCTATGCCTGGACAGCTTTTCTGGATGTCTTCAAACTGTAGGCAACATAGCAAGTACAGGTGAGCTTTGGAAAGAAATGAGCCAGTTGCACGATTCAACTCCTTTAAATTTATATTTTTCTCTACAAACTCCAGTGAAAGTTAAAACATAGCACACTTTTGAATAATTACTGTTATTTTTCAGAACTGTTGCCCAGCCTGTATGTGAGTGTCTGCTTAAGAAGCTTTATTTTCAAAACTATTTAATTACCTTCTTGCTGAGCAAGGGAAATTGAATTGCCATTTTGGTGTTGAATTATACAATCTGAATAAATTAAGTCAACATTTTCAAAATCATGTAGTTTGACATCCTGCATAACCCAAACCACGATTTCTTTAGCAGGATCAATAATGTGTGGCTGGAAAGATACATGCTTTTTTTAGGGCCTGAATTTGTTACATATTGTTTTGAATAAATCTTGAAATGCCTCTGTAAAAATTTCAAGTGAGGGAAATCCCATTTCCTTTAAGATGTTTTAATATTGAGATGACCCAAAGGTAAAACTACTACTTCATGAATTTTAGTTGTTCTGTTCCTGTTAGGCTTCAGATCACATTTCTTTTTAAATTATACAAACTGACTATTCTGCAGAGAAAAAAGTTTTGCTGCCCACACCACATGGTATTTCAGAGAAGTCATATGTCTTAAATATTGCAGCTGTTTCATGCAGTTGACATTTACTTTCCCTGCATAGCTGTGTGGAATGCCTGTAAAATGGGATTCACATCACCAGGTGCTGTCTCATAAGTACAGCTTTCAAGCACTGATTAGATGGCAGTCTGATGGTTTTGGAGTGCCTGAAATCCACAGTCTTTGGATCCAGAGGCAGTTTTGAGGGAAGTAAGATAGAGTGATTAAATTTTTTTCAGGTTTCAGAGTACTTTGACAAGTGTGCTTCATTTACACCAAGACACTCCCCCCAAAACCCCAACCTCCCAGTCCACTAACTTTACTTGCAATCTAAATTTTCCTAGTCCCAACTTCTAGTGATGAAATACTGAAATCCTGGAATGAGAATGTCACCCTAAGGAAGAAGCCTTGGAAAAATGCAACTTGCATAAATATTTACCACCTTAGATATTTCTAGCATCTTGAATTTTTGGATTATCAAATTATAAAATAGGATTTTCAAACTTCACAAAAGGGACATATTAATAACTTGGAAACTGCGGTATTTTCAGTATACTTTAAAAGTATGGACAGTAAGATTGGGCAAAATATCACAGGAATACCCTAGTCATTGGCAGTTGCCCACTGGGTAAACATCTTTGTTGCTATTTTCTTATATTCAGATATAATTTCAGTAACTTTTATCTGTTTTGTTAAATCAGGAGCTTGTGTTCCCTGGGTTATTTCTCTTTTCCTCTAGAATATAATATTCTATTCTGTTATTGTGGGGTTTTTTGTTTGTTTTGAAATATGATCTTACCATAAACCTTGAACTGTGTCCAGTTTACAAAGCCATGTTTATTTGTATAGATTGCTTGCCACTTCATTATCCAGCAATGTGTGTTGTCTGAAAATTGGATTAGTAATGACCTTATATTTTCTTCTCGATTACTGGCAGGTATCGAATTGTTTTGAGGGTGTGAACCAATACCATCATGACTCCACTAGGAACTTGCTTTTTCACTGGTGATTCCCCAGTGATATCTCTTTTTCTGGATTTATCAATTACCAGTTTCAAATCCACTTAGTACGTGCCAAGTTTAATTTGTGCGATGCTAATTTCCTAATGCAAATATCATGTGGTCAGATGCTTCACTGAGTATAAAACCTCTTTTCTATGAATGTGTTGATCATAATATAGTGAGATGTGATATAATCATCAGCCTCCTTCTGAACAGCAGGTTTAGAGCTTTTGTTCTGGATTATTTGACACTTTGATTTCTCTTTTGTAAAAGCAGTCTTGGCTGTGTGGTGCAGCTTTGGTTTAGAAGGTGTTCCCTGTTGGTGTTACTTTTAAATGTGCTTGCTGCTTATGCTGAGAGACACTGAAGTCTCCCAGTGCAGTTTACTTGATGAAGCTGCCTTAAATGCCTATAAAACCTGGGTGTTGTGGACTAGAAAGTGAAATAATCTGCTGTGGCAACGTTACCCAATTTATAACAGAAGGAAAGTCTTCAGCAACTTCCTTCTTATGGCTTTGTCTATTGGTTTGTATTTATTTTGTTATTTCAGCAGCAATGGATGCTGACAAAAATGGCTTGATATTTAAATTACTGTTTTGACCTTAAAATGACCTACGTGAATAAAACTTTCCTATGAGCAGTTCCTTTCTCTTTAAAGCTATAAAATGTTCTTGTTCAGGTCCTCTGGACATTGTTTTGGCTTGTGCAATTCGGAGATGCTGGAATGCACTTAGGGCCCTGGGGAACCCAAGGTTAGAGTAACAGAGGGGTCTCTTGTTCTGTCCTTGGCTGAGTATTTCTCTGAACAGTACTTAGAGGATACAGAATGTCCCTGGGCCAAACTGTTTTCCGTCTAGGAAATCTGCATGACCTCAGTTGTCACCTACTTTTTATAAATCATAATCTTTCTGCATTTAGTATATTTCTCTGCTTCTCATCCTCGCTTGAAACTTAAGGGTTTCTCATATAAAGAGAATTGATACATGATTTACTTGATAGAATTTCTGTAATAATTTAGGGTTATCAGCACCTGATACAGAGATGATTGTATTACCAATACCCTGTTTAAATAATTTTTTTTCCATGGAAAGGTTAACTAAAACGTAAGATTCATCTCAGAGTGGAAGTTCCAATGTATTTTGATAAAACTGATCTTCAGTTGCTCTCTTAATAGTTAGTGCTGGTTTTACATTGTAGAGTCTAAGAGTTCACTGACACTTTTTCCTCTTTTGCTCAGAAATCCAGTAGCCAGCTAGAATGAGTATCCACAGTTAACATTCCTCCCTCTCCTCTTGGAATTTCCACTGGGAGGACAATAGTGTAAGCATCCTAGGAGAAATAGCTAGGAGGCACTGACTTAGCTTTGAGAGAGGGAATGTTACAATCCCCCAGAGCTCCAGGGTATGCTAAAGAGCAGTGAATGCCTCAATTTCTGTACCCCTGCAAAGCTTGTTTTGTGGAAAGTTTTATTTGTGTCAGGAAACAATTTCCAACATATGGATGCTAAAAATTATAATCAGGATAGATTACAAAAGCAGTGACTCTAGAATATCCTTGACTCTTAGAGGGGGTTCTGTGGTTTGTTTTTTTTGGTTTGTGGTTTTGGTTTTGTTTTTTTTTTAATCTTGAGTCTGATTTTAATCAAGGTTGAGCATTTCTTTACTACTTGATGGTCCTAAGCAAAACACTATGCTTGAGTTACAAGCTCTTGAAAAATGAGTTCAGAGTACTAATGTACTCTTCAGTCCAGTGTAAAAACTGCTGCTATTGAAATTAGTCATGTGTCCCACAGAATAACACAGAGGAGTTGAAGGAAGGGTGGAAGAACATAATTGGGTGATGCAAATAAACAAAGATCCTTTTGGATTTGCTGGCTGCTTTCTATGAGCTCATCTGATACTGTAAGTCAAGCATAGAAGTCTCAGTGGGCATTTGATGATTGCTCATGATACTTACTACATCATTAGAATTTTGAATAGAAACAGTTGAAGATATAATTAATTAGTTTATGTTAGTAAAATGCTCTATAAATACTAGCTATTATAAAATAAACTGTCAGATATTCTGAAAAATGGTACAAGCATCCTTATTACTGTAAATCACTAGGCTTTCTAACAGAGTTCTGCTTATTATGAGAGAGTATTTATAACTGATGAAGGGTTCAAAAGTGACCTGCAGCCTTGAGTCCTTAATTTATCACAGGAGCAGGACGTTGTTGACAGAAAAAAAAAATGCTGTGGTGCTTCCAGTACACCCTAACCTTGACCTGGAGGAGACATCTCTGGGCAGGATTGGGGAATTCTTGCTCCATGCCCTGTAATTTGTGACCTTTCTGTTACGATTGCCAATAAGGACATCCATTACTCTCTCCTCAAAGTTGGATTTTATTAGTATTAGCTATAATTTATATTACACTGAGGCCTAGAGAAATGGCTTCCCAGTGTTATAAACAATGTCAAGGCACAACAAAAAGAGCATCTCTGTCCCAGAGAACTTACGTTTAAACTCTTAGGCTGTGAACCCTGGCACTCTGTTGATCAGATTTCCATGTAAGGCACTCACGTTATTGTGGGTTGAATTGTTTGAGCACTTGGGTGCTCTGGTTAGTGTGGGTTTTATGAATCTTTTTTCCTCTTTTTAAAGCAGGTTTTACATTTCAGTTTAAATTATTGCTGCATAGCAAGTCACTGGTATAATGTAAATACAAAAATCTGTAGCTGGATAGTCTCCGTGTGCAACCGCAGGGCAAAGCATTCTTAAGCATTCCTCTTGAGTGAGTTTAAAAATCTTTACAGTTTTCTTACTTTATTACAAAGTTTGATAGGAGCAGCAGCCTTTCTTAAATAACTTTTTCTTGTCTGTGTTTTTTTATAAATATGAACTAGGTTCAATTACTTTCCAATCAAGGCAAATTCTGACAGCCTCTTACGTGAGTCAGTAAACCTACAGGTGTTATACATGTCAGTATTAGTTAAAAAAAAAAAATATAGGGCACATCTTCACTTCCTTGTGGCCATGTGGAAGTCCAAACCAAACAGAAAAGAACTGGGAAGGGAGGAGTGATTCAGATACTTTGCCTTTGCCAAAAATATATGTGTTGTGTTGTGAAATATTTCCCAGTTTCTGTTCCAGGAATGAACAGGCTATTAAACATGTACTTTTAGTTCATTTTGAATTCTCCAAGAGTTCTAATGCCCCAGTTAAGACAAATCCTTACAGAGATCTTTGTGTGACTATTGTTAAATAAAATGCATACCTAATTCAGAGGCTAGTTCTGATTAAAAAAAAAAGAAAAAAATATCAAAGATGTAGGAAAAAATCATTAAAAATAACCTGCATTTTATTTTTCATTCCAAGTGAGAAGTAAGCACCCTTGTGTTGTTGCTGCATAAACATCTCAGGCCTGAAAACACACAGTATTTGTTATGAAAAAGGCTGAGGCAAAGGGTTTCATGCCAAAGCGTGCTGGTCTGCATACTTCTTCTGGTTTTGTTAAATACCATGTCTTCTTTTCTTTATGAGCTCCTGAGATCCAGCTTGAGCTCGCAGTAAATCCAAATGTAGGAATATATTCAGGTCTCTGTTATGTGATGTAGCTTAGTGCAAAACTATCCCTGTTGTCTTTATGGGCTTGCTCAGTGTCTGTGGGCAATACATGTTCATAGCACATAAATAGGATTAATCAGAGTAGGTGTGAAAAGCCAGTTATGGTTCTCACTGATTTTGGAATAGAATGGATGTTTTCATATTGGAAAAGAAGTCTGTTTGGACCAAGTATCTCCAGCCTTGCTTTGGAAGCTCATCTCCAGAGTCACTAGGTTAATGCATACTTTACTTTCCTTGTTATGTTGATTTAAGCATCTGGAATCCTCAACAGCTGCATAGTAATTTCAGGAAAAAACCCACCCCAATTAAATGAAAGAGAGAAGGAATAAAATTATGAATGGGGGAAAAAAAAGGCAAAAAGGGGAAGGGACTGTAAATTTAAGTTTTCAGTTATGGTTAGATACTGAAGCTCTGTTATAGATATTCTAGAAGTGGGTAAAGCAGTAAGATTTGAGATTTTATTCCATATTCCTCTTGCCCTGTTATCTCCCTATCTTCCCAGATATTGACCAATGAATCTGGCAGTGTGGTGGGAGAAAGAGTGAATGGTTCTTACAGGAGTTCTTAAACCTACTCAGTTCTTTCTTGTGCTTATCCTCCCGAGAGAATTGCTTTGATCCTGTTTGTAAATCAGTATAATCCCTGTAAACAAGTGTGAGGAACTGAAAATGTTTGTTTTTTCCAGGTGATTATTTAACAAGTGGAGCTCTTAGTGACAAAGACGTGCACTACAGTATTTCTCAAGTTATTGGTGACATATGGAAAAAAAATTATTTTACAAAGGCCAATAGTAGAAATGTATGGGTGTGTGTAGGGGTTGTATATATGGATTAATGTGCCCGAATCAAAAGACTGAAAGCAAATTCCTCTTTCAAGTTCTGAGCTTGATTAAATTAATTGATAAAAGACTGCACATGTGATTCTTCATAAGTTTAAAAGACACTGAGATAGAAGAAAAAGCAGTAGATGTTGTTATATTAATGATAGCCATCCTCACAAATCATCTTGAAAACACACATTTGGAGGCTTAAGGAAAAAGAGGAGGGAAGTCTGTGCTTGTAGAAATGTATGCAATATCAGGTTTTGTGTAAAATTCAAAGTGTTACTAAATTCGGTGGTCTTTGATTTTCATCATTCCTGTAATTATAAACAACCCTTTCACTCATTCACCTGCTCTAGAGTATGGAGAAATACAGTCAGACACTTGTCTGGCAATACACAGGTATTTTTGACACTTTTTTCCATGCGAGTTATTCATTATGGTAATGGTACTGTGTGATGTGCAATTTCTGGATTTATGACCCATTCTCGATAAGCGTGAATCCAGCCTGCATGTGCATCTTTGATAAGGTTCTAATTGGATAGCAGTGACCTTTCTGAATGTAATTCTAGGAGGAAGATTAAAAAGCAGTCCAGAAAGTGACAGGTTTGGGACAATAACATATGAATTCAGCTCTGCTGGCAGGCATGAGATGTAAGCCATGATAAATTAGAGGCAGGCCAAGCAGGCTTGCTGAGTGATTGCTCATTTCTGCTGCATCCTTGGGTAAAATCCCATGAGTAACACCGATGGTGCCATATTTCCCCCATATTCAGTGTTTACTGATTATGCATGCTATGAAATAATACAGCAGGGAAAGTTTCAGGAGACACCAAGGAGAGCCTGCTGAGCATTACACATCTCAGTGATACTCTCCCCTCATGTGGTGGGGGAGTCATGTATTTGTTGTCCTCATTTCACTGCTTGGTAATAGCTTGCTTCTGCTGGCTTTCTGCTCTAATTAAACTGCTTTTACAAAAGTGATCTTCATCCAGTGTAGGATTAAATAGCTTACGAATTGAAACTAAAATTAATCAACTTGTCTCTGCACATGTTTTTTTTCCTTTGAAAATGAGATAACCATGAAGTTTAGTTACGGAACTTGTTCTACATATGTGCTTAGACACTTAAGATAATGTAGGAATGCACTGGAAATGAAAACTGAAAAAAAATTTGTAAAATCATATTGAAAGTTCACTTCAGTAAAAGTTCTATAGTTTGGTTGCCTTGCCAGTTATTCAGAAGAGTCATCAGGTGCTTCATGTATTGAGACACTTTTTATTTCTGGATGAAATTTGGGCTGTATTTTAGATGAGTTTTTTATATCTGCATTATTTTTTCTACATCGTATTTGTGGAGAACACTTGATGATAAAAAAGCAACATATCAATTCGTATCTTGAATTTTCCTGTTTTATACATACATAGATTAAAGGGCTGTTGTGACTACTGTTCTTAATGTAGTTTTTGTATTGTGACAAAAATACTCAGTTTCAAGTCACTTTTTAATTTAGGTGAAATTCTTGCTCTCCTTTATGAAATCTGAGATCACCAAACTGAAGGGGGGAATATTTGTCACTGCAGTAAAGATAACTATGAATAACCTGTTTTTAAGGCTTTGTGTAAGCCATTGCTATTCATCCTCCAAAGTGGAGAATTCAAATCATCATTAGCTTTAGCCTTTGAAGTAAAATGGAGGTGAAAGGAGAAAGATGTTATGAATGTAAATAGGGTTCTGGGTAACTGAGTCATAGAGGTTACTGGAGTTGTAAGCAGGGATTTGTAGTTTTATTTAAGTTTGTAAATTTAGCCATATGGGAAATAAAAACTGATTTTGTATTTTGACGTTTAGTCTTATGACAAACATATTTAAATCAAATCCCCTGGTACTGGTGATAGTTGTGAGAGAGGGATGTAATTATTTATTAATGCCTTGGTTTATTGGAGCATGCCGATAAAATGAGCTGTCGCTGCCTCCTGATAGTTTGTTTTGTTTTGTTTTACTCTAATCTGTCTTGAAACATTTAGAAAATAGGTCATAGTAAGAAACCGTCGGAGTTTACAGGGCATAGTTGTCATTTAAGTCTTAATAGTCTGCCGCATGGAGATACTTAAAAGCAGATAAAAAATTAAATATACTTTGCTTTAATAATATGACAGCTGAAGTTTGGCAGATAGGTTTTTCAAGTGAAAGGCCATATTTTGGTTAGTCTCGTACAAGTGTTTTAGAGAAAGGTTGAAAAGAGGAGGAATTCCCACTGTTCACAAAACTTGCCAGCACGAATGTCCATTAATCAGTCCAAATTTGACTGCCTGCACTTCAGAATTCAGCTGAGACAAACTGCATATGAGAGATGGCTGAAAACATTCCTAGAACCAGCAGCAGCCCCACTAAGTGTTTGTTTTAATAGTGTCTCCATGCCATTTCAGGCCATGTGGCAGGTAATTTAGGGCTTATGTTACAGGTGAGGTAAGAACTGTTCAACATGTGAAGAAGTGTTAGAATTTCTGAAAGCAGAATTGTCAAATATGATTACTTAAGTTTAAATAAGGTTCAGCTCTTAAATTTAAGATCTTACCTACCTGATTTTCACAAATTCTTTGCAGCTGCTGAATTCAGTGTCTCATTCTGGGGTACGTGGAGGATTTGGGATCTGGGTGCTTTTGTATTATGCCATATACCAGTATGTGGGGTTTTTTGTCATGTGAGGTACAGGTGTTTATTTTATATTTTAAAGTTTTGAATATTTTAATTCAGTGATCCAGGTTTTCAGAGTTTCCTATGATACCATGTAAACTTTGGTAACTATTTCATAGTGATTCAGAGCAATGAGTTAAAAGTGGCTGTTCCTTTCTATGTGGCTAATTAAAAGGTCAGATGAAAAGCAGGTGTGCAAAAGAAAAAAGAGGTAGTGATTCTTGATGTTTTAAATTGGTGTTGTGGCATTTAAGCTGGTGGGGTTGGTGCAGTTGCTGTAGTTATTTAGGTCAGGCATTTCATCCAGTTTTCTTTATTACCATACCAAACCCATTGTCTTGCTTGGTTGCTTTGTTCTTTTGTTTTTTAAATCTTAATGAACTCGTCATCTTACTATAAAAATTCTCTGAAAGTGGGCATGTGCTTTGAGATGATGATAATGCTGGTTCACTGACCAACAGCATCAAAACACAATCAATAGTTCAGAGACAGAAGAATCTTGAGTGTTTGTTGAAGTTGTTTGTAATGTCTTAATTCCAAATCTAGTAGGATGAAAAAAACCCCAAAAAGAAACTAAAAGCAGTAATAGCATGTGTTGATGAGGTAAGATGGTAGTTGGTAGAATCACCCTCTGATGGAAAAGAGTCCATTTTTATGTTTTGATTGCTGGAGTATCTCATTTTATACTTGAAACTCATAATACACACAGATCTTTTTGTTTTACTACAAAGTTTTTTCAGTTAATTATCTCCTCCCAAGCAGAGGAGGCTGGTGGGTGAATACCTCTTGATTTGCATTAGCAATTTTCCTGATAAGAAACAAAGTCTGCATTCCAGGCGCTTGCTGGTTTTGTAGCCCCAGTGCCTTCATGTTTTCCATGGAAAGGCAAGGTTCGTCCCCCACAGGCAAACTCCCATTCTGCTGTTCTGTGGAGAGCCAGGGAAATCAAAGAGCCACCTACTGACCCCACCTATTGTCTGGCCTTGTCGCCTTCTATCAGCAGCATGCCACAATCAGCGAGCTACATGTGTACCTCGTGCTTGCCTGGGCTTTGGCAGAGCCGTGCCTTGCACCTGTTTGCTTATGCATGAGCTGGGCATGTTTGAATCCAAAGAGCTGACAGGGAGGCAAGGAAAAGGGGGAGGGAAGGAGGGAGGGAGGGAAGTCACCGCCAGGCGCTTTTCATTAGGCTGCTTGGAGGATCCAAGGCACAGGGATGCTGTGGAGGCAGAGGAGGCGTTGGCAGAGCCCACCAGTGTGTTATCAGATTGGGAATTTTAACAGATGTGGACAGTTGATCATGGCACATGAAAGGCATCTGATTTTTCTATTTATTGTAATTCTTTGATCTTTGATGCAAAAAGATTGCATCCTTTGTGGGCGATGGGGGAATCTGTACTTTTCTTGAACAGAACCTTACTTAGAATAAAAGCTGATAAAAGTGCCTATTCAACATGAGTGAGTATGACAGAACCCACCCTGATAACAGCTAACAAATCTAATCTATCCAGTCTGCTGGGTCTTGTTGGCATATGTTTACCATTGTTACAGAGGAGGGTTCTCTGATTTTTCCCTGCTATGCGTAGGAGCCACATTTAACCTTGTTCATCAAAGGCTTTTTAATTTTTTGTTAGGCATTTCTCATACTGGATCTCCAATATGAGTGTGTGGGGGCAGAAGCATACGGAAAGAGATTCCATGTGCTACTGTATATTTCTTGTCTTTTCAGTGTTTTGAGTAAAGTACAGGAAAAGCTTATTCCAGGTCAACCCAGTAAAAGTAGTTGCAGGGCAACATTCTTGATTTCTTTGCATCTGCCCAGAGAAAACTGATTCTTGTCCTCTAAGCACAGAGATCAAATACCTTCACTCATGTCCAACTTCTTTGCTTCTTCCATGTGTTTCTTTCCTTCTTGCTTCAGGCTGTGCTTTGAAAATCACACTTTGCCTCAAAGCACTGTATATAGATAATGTCTAATTTGGCTACTCTTACTCATAACGGGGCTTTATTGAGGTAGGGGTGATTCTTTGCAAGGGATGGGAATGTAATCCCCATTCTAGAGTTAAATAACAAAGTGCTGTTGGATAAGGATCCCTAATAAATAGATATTAGCTGTGTTAAGTAATGTGTAGCCTTGTACTATATGGAAATGTCAAGTAATCTTTGCCATCGTTCGGAACAATTTTGGTTCCCAAATGATGCATTTTTTATTGATATATAGGTTTTATTAATGTCAGCTGGTTTTAAATTCCTAAAGCTTGGGTCTTTTCTGTCTAGTCCTTTAGAAGGAGATTAAACACCTAAATACCTTTGTGAAAATGGACCCTGTATTATTGTTGCTTTTGAAAGTGGGTTTTGGGTTATCAAAAGATCCAAGAACACTCTTTCAATATTTCAACTCTTAACTCAACTGATGCTTTCATACACAGAATTACAGGAGAGTAAATGAAATAACAAATTGCCAAATTTCATGACCTTAGAGCTACTATAAATCTTACTTGCCTCGTCAATGGAATTTTCTGCCAAATACACACCTAATTACAAGTGTTACACTGATAACTCTTTTCTCCCTCTCCTTTTTTAGTGCTATCTTTGATAGTTTCTTGATGAGAACCAACAAAAATTTAAGATGGCAGAAAGTTTTACGTTTCTCTGCAATAGAAATGTTGGCTTCTTTTATATGGAGAAGGGTCTTAAATGTGATTTTCAAAATGAACTCCAGTTATTAAATTCATATTGTTGCTTCAAGTATTCCTGTAAAACCTTTCCATAAGGCAAACTTTTCATGCTATAAAAATGTAATTTCAGTAAGTATTTTTGCATATTACAGTGGATTTATTTTATATGATTTGTTAATGCATCAGAGAAGTTCTGTGCTTTTTTCCTAGTGCAAATGAGCCAGTGCTTCTAAAAAGCTTCTTCCAGTGTTTCACCTCTAGCCTGTTGTTCCATACAGCTGTTATCTGACAAAAGGGGAAATAAAAAGAAAGAACAAGACACATTCCTGAGATCTATTCTGCACATTCAGCTGTGGTAGATAAAATATGGTCAATCCTGTAGTAAGTAGAGCAGCATTTGCAATTGAATATGTGTAATAAATTCTGGGAAGACCCCACCTCTTTTGTTGCACAACAAAGTCTTGGAGCTGTTGACTCTGTGCCCCACGCAGCCTGGACAAATGAACACTTTTGGATTTTGCATTCAGAGTTTCAGTGCTTGGGCAGAAGGAAGTACATCTGCAGGCCCTTGCATGACTAATTTCATGTCAGCAATGGGTTTTACTGCTATTTAAATAAGAATTTATAATAATACCTGTACAGTTTCCAGGTGGTTAGAGTGGTAAGTTTTAGGGTCACTAAGCTTAAAAATATTTAGATTTTTTTTGTTTTTGACTTGAGCACAAACACAGTTAGATTTTTTTTTTTCAATCAGCATTTGCTAGAAATATTTTTTATTCCTCATGTTAACCCAGGTATTGTAATGCAGCTGCCTTTCAGTAGATTTTTTTTTCTTTGACAGCTGTTTTGATCAGATTGACTGTGTAAGGAACAGCAATGCAATATCTCAAAGGCATGGTATAGAACCCCTTTTGGATTCAATGGGAGTAACGGGAATTTACCCATATTGGGACTCCTTCCCAGTGGAACCACTACATACAAACCATTTACTTCCCTTTGGGAGTTCATGACTTAAATCCTGGACGGTTTAAAATTTCCGGGGGTAACTTTTGCCTTCTCTGCATCTTTTCTGAACACATGCCTCAGAGGGCCATGGGTTTGTGCTCCTGGCCCCTTTCCAGGGCTGCAGACTTTGGGAGCAGTTACTGATAGTTTTGACTATGAAGGCATCCATGAGTTTCTACTATTCTGAGCAGAGCTGAAGTTCAGCAAGCTTCAGAGTTGAAGAAGAGAGACTATATTCCTCTTGTATCTGTTCCACTACTTGAGGTGTAAAATGGCAAAGGAAATTTCAACTTGAAAAGAAACTACAGCTACAGATGGAAATTTCAGGTTAAGAAATGAAGTCATTCCCGTTGGACTCTTCTGTAGGGACTGATTAATGTTTTATTTTTCTGTATGTTCTGGGGTTTTCCTTCAGGCTTTTTAAATGATGGTAAGCTCACTTTCTCTCTTTGGCACTGGAAATTTGTGTGTCAATTTGATTTTGGAAACTTCTTTAAACACTCACATCTGTATTTGTAGATGGATTTCACCTGTTCAGCTACAGTGTATGTGCAGGCTTGTTATCTCAAGAACATATGATCATGAAGAAGCCAAATATGCAAATGAGGTGTTTGGGAGCTGTGTGAATTTTACAGGTCTTATGAACATTTCCCACAGGTCACCATTGTTTTCTACATCTTTCAATATATTTAGGTCCTTTACTAGCATTACTCAGTCTCTAACATCCCTCTCATCAAATTCACAGCTTGAACCTCCTTACCTACAAATACATGTCCTTGCTGCCTCAAAAACATACTTTGGAAGGAGTGTTTTAAGAAGAATAGATTACTGGCTTGGTTGCATCCAGCTTTGTCACAGACATGATCTGTACAAAATATTTTGATGACAGAATATTTCATTTCTGGTTTATCTTTTCCATTCTCTTGTTTGACTGTCAATTAGTGTTCTCTCTTTTTTTTTTCTTTATATTTTGCATATTTTCTTTTTAGCTTAATCACTTCTAACTATGGCTACAGATAATTTGTGAAATAATAGGGAACCACATAAAAAGCAGAAAAGCAAAGGGAAAATGCTTTTCCAGGAAAATGTCAAAATTGGATAATTTCTTTTCTCTCTCTCATCTGTCTGCTATTTTTTTTTTCTCCCCCCTTCACTGGATGTATAATTACCTCATTTTTTCAGTAATGTGAAACAAAAACTAGATGCAAGAGGGAAATCTAAATAGAAGGACTCTAAAATGCATTTTCAAAATGAAGAATTTAACTAAACCACTCTAAAGTCCCCTGCTGGGCTCAGGCAAGCTGAAATTAATTCAAGAAGGCAGATAAAAATTTTAACCAGCCTGAGTGGAGATGACGGATGTGACAGCTCTCAGTTAAAATGTCTTTTAGTGGCAAATGCATGCATATTAGTCAAGTGATGTGACATAACTGTCCTGGGTGAAAGAAGATGAACCAATGACCATTTGCATTGAGAACAAAAGAAAATTTAGAAGATTGCAATATAGAAAAGAAGGAAAAAACAAGTCAACGTTCTGTTTCTATGTGTAAACCTGTACCTTTGTATATATACAACCATGTGTGTGAAAGAAGTAGCTTAAAAGATCTCATGGGTGATGGGAAGTAACTTCTGATTAATATTTTTGAATTTCTTTTTAAAGAATTCAGAAACATCTCTAGGCTTGTTTGAATGGGATCCATGAAAATTTGTGGCTTTTCCTTACTCTGTGTAATATTGACAAAAAAAGAAAAGGCTGAGGTGTGAGCTGTTAATGCACACATTTCATTTTAGAAGTATTTATCTTTTGGAAGATGTTTTTGGCTCCTTCAGTGTCTTCTCAGACTGAGAAGATGTACAGGTTGAATGGAAGCAGATTTTATTCAAGGATCATGCGAGGATGCAGCCCATTGTGAAACACTACAACAGAAATAAATAACATCAGGGATGGACCTTGAAGAAAAGAAATTACCTGAAAGAAAACACTTAGAGAAATATTGGTCCTCATAACCACAATTTAAAATTTTTTTTTAAGTTATGCTTTACAAGCATACGCTACCAAGTCATGGTAGCTCCCAGTTAGAGTTGCCCAGATAATTGTATTTCAGTATTATTCTTATTTTCCCCCACTATAATCAAATTGTATTATCATAATTTTGTTATTCAGATGCACCTCTCACTGTGTACCTCAATAACGTTCAAGGCTGCATCTGGAACTTACTACCCTTAAATGCTGTGGGGAGAGTGGGAGTAGGGGCATGGGAATATCTTTCCAGTAACACTTGGTTGCAAAATAAGACACACTTTCAAACTCTGTTATAGAGGGAATTCTCTCTAAAGGTTAATGGTTGAAATCTGAAAACTAATTGGGCATTTGGGATATGGCTACTTTTGGTATCTTTCTGTGTGAGGATGTGCATGAATTGATCCTTAACATCTTAATTTTAATACCCAGTCAAAAAGAACCTCATTTGTTTTGTTTCCAGTGGTGACATTTTTAAATGTGCCCTTGTGCAGCATGCTCTGTGATCCCATTTCACTTGAAAGAAGCAGCATTCATTAAGGGAGTTTTAACTATTGAACAAAGTACTCTAAAACAGGGTCAGAGGGGTAGGGACTGTAAAATGCTGACCTGTTCAGAAATAAACTGCAATTCAGCAAGCCTATGGCAAGCTACTCATTAACATTTTAACAAGGGTAGCTAATGGCACAACAACCTGATTACAGCAATGTGTCTGTGTACATTTGTTCTGCAGATTTTTTTTATCCCTGCTCATGGTTTCTTTGAAAATAATGTTTATAATATTTTAAAAGGTGATCTGAGCTATTATAAGCTATTTGGTAGAGAGACTTAAGTCAAAGAGGAACATTTGCTGCATTTATTTTAATTAAAATCATGTAAACAAACATGGGTTATGTTTTTTTTTTGTCTCTGATGGTCAGTGCAGACATGTATGTTGAGAACATCAGGGTGTAAATCAACTCTTTCTCCAAACTTGCAAATGTTCAGGTTTTCTCAGTGTCTTCATCAAGGTCTGTCTTGTCATATTTTGGCTAGATCTGAATTTGAAATGGCCATAATTCCAGTTCCCCAGCTATTCCCCTGACCTTGAGCAAGGCTTCTGCACCCTTTTTGTGCTT
Organism: Eopsaltria australis; assembly: GCA_034509425.1. NCBI lineage: Eukaryota > Metazoa > Chordata > Aves > Passeriformes > Petroicidae > Eopsaltria > Eopsaltria australis. Next base: position 8,339,352 of record JAVTVJ010000024.1, read on the forward strand.
CAGTAACCAGTCTGTAAGATGAAGACATTGACTTTTCCCAGCATCACATGGACACTAAATATTAACTGCTTTTTTTGAGTTATAGAGTGCATACAGTTAATGTACACCCTTATGGAGAGTGTGCAGCCTTTCTGAGGGAAGAGACCGAGGTAATTTCTGTAGGTTCAGGCCTGTGACCCCAGACTTTGCTGTTCTGTACCTGGAGATCATAGAATTGCTTAGGTTGGAAAAGACCAGTAAGATCACCAATGATTGATGTGTCTGGAATCCAGGAAAAGTATCTGAAGAATTTCACAGCTTCATGTACCTGTCTCATTATAAATTAAATAGTGAAGAACAGTATAAAAAAATACATAGAGTAGATTACATCAGAATAAACACTGGATGTATAAAAGTATCTTCACCTAAGAGTTTGATTGTTTTTAGTGAAGTTACTCTTAATTGGTTTGCTTAGCATGTTGCCTACCAGGATATTGTCTGCCTCTCAGTGGGCAATAGATTAATATTTCACGAGGAGGGATGCTGGCCACAGTGGAGATTCCTCCTTGGCTGGCTTTCCAAATGTCTAGTTGAGGAGTATCCAGATTATTTCTATATCCCCATAGTAAGGTTATTTCAAGTGCTAAAAAATATTTTATATTATTATTTTGTATATTTAAAATCCAAATGACACTTTCAAGTGAGTTAGTCTTTATTTGGATTTAAAATAACAGTTTTAAGGCCTTTGAGGCATGTATACCTCACAATGATGCTTCAACTGTTATATCTGTTTGCACTTTGATTCGATCTCCAAAATAATGCAGCAAATACTGCCAGGCTATCTTCTGTAAATAAATAAATAAAAGCACGTTTTACAAAGAAAAAAGAAAAAGAGAGAGAAAGCAAAGCTTCTAGAGAGGAATACAGGATGCTTGCCATGACTCTGGTTGCTTTAGAAAGTCTAAGGAGCTTACTGGAGTGCAGTGAACTTTTGGTTAGCAACAGGTTTTGGATGCAGAACCTTTTCCACTTGTTCTTTTGGGACTCCCAGTTTGGGCTACATAGCCTGTAATGGGCTTGTCAGATATGATGAACTTATGTACCCAAAAATAGTGGAAGTCAGTAACATCAGCAGTCATAGTGAGAACAAGAACTTCACTGCAAGCCATGGTTTGAAGCATTTTGTCCCAATGTCTTTTGTGTCATAGTTTTTACTGTTATTTCTCGTTTCTCTCAGTGTCAGCTGCTTTTCTGATGGATCTTAACATATTTAATATAATCTTTTTATGCAAATGAAAGGTCTGGTCTCACACTAATTAGGGTCTTGGAAGGGAGTCATGTTAAAATAGAGATCCCTTTAGCGATGTGATTTAGGATGTTGTGGAGGTCCATTTACTTTCACATATGGTTTCAAATGTGAAGTACATATAAAGATAATGTAAGAAAAACAGTATAGTTAAACTCAGTGCAAGATCTTATGAAAGGGGAAGGTGATATTTACTTATCAAATGTTGAAGGAAGTTGTTTGTATGCACTCACACTTCAAAGCTACGTACTCAGATGAAGAGGTTTGTGTCTACATGGTCAGATCCAGATCACTTGTGCAAGACAGGAGACAAGGAATGAAAGTTCCTCTTGACTGACCATAACAGGACAGATCTTTGGTCTTCACATAAACATCACATCCTGCAACTGTATTCCTGGGAATAACATCCTTCACCATCAATACAGGCCTTTCTTTTAAATCTTTGTTCTACTCTTCTTCTGGTGCTAATACACAGATTTTCATTTATATTTTATTCTTACGAGTCTTGACTTTTTTTTTTTCCCCTGATACAAATCTGTGCAATAACCTATTAGGAAAGGTATATAATGTTCTCTCCACAGAAACTCTAATTTTAACTTATTGGAAGCCATGGGAAGCATTACCTTCTGTAATTTTGTGCTGCATACACAGCTAGAAAAGTATGGAAGTTATGATGACAGGTATAAGACATTCAGGTGAAATGATGAAGGGGCTGTAATTCAGTGTACTTTCTCAGAGTGTGTCATTTCAGCTATGAAGGATTTCTCAGAATTTTTAACAGTTACCTTGACCATGATTTTGCTTTTCCCCCTTCTCTTCTCACCTCTGTGCTCACAGGGCTGGTTCATACACTTTGCTTCTCACTGCTAAGTAACATTTTCTGCCTTTTCTTATACACACATCCTCCTCCTGCTTTGTTACCATCCTATCAGGCCTATCTGCAACTTACCCATAGACAGCTGTTAAGATTTTTCAGACTGGTGAAGATGTACTTTGTTTATGAATATCATTATTTATCGCCATTTGCTCTTATTTTTATAAGTTTTGTCAGAAGTTAGTGCTTTATCAAGATATAAATGCTGATGCCTCGATTCTGAGTTTCGTGTGTAAAAGGCTTGGAGGAGCTGGACATGATGCTTTAACTCCATGGGTCTCAGCAGAGTTCCTAGTAAGGTGTTAACCCTGAGATTTGTGGAACTTGCAGCTGCTTTCACTGAACTTATCTAGCACTTGGAATAACTCTGCCATGTGTCTTTTTTTATTCTACAGTCTGTTCTCCCTTCCTTTGCTGTAATTTTGGCACTGTGCTATACTCGGAGGTTCCGTGCTGCAGACTGCTTTAAGAGAGGATGTTTTCCACTTCATGTGGAAAACTCTTCCAGATCTTTGAAGCATTCTCCAGAAGGATGATACTCTAAGTGCATTATTCCCAAGTGTTTGTAGATGAGCTGCCTCAAGGCTATGGTTTAGCATTTATTATTACTGGATCTGTATTCAGAGTCTAAGATGAGAGCTCTATGCTGTTTGGGGGGAGGCAGATGGTATCAATTTAATGAGTTGTTACTGGTTCAGCACTAATGTTGTGTAAATGTTATCTATGTCTTGCTTCATGATTCTGTGCCCTCACACCAAATGTACTGCTATTATGGAGCCATTACTGGAATTTGCCTCAAAAATCTTAACTTATTGATTAAAAGAATAATAACAAGTGAGATTAGTGCCCACAAGGAAGATTTGTGGATATTAGAAGGAAGGTGGAAGTTAGAATCTCACAGTCACTGGGATGAGCCACACTGGTGCATTTGTGCTAATTTTGAAAGTCTTATTGGTATGTAACATTTCATATCTTCTAAAATATTTTGGTATTAAGAGATTTAAACGTTATTTTTCCCAAAGTCTGTAAATGAGCATAAACAGCCGAAGGTGTCTCAACTTGTCTCTTCCTTGTTCCCTGCCAGGTCTCCCCTGTTATACCTTCTCATGTCAGAAGGAGTTGTGTAGCCAGAGAGCTCTTCCAGATGGGGGATGTAATCTAGGTTAAAAAAATCCTCTGTGGTGGGTAAGTGCATGTGTGTGTTCAGCCAAATTTATAAGTTTGTCCAGATCCCTTTTAAACTGGATTACTCCCTGGGCCAGATCTGAACAGGTCAGATGCTTGTAGTGGTCCAGTCCAGAGGAGGATGTGGAGCTGAGAAGCTGGAGAATGCAGAGCAGAGAAACTCAGCTGGGCCTGGGGTGAGCGAGATCTGTGTTTGGCAGTAAATTTAACATAGGGCTTGATAAAACCCTGTCCTTGGGCAGGAATGTACAAAAAGGCACTCAGAGAGGAGTCTCTTACCATAAAAAAGTGCCCAGTGTGGCCTGAGGGATGGAGACACAAATGATGCTGTAATGCTAAATGTGACTTAGGTTATTAAAAGAAAATAAAGTAATAATAAGTATTTTATGGAAGAACTGTATTACAGGGAGGGGGGAAGAATGACATTCTGAAATGCATTGCAAATTATTTCTGTATCTAATCAAAGGTTTAGTGCTGGTTCATCACCTGCTGCTTATTCACAGCTTACCATTTGTTGAGTCCTGTAAATGTCATGAATTCATCAACTTCCCTGTTAAGCCTTTCAAATGCCAGAGAATGGCAGCAGGTATTACTGTGGGGCCCTTTCTTCTCTCCTTCCCAGTCATCTTTGCATTTTCACTCATCTCTTTGAATTTTCTTCTGCCTCCCAATGCTTTTGCTGTTAGTCATCCCTTGGTGGGAGCACTAATGACTGTACTGTGGAACTGCTGGGCAGCCCTGTCTTTTACCCAGACTTTTGGCAAATGGGGAATATTCTGGGAACTGCCAACACTGAAGTGTCGGCCTCTCGATTGGTGATGAAATCAAGTCTGGGTTAGCAGGAATTTCTGGATGTGACTGCTTAGATACCAAAATAAGGTGTCCCAATGTCAAGTGAAACCCTACAGAATAATTAAACCAGAGTTTTTCTCCAGACTACTGTTGGTAGTGGTTGCAGGAATCTGCTCTGCCAAAAAGTTGTTGGTGTTGATACGCAATAAATCTACCTTTTAATGTTAACCTTAAGTTTCTTTGTTTATGTTGTGGTAACACCTTCAGGTCTACTATACCTACAAGATTCATAACTTCCTGTGTACTGCTCAAACACAGAGCAGTAATAAAAAATGTGCTCTCTAGTATTTAATGTTATTATATTTCTCACTTCCTTTGAATCTTATAATCATTATTACCTTCAAAACATCTACACTTATTTGCTGTATTGCAAGTGCTGTTTGGAAGTGGCATAAATATAAATAATGCTTACCAAATCATTAAAAAGCTCATACAGTATTTTGCATAAAATATTGTATTCTACAATATAATTTGTGATATTATTTTACAGTGTTTATATTCTATTTTCTATAATTTGAAAAAACATGTAACAGAAAGGATGGACTGTGTAGATAACACTGGAGAGAGCCTAATGTGGAGGTAAAGAAAGCAGTTGATTTTAAGGGAGACTTTGAATAAGAAAAAGTATGTGGGGGATTTATCGAGCTCTTTTCCTATTAAGCTCTCAGGAGCAGCATTCTAAGGGATATATTGCAGGTAGTCATTTGAGAAGGAAAGTTCTATTTCTGTGAAAAATAATTTAGAACCCATCTGTTTATATTTCACAGAAGTGGTGAGTGCAAGATGTATAAGTGATTGAAGATTGTGTGACTTGTAAAGGGCAAAAGTGTGAATGAGACTGTCTGTTTTACTTCTCTTGGAAAGAGAGTTGCATTTTACAACCCTAAGCGTAAAACCGCTTCATTTCCTGCCAAAAAAATAATTAGAATTAACACACATGCAATGCTCACTCCAGAGGCAGGATTTTTAGAGCAGCTTAGGGGAGGGATATAGAGGGAACTTTCTTAAAAATGGAGGTTGAGTGCTAAGGCCTTTGAGCTTTGAACAGCATCTGGTTTTAAATGCAGAGGGCTGAGGAGTATGGTTTTCCTAGTGTGCCTCCCATGAAAGAAGGGGAATGGGAAAAGAAAAGGTGCTCCGTATAGGGACTGCATTAGGGCCAGCAAAAGGGAGCAGGGGAAGGAACCAGAATGTATCCTAAACCTGCCATTTCATACTTGGCCTATTTCATACCACACTAGTTTGGATATGGAATATTCTTATAGGCATTAAATCCCTTCACTTTAGTTATAGCAAGTGGCTACAGAGACTCAGCTACTTAAAGAAGCAAATAAAAAACCCAAACACAGATAATACTGACATTCATCCAAGTCCACTGCATCATCTTATATTCTGAATGTTTTGTAGACTTGTTTTCATCTATTGTATTGTGAACAAATTTAATATTCTATTAAAAACACTTCATAAGCCAAAACTAACAAAATAATCCCAAAATTGCATATAGTTAAATAAAAAATGTTCCTCTGAGTTCCCATAAAACTGTCTGCTGTATTATTTTCTTATTTATTAATTGTTGCTTAAATGCCTTAACAGAAGTATGCTTTATAAGTGACCCTTGTAATAAGGACTGATGAAGTAGGATGACATTGCTACAACCTGTCTGTACTCACAATGTTCCAGTCCATTGCCTGCAATGAAAGGGTGATTCTGGCCAGAGTATCAGTGTTACCTGTCTTGCATAAGAACCAATTAAGGAGCAGGAATGTTTCCTATGTGAAAAGTTAACTTTTTTAAAAGTTGCTTGTGGTTTAAATGTCATGTGAACTTTAATGTCAGGGCTTTAGAGGAGTTTATGGACAAGGCAAGAGCATTGCTAAGAGAACAGATGTTGGCGACAGATGCAATATCCTTGTATGTTTAGCAACACCTCTTTCAGAGCCTTGGTTCTCTACAGCTCTGTATCATAACTAATGTGTTGACTCACTCTTAATCCTTCTGCTGTTGTATTGAAAGCCAGGCTATGTTTGGATCCAGTAAAATGCATTATTGTATCCAGGGGCTGAGTTGGTTAAAGTGGAGACACTTGAATACCCACTGAGACTTTCTGTAACTTCCATCCGTTCTGGGAAGGGGCAGAGAAGGTGGATTTTTCATTTTTGTTTCTGGGTTCAGTCTAATCTCAATCTGCAGTGGTCTAATATGAAAAGTAGCTTTTTTGTTGGGTTTTTAGTGCAACTAACTGGATGACATTCCCAGGAAATCTACAAGAGTTCCACTACTGAAGCTGATTTTTAGCTTTTTATTTCATTTTAATGAAATAATTTAAAGAAAGGCAGATTGTTTGTAAGTAAATCTCACCTGAATCTTAATTCCACTATACAATGAGTTTAAACCTTTTTAAGGATTAACTAATACTTGTAGACTATTAAAGCAACAAAGAAGTTGACTTTCTTAACGGTGATTCTTCTCTATTATGTCTTTCCCCTTTTCCTGTTGGTTTATGTGGATTCATACAGGTCTTAAATATACAGCAAAGGTTTGTTGATTTAACTTAAAGCAGTTTCAAAAGTAAGTTAACCTAAATAGATATTCCTGTCTAGACTTAGGAGCATTTTGTTTTGTTTATCGTCATGCCTGATAGAATGAAAACAACTTCAGTAAGCCTTTTTAACTGAATTGATAAATATGTTCTTTCTCTTACTAAGGTAATACAGAAAAGGAGCCATATTAGTTCTGGGGGGGAAAAAGTAATATAAACCTTAAAATTTATGCTAGTCTTGATTTTGCTAAGAGATAACATAAAAGCATAACATAAAAACAAAAAGCAGCTCTAAACTAGAGATTTTTCTGCTGACACACACAATCCAGTGGAAGGTGTCCCTGCCCATGGCAAGGGGGTTGGAAGTAGGTAATCTTTTTAAGGTCCCTTTCAACTCAAGCTGTTCTATAATTGCACAAATCAACTATCCCTGTTTGATATTATGGATCCATAATGCTAAACACCCAAAAACTCCATAGGAAAAAGTAATTGTTCTCTATACATCTAAACACTCTTAGTATGGAATTCGCTTTTTCAGCCAGTACATTTTGAAGACTGCTTAGCCTAAGGGCCTCCTCTGCAGTGGAAAATGACAAACATGTGCATTAGATGACGACTGGAAATGCTACATAATGGAAAGGGGGAAGCCAAAGCATGCAGCAAAAGTCCATTCCTGTGAAACTGTCAGTAAAGTCCACCAGAAGCCTTTCAGAGTTTTCAACAGATTGTGTGTGTGTTACCTCCCAAATGGAGGTAGGAAAGCCAATCAGCAGAAAGATAAAGACCCTTCCCAGAGCTTTGGTCTCCCTGTCCCCCCATTTGCATGGAAACACTGCTAACAGCAATCATGTGGCCCTAATGAGAGCAGGTGTGTTCCCTCATGGATCCCAGCCAGTTGTGGGTGGTAATGAAACCAATCTGCAAATGAGATTTTAAAGGGTGCAATATTTCATCACTGGAAATACTGTCAATGTGCAGAAGGCCCTTCCCTCATTCAGTGAGGAATGCGATTAGTTGCAGATGAAGAGGGATGACAGAATTGAGTTCAGAGCACACCCTCCGTAGTGTCAACAGGCCTTAATGATAACATAGTGCCGCTCCCCTGAAGGAGTTTCATGTCTTATTCAAAGTAAATGGCAAAAATGTGGCATTTTAGAACCAATGATGTGTTTTTCTATTGGTGCTGTCATAGTACACAGCTGCTGAAAGAGGGGCTGTTTGTCAGATCCCATTTTCCTCAGTGATTCATCAAACAGGGGCAGTTCATGCATGCAGTCTCAGAATGGAAATAAATAACTTGCAACAATGCATTGGACAGTGTAGTGCTTCATTCATCTCCTGCCTGCTTTGGTGCTACCCAATGTGTCAGAGATTTTGGGTATCCAGGTATCCAGGTATGTGTTTGGTGTTTTGCAAGCTCCATGGCTACTTTTTGGGAGCAGGACATAGAAAGCAAGGATATTATTGAGTTAATGGATGAGAAAAGCAGAACTGTGCATTTATATTATTTCTAGTATGGAAGTTTTAGACTCCTTGAAAATGCCATTAACGCAGTCTTTTCTCTCACTCTTAAATTCAGTATTTTTGTCAAATTACAGTCGTTCTAAGAAGGAAAAAAAATTGGGTTAAAGAGACCCAAAAGTGATTAAAATCTAATTTACTCACATAGCACTTGTTATCACCTATAGCATGCAAATGCATGACTTGACGTTATTTAGTGGTAATAAAAAAAATGTTTCTGGTTCAGAAGGGTATTGGCACTAATAAACCATGAGTTCTCAAGAAGTTCTGGGCATTTATGGCTGGCAGAATGTGACCTGGATGTAAATCAAGATATTGGATGTCTTTTCATTGGTAACATGGGAGAATGGTGTGTGGCTTTAAGTCTTAAAATATCTGAGGATTAGTTTTAATTATTGTGGGATTTTGGCAGTTTAGGATCTGATGTGAAATTGTTAGAAAAGGGGGGAGGGGGAAGACTAGCATAAGGAAAACCAAGTAAAAAGCTTGACACATAAGGGGCTTCTCTTTTGAAGACTAGATGTTGACCAGTGTTATGGGAGCTGGGCAGATTTTCTGATGGGAAATACTACAGAAGTTTCACACAGTCTGACTTTGGGTGCCTGAATTAATAGGCTAATGCCCAGAGACTGTATAGAGTGGTTTGGGTTGGAAGGGACCTTAAACATCATCTGCTTCCAACAAAAGTTCCTCTTTAATGTCTGCTTAAAGAAAGGAGGGCAAATATTATAGTTTATGTGCAAATTGTACCCCCCAGCTTGTGTGAGGTTTTGAATAAGAGAAGGTATCAATCTGTACTCACTACTTGGGATGTAGTTTAATTTTCTATTAAAATACGCTTTCATTCCCTGAGTTCAAGGGATTCTGACAAGTTCTTCTGTGTGCAGTGTGTTCTCCAGGGTCTGCTGGAAGGAAAGGCAGAAATAATTTTTCAATCCTTCTTTGTTCATAGTAGCTAACACTCACAGAAACTGTTCTAGAGAGCAGCCTTTATGTGGTGTTAAAGGATAAAAAGCTTCTAAAGTACTGTTTAATAGTAATTTAATTGGCATCATGGCAATAGTTTGCAGTAGACATTTTTGTGATTGTTTTGTTGCTTCGTATTCCAGTCTTTCAGCCCACCTGACTGAAAGATCAGTTGAATGACACAGCCTTCCACAATGTCCATCTAATTTCTTCAGCCAAATCACAGGAAAAATGTAAAAAAAAAATCAGTTCAGGATAGTCTGGAAGGCACAGTAGTCAAGTTCTTCCTGTCACAAAGACAATAGTATCCTGCACGATTCTTTCTCTCTCTAGAGATGTATAAATTAGCATAATATGAGTATAATCAACATAAGACCATTATTAATTAGTTTTTAAAACAGTTATACACACATATGTGTGTAATCATAATTTCCATGCATATTACATTTGTATGTACCAACATATATAGATCCCCACACACAGATTATACATTACTCATAAAGAATCACAGCAGGGTAAGTAATTTTTCATTGGTTAAGTAATTTTTCATTGGTGTCTGGTTAGGTGTGATCAGGATTTTTTCCATTCTTCTGCGCCTGAGAGCTCATTTGCATATCAGAGGAACACAGGAAACTGTGCCATTCTTTTCAGTGTGGCTTTCCTAACTGCTTTCATTAAAAACTTGCTGGTAGTTTTCTGTCATGTTTTGATCAAAATCACCAGCAGTGTTCTGCTCTGGAGTGTCCTTCTAACATGAGTAGTGGGCTGGAAAATGTCACTAGATTTAAGATAATGATTTATCAGATAACTGAACAGAATGAAGGGAGTGTCTGACAGCATGAGAAACAAAACTCCAGTATACTCTTACATTTTTGACCTCATTAGGCATCTTTAGCATTGACTTCAGTAGAAAAATGGTCAAAGTAAAGGCATCAGCAGTTTATTCAGTGGTGAGAGAAATGGGTAATACAGAGGAAGTTTGGGACTGCTGTGGAGGTGATGGCAGGATGCAGAGAGAGTGGCTTTCTGGTTAGACAGTGGCAGATGTATATTGAAAGTGAAACATGGGATCCTTTGTCTTCCTAACTACAACTCCAACTTGTATGTGGTGTGTAGTCCATCAACATAAATTCATGAGAATTTCTGTGTAAGACTCCCTCTTCCAGAGTAAATCTTCCAGTATTCCCATTCAAGAGGCATCAAGGGCAGAAATTCTAAGAAATGAATGTGCAGAGAAGAATTAATCTTCAGAAATGTGAAATGAATACTCTTGGCAGGTATTTATGATGTAGTTGCACAGCAGGAGCATGTTGGAAACAGTGAGAAAGTGCATGTTAGACAGAACTCTCCTCTGGGCTGAAATCACTGCAGTATATACTTTATCTCAGCAGATGATGAAATGTATGGATTTCTCAGTTCCATAAAGAATTATGGCCATGTAAAATATTATTAAAGCATCTTACATGATTGAATGGTTAACAGATTACATGAGTAAAAGAGTTCTCTGGACTGGGGAAGCCTGGCAATTGCAAGTATACTTCAGCACTGTAGCTTGTGGTCTTTGAAGGAGGCTGGATTCAGAAAGGAATGTCTAGAGCATGAAGGTCCCAGAGGCTTTGAGCTGTTTATTTAGGATTTGAGGAAAAAAAAAACTCGAAACACAACACATGATGGTAATAATAATAATAGCAACAATAATAATAATAGTAATGCATTTTGAATTGGATATTTGTATCCATATCACACAGTCATTCTATGCGTGAAAATGCAAACCCAGCATAATCTTATAATGCTTCATTTGCTAATGGAGCAATGTAAACCAACTGAAATACAGACACACAATCGACAAGCAGTGCTATTACAGATCATTTATCAAATGTGTTAAGCTTATGACTGCAGTTTTACATTGTTTATTAGTTGCATTAGTTATACCATTTCATGGTTTACCTCCCCTTGTTGTCAATTGACACAACACAGGTGTCTGATGATTTGAGGATGATTTAACAGTCAGTATTTTTCTCTTTTCTCTAGAGTAAGCTTGGATCTTTTTCTGCAAAAAGATATCTGAGTTATATTCCAGTCCTGGCCCTGAACTCTTGTTTTAAAGGTTCAAGTGAGCCAGAAAAAATGCTCATGTGTTTTGCCTTGTAAATTGGTAGTGCATACTCCTGTATACTTGCAGTGAAAAGGACGATACACTTCACTTTGTAGGATCCACTTGTTGAGTACTTTACATGCTGCTATGAATTTTTCCTTCATAGTGTTTCTAACTTAACTGATAATTACTGAAGGTGTTTATTACTGGGGGCTTTGGCCTTTTGATGAGGAGTTAAGAGTAATAGTGCAAAAAGTCTATGCAAATTTCAAAAAGAAGTCACAAGCAATTTAAAAGGAATATTGAATTGCAATACCTTCAGAATGATGAATTATTCACTTATTTCTGAAAATAGTCTCATGTGCATCTTCATGAAGAAAAGGGGAAACTGAGAGGAGCTTCACCACAGTGCAGCTTTCTCAAGAGGGGAACAGGAGGGGCAGACACTGATCTCTTCGCTGCAGAGACCAGTGACACGGACCCAAGGGAATGGCCTGAAGCTGAGTCAGGGGAGGTTTAGGTTGGATATCAGGGAAAGGTTCTTCACCAAGAGGGTGGTTGGGCACTGGAACAGGTTCCCCAGGGCAGTGATGACAGCCTCAAGCCTGCCAGAGTTCAGGAAGTATTTGGACAGTGCTCCCAGGTGCAGGAGAACTGTTGAGACTGTCCTGTGCAGGGCCAGGAGTTGGACTTTGATGGTCCTTGTATGTCCTTTCCAACTCAGGATATTCAGTGATTCATATAATAGTTTGCTCATGTGGCTTTTGTTGCAGATTTTTTTAATAGATTCCAGATATAAAAGACAACAAAACTCATAGCCAGCTCCTATAGTTCTTCTCTTGAGGTTTAAATATTGTCTAAATCCTTCTGAAAAAGAAATAAAAAATTATGCAAGTTCTTTACTATTAAGGATTTTCAGTAATTTATTTATGTGCAAAACATCCTTCATATGATGGTATACCTGTAAGTATTTACATAATGGTTTTAATTTAGATTTTGGGGAGTGCAGGTGATAATTTTTACTGTATCTGTAATGGAAAGATATAGGATTTGGACCGCCAGAGTGGAAATGTTACTTCTGCATCGTTCTAAGTACAACTTCGCCAGGATATGTCTGGTATTTTGTATTGTTCCATTTGTAAAAGAAACCACTTACCTAAGCAGCTCTCCTTAAATATGTGTGCATAGCTGTAATCGTGTAGGAAAACACTGGTAATGTTAGAGGTAGGTAACTACTCAAATTTACAGTGAATTTCCTTTTAATCCTTGTCCCCATGTCCTTTATTTCTGTTGTACATGTCCCCTTCATTGTAGTTGTTTTAAAGGCATCCAGAGGTTTTTTTCTGGAAAACAAGGGAATGAGGAACTTGCATAAAAGCCAGTAAATGCAACTCCCTATTAAAAATCAAACCTCCATGAATATTATATGAGTGAGAATTGACCATTCTCACTAGTCAGAAAATATAAAAAAAACAGCTGAGGTCTCAAGCAGAGGATTTTCATCACTTATTAAATCTCCAGCTTAAAACAGACAAAGTGCAATAGTGAGGTTATATTGCAGTATAATGCCCTAGCTCTGTATTTTTTTAAATGCCATTTATTTTTAAAAATCTATAATCAGTTAACAAAGGTCATTTATCCCTACTGAAATTCTGATTTGGAACAGTATGCAGTCCCATGTACATTAATTTCCACTGACATTTGTCTCTCCCCCTTTGCCTCCATGCATCTGTGCTAAGGGAGCCAAAGTTTATTAGTCACAAGAGGAGATGATCTTAAATACCTCTTGCTTTGAATTTAAATGGGGCCAGTCTAGCTACTTTGAAATTAAAATTAAATTCAAAATTAGCACCCTTGATTATGAAAGAGAGTGTGAGAGAGCAGTCAAGTGTGATTTTTCTGAAAAAATCATCCTTCTGTGATACTGCTAGTACAGTATTTGGTAGTTACTGACACTAGGCTGGGTTGTGACAGACCTTTTATATACATGGACATGTGTGAACAAGGATCTACTTCGTATCAGGCCTCATCATAGGCTGCCTGAAAGTCACAGTGCTTAACTTCAGGAGAATGCAGTAGCAGATTCTCCACTGATGTCTGGGAAACAGGTTTTACATGTGGCCTTTGGAAGTACGAGGCACTAAGAAGAGAACTATGAATTTGACTGTAAGAGGATCCTCTTATTGCTTCAAAAATCCCAGTGCCACATAACATAAAAGCACAGGTTAGTTATAAATTTATCCTGCTAATTCCAATTCCTCCAAACATTTTTGATAGGTGAACATGACAGCAGCAGGCACTGTGCCATGCTGTCAGTCTTCCCACATGGCCAGCACTAACTTCATATTGTGTGCTGTGGTGGAGTTTACAGCAATCTGCCCGTGTGTCTGTGCTGATCAGGAGCAACTGTGAGCAGGAACATGCATCTGCTATCAGTAATTATGGAGTTGTAGCCTCAGTGGCACTATTGAAAGAGAATTATTGAGGTATTTTTGGGAGATAAGTGTTGCAGCTGCCATTAGTTTAATATAATTGAATTCTGTCTTCTTTTGGCATGGTTGTGATGAGGAATGCATATGCTCTCTGAGGTGAGAAATGAATGTTGGAATTTTACAGCATTTTGTATTTTCTGTCTCTGAAGGAAAACCTAAAACATAACTCCAAATGCCTGGATATCACTTATGTCTTTATTTCTAAGTCACTGAGAAAGTCTTCATAGTGGTTTAATACCTGCTCTTCTTTTAATAATTTCTGAATTCATAAATAATTGCGTGCATAGAGTTTGCTCAGGCTTATTTCTTGAGTAACTGAATTCAAGGTGAATTCAAGTTTGATTATTTTGATTCTTAATTGAAATATCTTTAAACGTTCTCAAAAGACTGTTTTAAACTTTCTTGGAAGAAGTGTGCTGTGCCTTGATGCTGAACTCTATATTTTATCTGAACTAATGGAGTTAGAAGGAAGCTTTGATAAGACAAAATTCTCTTCCAAAGCTTTACTAACTCTCCTAAGTACAGTATCATAAAATTAGAGAAGTGTTTCATTTAAACTTCAAACCTTTCTAAAAGGTTTTAATTAGCAGTTTAATGATCAATGCAAAGGAGAATGGGACTGTGTTTGTCCATTAAATTGAAGGAAATTAAATTAAATAACACATTTTGGTTTTGTGAGTGTGCTCTTGTTGTGACAAGTGTGAATATGTTTCTGAGAGGGTTGATTAGCCTTTTGGCCTCTCTGCTTAATATTTTTGTCATTCTTCTGTGGAAGTTCCTGTGTGCCTCCCATCAGGATTATTGGAATTTGGAACCTTATCTATAATTGTCTACCAATAGGGGTGACATGATGTCTCTTCGCTGCATTAACTTTATCGTTCCCTGTGAAACATTAACACAGCAAAAATCTGATCTTGTAAATGAGACCCATGTCTTCATCTTGATCAGAGAAATGAAATTTGTAATTCAAATTAGAAAAGTTAATGAACTTAATGCACAGGCTTGAAAAAGTGTTGTAATGTGCCAATTTGGTCTGCCTATGGATGCTTCCAAACATTCCCATTAAGGTATTGATTGTGTCCATTTAGCAAAGTGAAGGGGACAGTGAACTCCCTAATGGTTTACACATTACACCAGTAGTGTCTAGACCCCCAAACAAAGGAAACCCATTGATAAGCCTTAAATTTCCTTAAAAATTGAATTTTGCAATGTAGTTTTTAATGCCAGTATGCTTCTTTCAAAGACCAAAAGCTGCAGGCAGAATATGATTGTGAGTTTATTCATATCTGTGAAGAATTTAATGTTCCCAAGTTGAAATGATGGTGGAGGATCTTAGCACTACAAATAACAACTAAAGTCTCCCATCACATAAATGACTGATGTAGTTTTATAGTAACATTTTATCTGGAGAATAATGTTTTGTTCATTATTATAGTTTGGAAATTCAAATTCTGCTAGTTGTACTTTCAGAAAATTGTATTTCTGCATTGGTTACCAACAGCTGTGGTTTTATCTTCCATCAGTAGCTGGTGGTGGTGGTTCACAGAGGGTGTTCAGGCACATCATCAGATGATGTTAAAGTCTGGAGTTGATGGCATCTGAAAAGTTTAAAGTTATCTTGGGGAGAAAACAAACAAACAATCCCCCCCTCTCCCAGCCTCCCCACCCCCCCAAAAAAAAAAAAAAATCCAATAAACTGAGGACAAAAAGACCTGTTTTTCCAGTGGCTGCCTGTAAAAAGTAATAAAGTATATCCTTGGACAAGTATCCTCTGTGATGTACCAGAGTGTTCCCCCGGCACTTTTTTGGTGAAGATGCCTTTGCCTGGAATTTGAGGCTAAAAGCCAAGAGCCAAAGAGGTCCAGGCATCTGTACTGGTCTGTGACACAGAACCCACTGTGACAGAAACCCACTGGTCAGCATCTGCCAGTGCAGGGCTGTGAGAAGAACACTTGGGGTAGTAGGAGAAGCACTGCCTCAGTATCCTTGGGGTGTGTGCTGATGAAAAGTCACAGGGTTACAAGGGACAGTGAAGTTACAAAATTAGAAATGGAGGGCCTTAGGAATGTTAAGGTAGTGGACAGTGCTTTGTGTAGGAGATTTGATACTGTACTAGCCCCAGGTGATTTCTAGATTGTGTGATTGTGTATAGATGAGTTGTTTATGAGCAAAATAACAACAGCTGCTGCCTTAGCTCCTCATGCCAAGCAGTAAAGTGAAGTAATAATCTACAACTGCACTTGAAGAAATTTAATTTTTGTGTGAGTTGAGAAGTGAGCTTCCACATCAGTATTTTTTTTCTCCTGCATTCAGGACTTACATCTCGGAAGATTCATGTCCCATGAGTTGTGAATAACTGGTTTTCTTGTCTTGAGAGATTGTCTGTGCTAGCTTGTGATCATTTTACTGTTTTACCAGGCTAATTGTCTACAGTTTTAGGTTACTAGGTGATGTATAAATGTTTGTGGACTTCGTGTTGAACAAACTGTTCTGACTGCCAGACAGCGTTTTTAGTGTGTTTACATGTGGTAGTTCATTTTAAATAAGGTCAGCTTTTGCACAGTACACATCTATTTCCTCTAAAGCACAGCCATATATAAATGCAAGCCTACATGGATAAGTAGTAAAAGGATGCAGTGGTTTTGTATACGGTGCTTAAAGAAAAATAATACAATTGAGAAAATAAACCTTGTGAGAACTGAAGCAAGTAAGCAAAATTGATGGGAGTAAGATACTTTAAAACTGAAATAGAGGACTTTACAAAGACCCCAAAAGCTGCTTCCTACATTTAAGTTTGAAAGAGCTGGGAAGTGTTTGAGAGGTAGGCTGTGCTAAATGGAGACCTTGAGCAGCCGCATGCTGGAAGGCAGAACAAGTCAGCGCACTATTGATTGGAGTACGGGGGATAAATGTGTGGCTTCTGCCCTTAATGGAAGCTGATTGTTCAGGGACGTACCGGCAAGGCTGGTCGATTCTTTAGCTGTTGTTTACTGGGGAGGACGATATCAATTTTCCAGAGGGATGATTGGTGGGATGTCAAGGCTGTCACCCTCTTCTTCTCATCACTGACAGACAGTTGAGTGACAATTACAGTGATGGGACATTGTCTGCATTGGCATATACACCAGAGGATAACTGGCAAACAGAAAAAGGCAGCAGCACTTTAAAAAAGATATAATCAGCAGTTGTCAGGACTAGTTACATATATGATGTCTGAATAACAAGGCCAGAGTGTCCTGCCTCAGACACTGACATAAACTGCACTGTGTATTCCTCAGTCCACACAGAAATTAGCTCTGGGAAAGTCATTGACTGTTGCTAGAAGTCACTGGTAATCTGCTTGGGAATTAAGCATCAAGGGACTGTATTTCCATGTGGTTCTCCCTGAAAATGTCAGCTTTTCTGCAGAACCTTCAACATGGATAGGGGAGCAATGTTCTGAAGTGTGTGCTGAGATCTTTCAGGAGTCCCGTGTTGGAATTCCTTCTGACTACCCCGACAGTTAATCAGATGGCAGCTGTGAATGTGAACTTTGTGTCAGTGTTACATGTTTAACCTGCCAGGCCAGAACACACAGACTAAGCTAAACTTTACATTTTGAAAGCCTTATTTTACACTGCACAGATCTCTAGTAGGTGGATATATGTACTTTTTGTGAGTTAATCTATTGTAATAGTTACAAATCCTTATGCAAAAGACTTTGACCTGCTCATGTGAAATCATATAAAAAACTTAAGATTTCAGTGGTGCCTGCTGAGAACTGGTGAATCCTCTTGTGCATGACATTAGCAGCTGTCACTTCCTCTTGCTCCTGGAAGCTGAGGCGAGAATGGGGCTATCAGGAAAGAAGATACCCAAGAAATTACTTAAATGTTAGATTTACAGCACAGACCACATCCAGCTTATCTGCAATCATCTGTATTCTCCTCTTGGCTGCTTCTCTTACTACTCTAGCCAGAAGCCCTAGATTGAGCAGACCTTTCCAAAGTCTGTTTGAGAGGTACTCTCTTCAAACTTCAGTTGTTGTTTTGACAGTACACTTACATTTACTTCAAACTTTTACCTGGAATATACATCCTGCTGTGACTTTTCTCTGGTGTATTTCCTGCAGCAAGCACAGGACAGGGCAGAGCACTCAGCTGCCTGGATGCCACTAACTCTGAAACAAGGAGAGGAAATGGAGGCAGTGGTTTTAGGAATGATCCTATTCTTTCCCACAGGCCTATATCTCTGGTCCTGCCCACAATGGATTAAGAAGAAAAAGAAGTAGTGGTCAGTAGTTCAATAAAGTTGTGCCTCTCCCAAGACAAGTGTATGAATACACTAACAGAATGTGAATGATGCCTCTCAGACATATGATCCCCACATACAATCAGTAGAAAAACAATGCAGAGAGAGCCTTTGCAGTGAGGAATCGACAGTCTGAATGCTCTTCAGGCAACGTGGCACACTTACTGGAACTCCATTGCTGGAGTGTTTGTACCTTCCACACCTACTGAAATTCCTGTGCTGGGCACTTTCTCCACCTTGTACAATACATATTTACACAGATGTAGGTAGTGTGTGGCATGAAGGACACACATGCTAATTTTCCTCAGTTTAGGTCTCTTTTTCTCTTTATTTTTCGCTTGTGACCTCTTCCTATGTGGTAAGTAACTTTCTTTGATATATTAGCACCTTTCTATTTTCTATTCCTTTATTTCCTACACATTTTATATACATGCAGGTTCTTTGTAGTTTTCTGTATAGTGTATTTGTTTGCAACCTGTATTTTTCATTAATTAATTAATTAATTAATACTACTTTAGCATTATCTAATGACTCTGCTGTTTGTGGAAGTTCAAGTTTCTTTTGTTTTCTCAATTCTTGAATATTTATTCTTCCTCCCCACCAAGATAAGGTTGTATAAGGAAGCTTAGAAAAATCTCAACAAGCAGAGGTCATGATTTGTGACCTGTTAGTTTCCAGGTACAAAAAAAATTCATAACAAGTTGCACCTAGAATTGCCTGGTGCAGCAGAGATACAATATGACATATGAAGTTGGCTGTCACCCAGCTGAATGGCATTAGAGAATTACATCATACACTTATCTTCCCTTTTTCTGTTTTTTTCTGAAATTATATTTTCCTTGAGTGCTTTTTTTTTGGCTATGCTATGGCATTTTTTCAGGTTGGTGCTGTGAAAGACTATGATATAGCAATATAGGGACTTTTAAAAAATTTTTATTTTAAACAAATTGTTCATCATCCTACATTAAAAAAAATGCATGCAGTTAATACAGAAGTTTACTTTTGATGGGTCTCATGAAAATGCCAAATAAGTATGATTATTAATTTCTTTTTTCTAAGCCACCAGCTAATTGATTTTGCACTGTGCTCATTAAAAATAGATACTTTGCCTTTCAGAGGGCTGTCTGGGAAACCTAAGGCAGGGCACGACTCCTCTGGGACACCATCAACTGACCATTCCATCAGGCAGGGAGAGAGTGGTCATGGTGCTTGTCAGAGCTGAAGTATATTTACTTCATCTCCCAGCAGATAAACATTTGCAAGGCAAATAATAAATTAGCCATTAATCAGGAGAGTGGCTGTGTTTGATGAACCCTGAATAGAGTGGAGATGTCAGGTAGCGAGACAGAGTAAACTGACATTGTAGACTGAGCCCTGTGGAAATGACTGTTAGCAGTTCTGAAAGCTTTTGTGCTGCCTTTTCAAGAGGCTTCCAAGGTTAGAGTAAAAGAGGATGGAGGACATGAGGCAACCAGCAGTTTCTAGTTTTCAAAATGGTAGCATTATGCAGTCTTTTGCCTCAGTTAGATCTGCAGCATTATTGCAGCTAGATGTGATGCAGAAAAAAAAAAGGATTTTACAGACAAGGTACAGAACGCCCTATTATTACCAAATTATTCAAGGCATACATTTGTTCAGACTTAATGATCTCAATACATCTTCAGGTGAAAGTTCAGATTTCTGACTGACAAGTGTTTCTTAAATATTAATTTCTGTTACATTAAATAGACTTTTTTCAGCATTTACAGTGTAAATAAGTGTTTTTGTCAAAACAGTGGGGGAATTCTACTCTGTTATTATCCAGGCAATTTTATGAAAGATTGGGTGTGTGCTTTAATGGCCATACTTGTAAACAGAACTGAAAATAATGGCAGAGTTTCATAATTGCTATTTGTGGGTGCTTAATTTGAGCATCATTCTAGAATCACTGAATAGGGAGGCTTTAGATGGTCAAACTACTGAAAACTGGGCAGTTAGTGTCTCAAAAGAATTCGTCCTAATGAGGTTTGGTGTAAGCTTATAAATAATTTGAAAAGTAAGATATGTAGGGATTCTGTAAGATTTCCCAAACTGAAATAGCTCTTGTAACACTTTTCTTCTTAACTGACAGGCAAAATTGCCATCCTTACAAATTGTGCATCAATTGTTTATTCTCTCTACATTAGACATGCTCTTAGCCTTCGGGTGTCATGAAACACTGCTTGAGAAACAGATCTGCAGCTTTTTTTGGAATGCATTTTTTTTCTAACACAGATGATATATACAGTTGCAAGTTTTTGAAGTAATCAGAGCGTTCGAGACCTTTCATTTTCATCTTCACTCATTCAGCTCAGTATAGCTCCTACAAATCAGTCTGCAGGCTCTCAAAGGAGCACCTTTAGTTTCTGGGATCATCTGTGTTATTGTTCATCTCAGTATTTCCCTTGCCTCTTGAAATCCTTTAAATGATTAAGTTTGAATTAACACTTGTTCAGTTCATTAGCAGGACTTGAGGCAAACACCTTAAGAGAAAAGGTAAACTATTGTGTGTGATGAGCAGATTTCTCACAAAAGTAATAGATTTCAAAAGGAAAAGATTACTGGTTACTTGTTTATTGCTTGTTCATTGCAGATGCATGTTACCTGGTGTAACTTCGGTTTAAAAGTGCCCCTTCCTGTCAATATTCCAGTTTCAGAAAGGAAGGGTTTCTTTCTTGGCAGTCATGTGCATGATCTTCTTTATTTGGTGTGAAAAAGAAATGAGACAGTTTTCTACAGGATTGTTGGTTTTTTTTATTTGTTCTAAAGAACCCGCCTCCATTATGTTTCCAGCCAAATATCATCTCTGTCTCTAAAACATTTATATTGTAACCCATCTTATGTGTTAGGAAGCATCATTTTACTACTGCTGGAAATTGTGCTGCAGGTGAATGTCTCAGCAGGAGAAAGCTTTTCTTCCTACAATTCTAATTCTCTTGAAAATTGAAAATAGAGGCTTCATGAGAAAGAAATCTCTGGGCATGAAAGGTTTCTATCTATGCATACATAGTAAGAGTAAATTTGAGGGGTTTAGAAACAAACCAACAAAATTCAATAAAAATATTTTTCCATCTACATCATCTGGGATAGCTGCTCAAAGATGCCTTTTGTTAGTTCTGGGTTTTTTTTTTTTTTTAGTTAACTGTTGTTTAATAATATACTTGCCTCAAGTTCTCTTGCTGGTTTTTGTAGGTCACAGAAGATCTTTCAGTTTTTTAATCTGCCTGTACATACAAAAGAAAACCCACAGAGAGTGAAAGCGAGAGGAATTATTCTCAAATCTAGATGCTTTCCCCATCTCTTGTGATCACAGCAAATCTCAACAGTCATTTATAATATAATAGCATAGTGTTCATTTTTAGTCAGCAGTATGATTCCAAAATTAATGGTGACCCTTCAGATTTCAGTTTTCTGTGAGCTAGCCAGGTTCTTAACAGAGCCTCAGAATGTGAAACCAGTCTTCAATACCTGCTTTCAAAGACAGGATATCTGTGAGTACAAATATGTTCCTGTAATAATGGAAGTAATGCTTTGGTGTGAAATGGTGTCTCCAATGGTTTTCATAATGCTGATTTGTTTTAAAGTTGTTTTCCTTCACAGTGTGTGGGAGCTAATAAATAATTGGGGCAGAAATACCCAAGGCCACAGAATGTGTGTAAGAAGCTCCTCATCAGAACTGTCAGAGAACAGACCTTGGAAAGATAAGTTTGCAGATGAGTGGCCAGAAGACTCGTGGCAGTGGTATTTTGGGCTCTCTGGAATTTTGTCTTTGGGAAGGATTTGAGTTTTGCTCTATCCAGCCAGAGAGATGAAACATTAGACATTCTAATACAGTGTTATTGCACACTGATATCAAAAGAAGAGAATCACATTTACTTTTTGGTTTGTTTGGGTTTTTTTTTTCATTTTTTGGCACCAGATTACTTTTTGCCAAAAGACCTTCAAGTAAAATAATTACAAGATGTACTCATTATGATACTCCTTTATTTAAAATTTATATTGTGGTAGAAGCAGACATCAGTAGACTGAAAAAAAAACCCCTTTGTTTTGCATGTGTAGTTTTAAGAGTATTTGGAGAGAAACTTTTCCTGGCTTTTTGTCGTTGTTGTTTAATTGGTAGTGGTTTAGACACTAAATGGAATGGATGTTTCAGGCTTTTAGAATTGAATTCTGAAATCCTGCTTAAATTTACTGCAACAGGCTTGTGCTTAGCTTTCTACAAACCCCTTTACTCAACACAGCAGAGCAGTGTATTCATATGTAGATAACATGCCAAGTATTCCTGACTGACTTGGTTAGGTTTCAGAAAATGGCCTTTAGGTTTTCTATTGTTCCATTGATTAGCCAAGTTTAATAGAGGTTTATGTCAGAGAAATCTGAATGCCCATAGCCTTGTCCTTTACAAGAAAGATATTTTAATGCTTTGCAGATTAGAAACTTGTCACTAAAAGGAAAAGCAAGATTTTTTAATATATAGAATAGTATGATGAAAACAGTACGTGCATTATGCAGCAAAATAGGATTAACCTTGGTGTATTTGCACTAAGCCTGATGGAGGAAATGTTTTGCTTAGCTGCCCAAAAATACATGTCTGTCTTGCTCTAAAGGTGCTTTACACTGATATTAGTGTCTCAGGATCTCTAGCTTGTATATATCAGGTAACAAGGTAGTTTAAATGTCAGTTCCTTTATTTATTCCAGACCTTTTCATTATTCTCAGGCTTTGACTTTGTCACTCTTGTACTCTGATTGCATAATGGTAAAATAGAGATTATAATTTTTATCTGTTTAATGAGTAGAGGACAAGGGACTATAGTAGACTGCATCATGCAGATAGCATCTCTTCTCATTTTTTTCAGCAATTTTGTGGGTAAACAAGAAAATTATAATGATGAACAATATCCTTTTTTAAATCATGGTTATCCAAGCAACAGGGAAACTGGGCTGATGTGAACTCGTTATCTTTAAAGTAAAAAACAATAGTATAAATGTAGAAAGGTAAGTTGCACAGTGACTTTGCTATCAGTATCACACAATATTTCACACTTATTCACTTTACTAAGTGGTGGTTTCCCACAGACATCTCGGTGTGAGGCTGACTGAGCATGTCATAAACTCTGTTCAACCCAGCTGTGGCTGGATATCAGATCTGGAATCTTGGGCTCTGTACCTGCCTTGCTATCTATGATTTGCCTTTGCTCTTTTCTTGCCTCTCGTCCTTTGTTTGTAAAAAGTGTCCTGGTGAGCTGAAGGTCTGCTAAGTTTGTTATCTTCCTTTCTTCTTATTAATGTTGCAAGTATAGTGACACAGAAGGCACCTGAGGGGAATGTTGCATTGTCTGAAAAACTAATCTGGCAGCACACAAACATTGGGAAAAGACAGAAATGGAGTCTATTGTGCTTTCTGAATTGGTTTATCAAAGTCCATATACTTCTGCCTTTGTTTCTGGTCAGCTTTAGGAGAAGAGAGGCCACTATATCTCAGGCCTGAATTGAAATCATAATTCAGCAAATGAACTTCACTTCCCAGGTTCACTGAGTTTATTAGGAAATCTTCACAGCCAATTCTGCTTGCTTTCTTTTTTAAAATACTAGTTCATAATATTTAGGTAGTTATTTCTACTTAGCCTTTTCCCTGACTAATCGTTAAGCTTCAGTAATGTTTAAAAAGGCAGAGATGATATGAAACTTTCCAAATTAATTCTGGTGTATTTTTAAAATTATTTTTGTTTTTTTTTTCCTGATAAGCCAGTAACAGGGTATAATTATACATATTGCAAAATAGGGCTCTGCACAACAAACTCAGTAGCTTTTGATTCTCTGATGACTCACCATGATCTTACTTTCCCAGCAGTGAGTTTTCATAAGCCCCAGTAGGATTAGTGGAAAATACTCATATTGATTGTAAAAGACTCATCATACTTTTTCTGCTCCGATTTTATCCCTGTTGTGTCTGCTTCGTCACTGAGCACTCTAATACGAGCACTTTCCCTTGTACCTGTCACCATTACCTGTAGAAAAAGATCAGTAAAGCTTGTTAGTTGCTGAATTACATTTTCATTTTCAAAGCTGTTTGTTTGTGCAGTTAAATTTACAGTTAAAACTTTCAAGGTATCTTTAACACTTTGGAAATTTTTCACTCTTTGGCTTTTCTACAGAAGACTTCTTAGCCTCATCACTAGTTTTTGGTCTTTTCCCTGTACATTAAGGACTTTTGAACCATCCATGTGTTGGGGGGAAATGGGCAAGTTCCTACATCCCCTCTGCAGCTCAGCTCAGGTTTGAAATTCTCCTCCGGGGCACTGCAAACAGAGGACTCCTCTCTCCAGTGTAAGAGCTCCAAGTTACTCATCTCACTTTCGTAAACACGTTTGCTTCTCTTTCTGTTTTGAAAGGAATTTGCAACTCCTTTTTGAAAGAAAAGACCTAAGTGCCAGTCTTTGTGAGGCAGTTCTGTGTTATCTTCTCAGTGGAGGGAAATAGATTCCAATAGTGGGAAAACAAAAAGAAAAGGGGGTGGGGGGAAAAGAAAGTCGTGTGGACAGTGGACAAAGGGTTATTTCAGACGGCTTTGTGGTCATAGAGACTTTGTCCCATTCACTCTGACTCCTGTTTTCCTTCGCTTAATTGAAGGGCAGACCTTCCCCTAAATCACGGCTATACCTTCTACCTGTGGGGAATATCAAACATCAGTCAGAGAAATGCTCAATACTTTTTTTCACCTTTGAATCTCATCCTTATTTCAAATCACATATAGCCTGTGCAATTTGAGACGTGCTTCTGTGGCTGGGAGGCAGCTAAAAGCATGGCATTTTATATATAGCATTTCTGTGTGCTTGGCTTTACCTGTACCATATATATACCATACACCATGCTGTTATAAAGCAAACCAAAATGCATACCTCGCCAATTTGCCCTATTTCAGCTTCTGCAAACTGGATCAGTAGCTGCTTTGCCTATAATTTGTATCAACCATCCATCCAAACTGGATGTTTCCAGAGGTTTTGAAACTGTAATTTTCCCTTGCCGCTACTGAAGTGGTGGTTTTGAATGACTGCATATTTTGCACAGAAATAGAGTAGAAAGAGTAGTAGAAGGGGAATTTTTAAAAGGGGCAGGCTCTGACAGCTGCAGAACAGCAGCCTGTGTAGGTCAGCCCACGCTGAAAGTTGCAGCTGAGGCGACTGTGCTGAGGAGATAGAGCTGTTGTGACTGCGGTCCATTTGTAATGAGATAAGGGATACTGACAGGAACACTGAGTTAGTGGCTCCCCTCCAACGAGAGCTATTGACTGAACATTAGGTTTTGCATGAGATGGTGATGCAGTCGATAAAAGCATCAGGCCTTGTTTGGAGTTACACCACCGATTACTCCCTAATTTGCTGCCTGGAAGTGAGCCACGGGCATTTCAGCCTTGTGTTTAGTGTTGATGAGATCTAGAGTGAACATTTAATCTTATGTTTACTAGCAAGCCACTTGTAAGGAGGATGCAGCACCACAAAAAGGGTAACTCTGACGGCTTTCCAGCAGTAGAGCTTTGTTTTAGCAGTAACCCAGTTCAAAGCTGCAACTTGATAAGGATTGTTCACTCTGTAAGCTGTAGCTCAGGGCAATCTGTTAAACCTTTGATGAGTACCTTTTTTTTTTTTTTTTTTTTAAGGTATATGTGATGTTTACCTGGTGACTACATCAAAGTATTCTTTTCCCAAATTACAGCAGTTCCAATTCTTCAATGTGCTCTAGATGGAAAGGGACATCTATTCACTCATGTAGTCTCACTGCTGGGAGTCCACAGTTGCCACAGGCAAGCAGTTTGCAGATGTCTTTTGCCAGCCTCCTCCTCTTTGCTTTGACAGATTTCTTGTCAATAGTGCTTTATCAATGCCTTTTGATTTTCAGGTTTATTCATGCAGTTAATTAATTTGAATTCTTTTTTGTTGTTGTGTCTAGAAAGTTACTGAGCATGCACAGGGCATATGTAATTTACCTTGTATCAGGACTATGGGCTAATAATGTTGAGCTGAAATACGGCTTCGAGTGTAAGCCAGCAAATGGGAAAGGAAAAAATACAGAAGAGGAGAGAGAACAGAAACTGAAGTGATCTTTAAACATCTTTCAGGAATGCATTTCTGAGATTCCAGTGTAGTTCTGTTTCCAAGAAATTGGTTAGTTTGGGTGCCTAAAAGAGAAATCTTGGTCACAAGAAGAAAATACAGCCAAGAGATTCAGTGCAGAAATTAAGTTAGTTTAGGAGATTGGGGACATGAGGTTTTTCACTCCTTGGTTTTTCATGCATTCATAACATGTGCTTTTCCTGTCCAGTGGTGATTTGGATCCTCTGTGTAATGAAATATGCAAACTTTAAATAATTACAGTAGGAAAGAGTCATACCACAGACAAACAAAACCTAGTTCCCCGAACTATCACTAACCCTAGCTGTGGTTTAAATTTTTCAGGAAAGGTCAAGTAACATCTGTTTAGGAACCTTACCAGTTTCATTGCAGTTGGCCAGTCTCCCTAAAGATATCCTCCCTTATCATTAGGTGTGTGAGGAGATGCTTTTTCCCATTTTTTAATTCCTGTTGCATGAAAATTGAGTTTCTGTTCCATAGGAAAGTTGAGCAATCTGTGTACAACCTATGAATTCTGACTAACTGTACATATTGTATAGCACTACGGGATTTGTGTTTGATACTGCTTTAGCTAAAGTCGATCTGGATTAGAAAGCATTTGTAAGATTACATAGCTGCTCCAAAGGTCCTGTTCAGGCTTAAACCACCCTGTCCATCTAGGGAGGTCATTCACAAGGAGGTCAGTGTTGCCAGGCCTGCTGTAAATCTGCTGATGGCCTCTGTCTGCCTTTAGACATGCTCCAGTCCATTCAGCATGAGAAAACAGTCATGCTCTGTCCAGTCCATTGACATAACTTCTTAATGACTTTTTCAGTATTTATCTGAAACCAGAAAAAAGGAAGTTTGTGTATCATGTGAGTCTTTGGTCTGTCATTTTTGTATATGCTGGAACCATTCTAACACAGTGGCAGTCACGTTTCATGAAGGATGGTGTTTGTTTTCATGTTTCACGTGAATTGTGACTAATAGGGGATTTTCAGAGTTACCTTCAAAGAGATGTGTAAACCAGGGGAGGCTCCAGGAAGCTCTGAGTAGGGCAGAATGCAAAGAGCAAAATGCCATGGGTTTAAAGTAGGAGGCTGTTGAACACTCATCAGAGGTGGAAAACTGGAAAGGTCGTATTTTAAAGTCCAGAAACTCGAGAACAAAAGTCCTGAACTATGCTGGAAGTGCTGATGGAGGAAACATACTGTTTTGTGGGAAAAAGAAAGGACATCAATTTAAGGAAATAGACACTGGTCTTATATTGTCTGCTTGTGGGAATATGTCCTGATGTGAGGGCAAAAACAGTGTAGGGTTTAATTCCTTGCATCTCTGTGTCCATTGCATAAGAGTATAAACTGCAATGTGGCCCTGACAAAGCCCACCCAGAAGTGGGACTCCTGGGAGAGAGTGCATTCAATTTTCCCATTTACTGTAGAGGTCCATTGTAGTTTGGATATCACCTCTAATGTTCCTGGGAGCTGGGTGGGTGGATGGTATGAGCTTATTTCTGTTGATGGTTGGCTCTAATTAAGAGAGGGCTTATGCACAGCAATGCTCCAGAGAAGCCATGGACTAAACCACGCTGCTGCTGAGATTAAGTGATACTGTTCTTCCTTTGGCTGGAGGGCAATGTTTTCCTCAGAACAGAATATCCCCGAGCTAGTGTAGGGGATATTAAACTCATGCAGATGTATTCAGGCTCTTATAGCTGTTCAGTGTAATGATTTAATTAAATTAATTAAGCCAGAACAGTACTTGAGCACTGAATAATTTATCAAAATAGATTTAAGGAGAGAATCAAAACAGTTTGTCTCTCCAGATTTTGTCTGGCGTACGGGAAACTTGGTTGTGCTGTGATCATCCTCTGTAAACAGGCAGGCCCTGGACAAAAGTCCTGGAAGCAGCTGAGGTGCTCCATGGAAATCCCTGCTCAGTGCATGTAATATGGCACAGATTTTAGAGGCAGGCTTCTAGGCAATAAAATTGTGATGAGAGTGTCTGTGAAGAGATGTGACACAGCACAGGGGGGTGGGGAGCCCGCCCAGGCTGAGATTCCTCATGAGTAAATGATACACAGAGCTGTGTTCAGAATCCCCCATGGTCTAAAGGGGAAAGCAAGGGAACATTTGCTGTAGTACACTCTGAGAAGACTGGCAACATCAAGGTGGCACCAAGGGTGGGCAGGGATGACTGGTCTTTGTTAACCTTTTCAGACCACTGCCAACGTGAGTGATGTGTGATGGACTGTTGGGTTTTCTTGAGGCTCAAAAGTCCCAGACTGAAACATCAGTTTAGATGACGCTTCAGCTTCCAGCGTGCTGGATTTTGCTGGTATAGGATTTTTCATTTTATCAGATAGGTCATTTTGTGTGCTTTGTGACACTTGATGCTTGTAAAAAGACTTAATTGAATGTCTAAGCATTAATTACATGCACAGTTGATGAAATGTGTCATGGTAGGGCCCGTAGGAAGGAGGAGGTGTTGAAGTACTGAAAGAAATGTTCATATTTTTCTTGAAATGGATTGAAGCTCGTTTTTTTTCATAAACATTTTAAACCTAGTGTCCTTATTCTGCTTTTGACATTTTCTGCTTTTGCTTTTGTTGCCATACTGTGCTCTGGTTAGTGTCCTGCTTTTTTTCTGGAAGAGACTTCAACTGCCTTTCGCAATGAAGTTCTGTATCTTCAGAGTGAGAGATAACTCTATAATAGCACCAACATCACACAGGAAGTAAAGATGTGTACTTCATAAATTGAGCCGATTGGAGATTCTTTCTTAGGAAGGCAGATGGTAGTTAGATAAATTAGAATTTGGATCCTAGAACAATAAGAGAACTTTACTAAAACCCCCAGGGCTTGTAGCAATGCAGTGCTGTCTTACTCCAGCCCTGAGGTGTAGACTGAACATGACATTGGCTCTGGTTCAGGCTCTGTTGAAGTTCACGGGGGAAAGAAAACCCCTGCTTTTAATCTGTCCCTGGGAGGGAATAGTAGCAGCTTTGAACCATGAAACCGCTTCCTGGTGCACCTGTGTTTTCCTGGGAGGATTCCCATGCAAACGTGGTCTTGCTCAAAACTGTGAGATCTGAGATCAAAGCCCAGGGCAGGACGGCTCTGGAGGCAGGAGCTGAACAGAACCAGCCACAGTGCAGTGGAGTTTCCTGTGGGAAACCTTGTCAGCCCTCCCGAGATGATGGCCATGAGGGAAATCACAGCTGAGGAAAGAACTCAGGTGATGCTGGCTGGGTGCAGCCGTGCTGTTCTTGGGGGAGAGGATGCACGTCTGTGTTTATGACCCTTGGCTTGCAAAACCAGCAGCTTGCAGACTGGGCTGGGTTGGCAGTGGTACCAGAAAGTACAGCAGTCACACTTGCCTCACTTTCCCTTGTACCGTGTAAAGCAGTAACTCTGAAACTCTGAGAGAGGTGGTTTTTGTTTTATTTGAGTTTTTTTTATTTTTTTTTTGTGGTGTCTGTGTAAATAGAGATTAGTAGGATTAGTTACCTTCTGCAAGTAATTTCAAAGTAAGAAACCTTGCTAAAACGTCCTATTTATATAGAACAAATGTTGAAATCTAGTAACCATGATTGGCTACACAATCTCTAGCAGAGATCCTGGCAATTTTCTTTTAATCCTTTGTGACTGTGGCTTAACTTGTGATCTGCCAGGAGATACTGGTGTTCTAGAGGGCTACTCTTTGCAGACTTGCGATAGTGAACTGTTATCAAATCTGTCTGAACAACCCTGTGCCCAGAGTGCCTACAGGTAATTACCACCCTGTTCGTTAAGGTTGGTGTAAGGAATAATTACTCTACAGGCATCCACATCACTGGACAACACACCTGCATCTCAAGGGACAATGGCATTAATTGCCAAGTGTGTATTTTTAACTTCCTGCACTGCTTACATCAGCCTGCTTTGCAAAATCTAAAATCAGCAAGTAATTCAGCTTTCTTTCAGTGCTTGGAAAGCATGAGGATTTTAATTTCCTGAAAGGGCTAAAAAAACCCCCAAAAAGCAGCCATCAATGATCACTCTAAATCTAGTGAAGTGTGGAAGCAGCATGTTCACTGAAGATAGCTTCTTTTCCTGTATACCCCCTATATTATTTTTGGTGATGAGTTTGCATTATTCATACCAGATGCCATATTTGCTTTACTATCCATCAGGTCTCATAGTGTATTAACTTGAAATATTTTTGTCAGTAGATACTGAACTGGTACATTTTTTTCAGCCTTTTGATACAGAAGGGGAAAAATTACCTGTGTCATCATCATCTTCATTATTGCAGGAATTTTCATGTGAAAGAGTATAAAAATACTATCAGAGATGTTTATAATATTTTTTTTAGTATTAAATCATAAAACTGGAACTGTATAATTGTACAGTGTTTCTAAGAGTTCTTTTTTTCTTAATTCCTCCTGGGCACTGCTTTATTAAAGATTATCATTATTATATAATGATTTGTTGACAGTGTGTGAAGGTAGTGTCTCATGAGTACAAAGTTAGGAGCACACTAATGGTTTGAAATCTGTTTGAGAATATGACCTACAAATGAAGACTTTTACCATTTTGTGCATTTTGTACTAAGAGTGTCAGCTAGATAGTTCACCTGGAAAAAGTGCACCTGTAGTCCCTAAACTGCAGACACTTACAGTTTTTAGGTGAGGCTGCAGAGGACAGTGACTTTGTATTTACAATTTTAATAGTGTTTACTTCAATTAACAATTAAGTTCACTGTTCCAATAGCAAAGCCTCTGGCATATCAATATCAATAGTTTCTAGCTGTAATGAGTGTAAAAAGGACTAAAATTGGAACTGAATTATAACTTTTCTAATTTACTGGGAAGACCAAAAGCCAACTGAAGATTATTCATCAAAACTGCACCAAATTTTTCTTCCCCTTTTGGGTTCAATTATGGTATTAATAATCAGCAGATAGAGCCATTGATATTTGAAACATAATTCTGACTTCCCCTGATCAATGATGTGTGATATAATTTTCTTTTATATGAAAAGTGACATGTTGGAATTCCAGAATGTGTTCTGAATCCTGCCAATGTGTAGACATGCCTAAAAATGAGGCTGTATAGTGAGGAAGATGAATTTGCATCATTGACTTGGTTTACCTGGGAAGAAGGCTGCTCTGTGCCATTGTACTATGTTGTTGCAGAACTAATTCTTATAGGAGTCTGTAAGACTTCATTAGAGAAGTGGTTTGTAGAGTTACAAATAATAATAAAGAACTTGTTTTAATGAAAAACAAAGAAAAACATTATTGTAGATTTTAAACTATTTAAATGAGGCCAAAATGAAGATAATGGTATATTTAAAATACAAGAGTTTGGTAAAATTGTGGGCTAAATTACTTGTCCTTAGCTACAATAAAAGATTGTAGATGTTTTAAATTCTTTTTAGTAGAAGAAGATACCAGACTATAAAAATTTAAAATAGTGTAAATTACTTTATTGTTGCAAAGGTTTAAAATCATGCTTAATGCCTCAATAACTGTAGCAGTCTAACACACACCTTTCTCACAAACTCTTATGTGTCCAAACAATTACTTTGTTTACCCACAAAATATCTCAGTGATTTTAGTATAAACTGGTGCATCTCAGTGTGGATCCTCTGAGGTTCAGTTCTCATGTGTAGATTTAGATTAATGTATATGTAATTACTTCTGTCAAGTCCAGATAAACTTTGTTCAGAGTGATTTAAGTGTATCCACAGGAGCTTTTTAACTCTTAACTAAACTTGTTTATCATACCTTTGGATACTTCAGTTAAGGGAAGAAAAAGAAGAGACAGTTCATGTGTCTGGATATTCAAGAAGTCAGATTAGGTAGCAGCACCAAATATTTCTTGCTCTGCACTCTCTTTATATTTCTGTCTGGTTTTATAATCTTTGACCATAAAAAGCTGCTATTTAAAAAGTTTATTTTTAATAATAGTAGTAGTAGTAGTACTTTCACTAATTTTTATCTCTAGGCAAAATCTTGTTCCTCCTGAAGTATGTAGGATTTTTTGCCAGTGGAGCTTGGATTTCACACATAATTGTTGTTGGTCTGATAATTGTGGCACCTGATGTGATGTAAAACTTCCTCCTTTGGTGAAGATCTTTCACATTTTCCTATCCAGGACACTTTGTCTTCTTAAAAGGAAACTTAGCCACAAGTGCCCTTGCCTTTATTTTTCCCAGGCTGAAGTTGTGGAGGTGGAGGCAATCGTCTGAAAATGACACCTCTCCTGCCTCCACTGCCACCCTCTTTGGGCTCTCAAGTGTGTGGTCAGGACCTGCTGCTCTCACACCTCTGAGAGGGCTCTTGGGGTAAAACTGGAACCCTTCTGAACAAAGCTGTGGCAGGTATGATGAGTTTTAATAGCTGGTGAGTGAGTGGTGTGGCAGAAGGTTCCTCGTTTGCTTTGTCCTGGCTGTTCATGGCAACGTTAAACAAATCTGAAGAAAATTACCTGCTCTTGGAGACACAGTTAATAAGGGGCATTGTTTGAAACCTCATTTTATGTCTAGCCTGCTCTTTTAGTCATCCAAATTTTGCAGGGTTTTGAAAATTACTTGTTCTGGTAGCAAACCCAATGAAAATTGGACTTACGGACTCTTGGTATTTCCAGGAAGCTTTCTGTACGAAAAAACAAAGCAAATGCAGGCAGTGCTTCTTCAAAGCCCTGGCAAACACAGGGTCCCATTGCAAAAGGGCTTTTCACATAATTGATCTTATCAACAGTGTATTCTAAAAAAATTAAAAACCCTTCCCACATAATTCATGTTACTAGTTTTTTGAGGAGCTGTGAAAAGGGAAACGTGGCTGTATTACAAGCCTTGGGCTTTGCATTTTCTACTTTCCATGTCTTTAAAAATCTACCTTAGCTATAGGCATTATCTCTTTTTTTTTCCGCCTCTCTCATAAAAAAAATTATTTTTCTATCTCCCTTAGACCAATAGCAAAAAGAGGTAGTGGTATTACTGGTGCTGCAAGTAATTCTGTGATCTTTGCTATTAGATTAGCAAGTGACCTTATATACAGAAAAAGGTTGCTCACAGGCTGTTTTGTTTTCTCACGACAAGGCTTCAGGGCTGCTTGTCAGTATTATTTCTTCCTGGATGTGCAAATTGTTTCAGAAAGCCAATAACAGTCATAGGAAAATGCAAAATTCTTCTGTGCAGTGTGAATTTTTCAGGCTTTTGCTGCTCCATTTCTTGATCTACTTACTTGTCTGTAATAGAATAAATAAAATTAATAGTTCAAGTTTGTTTTTCAAGTACAATGTGTTTGCAAGCCCTGGTGACTTCCTGTGTTTTGAATATAACAATATGGGATTGAAGTTATAATTGGTTCAACCAATTTCACCAACTGTTCCCCACAATCTTTTCAAAATAGTTTTATAACTAAATCAGACCATGTAATACAAAACTTGCATAAATGAGGTCCTCCGTTTATATTATTGAAAACACGTTACACATTTCTAGAGTAGTAGTATAAATGCAAAAGGATAGTAATTGAACACAAATGCAATTTTATGATGAACTTGAAATGGAATGAAGCATCCTAGGAACTGAAGATGTATGTCACTGTGCAGCTTTGAAAGCTACTTTATGTTTCATTTGCAGCAGGTGAAGTAACACGTTAAGGAGCGTGACTACCCAGCCATACAATGTTCCCTTAAAGAGCTGTGATTTGTAGCTTATTCAACCAGAAATTTCCTAAGACAAGGATAATAATTCTGAAAGCAGGGTACACAAAACCTGACCTACTAGCCTCTTTTTTCTTTAAGCTTTTATCTCACAATTCATCTGGGGAGTGGGAGGGAGAGAATTCTATCTACCTCTCAGACAGACTGTCATAATTTCTGCTCAGAGTGCAGCAGGGACACACTGCCATGTCTGCTATAGCACACAAGCCCATCCTCAAGGGGTACAAATCTGAATAGAAAGACGGAGTGTTGTTGCCAGATGTGCCTGTGGTCTTTGCACTGCTGAAACCTACCAGGGAAGGCATCATGGGAAAGGGAGATAGAGGAGACAATTGCTGGACAATTCCTGATTTTGTCCTTTTCTTGCAGTTATGCAGACACTGTGCAGTAGGGTTAAGTTGAGGAAGGGGAACAGACCACGGACACCAAGCAAATAATTTTATTTTGCCACCTTTCCTGGAGTATCTATCCTCTGAAAAGTATCTCAGAACAGTATGGTGGTCCTGCCCACCTCCTGCCTAGAGTTGGATGGTATTTACTGTAAAAACAGTAATCTTCATTCCTCAGGTATCTTGATCTCCTGGAAAAAACAAAACAAAACAAAACCAAAAAACCTCTTATTGTGCATGAGGACAACTCTTCCTTGCCTGCTCTGGAGTAAAGTTAATCATAGAAATGTTTCACTCTCTGTGAAGGGAAGTAAAAAAGTAAAATGGAGCTCTGACTAAAGATTCCATTTCAAGTTGGAAGTTAAAGAGGTATTCTTTATGGACCTGTGTAACTACAGTGCTTATCCCTTACCTCCTTGGTAGGCATGAGTGAGATGCTTGGAACACGTATAGGTGAGGTGCAGGGTTACAACCTTAAATAACCTTCAGAATTCCTCTATAGGAAGCACAGTGTTATTTCTTGAGCATGTCAACTTGATAGTGTTCCTAACATTGTAACTTTAATAATTAGAATATGTATGAAGGATTAAAGAAACCAGGGAAAAGAAAGAATTAGAACAAAAGCAATAGTGTGGAACATACCTGGATTCACAGTCCCATGTACTAAACCAGATTAGACCGATGTTTTTCTTTAGTATCAGAGAAAGCATTGCCTTTCATCCTGAAAAAAGCATAGGCTTTTCCTTATTGCTCCTCTGTTCTATTGGCATCTCCTGTGTTGCCACAACTCCTTTTCAGGTCTCTTAACAGAATTGACTTGTATGTTCAGATTCTGCCTGTCCTGGCCATCCTGAATCTTTTAGTTGGCTGAGCGTGGTTGTGTCCAGGCAGAGGCTCTGTTGGAGTGTTAGGAGGCCTCGTCCATTTGTGAAGGGAAACTACACAACCAGGTTTGTATTTTCCCAAGCCTCTTTTCCAGTGTTCTTTCATCCAAAGCCTTGATGCTTTTCATTTTAGGTTCAAGACTTAGCAACTTGTTTTCTTGCAGTAATGTTAACTAAGGATGCTCTTTACATGTGCTACTAACCCCTAATATACTTTGGAGTTTTGCTGTAGAGAAAAATAACCACTAACCCAAATTTATTACCATTTGACCAGAGAATGAGAGTGCTGACAAAAGCATTCCTTTGCTACGAAGAAATAGTCAAGTTTACAGTGGAATAAACTTAGCCAGTGGAAATTATAATAGACAAAATCAAAAGGCGGTTTTTGATCAGACCCATTGTACTTTGCCATAAAGCTAAATTGTACTTTCCATCTGCAGTTGCCCTGTCTTCAGCATTGGGCATGGAACTTGACATTTTTCTATCTAAAATAATCTATTATTTTTCTTCCCCCCCAAAAAACAAACAAACAAACAAACAAACAAAAAAAGCATACACTGATTGATGATGTTATTGACAAGAATTTCATCCAACAGTGCTTGGAAAAGAAGGAATGAAATCAAGGAAATTAGAGTCTTCGCAATACTACTTTACTATGTGGATTTCTGGATAAAGAAATGCGGTTGGAATATAATTTCACACCTTTAGAAAAGGTGTTTTTGGAGACAACTTATTAGTTCCTTTTTCCTTACACATGTGTTTAACAAACATAACTCTATATGAAGGAAAAGCATATAAACTACGCAGAATGTCTCAGCTCATGAACCTTCACCCTGACTTGTAAACCAACCACCATGTTTCAGTCCTGGGTCTGAACTTGAGTGGAAATTGCTAATTGTAGAGTAGGTTCATGATGCTGCTAAATGTCCACTAGGGATTAGGTGAGATCACAAATCTGTTAATTTGTGACCTCAGACACACAGGAACATTGGCCTCCGGAGATGAAAAGCTAATACACAGCCCCACCACTGTCATCTCCCCATCTTGGTGGTCTCATTCTCAGTAAAATCAGGGATTATCGGTGCTTTGTGGGTTTTAATATTTGATAGGTGCAAATACAGAGTAACTACATGGCAAAGAAAAATAAGAAATTGTGGACCAAAACAGTTGGTGCAGGGAATAATGAAAATTTATAAAGCCTAGTTATGGAAACACATGACATTTTTTTTTATCACAATCCCACATACTCAGATGAATCTAAGGAGAGCAGTAAGTGATAATTTCCTTTTATGGCTAACAATCCTAAAGAAAACAACCAAGCAAAATTTCTCTTAAGAATTCTTGTTCCTGTTAATAAGAATTCCAGTGGATCTTTCAGTTTCTTCCAGTGTGATACCAACAAAAGTGGCTGGTAAAATGTGCTAAACAAAGACAGTAAAATTACATTTTCCTCTTTGAAAGATGATGACCTGATGATTCAAAGTGCAACTGTGGACATGACTGAGA
Organism: Eopsaltria australis; assembly: GCA_034509425.1. NCBI lineage: Eukaryota > Metazoa > Chordata > Aves > Passeriformes > Petroicidae > Eopsaltria > Eopsaltria australis. The sequence continues at coordinate 8,376,072 of JAVTVJ010000024.1, forward strand.
TCTTTGCTTAAATGGAGATGGTGCTAATGCCCCTAGCAATGAGTGGAATGAAAGGTTTGGGAATTTTCACACATTACATAAATTTAGCAAACTTAGCAAAATGTACTGTTTAAGGCTTATCTGAGAACAACTTTTATAGTACGAAATAAACAATGAACAGAGGAGAGAAAATTTTTGGTGATTGATTTAATTTTGCAGCAAATTTATTGTTTCCCTTTTTATAAAATTTTTCAAAGTATTAGATGTTACATGCAAAATTAATGCTGCACTAATTTTGTAGATGATTATTCTTCATTTTAAAGCACGCAGTGAGCTAAACAAAAAAGACCATTTATCAGGACTGCTGGATGGGAGATGATGGATCACTTTTTAAGGAATGATATTCTACTGTATTGAATCTACCAGAGTGTTTTCACTCTGTGTGTGTGGTGAAGTGGGATCACACAGGACCTGCTTGTATTTGCTCGTCAGGATGTGGCTGTGCTGGGAGGGGAGGCCTGTGAGAGCCCAATCAGATCCCATTGTGGTGTGGTGGGATGTTGCTCCTTGTTTGGCATGAGGTGAGGCTGCAATTTAAACCAAAACAATGGGCATGCCTCCCTCGTTTCTGCATTGGGAATGGCTGTCAGGAGAAAGACTGCTGAGAATAGTGGAGGAGGTTTAAGGTAGCTGTTAAAGATTTTGATGCTGTTAGGCTGAACAAGCTCTTTTGTGATTTAATAAAGTTACTAATCTCCAAAGTATTTTTTTTAAATAAGCATGATTAGCAATTTGAACCTTAATTTATGATTTAGGAATTTTCTGTATCTCTCATAGTATAGCAGAACAAATACTTTCATTAAATATGAAGAGATCTTTTTGAAACATTCAAAACATAATGACTGTTTCTCTAGGGTCTTTAGGACATTTGCCAAACCAAAGCTCTTCATCGGATCTGACTGCCATGGAAAGCGAGATTACAGAGATTTCATATTTAATGGGCTTTAGTATAACTTCTAAATGTACTTTTTTTTTAAATTAAAAAGTCAATTGAGATAATAATTTGTTTTCTTGTCAAGCACTAAAAACTGTTTGAATTGATGGTAAATTCTTCATAAGGAAACCTTGCTCTGTTTTTCCAAGGCTGTATGATATCCCTTAAAGTTACAAATTTTTTAAAAATCCAGTGTGGTTGCATTTACAGTTTCTTAATAAAGAACAAAGCTGTCATTTCCTTGTAAAAATGAGATGAGCCTTGAGCAAGCTTGTTAGATGTGCTAACAAGTCTATTTTGTTAATTCTTTTTTCTTGACAGGACATTCTTTGAGGATTGTAAAAATAGATTGATACGGAATGGAAAGAGAGGTATCAGGCCTCAAGAGAAACGCATTTAACCACATGATTAAGTATTTTTTGCATGTTAGAACACCTCCTATCCACCCCATGCTTAATTTCAGGTCTATGATTTAATTATTTAAAAAAAAATCAGCGTATGGCTATTGTTCCTGATTGGGTCTCTAGCAGAAGCTTCTGATGCATATATTTTGGCAGTGCTTCATTTCCCCTGTGCTGCTGTTTATGAAAATGCACATTTTGCCAACACCTCTACAGTTTCTGTTCACCGTGTTCACGGATGTCATCACCCTTTTTTATGACACCTGGAAGGATAACTTTTGAGGCAGTATTCACATGGTGGCTGGTGCATCTCTATTTTAATGTGAGTTATACCACTGCAATCGCAGGCAGCCCTTGGTGACATCGGAAGTTTGGAGGAAGATGTTTATAATGTATGATGCAGGTTCCGCTACTTTAATGAGATACTGCTCCTCTGGTATGTAAAATCTACATGAATATTTATGAGCCAGGCACAAAATCTACTTGCCCACCTTTCATTATGTTGATGAAATTGTAATGAGGCTTCACTCACCTGTCAAAAAAGTTGCTCCCCTTGGATGGCTTAGCAAAGAGGAATTTTGCAGCGCAGTTTGTCTGGGTTTTCGCTCTGAGTAAGAAACTCTTCACTTTCCAACGCCGCTTGACGTTGAATTTGGGAAGATCCCCTGTAGTTGTTACACTGTGTCTGCAAGATAGGTGATAGGAAGGGAAGGCAATTCAGTCTGTGTTTGAGGGAAGGGTGGAAATGCCTAAGCTATGTCGCTCCACCTCTTGTCTCACCCGAGCTCATTAAGCAGCATCCCAGCGCCAGCGCCCGCTCCAAGGCAGCGTGGGTGTCCTCCTGATGAGCCGGGGGCAGCCCACCCCTTGGCAGACCCTGTGGGTGATAAATGTCCAAGGCTCTCCAGGCTGACTACACATTTTTCATCATTAATCCGGCCTATTGTGAGCTGGTCACTCACATTGATTCCAACTAGAGGGCATCATCTGCTGTTAAGAGGGTGATGACTCGCTAAAAATGAAGGCCTGAAACTAATCAAATATAGTTAGAGCCTTTGCTGGCAGCTTGCGTGGATTGCTCTAGGGCACTAATAGGGAAGCTGCAGACATGTGGGCAGATCCCCCCAGGCACTTGCGGGGCTTTGTATAGGAATGCGATGGTTTCCTTTGATGGTGTCCTGTTATCGTAGCTATTACTGAGTCAAATGCTGTTAGGAGAAATTCTTCTGTCTCTTTTTGCATTTTTTCCCCTGGTCGTTTGGCAAGAAAAAAAAAAAAGCCCAAAAGCGGGGTGAATTTGGAACCGTAATGTAACACCCATCCTGTCAAGTCAAGATCTGACTAAATGATCGTGGTGCAAAGAGGAAAGAATTCCCTCTGCAGCAATCTTTGTCTGCGTATTGAAATAATCTGCCCGTCTTTTCTTCTGTTTAGCTACTTATTTATCTATTTATCTAAGGGCTTAATTTCTTTTGTTTAGAAGTAACGCATATGCCCGGCTTGATGCCTAATTCAGTGTTCGTCTTTGAATCGTTGTAATTTGCTTGTATGGAATGAGTCCAGCTGAGAAGCAAAGGCTGAAGATCTGTGCAAATCATAGCCTCAAGTGAAATTACAGATTTTACAGAAATTATAGAAATTACTGAGTTAATGTGTTTGTAAGCAAATTGTCCCCAGTCGATTTCTTCTTCACCTCACTGAGCGTGTCCCTCTTCTAAAAGTTCCCGTCACTAGAGGTTGCCCTTGGAGGAATTTAACACTGCCCTTTTCAAGAGAGAGAGCCCTTTTCAAGAATGCATCCATTGTTGGCAGGAGGCTTTCCAAGAGTCTGCATTGCTGGGGGGGCCCCCATCCCTCCTGGGATTGTTTTCTGGGTTTCTCCTACCGAGAGTACATGTTGGAGAAAGCCAGAATGTTTAATTGGTAGCTCATAAAGCTCTCTCGTTGTGAAATGCCTTGCCCACAGTTAAAGGTTCGTAAATACATTGCACAGCATTCTACTTTGTTTTTATTACAAGATGTGCAAATGATGCCTAGTGGCAACTTTTCAGAATGTGAAGCTGTTGCTCTTTTTGAGCATTGATTTAGTCCTCTTGTAAGCAAGTTCAACTTCCAGGTCATGTTTTCTTAGAAAGCTGTTTATGCTGCAGGAGTAACCACTTTATGTTGGGAAGAATTGCTGAGAGTGCCGGTCTTGGCCATTCATTTTGGCATAATGCATTGATGAAGTGGTCTGCTAAAAAAGAATCCAAACAACAATAAGTCCCCGTCCCTCCCCCCGAAACAAAAAACCCAACACAAAACAAAACAGGTCTGGTTTCCTCAAAAAAAGGGGACAGCTGTTGTTTGGAACTGAGGGGTGAGAGGAAATTCCCTGCTGCAGACTTTCTTAGCCTCAAACAATCTCATTGAAAGCAAGCTAATTGAGGAGCTCCAAACCGGCTTTGTGACTGAAATCGGGGCATGCTGGGGAGGGGCTGGCAGGGAATTTGCTTCACAAATGCCCTCCTGCTCTAAAGCAAAACATGAATATAGATGCAGCCTAAGGGTCACAGTTTGTAAGGATAAGATGGACTTAGACAGCTAGCTCCCACTGAACTCATCTAGGATGCCAGCTTTTTCTGCCAACCCCTAAATTTCAGTGCCTTTACCTGTGCTGCTGATGCTGTGGGAACTGTCTTCCCACACCTGAAGGGGTAGGGGGTGAAAACACCCTCTGTAAAGGCTTTTGCCATAGTTATAGACTTTACCAGGAAAATGTAACACAGTTCAATAACTTATGGGACTGTTCATGTTTTTAAAAGTAAAAGTACTTTCTTCTGAACTTCTTTGGATCGTTTAATTTTGTCATGGCCATTCAGGGGACCTCACATTGTAAGGTGAAAATAATAGGGTGTCAGATATCAATTTCAGTCATACTTTTTCTTTTGGAATACCAGACCTACCTTTTTATGCAAATATTTGTTTGCATACCAGATGCCCTGATAAACTATATAAACAAATGCCCACATTTTCCAAGATTTTATTTAATTTTCCTTTGTCAAATCCATGTATTGTCCAGAACAAAGAATATTCTTGTTCTTCAATATTAGGTTTCTCAAACCACTCTCTTAGGTTTTGCTTCTTGTTTATATTCTAGCATTGTAGATGATTGAGTATTTTTTAACATAATTTATGACATCTTGATAATTTGATTCAGAGAGTGTTATAAGTATTTCTTGTCTATTCAGCATCTTCAATAAAGTGAGCTATTTTAATTTCTCCTACCTATAAGTAAATGAATGAATTATTACTTTGCTCGCACATTCAGAGGCCAAGGAAAGATTTTTACAAATAATATCAAAGAGGAGAGAAGGCAGCCAACTGTGAAATTACTGATCATCTGGATTTTCCCTCCAGTTTTGACTGCATATAGTGAACTGGAATAAATGCATTTTCTGCAGTATACAGCACTTCTACCTTATAGTAGTTTATACCAATTTGCTTCTTTTGATTACATGTCCATCTTACTGGAGCAGAAGTAGTGTACTGGATGGTTTGTAGCTTATTTTCTAGTGAACCTTCAGAAGAGGTTATATAGGGCTGGGAAGGGAGGAAAAAGTCTTATTAATGAGTATTTGCCCTTAATGTCCTTAAGAAAAATACTCTGAGGAGAGATTTCCCTTCTAAAAATGGAAATAGTCTTTCTTCATAGTGATTTAATGCAAAGCAACTATGTAAAATAACTGATGTGTAATAATCCTTTTGCAGTGTAAAATGAAGTGAAGCCATCTTTTTCTGAGTGTTTGGGGGTACACTCCATGTGTTGGACCTTAATTTCAGCTGCTGCTTGGGAAAGAATGAGCTCAGTCACTGAACAAAGTCTGCAGCCCTGCTCCTCGATCAGATAAGCAGAGCTAAGCCTGTCTTAAAGGAGTCCGGCTTTAGGAAGTTCTAAATAGGGGACCATCAAGACCGACTTGTCTCATGCTTGTGGCAGGTTTTATGTGCCCTGCGTTACATATGAAAGGGTGATTGACTGTGTATATGATGAAAGGGAAGTTTATCAAAACATCAGTGACCCTGTGACAGCAAATACTTCAAGGCTAGTTTCAGAGTGAGAGTGGCATGTCTATAATGAAATGGGTAAGATACTGTCTGTGGTCTCCATTAACACAACCCTTAAGAAGAGAACCCAAAATACTTCCCTTAAGAGGACATGATGATTTTGTAGGTGGAAAACTGCATTTGTTGCACATGGAGACTGTTCTGTGTTCTTAGTGGGAAAGCTGCTTTAAAAATCACCTGTTGCTGATGGCTGAGAGAGCATAATGTGGGGGTGGGTTGGTTGATTGCTTTGCTGCTGGACTGTTCCAGCACATCAGAGCACAGCCTCACCATGGCCCCAAACAGCTCCGCTGGCAAAACTGGGGAAGCCAGAAAATGGCACAACGGGTGACAGGAGGACATTGCTGGGACAAGGTGTAACTTTGGAAACTGGCACTGTGGGCAGAGAAAAAGACCAGGTGAAATTGCACTCTGGTGAGCTTCAAGATAAGTATGTGATCAAGTATTTTGCCATTGTGGAGCCTGTATTGAGTTGCTTTGTACATGGTGCTGCTTGAAACAATAAGGAACTGGTGACTGAAGTGTCACAATGCTGTGTTTATTTTGGAGCATGTTTAGATTAGATTTGTAAGTTAAATTGGGTTAAATGATACATGATTTAATGTATTATTATCTCCTTAAGCATGCTTCATCTTTCTTGCCTTCTTTCCAGTTCTGTGGCATGCAGCAGGTTCTCCCTAGGCTCTCTGCAGTATTTTGCACTCCTTATTTGTTTTGCATGGATAAAGGGAGATTGTACAAACACCAAGGATACTCATGTGCTTACATAAAACATCTGTGTCTCTTTTGTGGTGCTGGTGGACCATTCTTTTGCTGAGGAGTTAAGATGTGATTTCACAGCTCCCCAGTGACACTTAGAGGCTGTCTCAGATTCTGTTGCCCAAATTGCTCTATGGGGTCTCTTCATGAGCTTTCCATTTGCTTGGATCTCCTGATGCTGCTGATTCTGTAGCTATGTCTGAGGTGAAATGAATTGTCCTTTATAGGGTAACTCAATTTGACTGAAATTTCTCAGAGAACCATGACACAGTCAGGGCCTCTAGAATGTGAAAATTGGAGCTGTATAGCAAGGTGTAAGCTGTTCACAATTCTGTCTTTTGGCCCACAGAGCCATTGGCAAGAAAGGATACAAGAACAGCTGCGGAAGTAATCCTTAAATGCTGTTCAGTGCAGCAGAAGTGTTGGATATTACAGAGAATTTATTTTGCATTCTTTTCTTCTAAAATATCAATATTCTGTGATAAAGAAAATAGCTTTTCTTCCTATAGAAGAGAGAGGGTATAGCTTTTGTCACGTGTGTTTTGTCTGTGGGAAATAACAGCATTCATTGAGCCCTATTACAAGTGTTGCAAAGTATTGAGGACACATCAGCCACGGTGTCCAACTGAAACTATCTATTCTGAAGAGAAAATGTAGTATCTGGGTAGTCTAATTAGTCAGATCAATGCGCTCGGAGGTGGGGATGTGCCAGGACCTCATGCCAGCAGTTATTGCCTCATGTGGTCTTAAACCAGCTTCATAATCTGCATGATTAGAGGAAGCATTTTTCCTGTCTGTCAGGACAGACAGAAAGATGCTCTGTGACTCCAGAGGAAATGGCAGATTTCCCTCTGGCTATACATATGCATTGCATTCTGTGATATTTGGAACTGATAGATTTTTCTCAGAAACTTGCTTTTCAGGGACCTAGTTATATTTAGCACCAAAGAAACAGGAGAGGAAAAAAAATGACCTTATTTCCCCCTGTATCATCAACATGCTGATGCTTGGGTGTTGAGAAGTGCCGTTTGTGCATAACATGTTAATGTGTCATGCGAATTTGTTGTGTTTCCAGTAGAACATCAAAAGCTGGTAATGGATAGCAGTGGTTCCTAGTGGAGTGAGTGATAGGGTGTCATAATCTTCTATTTTGTCAAAACAAGTGTTTTAATTACGTTTTTAGATGCTCACTATGTAGTTGGTTGCATTAAAACCATTATATTTCAAGTTGTGTCTTTACATGACCACATATAAAGCTCAGTAGCTGCATGCAGGCCCAAGGCCATACATCTTGTAAAGCTTATGTGTGTCTTGGCATGGAAAGTCAATGCATACTTGCAACTTTTCAGTAGGCATGTACTGTGGCTACTGAGCCAAAACATCAGGGCTAGAGAGGAAGTTCTGTTAAGATTGTCATGCAGCAGTGGTACGTTCAGGCTGGGTGATGAACAGTGCATCTGCAGGTGTAAGTGCAGAGCACTGGCACACAAACCTCTGAGGTGGAGAGGTAGTACACTTCCCACCACCTTGTGAGAGGATTCCCCATGCTGTCTGGCCTGTTTTCATACTGAACGGAAATACACCAGGACTGTGCCAGGTTGTGTGCTGTACAAGTTGCCTTTTTTGAATGATTGTTCTTACATTGTGGCTTTGATTAGTGACCACACTTGCCTGGAAACTCTGAAGACACAGAGAGCCTCAGCATCTTGCAAGATCTACATATTTAATCTTTCTGTCACTTAGTGTCCTTTCCCACTGCTTTTCTGCCAAAGATTAGATTTTCAAAACTGTTTTGTCCCTTTGCATTATTCAGTTGACTCAAAGGTATCGTGTTCCAGGGAACTCAGTTTGTGCATGCAAGCCTGAGGACTAACACCTGCACTTTCACATCCTTCCTGCCTCTGATCTGTGCCAACCATTGATAGGTAACTTGAAGGCAGGCAAGTCATGGCACAGGGTGAAAGGGAGGACTTAGTCAGTTTTATATGGGCAATAATAAAACAAAATATTTTCTTTAGAATTAATACATTATGAAAAAAAGTCGGCTTGAAGTAAAACCATGTGGGCAAAACTTTCAGCATTGTCTGATTTTTTTGAGGAGTCTCAATTCTTTCATGTCTGAACTGAGATATATCTAAAGTACTTGGTTTACAAGGGGAGATGATAAGTACTTACGGAAAATTATGCCCTTTGAGAAAAAGGGGAGAATAGCAGGTGGGGGATCCTGAAGTAAAAACATTCACAAAAAAATCACAGGTAAATTAAAAATAAAAAGAATCCTAACCTGAGCCATACCATTACAGACTTGCGCTGTTATTCTTGCCAATGGTTGAAATTTATCCCTCTGTAAAGAGCCCACCCTTGGCCTCTGCTGTACTTTCCTTCCACTTGAATGCTATTTTGAGATTTCAAGTGGAACTTAAGTGGTAGGGATGCACTGGGCAGTCCTTCTGCACAGCTTTGAATTTAATAGTGGCAACGGGAAAAGTTTTGTAACAGCAGGACAGAAATTTAGTCCATGGAAGGGAGTCTGTGTTTTATTTGGAAGTAACACAAGGAAAGGAATATAAATGTAGAGCACTTTTCTAAATACTGTTATGTTCAGACAAGTGAAGATGTCCTGTGATGAAAATTATTAAATGAGATATTTAAATTGACTCCACTTATGAGAATAAAGTAATAACATTATTTTTAATGCACATCAACATTCCCACATATTTGCATCAAGATATTTTTCACAAATAAAGTTCATGTGCTCTTTGTATGACTGGTCTTTACATTTCTATTTCTTTTTATTGATCAGAATGTGTTACCATCCAATTAGGAAAACGTTGAACTTGATCTTTGTACAATAAGTGATCTCCTTAATTGGATGCATGTCCATGTTACAAGTTGTACTGCCCAGGGAACATCTAATGTGGTAACAAATGACAGGTCAAGCAATGAATGAATCTGTGTGAAGGATGAGCTGTGAGTGCCTTTTTCCTTTGAGGGAGCCCTTTGCAGGAGGAGGAGCCTGAAGGGATGTGGAAGGACATGGCCACTGATGCTCCTTAGTTCCTCCTGCCACAAAACCCCCAGCCTTGTGTTCTCAGACACACTGAAAGTGCTCCCTGGCTGGAATTTGGGGCATTTTTTAGTGAAACCTTTTTATTTAAAATAGGATTTTGGTGTTTCACACATTATCTGAATAGGCAAGTAGTCTGGCCAGCTTTTAGCAATCTGACTTTTAGTGAGGTGCATAGTTACAGTGGCAGAGACATGTGCCATGTGCCTGCAAACTTCATTATGCAGTAAATTGTTTACCACCTTTTCATTGCCTCTGACCTGCTAAACAGTCCACTCATGAGAGCCTATTAGTCTTGACCTAATTAATATTAATGGACTGAAGCTACTTATAATTCGGGTTTAAATGGGCCATCAATCTTATGTTGGCTTGTGAGTGGCACAGACCTCATCATTTTGTTCCTTGCCCTGTGTCAGTATCTTCAGTCTTCTGGAATTGCTGCTATATTTAAAAATAAACACCTGCTGTGCTTGCCAATACATAATTTTCGCGCTATAGAGACGCTTGAAACAATATTGAAAAGAAATACCAGGGTAAAAAAGCCAGCTCATTTTTTTCCAGTTGTGGCACGCCTGAAGTTTGGCAGCAAAGTCATGAAGAAGCAATGCTGTGAGCTAGTGATGTCATGTTGGGGAAGTTGTCTTCACCTCCTGGTCTGGGACAATCACTTGAATCTTCCTCATACACTTGGGAGGTTTGTGGTTAGTGCCTGATACATTAGATAAATAATCAAAAGTTTAGTTTTGAATGAGAGCTGGAGAACTCTGAAGCCATGCAGTAGCAAGTCAAGGAAAGAGATAAATTAGGCTATTTTGTCATTCTGCTCCATGTTGTACAACCAATTCCTAATGTATAACAATTGTGTGAGTGATATCTAATATGCACATTGTTGTTTTCTAATATTTATTTTTTAAATTTCATGTCAAGAGCAGAAGTTAGAAGTTCTTCAGTTCCAAAATACTAATGGAAGCTGACTTTCCTCCACCTGAAATTCCCATCATGATAGACTCTTTGTGTCCACATACTACAGGACATTATCTCTTGTTCAATCTCATATAGCCTAATATAAAGAAGGAATGAGTATTACTTAGTAGTCGTGAAATCCTAAATTTTTGTTATTTTAGAAGAATTATTTACTTCCATATTATTTTATTGCATAGAGAAATAGAATCTGTTCAATTGGTTGTGCTTAGGGTACTTGATAACAGGGCACATTCAAAAAATTTTGCAATCTTTTATTTCCAGAAAATGATTAGAATTCTGATCAGGGACTAAAATTTTCATTCTGTTCCCTTCTAACATTACAGGGAAAGCTGAATCAGTAGAAAAAAACCCATTTGAATTAATAAACAACAATAAAATGATAGAGATATTTTTAACATAATCATTACTTAAATGGGATAGTATTTTAACACTATAGAGAATACCCTAACCCTATGGGATTTTTGTTTTTCTTTACCTATATTATGTTTTAAAAGCATCTCACTCCATCATCATGTTCTTTTAAATATAATTTGGTTCCTGTATAATGCATTATATCATCAGATATTCCGCATGGCATTCTGGAGAGTCTGCTATTTATATACTGCAACCATTTAGTCATGTAAGAGATGCATTAGAATAATTTTCCTGAACACAATGCATGATTAAAGGACAATGTCAAAGTAATTTTTCAAATGATTTACCCCTTTCTGTGTTGTTTATAATGGCTTTTTGGAAGAGCAATACTTGAGGCATATTCATTCGAAATCGAATAATGTCTCAACATTTTCTAACTTGCCTTGGTTCATTTTGGCGAGCTAATGAAGAGAGATTAATATCTGTTTCACTATTAAGACATTAATGAATTTTAAGTCCTGGGCACCCAACTTCCTCATTCATCTTTCCTAAGAGACAAATTATTGCATAACTTTCAATAGTGCTTCAGAGTTTTATTACATCTATAATGAGAATACTTCTTTAAACAGCAGCATTTTTATTCTGAATGGCTAAGGGGCATAATCTGGTTGAAGTATAAATAACTCTGCAACTCAGTGATGAGGAAGTTCTTAGCATATTTTGATTAATAAATGTCTTGAGTCACATTCAGAACAGCAGCGTACCTGTGCTTCTTGCTTGATAGAGGGGGAGCAAGGAGAGACCTTTTTTTGAGTTATGCTTTGGGGAGTTTCATTCACATTCTGTGGGTTTTATCTGTTTTTATATCTACTGCCACCGTGGTATGAAATGCTGAACTGCTATACCCAAAATGAATAGTGTGTTGGTCCAAGGATTTTTCACTCAGGGTTGCTGGATCTTTTGCCATTTCTGGCTCCTAAATGGCATGTTTCCCGTCAGAATTTTGCTACCAGGGTTAGAATTAAGGGATTATACTCTTCAGAGATGTCATAGCTGAATAAAAGTAAAGTTGGAGTGAGAGTGAGCTTTATCTTTTATCTGTGTAGTCTCTTGCGTGAAGGATCTTGGTCCTTGATAGATGCCTGCAAGTTGTCACCAGTAGTAGTAAAGACTGCAGATGCTGTAGAAACATTGATTGCATTGCTGTGAGCTGGGGAAAGTGGGAGAGCCCACCTGGATCTGCTTCTCTCTTCTAACATTCTCTGTGGGGGTGAGGGGATAGCATGGGATCCTGGATTAGGTGTGGAGGGATTCATGTGACTAGGGTTATATAGTTAATGTCTGCATTTTGTCTCTTGTGCTGAGATCCTTGGTCTCAGGATTTTCTCCTCCTGCACACCAATTGTATGTGGCTCAGTCTTTGTTCAAGTGGTTTGAAGTTGTTTTTTATAAAAGAGAAAAACTAGTATAGATTAGTTAATCTATTTCCAGAATATAGTTCATTAGAATTGTTTTGCTATTGTCACTGATGTTCCTCTTGTTTAATTTTTAAAATTTCTTTCTTTAGCTGAGTTTAGCTCAAGCATAATATGATCAAAGATTAATCTGTTGTAGAATTGTCACTGATCTTCGTGATAAGACAGTTGAGTCTCAATTTATTTTCTTTTCTGAATACGAAGGTCTGTTGCACTGCAGACATCTGGTGTTTTGGGCACTTAAAGCTGCAGATCCCTGACAACTCTGTTATTTCTGTTTAAAAACACATGAACTGTTGTTTAGGTAATCCATCCTGTCAAAATAGCATTAAGTGTAATATATTACTGACCTTCTCTTTTGTGTAGAGGACTGGAGAAGTTACTTACGCTTGCAGCTACAGTGGCTGTGTTGCATTTCTTATGCATTCATATCTTTGGAAATGTGAAGATTATAGAGGATGTAATACTTGTAATAGGTAGCTTCATTTATTCATACATTTTATTCATTTAGCTCTAAACAGGATATGACATTCATCTTTTAAAATACAGTCTTGGTCTTAGGGATAAGGGAATGTAATGAGGTAATTTGGCAAGCTACAGGCCTTACTCTGCAGGTTGTGTGAAACTCACCATGAATGCAGTACCTGTCCCTCTTCCTGACCTCTAGCCTGGAAGGCTGCAGGAGCCTGAAGTCTCTGTAGCTGTAATTTGGTTTTTGAAGGAAGCAAGGTTAGCATCACCCTGGAGGTCATTTTAACAGTGATAATCAGAGCAGCACTTCAGTCTCTGTACTTTCTCCCCAGCCAAGAGGGTCTGCTAGCAGGTGGCAAGTGGCCACTCTTCCATCAGACAGATAAAGTTTAGTGATTGAATTGCTTCTGGAATCCTGTGGAACAGAAGCTTCTTGGGACGGTATTGCACACAATTGGTAATTCAAGGAAAACAGGCTTTGGGTTTATAGTCCAGCCATGGCAGTTCACCTGCCACGTAAACATACCCCTTTCAGTGGAAATTATGGTCTGTGTCAAATAAAATGAATCGTGTCCTTTGATCTGATCTTTTTTCTTGCGGACAAGCTAAAGTGGAAATTGGTTTCTAAAGGGTCTTCTGAAATCAGTCTCTGTGAGTATTCTGAGTAAGTAGAACTGGCCTTGACTAGTCTTGATCTGTTTATGGATTTCTTTGCCACAGTAGGAAAATCACTTACAGAATATATAAAACTCAGACTTGTGCATAAGCTTCGCAATTTGGTTTTCTAAGGCTGAAATAAAATCGACTATAGTTGTTCCGTATTTTGTTTGTTCTTAACTTTACAATGTAAAGTATTGCTGTAACGATAGGTGTGATTTAAAAGGTACAGGCTTGTCTTGCTGCAGATGAATGTATTTTTTTAATGGGCACTTAATCCTAGTGAAAGGTGCTGGGTTGTGACAGCACTTGAAGATGAATTCCTGTGTTTTTCTGCAATTGTACAGCAGGAGACAATGGCTAGGCATGCTTCTCTCACAAATATGTCTGAACCCTGACCTAGACAGATCACCTTTAGAGATGAGTCTCTGTGCCCATTCAATCCCTGACCTCCCTGCCAAGACTCTCTCAGTGTTGCCAATTTATGATGTGGACCTTGGGCCGAGAGGACCAGCTCATTTCAAGCTCATACCAAACCCGTTGTGACTGATGGCAACTCGATAATGACCTGGAGGTGGTTTCAAGCCAGTGGTCACTGAGGAAGTGCTCCCATCCTATTACAGATCTTCTGAGCCATCTAGTTTGTGGGGCAGGTGCTCTTCATTGTTGGAAAGGACTTTCTTTGTCCGTATTCTGTGTTCATTTTCATGAGGTCTTCAATGCATTGTTTTTACCTTTCTGGGAAAAAAAAACGTTGGGATTGCTTTTACATCAGGAGTTGCAAATATAACGTGTTGTAGAAAGAGAACTGCACTTAACTATGACAGGAACATTTATTTTCTTGTTGGAACCTGCTTGTGAATAGTGATCTTCCACAAGGAGGGGGAAAGTGTGCACGTGGATGTGGCAACGATGGCAGTGGTGACTCCCCCATTTAGTACTAGGTCATGAACAATGCCCAAGCAGATGCTTCCTGCCAAGGAAAAGATAAGAGAATTTAATTTTTTAAAAACTGGGGAAAACAGTATTTATGTGTTACCATGCAATTAAATGTATGTGCCTGCATGTGTGTTCTAAATATGCACATCTCAAATTAAAGCATTCAGCAAATATTTATGAAATGCTGACTATAGATTGGTAGGTCCTATGCTAAATCTTTGCTAGATTTTGTCCTATACTTACTGGGTAACAGAAAAATTCTCACTGCAGCATTAATTCAGTGCCTTGTCCTTGTTAGCATTTTCAATGAACTTTGTAGGCACACAGGAAAAGAGATTTGGAATGATTATTAGGCCTCTATTTCTTGTTTCAGTACAATTATCAATTATCCTCCTTTACATTAGGAGGAATGAGAGCCAACTAATGCATTTTATGAGATTTTTCTCTCCCTTATCTTTTCTTTAATAATTGACTCAAACCCAGCCTTTTTTTTTCTTTTTTTTTTTTTTTTGTACAAACCATAATGGTGTCAGAGCCCTTTTCGTCTTTCCCGTTCTTAAACATTTGAATAACATTGCTCATTTAGAACCTGTCTTAACCTCAGCAATATGCTTGGGCTATTTGAATTCTTGTTCTCTTTTCCCTCTTTGTTATTCACTGTACAATTTGTTTAATGCTGCTGTAGCTATGCATTACTAGTCAACCTTATATATAAATTCCATAATAAATTAAATAAAGCTCTGTATGGGTCAGCTTAGACTAGCCCGATTAAAAAGTGATTTACTAAAGAGATAGAGGTAGCAGGATGGTAGAACATGCTTCTAAATCAATTATGAGTCCATTCACTGTCGGCCTATTGTGCGTAATAGTGTATTAAAATGCATTCTATATTGTTAAAAAAAATTGACTCTTTCATTGAAACTGAATTAACATTTGCAAGCGCATAATAGTGTTTGGAAAGCTATAAACATTTAAATTCAATCCCTTATTGCAGGCTAAGTGTATACAGCTAGAATTGTAATATCCAGATAAGTCTTTATGTTGTGCTCATTTCATTATTGCAGCAAGATGTTCACCATGCTAAAGGTAAGATTGGGTGGACGCTTGTATTTATAAGCCCATAATTACAAGGATGAAAGCAGCACCACTGGACTGTAAAAGTGAAGTTCCTTTTGAACTGAAAAGTAGTGTATGTAGGTATTTGTGCATGTATACACACATATAATATATATATATAATACCCATAGCTAAATTTGTACTGGGGCACAATTAATTGTGCCCCAAGGCCTGTTACCTGCTTCCCCTTGTGAAGGAGCAGAGGCAGGCAGCAATCCAAGAGGCAGCCAGTTGCTGATGAGCTGTGCCCATGGAAGGCTGTGCCCCCGCTTGCAGCTTGGCACAGACCCTGTCAGCCATCAAGGAGCCACCTTCTTCCTCTCCCCCAGGGACTGCAGAAGGTTTTAGTTCTCACCAGGCATTGCCTGCAAGGATTCACCCTGGCATTAGTGACCTGGATGCATCTGTGCCCTGAATTCACAGACAGCACTCTTGCATCTTGGTACTCCCATGGTAGCACTCACGCAAGGGATGCAGTGGAGTTCTCTGCCTCTAGAGCATTCCTCTGCTGGGAGTCTTTAGTGGGATTTGCTTTCTTCAAATTCAGCTAATTAATTTTTATGGGATAAATTCAAAAGGAACTGAAAATACAGCTTTCGTTTCAGCTTTACTTACATTTGTACTTTCTTCTGTGTTTCCACTATACTGAAATTTTGTGAGGGGTTCCACAGGAAACAGACCAAGCAATGCAATCTGCAGAGTTTCAGAGTTTTAAAGAAGCTGTAGTCTATTTTATTTCATGGAATAGAAATACTGGGACTGGTGCTGAGCCCTTTTTTTGTTTTATAGACTGTATTTGCTTACCTTATGTACTAAGCTGTTTCTGTGAATGAGCACCTCTCTGCACACACTGGTGCACTGAAGTGCATAAATCCACAACAAGAAGCTGTTATATCTGAAGCAGCTCAGTTTAAAGCAGTGCTTTTCTTTCTATCAGCATTGATCTGGGGTAGCTCCCAGTGCAAGAGCTGAGCTTGTATGTTTGTAAAATATTAGGTGAAGAGGCACAAGCAATGGATGAAAATCTTTTGTGACTTGGGAAGCAGGTAGTGAGCATCTTCTCTGGAGTTCTACTGTCTAGTATTCATACCAGAGTTTCCAGAACAATTCTTTCAGCCTTTGCAGTTTGCCTGAATTTGTTGTTCTGAAAGTGTGTGTGTAATGCAGGTTGACATGTAGGATGTTTGCAGAAACCTCTGAGAATTACCTAAGCACTTTTGTTACACTCGTGAGGGACACAGAGCTGAGCTAGCATGAAGACTGATTTATTTCTCATCTCTGAAGAAATTTAGCCTTCCGGTTCTGTGAAACGAGCAGCTGAAGCATAAATTCACTGGTGTATTATTTCTACACCGAAGAGAAACATGTATGGCTTTAGATATTGTGCTTTTTCAGAAAAATAGGAGTCTACAGGCACAATTATAGCTGTACTTGTCTTCTAAATACAGGTATAGGTGGAAATGGCTTTTGATATATTTTCTTAGGATTGGGATAAATTTATGCAAAGAGGAATATATCAACCTGCCAAAGACTTCATACTGTGAAAAAGTATGTTAGGGTTTCACGTTAATTTTCTGTCATTTAATTAAGCACAATGTGGTTTAATTTTTTTTTTTAATGTACAGGACAATTTAAAAATTAATCTACATTTTCTGTATTACATATTTATGTTGGTTTTTTCCTTGTAAAAATAAATTAATGACACATTTTTTGGGTTACTTGCTACCAGATACTCAAGAATACCCGTGAATTTTTAACCTCACTTCAGCCTCGAGGTTCATAGTGCAATGCAGGGACTATCCAAATGAAATAATTGCTTTGTCTGGCAAATAGATTGTCTCATAAGAGGACTGAACTGTATTAAGTGATTTTCCCCTGGTGATTGGAAGTATCTCTCTCCACTGGTTCAGGTAATTCTAAGGTTGTGCCTTCACTCCTTCATGCTAGACTGCTTTTCCAATAAAATAAAAAATGTAGAACCTGCTACACAAATGTAATGTTAACCTAGATTTCTCTGAGGACAAAGGTGAATGCTATAGGGCTTGCTGAAGGCAGAAGAGGAAATGATATTAAAAGGTTATTAGACATGGAATTGGATGCATGGGACTGTACAAAGCTGAAAGGTGCATATAGGGGTGTATGAATTTTATATTAGTTTACATTTCTCTGGGACTCCTTAAGGCAAATCCTAACAGATTTTTTAAATACTTGAATGCTACTTGCTTTTTCCTACCAGATATAAATTGGTATTAATGTGTTTCTGGGTTAGAAAAATGGTCATATGCAGAAGAGGAAGAACTACTGGGAAAAGAAAAGCATGAAGATCATTACAGGGCAGGCTTACACATCTCTTTGCATTGTTTCTGCTCAATACTTGACCAGGGCCATGGCTGGCCAAACTGGGCATGTCCAGTGAAAAAAATGGAAAGAAGCAGGAGTTCTGGTGCAGTGAAAAATTCCCTTTCTAATTTAAATCCTGATGTGAACTCTTGAACAGCCTTTTGACATGGAATGCCCAGAGACACAGCTGGCTTTTTCCATAGTACTGTACATAGGTTGAAATTACATATGCAAATGCTGCAATGCACTTTATGCCTAGCAAGCCATCATATTCAGCAGGGAAGCTGCTTTCATTGCAGCTAAATGGGTGCAATCTGGATGTATATTTGCTGCTGTAGTGGGATAAATGTACACATCTGGAGAGATGTTGGGATAGAGGACTGGTGGGAAGGAGGGAGTGCATCAGTCTCTGTTTCATGAACATCTTATTCATGTGCAATTATGCAACTTGTGCTCAGTTGCATTGCAGCTTGAATGTGATCTGGGAGTACTCAGGGCTTCAATTCTCTACAGGGGCTTTGAGTGTGGGGACCCTGTTACACAAAGGTGCCCAGAAATCTGTATCTCATTACATTGTGCATGAGTACTTAAAAAGAAAAAACCAAAATGAAAGCAACAAAACTTTAATTCTGAATAGAAAATATGTATAAAAGCATGTATTTTGAAACTAGCATGGAAATTGTTTTGAAAGAGAAAAAGGGGGTTATTATTGCTGCAGTATACCTTATAGAATACATTTTTCTCTGTAAATTTGGTGATTTACTTGAGATGAAAGGTAACAATTGAAAAAGAATTTAATAATGAAAAATACCCAGAATTTCTATGACCCTTGTTCATTCTCAGTTCTTGGAAAACTCATTTTGTATTGCTCTAAATAAGAAAAAAATCATACACTGATGACTTTTTGGGACTCAATGAAGTTTCTCTAGGTCCAGTGATTCAAAGTCAGAGGTGAGCAATGACAAAAGGGCTGTTCAGATGATAAAGCCAAATCTAGCAACGGCAGTTGGGATTAGGTTTTTGGAAATAATTAGGCTTTGGGGAAATAATTTTTGCCTTGATGGTTTCTCTTTGTCAGAAGAGCTGACCTGGCTCCTCTGCCGATCAGCTGGTGACCCATAAGGCAGGTTCAATTTGGAGAAAACCTGTAGCTCTCCCTCTCTCCTACTTCTATATCTGCATCCACTCAGAAAGGGAAAGGCAACCTGAGGGAATCTCAGCCCTCCCCTCCATGGTGCACTGATCCAGGCCCATGGAAGAAGCCATGACCACTCCCCACTCTTGTGACACCAAACATCTGAGTTCTGTTTGCCTGAGTTACTGTGCTGTCAAGAAAATCTTGATTTCTCTTGCAGGTAAACATGCTGAATTAATGATTTCCTAAATCCCAATATGGAGAACATTTTAAATCTTTTGGCAAGGAAAACATCAAGGCAATTCCAGAACAATTTCCAGAACACGACACAGTGCAGAGTTTTTAGTCAGATGTTAGTAAATGCCATGGCCCACACTGCACACAGAGTAACTGAGTATTATTTGCTAGGAGCAGCCTGCAGGAAAAGGGAAAAAAACTAAGAAAACGTTTGTTTTTTTTTTTTTGCAAAACCCCATTTTATTTGGCTGAAGACCTTAATGACAGCTGCTGTGTCTGGTGGAGTGGGCACCAGTAGAAGAGCAGGCTGTTTGCACTGCATTTTACCCATTATCTTGCAAAGCAGTTACTTTCAGAAACTGGATCATCCTTTTAGCAGTGCAATCAGTTTCCAGTCTACCAGGCAGTTGTTGCCCAAGGATGATTTAAAACAAATGCCTGTAAATTCCAGTGGTTCCCATCATGCAGCCCTTCCCCTCATTTCCAGTGGCTGGACAATCAGGATCATCACACGGGTCACTGGTGTACAGGGTTCCTGGAGGAGGTGGGGGAGATCCTCTTCTTGGGTGATGTGTTCTCAGGCTTGCTAAGGAGAATTAATGGGATTTGGAGACACATTTTTTGTGTGTATACCAAAGGGTCTGCAGTCATCTTAATATTTAGGCTTCAGTATTTCTTCTTCTGATGCAAATGATGACCAGGCATTGATGTTATGGGCCAGCTGTAGCATTGCCTTTGTTGTTACTGAAATACAGAGATCTGCTGTTCTAGATGTGATGTTGTGGAATAGAAGAAAGTTTTGTAAAGTGGGCAGTAGATTTAAGTAGAATGTCTGACATGACTGGGACAAACATATAAGCTTTTTAGTCATAAAATATGCAGCTACTATCAACTCTCTGAACCAGGAACCATGAGCATTTTCATTCTCTCTAAAGGAATTTTGGAATTTTAGTGTACAGAAACTTGTTTATTTTAAGTTTCTATTTATGCCCCTGCTGTGGGAGGGAAGACTTTGTAGGTTTTTTTTCAGCATCACAGATGATGTTGTTGCTCAGCAGCCATTAATATAGCTCTATCTATAATTAGGGAAGGTCTAACACCTTTCTGGCCATATGGAAAATGATAAGTTAGCACCTGCCATAGCAGGAAAATAATTATTGGGTAAAGTATAAATATCAAAACATGATAAATAATGGTTACCCCAGCAATCCTCAGCTGGATAAAAGTAGCATCTGCCTTCAGTTTCTGAATATCACACGTGATTAATCTGGAGACAGCAAGGTACTTTCTCAGCTGTGCTGTCTCTACTGGGCATGAAGGCAAGATGTCTTAGGCATTCTCTTACCCTTAAACACTGTGGTGATATCTATCTCTGAATCAAAAGGTTTCATCCAGATGTTTTTTTAAGGAGAAGTGGGAAATAAGGGCAGGGGTGCAGTGAAATTTAGCATTGGCTGAAAGTATTCAGTTTGCTCCTACAGTTTTGTTTATGGAAAGTGCATCCAAAGCAGGCTCTGTTTCACTTCTTCTCAGAATTTATGTCTATTGGGGGAGATTCTACCAGCTCTGTCACAGGGCTTGACTCTCATTCACTGTCAGGTGACCCATACCATGAGCATCCAGTTTCCTTCAGACAGGTGACCTGACAAAACTCTTCAAGTCTGAGTTGAAATTCCTAAGCTGCTAGTGAGTGTTAGGCACTGTGCAAAGCACATCACAAGTTGAACCAAAGCCCTGATGAATGATGATGTTGTTGCAATACCAGTAGTGCCTCCAAACATTCACCTTTATGACTATCTATTTTATAAGAAAAAGGAGAAAATAAAGATCTTTGTGTGTGTGTGTTAAACAGGAGAAAATAGGGGAATGGACATTAGTCTGAAGGAAATTCTCTGAGAGAAAACTGAAATTCTCCTTTCACTATTCCTCTTGAGGCTTTTGACTAAAACTCACTGGCTATCACTAGCTTTCTAAAAATGGTGAAGTATATGTAAAATATTTACTCCTGTTTGAAATTATTACCAATGGCATAATGCTTCAGAGTGTGCTGAAATTGTTCCTGTAAGTTTAGTGCTAACTGTTAATCCACCCCAACTTGAGAGACAAAAGGAGGACTGTGTCAGGGGAGAATTAGAACTGACTTTTATTTTTGTTCATTTTGTATAATCTCAAATGTCTGCACATGTGTAGAATTTCTCAGTAAAGTATCTTTCCCCCTTCCCTAATAGAACTTCTGAGTTTGCTGTGGATTCTGCAGGGGTATTTACTGCTTAAAATCATCTTCTATAGCTTGAGGTCCATTAGCTTCCTAGAGCCTCTGGGACTTTGCTCTTTGCCTTGGGAAATTAAATATTTAATATTGCTTTGTCTGTGCTTACTTGGAAAAGCATTCATCCTTCATTTGGGTGCCGTATCTGAATTCGTAGGGAAGCAACAGCTGATGTTGCCAGATGGAATCAAACCTTGATCCTGTCCTTCCCCTTCTGCTGTCAGGGGTTGTGTCAGTGTTGCCATCTCAGGAACCCTTGGGGTTGATCATGATGAAATGAAGGGAAATTAGGACTGTGGTAGAAAGCAGGCTGATATCCCAGGCAGTAATGAAGACAGAGACCCAGTTTGCTGGCAGGGAGATCCTTCTTGCTTGAACAAACACTGCAGGATGTGTATATGTGTATAAAAGCCATATAAATTGTGAGTAAGCTGAAATACATATATAGGACTCACTTTTCTTATGAGGTTTGCTTGAAATGAACAATGCACACAAATAGAGTTTATCTTGCCCAGTCAAGAACATGTTTCTTCCAAGAAGAATATGATGTGACATGGAAATAGGCAGGATGAGTGTCATTTCCATATTGTATTTTAATTACATTTTTTACTATTACTATTTCTTTTTGTCTCTCTCTCATGTTCTTATGGTGGCCTGAGTGCTTTGGGCATGAAGCATCTTTCCTGGGATGAATTTATTTCAAAAGATGCACAGTCAGTGGACAGTGTGCACATAATATGGTAAAGATTTAGTTCATGTGGACACTGAGCACACGTTTCTTGTAAAGTGTAGTGCTGTAAATTGAGAATGCTTTGAACAGGCACTCCAAATGTTTAGTTGTGTGATATCAGCATTGCTATAAAGGCAGTTGTCCCAGTTTTTAGGTGTTTCATCTTGCTCAGGTCTTGTTTAGAGACAAGTCTTGTTTTAGCAGTACAGATTATATAACTTTGTAGACAGATTCTTACATTTCATGAGGCTTTGTTGTAACTTATTAAATAAAATAACATTGGGCTTGCATGGGCTTTTTTGCTTCAGTAGTTGAAAAATGCCATTGTGTCCATTCAATAGGTATGTGAATGCTTGTTTCAGAACTGAAGACAAAAATAGCTACAAAGTAGAACACTTTTTTCCAATTTTGTTCTAAAAGAATTATGTTATTGTTTGGTTAAATTTAATTGCAGAAACTAAAGCTACTGAAGACATTGGAGAAGGGCCTCTCTGACTTCTGTGCCCACCAGCAAAAACCGGAGAGTGGAAGCATAGGCTACAATGTTTATTAATCTCACAGGATCTTCCGCTTGTGTCCCTGCAGTGTTTTCACCATTTCAGGAAAAAGCCTCCTCTGCATTATCTATCTACTCATGGTGTCCTACCTTTTGTGTCTCAGGCAAGGTGTAATGACCTGTTTGGAGATCTAAACTTCTTAGGCATTGCATGTTTTCTCCATGGTTGAAAATTTTATGTGTTTCGTATGATGCCTCTTTAGCAACAACACAGAAAGTTATTGGATTCAGAAACACCCACAGCAATTGCTCTTGAAAGTGGAATCTTTGTTTTGTCCTCCTGTGAGAATGAAAGTATGCTAAAACTTAGTATTTCTAGTGCAAGCTGCTTAGGTACCTAAATCCTGCTCTTAAAAGATAGTATTTGTAGTAAGTTTAGTATGGCTGCTACTTTCATGCAGCTTTTTATAATTGTGATGCCAGTACTGAATGCCCGGTCAGTAGATTTGGAGTGATACATTCAGTGGAAACATGTCCAAGGTCCAAGAGACTTGGCTGAAAGGGCACAACCTTTTCTCAGGGGCCCAGAAACCTGGGCAGGTGACAACAGAGGGTTGAAAGGAATGTTCCCAGTGGTGCTCCCAATCTTCTACAGCAGTTTTTTCTGGCCAGGGCAGCCCTCACCTTTACTCCTAGAAACTCTGTGGGCACAGAAGTTGGTCTTACCAGCTGCTGAACTTTTACTGAGCAGCTATCAAATATCAGCTAGTTCTATGCAAATGCTGGGTTTTCCAAATGGTGGTGGCTCCCCAGTATGCCCTTCTGCTTAATTTCTCATTACTTATTCATATTTGCCTGTGATGTGCAGTTGAAATATCAGCGCCCTCATCTTGAGCAAGCTTGTAGTTAATTACATGTAACCCTTGTGAGTTATGAAACTGAACAGCAATATTAACCCATGGTGACATCTGAGATTAAAAATTAGAATATGAAATGGGTATGATAAGGTTGTCTCAGTAGTTGTTTAGGTCTGGTGGATTATTGTAGTAAATTCCATTCAAATAAGGAAAAAAAATATCAAAATTAGTAAGTGAACAAAATAGCTTATTTTCTTTTCAAAACATGCATCAAGATAAATTTGGGGAAAATGAGATCATGACTTTAAACAACATAATGTTTCTACTTTATTAATATGCCAAGTAACAGGTCAAAACGAAATCAAATGCAATTTGCCAATTTCTCCCCACAAAACCCCAAATACAGTGCTTCACACAATGTAGTAGGAATTTTAATTTGATCTTGTCCCTCTAGATTGAAGTCAGCCATCAAGTTTCCAAATAAATTTAATACCTTATAAATGTGATCGATTGCTGATGTGGTAATCCAGTTAGCTGCTGGGAGGTTTAATAGCTGGAGAATCCATTTAGAGAAGAATAAGGATCTTGAGGTTAGGATACTGGACTATTTTCAAGAGGTCTAATTTCAGTTCTTATCTTTGATGTGAATTTGGCATAAATCCCCTTCTCTGTGCCTGTCTTTATGAAATGGGCATCTCTGTCTCCTTCTCTGCCTGGTGAGTATGAACATGGTGTAAACAAACTGGTCCCATCAACACAGATATAGACATCAGGTTCTACTGTAGGATTTTCTGTATATTTTAGAAAGATCAAGCAGGCAAATATTACATGCAGCTCGTGTGTTATTTTAAAATACTGTAACCTACTGAGGAGAAAAAGGATCTGAGAAGCTCTTCCCAAGCTGATCCCTCAGCTCACAAATCTGTCTCTTCAGGAGGATGGTAATTGTACTTTTGAGTACAGTCAGAGCTTCAACAGCTGTTGGTGCTGCTGGTTTCACACTGAAGTTGCAGCATCTCATTAGTATGTCACTCCCTCAATAACAACATGCCTTTACATATAAAATCTTTTTTTGCTTGTACTCATACAGGACACTTAATGATTTCAGCTTTTGTCCTTTTCTCCTGAAAATGGTGAATGTCAAATGATTTTTTTTGGTGACAGTTTATGTCAGAGTTGTGCCTTTCTTTTTTTTCCCATTAGGGAAATCTATCCTACTTATCATTACCTATGTTAGAAGAAAAATCATAGGTAGTGTGATGTGGGTGCATAAAAGCATGCAAAGACAATGTTGGTGTGACAGCTAATTAAAACCAGGCACTTTAATGCTGAGAAACAAACAAAAATCTTCAATGTTACTGGAAACCAAAGTGTTATGAAGGCAGAACAGAATTGCAGAAGGCTTGTTCAACAGACAGTTCAAAAGATTAATGGAGTACAAAGGAATATGAATACAGGAGGAAGGCTGTATTATTATGGCTCCCAAATGACAAGCCATTGTTACCTTGGTGCTGGAAGACTGCTTAGTTACAAAGCAACTATGGGAGATTTTTCAGCTTACAGTACGAGATACCAACAAAGCAGAGTATTTTAGATCAGTCAGATTCCCCCCAAATTCCTTTGCAGATGATCCTTTGACCTGATCCATTGAGTCAATCCTTCAAAGTTTATTTTAGCCTCATCAAAAAAATGTGGTATCATTCGCATTTGCATATGAAAAAATGTAATGTCTAATTTATATCTAAGGCTTCTTTTAGCCACGGTATTAACAGCCATGTAAAAATAGTGTTGGGAAGAGGCTGTACATTTAATTATTTGCTGTGATCTGACTGCAGGTTGGAACTCTGTTTTTCAGTACAGATGCATTCCTTTGAAGCCTTCACATACCACTAGGTTACCTTCCATTATTACCAGGAGCTCTTATGAGAAACAGATATTTTACAAAGCCTTGTGATATACTGGTGAGTAATTAGTAAAGCTGTTTTACTTAATCTTGTAAACATAAGGCAGTCCCACTCTCCTTTGAGGTGTGCAGCAGAAGGGCTGGAAGCAATGGCCATAGGTTGCAGCAAGGAGTGTTTCAGCTAGATAAAGGAAAGAATCCTGCATGGTGAGAAGTGTGGTTTGTGCCATGGACACTGGTGCCCAGAGCGGTGTTGCAATCACCGTTCCTGGGTTATCCACAATCCATGTGGAAAATATTGAGAGCAAAATTGCTCCTACTTTGAAGCTATCCCTGCTTTGGGAAGAGGGTCTCACCAGGTCACCTCCACAAGGCCTTGCAACACAATTTTTTCTGCAATTCGATTAGATTTTATATATATATATATATATATATATACACATAAAAGTGATGGAGAATGTATTGCTTTATGGTTTGCTATTGGCACAGCCTTTCAAGGTGTTAAACACACAGATTAGGTGGAATTTGGAAGAAGTGGCATTTTGCTTCAGGAAAAAATAGAAGTGGCATCATACAAGAAATGCTTTGAAGTGGCAGTGAGGTGTCATGTGTTTGGCAGTCAGAGATAACAACATTTAGGCCTTGTGGGAATAGATTCCTTTTCCCCCTCCTCCTGCTCTGTTTTGCTTCTGGAGCATGCTTTTGGCAGTAGAAAATGTCATTCTATGCATCATGCAACACTTTGGTTACATTTCCCAAAATAGGATTCAGCTGAGGGTACAGTCAGCATTTGAAACCAACTACTGTACATGGAGAGCAGACATAAAAGACTCGTGCTGAAAAAGATGAACCCATTCCTGTTTCATTTTCAGAGCATGTTGGCAAGAGTTGTAGTTGCTGACATTTTGGGGGCAGCTCCTGGGAAGTGCAGCACTCAGTTGTCTTGCTCTGTTATTGCCACATCAACATTTACACAGTTTGTTTGTGCAAATGTGTTGTCAAAATGAAAGCATTTGTTTTAAATCAGTCCCTTTTTATTTCAAAAGTGAAAGAAGATTTTTGGCATGTATTTTGCAAAGCCATAGAAGTTTATGTCTAGGAGGCAAAGCAGCGGAAAAATGGGGGTATAGTGTGTCACAGACATGAAGAAGCTGTTTGTACAATACATACAAAAGCCTGGGAAGGAATAGAGAGTCTCTTGTCAGTAAGTTCATGACCACCTAAACCTCACTTGACTTTCAAAATTAAGTGTGGCACAAACTAGAACAGAGACTGTGTTCATTACAGTCATCCACTTGTCCACAGTTTTGAAAAGAGGAAGCAAGATGTGACTTTGGCATGAATATCATGTATTTTTGTGCTTGTGTTTGAAAGATGTTGAATATTGAAATAGAAAACATCAGTGCAAGAGGTTTACTTAGGCATGAATGAGCTTTCTTTGGAGATTTTCAGCAAATGCAATAACCTTTAAAAAGCCCCGGGAAGAAAACAAAATCAGCCTTACCCTGAATCCTACAAAATTTCAACAGATGCACGACTTGGGATACTTGAAAACATGCCAGATTTCTGGTGGAATTGTCCCACTGCTCATGTGTTTATTGTGAGCATGTGCTCAAGAGGGTAGGAGACATTCTTATGGTCTCATGTGTTATTTAAGAAATACATGTATAGTTGGTCTTGGAGGCCAAATCTGATTGACTTTACAACACCCAGGATTCCACCTTACGTTAGGGAATTTTAAACCAACCTATGTGATTTACAGGTCTGAATTTTACTGTGGGAAGCTGTGCTTTCTCAACTGTCTTTCCATTCATCTTAAAAGATTTTTAAATTAGATTGGCTTTGATTTGCTGCTCTAACAACTTGGAGAACGTGATACATATAGGTCAGTCCTCACGGTTGTGCAAAAGTTTTCTTGATTTAGTGATGCTCCTGCTTAACAGCATAGTCATCTTCCATGCCTTCTGTATAGACTGGGATCAATAATGATGCAACACAGGCACTGAACATAGAACAGTGAATAGGAATCCCAGCTTTTATTTTCATAAAAATAACCAAAATATCTGTGCAACGCCTATAAAGGCTTTTAACGACTTTGAAGTATAAGGCATGACATGTTGTTTTAATTTATATACAACAAACACCACGTTTCTCAAGTTGCTGTTTGGGTTTTTTAAAAGATGAAACTGATGATAGCTGAAACGAAATGAAGTAAGTTTTATGCATGTTGCATTTTAACAAGTCTGCTGTCTCATTGGAATGCACTGCCTTCTTGTGCTACATTTTATTTTTGGAATTTAATAAGGCGCCTGTCATATCTGCCTCAAGGCTAAAGAATATCATGAGGGAGAAATCCAAAGTACTGTCATGTTTGACTGACAGGGGGCCAATTTTAATTTTTTTATGGGAGGTGGCTGATATTAACAGGCTGTAGTGCTGAAGATGCACTGCTCTACCATCTGCTTTAAACATCCTGTGTTGATGAGCCAGTAATGACGTTGCTCAGTGACATTTATCAGGTGAATTTGGCTCTGACACTCAGTAGAGGATTTTCATTAAAAAATTAATTCCGTGCATTTTACAGTGAAGCCCATTGTGATGATAGATTCTGGTACGGTGCCATGTATCTCCAGAAGCTGTTCTAATTACCTGAGAAACTTGGGAAAGCAATAAAATACTACTTTCCATTTCTTGTGTGTACTCCCTTAGCATATAATTAACACACTGACTCACTTAGCTTAAATCTCTGAAGATCTATGTCTATGTGATGATTACTAGCTCTTCAAAGTAATAAGCAAATGCACCTCAGTGGCTCAGTGGTTGGATGGCAGCGGGCTCAGCAGCCTTTGTGAAGTGCAGTCTGATGGTGGCAGTCCCTAAATGTTCACTGGAAAAGCGAGTAGGATACAGCAATAGTGGAAATGCTGTAACGTAGGCAAATGTTGTAAAAAGCCCACCCAGCTTCCAAGAGATCTAATAAAATATTCCATCAACCTCTTGAATCCAATGGGAGAAAAAACTGCTTCTATGCACCAAAGTATTTTTTCAATATTTATTGTAACATTTCTCTCATCTTGGTTAACTTTATTTCTCATTAGCTAAACATCAGGAAAAAAAATCTTTTCTAAGAAATTGACTCAGATTCCCTATATTCAATTATATTTGACATTTTATCTAGCATCTTTTCCTGTTCTTAGACGTGTCAGATCTGCAGGTATCCTTCTCCACTTCAGAATGACTTTCAGGACCTGGGAGGAGCAAGTAGCCTTACCATAGCTTTTCAAGCCCCTACAAGTGCACCCTGGCAGGAGGTGGCACTTCCACTGACAATCTTGGTGAAAGAGGAGAGACTTAATAAAACACAGTAAGAAGGCTTGTGGCTCAGTGTTCATCAATACTCACCTCTGCTAAGCCAGATTATTTTGCAGTGACTATTTGCTTTGAACCAAGGCTGAGCACATGTTCTCCTGAATTTATTGTAGCACATGATAAGGGCTTTGTGCCAAGTTTATGTACCTAGCTAGAAGAGATGATTCTTCCCTCAGCCTACAGCTAAAGTACCGTACACAGAGCACTGCAGGTGCAGCATGAAGCCTGCTAAGGCCAGATTTACTCTATCATGGCATATGATGATATCACCTCAGATGACTGGGGACATGATATCTAAGCAGAGCAGCTGAAGGAACAACTGCATTGAGAAAACAGATCAGGCAGATTGCATAGCATTATGCTGCTGATCATCAGAATGCTTAAGAACAGCTTAATGCAAACCAGGTGAGTTACCCATTAATGTCTCTGGAGATGATTTGATTAGCCATTTCATCAAGGAAGATGATTTTAGATTACAAACATTCCATATAAAGTATTAAGACTTTTTTTTTTTAAAGTAATCTCTTGTGTTTTATAGTGATTGGAGAGGTTTATTATTTAGAAACAGACTATAAAATTCTTATCAGCATTTTTACAGAAAATTTATAAGGAGTTTTCAAACAGATTTCTCAGCCTTCTGGAGGGAGGAAGTGTGTTAATTCTCTGATACTCTGCAGTGTTTTTCCGTCCTTCTGTTACACAGCAATACTTCTTTATTGTCTGGTTTAGTAATATGAACACTTACAAGTGTATTTGGCTCAGCAAATCATTTGGTGAAGAACTGATGATAGCCTACACCTGGCTTGGGAGTCATATGCTAGTGAGAGAGGGAGGAAAACAATACTCACTTAATGGCAGTCCTGAAAGAAGTAATTCTGTGCCCTTTTGGGAAGGGGCTTGCTCAAATGCAGTTTGCTCCTTCGGAGATATTTAGTTTCTAACCCTGCCTTCCCCTGCCCTTCTCAAGTGGTGATTTTTGCAGGTGTTGGTGCTCCTGTCACCTCTGTCCCTCGGTGCTGAGCTGCCCTCCTGCTGGTGGTGCAGGCAGAGTTCACTGAGCGTGGGGCTGCCTGCTGCTGAGCTCAGCCAGCTCACTCCCAACCTGAGCAGATGGTTGTGCTGCTCAGCCTTCAGAGACAGCCTCTTTCTCTTCTACAAGCAAATTAACCCATGGCTGCAGGCTTGTGGAAATGTGGGGGTTTTTTTGCTTGCTTTTTTGTTTTTTGCTTGCTTTCCCACATAAAGGTCTGTGGGGCCTAAACAGGAGTCTGTCAGGGTGAAAATTTAGCAAAATAGTAGATGACTGTCACAACAGGAACTGTAATTTAAATATTAGTGTAAACCCTAAGGAAACCTGAGACTTTTTGTTGTTATTGTTCATTTTCAGCTGTTTTCTGTTCATTAACTCGTCCCCCTATTGAGGCTCTGATTGTTTCAGGTTTGCAGCACATTGGGGTGAATGTCATTGTTCTTTACAAGGAAGCATCTTTAAAGCCATAAGGTTTTTTTAATCCCTAGCTGCTGGTCAGGAGTGAAAAACCATGACACAGAATATGTCTTGTATGCTTGGGCCTTTCATTTAAAGGGGAAAAAAAAAACAACCTCTGCCGATGGAATGGTTTCTTGCTTTTTTCCTCCCACCTTGGGAAAGAAGTAGTTGGTCCTGGACATCCTCAGCCTTTTTGAGAAAATTGGCATAAATTGCTGTTCATTTCAGCCACACTTCTGTAATAATTTCATACTTGTAGAAACAGAAAGATAGATTAGGTGCATCCCTAGAGTTCTGCTGTTGGAGTTAAGAGCAAGAGAAAAATTACTTTCCTGAAGGAAAAAAGTGTGAAGTGGGTGCCCTCCTCTTCCTCTCCCCCCTCTCCCTCGTTTTCCTTTCTCTGCTTATTTTCTCTCTGAGTATACAGCACCAGCAGCTGGCTGAGGCCAGATCTTCAAAAGAGCAGGGATTCTGAGGAGAAGAAAGGGCCAGAGAAATAGGAGGAATACATTTTCCTTTGATCAGAAGAGAGCATGTCTGAGTTAGCAGAAATCCTTCCATGGTCGTCAGCAGGTTAATGCAAGAACGAGTGATTTTATGATATTAATAGTTGAAGCAGATTGCAATAGTTGCAATCATATAAAATATATTAAGGGTTTTAAAACTATGTTAATCAGGCCAGGACTATCTGTCTGTCTATTTTTTCAGCATTTTCAGCTGTTGAAGTGAAGAATGCTTCCTTCCCTTTTCAATCATGTATCTTTTATGATCTGGTACTTTGAAAGAAATCTTGTGAGTGGCATAAAACCTGGTGTTTCTGCAACAAAAGAACTGCAAACCTTTAGCTCTGCTGCTCAGGTTTTGTATCCCTCACTTGGTAAGGCATTATAATAATGTCAGATGATACAAATATGCATGAAGAGAGGCAGAAAAAGTCCTCCTTCAGTCCAGAGGTAATCTCCTGTAAATGGATTACAGGAGAAGGGACAGAGTGCCCTTAAATGGGGCAGCAGGGTCCAGAGGAATTCCTTGTGCAGCCCTCTGCTGCATGGTGGAAACAACTTGCTTGAAGTAGAGGAATTGCACAAGAAACCAGATTTTATAAGAACAGCAAGGAAATGCTGTAGGCTTTAAAGTTTGGCATGACTGCTTCCATGATTTGTGGGATGAAGCATCCAGACCACTTGGATTTGGAAGCATCTAGATGAATGTTAGTTTGTGTTTGGACCCAGACAGAACTGTCTTGTGTGTACTGACTTATGCAGAAAGCAGCAGTTTGGCTTCTGTGAGTAAGTACTTTTTGATTCCCTCTTTTTTCCCCTTAGGATGCAGAAGGACAAATGATTGTTAGCAGAGATAATAAGCTACATAGTAGTACTGGAAAGAGTGCACTGAATAAATAAAGGCTGGTCTAGATGCTAAGAAATCTGTGTAAAAAATGTAATGTTCTTGCTGAAATGTGATGTCTCTCTGGGTGAAGCAGGCAGACTAACCAGATGCACTTATCAGACACTGCTGCCAACAATTTGCTTGTTTTCTTTTCTCTAAGTGCTGAAAGATGTAATTCTTTATGGATAACAATTCTGGTGACATGTATCCTTTTCTCCCTTTTCTTTTTTTTTCCCCTACACAGTTCCATTTGTTTTTTAATTCCAGTTGTGTAACTTTATTGATCTACAAATCAAACCACAACTTTTCCCTTTCAATAAGTGGATGGGAAATAAATGGAAAGGCCCTGAAAAGACAAATATTTGAGAAGACAAACCAATTGGCATTTACACCGGGTTGCACTGGTGCCTCACTGTTCAGTTCTCTCCACAGGAAATATTTCCAGATTAGGCTCCATGGACTCAGAATTGTGATTTATATTAGGGTGCAACCTCTAATGTTAATGTGTTCATGGCCTTTTTTTGCCCTGAACAAGTGATGCTTTAACAGCTTTTGGCTGAGTTTCCTACATTAGGACTGAAGTTAAGGGTTAAAAATATTACAAATAGTTTTTCATAACATCTCAAAAAGTTAATGCCTTTTCCATTAAAATCCTGATGCGCTCAGGAAGAAGAGGAGTGTTACTAACTTAGTTATGTTAGCATGGTGTTACACCTTTTTTAAATGTATCAGGGTGAACACCTCATAGATAAGAGGCATATGCATATAATTTAGTAAAACTTCTGTCTGCTTTATACTAGACACCATATGAAATCACTGTCTTGTGAAGTTCTGCATCGTTCATATGTCCCCGAGTAGAATTCCAAAACTAGTCTGTCCTTTGTGAAGTACCACATTCTGCAACACCTAATGAAGAACTTTTTCTAGTTAAGCCAATTTTCAACTTTTTTTGGCATGACAGTGATTTGCATCTAAATAAAAAAGCCTCAAAAATTGAATATATTTAATGTCAGAGCATTTAAGTAATAGTATCCTGATGTTACTTAAATTGGTAAGCAAAAAGTAAATACACCACTCAACTAGGGAAAATAGGAAATAAGCTTTAATGAGTTTTTATAAAACTGACTATTTCAGAGACTAAAATGGATAACAAATCACCTGAAATGAAAAGAGGTCTTATCTTCTTCTGTATAAGAAAGTTTACTTGCCTCTCTCATTTGTCCAGTTTCATAACTAAAACCTGTATTCAGCTTCTGATTCTTCATCTTAAAGGTCCCACTGGGTTTTCACAGATTAAATGTATCCCATAATTGCCCAGAGTTGGTCAGTGCATATATTGCAAGGAGAAATAAATGTAATCCACTGAGAAGATAGGATCCACTAAAGTATGCATCCAGTTTCCTGAGCATTGTGGAAGTGATTGTGCTGGAATGAGAGGATCTGCTGGAAGCTGCAGGTATTTCTGTCTGCCCAACAGGACATCAGCCTTTTGAAATCTATCAGCCAACTTCAGTGGACACTGTCTTCCAATTTCTTTTTGAGTTTGGTTTTTTTAAATGGGAGGTAGTTTCAGTAGACATAGCTTCAATCATTAGAGAAAATATAGTATCATAGTGAGAGTAGACTGAAATCCCCAGGAACCTGAGCTTTCCCAGTAACAGCTGTGGCTACCGCTCAATTTTTAATTTCTATTTTGTGATTTTTATTTTTTAACTTTTTTTTTTTTTTTTATAAAATTCCTCTGGAGCAGCACTCACAATAATGTGAAGTGTCAAATTGAAGTTCAAATCAATTTACAATCATTTACTCTTTCAGTGCCAGTGTAATTTCAGATATGGAACATGATCTGATGATTAATTCAGCATTTTTCTATCATTCTATAAAAATATTTTGAAACAGTTTTTTGTAACTGTAAACATCTGTGTAATTTTCTTCCTTTTTGTTGCCTCATTTGTTCCACTTTTTACACACTAGGAAAGATGAGTAGATTCTGGATTGTAGCAGAGGAAAATGGGAGGTGGTGAAAAAGCTGAAAATATTCTTGATCAACATTGAGAGAGTCCAAGTGTTTTTCATCTTTAAAAAGGACGAGCCCAATTTACAACTTTGAGGTCTGCAGATATTTTGTGAGATAAATTTGCTGCTATCTGTTGTGCATAGCAAGTACAAATGTACACTTAGATGGGTTGTGTGTTTTTATCTATAAAAACTCATGATGCTTGATTGTGTCAAAGACTGAATCTTTGGCTTATTCCCCTCTGCCTTTGCCTACCAGAGTTCTGCTGTTAAGCAGCTCTAGGGTGTGGCTGTCACCTGTTCAGGTGTTTCATGTCTGAACTTTTCTCTCTGCCACACATTTTGCTTTGTGATGTAGATGAAAGTCACAAGACTTGGGAAAAAAGTGTACATTTCGAATTGAAAAGGGATCACTAGCCTACTTGCTAGCAGATGCCTGGCTATTGGCAGGCAAAACTAGGACAATATTGTAATTTATTTAAAACACCGGAGGCTGTGACTTCCTGCTTTGAAAGCACATACAAAACTATAAGTGTAATTTGTGTTTGTTTTTTTTTTTTCCCCCAATAGTGCTTGCTTTTAGAAATGAAGGGTCTTTCTCTACAAGGATAGGATCCTGGGGTTGAAAGCGAGGAGGTGGATGTATGTATCTAATGTTGACAAACTGGACAGCACTTTATTCATGGAAATCTGTTATTCCATGCTTAGCTTTTTTGAGTGCCAGAGACTCTTGTTTGACCTCTGCCTTTGACCTTCCAGAGCCAGCACTTATGGTCACATGTGGAATAACAGCTGGTGGCTGCAAAATCCAGGTGCAGGTGTCAGGAACACATTTTTCCAGCTGTGCCGTCTGGGACTTTAGACATTTTCTTTTTTTTGTGTCTTAGCTGTCTTTGCTTCTGGCTTTGGTGGACGGGGAGCAGCCCATGGGATGTTTGCTGGGCCAAACTGAGACAGTCTCCTGTCATCCTTGATGCTTTTTGCATTGAATCATTTTTAAGTGAGAGTGATGTAACTCCGTTTATGCTTCATTTGAAAGAAACGGAAACAGTTGGTCTTGAAATTTGGGAAGGCCACTGGGTATGTTAAATATTACATAAACACAGTCTGCTGTAGAGTTTTTTGCTCTGAAGATCATTTATAGGTCAGAAATCAAGTTACTATCTTCTTGTCTCAAAGCACTTCACATAATTGTATTATTTTATCTCTTTATGATTTGATAGTATCTCTGAAGCTTTTCCCAGAGCAGGTGGCAGTGTTTCCTTGGCACCAAGTATTAGGTCAGAAGAATAAAGGTATACTGGATTCTTAATGAAAAGTTAAGTAGTGTATAAAAACTCACTTCTAATATAATAAAAATAAATACTCATCAGTTTGTTCATGGTTTAAAAAGCCCAAGAATAAAGAACAAACAACAAAGATATAGTGGATTTACTGTAGTTTTAATTGTTTTCTGTTTTTTCTCCTACTATGCTGGGGGATGTAGATGTAATGTACATAGATTGGTTCAACATTAAACAGGCTTCTTTGACATGGAATTGTAAAATGTCCAGAAATTCAGTGTTACAGTGCAAGGGTACTCTGTCAAGAAAATACAAAATTGAGAGGGTTAGAGCAATTTGACAATTAAAAGTGATTGAGGACTTGTCTCAGAGGAGAGATTGCTTTTAGAGCACTGGAAAGCTGCCTGTGTAATATGTGTTAACACTAAGTTATGTGCCAGTGAGCTATGTGGACCCAGTCCCCCTTGGAAACTTTAAGCTGCCCTCTAAAAAAATGCAAAGCTGTCCCTGAGTGGAGCTTGGGTCTGCCTGGACCCTGCCCCGAGCCTCAGTGGCAGGAGGGCCAAACCCAGCTCTCACAGGGATGCGGACAAAAGCGGCTGTGCCTGGTGAGGACAGGGAGCAGCTGAGCAAGGCTCTCCCCAGCCTGCTCCGGCCTGACCTGCAGGACACTTCTTCGGGGTGAGGAGGAGGTCACTTCATTCTGCAAGCTCGACAAGCCCTTCAATCCACAAGTGGTGCCGGGGCTGCCAATTAGCGGCAGCTGGGCTGGTGGGGCTGGGATGGGGACAGCTGGGAGCTGGACCCAGACAGCCCTCTCCTGCCACGTGGAAGCAAAAATTGCAAAGGAGCACAGCAACTTTATGCTTTCTGGATGATTAATTTATTTTCATTTTCTCAATCATCTTTTGGTGGTTTGTTTGTTTGTTTGCTTGTTTTTTTTTTCCCCTTTCTCTGTTTATTTCCATTCTGTTGTGTTCTGTCCCATGCAATGCTGGTTGTGCACAGCATTCAAGGCCATCTTCTCTAGCCAGGGCTTGCTCATTGAGGATGTGAAAACAGGCTAGACTAAGGAAGAAACTGGTAATCCTGGATGAACCACAGTAAAGCTTGAGGAAATACTTCAGTTATAAACTTCTGAACATATTTTTTGAAGTGCGAGCTGAGCCAATAATTACGTTTAAATTCAATTGACAGACTGAGAGCACAGATAAAATATCTGAAGTTATCTTAGTGTTCAGAAGAGAGGGCAAAGGCTGTAAGCTGAGCTACTCTCCCAATCTTAGACAAAGTCTGTCTGGGTCATGTTTTAGGAAGCTGCTGTGGACAGGCTTCTTTTACTGTCTCCCTTCTCTAAGTTGGAATTATTTTGAAATTTCCTGTGCAAAGAACTGGAAAGTATGATGTATAAAAAGGCACCTAAGTCCTAATGACTAAGATTTTTCCTGAAACCTTTGCATTTCAGATTTCAAAAGATTTTCTAAAATCTTTGAAACACTCTGAAAGTGTCCGTTTTTCAAAAGGATCCTTGTCCAAGGAAAAAAAGTACAGTATCTCAAACCTGTCTGTTTTCTCAAATAATGAGTAAAGGGAACTGGGTCATCAGACTTGTTTTAGTCTTTACAGCAACGTCGGTTAAGTGCTTCCTTTTGGAAACCTTGAAGTGCTTCCTTTTGGAACGTGGCAACCACACATACCAAAAAAAAAAAAAATAAGTAAAAGTACATATTACCTCATCTGTAGGAAACCCTATAAAGTGTAGCAGCTCCTTTATGTTGCTCTGATGCCAAGGAACACATTTCAGACTTCATTTTCTATTTGAGTAAGATTTGCAAAGAGTTTACTGGTGTTCAGTAAAATACTGTTTGTCTGACTGTTTGTCAGCCCTACTGAAATATAATGCTTTGAGGCTGCCCTATTTTGTACAGTATGTCTTAAGCTGGAAAAAAATATATGTCATTGAACACCTTTTACAGGTATATTTATAATATACCTGTATATTATATAACTTTTATAATGCACAGAGTAGCTCTGCCATGGAAGCAACCCTTGCATAAGTAGGAATGACAGCAAACAGATGACCTTTTCATGACTGCTTCAGCCTTGTTCAGGACTTAAAGGGAAGACTCTGTGGAAGATGAAATAGCATCCAGAAAGCACTTTCTGTGTATATGCTTGTATGTGTCTCTATCTATAGACAGAGGCATTAAGAAATTAGAATTTACATCCATAATCCTGACAAAAAGAGACTTACATGCCTGGATGCTTCAGGTTCTCACTCACCACCTCACTTCTCTTATTTGAAGTCATTGGCCCAAGTTCTGTATGGGTTTATGGTTGGACCTTGAAAGACATTAGTAAATTTTTCAACATGCCAAGTCTCCCACTAAAAAAAATAAGCCTTGAAGCTCCAGCTTGAAGGCAATAAAAGATAAAAAGGTCTGTCTTCTGGCTCCTCATTGTCACCTCGTTGGTGGAGATGAAGTTCATTTCCATTTAGAAATACTACCTATGTCAATTCACATACTCATACTGTCTGCTTTAGCTAGGGAGGGTTAAATAAATGCCTTCATTTTTTTTTTTTATTTTATTATGTGGAGCACTATCACACTTCTGCAGTTAAAAGAGACGTTAAAACGATATTGCTTGTTTTTTGAAGACCCTCTGGAATAGCAGCAGGAATCTAACCAGTGTTCACATGACAGTGATCACTGTTTTAAGTTAGCTAAGAAAGTCAAATCTGTTGTCAGTCATTGTATGTTTGGTAAGGAAAGGTCTGCAGGTCCATTTCACAGGGAAAAGTTAGATGTCTGTAAATTGAAGAATGCTGAAAACCACTGCATGGCAATAGTGCACTTACCTTTCATTGTCTTCTGCACCCAAGACAGAGACTATAGTAAAGAAAGGACATTAAAAAAAATGCTTGCAGGAAGACAGCTTTTGAAAGTGTGGCTTTTGAGTGGTTACATTATAAAGTGTTTAGTTTTCTGCATTATTTGGCTAATGGTTGAAGTAATTTAATTTTCTTTTTAATTAAGGGGTATACTGTAGTTAAATTAAGTATTTTGCTTAATATAGTCTAAAACTGCCCACAGAAGTTTTTTCTAGGTTCATCCAGTCTTTAGTATTCCTCTTGGTACAGTGTGGTGATTAATACCAGGTATCATGGAGAATGTTTTGTCCTATAGAAAGCTGCTTGTGAGAATCTGATTGAAAACAGAAGTGACGTAGTTGACCAAGCAGGGGTTATTAAAAGCTTTACTTATCTAATGTGGTTAGATAAAAGATGTAAAAGTTAATACCTCTCTGTTCAGTGGTGCTATCCATCTCTCTTGTTACTGATAGGAAATAAAGTCAGCCGAAAATAAAAAAATGCAATAACATTTTACATTTTG
Source organism: Eopsaltria australis (assembly GCA_034509425.1). Taxonomy (NCBI): domain Eukaryota; kingdom Metazoa; phylum Chordata; class Aves; order Passeriformes; family Petroicidae; genus Eopsaltria; species Eopsaltria australis. The sequence goes on from JAVTVJ010000024.1 coordinate 8,414,283, forward strand.
ATCCAATAAGATTCATGAAAACTGAAACAAATTAGTAAACCTGAGGAGGTGCAACATTGATTTTAAACATAGTCTGGCTTAGGAATGAGGCACACAAGCATGTTAGATAGTTGTTATTCTTAATTACATTTGACCTCTGGGTAGTTGGGGAAGTGGCATGTCAGCAGCAACAGGAGAATTTTGGTGATTCAAAATAAGCTCTTTTATACAGCTGATGACACCTAGAAGTCTGTTGATGTAGGTGTTGCCATTCCATTCTTTGGATATGTTAGCATATCCAAAGTTGGGCTGTGATGTGAGTGGAAGTGTGAAAGTTAGAATCAGCAAGGTCCTTCTGCAGACAGCAGGTTTGACATCATTAGCTGACAATATAGAATTGGGCATTGGTATGAATGCACACACAGGAAAATAAGACTGTTAAAGCCCACTTCTGAAACTCACATATTTTCACCTTATGACTTGTGTCTCATCCTGGTAGGAGATTATATATGCTTGGGAAGGAAATAAGACAGGCTGAGCAAGCTGAGGTGTTTGTTAGTACATCTGTCTGCAACAAAATCCCATTTGGGAAGGGCTAGGCCAGTGTATGTGAATGAAGTGAACAATTATAATAATAATGATAATAATAATGATAATAATAATAATAATAATAATAATAATAATAAAGAAGTTTCTTTGTAAGTGGGATGGTCCCTTCAGCTCCTGCATTAGTGCTTGTGCTTCAGAAGACTAGTAATTTATTGATGCAGATGGCTATGTAAAGTGCTTGCAATTTGTGAGGGGGCTTGACCCTTGACTGATGGGCCATATGTTGCAAAGCCCCAGAGGCATCATTTGACTGAGTTCTTTTCCTCTCCCTGTCTCTGCACCTATGGTCCTTGTTCAATCACCACATATTGAACTATAGACTTCCTAACTCCCCCAATAAATTTCCAGCTAATGGCTCATGGAGGCCATAACTTAACCCTTTACATGCAAAAGAGCACATCATTTTACATTGCATTTTTCACACTCATTGAAATAAATAATGCATGACCTAATTATGAAGGACCAGGATGTCACAAAATAGGACCACCTGCAGGCTTGTCGTTGTCTGCATAAACCAAATTCACTTGGAGCATTCTCTGACTGTAATGTGTGACGTTACTGAGAGCTGTGCCCTAAGCGCACACGTGGGTTGTACAAATTACTGTTGTATTTCTCAAATACCACAGTAAAGAACCTCATGCACCTAATAGCTTATCTTGTCTGCTGCTCTTCCTGTATTCTAACAGAGTTAACAGCAAGCTGTTCATGGCCTAGGCAAGTCTTCAGTTGCATAGAACTTCCATTTTGCAGACAGTTGTTCCTGTTGACAATCTTTCCATAATCTCATAAAATGGACTAACAGTTTCCTGTCATGGAAACCCCTGATGTATTCATTAATGTATTCATGTGCAGTAAAATTACAGCTGCAGTTCATTTCATATACTCTCCTTAAAGTGCCCAGTGCTGCAAGGTGCTCCAAAGCTGGGCTGGCGTGGGGTTTTGGCTGCAGTAGGAGCTACAGGCTCCTGTGCAGCAAAGCAGCCCTGTAAGACAGTCACTTACTACATTAAACTGTTTTTATATAGGAAGCTGATCAAGCTACACAAAGCAAGAAACTGTGGTAAAGTCTGTGTGAGACAAGTACTGATACGGCTCTTTTAAATATTAACCCAAACACCTGGTGATGTAGCTACAGGGATTCAGCTTTAAAAGGCTGACTTGAAATTGGAAAGGCTGGAATTTTTCATTCAATTCAGAAAATCTGAGGAAGAAAACCATTCCAGGTAGATAATGACTATTCCTCTTTCTCCACAAAGTGGTGTGAGGTGGTGGTTTAGCTGGGCAAAAGTTTTAGCATTGGCTACAAGGTCATGACTTTTCTACGGAGAGCTGAATAATTTTACACTATTTTTAAAAATTTGTTTTATTATGGTGTAGCTTTGGATAGTAGTTTAATGCAAGAAACTTTTAATGAGTCTCCCAAGTTTATCTGACAAAACTTACTGGTAATGGGCTTTTGTGTAAATAAGAAGTGTGACTGTACTCACATACTTTTATACTTAGAAAATGTGTAAAAACTCCCATTCGTTTAGGTAATCATTGTTCTTTAGTTTAAAGTCTGTGTATAGATGATGCTTTTGTTTTGTGCATATTATCTGGAGGGAGAAAATGAAATAAAACACCAGAGCAATTTGGAGTTTTTCAGTGAATCTGAACTAGTTACTATGGTATGAAAAAAGTGAGCTCATGGCAAGCTGATGCAAATGAACAAATTCATAACTTCCTCTCTTAGAACTGCTTCCTTAGCAGTTTGTGAAGTGATGCAGTCAGAGAACGAGGTTATTTCAGCACAAATCATGCGCATTAATCACGCACATTGTTGCTTCCAGTCACGTGTATTAAGGCCCGTAGGCTTGCCAGTTTTATTCATATGGATCCTATTTCTGTGCTGTAGCCTCTGAACCATCATTTTATTACAAGTCTTCAGGCTTGAAGTATTCCATGTAACCAGAAGCCAGTGATAAGCATTCCCTCCTGAGGTTATTTTTTCACAATTAAAGTGATGATTTTGAAAACATTGATGGCAGTGGGATTTACAAGGGCAGAGGTCTTTACCATTGCCTAGAACACCAGAACCAGTAGAAAACCTCAGTTTTAAAATTTCCTGCATGCATTAATCCCCATGAAAGGGCTGTATATGGGTTTCAGTATATGTTCTGAATGAGTTGGGCCAGCCTATGACTTAATATGCATTTTATTGAGCTTCAGTCAGAATTTCATCTGCATTTCAACTCCATTATCCCAGGTGTGATTATATATTGCACCCAGTTCTGTTTCTGTAGTGGCCACTTATGTTCAGATTAAGTGGGCTTTGTTTCCTGAGTGTCCCCACTCAAATCAGACAGACCCCATTTGAAAGAGAGAAGCAGCACAATATAAAGAAATTATTTAATGTTTTACAGCTAAAACAAGCAGACAAAACTGTAGGAAAGTGTTCTGCTATCATGCAGATTGATCGCCTATCATATTACGGTAGTATTTCTGAAAAATGTGGGTGTCAAGAAAAGTCTGGAACTGGCTGATGTGAAATATTAGAAGGTAGAGAAAGACATTTGTTCCCACTGATCATAAAAGAAGCTGTAGAAAGCTGCCTGGAAGAAATTGTGTTAGTGAGCAGGCACACTGCTGAAAGCCATTACCCTGGTGAGTTCCAGGTGTCAGTTTGGATATTATCATTGCCATGCTACATGCAGTGAAATGCACTGTCCTTGATGAGTTTGGGGTTTTGAGAGGCAGTAACAGATTATCTTTTCTGTCAACCACAGTTCTGTCAACTGCTCAGTTTTCTGAGCTTTGGGCTGGGCATTAGAAATACTGGCTGAAAGTTAATGATTTTCTTTTTTTTTTTCTCTATTTTTAGTAGCTTTATTTAGACTAGATACGTTTATTGCACACTCTTCTCAGGTGAATGTAAATTAAGGGAACAAAAAAAGATGAAACAAATTCCAGTTCAAGGTGGTGCAGTTTTCAGTAGCTACTGCCCAGCTTTTCCAGTTTGGGTGTTGTATTCAGCATTTGAATTGATACACACTATTCATTTGGACCATGTTCTACAATTGTGCCACTTGTACTGATCTGAGGAGGACAAAAATTAAAAAAAGAAGTAGTTTTCACCAAACTGGGTACTGGAAATTCTGAATTCTCTTCCTACTTATATCCCCGTATTCTGTATTATCCTGAGCAATTTGCTGTTCTTGGGAATGCCTCAGTTTTTAATGTGAGTTTTATCAGGTTTTATTACCTTGATTGGTGAAGTTTGCTATGTACTTCTCACCTCCTAAGCAGACATACAAATGAACAAAAAATCCCCATGTAAATCTGATGTAGCAAAGTGTAGGTCTAGAAATTAATCTTATTGCTAGGATTATGTTGAAGCACGGTCTGATAGAAATAAAGGTTAGTTGTTGCCTGATATAATAAAGCTTCACTTAAGAGTTTTATGTTTTGCTGAGGTTTATTTGTCTTTGTAGAGGGTAAAGGAGAACGGGTCAAGCAGTTCTATCCTGCAGCTTAAACCACTGTTACAATCAGATCAGCTAAATAATTGGGGGGAAAAAATCAGATAAGGGGATTTTCAGTTAATGTGGTTTTAGACTTAGAGTTATTTCATTGATGCCATCATCAGTGTCTAAATCATACTGTCTAAAGCTGGTGTAGCTATCATCAAATTTTATGAGTTTTAAGGGAATGGCACTATGTGAACAGATTTTGGAGCTGAAGAAGACAGATCATAAAATAAAAAGCATCACCAGACCCTTTTGTTTCAAGGAACTTTTTCAGTCAGAGTAGAAATCTACTGTATGAAACTGTGTTTTTTAGTAAAACTGGTAAACCAAGAATAGTAAGAACATCTTAGTCTTGGAGAACTATGATTTATTTTTGTTGTTCTTCATCTCCCATTATAGTTTATTCATGGTAAGCTTTTATCTTGAAGACACAGTAATTGAATTGGTGTTGAAGAGAAAGTTGACACACATAAATAACAAAAAAGGACAACTTAGGTCTCTATATATTTCAGATGCATTTTCATTGTGGCCGAAGGCTCTAAAGACACCAATAGTAAATTTCAGCTACTTCCTTCAAGATTAATTTATTGTACCATAATCTTTGTTTATGATATAGGCAGAATGGCTAAGTAATACCAAATAAATCAGAGTATTTTACCATTATAACATGAAGCACTTTATCGTTTTGTATTTTCTCTCCCTCCATGAAATTTAGTACACTTGAGTACATAATGAAAATGAGATTTCTGTGTTGGTAAAGTAAGCTAGGGAAAACCAAGTATTTGCTTCCTTTACTGAGAGATTGCAAGGATTATTTGGGGTTATTCTAACTCCAGTAATGATACCCCATGGTTTCTTCCTGAAAAGGCATCTTCACATTTATGGACAAATTACCAGGGCCATCACCTGTGCTGTATTTGCTGACTCATGAGCTATTAAGTGCACTTAATAGGGTGACACTAATATGGCCAGTGATGGGGCACTAGGGTTGATTGTGTTAATACTCTTGTATTTAAGCTTTATTTTAATTAAATGCACACAGCCTGGTCGTCCTTGCCATTTATTTCAAGAAGAATCTGACTGAGACCCATCATCATCTTTTTCTCTGATTTCAGAGTTCCCTTCTTGTTGATTAGTGCAGAGATTTTATTCTTCAACTTTATTTCCAACAGCCAGAGCCATCTCAATGGAATAGAGGACCTCAGGGGGACTGAGCAGGTTCTGTAAAGTTGTTATTTGTTGCTGCATATACTTTAACTTGTGCTACAACTCGCTTTTTGGTTAAAATACTGATAGCACATAAACCACCTACTGCTGTCTTCATCAATGCTGTGATGCTTGTGACAGTATAAATATGGAGAAGTTTGTTTTCCTTCATGATTAAGTCACTTCCCAGTATGTTTTTCTTGGGTGAAATATAAAAGAAGAGTCCTATGTGTATTTGTTTGTGTGCCAGTTTCAAAACAGAGCCTTATCCCTAGACAGAAATTAATGCATCAGGCATTACCCAGAAGAGTATTTATAAGAAGCAGCTGAAGAATTAGGGGGGCAGCAGAGTTGTGTAGAGCAAACAAAGGAACACTCTGTGATTAAATCTCTGCTTGATTTAGGCTATTCTTAGACTGCATATTCGCCCCAGAAATCCACCCATTATTTTCATATGTTTTATTGGTCTGATTTTAGTGTTTACGTGAAAAACTGATGACTTTAATAGATAGTGGAAACCAACACAATAGGAAAGCAGAGTAGGGAATTCATTATCTATATGTCAAAAGCTGTTTCATAGATGTGCATGGTTTTTATATCAAGTAGTGGAAGCTCAGAAATATAGGCTAATGTCATAGCAAAAATGTGGTTTTCCCTATTACTTTCCCAGTACAGTTTTCTCATTGATTCTTCATAGAATGAATATATTCATGCAATCTTCTACCCAGGTTTGGGGGGCACCTGTTTTGCCTTCTGAATGCCTTTATTAGCTAATGTAATGCAATGCTACAGTATTTTTTTCTGTGACCTTTCTAAGCATGTGGTTCTGGGCTTTAGTTCTTTATATTTTTTTCTCATTTAATGAACTCCTGCATTCCCCTGCAGATAGCTTAAGGGAGCATTTAATTTTTATCATTTTTTTTTTGATTTAGTTATATCACTGATATAGGAGAAGGAGTAGGTAACTATGATTTCATTCTGAGTGAAAATGTTCCATTTCTGCAAACTGTTCAGCATTATCAAGTTAGGCTATCATATAAGTACTTTTAAATAACTTCTGAGGATGGGGGGAGGAAAGGAAGAACAACTGTTGATAAGAGGTGGGTTTTTTCCTCCTCCAGAATATTATGAAGTTTCCTTCAGAGGATTTAAGTGTTACGATAAAGAACAAGAGGCATTGTCTTTGCTAATGTGTAGAAATGATGAAAGGAAAAACTACTTAGTGTTTCTGTTGGGTTGGTATCCAGATGATTTGTGCTTTGGGAAAAGATGTGAAGGTTTCAGTTGTGGTTCTGCAATTATTTTTATTGCACTGTCTTTGCAAGACCTCAGAAGAATGACCTGTAAAATTATTTGAAAGTCATAGCTAGAGGCAACATACAACTTCGCAATAAAACGAAACAGAACATTCCCTTGCCGGTGTTGTTGTTTGCCTTATGACTCGGCTCATAGAAGATGGGACCACTCTGGTTTTTTTGCTTTAAGTGACCTTGAGGAAGCTATAAAAGTTTTGCTCAAAAGTGCTGAAATGATATTGAGTTTGTGTGTGTTCTCTCTCTTAGACTGAACAAAGGACTGCATATCCAGGTTTGATATAAATTCCCTTTCCCATATAGGTAAAGTGAGGCAAGGGGAAATTCACCTTCCAGGTTTTCAGCCGGGGGAAAAAGCCTGATACAAGAATTAAAGAGTATGGAATCTCTGCCCTCTGCTTCTCTGTGTAAGCAGTTGATAGGCCATGTTTACTGAAAGATTAAAAATTTCTAAATCCCTACATTAAGAATGGCTGTGCAGTTTGTGTAATGTGATTCGAATAAGTTGTTTCATTGTTGACAATTTGCATGCTGCCCTTAAAATAATCCTTTTTAATTTACCAAACAAAAAAGTTTCAAGATACTCAGTCATCAGTTTCCAAGTGTGTTTGCTTACCTAAGCACATATCCATAACCATTTTGTTTTGAGATTAAGCTGGGAATCTCAGAAGAATAAACTTCTCTGTGGGCATTCCTGATTTAATTTACATTCAGAATGAGCTGACTATCATGCTGCATAGAATAGCTCTTTTCTCCATGTCTGGCTTTTATGTGGGAATTGTGAAGTTAAAACAGAATCTTGTAATTACCATGCTAGGGTAGCCCTAGAAGTAAAGCTTTCATTTCATCTGAGTACATTTATTTCTAAATAGGGTCTGGAAAGGGAATTCTGTCTTATTTTTGTGGTGCTGAAAAAAAAAGAAAAAAAGAGAGATTTGCATTTAGGATAATCCACAGACAATGTTTTTTTGAGTTGATACTAATGAAGTACAAAGGTTTTTACTAACCACAGGATTACTAGTGAAAGCAAAAAGTCGGCCTTCCTCAACAAAATCCCAAAAGTTACCTTGCAAAGGGTGTTCAGCAGGAAGCAATCCCTGCCAAAGTGCACCTCAGAATTTAGCAGCACGTTTCATGTTTCACTTGTGGTTCAAGAGGTGCTCCCTGTATGTTATACTCAAGTTTCTCTGTGCTGTTGATGTTGTAAGCACCTGACTGCCACTTAACTTTTAAAACTTTATACTTCCCAATTAACCAAAAGTGTAAATTATATAAATGGTTTATTCCTGGAAGTCCGTTGTTCTTGTAACTCAGCCATCTAATTAATATTTAGTGAGCAGAAGAAAGCAATGGGACCATGTCTGAAATTGTACTGAACTGAGGGAAATGGGATACACTTTAGCATCTCAGAAGAAAGCTAAAACAGCTTGATGGAGAAAAAATCAGCCACTTTAGATGGTGGTTCAGCTGAGAAAGCAGAATCAGAAAACGGCAATTGATTCACTAACTATCACAGCATCAGTCCATTCAGGGGGCTTGTGGAGATCCCATTGCAGGTCTGGATCAAAGGAGCTAAATTAAAGCAGGCTTCCTGGAAAGGACTGAAAGAGAAAAGTAGCATTAGGGAAAGCAGGAGGGCATCTGAGTCTAAGAGGAGCATTGATTTTGAATTTTTCATCAGTCACGTGAATATAAAATCAAATAAGACGCCTATCGTGGCATTGTAATGCTGCGTAGTCCTTTATGACTCTCCTTTCCAAATTGCAATGTTCTCTTGTTGAATGTCCTCTTTAATAATGGATTCCTGATGCTATACACCCAATTTATATTTCTTCTCTGAAAATTGCAAGTAGTTCCTTGTTCTAAATAAAGCAGTGTACAGTGGTTGCTCTTCAGTAACAAAATCACCCAATTACATCAAATATATCACCTGCTATCCTAAGAAAAGAGAAATATCATGGTATCATGAATATCAATTATGTCATAACACTTGGTAAATGGCAAATTTTTAATGGGAGCCACATTATGCCTTAATGTGAGCCAATTTTACAGTGCATATAACTGTAAAATCTTTTACCTCTTTCCAAATAAATTGTCTCTTCTGTTTCATGAGTGCCAGTGTGATAATAGCTCTTGCAGTGAAGATGGCAAAAGTGCAATTTTGTATTGAATAAATGTGTGTCTTAGGATTCTTTGAGAAGTTACATTTTATTTTTTCCCCCCGAAATGATTTTGTTTTTTGCCAGCAAAATATTTTATTTTAGAGACAGAAATTTAAGTGCATCTGTGTGGATTTTCCCAGACTTCAGCATATGCATTTTAGAAAGCCTTTATAATGAAGAGATAAAAATGGTTTTATGCTAAGCTAGGCAAAATTATGTACACTGTTGAACTTGAGCTGTACTGTCATTCTGTGAATAATGTAAATTTATTAAGACTACATAATTCTCTTTCCTTTTTAATTTAACTGATTAAATTTTGTGTTTGAAAAGATGTTGTCAAGATCATAGAACAAGAATCTATTTTAAACTTCCTTATAATCTACTATGGAATAACTGGCAAGTCGTCTTACTTGGATAAGCTGCAAGGTTTCAGTGGAAAGCCAACCAGTGAAGTTTATTTTTGTGAACAGCCACCAGTAGTCAAAAACTATTTAATAGCACTCCACTAATTCCATTTTCGGACACAAAGGCATATAGAAGAGTCTGAAAAAAAAATGTGTTTTATTGCTGTCGAGTGATTTGGAGCTTGACAAATCTAGGAGTAGGTTGGACAGGTCCTGATAGAAAGCCGTGGCAGTAGAGGGATCATGGGTATGCCGAGGCTGAATCAGGAACTGTGTTTCATGGCCTCTGGGAAGATGGATTGTTAGTGGGAAAGACCTAGTGCCAGTCCAGTCCTGGAAATAAGGAGAAGTATTTGGGAAAGAAAATCAAATAGAGCTCAATAGCTGCTTTCTGTTGCTTCTGAAAATGTTTCTGTTTGTGATAGAAAGTATTTTTGGAGTTCTAGGAAGAAAAACACCTGTTTTGGGTTTATTGGGATTTTTAAGGGGTATGTATGCAGACTGCCAGTCTTTGGTTACTGAAGAAATGTGTACAAATCAGGCAAAGAAGAGAGAAGCAACATCTCTTTCTCTAACTATTAGAAACTTTTGTAGTGATTTATGCTTGAGATTCTGGCTTTGTTCCCTTTAAAACGTTGGTCAGTGTTAGTGGCAGGTACAGAAACTAATGAAATAAAGTTCCTGTGTTCAGTTTGGAAGGGACTGGCACTGCCTTAGGAAGTCTATAGCTTGATGCATAGAAACTTGAAATGTTTCTCTAGTTCTAATATAATTGATCAGGTGTAATCTGTTATTAAATTCAGAGTTCTTCTGAGTAAATGCCTTGTGTAGAGCAAAGATGTTAGGTTGTACCAAAATATAATTAAAATGGACAGAAAAAAACAGGTAAAATATAGATTTCATCTATTTTTGGCATCTTGTCAAGTATTTTGTCCTCTAAGAGAAAAGATTGATTTTTTTTTTTTCCACTCCAATTTCTTGCTGATACCAAAAGAAGTTGCCAGTTCTGTGCAGGTCTAGTAAATTCTATCCTCATGTTTTATTGTTTGGAGAGTATATGTATAAAGCCCAAAGATCAAACCACAGATATCACTTGCATGTGGATAAACTTCTAAGGCAGGGCATTTCCACCTTGATTTTGAAGAAATGGAAGTCTACTGCCTCTTCCTGTTCTGAGTTTTAACATTTGGAGAAAATATTGGTCTATAATGTTACAATAAATGTTCTAATTGAATTTGTTTAAAGAAAAATAATTTTAAAAAGCTGCATCAGTGCTGGTCAAAATATTGCAAGAATTAATTGGATCACTTTTTCAGGTGGTCAGGCACTGGCACAGGCTGCCCAGAGAAGCTGTGGATGCTCCATCCATGGCAGTGTCCAAGGCCAGGCTGGATGGGGCTCTGAGCAATCTGGTCTAGTGGGAAGTGTAGTTGCCCATGGCAGGGGGCTGGAATTATGATTTTTAAGGCTCCTTCCAACCCAAACCATTCTGTGATTCCATGTTTATTTGGCAGAGCCATTCTTTTGCATACTTGCTTCTCATACTGCCTCATAGAATATGCAGTTGCAAAATAAAGAAAAATGTGAAGAGTTGAATAAACTAAAACATACAATAAAGCTCTGCATTTAAAAAAAAAGTATGAAAAAAAGGGAAAAAATAAAATCATGTTTAGAACAGGCTGAAATGAATGAAGTTAAATCCTTTAGGACTGCTTGGAGAGCTACCAAAGGGCTTCAGAGAAACACTGATTTTGATTTGGACTCTAATGGAAATACCCCAAATTGGTGTCTGCTGAGTTGTGTGATGGGTTGACAGAAGCAGTTTTGGTGTCCAGATGTGTTATGACATAATTTTTTGCAGTAGTAGCAATCAGCACTGCACTCCATAGAGACTGTTCTGCTCCTGATTTGAAAACTTGCTCTATCATTCTGAGCCTGCCTGAAATTAGAGTGGTACGGATTTTCTGTGAGAGTAACCTCAAGAGAGACAGCTGAAGAAAAAAGGCCGTGAAAAGGAAAAACACTGTTTCAGTAGAGTGGGAATTTATTCCTGAACTGCAAAACAAATCTAAGAATGAAATAGGAAGTTTAATATACAATAATACTGGGTTGGGAAATGAGACAGGAAGAAGCACATCCAGCTAATTGGTGTGTAATAAATATACTTAAGGGTTTCATTTTTGTGGTTACAAAACACACTGATTTTTTTAATCTTTTTTTGTTACAAGAAAAACAGTTCTTCCTTTAAAAAGTAATATATAGTCCTCTACCAGAAGAAGACAAGAAATATTTGGGGAGAAAAAGGAAAGTCAAATAAAGAGCATCAAAAGATACATTGCCTATGAAAAGAAAATTGTGTTTTATTGTTAGCTGTGTTATGAGCCATCTGAAATTATTATATCTGTACAGTGTTTCTTTTCTGGGCCTGTTTTCTTTTTTTCCCCCTCATGCTACCTATGACAAATTATCACACTGCTGGTGTGGTCTTGTTTTGTTTGCTTTATACTTGGTCTTGTTTTCTTTGCTTTACCTTCAAATTTTTCTTCAAAATCATTTAGCCTGCATAAAAAAAAATAAAGTTCAAACAGGATATGCATGATTAAGTGTAAGTTTGTAAATCAAATAATTAATATGCATGATCACTATTGTTTAACAAGATCCCATTTTTAAATACATCATAATCTTACAGTACTGTATATTATAATGTGTGGATGGCAAATGGTTGCATGTGGCTCTGTTCTCTGGTTGAACCACAACATGTATGCCCACATTTCCTGTAAATCAAGATGCACTATGATTAAATTACTTAACTTATTCTTAATCCAATAACTCAAACACTCTGACAAAATTGGTACTTCATTCTTGACTAAATTGTAAGTCAGATTCCACAAGCATGAGAAAGAGATTGCTATGGTTAGGCAAGCAATTAATACTGGGATTCAGTTTCATAAATTTACTTTTCTTTAGATAAAAACACAGTCTTTCAAATTGCAAAATTTCACTGTCTTTGGCACTTTTTCACTCTTTGCTAAAAGGTGAATATTGTGTTATGGGAAAGGACTTTAGAACATAAAGAGTATATATTTAACCCAGCTGCCAAAAGCTTCCTTGAATGCCTATAAATTTAACTAAATTCCACTTGTGGTTCAGTATCAGTATGGAAGTATTAACTTGTAAACCCTAACTCACATTTTGAATTACCTTTGCTTATTTCATCCTGTATTTGTCATTTATACTTCTCTGATTTGAGTTTAGGATGGGTTTAGACATTACACTTTTGTGCACAGAAGTCCTTTTCTGTATCCAGTCATAGCTGAAAAAACACTGGAGGCTGAGGAAACCACTAGAACCAAAAGACTAAAGCAGTGAAAGAAAATTCTAAAGTTTAAAATGTACTGACACTATGAGGCAACCATGAACAGCAGGTTTATTCTTTGTAATTTAGACACTTAAAGTCCATCTGTCTAGAGTTTGGATTGCACAACTGTCACACCAAAGAGCATGTTCCCATTTGCTGCTTTGCTCCAGGCCACCCAGGGATTTCCAGTTATTTTTAAAGAGGAGTTACTGTGAAATTGACAGTGGGAAGAATGCAGGGATGCTATTCTTTTCATCCTTCCCCTCCCCACCACTAAATCAAAGACAATAGTTTCACTGTGGCCTACTCATTGAATTGTCTTAAATCTGCACAGAGCATAAATGCAGGCAGTCAGAAACTTCTAAAACCTTTCAGTTATTCTTGGCCTCTCCTTTGAGTTATAAAATTTACTTTTGATTGTGATAAGATGCTCCAGCATATATTTAAAAACCCCAAACCTGGTCAGTCCGGGCACATCCTCAATTAATGTCGGGATGGATGTATAGAATTACTCAATATATGCACATAAGCAAAGGTTTCACAGTTTTTGGGTTGCTATCTTCTAGGAGCATCACTGTGACAGAGCTCTGAACTTGCTCTTGAAGAAATTTCTGTCATTTGAGCTGCTGGAAAATGTTTATTATTTGCTTAAAGCCTGCAAGAAAGAGTTAAGCAGGTCTAATTCCATCTGAGAGAGGAGTCAACCACATATCCAATAGCTTATTATAGAACAGTGTGAAACATAAGGAACTTTCAGGAACTTACCAAGTTTTGAAGTTTATCTGTGATGTGGTTAGGGTAATTTTTTTTTCCTTATTTGTTTATTCAGTTTTTATTTCTCAGATAATGCAGAATCTACCCTTTTTTTTTTTTTTTTTTAACTGTCATCCTGACCATTCTAAGATGTAGATGGATTCCTTTCAGCAGCTTTGTATTAAAACACTTAATATATATATTTATTGAAAGAAATATGAAAATATATGAAAATATCTGTGAATACTGTTTGGATGGAAAATTAAAGATGATAACCCTTTTTAACCATTCAAAAGGGCATGAAAGATCAAGAGAGATTCAAGAACTTCATTAATTGCTGTAGCATGACATTACAAGCCACCTGCACGTCAAAGAATTTACAGTGAAGCAGATGGATTGATGAATAGGCCATCAAAGATTTTGAGAATGTTTGTTTTAAAAATAAATTGCTTTCTAAGTCATTGATAATCAAAGCACAAATTTACAGGAATGTCACTGCTCTTTTTTTTCTTGGGTCCCACACACTTTCGAAAGCACATCTTTGTCTTTGGGAGAGGGGTTCAGAGATGATGTGTTTCATATGGAATAGATTTGAAACAATCTTTGTGTCATAAGATTTATATCTCTTGTGTGTAATGCATGTCTAATTACTGAGGGGAGGTCAGTGATTTTTTAATTTGACTGCATGGGTCTGGGGCTCATAGAGGTGCAGAATTATTCCTCTTGAGTAAACTGGCTAGACTGAGACAATAGGATACAGTATGAGCATAGATAACAAAATAATAATCTACACCTACAGTTTTACAAGAATCTTTGTATTCTCTTTCCAACAGAAAGGATGCTAATCTCTGCCTCAATAACTGGCTTTATGATTAGTAAAGTCTTACTCATCAAAGGACCCAACAAGCAGAACGACTGAACCAAAGTAAACGTACTGCAGAATTGTGGTTGGCATCCAAAGTCCTGTCGTTCCAATAGCAAAAGTGTTACTGTTTGTATGTGGAGGGGAGATGGTGATCAGACAAGAGGGACAAAGCAAAGGAAAAAATAGTAAAATGTTGACCCTCTTTTGAGTGCTGACACTGCTACGTGTTCTGTTTCTTCTAGAACAGATCAACTCATCAAAATGTCTTTCCGTGGCTAAACATGGGTTATGTCAGAAACTTGCTTTTAAGTTACTTTTGGATCCACTCATAGTGTAAATTTCACTTCCATCATCTCCATTTCCTAAAACCATTAAAAACAGCAAAACTCTGCTAATTTTTAAATCTATTTTGGTATCAACTTATACTGCTTGCTAGATGAGCTCTTTTGAGAGAAAAACTGAGATGCACATTCTCAATTTAAAAAGAAAAAAAATAGAATTTCTAATTCTGCAGCTTGATTAAATGTTGATTGCTTCACAGTTACCTTTCCTTGCAGAGGGAGAGTGATTGAATATCTCAATGTCAGTTTAAAAAAAAGCAAAAGTAAGCTTATTTATTCAAATATCTGAATGCAAAAAATAGTAAAAGTTATCTAAATGTATTAGAAAGAGTTAAAAGTTGACAAGGAAATTAGGGAAAATGTAATAAAACCTTGTAATATATAGTATAATATTTTCTGTGCAGATGCTTGGAACATTTGAAAATGGATATCAAGGGAAGAAAAAACAGTGGAGAAGGGGCATAAAAGATATAAAAGATCCAGCACTTACATTTAAATCTTTATTAATATTTAGTGTGAGATGCTTTAGGAACATCAATCAGTATTCCTTTTTTTTTCTTTTTTTTTTCTTGCAATCAGGTAGTGGTATTCTCATCTAGATCTCCACCTTGGGAAAGAACATTCAGATGTAAAAGGATTGATGTGTCTGCGGATAACAGGGCAATTTAGTCTACAGGCTGAGTCACTTACTTGCTTTAGAAAGAAAGAGAAAAATGAAAGACAAAGATTCAAAGATGAGGGAAATGGGAGTACAGCCGTGTTGTGTCAGATTTGAGTTCTCCAAAGTTTTAAATGTATGATTTCACTGTGTCCTTCCAAGTGGTTTCATTTGACCTTCGTACATGGAACACTAAGCATAATAGACTAAATATTTACTGAAGTCTTCAGTGATGAGTATTTGAACAATGCTGCCTTTTTTTTTTTCTTGCAATACCAAAGAATAGGAATTCCAAAGAAGAAGAAATAGTATGCTAAATACTGACAGTGTATATTAAAAAGAGTGCAGGACATGTCCTATTTTTGTTTGTTTGAGGTTTATTCATTATTGTAGATTTTACAGCTCTGTTTGGGTGGTGAGAGGGGAAAATTAAATAAGGAATAAAACCATAATAGCTTAAAGAGACCTTTAAAAGCGGAAATAAAGCAAGTTAGTTTCATTAGGTTAACATTTGCTAAGCAATGATTTGCACCCTCACTGGAAAAGGAAATGAAGTATCTACAAATTAAAAAGACAGAAAACTATTTCTTTCATGAAATACAGAACTGTTTGTAGGGGGGCACTGTCCAGAGCAATCCTTGTCCTCGAGAGCCTGGTGTTAGACTGTTGATCTACACCAGTGTTTGTACCTGGTGTTTAGCCATACTCTGGCCATGTCAGCCTCTGACACAACTGTACCCTGGGATGTGATTCCTTTTTTCTAGCAGGACCTACTCATCCTTCTAGGACACTAGGTGAAATGGTAACTGTAGTAAAATACTGCATTTCTACTTTAATGGGAAATATTTGCCGTTTTACAACTCTCTCCTAGAAGCTATAACCTCCTTTACTGTTTTTCCTCCCTTTTCTTAAGGACATGCAGGTAAAATAGGCTTTGTTGAGCTATTACTGTCTTAGCTCTTTCTTTATGTGAAAAAATGGTAGAGATGTTATCACTGAGTATTTGGTTGTTTTATAATGTGTAAAATCTGTCATCTGCATTTGGCTGGATTTCGTGTTATTCAGTCTATGTCAAAGTAGGTTTTAGGGTGATGTGTGTTTTTTAAATACCTGAGCTACAAAGAAGTTGGTGAAATAACTATCTCCACATAGGATAGCACTTTTATTATCCCTTGATTCTTAGTACCTGAAATAATAATATAAATTAAAGCATGCCATGCAGTTGCAGGGAAGCTGAGATTCTAAACTCCAACAAAATCCCTTTGTGATGCAGATGTGATTGTAAAGGTTGGAAGGCACAGAATACAGGGCGTGGGGGTGGCAAATGTGTTATTTTCCTCTGGAGAAAGGGATTTGCAGTCTTTCAGATAGCAACATGCCCAGATTTCACTATCCTGTCAGTACTTTGGAGTGTCATCCTAAAAGATGACTGCAGTTCAGATGTGGTAACCAAGTGCTTTGATGTCTCTCTTCATCCTTTGCACATCATAATCCATTTTCCTCCTCAGATCACCTCAGACTGTGATGTTATACAGCAGAATTTATATTCACTGTTTAGAAGAGTCTGGGTGATATCATAAATGTAATGGAATCTGCTTAAGCAATGTCTGATCTTTTCATTTGGCATTTATTTCAAAGGCTTGCTTGCAAGAATGTTAAGTTTTGAGGGAAGATATTGTCATCTCGACAGTTTATCAGAATGAGCTTAAAAGTACTGTTGCTATTTTGGCTATGTTTTGTAGCTAACCATTATCATCTGTTGAATTCAGTTGAGTTTCAGTGCTTAGAACAACCTTCATTTTGTTTTTCCTACTTATTTTTTTCCTGTTTAATACTGAGATCAAATATGTGGCTAAAAACCTGGTCAAGCATGAAATTGTTTCTCCCTATTGTGGGTGATGGTTCAAATGGCTGCAAAATCAGGAGAATTGTGAAGATTTTTTTTTCAAGTGATGCTCAGAAATGTAAGAGCACTAAATAATAAAGATACCACTTACAGATACATGTGATGCTCGCTTGATAAACTGTTAATATTAATAAACACTGTCTAACTTGAGGCCTGTGTTTAGCTTTGGCAATACCTATAGTCACAGCCACAAGTGCAAGAACTGGTGCAGATCTTGCACCTTATGGCAACTGCCACTGACAAGCAATTAGAGTCCATTATGACGGTGCTTATGCTGTACTAATTAACATTCTGTTGTGCTGTTTTCCTTGCTTGACCGTGTGACAGCCACAGGCCCGATGGCCTCAGTGGATAATCAGCTGAGGAATTGCTAGCTGCAGTAGAATGTGTACAAAATGCATTTGAAGTGGATGTGATCCTCTCTTCCTGCACTCGGGATAAGCAGGGCTGGACTTTGGCAGGAGCTCCTGGGACAGAACAACCATACATGCATAAAGGAATAATCTTGAGCTTGTTCACGCCCATAATAATTTGTTGCATTTCAATCTCCAAAGAGAAGTCATAATGTTCAGACTGAATCCTATGTATATGATTCCATACATGATTAGGGTTGCTTGATGAGCTAAGCAAGCTTTCCAAGCCATAGACTCTCCGATTTCATCTTCAGACTACCAGAAAAGTGCTAGTAAACTAAATGCTTTGTCTCAAGTCAAAAAGGAACTGATTTTCCTGGTTTGGGACTTGTTACTTCGAGTTTGGAATTGGGACCTTGGGAGTCATAAAACTATCCCAGTGAGCTATGGCCAGACTGTGCTGCAGTTCTTCTCTAATGAATCCTTGGTAACATAACACTTTTACAGCTTGTAAAGGTCTGGAAGAAGACAGTGTTAAAGGCTTGGGGGTTGCAAACAAGATGAACGAAGAGAGCAGGTAGATGGACAAAGTCTCAATAACTTATTCTCCAGTATTATGTTTTTATACATTTAATGAAATAGAACTGTGTTTTGGTAAACATTTAACAGTTTTTTGGTTTTATCCTTGCCAGGAATTTGATGGAATGACATGTTTGCTGTGGCCAGAGCCCAAGGAAGGGACAGGTGGTGTGACTCAGCCATGGCACAGTCAGATGGTGGACAATTGTGCCGATGTCCAGGGGCAGAAGCTCTCAGATGTGTGAAGCATTTCCCAGGCAGGATTATGTGCTGCCTGTTGCTCATGACAGAGAGTTTGCCAGTTTTATGGCCAGTATCAAATTGAATACATTAGGTCTTGAAAACACATTTTCATTTGAGTTCCTGCAAAGGCAGAAGATAATGGATGGTTCTGACAGAGAACAAAAGACCCATTATATTAAGATCTTATTTGCCTCATGTACTGCCTTTCTTCATTATTCATGCTTGCATTAGAGACAAATATGTCAAGGTGGAAGTTACCTGTCTTTATTTTACTTTCTGTTCAGTTGCTAAGTGCCAGGTCTCTGGCAAAGGACACTATTATGAATAATGTATGAGAAACAACCAGAGGATGGAGGTGTTATCCTTAGAAACACCTGTGATGGGAAGGACTGTGGATCACTCTGAGCACTGTCTTTGCCATATGAAACCTCAAATAGTTTATGTGTGTAATTAGGGAGGAGAAGAAATTCTTTAATGCCTCTGCTCTCCTGGAAAAGTAATGCAGGAAGTGTAAAATGCAAATGATGTCAACTTTCTTTCCTGTTTCCTCTTCTCGCTGACTTCCCTCCTTAAACTGGAAGTAGAGTTAGTTTGGAATATTCTGGCAGAACAGTTTTTATTCAGTAGATTCCCTGAGGAATCTCTGCTGCACAGATAGCTTGCATATCAGAAGTTAGCAGCTTCTGTGGCTAAAAAAAAAGCAGAAGCATGGAAACCTGGAAAGTCTCATGACAAACACTAGCAGAGAGCTCATAAATGTTCCAAAATCCAGGCTGAGACTGGGGCACTCTGTTTCTGGAGCCTTGACTTGATGTTTGGAGGCAGAGGGCAATGGCAACACAACCTGAGTCTTGGGCAGCAGAAACACAAATTGGGAATTACATAAAGTTTTCATGGAAAGAAAAAAGTCATGCAGTGAGTGTCACTCACTGTGAGTGAAAAATATTCTTGAAGTTAAAACTTTATCTGATTATTAGGACTGAAAGGAAGTCTCCCCTCAGTTCTGTCAGAGAATTGGTGTGAGCACCAGTTTATTCCTATTTCCAAATAATGTAGTAGACTGGAGCCAGATCTCAGGATTGAGCAGCTGCACTTATGAGAAACTGAAACTCTTTTCTGTGCTTGGAGCACAATAATAATTTAAACTCACTGGAGATAAAGCTATGTAGTGTTTTCAGAGTGTGTGTTTTAATACTGAGTTTTATACCATTTAAAGAGGGGTAGCTTCAGAAATGTCATTTTAGCTCTTAAAATACATTAAATATTTTGGGTGTAAGTGTGGGTGGTCAAAACATTCAGGTATGCTTTCCACTCAAGCATCTGTAACGTGTAGGACTATGGCATATGGGGAATGGTCAGCCAGTTGTGATAACAATTATATATAAAAAATTGACTTTCATAATACCATAGAATATCCTGATGTTGGTACATTAAAAAAAAAACAACCCAAATGGTTGATAGTCTGAAAGAAATTTTGTTTAGATACCAAAATACTACAACTGAAAGATATCACATATTATCTGTACTTTAGTGAAGCAGGAATATGTGTTTAAACCTTGCCCCAAATGAAGAAAACCTCATTTGAATTTAATTGAAATACTATCTAGGTAGGTAATAATATAACCATCTCACCTTGAGTGCATCTCAGATTTTATAGCAGTGTACCTTACAAACTTCTTGAGATGCCATTCAATAAGGGACATCAAACTTAATTAAAAAAAAAAAATAGTTCACAGCACAGAGCAGTTAATAAATGTATGAAATGGTCAGCTATGTAAAGTAGTTGGGTCACTGCCAATCAAACATTTAGGTAAATCTGCTTTAAGCTCCTTTGGTAATTCAAGTATAGATATATTAATTGAATGAGGTTTTATAATACAGTTTGGTCTTCCTATGATACAGTATTTGTCCAGGTGAATGGTTGCTGAAAGAAGGGAAAAAAATACTCCCTCACACTCCTTCCTTATCCAAGTTTAAACAGCGTTTCTCCAGTTAGACCCATAAATTGTGTACCTCATTAAGCACAGGAACCAACAATGCACATATGCCACTAGTGTCCACTTTCCTTCAGAGATTTAGAGTGATGAAAAGATAAAAGGTCTGCCTACCAGATGGAGCTTGTCAGATTAGCAATTGGAGCAGTGTAAAGAGCACTGTCATACTGGTTTTTTTTCTTTTCTTTTCCTTTCCTTTCCGTTTTTTTTTTTTTTCTTGAGACACAAAGCAATCCCTTTATAACACATGTGCATATTTTATGGGGCTTTTTGGCTTTTTTTTTTTTTTTTTTTTTTTAGGAGGGGAAGGAAATAAAGGCCTCAGCAGAAGGTTGCTGGTGGTTGTACCACTAGCGGAGTGGCCCTTGCCTTCGGGCACTTTCCTCGTAATAAGGAACATTAGCAACCAGTGGCTCAGGAAAGGCAGAGTCAAATAAGTCTCTTGGGGACAAGTAGGCCACATGAAGTGAGAACCATTAGACAAAGCAATGAGATTACTGCTCCAGGAAGGGTTTACTGCATGTATTACCACATAGATTTTACAGGGTTGCCAGCTCACTCAGCTTACAAGTGTCAAACATGATTTAAAAAGTTATTATACTATCAAGAGAGAGGATGATTTTATATCACTGAAATTTGTGTTTTATTCTGTTGCACCTACTGCATCTTGCAGAATAGCCAAAATATAGCCAATTAACCTGCTTTTCTCTTTAATAAGTGCTTTATGGCCCTCAGATTGAAAAAAAAAAAAAAAACCAAAACATTTTCACTTTATTTGTATTAGAAAATGTGTTTCTTCTCATCATAAAACATCGTGATATTGTGTGTAAATCAGATACTGAGAATTTGAAGACGTGTCTTTTAAACTGACCATATTTGTGTGTTATGTGTTGGAAAGGGCATCCTTAATTACTGTTAAATTGGAGTGATATGTTTTAAACACAATATGTGCTTTCCCAATACACTCCAAAGAGTGGGACTGTTTAAATACAGAAACTTAGGTACATTTATCTCTAGTTCAGTAAATTATTTGAAGGTTTTACTGCAAATGATTTTTAAAACAAAACTGAGAGGGAAAGAGGTTTTTTTCATTTTATACCCCCTGAGTATTTTTTTATAGCTTAACAGGGACTTCTGTGGGGCAGTATGTTTAATTGTATTTTATAGCCAGACATAATTTCAGGCAGTTGTTTCAGTATTAGCTACCCTGGTATCATATTTTGCTTCCCAATTAGAATTAAAATTGAAACTTATTAAGTACTGGCTGGTTTGTACCTAGTTACTATATGGCTTCCAGCAGAGTTCCTAAATTACACAATACAAAGCATTCTTACTTCAATTTTTTACCCACCTAGGATCCATTGCAATATGGAGCACGAGCTGTTTTGTGTGATCTGGATATTTTAAAGGAAACCTTTTTTTTCTCCTTTCTTGTTCTGAGGCCTCTTATTTCAGTTTGTCTAAAATAGTAATGATTTCTCTAGACTTACTTTACACATATACAAATCATCCCCATTTCCACAGTGAATGGAAATTTGTATTTCTTTGTACAAATCTGTAAAATCTAATATTTCTAGCTTCTGATCTTTGGCTGACCCCAAGTACAGCAGTGCATTGGAGCTTGTGAAGAATGATGGCATTCACTGGAGTTTGGGGTGGGAGGTTTTAGTCTTTGATAGTCAGCTAATGCAAATTTTTTTCTTTTGTCGTAGCCCTAAAGCATTCAATTTAATACTCTGGATTCATACAGGTAGTATATGTGTATGTATCAAGATTAAATTAAAACATTTGGAGAAAGCTTACTGCATGTAAAGCAGGGCTGAATTGTTCCAAACTCATCGCATCTGGTGTCTTCATCTGTCACTGGAAGTTTGAGAACCTTCATGTTGCAGTGGGCAAAGTGCCTAAGTTAGAAAGAAAGCAATCTTGAAATAAACAAGAAAAATCACCATATTGCCCATAAAAGTGAGAAAGAGGAACAGTTAATTTAAAGAAGAGTAACAATTGGTCTTTCTCATCAACATTTTCATACCAAAGTTATTAAACGTATGTTTCAGGTTTTTAAACTAATATTTCAGACTTGTGGAGAGGAGTATGTTTTCTTTGTGAACCAAATGTTTCCATTATACAGAGTGTCAGTGCATGGAGAAAAATCCGTGTACTGAATTCTTGTTAGAACTTGACATGAAATGTAAACTGGCAAGATGAACGTAAGTTAGGACTGCAGGAGTGCTCTATTTGACCCTGCTCCATTGATGTCTAATTCAAGTGGCATAAACATGGAAACAAATTCAAAAGGTTCCTTGCCAAGTAACAATTACCAGCTTCATTTTGCTTGGGTGCAGAGGATATAACCTATTGAATAATAACAATATTTGCACTTGTATAACACTTTCTGTCTGAATGTTTCAAAGCGCATTGTAAACATCCCCACATGAACTTCTTTGTCTTGTAAATAAGATCTCAGCTCTGCAAAGTGTGATAGCAAGACAAAGTAGGAAAGTCCCAGTTGTGTCTTGTGGCAGAGCATGGGAAGGAGCCCAGGAATCCTGATCCTTAGGATCCTGTTGGACCATTAGAAATCATGCAGGTTATAACTGTCTTTAACAACATAGGGCGCCCATGTTAGATATTAAGTTTGAAAATAAAGGGAAATACTTTTCATAAAGATGGACTTCTAGTGTTATTTGGATTTACCAACTTATAAGTGAATATATTTTCCCAACTTTACTCTTCAGCATCTTGTTGTTTTAAGGGAAAGCACTGAATAGATGGTTTAAATATTCTCAGAAGGCCAAGAGATCTCCGGTGAATTTTTCTCTGGGAAAAGAGCAAAAACCACCTGACTTATAAAACTAATTCATGCTGATTTTAAGTGAGGAGAATTCTTAAGTTTTTATTTTTTTTTACAGAGCAACCACATTTAATGAAAATTTGCATATTAATAGAAAAAAAAAGACTAATTTATGCAAACAGTATTTAAAAAAACCCCACAATCCTCGATAATTTATCCTTCCTTCATATTCCCAAATAAACTTGTGAGAAACACCAAATCATTCTCCCAAGTCAAGGGGTACAGCAGTGGGGTTATCTCGGTCATGGTGATGCAGACTCTGTGTAGAGACTTCTTGAGTCCTCTGGGGATAACCTTGGTGTGCAATTCCACTGGGAGGAGAAATACTGAAATTAGAAACAAGAACATGGAATGAAGGATCTAGTTGCATTTTAGATAGTGTCACTAAATTAGAAGCTATCTGATATTTTTCTGTGCTTGGTTTTGAATGGGAGGAGAGGAATTATCTTGAATTTTTCTGTGAGGAAAAGAAAGGAATGTAGAGTAGTCAGGTTCAAGTGCTTGGATATGGACAAAGATGCTACAGGGTCTGTTTAGTAAATTTTAAAAAGCCCTGTTTCCTGGTACCAGTAGTTTGTAATTTTATATGAACACAAGATCTGAGTGGTTTGTAGCTGTTTGCATGATACTGCAGCCTGACACCAGTTGAAACCCTTGGGTACTGCCACAACAGAAGCAATAAAGAGGAATTTGTTTGTCAGCTATTCCTTTATTCTTAATTGGATTTGTCAACCCCATTTAGCTGGAATAGACTTCAGAAATATTGTAGTTAGGGAACTCTGTACGGTCAATGGCTTCAAGGGTTAGATTCTTCTGTGAAGACTGGTAACATTCATTGCTTGGCATTTTTGCTTAGCACCCACTTCTGCAAATTGAACTGTACTGCTGGAGTGTTCTGTTGTTTTTGAAATCCATTTTTGTGCTTGCTTGTCTTTATCTATACATCTGTGCAAATCACTGGGATTTTTTGGTTTTTACACCACTAGTGTGGTCTTTTAGCTCATAGTGAAAAAAAAAACCAAAAACTATGGTCAGACCCTGATTCCACTGAAAGAAATCACAGAACTCTGACCAGCTCTAGCTGAGCTTGGTGTTTTAACTCTCATCATGAGTCCCTACCAGCTTGTGTGGTGATCATGTTGAGCCTTCTTGCCCCATCAGCTCAGGTCCCTGGTTTCTGTAGCACCATGATGTTTGTTTAGTGGTCAGTGCAGTAAAGCAGTTCTTAAAATGCTTTAATTTGTAAGTTGCCTTCAAAGAAAGAAATAGCAATTGCTGTCAATAATCCCTATAAGCAGCAAGACAGATGAGAACAGGTCAGTCCTTCTGAGAGTTTTTAGATGTCTATAATCTCTGTGATTAGGGACCTTGGTAGGAGATGAATGTGTGATGGATTCTGTGGGTGTATCTGTAGCTCCCTAATTTAGGGCTACATTATAGTGCATTTCTCTGTCACTGAAAAGACAGGCAGGGCAGGATTCAGTTTCCTAAACGTAGGCGCCTACTGACACTTGAAATGTCCCAGAATGTTGTTCTGATCCAGCAGCACAAGGGTCTTTTGCAGATCCTTGTTTTTCAGCCAGCCTTGTCCTCTGGAAATACCTCACCTGACCAAGCACACCCACTTCATGCACTGCCACCTGCATTTGGACTCTATATTTAGGAGGCCGTAATGGGAAGCTTAATACCATTAATTACTTCAGTGCCTTTTGGCAGAGTGGAAATCACACAGCTGTATCAGGGAATTGCAACTGGTTTAGGAAAGCTCTTGTCACAACTGGTGAGGTGAGATAAGAAAAGGAAAAATACAAGGACAACTTTCAGATTTCAAATGAAATTTGAAGGACTAATCATTAGGAGTCAATATATTGTCTTCTGCACTGACACTATCAGGGAGAGAGGTAAATGTCAATATGGAACTTCCACTGGCATTTTTGTGTGCAGCTTTTAGTTCAGCTTAGGCTTTAGAGTTGAGATTGTAAACATGAGAAAGGACTACAGAGAAGGCTGCTGGGTTTTTTGGTTACAGATGTTCTGGAAACATTTCACAGTGGTCCAGAGAAAATCTTTTGCATTTAGAGTGACTGTTGAGGGGGGAAAAAATTCCAGAAAGATACTGACATTGGAGAGAGCTCAGCTAGAAATAGAACAAATTAAAGGGCTAAAGGGTCCAGTTTACTAAGAATGTTGAATTTGAAAAGTTTGATGAGGTGATAACTAAGAGGGATCTGATAACTGTCTGTAACTATTAATAGTGCCTTTTGCCAAGAAGGAGAGAGTAATTAGCCTGGAGGAACTGAAAGTAAAATACACCTATAGGATAAAGAGAAGAAATGGACGAGTTAAGCCATGCACTACTCATGCTCTTATTGCTTATGTTCTCTGCTGCTACTTAAAGCTCATATTTTCACTTCCAGGCTGTCAGAAAAGATGACTGCCAGGTTAGCATGTAAACCTTCCTTGCAGTTACATCCACTGTCTTTCTAGCATCCCTAATACAAAACACTTCCATCTTCCCACTTTTGCTTTCAGTGCCTGCCTTGTGCATCTCTAATCTAGATCCTGACCCTGAACATCTGACCACTGGGACTTAGGTTTGTGAAGCCCTTTCAAACAGGGGGAAAATGGGTGTCAAAGTAACTTAGAAAATGGTACCTTTAGCTTTCATACTCCTGCTTGCTTGCCTTTTCTTCCATTTCTATAAAAGTCAATGCCTCATTTGTTGCTGTCTCATTTCCATCTCTGTTCCTCTTTCAGTGCTGCTTCTCATATATCTATCAAATTGGAGCTTGCAAAAAAAGCTTGGAAGGTTGTAAGAGGCAAGAGGAAAACATGCTTTCTCTTGGGGACAGGTCAGGGTGACAGGGGACACAGTTAAACACTGTCAGCAGATCAGCAGTGATTAGTTAAGTTGCTGTGATTCAGCTGTTACCTGCACTCAGCATTTCTCCCCAAATGCTTGACTCCAGCATGCAGGGCTTTATAGATAAATTCAGAGAAATGCAGTAGTGGTAGTACTGCATTAGAAGACAGAGAGTGTGAAATACACCAAAATACGAAAAATCTTCAAAGTCAGAAGCAATATGGTCTTTTTGAAGCATTTATTTGTTTTTTTCACCAGTCAAAGTATAAGAGTCCAAGAACAGTTAACTTTTTCTGCATAGTAGCACATTCCTCTGGAACCAAGGAAATAACAAGAATCAAATCTGAGTTTCACAGCTGCTAGGACCATCAGATTTCAGATGCTTTACATAGCTCCCCATGTGTTCTCTTTTTCTTCCCTAAATTTGCTGAGCACATGAAGGGGGCTTCAAATCTTCTTGCAATCTTGGCTGAGTTACTTTTGGAAAGTTCCAGTAAACTCTCATAATTACCTCATTCACTGCTTGTAGTCAATGCATTGATGTTAAAGCTGTGTTTTCAAGCTAAAAAAATTGATCCCATGATGCAACCTAATGGTATTCATACATATGTTAAATATCTTTTAATATAACACTATCTAAACCAGTAAATATAAAATATGTTCTAATTATAAATTATTCATAAACGCATTTGAAAAATGTCAAGCTGTTATGAAATAGTTTCTTTGAAATCTTGTCTCTTGTCAAGAGTAGGGCAAGATAGCAAAGTATCATATTTGTCTAATGGGCCCAAGGAAAAACTCCTATAAAATACAGTATGTGCTTGTATTGATAAAGAAAGTGGAAGAAAAAATCCAACTTTTGGCACAGCCAAGTGATGGGGTCTGTTACAGGGCTCTGTTCCTTCTTTTATACACATCCAGAGGATTTTAAATAGGCCCTACTGGCAAAGAAAAACAGCAGGGTGAAGGAAAGCCATGAAAAACTCTGGCATCCTTAAGTTGAAAGAAGATAACATTCATAGAAAGCTTGACTATAATACTTGACCACCTAAACTATGTCTGGAAAATGGTCATGGTTTCTCACTGTAGGCACTGGTGCTGTGTATTATGAGGGCAGGATTAGGCGGTCTTGCTGCATAAACTCTCAGAGATGAAAATTCAGCTTTAGACAAAAATAAAACAGGTGCCTTTTTAGAGTTTACAAGCTTCCTTTGGATGGAGAACTTTCAAAATATGTCTTTAAACTATAGGCAGTAAGTGGTAATGCCAACAGAGCTTTAGCTCCTGAAACTTTCTAAAGCAGTTGTGAACTGTGTCGGCCAAGGGCAAAGAGAGGAGCTGGACCACGAGATGGTGAGGCTGCACAGCACTGCAGGCTGCTCTGCCTCCTCCTCCCTGCTCTAGGAAAGCAACAGTGAAATACTTCATGCTTTATAATGATGAAGGGCTTCCCCATGTCTCAGCAGGTTGCCACAAAAAAAGTAACAGCACAGACGAACTTGATAGGAGAGGTCATCCAAGCATTCTGAGCCAGAAATTCAGAAGTCATGATGTACGTGACATCTCTGAGGTGGTGCTGACAGATGAGTTGTAAAGGGAGAAGTACAATTGGTCATTAAGGTGCTGGGTTGAGCAGGAATAGAAGAGCTGCTTTTGTAAATAAATCATTATGTTTCGTTTAGACACCATTATTTTCTCTCCTTGAGTGAGCAATTACTGCTGGGCAATCATAGCAGAAAGACCTGCAGATTTTAATTTCGTACTAGGAAACAAAGAACAGTACCCAGAACTCAGCTGTATGTAAAATAATGATTTCCCTTGATAGAAAGCACTGCACATAGACATAAGTCTTTGTTGGAACAAACTTATTGTGAGTATATCAGCCAGTATGGATAGTGTTTTTTCTTGAACAGAAGGAATGTGAAATACTGTCCCTGAAGAAGGCGTTTGTTTGTGATTGTTGGTCTGACACTACATCAAACTCACAGTAATATCTTTTCACAAGTACTACATACCATCCTCTGCCCATCAACCAAACAGGAAAGGAAGAACATTTCTTCTTCCTATTTAGTGGAGTGGAAATTCTTTAAGTTGAAAAAGTTACTAACATAAGATCATAATACCTAAACTCCACAACCTCTTATTACTGGGCAAGATCACGTCTTCATTTGAATCCACTGGGAAGTACTTTTCCATTTAAATAACTATCTGCAGTTTCTATGTATAGAGTCCAGTGGAAGAATAGAAGATTTCTTTAAAAGGCACTGTGAATTTTATGTGTGCTAGCTGGCCAAAATGCTGGCTGAAGTTCAAAAGAGGAGAATGGAATGTTAAGAAAGCAACCATTATGTATGTTAAACTGCTTCTAAACATAACAGCAAAGTGATATTTTCAAAGTCAGGAAAGGACAGGACATTTGCCACGTCTATCACATCTCTTCTGTGGACAACGAATTTTACTTTTAAGGATTACCAGCTTTCAGAGTCTTGTTATTATTTTATTTGTTAAATACATATTATTACTAAGGTAGTGTTTTCAGGTATTATTACAATTATTAATTAAATTATAAGAAGGACCATGTTTAACAGATATTTTTAACTTTTCAGGCACACAAATGTTTAGGATAGGTGTTGCTTCTGCTGAGATGCTTTTGGCACTGAATTAGAATGGCGAATTTTATTTTGATACTAAAATGTACCAACATACATCTTGGTGTCCTGCCAAGTAAATGGTAAAGGGCAGGCATCATGTACTGAATCATTACAGAATTGCAAAAACAAGTGTTCATGTAAAGGAACTGCACAAGTTTTTACAGTAAAATGGTCACATGATAGGTTAGACTGCTTACTGACTTTATTCCCTTGGGTGCATTCACTTAGTTGCCAAGGAATTTTTTGAGTGAATTTATGGGACTTTTATTGAACAACATTCAGAGTTGAATCTACTTGCATGCTTATTTTATATATTCTAGTTTGGAACCCAATATTGAAGATATATTAGAAGAGATACAGACATTTATATTTATGTCTTATCTGGAGTGAAGGCATGAGTTTGTCTCCCACTGCCTGTATGCTTTGTAACTATGTCAGAACTTAATTTTGATTTTAAGTCTACGTGTTTAGCTGGGGTCTCTCCAGACATGTGAATCTGTCAGAGGATATGGAGCATTTCATCTCACAATAGTCTTTAGGGTTATGACATTTAAGCAGTAAGCTTTTGGGGATAGAAAACTAGGACAGAGCGAAGGGAGAAGCTGCTCTGTGTCTGTCTATGCAATACCCTCTGTTAAGATAAAATCTTAGTTTCTTCTTCAGGCATTAAAATTCAGTTGAAAAATGTAAAGAATAGAAATGAAGAGGGTTTTTTTAACTTGATATGATTTACAAAATAAATCTCTTCATCTAAGCAAAGTAAGTTGTTACAGATTATTTAAAAGTAAAAGGTGAATTTAAAAAATCAGTAAGAATTTCTTAAAGGCTAACATATTGTTTATGGAATTGTTTAGTAGAGAAAAAAATTTCCCAGGTCCTTAAAATTGCTTCAATATCTACTGTTATTCTAAATATAATAACAACAGTAATATATTAATAATGTCATAAAGTCAGAAATATAATAACAATAGTCATATTTTCTGTGGTTAAATATGTTTTTAAGTATGTGCATACATATATATGTAACATGGACTTACGCATACACATATAGATGATATATATGGTATTTATAAAACTAGTTGTTTGCTTGGTGTGGGATTTACTGTTCTGCTGCTTTGCAAGTAGAATTCCTGTGGGAAGCACTATATCAATGAAGTTACAACTTCAGCTGTAGATGGATCTTCGGGGGTTTTACAGACCTTGGGAGGAGCGGGAGGGGAAAGAGGTGGTGGCTATTCTCTCAGAGCCAGCCTTCTGTCTTTTCCTGCCCCTGTTCCTGTGGCTCATGCACACTGTTCCTTGGAGTTTCTCACTTGTTCATCTGTCAGAAGCTGGCAGATTTCTGCAGGGTTTCCCCATCCACCGTGGAACACGCTTCTCTTTTGACCCCGAGCTCACATTAATGCCAGTTGGAATGGCATTGCTGTGTGTGAGGTGCTGACTTGGGATGAGATAGGAGCCACTTGAGCAGGAGGAGTCAGGAACAAGTGCTTTACAGGGCAGCAACTGCCATATACTTCCATTAGACATTATACAACCATACGGAACTATAAGCAGAGAAAGATACAGCTTTGAAATTAAATTGGCTTGAGCCTTCTGTCAGTATTTAAAATTCAAGTTGTCCTTTCTCCTTTCCATTTCTGTCGAACCTTTAATTTTCTACTGTCTGTCTGTTGACTTCAAGCTGTGGTCCATCACACTGATACCTTAGTGACTTTTCACGTGCATTTGGTACTAAAAACTCCTAAAGGTATCTGCTTGTGTCGAACAACTTGCTCTGGTTGGAATTCAGAGCTTTTCTTGTATGATGATGCTTTGTTTTCAGACAGTTGCTTCCTTCTTGGACCTTTGTTGCCTCTGAGTTGTGACAGTGTTTTGAAAGCCTCTCACTGGTAGGAAGGTCTGAATGAGGTAAACTAAATTTCTCAGGAATGTGTTGCAATAATTTCTTCTAACCTAGGACTGTGAGGATTACAATACTGTTATCACTGGATGAGAAAGTCTGTTCAAGTCTTTCAGTCACATTTAGTGGGCTTTAGATCAGATTTTCGTAGTTACAGACGTTCATCACTGCAGAAAGTAATGCAGTTCCTGAAAGAAAAGAGAGAGATCTCAGGCAATATTCCCTTTCCATATTTACAGCTGAACCAAGTATTCCTGTATTAAGATTTGAGCATCATGTTCTGTTTTGATAATGATTCCAATTTCCATAACCTTTTGATAGTGGTCCAAAAATAGCATTTCATTTTTTTTCAATATAATCTCAGAGAGCACACCAGCTACCTGGTACTTGTCATTTTTCCTCTTACAAGCAGAGGAAAAAAAAGAAACCCATAAGTTAATGTTCTGAAGTCAGAAATGCTAAAATTTCTATTAAGAAACAATCTTAACATACTGACTAGATAAATTATTATTGCAGGCAATAAAAATGTATGATTTCTGTTGCTATTTGCTGTGGTTTGGTTGCTTTTTTTTTCAGTGCTACAGGCTATAGCATACTTCATTCATCAAAAAACCGAAATGGAATGTAAAATAAAAAAAAAGCAGAACTAATCAAACCCCAGGATGAGAGTCTTTCTCCTTAACTACATGTGCATCTCTTCAGGGTTTAGTGTGAGCTCCAACAAGCTACCACTGGGACCAATAGTGATAGACCTTTGTCATGCTGTATTGAGGGTTTATTAAGAGCTTTGCCTGGTTTATTTGGCTTTTTGATGTTTATATGTAGCTTGATTCAGGATTCCACCTTTCTCCAGTGCTCATTAGTTGTAGTGGCCTTTCTAAACCAGGTCTTTTGGGACTGGTGGTGACTGTGACAGATGGTAAAGGAACAGAATTGCTCTGGGACATTGCTACTCGCTGTCTCTGTCTTTCTCTTGCCTTCTTTCCTCTTATTTCAGTGCTGATGTTGGATTCCCATGCATTTGCCCCTGGAGAGACACAAATTACAGTAGTTACTTATGCAGCACTTCAGACTACTTGTAAGCATAAACTCTTGTGCTTCCTTTTGTCAAATAGAAAGCAATTATGTTTTCCTTTTTTACAATTGGATTTCTCTTTTTCCTTCTTGTAAAAGGTAATGCATTGAAAGTATTGAAGCCCAAAGACATAGCTTTGGAGAAAAGCATGTTATAGTTGAGCTAAAACATTCTTCATCTGCTTTCCTGGACTTACTTTTAATTAGACATGCTCTGATGGAGAAAAGTGGTATTTTAATTCTGGCCTCTAAATGGCCAAGATTACTTACAGCAATATTCTCCTAATTTGTATGACCAATATATCCTCCGTATTTATCCAGTACAAAGAGGAATGACATGTCACTGTCATTAAATCTGTGAAAAAAATAGTTTCACTTTAAGAAGGTATTAAGCCATGTTATTTATTTCCCTTTTTTTTTTTCTCCTGGTAGGTAAGGTAAAACTTCAGCCCTTTAAGTCAGTCACAGTGTGGAAGATTTTTCTCAAGACACTGTAGAGAGCACAAAATCCCAGGACTTACCACTAGAATGGCACCCACTAATATTTCTGTAAATTCCAATGCATGCTGAAAAAACTACTAGGACATACCAGGATAATGTAGAAACACAACACAATACCACAAATGTTCGTGCCATTTATCATTTTAAACCTAATCCCATTTGTTCCTCTCTTGTTTGCCCAGTAGTAAATGCCAGATTTCTTTTTCTTTATTAAAAATAAAAATGTCATATGAGGAATACTGTATTGTCTCCAGTCTTGTTGAGGCGACAGGCATCTTCCTCCTCTTCTCTGTGTCTTTACAGAGATTAATTGCCTCTTCAAACCCCTGTGCCTTTTGCCTTCAAAGCATTCTCCCTTTGATCCCTCTCCTCCTTAGCAGCCCATCATCACTGGACTCAGGCATGGGGAAGCCTAAACTGGATTTTCCTGTGTATTTGTGAAATTCACAGTTGAGGGGAGCAGCTTGCATGTCCTCCATTGCTCATGGAGTATTATCGGATTAACTCTAATAGTGAGCTGCAGTGTGTCCTGGAGAGGACCTTGGAAAAATGGGAATATTTCTGTCATTTCAGGGTCAGTGCTCTGACTGTCTCAGTGTACTCTTTTCTTGGTTGGGAAATAAAGCCTGCTTTGATGGTCTTTTTTAGTTTTTAGGGGGTGATCACCTAAACACAAACTATTTTGATCAGTGTACAGTGCTGTGGTGGGTAATCATAAATTCTTAAAGGTGAATATTACATGTAAACAAACTACATGAAGGAAGGTAAATGAACTGCAAATACTAAATTGCACATACCTATTGGAAAATGCAGTGCTCTCTATTTGTCTTTTTCTTACTTTGTATAATCCAGGGACTTAAAGTGTTACTGGCTGTAACATTAAAATTAAGCTGTAAGAGGTATTTTCATATAATTAATTATAGAGAAAATCATGCCTTCTGCTGCAGATTTAACCCTTTTTTCAAGATAAATAAAAATAAATGTTATAGTTTCTACAGTCTTCAGGCCTTCCTCCATGTGCTAGGATTTTGAAAACGGAAATTTTGCTGTAGTATGACTGAACTCAAATCTGGCTCCTTTTTTCTTTGTTAGATTTTCTGATTGTTTTGGGTTGCAAGATGTTTCAAAAGTTATTCAAGTGGAAGCAGGCATGTGCTGTGCACGCCACAGCATACAATTTTAATTTCATGGAGGGCAATGGGGTTTTTTTGTTCTTTGCCAGGCCTTTTATGAGCATGCTGCTAGATCCCCTGTCTAATAGCACCTGCTGTGCTAGTGATGGGGATATGTGTAATGGTATGTCTACCTTGGGAGATTATGGGCATGGTGAGGGCAGGGGACCAACAGGGAGGCCAACGTGTGTGTATACTTTCCAAATTCCTAGCTACGCCCCTGGCTAGATTGCAGTGATAAAAGTGGCCTGCTGTTAACACTGGAATATAGAAAGTGAGGATTAAAAAACAGCATATCCCTGCATGTTAATGACTGTGTACTGTCTGTACTTTCTAGCAAAAGCAGCAGCAGAGTAACAGCCTCTCTAAAGCAAAGCTCCGTTTGCCAGACTGGCATCCATTCCATGGGCTTGGAAAGCCGTGCTATCCGTGCCAGCCTCTGTCACCTTGGGTCTCAGGCGATGTGGTGGTGGCTTTATGAATTTCACCTTATAGGAGACTGGTTATTAGGGCAGATGGAACCAGGGAGTTGACAACCTCCTACACACTTTGACTGGACTGACATTTGCTTAGCGGTAACAAGCTGCCATAGTGTGGTGCCATGGGGGCCCTTGGGCTTGATTTAAGAGTGCTGACACCAACTGCTTGTTATTTCGTGTTTTAGAGCTGTCAGGGAGGCAACTGATGTCAGCATAAAATTATTTGATAGCCCTAAATCATGAGCAAAGTATGAATCTATTGACAGCAATAAGCAAACAGTCAAATTGTTGGGCCCTTCAGTTGGGAGAAAATTGACATCAGAATGGTGTGCATACACTTACATGGGCAGAAAATGTGACTGTAGCCCATCTGTGCCTTCACTCTGAAATCCATGTGGATGATTCAGTTTTTTAATATTGTGGTAGAACTGCTGCTGCTACTACCCAGCAGGTTTTCTAGGAAAATACTGCATTGTAATTTTCATTGTGTTCCCACTGAACTTTTCATATGGTAAATTCGATAATGGTAACATTTGCTTGTTGTACATGTAATCACAATTACATCTATATTTTCTAACGGCCTTCTTGAAAATTTTGTGTTGAGATGAGGCTCTTGAAGTAGGAAGATAATATGGCTGTTATGCTCACAGTGAATATTTATGAAGCATACAGCATTCCAACCCCCAAAGCTGTATTGCTTGCTTTATCTATGTCCCACTTAATTTTCTTAGACTTATTCTGGTGTAACTCCATTACCATACAGTGAATCAAACATGTAAGCTGCCATTGTGGAGTAACAAAAAAGCTTGGTTTTTTAAATTTTTTTTTAAAATCTCTACAGTGTTTCTTTTTTTTCTTTTCTATCCCACTGCCCTAAGCCCATCACATGGATTTTGGGAGCTTCTGATTCTCTAATTCTGTCCCAGTATATACCAATTGAAAGCATTTAGTTGTGATTAAAGCAGATTGAATGAGATAATCCCTCTGAGTGAGCAGCTTCAAAAAGCTCAAACACAACTCTTTGGGGACATGAACTAACTCAACACAAGCTAATTCCTGCAGCATCTCCCATGTGATACGTTAGACACACTACTTGTTTCGCTTACCAGATCCCATTAGAATTTTTTTTTCTTGGTTTGGAACTGAATTTTCATGTAAATTTTAGCAGTGATACAGCATGGAATTCTGCAGTTTAGACTTCTTTAAAATGTGCAATAACATGAATATTTCTATGTTAGAAGTGGAAGCAGACATTTCTAATGGAAGCAGTGATGCATTGAGTGGTGACCTGCAGAGGAAGGGTAATAATATGCAAAGCTTGGGAAATAGGATTGCTTCACTTTCAGCAGTATAATGCTTTGGTTAGACAGTATCCCACTCTCCAAGCCCCACTGCCTGGCCTCATGCTTAACACTTTGCACTTTTTCCAAGTAACAGCAGAATGGTAGCCAAGATTTTGAAGCTCAGACCTTGTAAGTGCAGCTGGAGTTGAGAATGTTGTAATGTTGACAGCTTTTTCCAGTAAAATATTTTCAGTTAAGGTTATAGCAGTTGTTTTTTGTTTATATTTAAATTCCTTTCCTCAAATGTATTGTTTAAGGGGACCTAAATGTTGAGATCTGCAACTTCTGTAGATACTAAAATATCTGACATTTTTTTCATTTCATCTTTGAATTTTTGGAAGGGGATTTGTTTGCCAGGATCCACAGCTGATATGATTGTGCTGGTCATGTGCTATCCATGAGGCCACAGTGGAAAGTTATGTGATTACTGTCCTCTACCAATCACTGTGGAGGACAGGCTCAGAATTAAAATGTTTGGAAATATTAAATGCTTTATTAATGTATGTGAACGAAATTCAGTCTTGGCTGTGGAGGACAGTGGAGTTCTGACCTTAAAAGCAGTGAAGTAATTGCTTCCTTCTGGTCTTCTCAAAAGTTATTAAATCATTATTACTTTTTATTTTGAATGAGTTCATTTCCCACTTTTTTTTTAAGCCTGTGTGTACTGATTTCCTTTTTTTTTTTTTTTTTATTTTTTTTTTAATTCTGAATGCAGTCTTGCCATGTAATTAGTGGTAAAGTGCTGCTCTTCAGAAATCTTACCTGGTTGATTTTATTCTGAGACAGGTGCAGAAAGTCAGCTTAGGCAAAAACTTAAGAGAAATGAAAAAGTTCCTCTACTTCAACATTTTAGTGTAGATCAGAAGTGCTATTCTTCAAAAGTGAATGTTGTGATTATCCCACTACTGTCCTCTGGCTCCTGTTAAAGAGGGATCTAGGGCTTTTCTCCTTTCAGAAGGAACTAAATCAAAATGTGTGTTTCAGAGCAAACTCTTAATGTGTTCCAGAAGCTTGTGAGCATTCAGTCTGGTTGTGGCCTAGATCTAGTCTAAAATGGCTCCAAAAGTACGGATGGTGCCAAGCCTTTTGTTCTACAGATCTACTCCTCTTGTACTTCAGGTCTTAAAACCAGGGACATGATGACATGGGCTAAGGTGGCACGTAGCTGTCAAAGGAGAAACAAGATGACAGTTACAAGCTGTTTTCAATACATCCAGGTTTCTGAGTGCTGAATAAAAATCACAGCTATTCTTGTAATTTCATATCTATTTTTGAAATGATTCTACTGTGGCAAAAATATTTGTGATTGGAATTTAAAATGTGATCTCCACATAGTCTCTATCAGAGCAGGTTTGCCATGCTAGATTTGGATGGGGGAAAATGACAAGCTAAAATTCGAAGCAATTGGAAAGATCCTTGGCACGTGCCCAGCTGGCAGTTCCTACTTTGTGTTAGCTCAGCTCAGTCCCCAGCCTTAGAGCAGAGAGGTGGTTGCTGAGTCTGGGTCAACTTGCACGTGTGGGAGATCATAAATATCTTGGCCAAGTGCCACCTACCTTTGTCTTTTTACAGAAGGAAAAGTAATGTATAACTGCTCAGGCAAATTCTGCTATATTTTGCTGTTGTTCACCAATGAAGGAGAAACAAGGGATTAACTTTGAAAGTTGTAACTGAAAGTGAAGAGACTTTGATGTGCCTGAGCACTTTGTTTTTAGCAATCTTGTGTATAATGGAGGGTTTCACTCCTGGGTTAAGTGCACTGTGTGTCCAAATATAACTTGGCAATTATTACCTGCTGCAGTTGTAACTAAGGGGACACTTGGTTTTGAATATGGGGCTGATCTACTGGACCTGTTTTCCTGCAGATCATACCCTAGAACAGAGGTGGCTCCAGTCTTGTGTCACATAAAGAAGATGAAAAGAAAATTTTGCCAAGCAGGGAAGGAGATGTTGAGACTTGACTGATACCAATCTCCTTTTGCAACAGGAAAGGGAAGAGTCAGAACTGGGGCAAGGCTTTCTTTCTTTCTTTCTTTCTTTCTTTCTTTCTTTCTTTCTGAGAGGAAGAGAGACAAAGCAGAGCAGTTGTAGCCACTTAAGCAAACCTGACTTTTCAAGATTCAGTCATAGGAAATGTTCATTATTCTTGACAATTTTGTCTTAACTTGAAGTCAGCTCTGACTCAGTACAAAACTCTGTTCTTCATGGTTTTGAGACAAATGTGGGAGGCAAGAAGAATGAATAAGAGGTGGAAAAGGATTCCTTGAAAAGGGGAAGTACCTTTGCTGTATCACTGATGTAAACTGCATAATAATTCCCATTGCATGGCTAAACTAGTGAGAAAGGAATGAGGGAATGGCTGTTTTAAAGCATTTCTCCCCTTTTTACTTAAAAAGCAGTACCAGTTCTCTGTCTTTATCTTTGGTATATTGTAGAGCCATTACAGAATGGGACTGCTTGTCATTTGGAGTTACCAGGACTATCCAAGTTTGACTGACAGTGGTCATTGTTTCAAAGACATTAACACTTATACATTGCAATTTATCAGTAAGATTGTCATAGGTCAGATGAATAGATCATGGAGCAGGAGAGGAAGTACTGGGGGAACTGAGAATGGGAATGGGCAGACAAAAGAGTAGTACAGCACTTGTCTGGACAGGACACAATTATCCATTAACTCCATGTATGGACTTTCATGCTTATCTTTGGGCTTTGAAAAGAGTCTTGTCTGTTCTAGCAGCAAAATGCTAATGTATTTTACTTTTCTTTTTAGTTTTGTAATCAGTTGTCAGATTCCCTAAAAATTGTCTATTCTTGGCCTGGACATGCTGAATTTGGTGCATTTTTAGGCAAGGAATTAATCCTGCACACATGGACAATTCATCTATAACAAGCAAAAACACCTTCAAACTCTTAGGGAAATAAGGTTACCTTACAAAACTTTCTTCTTTTTTGTGTCAATATTTTATCTTTTCATGTCGTCTAGATGCTCTGGAAAGGAAGAAAACCAGGAATACTGATTTTTATTTTCTTGAGAGACAGAATCATTCTCATTTGTCTCATCTTGAGGACAGAAGTCATAAATCTATCAGGTTGTTTCTTATCATTTCAAGACTGCAGGAAGATGAGGCAGAGATCAGAAATCACTCATTTTCATGTAATGCATCTAGGAAAATTACACTGCTATGTCCAAGCTGAGAGCCCTTCACTTTGTAGCAGGGATCTGGTACTGTCTTTAGTCCCTTGGGATACATGAATACAGTCAATTTGATTGGGGGGCAGGGTGATTGGCTTTCTTTTGGTTTTAAGTGTTTTGTGTTGCCCTTGGATGAAGTATCATGTGCTGAATTAATCCAACTTCAGGCCTTCAACCAGCCTCTCCCAGCCCTACTCTTTTTCCACTGGTTATAACTGGGCTTCTGGAAGATAATTATTTTGTTCAAGTGTCTGTACTGAGGTGCGGTTATATAACCTTGGCTTTTTAAGGTGGCATTTTGTTTTGACAGCATGAAATACGAAGGAAAGGACCTCTCTCTTCCATCATCACAGTTTGTTTAATGTAATATATGAAAAGAGAGTTACAGTGTGGGAGTTTAATTAAGTGGAGTTATTGAATGTCACTAGGTAACTGCTCATTGAATTGTTGTCAATAAATGCACTGTAATATTACATGATTTTACCTGTAGTATCCATCCTTGTAAAACTGAACTTCTTTTATTATCATTTTTATTGTGTCAAGTTTTTTTGCCTGACAGATCTTGATAAAGGCTACATGTATTGTTTGGGGAAAGGTTCTGTTTGGGGCTCCATTAATAATGGATATCATCCATCTGTCTCTCAAAAATGAATTTTCATGATCTCATTGTTTTGAATGTTATGGCTAAAGCTCACAGTTGTCATATGTAGGAAGAAGAATTTGCCTTAGTAGATTAGACCATTGGTCCATGAAATCAGGAATCCTGCCTTCACTGGCAGCCAGTTCATTGCTCTACATATTAAGGACACTATTCTGATCATTCAGGATACAGAATTTTCTCTAATTTTAATGAAAAAGCAGCATGATAGGGCTCTTTCATTTCCCTCCAGGATATTAGGGCACATTCATGGAAACGCATCAGGGACAATACCACATGCTGTGCCTATCCTAAAGGGGGATGGAGAAAACTGTAGAAGAGTAGTGAACAGTGCAGACTGTCATGTTCTACTCATATTTTTCTCCGTATTTCTTTGAAATCTTTTAGCAACTGTGTAAGTAGCGGAAGCCCTTGAGCAGCTTTAACTTTCATGGCAGCAGTTCAGCATTAGCACAGTCTGTGCATTAGTGACCTTGGCAGGATTACATAAACCATATTTTCACCTGAATAAAATGCTCCTCAACAGTTTTTCTTTTGCTTTAGGCATAAATAGTGTTTTCTCCAATGTCACATTGGCATGCTCAATTTCGATTTCTGCAATGCTGATCATGAGGAAATGTCTCTATTCTCTATTCATGGTAGTTGTGCCATGCTCTGCTTTTTGTATTATTGCAGGGCTGACACAGGGTGCCTTGTACTCCTGTCTCCCTTCTCTCATTTTGGATGACATCACTTGGAAAGTTTTGCAAAAGTCACTTCATATTCTCAAACTTTGACTCTGCTGAAGTCAACAAAATCTTTTATCATTTGCTTTTTGCAGGGTTAGGTTAGGAAACAGGGAATTTTATCCCCTAAGGCAGGTTGTTTCTGATGGTTTTACTTAAGAATCATCCTTCAGCAAAACAGGACCTGACAGATCTCTCCAGAATTTCTAAGCCTAATCTTTCTCTGGAAGCTGCAGATATCATGCTGTTTCTGGCTGGTAGTTGGGGCAATAGGTATCTCTGTGGGTGGTTGTGAGGGGAAAGTTTGACAGACACTTTGCCCTTCTTCTCTTAACTTGCATGTTATGATGAAAAAGAAATAGTCACAAAATATCAGCAGAATGAAAAAAACATGTTGAAAACACTCATGGCACGTGTACATTTTCATAGCTGTTCCTAAAGGAAACTTTTTGGATTTGAAAACCCTTCAGGTGGAGGCCCTACAAGACACTGTCTGTCTAGTCATACCTCAAAGTGTGAATTACCTAAGGTCAAAAAAACCTGCCAGAGAAACAGGCAAATTGAAAAGTCTGTGTAACTGATACATGTTCATTTATATGTGATCTAGTTATTAATTTTGGGTAAAGGAATGTTGCAGTAGGAAGGATGATTCACGTTTAAACTGTGGCCATGATCAATATTTGTATTTTGTTCTTCTAGTAAAAGGACAATAATCGCAATTTTTAGGACAGAGGAATATTTTATAAATAAGGATTATAACTTTTCCATCACTACGGTCTCAGTGCCACACAAATGAAACGAGACTGAAATAATCAGTCTTCCTGAATATTGTTTTATGCTGTTGGTGGCTATCCCATTCCACTGACCTGTCTCATTTGTGGAGCATTTTTAACTTCATCCATAACTCTGTGATTATTTCTTCTTTTTGATGAAATTAATATGTCTGTAACATTATCCCAAACCTGTATATTGGAACTTCTTAGGAAAATATGATAGAATTGCACTCTCTTCTGTTTTAGAGAATCTGTCAGTCATCCTTTTCCTCCCTTCATTGGATTCAAAATGTAGGTTTCTTGGTTTAGGATATCAACTGATACATATCATTAGGTTTACCTGCACTGATGGGGGGAATTGTGGCAGATGATCTTGCTGCTGAATTCTCTGCAGAGATCACCTTCCACTCGTCATCCCTGTGTCGTGATCTATACTTAATCTGCATTTTTTGATTTCTGGCCAAGTTGTGGTCGACTAGTTAAACACAGACATGAAGTGGACTAGTTAAGCTTATACATTAAAAAAAAACACACAGAAAACTCGAAAAAACAGCAATGAAAGAAACAATGGAAGAAAGGCATTATATAGTAAGACTAGTTGTCTTTGAAACCACAGAAGTAATTTTCAACACTTAAGTTTACAACCTGTGATAATTTGGTGATTAGTACCCAAAGGCTTCAGAAAAATAAACAGCAATATAATATAAATTCAAATAAAAAACACCGGTTCTTTATGAAACAACATCAGATCTCAAATTGAGGGAGTTTTCAGTAACAAGTACATCCTCCTGTGGAACGTTTGTGTGTGCATATGAAGCATCAAAATTAGAGATATTACTTGCTTTGGATGAGAGGCTGTGTTGAGCCCTGAGACTGCTCTGGCTTTGCTGTACAGGTTTGTGGTAGGAAAGAACAGTGCCATGTGATATTCCCAAACCTGGAACCTCAGTGCAGCAAATTGGCTTCACATTGAAAACTGCATCTACTCCATAATTACTTGTCAGTTCATTAGATAACCTGAAGCTGGTTGGAGCCTTTTACAGTTGGTTTTGAGATATAAACATAGTCTGGAAAAAAAGTAAATAAAAAGAGGAGTTGTGATGATATTGTTTCCTTTCAAGTAGTGTGGGTTTTTTTCCTTCTCAACTGGATCTTATCCTAGTTTACTCCAGAGAAAGCCAGAACAGATTTCAGGTTATTGGGCAGAAGCTGTCCTTTGTGTGCCAGGTTCTTTGTAGTTAGGTGGAGATTTTATTTGATTACCTGCCTCATGCAGCACTGAGTTCTCAGCAGATAGCACACAATCTCTCTGGGAGAGAGGAGAGCTGGCCAAGGCAGGTATGTCTGAGCCTGGGCTGCTGTCCCTGACTGTCACACCGAGCAGGGTGGCTGTCACTCTGCTCCTGGCTGCCACAAGTGACAGGTGACTGTCCCCGAGGGCCTCGCAGGAGCCACCTGCCAGTCACATTCCCAGGGTGATCACTCAGTGCTGGAAAACCTAACCCAGTGATTAAATATACATCCTCAACCGGTTAGGAATTAAATATACTTGTGATGTATGAAAATATGTGTTTAATAAAAAGATTGCGAAGTTGCCACACCTAGGTGGGCCAAATGTGTAAATAAGGTAGTGAGCAATTTCAGTTTGTGGCCTCTTGCCTTAGGGAATGTCTTTTAATGACTTGATGTGATGCCTTTTACAGTTTATCGCTGATGACATTTTGAGGACACACACAGTTCATAGAACAAAGAACAATAAAGCTGGGGTATGTTCCTCGATGTGGTTTATATGCCCTCCAAGTTCTAGCAAACAGAAGTACAGGGCTACTGTATCTTATTTTCCCTGAAGGTGGAAAAAAAAAGGCTTTATTAAGCAGAATAATGTCAGCTATGTGACAATAAACTGGTAGTAATCTAACACCAGAAATTCATTTTAATAAATAAAGTATTATTTTATTACTGATATTATTTTTTTATTTTATTCCTATTATTGGCCTATATTTTGTCTTTTCTGATCTTTAAGATGTCTTAGTGTTTCCAAATTGCCTGTATATCATATATACAAACACGTATATATGTTTATTTATGTATTAGAAAGCCACAGTGTCACTTATACAGTGATCCTAACTTGGAGCCCCAATTAGTCCTAGATGCACTCAACCCTCAGGTTAGTGAAGGTCTGGAGAATACAGACAAAGGTCTTGAACCTGGCATATTTGCTTGTTCAAGGGACGGGGATCCCAGGTGCTTTGGGAGGGTGCTGTGGCACTCTCAGCTAGTCTGCATTTCCTCAGGACTTGCTTCTCAGTCATGTCATTTGTGTGTCTCAGTCTTTGAAAAGGAAAGTGTTTTTATTGTCTCTGTAATGAAGAAATGGGAGCACAGATAGAATACATGAGCAGGTGTGTATATACACAAGTACACGTAATTTTCTATACATGAATCACCACAGGATAGTATATTTAGATTATCTGCAGGTACAGTTTTAACAGAAATACAGCAAACATTCTGGTATACAGCAAACAGGTATTAAGTAAATGAACTCTTGTGATCACATTTGAGTCCTGTCACCTGCTACATTGTATGATGTGTCCAAAATCTATTTGGATAGCCCAGATCTTTTAAAATTCTTTTCTGTTATGTTACTTTACATACAACTTCAGTTGCCTCCCACTTGGGCTTCTAGTATAGCAGACTTCCCAGTGTCTGTTCCAAAGAATTTTCTCAATCTTTGTGATGGGTGGAAAAAGAGACTGAAACCTAAATAGTTTTTCTGATCTTGGTGTGATCAGGAACTGATGGTGGCAGCAGGCAACTGCTGGAGGAGGATTCCCAGCTTTGTCTGACTCAGTCAATGGTGATGCTTAATCACCAGAACCAAGATTAATGTAGAATCCATTCAATACAGTCATTGACTACTTGGCCAAAACCTATTTGTGTTAATAAAGGTTACAAATAGATATCAAAATATACCTCTAGTAACCTTCACAGCTGCTAGGTATATGTCATTTTTAATTAGGCAGGTATAAATATTCTGCTACCCTAAACATGAATGTCTCGTATGAAATGAAAATATTAAAAAAATCCTCAATTAAGTCACAAAGCAAATTAAAGAAAAAAGTGTGCTCCCACTGGTAATACTGTTTTCTTTCAAATTTTCTAATGAAAAAAAAGCCAAAGCAAATGACTCCCAGAGTCAGTCACAGTAAATGAGATGATTTCTTCCTGGAATTATGGTCTCCATGATGGTATTGCAAATCTTGCTGTTCATCTACCATTGTTTTTCCAACTTAATGTGTGATGAATTAGTTAGGA
Organism: Eopsaltria australis; assembly: GCA_034509425.1. NCBI lineage: Eukaryota > Metazoa > Chordata > Aves > Passeriformes > Petroicidae > Eopsaltria > Eopsaltria australis. The sequence goes on from JAVTVJ010000024.1 coordinate 8,458,019, forward strand.
CTGACATGGCAAACTGAGTATTGTGTTGGAAATTTTATGTGATTACCCCTACAGTAATTGTTAATAGTTAATATTTTGTCTTGTATAGAATGTTTATTTGGCTGCAACCCCTAGTGATGTTCGGTGTCACAACAGAGTTTCAGTAGCTGGCAGCTTCCCCTGGATTTGTGCTCTTCTTTAGCAGCTGCTCTTTGCTCTGCTGTGTCGTGGCACTTCTGGAAGGAAAATGGGAGCAGCCAGTCCAGAGGAGGCAGTGCTTTCTTCTTTAGCCCTGGTGCAGCTGTTAAACCAGAACATTTTGGCAAGGTTATGGTGAATATTGGTGGATATATTGAGCACATTTCTGTCCTGGGAGCTTCCATCTTTTGCAAAGTCTGATATTTTGGAAACAGCTCTGTTACAGACCAGCAGCCTATGGCAGGGAGGTGGAAGCTGGGATTTCACACAGATACAGAATGTAATCAATATATGATATCACAAATGCATCAATGAGGAGTTAGTTGTGAAGAGTGCTAGCACAGCCTCCATATCATAGCTGAATGTAGAGTAACAGGTTTAAAAGAAATATGCACATGTTTTAATTTGCTTATGAAAACTATAAGTAGATGAGAAAGGAAGGAAGGAAAGAATCAAAACATTTATATTGCTCTTTATGTTGCACTGGTATGCAATATAATTTATCTCACACTTACATATTTTAAAAGGAATCTGACAATTAATTTTGTCAGCATCTTCAGACAAGCTGAGCAGCCAATAAAAATAACAGCAGTCATAAACTCCATGTATTGCACCAGCTGCATTTCCAGATCTCCAAGTTCTGTAAGGGAGTACAGATTTTCTCAATGGGAGATGGGGTCCTGCATGAAACACCACTTCAGCAAGTAGCAATCAAAAGTAGCAATTTGATGTGGTTTATTACAGTTTATTGCTCTACTTTTTAGTTAAGATGGCAGAATGACAGGACCTCAAAACAATTATTGCAACAAGTTTTTCTTATTCCCTCCGTAGTTATATTTCCTGATCCTTCTGGTCTCATAGCTTTAAGTTCTAGAGGACCCTGAGTCTTTTTCCCATTTTCTCTTTCCATGATAATTTTTATTTTAGTTTCTTTTTTTTTTTTTTCCTTTTTTTTTTTTTTTTTAATTGGGTCTCAGTTTGCTCTGTTAATGTAATTCCTCTTGTTCCTGATAGTTTTTTTAGTCATGGAAAATACATAGGTAGACTTTTTATCATGGATCAACCAGGGAATTTCAGTTGAGTGAAATAGAAAAGCTGGCCAGCCACAGGCCAGCAGAAGGACTGTTCCAAAAATTACAGGCTCAAGTGTATAAGGTACAGAAAGTGATGCAATAACTTTGAGATCAATCCAGTGAATTAGAAACCTCAATTGTGCCTTATTTCCATGTATCCCTGTGCCTGGCATAGCATTTGGGGCATCACATCTCTCAGTGCTGAATTTTAAATTTGCTTAACAAATAATATTCCTTCCAAAGGTAAGGGTGGAAAGGGGTGAGAGGAATAATGTATAGCTGCATATGTCCATAACAAGGATTTTCCCTCGTTCACAGATCAAGCCAAATTAGTCAAGTGGTTGTTTTCCAGCCAGCAAAGGCTTGCTGAACTGTAGCCTTGGAGCATATATCCAAACAAATCAAATGGTTTGAATTATGCAATAAATCTATAGGTATTTGCTGGAATCTAATTCCACTGTCCTTGAAATGCTCCACTGAACTTTTAAGATTTTAATAACCTCTCATTATTAAGAATATTAATGTCTCTGTTTGGAAGGTGGAATGTGGAGGGTTAATTTCTATCCAGGTCAAAGATCAAGGGTTCAGTCAACTGTCATGAGAATATGAAAGAGAACAGTAGAGACCTCTGAATGACCCCCTTGAAAGCAGATAAACTTGCAAAAATGTTTAAGTCAGTAATTTTCTGTCAAAAACTAGAAAAGATAATGTAATTTTTGCCTGGGAAACAATGACAGCACCATTGGTTTCTCTGTGCATCTCTCCCTGCTGCTTAATCCTCACTGAGTTATTACACAGGTTATCAGAGAAATGGATGTACAAATACAGTGTTCTTTGGCAATGAATGCCCTTCATTGCACTTTAAATGTGCACAGAATAGCCAGCAAGAAGGTGGTTTCATATATCTTCTAGTCCTCAGGAAAGCAGCCACAGTTTCCTGAATATCTGGGCTGTGATAGGCAGAATAATTTCCATAACAAACATTTCCAGTGTCATGTACATGACTCGAGGGGAGCTGAAGCCTCAGCACTGACTTCAGCTGAATTGTGGCTTTCTACACAAACCAAAGAACGGGTGGTCTGTGACTGCCAAAAAAATCAGAAGTCCACAAAATATGGGGCTTTTCTCAGTATTTGTAACCATTGTGGGAAGAGAGAGAAAAAAAATACTGCTGAAGGATTCCAAGGGAAAGGTTGATTTATTTTATTCTTTTTAGCCTGTCACAGGAATTCATAGAAAGAATAATTAGAAATATCACTCAAACTATGGGAGACATGGAATGTTAAGTAAGACTTTTCGTGGGAGATAAGTGTTTTCATATTAAAGTGTTGGGGTTTTTTTGTTATTTTGTAACAACAGTGTTTTCCAATTTATGTCATTGTTGTCTTTTTATCTTCTTGTTTTTAAAAGAAGTGGGTGGTTATGAAAGCATGTTTTCTTTCTTTGGCTTGTTTTTCTTATTTTTAAGAAAAGGAAGTTTATTCAAACTGTTTTCTGAGCATCAGCATGTTCATAGTGATTATTTGCTTTCTGTAAAACACATGAGTATATACATTGATGAATCGTGGAGTGCGTACATTGGAATAGAATAGAGAAGTCCACAATTAATAAAACCAACAGAATATAACATTTCCTCATCCCTACTTTGGTACTGTCCCTGAATGATGAGATTACTGAACTAAATTCTCTTTTCCTGATGCTTCCAGTGGTTGACCTCTCAGCTTCAAGGTTGTAGGTTCATATTTGGCACATTATTAGGCATGGAAGAGCAAAGCGCATTTCACTTAATAAAGCCTTTTGTTTGTATTGTTCATGATGGCAAAGACTGAACTGAACACAAACAATGGAACAATATGAATACAAGGGCTCTCCCTTGATCTCCCCAATTAAATGAATTGAAGCAGCCTATATCTGTGTGACACATCTAAAGAGATCACCACACATCTCAGCTTACAGGCCTCTGGGTAGGCTGAGTGTTTGAAATACATAAGCTGCAAAGGAGCTAAAATACTGTCAAGTAAAAGGAATCTTAGAGAAGTGAAGTAACCCTTTTATCACAGGTATTGTTTTAAGGTCCATCTTAATGCGGAATAAACTGAGTCTTCCTTCTCACTTGTCAGTATTTGAGTATTTGTTCCTCCAGTTTTGTAGATAAATTCTGACTCACATGAATCAATAATAAAATTTATTCAATGCTGATTTTTATATCTTTTAAAAAGCACTTACTGTAGGAAGAATGACAACAAAGCAGGTGCTTTCTTTTCCATATATAAGCTGGTAAAATCTGCTATTTGATAGGTACCAAAGTTCATTCAAAATGTTAGGGTTCTAATGACAACTTACATAAGCCATATTAAATGGCTTTTTAGCATGTTGATCTACAAGATAAAATCTAATTTGACAAATCTGAAGAGCAGGCCACACCTTGGAATGCAACAGAATCCAGCTATGGGAGCTGGTGTAGTCACTGTAGCTTTCAAGTAGCCCAGCAAATGATCTTAGAAGTTCCTATGAAGAAATGATCTTTGCCAGTCCGTGTCTTCAGATGTGATGTGGAACTCATGTATGTATGGATGCACAGAAAAGGATAACTCAGAGGTGAAGTTTGTTGTTTGGGATTGTCACACCATATCTAAGAATTGTTGTTGAGGGAAAAGGTGTGCCAGTAAAATTTCTTGGTTTGATTTCAGCTGACATAGTGGTCATGGGTACTCATGGTCATGCTTGTGGTCCAGTGGTTATTGCCATGTTTTTATGGCAATCATAGAATCACAGAACATGCTGAGTTGGAAGGGACCCATCAGGATCAAAATGTCCAAATCCTGGCCCTGCACAGGACACCCCAAGAATGTTGGCCTTTATTTTTTCCACTGAGAAACCATTTCCTTTAGCTCATACTACTGTGGTTATACTTTAAAGCAGAGAACAGCTTTCCTATTTGTAGCTGCACATCATGAATAACAGCTTTATTTGGTGCCAAATGAGATGCCCTGATTTGTGAGCTTTCCATAAACATATCTGAATTGTTCAATTTCCTTCTCATTCCATAATTTTCATCTTGGCCTTCTGCCTGCTGATATTCAGATAAAGAGTGCATTCAAGTCATTTACAAAAATGCTGTGAAACTGTTTGACTGTAGCCTGCTATCAAGCATAACAGGATTGTTCGATTTTTGTTTATGTGCAATGTAAGTACCATTCAACATATTCTTCTAACAGCTACTTAAAAAACCCACTTGCTGTAATGAATGGTAACAGGAAAAAAACAGTGTTAACAGGTACCTGCTTAAATGAATATATTTCATGTTCATGGCCGAGGGTAACACTGATTGTTATTTATAGGCTTGTTTTAATGCTTTTTTCATTTGAGAAAAGGAGCAGGATAGCTTACTGTTTTCTTTTTTCTTACTTTTCTTTCATGTCCTTTCCATGTGGTGGTGGATTCCTAACATGGATAACTGAACTGTTGTGCAAATGGCTTTGATTTGATATAACTTCGATAGGTAAGTGAATGATCCCAAATTACCTCAGTATTTTGCTGAAAAAATATTTATTTAAAATTTAGAATTTAAATAAATCCTAATTAATTTCCAAAGCAACAGTAAAACATGTTTGGTATTGATTCCAGCAACCTGGACTGATAAAGGTTGGAATCAACCTGATTCTTCCTTTTCCCAAAGGAAAATGTATCTTGCCATATTTTGGTCTCAGGATAAATTTAGCACCTGCTCAGCTACTTGCATTATAGAATCTATTTAATCTTCATGGATGAACATGAAGAAAGAGTTACAATGGAAAAGGAAGTCTTTGAGAATAAATTCCACACTCAGGGATTTGGAGAAAAAATTCTAAGAGAAGCAATCTTGTCTTCAGCCACTAAATTACAGGAGCTTTTCGGTATCAGTGGTGTTTGTGTATGCTTAGCTAGGAAACTCTTGATGATGAAGATGTTTAGGAAGGGGCAGCAAAGCAAGATACAGGGATATGAAAAACTATTTCCTGAGATCACTCTATCCAGTGGGTTAGTATCCACTGGATACCATATTGTCTACTGACTGTTTTTTACAGTAGTAAATATGACAGTATAGATAACAGCAAATTGCTCTGCCTGAGCATGTAGACAGCCCCTAAGATTACTACAGGTCAAAACAATTCTTGATATTTTCTTTCTAACATCTATAGCAGAATGATGAGAAGATATAGATTAAAAATAATAATGCTGCACTTCATGCCACAGCCAACCAATGGAAAGTTCTTAAGGATGGTAATTAGTGTTGCATCACCTACAGATCTGGCAAAGCTTTTTCTCTCTCTCTTTTTCTCCCCCTAAATATGGATTTTCTGTGTATATGTTTAGTTTTATTTTGGCTCTTGTAGAGGCAGGGGAAGAGTGTTGGGGCTATCCATCCATTTCAGTTGGCATTTGAACCTAAATTTATACAAGAATCCTCACCCTCAAACCCAGGCTCTGTCCCATCCTTGCCATCTCAGGGCACCTGACTGTGCCCAGGCAAGAAAGATCAGGACAGAGCCCTGGCATGCACTGGAAGCATGACCTGCCAGAAGAGCATGTGTGTGCTGAGTTAAAACTGAGCTTAACTGATTGTTTAAACTGTATTTCTTTGGCATTTCTTTGCTGTTGCTGCCACTTCATAGCTGAGATGGACTGCAATTCAAATGCAGGAGCAACAGCTCTGGTGTTTCCCTCATTTGTTCTCCAAACATGGAGTGTGGATATGCCCCCGTGATGGCACTTGGAGCAACATGACTGAGCAACGTTCCTGCAGCTAGAAAACAGTCCTCTGCAATACAGATATTGTAACAATCTCTTGAATTTTTTAGACAACAGGAAGAAGGAAGATGGGGAAATGGAGCAGTCCTGGAGGTTGTGGTCTCAAAAATATCGGTGCTTGCTGTTGTTGCCAAGAGCAAAACTTGGCCTGTGATGTTGGAGAGTCTCTCAATTAGCACACTTACTGTACAATATTTGCTTTGGCTGTTTGAGCAGGCAGCCAGCATTTGGCAGAACAGATATGTCAGTTTGCATTATTGCAATAGATGTTTGAGAGATGTTGGGAAGGAACAGATATACTGTGGGATACTGTGATAGGGGAAGCCAAGAAACTATGTAAAACCTGCTAGCTGTTAAGCAGGTGATTATTTTGCTGGTTTATGCCTGTCCACTCTGCAATTTTTTCCTGTGTACTTGATATATGTAGACAGTAAAAACAGTCGAGTGTATTGTACTCACCCAGGTACAGTGCAATTACTCCACATTTTTTTTCTCAGAAAACCTGTATTCAGACCAGAGTTGCAGGGCTCACCAGGGAAGGAACAGCTGGCTTCTTTATTAGATTTTATGTCGTACATAAGGAGACCATGTTTCCCATTGTCAGAGCGTAAAAGAAAATGAAAGCTCTGGGCATCATTAAAATCTTGGAAGTGTAGTATGTGTCAGTTCCATTCCCACAACACCTGGATCAAAAGCTTAGTGTGAGGCCACTTAGCAAACAAAACCAGACTGTTTTCCACACTTCAGATTTTTTGCATTAAGTTTCCACTTAGTTTCTATTTAAATGATGCTCAGCCATATTGTCTTGGGTATTGCACTTTTGGATGGAACTGAAAAAGGAATGTAGGCAGCTGTAGAAAACACCTTTTGTGTGCATTTTGAATATATTTTCTACTACACGCTGTGTATTAATACTAGTTAAAAAATTCAATAAGGAAAATATGTGGTTTCATCCCAAAAGGTTACATGGTCTTTGGGTTTGTTTATTTTGAATTTTTTCATTTTCACATTTTTTATAATGCAGTGCATGCTGCAGGTCTTGAGTTGCACAGTTCCACCCTCACCACAAGGTTTTCTGAACTGGGTGGTTCAAAAAGAGAGAGACTAAAGAATTAGTGTGGTCTTCTTTTGAGTCTGGTAGCTCTGAAAGACTACACATTACAGGCTAATTCTTAGTGGGTTTTGAGCAAGATGATGGCACAGGTTGTTATGGCAAGTTGTGGTAAGGTGAGTATTTCAGGAGAAATCAGTAACTTCCATTGGAGTTCAGAATGCTCAGTGAGTGTATATTAAATAATGTAGTTTCCAAAACTGGCTGTAATTCCTATCAACACAACAAATTAGCTAAACTGAAGAACAGTTTAGCAAGAATGAGAACATGTTAGCAAGAGTAAGAATGTGTTGTTATCTTTCTACATCTTAGAATCATATTTTTGCAGAAAATGTAGGATTGTGAGTAATGGCTAGGCAAAGAAAAATGAGGTTATGCTTTAGAAGTGTGCATAAAACAGAGCTGAAATATGTAATCCATTCAAAAGGGAAATTACACTGCAACAGATATTTGCAAGAAGAACCTTTATTTGTTCAGTGTGGTGTTTGGAGGCATCATTCTAAGAATATAATAAATAGGAGAGAACTAGAAAATTAGGTAAAAAAGTAGAATTCATATATTAAGAAGGGTATGAATAGATTATTTATCTTTTCAATGTTACAAGAAGACTGTTTCTCTTAGACTTGAGAAATTGTTTAAACAGTCAGGAACAGCAAGTCAGAAGTGCTGTCAGGACTAATTGTGTTTGGAGAAAATTTCTGGAGCCAGTTCAATCTTCCTGAAGAAAGCTTGGAAAGTGTTCAAAATGTTTGATGTTTATTGACATGATTCTTTTCAAACAGATATTTTTGCCCTCTATATTCCTCCTATTTCCTTCCATTCAGCACACAAAACAAATTAAAGGATTTCTTGTTATTACTATTGCTAGTTTAAGTAGGAATCATGTGACAATTTCCATCTTTTTCTTCATTCTAGCTCATGTCAAGACCCAGCAGTTCAATCCCATAACAGGATTGAACTCTCTGGAGCAGAGCTTATGAGCTGATAGTATTCATGTGCTGCTTTCTGATTCCTGTGTCATTAAGCTTCAGATGAGATACCATTTCTTCCTGGTTATTTCTCTGCTTTCCCGTGGCTTGAAGTTGTACTGAATGTAGTCTTACACACTGGAAATTGTGTAATTCACTGCTTTTATTTATAGATGTGTATATACATATATATAGATATATGTTTGCTTTAGTAGCAAAGTGTGTTACACTTTTACATCAGGGATGTGTTGCAGACAGACACTGAAATATTAAGAATCGTGGGCCACTGAATAGCAAGAGATCACCTGTTGTTTTTACCTTACAGCTGAGTCCCCTCTCTCCTTTTCTGCACACATCATATTATTTTTCCTTCCAAATAGCATTTTAGATAGGTTACTACATAGCAGTCTGGCTGCTTGCTGCTTGGTACCTGCAGTCTTAATAAATAATTCATGAGAAGCCAAAATAGTTATGAGTAAATGCACTGAAACCCATTGGCTTCCTGCAACAGTCTTCGGTGATATTTCTTTCCAGAGGCACACATGATTAATACCATGAAAATTCAGTGAGGAACATGTAATTATACCCTTCAATGATAAGCATCAGATTTTTAAAAGTTTGAGCAATGTTGCAACTTTTGACGACAGTGAAGAACATTTCCTGTCCTCAGGTGAGAAGTTATGATGCTGAGATTGAGTGCTTAATATGAGGGATTTCATCTGGATCAGCACTTTAAATACATCATTGTTACCTGGAAAATCAGAGAAATAGAAAGAGCAGTAAGTAATGGATTAGTTTTTAGGGTTTGATACATGTGTGCATCTACATAAAGATAGTCTCCCACCATTTCCCTCCTGTCCTGTCTGTGTGCACATCTGTGTTCATCATAGGAAAGAGCTGAACAAGAGCTGTATAGACTTCACTTTCTAATTAAGGAAATATTGCTTTGCAAAAAGCTGTACTGGCATTTATAGCATTCCAGCTAATCCACACAATATCTGCCTCTGACCCTCATGCAATTCCAAGCACGTGACGTGGGGAAGCTTACCCAATGTCACCAGCCTGAGTGTAGCACGTGCAGGCCTGCAGTCTGTGGGGAGTCACCAGTGTGCTGTAAATTCACAGCCAAGTCTTCTGGGCTATAATGTCTTCATTTAGAAAAGCCCTTTATCAGAAATGGGGAGGCTGTATGAATTATTTTGATCAATCCCTGCTATCTGAATTTCCTCTGCTCCGTCCCTCATTAATGGTCTATTACATCTTGTATCAGCGTGGCAGATCTCTGCAAACCCCCACTATTGGCCATTATTTGCTGTGTATTTTATTGACATCTATGTTTAAACACTTAATGCTCTTCATTATGCTCTCAGGATCAGTAACAGCAGGCCATCAACATAAAGCAGCTCAGTGCCATTAAAACTAAGCTACTAACTTATGTTGATCTAAAATAGACTTGAAGATGCAGATGTTGCTGTTGTTTTACTTTCTTTTCCTTTTCATTCTGTTTCTTTTCAACAGTGCATGCCTGTAAAAGCAAATGAATTAAAGCTCAGACATTGTATTAAGTATAAGCTGTTACAGTGGGCTTAAGTGTTTGGCTAAAAGTTGTCAGGAATGGAAAGTAAAGCAATGGAAGCTGACTTTTCTGAAATATCTGCTTTCAGAAGAGAAATTAAATTATATTTTTGATATTAGGTAAGGTGAAATTTAGGAATGACTTGAAGCATCTACATAGTAAGACCACTGAATGGCAAGGAATATTGGAGTGTCTCAAAATGTATAAACAGAATCTGAATTTCAGTCTATTCTATGTCTGCAGCTTTCATTCTGATAAAAGAAAATGAACAGGGAATGAAAAATATATAGAAGGTTTTGACTAACTCAGGATGTGAATTTGAAAGAGAAATACTTGTACAAGTCACTTCTATTTGAGAACAGATTTTATGGTGAAAGATACAGAGAGACTTAAAGGACAAAGTCTGTTTCAAAAAGCCAGAAAACAGAAATAGCAGGAAATGAGTTTGTGTTTGCCTCCTGAAGAGTAAGTTGTTTCATTTCTTTGGTGCCAGTGAGGTTGGTATGGAAGGGAACCATTGGTTACATAAGGCATGCAAAAGCATAACATGATAATAGATTTAGACTTAAAAACCTAAAGAAGAACAAAACCCTGATCACCATTGCATCAGTTTTGGGATGTTCTTCTGTTTCAATATAAGGCAGAGAGGTGCTAACATGATGAGCTATTTTCTTTGTTGCATTTCTAGGCATTACAGTGCTTAGCTCAACAACAGAGGCTACAGCATGGAAGAACAACATAGTTCTGCCCTGTTTGTGCCACTGTGTGCCTCTTGAGGGTAAATTAATTTTTGTTTGATTTGGTTTTTTCCCCTGCCCTCTGCTGTTTAAAATGCAGGAAAATCTAGGTTTCTGAACTATCTGATGGGGATCCATGGGTCTGGTAGCCCTAGAACAACAGGGGACTTCTATGGAATGTGTTCTTCCATACAATAATGGTTTTTATTGTTGTTTTTTCCCTGTAAAACCATTAACTTTTAGATTTTTTTTTTTTTTTCATTTAGTGGGAACTGAACTCTTACATTAACATCATCCTTCCACTCAGTATTTTTCCCATTAAAAATTTCTTTTCTTTCTCCATCTCTGGAAGCTACTGAGAATATAATCAGTGATTTAAATGCATGTTTTCATCTCACTGATTTTTTTAGAAGGGGAACTTGACATCCGCATTCAATTTGATCACACCAAATTAGGTGCATGTATAGGCTCTTGGACTGATGTGATCCTGTGTCACACATCTCTTTCAGCTCCTTCTCCAAACCCTTTCTGAAAGAAAAGAGTGATGGCCTGATATGTATATAGTAGTGTGTAAAGCAAATAGTTGGGGAATGGAAGCACTGTGTTTTAAAAGAAGTAATAAACTGGTATGGATTAATAAGTAATAACTGAGTCTTTGGCACCTTTCTTAGATAAGCAATAAAAAGAACATTCAACAGGAAAAATTAAAGGTGTTATGGAGATGTTGAAGGTGATTTTCTGTTTCCTACTGGGGGATTATGAGAAAGATGAAAGATTTCAGTCTTTGAGAACCGGAGATAGTAATTTCTCCAGCTCTATGGGACATACTATGCTTCGGAATGAAACAGAGTCTAATAAAATCTGAGGCTGAAATATTACCTCTGGCTTCCAGAACTTTATTCTTTTTATCCTCTCAAAGGAATGCTGCATTCCAGTTAACCCTTGGACTTCCAGAGTTCACTGGTGCTTGACAGCTCTTATGATACGTCATCTGTGCATTTCTGTGCATGTGTCTAGCTCTGCAGGATTTTTCTGAGAGCAGGGATGGAGAGGGAGAAATGTTTCTTATTGTAAAGTTGAATGATAATTTGATTAATAAGTTGCAACACAGAAGAGCCTTAATATATGTATTAACCGTTGTATTTTCTTGCCAGTAATTTGTTAATGGGACTATTAAATCATTAGAGTAGTAGAATGCTTTTTTGCATGTATATGGGTTAAAGGGTCATATCAACATCATAGAATGCTTTGGGCTGGAAAACACCTTAAAAATAATCTGGTCCCTTCTCCCCAGACATGATCAGGGACATCTACTAGACCAGGTTGCTTAAACCTCTATCCAGCCTGTCCTTGAACTCTTCCAGGGATGGGTCATGTGCAACTTCTCTAGGAAACCTGTTCCATGACCTCACTACCCTCACAGTGAAGAATTTCTTCCTACTATCCAATCTAAACCTACCATCTCTATAGTCATTCCTTCTTGTCCTATCCCTACATGCCTGTGGAAAAAGTCCCTCTCCAGGTCTTTGTGGACCCCTTTGTAGGTCCCTAGTACCTGAAGGCGCTAGAAGGCTGCTAGATCTCCCCAGAGCCTTCTCTTTTCCAGACTGAACAACCCCAACTCTCTGTTTGTCTTCATAGCAGAGGTGCTCCAGCCCTGTGAGTATCTTTGTGGCTCCTCTGGAGTCTCTCCAGCAGGACTTCCTGAGGCTTGCACAGACCCACCTCTCCAGCCTGTCCAGGTCCCTCTGGATGGCATCCCTTCCCCCCAGAGTATTGACCACACCACACAACTTGGTGCTTTTGACAAACTTGCTGAGGGTACACTCAATCCCTCTCTCTGTGCCAGAACACAGTGTCTGTGCCACTTATGATTTTCACTGTGTATCCAAGCGATTTCTAGAAGGTCCACACAAATTTCAACCTCTCTCTTGTTTAACAGAAAAGCAGGAATCCAACATAGATGACATCAAGAACACAGAACACTAAGGCTACAGTCTGTTTGATAGGGATATATTCTTCCTGGCTTTGCCTGCTTTGTGTAAAATAACATAATTGGACATAATTCAGTACTGATCTATCTAAAATGTGAAAATAATAGTTTAAGTTTGAGAAAAAATGAATTCTTTTATTGACAATTTATGCTTTTTTTTGTGTCTTTCCCTTGCGGTTTTTTCTCTTTACTTTCATACATATCCTTTCTAGTTTTATTTCTTTTCTGAAATGTGGTTAGAAAGAACTTGCATGGGAGTTTAGTGTCAAGCGTTTTTAAGGTGAGGTTACTAAGATAGTATTTTACAATTGGAGCACCTTCTTCTGTAAACATTTTGAAAGGTGTATTGGCTGTGGAATTACAGAAACGCATTATTGACATCTCTCAAGGACTACAAATTACACTCCTTATTTTTGGAGCATCATCCAAATCTCATTAAACTCAACTAAAATATATGCTTGTAGGTCAGTTTCCCTGAGGCCAGTTGCTTAAGGCAATCTTAGCTGAGGACACACTTGTGAGAATCGCAAAATCATAGTCTCAGTTAAGTGCTTCTGGTTCTATCTTTTTGTCAGTGAAAGCTTTTTTACTTAAATTGGTTATGAATAAGTTAAAAATATAACCTGAAGCAGACAGAAAAAAAAGTAGGAAGGGAGTCTTTAGAGCTGAATACATAGACTTTAACCATTTCCTGGTCTGGCTTAATCAATATTGTAAGGGCAGCACCCATAATTTGCTTTCCTTTAGGGTACTTATTCCATTGCTGGGCATGCTGCTCTAAAATAGTGATATTCTTTGCTTGGTCTGGATTCTTGGTTTTGCTTCAGATGAATTTGTCTCAGTAAAATGCAGAAGGAAAAGACAATGGCACCCTATAACCATTTTACAGTCACTTTTCACAGTTGAAAATGCTCATTAACATCACAATGGCAGGAAAGGAAAGAATCAAGCCCTCCTTAACTCCTTATTTTTCAGCCCTGGGTAGTGTATGTGACCTGCCTTTGTCTCTGAGCCTGTCTTCTTAGAGTTTAGAGGTGAGGAAAACACAGTACAACATTAAGTCAATAATCCTAACTACAGTAGCTTGTTTTTCAGAAGTTAATTTAAAATTTCTAAGTGGAAGAGAGCATTTTATTATTTCACTACTTCCTTCTCTCCCGGCATTGAAGGCTTTGCTTTACAGACACTTCAGCTACATTTTTCTTATTCTATAGCCAGCTAAGTGAATACTTTTTATCCTATGAAGAAAAGAGCCTTTAAAAAAAAAAAACCCAAAAAATCCACTGAAAACCCGCACATCTTGCAGGAATTCCTAATTTGTGGTAGTGTTCTGAGAAAGGAAGGGAAAGAAATGCTGGAGAAGGAGGTCTGGGCTTAGTTTTCTTCAAAGATTAGAAGTAAGGCAAGGCGTCTCCATAGATTTTCCCATAGTTCAGCTGACAAATATATTAGAAAAGAGGTGAAATCTCTCCAAGTTTTTGTTAGTGTCCTGGATAAATACTATAAATACTTAGAAACTGGATGAATTAAGAAAGATTGTTGCTCCTCCTTGATGCTTAAAATGCAGTTGAGATTTTTCTGCAGTAATTCTATTTAGTTATTGCACAGTATCTAAATCATGACTCAGATGTGGCATTTCATTGGAGTAAGTGCATAATTAAAGTGCAATATGTAATAAACCCAGGACTTTTTCAGTGGAAAAACTAATAATGTACACATTTGTCTTAATTATAAGAAGAAAGAAATGAACACGAAAACTCTCTTAATTAGACCTTTCCAATGCTCTTTTACATTTTTTTATTTTTAAATAAACACATACAAACTAGTGACTTATTTCTTTAATTCTTTGTTTTACACTTTCATACTGTAGAAATTGCTTCTCTTGCAACAGAAGTAATAGTCATGTGAGATGTCATCATTATGGAACCTTATAACTCGATTACAGAATTCTTAATTAGAGCTATAGTTTAATAGGTATTAAACAGTGACAGTTACTTTCTTTACTGACAGTTTTAAGAGCAAAATTGCAGGGAATTATAAAGGGCATTTTGCAAATGAATTATATCCCTCCTGTTCAGCTGTGCCTGGAGAAAGCAAGTATCAGAGATGCGTGTTTTGATGGAGTAAGCTGCAGAAATTACAGCTTCTAGCAGTGCCACTGCGGGGACAAATTGGCAGGCAGGGAGGAGGCAGAGGTGACCCGTGTCACCCCTGGGCAGCTGGACCCCCCCACCAGGGCCTGGGCAAGCCCCCTCTCCAGGAGGGGCCAGAGCAGAGCAGGCTGAGCCAGGCTGGGAACAGGGAGAGGATGCTCCGGAACAGCCCCAGTGTTGCCTTTCCCAACACCTGCAGCTGTGGTGATAACGCCCTTATCAATGGCACAGTGAGGAGGGAAAGCACACATTTCATCAAGGCAAGGGCTGGGTGGTGGCTGGCTGAGGCACAGGCGTGGGCTGTGTGCAGAGACAGCTGGGGAGGCTCAGGTTAGGGTAAACTTTGTATGTGAACTCCCTTTATAGTCAATAAAGCCAACAGAAACAAGAGAATATCTTAAAGCAGGCAGCTCTGGCTGCCTTACAGAATCCTGCTAGACCTGTGTGACTATACTGATGAGATCTTGGTTACTGGGACTGTGATCTTGCACATTGTCCTCACCTTTCAACTGTCTACATTTTGTACTGGATCCCATCATTTGACTTTAACATCTTATTCAGTCACCTCAGCATAGGCTAATATTCATTGGTAGTGTTCTGTTTTAGTAGCCATCACACATTCCTCTCTTCCACAACTTCCACCTATCCAGGAGTAGATTTACCCTAAATTATATCTACCAGCCCTATGCAGATGTCTTAGGTACAGCCAGGCATCTAAATTTGTACAAGGCACCCATATTTTAGGGAATTGTATGCCAGCCTCATTCTTTTAAAAGTGGTGGCAAAGAACTTGTAGTAAAATAAAACCTAACTTGTCATTTCCTCTTGTCAAAGTTACAAATTCAGGTCCAATTCTGTTTTTTTACTGAAGTTATTAGGCCTTTTATAAGACAGATTATTCCAGGCATATGAATTTAAAAAAAAAAAAGAAATCGTAGGAAATACTTATTTTTTTAACTGGAGTTGCTCCAACACACCACTACTCTTAATCTACCTAGCTGGGAAACAAAAAGGTGAGAAACAAGAGCAGCATTATCTACCTAGATTGCCCTTCAGCATCCTTAAGCTGCAGTGAAAAGGCTACAGTCATAATTTCTCCTAACAAAAGATAAATGGTGTCCTAGGTGAAATCATAAAGTGTGATAATCAGGACAACAGGAAGAATTAAAATAGGTTTCCCTCTCCAATCAGTAGCTGCCCCCAATGGTATGTTAATCCTGCTTTTGTCTTCGTGTGGATAGTTCCTTACTCGAGGAAGAGGCAGTGCTGGTTGTGCCTCTAAATGGACTGTACATCACTATTACATGCAGCCCTGCTCAGTGCACACAGGCAGCTCTGAACAACTCAGAGCTATAAAGAAATGCAAATCAGGAAAATGTTTGCAGGAGAAGGATGGAAATGAGTGAATTGCCCCATACACACAGGGACTGAGCTCTGCTGAAGGCTGAAGCTCTAAGCTCGCAGTGTGTTTGAACGGGAAGAGGCTACAGATGTATTTATTCACAGTGAATAGATATGTAAAAAGGGATCTGAAAGTCATTTCTGTCAGTTCTGTTCGAGCTAAACCAGAGCAAGGAGGTATCTGAGCACTGAATCAGTTACATGGAGGGCTGTTTTGCTCCTTCTCAAAGGATAATAAGAATTCAGAAGTCAGATTCTGTAGCACTCAGGAAGAAACTACTGCCAGCTGTTTGGACTCCTGTAGCAACGCGAGAGAGGTAGGGTTAGATGTCTAGACAGTGCTCATATATTTCACTTACACTGAGATAGGTTGTTTAAAAAACTACAAGACAATTGGGTTTTTAATTTTTTATTTTTTTTTTAAGACATGCTTGTAGCACCTCTTGTCACCTTTTTCTGGAGCACCACACAGATTGGTTTGGTGTTGATGCAACTATTGGCCAAACTTTTAGAACACACACAGGTTCTGGCATTTCTATATACTTTTCTGGTGGTTTTTAATGCCGTACAATGCATGAAGAACCTTCTGTTTTCCTGAAGATCTTTTCAAAGCTCTTCTTTTCAGGTTAAGTGTAAGTGTTTCAGAGATGAAGAGAGATTTAAATAGTCATTCTGATGCTGAATACTCATTTAACATGTTGCAGCTGATCCTGGTGGAGTGCTGGGTACAACTTAAGTATCAACAGTGGGGTTTCAACAGAGCTCAGAGTTGCTGCAAATTTCAGTTCTTGGCAAGAATGTCAATTTTGTATGTGCCAAGTGTCTGTTATTTAACCAAGCAGAGGATATTGAGTTACTGTAGCAGAAGCAAGATGTATGATTCATGTTTGCATATCCTTGTTCAAAACAGAAACAAAGAGATTTCACTTTTAACACATCATGCTTCTCTCACTAGTCTTTTACCATTCACGTTGCCATAATTTGGCAATAAAAATACAATTATTAGGTATTTATTCAGTTATTTAGTGAGATGGGTAGCAGAGCATGCTGTCAAGTAGTAAATGACAGTAGGTAAGACATACTTACTGCAGCAGCATATTGGGCTTTTAAAAGTTGTAGAGTGACACAGTGTCAAAATTTTGTCATTATCAAATACAGTTTATTTTGAATAAAAGCTTAAAAATTCTTTTTTAGAAAGTAATAATGACTTTAAATAAAAAAGTTTTATGTTAAGCACATATGCTGGTTTTGATGGTGATGAGTTTTTATATGCTCAGGTTTTTTGATACTTCCTCCTCCTACTACTTTAGGAAGCATAGCCTTTTTAAAACATTTATTTGGGGACAATTTGGATTTGATGCTGTTCCTTTAACACTCAGTCTTAAGACTGAGGTCACTGTCAGAACAGATCAGCTCAGAGCCCCATTTAACCCAGTTTTGTCACTGTGCCACTGCCCAGCCCCGGCTGCAGCCACACGCAGGGCAGGGAGCGCTCCCATCTGTGCCAGCTCCCTCTGAGACACCCAGCAGCTCACCTGCCTGCTGCTGCCTGCCAGCCCTGCCTGCTCCCAGCTCTTGGGCTGGTCAGATTAACAAGCTTCTGAGGACCTGCTGAAATCTTCCCTAGAATGCTAACCAGATTAACCAGATTCAGCTTCCCTAGCTGGGGATGGTGCTTAAGGCCATTCAGCATATAATGAAGTGGATATACAGATAATTAACCTTAGGATGGAGATTATTTTTTGTGTAGGAAAACTCAGCTGCAGAGAAACTTTGGAATTTGGTTCATTTTTGGTTCCAGATTAGTTTCCACTGATGGCAACTGACATGAATTCAACATTGAATCTCTGGGTAAAAGGATGGACTGTAACAGCATGATCTTGTCCTGCCTGTGCCATGGGCTCTCCCCACTTGTGGGTTGTGCATGCAGGAATATCTGTGAGCCTTGCCTTGAAACCCTGGCAGCCTGATCAGAATTATGCAGTTCCCTGCACTGCCTTGGCAGGTGCCAGTCTGTCACACACAAATAGGTCCTGGACAGGTCACCTGTGCAAGGTTGACACCCCCATAGGCCACCAAAGCATATTAAAAAGTGATGTGTACAGTCTCTTCATATCTTTTCTGTCTATACTACATTCATTTTTACTACCTGGAATTAAGGCCCCAAAGATATCGCAAGGATTATTAGTGGTTGAACAAGATGAAAAGTGTGATCATTTTAAGTCTGTGTAACAGCATTTCCAGCACTTCGTCTAGAACAGGTTTTCTTTTGTTTTGTTTTGGGGTTTTTTTTGTTGTTGTTTTGGAGGTTTTTTTAAAGAAACAATTCTGGATAATTTGAAACTCCTGGATAATTGTAAATGAATATGTAAATTACTTTAAATAGCTATAACTGTTGTGAGAAAATAATAACATTTATCAAAATTTGCATTTTGTCAAAACTTTGCAGTATTTAACATAGGACTTTATAGCTCACCTTAGTGTCCTGCTTAGCAGGCAGAAGTGAATGGGAAAGTTTGCATTTTGGCAACACCAAGGAAAATTACATTTGTGTTTGTCGTCTAACTCAGATGAAATACATATGTTTGCTTTTTTGCGTTCTTCTTGTGAGAAGTTTTCTTTACCAAACTTGGACCTTCCTCCCCACCCCCCATTTTAGGGGTGGTGTTCAGGTTCTGTACCATTTTATCATAATATTCTTTGTAGTTAAATAAATAATTTCTGAGATTAGATTTTCAGTGTGAGTGAAGTGAAGTCCCAGTTTGAATCTCTGTCCTTGAATCTGTCATGAAATTACAGCTATAAGACATAATTTTTCTTGAATATATCACTTTAGGGGAAAACAGCTAATTATATGTGTCAGGATTGAGATGTTTGGGTTCTTTCAGAGGAGGAAGAGGTATCGTTTTAGTGATCAGAGTTGCAGAAGTAAAGAGAAAATGAGGGAAAACGGTTTCAGTTATGCATAAAATTGAGGAACTGAAAAATAAAGGAACACAAAGGAAGCAAGGGTTGAAAGAAAAAAAATGATAAAGAAAAACAGCAGATGGGGATTTTGGGGAAACCAAAGAAGTAGCAGAAATAACTGTGCTTTGTTTTCATGTACTGCTTGGCCTTAAAGCTTTGTTAGGCTAAAGTGTCTTTTTTATCAGAGCAGTGGGTGTTGCAGAGATTATTTCAGTGGCGAGTCTGTGCAAAGATGAATGTGCTTCTGTTTCCCTCTGCTGATTAGCACAGTCCCAAATGGCAAGTGTGATAAACCCTGGTCTTTTGATGCCCCTTTTTTCCCTTCAACTCAAAGACTCTGAGATCACAGGGTAATTTTTTTCCCTAACAAGACACCGGTGTTTTCTCCTGAATTCTTCATAAATCAGACTTTTAAAATGCTTAAGACGGTGTCCTTACATTTCCTGTTTCCATGGAATCTATAGGAGGTTTAAAGTATTCCAGGGTGCTCTGGCAGCCCTTAAAGCCATTATCAGATTTTCAGTCTCTTGGGTCTCACTTAGATCTTCTGAGGATATTGCATAGCTGTTTTCAGTTGAGCAACTCTGCATGAGGAGCTCTTAAATGATCCCTTCTAAACTTCCTGTATTCCTTTGATTTCACACTGGGTCTATTTTTTGCATCTTACTGACATTTGTCATTCCCTTGAGGCAAGTACTACAGCATCTACAACACCCACGGCTACATAATCACAAGCTTGGACTTGTGACTGCTTAAAGTGAAATCTTTTTAAAGAAAAAAGAAACCTGAAAAAATTGTAGTGAGTGCACTGAGATAGCATCAGAGGAAAGGCAGCTGTACAGCCACTTTAAGTAAAGAATATCTTTCCAAAACTTCTGTTTCCACACCTTTGGTTTTTTTAGGTAGCTTTTTTCCAAACCCATCTCTCTTAAACTTTTTCCTCAACTTGTTTGCAGTCACTGCAGTGCAGCATCCAGGCTACCAGGACCACTGATAGTGGTCTGACATCTCTGCTCTCTTGCATTTATGAAGACAAAACATGGTCATGTCTAAGGCAGGACTTGTGCCACTTTTTTTTATTGGAACAAGGCTTTGAACCTGAGGATAGAAAAGTCTGTGTACTGTAATGCTGATTTTTTTTTTTTTTTTTTTTAACACACCATCTTTGAATGTAATTACTGCAATGTTTTTGTTTTTAATACTCCTCTTCTGCAGCATGTGTTTCAAGTGTTCTCTTGTGAGTTGCAAGTTGGGGTGCCATTAAGTTGCTTGATCGTTATGCAGTGCTAAAGCATGACATAGTTTCTGTCCACAAATGTAATTGCTCTGCTTATTTCATTTTAAATGTTCATTTAAAATTTAAAAGGAGGATAAAACATAGCAAATAAAAGAATGCAGGCGACCAGAGTGTAAAAAGAGATTATGAGAGTCTGTAACTGGACTAGAGAGTAGAGATTTCACTTCTGGGAGAGCAGGCAAATTGCAGTTTGGGGAGGTGCTACTGGAGAAAGAGCTACGACAAAAGCAATTTGTCATGAAATATGGAAAGGCTATGCTAGGCAGCCTGTAATTATGAGCCAGTTTCCATGTTTGGCAGCAGTGTCCCCTGAAAATACTGAAGCATCCATCGTTTCTTGCCAGGCTATGGCACACTGGCTCTCTCAGGTGTGCTGGCAGACGCGGTTGTAGCCCCACGCTGAGAACCACGGTTCAGTTCCACTGAGCAGTCACTCAGCATATTTTTTAGGAAGGACACAAGAGAAGATTTGTTAGATCAGGTTTCCTGAGCTGTGTTACGGTGTGGTCCCACAAACTGCTTTGCTGGCACAACTGTGGGAGCAGTGTCAGGCATCAGGGGAAGCAGTGCTTGTGGCACAAGCTCTGTAGCTGTTGAGCTGAAGTGTAGGTATTTGGTTCTTTAGAGTCAGGATGGCTTGAAGTGGTCAGAATTCCATATTCTGCACTATTTCCAAAATCCTTTTAATCTTCAGTCGCAGCAGATTACCAGGCTTACTGTTGGCTGCCTTTTGGCACGAGGTCTGGTTGTAGGAGCAAGCAGAGATTTACAAAGACAAAAATTAAGGTTCCCTTTTGCTTTCCCTCTCTTGCCCCATTCCTTCTGCCATACCAGGGCCTCTGTTTGGGGCTGGGCTTGTGGGCAGCAGGACCAGGGCTGCCATGGCATTGCAGGGACTGGCACCTGCAGGCTGGCCTGGCCAGAGGCAGCAGGGGCTCAGCGTGGCCACCCAGCCCTGACAGCTTCTTCCTGATGTGTTTTGGATGCTTCTCTTGCTGCCTTTGCAGCCTGCTGCGGCCATATGGTATATCAGGGATCTGAAATCTGAATGCATCTATAGATGCTGTTATTTTCATTTTTTCCTGTTCAGCTCCCTTTCTGAAAACTATTACGGGCTAGTGTAGTTCAGTTGTTCTGGTATTCCCTGAATTGATTCCTACAATTTCTGAGTAAGGTTGGTTTGTTTTTCTTGGGAGCCTCAGTGCAGACACTTCACCAGCATAAGTCTGTACTTGCTGTTAAAATCAAGGCATAAATGCCTTGACTATGACCCAGCATTCAGCAGGAAGCCTCTGAAGGGCATGCACCAGTCTGCTGGTGTGCTTTTGGAAATCTCCAGAGTAGTAGCCACAGATTTTGTCAGATGAGAGGTTTTGCTGCTAAAGAAAAGAAAAAATAATTGTATGATAAGGTCCTTTTGCACTAAATCCTGCCCAAGCAGTAACTTGGCTACCAATTGTGAACAAAAGTTCTGCTGCTCTTCACTAGAATCAATCCTGATTTGCACTGAAGCAAAGGAAAGCAAAGCTGAAGCAAAATCAGTAAGAGCCAGGGTTTTTGAGCTAAATTTGTGTTCTTAAAGAACAGTAAGAAAGACATCAGACCAGAAAAAGAATAACTATAATTGAATAGTGTTAAAACATTGTTAAATATTTATATTCTCTTTGTTTTAGTCTTTTTAGGTTGGTAGAGCCTTTTTAAACATGGAAAGTTAAAGGAATAAGAAGTATTGTTCACTTACAGTGGGTGAAATTTGCTCCCTGTTGGAGTCAGTGGAAGTTCAGTTATTTAATTCGGTAGGGTCAGGTTTCTACTGTTTATAATAATCTACTGTATGTTTGGACACCCTTTAAGCACAGGAATTAGCCTCCACTACTTAAATGTTTTTAATACTTTTGAAGATCAAGCGTAATCATTCAGCAGCTCTTGGTATGTGCTGAGTGTTCATTCTGTTTCCTAAATTATATTATTTTCTGGTAACCAGGTGGTGAAGACAGCAGTAAGGTAAAACAATACAAAGCATCAATGTTAACATAGGCTTTCCTTATGTTTCATATTTTTATAAAGAAGAAACAGAACTATTTTTCAAAACTGCATGAGGAAAACCAGGTTCCTTTTAGTTTTGTGGAAGATACCTGCCTATGGATAATCTTTTCTGTGTTGAGCATAAATGCCAAATTCCAGTTTGAGCTGGGACGTTATCACAGCTCTTCAGTTTATGTCCTTTTACAGCCAGCCCTTTACAGTAAATTGACTGTAAATCAGGAAAAACCTCTTTCAGTGCACCAAATGGAAACTGTAAAACTCTTCATGAAGGAGTAAAATTCTTGAAAAGTAACTCTAAAATGGAAAGGGGATTTAGCAGTTTTAGGTCTCCATTAAAACCGTGAAAGTGTGCAGGGATTGACACTGCCATGTTTAGAAAGCTGCCAAAGAGTTGCTCTTGGCAGAATTATGCCTTGCAGGGTTCAAAGTCCACTACCCCAGGAACTTGTCTGCATTTGTCATTACCTTGGGCTTTCTTGCAGTCAAATCCCTCAGAGATGCGTTTCATTTCCTTCATACTAATTTTCCAATTTCCTTTTTTTTTTTCTTTTTGTCAAGTGAGCAGTAGTTTTGCAGCATCTCAGATGTAATTTCTACACGTATTCTGTGAATTGCCAACTTTAATTTCACTTGACTGTCTCTTTGATGGAATTTTCCCTACACCACAATTGTTTTTGTAATTCCAGATGGGTAATTATGGGCTAGATGGTAATACTTTGGGGAAGGCAGGAGAAGTAGGTAGTGTGCATAGTGAGAAGGGATTTGAAGAATGCTGTTGGGATTGGCAGAGAAATGGAGGAAAGCAGAATCTTGTGACAAGAATTTTCTATGCCTTTAGTTTAGCTTTAATTCAAATACACAAATCTCTGTTGCTTTTTTAACGTGATATAGTACAGCTAAAAATACACCAATGATGTGTACAAGAGGAAAAAAAAATTCTTTTCCTGTCCTGAGGGATATAAAGACTCCCAAGCCTTCCCATTTTCCTAGATTCTTGTCATCTGTGCATTCCAAATTAAATTGGAATAATAAATAAAAAATCCACCATATATCAGGGCAAAGGTTTCTTCTGTAGATCTGTCTTGTTAGCAAGTGTTACACTTCTCTGTGGAGATGCTTACTGGTTCCTGCTGATTCATTATGGCAGGAGTGGCTCGTTAACTCTTGCCAGAAAGACGAGTGACAAGTGTGGCTTTCTTGTGAAAAAGAGCAGAAGGGCTAAGCCTGACCTCAGTGCAGCGAGGGTAGATTTTGTTCAGAGCAAAGTGGAATGCTGACGTGGGAAGTAGATTTGGATTTTATCAAGCCAAAATTGTGTTTTTAAAATCTCTTCAAGCAGCTGCTCAAACATCCTGACCCGATGAGAAACTGCCGGTTCAGCTGGCACAGGCAGAGGGCTTGAGCAGAGCTTGGAACAGGGCTCCCGGCACCAGGAGAGGTTTGTCCTCCTTTTGGCAGCCTGCTTGATGGGATCGTTTGACTCCCTGTATCAGGGTGATTTATATGGGAGAGATCTATGGCACAAAGCTGGCTGGATGGAAACTTGGTGGGCAGAGGAGGCACACAGTTTGTAAGGTAAATTGTGGCAACAGCTCCAGGTTTTGTAGTTCATTTGTATTACATAAAATCGTGAGTATTTTTTATATTAATATAGTGTATATGTCTATATTACAGTGTACATTTGAAACCCACACTTCTCACTTCCAGTCTGCTCTTCCTTCCACGTGTTTTATGACAGTTGTGTGCATGATGCACAGTGAAAATGTATTCTCAAAGGGTACAAAGAAACCTCTCAGGGCTGAGTTTCTGTCTTGTACTTATGCTTGGGATTTGAAAGGAATTTTTCTGACAGCAGAAGGGAAGTTTCTGGTTCCCTTGGCTGTGTGAACATTGATTTGTTTTCATGGTTTCATCAAGGTGCTTTTCAACTAATAAGTTTTCAAGTGCCCACACAGACTCAAGCTTTCTGCAGTCTTTCTGTCTGTAACACACACTTGAAATGCTTCAATGGCTGAAATATTTTAAGTAATATTTGTAAGTCTGGGCAGTATAAGAGGTTTTTTCCTATCCTGTGATATAAAGAAGGCCATACTAAATGGCATAGCAGAAATCCCTCTCATGGATAGACCTTTTTATAGATAGGCCCTGACAAAGTATAAATGAAGTAAAAATTAAACTAGGATATTTCAACTTTCAAAGCTGTTGTTCCAAACCTTGCTTATTAAGACAGTAAGTAGGGCAGCTATTTAATTCTGTGATAAAACTGAATTTTTAAGTTTCAGCATTGTTTTCAGATGTTATGGCACATTCTGCTCTGTTCTAAGTATCTGAATAGGCAAGACTGACAATGCAAGAACATTGGCTATTGTTACTCCTCTGCACAGGGGGAGAAAGAAAAAAATAGTTACTTCAACACATATCTGATGGCTACTACTATTAAAAAAATCCCATTATCCCAGCAAATTGTAATGTTCCTCTCTTATGCTTTCCTTGTTCTGTTTATTGACAGAAGAAGCTATCAAAAAATAGGCTGTTTAGAGCATGTAATTCAGCCTTCAATTACCCTGCGTGTTGTAACATCACCTAGGAGTTAGTTAAGGTTTCAATTAAAGTTCACGTAAAGTATTTGTGTATCTACGTGTAAATATCTAATTAGCACTATGCTAAATGGTTTATTTCTCTTCTGAATAGTACAGTATACACTGAATATTGCTTTTTTCCTTTAGTTTGTCACTTGTTTCAGAGCACCTCTTGCACATGTGCATTTCCAGTTACAATAATTCATACATTTTGTACACAGTTTTAATCACTTCAAAGTCTTTTAATTATTAATAAGGTGAAATCCATTGATTTTCTCCAGTTGTTCAAACACAAGTCTGGCCTAATCCTGCCTCAGGCTTGAGGGGCACTGAGATGAACAGCAAATCCTTGAGCTAAACATTCATTTCATGGGATTTAAAGTGTGTGGGGGAAGGTGGGGGGGGAACGCCTCTTTTTTTTTTTTTTCCTTCTGTGACCTTTTCTTTTAGCTTTTTCCATTTTCTCATATGCAAACACATATTTGAAAGGTATAATTTTGTGATGACGAAAATAAGTAAAAATGGAGTATCTTGAAAAAAAAGTCTTCAAGAGAAGGTTATTGCTCAGTTTAATCTACACAGTTTATGTGACTGCACAAGTTATGGAGGCAGACCTGTGCTGCAGCAAGCTTTGCTACTGAGATGAAGAAATATTGTAACTAAAAAGCAAACCTGTGAGTGTCCTAGCACATAAAAGTGCATAAGATACTGCAGGACTTGTGTGCTGTGTTAATGCACGTGTGTGTGTGAGGTTTATCCTGTGATTAGTGTCAGATTGTCCCTTTTGTGTGAAGAACTCTTTTCACTTAAGCCTCTGTCTCAGCTGCAGATCGGTGGTTTGATGCAATTTTGTCTCAGTTTATTTCTTTAATTGATTTGATCCTCCTTTTTCTTTACTTATGACCCTAATTACTAAAACCTGGCACACATCCACCCTACAGAAGTCAAATAATTTGTTTTACTCCTTTATCAGTTTAGTTTTGTTTCACCTCAGACTCCCTCATGGTGTATTAACATTCAAAGTCTCTTCTAGGAGCTCTGAATCCATGCTAAAGCAGTTCTAAAAGAAGAGGAGGCAGGGTGGTGGTGTGTGCATATAATTGAGCAAACACAGAGTTTAAAAATCTTCACAATTTAATAATTTCAAAATACATAATTTGAACTTGTCTTCAGTGCTTCTGGCAATCAGTGCCAAGCTTCTGAGTTTTACTCCATTTTTCCCCGTAATTATTTAGCCTTGAAGAGACCCTTTTCAACTGCTCAGCATCCCTGATCTTGGGGACTGAATTCCCAAAATGAGATAAGCATTTCAGAAAGCATCCATGAATATAAGAAGTTCAAAGTGGCAAGTATCAGTCCCTCAGTCATGCACAGGAAGACGGTATCCATCTTCTCTGAAGAGAAATAGTGTTTTTCACTGCTGCCACTAAAGGGAAGCCTCCTCTGGGACCTTGTTAGATGCTTTCATGTGAGGACCATTTGACCCACTTCTGACTAGTGAGCAGGCTTAGAAGGCAGTAGTTGTTGGGGGTATGCCTTTGGCTGATCTCCTCCCCCTCTTTGCAGGGAGAGAAAACCCTCAGTGGAATATATTAGGGATAATAACGGGGTAAAAATGTCAGTTAAAGAAGGGTGATGGATGGAAGTCCTAGTCAAAAATAATAATAACAATAATAATAATAATAATAATAAAGATCTTCAAAAGGTGTCTCTATTTACAAAGACAGCATCAAAATAACATCAGCTGTCCTTTTAAAAACAAATTTAAAAAGAATATTGTAGAACTAATATTTGGTTTTAGTAACAAATAGTATTAGTTGCTGAATGTCGCTCAATGTGGACTTTTAAATTAAGCCCAAGTTTTCCTTTAACGTGGTGGAATCAATTTAGTGCAATTGAAACATGCATTGGCTGGAAGAAAATTGATTGGTTTTTGACTGCTTGCTACCAGCAAAGAAGGGAGGAGGAGGAGGAGGAGTGCTAATGAAAGGTGTATCTTCAAGCTATCTGGAAAAAAGGTGGTATAAAAATAGTTTTCTGGTAAGGAAACCATCAGCAAAATAATCCAAAATATGTACCTGTTATAGACCATTTTTATCTGATATCTAAGACAAAAGAAAAAACAAAGTTTCAACCATAATGCTGTTTCTTAGACAAAACAGAATACCTGTTACTTTTCTATCTTTCCATAGCTAAATTCAGTAATTTTGGTATTTATCAATAAGATAAGGCATTTATTGTAAGGCAGCCAGTTTGAAACTGGTAATATCTGGTTTCTTTTAATATATTGTTGATTTACAAAACCTTTTCAGTTTTATGTATGCCAAAGCAGGCCTTCATGCAGGTATCAATGTGGCCTGGATTAGGAGATTATTGCATTTGTGTCCCTGGGAAAGGTAGTTTTGATCTATGATTTCCTCCCCAATCACCTCTAAATATGCAAGACTGAATCTACGACAGTGCATGTGGAAAAGATCAGAAATAAGTAACTTTTGAAAAAATGATTAATGTTAAGCCATGTATTACTACACGAAATATGAAATATTCCCCCTTCCTGCCACTGGGGCTCCTCATAAATAATCTGTCTGACTCTGTACAGAACAAAGTAATCACTGTATCAAGAGAGAAGCCAGAGAAACCAATTAAATTGTTGTGGCAAGTAGAAAACAAACAAGAGAGAACACGCTTTAGAAAACAGAAAAATTCTGCTATTGTTATGTATTTGGAAGTCCACTTAAGCATTGGATCTTCAGATGGCTTTTAAAGGTTTCATTTATATCTTCGAAAAGAACCTGGAAGCGAATAGATAAATGTCTGGAAAAAAAAGAAAAATTCTTCCCCGGCACATCTTTTGGATGCTTGTCAGTATCTTTCAAGTTAGGCAGTGACTGAGAAACTGACCCAAAGGGGTAAAACCAAATACAGAGGCAGTGTTAGGCCTGAGGAATCCAACAGGATGTAAGATGAAGACATCTGTAGCTGAATAAAGACGCCGCCTTTAGGAGATTATCCTGAAAATGATTGCAGCTGCCACCAGAGAGCTGAGGAGCCAGATGCTGCCGTGGCCCCCGGGGAACCCGCTCCCTGTGATGAGTTGTCGGAGACAGGAGGGTTGGAGGAACAGACATCCTTCTCCAGATCTTACAATAAAAAATCACACTGTGACAGCTCTACCCTTAGCCTTTGTCACCAGTAAGGGGAAATTCGCTATAGGCCTCTTGCCATCAATTATCTCTTCTTTTTTTCTTCTTTTTTTGGCATTTAGAGACGTGACTTGTGGGAAATGACTATGAAGGTACTTTGCATGGATGGTAAAAGCTCTTTAAATAGACTTTGAACTGAAAATGTGTGTTGCTCCATAAAGTGTTAGGATTTTTAATTTGTTAATTATGTATTTCATGTCTCTGGAAGCGAACTAGCAATGTTTTTGTAATAGAGGTGGCATCTCATGGCAGAAAAATTGATTATTTTTGTTTCATTAATTAAGTTCAGCGCTGTTCACTTTAAATACAAGAAGGATGTATGAAGCTGCATGTGCTCTGTGAAACATTAGAAATAAGATCAGGTGAAGCTGAAGAAGGTCTTTTTTAGAAATGGAGAAGTCAAAGACCGCCTTCCCCATGCAGGAACAATCTGCTGGGATGCAAGTCAGAGCAATTTCACATTTGCTCCAGCAAGATTTTGGCCAAGTTTACGATTGAGCTTTGTTTGACTCTGGGAATGTCTCACACTTATCCTTTCCTTTTGAGTGCAACAAATAACATGATAGCAAGTTAGCCCAATTGATTCATTAACATTCTAGAAATACTCCAAAAATTATTGCTACTGTGAAGAAACAGATGAATTTTTTATTACTTCCTCATATCTTTGAAGATAAGGTATTTATGACAGTCTTTGCCTTTGTGTAAATATCTTTTTCATGTCTTTACTAGCTGACACTAAGAAACTGTAGTTTAATGTTTGTCTATTAGGGCAAGCAGTAGAGTATTGAATTTGCTGTCACTAAAGCACTTTGACCTCCTTTTGTTTTTATGATGCTAAGTCTTTAAAAACAACGAAATGAATAGACAAAAATCCAAATACCCAAAGCTGTGAAGAAAGGCTTGAATATGTGAACTCAAAGGCATAGAAAAGATGAAATTTTATTAATTTTTATCTTTGTCATGCATGGAAATTCTATACATAATTTTCAAACAATTTCTTTGACTTTGGTAGGTGTTTTCTGATTTTGGAATGCTCACATTGACAAAGAAGTGCTGGTTAATAAAGACGACTTTCTCACCTAACTCATATAACCAGAGTGTTCAATATTATTTCAGTAATACTTCTCAGGACTGTCTTTCCACCTCAGTAACTGTAAATCATTCTTGGTTATGAGGATGGCAGTGGTAAAAAAGCATCCTATTTTTAACCCCATTATTTGTTTAGTATAAGGACTCGTTCTCATAAACTAACAAAACCTATTTTGTTCTTATATGTATACTTGTTTTTCAGCTCTGTGTGTTTGTAGGTAGTTACATTTATTTCCTCATTGCTGTAGGTAAGTTCCCCTGTGAATGGCTTCTAAAATGTTTCAGCCTACCTTAAACATTTTTGACACCACGGTACCTTTTGTCATCTGGGGAGATTAGAACCAAGTGTGAATTAGTGCTTTCAGATTTATACCAGCATTTTTTTAAATTGTAGAGCAACTGAAAGGAGTTTAATAATAATATCATTTAAAAATTCCAAAGGATACCAAAATTCTTCAGGCATGTCTGTTTGCAGTCTGATTTTAGTGTACTTTTTATTAAAGTTAAGCTTTATATATTCATAAGAAGTGCTGCTGATTATTTTTTCTTCTTTTGTCAGTTGTCCACCCTCTGTTTATATTGGTATCAAACCTTGATTCTGGCGTTACTAATTCTCTCTCTATTCCTGTGTTCACATCAATTATTTTACCACACAGGCACTTAATTATGCCCTAAGTAACTGTCTGCTCCCTTGTTCAACTCACTCAGCATGTTGAGCTCCAGATTTTGATATCTATCTCAGGGTTCACCACATGTCATGTGTCACATAGACAGCTCATAGAAGACAACCCATATGTCAGATAATAACGTGGCCATCCTGTCCTGTTGACCTCACCCTCTGACCCCACGAGGGATAGATTGTTGTCCTGCACAGCCACAGTTGCTAAAGTGTTCTGTCCACTGCC
Organism: Eopsaltria australis; assembly: GCA_034509425.1. Taxonomy (NCBI): domain Eukaryota; kingdom Metazoa; phylum Chordata; class Aves; order Passeriformes; family Petroicidae; genus Eopsaltria; species Eopsaltria australis. The sequence goes on from JAVTVJ010000024.1 coordinate 8,488,085, forward strand.
TATTAGGATGGATGTCCTGATTTTTCCAGCATATACAAAATACTTTAGCCAATCAGCAGTAGGCAATCGTGCCATTTGTCTTCATCTTGCCAACTTCATTTCATGTTGTGAGGCAAACAAGGGAGATGGAGGTGCTTTTGTGGTCAAAGCCATGTTGCAATGCTGTGGGTGCTAAATGGTGAGGATTTTCTTTTCTGTTCTACAAGTGGTAATTAGTTCAACATAATGATGGCAGATCTCAACCATCAAGCTTTAAGGGATGAAAACAAGAAACAGGTTTATGTGTCAATCCTATTCACCTAAATGTAGCCTGGAAATTGTAAATGGGAAAAATCATATCTCAGTCTTACTTGTATACAGTTTGAGAGGGAGTCCATGTTTGTTATGTGTTATAATTATTTTCATAACAATGATGTTAATTGCATAGATTCTATTTATTCAGGGATACACAAATTTGAACTTGGTCATTTCTGAGTTGATATATGTAGCAATAATTAGCTAAGAAGGAAATACTTGTGTATATTTTCTGCTGGCTGATTTTAGTAGACATTTTGGAAGAGGAAAAACGGTGTTTAACTATTCAGACAAAAGGGTTGCCTAACTCTCAAGTGAAAATATCTATGGAAATCTTCTATAAGTGATGCTGGCCTTAAATTATTTTATAATTATCCTGGCATCTATCCCAAAAGCAAATGAGATGATAATGCAGTTCACCTGTAGATGCAATAAGACCTGAATAGTTTTTCGCAGTTTTTGTCCACAGTCTTCTTCATTATAAGCTTCTGAATGAACTTGAAGAGCAATTTTGAAAAGACTGCACTGCAGCATGGAGTATTTGAGCTGAGAGAAGTCTGAATTTGCTTTGATTAGATTCTATCACCAAAGAAAACTTTAGAGTTCCTTTGCAAAGAGCAGATGAAGGCAACATTTTAAACTACAGCGAGTTTCCTGCTGTCGTTTTTGAACAACATCTGTTCTCTGTTTTCTGGGCTTCAAATTTGTTCCATTCACATGTGTTTCGTGGCTAATTACTGGCAAAGTCTGCCAATACTCTCTCGAGGCAATTCTGGACTCTGGAGTTACATTTCTATGTAGCGTGAAGTCTTTGTCTTGCCACCAACTACGGCGTTACAGGATTGTCTGTATCACAGCTGCCAAGAAAGAACGTGGGCTTGTTTTCTGTCAGTTTAATGTGTTTTTAATCTAAACTCTTCCCAGCCTTAGCTGTGTTCTTTTGGCCTTGGTTTGTCTGTGGGATGCTGCATTAGGAGACCCAGTGAGAGCCTGGGTAACTCTTTGGCAGCTGAGTCCACCCGGACCCTCTCACGTGAGTCAGCAATCGCTCACAAGTGCTTGCATCAGAAACTGATAGCTCTTATAAACACATGGCCATCTGACCTGTATTGATCTCTAGAAAGACATTATTGACCACAGATAAAAATGTTGTCTCTGTGGAGAGATGTGCAAGTAAAATCTCGCCACAGACGCAAAACGCAGCTAATCTCTGCGCAGATAAGTGCTGCCATGCAACTGTAATCTTTTTGATATCTGTCCCCACCCCCTCCCCAGCATTCCTAACTAAGCAATGATTTAGATCAGTTTCTGGGGACAACACTAAGTGGTATGGAATCAATGCTAGGAAGTCAGGGCAGAACTGGAAAACCTCTGTTGGTTTGCTCCCCATCTCATTACCTGTGAAAGATTGTTCCCTATTGTATATTTTCTAGTGATTTGTCCATTCTGCTCTTAAAAGTTTCAGGGCCTGGGTTTCTACTACATCCCTTGAGAGACTGGTCTAATGTATCTTCCTGTCAGGAATTTTGATCGGTCTTCTTTCTTCCTCTTAAGACTCTTATTTTCTTTCCTTTTTTTCTAACCCCTGTTACCCTTAGTTATGTTATATCATGTGTAATTACTATTTGAACATGCTTTATAAAGAACAGTTGAGCTTTTCATTTACAGCATAAATTTAGAGCTTTATTTGTATTTGCAGCTTCTAAATCAGGATTTTAAAAACCTTTTTTTAATTATTTTGCAGGTCCCAAATAATATTGGGTGTCTTATTTATCAAGGTTATCAAGTTTAACAGTTTGGTTTCCCCTAAAATTAGTTAAGAAAATAATATAGGTTTGTTAATGGTGTCCAAGCACAGGAGCACAAAGAGGATTTATAACCATCTGGATTTGCCTCTCAACACATCTTGGTGTAACACAAACTGTTTTAGGCTTTCTGTTGATATTTCTTCAAATGTATATCTAGCTTTTTGTGCATTAATGTGGTTTAGATGGTTTTTCACCCTTATGCCTACTTATTTTAGATTATATCCCCTGCAGTATGTTATTCACTATTAAAACTGAAATTTTTTTACATGCATTTATAGGAAACACTCACTGTTTGTATTATTTTTTCTATCCTAAGGGACTAAGCTGAATTTTCAAAGAATTTCTGATTTCTGTGACTTCCCTTTGAATTTGCTGTTAAAGAAATTAGAAAAAATACGTATTTTATTGTTGAATAAGTAAAGTTGTTAATACAGAGGCAATTAAAATTGCTTGTGTAATAATGCAGGTACTAGAAAGATTAGGTTTTACAAAATATTTCTTGCACAGGACAAGCAGAAATGTGGTTGCATAAATCCTTAACCTAGTCACCAAGTTAGAGTGATTAGTAAGCAAGCCTTTTTTGTTTGTCGACAAAAAAGAAACCCTGTTTTGATCTTCAGGATGTGTGGGGTTAATTGTTACAAAGTTTTACAGTTTAAAATTAATCAGTAGGACTTAGATTTCCATTTCTCTTGCTTCATCCATTTATAACTATATGTAATGGTAGTAGTATTACCCTGTCAGTAATGTTAGGGGATTTCTACTCCAGAAACCCATTTGAAGGCATACATCTATCCAACCATTGGCTGGATATTGCCTGCTGCAAATCCTGTCCATTCTCTAAAAATCCATTATTGCATGCATATTTCAAATCGTTTATAATCTCAGCAGTGTAGATTTCTCATCAGTTAACAGCCAGGAAAACAAAATTCCAATAGGCATGAAGTTTGTGCAAACGACACATACTTAAATATTACATCTGCTATCCACAGAAACAGAAATACAAGATCTGACTTTCCTAAACCTAATTTAATGTAAATAATTCAGTCTAGTTATGTGCCTCTATAGTTAGTATTCTCCTACCAACTCAATATTTCCTTGGACCTATTTAAGCTTCTTCTCTAGCTCTTACTATAGGAGAGAAGAGCCCTGTGGGCATGCCTGTGGCCAATGAGGTGATGAAAAATCCATGCTTGGATGCCTTGGACTGGCACAGGGAAAATGTATTTCCAATGATGTGTCGTGTACCCATAATCTGGTGGAGGAACAAGCCTAATTGTGCATAGAGGAGTAATTTGTGTTTCGAGCAGAGATACAAATTATGCTTTCCTTACAAGCCAAGATACTGGCGAAGTAAGAACATTTGTAAAGATTGAAGGCAAAGTAACAAAATGCACAGTTATCTGTCCCATCTTGACAATGTTATTTTTATCCAGGTATTTTAGAACACCTTATTTGTACAAAAATATCTCATTTTAGGGAAAAAAAAACACACCACAAGAGAGCACCTGGAGGGATGCCTCTGTCTTACTGCTATTTCAGTTCACTTTTGTTTATTTTCTCCTAATTTTCTGTCATTAAATAGCAAAGTGCCACCTCTCAAAGTGAGACCAGAATACCAAAAGCTGAAAGATGCAATAAAGGTTCCATGTAGAGTTCTGCCATTGACTTTAGTGGGAGTAAAAGAGACAATAAAACCTTCATTTGAATTCACTAGAGGCTTACAAAAGGCATTCAGATTTTCAGTGGCTTGATTAAATTTGCTGGTGCAATTTGGTATTTTGGTTCTGATCGTTTCTTCACGTGTGTCCTGGTAAAAGTCAGGTGTTAATTTCTTTGATCTATCAATGTGCATACCCTGTTCATATCCGTGTCACTGACTGTACAGGGTAGAGAATCTAACTCATTGTGCCAAAGTTATTCCAAGTTTCATACTTAAAGGTGAATTTCTATCCTTTGGCTAATGAAAACCACTTTTTTTCCCCTCTGTGAATTTCCTTATTTTGTTTTTTAACTCTGAGCTGATCCTTTCCAAATGTCATTGTGCTATGTGAAGACCCTGGATTCATTAAAAGTGTTCCATTGAAACTGGTAGATATTTTACAAATGTTCCACTTGTTTCCAGGTGACTGAGAAACTCAGGCAGGCATCTTATCAGTCAGCTTTTTGTAAAACAGTCAGCCAGGCAGTTTTTACTAAAACAGCAGTTTAAATAGTTGAGGGCTTGCTTGATTGTTTTTCTTTTCCTTCCCCTATGTTAAAGTATTTTCACTCAAATGCTAAAGCAGAGCATGGGGCAAGAGAAGGAAAATAATGATAAACAAACCCCTTGGTCTATCCGAAAATAAAATTGAAATTTTAAGACGTGCTCTTTGTGTTGGTTTATGCATACGCTGAATTATCAACCGTTTCATTTTCTTACAAAAATCACATTTTGCAAATAGTAGTTGACCCACAAAAGACACAGCTCTGCTTGTCTTAGAAAAGATTAGAACTGCAAAGAGATTTCCGCCAAAGCAGTTACCTCAAATCTCTTCAAGAACACAAAAAATGCCGGGGTGTTCAATTTAGGAAATACTTAATTTCTCCAAATCTGCACGGTGAGATCATTAGTTTGTCTTTCATTTGTACAAATGCCCCTCCGGTGGCATATGGGCATCATTGTGGGGCACTGGGTCAGTCCTCCTGCCAAAGGAAAACATTCAGCAGCCAGAACACCGCCTTCCATAGCTGCAGTGCCCTCAGGGTGCTTTGAGAGATTTCACATTGAAGTATTTTCTTAGCCCCTCCCTGCTGAGTGTGTGAGAGCTGATGAGATCACAGCTTGATATCAGATAACTGCAGGCCAAATATTCTCTAAGAAGATAAATAACCCAGCTATATAGGTCGCTGGAAGAAAGCCTGGCTTCTCTAAATCCAATGAAGGCAAGGTTTCACCTTATAGGTATGTAAGTAATCAATTCACTGTCAAGATCTATTACAAAAAATAAAGGTTGCTTTGTTTGGAAAGGTACTCAGTTTTCCCTGCTTGCTGGTGAAACTTTACTTCATCATTTTCAAACAAGTTTTTAATGTATTAAAAGTAGATTATAATTAAGCTCAGTAATTAGTCAAATAATAAATATTCAGAGACCAGACCATCATAAAGACCTGATTAGGCTGTGTGCATAAATATATATGCATAAGCTACAGCCCTTATGTCCTTTTATACAAAATAGGATACTTGCATTCAGATTTACAGAATCTGAAAGATGGTTACATTTTTTGACATGCGAGCAAACAGATTAAAGCACAGAGGGAAAATGCAGCATTTTAGAGAGATATATATGGTGCTTTTAACATATAGATTGAAAACATCTTGAGGTTGTCATTTGGGGAAAGCAAAACCTTCCACTATGTTTATTTACAATAGAAAGGCAAGGACTTTATTTTCATTCACTGCATATCTCATAGTATTAATTTGTTTAAGACTCTTTTTTATGGTTTGGTTATAAAATCATTACAGAAGGACACCCTATATGAATAGATTCAACTTTTTTTGCCTTCCACTATTGTCTCTGACCAGCAAACACAAATGTTTCTGAGGTCTGGAAAATCCCTCAGAACAATTACAGCTTAAACGTATTTTTAAAACCCAACAAATAAAAGCAATGGTTTGCAGCCTTTACTTCACTGCAAAAGTGAAGGAGTTTGTCAAACAGCCTTTGACAAACTTCTATTATATGTCCAATTTTTTTTTTTTAATTTTAATTTTTTTTTTTTTTTATTTGAAACTTTTCCAAAACCTTATCGGTCAAATAGGCAGTTACAAATTTTTGCTCAGAGCGTGAGATGACACCTCAAGTGAAATGAAGCAGTGATCTGGAATAGGCACCAGTCACCAGTGAAATTACACTGTCCTGACCTCAATGGCAGCTTTTCATCCGTGCAAAGAAAGTGAGATCCCAGGGAAAGTTCTCAGCTCTTCAGCCACCTCCAGTGAGTAGCAAGTGGTTTGTCAGCATTTTCAGACAAGCAGTGTGCGCTTCTTTGCCACTGTAAGCCTTAAATGAGGCAGCAAACAAAAAAGTGCATTAAGGAATTATGAAAAATCTCTGGGATGTCTCTTAACAAGCTAGGATGTTAGTTAAGTATGCAAAAATTGTAAAATGCTGTGTAGAAAAATGGCCATGACAGAAGTAGTTCCACAGAAATTTGATTTTTTTTAAATGCCCTTCTGTCCTTAAGGTTACATGAAATTCTTACATTAAAAACTTGATTTTGTAAATTTAACTGACACTTGCAGTGGAGATAAAATCTCAGGTCTTGGACTTTAAAGATGAATTAAGGCCTCATTGGATGCATTTGATTTAAAATTCCAGAGTTTTGATATAAATATTTCCTATTCCTTTATGCTGCACTATATTTTGTTGCCAAGTTTTGTTTTGACCAGTTTATGTCTTACATTAAATCAAAGTTACCTTCCTAAGGAAACATATTCCTAATTTTTCAAAGAGTTTCAGGTCAGAGGAGTGTTGGAAACTTGTATTTTGTTTTGCTTTTATTAATAAAGTACAGAACAACTGAAAAGGTGTATTTTAAATTGGTTTCTCTGCCAGCAGACAGAGAAATAGGACATGGCAGAGAACTTTTTCCCTTGGTTTGAGTGTTAAATTTTATGCAGATTCTGTAATCACTTTGTGCTTATATTTGTACAAAATCTGACTGCCCAGTAATTTTCAAGGCCTGCCAAGAGCAGATGAGAACTGGTAAAACACAAAAAGAAAGCAGAGTCTGAGTAATGAAGAGTGAATGGGGCAAGAAACAAGGCAACCTTGTGTTCTATTTTTAAAATAGATATTGTAGTCTGTCTGCTTTATTGCTGCTCCCCCTCTGCTCCCAATTTGCAGGGATGCATGTGGGAGGGGATTACCTCTCACAATGGAGGAGCACAATGCTATCTCTAGAGCTGAGCAGGGAGCCTTCTTTTTTTTTTTGTATTTTTCTCCCTCCATTCATGTTACCAAAGGCTGGGGCTTTTCTTCTGCTTCTGCTTCGTGATTGATGTTGTCATAACCAAAGTTAAATGTTGATCCTTTGACAATCGTCTGATAAAGAATGTGCCTCTAAAACTGCTAGACTGCATTTGTGGAGCACACACGAAAACTATATAGTATCTAGTTAGCATTGCTAATCAATACATAATGCATATCCTTCAGCTAATCTTTTTGAGCAATTAAAGCAAATTCAAAAGAGAGATTATCATGTGTAAACAATGACGGCTTAGATATCTTGCCTACTGGCCTAAGGTCTCGCCACAGATCCTGCAGAGTTTACCTTCTGTATCAGTAGTTAATTAAGGTGAAACATGAGGTAATTAGGGCTAATCCCAGTGCTATCCTGCTGGCCTATTGCCTCTCAGGCCATGCCCTAAACCAAAGCATTTTCACAGCTCATGCAATGTTGCCATTTTCGGAGCAGATTTTAAAAATTGATGCCCGTGTTTATTGCAGACAGTGTTCCTAATCCTTTAAGGGAGCTACAGTGAACACAGTCCAAGTGGAAAGAGGGAAAGGATGGCTTCATTTATTTTTCTATGGGTTTGAAAACTGCACTGTTGATACAACTTTACTCTAGGACATTCCTTGTAATTGACAAGGGATTAGGGGGATTAAATTTGTACTCTACACTTGTTTCCAACTGCTTGTGTGAAGCTTCTTTTTTCCTTTCAATGCATTACATTTGTCAACACAGAAGAGGGATGCACACTCATGGAAGATGAGCTCGTGCACAGACATGGCAGTGTGATATAAATTAAAAGATGTATGGTGGTACCTGGAAGAGCTGCCTCAGAACAATATGGCTTTGTTTGCCTCAGAAAAAAACATGCTTTTCCTCAGAAACAGTTTGGCCTTCATGAAGCAGTGAAGAGGCCTTGCTGAGTTATGTCTGATCTCTGTCCTTCAGGATACATTTTCTCTTTGCATAAGGAATATTTCAGATGCTTGAGACTATTTCATTATTAAAGAATAGGTTTAACAGCTCATTATATATATATAACTACACAGAAAGGCTCACCTTTTTAATAGGAAATACAACAGATTTATTTTAACCAATAATAAAGTAAGTATTCATCCCAGAAGGCATTTTATTAGGCTTTTAAATTTTAAGCTTTGCTGTATGATCTTGAGTCATGTATCAGATAAAAAGACTTAGTATTTCTAATTAGCTGCAAGTTGGTATGAATACATTATCAACCAGTGACCCTTGTTCCTTTTGTACTTCCTGAACACAGTGACCTGATCCAGTGCTTCCGACTGGTATCTTATGCCAGGGAGGAACTTAGGTCCTTGTACACCTCTACTGAGGCATGTTCAGTCGTCTTGGTTCCATGCAACTCCCAAATTAAAAAATAAATTAAAAAAGAACGGGAAGAGGTAGTCAAAATGTAACGTGCAGAATTTAGGGATGGATATTTTTGATCTCAGTGGATGTGTATTTTGTTAATTGTGCAACTGACACAGATGTTGATGACTGCCCTTTGGTCACTCATCCCTGCTTTTCCAGGAAATGGTATTTTGCTCAACTCTGCCATAAAGTTTCAAGTGTCTGATAGAGCATTTTAATGAGGCAAAGAACTGCCCCTGTTAGACTCTGTATTAACAACTGGTTTGTTTTGTTCTTAATTCTGAAACTGAGACTGTCAGTCTTCAATCTGATATCACTTCCCTGCCTGCTGGGCTGTTCTAATTGCCAGACAGTGGGATAGATAAGATACATTTCCTTAATTCCTTACCATCTCATTTTTTTTTTTTGTTTTTCTTTAGTTGCAATCTTTGTCTTTCTGAGTGTTGTGATCCTTATGGTTTAGAAGAATAGGTGTTAAAGTCACAGGCCTAAGAATAAAAGGCTCTCCCCTAGATTTATTGTTTTTTAGACATTTAATATGCTTTTTACTTGATTTCAGCTTCTAAAACTGGAGGAGGGTCTTTTCCCTGTGCATAAATGCAAAGAGGATTTGCAGCATGACATTTAGAAGTATATTGTATGAGGTTTGCTATTGATCCCTCTGGTGGGGATGAGTGCTCAGAGGGAATAAATGGCTGCTTTTATGAGGCTCCCTGTCATCATGGATTTAGCTGTTTCATTTGCAGATTCCTGTAAATGTTTGCCTGATTTATGGCCAGTAATTTTCGACGGAGAAGGAATCGACATATCGTCAGCAAATGATTGTGAGTTGTTAATACTTTCAAGTGGCATCTGAAAATGTTCATGCACTTGCATTGATCCAGACTGTTTCCCACTTTACAGCTCCAAATGTTTTAGTGTTTTGTTAATATTACATATATGAGGCTTGGGATGTGTTTCATTTGTGGGGTGTGGGAAAGTGTTGAAAGAATAAATCATAATTCAGATTCATTGTGTCAAGCAAAGTTTAAGCAAAAAAGGAAGAGATTCACCTTCAGCATGCAGCAGTTCCACCTGGTAGCCTGAAATTATTTTTGTGGTATTTCTCTGAGAGTTGCTGTCCTGTGCCTGTGTTATCCTAGTGTGAAAATTCCACCTTTGAGTCTTCACACTTACACTGAGATTTGTTCTTCAGGGAGTTATTGATATAGATGTGATGGCATCAATTTATTTTGTTTAACTACAAGTGATAGCCAGTATTTTTATTTGCTGGTAGTGCCACAGTAGTTTTTGGGCAGGTGATTTTATTTTTTCTGTATATGCAATGCTAGTAAACTGGTGATTGTGCTAATAATATGGTTGCTAGCTACACAAAGAACAGTGGATATTATTATTTTTTTGTTGTTGCAGCCTAGGCTATGTCTGCTTAGTGTAGCTATTCATTCCCAAAAAATCTGAAGTCCAAGGTAAATGTACTTTTGCATTGTGTGTTTATAAAAGCGCCAACTGCTCAGCTTGCTAGCACAGATCTGTAATACTGTTTCCTATTTTGTTTAATCTCTAGGGTCTCTAATACCCATGCAGAGCTGTGGAGTACTTTAATATTAAAAATTGAGATGTCAAGTACAAAAAGGTTTTATTGGAAGCTGGCGTAAAATTATAAATGGATGCTACCGTAACAAATAACAACAAAAGGCATCTGTTTCTGTGGGAAGTCCTGCATTGGCCTCATTGTGTGCATACATATTTAAATTGGAAGTTCTTGCCCTGCTTCCAGAATAAAAGACAGCATCTAAATTCATGTTCCTTATTGTCATTATCATTGAATATGCATGGAGTAATACAGAAATTAATTGCTCTGAGAACAACTGTTAGAGATGGAAACATCAGGTAAATCAAAGTTTTTCTGTAAGTAGAGTTGATCCTAAGCTTGGCTGTACTATTTGTGGTAAAATTTATTTTTATTATCAAAATAAGACAAGGAGAAAGCAGGTTACTCAAGTGTTTTTCACTTCCAAGTTTTCTGCTTAAATCCAATTCAGCATCAAGGTCATTACAAAATGAATCCTTCAGCAAGTAGGATCTGTCCTCTTGCTGGAACACAAGAGTGCACAGACTTTTTCTGAACTGTGATGTAGTCACCAATTCTGTGAGGCTCCCAGGAGGTGTCATAGTATGAATAAAAAGAAACAGGGAGGTAGGCTTTTATTTCCTGAATTAGTTAAGTCATCCAAGTCAGACTTACTTGTGATTCTTGTAGGGGTCACATTACCTGAGACTTGTAGATGTTAATATTCTTACTCTGACTGGTTTTTCATGTGCAGACAACAGGCCTCCTTTTTGCAGCCAAACCAGCTTTTCTGTCTGCTTTGTATGGCCAGTTTAGATCACCCTTTATTTAGTCTCACCCTTTATTTAGTCTCACGTGGAACATCAGTAGGTAGAATTATGTCTGGCAACTAAGTGGTAGTAAAGAGGAATTTTTGTTGTGAATTTGAAGGAAAATGTATCTTGTTTACTCTTCTGCTCAAGTATTCCTCTTGTATAGCCAGTGCTCCTGTGGAGATATCACTTAATTAGTCAGAAATTTGCTGCGTGTTGCCTTTATTATTCCTCACCGTGAGTGCTCCACCTCTTTCTCACCACCAGCCTTCAGCAAAACAAACCCCCTAGAAAGATGAGCTGCAGGAAGCAAAGGAGAGGATTATTCATTATTAACAATTGTTATACAGAAAAAATGTGGTCTCTTTCAAGCCAGCCAGCTGCCTTGTACATTAGGAACTCTGTTTAAGTGTATTTTAACCGTCTTTAAAACAATTAACAAGAACATTAAATTTTCAGAATAAAAGTACAGCTGGTTGCTATGCAGATGAAATTGTTGTTGTCAAAGTCTTTGCATTTCTTTAACAAGGTATTCCTTCCAGTTGTGTTATGGAAAGGCTGCCGGAGAATATATATATATCCATTCCCAAACAGTGACCCTTCAAACACTTTTCAAGAAGTTAGTGTCTTTTTTCTACTTTATTAATAGGAATCCTGGTACATAAATGTTTCCAGTGCCCAATTAGCAGGTGGTATGGTAGAAACAGGTTAACATCCATAGTTCTTCTTTCACAGTCTGCCCATGTCTTCTTGTTATGCACAAAAATATTAAATGTGTTAATAATATTTTATACTTACCAGGTATTGGAGAATCTCAAAGTTGTCTGGTATTGTTATCTAAAAATGGCTCTCAGTGCTTCAGACAAAATGCCCATACCAGTTTGTGAATCTGGATGGACAGTGAAATTGTTTTTCCAGATCATTGGATCATAAAATCCTTTAGGTTGGAAAAGACCTTTAAGATCGAGTCCAGTCATTAACCCAGCACTGCCAAATCCACACTCCCAGCTCCCTCAGCTGCTTCTCACAGGATTTGTGCTCCAGACCCTTCCCCAGCTCTGTTCCCTTCTCTGGACATGCTCCAGTACCAAGGTCTTTCTTGCAGTGAGGGGCTCAGAACTGAACGCAGGATTCAAGGTGTGGCCTCAGCAGTGACAAACACAAGAGGGACAATCACTGCTGTGGTGCTGCTGCCACACCATTGCTGATCCAAACTGGGTGCCACTGGCTTTATGGCCACACCTGGCACACCTTCAGCCACTGTCAACCAGCATCCCCATGTCCTTCCCAGCTGGGCAGGTTTCCAGTCACTCTGCCCCATCCTGCCCCACAGCTGTGTGGGGTTATTGTGACCCAAGGGCAGGACCCAGCACCTGGCCTTGTTGAACCTCAGCCCATGGATCCAGATTCCCTCTGCAGAGCCTTCCTGCCCTCACACAGCCAGGTAGAGCTTTTCCTTCATGTCTGCTAAGGAACTAAATGAAAGAGCAGTAATTCCCAAAGCAACTTATCTTCTTGTTTCCTACTATCTTGATTATCTGAAGATGCTTTAATTTTCAGAGCCATATATATATCACTACTATGACAGGGATTTTATTAATACCTGATGAAAGTATAAAAAGGAGAGTAATTAAGCTATTCTGAGTTATAGCTGGTATGAGAATCTTATGTTTATATTCTCTCTAATTAAGGTTCTGGCTTTGCTCTCACTCATAATTTCTGCTAATATATGAAATTAATCTTGTGCAACTTAACCTTAGAAATGGTAGACTAAAGAAAGTGTCGTCTTATTAAATTTATTTATGCTTTTTAATTGTTCAGTGAGGATGGGAGTGTTTACTTGGTGGACTGGATGCATCAGCGATTCTTTAAAAAATAATTGTCATATATGACTCTGAATATACCAGAATCACAAATTTGAGAGAGAAGGGAATGAGTGCATGAATGTAAGGTCTTTTTAATGTTAGGTTCGTGGGAAAAATTTAAATTTGAGCAAGTCTGTTCCATTTTATTTAAATATAAAAAGTATGTCTTAAAGAACTGAAAGTGTAAATGGCAGATGGCAGATGTTTTTGAACCATTCAAAAAAAAAAAAAAGTGGCAGTATAGACAGTTGGTTTTCAGTGGTCAGGTGTATTCCTTGGGCCTGGGTAATACAAGAGCTCAGGAAAAAATTGTCAGTGTTACTGTGCTAGAGAAGGATTGGTTTGGGTTTTACACACCTGAAGCAACCGACATTTCTTAGCCCTACCCCAGAAAGCTTTCAGTTCTGCAATACCTGGAGTTATGTTCTTTTTAGTAACTAGGTAGCTTATGATTTTGGTAGCAATTTGTGATGATCTATTTTTAATAATAATTTTGGAGTGTCTCTTTGGTGTTGCCTCTGGTTCTGAAAGGTCTCCTCCAAACACCATCTTAAGGGAGAAAGCATTTTTGGAACCCTGAGTCCTGAGCAGTTGCTAAAAGCTTCATTTGAAGTCTTACCCTGAAAATAACACTGAGGTATTTGAGCTTTAACTGATGCATTAAACCAAACCTGCTGAGATTATTTTCTGGAGAGAAGACCTTGGATTACTCTAAATTTTCCGTTCTCCTGCTATTCTTTTCATTCTGTGTCTGCCCATGCCTGTCTCAGCACCTCCTCAGGGCTGATTAATGAGCCCCCATCGCTGGCAGTCATGAAATATGTTGCATGTAGCATCCTCCCAGCAGGAGGAAATGTTGCTTGTTGACGGTTGGCTGCACGTGAGGGAAAGCAGCTACCCAAGGCTGAAACCCCGGACATTTCCTTCAGATAAAAGCTGGATGGTGTGTACTGGCAGAAAGAAGAACAGACAAAAAAGCACAGCAGGGTTTTGGATCCATAAAACATTTGCTCCCCAACTGTCACACTCGCAGTCTCTGCATCTGGTGTTGTGTTGACTCATTTCACCTGAATCAGCCAGCCAGCTTATATCTGTTTAAGTTTTCAGTTTGAACACAGAACATGAAATCCTTTTCCCCAATACATCTGTACTGCAACAAATTCATTATTTTAATAGGCAAAAATCAATTTGCTTTCTCTGCTAAACAAACCTAAACTATGAGTTTTGTGTTTTATCTGTTTGTTGTTGATCGGTGTTTACATTTGGGAAGACAACTTTTTAACACCTTTAACTCCATTAGATAATTTATAGAATTATTTAAAAAATGTGAGTTGCTTAAGCTATTCTTTTTGCTGTTTGTGCCTTATAATTCTCAAGAATTATTATTATGCAGGGTTATGTGGACTAGTCTCATAACACTGGAAGATCTGTACAGTCTATTATAAGAGAGACTGACATAAAGGAGGATAATTTAATCTGTAAGGTTTAAGGAGAAAATATGTATTGGCTTCTTCTCTTGACTTTTTAAAATTTCATTTTATGTTTGCTTTTAACGGGCAGAAGCTTGATTTTCTTTTCAGTTTGATAATATTAGAGGTCACTCCCATAGGAATAAACACAGTAAAAGGAGGAGAGGTGAAGAGAGAGTTGCATGCATACATGAGCTCTGTTACTCACGTCCTTTATTAAACCAAGCTCAGTGGCTGTGTGCTCATTCCTGCTGAGGACAAGGGAGATGCACAATCTGCCTCAAATACTCCTTAAGGCAAATTAGATTATTGTGCTGTGCTGTTTCATTGCCTGTGGTCGGCTAAAACCACCTTGAGGTTATTTAGGCAGCTCTGTGTCTGACTGTTCTGGACTTAGTGGCATTAAATACAGGGGAGGAAATGCAGAGCGAGGAGGAAGGGTGGGAAGAACAAGTTATTTGCCCACTTGCCAGCAGACAGTGCTGTGAGGGAGAGGGGGCTGTGTGGAACTGCCCTTGTCCCAAGCTGTATTCCTCCTGGATCTTCTTGCTCCATGCAGAGCCACCCCATGGGCATGGCACGGTCCCTGCCGAGGGAACAGGGTGACAGATAAAGGTAGAGCAGGATGCAAAAAGCATCACAGAGCAGTAGGCAGTGATTGGGCCTTGGCTGTGTGTTTTGCTGAAAATACATGATGCATTTGACTGGATTAGAGTTAATGCTTCACAGGAGAATTGTGCTGTGGAAGTGCATATATGTAATGCATAAAGTAGCACATGCAGTTCAGATTTTCCTTTTCTTGACAAGCGATACTGAATGTTGATTAGGCACAGAGAGGATGAGAAAAGATGGGGTTATGAAGAAATAAACATTCTTACATTCACAGAGTTCTAGTTTTTGGATTTAGAATGAAATGAAAGAGTTGCTGTACTGTGCTGCCTTGCCTTTCTTTGAACCTAGGACTTCACACACACATTGTGGGTATGTGCTCCTATGTTCCTTGTCATTTTCACAAGACAGGATTAAAAATTAACAGCTTTCACAGGCATCTAGTTCAATGTCTTTCAAGTTCTCTTGCAGTGTGAAAAATAGTTCCCCTGCAGGATTAAATGAAACCAAGAATATTTCACATACACATAAACATGTGGCATGTTTAAGAATCTTCTCTCATGTCTGTTATTTCTAAATCTAAACTGAAGCAAAAGTCAAGCCATTTAATTATCTTCCACAATTTCTGACAGAAAATAATTAGAACTAAAGGAAAATAGGTCTCAGAATATTGGGCAGAGATGAGTGCTTCTGGACAGCAATACAAAATAACAAAATAACAAAAAATTCAGCTCATCTCTTTTTTAATGCACAGATGCATAAGGTTGTAGTCGTATCTCATTTTGTTTTCTGGTTTTATTTCCTCCCACATTGAAAAGATTAGAGATATAACCAATGGTGTCATTTCCACTGATGCATGGAACTTTCATAGCATAACACTGAATGAAAAGAGCAGATTGTCTATATTTGATCTATTGTTGGAGTGATAGACTGCCTATAACCAAAACAAGAGAAAGAGTAACAGAGAAATGTCATTTTTGCTAATGTTGTGAAAAAACAAGTACTTGAAAACTCCTTATATTTTAATCATGCTGTAGAAGAGATTTTTTTAATAATTTTTAGACTTAGAAATATATTGAAACAAATAAAGGTAACCTCAAACTTTTAAGGTTCCAGAGTGCAAAAGACTTGGCAGGATCCTCAAAAATTTCAGATTGTTTGGTAGAACAATGTACCAAATGCATTTTTCACTGGCTCTGCTGACCTTTTTCTTCCACTCCCTAAATATCATCTTGCTTTATCCCCCCTGGAGCTTGCACAGCCAAGATCCTTTGAAATGACTGTGAGTCTGCACGCCCTTGTGCCCAACAAAACCTCACAGAGATGAACAGCCTCAAACCAAAATCCTTCAGCTCCTGTGCTAATGGAGCTTGGGCACTGTCCCACCCCTGGGATGAGAGCTCTGGGAGCATGAGGAGAAAGAACCCTTTTGATAAAGAATAGGTGGGTTTGAACAAATTGCTTTAAATTTCAAACTCAGCATAGCTGTGGGGGTAAGAGCCATGCCCTGGCTCCTTGGGCTGACACCTGCTTCCCAGGGCTGCTGCTGCTCCTGGTTATGGAGCTGATCCCGAGAATCTCCAGGTGTGGGCACGGCCGCAGCCCCGAGGCCCCGCGCAGGGATGGGGATTCACAGCCCTGCTGCTCCCAGGGCTGCTGGCCCTGGCCATCTGTGGGAGAGCAGCAGATGCCATCCCGAGCAGCACGGGCACAGTGGGACCTGTGCTGCTGCCTGCTCACCTTCAGACATCTGTCACTCCCTCCGCAGGATCCGGCATCCCCGTCCCAGCGCGGGCAGCCTGGACACACGGCTGCCTATTTCCCGATAGGAATGCTCCTGAAGTGAGGTGTTGGTCACCTGGAGTTTGTGTAGTCAAACCTAAATGAGGCATTGGTGCTCAGCTCTCTCGTGTATACACATTATCTGATGGCAAGAGGCAGCCTTTGCACTTTCCCCTTCAATTTATGTTTTATTTAAAGAAAAACAAAGTGGAGTTGCTGTTCTACCTCTGAGTTTTTCATTTTTTTCCTTTTTACAGTACTTTTGTCCTCTATTCTGGTGGCTTTCAGACTCAAGCTTGTGTTTTTCTTCTTTCCTCAACAGTCTGCATAATATTTTAGCAGCTTGTTAACAGGTCTGCAGACAGGTACTAATTACACCCCAATTTACAATACATCAGTTTAGCACTATTGATCTCTTAAAAAAATGAAAGTAAACTGAGCAAAAGCCAGTCTTGTTGCTGAAGGAATGATGTATTGATTCCATCTGACAGTGCTTTGTCTACAGATCAATGGAGATGTGTGGTATAGACCAGAAGAATGAGGCAGGGTCATCAAAGGTCAGCAAAAGAACAGGGTGTCCCAGATTATTGGAGACAATGAAATGAACATATCATAAAGTAGACCTGATTGGCATTTGTAAAGGAATCCACCAGTAACAGGTTTTCTCATGTCAGAGAGTAAGAACATATTCTATTTTACAATTAGGTTTAGCTCCTCTCTTAAGAGATTTGAGGGGGATTCAGTCTGCTCAGTAACTTGCTGGTTGCAAAAAGTCCTGCAAGATTTGAATAATAAACTGCTTACAGCTTTACATGTTTGTAAAAAGTGAAAGCTCCACTTCTGAGAGATGTTAGTCTTCATCCAACGTAATAGAACATTTTAAAATTCAAATATTAAAAAAATTCTTAATCCCTTAAAAACTTCAGCCCCTTATTTCGATGGTTGAAATTTCTGTTTTGCAATGCACAGAGATTCTAATTCTGTTACATTTCAGCTTTGCACGCTGAAGGAGTAAGTAGGTATGTTCTGGTTTAATTCGACAACAGCCCTGAAGTGTACTTGTACCACATTGTGTTATTCATTCACAGATTTCTTGTGTCCTCAGTGTCCTCTGAGATGAAGGGCTTTATGTTTTAAATAAGGAGGAACACTAATATAATATGACTAATCCCTTACAGCTTTCATGCCTTCTAAATCCTTCCTCGTTCTGCTTTAGAAATTTAACTTTTACTATGAGGGGGATGTCTGTTCCACACAAGTATTATAATTTAGGACTTAATCCCAAAAATTAATGTTTAATCTGCAGTGCTGCCTTGTTTTAAGAGCTGCTGAATAGGTGTCATTCAAAAAAATTGCTTCCAGAGCTTTCTAATCCACATTTTTGCATCCCTGCTATGAGTTCCTTAGGTTTTACCATATTTTGTAGCTAATTGCCTAACACTGGGTGATGAAAGGTTGGGGGTACGTGTTCTTCTTACATAATCACAGAGGAACAAATCACCACAGTGCCACTTTGGCCTCCCCTCTAAGGGATCAGATTTAGCACAGTTTAGAGTTATAGATGCACAGTCACTGTATCTCTTCAAAGGGTTTAAGCTGGTTCGGTTCCAAGTGGCTTTGCAGCAAGGGAAACAATATCTGCACCTTTCACCTCAATCCCTCTTTTCTGCCTTTTGGGACAAGATGGTTTTTTATGGAATGCATTTTACGCCAGCATTTAGTACAACTGCTTTTAAAATTAAAATTGTTCATAATGTGAATTATTCACGGTAGAATACCCTGGGGACTTCAGGTCTTTAAGGCAGTCAGGTGTGGGGTGTCGAGACATTGTAAAGAGAATGTTTAAGTTCTAATGGAAAATACTTCCTGGGGTAGTGCTAGATAACAACAGTGACAAGTTATCTAAATTAAAAATTGCTGAATATAATGCACAAATTTCTGGAAAAAAAATCCTGTTTCTAGAATGTGTTCTGTCTCTGCCTTAAAGAAATAGATATGGAACAAATAGGTCAGTTCTTCAAAGAGACATCAGTTTTGTATTGAGTTTTTCAGCCTAATCATAATTGGAAAATCAGTTCTTACTCGTAAAATTCCTGCAAAGTTTTCAGAAGAGACAAGGATGTTGAAATCACTGCTTTGACCATTGGTCAGTTTTGAAGTTCACTGCCTATGAATAGTCAGGTGTGGTGCCTATTCTTTGTTTAACTGATGTACTCTATTTGCCTTGGGAATAAACAGAGAATTTCAATTTCTTGGTATGATTAATCCTTTGTCATCTCTATGCATGGTGTTCATCGCAATTTGTCCAAACGTGTAAGTCTAGAAATATCCGTTATTTTTCTCTTTTATGAACATTACCTTATTAACCATGTTAAAAACATTCCAAATTGTGCATTCATTAGAGGTACAGACTGTCTGAAATGATCATTTCAAAATCTGTTTCCCCAGGGGTTTGGATTTATACATACTGAGTTAAATGATTAATGAAAATATGGCACATTAAGCGTTCAGTATTGCAAGTTACTAGGAAGTTTTCATATAAAATAAGATTTTGATTCAAAACATCACAGTCAAAATTTCTGTGTTCCCATTTGTAATTTCCTCTTTCATTTTGTTGCAGTCATGAATGACAATATTAACTAAATTCCATTTTGCAAGGTGCTGACCCTCCTAAAAATCACTGTCTTAGGAGTTCATGGTCTCACTCATTTCACAGGGAGGCTTGATTACTTTCAGGTTTTAATCCACTGAGATAAAGAAAAGTTTACTGAATAGCACAAAAATGAGAGTGCTCCATTTTTAATATTTTTTTTTGAGGGACAACTCCAAAAATCTGATCTATCCTATATAATACAACAGACATCTCTTTAAAATAATACTTGTGTCTCTTCCTGTGAGGTGAAAGCACATCTGGAGTTTTTTATCTTTAAGATTCATAGCAATATTTCTAAGAATGTAAGAGAATGAAAGAAGAGGGGCTTGACTTCAGTGTGAATGTGCCCTGGAGGTGCTGAGTGATAAATGTTGGATGAACATGACCTAGTGACACGCTCTGACACAGCTTTAAGCCTCGGGCCACACTGATGTTTCTGCAGGTCTTGAACTTCTGTGCACCTGTGAAGGTTTCTGAGAGCTTTTGAGAACTCAAATTCAAAATACCAAATTTCCCTAAGCAGTTACTTTCATATGGAAAGCATGAGTGGACCAAAGCTAACTCATGCTGGCTTCAGAAAACAGAATGTATTTCCAAATAATTTCGTAGTCCTTTCTAGGAGGGTTTCTTATTGATAAATATTAACATTACTGATATATCAGCTTGATAATCTTCAGAATTACTAAACGTGTACCTCTATGTATAAAATGAGATAATGTCATACTGAAGTTCGTGTCTTTTTTTGTATTCATTATCTTTTCATTGTTGACCAGTGTATTAAAAAAAATACAATTAGGTGAGTGTTTTGATAATTTCTTATGGAAATGAGGCTTGTGTGTTCAGTGTCAGTCACTGTGTGTGTCTGCTTACTGACTTTCTTGCTCTCTGATTATCATCATTTCAGTTAAATTTGACAGAGGTAGAAAAATTTTTCATAGTACTGAGTTTACTTTTTGAGAGTAAATGCCAGATTGAAGAGATGTTTTCTATGCTAAAGAGGAAGAGTACAGTCTCCTCACAGAAATCTGCAGAATTAATTGTTCTTTTTAGAGGAAGGAAATTAGACAATGTGGGAACAGTTACTCCAAAAAATATCCCACTGAAACTGTTAGACCTCATATTGTCCTGATGCAATTTATCAGCTGGCATCAGTTTATATGATAAATGTTACAAGATAAAAAAAAGTTCTTGTGGCTTTACTCTGGCTATTGCTGTTGCTCCCTGAGGGAATGCTATCAAGTGGTTTGGGAAGAAAAAGACATTTAGGAATGGTACATCCCTTAAGTGTAAATTAAGAATACCTTACACTGTCTACAGCTGGCTGAGAACCATTTACTTTAATAATGACAAATTAGTCAAACCTTGTAAATCATTAACAAGCAATTAACTTTCTTTCTAGAGTGTTCTTATCACTGTAACTGCCTAGGAACTTTATCTGCCTCCCAAAGCAGCTGACTGTTAGATGGCAGAATGCGATAAAGGGCTTTGGTGTGTCACAGGTATCTTGGGAAAGGAGACTGATGCAAGAATTGGCTTTTTCACCTGCTGCTGAGAGACTCTAGAGCTGTTGCTGAAGTCTCTCTCAAATGCAAGTCTGTTGGTACAAATTAATTTGTGCAACTTCAGAGGGAGTTGTGCAATCAATGCAGTGCATTTGGCCAGCACAGTGTATTTCCAGGCAGGGAGGACAACTAGACCTTGTACTTCATTTTATACCAGTCTGAAAAGCACCTGCAGCAGACAGGCTGCTAATACAGTATGGCATTTTTATATACAGACCCGGATTATAGTTTATCTTGCATAAGAGAAAATAGCATTGTTGTAAAAAGTTTTCATAGCTTCTTATCTAAAAGTAAGCTGCTACATCTCCCTTAGTTGAGTGAGTTCAAAAATTGCTAGTCAACAGTGCAAAGTGTTCAAATATTTATTTAGATGTGTCATGAGGATGTATTTAGTGAATTACATCTAGACTCCTCTAAATTCCTGGTTTATACAATCTTATGTATCAAAAAACTATCCTCCTTTTGCAAAATTCTGCATTTAAAAGAAGCTACTCTTGTAAGTTAATTACTGAATTGTAAGTAAAATGAATGTGTACGATGCAAAATTAGTTTGTTTAAGGAATTACATCTCTCTTTATTTAGCTCTTTAACAAAGAAAATCTTTAAAAACCAGCAGTAGGTGAATCTTTTCCAAACTATGCTTTCCAAGATAAAGTTGAAATAGATCTCTTTTGTGGAAACCAAGAAGCAGCTAAGCTTATTTCTGCATGGAGAATTACTATATGCTGTGTCTTGTATTAAAATGTTTGTTTTGTTGTAACTTTTTAATTAGTTTGCCCTTCCTGTGAGAGACTCCATTAAGAAAATGTTATCAATCTTGGCATAATTTCTAACTTGCTCTGTGGTCTTGGGACTCAAAATCCCTACAATTCAAATTAAATTAAGAACACCTTTCCCAGAGAACACACATAACCTTTCTGAGGTGTAAGACAAACACACAACATTGTTCTCTGTTTTATCTCATCTGGGATGTCTAATCCAGCCCAGGTCTAAGGAGTCAGGCCTCCACTGTGCCTAACAACCACCTCAGAACAATTTCTCTGGAGAAAATAAATGGGTTTCTTGTCAAGGCTATTGTAACAGAGGAGCTGGGGGCATTGATACTGAAGGGGTCATTTTTTTCCTGTTGTGCACTAATTTGAGGGTGACACGTTGTAAATGTTGCAGTTTCATAAGTTGTATGAGACATCACTTTGTCTTTTCCCTTCCAGATATTTTCTAAATGTGTCATCATCAGTCATGTATAAAGCACATAATCTTTTATCATCACTATGCACATTCTGACACTCTGGTGATTTAGTCTTAATACCATCCCTATTACTCTGTAAATGAAAATCCCATATTGTATTAGACACACAGTTCTTGTTTTCCTACCTCATCATTTCCACTGTTTCTCTTCTCCATCATCCAGTGCTGCTTGTTTCTGTGTACTGAGGCTGGTTGGTCAGCTGTTTCAAGGAGTAATTCAGGATGTTAATTTAACTGAAACAAAACACCAGTGAAAGTATTTCATGGTCAGAAGTAAGAGGTAGACCAGGGTTTTCCCACGGAGGAGAGTTGTGAGTGGTAACAATTCTCTGGAGAAGTCATTGAGAACCAGTTAAACAATTGGACAGCCTTTACTGAGTCAGATCCTCAGGGTATTACTCCAGCAAAGTAACTACTGAAACATCAGCCCCTGAGGCTGAAGCCTGATGTGTGTATGGATCTTTATGCACTGAGTATTCCTATTGACTTCAGTGAGATTACTGACAATGAATAGAGTTAAACGTGCATAAATCTTTGGGGCATACAGGGCTGTAGAGTTTTCCCTGTTTATGAGCATTTCGGGGTTTATTTTGGAGAAGCTCATTTATCCTTCTTATCTGAGGGTTCAGAACAAAGCAGGAGCACAGGCATTTGTGTTTCCAATTTCAGCAATTTTCAGCAGTACCCAATTTTTTGTTGTGTTGGTTGGGTATTTTTTTAAATAGTTAAGAGAATATTTATTTTGCGGATGTAGATGTATCAATTAACAAGTGATTTTAGCATTCATATGAGAAATAGGCAGCGCCTGATGGCTTAACTGGTATTTTGAGAGAGAAAAAATAACTCCATACAGTTGCTGAATTTGGATTTTAAAATATACAGAAACACCCAGGTATACAACCACACATAGGCACACATGCCCACATGTACAATATTTATATAATTTCCTTGGGGAATTGGGAGAGTTCTTTTAATGTATTGATTTTAACCTTTTCCCCCATTTACTAAATGGGCTAAGTAAATACAAGTAAAATGTCACTAATTCTTCTGTGTTCTTTTCAAACTTTGGGTGGAACAAGGTCACTGTACAGCCATTTTAGGCAGAGGAGTTTTTGAGAATGCAAGTGTGAATTACCATAAAAGTGGCTTTGCCTAAATACTAAAGGTGACTTTTAACTGAAAAACTATAAAGCACTTTGCTTCAATACTAAAGATAGCTTTTAATTGAAAAGTGTAAGTGAACCTACAAAGCAAGGTTAACGCTTAGTGGTATAATTTTATACATGCACTTTGGCAGTCACAATGGCTTTGATTCAACCTTGACTTCCTACAAGATCATAAAAAGGCACAGAATAATTTGTTATAAAAGAAATGAGAAGTGGAGTACAAATATGAGTCGCATAACAAATTCTGAAGATGAAATGGTAACGTTCAAAGGAAATGTAGCATTTTATGCCAGTGCCATAATTCTCAGACAACATTACAAAGAAAGAAGTATGGCCTGCAATTTGACCTTCCTCCTCCTCCTCCCCACTGCAGCTCCATAATGATGTTTAGAACTTTATAGCTTGGTTAAAAAGGGTTTTAAGGGAACACAGTGTCCTGTTCCCTTCTGCAGGACACTGAATTCCTAATCACCTTAAATTCCGTCAGCAGCTGGGCTGCTTCTTGCCAAGGACACTGCTAAGCAATTACTGTTTTCATCCTCACATTAAGAGAAACCCCACATAATTTGATTTTTGGGTAATCTTACATGCCATGCAGCTTAAGATGATTGCTCACATCCAGTCTTGCCCCTTTTCATTTCTGCATGCAGCCACTGAAACACTGGAAAGATTCAGTGGGTGCAAATAAGACCTAATGGTCCAGTGAACACAGCAGAAGATACTGCCCCAGTTATTGGCTTGCTGAAGGCGTTTCACAGACTTTCCTTCACCAGCTGGAATAACTGGGCACCACTGCTTTATTCTTGCTTGATAAAATAGATAAAAAACAGATAAAATCTGCAGGATCAGGACAGTTTTTGAATAATATAAAGGGGATGTCATCTGAAGAGCACAACATCTACATAGCTTATAGAATTACTGAGTAGCACTTAGCAAAATCGGGTCTGTCTCTCAGTTACCCCAGGGTGTTGGTTTTTTTTGGAGTTGTGTCTTGAATTTGTCAAGTTGTTGAGATAAGCTTTTCATTAAAGTACATCTAAAGGATCTTTGCCTGAACTGAAAGATAACATAACCTTTCTTTCTGAAGACAAAAAAAGAGATCACTGAATTATTTGCTAATTGTGAGAAAAAATCTGTATTGATTTTGTGTGTGTGCCTGCATCTGACAGTAGGCCACTGGCTATTTCTCAGCAGCATTATGTGCTGAGGAATCTCTTGGGAAGACAAGAAGAAAAAAAAGTGGGAGTAAAAGGCAAAAAAAAGGGGAAAAAAACTCCAACCATCCTGTGGTGGATACAACTGGCAGACTGCATGTTTTCATGGCTTGTGCTTTCTCTTGTAAAGGGCTGTGAGGGAGGAAGTAATATACAATATATTTAGGTAATAGCCTAAACTGGAGACAAATTCATCTCTTACATGCTCTCTATGTGCTTATAAAATTTATTGTGATTTTTTTATTCTTACATCTGAAGGAAATTTTAGCTTGTGGCCTAGAAATTTAAGCCATTTCCATGTTTCTTTGGGAAAAAATTGAAGGTGAGAGCCTCTTCAGGATATGTAATGTACACACAGTATAATGTGTTTCTATAGCAGTGGGACATGTTACTTACTAATTCATTTAAGAATTTGCCCTAAAAAGCTACACTAGTTTGAACTTTTTAAGAGTTTTAACTTTTAACTTTAATTATAACAATGACTTTGGTTAATTATAGCAATGACTCAAGGTAGTTGAGCTTTTTTTAACATTTGAGGTGGAAAAGTCATATATACATGTATATGTCCATAGGAGTTTCACTTTTGTTTTTAAGGAGTTTCACTTCAGAAACAGAAGTGGTTACTGTTGACAAACATCTTTGTCTGTCCAGAGTTGAGGTGGTTATAAAGTTGTGACAGTTTCACTCTTGCAATCTGGTTGATACTGCCACAATGAAGTGCTTTCAGAAAATAATACATGAGCAGCAGTGCTTTAGTAAACAACAACGACTCAATAACTCTGCAAAAATTTAGGAGGATATAAATACAGAAAAGAATGGAAACAGATCTTGCTGGATGACTGCTGTGGACTTTTTATATAGGGAAAAACCTATTCCCATATGTCCCCAAATAGGTATTAAAACCAATGTACCTCTTCTTTGACATCTGTTAGAACAGAATGAGTCCATTTGAAATCCCCCAAACACTCGCATAGTGACAAAGTGTAGTAAATGAAGCAAAATGGTTTGGGGAAATGAGGATGTGTAAACAAGCCAGTCAGATGTCATTTACTTTCTTGGATCACACTGGTATTTTTTGCGGTCTGGCTGTACTAAGTCTTTGTGCACAAAGCTGTATTTACAGCACTGAATGTAGATTTTCCACCTTAAAGAACAAGGCTGTTTAAATTATGTCTATTTTGGAGCTCGTTCTCTCAATTTTTTTTTTTTTTTTAAATTTTCAGTAGGCAATGCAACCAGTGAAGTTCTTTACTGTTGTCACTAGAGACTGGTCTATTAGTGGAAGCCTTTCATGTATGCTCTAAAAATTGTTTTCCTCTGTGAGCACACACCAGCTTGCTGCACGTATGTCAGGAGCTCATCACGTGTTTTGGCTTTGGATACTTAAGAATGATGTTTGCATTGCTTTTTGTTCATACATTTGACTGCAGTGTAGCTGAAAGTGCCAGAAAAGTTGCCAATAAGAACACACATAGCACTATTTAGTAAATTCGAGCTGTTTGCAGTAATTGAGAACCTTTCTTTATCTTTAGAGCTTTGAATCCTAATGCAGTAGCACTCCTCTTTGTTTAGAAGGAAATGGTGGGGAAAGAGCTTTAGTGGATGGTAGATCTATTTTATCTTTTCATGGTCTGTTTTTGCCCATGTTGTAGGTTATATTTTTGGGGATATTGGCCGGGAAACAAATCAGGTATTGGGGCATTTACAAACTTGTTTGTCTTCTAAAGGAATTAAAATATCACTCAGCAGAACCTGTGACTTGTTGCTGGCCGTCCGTAACTCACAGTGGAGCTGAGAGTCAATCAATATAATGAGATTTACCTCTGACTTGAGTGAAGAAAAGTTTCATCAAATTTTGTGAATGTTTTTCCTTTCTAACCCCTTCCCTCTAATAGAATAACACAACATAAGTTAAAGTGCATTAGGGGAGGATACAGACAGTAGTTATACTGAACTCTTCCCCAAAATTATATCTAATACTTCGTGGGTTTAAGTAAAGTGTCTTCATAGTGGTGATTTCATGTATATTCATAGTTGTCAACAATATTTTCAGCATGCTTTTAAGTTTTCTAAGGGCACACCATTTTTTAAACTGATAGACACGACTTGGTAACTCTAGATGTGTTTTTTTAACAACAGAGGATGAAGGAAGCAGCATCCAAATCCAGCTCTGTCTGATACCATTCTCCTCTACACGGTCTGCTCCAAGCAACTGCTACTTTTGTTTCTTGTAGAGGCATAACCAATGAACTGCATGTATGCATGCAAACTTAAACAAACAAAACCCACAAAACCCCAAGCACAGAAACAGTAAGTTTTATATTTAAAATTTATGTTATATTTCCTCTCAACTAAATTTTACCCCCTCATTCATATTTTGATTTTTTAAAATCCAACCTGTGACCCAAAATTTTTACAAGCATGGAAAAAAAGAGTGTAAAAGTGAAGTATAAAATTCTCATATAGATGCCCCAATAAGTAACCAGTAGCAACAGTAACCAATTTCACCAATCCCTATCCAAAAATGGACTGTGTTTTGACTTAACCAGTTTACTTTGCAATATTGCTTAAGGATAAATGGACCAATCCAGTCTGAGAATTCTCATAATTTGATTTCCTTTGCACAAACCTGTGCTGATTTCCATAGGAGCTGTGAGAACACACCAGTGCTAAGATAGTATTTTAGGGTTTCAGGATGAAATACAACTGTGGATTTTAAAGTATTTCAAAATAGAATTCTTTTTTGATGGTTCTTTAAAAGCATAATAACTTTGCCAAAAGGATGTTTGATTCTAAGGCATGGCACCGTGGGAAGCTGGGAGCTCCTCATAAAATCCAACCCTTAGGAGTGTTGTAATCAATGAGAACTGAATGTAGTAACAGATGATGTCTGTAGGCTCTTAGTGATAAATGTTTTAGAGAGACAAATTTTATGAGGAAAATGCATATGATATAATTTGTGAAATACATAAAATAAGAAAAATAATGTACTGACTAGGAAGTTTGTCTATGTAGGCTTAAGGTATGGTCTGCAAATGGATTTAGAAAGGGTATTTTTACCCCCCAGTTGGGAACTGACCTTTCTACAGTTCAGGTTTGGAGTGGAAAATTGGGTATTTTATCCATCTGGCAAAGGTATATTGAAAATTGTAAAATACGTCCGTAGTTTTTTTTAATTCTCTTTAATGGTAGGTCTGTAACTTTTATTAAAATTGTGGTTTAATCACATGTCTATCACAGCTCAGTGAGAAGCCTCATAAAACCACTTTGCTGGTACCTTTTAACACTAACAGCTTTGCAACTTTTTTTTTGTTGTATTAAATTTCAAATGCTTATACCCTGTGGTTGAAGGTGTTCAGTACAGCATCCTTGTGCTTAGCTTGCAACATTTCAATTTATTTATATCAAGTCATTGCTGTGAAAAAAAAAAATGGTGAGTTTTTGTATTCCACTCACTAGCTAGACTCTTGGACAAGGAAAGTAAGACTGCTGGTAATCTAGAAATAATTCGGTATTAAAAGGATGTTGTCAGGTTCTTTGAGACAGTGGTGTCACTAAGTTGAATTAAAGATGGTTTATTTTGCTTTGTCTGATGTCTTCACCCTCGTATTGAAAATGGTTTTAGGAAAATAGGATTGAGACCCACATTCTGGATCAATAAATCTATTCTCCAGCTACTTTGGACATGACATTATATCATCTGTTTCAAAAGTTGTTAAATGAGCTCCATCTGAAAATCTGTTTTGTGACTCCACTATGCTTGTTAGAAAGTCATTTGAGGATCTGGTAGCTGTAATAGTAAGGGGCTTTCTAGTTCTCTAACATAAACTTATTTATGGGCAACATGTGGCTTTTTTCCCCCTTGATATAAGTCCCAGTTTAAGTAGCTTTTTTTCCTCCCTATTTTCATTTTTACATGCATAGTTACAGATTATGTATTAGAAAAAACACGACATTCCACATTATGTCTTAAAGACCACCTCATGTAAAAAAATCAAGAGCTATAGTTAATTTAAATGCAGCAGAAAAACGTCCACAAGTTTCATGTCCTTATTACATTTGTGAAGAATTTTTTTTTTTTTTTAAAGAACTG
Organism: Eopsaltria australis; assembly: GCA_034509425.1. Lineage (NCBI taxonomy): Eukaryota > Metazoa > Chordata > Aves > Passeriformes > Petroicidae > Eopsaltria > Eopsaltria australis. The sequence continues at coordinate 8,516,617 of JAVTVJ010000024.1, forward strand.
TAGAATATTCCTGTTCCATTTTGCTGAAAGGAAGTCCTGCTGCAAAGCACAGCATTGCTGGAAGGGGTTGAGCTAAACTCAGCTTGAATCTGATTCTGCTCCTGGAAAACTTCCATTAGCTTCAGCGAGGCAGTATCAAGCATCATGTTATTAGATAAGTCTATAATGATAAGAGAAGCCAATATTTTGGCTAGGTGCTGTGGCTCATGCAGTGATAGAAGCAGAGGAGGCAACAAACACTTGCCTCGTGTGGTTGACCCTGCATTTAGCACAGAAGGGACAAGCTCAGAGGAACAGGTGGTGGTGTGTGTATTTCTTCTGCATTTATAGCTGTTATGGAAGAGAAAATGGATAGAAGTACCATGAGATTGAGACATACAAAAGACTTAAGTGCCACTCAATTGCCTTAAGGCATCCCCATTAAACATAATTACCCTACTTACTAAGCACCAATCATAGCTATTAAGTATCATCGGGTTTAAATTAGTTCCCTGGGAGACATCCCGTTTAAGCAGATTTCCCAGTTAAGCACAGGAAACTTCTTTTTTAATCAGTCCTTCCTCTTCTTCTCCTCCTCTTCCTTTTACCTGCTGTAGAGGTGGCTGTTTCATAGCTATCCAAACAAAAGAATTCCCAATGTGTTCATTAGGGGCACTAAGGAATATAGAACTTCTGATGGAAAGAGCGGAGGGATCATTTCCTTCTGCGTTCAGAGGACGCTGCTGTGGGAATGGCTGGAAGTGTTCAGGCTGGCCTTGGTCCCCCACATCCATTTTTCCTCCATTTGTTCTCTTTGTGTCGTAAAGACTCTTTGGGATGTCAGTGTCCACACAGAATGCTTATTTCTTTGAGGTATCCATGGATTGTTGTGACATATGTTCTCCTAGAAGTTCCTCAGACATGGTTATTGTGATTTGTCTTTCCTCCTGTAAGTCAGTTCTTCCAACTGGGGCTTTAGGGGACCTTCAGAGCTATCTAGTCCAGTCTGCTGCTCAAAGCAGGACTAAATAGGTCAAATTACTCAGGGATATATCTACCTGAATCTTGAAGTTCTCAAAATACTTCTATAACTGCACTGTCTCTTTGTTTCTCTTCTGATCAATGTTTTTTGAAACCATTAAGTTTATTTTTCTTGGTTGTTTCTGCTAGCTGAGATGTGGGAGGGTTTATTTTATTTTCCAGCTGAGGAAAATCACTCTTTTTTTCAATATTTTCAGTATTTTTGCTAAGCATTCTTATGATCTTTTTAATTTTTTCTTCTTTAACATGATGCTATAAAAGTCTTCTACAGTGTCTGATAAATATGTGTCTTAGAGCAACACAAAATCTGGAGAGGCTTGTCTGCCAAAGTGTTACTGTCCAAGTAGTGGTTTGCTGCAATTCTACATTTCCCTCTTCAACTCCTCCTTGTGGATGCACAACAGACAGTTTAAACAGCAAATCTCCAAGGAGTACTTTAATTTAAAGAGCTTATTTTCAGTGGAAAATGTTTTATATGCCAATTTTTCCACCGTATATAATGAAAATGGAAGAAAAACCGTGGCTATTTTATGCCTGCCACGTTGGATATGTTACTGATTCAAATGTGGATGAAATCTTTACCTGTTCAGTACGTATATTACTTAAATATTACATGGAAGTTGACTAGTATGGCTGTCATTAAAGTTATAAGAAGATAAGTGCATTCTAATTATGATGTGATTACAGTTTCTGAATGACTCACCATATATATTGCCAGCACTTCTAGTTTACATAAAGGAGCAGATTTCAGGTGCAAGCTGCAAGTGGGAGATTAAGGTGAGAGCTGAGGGAAAAAAGGGATGAGTTTCAGAATTTGGAAAGCTTTGTGAAATGTTGCCATGCCCCTGGGATTTCTGGGACATGTCTTGTCATGCACCTGCAACATTTTAGGACATCTGGGGTGTTCAGAAGAAAAAGTGAGATCCTGTGACTGTCAGTAATAATGTTTTTGGAACAGTCTTGGGTAACAGTGATTCTTAACTCTTAATAGTAAGCAAAAGGTAACATCCAAAGAAGCATCTGTAAATGGCAACATAGTCATAACTTTTATTGAGGAAAGCCCTGCCTCTCTAATCTACTATTAAGTAGCAGGGGAAATTTTTTAATTTTAATTTTATGTCAGGTTTTAAAAATATGCTTGTAAAAGACAAAACACTGTCCTGGATTACAAACTAGGAAAAAGAACCAGAACTAGGAAATAAGATTAGAAATAAGGAATTATTTTTCATCACAATGACATGATAAAAAATAAATTGTCTTGAGTTGCATAGTAGTTCCAGCAATGTTTAACATATATATTAAAGAACTGGGAAGGAGGAAGAGGGGAAAATAATAATCTTGCAAAAGATTTAGGTACTTGAAAAGTGAGAAAGAATGGTGAACTTTAAGAAAATACAACTGGATGAAAGGCAGTTCTTCACTATTAAAAGGATCCTACAGTAAGTGTTTCCAAATTTTACTTTAATGGCAAGTCTTTACGAATTTTCCAGAGTAGGTAAAGACCTACACATGGTAAATTTAGGTCTACTGATATTACAGTGAGTACACAAAAAAAGTGCAAAGTTAAGATCCTGTAAATAAATTAATTTTCTGTAGAGGAAATATACGACTTACAGGGGTAAAGGAAGGTTGATGTATCTCTCTTGCTAGCAAGACAATGTCTTTAGTTACATTTTGTGGGTGAGAAGGCTGGTCCCTGGACTAGCAGTTGTGGAGGTTCTGCTGTGTGTTTGATATGCCTTTCATCCCACACAAGGAGCTTGCCCCTTCTCCAAACACAGCCTTGCTGTTTAAGAAGAGTCACTGGAACATATGGGACATGCACTTGCTCAGCTACTGAACCTGCCTATTCTTCTCTCAATTCCCACCTTCCTCAATCCCACTTTTGATCATTTTTCATTCCTGCACTGTCTTGTCCTCTCGTTGCCTCAGTCACAGGGATAATATGGGTCAAAGTGGGGATGTGTGCACTTCCTAGCAGAGTTTTTCTGGCCCCCATTACTTGTCTGCACATCGAGCCAGCCGTGCTCAAGTTAGAAGGTGCAGGGATGAAACGAAGGGAGCACTGCAGCAGTTTGCACACTGCTTCCATCCTACCTAGGATCTCCAGGGAGAATTGAATGCTGAGAAGAAGGGGGAAGGATGGGGGAAAGAAAGAGAAATGAAGAAAGGAAGATGGAGAATCCATATTTATTTAATAGGTAGCTTTCTCAGGAGGCTGGCAGGCCTGATTTTAAGATGCACACGCACCTACAGGCTCAGTGTCCCAGGAGTTGTGACATGGGTGGCACAGTTGGCAAAGAATAAATCTTAAATTTTTCTCTGGATGAGTTTAGTGAACCATTAATATTTTTCTCTTCCCATTTGTTCTGTGTCTTTAATGCTCTCTTTTTGTTTGCACTGATGACTAGAGAAGACAGGTTTTCAAGTCTTTTTGTGCAATGGAGATAACACTTTTTCTCCATGAACAATAAAACTTCTTGTTACATGTGGCCTAATATGTAGAACATCCCTGAGTGTTGCTGCAGTACCACAGAACAAAGCATACAGCCAAAGCTCCTGTGCCCTGTTCTCCTTTGAACTTGTGTCCCTTTTACAAAGGATTGTTCCTCTGATTTTGGCACAACACTATTGTATTTCACTTTAGTAGGAGGAAAATTGTGTGCCTTCTCTGAGAAATAAAGTTTTGTTAATCCACTGAGCATTATTTTACATAGCTGGGCAACAGCTTCCAGTGTTAACATCAACACACATCAGTGTATGTTTGGTTTTAGCTCATTGTCGTTCACTCCTGCAAAATGAGCACAAAAATTAGTAAATCCAATATATTCTGCATAGCTGTACATGCTAAAAAGCTTTTCTATACTTACATCATCTCTTCAACAATTTTCTAATTATTAGGAACAAAATAGTAATTACACCACTGTTTCCTTGGCCATGGGAACACCCCCAGTTAAAAAGAGTGTTTTGGAGGATAACAGATGTTTTATCTCTTGGCCTCTGACTTCAAAAGAAAACAGCTATCTGGAAGGCACAAAAAAAAGAGGCAGTAATCCATTGTTCTGTCATATTTTGTGAGCATGGTAATTGCTGACTCAGCTGATTAATACAAAGCATCTGAGACTACCTTTTTAGGCAGGCTTAAAATCCTTTAGGAAGTGGCAAGATGTTTGAAATGAAATGCTAAAATAATGAGTTTATAACATTTAATTGTAGTGGATTTTTTTAAAGTCAGTTTTACAGTTTATGACTTCTCAGAAGTAGAGGGTGAATACCTCTCACATTGAATTTCACAGTACTGGATCATCATGCAGAAAGGTATTTGTTTACAGCAAAGTGTTTAAATAGGTCATTATAGGTACATGAAAAATTCTAAATGTCGATGTAAAGCAAAGCTAATGTTTTTTTTTTTCTTTATGTCGACTTTTGGTAACTGTTAAAACAGGTATTTCCTACCCCAAAAATCTATAACTGCTTTCTGTCTTTTTGTTTGCTGTTACTTCTCTTTTCCCCTGGAGATTTCTTCAAGGGCAAAGTAGATATTATGATATTTGAATTATTTCACTAAATATGGAGAAAAAAATTATTTCTCAGAAAGTACAAAAGACAATCTGTAGTCTATGGTCAAAGGCCCTTGTGAAATAAGCCTAAGATACAAAAAATTATGTGTTTCTTTAAAGTGACCAGGAATAATATACAATTAAAAAATAATATAGAGCCATTCATTTCATTCAACTGAAACAGTTAAGTATCAGAAAGAAAAAATATTAATTTCAAGCTCCATTGGAAACTGTAAGAACAGTATTTGCTAAACCATACAAGAAAAGAAATGGTATTTAAATATTTAATTTCAATACTTTTTAAAACATTAATAAAAAAGTACTAGGAAGGTGATGTGTTAAGGTAATTGGAAATATTCTGTACAAACAAACATGCTGAGTCTTCATTCTTGTATAAATGGATCACCCCGGGCCGCAGATACTGCTCCCACAGTGTTCACATGTGAACCTAGACAAAACCAGGATTGATTTTCTCCACTTTCACATTGTCACTTGCTCATTAAATCAGCCTTTTTGAGAAAGGCTGAAGATCATACCATCTTGGAGAGCCTATCTCTGCCTCCTTTGCTTCTCTTCTCACCCATTTCTCTCTCTGTTCTCCTCTCCCATTCTTGCCTAATTCTTTGTGCTGTCTGCATCCACTTTGAGCCCTTGGGGGTGCAGGACAAGAATGAAGTAGATCCAAACCTGGATCTCTGCCCTGAGGCTGCCTCTTCCTGAGCACATCCACCCTCCATGGGCAACAGCAAGTGGAGGTGGCCCAGCACTGCCAGAGCAGCCTGACCTCCTGCAAAAACCACATCAGCTTGCTGTATGCAAGCAGGCTCTGGCCTGGGATCCAAGGTGATGGAGGGTGAGGCCAGGACCCACTTCACTGGAATTTCAGATGCAGGATCTAATAGAGAGCAGAAGAGTAGTAGGGTTAGCCTGCAGTGCAGGGTGGAGCATGGAGTTGTGTTATCAGGCATGGAAATGGCAGTGGGAAGGCAGAGTGTACATGAGCACTGAGCTGCCAGAGGCAATTAGGGTAACCTAGATGGATGGAGAACTGCTGAATATTAATTTTCATTGGAACATATATAACTGGATGTATAATTTCTGAAGAGGAAGCTTTCTTTGGAAAATAACAAAATAGAAATATTTTTTTTTTACATATGTTTTAAATCAAGTCTTATTTCAGTGTTCCACGTTAAGGAGACAGATGGAGAGCATCAGCAGTCTTGCTCTAGGAAGAGCTCTGCTCTTTCATATACCTTCCTTGGGCACTTTAAATAAGTAGTTTTTTACATGACCAGATCTGATCAGTCTGCCAATCTAACTCAGTCTTTCCAAACTCTTTTTTTGAGATTACTGGAGGGGTAGGTGTACTGCCAGGGTTACTCATATGACTATAGAGAGGTGCAGTGGAGACATTATCCATATATTATGGTTTAAAGAACCATAACTATGGTAGTATAGTACCATTTTTTAAATGAGTGAATATTTAGTAATGTATTTTGGGGGAAGGGTAGATGAAAATCTGCTCAGATTAAGCTTTGGTCATCACTCCAAGTAGCCATAAAATTGAAATGTTAATCAAAAAAGTTATTAGCATTGCCAGTTGGATGTTCTGTGCATTTGGTACTCTAACTTCATTAACTGTCTACACTAATTTTTAAACAAGCAGCCTCAGTCCAGCTGTCCTCTTTGGGTATGTCTGCATGACAAAGGTTTTAGTTGATGGTGGAAACATGATGTAAACTCTCCCAGGATTCCTGGCAAATACTCCAGGGTTGCTACTGAGGGCTAAAACTCACATCATTTATCTTGACTGTAGAGTTGCCCAGGCCTGGATTAGACTGATGTAAATACATGGGGTGGATCACACTCAGTCTTAATGTGGCTCTGTAGCTGTGCCCTCCAATTGCAGCTGGTATTTGATAGATTCTTTGTTTGTGCTGCTTTTTATTCTTTCTATATTTGGATGCAAGGAAGGAGACAGAAGTACATGCTTTTGGAATCAAATTTGGAAAGCACTTCTAACAGATGTTGATAATTGTATGGCACTTTTTGGCACTGCTAGACTAAAGGATGAGCACAGCTGGTTGAACTGTGTTTATTGAAAATAAAATGCTGTGGAAAGTTCTCATTTTAGTATAATGATTAGGCTGGGAAAATGCAGAAGAATTTAAACAAAAAACAATTGAAATTTTGTATGTCAATTGTAAAATACTATTTTGAAGTTCAGAAATAATCTAAATTGACTGCAAGTGATACTGCTGCAGTTCATTGCTTATATCTTTCCTGACTTTTTCACCCCTTTATTTCCAGTTAGATTGTTATTCCAAATGTATTTGGAGCACATAGGTGACCTTCAGTAACCCTCCCAAATGTATGTACCTTCCTCTTTGGATAAAATTAAATGTTCCCTGCTGTTTCAGTATTGTATCTCAAATTCAATAGATCCTTGTATGGATCCTGAGATCCTTGGGTCTCTGCAATAGTTATTCTTTGGAGTACAGTTTTGAGTTGTTCACTGCCTTGCTTTTACTTTCAGTGTATTTCCACTTTGAACCCATTAATTGTATGTATTGAACACTTGTCCTGTTTCAGATCCCTGAGGTACCCAGCTCTTAACTTCTCTCTACTTGGAGAAGCAGCCATTAATTACCACTCTTTGTTTCCTCTCACTTAGCTAATTTTTAATTCACAACAAGAATTTACCTCTTACCCAGTGGTTATTTATTTTCCTTAATAGTTTCTTGTCAAGTGTCTTATCACAGGCTTTTGTCAAGCCAAGTAAGTTATATCTTCCAAATCCCCACCATTCTCCCCTTTTCATTAACAATGTCCAACAATTCAAATAAGGCAGGGGCAGTGTTTTCCATCAGGGAGGTCCAGCTTTATCAATGTGTGTTTCTATGCTATCAGCTACTCTACAGCTAAATGGAGACATCATACCCACAATATCTTTAGCTTCTTTCTCATAAAGGTCAACTTTACGCTGCTTTACTTGGCCTTTTTTTTTCTTAATGTTTAAATCTGTGACAGCATCCTGCCTTTTTATTTAGATACACTCTTTAACATTCATGAATCACTACCTTCACAGTGGGGCAATCAAGTTGAAATCACAACTGATTTTCTGTTTTCCCTAATCTTCCTTGAAAATATTTTTGAAATGTTGTTTTAAAAGTACTTTAATTATTAAACATATTTTAGGAATATCTAGAGGACAAAAATATGCATGTTGCATAGTGAAAATTAATGTAAAGACACTTTTTAGGTTGTCTGCACTAATCATCAAATTTCCTACTGCAACCTGAATTAGCAGCATTGCAATTCCTGTTTCAGACTCCCAGGTAGTATTTCTGAATGCTTTAAACATGTTTTGTACAATTTTATTTTAGTGAAGCAACACTTGAATATTTCTTCATTCCTCTTAGTCGTCAGTGAGGCTAGTTCAGTATTTATCAAGTGCTTCAGAAACCCAAGTGTGAAAATATTTTAGACTTTCAAAGGTTGCCAATGTTAGTAAAATATACTATGTTCAAAGCTCTTACTGAAGTTATTGGAGAAATGCTGATAGAAAAAAAAAAGTCTTAAAAGCCTTCTTCTCTCTGTAACTCCCATTGTGTATCTCTCTGTGAAGTATTCAGTCACAGGTAAAAACCAGAAGCTCACATTTCTATGTGAGATGGACTTACTCCTTTCAGTATTGAATGTCACATGCTTTGAAATAACACTGTTGTGCTTAGAAATTCCATAATAGGAGATTCCATGGTTGGGTACCAGCTTTATCTCCATTTCCCACCTCCCTTCCATCTGGGGAAGAATACTTTCTAATTACTTGTGTTTTCCAGATCACTCGTGGTCTTTGCTTCCATGCTGAGTGGAGATTATGCTCTCCTATTAGGCCTTTTAAGGTCCAAGGCATGCCAGCCATGCCATGTGTGAGCAATCTGCAGGCACCATTAGCACTGCTCCAGTGCCTCTTGATAACACGCGCTAGGAAGTCAATTAAAGACGTCAGGGGGTGGGCTGGGCTGCTTCTTTTTACTAACAACTCTCATTAGGGGGTGGAGAATGGCGAGTTTGAACAGGTGATTTTTAGTATTTTAAATAGGAAATGGGAAAATACCCAGATTTAGCTTTCTCCTTTTTTCCCCCCCATTCATTCTTTTCCCTTTCCTTCCATTTTTATTTCTTTTTCCCTGCTTCTGAAAAGGTTTCTAAAATCTCTGGCAGATATGCCATTTCACAAAGTCTGAAAGCAGCAATGTGGACAAATCTCAACAGAAGAAATCTATACAAACAATAAAGACAACAGAAATCAAATTAGTGTTTCAAAAGTTAAAGGAAATCTTGGGCAGTCATTTTTCAGAGCATCCTCTGATCACAGGCAGCCCCTCTACTCATGATTTTGGCTGAATTGAGGACACGCTCCCTTTTATAGAAATTTTTAGTACTGTGTAGGTTGGAAAACTTGAGAACTTCTAAATATTGAGGAATACAAGGAAATGTAAAGAATGAAGCAGAATGGAATGTGATTGTCCCTGTGTTCATATATAAGTCTCCAGCAGCTGTGAAAAAGTGTATTGCTGAGGAGGACACCAGTGGGGCTGGTGTGTGGCCTTGAGCAGACGTGTTTTCAGAGGTGATGCTAAATACCTCTGACAGTTAACTCCTGAGGTGGAAAAATTGGTGTTTCATAAAAGAAATGTAAAGTACAGACTAAGGTACATAGAGGCTTTAGTAATTAAAAATTTTGAAACTCAGTTCATACTTGTGGGTGTGTTTTAGAATCTAAGGGTGATTATTGTTACTCACCAATGAACCTCATTTATTGACTATTGCAGAAAATATTAGGAAAACAGAAATGTAAAACCAGTTTTTTTTTTCATAGCAAGAGATCAAGTTTGTGATTCTTTCTGCTGTTTGGCTTTGTCTTTTTACACAGGGGACTCTCCCTCTCCCTCTCCTCCCCTCCCCTTTCCATTATTATAGATTTTTCAATGGGATATGGGAATATACAGTTCAGCTTTTCTTTTCCAAGTGTTTGCTTTGAGTAAAGACAGTGAAAATCTGAGTCTTGAACTGAGTCAGGATATTTATCTCCACTCTAGGAACATGGTTGTGGTTGAGATTAATTCCAAGCAGCAATGGAAGGACTTCCAATGTTTTTGATCAAATGTTTTTCATCAGCATGGAGGTCATGGCACTCAAGTGTCTTTAGTGATACCAAGAAAAAGTGAATTAATATCAGTTGTACATATGTACTTCTGCTGTCCAATTGTCCCTCCATGTATAGCAACTGAAAACTGAGGCTTTAGTATATTTTTTTTACTTTTGCTTTTTTTTCTTAACAACCTTTGTTGCTGATTTTTCAGTTTACACAGTGTTTATATTGAGGAAAACTTCTAAATATAATACATAATTTCTTTTTTTTTTTCCTCTTCTCAGTGTACCATCTATCTTCTGGTTTATATTTATGGTATATCATTTATTTTTACTTAATAAAAGGGAATACAATGGAGAGGGCTTTCAACATTAATTCTTATTATGCCAGTTACTTATTTTCAGAATTATTTATTTCTGTCTTGCTGAGTGTTTGGGAGAAATGACTTAACTTACCTGCTAGTGTGTGTGATAAAGATAAAATGAGAGATTGTTTACTCCTCTAAAAAGACATGTTGTTTGTTTTCTTTTGAAACAACTGAGAACATGAGATGTAAATCAGTGTAGAAATAGTAATGTGCATCTCCATCAGAAAAGTTAGATTTATCAAGGATTATCAAAAGCAAAATTAAGAAATACGTCCTGATTTATTGTATTAAACAACAATTTTCAGCCCACATATTGATATCTCACCAAGAAAGTGCCCTGGATTTGTTTTTATAAATTTTATTAAGTTAGGCATTATAGAATTGTCATTTGGACCACTGTGTAAAGAATTACAGGAAGTACATAGAGGTGATTGTGAAGATCTAAGAGACTGATCTATTTAAATAATCAACAAAAGGAGCCAAGGAAGTCTGATCATCCATCTGCATCTGGGATCTGAGATCAGTTAATTGTCCAGACTCACCCAGGAAATCTGTGCTAAACCAGATAACTGGTTTTCATTTTTTACATTCCAGCATGATACCATAGAAATGCTGTCCTGTTACATTCAATAATTTCAGCTGTTGAAATTCCTAAATCTGGTTAGTACTTCACTTGTTTTTTTTTTTCTTTAGATTATTTTTATTCTACACTGTTATTCCCTACTAATGGTATAGAGATTGAAAGCTCACAGGCCACTTTTCTCTTTTGTTCCCTTGCACTGACATGTCTAACCTGCTGCGTCTGTATTTTAGTTTAATTTTGTCTTTGGCATGCTAATCAACTTTCACAAATCAGAAAAATCCATATTGAGTGCATTGTGATATCTGTACATTAGAAAAAGAGGATCTGTTTTATAGAAGTAGAATTAATATTTGAAAGCCATAGAAAAGAACAGTGATTGGTATTAAATTAATACTTCAAGACATCTTAAATGGTGTTACATGAGACAGTTCCTCAAATGACTCAAGGCTTCCAAGTTCTGTTTTTCCCATCTAACAGTTTGGGCTGTGTACCCTGGCAAGCTTTTCTATCAACCCTTCTCTGGAGTTAAAATTAAAGTTAGCAAAATATCTTCTGCCCTAATGTCACATGGCAAATAATGGACCCCAGGCACTCTTAGTGTTTACCAAGAGTATTTCACTGCTATCCCTAGATTTTGACTGTTTTGTCACTACATTTTTACTCGTTACCTTGAATTACCACATCGCATTTTTGTAAACCAGCACAGCAATTCATTCCAATAGAAAGTTAAAATAAATATGATTGGATTTTCGTGTTTAGTATAAATCTACAAACCACGTACCTAACCATAATAATATCCACCATTACAATACAGGCAAATTCTACTCCTGAGGCACACTTTTGGCCAGAATTTTATTACTGGCCAAATCCAGGGCCCAGTCGACCTCAGCTCGGGGATTCTATCATGTGCAAGCCTATGGTAGCAATAAATTATGAAAATGAGAGTAAGGCTTTGCAGCTGAAAGGCCCCTGCATAATTCCTGGTTGTCCCTGGTGTTGAAAAAGTGATTGGAGGGATATTATATGACTTAGGAAGTCTGACTTTTAATATATATTGGTGGCAATTTTATCTTATTATTTTGAAACAGGAATTTACGAAGGGCTTTAACTGTTATCTTTTTTTAATGTCAATTCAGGTATCACTGTTGCTCAGTTCTGTGAACTGTATCAACATGAACACTTCTCCCAATTGAAAAAAACAACAGGGAGTAAGCAGGAACATAAAATTATTTTTAGAAAATGCATTTTTAATTACTGAGCTGCTTAATTATTGAGCACTACTGAAAATATCCTGTGAACCTCATCACTATGCAAATATATTCAGTTTTGGAAACAATTAAATGATAATAAAGCATTCTTTTTTCTTTTACAACATATTACTGCAATGAAGCTGTTACCTCTCAGTGTGCATTTTAATGAGTTTTAAGTAACATTTTAATGAGCTCAACATTACCATAAACCCAAGGATTAGACAAAATTGAATTTACTGGGAAAAGGAAAGGGTTCATTAAGAGTTAATTATATAGTTTAAGAAGAAATATAACTCATTTTATGATGTCACTTCAACCATGAATTCAGCAGTAGATCTATACTTATTAATAGGCATAGAAATGCCATTATTATATTGACATAAAAACATGGGTTTGCACACTACTGCTTAGGCTTCCAATGAAAGTTTCTGTATTGAAATCCCTGGGTCAACTTTGTTCTTATCCAGCTCATTATTACATCTGAGGAGAAAAAATACCAAGCTTTGTATTGCTGGTTTGTAATTCCACCTACTATTTTTATAAACATCATGAACAGTGAAAGCAAAGTTTAATGGATTTACCATTGCCAGTAGGATCTGGAGGCAGGTTCTGAATAAATGTCTTGGATTTATTATTTTAAAAAGGACTGGTAGGGATTTGAATCCAAACTGCCAGCTCTCCTGACATGCCCACTGTAACAGTGATGAATGTCTGCAGTCCAGGCTCCTGGATGCCCAGAAATCACAGGTAAATTCCCACGTAAACAGCTCTACACAGCCTGCACTTAAATTCAAATGTACATTCAGATGTTCAGATCCTGCGTGATGTGGATTTAAAGTGCTCATGCTCAGTAATTTCAGCTATATATTGAATTAACTGCTTTGCCAAAGTTGGCGTTTCTGTTTAGCTGTTTGACAAAGGAGGGAGGGTTGTAGCTCAGCGCTCCCAGATGTCTGATCAGAAAAGAACAAGAAAACAAATCTTAAAATCTTAAGCAAAGTATTAATTGTTCTGGTTTAGTATAGTCTCTTGTTCATAGGATAGCTCTGTGATCTGCTATTTAAAAAACAATATTATTTCATTGATGTCACAGAGGGAGGGAAGCCTCTGTGGGTGTTGAAAGCTTTCATGAGTTTCAGTAGAATGGAGCTGATCTCCTAAACCCTGCTATTGTGGGGCAAAGAACATTCTGACAGATGTCTGCTTGAAGGAGAAGATCATGAACTGTGGCCAGCAATTCGACCTGCAGGAGTTCTGTCACTCCTGCTTGAGCCAGACCCAAGGGTGTGTCCTTAGAGTGGCAGTTCTGGTCTCTGAGCTTCAAAATGTAAAGATGAACCTGCAGACCTGCACTGGAAGGATGATTCCTTGCAACAGAAGTCAGGGTACTGGTGGCATTTGAAAAGGAAGCCTCATTATTACCTTGGATTAAACAGAGGCTCAAAAGGAAGAGCAAAAAAGAACTATTAAGCAGGTAATGAATTCTGGTCATGAGAGACAGAGAACAAAGTGCTACTGGCTGTGTGAATATGAGCCACACAGTTCTGGTCTTCCACTTGTTCAGCAGCAGTAGTGTTTCCATCCCATCTGAGTTGTTTCCAGCAGATCTGTCTGTAAGGAAAGAAGGAAGCCCCTGTGAACAGAATTAAGTTGTAAAATCAGACATGTACCAGCTATTGACTGAGCATTGTTTAGTGTCCCATGCTCTCTCCCCCAAAAGCTCACCTCTTTGTATGAATGTGAGCAGAGCCAGGCATGTGGAATTCTTCAGAGAGAAACTGAAAATGTTCTACACCTACATCTGGAATTGTTCAGAAAAGGAGGAGCAGAGCTACAGAGGTCCTCCTCAAGGGAAAGTTTAATTCAATTTGCCTTAATTGAAGCTGCACAAGTGAACTACAGAATGTTTCCAGTTCTCCTGGTCTCAGAGAAATCCCACAGCATGCACTGGTTATATGAGCTATTGCGTTTTATGTATTCCTTATTCTAAATTCCTTAGTCTAAATGTGGGGAAGCATACTGCATAGTTTAACAACACATTTTCCTTGCTGGAAAATCTGCTTTAAGTAGTACTATTCTCTCCTGGCCACTTATTTCCTCTGCTTATAATAGCTTGTCATTCTCTCAGTTGTTTATGAATCTGGGCTGTGAACTGGGTCAGTAGAGTGATCTGGGTTAAAGATCCTCAGCAACAGGAGTTGTTGCTCCTTTTTTTTTCTTTTCTAATTGGCATGGAAGGAAATGTTTGTAGTACTTGGCCTAAAATCTATCCCAGGTGAATACTGTGGTGGAGGCTAAAAATTCCCTCTATCCAATCCTGTCGAGGCTAATAATCTAATCTGCCTCTTTCAATATTGTGCTTTGTCTATCATATGGTGCTTGAATATTTTATCTAGTTGGTGAAGCCTCCTGCTTTCCAGTGCAATCAAAGAATGACAGTATCTCTATAAATGTACACAAATTAACTGGTTTGTGGAAACTGCAGATGCAGGTACTGTGTGTCTAGTTAAACTCCATGCTAAGAAGGATGGAAATGCGTGACTTAAATATGCTGGAAGGTTTCTATTTAAACCTGTTTAACATTTAGTTATGAAAGGTTGCCTGAGCTGGAACAGCGTCTTTGTTACACTTGCAGTTGGAAGGGAGGTAAGAGGAAGAGGAAAGATTGTGAAATGGATTTTGTATTCTAATTGTGGGATTAACAGTGGTCTTTCAGACCTTTCAGGGGAATGTGAGCCCTTCATAGGAAGGGCTGTTCCAGCTGTTGAGTGACTTAAAGGCTTTTTCACAGGCACATCTCAGGTTGCTGCTTTTCTATCATGGGGTACACAGTTGTGTTGTGCTCTGTCAATTTAAAGGAGTCAGCAGATCTGTAGTTACCCTGATTATCTCTTGTACTGAACTGCCAGAGGAATATTCAGCACCAAAGGTTTAGAAGGATGTGTGGCATGTAGGGGTCTTATTTTATTATTCCAGTTTTTTGTACTCATCATTTTTTTTTATTATGTGAAATTTGTTGTAAATGAAATAGCACTTTAGGACAGCAATGTTAGTTAAAAAAAATTGTTTCACATTTACTGCAATCCCCAACATTATGCTTCTGTATTTTCAACAGTGTGTCTGAGTGTAACCCCTCTGCTGAAGGTCATTTGGAGTCTCAGGCACAGCACAGTGTGACTGGAGGGTGGAGCTGGACATCCAGGTTCTGGTCTCTCTCTGGGTGCCTAAACTCTCCTTTTAAAGTTGTTGCTTCAGGCTATTCCAGTTGGTCTTTGCTCCTACTTCTTTAATTTTTTTTCTTTTCTTTCCTCTTGCATGATGTAGTGAATAATAATGAGGGCAATGTGAACTCTTATGTTCTTTTTTACTTGCAAAAATAAGTGGGAGAGTTACATTTTATATTGTATAAAAGTAATTCCTTATGCTGTTTGAATAGATCAAAACTGCAAAAGGTTACTGGCAAATTACACTAGTTTCTTCTTTGTTTTGCATAAAATCTTAAAACTGAGGCTTTCTTTTCATGTGTAGGCCATAGAAAACTGCTGTTTTATCTAGATATTTGTGGATTATTTCCTATCTGTTAGTATGTTGACAGAACTTAAACTACACCATCCTAAGAGCACTTTAATACAGATTATATGTATCATGTTGCTCCTTCTGTTTTTAGAGCTCTGGAAACTTAAATTTATTATGCAGAATGGTACGATAACAAGTGACAGATAAATTCTTTTGCACTGGTCAGGATAATACAGAAAATATGTTCTCTAACATTTTTTTGTTCATTCTTGAATTTGAAAGAATTTTAAATTCCTTCTTTGAAGGAAGAATCCAATGACAACACTTCAAAAATTACCCTAACACTGGAGCAAAATAAAAAGCTTTTATTGTCTTAAGAAATGACAGAGTAGAAGTTCTAAAGAAGTTTCTCTAGGCCATGCATCCTTACTTCTTTGATTTATTGGATATTATTAAAATAATGTTGAATAATATTATGCAAACATAAGTGATAGAGGAGGTGGGGCTTTGTTGTAAATTCTTTCAGAGGGGCTGACTGGACATGCTGACTGGACATGCCTCATTGACAGCTATGTGAACACATATTATGCTTTTCCAGTTTCCATTCTGTATTTGCTGGGACAAAGTCTACAAAAAGGGAGACAGTTGAGCCTTTCAGAAGGTTGATGACTAAAGATCAGGTCCAGGAGATGCCACTGCTAAGCCCGTGTGCCATGACATGCCCATTTCTGGGACAGAGCATGTGAGCCAGCCAGGTTTATGGAGCCTGTTGAAGTGGCATCTGGCAAGCAGCCCAAAATGGCCCATTGACATGGGGGCAGTTTGCAGGATGGTAAGGGAGGTATTTGAGAAGCAGCAGGCAGCTCCCACTGGTTTTGTGCACCAGCTGTGGACGCATCTCACGCTCCATGTCAGATGAAGTGTGGCTGCACAGTCCCTCCGATGGAGTTACAAAAGCTTATTGAGGAATACATGCCTTGCAATGTCTGCTCAAATATCTCATCTTCACTCCTGACTTCTGAAGAGAGCAGCACAAATGCCCTGACCAAAAAAAGAGACAAAACAAAAAACATACCTGCTCGCCAAAAATTGAATAGATGAGTTTTAGCTTATAATTAACAGATAGAGACCCATGGTTGGGCATGGAGAAATGGGGAATGGATGGAAGAGGATTCCCGTGTTGGGCAAGGGCCTATTTTGTTGGATGCTTTGCCTAATGTGTCTGAAGTATAGCAGTAATGTGGCAGTGCCCCCTGCCAAGACGGGAAAGCATCCCAGCTGTTGTGTGTGTGTTGTGCATGTGTACACAAGAAGTTTATTAGAGGCTATTCACACTTCAGTGGAGCTCTGAGATTGCAGTCTGCATTATATTGGCTAAATGAAGCATGTAACATTCTATATTTCTCATACAAGAAATATTCATTCATTTGTATTCATTTTCATGATTCTCAGCTGCTCTTATTCATTCCTTTGTTTTACTGAGGGCACATGTACATTTTAGGTGTTTTGGCTGGGCTCAGACTGGGAACCCAGGGAGACTGATGGAGTTAAAGTGGTTGTAGGAGAACCAACTTCAATTCAGAAATAGACAAAATGCAATTGTTCAGTGCTGTGTCAAACTCTAGGAAGCTTTCATTAGGTTGAGCACAGTGCTGCAGGTACCTGGCAGTGCCACTTTTGTACTCACAACAGCAAACCTGCACGTTGCTATACTGTAGTTTGTGAACCTCACTAATTAAATCTGCACTTTCTGGGGAATGTCTCTGCTAGACACACAGACTCATAATGTACAGTGTAGTTTCTTCTGTGTTCTTCTCAAGCACGTGATGAAAAGATTCCACCAGAATTCCGTTTGTATATCAGTAACATCTGAGGTTTTTTGGATGTCATTGCTTTTGAAAATTTTTTACCTATTTATAATTCTTTTAAGTTTCTTTTTTTGGTTGGTTGGCAACCAAAGGCAAACAGGCAAAGTCCAGTCTATCCTTTTATAACTCTAGCCTAGGACATAGTGGAGTATTTCCTCTTTTCCTAAACATGATCCTCCTTACTGCATTGTTGGGAGGGAAGCATAGTTAATGGGATTTGAAGAGTCTCTAGTGCTTTTGGTGAAACTTGTCCCATATTCCTGCTGCAAAGAAGACATTCTGGCATAAAAGTGACAAAAAAAATGTCATTTCAGTTTTCATGTGGTGTTTCCTTAAGCTGTGCTTGCTTCCGCATCTGATATTCACATTAGTTGGTAAAAAAAATAAATAAGTAATTTATTTACTTATGTACTGCCCATGATTTTCTGAATATGTAGTCCATTAAAAGTGAAGATCATGTAAAAGCTATCTTCAGATCTGAGTTAAACTGGTAAATGTCTGATCCTTGTTAAATGTGAAGACTTACAGAAGACCATGCACTTTTTCAAAGTGTGTTGTCTGCAATTATGGTGTCAGTTCTTCTAGAAAGTCTCTGAACTTTAAGCAAGTGGTTGAGTTTTCAGTTTCAATGAAATAAAACTCCTAGTAATGTGTCTCTTGTTCACATTAGCAATCTGTGCAGTGCATTCATCAAGACTGATTATGCTTTAAGAATAAGAAGAAAGAAATCTGCTCTGTATCCTAGAGAAAATTTTTCAACGTATTACGTTGTATAGCTTTAGATTTCTGAAATTACTTAAATGTGGTCTTCAGGATATTTGCATTCATAAAGAATACTTGGTTATGCTTATTGCTTCCCTTTGCCTTTCTTGACTGTCAAAACACAGTGATGCTTTTGAAGATTTATAGCAGATGGGTAATGAGATTGCTGACTGTTAACTGCAGCATTCAGAATTTGCTGGTGGAAGGAGGTGGGAGTTTAAAAAAGGGAGAAGGTTATCAGGGATTCATTGCAAGGAAGACAGGTGATAGAACTTCATTTTCAATCAGGAGGCTTAAACATAAATATGTTATGTTCTAAATTAGAAAAATCTCCACTCTTCATGCTATCTAGTAGTCATATGAAATCTTTCAGAAAAAAAAATTATGGAGATGTCAGATTGCATTCAAGTGATCACAATGAATCACAAGAAAGGCAAGGAGATTATACAATTTTTCAGTAAGTATATTCAGGCTGTATTGCATATGCTTAATCCAAATAGCAGCCTTTAAAAAAAATCAGAAAGAAATCATAAGCTGAAGTCTGCAATGACTATCACTTGTATACCTGTGCAATTGTGCAAAGGGGAAAATAGGTCAGCAGTGCCCTTAACTGGGCTAGAAAGATTTCAAAGTCTGACTCTAGGCAATGTGTGCTGTAAATAGGAACGGAAAAAGTTTGTCTTCTTTCCTGACATTTGTACAGTCAGCTAGTTGGGGTACATCTCAGACTGCAGTTTAGAGGAGAGGTAAAAAGCCAGCTATCTCCCACTGTCTCTCTTTGGAACCTATCCCCTTACTTGTCACTGTCTCTTCACCCACCTCAACACTGTAATTCTCTGTTCATCTGGTGTAATAGATTCTGTCTTTAGAAGGAACACTTTTGCATTTAGACAATGCTCATCATAACTTCTTGTATGTCTGTATCTGTGTACACAAACAGTTAAAAGCTTTGGAGGATGTGTCAGGGATTCTTCCACATTTTTGTCTTTACTGAGGCCTGAGAATAAAGAGCAAGCTACCTTGAGCTGTAAGTTACTAAGTTCAGAAGCACATGAAACACTGAGTGAGAAAAAGGGATGAAGCTGAAGAAAGTTGCTGAATTGGCGAGGAAGAAGATTCTCCTTTTGTTTCTTGATGCAGGTATCTCCGTGCTGCTCTCTTCATTAATTTGATTTCTAGGTACCCTACTAAGCAAACATCGTTGAAGCAACCAGACTGAAAATATCCTAACACCTTCAGATAGGCTAGGGGGTCCATTTTACTGAACATACCTGAGTCATGGTAAATTAGCTAGCATTCATGTCTGGTGGGTAGCATCAGTATCAGGAGATAAGCAAAGGACGGGAAACACAGAAGGAAAAAATGTATAGCTCCTTATAATATTTCTTTTTCTTAAAGGTAGCAGCTTTTTTCTGGCTGCCGCTTTTTTCTCTGCACATGCAGAGGGAGCTCAGTAACTCCCTGAGAGTCTTGCCTAGGACTGTTGCCTAGGTTGTGTGGTTTTGTTACAATTTTTCTTACAAAATGAGACAGAGGCAGTTCCTGAAACAAAGAGGTCAGGCAGCAGCACCTTCAAACAAAATGTATTATTATTCTTCACAAGAAAAGTTGTCTGTGACCCCTTGGGTTTTTTTTTCTGTCACCCTCTTTCAGCAGGTAGTGCTGGCTTGCTCAGGGACTATTTCAGCAGATCATACACATTAGTCAAGATCTAAAATACCTCCCTGCACCATATGCTACCTAAAGCATAATAATCCTTTAATCTGCCCACTGCATGACATCTGGGCAGTTATTTGACTTAATAACTCACTTCGATTGTTCATATCAGTATGTTTTAGAGGAGGGAAGTGCCAAAGCAGTGGTGGAGAGATGAGGATTTAGGAAAATGCCTGTGGGGAAGTGCTTTGGATCAGGGGAGACCTACCTGTGGTGTGGCAGGTGACCAAACCACCACCAATGCAGCTGTGTAAAATCTTTCTATGAGAATAATATTATCCTGAGATAAGCACAAAACAGAGCAGGAGGGGAAAGATGAACTACCAGGACCCAAGTTACAGAAGTACATTAATATTTACTTGATATCTCTTTATACCCTCTAGTCAGCACAACAGATGTAGCTGTGTTTTAAGACATTATAATTCATTGAAAAAGGCAACAAAGATACTCTTTCCCTCCCTCCTGTCCTCGGTAATTTCAGATGTTTGCTGTGCACACTGGGGGGAGGAGGTAGGGAGACAAGCGCTGGTGGGAGAAGAATGCAATTATCCCAAAGCCTCCTGACGGGCATCCACTTCTTCCTTCCAGCTTAGCTGCTCTGACCACAGGCTGGGGGCTCGTGGGACATGGACCAGATTGAAAAAGTGGAAGCAGACAGATGGTTATTTGTAATCATCATGTAAATGTAAATCCTATAAAAATGTTTTCTTTCTAAGGGCCTGAAAGCTGGAAAGAAGGATTAAGGCATGGATATCTAGCCTAGAATAATTCTGACCCCGCCACCTTCCCTCCTACCCCATAAACATCGAGGCTTTATCTCCACTTCCTTTAAACAAATTGCTGGAACCTCAGCCGAGGAAATTAATGCGGTTTCCATGTAATTCCCTGAGTTTATGAGCATCAGTTTGACCGGGGCCTGGATTTGGGCCTAAGCTGGCAGGTGCTGCTTAGCAGCTGCCTTGGGAGCGGGGACTCCTTTTTGCTCCTTTCCCCCTCATCCCTTGCTCTGGCAGGTGCATGCTCCGCGTGTTTATCCCGGCACTGCCGCTGCTGGATGTGCTCCCTTTCCCTGCTCACACTCCTGGCTACCTCGAAATGGCTCTCCGGGTCCCTGCTGCCCTAAAGACTGCCGTGAGCGCTCGCAGACATCTATCTTGTTTGAGCAGCATCAGCTTGTTTGTGCCACAAAGAGACCGATCAAACTTTAATTAACTTTGGTCCGCAGCGCCATTGTAGGCTGTGTGTACGCTGTAGCTGTTCTTTGCAGCTCTCCAGTCCCTCAGTGCCTTTCCAGACAGCAAAGCTCAGCCATCCAGAAGCTTTTGCCCTTGCAAGGCTTTGCCTTTTGAAACATGATGTTTGTGCTGCCACTGGGCTGGCAGGGGGGAGCAGCCCCTGGGGTCTGGCTGTGCTGCAGTCCCAGGGTGGGCAGCAGTGTAGGGCACCATCTCTCCATTTGGCACCCCTTGTTAAATCATAAAATCACAGAAAGGCTTGGCTTGGAAAGATCACCCAGTATCCCATGGGCAGGGACACCTTTCCTACACCAGCTTGCTCAGATCTCCACCCAGACTGGCTTTGAACGCTTCTGGGATGGGACATCCACAACTTCTCTGGGCAATCTCTGCCAGGGACTCACCACTCTCACAGTAAAAAATGTGAGGTAATACCCAAAAATATGGGGAAACACCCATGCAAGCACAAAGGGAGCTGTGTGTAAAATTGTAATAAAAGAAAGCAAGAACACAGGATGAGGAAGAGGAGGCTGGTGGCAGCATTTTGCTGTTTGTGTTGAATTTTTAAAACATTGGTATCTGTGCCCTCCAAAAGGTCCCTTGAGGATGGTTGGCTTCTCAAGTGAACAAAAGCCTTTTGCCTGCGTGTGGAGAGGGTGGTCTGCTGAGGCACACTAATAGTTATTTGGAAATACCCAGCAATTGTGGATAATTGGCTGAGGAATATTCTGCAGCTCTCAATCATTTTTCTGGTTTCACAGATGATTGTACCATTAGATATGGTGAGTGCACTAAGCTGTGCTGCAACTTTTCCATTTACTGTGCTAATACGTGTGAGCTCAACTTCCAGTTGATGGTCCTTCCTTTTGTGGCTGCCTGTGCCACTCCAGGAGGACAGCCAAGCTCACCAGCTCATGCTCTGCCCTCCTCTTCCCTGCTCCCTCTCTCTTGGGGTGATGTTTGGATGTTCTGGGGTGGCCGGGCTGATCAGATTAACGTCTGTGCTTTATTTCATTGTTGTTAAATTCCATTAAAATACTGAATCACAGAAATGGCAGCCTGCCCCTTGCTCTTTACCTTGTTTTCTCTCCGCTTTTGTTCTTTTTTTTCCCTTGCTTTACCTGGCTTTTTCCTTTTAGTCTCCCTTAAGTTAGTGTTCCCCCCTCTTCCCCTCTGAGTTATTTTCCCACTTTAATTTATATTTCACGCATTTTTCTCTTATCTTTGCTTTTCTGTCGTTGCTTTATTTTTTCCCTGTTTCTTTTTTCTCCAGCCTTTTTTTTTTCTCCAAAACACAGAATGCTTTAGATGGAAATAGTGAGATATATCTATTCAAGATTCACATATGTGCTGAGGTACAGAGCAAGATTAAGCAAAGACTGTAGCATCAATTTTGTCTTCTATTCAAGCCAGTTTTGCAGTGAGACTTTGGGTAAAGGAATGTGATAAAATCAAATCACCTCTTAGCTTCATATTCTGAGGCTGATTGGAACCTTACACAGTTGCTGGGATGATTCAGAGAAAGTTAATGTAATTTGCTGTGTATCACTCCAAGAAACTGTGTTTGTCAGGTTCATATAGCAGTGTGGAATGTTCAGGGAAAATGGTTTCCTTAATATTGCTGCCAGGAGTTAGGAGTCAGGAATATAAAGTCATTATGTGGTGGGTCTTGCTGATTTTCTGGGGATTTTGCACTAATGGATTTGCACTGGAGTTCTGTAATTGCAAGTGGAATCAAGGCAATAAAAATAATACTTATTTTGTGTCGAATAATAATGGAAGTAGTTATTTTTTTATTTCTGCCAATTATACAAAAGTGGGCATAGCATTGTCTAGAACTTTTTCTTCCTGTGTATCCTAGGGATCACAGAGACATATGAAGCAGCTTTCCTAAAAAACATGATTTTGTAGGACTTTTTTTCTGGTTCTTTCTCCGACATTCCCATGATATTGACTTTCTTGGCTTTGCAAAGTGTTGTACTGCCAAATAGTCAGCAGCCCATGATCTTTATCATACTAGTTCTGTGCTCTGCATTGCCTAAGATATTTCTTCCATTTGATCTTGAAGTTCTATAAATTCCATTTCTGCCAATTTGATTATTGTGAATCAGAAGGTTTGCATTATTCAGAAATATTTGGGGATTGAGTTTTTTTGTTGTCTATTGGGTGTGTCACCTAAGAAGACTACGGGTTCTTGCCAGAGCTGTATTTGTTGCCAGCTGCCTCCTGTCACTTTTATTTTATGCTTCAAGAGCGAGACCTAAATAGTCACTCTTTTTGTGTGTGTGTGTGTTAGAAAAGGAATTAACTTCCAATTAATTCCCTCCTTCCTCTGGGATCTACCTGTGTATTTCAAAATGGAGAACAATAAAAGTTACCTCCATGTCATTTTGAGTGCCACATACATACAGCCCACTCACCTCAGACTATTCAGAGACCAATTCTTGTACATATTAATCATATTTTTCTCCTGGCTTATTACAGAAGAGAAAAATACTCAGTTCCAAATGTTAAAATGGGGCATGTTTTATTAATATTGAAAGCAGTAAATTATCTCTGCTTATGAAATGAGACTGAGCAATTTCTGTTGAACTCTTCCTGACTCGCCCCTTCACTAGGATACAGTGTTTTCTAATTTCTCAGAGGGCCCTGGTTCCATTAAGGGCGAGAACTGTTTTAAAGTCGTAATGAAAGCCATGCATAGCTGAAATTCAAGGAGGGGCAATGCCCTAAATTCTATTTCAGTAGCTCATCTAGAGCTATTTTCAGTTTTATGTTTATAAGAATGTCAATTAACCTAGAGACTAAGACACACGTGGAAGAATAAGGATGAAGTGGATATCATTCTCACACACTGAAGCCAGCTAGTTGGACCTAATCCTTTACAGAAGCTTGATTTACGTAAGAAACCAACCTGTTTTGCCTAATTTAGTTCTCAAACAGTTTGGTGATTTAAATGCTCTTTTTTTTTATGTGGTGGGACAGGGCTGGTCAAGGTGGCAAAAATATTAGAACTAAAAATATAGAAGGAAGCAATAAATACGCTGAAAGTACATTACTATCAATTTTATTTGTCTGAGACCTTTCAGAACTAGTGACCATTTTGGCATGTATGTGCCAAAAATATAATAATAACAGCAATAATGGCAATGCCCTTAGCCAAGGTGTAGCTCTGCAGTTCAGTATTAGCTCTGTCCCTTTTTTACCTACCTTGTGCTGGAGTTGTAGACCCAAGCAAGGCAGATACTCAGCAGGTTGTTTTCTGTCATGAAAAGAACTCAACATCCAACCTGCAATGATGCTTTTCTAATGATGGAAAGTGATCCTGTCAAGGTTAAGAGGAATAAAGGGTGCTGCACATCTTTCTAACTTAAATACAGGGCAGTGTTGTTATCTGGAAAGAAAAAAAAGGTGGAAAACAAAAGCCCTGTATGTGAAATATGCCTCCACTGGACAAGAGGGCTTACCTACCCCATTTTATTTACGAGATCTTTTACAGTCAATATAAGATGCAAAGTCATCACCTAATAATGGTTGAGACTTGTTTGTTTCATATTATGTGTTTCTACATTTCTTTTTTTCTCCACTTACAATGCTATCACCTCCATTAATTCTTTTTCCTCTTTCCCTCATTTATCCTTTTAGTGCTTCGGGATGACTTCCGCCAGAACCCTACGGACGTGGTGGTGGCAGCTGGAGAGCCTGCAATACTGGAGTGCCAGCCACCTCGAGGGCACCCCGAGCCCACCATCTACTGGAAGAAGGACAAAGTCCGTATCGACGACAGGGAGGAGCGGATCAGCGTGAGTACAGCTCTGCTGGATTTTTATCTGTAGGTGCAAGGCCCACAGCTGAGCACAGCAGAACTTACACAGCTTTATAGCCTTTCCCATGGAGATCTCTTGTTGTTCTTGGCAGCTTGCCTCTCTGAGCTTTCCCAAATGAGGGGGGAAGGCTGTTTATTGCTCCTAGTCTGGCTCTCCAGATTGAACTTCTTTGAGGGCTGGTTTGTAAATCCAGTGTAATGGAGATCCATTAGAGCTGGAGATGTGGTCATGGAAGGTGCTCAGTTAGATGAAGGACTCAGTGGATATCTTTGACCAATTTGGTGTTACATATTAGTTTTCCAAACTGAGAATGTCAGAGAGGTGTTTTATAAGTAAATTCAGTCATATCTATGAGGTGCACAAATAATCCCTGGGAAAAAACCCAACAACTTAGAATGATACTGGTAATGTTATAGTTATTGCAGTAATTTGGATGTGTCTAAATGAAGGCTGAAGTCATACTCTAAAGAATTATGGTTCCTGAAAAGGAATAAATGTTGAGCAAATGAGTAACACTAGTTGAATTCTGTGGCCGTTCATTTCTTGTACTGAATGAAAAAGGATCCAGCAGAAATATTTAACTTACCAAGTGATTAGAGATAAGTCATGATCTGTGCAAGCAAATGGGATAAATTAAGGGGGTAAGACCATGTTTCATTCCTAATTTTTAAATGCTTAGCTTTTCACAATTAATATTTCTTCAATAAAGTTTTATGTTGTATGGAATGATTCAGTGCTGACCTTATTCAACATGCAAGTGCAATCAGGAAGCTTGTCAGTGGTTCTGGATACCTAAGGAATTGTTTCAAGCCAAAGAATCTGAGCTGTTGCTGTTTGTGGACCAGGCTGTCTATTCTAAAGTCGACTCAAGAGTAGCAGAGCAAAGAGTGGCAGAGAAGTGGCTATCATTCCCTGACTCCCAACTTTCTTTGGCCAAATTCCCAGCTTATTCTGAAGCACCCCATTGCCTAACCTTTGACACTGTGACTTCACAAGCTGCAAATTTTTACTTTATTTCTTTCAACTACCCTGCTCTTTCACTCTGTAAGCATCCTTTATAGCCAAGAAAATATTAAGTGTCAGGTGAACTCCCAGTTTCGGGCAGATTCAGTCTGTTTGCCTCAACAAAAAGAGAAAATCTGTCTTTATTAGTGACCAAGGAAACTGTTCAAACACCAGTAAAATAAAATCAAATAAATAAAACTAAGTCAAATTGCCTTTGTTTTTTGCGAGAGATGTTAAGAGTGCTTTTCATTTTCCCATTCAAGAAATAAAAGTACTCTGTGCTGCCAAGAGGCAGCAAGAAATGTGATCTTTGAAATGTAAAAAATCTAATGAAAGCCAAAGGAACAAAATGAAATGCAGTTGAAATTAGTTGCAAGTTGAAATTAGTCAGTGGGATAAAAATGTGTTCTAGAACAGCTTAAAGATATTTAAATATATAATTATATAATTTTAAAACAATACATATATTTACAAACAAAACTTTAGGATGCCTTGGTTGTGGAACTTGTTGCCTGAGAAGGCAGCACTTTTTCCTGATGTATTTTGTTTACCTGAAGTTAAAAGTACGTTCCTTGTTTTGAAACAGATCCGTGGTGGGAAGCTGATGATCTCCAACACCAGGAAGAGTGATGCAGGAATGTACACGTGTGTTGGGACCAACATGGTGGGGGAGCGCGACAGCGACCCTGCAGAGCTGACTGTCTTTGGTAAAGAGACCCCTGCTTTCATTGCTTTTTCCCTACAAATGTCACAGACTGAATTACCCTGGGTGGCCCAGCAAAACATGAGACAGAACAAGGTTAACAAAACACAGCAGTACTGCTCAAAATGCATTTCACAGCTTCAGGAGGAGACTGGGTTTTAAAAGATGTAGTTTATAATGATGGTGCTGTGATGGCTCAATATTTTTCTTCTCAGCTCATGGTTTCAGTCTAACTGGAGGTCCACAATGATGTGCATAACCCGAGATGGCTCTCTGTCACAGAATGGCCACATGTAATTAAGCTACTTCTAATACAGTTGGCAAAGCCTGCTTACCAGAGATTTAGATCAGAATTGCATATTTAAATAATTCCATATTCCCAAAATCTAACCTTTGTAGGAAAGCACAAAAAACTTCACTTGATCAGTAAAACGTCCTTGGAGACAATTCCAAAATCTAATTTTTGAATAAATACAGGTAACTTTTGTCATTTGTTTTTACAAGGACCTGAATCAGCTTTTCATCCTGTAAGACAGGACAGCATTTAGATTTTTGGTGCTGCTGAATGAATCAAAAATGAATAAGGTTCCTGTGTGAAAGAGCTTCTAGACCTGATGGGCAAGGCAAAAGGTTGGTTGTCAGGAGCTCTTGCCTCATGGTTAGGGTCCAGAGCAAGAACAGAGTAATAACCCAGCCTAGAGCTGGATCCATCCTGCTAACAACTGGACAAGAAGCAAAGCCACAAAATCATGCTGTGGTACCTCCAACAGTTGTGGGTTTGTGGGAATTAGTCAAGAGGTTCTGAGCAAACAAAGGGAGATCAATAAGGAAAAAACCCTTGCTGCTAAGGAAAACATGTCCATGCTGACAAAAGAGAAAGAGAAATAGTGTTAATGTTCGCTCCTGCTACACCCCTTTGATATCCTTGATACTGTACTGAAATTGCAAACAAGACCATTTGTAGCCCCAGAGAGACTTTTAGTAGAAATCCTAAGGTCCTTTGTGGAGCAGATGCTCCTGATTTTTTCACCTTCTATCTAATATGGTACACTGGAAAACCCAGTCACACATAATGGCATCTCTGTGTTTGCATGTATGTGCAATTCAACATTTGTTTATCTGCTTTAAAAAAAAGAAATGCATATTATGGGATTCACTAAAGGCAGAGAAAGGTTTTTGCTAGACAAGATCCATGAGTTTCTGACGATATGCTGCTTTCCAGCTTTACAAGACTGTAAAGGTTTCCACTCCAACTGGTTTGTTGCAGATCCGTGGAAACGTGGCTTTTAAAGACAGAACTATTATACCTTGCAAAAAAAAAAAAAAATCCAGAGAAAGGATCTCTATCAAATTATTGTGCCCTTTGCAGCCAATCTGTTAGAGTTGTAGCTTTATACAGATGCAAAAGAGACATGACATATCTCCTTCATCAGTTTAAGTACTGCTAATCTCTGGTAATACTCCCTGTGGATAGCAAGCAGATTGCAGTCCTAAACTACAAAGCTTTAAGAAATCCTTAAGAAAATAATTTGTTAAAAAGCGTTGAACTGTGGGAATGAAAACTGAAATGTGCATGTAATTTCATATCCTGCAGAGCTGTGAAACATATTAGGTTTGTCTTGATATGTAAAATAATACATAGCCAATTACAATAGTCTGATTTTTTACAGGGTATAATCAGAGCAATCAACTCACAAAATACAATCTAAAACTATTTGGTGAATACTGAACAAAATCAGCAGTAAATGAAATTAGATATTTTAATCCTTCTTAATTGTGTTAGACTACCTGAAGAAGATTGTATTTAAAATTCCCTACCGTGGTGTCTTCCTATTTACATTCCTCTTCGATCTGAGTATTCCCAGATAATTTCCCATCTTTTTTTTTTGCTGTGCAAGAATAGCATGGAGGAAGCAGGTGCTCTTCTGCTGTCCCACAAGATGGTTGGGCTGTCCTGTGCCCATTTTCTGGCCCTGAAGCTCTGTGTAGGTGCACTGGGCTCACTGTAACATCATGTCCAGGGTAGTCCTGGTTCCGCTCCATACAAAAGGAGGGGACTTTCCTGTTCTTTCCAGCAGTTGTATTCCATTCCTGGACTCCAGGCAGCAGCCCATGTGTGAGCAGGGATGTGCACAGTGTCTGGGATATGGAAATATCCATGATATTTCCAGGAAGCAATGTATCTACTGGACAGTCCAACCGCTCCAAGCACGCACAATAAATCCAATAAATCCAGCGACTCTGGGAAGTGTCAGATTGGCTCTGCGTGTTCAAATTGCCTTCACTGAACACAGGCAGAACCACCAGGATCATATGTTAGGTCCACAGCCTTCCTCTGATATGGTTGGAGGAACATGGAAATAGTGCAAATGTTCAGGAAAAATATGCTAAAAATACTTACATGCAATTCATGTGCCAAACTTTAACTTCTTTGACCATATTTGAAAATGGACTTCACAATAAAAATAAAGAGATCTTAACTAAGAGACTTCAAGAATTTTATTAGGTGATTGGCAAGCCTTCAGCTGGTGCTGATTCTTGGAAAAGAATATATATTAATTAGCTGATTAGTCATGTCTTCATTCCTTTCCCAAATAACAACCCTCCAAACTCTTTCCACAGTGTGAAGGGAGCCTTAGTAAACATACTGTGTAGGAAAAGGAACTGTTTCATACTAGTTCTCCAACCTTTCCAGAAACCAGCTACTTGTTACTTTTGGCTTTGCAAGTTTTTCTTTAATACCTGAAGTTAACTTCTGCATGTGACTTGTGACAGATCCCTGGCTCCCTGTACAGGAAATTTAGCTTGAGGCATTGCCTCTGGAAAAACTGACTCAGTGTGGTGGGAACTGGTGGCCCAAGGGGAACAGCATGGAAGCCTAGCCTGAAAGACTACACTTTCCCTGAGTTTAAAAACAGTAAAATAAAACGGGCCATAAGAACCTTAGGAAGCAGCAGGGGGAGAAAATAAAATTTTCCCATGTGCAGAATATGTCCACTTGGCTGGGTACCCATTCAATAACCTTTACTGAGGGATAGTTATGAATAATACATGTAGAACTTTTTCTTTTTTTCCCCAGCTTATCTGCATAGGAAACATTGTTTTCAACATTTAGGCACTCTTAACAGTATACTGGTAGCGTCTATGCAGATTGCATTAGTTTTGTTCCCAAGTCATGATTCTTCTATTAGCAGAAAATTGGCAAGCTTTCACAGTAAAATACCATAAAGATCATATAAGCAGTGCTATCCAAAACTGTGTTTTGAATAGTGACAAAGATGCACTACATTTTGTTAGTCTTTTTCAAGCATTACTGCTAGTTCTTGCCTTTATGAGGCTCCAAGGTGTAATCTTGGGGTAAAGCATAAAGACTGTCGCTGAGTCTTAACTTGGCCTTTAAAGAAAGTTAATAATCTCAGTCCGAATGTTCACAAAAAGAGGCAGCATGGGACTTGATTATTGTGTACACACTATTCTAAAGGCCAATTTCCGAAGTGTAAGTGATACAAATTAGGCTGCATTGCTTGTGTTTGGGCTCATAGCCCTTGGCTGAACAGAATTAAAGCAAGATGCAAAACAGAAACAGTTTAATTCCAATTTGTACAAAAGCCTTGTTTGTAAATACATAATATGGAGCCAGAAATTAAATAAACAAGGAATTACTCCTTAAGATAACCTTTATAATTTTGTCATGCTACTTCACCATTCTGACATAAGTTTTCAACTTGTTTTAACTGTTTCATGCTCTTTTATTTTTCTTTGCACTTAAAATGGTATGTTTGAAGAGAATGTACAAAGGTATATCTTGTATATTGATTCTAAATCTCAGTGAAATCAATGAAAGCCTTAGTATATCAACTTCAAGAGGTTGGCACCAAGCAGTGGAAAAAGATATATTTAGAAGAGCCTCAAAAGAATATAAAGCATAAGTAAGAAGAGTACAAAAATATCTTTTAAAAATACGTCAATTTGGACATATTAAAGATTGTTTTGGATTGATCTTTGATTTCATCTTTGGTATCTGAACCTTTTTTCAGCTAATAAGGTCCTGTGGGATGAAAAGGTATTTTTGTCTGATGCTTGAGGAAGTATTTGTGTTTGATGTTCTGTAGATATTGTCAGGCTGAAAGAGCAGCTCTAGTTTCAGAAAGTGTACTGTGATGACATGGTGTTAGAGGGAAAAAATCCCCAAAATCCCTTTAATGAAGACATTGTGCCCCATTTTACTTCCTTGAGCTCTGTCCATGTTGAAGGCCTTAGCAGAGTCTTGACCCATTGTGTCCCGGAAAGCTTTCCCAGTCACATGGAAAAATCTACCAAAACCAAGCATACATTCATAGGTCAGGACAGAGAAATCAGCAGTCTGTCCTTCAGATCAAATCTCCTCCTGATTTTCTTCAAATCCCTGTATTTTCCACTTGCAGTCTACTTGTGGCAGTCTGCAAAAAGCCAGTTTAGCTTTAGAATATTTGTTATCCACAGATACCAAGAAGTTCTAGGATAATGATACAGCTGTGAAAAAGCATCTGATTTGGTCCCTGAAGTCTGTATGTAACAGTCAGTAAAATCTGTAATTAGCATGGTTGTAGATGTATATAAAAGGAGAAAACCACGAGCAACTGATAACATTCATTTTACTGCTTTTGTATTTATTGCTGTTCCATGGATTTACTGTGCAAGCTCATCACACCTTGGGTGCTGCTTAGAGTGTATGAGTCTACACAAGTGCTTATTTCTCAAATGAAAAAGGGAAAAGTGCCTAAAAAGATGCAGTAGAAGACTGTCTTTAAATATAAAACCACCTGCTTTTGCAATTCTATTTTCATTTACCTGGCCAACTTAGATAAATTAAGTGAGATTGTAATATCCTGTCTTCTTCCACATGTTCTTTTTTGGCAGATCATGTTGCATTTAATGAAATATCTATGCTGTTGAGAGCATCCTGAAGTGAAACTTCCAACCATCGAATGTTTCTCTTTTTCCCTTTTGAATCCAAATGCTAAAGTGAAAAAAGCTTTGATTTGTAACTATTTGCTATTAAATCCCTCCCCAAAGCCTTTTAATTTGTGTATTAATACTCTTTTTAGAACACAAAAACGTTTTAGAAAAATGTGTCTTCTCTCCAGCAGAGACAACAAGAACAATTCTAAATCAGATTGAGGCTCTACATTATGGGAACCATCAAATCCTTCACTCTAGCAGTTGCCTCAGCAGAGACAATATATTAAGGTAGTTAGGATCATTTTAATTAGATTGAGGCCCCATATATGGCTGTCTAACTTTTTGAGGAACAGAGAAAGGGCAATAATACATCTGAAGGTCGCCTGAGTCTCTCTAATAGACTGTGATACTCAGACCAATTGTTAAATATGGGAAAAATTGAGTTCTGAGGTTAACTTGTGTCAGCACCCAAAGCAAAGAAAGCATTTTGCTGTTTCTGGCTAGGATCTGTAGGTTTCCTTGCAGCACATCAAGCACTGCAACAGATTGTAGGTGTGTGTCCAGATTGCATTAACAATCCCCTTTTATAACTGCAAGCAAAGTTTATTCTGAAGTTATAAAGGTCACCCTAGTAATAGCATGACTGGTTGACATGACATATAGCCATGACCTATTTTATAGTTCTCTTCAAAGATTTTTAATATTCATCAGAGAAAGTCTGCAAAGTGGGTACTTTATTTACTCAGTGAAAGCTTATAAAATAGCTATATTAAAATTTTTATATATGCCTATGATTTTAATTTATCACCCTTTCTTGTTGTTTCTCAAATATATTGTGCTCTGGATGCTGTTGACAGAGTAACAATATTTAATTATACCTCAAGGCTTTATTTATGGGCAAACCATTTCAGAAGAAAAAATATGAAAAAGATTTTTTTTTTTTTCACAAGATTAGCTCTGAAACTAAATTTGACCTGGCTGTGCAAAGAAACCTTCTTTATTCAGCTTGCTTGGGCAAGCAGTGCTCTGTCTCCTGAGAGATTAACATTGTAAGCAAGTTATGCAGGTGACTCAAATCCAGTTAATCTCCAATAAAGAATGTTAATTGCATTGGCAATGGCATTCACTCTGATCACTTTATAGCTGTATAATTAGCTATTGGACGTATTCAAGGGGTTTTCTGAGTGATACAAATACAGGAAACAGCACGAGAGGTAACTTGTTCTTTCCTGATTCACGCAGTGCAAAATGTAGAGATGATGGAAAAATGGAAGCTGCAGTTGTTGGTATTTGCATGTCCTTGCTAAATGGGCTCAGTCCTTACATAGCTATTTATTTTCTAGTAACTTCTTATATGTTTTTGAAAATATACAGTTTTAAAAGCTGATATGAAACAAACGTGTGTATTCTCCTAAATTGCCGTGATGTGGAATCCAGTGATCTACCTTATGACCTCAGGGCTGTTTACTTTCTCCTTAGCTGGCTTCTCCTCAGAGTGGGACAGGAATTTATTTTCTCATCTCCTGTATAGGAGAATTTACAGCCACAAGTAGCAATTTCATAAACATGCACATGCTAATTTCTTAGGTGTTTACACGCAGCTTTTGTAGACATTGTCTAAAATTATTTTAGTTTACAGACCAGACCAGTGTACAGACACACTTAGAGTTATATCAATTCAATGGGGATGAACCAGGGCCTCTAAATCACCAATTAAAATGCTGATCTGGATCTAAATTTCTTAGGTTAGGATTGTGTCTTGAAAAACAAATGCCAAAATGAAGAGGGTATTTTGTATGAGCTCAGAGCAGGAGTTGGTCTAAGCACTTCTTGGGGAACAAGTTGTGAAATAGATGCTGTTGCAAACTTGCAGAAAGTGTCCACAGTATATTCTCTTCCAGATTCACAGGTACAGATGGCCCAAGTACATTGCTTAGAATTGAGATTAAAAAAATAATTGTTGGCTTGTTTGGGTTTTTTTTTACTTTGTCCAGTTTTAATAAGTTTATCAAATTAAAATGGCTTTATCCAAAATTTTCCATGCCTGACTAGAAAACTGATTTTAATTGACAAAATTAAATTGACAAAATAATTCACTCTTCACTAAGAATGTTGAAGTTCTTGCAGTTGGGAGGCAAAGGGGATAATTGGAGTGAAATGGGCAAGGATTTGAAGGAGAGGAACGGAGGAAGCTTTTTGTCCTGTGAAGTGCAGGTGCCTCACACTGAGTATCATGTACCTAAAATATGTTGGGAAATAGCTACACTGTGCCAGAGATGTAATTTTTTTTTTTGCTTTTCAAGAGTATTTTCACTAAATTTAGTCAAATATGCACCAGCCTAAAAAATAGTAATAAAGTCATTAATTCATATGCCAGAGAGCCCATGAATGCAGCTCTGGGCAGCATTTTCCTGTACCTGCACTGTGTTCCTGCTGCTGTCTCTCCTGGGAGGGTCCTTGGGTACTTCAGCTAATTTTTTGTGTGTTAAGTTTGTGGATGGGCTGTATTTGGGTGACCTGGGGAAAAGGAGCTCCAGCTCAAGTGCAGAGCAAAGAGTCAGTGGAGAAGAGTTCATTTGCTGTGAGGTTCAGAGAAGGGGGAGGCATGGATAGTTGGTAGGGGAGCTGGGCTTGTGAACTTGCTGGGTTCCAGGTGTGAGAAGTGATATTTCTGGGCTAAAAATAGACAAATTGACTAAGGAAACAGTCAGCAGCTGGATATGGCTTGTACACAGACTTAAAATGGGAAATTATAGAGATTTCAATGTGTGAAGAGAGGCTAGAAATGAATTTACTTGCCCAAACATTGCTGGAATCTGCAGATCCTGGGCAGGAATAGGAATAGGACAAAAGCAATAGCTTGGGGAGAAGAATCTTTGCCCATTAGACATGCTTTTATCTCTATCATCTGGAAAAGTGCTATAGATTGTTGAGCATGTCTATTCTTCTACTGACAAAATATGTTTTCCCCTGCCAGTAGGTTTCCCTGCTAATAAGGAATTCCTGTGTGATGCTGTCACTCATTTGCATAATTACTAACAGGTGGTTTTGTGTTCCTCATTTTCTGACTGATATTCTGATTTGTTAAAGTGGTGAACACCTTTTTGTCTGCAGTTGAATTAATGGAAGCTGAGCTTTGAACTCAGAAAATTACTGCTTAATTTCCACCCAACCCACCCCCCCCCCCAGAAAAAAAAAAAAAATTGGCAGCTTTGTGGCTCAGGTTGAGCATCAAAATTTAGCAGACACTTTTTGCCTTGCTTTCTAAGCATACCTCAGAGAGGAGCTATGAAAATGAGTGAGTTGATTATAAAGCATTAAGATAGGTGTAATAGAGGTCATGAGGAAATGAATAATTGTCTTTGAAGTAAGGTTTGAGTAGTAAGACAGGGGGCCACCCCCTAAAAAGTACAACTAAAGCAAAATCTTAAACACCTGCTCATTAAATGAATACCAACAATCTGGAGATGTTTGGGGAAAAAATCGTGTGTGATCATATAATTGCAACCAGTCCCATAAGGCATCATAAACAGAAAGGGAGTGTTTAAAAGACATGCCTTAATTCTGTCAGTAAGTGTGGCCTGCCTGATTTTGCAACCTTATTAATATTATTCTAACTTTAAAAAAAAATCATTTCCATGTGCTAATCATTACATGTAAATGTACAAGCGTAACAAACCTATAAAATTAGATCTGTAGTTATCAAGACAAACTGCCTGAGTCAGAATCTGGTATTGAGTGCATCTCTGTGAATTTTGAGTAACTTCTTTAGATGACACCATATCCCTTAACTTGCTGAGAGTGAAATGTGAAACATAGTGTGTAACCAGTTTTAAATGTCATTACGATAAATCTGTCTTGAGTGGAAATACTGTTTCATATAAACATGGTTTGACTAGCATAAATAATTTATGACAATAAAAGTGTGGTATGGCTGAGAGGACAGAACAAAATTTGTGCAATCCAAAGGCAGCTTGGAGACTAACCCCAGTGACAGCCTTTCAAATGAAATTACCGGTACTTGGATTTTGTACCAGTATATCTGAGATGAGATTGTGGCTCTGCATCTGGGTTTTAAGCAGGCCTGTACAACATTATGGTGATTAATACTATTTGTAGCCGTGCAGCCTAACATAACAAGGGTAAACAGAAGTTATTATTCAGGCCTTAATTTGGTTTTCCATGGTGAAGTTGGCGATGAGGGTCAGGGAAGCTCTGTCCTGTGCACAACAGTTCACAATTGCCCGAGGTGCGTAACACAGAGTTTAAATTTTCCTCTGAAGCATCAAGATATTGATCACTGCCAAAGGCAGGCTGGCTCCATTGGCAGCTCATGTCTTGCTGCAGCAGGAGTTCCCAGCTCAGGCTCCACATGTGCAGCACTGCAGAACCACAGCATTTCCAGGGAAGGGCACAGCCTTCAAGGCCTCTCCACTGTCCAGAAGGTTGGTCCTGGCTCAGGCTGTCTTCTGGTGGCTCTTGCTGGAGGGCAGGATGGGACAGCCCCTGCCTCTCCAGCCTGGCAGCCCTCTTCCTGGCTCTTTATGCACATCATCAGTTGCACTTGTCTGAATCTGTGGAGCTCAGCCTCCTCTCTGCTTGATGGATGGGTAGGCAGCAAGATGCTGAAAAGTCAAAAAGTGTTCCTTTCAGCCCTGTGACTCACTCTGGAATTTTAATGTCTCTTTCAAGAGCGGCCCACGTTTCTCAGGCGCCCGATTAACCAAGTGGTGCTGGAGGAGGAGGCGGTGGATTTCCGGTGCCAGGTGCAGGGGGATCCCACACCCACAGTCCGGTGGAAGAAGGACGATGCAGACCTGCCGAGGGGAAGGTGAGAGCCACGTTCACGTTCACTTTCAGACTGCAGTTGTTGCACAATGCTGGAATCCATCCCTGCTACTAAGAGGTTGTTCTTTGACATTGTGTCCAAGATTTGTTTCCCACTGTGCTGCTCTTTTGGCACTACAAATCCTGTTCCAGAGGCAGCTGTGCAGGGAAAGCCAGCCTGGGTGAATTGTCCAGGTAATGGATTCCTGTGCAGGGGAGAAAAGTGATATGTAGGTGTTGTGAGCACATGGGTATTCAGTGAATTTATTGGAGACAGTAAAGATGTTTTAGGGCTGTAATAGTGATAGTAGCCTTCAGAATGATGTGCTGGCACCAAGAGGGAGCAAACTTGGCAGGAAAGTTGCTCTGTTGCACTGGCAAGGTGAATTACAAGCAGAGCATGGTGGGCTTTCCTGGCTCCTCGGTTCATGTCTATTAAGTCTTGGAGAGAAACCTTCCTCCTGAGGAAACAAAAAGCCAGACTAGCAGAAGTGTAAAGCAGAGTTGAAATCTGGAACAGGCCCCCTGTGTTCAAGAAAGATTAATTTAGTCTGGAACAAACAAGGAGAAAATTTTAGTGAGCAGGGGAAGGGAGTCTCTCCTGCAAAAGGGTTTTAAATTAGTTTGGCTCCTTTCAACTAACAGAGCAGCATTTGGTCCTCATTTTCTGGAACCCTTTCTTGTTTTGATGCTGGATCATTATTTCATTAAAAATCTCAACATGGAAATAGCTCTGGGAAGAAGAATTAGAACCCAGGTCTCCATAACCCAAGAAGTCCTTCTCGCACTATGGGTCCTGATTTATTTTTGCACAGTTTTAATTTTAGCAGTAGACATGATTAGTGCATCTTTCTTTTTTCTTTTTCCCACCATAGTTGTTTTTTTCCATCAGTTGAATATACTAATGGAAAAATGCATGATCTAGAAAAAACATTTCTAGGTAAGTTAGATACGTATATGTAAATTTAGATACATATATATATATATATATGTACTTTAAAAAATTAGTTTTCTTGCAATTTAAAACAAAAAGTGACATAGCTGTGTTGCTAATTATACTGGCAGATGTGTATGAATGTAATACATAATATATTATTTTCAAGAGAAGCCTTCTGGATGTCAGGAGGGATTTTTCTCTTTGCTTACTCTTTAACTTTGCATTGTAGAGTAATCCACAGTAAATACATTGTGTTTCTGTGATTTATTCTTGCTGTTGTGCTACTTCTGTTGTTTTAAATCATGTCTGCTTCTAGGTCTCATAAGCACAAGTAATAGATGATGAACTCACAGTGTCTTTGGTTAGATTGCACTTCTATTAGATATTTTTAGTGACTGTATCCCTTCTTTTTCTCCAACATCTGCACTTCAGACACAAATGCCTCTGATAGTCAGCATTGTATGCTTTATATTCTATATTTTTTAATTATATAGCATGATATGTGAGCATATCTTCACTATCCAAAAAGTGGACATTTCTAAAACATGCTGCATGATGCTTAATCAAGGAAGATAAACCTGGAACCTCTAAAACAAAAGTTATTGTTTTTTTCTGGATTTTTAATACCAGCAATGAAATTTGCCCAGGTACAGTCTGAATTAATGGATGGATGAGAAAATTATGATAGAGAAATTTTATAAATTAAGAAAAGAATGTCAAAATGGTTCCTTCTTGTTGAAATGGGAGGGTTGTGGGTTTTTTTGAAGTAAAAGATAAATTAGCTTTCAGCTTCTGAGCTCCTGTATTTTAAGCATTTTAACATCTACAGTGAAATATAAAGCCCTCAAGGATTTCCCTTTGTTATTCTTCCTACATGCTTAAATACTTCTGAGCTGATCTGTGAGCTATTTGTCTTATAACTTTCAATATCAATTTCCTGTTTCCACAGCTAACAATGTTCTTTGCACATCTGTCTGTTTTCGTTTTTTCAATAATTTCATTTTGGCTTCATCCCTAGATTGCAAGGCAATTATAGTAGGTACCTGCTTCAACAATTACTGCAGATTTTTAAATGTGTCTATTGTTAGTTCAGCTTTCACAAGCATCTAGTTCAGTGACAGCAGAGTGGGACAAACTGAATTTTTGTATGCATTTTGTTTCTGTAATTTGCTCCTGGTGAATGCCAGAATCAGTTATAGTGGATCCATAGTCTTTCAGAAATCCTTGTCTGTTTTTCTGCCTTACGTTGTTTTAGTTTTTTTGTGATCCATGTGAAAGCAGAGAGAAAAGTAATCCCAGTGATTTCTGGTGAAAAATATGAACAGAATTGCTGCACCAATTGGTGTGTTGAGTAATAATTGGAAAATAATTTCAGGCTGTTAAAGTCCTAATTATAAAGGTCCCTGATGGACTCTACACATCTCCAGTTGCAATTGGATTAAATGAGAAAAAACCCTCAACTTCTAAAGAAATTATTATGTTTGAAAATATGACTCTTTATTAAAAAATAATTTGGCTATTTGTCAAATTGTCTGTGTAATTACCTAGGAGTATATAAAAAAACATACTTTAAACCTGAGAACAGATAGTTTGTTTTGAAGGTGCACAATTTAGTTCCCAATTTCAGTTGTTTTGAACTGATGATCTAAACCAACTATGATAATCTGCATCTTGAATTTAAAACCTTAAAGTGATGCTTTGAGTAGCAGTTTTTAAAATGCCTGGGAAACACTGGTCTCACTAGTGGTCAAAGGAAGTTACTTGTCCAACATCCTGTGGACCTGACTTGAGATTTCAGACTGTGATGTATATCATGGAGCTCCTCTGTGTATGACTGGACAGGAATTAAAAAAATTATAAATACTAGCTGAAAACAGCAGTGTGACTTATGTATGATAACTGTTTCATAGTTCTTTTGCACCACTCTGATAATGAATTAATTACATTCTTCAGTCTTTACAATCTTTGTTGGAGCCTGAATTGATCCCAGCAAATTAATATCTTTCTGATTTAAATGTTGATGCTGCACCAGCAGAATCAAAATCCAGTGTGAAGTCTGGGGTATGTAAAGCCTTTTTTCCAGAATCTGTCCACTTCAAATCAGTGACCCAAGACTGAAATGCATTGTGAATCAAAGGTAGAGGAGCCTGGTGTATATTTTATTTTAATTGCTCTAAAAATTCAGCCTCACACCACAGCCTCCCCAGTACACAAAGGCTGGGGAATAGTTAATCAAGTATGACTCATGTCAAACTACTGGAGGTGAACAGGATGTTGTGGGGTCACCAGTCCCATGCCTTTGGCTGCAATATGAGGTTCACTGTTTCATGAATAGAGTGTTTTCTCATTATAAGTGACACAAGGAAATGGCACAAAGATTGTGTCAAAGTGACTCAGACAATTGTGGCCATGCATAATGATTAGGACCTACTGAAAATCAAATAAAATTTGTCTCTATGCATTGAAATTTTTTTCCAGACATATGTTCAGGTATCTTTCCCTCTGATGTCTGCTCAGCAGAAATAAAGATTATAATTTCCTTCCAAGGAGCTGATGGTCTCCTGTGTGGTAGGGAACTCAATATGGCCTGGATCAACTTTTCATTCATCTACATTTTCGTCCTAGTAACAGGAAGAAAATGACATTATTTGAGAGCCTACAGTATGAGAGTGGCAGATCTATGACTGGCAATTTAATAACATTTGAATAAGGTTTGTACAGTGTTTCATGTCTTCAGATTTTCTAGTGAAGCCGAGGAGAGCAGCTGCATGGTCTGTAATTATATAGCAAGTAATAAGTACTTTTTTTTTTTTTTAGGAAGTGAAGAGATTTTCAATTACAAGTCAAAATTTATGACACACTATAATAACTGTTTAAACCTTTTATACAGAAGAAGTTAGCAGTGCCAGCTCTTTGGGAGAGTGAGGTTAGCTCAGCAAATGTATTTTTCAGTTGCCTTAAAAATGACTGAGTAGCAATCACATAGGCCTTTTTTTGCATTCCTGCCCAGAACAGCTGTTTTAGCTCAGTAAATACATCTTTAATGAAATTACAACCTGCTCTTTTAAGTTGCATTTACAGGCACTGATTAGATGGATATTGTACTGGAGATGAAAAGTGGCAACTGCACCAGCAGGAAGAGGTATTTGTTTTATGCAACACCCACGCAATGGGAGTGTGGGCAGAAAAACCAGGAGTGATGCTCCAGAAGGAAAGTGGTGTGTAGTTTACACAAGGTATATTGCTAAGTGGTAAGAGATTGTAGGTTATTAAGTGGAACAGAGCAGTTAAAATCATAAACAGCACAGTAAGCTTTCTTATTTGCTGGAGATTAGGAACGTTCATTAAAAATTATTTGGGAATAAGCATTCATAAAACAGAGTTAATGTATTCTAAGATGTGTTAGTTGCAACAGCACAAGCCTGTATAAGTGTTAGTTTTGCTATGTTTTTAAAACTGGCCACCTTTTTTTTAGGCAAATACATAGTCTGGGCAGAAATGCTGTCACACTTCTGATAGAACTTAATGAAAAAGCACACCTATAATTTCTCTGCTTTCCTCCATGGCTTCTCATGAGCCCAAAACTAAGAGTATAACACATTTTAAAAATATCTTACTGTCTTCCAGATGCAAATCTTTGAAGTGGATTTAAGCACAACCAGCTGCAAACCTAATGAACTAAGAAAAGCTAGGTTTTTTAAGAGGGGACCCAGAAAGACCCTGATAGCCTAAGAAGTTTTGCATTTGTATTTCTCCACTGTGCTGGGTTGACCCTGGCTGGATATCAAGTGTCCCTGCAAAGCCTTTCTGTTATTCCCTCTCCAGCTGGACAGGGGACAGAAAATAAAATGAAAGGCTCATGGGTCAAGATAAGAATGGGGAGAGATCACTCCTCAGTTAGTGTCATGGGCAAAACAGACACAATTTGGAGAAAAAATGAGTTCAATTTATTATCAATCTAAACAGAATAGGATAATGAGAAATAGAACTGAATCTTAAAAACACCCTCCCCCCACCTTCTTCCTGGGCTCGAGTTCACCCCCATTTTTCTCTACCTGC
Organism: Eopsaltria australis; assembly: GCA_034509425.1. Classification (NCBI taxonomy): domain Eukaryota; kingdom Metazoa; phylum Chordata; class Aves; order Passeriformes; family Petroicidae; genus Eopsaltria; species Eopsaltria australis. Next base: position 8,557,948 of record JAVTVJ010000024.1, read on the forward strand.
TCCCTGATAGAGGTGCAAGGGGACAGGGAAAGGGGTTTGTGGTGAGCTCATCACATCTTGTCTGTGCCACTGCTTCCTCCTCAGGGACAGGAGTCTGCTCCCATGTCTGGAGTTCCTCCTCCCCTCCCTCTTCACTGACCTTATGTCTGCAGAGCTGTTGCTCTCTCATGAGCGCTTTGGTGGGCACCTTGCACCTACCCACCACAGCATGGCCACAAATAAGGCTCTGTAAGCAAGAGAGACAGTAAATTTTACGAATAAACAGTGGTGCTCTGTAATTCCATTTGTATTCTGTGGGTAGGATAGTGAGGTATTTAACTCCAGCCCCCTCTAGATACAACCAAGGGGAGAATGACCTTTCAATGAAACATGAGTTAATAACACTACAGCGCTGTGTGCTTTGCTTGAGTTAATATCTGTGCAGATTGTAACAAAATGCAGCCTAATGTGTATTGAAAATTAATTAGAGTAAAGAGTGTGTTTTAGTAGTGTAATGAATATAATCTTTGGTTACATCAGCAAATTTCTATTGCAATTAATAACAATTAACGGTTTTAAATAAAGGGTCGTGGGAAAAGGATGTTTTTCATATTAGCTATTTCACATGCACTATTTGTCATCTCTGGTTAGATCCTGTATGATTTACATGCCCATCTTTTTTTTTTCCTTAAATTAAAGCATTAAGGAGAGATTAAGTCCCTTTATGAGGAGCATAGGGGAAAAGATTGGATGTTCTTAATAGCTTGTCAAAAGGAAACAGTGAAAGAAAGAGGTTTAATATGGTGTTTGTATCCTTACATACATCTGGAGGCAGCAGAGGAGGCTTGCAGAGGGTGTTGTAGATGTCTGGCACAGAGAGAGCTGCTCTGTAACTTGCAGAGTCCGAGGGACACAAGTGAACACTGGCAGGTCTCAGCCAAGTGTAGTATAAGCATCTTTTCAGCTGTTATGTTGAACCATTTGAGGAAAACTCCTGTAAAATCAAAGATATAATTTAGAGATAGAGAGGTGACGAGGGGTAAAATGGATGCAGGGATTGGTTAATTTTTCTGTATATAGCATCTCTTGATGATGTACCCCAGTCATGGTGGGGTGCCCCCTCCTGTTGCACTTTTGGTTGAGTATGCCTTTTCTCTGATTGCTACTTTGCATTGATCCCTTCCTGCTCTGTAAGTCCAAACATGTTCCTTACAGTTACATGAGGAATACATGCCCAAGTGAATGTGTAAATGAGAGCATTTTTTAATGCTTTAAATCCCTCAAAACTTGCAATTGAATAAGGTCCTATAATTGCATCATCCCACAGTTACCCCAAAGGTTTATAGTCTAACCCAGGAGTTGCCTGCCGTTCCATTTGTCTGAAATATTAAATGCTTTGAGCAAAAGTGGTGGATGTGGGGCTCTGCTAGTCTGATCAGCAGAGAAACAGTTAATAACATTGACATTTAAATTGGCTTCATGTTAAGTGTCAGTTCTCACCGCAGAGCTGAAAAAGAGCTATTGTTTCAGCCAGTCTGTTTGCAGATTCATGAAAACAGTCTCCAGTTGCATACGTAAGGGTCAAGGTTGGAAAAACAGCTTTACAACTCCATGGACAGCTACCATAAAGGAATTGTGTCAACTAGCACTCCTGCCTGCATGTTTTCTCTTTATGCTGTGTGAACTACTGGTGATCTATGAAGTAATCACTGACAGTGCACTAGAAACAGTATTGTCACAGCAGAATGTTCTTATTTCTTCTTATTCTTTCTTTTTCTGCATCCAAAAATAGTTAAATTTCAGAGAACTAATGAAGTCACTAGAAGAATTCAGAAACAAAACTTAATGCCAGTTGTAGTAGCCTCAAACATGGGTTTTTCTGAATCTTCCCCTCATGGAAGGCTGCAGTGAAAAATAGTCTTGCTGGAAGGGGATACAGTAAAATTCAATGTCAAATTTCACTCAAAATACTCCTCCTAGTGCTTAAATATTTCTTTAGTATCAAAAAAAGCAAAGTATACTAAGTAAAAGCTTAGTAATCCCATGGTTTGTAGATTGTATTTATAAATTTTAGAATATTAAGGTAGCTTTCTTTTTATTATCAGTTTATTAACTATTAAAATCATAGAATTAAAAAGTAAAGATAATTAACTATGCATTTTTTTCCCATGAAAGCCTCAGGAAAGGAGGGAGGAGGAAACTGGTAGTTATATTCAAGTGGGAGTAAGATTCAAGAGCTGTAACCACTGATGCTACTGGAATGTCTGGCCTGCAGGGATTTCTTCTCCTTTAACACATTCCATCTCTTCATGGGATACAAAACTTGTCATCTCAGTTAAAAACAAATTGACTTACACTGTCAGTGGAAACACTTCAATGGTAAAGTTTTATGCCTAAAAATTATTTCAAGTTCCTATCAGTAAGTTCTATGTTGATAATTGCTTAACTAGCAAAATGTACTTTTTAAGAATACGACTTCTGGCTGAACTGCAGTGTTGAAGACACTTTCATTAAAACATTAACATGACTTCATCTTTAATTACCACTTCAAGGTTGGTTACTGATTCAAAATGCGGATTAGGAAATATTTAATTTCTCTGACAAGTTTATAGTAATCTTTCATGTGCTTAAGGCAAATAATAACAAACAGGCAAACACAAATTCTATTTATTTCAAACTACTCATGACCTGCATGCTCATGTTAAAAAAATGCATCAAGCCAAGTATAGTGAGTCTGGCCTCAGATCTTGCTTTGTTCCAGTCCTTGCAGTGACATTTCAATTTTTCAAAAGCTGAAATGGACAAAACCAAATAACTCTGAGCATCAAGGGTGCTTTTCTGAGGGATGAATTTATGACATAGGCATTAATAATATAAATCTCCCCAAGAGCCTGACAAATGTGTCTCATCTGTGAGGGAAGGGACTACTCCTGGTGACGGGAGGATAGGTCTCCATGCCAAGTCATTACAAGGTCTCTTAGATCATACTTCCACTGATGCTCCAGTTTCTGAAATGTGGAGCTCTGTCTGGAGCCAAAATCAAATCAGAAGCCCATTTTGGGTAATTATTATGTGGTAATTCCCTGTGAGAACACTTCCATGTGCAAACAGAGATGTAGAGGTAAAGGATGGAACCTGCGTAAGTTGAGATAGGATTTACCGAGTCATTGATTCCCAGACATATGTTTTGTTCTTAACTGCTGTTTGTTTCCAAATTATTTCAAAGAGAAACAAAAATCAGTCTCAGTTTTCTTTCTTGGTTCTCTTCTGAGCACATGGCTCCTGATTTTGTAGGAGACTACACATTTTCATGTGCAGTCACACCTGTCTGTTTGCATGTAAGAGCAGTGCTGTAGAGTGTAATGTTTCCAGATAATTTGAAAAACACCATTTCCTTGAACACAGGTATGGTTTCCCAATGTTGGCCCAGTAACTGTAACAGCTGTACACATATTTTATGAGTTTTAGACCATTTTTTGAATGCCTGATTTAAAACACAGTGCAGTGTGTATTTCTGTTTTAGATTATTGCAGTTGAGAGCATTTCCTCTAACAGATACAAATAATCACCCATAAGAGGTTTTGGACGAAAGCAGAACCTGCATCATCATAATTGAAGAAAAGTCACAATAGTGAATAGTGGCCTGTGTCACACAGCTCTTTTCCTGGTTTGTTGTACAGAATAAGGAAATATGGAATATATATAAGCCCTTTTATATGACAACTTGCATATATGCCTTGCACAGAGAAATTCAAAGTAATGTAACATCATCTTGTACCTTCCTCTGGCATGAATGACAGAGCCAAAAAATAAATGGGAATCTGGACATGTAGATGTGAGGAGTAGCCATCCTGTCAGCTCCTTGGAGATAACTCCCTGGTAGCTCAATTTATCATGGCTGTAACCAGTGTCTTAGAGCTACCCAGCAAAAAGCAGCCTTGATTTCAGGGGCACAACAGAGTAATCTGAGACCAGTGCACACAAATACATCCATAGCTGTTGCTGATTCAGGTTTTGCTAGAGAAAGAAAACCTTACACTCCTTTATCCTTCCCCCAGAAAGCTATTACTCATATAGGTATGGGCTTCTTTCTCCTCCACTTATCAGTGCATGGGATGGAAGTGAAAAAAACACAACTTGTGTCAGATCTGCATTGCCAGTGGGCATGGAGGCTCTCCCTTCTGCTGCTGGATCACACAAGCCTGAAGCAGGTAACAGCTCACACTTCCCATCTCACTGCAGCTTCCCTCTGGCTCCCTCCATCTGGCACAGGGAGTGCAGGAGCCAGTGAGAAGCTGTGGCAGTGTGCTGGTAGCTGAAGTGCCAGCATCACAAAACAGAAGTGGAGACAGAAGCTTAAGCCTCCTTAACTACCTCCTGTTTACCCTGGTTTTGGCCAGTAGCATCTCTCTATTTGGGCTCCTTAATCATCGATGTTGTGAGCAATCTTGAAGCTTTGTGCATGTTCTGCAAAATAGTATGGCAAACAGGCAAAAGAAAATAGAGCAAAGTCATTTTTGTGCCATCTCTTAAATAAATAAAAGGCAAGCCTACAATTCTAGTTCTAAAAGACTCTAATTTATTCTTTAATATTTTTTTATTTACGAGCATGTTTAGATAAAAATATATGCCTGGTATAAATAAATGCAAATTTTTTTAAGCCAGTCTTTTACAGTTTAGATGTGACTTTTTCCTCTTGTAATATCCCTTTAGCAAGAAGTAAGACTTCTTGAGTTTGATTTGTTGGGTTCAGCAGTGCATTCTGTGAAGTTTAAAGAACACTGCTAAAGCAAGAACATCCTTTTATTACCAATTAGGCCTACTTGGATATTTAGGAATCTAATGACTCCAGCTGCAGATACATTTTTGCTGTGCATGTTAAAAAAAAAAAAAGAAGTGCATTTCTATTTATGCAAAGCTGCATGCACATTTTTAAAAATATGGAAACAAGGGGTTCTGCAAAACACTGTGGAAAATTTATATAAAATGCAAAATCAAATACTGTTAAATATCTCTAACTTCAGTAAATTTTTCTGTCTTTTTTTTTTATTTTTATTTGATAATCATGAGGAAGATTGATGACTGAGTATGAACAGATACACTTTCAAATGTGGGGAAAAAATACCAACTGTGACAAAACCAGTTCAATTCAAGTTTATTCTTAGATGCTTAAGTTAACACATGAATTCAACCTCAGTACATTCATTTGTGATACTTAAAAACAGTTAATGTGTTTTGTTTTATTTGCTGTTTGGCTGAGCAGATGGTAATGGTTTTGACACAATTCGGTTTTTTATTTTTCTTCCTTTCTTTTCTTGAAAAAGACAAGGCTCTTTTTCCCACTTTGTCACAGCTGGTTACCAATCAATCTCAATTCACGGTACAGTGATGATAGCACATGTTGTTCAGGGGCCAAATCTGATTGGGTTGCATTTTCAGCAGTGTTTCATATCAAAAAAAAATTGTGTCTGTATGGCAGTGACTGTCAGCACACTATTGTACAACTGTCATTAATCAAAACTAGCAACAATGAATGCATTCATATGTGCCAGAGACTGCCAGATTTCACTCAAAATCACCCAATTTCTATTAGAATTTCCTCACCAGCAGTGTTTTCTCATGTGCCTCTTGTTTCTCTCTTTCTTTTTTCCTTGCCAGTCCCCTGCCAGCCCTTTCCTTTTCACTTAATTAAAGGCAGACCTGCTCTATTACTCGTAGAACAGAAATTATGTAACGTGGTGCCCAAAAGTGGCTGGTTTACATCTGGCACAGACTGACTGGCTGTTTAAAAGACCTCTCCCAGCTCAGTCTGGTGGCTGAAGTCTAAGCTGAACCAAAAGGTTAAGCACCTCCAAATGTTTAACAAAGAGAAGTACTTAAAATCAATTAGATGTCCATAAACATGTGAAATTGATGTCTGATGCCCTATGGGCTTATCTCAGTGTGGCATTAATTGGCTAGGAGGCAGCAATATTTGGGCAATATGTCACAAGTTGTTTCTTGACACTGCACGTATTTATTTTAAAGACATTGCCTTCTTCATATACTGGCAACATTAAGGAGCAATTTAACCACCACACCCTGGTTTTCTGCCATTCCATCACCAATCCAGGAGCCTGGTAAATGCTGTCTGTGGTTGGTATTAGCAGAGAGGACCCTGATCCTCATTCCCAAGCACTCAGTTGCACTAATCCTGATGAGAGTGAACTTCCACAGAAAATGAGAAAATATCTTACTATGGGGATATGAGGCTCTAGGACAGAGAGGAGACAAGACACTGTTCAAGGCTGAGCAGGTGGATGCTTGAGAAATTCAAAAGATGTTCAGTCTTCACTCTGTGTAATTTTGTTTATGCTGCTGTGGGTCAGGCTAAAAGCCAGTGTTCCTCCTTTCTCCTTCCTGTCTGCTTCATCTACTAAAGCCCTTCACTGAACCGTGGTGACTTCTGGGGACAGTGCAGGTGGAACAGATGACTGAGGGGCAGGGTATCACTAGAGCAGGACAGCAGATGGTTCCAACGCCCCACGGGTCCATCTATGTATGAATGTAATTGCTAGATGGCACGTTCTGTCAGGGTGGTCCAAAAGCATGGCCTGCTGGAGGAGCAGGCTGGGAGGGATGAACCTGTCCTCGAAATAATTGTTAACTGGACCGTGACAGTGCCATGTTTGCGCCACCCTCTGTTTGGTGACCCAAGTGGGAGCTGGTGGCTGTGGCCACCGCCCTGCGTCCTGGCATGCCATGCAGCTGGCTCCTCCACCCAGCAGCCTTGGCACAATGTGCATGATTGGCAGGTGCAGGGATAAAGGCTGCTGAGCCTCCAAGGCAGCTGGCTGGCATGCCGGCACCAGCACATCCGTGACAGGAAGCAGAGTGAGTCAGCTGGAGCTCCCTGTCCCAGCCTGCCTGCAGCCCAGTTCAGGCAGCCCCTCGCTCAGATACAGCCCTGCTGCCTGGCTGTTTTGCTCTCAGCAGCAAAACACTGGGATGTTCTCTCTTGTATAAAAGAAAAAAAAATCAATTACATAGATGGCTAATTGTTGCCCAGTTTTATAGCCCTGATTCTGATATCCAATTCATATTTGTATTACAACTGATCTTAGTTTCCTCATCATACAGGAGCTGAATACAAATTTATATTTTCAGTCTCTTAGAGCTGGCCTCATGTCAAGAAAATAAGCATTTGCTCTTGTCTGCAACTCTGCGGTCGCCAACGACAAATAACTGCTCCAGCGTTGTGGGATAATGTTGTCATATTCTTGAGATTTTTAAGGGGGACAATTTGCCTTTTCTGTCTTACAAAAACAGTGATTTTTATTTGCCATTGACTAATGCAGCACAGCGTGCAAAATGACATAATTTGTGAGCAGTCTAGAAGAAATGCTCTTCAGCTGCATGTGGCTGTTGAATGTAGTTGTAATAGATGTGTAGTTCTCCAGAAAGTGCTTATTAAATTCTCTAACATCATAACTACCTGCCCCCACCACCACCACCAACAGCACTATGCTGGCAAAAAAAAATACCCTTACAAGTTCCTAAAGTTTACCATGGCATCTGCTTATTCTTCCCCTTGGCATATCTCTTATTAATCAGTTAAACCTGGAGTACTGCATATACGTACAATTAAGTGTACCTTCTAAGGAAAAGGAAATTATATGTGTGTATGTTAACTCTGACATAATGGTGAGCCTCATATTCATCTTTTTAAAATTATTTCTTGCTAATTAATAGAATGGACCTACTGAATATAGAAAGAAGTTGTATTGTGGTGAGTGTGAAAAGATGTCTTGACTGCTCTTTGTCCTTGGAATTGCTAGGAATGCTCTAACTGATTTTGTGAGCTTTAGTTAGACCTAACAGAAATTTAAATGTTTCACCATATGGGATCTTTGAGTTAAGGTGCTTTGAAGTCTGTTAGCACACAGTGCTCTCTCTACAAACCTATACTAAAGGAACCAATAGCAATGTACATTATGTTCACAAAAAAGTTAAGTTTCATGCTCCCAAAGCATCTAAAAATGCTCATAGAGCCTGACTGTATAAGGCCTTTACTGCATAATAAAGAGAAGGTAAATGAGTCCTTCTAAAATTATGTAATGGCTCTGTATACAATGAGACACCTCCTGGAGCCTGCATCTTTAGTTTCGTGTTCCTATTTCACTGCTACATGTGAATCTGAAGGCAAGTCTAGATTCAAGATGACTTAATGTATTACATCAAGAAGAAATGTTGCTGAAAATAATTTAACAAAATAATATTTAAAGGATAAAGTATCTATGCTGAAAACCAGAGTTTTACTGATTTGGGAACCAAAAATATTTTATACAACATGAAGTCTCCTGTTGATTTTAATGAGCTTTGGATCAGAGCCTAAAATCCTTTGTTAAGGATGACTTCTGCAGGATAATAACAATTTAATTGAAAATGTTTTTCTGGGTATAATCAATATAAATGCCTGGAGAGTAAATGTTCACTACATGTTGGACTGCATTGTATAAATTTAAGTTTTATACATCCTCATAGTTTTAGAATTTTTGCAACAATAGAAACAAAGAAATGGACAAAGCACAGTTAAATTGTTTTTAATTTCTTTTAAGAAAGACAAAATGTTACTGTTCACCCTTATTGAATCGTTTTGTTGTATTTCTGTGAAATTGATAAATCTACTTTAATGTGCCTCTTCAATAAATGTCACCTTCCAGAGCTTGAATATATTTTTTATTGTTTGCAATTGGGCAGTGTGAGATCCTACCAACATGCTCACCATCCCTAAGGAATTGCTGCTGTAGGGAAAAACTGTATATAAAAGGAAATTTCCAAATCAGCAAAAGGTAAAACATGTAGCTCACATAGTTAAAGGCATGATAAACCTGAGCTGTCATGTATTGATAACTGATGTCTGATACCTTAATTTTATCTTATTGCTCTAGATCAAGGACAAAGTGAATGATATTATTAATAGAGCCCTAATACTGAACATAGCAATACTAATTTTATGTAAAGTTTCTAAGTAATGCAGAGTGCAATAAAAACGTCATGAAGATTAACGTTTGGTGGAATTATCTAATGCTAGATAATAATTTATCTTCCAAAGTTGGCTCCAAGATGGATTCAGGCTGGCATTTTCCAGGTGATAGTTTTTTCCATTTCTGTTGTGCCCACAAAAAGTTTTCATTCTTTGGCTGTGTCACAGGTATGACATCAAGGATGACTACACCCTGCGCATCAAGAAAGCCATGAGCACGGATGAAGGCACCTACACCTGCATCGCCGAGAACCGCGTGGGGAAAGTGGAAGCCTCTGCCACGCTCACGGTGAGAGGTGAGTGTCCCCACGGGGGCAGGGCCTGTGTCCCACACGGATAAGTGCTTCCTGATGGGATGGGCCACATCCTTCCCTGCCATTGTTTGGGTTACACACGCCCTTTGAAGTGGTGGCTGCTGCACTGACACACAGCACAGGTGAAATCCTGGTCCTGTTGATATCCCAGGCAAAATTTTAATTGATTTCAGTGGGAAAGGATTCCCCCTGCAGTTGAATTCCTGTCCCAGTGTGTTTCTATTGAAGAGCAGATGCATATATATGCATAAGCAAGCACTACATAACCGTGGGCATAGACATTAATATGTGAGCCATCAGTTCAGGCTATTAGTCACGTTTCTTTCTCTAAGAAGTACAAGGAGTAGAGTAAGTATATTTATTAATGACTGACATAATACAGATAATATTATTATGTGATTAGCTCTGCCATAATTAAACTCTCTACCACTACCCTTTATCCGAAAAATAAACCATATCCAAAGGAAAGAGAAAATCCTAATTAAATTTTGTAAGTATTACTAGGTACAGATTAATATATTCTCTCCTAAAATATGGTCTCTAGTATCCACTCACTGTTTATGTGCTGCTCTTTGATTTGGTAAGGAGGTTTTAAGGCTGCTGGAATAATGAGTTGCCAAAATATCTTTGGCAACTCATATATCTAGATATAGACATGCTAAAGATTATGGGGAGAGAAGAAGTTTGTAAGCTAATATTTCTATATGAGTAAATAGAATATAATAGTTATTACTTCATTCCAAAAGATAAGCAGCAATTTGGCACAATGGATATCATGCAGACACTATTTCACAGTTTAGTGGTGCATGCTGACGGTTTTCAGTAGAGCTGTGAAAGGTTAATAAAAACATTTTTAGCTTTATCTGTCCTCCTCTTTTCATACACATTAAATCAAATGTTCAAAGTCTCAATGGATTGCTTTATTAGAACTGGGGTCAACTGACCCAAGAGGCCAGCTTCCATTTCCATCCATTTAATGCATGGACACAGTTCAGTTTAATTTGCTGAATTCAAAGGGAAGAAAAAAAGGCCACTGAGTGGCTTTGTAGGGGGAGAGATGCTAGTATGTAACAAAGAAAAGAGAGCATTGTGATAATCTGTCTGTTGAAATATTACCTCAGTGTTCACTTTAGACTGTAAGTGACAATATGGCTCTTCCCATTTTAAGCTGAAGAAATAGGTGTGTGAGAGATTGTTCTTCCCTTTTGTAGCATGGGAACTCCCAGAAACAATCTCACCCTGTTCCTTTGTCACAGGCAGGAGCACGGTGTCCAGTAATTCTGGTAACCAATTCCCTGGCCTTTGAACACTCCTAGAACTGTGTCCACTGTGTACATTACTGGAGCAAGCCTTTTGGGTTTGCTACCCTGACTTATAATGTAAACAATAGCTAGAACCTTAAAAATCCTTCAAAATCACCAAAGCTTGAACCCAATGAAATTAAAAGGGAAAAACCTCAAGGAAATATGTAATTTAATTGGTTTTCCCCCAGTAAAATCATGTTTTCATTATCTTGTGTATTTTTCCCCCAGGTTTGTCATATACAGTGAAATACAGAGTGTTTATTCAATACAAAGGAAGCCATTATATTAAAAACATATTACACGTTCAGGATATGACAGAGAATGAGAAATCAAGAAATTCATTGGAGAAGGCTACTATTCCCAATTTTGTGAAGACAAAGGACTGGGGAATCTCCCATTGATTGTAAAGGGATGATGAACAATGGACTTGTTAATTAGAGAAAACCTTAATTCTGAATTCTTAATTAATAGTGTTGTCTGACACTGGTTTTACCATGTCATGTAAAGGAGCAAAACCACTTAGCATTTCAAAATTTACCTTGAGCATGCCTTTGACCTTGCAGGTGTCATGTAGTTCCATCTGCACACCTGACAACAACCATGTAATCCTTAGCTCCCTCATTCACAGCTCCATCTTCTTAAACCAGAGGATGAAGATGCAGTCAGGAAAGTTGCATTACACTGTCACAAACAACAGCAGAATCCGAGTTCTCTGGCCCAGACTCCATGCTCTCTCTTGGAGAGATGCATATCATTCTTACACCTCATCTTTCTGCAGAAGGAATATGTTCATAATACTGAAAGCCAAAGTGTTCTGAAAGATGATGGGTGAGAATGGCAGCAGACTAGATACAGTTAAATGAAATGGTGACAGAGCCATGGAAAGGTTGAAAGCCAGGAAGGACTCTGTTGCCTCTGAATCTGCATGTCTTACATTTGACCCTAGCCTGCACATATGCACACAGGACTGGTAATCTTCTTTAAAATGAAAAGAAAAAAAAATTAATTGTGCCATTGCTCAGAAATGTGTGACTATTGCTGCTGATAAAATAAGGGAAGCTTTGCCTACACAGATGCAACCTGTACTCAACTTTATGTCCAAATTTTTAGCTCTTCTGAAAGAGATGTCTGTATTTTATTAGCAGAGGGACTGACAGCCCTCTTCCCTTGCACAAGTATAATGAAAGGCTGTTGCTGTAACCAAGAAATCACTTGTTGCAGCGGCAACTTTCAATCTCTGTATCAGCCTGCAACAGTATTAACCTGTCGATCATTTAACAGCAATTTTTTAGGAAGCAGAAGTTATCTAAGCAGTGATTTGGGAGGTTTTGGGTTGAAGTCCCTGTGGCTATTTCAGCCCATTTGTTACATTTTCATCAGCGCTGTCAGTGAGGAAAAAGCACTGTGCTGTAAGCTTTCATGGCCATTATTGAATGAGAAAAACCATCCTGGGCTTTCTGTAGCCCTTACTGCTGTACTGACTGCTCATGCTTAAAATTCAATTGGTATTTGACTCAGAAAGCAAATGCCTTGCATGACATTAGGCAGTGTGAGGCTTAAATTGATGTGTTCATTGGTATCCAAAAGTTTGTGCTAATGCAATGCAATTTTTCTTTTATCAGACATTAACAATGATGCTTGATGATGGCATGCGAAGATAATAAAAATGTTTCTCAGAGAATGGTTCCAGTCAGCTTGTTCAGATGCTGTGCTCAAGTAAATGGGATGGTAGTGGCACATGACTAAACAATAACAGCAGTGAACATTTGACTTAGGCTGCCATTGGAGGGGTTAGCAATCATGGTAGTATCCATAGTGGAAAGTAACATTACACGTCATGCATTCTGACAGATATTCTTTTCTTTTTTTAATTTCCTTTTTATGTTCTCACTACACCATTGTAATGTCAACAGCTCGCCCCGTTGGTAAGTAACCATCCTTCTATCCATTTTAGCATGGCTTCATGCAATGCTTCATCTTTCATTTGCAACAGCATTTCACTGGCTGGAATGAGCAGCCAGAGCTTAATAGTTGTTACTGTCTAACACCAGGCCAGTGGTTCTGTCTGACAAAGTGCTCTTTCCAAACGTTGTATTTCCTGCTGTGTCGTGTACAAGCGCATTTGCCAAATCACCAGCGAGTACCAATCAGTGAAACGGGGTGGGTGTGGTGACTCCGAGCCAAAAATCACTCATTTAGATGTTTTTATTGGTCTGTTTATGGGCCTGGTGTGAAAGCCATTGAAATCAACAGAAAGGATTGTGTTGACTTTGGTGAGCTTCTACCAGGCCCTAAACCATCAGCTCATCCTGCTTTTCCTGCACAGCAGTAAAAGCACAGGCTTTGCATGTCCCGTCTTTCTTGTGTCGTTCAAAGAGTTCTAAAATGAAGAAGTCCTGAAATTGAAGAGGGGATGGAGTAGATTTCTGTGCTTACTGATGAAGTTCATCACTGATTTTTGCCCTTGAGTCATCTTGGAGTGCAGTTTGGAATGCACTGTGTAGGATGCAGACCGCTTTGAATAACAAGTCCCAAGGAAGACAACCTTTCTTTAATTCTCACACTGAAAATTTTATTATTTCCTATGCCTTTGAAATTCTGTAAATGCATAAAAACCTTACTGAGGATAATGGAAAATTTGCAACTGTCAGTAGCTGGAATTCACTTCTGGTGTTCAGAAATATCCCGAACATACGATTCAATTTACTCTGTACCTACATGGATTTCGTTTAATGAGCTGCATTGCTCCTCTGATATTTGTAGTTTGTATTTAAATGTATCTTTTAGAATAATAATATGGTTACTCTGATTTTTTTGTGTGGAGTAAACTGTAAAAAGTCAGTACTGGTGTTCATGGAGATTGCTGAGGGGTTTGGATTTTTTATTTAGTCAAAACTTATGTTAGATACGAGTTTGACTAAAGTTTATGGGTTTGAATTCATCTCAGCTCTTCACTGTCTAAGTTTGGAGAAAGAAAGATTGGAGTAATTTAAAGGTAAAATCCAGGTTAGGCCTCTGTTTCCAGAACTAGGGTGATCCCATCTTATTAACTTGCCTGAACTAGCATCCATGGAGCCAAGCCAAATACCTCCACAGACACAGCATGGCTTATCCACACCTGGAGAATTCCCTGTGCAGAATAGAAATTTACTCTTCTCCCTTTGGGATTTTTATAGCAAGCTTTAAACCCAAATCACTGCTGTATTACATAGCATTAGGCTGCTTCTCAAGTAATTTGTTCCCAGGAGTTGCAGAAGTGTAAAACTGCAGTAAACTCGGGAAAATTTTTTGCTTTGCTTAGAAAACGTAGTGTGAATTTAGTGTGCTTCCTCATTTACTAAGAAGTACCACAAGAGTAAAAGTATTTTGCTTGTAGAGATTTTTTTCATTTGGCTGATTCTTAAAAGACAGTCAAGAAAAAAAAATCATAAAGTAGAGACTGTTTCAAGCTCTGTGAAAACTACATAAAATAAATGGCTGGAGATTCACAAGAAAATGATAGGTTTCAGCAGCGTTGATGGTGTCTCATTTCACATCACTGATGCTTTTTTAAGATTTTTCAGGCCATTGAGTCATCTCTGATTCCATCTTCAAGGCTTATACAGCAGGTCTTGGTCTCAACTTACTTTATGTCCAGGTATATGATTGTGTGATCATGCTGTGGTCAATTCACATATTCTCTGCCTAGGCTATTTTATTTTGTTGAAAGAGAGCAACTGTGGCAAAGAAATTCCTTCTTCTCCAGAATTTATTAAGGAAACTGAAATTAGAGTGGTTGATCTTGAAGTAACTACTATTTGGGCATATAGTCTTTATGAAATTATTTAATTTAGTGATAATCTTTGTGACTTGTGGAAAGATTGTTGAGTAAATAAGTCAAATCTGAAGATGTTTTACAGATAGAACTCCCATATAAGTGTGTGTAGTGATTGCTGTGTATAAGCAGATCAGAGTCTGTCAGTCAGTTTTATCTGACCCTGTGCCTGTAGAAAAGACAGTGATAGTGTGTACCTGTATTGGTTTTTTTGCTTAAGTACCCAAAATAAAACTAATTTCTGCAGTTCTTAGCTCTATTTCATTCAAGAGTAGGCAAAGAAGGTGACTACCCATCCTGTTTTTTTTTAAATTTAAAGTCTACTAAGACAAACCAAACTTCCCTCCCCACCAAGAAACCCAAGTGGTCTTTTGTTAAACTTGTCATTTAACAAGAAGGGTGAGTCAAATCTTGTAGCATTTTTTTTGTTCAGGAAGTTGACTGGAATGCAGAGCAAAAATACCTCTCCTTACCTCAAGGAAGCTAAAGCAAACTCTACTTCATGTAATTAAGCTCACAGTTTTCTAGGAGGATGACATTTTAACAGAATTATATTTGAGTATTTATGTATATGTTAAAGTGCAGGAGAGCTCTTAAAAGTTTATATTCTTTCATGACACCAGAGAATTGTCTAGGTACTTCTATCTTCCATCACTGTCTCCAATTCAAAGCAGACATGTTTTGTCTTTATCATGTTTTAAACAAGACCAAAGAGTTTTTTTCCCAATGAAGAATAGAGAAATATATTTTTAATGGTCCAAATTTGTATTTCTTGTTGCAAATGGAATAATTTTCATTTTCTAGTCAGTTTTTTGCCTGTTTCAAATATTTTTACTCTGTTAGGTGTGATATTTTTATTTAAATTTCAGCTTGAGTGGAAAATTCAGGGGTGGGATTACCAATGACCATCCTGGGTTGAGGCAGTTATTAACAAATGGTTCATACCACACAGATAAAATGAGGTACAGTGCTGCCTGAGGTGGGTGGCAGCTGGTGAATTTAAAAGCTCTGTGCCAGATTACTCATCATGTTTGAATTTGCTGCTAGGAATAAATGTGTTGCCTGTTTCTAAAATAGATTATTTATAACCTCTCAAATATTTCTGACAGGATTTACAACAGATGAGTTTAGAAAACAAGATATTTGTCCCTGTTTAGACCATTTCTATAGTTATTTCTCTCATTAAATAGATTTTTCCAGATGAGCAAGTTAGAATTTTGTCATTTTTGCATTCTGCTCTATTTCTTATGGCAGTTGGGCAGGAAAATAGCTGCTGAAAGAAGCACAATAGTTGGGAAGAGCCCAAAAGTTTCAGTAACACTGACCCTCTTTTCAAGGGCAATTGCTGTACTGCTTTGAGATGAAGGACCTTCAAATGGAAGATCTATGAAGATCTGTCTGATGTCCCAGTTACTTTTTTATTAATAATACAAAAAGTCATTCAGATGACAGAGCACTACTCAGTTTGCAAAAATTTCAGCTAAGTCCGAGTGCAAATACAGTTCTTTGCTTGCCAGTGGCTTTGCAGTAGGTCAAGTTTGCTTAGTTTGTTGTCATGTGCAGTGGTTCATCTTCCCAAAAAGAAGAGAGTTGCAGTAAATACCTGGATAATTCTGCCACCTGGATAGAAGTCAAGTATTTGAAATTAGCTAAGGGAGTAAAACCTTAACTTCTCTGTCATGGTGGTGAAGAGACAAACAGATAGGACATCTGCCATGAATTTTCCAAATTTCTCATTAATTGAATACAGTCTATTCACATTTAAGTGCAATGTGATTGCATGATGCATTTCAAACTGCACTGAGAAGTTTTCATGACATAAATCAGCCTGGCATGACTTAATGGTGTGTTAAGAGTAGTGCAACATGAAAGACAATAGAAAGGGCTGTATTTTATAGAACATTGTATTAGGTTTTGTGACATTGCTTGCAGGGTTCAGATTGATAAGTGAGAAAGAATTCTCTTTATACTTCTTCATTCTGACTCTTGCAGGGAAAGTCTATATACAATGGATGCTTCTATTATTATTGCATTCATGAACATATCACCTTCACTTGAGACACTGTGAGATTTATAAAATATCTGTAACATGGATTGGTGTGTGACAGCAGAGATGAGCTCATACTTGGTGCTACGGTGCCATCTTTCAGTGGCAGAAATCTCAAATTTATATCAAAATGTGCTATCTTGCCTGTCTGATGCCACTTACAGAAATTTTCAGGAGAGGGTAAGGACAGCAATGGACATCGAGCTTTTTAGGCTTGTTAAATGAAAGAGTAAAACATTATTTTTTTTAAAAGTCAGTAAATGCTTCAGATTTAAGGTTAAAAGGTTGCTGCAGAATGAAATTCAGGTTGCTTTGTATACCAGTAAGAGATTAAAATAAGGAGCTGACTTGTTATGATTTTTCATAGCCTATAAATGCCGCTCTAAAAATCTCGAAGTCTGTAGCATATCTACTTTGCCTAATATTCAGTCACTAAAGTGCAGAAAGTGATCAAGAGCCCCATTATTTAAAGTTTTTTAAATTGCTGAACTCTAACTTGGGAAAATTTTAAGTTCAATGTATAACTTCTACTTTTTAACTTTCAAAGTTTCTCAAATGCTCAAATCAGTGAGAATTGTTTTCTAATTTCTGTGGCTTCTGAGTATCTCCTTAAGTCTTTGGAGATTAGTGTATAAAAAAGGTCTGTTGATGTGTTGGTCTCCCCAAGCTTTTCCCTGCCTTTTAGTAAAAGGAGTAATTGGTTACTTCAAGAGGAATGTGGAAATCAATACATTAATCTATTCACTTTCCTCTTTACTTTCTTTGCTCTATTGCTGCCAGCCAATTTACAGCTTGGATGTGATCTCAGTGTTACTCAGCAGCAAAACCACCGTGTGCCCTATTCCTTGAATGTTAACATTGTCGGCCAGAATAAACAGTCATTTTTCTTCCTCTCTCCTTTTCCTCTCTTTGTATAACAGTGTCCCAAATTGAGCAGAGTCTCCTCTCAGCCTTGTTTGTTCTCAAGGGTAAAGAAATCAGGAATTTGTCACCTTTCTCACTGTAGATGTAGCCTGTGAGCCTATCCCAGGCTCTTTACCCTTCTCATCATCTCCTTAGCTCTTCTCTTCAGCATGTCAATTCATGTTTTTGTGAAGGAGGTAACCAGATTACACTCATTATTTTGATGAGACCCTATCAGCAAGGGCTGTGCTTTTCCTTTTTAAACACTGCTATCTCCCCTGTAAAAAGGAATCAAGGCATATTACATGTCTTTCTGTTGGCATAATTTGTTTGTTCTGGTAAACTCACAGAAGGTAAGAGTAGCATAAGCCATCCCCTGAGGGTACAGTTTACATACAGAACCAGGCTGAAGTGTTAAGCTTTTAGAAGAGCACATCTTTTCTATGTGATCTGAGCAAAATATCCTGAATCTCAGGCACTTGGGAAAAGCTAAAAATTACAAAGCATTGTCTAAAGAAGAGAAAGTTCTGAGTAATGAAAGTTATTGGGCAGACAGAATCAGTGCTCACTTTCTTTACGTGCATCAAAATGAAATTAAAAACTTTCTAGATGGGGTTTTCCAGCAGCATCTGTAAAGTTCCAGGGCTGCTTAAAAGAGATGATTGGATAAGGTATAATAAAATAAGGATGTATGACTAAATGAGAACAGGCTACAGTTTAAAGCTAGGATGAAATTAAGACTGATATTTAAACTAAATATTTAAATGCACTGTAAAACCAAGAGGAGGAGGAGCCTAGGAAAAGTGCTGCTGCTGGAGTCAGAGCACTGGAAAATGGGATGGGGGAGTGGAAAGTAGATGCCTTTCATTTTAGTTATATAAGAGGTAGACTTGGTTTTCTTAAAATAATTATTCTCAGTGTATATTTTTATTGACAATAGTTCTAGGGAAGAATGAAGAACAAATATTTTTCCAGATTTATTTCACTTCATTCTTTTGAGTCATCCAGGGATAAAAGGGAGATTCTATGTGTCAAAATACACAGGACAGTTAGCAGTTTTTATTTATTGATTCTCTAGACTTCTTTCACCTCTTGTAAAGAAGGAAAAAATCCTTGTGCTTCCATGCTTTAAGAGATTATGTGCTTCAGTGTTTCAGAGCAACTGAAGGATAAAAGTGTTATATGTGAAATTCAGAAGCTGAATTTAAATTGAAAATTAGAACAATTAGTATGAAAGAAGGTTTAGCATTCTCAAATTATCTTTTCAAAATGTTGTGTTTACATGTTCATCTGAAAATAGTGACGAACCAAACCAAAACAAAAGAAGTTCCTCACTTTCCATGACACAACAGCAGTGTGAAGGACACTTGCAGGAGAACTGCTCCTTGTATAATTCCCCCTGCTCTCTACCTCTTGCTCTGATTCTTCTTCCCCAGTTTTTCCTCTCCTTCAACCTGCCAAAAGTTCTCCCTACTTGTGCCATTTGTGTATTTGACCTCTTGTTACGGGACATAGGAGAACTACTTTTGAAGCAGTGTCAATGTTTAAGGTGGTATCCAAGCTATGGATTATCCATGCTTCCCTAGGTTATGGGAAGCTGCTTTCCAGAAGACTCCAAACCAAGCACTTGCTTTACCACCTATGTGATTTGAAAATAATATCATGGGTCTAGTGAAGGGCTTCATGAGTCACTTGCTGTCCCCACAACCCACCCATTCTTCTTTTCTGTGGCAGAACTATTCACCTGAAGAAGAAATCATGAAACACAGAAAACACTATAAATCGACAAGCAAGAGGACATAGTTGAAAAAAAACCAAACCAAAACAAAAAACATCCACAAAATGAGATTTATGCATTTGTTTCAAAGGCTTCTGCACTCATGCAGCCTAGGGAATGGCAGAATAAGAGAGAAAAATCATTTTCCAGGTAACTCAGTTGAAACTCAAGTGCTAAAAAGTTACTGCCTTCCCTGTGTGTGAACACACTTAATAATTGGAGCTCACCATAAGATTGAGATGTCTTTTCTCTTTAAAGAGAATGATTATCCTTAGCTTCCACTAGGTTATCCCTGATAAGAAAGATCTGAATTAGTAATAGGCCTAAGCTGTCATCTTCTCAGTCTTCTGTAATGGCTCCTGTGTCAGAGGCTGCACCCTTGATTTATCATTAGTCATAGCTAATAATGCACTAATAACTTTGTGTCCTAACAACCACACATCACTTTCAATACCCATTAAGAAGATCTGAACTTCTAGGGGAAGAACTGCTGAATCAGCCCAGATTTCTAGAGTTTGAGGCTGCAACTATTTTGTTTTGCTTTATTTACTCCATCAGCATTAGTAACCTTCCAAAAGATCTTTCGCAATTTCCAGACTTTTGCATCTGCGCTTCTTGGCAGCTCATGCTAAACATTGTTACAAGGTGTATAAATAAGATCTTACAGGGTTATTTTGTGTTTGTATCACAAAATCATCTAAAATTCCAATATCTGCCGGACAAATTTAACCAATGACACACAAAGGTAGAGGACCATTATTTTCTTTAAAGAGTTCCTGTACTGCCTTCAATTGTCATCTAAGTTGGTATCAGGAACCAGCAAAGCAATCCTACAGATAAGTAGTTCTATTCCATAGATGATGTCAAGGGTTACCTCCTTTTTGAAAATACATATTACTTCACATGGAGCTGTGCAGGCTTCTCCTTTCCTCTGTGTAAATGTCTCATAGGCAAGTCTTGACTTGTAAGAGTGGAATTGAGTTTGTTCTCTTAAAATATCCACGTGTATCAAAGGCAGCTGAGGGGGCCACATGAATGTTGTCACTGCAGTAAGGACCTGAGAGGAGCACAGATACCAGCTCCAAGTCTTTGCAAAAGAAGATTTGATGGGTGTTCAAAAGTCAAAAAGGAGTTTGGGGAAGGAGCATTTTCTTGTCACCCAGCTGACTCTCTTAGCTCCAGACAGACCTACTGAGAATTGTACCAGGTGTAACCTTGATCCTTCAAATGAAACTAATTGACTGCTGCAGATGTACAATACTGAAAAGGCTGTAGGTGGAAATCTTAGGTTGGCCTCCTGTCTCTTCCCTGCTGGAAGCAGAACTGTGTATTACAGAATTTTACCACTTTACCAGCCAGTGTGTTTCTATTTGTACCTCAGAGCTTTTTCCCCTACCATTATCTGAGTTTTGCTTAGAATATTTACAGCTCAGCACCTTCCCCATTGCCCCTTTTGAGCCAGTCATAGAAATATATTGATGGAAAATAAACAATTGCAGTTTAAAATGAAACACTCATCTTTATCACTTTAGCTTGCCTAAGTAATCTTCATGATGAATTTCATGTGCAGTTCACTATCAACTGAAATTAGTTGTAATTAAAGGTTGTCAAATCTGTAATTTAAGCCCTTGAAATTTTTTGCTGTCACTCATTTCCTGTAATACTTTTTTTTTCCAATGGATTTGATCCGAAGTCCACATAAGCCAATAGGAGAATTTCTACCACCTTCAGTGAGGTTTGAATGAAGTCTCATATTCCGTGGTAGAATCATAGAATTGTTTAGGTTTGAAAAGATGTTTAAGGTCTTTTAAATACTTCCAGGGATAGTGATTCCACCACCACCCTGGGCAGCCTGCTCCAATGCTTGACAATCTTTTTGGTGAATAAATTTTTCCTAAAACCCACTCTAAACATCCTCTAGCATGACATGAGGCCGTTTCCTCTTGTCCTACTATTTGTTACCTGGGAGAAGAGACCCACCCCCACCTGACTGCACCCTCCTGTCAGGGAGCTGTAGAGAACAATAAGATCTCCCCTGAGCTCCTTTTCTCCAGGCTAAACACCTCCAGCTCCCTCAGCTGCTCCTCACAGGATTTGTGCTCCAGACCCCCAGCTCTGTTCCCTTCTCTGGACATGCTCCAGCCCCTCAATGTCCTTCTCTCAGTGAGGAGCCCAAAACTGAGCCCATCATTTGAGGTGTGGCCTCAGCAGTGCCCATCACAGGGGGACAGTCACTGCCCTGGTCCTGCTGCCACACCAGTGCTGATACAGGACCCAGCACTTGGCCTTGTTGAACTTAATTTGCCTTAATTCATTGATTCAGCATGTTGCAGTAGAAGTACTAAAAAACAACTTGCTACAATATCTTCTTTTAATTAAAACCACCAATATAATGCATGAAGCCCAGGGCATCTGTCTGGGGAAGGCACTGTGAGCAAGTTATGATAATAAAATTCCCATAGAATCATTGACTTCCATGTCAACTCCAAATCACAAGATCAGCTGTGAAAACTGTGTCACCGGGAAAAAATTTTTGCTAGTACTTGATATGGTATCAATGTGCTTTTTTTGCTATAAATTCACATTTTTACATATTAAATTTCTTCTGAGTCGTCTGCCACATTTCTTATCAGATGACCAGAGTTCACCTACAAGGGATGAACCCTCTGTCTCAGACAAGCTTCTCTGCATCAGTAGCTTTATCAGCTCCTGTTGACTCCGTGTAACCTTTAGCATTCAGCAGCAGCACTAAGAAGAAATTCATGAAATGCATCCTATCAGATTAGAGATTCTGCTAGCTATTAAGATTGGAGTAGAGTTGAGAAATCCCTTTGAAATAATACACAGCTTTTTTTTTGTTGTTTTTTTGGTTTTTAAGGCTCCTTAACCTTGGAGCAGGGGCTACCTTTATATACATTTATTAACAGCATAAAAGATCCATTCAGTTATGCATAAGCCACCAACATCCTAAAGGAGTGCAACAGAACACACTCTTTCCATTTTGAACAACATAACTAATGCTCACTACTGCTCATGCTTTTCTATCTCCACTTTAATTCCTGCAGTTGAATACTGTTCTGTGCTGTAAAAACAGTTCTGAACATGATGTGATTAACCTTAGGGTCCCCCCATCCCCTCATCTCAAAGCCCCCTCGTACGTGGCCTGTGCTTTCTATTCATGTTCAACCATCTGATTTCCATATCATCTATTAGCATAACAGAGCTTTAGTGTGACATTGATTGAAGCCAGTGCTTGCTGAATGCAGTATCAAAGCATAATTTGCCAGGAATCAAATCTAATTTACTGTGTACTATTTAAATTTCTCAAAAAAAGAAAAAAAGGAAAAGAAGTTCCAATAGAAGTATATTGGATCTGTAATCTTAATTGTTCTTTTTTTGCCCATATTTTTGACTAGTCTGCTGGAATCCAAGCAATGCATTTCATTTTAGAGCCACTGTCTTTGACTTTCAGGTGTCAATTAAGCAAGAGGTTTTCCACTCTGCTTCTTCCAATCCAGTTAATGTTACATCTGAAATACTAAAACAATAGTCTGATAGGCACAACACTCAGTTTACTGCTTTGTAAGTTTTTTCAACAGATCCTTCTAATGATCTTGATGTTTTGCTTGAATTAAGCATTAAAGTACCACATAACTTTACCAGCTGATTCATATCAAGCCTGCTGTTACTTCTCTAGCTGTACCTTTTCAGAACGTTTTAGAAATTCACCTACTTTGAGAGCAGCAATAATGGCTTGAATAAATTTTGCTCAATGTTCCACTGAAGCTGTGCCTTGAGCAAGTCATGATCTCACTTAACCCTTCTGTAGAATGGAAGTAACAATATTTATCTGTCTTTATAAACAGCATCCATATGTGAACATAATGAGCTCTCTTTTTAGGAAAATTGAAGGACCCAAGTGCTTATTCTGTCAAAGAAGCCTTGCTGTCTCTGAGCAGGGTCACGCTGCATTCTCTGGGGATAATGACAGTCATAGTGTTTGGGTAGTTTCATTTGACCAGGAATTACTCCTGCAATTGTTAACTGTTACTTTCAGTTTGCAAGTTCAACTAGAAATTGACAGATAAAACTGATAGGGTGAAAACACTGCTTAAATGCTGTAAACAGTGGTATTTTTATCAGAGGCTGTCTGTAAACAGAGCTATAGCTGAATATGACAACAAACTAAGACAAAATAAGTATTTCCTTCATTATAGAACCCCATCTTAGCATAAATTTTAAGAAATGCATGCAAAGTTTTATTTTCCAAAAATTGTTTCTCATGTCCTTTAAAATTATGGTGCTGACTAGTTTGGCTGAAGAAGCTGGTTTTGTGCTCAATTTAATGTGAGTGAAAGCTCTGATTAATTTATTTTTATAGTGAATTTCTAATAATTATGACTGCAAAGCAAAGCTAGAAAAGATATTATTGCATAACTACATGTCGTTGTTTGCTGGAATATTTAAAAAGCCTGACCTGGTAACTGTGAGGCCAAAGATCTGCTCATGTAGTATGGTCAGATGCTGGGGAGGATTTGGTGTGTGGCAGGGAGAGAATACAGCAATAGGGTCAGTCCATGTCAGAGCTACAGATTTATTTTCCTTGTCTGTTTGGGGGAGGAAAAAAAAAAAAAAAGAGAAGGTTTTCTGCTCTTAGGAAAGTGAGAGATGTTCCAAATTAGGGATAGGTCAAAAACTGGAAACTAGGTAGAAATCAGCATATATATCTTTCACCGTTCCTCAACTACCAAATTACCTTAATTTGATCCTTGGAAGGTCTACTACAGTGACAAATTCAGTTGTGTTACATCTGTTTAGAGCTCTGAATTATTGATTTACAGTACAGACCTGTGTGTGTGAGAGTGTTTCAGATGAACCTTCAAACTCGCCTACCTTGCATTTACTCTGTTACATTTGAAGATGATGATTTGAAGGACAGGCTCATGGAAATGCCATGCCCTTCTCGCTGCTGTTGAGCTGTCTGAGAGTACTGTCTGTGCACCCCCCAGTGCACCAAGCAAGCCTCAGAGCTGAATTTAGGCATCCATCTTGCTTAGGTTTGATCTATGGGATGGTCTCCTGACACCAGGTTTTTAGTCACCATAGGAAGATTGTGGTCGTGAGGCCACCCACAATGCTGCATGGACAGCAGTCAGGTGTGCATAGCTCCTGTCAAATGCAGGTACAGCACCTGAAGGGATTAGGGGCTTTCTTCTCTCTGCTATGCTTGAGGTCTCTGTTGGTTCTATATTAATATCCTGGGCAATGAACTTCTACAGCTGAGCAGCAAACACCTTTATTAATCAGGTGGTCAGAGCTGTAGAGATACCATAGTGTGTGTCTGTAGGAAGGGAGGTTTCTGCTTCACAACTTACGGATCTTTTTCCCTTTCTGTATGATTGAACAGTCACAGGCACTGATTACCACACTGCCATTTCTGCACACCTGTGGGGGTTGCAGGTGGATATGCTGCATGAAACAAGGTGAGGGAACCCCAAGTAACTTGCTGCAGCTCAGCACTTGAGGAGTGGTACAGCATGAGTGTAATTCCTAGAGCATGTATAGCAGCACCTTATAGAAACCTCTAAACACATGGCTGTAAACAGGCAGCAAGAGGGCACCTCACCCTTAGTCCTGCCTGTTCATAGGATTAACACCTGCTAAGGTGGAGGAAGAGGGGGACACTTCTCTCCAGAGAGGCCCAAACCTCTCATTAGGAGTGTGAGGCAGAAGAAAATACCCTCTATCTTCTAAATTGATTTTGATTCATGTTTATTAAGTGCTTTACAGTTCTTGTTTTAAGAGTGCTGGCACTACTCAACTGATGCTCTTTAGACTCCTGCTGCTCTGTAAAGGCTTGGGAAGTACCTCATGAGATAAATGCAAAGTGTGTTTCAAGAAAATCAGGTCTGCTCATGTTTCTATGCAGTTAGCTGGTTTGTGTCTGTGCTGTCAGCAGGTGTAATCGGAAGCTGGGTCTTGATTGCTCTTCGTGCCTAATTAAATAGTTTGTAATTATAATGCTGAAAATACGGTTTTCTAAAACACTTAAATTCTGTTTACCTAAAAGCTTAGTGTTCCTAAACCATCCCTCTGCACACCCACAAAACCAATAGTAGAACAGAAGAAAATGAGGGTAGGGTGAGGGGTTTGTGGTGGGTTTTAAATTTTTTTTTCCCTTCTTCAGCCTGCCCCAGAAGTTAGCTAGTCCTTTGATAAGAATATTTGGAGATTCTGCTTGCAATTTTAAAATATGCAAAAGAGTACAAATCCAGTTTCAGTGAATTCCAGGAATGAACCAAGACTGGAGAGTTTTCATGTCCTACATAGAAAAATAATTTGCTTTACTTCTACATCGTGCTCAACCTAGTTACTGATTTCAAGTTTTTATTTCAAATCCTCTAACACTTCTGCCCCACTCTCTTTCTACTCATTAGCACCTTTTCTCTACCGTCACATTCCCACCAATCATTGACTCTATTCTCCACCATTACCTCCCAGACAAGTCAAACTATGCCCCTCTCTTAGAAATTGTTCACTTCTGACTGTGCTTCCTGGTCCCCTGTGACTGAACACTGTTAATGCCAGCTGCTTGAAAATATAGCCACTCCTGCTTCTTCTTTCTTGCTTTGACTCCAGTCTCCTTTTCTTCTTTTCCTTCTGTCTTCCTTATCTCCTGAAATACCTCTTCCTTCTTACTCACCACTCACCTCTTACCACTAACTCTTCAACTTTTGCTTCTCTCTACTCTTTAAACTAGCTGAAACCTGGATTTCCCAAGTTCGTGTTCTTTTAGCAACCATTCTTTTTACAGCAAGTTTTCCTCCCCACACCTTTCTTGACCACACTGCTTCTAAGAGGAGTGAGAAAGCTCTTGAACTTGAGTTCTTTTGCTGTCATCCAGTCCTTTCTCTCCTTTCTCTATCATTTTACAAGGTCCATTGAGGAAGGCAGTCTGTTTATCCTAATTCATACCTTGCAATACAATAGCTCCAGCAAGCTCTGTGAAGTGTGAGAGGATCTGAGAATGCTGATACCTTTCCAGAGCAAAGGTAGAGTCAGCAATATAAACACCTGACTCCTGCTCTTTAGCATTTAATGTCATCAGAATTGACTCTAGCATGTATGGTTGTAATGTTTCTTTCCTTTTTTAATTTTTTTTTAATAACTGGGGATGTCACATGCATATATTGCTGCTCTCTTTGTCGCTGTTGTTGTTTCTGTTTATATATTAATTCTGTCTATACTAATGAATGTTTCTGGTGTCATGTCCTCTGACATAAAACAAATCTCCATAATGTTGTCTCTTTCCTTCAATATTCCCTATCTGTCCCTTGCAAAATATCCTAAATTTACACCATGATTTTTCTTACCTTGTAGCTCCCCCACAGTTTGTGGTGAGACCACGAGACCAGATTGTAGCCCAGGGTCGAACTGTGACTTTTCCTTGTGAAACTAAAGGAAATCCCCAGCCAGCTGTTTTCTGGCAAAAAGAAGGAAGTCAGGTAAGTTGCAAGCACCCTGTAAGTCTTTCAAGTCTTTTTAAATAGTTACATTGTTAAATTTTAAGGAAAATTATTTACATTATCTTTCACAGATTCTTTTCATCTTTCACAGATATTTGTCTTTTTAAACTATCACTATTCTCTAAGGAAATTTGTGTTGCTTTTTTCCTTTAATATTTTGAAAAACACAAAGGCCATTTAAATTGTTGAAACCTGTGCTAGGTGCTATATAGATGAGTAGAAAGCAACAGTATGTATCTTAAAGGCTTTTTGTTCTGAAGCCCCCAACAAACAGGTGGGTGAGGCAGGCACGGTAGATAAAAAAAGGTATGACTCAATTTTGAACTAATCAGAGCCAGTAATTACAGTTCACAACCTGTCTAGACATGATCAAGCAGAATGTATCCAGCAAGCTGATTTGCATTGGCAGTCTCTCCTAGAGCATACAGATACAGGTTTTGAATACACAGATGCTTTCTTCCGTAAAATGGTCTCAAGAAATTTCCAGATCTGGTTTTGGAAATATTTTACTGATCATCTTTCAAGCCAGAATTTCTGAGGTAGCAATGGGTGTTGCCATCAGTCAACACAACCTTCTATAGCTTAGTTTTTGAGTGTGCTGCCACAACATTTCTCTACTGGAGGCATTGTGTGTACTGGCTCAGGTAAAACATGAAATAAGAGCTAAACCACAGATGTCCTGCTCTGTCCCACCTGCTTCTGTTTCACCTTCTCAGGAGATCAGAAAACTGGCCCAGAATGACAGGACCAGACTGACAGCATTTTGTGCTCTGCTGTCTTGGTGGCTTACAAAGACACAACATGATTTCTTTATGGGTGTAATTATTTTATTGTCTGAGTATAAGCTTAACCTTCAGTGTGTATCTCTCAGTGTAATATTTAGAGAAATTTAGATCTAGCCTCTGAGGATCACATCCTGGGAAAGCACAGTATTGTGAGTCTCACTAAGGTGACAGTTTTTCAAGGGGAAAGTAGAATAGCATGTTGAAATTAAAGTAGGAAGTACTGATGTGCTAGCAACATTTCAAACCCCTTCCTTGTAGAGCATTTTAATAACATGGTAATGTTTATGTAAAGTGAGCTTATAGTGTCACACTTGAATCTAATAAAGTGGACATCCATCATGCTGTAATAAAGAGAAGAGCTTCTAATTAAAGTAGGACATCATTTTCAGGATTAAAGTCATTTAGCGTAATTGAAAAGTGTTAATACTCTATTTTATCCTCTTCCATTGGTATCACTTCAAGGGTAAAAACATTTTAAGGTGAAAATGCATCTTGTGTCTTTAATTGAATGTTATTACCTACTGATTGTACCACGTTGAAGCTGCTTAATTACAAACCTGGAAAATTAATTACCATATTGAGAACCAGATCCCTGAGGGTTAGAATAGTCTTTTTTGGCAAATAAATGCAACATAAAAATTGATACTTGCATGGTTTATAATCAAACCTTGAAACACGGCTCAATGTGGTTTACAACATCCTCATGTTAATCTTAATTGATCATCAGTGAAGTAACACAGGTTGGGGTTGCCATCTCTGTGTATAACTTGCCAAATTTTTCAGTGAGGTGCCACAGAATGAGTTTCCACATAGTGTATATCATCATAGCAATGGAGGGTGGTATCTTTGCCAAATTACACAACTTTTCACCTTTGCATCCCAGCTATAAATTGTTGTTTGTCTCTACAATGCTGTTTCTGCTTTTAGGGGAAGCGTTTGCGGCACCACTTTCAGTGTTCAAAGTAATGTTTTACAGTCATGTTGTCCCACTCCAGTAATTGTAGGGCATTTTTGGTTGTGAATCCATTTCTCAATCCTGTGTTTTTGAGCACAACCAGCTGGAAGGGAGGGGAGCTCTTCCCTCCTGAGCAATTTTTTTGTGCCGGCTTGTGTATAAACAGCTGGTCCTTTGTGCTTGGTAGCCTTTTCCCCAGAGCCCAGCAGCCGCCTGCCGATGACATGCACGAGGGCAGGGTGAGTGTAACCTCTAGACTCTGTGGATTAAATCCTTCCTTGAGGTGGATTCAGTGGTGCTGTATCAGGGATGGCTCTGGTCCCTCTGTTTGCATCCCAGCATGCCACCATGTGCCCAGATGAGCAACTCAGCAGCTAATTAAAACCAGTGAAATTGTGAAAAGCGATTAAAAACTGTAATTTAGGACAAGTTATAGTTTGTAGGTATCTGATCCTTGAAGGGAGGAGTCAGGAGACTGGTGAACTCGCCCTGATGTGTGGAATATTCACTGGGATGTGGTACCTTTCCAGGACAGAGAAGCTCATGCTGAAGATAAAAAGAAGGATTGAGTCCCCTTTCTAATGCAGTGATAAAGAGGGTTCTGGACTATTTTTCTCTTCAGAATTGGGAGTTTAATCCTTTCACTGTTCCTTACATTGTGCTTCTTTTTACACTTTACATAATGAGTGGTAAATGAAGTCAAGATCAGCCATGTCAAATTTCTCCTCTTTCTCATAACATTTAGTGAAGTTTTCATAATAACCCTCATCCAGTAAGTATCTTGTGCCAGGGAGAAGTTATTCTGAAAGTTTCAAGGCAGTTCAGAAAACAGGGCAATTATTTGAGACCCACTTAGTCCCATAGCCTAAAATTGTTTCAAAATTTTAGCACTTTTTCTATTGGATCTGACATGTTTACTGGATGCATATTGATTTTTGAGGAAAAATTTGCTGTTATAAGTTTCTTAAACATTGACTTTGAAAGGGGATAAGTGAAAAGCCTAGTGTGACAAGTAACCCAGTAGGTTAATGCAATTAAAAGGATACTTGGAATGTTGGATCTTATTTAAAGCATATCTCTTTCCTTTTGCTGCCAAAACCATAGAGGAGAACCATGAGTTTCACTTGAAAGTAGAATTTGTTTCTTATTTGAATTCTTACTTGTTTCCTAAGCAGTTTGTTGCTTGTCAGTTCCAAATAATTTTTGTAAACCATCAAGGTCTGCTTCAGAAGAAACAGACCTGCCGAAAATTAATTTAATACCCTACTCTACACTTTTAGATTTTGTTTTTAGTCATTACAGACAAGTTTAAAAGTTAGTAGGGAGTCATCATTAGAAAGCACAGCAGAGCTGCAGTAAAGACTGAAAGCTTATCACAGCATGGTAGCAATTTTTTGGGGTATTCCTGATGCAAACAACTGTATTTTCCATAGAGGTTTGTTGAGTTGACATAAAATCCAGCCCCTATTTTACTGGAAATTACTGTTGTTTAGTTATTGTTCAAGCTGTTCTCCTTTCTGTCTCATTGGGCAATGCTGCTGACCTTTCTCTTAAAATTGCCTTCCTTTTCCTCTTCTTATTTATTCACAAGAGCTGTGCTAGAGGGTATAACTTTTTTCTTGAAAACACAGCTCTCACCACTAAAACCTTTCTGGGTCTGTAGTATTGATTCATTCAGTCCTTCATCATATGCAATGACTACTAGAGCCATTCCAGTTATTATTATTGACAACTCTCTTTTCTCCAATCCAGCCCAAAGGCAAAAGCTAATCTCCCTGTTTTGTGCTGATATCTTATGCTACATGAAATTATTTTTTTCTCTCTGATGATTTCCACATCAGATTAATACCCTTTCTCTTCACCCTCCAGGCTCCATGCTGAATTTCTCCTTTAGTGTATCAGAGTTTTAATTTCCTTTACTTTTCCTTTAAACTCTCATGCTCTGCCAGCTTCTCCTACTTTATGACATGCTCCCATCTTCCTCCCAGCTTTACTGATGTGCCGTGCTCTTACTTTGTCCTTTTCTCAGAACATGTTCACAGCCAAACAATAGTGCTCTGCTCCCTCAAGTCTCCAGGATTCAATCCTTTCTTGCTCATTTTCTAGTGTTTGCTGTAGTGTTATGTCCTTCAGGTTTGAGAGCCAAGTATATTATTACAATTGCATTCAGAATGAAGACGAATGTGTCACAAATATAAATCGCTCAAGTGTGATTGTTGGAAAATGTCTCCTCGCCTACACCCCAGTCAGAACACAGCACTGTGAGCTGTCAAAAGGCTGTTTCTAATTTAAACTGTGAGTTGCCCAAGGCAGGGAAAGCAGCTCTATGTGTTCATAAAGTCAGAACCACATTTACTTTTTCGTCCTTGATTATTTATAGTACTTTTAAGGAAAAATCATTGTCTCTGTAGCTGAAGGAAAAGTGGTGCTTTTGTGTGTTGAATTGATGTGAGATGAATTGTCTTTGCAGAACCTACTCTTCCCAAACCAGCCTCTGCAGCCCAACAGCAGATATTCCGTGTCACCAACCGGGGACCTCACCATTACCAACATCCAGAGGTCTGATGCAGGCTACTACATTTGTCAAGCACTGACGGTTGCTGGAAGCATTTTAGCAAAGGCTCAGCTGGAGGTTACTGATGGTGAGCTGTTAGAAATTCTTATTGTTTTTTTCCTGTCAAAAGTACTTTAAAAGCAGTGTAAATAAAGGCGTATGAGATCACATAAATCACGCAAGTAAATGGACAATTTTCTGTAGGAAATAAAGTGAGAAAAGATCTCTGTATTTGTCTGTGGAGTAAAAAAGGCATCAAAGTCTAGTTTGCCTTTTGTTTGCTTTCTGGAGGTTTGTTAACAATGGAAAAAAGGGCCAAACCAGCTTAGAATAGTTTTGGTGAGAAATGAAGCTGCTTGGTTTGCTAGAGCTAAGATAGGACTGCAAAAAAAAAAAAAAATTATGGAGAATGAAAAGGTTTGTGATTAAAGGTGTGAATTGGGGTTCAAAAAATGTATCTCCATTCCCACCAGTCTTCAGTCCTATCTTAGATAAGTAGAGGATGTGTCCTTAGCTCAATTAAATCAACAGTTGCTCTGAAGGTGGTGGAGTACTGTTGGTTTAGAATGGCTGAAACATGTAGCCCTTTAGTCCCTCCATGAATAAGGCACCTGCCTCAGAGCTGTGTTCTGAGAATGCCTCAGTAGGGGTAGGTGTGAAAAAAGTCATGAAAATCCATAGGTAGAGAAGAGTGTTCATGAAAGGAAAAGCACTATGTGCTCTGTCTTTGTGCTTTTCATTTCAAATTTTTGGGTTTGAAATTCATCCTGCCTTGAGGTTTCCCATCTGCAAACATGAATCCTTTTCATATGTCAGGAATCCTGTTGATATCCCTCTTCATCCTATTGTGGATAGAAGGCAGTTTGCATCCTTTAATGTTAGTGAAGAAAACAAGAGAATCCCTCTTATACTGAGAGACTGTGGCATTCCCAAGCATCATTATTCCTTATCTTAACTGACACATTAAATATCTCCTGACAGACTTTGATGAATTTTTGCCATTAAAACTGTTGTTATATGCAGAGGTCTACTTTTACTGCTCCCTTAGAGACCTGCCTGCACCATGAAAGTTTGAAAAGATGTCTAATTTTGAATAATCTGCCTTTTCACAAGAGCGTATTCATCACAAGTGACAGGTAGAGAGGTTCAGGCTCGTGTTATAGAGGTTTGAGCATTAATTTGATGCCTTTTCTTTGTTTTCCAAAAGCTGCCTATATTTTTATGACAAGGGGAAATAATTTCTGCCTTATCCTTGCATCTCTTCAAGCACACTGCTTTTCTGTAATTTCTGGAGACTAAAGACTTGGCTTTGCTCTGCAATCTCTTCAAGTCCTTTCTCTCATGGTCTGTGACAAAATGATGCATTTTCATTCAATTCAAATTTAAATGTAGATTAAAAGGTTATTTAAAAGGAATGGAAAGGCAATATTTTTTAATGTCTGTCCATAGTGCTGCCTGATTCAGGGCCGTGGCTGTGATTGGAATAAATAGAACACACAAACATTGGCTGGGAGGACATTGAGCTGTTAAATGGTCACACCTGCTGATGCTGCACAGATTTACAGCAACAGGCGCCGAGTGGATCAAATCAGGTTCAAGGATGCTGGTGATGAGAAATTCTTCCTTTTGACAGCCAAGGGCTTCAGTCCATCTTTATCTATTTCTTGTGTGTGGAAAAAATAAATCCTAATTGATCTCTTTGGAATTTTCATTAGTTTGTTTAGCAAGCCAAGGGAAAGTGTCCCTGCTGAAATGCAAGCTCATCTCTGGTTAATTCTGATTAAAGGCAGTGTGCATTCCACATAGCTGGAGAAAGCATTAGCTGGTGGCTCTGCTGCTCAAGGAGTGCAGGGCCTGCCTTCCTCAAATGCTTTCCAGAACCCACTATCAGCATGATCATTAATGAAATAATACAAGACTGCTTTATAGAAATGCCATTTCATCCTGGAGTCAAAGGGTGGGTGAGGTCAAAAGAAAAGTGCCAAAACAACATTGTGGAGCAGAGATTATGTGAATAAATGTACCATTAGATCACAGATTTTTTTTTTTTTTAATTGCTTTTAGTTAGGAAGTTAACCATAAATGTCTAAATAATCTGTTTTGGTTGATGCTGAGCAGAAGTTATGGGAGCTAATGACTTTTATCAGTAGGGAAATCTAATTTAATAGTTTTAAGCATATAATAAAAGATAAACACTGTGAGTGCTAGCTATATGCTTAAGCATTAGTGTTCTAGTTTTTGGCTGGTGATTTCAGTTTTACTTCCTAGCCCAGAATTTTTCTGTTTGGTTAATGATTTAATAATAGTGGCGAGCCATCTTTTTCATTTTGAACACATTTTTGTTTGATCCAGAGTAATTTAGATCCAATTGAAGTTCCAATACAGAATGAAAACATGTCATGTGCAGAAAAACAAGTGCTTAATTATACCATATATAGCAGTGTTTCAGTTGTTACATTTTTGCACTTACAAGTCTTTACTGGAAATATTTTTAACTCAAGTGTTCACATGAGAAGAGATTACTAGCTGTGATGAAATGTGCTGAGTTGAGTGATAATTTTGCTGATTATGGACTGTGCTAAGAGCCTTCAGTGTATTTGAAATTCAAATCTTGTATTTTCTTGAAAGGCTATCATGTAATTCACATGATAACGTGAACATCTGGAAAAGCAAAGTAATTTTAAAAATTGAAGAATCTTAGCAATCCTTTCAAACCCAAGAAATGAATACACAGCTCACAATCTTAAAATGACAGATCACACAAATAAACCAAGTGCTTCCCCCTCTCTCTGTGCTCAAAATAAAAGGAATAGTTTCCAATTAGTATTGTGTTAGTATTTGTCGATCATGCACAGAATATTTTGGAGAAGATTTTAATTTCTCCTCAATAAGTATTAAAATTTATTAATGAATGTTTCACAGTTTACCTGTCTGCAAGTCCAACCACCGTGACTCTTAGCCCTCATTCAATGTATATTACGTGCTTTATAGCAAGCGTGACAGTTTCAAACAGGAGAAGCTCAGAAGAACTTCACAGCTTCCTGTGAAGCTCTTTTGCAAAAAAAAAAGACAGGCAAGGGATTGGTCTCTGCTTTTCCACCTTTCAGAGAGTACCCTGCCCTACCATGGGTGGTCATCATGTGAGTTTCCTCACTTGTGTCTGATTTTACCCATTAGGACAATTTTTTAAAATTTTGATTTTGGCAGTGCCAAAGCAAAGACATCATTTTGTCTTCCTCTTATCTTAATTTCCATTGTAATTTGACCACATATCCCCCAAATTTAAATATGGTTTCAGTTGATCCAAAGTGCGTTTTTAGTATATAAACTGTTCATGAACAAATATAAATTTGTTCTTTTCCTATAATCTGTCCAAAAATTAAGATGCATTTTAAAACAAAAAGAATCTGTTAATTTTTCAGTTACCAGAATGTGCAGATGTATGGATATTGGAAAATAGTTTCAAAACCGTTTTTAAAATTAAATCAATTTTGAAATCAACTTCTCTTTTACCATGCAAATATGTTTGTAGGCACACAAAATGTTTTTGTGGAATGGATGTAGAAGTTTCCAGCTAGGAGAAAACTACATAAATGAAGAAAAGAAAGTAATTAAAATGTTTTAAAAGCAGCTAACAAGCCCCACACCATTTTGTGGCTATTTTTCACTTGCCCTCTATTCTTCGTAGTGCTTCTGAAATACATATATATCATTTTAAACTCTAACCAAATTTTGGATCCCTATTAATGAGGACCTAAGTAGTAGGAATGCAAGCACACACATGTTTTAGAGAAGATTTACAAGTCATAGTTGTGAAGACAATACAGCTGTTCACAGATCAGTGGAAACCCTAAGTGTTCATTTAACCTTTAGCCTTAGTGTCATGGAAACCTGTAGTGGTCTTTCACCCATAACACCCTTGAAAATGAAGATTCCTTCTGGCCAGGAGGCTTTCAATTACACTATTGATCAGAGCTATTTAAAGGATTATGAGCTCCTCATTTGGGCTGTAAAAAAAATCTAATTACATGCCAAAGAACAATATCTGTAATGCAGTAGGTTTTGCAAATACCGACATTGCTACACATATGAGACACTTAGACAAAGCAAATAACTGCAGTGGAATAGCTAGCAGCTTAAATAGTTATTCTTCCTTAATTTTTAGCTACCTAGAATACTGGGATTTGCTGCTTTACATGAAGTCTTAAGGACAACTTGCATAACTCTGTTTTAATTTGAATATACTTGTGCTGCAGCTACTCTGATAGCACTTGTGGGCTGAGATCAGTTTTTATTTTGCCAAATGGCTGGCCTGTGTAGTCATAAGGAACCTTAATGAGCTTAAAAATTTTGTATCAAGGTGAAAATGCATTACATTTTTCTTGTTATATAGTGTTTCCTGTCCTATCTCTTGAGTTCAGTCGGTGATATTTCAGAATTTCCTAAATAGCTTTCACATTCTGGTGTTGAGAAATAATCTGCATTGGCTTTCTATTTTCAGTTTCAAAATATGTATTGGCTTTCTAATTTCAGTTTCATTTAATGTGATGAGCTCACACTCCAAGGTGTGATTCTGATAATATTAATGATTCTGTTCTTTGTGAATCTTGTTAACCAAAAAAGGTAGGTAGTATTTTTGCAACATTAAATTTTCAGAAACAATTATTTTAGGCATAAAATGTACCCTGATATTTTTTTATTTATTAAATAGATTAATGAAAGCACTTTGGGTATGTTGAATATTCCAGATGTTTACATCTCAAACAACTCAAATACAACAGATACCATATAGCTTCATAATAATTTGTTTTCACTTCACTGTTAGAGTCAGGTATTGTGTATGGACTATAATAAACAGATTCTCAGCTAGAATAAGTGATTCAAACTCAATTGACATCAGCAGAGGCAGGCTAACTTGCAGCAATTTAGAAGTTAATCCTGACTGCTACAATATTTAATATCAATCACACAATTGTTCAGTTGTTCAAAGATTTAAAACAGCAGCAGTATGGCTGGTAAATATATAAAAATACATTAAAAGAAAAAAGAATTCTCAGTCCTGTTATACTGATTTTATGAGGCAGTCCTAGTCTTTTTTTTATATATTCAAGTATTTCATATTCAATTTGTATAAACACATTCTTTTGAAACAAAAGTGATATTTTGTTGCTTAACAGATGGCTCAGAGAAAAAGTTCAATAACAGAATTATTTAGGACAAAATGGTCTTGCAAGAAAAATGAACATGAGCATTTTACCTCATCTTCAAGATATCCCACTGGTCATGGAATGAGGCTTATACACAGCCATGCACTCTCTCATTGTTTGCAGGGTCCTTTAATCAGTATTGCAAGCATGCAGATGTAAATTATCAGGGAAAAAATTAGGAGTTCATGGCTGTAAAAGAAGATGAAATTATTTGATAAGTAAGCTGTTAAATGGTGTGATTGAGTTTGAGCTTTTCTCCACTGGAGAGAGCAGTACAGTCATTTAGATCACTCCGATTATGAAAATGTTTTGTATAACTGTTAGATATTTTTGCTGATGGAAACTTGCAAATAGAGTAGGAATGGGGGATGTGGTAGGTACCCAGGCTAGAGTAGCTATAGTGTTTCACTTTTAACTTGGTAATTTTTCTTGTTTAGACCATAAATTGGGTAAGCAATTAAGCACATTTTGATGTGACATCAAAGGTGTGCTTTAAGTGCTTTCCCAAACTGGAAGGAAAGAGTGATGTACTTCAATTATTTTCTGAATCAAGGTCTTAATTTTCATCATATGTTAACCAAATGAGCCTGATGGTCTTTGCTAACAGATATTTTTCTCTCTACGAATTATCTTGCAGTGGTGAAATAAAACTCTTTCTAAAATGCTTTTCAAATATGCCAGCTAATTGGTAAATTCTATCTATGGCTCCTCCAAAAATAATGCTTTAACCTCTTAGAGGCTGACTTCCAGCAGCCTCTTAAAACGGGTCCTGCGTGGTGGAATAGGGCTCAGAGCAGCAGCAGAGGATGGTTAAAGGTGTGGATGCCAACGCCTGTGCCGCTGTTTAGTCTTGACAGATCGGCCTCCGCCCATCATCCTGCAGGGCCCCGTCAACCAGACCCTGGCAGTGGATGGCACAGCTCTGCTCAAGTGCAAGGCCACCGGGGACCCCCTCCCTGTCATCAGCTGGCTCAAGGAAGGGTTCACCTTCCTGGGCCGGGACCCTCGGACGTCCATCCAGGACCAGGGGACGCTGCAGATCAAAGCTCTGCGGGTGAGTAACGGCAGCACGACGAGCGTGGCGGGTTCTGCATGCCCAGTTTGGAGCTCTTGGTGTGTGCCCCAGGCAGCTCTGCCACCTTCCTGTTGTCTTCAAAGTTAACTTGTCTTTTCTACTATGCAGTTCTCACTGAGTCATCATCCATTCTTTAATATTTTGTAGGAAATAAGAGCAAAACTGACTTCAAATATTTCTATGAGAATTCCCTAAAAACAGAACTGATATTTAAAATCTTATGTATGTTGCAATAGAACATGTGAGTTGGGGGTAGATAGAAATATAAAAGGACAGTCCTTCCTTGTCTTTTCAGTTGGTCTTACCCTGAAGCCATTGGCCTCTCTGTCAAAACCTACAGCAGTTCCTTGGCAGCACCTGATCATGATTTTCCAAGTCCTTGTGCTAGCACGTGATCTGGAGCTCATCAGGGTTTGACCACGTGCTTTCTCCATCAGCAACTCGTCAGTCCCGAGCTGGCTGATTTATTCCAGTGTTTTGCTTCCTGGAAATGTTCCACCAGGCTGCAAATGGGAAAAGACAACTTTTACTGTAGCATACATGCAGTCATATGCGGAGGGATTTCTATTAAAAATTAAATACCTATTGTAATATTTATATTTATACACATGAGATAATACAATATCCTACAATACACCAAGTAGCATAATGTCATATGTTGTTGATAAATATTACATCACTAATCTCATTTTTGGCTTTTAACTTTTCCGTGTTCAAAGATAAACGTGTGTATTTGTATGTGTGTATTTAGACAAGCATGCATATGGAAAATTAGTAAGTTAAATGTACTCATTTGTCAAGAACTTGAAGATCATTTCAGAAACCATTTGATTTAGTCAGCAGAAATGTCCGCACTTAATTTTGTCGTCCAAAAAATGTCAGTAAACACAGCACTAATGACAAGACATAAAGAGCAGTTTTGTTTTCTGATGCCATCTCATCAGTGATCACAGATGAATTGTGAACTTCCTTGGAACAAAATAGAATTTATTAAAAAATTTATGCTAGCTTGCCTTGAGTAAACAATTTGTCCTTCCTCCCTGGTCTGAAGGCAGGTTTAGGCCATGAAGGTTAATGCATTTTTCCTGTAGAGCTGGATTAAAGAGTGCGCTTGAATAGTCAAGATTCCCCAGTGTTAGAAAGCAGCAATTAAAGGTGGAAGCTTAGTGATTTCAAACAAACTTTCAGGCACTGATGATGGGCTTCTGTGGAGTGTCCACGAGGCAGAAGCTCTTGGGATACCTGTCTGCATGCTGCTATGCAAACAATGGAATTGGT
This sequence comes from Eopsaltria australis, assembly GCA_034509425.1. NCBI lineage: Eukaryota > Metazoa > Chordata > Aves > Passeriformes > Petroicidae > Eopsaltria > Eopsaltria australis. Next base: position 8,596,491 of record JAVTVJ010000024.1, read on the forward strand.
TCTGAATCGTGCCAGCGCATTAATCCCACCGTTAGAGGCTGTGTCTGTAAACAAAAGGAAAAAAAAATTGCTTGCAAGAGGAGAAGAAAACAGTATTAGTAGTGAGTGTGGTTCTGAAAGACATGAGGCTTTTATTGATCCTTAAGTGGCTCACCAATTTTCCTTAAAGGCTCAGAAAGGCATTTTTTAGAAATGTGTCTATGGCAGTAATGTGCACTGTTTGTTTGACTCAGATTTAAGAACAAAAACTACACAGAACCATAAACCCCAGATTTCTCCTGTACCTTGCAAATTGTATGAATTGAACACAGATTTAAATGAGGAATGTTTAACTTTTCTCTCAGGTCTGCCTAAACAAGGACTGGCACCACTTCCTGAGAATAAAAGGGCCACAAAAATGTCTAAGTATGTTTACATCCCGAAGTTCAAAATAAATTAATAATTGCCACCCATACGTCCTCAGCCAGAAGGGTAGATTTAGATCAGATATCAGGAGAAATCTTCCCTGTGAGAGTGGAGAATTTGTGGATTCCCCATCCCTGTTCAGGGCCAAGTTGGAATGGGACTTTGAGCAACCATGGCAGGGGGGTTGGAACGAGAGGATCCTTAAGGTCCCTTCCAACACAAACCATTCTCTGATCCTTTTCTCCTATTTCTGTTACAGCACAATCAAATGATTCATGAGCCGGCAGCAGTCACGTGGGCCAAAGTCATAACATGAACACAGAGGCTTTTCTAATGTGCCAATCTCTCAGCTGCCCTGAGGCAGACAACTAAAAACTCACATATGTCACTCACTCAGTGCCACTTCAGACAGGCCAACACTGGAAAACTCCCTTCTGCTGTAGAAATGTGCCATGCCAGGATTAGACACCTGCATTGACTAAGGAACAAAACTTTTTATTTATTGAATAGTTAAGATTTTTCCATTCACCTCTCCTGTTGTTTTTTTTTTTTCCATAGCACTAAAGAAGTATAAATAATTGAATTACCAACACACTAAATCTGTATCTAATCCATTCACAGCCTGGAAGTTGGATAATTTGCCATAACTTGCAAGAAGCAGTGTATCTCCAGCTTGCTTTGTATGTTGTTTGCCTTGTGCAAGTTACTTCGTTGTGTACACCAGCTACCTCATTGAGTATGCCATGCACCATCTGTCACAGTAGTACACAAATGAAGCTGAGAACCATGGCCTTGAGAGATATTCCCCATTACCACATAATGAAGAATTATATATTTAATAAAATCTCTGAGGAAGCAGAATAAGACACTGCTTCAGAGTGCTATAAGGCTGTCTCCTCTGGAAAATCTCTCCTTTCAAGAGCCTTTCTCATTTCATTAGCAGCACTGCTATATTTCGAGTCTTTGAGCCATTGTCAGAGGGGTTTTCATTATTGCTTGTATTTCACACAAAAAAAACATCTCCTGAAATGCAAGTTATGCTCATTCAGAAAATTGAGCTGGCATTAAGGAGTTGCTTCCTCCCTTAAGAATAGTTCACTGCAGTCTCAGTGTATCTGAAGGAAAGTAGCAACAAAATTCATACATGACAAATCTAAAAATCAGTTAGACAACAATCAACAAGTAATCTAAAGAACATCTTGCTTTTTTGCCTTGACATTCTTCTTGAAGAGTGACATATGAGGACATATGCTGTAGTGCCAATCTGCATTTAACAGAAAACCCATTACAATCCCTAAAGTCCAAAAAGGCTTCTTGGATGCAGTTCTCTTTCCATCGAGTCATGTGATGGTGAATAAAATTCTTCTTAATCACTGGAGTCAGCACTCTCCCTCTTCTGCTTCCACCTCCAGATTACCATGCTTTGTGCATAGGAGAAGGGGAGCTCCTCAGTGTATTTTGTGCTTTGTAAAGTTACCATTTTCCATCCATCACTCTAGTCTTCACTGGTTCCTGACTCAGAGGTCTTTATTTTAAATTTAAACAGGAAATAGAAAAACCCTTGGCAAATTTGCTAGTAAAACAGTTTATACAGCTATGAGATTAATATTGGCAATCCAATTCAAAGCAGTTTCCCCAAATAAATTTAAAATATTTGAACTGACAAGGGAATCACAATAGTTTGTTTGTTTTTTTTTTGCTACCGAAGGGCCTTGCAAGCCTGAAATAAAATCCCATGTGAAATGGAAGAAAGATATACATGGTGTAGGATCTCATTTAATGCTGGTGTTCAGAAATTGCTTGGAGGACTGTCTGTGTGGAGGGAATCACTGTTAAGTTTCAGCAGCATTTGTATGTGGGGTGTATAGAAATTATTTCATCTGTCATAAGAGTCTAAGGTGATGTAACATCCTTCCTGGCACTGGAAACTGGACCTCTAGGTCATCATGAGATAATGAATGCTGAGATTTTACCCTCTAAGAGGTTAATTGTTGTTATATTGTGACCTGATTTCACCTGCATTTGTTGTAACCAATGCAAACACTGACACTGTCAAGAACATCCATTCTGGAGCATTTAAAGTACCATTAACAATATGAAAATTAGAATTAGTAAAGTATTATAAGCAAGTAATCTTATTATAGTTCTCTAAAGGCAAGCCACCATTAAATGATTGTTTGAAAATGTCTGATGCCTTCTAGACTGGTGTAAAATATAGGCTAAGTCCTTCTTAGCAAGGAACAGTTAGAAAAAGAAAATAAGACTAAACACAGCTGATTCTAAAAGGATGTTAAAGCTGCCCTATGCCATTTTTATGTCCAGCTCTCTGATACTGGGACTTACACCTGTGTTGCTACAAGTTCCAGTGGGGAGACATCCTGGAGTGCTGTGCTGGAGGTGACAGGTGAGTGATGCCCAGGGATGTGTTCAGTTGGCACATGAGGAAAGTGTGATCATATGACAGCAGTCTAAGTCAAATCATCTGTTCTAGAACTTCTGGGCTCAACATGGGGAAGTTTTGGGTGAGAAGGCTGTGTTCCTTCACACACCTTGCATTTCATTGCTATTGTCTTATAATGCCCACTGAAATCACAATTTTCATATTTGTGTCCAGTGAGTTGCAGTATGCTATAATTCTTCTGATGGGAGTGTTAGTAAAATGTGGATTTATCTAGTAACTGGCTTGGGCAAGGAAAGTCCAAAGTGCTCTCTGTGAGTACTGCAGTCGATTTGGATAAAGGAACTTCCTCAGCAATGGAATTTTTGGTATCTTATGTACATTTCAGCAAGCTGGGCTTTTTTCTTATTCTTTCTCTTCATTCTTTTCTTTCTCTCTTTTTTAAAATATTTTTTTATCTCTATTTTTTTATATTTATATATGAACTTTTGAGTTTTGTATTTTTTTCTTTCATTATGTGCTTAAAGAATGGTAGGTCTTCATTCAAAAACACGTGGTAGTAATGCAGTTGTTGACAGGTCTTTCTAGATTAAGAACATCTGTTGTGCTGATTTTGCTGATGTTTGCCATGTTTTTAATTTTAATCTTCTACTTTGATAGAATTATATAACCAAGGATAAAACGTAATTGTTTTGTATTTGCCCTTCACAGAATCTGGTGGAGCAACAGTCAGTAAAAATTATGATACAAATGACCTCCCTGGGCCACCATCCAAACCTCAGGTCACTGATGTTACTAAGAACAGTGTCACCCTGTCCTGGCAGCCAGGGACCCCTGGAAGCCTCCCAGCTAGTGCATATATCATTGAGGCTTTTAGGTATGTGAATTATAACTCTTTTAAGCTCCTTTCTTTCTAATTTTGCTTAAACCCTGGTATCAGGGTTTTGTGGCATTATTTTGGACTCTACACATATCATTAGAAGCTCATTAAATGACTCAACTCTGTAGAAGGCATTGATTCATATTCTTTACATTGATTTTTTTTGGTAATTTATCACTTTCTTCTAAGTGATTAATTGGAGGACGTCTAACTATTTCTTCAGGTCAACAGGAATATAACAGAACAATGCAGTAATTATTTGTCATTTTTCCCATAACGCTGATGATCTGTGAGAGTCTCCTGCAGGAATGCTGCAGGATCTTAGTTATTATAGTACAAACAGTCTGGAAAGAAATAGGTAATCCTGAAGCCTCTCTGCAAACTTTAATTCCTGCTCTTGTTAAAGCACTACTTGTTAAGGAGTCAAAGTGCTTTAAATTTCTATTTTTTTGTGGTTTAGGTAGATGAAAACTTCTAACTGCAAAGACCAAAATTGATAATTTAGGATTTTATACTACAGCCTGAGGCTGGAAAGAACTCACGTGCTCCCCACACAGCAGCAATTACTGTGTGGTACAAAAGAACTCCTTGGGCTCCAATTCAGCAAGTTTGTTTGAGCATGGGCCATACTCTGACACATACCTCTAGAACACATTTCAGCTTAAAAATCTGCACCTTCCTAAATGTGTCCCTTAATCCAGATACTAAAAAAATGACAAATACTTTAGCTCAAGTGTTATGTATGTAAAGAACAGTACTGTATTTGCACTTTGTTGGTTTTATTCTAGAACTTACTCCTTATGCATTGCATGAAGTGATTGAAACAACATAAAGCTTGAAACTTTCCATTTCCTTTTTCCTTTTAATACATTTAAAGATTTTTTTATCAATTCTATACAACAAAGCACAGTAAAATAAAATTTTCTCTTTGAACTTTTCTGATGTTTCACCCTAGATAAGCTTTAATAGCATCCCATCAATAATTTTTGCAAAAGCCAGACATTTTCATTAAAAGCTGCTTTAGCAATTACATTTGAAATCTTTTTATATGGGGGATTTTAATCTAATTATAATAATGTTGAATTGAAAATGTAGTGACAGGAAAAAATATTCATACAGTTTCCTCCATTTCAAAGCGTGTTTTCAAAAATTTTTTTAACTTTGGGTGTGCATTTAGTTCAAGGAGAACACTTTTCCTCCAATGACAGTTTATTGACATAGTTTACTTAGCAGTATAGAAAATTATTCTTTTAAGAGAACTTTCCTTTCTAAGGCTTTTGTTCAAGAGTAGCCTGTTTATCACTTAAATTTACTTTACAGCTTTGTACCCTTTCCTTTTGCAGGTATTTATTTTAGAGAAATAGCTAAAAGTTTAACTTCTCTTACAAAGAGAAATGCTTTTGACGGCTGCATTATATTTTTTAGCCCATCTCGATGAAACAAATATTTTTAATTTCACCCTGGTTTTACTACCTTTTTTCTGTACTTAGAGTCGATCCAGGGTTACAAAATAGGTCCTTTCACTTCTTTACTTTTCTCTTGTATTAGTTTATAATCTCCCACACTGTTCTTTTTGCAGTCAGTCTGTGAGCAACAGCTGGCAGACCGTGGCCAACCACGTGAAGAGCACCCTGCACACCGTGAGAGGGCTGCGCCCCAACACCATCTACCTGTTCATGGTCAGAGCCATCAACTCCCAGGGCCTGAGCGACCCCAGCCCCATGTCAGATCCTGTCAGAACCCAAGGTAAGGGGCAGTTTTGAGGCTGATGTGCTTGAGCTGAAAGAGAAAGAAGGAACTGAGGGTTGACCGATAGGTCAGTCTGGCCGTTTGGCTTTAGCATGTTCACTGAAGATTTGAGCTTAACCAATCATGATTTGAGCTTAACCAGTAAAGATGAAAGTAGTCCAATGTTTGCTGCATCAGTCTGGGGCATAGGAGAGAAAGGTTATGTCCTTAATCCTTTGTACAGTGTAGATCTTTAGGTTTGCAGTTCACTTAGAATCAATTTGCCTCTGGTTTCTATTGAAAGCAATGTGAGTTACCCAAACTGTTCTGAAAAGCACTCTGAATACCCTCCTCTCCTTGGCATCTTTCCTCTCTATATCCTTTCCTCCTTTTCATTAGTATAGTAGGGATACACTATGATAACAAGTGTTTATAACAGGCAGACACGGTGTTTAGAATTAGTTTTAATTAAAAGAAATCTACAACATATCCATAGTGTGTTGATTAATCTGAGCCAACATTTAGGCAGAGAATTCATGTAAACCAAGGCATCTCCATGCTAAGAATATATAGAAGTTATTCTGAGAAAGGAATGGGCCTTCTATTTATATGCCTGCATTTCTGAATTCTTTGTATTAATCCATTGCATAAACTGAGAGAGAAGGCTGAAAGGAAATCCCTCATTTTTAGGGTGGAGATAGGATTGGTAACTGTGATCCTCTGTTGCTATTGAATCACGTGTTGAATTCTGTTCACTTTGCATCAAGCTCTAACTGAATATTACTACTGCAAGCAGAGTTCCCTTTACAGCATGGATTTCTTTTGGCTTTGACAGGACATTGCTTGAATACTTAATTCAAGAGTGTAGTTCTGTGTTAAACATAATGTCATAATACAGGAATTCATAATTCTTTAGAATAATAATTTTTTTAATCCAAAGTAATAGCTGCTGTCACAGTTAATTTAAAATTAAATCTTCTCTTTTTATTGTTATTCAGAGATTTCTGTCTCTGAAGATCTAAAGGTACCCATGGAGAGCACATCCCGAGTCAGTCTCCAGCATTGTGTTGTGAGTTGTTTGGGTCCTTTGCTGGATGGAAAGAGATAAACAAGAGTAGGGTGTTATTTCTGTATCCAGTCTCCCTCATCCCATCCTAGTCCTGAATAAATCTGTCCTGAATAGTTATACCCTCAAAATAGTAATCATGGCTAGAAAAGGGAAAACAGAGCTGCCTTCTCAAAAGCTGGAGGAATGAGTTGTGCAGGAATTTCATACCTTGACAATCCTTGGAATATCACAAGTTTCCTTCTTTCTTATTTTCCCATTATTATAGGGTGACTCCTGCTTTTCATTGCAACAGCCTTTTAGTCTGCATAACTTATCACCTAGCTAAAAAAAAACCAACTTTGTTTGGCATTTGAGTGTCAAGTATAGACTTTTTATCTGACATACTGACAAGCAATTTGATTTCAGTAAAAACATGTCTTTTAATTAGCTACAGCATGTGTTGCAGCTTCCATTTCCAGAAGCTGTTTAGCAGTCAAGCACACTGAGACATGTACAGGATTTATGGCTTCTTTGCAAGCCTGCAGTCTAATAGAATTAAATCATAAAATCAATTGAAAATTAACATAATGTTTTGATGTGATTTCTAATTATGCCTGAATTCAATTCAGGCTCACAGAAGAAGCTGACACATGGTGGAAAACCTATTCACAGTGGCCACAGAGAAACAACAAAGCAGCTATAGCAGTGCTATATAATAATAATTTGCAACAGGTGTCTGTGATAGCTTTAATAGCTGAACATTTAGTGTCCTGGTATTCAGTATGGCAAATACAAGTAAGGAGATTTCATATGAATTTTTACCAGTGAACTGCAAGTAGATAATCAGGTACTTTCAAAAGGTTTGCCTGATATGACTTTTGTGAAATAAGGACAGAGAAATCAGTAACCACTCTAAGGAAGGAGTTGATTTCTTGTTGGATTATTAACAGAAGAAACAATATACTTTAAAAACTCTTTCAAAAAACTATATATATTTCTACCCCTGAAATCTAAATTAATCAAAAATAGTATATTCACTGAAAACTGATAAAAGAGGGGCTAGAGAAAATATCTAACCAATTTAATTGTGGTCAGGATGTAGCTTCTTGCACCAGTTTTGCTTGAGTCGTGAGTCTATTATTCCAATACTTAATGACACCTTTAGAGATAGATCAACTGCTTCTCCACTAGGAGCCTATTGGTAATGTGAAAATGACATTACACTGGGAGCATCACACATGCATATGTTTTCAAGTGTACATACCAGAAAACTGAATCCCACATGTACATCCTGGCATTCATTTCTTACTGCTATTAGGCCATGTTATTTTGTTACTTCTGGACATATGTGACATTAAAAGGATGAAATGCTGTTCATACAAACTACTGTGTGGAAATGTCTTTTCCTCTGAGGGAATACAGATACTTTGTTGGTTGTATTCCACAGGGTAACTTAACCTAAAATGTAGCCATGGATAAGGTTTTTGTACCAACAATCATAACTTTTTGTGGATAGAAGCATAAATTATCACCCTCTAGACCAGTCTGAGTTGAAGTTTTATTTTATAATACCTCTGTTTCTTGGCTGCTTTGAATAAACATAGTTTGATAGACAAACACCTTCACTGACACCGATATTTGGATTACATTCCCTTTGAAGATCCATGGAGCCATTTTAATTTGGATATCAATAGAAGCCTGAGGCAATATTGTTTACTGGTGACTCAGAGCCCGTAAAAATCCAGAATTATGAATGTGAATTATTGATCATCAAAAACTACTTACTGTCAAGATCTGGAGACTGGTGATTAAAGTTTTTATATTTAAGTGTTTCATTCTTAAGGCAACTATTACTTTTTTTTAAATAGCATTTAGAAGATAAAAAGAAACCACATGATGTCTATTCCAACATCTAAGTCCATCAGAAGGGGAAAAAACTTTTATGTATGTATTTTTTTCACAAGGACATGATATTGATCCAAAAAATGAGGAACTGTCTTTGACTATTGAATCTCAAGGGAAAACCAAGCAGAATTCAGAGATGCCCAGACAGGCATGGCCATAATTTATCAGTCCTTTTTGAATATCTCTATAATCGGTTTTTAACTAGATGAAACAATTCCCCCACACACTTTGAAGGGCACACAACCTTGAAGAGAAAATTTTTGTGGTAGATTGTTTTCATTGGCCTTTTACTAGATGAGGATCAGTTTGGCTTCCTAAATTAAATCTTTTTTTTTTTCATGTTTGCACTGGATTTCATTAGCTATGTCTGTAAAGGGAAAATTTGCTTTGCAGAGGAAAATGCTATTTTTACTATTTGGTTTCTTGTGTGCATGGCATGTGGGGAGAGGAAGCTTAGTGAAAGTTTGGAAACATATAATGACTTAATGTCATGTGTGCTCTAACAAAATAAAAAAACACTGTTCATTTTCTTCAATTATACTAACCAATTTGGTTCCAGACATCTGGGCAGCATTATTATTATCTGAGTATTTTGGAGTTGGTGGACATTGCATCTCTCTCATCATTTACCAGAGCTGAGAAAACTTTGCCATCTAGTCAGAATACTCCTTTAAACATATTTCTATTTCATTATTTCCTAAGTGGCTGGAGGTGAACAGTTTGTTTGCATTATTTGATATTCATTTGCATTTGTGTTTCAACCTTAGTGCTGTATTTTTTTAAAAAATACTGCTCTAAAGGATATTCATGTCAGGTCATTAGGCTACTCACTAATTTTTACTGATGCCATATATAGCTCTTCTCATTAAAGTAATGCTTTCATATGTGTGCCTGGCAGATATCAGCCCCCCAGCACAAGGTGTGGATCACAGACAAGTCCAGAAAGAGCTGGGAGATGTCATTGTGCGGCTGCATAATCCTGTTGTGCTGACACCCACGACAGTGCAAGTCACCTGGACGGTAAGGCTTCTGCTCTTGTTACCTTAACAGTACTTTCAGTCTAACTATTTTGCCTATTTATCCCTTTATCACCCAGAAAAGATCCAGTCTTGACCCCAATGTGAGTGCTCTGACAATCTAACATACAGCAGTGTGTGTGTATATATATAAGTAAATATGGCAATGAAACAGTCATTTTCTCTTTCAAGTCAGGCAAATTCAGTGTCTTCAGTCTTCTGCTCAAAGCAAGTTAGCTGTCTGACTAGAAAAACATAATAAAAATAAGTATGCTCAAAGGATAATTGATCTGTGGATTCATTCTACTGTGTGTCAAAAAATAATCAAAGTTAAATATCAACATGAAAGTGCTGTGTGAAAAAGTACTTTCTGCTTCAAGTCATAGTGACCTCTGACAATACTCTATTATTTAGTGACCCAAAAATCAAAAATGTCTTTCTTATGGGGCACTTGTAGTGAAGTCAGAAGCACGTGGTGCCAGTGCCTGTTCCACTGTGTAGCATCTGGTTTTCCAGCACAGGCCTTACCCAAAATGAGTGGATATCCTTTCATTAGAGAAGACCAGAGTCTTTTGGGCAGTGCTTAACAACATTTCTATTTGAGGGGTCAAACTACCGGGTAGATTTTCTAATATAGTGTTTGGCTTTCAGATTGCTCTGTTTCCCTTCCTGAGGCTTGATGGAAAGGATTTGTAAGAGTAGGAGAGAATTCCTAGGGCACTGCATACCAGGAAAGAGTGCTTTGCTCTTGGGGCGTCTGCCCAGAGGAAGGAGAGCCACAAGTGGAAGAGTGAGAGAAAAACTGCCCTGCACAACACCAAAACAGCTTCTATTTTCAGTTTAATTCTGTAGGATGAATTCTGCTAAGGGGGCATTCACAGTGCTCAGAGTTTTTCTTCTGCATGTGATATTGCTAAGAGCTTAATGTGTGCAGGGGATTACACAAGAGGAGATAAGAAGTGTGGTGATAGATGGTGTATTATAAGGATTACTGTTGTTTTTGCACAACTCAGCGGTGCTTATAGGGGTTTATGCACCATCCTTGTTCTGATAGATTTCAGTGGTCAGGGTACAGATTAGAATAAATAGAGAAACCCACAAATTTGTCTTTCGTGGAAGATTATTTAGAGTACGTGTCACTGCATTTTGCCATCGATGATGTCAACGTGCAGCTTGGGTTTCTTAAAATGCTGCATGTTTCAGCTACAATGCCTCCAGGACAGGCTGACTAACCTTTGTAGCAAACCCTTTTGCCCAAGCAGATGGATCAGTATTTCAGAAACTTTGGATGTTAGCAGAGAGTAATTGTAAACCTGGATCACATTCATGTGGTGCTCCTTTAAGTCCTTTCTTGGGTGTGACAGCTATCAGAAATACAGATTCATAGGCTGTCCCTTGCATATACTGCAAAAGGAAGCTGCAATATAAACAGAATTCAGTTTTATACCATATAACCAATGTCTTTATATTTTAATGATATATATATGTGTATATATATGTATATGTATATGCATTTGTGTGTGTGTGTGTATGTGTGTGATATATATTAATCTAAAAGAATTTCCTTGTGCCCCTACTGAACAAGTAATGAGTCAAGAAATGGAAAGATAAAGACAAATTGTTGGAAATGCTATGGATACCAGCTTATTGGGAAGATCCCTCAAAGCAGTGACCCTGTGCCACCTGACAAGCACAGAGGCCTCTGTAGAGGCATTTTGGAATTGCCCAAGGGAAGAAAGACACAAAGAAAGATCTCTGAAGCAGCTAATTAGAAACTATCCAGCAACCAGAACAAAACCAATTAATTAACCATAGTCTCTCGGAAAAAAACCCCAGTCTGTCCAGAGAATAAAGTCCACACTATTAATGTAAAATGGATAGATAGTGTAGCTATCATATAAAAGGACAGAAGTGCCATGAGAGCCATAAGACTCTTTGTGTTGGCTTTATGCAGTTCAAAGGGTGAATGCCAGGGAATGTCCTTGGTTACTGAGTTTCTGGCATCCTGACTCACAGCAAATTAACATCACTTTCTCCCTCTGTTATGAGATTATTTTGGGTTTCCTTTCTCTTTATTTTTTGTCAAATTTGAGTTTAAATTTTCAGAAATAGTTCCCTGTGGCTGTGTTGCAATTTTAAAATATGCACATACAAATACACACATATTTTGAAAAGAAAGTCAGGCTTACAATGTCAGTGTTAAAAAATAAAAAGAGAAATGTCAAAAGTTAGGTTTTTATTGCCACTTAAATTTATTCCTCTTGTGTATAGATATTAAAATATAGCTGTAATCATCTGGTCACATAGAGGATCTCTTCTTCATGGAGCTATTAAACATTTCTTTTTATCTTCTTTATTCTCTGTGTGGTGCCAGGTCTTATTAAATTCATACCATTGAAACCTTGCATTGAATAAAAAATTATTATTTTGTCTCACATGCTTGCTTATCTGTCATGCTCTCAACCGTAACATTTGTGTGCTTCACAAATAATACTGAATTTAACATCACAATGATAAAAATGTGTCATTATCCTAACTTTACACATAGAGAGGTGAGGTGCAGAGATTGCTGATGAGACTTGTGGAGTCAGATATGCCTACTGTAATCAAATGGCTAATTTTAAGCCTTGGACATGATTAATTTTTACTTTTATTAAAACATTTCACATTGCCAGAGCATGTTCTGTACTCCAAGAGCTTTTTTAGCTGACTCAGCTATGGGTCAGCACTTCTAGCCTCAGTGGGCATTAAACTGAAGGTTTCATTAGTGACCAAACATGAAATGTTCCCCAGCATTATAAAGAAGCCCTGTGGCACAAGCAGGAATAAAAATCAGTTCTTCAACATGGCAAAAGAATTGCTGCTTTGAAGACCTGACTGCCTTCTGGGAGGCTACCAGGCAGAAGGATAACTTATTTACCTCTGTTTTTTAATTTGATGTAGATTTTAAATGAATGTACTTCACTGGAAGCTTCAAGAGTCAAGTCCTTCAGACAGTCTTCCAGAGTATGGTCCCCATTTGCCTCATTCCTGTAGGATACATGACTGCTAGTGCAGTTTGAATTTCCAGAGACTCCTGTGAGTCCGTGCCAGGGAGTTCAGCACAGTGTGTGAGCTACTATGCCCAGCTGGAGAATTGCTGTGGGTATTGCTGTGGGAACAGAGGATTTCTTTGGATATTTTGGGATAGAAATGTGCATGTTACAGAGCATATTGCAAAATGTCTTTAGGGTGCAGATTAGCAGATTTGCCTGAAAGGAGCTTGTATCTGCAGCATAAGCTGCATTATGAGTTTCTTGCCATCGTTTTAACAACCTAATAGCCATTGAACCCGTGTTGTGTTCAGCTGTGGCACATGCAGGGTTGAACGTGCAGGGAAAATGAGTTTCCTGTTCTGCAGAAATGGTTTTGTAGATGCCTTCTGCACCATGGACTCATCAGAAAAGTGGGTGAGATGGAGCACACAGGACCAATTCTGCTTGTAGATCGCCTTACAGCATTAGGGCAGTGCTGAGCAGCACCTACCCAGGAACTCTCCTGTCTTTCAAAGGAGCTGCATGTTGTGCTATGTGTCCTTTGAGGGAGAAAGCATGTCTTTAGATCAGCAACTGTTGCAGATCTTTTGACATGATATCACCAACTAGAAATATTCTCTGCTCCCAGTATTCAACACGGAGAGTTCCTGCAATTGCTGAAATAATGCTGAGTAATTTGTGTAAGGAGGTGGCAATCATTTACATTCCTTATCCTTTCATCAAGCCGCAGTGCATGTTTCTGCAGCTCTGCCTGTGTGAGAATGTGTGCCAAACTCAGGGTTGCATAGCTGAATTAATTTCTTTAATGCTAAGCATATAAGGATATTTTTAGCAGTCTGCTCGTGGCATGACACATCAAAACCACAGAAATGGAGAAAACTGTGAAGTCACAGTCACTTTGTATTATACATATGACCATGTGTGCAAGTATATATAGACACAGACACATGTGCATGCATATGAGAGTGTGTGTATATGTGAAATGTACCTGTCCTACCCCTCACAAATATTTCTGGTTAAGCCATGTAATTATCCAAGAGTAATTGTTTATTCATTTGAAAACTCTGAACAAAACAAATAAAATCCACTTTTCTCAGCAAGTAAAGTGCCCTCTGAGTAGTTTCCCAGTATTTTGACCTTACAGAATGCCCTGTTCATCCAGACTGGCTTTAATTGGGCATGAGAGATAGCTTTGTATTCTCTACTTGATACTGAATGTGACTGGATGTTTATAGAAAACATTAAAATTGCATAATATTTTGTCAATACCCTCACATATCCTGAAGGATGAAATTACTGCCAATAATCTGATATTTGGGCTGATCACTCTTCCCTTCTTTAATCAAGCTACTAATTCAAAGTTCTGTGAAACTCAAGCAAGCCCCAAATCAAGCTGGTTCATAGCACGCATGAATGTGACAGCCTTGTGGTACTACTGCATTCTGCTTTCATGTTTCTTCTGTTGTTTAGTCTTTCAGGTTAAGATCTTAGAAGTCTGGGAGGAAAAGATGTGTATGGACAATTTGTATATTACCTCTAAGGAAGTAGACACAAAAATATGAGGGACTGAAAATTGGTATTCTGTGGGTTTTTCTATAGGGGTCCAGTTCTTCTCAGTGTGCTGGGGGGTGTGTTTGTGTTTGTGCCATACTGCACAAAACACTTTCCATACTGTGTTATAGCGACACTGCTACTGATCAGTGGAGTCAATTCTGAATTTTCAGTTTTCTCCACTAGACAGCAGTCAGTAGAGCTTAAAAACAGAGCAAAGACAAAATGGAAAGTTCTAACAAAGTTATGCCATCTTTCAGTGTAGGTTCTAACTCAGAAGTAAGGCAAGAATCAAACTCACTGTTTGATTATTAAACATCATAACCTTATATTGTAATTTAGGTTAAAAATTGGTATTACAAAGTGGATGAAAGCATTATTTTTGCTGAATTTTGTAGTAAACGTGAGTTTCATAAAGTCTTTATATCCATAAAACATTTAGTTAATCAAAGTCAAACATGGATAAAAACAGTTTACTCTGATTTACAGACTCCCTTCATCTGGAAACAGCTGCTTAATGTTCTTCTTAAAAACACAGCTTGATTCTTTCGGTATTAACAAGCTATTATTGTGAGTTATATCCCTCTTTCAGTGCATAAATTCACTTAAAGTGAACACAGAGAAGTTTATAAAATGCAAGCTTAATGTTGTTGTAACATATGTTGCAAGGTATTTAACAGTGACAGTTTTGATGAAAGACATTTCTGCCTTGCTTTCATAAATAAAGCTTTCTTCTTGCTTGCCTTGCTTTTTAATGTCTAAGAATCTGTGTCCCCTCTGAATGCCTCAATAAACTGTAACAAGATTATAGGAGGAGCGTAATAGAGCGTGGTTTGTGTTTTCAGCCTTAAATTCATTTATTCTTAAGAGAAGTCAAACAAATGTTTCTCTAATTCTGGAATATCTTTGATCAGGCAAATTGACAAGAACATAAGAAATATCCTACTTGTTGAGTCTTAGTTATAACACAGATTTACCAAACAGACAGCTGTATAGTCTTGTTATTTGTGCTGAACTTTCTTTGCTCCTTATTTGGTGGCTACAGAAGCAGCTGGGTTTGGTTTACTTTTAGCGATCAAATTGGTTTTGGTTTTTTGGTGTTTTTTTCCACGAAAAATTTGGGCAAGAATCATAATGCCTTGGGTTTGGGGGTTTTTTTGGAAGATAAATAAATGCATGCAACTTCTCCAAGAAAAAACATATATAAAGCTTTTCTTCAAATAAAAATCCTATTTATAGGATAAAATTGTTAAACTTCCATGGTCCAATCTTGAATGCTGCTTGCCTAGCAACAAATAAAATATAAACCAAAACCAATATTCCATCTCCATCTGATGGCCTGAGAGCATCACAACCCCAGGATGCAAAAGGACTGCGAACTGTGAACGCAAGAAACGGCACGTGACTTTGGAAGTTGTTTTCTCTGCATCTGTCTTATGTTTATTTTACTTTGCTGTACATCTCATAAGCTGTGAGCCAAGTAATGGACTAATTGTAAGCATGTAGGGTATCTTCAAAGGCTTGTCCTTTTCGGAAAAGAATCTGTTTTGCCTTTCTTCTCCTATTTCAGCACATCAGTAGCCAAGATGTGCTTAGTAAGTTTACATGCAGCAAGCCTTGTGCCAAAGTTTTCTTTTCATGATTTATTGCAGGGGTGGGGCCTTGTTCTATGATTTAAGGTCGTATTTGTCATGGTATACAGAGCTGGAAAAAGCAAAACAGAAAGAAATATTCTGTAACAAGTAATGTGAGACAAATGCTAGTTGTAGACAATTAATCAAGTGACTTACAAGAAGGTAGGTAGATTATTCAACATCGTAAATGTTCATTTTCTCTTTTTGATGAGGGCACAATTACTCCAGGCAACTTTTATGGGGTTTTTTTGTACAGGTTTATTTTTTTTGTTTTTTTGTTTGTTTGCTTTAATACATTTATTGCTGTATTATTTCTTGTCGTTTGTAGGTTGACCGGCAGTCCCAGTTTATCCAGGGCTACCGCGTCCTGTACCGCCAGACCTCGGGGCTGCCCGCCCCGGCCGTGTGGCAGAACCTGGAGGTCAAGGTCCCCACGGAGCGCAGCGCCGTCCTCGTCAGCCTGAAAAAGGGGGTCACCTATGAAATCAAGGTCCGCCCCTATTTCAATGAATTCCAAGGGATGGACAGTGAATCCAAGTCTGCTCGTACCACAGAGGAAGGTCGGTGAAAGGGGCAGAAAAGGGGCAGGCTTTCATACCTGGCACTGGAGGTTGTTCTGTGTATGCGTGTGTTTGTCTCTGTTTTCTCCACATGATTTCTTGTTTGTTACACGCAGAAGTGATATTAAAATTTGATACACTATTCAGCATTTGCTGTAAATATCCCATGAGAAAGCACTGTACAGGTCTTATATTCTTCTAGCTGATGCATCCTTCTAAGGTGCAGGTGGCTTTTGGTCTTCCAAAAAGTGTGCACTGCAGCCCTTCTTTTGTAACCGCCACCGCTGCAATGAAAGACTTCGGTCTGCACTTTGAAAGTAAAATAAATGCAAGCTCTCACAGATGAGTGTTTGATATTAAGCACATCTTTCTGAATGGGTAATAATGTTAGATGAACAGTTGGCTGGGAAATGAGGAGCAGTGAAGGACACATATTTAACTAGTCTGGAGAAACTCCAGGCTCAAGGGCACACCACTTCACAGTTTCTGTTAGCACAGTGTTCATGAAACTGCCCTGTTCAGTCCTGCACAGGATTCCCCTGAGCACCTCTCAAGCACCGCTGAAACAGTCAGGATTCAGACAGAGTGAACAGTTTATACTTCTGAAATGCTCGAGCTTTTACATCTGTAGCATATAGCCTTGTATATAGTTGTGCTAAAGCATGTGCACCCCAGGCCTGCTGGGCTTTTGTTGAAAAGTAAAGGCAGTGGTGTGAGATATAAGTAATTTTAATCATTTGCTGTTAGAAACCCACCTTTATACCTATGTAATGCAGTTTTGGCCTGGAGAATCTCTCCTGTAAAAGTAGGATGGTCCTAACAGTGAGGGTTCATCTTCTCTCTGTGTCACTGATTTTTTTAATTTTTTTTTTAAAGCAAGAGAAAGAAATACTGGTGAAGTTTTAAAATGTTCATATGGTTTCAATGGGTTTTGAGTGTACTCTTTCCTTCCTATTGAAAGTGCATCTTAATCATTTACAGTAGTCTCCTGAGGTTTAATTTAGTGCTGATTGCCAAGTACTCTTTAATTCTAGAACAGACTCGCTTATTACTCACTTTTTTCTTTGATTTGTTATGATTATTACCCAACATGTAACTAAAACTGAAGATAACTTGGTTGCACTTCACACTTTATGGATGAAGAAATTCAGTGTCCTGCGACACATAGAAGAGTGTGCAGGAAGGCATTGTTCAAGTCTGATTTGGGATTTTATGGTTCCCAGTTCTTTGTTCAAACTATAAAGCCTAAATCAGTTGGTAAAGAATATGTTTGCAGCAGTCTGAACAAAACCTTTTTTATAAAAAAGAAACTTTTCTAAAGCTTTCCACCAGTGAATTTGCTTTTCTGATGTTAAAAAGTAGGATTTTTTTCCTCTCACTGACAGATTTTCTTCTTGTCCAATTTCAATTGATTTTTGGTGCTTATTTAGTTCATCTAATTGTCTCTTGCTAAAGGTAAATTAAGAACTACTGAAAAAGACAGAAGGTCTTATACCTCCTATCTATTTCTATAAAATACTTGAGAAATTACATTCTCTTTTATAAACCTTAGCTCCCAGCAGAGCCTGTGAGGTAATTTCCTACCTTAAAGGACACTTTGTTCATATGGAATAGCTTTCCACATAGGGAAGATTTAAAAAAAAAATTCCTGCCTGCAGATATGTATAACTCACAGCCTAGGATCTGCTTTGTAGATTAATATAACCTTCAAGGAGACTGTTTACAAGTATCTCCTCTCAAAAAACATCAGCAGAGGACCCATAATATTATCACCAGATAAATGTCAGCTCCTGCAAAAAATTCTTCCTCTTCCTTGAGTGACAAAATTAGATACTTCCATGAGAAAATTAAGACATTCAGTAGATGCATTTCTACAGGTATTTTCTTTAATTCCTCATATTATCTTTGTAATTATATTGGTGTTCATGTATTTCAAAAATAGCATCAACTAAATGTTTAATGACAGTGGTTTCCTCCTCTTCCATGAAGAAAGATGGCAGTCTATTTAAAGGTGCTATGTCGCCTTTGATCCCGTTTAGAAAATGAGCTTTTTTTAGACTTGACTTTTAAAAAATGTCAGCTCTACTATTTTTAGAAAATAATTTGCAAGAGTGATACGAGCGTTGGAAGTTTTTTTGCGACATCAAAGCAAATATCCCCGGTAAAGGCAAAGTATGGCCACAAGGTAGTGGCAGCTTTCTGCTGGATTGGATTTTACATGCAATGTTACTTCTGAGGCCTACCTCTAAAAATCAATTTTGCTGCAGTTAGACTTTTCCTCTAGATCAGACATTTGTCACAGTTCAGTATCCATCCATCTCCTGCCTCTTTGGCCTTGTGAAGGTAACAAATGGAATTCTGTTTGGCTGCGTCTGGAAAAGATGAGCAGCGATTTGGGTTCTTTCATATCTGTAAGAAGAAGCTGAGCACTGGAATAATTGACCTGTCAAGAAGCAGGCAAGGTGTTCTCCACAAGCCAGCAGCAAGGGAAATGAGAAAACGGTTTTAAAAATGTTATTTTTCAATGTGATCTATTTAATAACTGCAGCAGTGTCAGGCGAGTGGCTTAATTTATATCACAGTGCCAGCTTACAGAGTGATACTATCAGAGAGAGGAAGCTGCACTGGTACATACATACATGTGTACACACAAACAATGGGAGCCAAAGCAAAGATTTTATTTTATAATTTTTGCTATTTCTTTCATACTTTCTCTAGAGACACATGATTTTTTTTTTCAATTGCATCCACTGTTCAGTCTCCTTTGGAATAACATTATGGAGTAGTACTTGTCCTGCATCACTACAAAAATATGACAGTCAGGAAGGGAAGTCTCCTTAGCTTTTATCAGCTGCTCTCTGGCAGTTTCTCCTCACCTTAGTGCAGCTCTTAAAATGATATTTCCACAGCTGCATTCATTAGCTGCGATTTTAATTTTGCTTCAAAGTTATCATATGTCCTCAAAAAACCCCCAAAAATCCAACACACACTGGTAGAATATTAACTGGAATGCTCATGCAGTTTAAATGCAAAGACAAATGAAAACACTCTGGGGATTTTTTAATTTTAGAGTATGATATCCATTTTACATTTCTTTTGCATTCACACTCCCCTCTCCCCCCAGGTATGCATATATAAGACATACTTCTGAATGCCCTTTTTGTTTCAGTAATGAAAGTCAATATGTTTGAGTGTGTTGTTCTATTGTTCTTAAAACCAAAAATGAGTTATACAGTGTTAAGCTTTTCCATTTTTATGATTATTATTTTCACATAAAATATTCTAATTAATATCACACACGTACGTTTATTCACGGTTTTGTTGTTATTGAATAACTTGATGACTTTTAAAATGCTAATTTTTTTACTGTGTGGCAAATTATTTCCCTTGCCATAAAATACACAATGCAGCTATTTACCTCACCAATTTTATGCTTTGCATGCTTGCAAGGAGTAGCCCAAGGCCACCTTTCCATGCTTCACTCGAGCTGGCTAAGAGTCAAATTGTCCACAATACAGCTCCATTTCTCCCCTCCAGCTCACTGTTTCTCTGCATCAGGCAAGGTCACAAGGACTCTACCAAGCACTATTTGCTGTGCAGCTGAACCAGCATCTGAAAATGTAGTTGTTGAAATGTGAAGCCTCCCAGGACTGTAATATGTGTTTCATTTTTCATCTAAAATATTTCTTTTCCTGCTGTAATCTTGTATGGTTACTTGTCCTCACCTCTGATACCCTATGTGATTCTTGCAGCAGAGCACTCCAATTTTTCAGGGTTATCAGGGTAAAGATTTGAGCTCGGCTCCACGAGCCTGTGCCAGGTCAAGTGCCGAGGAGCTTCTGACGTGGGAACACAGCCAGTCTCATAGAGGCTGTGGAGAACAATAGGAATATCTGAATTGACTCAGGAGACTTGAACACTTCTGAAATATGTAGCTGTGCTTATTTGTGTTAAACCTACCAGGGGCTCTTGGCTTTTCCGAGAAGCATGGGCCAAGAACAGGCATGGACTCAGGGATATCTGATATAAGACTAGAGCTCTGTTGCCATAAAGTTTGGCAGTGAAGGAGTCTCTCTGACCAGGGGGCTGGAGTCAGGGAGCCTTGACACATGATGTGAGATGTCCCAAACCAGGTTGTTATCTAGATTTGAAGCTGGGACAGGAGAGTGTTAAATATTTTAGGTTCTGGTATGATGTCTATCACAAATTTTCAAAATCAGCTTTCATATTTCGTGTGAAATGTTTTAAGATCAGATTAAAAGCAATGAAAAATATGTGTAAGGCAAATTCCATAAGTATTTATTAAACACAAAGTCACCTCACTAGAACAGAAGGTGTCTAAGCAACAGGCTCCTGTGAACTGGAAAATTGTCCTGGAGAGGTACCACTCTATGCTTGCTTTATTAGTTCACACTTCCTGGCCTCTTTCTATTAGTTTTGTTGAAGACTGGGTAGATGGACTGGGAGAGATGGAATAAATAAATTCTAGGAGCAGTTCCAAGCAGCTGCTATCAATCAGCTTTCCCCCCCAGAGACTGTACCTTAATATAATACAGTCAACCTCGGTGGCCCAGCTTGCCACTGTGGTGGAGTTTCAACACTTGCCTGGGAGCAAGGGAAGGATGAGGGGGGGCTGCAAGAAGTTTTAGGTGGCTGAGCAGGGCCCTACTGACAGTCCTCTGCCATGGCAGTGGCAGCCAGGCTGGAGAGCCCCGTATGGAGATGCAGCAGATGCTCACAGAGGGGATTTTTCCATAGCTGAGCTCCTGCACCACTTCCAAGCAGTAGGTCCTGAGCCAACAGGAGCACCCTGCTGCAGGTGTAGCTGCAAGAGGGGCTTTGCCAGCATAGCTCTGGTCACTAATAACTGGGATTTTTTTTTTTCACACTTCTAGACAACTAGCAGGGCTGGCAAGCAGTTGTCTTGTAGAATTGGCCTTGATATGCAGTGACCAGCCAAACAGCTGTGAATGGTTGAACTGAACAGGGCTCTGAAGAGAAAGCAATTTGCCTAGGGGAAAAAAAGGACATAAGTATATATCTGACCTAACTTAGCACCTGCTCTATTCTCTGGTATTTGATGTAAAGCCATGAACATTTTAACCCTTTTCCAGTTCAGAGTTGCAAGTTCTGTGTTTAAACATGTTAGTGTCTTCCTGGAGAGCAAATAGGAAGCAAAAAAGGATCATTAAATGTTTGCTGCTAAACATTATTAGACCATGTAAAAATAGAATAACCAGAACAGTTTTCAGGCCAGGTGAAGCAGCCTTAGTTGATATATCCATAGTTATTCATGCATATTATGGAAAACAAAGGCAAACATGAGAACAATTCCAGTGCAAACTTAAGAAATGTCAAATATAAATAAATGAGGAGTGATTTGTATTGATTCCCCATTGCCACAAATTCCACATTGTCATTCAGCCCTATGCTTCTCTTCAGAAGGGCATTTTTCAACATTGTCAGTGCCTGACAAAAGTGCATCCCTAGGCCTGCAGGGAGTGAGTTTTCTCTACTGTCTGCTTGCTCTTGCACTGCTTCAGCAAAACCTGTGCCCCAGCAAATGGATTAATGCCTTGCTTCTGCTTGCTCCCTCTCCTTGGTGTAGCTCCAAGTGCTCCTCCTCAGTCTGTCACTGTCCTGACAGTTGGAAACCACAACAGCACGAGCATCAGCATCTCCTGGGATCCTCCCCCTCCAGATCACCAAAATGGAGTCATCCAGGAGTACAAGGTACACAGGATGTCTGATGGGAGGGTTGTGTGTTCAGGGAAACAGCCTGCTTGAATTGCAGAACAATAGCACTGTTTATGGATTTTGATTCTGACAGCATTTACAACTGCCCATATAATTATGTGGAGAAAGAGAACTGACTGCTTATGGATTTCTTTACTACTACTACTACTACTACTACTACTACTACTATTATTATTATTATTACTACTATTATTATTATTATTATTATTAACTGTTATATTAGAAAGCAAAAACACCATGAGCTTGATATGGAAGAGAACTGTAATTTCTAGCCAGCCTACAGTTCTCTTCCTAGCTTTTCCCCACTGTGGAACAAGAAGAAATGGGTTTTTGGACTTTTTTTGTAAGGGGCTTCTGCACTCTAAAGACAGGCAGTGAAGTCCCTGTCTTGGAGTGCCCTCAATGTGGCAGCAAAGCTGGCAGGAAAATTGCTTCTTATTTCCCCTGCAAAAATGCTAATCCTAACACTTCAAGGTCAAAGTCAAGGACTGTGGCTCTGGGAGAATACAAGACTTCTTCCAAGCACTGTCACTGTCAAGCTTCACAACTTAAAGTGTGTGAAAAACAAGTTGAACACAACTAGTATATCCAGAGTTTGTTACGTGAGAGTTGCTTGCATTGGTATTTTCTTCCTCTTTGTTGCTCAAAGTACCCACTCCTTATACATTAAATGTAGTTGTAGTCTGTAATTCCATACTAAGAGCACTTTTGCACAAGTATATTTTCACAACATGAAAAAAAAAGCACTCACTCTGTTTCTCGAGTGGAGAGAATGATTGGGCGAGGTTCAGCCTTGTCACAGCATGGAGCACAGTTTGGGAAATTAACCTTGCTGTGGCTGTCCTAATACACCAAGTGTGAAATGTTTAATTGAAGTGGAGCAGGGCAGCTTTCTTGACAGTCCCACAAACAGTGGAAGTGGTGGCTGCAGCTTATTTCACACAAAAAAAGATATTTTTCCCCCCCTGCTGTATCTTGAGGGAACACAGCATGAAGAAGAGAGGAAGTGCTTGGCTTCTAAATCAGATAATGGTTCAACCTCTTCCAGCTTTTCTCCTGGTCAGAGGGATGCAGTAAATGCTCACAATATTTATGTTTAGCATAGCACTTCTTTTGTTCTGCTTTTAGTCAATATCAAGATTTATTAATCTCCGTATTTTATTGATCTAATTTTCATATCAATTAATAATTATCCTTTGGCTTAATTAATCTTGATCCTGACTCCAGTATAAGTCAATATAAACCATCCAGGGCATATAGACAAACAAGTAAAGCACACTCTTAAACCACAAAACATGTATATATGAAACAAAGTGAGCTGATGGCTAATAAAAGCCCTGTTCCAGGTGAGTGCTCAAGCCTCTGGGCTGTGTATAAAACCAGCTGGAGTCACTACCTATTACATCCCTCCTGTGTTAGATTAGGTGGCTGCCTGAGTAGTGAGCTGGCTACAGTGAATGGTGCAGAGTCTAATATTTCCTTAAGTATAAAATGATTGCTGAGTTCCACAGTGCATTTTCCAAGAAATTGAGAGTAGATCTGTTGATCCAATTCAAGCTTCAGAATGCCTGTAAATTCATTCATTAGTTAAATGCTTTTCATTAGGGCCATCTCAGAGCTGCTGTAATCTAAGACCAGGACAGACAAGGAGTGAAGGAATGAATGCAATAGTTTCTCACCCTAACACATTCTGGCTGGCAAATCAGATCTCCTTTGGTTTAAGAAAATAAAAGATTTTTTTTCTTCTTCAAATCTTTTCCAACATTTCACAGAAAAAAAGATAAGGTGTGATAAAACTCTGAGCAGGGTCAAAAGTAAGTGTAAATATATTATTGCTGTTGCTTAGATGCATTAGTTTGCCACTGATAGTGGTTCCGCCAGTAGTGTTCCACCAATGTAAGTGTACATGTGTTATATTTATGCACTGATTTTCTTGAGTGGTAGTAAATGCTTTCTTTAGTAATACAGAAGCAGTAATTGCAGATAACATTAACTGAAGAAACTTCTCTAAAAGTTAGTTTCAAAACCTCTTGGGAGAAGCCTATAAAAAAATGCAAGAGGAAGACTTAACACCGAACTCATAGACTGCTCTCATCACAAAATACAAGTTGTTATTATAGGGTGGATTTCCTATTTAATTAGATAATAACTGAGTGACAAACTGATATCTGGATTCCTAAACAAAGTAAATAATCACAAAGACAGTGGTAAATGTGAGTCTGTGCTTATTTCATTTCAGAAGTTTCAAATATCCTTCTTGTGCAATGAAAGGAAGTTGAAAAGAATTTTGGAAATTGTTTGCTTTTTAGTACTTTAAGAACTGTTTCAACCTGTGCTCGTATTATTTGGTATCCTTTTTGCTATTCAGCAGGAAATTTAGAAGGAAAAGATGTGGGGTTGTTTAACTAAAGGTTTGATGAACAAGATTTGGATTAATGTGTAACACCTCTTTTCCACTTGAATCTTGTCTGTGCTTTTAAGGAGTGTAAGCACAGAATTTGCACTCCATGGAGAGCCAGAGTCCAGAGAGGTAATTTCAAGCAGTTGTTGCATCTGTCTTGGACCTGTGCTAGTCTTGAATAGCTTGCTGAGCTAAATCATCCCAATTTCAGCTACTCTTGGACAGTCAAATTGTCAAGAAGCCCCAAATAAGTGATTGCCATGAAATACCTTGATATGTCATATCTGTGTGCGATTGTGTGAGTGTGAAGATTTTCACCTATTTTAACACATCAACTTTTGTCCCAGATCTGGTGCCTAGGCAATGAGACTCGATTTCATATCAACAAAACAGTAGATGCAGCCATTCGGTCTGTAGTAATAGGTGGCCTATATCCAGGTATCCAGTACCGTGTGGAAGTTGCTGCAAGCACCAGTGCAGGTGTGGGAGTAAAAAGTGACCCACAACCCATAATAATTGGTAAGTGATTATCTGTTCTGTCCTTCTGTTTTGCCTGTTTTGTTTTTTTCTCTCAGAAATGCTTTCACACATCACCTCTGGAAGCACAAAAATCCGTGGAGCAAAAGATGAGATCTGACTAGAGCTGGTTAGTTGGCTTTTATGTCCCACTGCCTGATGATGTTTTGTCTTATTTTCCTGCAGAGTTCTTGCAGACAATGAAGGGATGTATCTTCCCAGGACATATGAGAAAATGCAGATTGTCTAGTGAAACTGATTTAATGTTTTGGGGTTTTTTTTTTAATTAATTTACCACTTCTGCAGGTTGGCAGAAGTGTGGAACAAACAGCCCGAGCTCCCTTTTCCTTCTGTTGAGATGGCTGTAATATTGCCTTACTCATTCCACTGGTGCCTAAGACACTATTTACCATTGTTTCTGAAAGTCTAAAGTCAGTGTTTCTCAGGTATCCCAAGCAGGCAAGCCTCTCCTCTGTCAAAGAAAAAGTGGTCTGTAAACCAAACAGAGAGCAAAGGTAGCATTATCATCCCAGCCTTTGAAAAAATTGTTTCTTGGTCGTGGTCTTCATGCAGAACTAATTTCCTGAACTGAGGAAACACAGGTTTTGTTCTGAAATTTTTCCTGGGTATAAAGGCCAGAACAAGACAGAAGAACAGGAGAATTGACTATGTTTAGCAAACCTGAAATGAGCTGTGCAAAGCAGCACCTCTTTTGAGTGCACAATACAGGAATTTTGTTGCCTTTATCTGCATGATTTAATTATTACTTAAATGGACTTTTGTTTGTTTGTTTGGAGGACTTCTGTTGTCACTAAATACTTTCTTTCTAGAAAATGTTGCCAGTGCACTGTCCCAAACAGGGGCTAGTCTATTATGTGTAAACCCTTAGAAAATACCACCCCATAAGCATTGCTTAAATGTTTAATGATATTCAGGTTCCCCATTCATCAAAACAGAAGCTAGGATACTTCAGCTTTGAAGTCTCACTGGAGACAGAAATACAAGAGTGGAAGTGAAGATAGGACTTGTTTTAGAAAAGGCAGCCACAGAAACACCATAGAAAAGAGCAAAAAAAGATATCTAGAAGTAAAAACAAAAAATTAATTTTTGAAAATGCAAGAAAACCAGGACCTTTCTTTTTCTTATTTCACTATGGGGTCCATCTAACCAGGCACAAAATACACTGCACTTATTCCAGCAAAGCACAATAAGTGTGTTGTACTTACAAGTACCTGAGTAGCCTTGTGTCACTTAATGTGTTGTGAGTTATACTCACACCAAAAGTCTTTGCTGGATGATTCTCAGAGTTCTTAGAGATATTTATTTATTCCTTAAATGATCCCAGAATGTCTGCTTCAGCAAGTTTGTCTGCTGACATCTTTGCCCATTTGAGAGTCATTTGCATGAAAGTGGAGTAGTTCCTGTTTGGGTTATGTTTGTGTTGTCATTTCTGTTTCCCTTTTGGGAGTCCAAAGCTGGATGTGTTTATTGCGTATCTAGTCTGTATCTCCCTTTTGTTTAGGTCCTATTTTACTATTGATTATGAATTGCTGGCAGTTATTTCTCAGATTATAAATTTGCTTGATAAATGTGACAGCGTTTAAATGATACCATTTCTGGAAAACTTGAATTGGTACCATTGAATGTTTGAATGGGAAACAAAATCATAAAATATGAAAATTATTTTTTTAAGTACATTTAGAAAACACTAATTACATGGATTAAAAAAGAGCTAATCAGTAAACCTCCATCATTATGAACATCATAATGAATGTGAAAACATTATTGAGTTATTGTATTAAAATAGAGTTCTATATGGTCTGGTGCTTAGCTATACCATTTAACAACTTGCAAACAGAATGAACAGCTCCAGAAATGCTGTATTATGGAGAGAACAGGTCAGTGGTGCAGAAGAGTTAAGCTGTGTTTCTAAGCAGTAAAACTTTAATAGTAATGAAATACAGAGTACAGTGTATAAAAAGAAAGAGGTTATTTTTAAATATAGGATTCATTCTTCTAAGAGGTTATTTTGGGGTATTTTCTGAATGTAACTGGTTTTCATGGTGAATAATCAACTCCCGGCCTCCCAGAGTAATTTTAGATAACAGATCTGTGAGTATCCAGAAAGCAAAACCAGGAGAATAGGGAGCAATAGGAAGTATATTATTTCTTTAGTTATAAATTTTCTCACTGTTATGAGAATCTTGTTCCCACACTTGAAGCAGGATGTTGAAAAATTTTGTAGAAGACCCAAAGAGAATCAAGAATAAAACTTTTCTGATCGCTAATGATATGCTAAAAAACATTCCCTTGGAAAACTAGAAATAAAATTGGAGATAAGGGCAATGCTGGTTAGTGCTATAGCTATTATTTTTCTTCATCAGTTGGCCTGTTCCCTCTTACATTCCATCATTGGTATAATAATATGAGGAACAGCTGCAAACTTTCACTGTAATAGGTACAATCGAATCTGATGTGTCTAATTAATTTTTGGTCCGACAAATTAGTTTTGTTCTTCATTACTCTCCAATGGGAGGAAGACATTATATTTCATTATGTTTTTGTCTTCAGGAACAATGGAGCGTTACAGGTTGCACACTTCCCTTGTCTATGTTCTAATTAGTTGAACTGACAGCATTGTTACAGAACCACCTGCAGTATATGAAATAGTGCACTGGTACCTTGTATGACATATTTATTACTTCTGCTTAAATTTTATATGAAGAAGTACAAGACTAATGTTGTTCATTTCCCCAACCCCCAACAATTATAATAATTTTATCAAAAGTCAGTGGGTAACATTCGTCTGTCTCCATTTATTTTTCCATCATCAAATCCACAAAGCATATGTTATTTTGACATTTAAGTGAATTATTACTTTTGCAATTGTAATTGCTAGGCACAGAAGGGTAAGAGCAAACAGCCAGACTGCAAACTTTAGAAGGTAATTTAGAGACAGATTGTATCTTCCCCTAGAAGAGAGGCAGAGCGTACAGTCCACTGAAAGCTCTCCCCAGACTCTTGCAGTTTGCTCTCACATCCTTCATTTTCAAAAGACTTTTCTGGTCTCAGAGAAGGCAGGATCCTCAGATGTTTTGGGAGGCTTTAGTGAGAAGAACTCATTCTTGAATCCAGGAGCATCCAATCCCAAAGCCAGTGTCTCCAAAGCATTTCCTTGCCTGCTCTTGGTAGCATGGCTGTGTCTGAAGCAGTGCCAACACTACCTGTTTCCTCACTGTCCCACTGCTTTGGCCTCTCCTCCAAAGAGCACAGAAATTAACTGCTAGTTAATGATAATTAGAGCAACTCCAACTCCCATGCTGATTTCTACTAGAAAATCGATTTTGTGTCTGGAAGGGCATGCCATAGAGAGCCCCTTTCTATTGGTTTTACTGTCAGCCCTTCCTCTTTCAGCACTGGGGTGCACCTATGGATTGGTTCCATGGGCAGAAAAAAACATAGAAAATCAGATAGAGCAGCCACTGCTGCCTCCTTTCTTTCCTTGCACAGCTGCTCACTCAGTTTCATTCTCACATACTGCATCAGGCTTGGGAGCCAGTGGGCCTTTGGCAGTGGCAATACAAAAGATGCTAGTATGGGAAAGGACATCTGCAGCTCCCAGAATCTGATGCTAGTAAATCTTTCCAGCATGACCAGTATAGACTGGTGCATGACACCAGGCAGTGGTGTCCTGCCTTTTTGTACACTAGCATAGTCTGGCAGCATCTTTCTGTGGGACCTGTTCTGCTTGCAGGGAGCCTGTTTTGTTCCTTGCCCAGAATGACTGAAAGCAAGCCAAGCCCTAGCACAGCTTTCACAGTCTGATAGCAAAAGCAGAGAGTCATCAGTGCTAAGTATTGACATGGTGCCGGAAGAGAGGAAGCCTAATAAACTCACTGGGGTCATCAGCAGTGTGATAGCAGTGGCATGCAGGGCATTGCATTGCTTCCCAATTATCCCAGCCCAGCTCTGAGCACCACTGAGGGCCTGAAGCTGTATCTGGGCAGGGGTGGTGCTGGGCACAGCCAGTCCCAGAGGGACCTTCTCAAAAGATGCTCTTTTACAAAACATGGCTGGTGTGAGCTCCAGGGCACCTGCAAAGAGGTGTCCTTGGAAATGGGACTGGAAATGTCAGATTTCACAGATCGGCATCAGCCAGAGACCCTGAGTGCTGGCTTTAGGCTGAAGCCAGCGAGCTACTCTGTTGGAAGAAGTAAATCTAACCATTGCTGAATTATAGAAAAGGAATATGTACATTTTCAGAGCGTGGCATAATGATACAATACTTCCAATAATTTCCTCTGAGTGACCATTTTAGTGTTTTACTGCGATGTTCAACTACCTTTATGCATCTGATAGACTCTTGTAATTGAGAATCATATTGTTTGCATCTTCTTTGTCTCCACAGAGGAGCTACTCTTGCAGCTCTTCAGCGTGCATACAGGCATCTGGAAATGTTGCATAAACATTTCAAGGATTGAGCTATATAAATGCTTCTGCTGGAAATGATGGATAATCTTTCACGAATTTCAAAACTGCAGATGTGGGCAGTTTATATAAAATATACACAGAATCAGATTTTGGGATTTTTTTAGAAAAATATGTTCTGCATTTCCTAATTTTAAAACTAACTATTTTTGACAATTTGAAAGTGCTGGCCCTAGAAAGAAATGCTTTAGCATTTCCTGGATTTGCATTCAGATTTTTATAAGCATTTGTTTTCAAGCCAAATGCCAAGCTTTTTCTTTTTGAAAAGTTCTCTTTTAGAGAAAGAGGGGCAAAAAAACCAATTGGGGCATCTACTGGAATTTACAGTTTTCTACTGTAATATACAGTTTAAGATCTTAAATAGTAATTTTTTTATACATGTCGCTTTAATTGGTGTTCCAAGTAATAATTATTTCTTGCAGGTTGATGTTAAGAATTTGTTATGCATATACTGGGTGAAAAAAAACAGCATCTGTTGCTGTGATTGTTTAGTGCTTACAGTTAACTGTGTGATTTTCTGCTTTGTGTCAAAGATGGTACACTTAGAATTTGTAGGAATTGTTTTCCCCTTGAAATAATTGCTGGAAAATGCATCTTTGCCCCCATGGAAAGTGCATTTATTTTATTATTTATTTCAAATTTGGAAGCTAGCATTCAGGGAAAACAAATGAGTTGAATAAGAATTGTTGGCCTTCTTCTGATGTTGTAGCCTATTTTGTATGTCAATTACTCATTTGGAAAAAGCTATTTATTGATTGCTTGATTTTTTTATTTGTTTCCTGTGATCCATTTTCTCCTTATTGTATTCTGTTTACAATTATGGAAAAACAAACTAAATATATATATATTAATAAAAAACCTCTGGATTGACATTTGTTGGATTACTTGGGAGTGTGCTCTAGGTCTATCTTTGCAAATATATATCTGCAAAATGGCTATGGATTTACTCTCTAGAAACACTGAGATTGTGGTGTGCATTGCTACTTCTTTAAGTTTTGAGATCCATTACTATTTTTTCAAAACTTTTAATTTGTAGTACTGGTTCCTCTGTGTGTTACAGAACCCCCAATAACCTCATTCTGTTCAATTTCTCCCGTGCAGGAGGTCGTAATGAAGTTGTCATCACCGAAAACAACAACAGCATAACTGAGCAGATCACTGATGTGGTCAAGCAGCCTGCCTTTATAGCTGGCATTGGTGGTGCATGTTGGGTCATTCTCATGGGTTTCAGCATCTGGCTGTACTGGAGAAGAAAGAAGAGGAAGGGGCTCAGCAATTATGCTGGTAAGAGCAGTGACTTTATTGCCATCTCACCAGGTGCTATCACGAAAAGAACAGGGGCTACTAAACCTGCCTAAAAAACACATTGAACTTACAGCAAAAGCATCCTGGGTGACTTCTGTATGCTTGTTTTAAATGTATGCTGTGAAATTGCTGGTGTATGAGAAGCTTTAAATGCATTGCTCAGTTCCACATTTCATCATTATCATGAGGCAGTATTTTTACATCTCCAGCACATCTAGCATTAAAAATGTACAAGGAGGATTAACTGTTCCTCTTGCCCCTTGCTCAGAAGGCACTCTCTTGGCAGTGCAGCATCATTTATATGTTCAAATATGAGTTAGACTAGACCCTTACAAGGAAAGTTAGAGTTTTTGTCTTCTCCTTCATTCCTGTGCATTTCCATGTCCCTAAAGCCATGTGCATGGCAAATAAATGAAGGTACTTGATCAGTGACTTCATATCTGTAGCTTGGAAAGCTATAGAGTGATGTATTAAAGAAGTGTGGTCAAAATTTACCTAAGGCAGAAGCCATAAACTGTTTTGTCTTGGAGGCAGAACGTCTTGGAATGTTCGCTTTCATTAAATGGTTGCTCCAGTTATAAATTAGTAATTGAAAACTACATTTGGAAAATTAAATACACTTGCCCAGTGAAAATATTTTCATCTTTCCCCAACCTGTTTGTTTTGTATATTATTCTGTTTTCAGGATTCTTATGAATTTTTGGGAAGTCAGATGAACTGTCGTAAAATGGGCTCTGAATAGGCTCTGAAGCCTATTTTAACACACAAAAAACCCCAATTCTTCAAATATTGCAGTAGGTTCTGTTGTAGTTCTTATTAACACTTCAAAAAAGAAAATATTTGCCCAGTTGAGGACACAACATATTTAATGTTGACATTATATCACGCGAAAGTTACACAAGTCCCCTTCTATCTACAAGTTATCAAATGCGAAACCAAGGACTCAGGTTCCCTAAGTGGCTGAGCACCAACTTGCCAAAAACCCCCAATCAGTCACAGCCAAACTGTTCCCAGTTCAGCTCAGCCATTGTCAGACTCCTCAGGGTTCTGACTGGGCTCACTAACCCAACAGGAAACTATTCCATGTTGGTTTTCAATCCTTCCTGCTGGATTTGTTTTCCCCTGGTTTAGTGAGAGGACAAGAAGACATCAGACGAGCAGTGGGAAGAGAGGAAGGAGACACCAGTGGCTTTTGGGCCTTCTTGGTTTTTGTGGAACCTCACTTTGTGTCACCACAGGACCTCTGTCATTCATGGTTGTGCTTTGTTCCAAGGTGTTCTTTTTCTTTCCTTTAATAGCAGTGACTTTTACTCTCTGGGAGGTGGGCTGGTGTTAATTGAGAAATTAATATATACCTCACACACTTACACATATGCTTATATGAAATATCATTCTAGATCTATATTTTTCATACTGGAGACAGCTGTGCTGTTATTCCTCTGAGGAAGTAGTCCTACCTAAAGCTTTGGACACAAGTTGAGACTAGATTTTTCTTAAAAGGAGAATTATTAGTCCTGTAGGTGAGTTGACATTTTGGGGTGAGGGAGAATTGAGAGCAGTCTTTTATAACTTGAGGAGGGTAGCCATAAACAATTATAAACAGTGTGTCTCGTGCAACTCATTCCTTCTCATGGCATTTGCTGCATCTAAGTGCAATGTGAACATTGACTGCATCATGAAATCATGTATGCTGTCAGCAAGGAAAGTGGATAACAGATCATGCTTCAAAGTTCATCCTAATGTTTACAACTTGGAGAACAGCATGTCTGCACAGAGAGTCTTCAAATGTGACTGTCAAAATTCACTGCTCGTCTTTCCAACCATCATTTCTCATTGGCTGCTGGCTGGCTGCTGCTTTGAGCTCAGCTGTTATGTTCTGCTTATGATATTCAACCCCACCTGAGTAATTTCCAGAGGAAACTCATGGCCTGCAATTAGCTCTTTTTGTCAGGGTGTGTAACTCACAATGTGTTTGCTTTCTTGTTTTGCAGTTCAGTCCTTCACCTTCACCCCTGCAGGTACTGTCCATTAGTCTGTCTCTTACCTCACCTCATCATGGCAAGCATTAGCTATCAAAGTGTTTATGAACATGTGAGATATGCAGAATCAAAACCAAGTACAAGGAGAAATACTCTGGCTGCCTATCTGATAAAAATGTAGCATTCATTCCCCTAATTTCAGGGAAAAGTAAAATCTACCACCATTAATGTCTCTGTCACATAAATCTGCATACTTACTCATTCAGCTCTCTGAAATGCAGTTTTGAAAGTAATTTGCAGGACCAGATGCTTGAACTCACAAAACATAAACAAGCATTATTCATATATAACTGAATTTTGATTTTAAAGTTCAAACAGTTTAGCATTAGATCCAAATGAAGAAATGGAACTTTCTTCTACTTTAGCTCTTAGTTAAGTGTATGTTTGCCTTATCGTGATGTGTTCAGACCTTCAAGCAATCCAGTCACTAACTGATGTATTCATTGGCTTTACAGGGTTTTTGAAATTGAAACATTTGGGGTTTTTCCTTACTACCCAGCTCAGAGCTGGTACCCTATTTTTCTTATCTTTAACAAAGATAGCGTATGGTACACTATTATCATAAGCATGATTAAAGATATGTGAAGGATAAACGAAGAGTGGCAGAAACAAGAGGTTGCAAACACTTTATTCAACATATGGATAGCCAGGAAAAATAGAGTGCACAATTAATAGTAATAATTAACACAAACAATTAGCTTCTGCTCTCATACTTAATCTCGAGATTTAGAAACTCACAAATAATTGTACCTCAGTGTTAACAGCATTAAAGGCTGATAAATCTCTGCATTTTCCAGCAGAAGTCTGTAATGTTTTTTGGGTATAGTTTGGCCCCTCTGTTGCCTTTGCCAGAGCTGTCTCCTCATGCTCAGTAGCTGCTTTCTCACTCTTGCTTGTCTTCAGCCACAGCTTGTGGTCAGCTTAGCAGAAAAGAGCAGGTGACCAAAGGTGGTGGTGTGTGCCCCAGGAGCCCGTGACATTCTGAGGGAGAAATGTCCTAGTGGAAAAGCTCTAGGGGCTCAGGGTCACTCCCCTAGCTTCCAGACAGGTTTGGTCAGGTTACTGTAAGCTGTGGCACAACACATCCCACCCTAAACACTTTACTGTCTTTTCTTTGAGACATAAGATTTTTTCCGAAATTAAGTAATACATCTTTGCATTTGGTTCCTGTGACTCTGCCACTGTCAGCTGTCATGAGCTGTGGTGCATTTTCCCCATTGTGTTTGTAGCACACGTTGGCATGACACAGGGTTGTGCTGGAGCCACAGGGTCTGAACATGATTCCGTGCTGTTGATCCACATGTGCTGGGCAACTGGGATATGTCAAAGGTACTGCCAAAAATGTGCTTTTTTAAAAGCAGTTTTGACGTCTTGTGGGTTTTGTAGAACCATTCTATTTCCTGGCTTATAATGGCTTTTGGAGGAATTGAGAACCTAAGTCCTCCAGTGGTCGAGTTAAAAAAAAAAAATTAATTTAAAAAAATATTTTCCTTATGACAGAACATAGTGCATGATTCTTATCTTTAGACCCAGAGTTCCATAAGAAATTTTGTTAATTCTCTAATATTTGAATTTGCCCTTGATAATATCATTTAAAAAGACATATCTATGCTTGTGGAGATTTGACACTCACTACTGTATGTTGTTCCCTTCAAAGGTATGATTCATAAATAGTTTGGGTTTAGATACAATTATTTAGACAGTGGTATGTAGCTTTCAGAATCTCCTCGGAGACAACTGTCAATGAATTTTTACTGAAGAGGAATGTATCCTAATATACTGAGATTTTAGAAGGTCAGACTTTTTGGTCAGACATCTGCTTTAAATTCTTCCTTCAGACAGTTGCAGAACATACAGATTTAACTGTGTGGTTAAATTGAATCTATTAGTGGAACAATCATATACTTACTTTATTTTGCACAGAGAAAAAATCCCCTGTTATTTCTGATGTGAATATTTTTTGTTTTATTTTTCTTCATCTGTATTTGCCTGTATGTAGAACACAGAACACTAAAAATAGTTGTTTAAAAGTCCAAATCTGTGCAGTTCTATAATTACTTGCTAAAAATGTTCTTTTGGATCATTTTTTTCAGATTACTGGTCATTCACTAGGACCATTTTTTATTTGTGGTCTGTTATTAGGCCCCTAAGATGTGCAATTTCTGCTTTGTGACTAAACCTCTGTGACGTGTGGGAGAGGAGCAAACAGAAAATGTCAGGCAGTTTGTAATGATTTGTGTCACGGAAGAATAACTGATTGAGTTAAATATTTTTAGCTTTCTGTCTTTGTGAACATTTTCATAGGCACTGATCAATGGCTCAGATGGTCACTAATAAAGTGACATTGATAATCACAGCTAAATCTTTTTAGTTATTTTCAATTGAACTGACTCCAGTAGTTACTGAGCCACAATTTTGTACATCACTATTCTTCCACTTCCCGTTCCACCATGGCTCACCAGGCATGATTCTCAGTAATATCAGTTCTACAAAACATAAAATTTAGCTGATATGTCTGTTAGATTACTGTTGGTAAGTAGTAGTGTCATCATGTGCAGCTGTGCAAGGACTGTGCATTTTTGTGACCATGACATACTCTCAGCAAAACCAAGTCTGGCACAGAGACACTAACACAAATGTTGCCCCTTTTCAACCATCTCTCCAGTAGTATAAAGGATGGATTGGTCTTTTGTGAGTTTGTGTGAAAGCTGAAGTACTACTGCACCAGTGTGTTTTTTTATTATTTTTATGGTTACCCTTTACTCAGATTGCCTGGATATAAACACACACCATGAGCTTCCATGTGGTACAAGATATATGGCACAGAAGAGTTATCTGACCACTTCTTGTATAACAAATGGATTATTTCAATACTGCACTGCAGTAACAAAACAGAATTTGTTTATTTTATACTGGAATTTGCAATTCTTTTGTCAAATTTCTGTGAAAAGGCAAGGAATCCATTTGTATGAAGAAAAAGAGAAATTTCATTTCTCTGCATACCTTTCCTCTGCCTTCAAACTCGTTTGCCAATACCCACTCACCGGAATATTCAGGTGTTTTCTACCCACTCACTAGAATATTCAGGTGTTTTCAAGTGTCTAGGCCATCAGTCATGCAAAAACAGTAAATATGTCTTTTAACTTATGAGTAGATAAGCTTATTTAGTGACTAGTGCTCCTTGGGATTAAAGATTTTATGAAACTCAGTAAATACAAAACAAATTAAAAATAGATAGAGAATCATGGAATGCTACACATTTTATGTACAACTCCTGAAACTGTTAAATGAGGATAAACTATATGACAGAATCATCCAAAGGTAGACAGAAGATTTGATGGAATTTTTATGTGCTGATTATCTGTTCTGAGTTAATGCTTATTAAAAGAGGATTAATCTACATTCATATTTGAGGAGCAGCTTATCAGTAAAAGGAATGAGACTTGGCTGGCAACATTAAAGTTTTCATTTGCAGTAGGAAAATGTGGCCTACTAGAGATAGGCATACAGAAAGCTTTCTAAAGCTTTCTAAAGCTTCCTTGCCTCAGAATGTCGACTTTCTATGCATTCATATTTTTCCAGTTCTAGCAGGCATGAAGATTAAGTTTAACCTTGTCAGATAATATTAGTAAATGGTTTTGGTACCTCCTTATATATTTAATAAAAAGCATGTGAAAAGCTCCTTAACATATGCTGTTTTTCATACAAATATATACAATGTAATTTCCTGAAATATTTATGCATTTAAAATGCACTTTGGATTATATTTTTGCATTTTTGCAGTCCTTGAAGTATGAGCTGGTGGGGATTCCTTCAAAATCTCTCTATACAGAGGTTATTTTTTCATCTTCTTTTGAAAACCAATCTCATCCCTGCAGGTCTTCAGCCTTTCTAAGAACATGTATCAGATGCAAAGATTGCTGAAAGAGCTTTTTTGCTTCCTTGGTGATAAAAAGCAAGGAAGATGGGTGGGTCAGTGATAGGGACATCCTTCCCTTCCTCCTCTTACATTGCCCCTTGAAATTGCTCTGCTGCTTTTTGAAGTGGAGACAGGATGAATAAAGCCAGCTGTCTGTGTGTTTTATTTTTACAGTGACATCTACAAGCCTGCATTGCATTAAGTATGCTCCTATTCAGACGTTTAGACTTGTTTTGTAATTGCAGAAATCAAACTGCAGGCAAAAATGCTGACAAAACGTATGGCAGGAATGATAAACACAGTGCTTGTGTTGGCAGCCTGACCATATCTTCTGTTGTTAGCTGTCTTGCCTTTCACAACATTGATGCTGAAAGAAAGGCACCTTCTCTATCCAGCCTCAGGTAGCCCATTTATGGATGGCATCAGGAATCCAGTGACATGGCCACACTTCAAGAGGAATTTTGGCAAGCATAGTTGATATTCTGAAGCCTTTTACATCAAGCACATTAAATAAATAAAAGGCTTTCTGGTTTATTTTCTCATTGAGATTGTAACCATGCATACATTTGTGTACAGGGTGAAGGCTAAATGACAAAACCTGTTTTCTTTCCTAGCTCCATACCCATCACATAAACCATGCTCAGTCTTCCCTAGGAAAAACAGTATCACTGCAAGCTGAACCTTTCTTTTAAAGATGATGCTTATACTGGGAGGGTGTAAGATTATTTAGCACAGGAAAATAAAAAAAAAAAAAAAAATGGGAAACACTTCATGCCACCAGGACACATGGAAGGAAAAGGAGCAAATTCTGTGATCCTTGGTTTTTTGTCAACAATCTCCAATGCCACAGTCAACCTGCAGCGATTATGGCTCTAGCAAAGAGGTTTCTATGTCATGTCTTTGTAGAGTTCTCATGGCATTCCTGGGAATTTTTCATTCCTGCCTACACAGAAAAGAAAATGGGTCAGGCAAGCATTGCTGAAATCCCCTTCTAGCTCCTCGATTTTAACTTTGCTTTATAAAGGTACACAGGGATATAAATATTTGGTAGACCACAAATATTGTTGAGGTTTTTTTTTTTTCCCTCCGTAGGACATGCATATTTAAAAGCTCACACACCTGTACATGCTATATGAGAGGCAACAAAATTACTTCAAAATAATTTCTGGTAGACGACAGTCTAAACAGGAGCATTAATCCAAGCAGTTTTCAGAAAATATGTTTTACTGCAATTCCCTTAGATCTGTAAACCTTATTTATAAAGGTTGTTAAGGAATGAGCCTTTGTTTCTCATTTTCCTTATTTCTTGTCACTTTGACAAATGCAGAAAGTTGGTGAAATCAAGTATTAAATGTGGAGGAGAGGAGGAGAAAGGAAACAGCATCAAATGTACTTTTGACCAAGATACTTGGAAACAAAGCCAGGCAGTACCCTCATCTTTGCATAATCACTTATGATATGCACAGCACTTCAGATTATTCACTTTTGAGCAACGAGTGGCACATTCATTTGACAGCCTGTTAGATACCACGTGAATGAAAGTAGCAATGCCTCTAAAATTAATTACCCACAGTGTTTTACCATGTCTTGTTTTTCAAAGCAGACCTTTATTTAGTACTTTCCATACTTGCATTTTGATTTTCTTTTCATTAATTGGTTTGATTACACCCTTTCAAAATTCAGCTATTAACCATTTTGATGTGACATATGACTGCAGTGATTTTCTGATATTGGTATTAGGCTGCTGTGCAGTGAAGGGTAATTAATCACCCTACTATTCTTCCAGCAGAGCTGCCAGAGGGGCCAGTTTTGTCCCCTTTGCTAAATGTACACTGTGAAATTACCCTAGGAGTTAATAAAGTAACAGGGATTCTCTAAGGTATCAGAAGAGTTTTCCTAGTGGCTTTATGTTATTGCTTATTTTTTTAATGAACGCAGAATTTCTATTGGCTGTAGTAATTTTGTCTTATTACAAGTGTATATTAGAAAGCCTCATCCTGATTTAGTGTAGTGTGGACTAATACTTGAAAAATCTTGCAAATACCCAGGGAGCTATAATTTAATGGTGGGAACACCTGTCTTACAAAGGTAAATAGTATTTCCAAATGAAGGTC
The DNA here is from genome assembly GCA_034509425.1 of Eopsaltria australis. Lineage (NCBI taxonomy): Eukaryota > Metazoa > Chordata > Aves > Passeriformes > Petroicidae > Eopsaltria > Eopsaltria australis. The sequence goes on from JAVTVJ010000024.1 coordinate 8,635,190, forward strand.
CATTTTAAAATAAGCTGGTCACAAACTCCACCATTCCTCACTGAAATTCCAGCCCTCATCCAGTCAGGGGCCTGTAAGGATGCAGGTGTCCAGGACAATGGTATAATTTCATAGTATGCCTTATCTGTGCCCAGCAATAAATAATGGGATATTGCCACTGAGAACCAGAGTAGTCTGCTGGCCTTGATTCAAAGTATTTTTTCAGTGCTTCAAAAAGGATCATCAAATGTTGTCAATTAGCATCTCACCAGTAATGTGGATTTACCTGTATTGCCCTGAAATGTAATCCTGTTAATAAGATAGATAAGGGAGAGACTGTTTTTTGTCAAACACCCATGAATGGAGACATGAAAACGACTGTCTCCCTCTGATTATGTCCTTGGCATCCCCCATGGATGGAAGACTGGAAACATTTTTTCTTCCTGGTGACACTGGCATGTGTGCATTTATGTGTAGGTGCTGGTTCTTAAACTGCACTTCTGATGAAAGAGGTGCAGCTGGATGCTTTTTCCATCCCTTCAGCTATAATAGAGCTGCCACCTCTCTGTGTTTGTTCTGGGAAATGGCATATTTGTGTGGTGACATTATATTACAGCATTACGACATGATGTTATTAACTCACTGGTGCAATGTCATTATGTTCTGAAGCAGAAGCATGCCAAGAAAACAATTTCATCACATGGCTCAGACTTGCAATGCAAAGTCATATGAAGGGGCCTGTGGTGAATTCAGGCCTTTTGCCCAGGTGGCTGCTTTGCCTTGCAAGGTACAGAGCCATCAGTAATGTGGTGGCAATCGATAATGTCCAGTGAAATCCTAAATGAACTGTAGCCCCAGTGTGCTTGAGCCTCTTCTTGTCATTTCTGTACTTTATTATGGGATGATGCCAAGAGACCTCCGACCTCCGACACTGAGCAGTTTGAATTGTTACTTTTAATTATTACTAATTGATTTTCCCCTCTCTTATATGTGTGTGTGTCTATGTGTATGTTTGTTTGCTTTGTTTTTTCCAACCAAAATGCAGTTACTTTCCAAAGAGGAGATGGAGGACTAATGAGCAATGGAAGGTATGTTTCTTTGTATGAAAGTCTTTCCACTGTGTACATTTTTAAAATAAGGGACCTGAAAATGCTGTGGGTGCTGCACTTGGGTCATATCCCATCATTGGGAAGACTGATAGCACCAGGAGGAGTTAAGTAGCTTACCACAAGGTTTAATGACCTATCTGTTGTGCACTTTGTAAGAAGCAAGCCCAGATGTTTCATATCTCCCAGATGTCCTGGAAGAAATGAGTAGTAAATATCACAAAGAATGTGTTCATTTGTTACCAGGATGTTTATTGCATTAATTAGACATTAGCAAATGAAGTTGCTGTTGTTTAAGACTCCTTATTGGCTCCCCCTAAATTGCTGTGAGTGAACAATTACACTTAATCGATCACGAAATAAATGATTCATGGATGATGAATAGGCTGTAGATTGATAGGACTGGATTCCACAACTTTGGCTACTCAATTGAAATTGATAAAAGCTGATAACGGGCCCATATATCCTCATCTATTTTCCCTTTGCCAATATGGAGATTGTAATTAGGCCCTGGTAATAACTTCCAATCTCCTGTTTAATCAATATTTTAGCAAAAAGAGATTAGGCCTAATGAGAGCGAGTAGATGTGGCAAGAATGCGGCTGGGTCATCTTATTGCCATTTCCATGGAAACCGATGTTTCTCTTAGGGATAGTTCCAGGCAGGGGTCTGTAATGTTCAGTGATTGGAGATGTTGCTCCAACTTCATGAGTGCTTTAACAGCCCAGGAAAGCCGCGGAACTGCGCACAGCTTTTTTGTTTTCACTTGGGAGAAGAGGGTGTCTGCAGCAAATGATTTGTTTTCCCTGCTAAATACAAATACAAACAGTCCACCTGCCTTGCTGAATTTCTGTTTGTCCTGGGGTGATGCAGACACGGTGCCTTATGGCCTGAGTGTGCCTTCTCTTCCACCATGCTCCCTGTTTAGTGCTGCTCTCAGAGCTGGGAATTACATGGATATAAAATCCGTGCAGTAGTGGCACACAGAGATAGCTGTGGACTGTCCATTAATCCTCCTCAAACCTGTTTGCCTCTAAACCATCCAAGAGTGCTCAAAGAAAGAGTTACCAGCCTGTAGATGACAGGCATGCATTTGGGATGTGAGGGAAGGAAGAAATAGTAGCCCAAAGTCCTGGAAATGGCTGATATGGAGCAATCAGTTTGAGTGATGGCTCCCTTGAGGTGGTAATTTATCATTCAGCCCTGGTGTAGGATCCCGTGATGGTGCTGCCTAACTCCTGTTTCACACAGACAACAGAGTTCATTTGGATTCTGGCAGAGTCACGACGGATGCCTAGTCCCACTTCTACTGACAAAGTTGATTTGTATATAACCTTAATTAACTGCTCAAGGTCTTTAAATCATCAAAGGCTATACAATTGTAATTTGAAATAAATTAAAGTCTCCTAAACTGTTAGTTACCTATGGTGTTAGAAGAACAGTAATACGCCCTCTTCCATCACTACTTGTCTCACAGACACTCTAATTTTAAATATATGCATATATATGTATATATATATTTGTGTGTATTTCTCTTTTTCTTATTCTACTCCAGTCGACCAGGTCTGCTGAATGCCAGTGACCCCAGTTATCCTTGGCTTGCAGACTCTTGGCCTGCCACAAGTCTGCCAGTAAATAACAGCACTAGCGGACCCAATGATCTTGGGAATTTTGGTCGTGGAGGTAGGTTTCTTTTTATTAAGTCACCTGATAATATGGAATAGGCTTCCATTAGTTAACATCTATGATGAATACTGTATAATACTTTTATCATTATAGTTCTTTCTATGTGTTTCTTTCTTTCTAGATTTGATTGAAAATTGACTTTAAAATGTTCCTTTTTGCTTTATCTCTTTTTACTACTTTAAAATGTAGGTCTAGTTTGTCATCTGCCCCACAGTGGTGAGACAGGGTCTGCTTATGATGTCAAGAGAAATCTGTTTGTGTCTCAACCTTATTCCCTTTTATGTGGAGACGAGCAATGTGCTGTGCAGAGCAGCGTAGACAGGGATGGAGGATGTCCATAAGAGCAGAGGAGAACTCTGGAGAGGCATAAATGATGTTCCTTCAGCAGAAGGACATGAGAACTTTGTTGCTGTCAGCTTACCCATCCTCTTCCTGCTGAGGGCCTGCTCTCAGTCTCAACCATAACCCATGAAGAAAACCTCAAAGATCTTAAGCAACTTTCTTTTACATTGGAGGAAAGGATACACAAAAGAGAACTATTTAGGTCTTTTAGGGGTTTGTTTCCATTAGGACATGAGAGAGCACCTTCAGGGAAATGAGGTATAGATGTATTGTTAAAATGATGAATTCCTTTCAAACATTTAATTCAAATGGGAGTTTTAAGAGATAGGATTGGGGTTTTTAAAAGTCATAGTAATATTCACATCTGTTACTTCCTTGGTTTCTGTGATCACACAGCTAACTCTGCATTCTGGTGTCCAGAAGACTTCCTAATGTAAATGAGTATAGAAATATTTTTAAGACATAAATAGATAAACAAAAATCAACACAATACATCAAAAATGCATTAAAATGAAAGAAAAAGCTATAAAACCATCAAACTGATAAATGTGAAAAGAATTCAGTTTTAGACTGTACCAGAATCTGCTTCTGAAGATCGTCCCTCATATTGGTTATACATTCCCATGAAAAACCTCTTGCCTGTAGTTTGACTACTGTGAGTTAAAACTACAACAAAACACACTAGATTTATATTCTGTATAGAAATGTTATAAAGTTCTTGTCAAAAATATTTAAAAGTAAGCAAAACTTTTGATAATATTTACAAGGCAACTGAATTTCTGCCAGCTTCTTTGTTGTGAATATCTTGAAAATAAAACCCTTCAGTACTTTTCCATCTATTCTTAAGCTTACATAATACAGAAAAATTACCATTTTCTTTTAGCATTTGGCTCTGTATGACTGGAATTGGAAGCATTTTTTTTAAATTTTTGGCCTCAGTGTGGATGAGGCATAAGTCCAAATTCATGCAAGAGATACAACAGTTACATTTTGAAATTCAGCAGCTTAATTCCACCCATGATCTTTACAGTTGAGCTAAAACTTTTCTTCTGGCTGGTTAGGGATCACTTATCCCTTTCTGTTTCAGCAGTTGACATTAGATATTTCTACATTAAAGATGGATTAGAAGTATCTTAACATGTAGAGATGGAATATTAACTTTATAGGTAGAACTTGGGCCTCTTTTACTGGTTAAAAAGTCTGTGGTAATATAAAAGTTCCGTAAGAATTTTAGAAGAGTAGAATGGCAATCAGTCACCCTGGAAACTCAGAAGCTGGAGGCAGTTCTAACATTTCCCTTAAGAGTAAGATCCATGTTGTGTCCTGGATAGGCATTTGAGAGCAAGGCTGTGAGTGGGAAGCACAGGTTAAGTTTGGAGTCATGTAAGGCCACAAAATGGTATTGCATCTCCTGAGGAAGCAAGAAGGAGCTTCCCTGCACAAGTATTTTGGCACTATTTCATTTATCTTAAGAGTTACAAACAAATGTTGGATTTTGGAAAGTTCTGGAGAGAGCCTCCAGTGGAAAATGTGTCTTCATCTTTGGTCTGAAATGTACAGTGTGGTGTTTTTTGCTATGACAACTTGCTGGGAAAATTACACGTGACTTTTAGTGGGTGACTATGGCACTTTGTAAAATCTCTACTTAATAGCTCTTTGAGTGCTTAATGTATACATCTCACTGAGGTCAAAAAAGTAATCTGTGCTTGTACTGAAAATTCCCAGAATGTCTGGAGAACCTCAGCTTATCAGTAAGAATGACTGAAAGTCCTTGGCTGGTGGAGAACTGTGCAACTTCCCTTTTGAGTGTGTGTACATGAATAATTCTCCATTTTAAAATGACTCTGTAGAGATGATGCCTCTTCAGTTGCCAGAAATGTGCTCTAAAAGACAGATGTACATCTGAGTACTTCAGAGACGAGCATTTTGCTGGTTTTTACTTCCTTGAGTCTTCAAATCCAACACAGACAGGTTGAGCTGGATTTACTTCACTTTATACATCAACAACAGAATTTATTTACGAAACTGCAAGCCATTATACTTTGACGAAACCGATTGTGGAAAGGAGAAATGTTCATATTGTGGATGAAATGCAAGAACGATAGGACTGCACTTGTCTCTCACATCTCATGCTGTATTTGCACATAGAAGCGTTTTTGTTTGTGTACTGCCCCTGGAAAGCACATTGCATGTGTGCGGATAGATAGTAACAACCTGATTTTGAAATATGGGCTGTAGTTTGCATTAATTGTAGTTTTTTGCACTTGCAATTTGTGTGCAGATATAAGTTAATACAATTAAGATCTTTCAAAATACTTAATTGTGCCCATTTCCCTGCTGTATGCAAAACCAGACTGCTGATCGACCCAAATTTCTGCAGTTTCTCTACTGAGCATTTGCTATTGCCATATTTATTGCTAATATTATGTTGCTGCCCTGAGATTGAAGATATTATTAGGGTCCATGTTGAAATGTTCACTGTTGCACACCTGAATGCAAGAGAAAATACTTCTGTGATCTAAATGTTCATCCCAGGAAAACAAAAAAACTAAACCCCAAACAAACCAATGAAAACAAACAAAAGCTACCAAATCAATGTGAGGAGATCGTGGTGCCATGCCTCATTGCTGGATAAGTCTTTGAGTCAGTGAGAGAACAAATGTATTCCTGAGGTTGCACGAAACCCACATCTGAGTATGGAACTGAGTTTAAACCCTCTACTAGGTGAAAGAATCATCTTTTCTTTCTGGGGCTTAATGGCTGTGATCCCTAGAATGGGATCTGAGCATCCTCACTATAGGAGTATGTATTATCTCAAGTATGATCTAACAGTTGGAACCCATATCTGCCATCTGGCTGTAGAAAGCAAATGGCATATAAATGAAGGATTTTACAAAGAAGTACATTCTGGAATTGATTCAACTTCTCAGAGTCTAAATAAATTGTAAAAATAGTACTGTTTGATATATTGACCTCTGGGAGAGCAGGAAGAAGGGTTATCTACTGAGCTGTGGTTCTCCTTGGGACAGCATGCCAGTCATAATTAGATTCTTCACACTTCAGTAGTCTCAGTTTCTAGATCTAGTATTCCACCAACAAAGGTCACTTCAGTGTATAGTAAGGAGAGAGTCTGCCAATCTTAACTGATTAAAGATACAAATTGCAGTGTGGGATAGGATTCAAAATATGGAAAAAATTCAACAGATATTCAGTTAATATGCTGTAACGGTTTTCAGGTAAATGTACTGGAGTTTTTGAACAAGTTGTTCTCCGTTGTCAACATTACTTCACCATTTTGAGGGACTGATCACCTACATCCCTTCAGAATAACATGTTTTCTTTCATGTATCAGGAACAACTTGTTTTTGTCAGGTTTTTCTTTTGTGGAAAAGAAGAAATGTACTGGCTAATGTCAAAAGGAAAATTAGATAAGCTGATGCAAAAAGCTTCAAGGAAATCAAGGTGATGCCCTTAAAAAATTACTTTGAGAGTTTCTCTACATATTTGCTGGGCAAGTTCCCTCTGCGATTTGTAAATTCTCTCCTTTCATCATTTCCCTGAAGCCCAGACAGTTTCATTGGTTCTCACATAGAGTGAACAATTGAAAACATTTTTCAGTAGAGAAATATTCCAAACTTCACTTTCATAGTTGAAGGTATGGGGAAAAAAAAAAAAAAGATGGTTTTAGTCAGTGAGACGTGAAGGACAAGTGGTAGGCCTGTCACAGCTGCTGATAGCTTGGCGATGGTTGTACATCATCTTCCCTTCATTGGCTCATGGGCCTGTCTCAGCTGAAATGCAAACGTGCAAAATGACACGTTTATTTCTCAGCTTAAACCTTGGTGCTTTCAGGCTTCCCGTGCATCAATGATTTGTTTCATTCCACAGATGTGCTGCCTCCGGTGCCAGGGCAAGGAGATAAAACTGCTACCATGCTTTCCGATGGAGCCATTTACAGCAGCATCGACTTCACCACCAAAACCAGTTACAACAGCTCCAGCCAAATAACTCAGGCCACACCATATGCCACCACCCAGATCCTGCATTCCAACAGCATCCACGAGCTGGCTGTCGATTTACCAGATCCGCAGTGGAAAAGCTCAATTCAGCAAAAAAACGACCTCATGGGATTTGGTTACTCTCTCCCAGACCAAGGCAAAGGCAACAATGGTAATTACAGCTCTTATTTTCCAGAGCCCATGACTTTGTGTACCTTATCGTCTTTGCATGAATTAGAAAATTCTTTTTAGCTCCGTGAGACACTGTTCATATTGACCCGAACTAATGGTTGCAGACTTTGCATGTGTGCTGAACCCCACCTGATCACAGAATACATTGCACTGTGCTTTTAGTGCTCTTTGTCCTGTGCTAGTCACCAAGCCATCTGCCTTCCATTAGGCCAGGGTAGGTGTACCTATAAAAATAACCAAGTCAAAACCTGCCACCCCACCGCATCTGCCCTTGACTTGCTAACTGCATGTGTCGCATGTGCTTGTGCTGTCGACTAATCCCACGATGCCACTGTGACCTCTGCCGTTTAACCCTTAGCCTTGCTTTACATCCCTGACTACCGGGTGGCTGAGGGACTGGCTAATAGATTGCCACACAACCAGTCACAGGATTTCAGCACCACCAGCTCCCACAACAGCTCCGAAAGGAGTGGCAGCCTCTCAGGTTGGTTCCATCGCCGTGCGTAGGGGAGTGAGGGACGGAGGGGTGTTGGTGAGCGGCTCGCCGGGGAGGCAGAAGACCTCCCAGGCACCAGCTGAGGATAGCCATGAGAGTTCTTGCCCGTCAGCAAGCAGTGTCACGTGGGACTCTACTGAGACAAAAAAGCCTTTTGCAGAACCTACTTGGAGATAACAGGAGAGTCATTCCATGTGGTGCTTGTTGGTGCAGCTGCTCGCCTCGCCTTCCCCTGACACTGTCTATGGAGCAAATGTGTTTCTGCATCCATCCTCAGTTTATAGGTCTCCCCACAATGAACTTCATGAGGAGATTAATATTTTTATTGAGTTGTTAACAGATCCCCCACTCCCACAAGCTGTTTCTAAATGCTGTTCCTCAGCGAAGCAGTTTGGAAATAATCGTAGGGCCCTGAAAGGTGACTGAGGTTTCAACAAATTGTGCCAACAGGATGTAAATTTTATGTGTGTGTTGCATGTTCTATTGGAAACATGATGCATTTTCATCAGATGAAAATGATCATAGTACATGTGGTTGTGTATTATATTTGAACACACCTTTTTTCTTGATTTCTTATATTTTGCTTACTTGTTGCTTATGTTATGTATAGCTGTCTGTTTTCTTTTGGCAAGACAAAAACTGAAATGTGGCGGTTAAAATAAAAATCTGAGATTTCACCTAGTTGAAATATGAGAGAGCAGAAAAAAACTTAATTTTAATATTCATAATATATGCACAACCTTTTGTATTTCCACTTTTAGCTGGAGCAGTCATCACAGTAACAGACCAAACCTAGAAATGGCTTCTTTATGTCAATTTAAATGACTATTCAAATTGAACCTTGAGATAAGAAGCCTATAATCATTGGGCCATAACTCAAATAGCCAAATGTGTTTGCAAATCTTGTGTTCTCAAGGGGGAGCATCAGCTGATTTGAGTGAGACCAAAAAATAGGCCTATGGCTTTGTCAGAGAGGTGTCTGGGAGCTGAGTTCATGAAATACTTCAGGAAAGATTCTTGTTCCTTGCAAGTGAGATACATTGACAAGTAGCTTAGGAAATCAGCTTGCTCCCCAGGCTGCATGAAAATGCAGAAATTGATGTGCTGAGGTACATATATGTCAGCTATCAAAGGGCACTATCACACTTTAGATATGTTGACAGCTAAGGCTGCCTAAGAATTTTCGCAGAAAATAGGAAGTGTCATTGGAAAATGCACATTGATCAAAAGCTGGACTTTGATCAAGTATTTCAAGTGCAACATACTCTGTGTAGTGTTTCTCAGCCTAAAGTGAGCTTTCTGATGACATGAGGAAACTTAGGGACAGTCAGTCTTTCTATGGCCGGGGCACTCTTGTTGTGACCAAGGCAGCTCACAACTGAATGTCCCCATGCTCAGATGAGTGTCAGATTATTGGACAGCAGAGTCAGTATTTGGCTTTTCCTTGTCCACTAATCATGCCTTTGATACAGGATAATTATGTCTGTAATACATGAGAAAGTGGGGGAAACCTTCAAATAGTCTTATAATTAGAGCATCACTGGAGTCAGAGACCAGCTTTGAGTACATAGTCCCCATCAGGGTGAGCAGGGATTTGTTCTCTCACTTCCTTGGTTAGTACTTTAAGTACTACTTATTATTCTGACTAAGTTTCTGTCTCTCTTACATGAATATCAGGAGAATTCCTATCCCACTGTGGAATGGAAAATAGCTAAAACCTCAACTGCTTTATGAGGCAGGGAAATTTCATAGCTGTACTTTGCACAGATTATGTCTGTGCTAGGATCAGCAGCCCAACTGGCAAATTCTTTCTCCAGGACCCGACTCACCTAGAGATTTAAACAATATAATTGAATTTCAGTGTGAGGAGACATTGAAGCATCAAGCATTGTTGCTGTGGGGAAACAAGACTTCAGTGCATTAGTTTTCAAGCACAAATCAGGCTTTCTGTGTTAGGTGTCTGTCCCACCAGTCCAACAGTGGAGTAACTCTACGCATGGGGACAGAAGAGAAATCTCCTGCCCAAGTGCACAGTGTAGGCTGCCTTCCCTACCAGCAATGACCTTGGAGTTCTCTTCTTTCATTTCTTCATCTAAACAAGTCCCTTGTCTCTCTGCTTCGCTCCTTCTAATATCTCCATTATCTCTAATTTCTCTCTTTGAAACCCCCAAAATTCAAGTGACTCCCATACTAGCACTCCACATATCCAACTGACATTTTGCCAGTCCCTCAAGATTATCAAGATGCTACACTTCCAAAATCCTTCTCTCTAAGATGAACTTGTTCTTTGTTATTTTCCTTCTCTGTGTATTCCTAGTTTAAATCCTCCTGCAACACACAGACAGGTGCATGTGCTTTTCTCCTAAAGCAGCCCCTCCTGCCTTGGTTCTTGTTGGCTCCTACTCAGGCTGACTTTTCAAAAATTTCCCCGCATCCCACAAATTACAATTAACCTACTTCCTTTGCACTGTTCAGTAACCCTATTTCTAACTCAACTTTTTTTTTTTCTTTTTTTTTTTTGCCTTACCTGTGCTTTGAAAGCTTCACTTTCTCTCCAGAAGGTTCATGTTTTTGTTCTTCTGTCTCTGGGGTTTCTTTTCACTGTTCAAAATGTTCTTTCCCTTTTCAAAAGAGCTGCCCTCTCTGCCAGGCTACAAACGGAAGGAAGAGCCTGTTTTCCATCCTAACAGAAGTAATACCAGCTCAGTTCACACATAGTGAATGACAGGATCTTGGCTGGACTTACTATAAATACTCTAAAACAAGGAAGGAAGAGCTCTGGTCTGGAATTGAGTAGTGGAAAGCAAAGTCTTGCTTGCACTGTGCTGCCAGCCAGGTCGATCAGAAACATTGCTGGGCTTGTTGCCTGTCTCTGGCAGCCACAACAGGAGGTGAAAAGGGAAGTCTTGGCTGCTTCTGAGTCACAGAATCACCTTTTTCTTCCCTCTCTATTTGTTCCTGTTTTCATCCAGCTGACATTTGGAGGTAACAGAAGAAAGTCACTGTCTCACAGACAAAAAGTCCCATGATAAGGGCTTGTCTCTATTGCTAGAATTGCACCTCCTTTTGTGTTTGTCTGTGCCTAAAGTTAGAGCCATGGCAGAGAGGGAGGTCCCTGCCAGTGCACACTGTGCCACCCTCCCTGACAAGCCCGTTGTGGCTTTCTTGATTCATTGATTCATTTTTACAGGAGGGTTTTTCTGGCTGATCCTTATAAATCAGCAAGAGATGTCAGTGGGTGAGATGGATTAAACTTTCTGCAACAGACCAGGGATGAGTGACAGCAGCTGGGTACCCCACTGAAAAGGCATCTGACAAACCATTCCTCCACCCAACAGGCCAAAGAGTTTGAAAGCTGCAACAAAACTCCAAAAAATAGATGACTCCCCAAGGGATTTGAAATGTTGGGCGATTCTTCCTTTTCATGAATTCCTGACAAGAAAAAGAAGTCAGGGCAAAGTGAAAGAATCAAAGCAAGTGGGATGAGAGCTTTCTATGTAAGATCACTCTGGAATCCACAAATGGAAGTGTCTCAGCTGCAGAAGTGCATACAAGGACAATAAGAGCAGAATGTTTAACCAAAATGCATCCCTCACTTCATTTCTACCTCATCCACAAGAGCTGTGTATGAGAAACAGAACATCTTCTCCATAGTGGCACAAGATATTTGAATCCTGTGAAACAGTCAGTCCCAAAATATTGCACATGAGTTCCTGCTCTTTTAAAGAAATAGAATTTAGGAAATTCCTATCAACAAAACACTGTTTCTTTCGTTTTGAAATTTTACTCTTGTCATTCTGGCTGAGTTGCTGAGTCTAATGACAAATTTTTTAGATGGTATCCTTGACCTCTGTGTTTTCCGCAGAAAATGATTGTGCAAAACTGTTGTAATCACACTGGATTCTGACACTTGAAGCAATATGCTATATTTTATTATAATTTTATCTAAAAGTGAATTCAAGAAACTATAAAGTGCACATTAATAAATCAGAAAATATATTTCTGAGACAGGAAAACATGTCTTTCCTTGTTTCTGCACTACTGTGGTGCAAATGTACAGATGTTTAAACAGAAGTGATTTTCAGCAAATATTCAGAATATTTTCCCATTCTATTCTATTATTACTTATAACCTTGTGACAGCATTAGCACGTTGATGCTGATTCTGCTGAGATATAAATATGTCTTCTTTTTTGGGGCATGCCATCTGGAATCAGAATTCGGTCAAAGAAATGTAAATAGCTGGCTTTTTTTTCCCCCACATTAGATCTCTAACATTTTTTCTTTTTTGATTTGCAGGTGGCAAAGGAGGGAAAAAGAAGAAAAACAAAAATACTGCCAAGCCCCAGAAAAATAATGGTTCAACCTGGGCCAGTGTTCCCCTCCCACCCCCTCCTGTGCAGCCACTTCCAGGCACAGAGCTGGAGCATTATGGGGTGGATCAGCAAGAAGCAGGGTAATTCTTTTTTCTTTTTATTTTGAAGAAAAATCTGTGCTTTGCAGAAATGAGTAGTTTTTTATTTCTTTTTTAAAATATTTTGCTAAGTGACGATGTTATTCTGTTTTGTTTAAAAAAAATAAAGAGAGAGCACCTTATCCTGTAGATATTGAAGGCTGTGGAGGAGGAATGTTTGAACAGCTCCTCTGGATGGTGACTGAAGGTGGAAGCAAAAGTGACCTTGGCTCATCATCATGTAGGGCTTCAGTGCTTTCTCATGCTGAGAAGTGTCTCACTTCACAGGTAGCTTAATTGAATTCTGTTGGGACTGCATGCAGCTGATGGGACTCAGAGTGAGTAAGGATGACATAATCTGGCTCTTTGTATTTTTGCACTGCTTTGATGTTTAAAAATATTAGAGTCAACAGAACAAAAAAAACCCCAACAAATTGGATTAATTTTTGAAGATCAACCAATGGATAATAATCTTCTCATCAGCTTTTAGAAGACATTTCACAGTTGAGGAAGGCATGCTAATTATAGGCTTTTTTTGTTATTAGTCAAACAACTTTCAAGTTTCTGGAACCTTCCACATAATTTTGCATAGCTCAAACTTGTTCTCAAGGACACAAAATCACACCAGAAGTGCAAAATGAGAGGAAAGAGACATTTCCTACACAGACAACAATTAAGAAATGCTTTTTTTAAAGTGTAATTATGTGAAATACCAGGTTATCAAACTCCAGAGGAAAATCAGAGTATATAAAAACATAGTTTACTGTTGGGTAGCTCTGTTGGAGCCTTTGAGAATAATTGTTCTGTCAGGGACAAATTTCTGTCTATTTCAATACATGGATTAATCAATATTTCCTAAGGATGAAACATTTTTAAAAATACATTGTAATAGTTTACTGAATAAAAATATTTCAAGTGTTATCTCAATTGTGAGCGTGAACTGATAATTGCTACTTTTATAATTAAAGTTTGAAAAATTCCATATTATTTCAGTTTATACCAAGTCCTTTGACTCTCAAAATGAGCAACAAATAATTGTGTTAGTCAGTAAAGTTCTTTTTAAAATTAAGACTCATTCAGGCTGTGTTAGTTAGAATTTCAAAATAATAGAAAAGGAATAACCTTACTGATTGTGAGTGTTGTTTAAATGTCAAGGCAAAAAGTTCATATAATCATTGTCTTCTGTATTCTGTTATAAGAGGCTAAAATAAATTTAAAATTGTTTCACCATATAATAATTTTGTCTTTATTAGTTTATATCCTTAAAACACATGTGCAGCCATTTCACTAAAATAATTATGCAATAGAAGGCGAACTACTTGGATTTTCTTCAGAACAATGAAATAGCATAAAAGGTAAATGAAAATACCTTGTAGAGAAATCCCTTGTGACACAGGGCTTGACTCCTCAGTTGCATAAAGCATCTGTAATTTAGCTGGAAGGAATGATGTTGGTCACCAAGACAACATTGGTTATTTAAGGAGAAGGTAATCACCAGGCTCCAGGTTCACAACCATTCAGACTTAGTTCTTCCTCTGATTATGTTTTGAATCACTCTTCTCTGGTTTTCATAATGTCTCATTAGCACTGGTGGTAGCAAGACCTTGTAATGTGCATTTTACCAAACACAGAAAAAATTTGAAGGTTGTACTTAGAGTCTCAGTCTGGAGCTACAGTAATTTGCAACACCTTTGATGAAGACTGAATCTGCAATGCCCATGCTTTCTCAGGATGCTTCCAATACTAATGGGCCTTCTGTATTTAGGGGTTGGTCTTGTTTCTGTGTTTTTCAGCATGCTAAGAGGGAAAGAATCAAGGGCTGCATTCCTTATGTTGCCTTTAATATGGACATATTTTTTTAAAAAGCTACATTTTTTAAACTGTTTTGTTCTTGGTTTGTTTTGATGTACTCTATCTGTGAGAAGTTCAAAGTGTAGTAATTTTAGAATAAGTTACATGCAGATGTAATTATATTGTGAATTACAACTGAAAAATGAGCTTCTGGAAAAACTGAACACTTTAATGAAATTCTCATAATGTGATACAAAATGTGAATGTACACAGAAATAAAGCAAGGAGGGTGGCATCTAAACAGAAACTTGGTTTTCTGTGTGTCTTCCTATAACACTTGTGTTATAGGAAATTATAGGAAGTGTGAGTTTCATTGGCATGATTATCACCAAAAAACTCAAAACATTTGATGCCTAGTTTTGCTTACTAGAGATTAACACTAGTGGCCTTATAAGCATTAGTGGACTTCTAAGTTGTGAAAGATAATCCACAATAGCAAGTGACACCAAAAGAAAGCTACCTAACTTAACCTGTCATGGAAAAAATACCAACAGTTTTCTGTACCATCTTCTTCCCAGAGGCACTAGGATTTGTGGTTGCCTCCATTTTTTCATAATCTGCAGAAGGAAAAGTGAGTATTTTGCTCCAATCATCCCTGTTATGTAATGTGGTGGCTTTGGAGAGCTCCTTGATTCCTATTTAACCTCAGTGAAGAGCCTATTTGTGCCAATTAAGTTTCTCTTTGTGTATAGTAGCTCCTAAACTGACAGGTTCCCTTTCCCACTCTTTTCAGATAATATGATTTTTCTTGATTTTATCTAAACTTGACAGTAAGGAAATGCTCATTGCTTACTCATTATAATTTACATTGATTTTTCACCAATAATATGCATTACCTTGAGCCAACCCCAGTAAAGGCAGTCTGCATATTGTTATTTGGTTATTTCTATTTCTTGCTATTGCTTACACTCAAAGTGGAATATTAGCTGCTGAATATCAATATATTTGATACTTATTTTCTGTCTTTAGGAAAAGTAAAGGTAGTAGTACCTTTTAGCTCAAAAAGTCCTTTCTGGTGAGTTCCAGGGAGGGAAGCTTCATTTGTTGCAACTACGTGTGTAATGAAACACAGTTTCATTAGAAATGCCCTTTATCTATCACCTTTATTTTATATTTTGAAGGAACAAATCTATCAGTGTAATGAATCAGGCTTTTTCATAGTAAAAGATTACTACAGAATAATAGTGCTGACAGTGTAATAAAACTTAGTAGAAAAAGAAACTTATGTTTGTTAACCAGAACTTATTAGGGTCTTAATTATAATGCAATTACAGTCAGAGATCCCTAATGAAGTCAATGCACTTAGATTTTAATAAGTGTACTTGAAAAAAGTTATGTTTTCACCACATTGGATTTACTCGGGAAACAAAAAAGAGCATGGATGTGACCAATAATCACTGTGATGGTACCAGATGTTTCTATAACTGTAGCATTTATGTGTAGCTATTATGTAATCTGTTAGGTTTTCTTTTTTTCTTTTTCTTTGTTGTTTTTTGGGGGGGTTGGGTAGTTTTTTTGGTGATTTGTTTTGTTTTTTTCTAAAGTGCAGGTTAGGACTTGTGGCTTTTCAGACACCTTTACATTCAGAAGACCAAAGTTCTTGTACCTGAAATCTTAAGTCTCAATGGTTTCAACTTCAGGCTTAGGCTGCTTTCCATTTCAGACAAAATTTGGGTAAAGATACAGTACTTGTGCAGAGTCTTTTCACTAAGAAACCTCTTTACTAAAAAATCTTTTTGCTATCAAGCTGAACATTTGGGGATTTGAAGCAAGTAGGGTCAGAAGGCGAGCACATCCAAAGCTCATTTGTTCATGACTGAAAAGTCACCAGGGAGAGTCTTTCTGCCCTGTCCTTTTTAAAGAAGCAGCCATTATAGCAAAGCATGAGGTGGAGAGAGCAAAGGGAAGTGAGAGAACTGTTGCACTGTACATTTTTAGCAACATGAGTTAGGATGGTCCCCTCAGCCTTGGGTGCAAATGTCATGAGTGAATATTGTTTGGAAGGACAAATTACAGCTGGCCATATCTTAATTGTCTGCTAAGGATGAATGTGTATCATGTAACATTTTCTGAAATCTGTGTTATGAAAATGGTAATGATCAATTACTCAACCTCTCCCAGAGGCCAGATGTTAAGAAGCAGCCTTTATTTTCACTTCTGTGCATATATGTATGTTTGTATAGCTGTATATGATTATATCTACATATATATAGGTCTAAATTTATTGCACTGGGAATTGCCAGATATGTCTTCCATGGACGTTTGGATGATTAAGTCAGGTTGGTCTAACTATCCTGAATCTGTGCATGTAAACACAGACAACAGACTTCTGAATAAGGAAAAAAGTAGTTCAGTTAATTTTAGAAATATTTGGGTTTTGCTGGAAGTGAATGTTCTGTTCAGAATGCAGGTTCTGCAGCTTCTCTGTCTCAGTGTTCCCAGCCTTTTCATAACCTGGCTTCACACTTGAGAAAATTGACAGTAATTCATTTTTCTCTGAGAAATTGGTAAATCCTTCCTTCCAAATCAGAAGCTTTAAAGGAGTGTTTTTAAGCTGGTTTGAGAAATTAACTGTATAGTGCAATGCATTGCCTGCCTGCATTGCAGAAAAAAGGACCTTGTCAGCAGTCCTTGAAGGTGGAAAGAAGATAAAGTGACTTAGATGATGCTTGGGAAACAACCTTTAGAGTGTGTGATGGTTTGACAGTGAAGGAGCTGTCAGAGCTTGTGGTTGTCTGGTTGCCTTTTGGAAAAAAATAAAAGCTGTGTATCCTGAGTTATTTTGGAATACACCAGGAGTTAAAATGAAATGTGTGCTGATGCTCAAGGGACTGATGCCTGACTGGATGTTTTGAAGATGGGAGAAGTAGACAATTGAGATTTGAGTGGTGTGATTTTCAGCAAAGCTGCGTACAACTGAAGCTGTGTTCAGATTAGGGAATTACTCTGGGGAGATAATGCCCAGGGAATGACCACAGTCACTAAGGTCTTTCCACCTGGAATGATGCCAGAGTCTGTCTCTAAGGGACAGCATACCAGGATGATACTGTAATAGAACACTGCATTGAAAGGTCCTGTGAGAAGTACAGAGACCGAAAAGAACTGACTCGCTGGCAAAGCTTGCATAAGAAGTGATAATAAATTATAAAGCATCTGTTTCTAGCCCTGATCAGATGTAGTACCACCCCTTTCACCTTTGGTATAAGGCAACAAAAAAAACCAAACTCCTACCAGCACTTTACCACCTTTATGTATGAAGAGAGAAGAATTTGGTATTTAAGAACACTCCTAGTGGTTAATCTTTCCATTTACTTTGGGCAGGTGTGTTGAAAGTGTTCAGAAATGTAGCACTGTCTAGGTAAGTCCCAGTACAGTTTGGTTAGGAGGTGGGGTGCTGGCAGAGCTGTCACCATGTGTGCTAATGTGCCTTATCAGCTGGTGCTGTGACACAGCATATGCTTGGGGTCAGTGCTGCTGTGACATGAATGTATTACACATCATAGGAGATACCCACGTGCAGGGTGGGAAGACCAGAATTTATGAGGGAAGTGTAGCTTTTTTTTAAGCTCCAAACCAGAGACAAGTGGTAAATTTATAGAAGAATAAAGGGGAGGATGGAAGTAAATGGATAATGCTCTTGGGCTCATGGTGTGACTCTTGGGGTTGGTGCTGTGCAGGGCCAGGAGTTGGACTTGGTGATCTTTTGGGGAACTTTTCAACTCAGCTTGTTCTGGGATTCTGTGAAATAAGTGCATAAATGCTACTATGTAAAGCTTGCTCTACCTTTTTAGGATGCTGCTATTTTCTTGTCCAGGTCAATATGCATTCTCCCACATTAATGATCCTGGAAGTGAGTTAGTTCAGTTTGTTGTTGATTGTGGTGTAACATTATCTAATCACCATTAACGGGTGTGATAATGGGTCAGTAATTTTTTTGTTGCAGATCTTGTTCAAGTTGCTTAGCTGTTGTGGGAAAAATTAAACTGACTCAGTAAGGACAATTTAAGTAATTATGACCGTATTTTCATTAAATTTTAGAACTCACACTGTGTGCAAGGTTTCCAACTGTAGCAGGAATCCTGTATGCCCTCTACACCCTCTACTGAGCGGCACAGATGAGATTTGATACACACTAAGTTTGTTTGGTTTTTATTTTAGATATGACAGTGATGGTTGGTGTCCACCTTTGCCAGTTCAGACCTACCTGCATCAGGGCATGGAGGATGAGCTGGAAGAAGATGATGATCGTGTCCCCACACCTCCTGTCCGGGGAGTAGCTTCATCTCCTGCCATCTCCTTTGGCCAGCAGTCGACTGCAACCCTCACACCTTCCCCTCGAGAGGAGATGCAGCCAATGCTTCAAGCTCACCTCGATGAGTTAACAAGGGCTTACCAGTTTGATATAGCAAAGCAGACATGGTAAATGTTTGAAGGGGTCACTGGTGATCAGGGGAATGAATTAATAATGATAATTAATAGTAATAATAATAGTAATAATAATAATAACAATGCATTCATTTATGGCATAAATATTGACTGTGTTCAGCATTTCAGCATTTCAACTATGTTTCCAAAGAAGTAAAATGAAAGAAGAAATAGCAAAACTCTATCTACATTGTGAAGGCCCTAAACATTAGTGTGGGCTTTTTAAATCATACTGCTTGGTAATATGCTAAATTTTGTCTAAAAACATGTAAAAACAGTATTCCTCTAAAATTTTGCACGTGTTCAGCTAAGTAGTTAACACCCACCTCCTGACAACTTTTATGTAGTTGAGAGTACTCGCTTTTCAGGCTAGCAGAAGATAGGAATTTTTTAGGATTTCAAAAATAGTAAGATTCTAAATTCCTGATTAAAAATAATGATAGTCTCTTGAAATAGCAATGTGGCAGCTTTTACACGGTGTCACATGAGAATGAAGCATTTGCATCTCTGTACTTTGAACTACCATGAGAATTTCTGATTCACAGGAAAAACCCAGAAACAGCAGAAAGCAAGTTGTTAGTGTTTACAGAATGGATCCAGTATTTTAGAGTGCTTTATGCCTGTTCAAAGGAAGAGCAAGCAAATACCACAGTAACATTTCCCCTGCAAAACAAACAGAAGCAATCTCTTTAGGGACTGAGAAAGAACTTGTCAAGTGCACCAGGCTGGGGATATGGTGAAGGTCAGTTGCTTCCTGGATGTTCCCTGAGCAGCAGTTGTCCTTTTACAACTCTTCTACCCAGACAAAGCCCGCGACTCTCGGCGGAGCAGAGCAGAGCTAGTTACTGAATGGCACGCTGCCAGCAGAGGAGCAGCCTTTCTTCCCTGGTAAATAAAGCCACCAAGTTATTCAGCTTGAGCTCCCATAAATGCATCAGGCAGGTAGGCAGGCGGTGCCAAACCAAAGCCAGCTGTTTTCCCTGGACACCGTGGAAGCCTCGGGGCTTGTCTGCAATCTGCACTCTATCAACAGGGTACCTCGGTCCTGTGCTGCCAAGCACCGACCCCAGCCTGCCTGTGGGACAGACCCAAATCCCAGGCAGCAGCTAGACCTGGCCTGCTGAAGCTACTGCCTTCAGAGCCAGCACACAGGTGCACACCCTGCCAGCACAGGCAGTCGCTGCTGCGTTGTGCAGCTGTTGCCCTTCCTACGCCCTCCAAACCAGTCCAGGCACGGATAATGGAGCAGGACGCGGCACCAAAGCCTCGTGCTGCTGGCAGGAAGGGTCCTGCTCCCTTTTTGGAGGAATGAAAATTGATTGGGAAGTTTTGTAATGTGCTTAGGATTATACAGATTTTAATGTCGCTCTTGTGTAAAGTCACAGTAATTGAGCTTGAAACTCTAGAGAAAAATAATAACAAGGACATAACCTTTTTGTCATATCTTTTAGGTATTGGGCTAAATTCTGAGGGTGATTTTTGCATAGAAGTGATTTTTATGACATGGATTTTTTTAATATTGTTTTGTTGTTTGGCTGGACATGTATCATGCTAGTCAAAGTCAGTAGAAAGTTCTCCATTGTTTTGACCGGGAAGGAAGATTTCTTAGTTTTCTTTTTACAAAGTTAACCTGTCCAGTGTAGGGACAGGGGAAAACTAAACAGCAAAATGAGACCTGTCAGATAGGTTACTGTGGGAGTAGCAACAGAGAAATACAGAGATCAGCCAACTAGGAGTATAAGAAAGAGCCCATTAGAGATTACTGGAAAAGTACATAATCATTATGGCCTTGATCCAGCAAATCACTTAAGTATATGCTTAACTATGAGTACATGAGAAATTGACTTCAATTGTTCTATCACAAGCTTAACATTAAACATATACTTAAGCATTTTGCTTGATTGGGAGCTAATCACACTGTTTATTGAGGGTTAGTTAGATGGTAGTGCCCTTCAGTGCCCCGGTGTTTTGAACACTGCATAGAACACTAAAAACCTGGTGTCCAGGCAAGAAAATGTTCAATAACAGTTAATCAGAAGGGGGTTGTATGTCAGAAAGGAAGCACTTGCTCTGGAAATTGGCTTCAGAATAAGTAATGAGTTCAAACCTACACTGAAGTGGAGAATGTTAACAGTGGTACATAACATTTGCCATGACATTTTCATATCTGGTAGATTTGTGAAAATAAATAAAAAACAAACAAACAGCCTCATTGAATAAAGAGAATTCATTCATGTAGGCAATAATACAGCACAAAGTTTTCACTGAAAATGTATTAGAGCTGAGGGCCAAACAGGTGACAATTGTAATTTTTTCAGTTTTACTGATGTCCAAGCAAGAGACCAGCAGAATCCTGGATCCCATCCAGAGTGCTGCCGATTCAAATCAGGTCATGGCACCTCATGTACAGCCACCCAAGGATTCCCACGTGCCTAAGTTAGCAATTTCAAGTATGGTACATGCTCTTGTGCTAAGGCCAGTCATGCCTGGCTCCCCCGGCACAGCTTGCTGTGTACCTGTTGTGCTGTGGGGAATGCTGCTGTGAAAACCAGTGGTGTTCTTTTCTCTCAGAGACCAGGCAAATCAGACTCCAAATCCCATGCTTGCCTTTGGCCTGTGGGTGCTTTTTTGTCATCTTTTTTCTTTTTTTTTTTTTAATGTTATTGCTACATACAGTAATTTCACACATGCATGCCCTAATACTGCTGCAATTAAATCAATTAAACTTCTTGGAAGAAAGCAAAATGAAAAGGCCTCGCTGATGATGCGTTCGTTGGACTTGAAAATTTCTTCTGTCCTACTGGCCATTTCCTCCTCTTTAGGGTCACTTTTGCTTCAGGCACTGCATCTGTTTAAGCGGAAGGAGAGAGATTTAACTTTGGTTCAGTGTGTGATTTGCAAGGGGGAATATAGGGTGAGACACTTATATGCTAGGCTGGGATTCAGAATTGTGCTTTTCCATGGGTTTCCTACCTGTATTACACAGCCTCTATGTCTATTGTTCTTCATCTGTGAGAAGACAATCTTGACTTCCCCCATCCTAGCAGATTTTGTCTTTATTCTTTTTATTTAAGTCTGAGAAGTGTGTAGGCACTCTGGTATGAGGAGCTGAATCATAACTGAACTGACTTTTCTTGAGTTTGGCCTAACCAAGCACGTTTTGTAAACCTACTTCAGGACTTGTTGAAAGGCTTGTGTTTTGTTGACCGTGGGTTGCAAAGCCTCACCCATTCTGATAACCTTTCCTGTTTGTTTGTGTAGGCACATCCAAAGCAATACACAACCTCCTCAGGCTCCAGTTCCTCCCCTAGGATACGTATCTGGAAACCTCATTTCAGATTTGGAAACAGATGTTCCAGATGACGATGATGATGAGGATGATATTGAAGAAGAAACTGTAGAAATCAGTAGGCCACTGAGAGGTCTAGAGCATACTCCAGGCTCCAGTATGGACAATCTAGACAGCTCTGTGACAGGTAACCAAACACAGTGACACCAGCTTGTTCCTACCAGTAAAATACGTCACCATTTGGACACTTGCTAAGTGCAAATTTATTCCACTCGATTGCTGTAACATTTAAAATGTGTTAATACTAAACACTGAAGTTAAAGAAGGATTCGGAAATACTTCGCTTTGCTGCAAAATGATAAGAAAATTCATGAATTTTAAAAAGCTTTAAGGACTTGAAAGAAAATTCAGTTATATCCTAGCTTTCATGAAAGGTTCATTCTACTAGAGAAGCAAGGCAGTTACATGAAAAGGAGGGGGAAGACCTCAGCTTAGCAATATATATTTCATAAATCAGGAGCAGCATAAAAATGTTATCTTAAAGCACTTTTAAATATTCTGCTGGGTAAATGCTTTCCCAGATGAACACAAGGAAGTTAAAGACTTCAGAGTAAGCGGAGTTAGATCAACATAACATTTATTTCTAGAGTAAATACAACTTTATGTGGAAAAATGTGTACTTTGAACATACTTTGTATTGCTGAATTTAGTAATTGTTACCTTTTAGAAAACCTGTTTAATAATTCTGACCCTCCTTCCCTCACATCTTGTTCTTTGCAAGCCTTGGAAAGCTACAACATCCTCAAAGGGGACCTAGAAAGGCCTGCTATAAACTAATGCCTCTGAATTAATTAAATTGCTGTTGGTGAAATGTAGGCAGTGAAAGACATTGGTTTTTAAAAAGTCTGCTTTTATATGGACATAATGTACTTTTTGTAAGCATCAGTGTAGTTCTCTCAGGGTTGAACCTGGCCTCTATACAATGTCCTGTGCCCATAATGTGCAGGTGTGCTGGAGACTCAAATACCCCAATGTCCCAGTCACAGTGGGTGCTGCTTCACTTTTTGATCTCAGCAGACCAGCACTGATTGTTGGGTACATCTTAAGGGGGATTTGAGAACAACTTCCTACCACAGCACCACTGAATTCCATCTTTGTCTGGACCTCTGAAATTCCAAGGCTGTTGCACCCATACTTAGAGATTGCTATTCTGAAAACTCTGCAGGAATATGAATGGTGGAGCATCAATACCTATAATTTTCTTCCTTTTGCCTTGTTAAATGAAATAGTGTGTAGCTCAATCCCACTTTCCAGGTTTTCCTTCACCCTAGAGCCAGACTGCCTGCCAATCTAATTAAGATTTAAAAATTGTATCTCTGCTGCTGTGATTTGAAATCCAGATGCAACTGAAGGCCATAGAGTTAAAGTTTAAATCCCTGAATTGAGAAGGTTAACCTATTAGTGCATGAGTATGTTAACTCACTTTGCTTGAATTTCTAGTGTAATCTCCTTCAGGCTATAATTCTGCATATTTTTGCATATCTCATTAATGGCTCAGAAGCCTTTCTGTTAGCAATTCAGTAAGAGTTTTGCACTGGTAAAACATCAATAAATAAAAAAAAAAAACAGGTTGGTATAAATTTTTCATTTGGTATATATTAATATGGCAATGCTTATGTATCTGTAAATCAGAAAATGAATGTTGTCACATTTGCATCTTCACCTGATAGTTTGGACCACCCTCCCTAGAGCAAATAAGGAATAGTTGTATTCCTGCTCCAGTTTGAAACTTTAGTGTCTATTACAATTTATACTTTAGTGAATAACCGTCAAGCTTCTTATAACATTTATAAATCTTGTTTCATTTTTGGAGTGTTAAATGTCTAATTACTGGAGTGTTAAAAACTTCCTGATATGTTGGAAGAAATTGGGCAGAACTTGATAATGGAGACTGGGAGTATACTAAAGGTGATATAAATACACTTCCACTCATCACCATCTCTAACTTCATGTGGCTTCATCCAGCTGAAAATTAAGGTTTTTCTTTTGCTTTTTCTTTTGCTTGTTTAATTACTAGCTGGATCTATTCCTTGCTCTTGTTTACTAGATGGCTAGGTATTTGCTGGCACTGCAGGAAGGGAACGTGCATCTGGAAGGGAAGCAAAATTATAGACTGCCCCTCTAGCATGTAGCTAACATTTAGACTGCCTTACTTAAGGAATGATAGCCTTACAGAAGTACACCCAGAGTGTTAGTCTAAAGGGTCTGTAAGATGGCAAAATCTCCAAATAACAAAACTACTTCTGTTTTCCTCAGTTACTATATGGGTGAAACCTTGATTTTAGGAGAGCTTGTTTTGGGCTTGTTTTTTTCTAAGGGTGGGAAGAAATTATCTATTATACTTGAGCACATTTTGTTTTTCAAAAGAGAGTTTTAATTTTTGTTTATCTGTTTCTGTTAACTCTTCTAGGCTGTTTGCTGGTGTTAAGGAGTGTATAGCAAATTGCTTCAGTTGTTCCCAAGCTGTTTCTCATTCTTCAATTTGATTGCTTTTAAAATGCTGTAGAACAACTAAATTGTTCTTTCTTGTGCTGAGAATATATAAGCTACTTCTTTTCACAGAGCCTTTGGTGACTTTAACCAGCATTTTGCTAGGAATTTATAGATCACATTTTCACTTCTGTAAACATATTTGAAAATGGAGGAAAATGAGAACAGCTGACCCAGATGAAACAATATTTCTGTTCATTCTGAAGTGCCCTGGGAGTTCAGTGTTTGTGAGAAATCTAACTTGACATCCCTTGGTCCAGACTTCCTCCAGACAGAGTTGCTGTGGAGGGAGCAGGGCGAGGTTCCTCACCCTGTAGTGTTAGCAAGCCCCAGCGATGCCTCAAAGACACCCACTCTTGGACTGAAATGGGGCTTTGTTCTTCATGGCTGAGCTGAGAACAAGGATTTCCTGCAGCGCCAAATGTGGGAATCTCCGGGGGGAAGCACTGGCACTGTGTGAGCCAAAGCACAAACTGCTGAATCCCTCTGACACCACAGTGCTGCTCCTTTAAACTGTTTAAAAGTCAAGTTGTCTTCCAGGCCCTTGAGTTTTAGTCACAGCTAACTGAAGATTCAGACAAGGATTTAATCTGCACTATTAAGCTTTTCTCTTTGCAGGTGGCAGAGACATAATGTTGACATGTATAATATAGTGAAAAGAAAGGAGGAGTGCACAGGAACTGTATCTTAACATTCTCCAGATATCACAAAGAGAACTCAAGGAGGGAGGTTTAGATTTCCACATTTGTGGGATGTAATATGAAATTAAAGCCAAAGTTTTGCTTCACTTCCAGTTGTTAGGATATTGAGTCACTGAATCTGCTTAAAAAAATAGAAATAATCAAAAAACACTGGTAAAACTTTTGCTCACTTGATTTAATTTATAATTATTTAGGGTTATTTTTTGCTTTCAGAGACACATTGAAATATGTTTTTTCTTTATGTTTAATGTTTGCCCTTATAATGAATTGCTGTGCAGAGTTATGGCATGAATGGTCACAAAGAGTATCTTACATTATTCTACCTTAATAGACTTAATTAATTGCATATGATGGCTGTAGAAGAAATTAATTTGCTTCTCACTGAAATCACTAAGAGCAAGCCTAGATTTTTCCAGGTCAAAGTGTTATGGTTTGGGGGTTTTCTTTGCCCTCTCCTTATCTCCTCCTCCTGCAGCACCAGTGAAGATGGGAGTGAGAGCTGTTAATCTTCAGTCCTGATGCATTTTGACTGAGGGAAGAATTTGACTTATTAACTTGCATGGAAATTAGAGCAAGAGCTCTTCTACCTAACTGATGCAAACTGATATAAACAGAGAGATATTCTTGTAAACAGTGCCACAGCAAATGGATAACAATTTTTTTTTTTCCAATAGAATTATATAGATCTGAAATTATAAAAATCTCTGTAGATTGTGTAGCTCAGCAAGGAGGAATATCCCTTATTTGACATGTTTTGGTCTTGATTAAAAGACTCACTGATCACTGTCTGTATGGAAGAAGTTGTTCATTCACTGTGTCTGAGCACAAATGGAATAATTCTCGAAAAGTGCACAATATCATTTTCATGAGCCATATTTTACCACAGCAGAGCTCAATATTTATATTGATTTGCTTAGGGATACCTATTGCAAAAGATTCTATTTTATAAGCAGTTAGACAGATTGCATTTAATAGCAAGAATGTGTTTCATGGCTGAAATATGTGCTCAGAAAATAGGAAACTGCTACTTTTTGTATCTCATAAAAATGGTAATGCAACAATTAGCAGGGTCATATTATAAAGCACAGACTTTACTCTAGCTTAATGGATCTAGGGATATGCATTCATCAGCAACGATAGATTTAGCATAAAATGACATGTAAATGAATTGATGACTGATCATAAATTAATTTTAGTGCTGAAGAAGTAATAGAGACACAGCAAGATGCCACTTTATCATAGTATTTTACTGCTCAGCAACATTTGAGCAACTACTTAATGTTCTGTGTGCCTTTCTTTTCTAACAGCTTGAATAAATTTGAGATTTTTTTGTGCCTTTCAGCAATATGGAAACCAAAAAAATCTAGAAGGATGGAATGCAAACAGAAATAAATTTGGCTAAGTGACATAAATTCATTTTTCATTAGATGTTTATGAAGGTCATTAATTATCATTGGACCTGTGAAATGCTGATATCTACCTATGGTTTTTCCCTCTGCTTTTTTAGTGTTTTCTGCCCAAAAATGAAAACGTAGGTGTTTATTCCAGGTGTATACATTTAAATATATGGGCATTCATGGTGGAAGGAAGTAAAAAAACAAGGTCTAATTTTTGGAAGTGTGATCATATTTATATTTTGCATTCAAACATTTCTATTATTATTTCTTAATTTGGTGGTACAATGACAATTGCCCCTTCTATTCCATCACTTCCACCAAAATCAGTGGGCATTCTTGCTGTGTAATCATGACAGTGGTCAGACATATCCAAGAGAGGATAATATCCTTCTCCTGTACAAAGGCTAAAAGAATTCTGTAACTGATTTCAGCTGAAGTAGGACATCACCCACACTTCACAAACCTAAGCAGTCTATCCCCATTCCATTAAAAAACTGCAGAGGAGCAGGGGCTTAATATTAATATGTGCTGGATGAGCTTGTAAAGGAAAACACATGGAGTAAGCACATAGAGGTTGGTAGATGCAGAAAAGTACCTAATGGAATTCTTAGAAGTGTCAGGCTTGTTGTGAGCAGCTTTTATTTCACAGGTGCATTAGACTTTTTTATTATTATTTTTAAGTAAAGCAACAGTACACTTTACAAAGAAAAACAGCATTTTTATTGCCAGCAAAATGCCACTAAAAGCAGTAGCATGCAGTCTACTGGAAGCTGGCACCTCTGTTCCCCTCACCTTTCCCTGAGGGCAAAGAAGCTTTCTGTTTGCATTAGCACCAAGAGATATTTTATGGAGCAAGAAAACAGAGTTCAACTTTTCACAGAACTGATTTTGTTCTGCATAAAGCATTTACTGCTGCTGTCAGCAAGAGTAAAATTTACAGTTGCCAGAAAGCGTAAAAACTCAAATGTGCTCTTGGAAAACACAGAGTGAGCTGCATGTAAAGGAGACACTAAAAGCCTGTTTCATCCCATTTCAAAATGCACAGTTGATCTGAAAGGAACGTCAGCATCTCTTATTCTGCCTTTATTCAGAGAAAAACAAATGTGCATCTGATTTGGAAAGCAAGAGGCCAGTGGATGCCTTTAAACAAGCAGTCAGCACGTGTGCTATGTTAGCACAGCTGTGTGGTGGCCCGAGGTGCCCGGGCTGGGCTCCAGCACTCCTGTGCCTTCTGGGCAATGTCTACACCTCTGCAGGTCAGAGCAAAAGGGGATTTACTGCTGCAGGTTTTGGTGGGGAAAAGAAATTGTTTATGCAGGGAAACTGAATAGCTCAGGAATCAGTAGAAATAATGTAGAGATTTTGCCTTTAGCTCCCTGGTCACACACAGCTGTGGGTGCTGTACGTGTCTCAGGGTGTTTTGCTGACTTCAGCAGTTATAAAAAGTTTCTATATAAAAAGTTGCTTCCAGCAGCCAGAATTAACATAGAATGGTTTGGACTAGAAGGGAATTTTAAAGGTCATCTGATTCCAACCCCTTGCCATGGACAGGGACACTTTCTGCTTGAACAGGTTGCTCATTGCCTCATCCAGCCTGGCCTTGAACACTTCCAGGGTTGGGACATCCACAGCTTCTCTAGGTAACATGTGCCAGTGCTTCACCACCCTCACAGTAAAGAATTTCTCCCTTATGTATAATCTAAACCTCCTCTCAGTTTGAAAATATTGCTTCTTGTCCCATCACTAGAGGCCTTATCAGAAGGCCTCTTTAAATATTGAAATGCTGCAGGACAACCTCCCCAGAGCCTTCTCTTCTCCAGGCTGAGCCCAGTTGTCCCAGCCTGTCATCCCAGAGGAGGAGTTCCAGCACTCTAATCACTCTTGTGGCTGCTCTTTGGACACACTCAAACACATCCATGTCTGCCTTGTGGCAGACCCAGACCTGGATGCAGAACTCCAGCTGGGGTCATGACATCCCAGTAAAACTCATGTTCCTGCAAGAGTGGAGCTGTGCTTCCAGCCTGACAGGTCCCTCCTAGAACAGCACCTGGGGGAGAAGGGAAGGGGGAGTGATGCATAGCCAGAGCACACTAATTCCTAGCTGTGCTAAAAATTGCTGTCTGTAGGAATGCAGAGGAGTTGAGGAACAGAGCTTTTTTTATACTGCTAGCCTAGAAAACTGGCAGTCTGATAATAAAAATGTAGGTAATTTAGAAAAACTGGCGTGTCCATGAGTGTGTAGAACAATAGATGTATTCGCACAGTATGTCCTTTTGCAGATTTTTAGTATATTTCGTACCTAAAATGAGGTTTGGTTTTTTGGATTTTTTTGACTAACAGAGCAGATGAAAAACAGCTACTACACACACCCTGGAAATGTCCCATCCAAATTACCATGTGCATTGTATGTTGTGTAACAGCTGTGGTTAGCAAATGGACAGAGCACTGTGAGCAAATAGAAATTTAAAGTTCTTTTAAAACATCCATAGTCTCATGGACTATGACACTGAAAACAAAAGGTGCTCTGTACAGTAAATGGTTTTATATGTCTCTACATGGACAGTAGAATATCTCACACAAAACCCTTGAGCCCTGAAATTAATGGCACACGTGTTAAATTTTTAACATCTAAGTATCATCCTTTGATATCTGTATCTCTAGTTACATTTTAATGGTTCAGCTTGTGCTCACATATTTTGTGGAATGTGTCTATAAGTGATTGTTTGAAAACGTCCTCACTTATAGCATTTCATTTTCTTACATCTTCATGAAGTGTTTTATCTGTAGTATCTCTTTTCATACATCATCAATAACTGTTGCTAAGCATCTTTGCTCTCCATTCTCTATGATGTCCTATCACACTTTGATTGTTAGTTCAGAAAATGTCTTCTCAGAGGAAATTCAGTTTTAGCCTTCCCTTGCTGCTATCTGGGCTCCCTCACATCTGTCTGCATCAGGTCGAGTCTGTGTGGAAAATAACAATTTTATGTGTGCTTTTGGCAAGCAGACTCAAACTCTGTCACTCTCTGTTGCACTTAACACACTTTCTGCCTGTCAGACCTCCACAGACCTCTT
The DNA here is from genome assembly GCA_034509425.1 of Eopsaltria australis. Classification (NCBI taxonomy): domain Eukaryota; kingdom Metazoa; phylum Chordata; class Aves; order Passeriformes; family Petroicidae; genus Eopsaltria; species Eopsaltria australis. Next base: position 8,664,728 of record JAVTVJ010000024.1, read on the forward strand.
TGGTTTCTTTTCTTGTATCTGAGGAGTGCACAGGTTTTTGTTATTATAACCTGCCACTTCTCTGACAGTAAAGGGTTTGGTCTCTGCAGCATCACAATCTAATTCATTGTTCTTGGGCTTTGTGGTGCAGTGTGCTACTGAATTCCAGGATTCATTTATTGCACTCATGACCTATTTTTGCAGGACATTTTTAATATTTGACACCACCATTAGTTAATTAGCCCATCAATTAGCCAATAAGCAGGTCATTATTGATTTACTCCTTAACAGTTTTAAAGACAGCAATGCTTTCTTGGACATGGATTTTAAAAAGGGTACTGAACTGCTACACATTTTATGTACATTTTCAGAAATTCAGCTCTTCTAACTGAGTAAAGTAACTGCTCCTTAGTGGGGCTGCCCTGTTCCTGGAGCAAAGTACTTGCTGCTGGCTCTCCCTTTGCCTCCTGCTCCACTGCATGGTGCAGAATATCCCAGGGACATTTTAGAAGTACAGAACACCACCATCTCCATCTGAAACCCTGAAAGAAACAGAATTACAGTACTTTGTAAAAAAAATTTGAACTGAGATACAACTTTTGAAATCACTGGGTAGCTGATTGATGCTTGATTCAGAAAAAATAAAAGAAACTATAGGTGAAGAGCAAATAAGATAAATCCTTCCTTCTCTGTTTTACTCTTTATATTTTAGTTATATCAAGATTTCTACATTTCTTTCGTGTGTTTTTTTTTGTATCTGGCTTTTTGACTGCATTATTATGATGTTGTTATCACTTTCCTCTCCTGCAGTGGTGGTAATCCACAGTTAGAAGGTACCATGGGGCCTACACTGGTCTAGGAACTGATTCAGTATTAAATTTGAGCATATATTTGCTCTGCTCTTTGATCTTAGTTACTTCTAACCTTTTTTAAAAAGTTACTTTAATCCACTTGAATGAACTACTTTGGATCAGCTTTTTTCAAGCCATTAAAACTGCTTATTTGTTTTAAGGCTTTGACTAACAAAACTACATGGTGACAGTCTTACTCAGAATAGCACTTGAAGCCCAGGTCTAACTTGAGTCATATCTACCAAGAGTTACACATGTGCAGTCCAAAATTAAGACTTGGTTTGGCAAATATCAAACTAGGCACTGACTTGTAACAAGTAAAGCAAAAATAACAAAAACAGTAACATTCAATTCAATCACAGGAAAACACTATTAATTTTCAAAAGAATTTACTATGGAGCCTTTGCATTTGTAGAGAGTATGTGTTATTTTGTTTACAGGATCAAAGCTACCTGGAGCCCTATGAATGAGATCCCACCTAACTCTGATAGTGCTCTGTCAGAAAAACTTGGGGGTTTGTGTTGTGAAAGGACACAATAAGTGGGTCTTTAAGCTTTAGATGAACATTGCTCTTTTGTACCAAGCTCTGTCAAATGAATTTTGGGTTTCCTGTTGAGAAAGGACGTGTTAAGTGGGTGTTTAAGCTGTAGATGAACAAAGAGTATGGAATGTGCACCACTCACTAGCCGCCTACATTTGTTTTTAGGTTCAATGGTAAATGGATGGGGTTCTGCGTCTGACGAGGAGCGTAACTTTGCTAGCCATAGATCTAGTGTAGGCAGCTCCTCTGATGACTCCATCTTTACCAGCGGCACTTTTGCACAAGCACTGGTTGCAGCAGCAGATAAAGCTGGGTTTAGGCTTGATGGAACCAGCCTGACAAGAACAGGTTTGTAGACTCAAAGTTGATGCCTTCTGCATGAAGGGTGTCTCTGCCTATCCTTCTTCTCTCAATGAACCTGCGTCTCACACTTGTCTAACATGCATGGAATAAGGTGGATGGAATTACTTTTATCAGTATATTTCAAATGAAACCTTGCATCATGTTTCATTTTTAGTGATTTGAAGTAGTGAATAGCACAAGCTTTTAATCTGCACTTTTGGTCTGCTGCAGTTCCCCTCAGTGTTGACTCTGCTGTAGATTTACTGACATACGATCATTAATCATTTCAGTAAAGAGATTGCTAATTCTGCCTTACAACCTTTGATGATTTCATTTTCTGAAAAATCTCCTCACAATCATTCACTTTTTGAGTGATGAACATCACCTTTAAACTATTACCTCCATCCCTGCTCTTCTGTTGCATTTCTTCTTGCAAAAGTGTGTTTTTCTGTGAAGTTTTTTAAAGCATGGGGTGAATTGGTGTGCTTTGATTGTTAACAATACAAACTGTTTAAAGCTTAATTAATAGCTGATTTTAAAAACACTTAATTCCATAAGTTAATATATTTTGATAACATTTAATTTGGTTATGCCAACTGAATATGCCAAGTAAAATGTAACAAAGGTAAAGAGGATACTACATTTGAAAACAGACAGTCTTCTGAAATTAGTTAATGAAAACTGAATATATTTTAGCTCTTATTTTTAAAGTTCCATATGTTTTATTTCTATTAAAAATATAAAGAAAAACTATCTTTATTCTGGTAAAAAAAGAATACATTTGCATTTTCTGAGTCTTGTCAAAATAGCAACAGTAACTAATTATTCAAATCCACAAATCTAATAGAAAAGTATGAATATGAGCCATATTTCTTGTTATGCTTCCTCAACTGATTCTGGATGACAGAATTCCTTTCATTTAAATTTTTTAGACTACTATTCTCGTATGAAGTATTTCCTTCAGTAAAATGTGTGTATTTATGAGAAAGTCTCACATGTTGGGGCTGAAAACTGTAGGTTTTCTTCATGCAATAATTTCATGGTAAGCACTACTTTTTAGGGACATTAGGAATAAAGGAAAGAGTTAATGGCACAGTCCTAAGATCCAGCTTTTCTCAAATCACTGGGACTTTTGCCACTGGCTTTGGTCAGAAATAGTCATCCTTATAAGATTGTTATTTCACCATAGCTGAAGCCCTCAACTGTTTCCTTATATTAATGGAAAATTAATGGTAAATCTGTCTTATCAGTTAAAAAAAAAAAAAATAAAGCAAAACAAAACAAGAAAACTCATGTAGACCTGAATTTACCCAGTTTGGACACATCTGGCCAAATTATAACTTAAAATATACTGTTTTCCTTGAAGAGTCTCCCAGGTTCTGAATGAAAGGAGCAAATCCTTTCCAACCTTTTTTTTGGTGGTGTTTGCTCAGCAAAAGCTAATGCAAGGATTCACCAAATTTACTGTCACTTGTATCAAACCTTTGAGAAGCACAGTTTCCACCACAAACACACTCATAACAGAAGTAAATGGACACACAGACACAGACTCTTTAGAATAAATATGATTTTATATTGTAGCTACATGAATGGAAAATACAAGGAAATGATGAGAGCCCCCTCATCAGTTGTATTTTCCTAGCTTAATTAGGTCACAAATGTGCTTAAAGTGAGTGTGTGTGTAATTCCTCAGACCGACCATTAGAGTTTAGGGTACAAAAAAGGATCCAGTGGCTGTGGTAGAGACTTTATGATTATTACCCTCTTACTATCTTAACGATCCAGCAGACAAAATGGAAATAAAGCAAAAACCCACATGTAAACAAGCAGCCCTGCCTTCTTTTCCTCACAGAAACCTCAGCAAATGGAAGCACTCTCCCTGCTCTCTGCAGTGTCACTGGGATGTGTCACCTCACAGGACAGGGTGGCTCAGTCACACATCCCAGTCACAGCCCTGCTGCCCCACAGCAGCCCCTAGAGTGCAGCAGTGTCTGGCAGTGCAGGAGCAGCAGTGGTACCCTGCTCATTGCTCTGGAGGGAGCCTGCAGGTCCTGGCTCTTTATTCTTCTGCAGTCTGGACAGTTATTTTCACCTGTTTAGAACAGCTGTGAAATACTCCCAGCGGTAGGTACTAAAGGAGATGTCCAGCTTGATAGCCTCACGTGGGAATGTTTGATTGCCAAGCATGAGAGGCACTGGTGAATCCAGATGCAGTGTGTCTCTCCTGCCAGACACTTTGATTCCAGTTTCCAGAAGCCATCATGTGATTTGCCGTGAAGTTCAAACAGCTTTCCTTTTTAACACCCTTGGGAAATTAAATCAAGAATTAGTGGATTCATCCTTGTCTCCACCTAAACACACTAAATCTGCTGCAGAAAGTCTGACACTGCTCAGCAGTTCTTACTGGAAGGGCTGCATACAAATACAAGGTGCTGTAATCAGTTATTAAGTGCTTTGAAAAATGTGTTATGAGAGTCTGCACATCATTTGTGTTTGCCCCATGTATGATTTAGGTCAGTGCTATTTATTTTGCCTCATTTTCATGAAGGGATAAAAGAGACTGTTTGGTGTCTATTGCTTTTTAAAACCAGCACTCTGAATGAATAATCACATTTCTTTAGCCAAAAGAATAAGTGTGAGGAATCTGCGTCCTCCACTCACTAGCTGCACTTGAATGGTGTGAGTTTATTTTTGCAAAACATCTGTGCAGCATACTGCAAGCTGGGACAGAATTTCAGGCTCACATCTGAATTTCTTTGCATTAGGAGTCTTTTTTTATTTTTATTTTTAAATGAAATTTTAATATTTTGTCTGTGTTCATCTGCTGTGTTATCCTTATCCATGAAACAAGGGCTTGATCACTAGTCTTTGTCTGGCTGCAGCTGTGCCAGCTATAGAGGTTTATGTTCCCAAATGCTTATTCCTGCTTTCTCCCAGCTCCAGAATTAGTTGCTTGGGCGGGTGTTCTGTAACCCAATTTCACTTAAAATGAGCAAGGTTAGCAAAGACATTGTTTTCAGCCTATATAAATTCAATTGGGTTTGTTGGTTTTTTGTTTTTTTTTTTTTTTTTTTTTTTTTTTTTTTTTTTTTTTTTTTTTTGTTTTTGTTTTTGTTTTTATTTTTAGAGGGGGGTTAGGGAATATCCAAATGAGGGGAGCAAATGTGGTAACCTCCAATAGCTGGCAGAGATGTGCAGCTGGGGACAAGCCTGCCAGAGAGCAGTGCCCTCCTCAGGGTGCACAGCAGTCACAAGGTAGAGGATCAAGCCTGAGACAGCCACAAAATCTCTGAAGTTAAATAGTGAAACATTATCCTAACTTGCATGTATTAATGTGAAGCAACATGTTAGAGAGATTATCTACTTTTTCACTTTGCCCTCTTGTCACTGAGAATATTTCAAATAGGACTCTGAGCTGCATATTGCTCCCAATTAAGCTTTTCTGGATCAGGTTGTATATGACAGCATGTTGGAAGTAAGCACATCTGTTGGAAGGTTTTACTAAAAACATAACTCACTGCAGGGTAGACCATGGTCTAAATTATCCAGAGGATAAAAAAACCTCCTTACTATCCTGGGCCCAGTTGACCAGAAAAATAACAAACACACATTTTCCCACTTTCACTTTCATCTCTTCCACCGTTTGGGCCTAGAGCAGCACTGAAAGAGCAGAAGTTCTGAGTGGCTCATGCATTTTCCAGTGCAGATAGCATTAAAAGATGTAAGAATTTTAATTATCAATTCTAAATGAATTAAGATGTGAGCATCTCCAAAATTTGGATACACATGAACAAAAGGAAATAAAAGATGGTGATTTTTAGTTTTCATCAGTTATCATTAAACATTGTCTAGTTAAGTTCACAGAACAAAAATATCAGACTAAGAGGAAGTGAATGTATTAAATGAGCTGTGCTCTTTACGTTTCGAGGCTTTTAATCATCTGCTTCATAGAACAGCATCAAAGATATTTCTTTAATAGAAATCATGTAGCTTGAATAGTACATATATATATACACAACATATATAAAAATATATATAAATAAATCTGAGGTCAGAATATTTATTTTCAACAAGTAAAAGTACTGAAAATTAACTGAAAATTTTTAGCATTTAAGTATACCCCCATTTTTATATCTTGAGAAAAGGGAGCCCTTAAGTATACAGACCTACACTGCTACATAGCTTACAAAACCAGTAATGTTTATCTCGCTGGAGTTACTCCAGATATACAGTGCATATGGGAGCCCCTAAAATGAGAATCTGGCTCAGAAAACATGAAAGTGGAAGGCAGGAGGAGATAAATTTAGTATGCTTGCAGAACTGTTTTCCTTCCCTGTGCAAGGCTGAGGAGTTGTTATGACACATCTGTTCAGCACACAGAGCAGGTAGGAGTTACATGGCATACAGTAGTTTTATCACAACAGATGGGATAATTTTAATTATAAAAGTTAGAGACAAAAGAATGCCAAGTTTCTCTACTTCACTTGTCGTGGTATGTCCTAAAGCAGTTGCTATCAGTGGGTACCTCGAGGGGACACTTGCCTGCCTCTGAGAATTAGACCTGATTTAATGTTTCAGAGCAATAACATTTTTTCATCCGGTTTCTCTTTTTTTCTTCTTCTTCGTCTTTAGGCAAAGCATATTCTTCCTCTCAGAGACCTCGGCCAGGCAGTCCTTTTTCTACTGACAGCACCACCAGTGCAGCTGTCAATCAGGGTCAGAGGCCGAGGCCCACGAAAAAACACAAGGGCGGACGTTTGGAGCAGCCCCCTTTGCCTCATCGCCGGGAGGGGATCACAGACGGTGAGTGTGGGGCAGCAAAACCTGCAGCAGGCAGGTGTGCACAGCAGGAGAAGGCAGAGCCATCCTCTCAGGAATATAGGTTGCAGTCAATTACTGCTTTGGTGGAGTGGGATCCCCGGGTTGCCACGTGAGCGATGTTGCAACCCTAGCAGTGAGGAGCTTGGATGAGTGTTCGAGGAGCTTCTCCACTTCTGCTCTCAACATGTCATCGTCTCTTAGGGTTTCTCAGATCTCAGTATAAATCTTACCCCAAAATGACTGCAGTGCACATGAGCTGACATTGAAAAATGGCCTGTGCGTTATTTTATGTTTTATGAAAGCAGCCACCACTAGCAGTAGCTGTATGCCATGAATTCCTAAGGAGAAGCAGAGAGCCACTCCCACAGGAGTCTGCTTTGTGCTGGTTTTGGCAGACACTCAAGAGCCACAGCAACACGTGCCATGCTTTTCCCATGCTTCTGCCTCACCTCTTGTCCGTGCTGCTTCAGTCCTGACATCCACTGACCTCAGTGACTGTGTCTCCCTCTTTTACATCTCTACTTCTCTCTTACGACTACTTCCCATCTGGAAATTTCAGGCATGTCTGTCCTGCTCTTCTAATAATTAAGATCAGCTCTGTCTTCCATTTTCTTTGTCTACCCTTCTTGAGATTTGCAAAAGACGCAATTAGTGCCTGTTAGTTTTTGAGGAAGACTGGACAGGAAGGTGGCCAGCTGGCTGCCTCCCCCTCATTCCTTCTGGTCCCTGGCCTTGCGCCTGTAGGTGTTGAAATGATCAGTGTTCACCAAAGGAGTTATTGTTACATCTCTTCTCTATGGCTCATTCTCACTGTGATATTTGTGGAAACAGCTTAAAATATCTTAGATTCTGCTCCTATGGATCCAAGTTTCTTTAAACATTAATTCCTTCCCCTTGGAGATGTATTCCAGAGGCCTCTCTGTTACACAGATCCATTGAATAGATGTGTCTATGAGAACAGTAACTGGAAATTACGGATGTCACTTGTGGTGGTGGTCATACTCTTTCTGTGCATCTTTTGTTAACCCTTCTGAGTGTCATATCCTGTCTCCCTGAACTGTGAACATCTTGGGCCATAAATTCTGTGTACATGTGAGTTTGTAGTGTACTCAGTATGGTGGACACTAATCCTTCTGCTTCTGAATACTATTGCTACAGAAATGTTTTACAATAGTGTGGGTACCAGAAAATTAATGGGGATCCAGTTCAGGTCATGAGTCAGATGGAAGTGGGGCTCCTCAGAGAGTGACTCCATCATAAAATTTGGCATTGTTTTAAATTAGTGAAAGAGATCCAGTTTTAAGATTCGTTTTAAAAGAGGAAATTCCTATTGCCTTTTATTATCCTTTATAAAATACTAATCTTACCGGAGTTTCTTTCATATATTTAAATCAAAATACCAATGATATACTATTTCCTTCAACCTCTCAGACATGGGCAATAACCATAACAGCTTTCAGATGCCATTAGATTAATATTTGTCTTTTATAAACCTAGTTAAAGTCCTTGCTATATGTTCCAAAAAATTATGATATCCTGGAGCAACAGAGGAACTGTTCCCATCCTGTATTAACACAGGAACAAACAAACAAACACAAATGGTACAGTTTTCCGCTTCAACTCCTACTGAATATGAGTCATTAAAGTGTAATGTCAAGTCTGAGTCATAGTTAAATTTGCAAAAGATCATTTGTCAATTAAGGAAGCTAAAGGTTGCTACTGCCACCTGCATGTATGTAAACAATTGAATTTAGGAATTTCTGGTCTGCAGAAATTAAAAACGGTGACTGGGTGCTTTCTGTGGAATATTGCAATGAACTTTAATGACAGGCAGTACCACTGTGCTTAAGCTATAGCTAGAAAAAGCAAGTAGGAGAGGTTCAGATAGGTCCAGCAATTCCAAGCCCTAATCCAGGCCAGTCCATTCAGCCCTGGGCCATCCTGATTTCTGTGAAAAGCATCACTATACATTTTCTCCGGTTTTTCAGATGTCTCCAATCCGTTCCCTTATAACTGCTTCCTCTTGGGTTTGTCATGTGAGAATATACTCGGTTTGCCAGTTGTTTCCCGATTCCCAAGTTGGATGAGTCCTGGTATCCTGTGTTTAAGTCTCATCACATACTGGATGTCTGTCATTTTCAATTTTCATTGACCAAGAAAGCTCCAGCTTTCTCTGCCCATTCCTATACACATCCTGAGTGCTTCCTCCCTGTTAACTGTAACCATGTGGGACAGTGCAAAAGACCTAAGAAACTGTAATATTTAACACATAGCGCACACATCTCAGACCGTGTAAGCATTTGAGGGTTCAACTTCATGCTTAGTTTTGACAGCAATCCACACAAATCCCCTAAAACCCTGCTTTTTCATTTCCTTCAGCTGCAGGTCAGAAGCCTCTAGAGACTGACTCTAGATGGAGTCTTCATATTTGTCTTGCTATACAACTTGTTTTTTCGCTTCCACATCATGAAAGACTATGGAGACAACAGCAAATCCACAGAGGAAGGATATGTTATGAATCCCTCAGATAATCAAAACTGATTCTAAGTTCACAGTCCACCATTAAAAAAAAAAAAAGAACAGGAGGTTTTTAGTGTTTGTGCTCAAGGAATAATTTGTTTTCCTAGAAACAATGTAGTCATGAATTGCAAAACAGTGGAATCTGTCATATAGTTTGCAGCATGGTAAATATGTGACTGAAGTTAAAAGCCCTTCCTTAGCTGAGCATGATATGCAAAAAAAAAAAACAAACCAAAGAGGAGGCAGTAGGGAAATATGCTTAGGGTTTGAAAAGGAGAACTGGAACATAAGACTTATGTTACCATGCCTTGCCACTAACTTCCTACTGTGTATTAAAAATAATTTTTAATGTCAAGAAAATGCTTACCTTCTGATGCTAGAAAGTGTTTCAGAGACTTATTAAATGTCACTGTAATGATCACCCCTAGGAAAAGAAATCACTGACATGGGTAGAAAGGTGTGTCCTTATAGCTGTAGGTTCTTTAACTTGCTTGCTTTTTCCAAGCTGAAAATGAGTGGCTGTGCCAAACCTTGACTGGTGCCTGAATCATTTAGCCAATGCTCTGCCTTCTAAAGAAGGGCTGGAGTAATCCCAAACTGAATATCCATCTCTCCCTTATCAGGCACTCTGATGTCCTACAGCTCCTCAATCACAATCCCTCCATTACTAAATCAATAAGACCATCACCTCCCCACCAATGCACTTATGATTGCAGGTTTGAAAATCCTGCCATTAGAAGCTTCAAAATGAAAGTCTGGATGACATCCTACTGACCTAGAAAGTTATTGGCTCATTGTGGGCTTTCAGATATTTTCCCTACCACCTGAAAGAGAAATGGGATTTAGATGGAAGTAGGGTGAATCTGTTACCACTCTGGGTATCCTCACCAAAAATCCCACTGAAGTCCCTGAATTTCTAAATTCAGAACTTCTGTGAAGTGATTGACATGATGGAATGAGTTGGACTGTCTCTATATGGTAATAAGTCTTCCTGTGAGGATTTGAGACTTTTAACTCAGTAGAAAAGGCAAGGCAAGACTGTTCTCAATGATGTTGGAGGAAGAAACTCATTACTCCAGATACCCAGGCAAGACAGCAGAACATATTTAGTTATTTACTGAGGCACAAGATTTACAATGCAGGGTGTAAGTTGTAGAGCAAATAAAAAGCCACATTTCCAAATGAAGCTCTCTTCCATCTTCTTTTATTAAAAAGGACAGGTAGGTGTTACTGTGGCTGTCAACTTGAGAAAGGAAGTGAAGAAGCAAACAGTTTAGTCAGGTGATGTTTGGCCACAATTAGTAACTGTTCTTACAGATCTTCTCAGACACTTCTGTAACACAGTTCAATAAGTCTGAGTAAACCACAGCCAGTTTATATTAATTCCAAAGTACCTGCAGTTCTTCTAGGATTCTGTGAAGCTTCATTACAAGATAAATTTTGTTTTTCTCTTCAGCTCATCCATAAGTTTAAAGCACCCAAAGAAATTTACAAATATGGTGTTTCATTTCACTTCTATGCGTAAGTTAGTCTTTATGCTTATTTTGTGAATGGATAAAAGCAATATTCAGGTTAACAGTAGATCAACATCATAACTCTACAGTAATTCCAGGAGTTGCAGCCAACTCTAGAACATGCAGTACAGTTAAGTACAAGCCTTCTTTCCTTTTAAGTATCTAATTAATAACAACTATTAGACAGCAATTTCTGGAGTAGGGTAGTCTGTTTAAAGTTTAATGCTGCAATAATTTTAACTAATTTTTTTTTCTATGCTACTACTTGAAAATTTTGTTCATATTGAGCACTAAATATTTTATCTGGGAAAATTGCATAGTCCAATGTCATGTTACGGCTGTGTTTATTGGATTCAATGCATCTCCACAAAGTGCTTATAAATCACAACTTCAGTAATCTCTATTTCAGATTGCATAAGCAGATGCCAGTGTTGTGGTTCTGTACATTAACCGGTTATGATCGCAATAAAATCAATTATAAGAAATGCCATTTTGGAAGCCAGGACTATAAAGCAATTTTAACATTGGCAAGCTCCCATACCCTCCTGCTTCCACCTACAGTAACTCAAGTATAGTCATTGTCATGAAGGGTCACATCTGTATTCATAACGAAAAATTTCTCAAATAAATTAGTGGTGAACATAAAGCATGCACCAAGCTCACTGACAGATTATTAAAAGGCTGCTCTCGCCAGAGGGTGCTTATCTTAATCTGGGGCACAGCACTTCAGCTGTGAGCAAAGGGGCAGGAGCATCACTGGATACAACTCTTTTCTCTTGCAAACACAAATTACCTGCACATCCTCATTTATCTGTAAGAGACAATGTTGACTGGAATGACATCTCAGCAACTTCGGAAGCATTTCTGCTCCATATGTGAGGTATAAGTATCACCTCTAACAGCAAGGACATGACAAAAATTCTTTGTAGCATTATACAAGGCATTATATAAAGCTGGATTACAGACTTTGAAATAAACTCCCTCCAAAGGCCTTCTGACCAATTTATAAAATGAATTTCAGTTTCACTAGAGTTTTAAACTTCAGACTCCCCTGCAGGCAAAACAGGGATTTCCTTTTCCATGCCAGTTACCCAGCCAAGTTCAATTCCTTGATAAACCTTCACAACTCAGTAAGATGCAAAGGACTAGAAAACAGGTCAGACCCAAATCTATTGTAAGCTAGCATAGGTTTTTGTGAAGTTGATGTGGCTGCAGAGATTTATTTCAACTATCAATTGCCACAAAACAGAATTATCAAAAAGTGTGTACAAAATGTGTATATGATATAGAAGAATTTTCATTATGCTACCAAAGGTGCTTCCATTTTCTGATTTTTTCTTTTAAATAATCTGGACTTTTGTAAGTCTATCATATAGTTTACATGAAAAAATTGCATTTAGAATTAAAATTATCCTGAGTCTGTAATTACCTTGGGTCTTGGACTGATAAAAAAGTGCACATTTGCCCCCACAAATGTGATTAGAAGGTTGATCTTCAATTCTACAACCATCTTAGTAGTCCAAGTCACAAACTTGAAAAGGATGGTTTTTAGAGACCAGGCAAGTGTCTTTCTGTTAGCTGAAATTGTGTTTTAATTTGTTATATTTGCAAGACTGCTAAACTTAAGAGCAGCCATCCTCTAGTCTGTGAAGACTAGCTCTTCATTTACTTGACTAAAATGCTCACCCATTGTTTGGTGGTTCCATTTAAATACATTTGTCAGAGATGTGCTAATGCTTTTTCAGTGACAGTAGGTTTTGCGATTAATTTTTCCCAATATTTGTGGCATTTTATTAATTTTTATGAAGTTCTATATTAGATTTTGAGTTTGCACCTTGAGATGAAAGTGTAGCCCAAAGACAGGATATAGCAAGCCCCAGTACAATGGGGGGAAATTGTCAACTGGCACAGGTCAGTTTTCCACAACCTTTCTTAATTCCTTTTTGTTACTGAACAAAACAGCTGGAGTACACCCTATAGAAAATAAATCCCATGCTTGGAAGTGTCAGGGCTCGGAGTCTAAGGATTTTTATGGAAGTTAGAAAGAGCTAGCAACACAGCAACCAGAATAAAGAGCTAGCAGAAGTCAAAACCCTTTTCTGATTAACATGAGATTTCCTCCTTTTAAAATTAGCCGATTTAGAGACTCGTACCGTTTGCAAGGCACTTTTCTTTTCAGCGCCGAAAACAGACCTTCTGTTTCAATTTTAAAAAATCAGTTCACCTGAATCTTATTCACGTTTTTTAGATCTTCCACCACCACCCGACCCGCCCCCCGGTCAGGGTTTAAGGCAGCCCATAGTGCCCGGCCAGCGCGGAGGCTCTGCCGAGAGGAAGGGGAGCTCTCTGGAGAGGCAGCACGCAGATGACACAAAGAGCTCCCTGGACCGGCCTGCTAGGACATCACTAGAGTGGCAGCGGCAAGCCCAGGAGTGGATAAGCCCTACAGACCGCCAAGAGGATTTCAGGAAAGCCCAACACAAACCAGCCTTCGGATCAGGTGTGTGTGCGCTGCACCGGCCGAGGCGAGGCAGGCGGCTGCTCCACCCCGCTGCTGAGGGGTTCTGTGCCTGGCAGGGCTCCAGGATCACCTCAAGCCTCTCTGGGGGACCACTGGCCAGGGTCAGGCTGGAAAAAAAGGAAAGGCAAAGTGAAATGAGAGCTTGTGGTCCAACTATTTTCCCTCCTGCAACAATGAAATCTCGTTAGCACGTGACTCGGTGCACTCTTCACAGTGTTTTGGAAATTAATGTTCTCAAGCATAGCGATGGAGAAAATAGGAACAGTTTCAGGCCAGCAGGGAAGGAGAGGGAGCTTTTAGAGGATCTTTTGCTAGATGTATGAATTTATACATAAAGGACCATATTTTCCAATTCTTTCAAACTTGTGTCCATGTTGGCAGCAGTTGTTTTCACATCTGCAAAAAGGCTGATCCTTCTGAGCTCCTGACATTCCTTTCAGCTGTGTTAAAAACCCTCTCTTTATTTAGGAAATGACAAAGTGGCATTCATCTCTTAGGCCCAGCAAGATGACAGCGCAGGTTTTCACCTTCATGCAGGACCTGCACCTTGCCCCAAGCTGACTTTAGCACCTAAATGGATTTCAAGTCTGCACAAATGTGCACAGGAGGTGGTACTGGGCTGGAGTTGTGTTTCTACAATACTCACAAGTTCCTTCTGTCAGCCTGGCCTCAAGTAAATGCTGCTGTTTCATCCTAGGGCATTTTCTTTTACCCATTTATCACCTCATCCCAGTGCAGTGCTGATTAGAGTGATACAAGAGGACAAATAAGATTTAAACAAAAAATTATACTGTGTGTGAAGTTTTTTGTCAGGTTACACTGTTTCTTCACTTACTTATTGTAGCTCCCACAGTCACACTAGAGGTGCTCTTATCATCAACTTTTTCTTGATTTTATTCACTCATAAAGCACCTTGTTAATCTAAGACACTATTACCATTGACATACCAAAAGAAAAATAGTAGTGTGCAGACAAATCAGTCATGGGGGCAGGATTTGCTGGATTAAGTCCTCCTAGGGAAAATACTGCTACCTGTGTTTAAAATGTAAATATTTTAAACACAATCCATATTTGAAAATAAAACAATAATGGTGCTGTTAAAACCCCCTAATATGTTGGCTGCATAAACAAGTGAGTGGCTGTTCATGTTCTGAAATCATGATGTGAAATCACAGTTTAAAAATAGTGTGTGAAATTCATGCTGCTTGGTGAAATGGCAATTTTAATTGCAATGCACAAAGATGTACAAACACATAGAAAATAGCCCGAATATACTCTACACTTCCCATTTCCTTGGAAATGTTTATTAAGGATGCTTCTCTGACCTGCTTTGAAAGAAGTCCCTTCTTTTTCCTCTGCCTCACAAGTGTACAAACAGAATCTGTCATTTATTCTGTGATGCAGAGCTTATACAGTAGTAAAATTCCCATCCTGCAGGGCATACATTTATCTGTCCATAAATAAAGAGAACTTGATCTTGACACTTCCAGTGCCCTACACAAGCATTTAATTTAGGACTGAAGTGGCTACAGGTATCCTGTTCTTGTCAAATTCAGGATGCCAAGAGCACGTGCATGTCCTTTATGCATAAAAAAGGATGCCTCTAGGACATGTTATGAGTTTACGCTGATGTGAGGAGTTCATAAAGTTTGTGCACAAGATGGGCCAGAGCTTCATATCTCTCTGTCTGAATTCTCATTCCAGCCTCTTGCACTGCAGCTTTCTTGCTCTGCATTCTTGTCTCTATTAGATTTAAAAAATTTGTTGCATGATGCTGGTTTATATCACTAAATTTGGGTCTTTTAATAATATTAATTGTCCTTCTTCCCCTTTTCCTTTGTTAATGGCATAGTTCTTTGGAAATCGATTCTGTCCCAGTTTTCAATACATTTCCAAAGAAGAGTTATTATTAGCTATCAGCTTCCAGAAAATAGCTAATTTGTAACTCAGGGGGTTTCATTCAGATGTTACCAAGCTGTGAGTGAAATTTTAAAAGCGAGACCTTCAGTTTGAAGTTGAATAGAATAAAAATATCTAAGTCTGGGGTCTGTGTTCCACTGGTTGCTTTCAGTATAAACAAGATCACTGAGTTCCTGGCAGTGGCTTCATTGTAGAACTGCAGTTAAAGTACATCAAATATGACATTCTCAGCTCTGCCTCTGAAGAAAGTGGTGCTAGATCAGGTTACAATAGCTTTGATAATAGGAAAAGCCTTTTGGTTATTTTCTGGGGTATAGAAGCATTGTTACACACACATATCCTGATTTCACAGGGGCTAGAATTATATCTCCAAATTAAAGGCTCCGTTTTTCAAAGAGAAAGGCTCCAGCAAACTGTCCCCATATTCTTTGCAGGCCTGGACGTGGGGCACTGTTTGGAGTGTTTAATAAATGTAAGCTCATTCTCAGGATTAGAGACAACTACAATTCGTGTGCTAGAATGTTGTGTAAAACCTAGCCTTTATTTTATGTCACAATTCCTTATTTTATGGATTATGTTTATTTCTGAGGGCACAACAGATAATTTAACATACCATATGCTCTATAATGATAATGCACTTTATATTTATTCATGGTCGTTTTTCCTCAGTATTTCATTGAACCCGAAGGAGGCCTTATCCTGAGTCCACAAGCGAGAAAAACAAATCAATTGACTATATATGTCATCTTCCAACTCTTTTGCAATGCTAGTGACTTTTGTTTTCATCCTTTAAAAATGTGTCCAGCTTTCTGCTAAACTGATTTATGCTGCTTGCTTTATTGCTGCCTTAATGCAAACTGTTCCATATTTTAGCCAGCCACTGGAAACCAGGTTTGCATCCGACTCTATTGTTAGGTCTTGATATATAAAAAACAAGTACCATAATTTAGGAGAGGCTGTGGCTGTTAAATGCCATTTTACAGTGTCTTTCAAACATTTCTTTTTACTTCAGCTAGGGCAGCACATAGTCATAGCACAAAACACTGATAATGCTCTTTCGTCCTGCAGCACAAATATTCTGGTCCCTTGGGCAGGACCAGAGGGAGATACTATGGCAGGGAAAGAAGTCAGCTGCCTACCCTCTTCTGAGACAGATTTACCTTAAAAGCTGGCTCAGTTCAACAGCAGCTCACATCCTACTCACTTGTGGCAATAGGCACAAAGAATGAAATCTTGAGTTTCTTCCACAGATTTGTTCTCGTTTAGCATTTCTCTAAGTTAATTGTACCTATGCTGCAGTCTTTGCAAAAGCTTCAAGCTTGTGAACAAAAGCGTTTTTATCTCCTCTTTCTTTCCAACCATCCCCAAGTACTTTTCCTTCTGTGTTCCTGCCGTCTGTCAAAGAAAGTCCATTTCCCTTCTTAAGGTTGTTTAAGAGTGAAGACAATTGGAAAAGCAAAATGAAGAAAACACTGTTGGCCTAGATTCACTTAGAAAAAAGGCAAAATTCAAGCGGTAGAAATCCCACCAATTTCAGAAGGGGCAATTGCTGTGTTTGAGGTTAGGCCTATATACTCATATTCTTTCTTGAATCAAACTATATTTAGCAAAATCTCTTTCTTCAGCTTCTGAGATGGCAAAAATGGATCATACACAGCAAAAAAATAAAACAGTGCCTCTATTTCAGTGTTAAATCAGTGCCGCTGTTATGCTTCTTAGATTTGGATTATTACAACAATATCTCCTGGAAACTCTAATCAGAAGTGATGTCTTGTTTTACTTCATGCTATATGAAGACATACAGTCTTATGCTTTATTGCTATTAATCCTGCTCTTGTAAGCAGTTCATTATTACAGGTCTTCACAGAAAAAGAATCCAAGTAAGCCTTTTGCTCATAATGGAACATGAAACAAGCTGCAGGATTATTTATCCACCCCAAATATTACAACTGCAATGTATAATATAATATTTTCCAATGTAATTCAACACCAGTTAAAAAAAATTGTCAGTGTACTTTGCATCATTAGAAATTACTGAGTTGCTGGAAGCTAATTAAATTAGCTGATATTGTCATTCTTTATCTAAACTGATTGAGGAAATGTTGCCATAATTTAAGCTCAAGAAAAGGAAAAAGCACATTTATGTAGGCTTGAAGCAAAAATCTAATCATAGGTTCATTGTTTTGGAAATTGAATGTTCACCTTCTTTTATTAAAGTATCTATGATTCATGATCTCTTATTCATAATGAATCTAGACTTTTTATAATTAATACAAACTGACTTAGGTGTTTACAAGGAAGCAAGATTTAGATTCATACTGGCTTCTCTGTCCTTGGGACACAGCTCCTAGTTGTGTATTTTCTTAGGTAAAATTGTCGTGCTACAAAACAAGACAAAAGACAGCTATGAATGAATATGACGTGCATAAATGAATACCTTGTTTATTCCTGTTTCTAGGACATTATTGGCATTTATTTTGCTTTGTTTTGGTTTTCCAGAAGAGGCACTCGTACCATATAGTAAACCCAACTTCCCATCCCCTGGTGGCCACAGCTCTTCAGGAACATCTTCTTCTAAAGGATCAACTGGACCCAGAAAAGGTGAAGTCTTGCGAGGAGGTCACCAACGCAATGCCAGTGACCTTCTCGATATAGGCTATGTGGGATCAAACAGTCCAGGACAGTTTACTGGTGAATTATGTAAGTTTACCTCTAGCTCCAGTTAAAACTCTCAAATAGATAAAAGAAAAAAATTACAAATCTGTTGTGTAGGGAGTAGGAAATGGTGTGTGATAATCAGACTAAGTTTTATCAAGTTTTTTTTGCTTTCTGGGGTGTATTGAATGTGATAGCAAGCAAATGTTGTCCTCCTGTTCCTTGGTTTGGACCAATTCAAATCTGTGTAAGCCATGCCAATGGTACATCTCTCAGTGCATAATGCTAGTGAAGCATGGGGAAAATTGAGGAGGAATTCTAGTAACTTAGAATTCTTTTTGGCAAAGTGTAGTGTGCTTGTCTTGGAAATGCCATTGACAGATTTCCTCAGCCTTCTCCTTAATTTTCTGTTGCTTGATGAGCAGTATTCTCTTAGATGGAGGTCCTGTTTTCTGGGTCACGTAGCCTAGTTTTTCAGTTGTATATCTCCACTCTTTTCCTCGGCATCCCAGGACAGGGGAATTGTTTTCCAAATTTGTTTTTTATTATCACTCAATATCTGTTAAACTTTATGTAAAATCACGTTGATGCTGTATACGTGCTGGCAGTACCAGATACCCAAAGGCTTGACTTTGAAAAAATACATCAAAACCCCAGCATGCTCGGGCATACTGGTGTGTTTAATAGACTTATTCATGGCAATAAAAGCAGTGGAGCTGTTGGCTTGTCTGCATCCTCCTGCTGCAGTCAGACCCCAGCACCTCCTGACAGTTACTGCCCCATAGCTGTAAGACAGCTGAAGGTGACCATGAGCCCTGAAATGTGCGGTCTCAGATATGGTGTTGGTAAGTGCTAAATTTTAGCAAACCTCACTTTTCATCTCAGAAGCAATTAACCCTCTTCTCACAACCTACTGAATATTCATCCTGTGCTGCAGAAATATTGCCATAGGCTTTATTTTGTGTGGTTTTCTCACCTTATTACAACCTCTTTCTCTTTGTTTCTTTCTATAGAGTAGTTGAGAAGACACATTGCAAGCTGCTCTGATGGACCATCAGGTCTGAACTCATGGAAGTGATGACACTAAACAGTGCAATGAACATTTTCTTTATTTATGTACTATTAAAAGAACTGTAAATGCAATGTAAAGACACACAGCCACACATATCCCACAGATACTTTACTTGTGTTCTTCTCTTTAATACACCATCCACCTTAAACTATTCCTTGTCAGGAGTATATAAAAAAAGAAAGAAAAAAAAAATCACCCTCCAGGATGAAAAGGATTTCCTTCTGTATATAATTTCTTTTGTTGCATTGCTATGCAAGCTCACCTTCTTTTTAGCTATGTTCATATTCATGTCTGTTTTTACTGGTCTGTTGTACTATATGTGAATTAATAGGCTGTGGTGCCATATATTAACTTTTAATTGTGTAACTTTTATGTTTAAAGTTTGCACTGCAATTTTATTTGGTGATAAGCACAAAACTCTACTCCTCATGACATGAAGAAAAAAAAGAGACTGAATGTGTGAAGAAGGTTTACGTCCTGTAAGCTACTTTGGATTATGCTGGATGTAAAGGGGTATGTTAGGTGGTTTTCCATTGGGGTGTAGAAATGAGAAAGTGACAGGCAAAACTGATGTCAGTGAAGACATTAGAGACAGATTTAAACCTTTTAAAAGCAAGCAACATAGTTGCTCTTCCTATTTAAGAAGCGGTCGGAAGTTGGAAGTGTGAGATTAAAGAGTGAAAATGAAAACTAAAGGTAACATGAGATGGCCTAGGCCCTTTCACTAGAATGATACACTTAGTATCTGCTTTTAGCCATCCCATGCCACTAAGTAAAGGGGAAGAAAAACAAACCTTGCTACAAACAAAAGAACTTAAGGTGTTTCACTAAAGCTGTTTTTATTTTGCAGTTTTAAAAGAATTATTACCATTAATTTCTCCAGCTCAAGATATAGGACAGAGATTTTTCCAGGAGAAAAAAAAAACTATATAAACACAGGGAATACCTAGTAAGAAGATAAGAATGCAATTTATTATTAAGACATATTCAGGCTGCTTCCAAAAAATTGAAATGTCAGAGTATCTTATTTCATCTTTCCAATACATGTACACTACAATAGAGGATAAAGCTGCACCACTGAAATTCATGACATTAATTGCTTTGATGCAGTCTACACAACCCTTTCTGTTCCATATCTGAGGTCTGCAAGAGCTGAAGTTGGATCCACTAAATTTGTAGTAAAATGTTTAGTGTTTGGAAGGAAAGCAATAGTCAAATTATTTTTGGCTTGCATTAAATATATTTCTGGCAATACAATACATCCAAAAAGTTGGGTATAAGCAAAGGAAATCTTTGACCTGTGTTTTAGTGAGTTGCTTCAAACTCTACTATAATGAGGAAATAACGCATGTTTATACACTTTTTGAATAAACCAGACTCTGTAAGTGGACATTAATGACAGCATCCTGTCTCTTCATTAATTTTCATGAATTTGTCCAAGTCTTCTTTACCTCTCAAATCTCAAAGAGTAAAATCTCAAGCTTTTCTTAGAATATTGTGTGTGGCTAACCTTCCCATTACTTTGATGCTTAATTTAAATATTGCATCTTACGGCTTTTTTCTGTTAGTTATCTCACCATGAACACAAGTTTCCATTGAATACTCTTTTCCTATAACCAGTCTATGTTGTTTTATATATTGCCTTGGAGCTCACCAGTATTAAGAACACTTTTTGTCATGGCAGAATTTTAGAAAAGTAAATTACAATGCTAAATATGTGTTGCTTTTCATTTCATTAACTTGTTCCATGATAAGATAAAACACTACAGCCATCAACTATAACTCAGCACTATTGAATATTGAAAAATGCTAATTAATTCCATTAAGGTCAAGATGTGTTATTTAGCAAGTTATAAACAAAAAATAGTTGAGGAAAAAGTATTAATTTATTTACATATGTGACCAATGAGTAGATGTCACTTTCCTGCCTGTTAAAACACTACGGTTAAAAACATAACTTTAAAACGTGCAAAAATGTTCAAGTAAGGTAAAGAATGCAACATAGTTACATATGTGTGGTTTTTATTTTGATAATACCATTTGAAGAGAAGACTCTTCAGAGTGCAATTCAAATTTAATTCTCTGGAAAATGTTTAACTCAGTCACCAATAGTTGGTTTTTTCCCCGTTTAATTCAAAAGCTTGTGCTGAGCTTTGGTGGAACACCTTACTCACTCTGTTCTATTCAAAATTCAGTATCATTAGAGGTTGATAAAGCCATTACAATTACTTTCAAATATGTGTTTTATCTCTTCCACTGGAAAGTAAATGTGTGTCAGTATTAAAGCTGTGCAGTACCATGATATTCACTAACTTGTCCATCTGCTTCTGTACATTTTTGTTCATTAATAATTTGCTTACAATATTACATAAGGTGTTGTTGTGTATGGCAAAGTGTCTCCATTATCTTACAGGTGATGTCTCTTCTTTTTTTTTCTCTCTCTTTTCTATACAATGTACTTCCAATGAACCACAGTACATATTTTTTAAAATGCCATTTAATTTACTATTTTAAAAGAAGTATTCTTCTTTTTTTAAAAAAAAATGAAAACATTTATTGTGAATAATGTGTTTAAAGAAAAGGGATGTTGTGGCAGCACTTAGAATTGTTTTCTAATTTGTTTTTTTTAAAAAACTGTTTATTGGCTACAGTTTGTTCACGAAAAAGTATGACCTCTTAATGTGTTTCATTGGTATTGTTAGTGCAGCAAAGTTTAATTGGCATAAGAAGTTGGTTAATAGTACTGTTGAAGTGTGTATTGTATATTTACTGGGGAAAAAATAAAACATATTCACATTTCAAATCTATGTTAAAAGACCTTGAGTAAGGAGTCAATATGTGAAAACCCAAACAGGAAAAATCAGGCAATAATAACATAGACTGAGCTATAATCATCACTGTCCACTTACAGGTGACAAGGAACATTTTATACACTTTTTTGAACTAAGCTACGAGCCAGTGGCAAACATTGCCTGTCCTAGGGGTTTCTGTTTATTGTCCTGTCTCTACTGGAACAGTTGTGCCACTGTAATTACACTGGTACAGCTATTCCAGTGAATATTCTGTTTACAGCTATTCCAGTGAATATTCTGCTTGTAGCTGTGCTGTCTCAGTGTGAGGTGAGCACTGCAGTGGCACAGCTTGCTCTGCCTAAATCCCACAGAGCAATGGATGTGTAAAACCTGGTCTGAACCCTCACACCTGAGGTTTGGTGCTGGTGGAGCTACTGCCAACCCAGTACAGAATACCCCAAAATGTGTGGATAGGTGCTAGGTCAGTTTTTTCTCGATCTTTGCATTGAATACATGCTCAATTTTAAATGCAGGAGGGCTGAAGGACCAAATAATGAATTGTTCCATGTGCTTCAGTGGTGTATTGCTGTATGGGCAGCCATTTCAGTGATGCAAAGAACAGACATTTCTTTTTCTGATACTTCTTTATTTTTTTTATTTCTCAAGTCCATATCCAAGTCACTAAACCTTTTGAATACCTTTTGGTTGTCACCTGAAATGCAACAGAAACACCATTCCTTGGGAAAAGTACAAAAAGATAAGGTTCATGGAATGTTTTTAAGTACATTTATTTAACTATATACCAGTGCAAAAGGAAGACATGACTGTTTGAAATAATTATATGCTGGTTTATCCTTTCCTCAGCCCATACATTTCCAGCCATGAGAAGAGGTGTGTACTGAGGCTGAGAAAGAGTCCTCACAACTGAAGGAGGAAAGGGAGTAGGGTTGGGGGAGATTTTAGCAGGAACTTTTATTTAAAAAAGAAAAAATTACAGGCAGCTCCTTTGGCTTGTCTACAGTTTATGCAGTTTGGGGGTTTTTTTATGGTTAATGGCCTTGTGGAGTTTTAGCAGGGGAAGAAGAAAGAAAAAAGTTGACCTTTTTTGTAAAGATTGGGGGAGTACTTGTTTGCTGAGGGGAGGATTTTTTAATTTCATTTTTATTTTTTTAACACATGTTTTGTGTTCCACCTATCTGGAACACATTAACGAAAAAATAAATTGTTTTTGGAAACCATGTGGGCAGCGGACAATTCCTTTAGGAGGCACATTCAAATAGCAGGAAAAAGGGAAAAACTAATACTAAAATAAGGAACACATACTGGTTTAGAATCAGCCAAGTCTGCCACACACATGAAATTTTGAACAGTACAATAATATGTATAAACTTCATTGCTTTTGGTTTCCATACCAAAACAAATTACCTAAAGTCCATAGGAGGCCTGGGTCCTTGGGACACTAAATCTGGTGCTTTGTTTTAAATATGTGGTTAATCCAAGCTGGTGAACTGGAGAATGCTCAGGATTGTTTAAGGCCCCAGCCCTGGCTGCTCAGACCCTAGGAAGCCTCCAGCAGGGAAGCCCTCATGGCTTTAGGCTCAGTGGGTTTCAGTGGATGCCAGGCAGGTCAGAGGAAGGTCACTTCTCTGAGGATGGTGTTTGCAGGGCAGGGAAGGTCATCAATGCCTGTGGCACCACGGTGGCTTGCACTGAGCCCACTTAGTCAGGCACATCTCTCATTTTGGGACTGCCCTCCCCAGTTCTTGTCTCAGTGCTCTGTTGCTGTGGTCTGTGCACGCAGTGCTGATGCTGTTCCCTGGATCTGGTGAGTCTGGCATGGGGGCTGCAAGAGCAGAAGAGCCATGGAGGTGTTGTGCATGCATTGAGTGCCTGGATATGTGCATAAATACTTTATTAATTCAGGGGGACCGGGGGCACAGGAGAGCAGTGGCACCAAACACCTGCTCTGCTGTGTCTGGCTTGTTCCCCACTGCTCTTCAGGACCGAGTTCTTTCCTGCCAACACTCCTCCCCCCAGATTAACAGATATAACTCACAGATATCTCATGGGACCCAGAGGAGATGTAGGGCCATGCCTCTGTGCACAGTGGACTGCTTATTTGGGGAGAAGTAGCTCTGAGTTCCACAGCTGGCGTGAGGACTGGATTCCTCTCTAGCCTACCTTTATTTAACTGTAGCTACATCCAGGAAGACCCCAGCAGAAAACAAGTTCCTAGAGAAGAGCTCAGCATTGCTGCATCTCTTCTGACATGTGACTCCTTGTTCAGTCTGTTGTAGACAATCCTGAGTTCACTGCTGAATTCTCACCATATCCTGAGGACTCAGATAGCTTATGCTGACATCTAGGCAAGCGAGGTTTTTCCTCTTGCTTTAGCAGAATGGAAAAAGAAACACAAACAAAAACCAAAAAATGCCAAAACTTAAACCTTTCACTTTAACACAAACCTTTTAAAACAATGCTCAAAAATCCTAGAAAACAGCGTTTCAGATGTATGTTTGACAATTTCTTTTCTTTTTCTTGGTATTTTGTTTTGGCTACCATTGAAATGATCCATTTGGTTTTTTCAGAACTGTTACACTGTACCTCCACCCCCCCTACCCCCTGCATTTTCCAGTACTTTTCTGTAAAGAAGTTATGGTAGAGAATAATGACATTTGTGTACTTACATTGTTCTAACTTTAAGCAACAAGGTGAACAGTTGCATTCAGTTCAATTGATCAAAGCCAGATGGGCATAAAACGTTTGTGGGGTTTTTTTTCTAAAAAGGCCTGCTACTATTTGTGCTGATATTTGTTCCCCATTTATGCTGATCAGTGCATCTTTTGCCTTCAAGGATGCTATTAGTAATTCTCCTTTGTGTTCAAAAGCAGGAATCCATTGTGCAACACTTGGAGAGCCACTCGGATGCAGGTAAAGAATATAACAGCTTGAGCAAGTGCTAATTAGAACCAATTAAAGTTAATTGACCTCCTTTGGCAGTAAAATGCATAATAGAACTTGCTCTGTCCTTGCAAAATGGAGATCTTGCCTCTAAGCATAAGAGTGAAGCAGGGTTTCATGTAGCAGCCCGTAGTAATTATGTGGGTATAACAACCAGGAAGCTGCTTGCTACAATTTGTTCTAATAACTGAGCTCTACCGTATCAGGGCAGCGCAATAAAAGTGAGATTTCTGCTCCAGTCTATTTAAAAACCTAATTTTTACAGAGCAAATGAGCATCCCAAGATACCGATACTAATCTCTAGGAATGAGTTGGCAGAAAAATAGAGTCCCTTTTATAGGTAAGTAATGGTGTGAGCATAAAAAAAAAGAGGCAGTTTTTCACCTGCTGTTTGGAAATAGCCCTGATGCTCAGAGGCTGCATCTATCCTGAGCAGTGGGGGAAGCTCTGGCAGGGTTGCACTGGTGCTTTGTCTGGGTGAAGGATCTGCCCACAGCTGAACCTTGCCATGAGCTTGCCTTCTGCAGACTTCTGTTGGAAAAGGGGCACTGGCATCCATCCAGCTGAGGTTTGTGGTGCTGCAGGACTGCACCACTGCCATGGGCACCACTGTGGATGTGGCCAGGGGTACCCAAATGAAAGAGCAGGGAAAAGAATGAAGGGTAGAAAATGCAAAATTGTACGAATTCAAAAGCATCAGTGGTGGGTGCTAAACTATACATCGCTGTGAAAAGTTGAAAAGCCATTTTTATTAGTAAACCAGAATTGATCCAGTTTCCATGACCATGCTTTGATGACTTTTTGCTTGGCAGGAACTGAATGCGACTGATTTTGCTGCTAACTTGGCCTTACTATGAACAGCAATAAAGGTGTTAGTCAGGTGGGGACTTTGATGTGACCAGTAACATCACTCTCCCTTCAGGGAATGTTCTGTGCTGGCTTGTTAATGAATTTCTTTCCTAATGAGTACCATTAAAAACCCTTTGATTAGCTATTTGTGTGAATGCCCTTCCTTTTTCCTCTAAGCTGCTACTTGCAGGAGTGGGAGCAGGATTTTGCCCTAGGCAGAAAGTGTGCAGCTCTATTCCTCACCTCATGAATATGAGGAAAACAGCAACAGAAAGAGGGTGAAAAAAATGAGAAAAATAAAAAAAAGACCTCACGGATGAGTTGAAGTTATTTTCTACACGTGTACAACCTGAGCAGGCACCAGCATTCAGATGGGACTGTCATTAGGGGAAATGAAGAGCAATAGGTGGTGATGGTGAAGCATGCAACAATAATTTACATACACCTCGAGTGCCAACAGACAGAGAAACAAATAAAGCTATAACCTGGGGAAAGGGAATGCCAGAGAATAAATGGACTGCAACGAGCAAACAAAAAATGCCATGTCATAAAATGTAGCAAAAAGCCTGGAAAACAAAATTAAAAACAAAACAAGACATTTCAGATCCAAGGCACCTTAATGAGATATTGATGGCACAGAAATTGCCTACTCCTACGCAAGACAAAAGAAGACTGAGAAACACAAAAACAATTAGGAAACAGATTTGGCCATCTAAGGTTTAATAGAAAGAGATGTGGCATAGCAGAGTACAATTAGTCACCAATTGCCTGAAACACTTGCCCAAGCTACTGCAGACCTGTCTCCCTTACTCCCATCCTTAAAATGACAGTCACCCAATCCAGTCTGTGTTTAAAATAAACCTCTCTGCCATTCTTTTGCCAGTCCCTCAAATCTCCCTATGAATTGCAGACATTGATAAATAAATATTTTGTATTTACTCTGGTGTCACAAGCTTCAAACTACCTTCAGCCTACCCACCCCCTTCTTCCTTCTCTTTTCCCACCAGGCATAAACTTCATCTGCATATTTTCTACCTTGTTGTTAGGCACATAATGAGGCTTCTTCTATTTTTGTACCTTCTTTGCCCAGAAAGCTGTCTTAGCCATGTCACACTTAGGGATGTATAAAAGTTCACTTTATATTAGATCTATATGGAATATGAGGTTCAAGTTTAAACTAGGTCACTGGGTGCCTTTAGAGCATTTGTAACTAAGGGAGAGCCACAGATTGATGAATCCTGATTTGAGTGGCTCAGCCCTGTGTGCAGAGCCTGAGAAACTCCAGGGGAATGATCACAGTTGCAGAATGATTTTGGCCCTGTGTCTGCTGTGCCACACTTGATTCCCTGTGTCAGCATGCAGGTATTCACAGCAGCACAGAAATGCACCTTAACACAGCTGGAACAGTAAGTAACTCTGAAAAGTGGTGATCTGCAAGTACATCATGAGTCAGGTGAAATCTGTGGAAAAACTTTTGTCTTTTCTATAATTGAGATGAAGGATTAATTTCTGTCATGTCTGAGCATATTTTTGCCCATCAAAGGACTGTCTGTCTACTCTGCACCTTGCAGCCCTGGGACATTCAAACATACCCTGATTTCCTCTACACAAATGTTTGGGTACATAATAACCTTTTTCCAAACATGGGGCTTTGAATTCTCTTCTATCATAGTCCATATGTTCTTTTAGATCTTTTGGGGTTACCCAAATCCCAAGTGTTCTCACAAGCACTTACCTCTAAGAATATTCTAAGAATAACCCTTTCCACATTTTCATATACTTTGCAGTCTCCTCCATACCCACAGAAGAGAAAAGATATGAATTTCAGCTTTTGGTGCTGGTATGTTACACTTCTGGTTTTGTGGAGGGATTTAGGAGGCATGACTCATAGAAACTGATGTTAATTAGTTAATTGGAAACTAACAGTAAAAGTACTAGACTCTGAGATCTGGTAAGTACCCTTGTACTCTAGCTGAGAGAAAAACCTTTCAGAACTTGTACAACTACTTTTTCCTTAATTAATTGGATCATAGAATTACAGCATTTTCTGGTAGAATTTTCTGCATGAAGAAACTTTACTTTGAAACTGAATTGCTCTGATCCAAAACTCCTGCTTGGACCAATATATGGACTTCTGTGGGACAGGTGATTCTCACATGCCTTTAAAGCAGTAACAGCACTCTTGGGAGGGAAAAAAAAGCAAAATCCAGGTAAACTAAGAGCCCTTTAGCAAATACTTGACATTTCCTTGATTTTGGTGTCTTTGTGTCAAAAGCCAGGAAATGTTTGTTTTGGCAGGGATGTCTTTGTGCCTGCTCTGGCACCTCTCGCCTCAGTGGAGACACTCAGAGGTGGAGCAGCCATGGGAGTGGAGGGCAAGGAGAAGAAAAGGAAAGTGAGGGGAGAATAAAAGAACATGCAGTATTTCAACAACAGTTTTCAAGACAAAATATAATTCTTTATCTTTCCAGACAGTTCTGTAGCATATTATGGAACTAGTAGACAAAAATTCTTCTTTTGCCCACAGCCCATTCTCTTTCTTTAGATTTGGATAAATTTAAATACTTGCTCAGAAAAGAAAATTTCAGAAAAAAAACCTTATGTTAAAAACCAAAACAACGTGGGTCTGTTCTCAGTGCAGGCCTCTGACTATCAATATTAGGATGTGTCAGTGAATTGATTATCATTCGTAAACTGCTCCTGGTGCTGACAATAATAATGACAGAATGCTCTTAATTGGTCCCAGGGAACAAAAAAGAGAGGCAAAATTCTCCCTTTTTTTTAAATGGTAAACAGTTACCTTTTTACTCCTCTACTACTCAATATTTTCATTGTAGTCTTAAGGGTGTTTTGAAGCATTTTATGTGGTTCACTTTCTTAAATCCGTTTATTAAACTGAATGTGGTTGAGCATGAGGCTGACATTTGGTGATTCTCACGCAGTTTCTAATAGCTGCAGGGTGCTCATTTTTGGAAGCTGTTTTATGATGCTACAGAATGTCTTCTCTGCTTTTGCTGGCACATATCATGCCATATAGCTGAAGCTGGGGCTGTCAGGACAGCCTGTCTCTATTTAGCAGACCATTGTTTGTCATCGAACAGATATTCTTGGAGTTTTTTCAAATATAGCATTGTTGCCAATGGTTAAAATTTCAAAGCTTCATAAATGACTGTGCACAGGAAGATGAATCCAGCTGGCAAACTTCTACTTTTACGATTTTTGTAGAAGTCATCAACAGGGGAGCCAATAATTTTCGCTCGCTGATGAAGCCTTCATTATGAAGCATCTGAAACCCTGTTGTAAATGTGGATGACTTTGACATTATATCTGCAGTTATGTGCTTGCACATCTAGTAGCACTCATACAATGGGAACTGAGCACCACAAAGAACCTCTAAAAACAGGGCAACTAAATTTTCCTCTGCATTCACAAAGTGTACAGGTTTAGGGAGCTTCTCTCCTGTTATTTACAATGTCTTTGTCAGATTATTTTTATTTTAATTCCCAGGTATATAAAACCTGACAAATGTCAGCATTTGTAACTATCAGCTCTCAATAAACACAATCTACAGGGATGTGAGTCATGTTGGACACAAAAAAGAGTAGGTAATGAATAACTCCATAATGAACAACTGCAAAGGAAGGACAAGTTAGCCCAAGACACTTCCTGTGTTTGTCAGATTTAATTTGAGGTTTTGTCTGTGCATGGATTCAGGAACACTTGTCACAGGTGGTCAAGAGATGCAAAGAACAACTACAGTGAATAATAAGGTTATTGTGCTATAATGGTATCATAACACCTGAAGCAGCCATGGTAGATAATGTTTCATCATTCTTCAGCATTGATTTTTTTATTCTGAAATGAAATTGTTATAACTTTGACCTGCTAGTGGATTCTGTGATAATGAGGAAATGTTAATAACTTTTTTTTTTTCCCTCTGTTCCTCTTCTTTTTTTTCTCTTTTTTTTTTTTTTTTTGTCTTCTACTTCCCTGCAATAGACTCAGGTTGATCTTACTTGAGGTGTAGCCAATTATCAGCACAATCCTGCTGATAAAGCACTCCTGGGTGGCTGCACTGGAAAAAGAAATCAACAATAACAATTGGCCAATGCTGCTAAAAGAAGATGTATCTTCTGGTTCTCTTTATAGAATTCGAACTTCTATCAATTTTCCCATTGATCCAGAAAGGAATTTCTTATTCAGAAAAACAAAGTTTTCCTTCAGAGAAATAGTTTGATTTAGGCATTACTTCACTGCCAGACAGGATCTGATCCTTATCCTTTCATACACTTTTAGCAGCGTCTTAACTACAACAGTCCCAAACAATAAGTGGGGAGTGCAACATCTATCTCATCCTGCTCATACAAGCCACCTGGACCTTCCTTACTCATGTAATTCATTTTTCACGCCACTGTTCTTAAATTATTATTTCCTACCATCTGGACTGTAGCATTTTACTGTATTCTGGCTTCAATATTCTTAATTTTCTTACCCTCAGTTTTCCTTTTTTTTAAGATATGATTTTGTTCTTTGATCTCTCTCTACAGATTGTACATGACTTCTTTGCTGTTTGCATAAGGAAAATCAGAGCCTAATGTTCACCCAGAGCAGACTAATTTACAGGTTGCCTGTACCTATGTACCTGTTAAGATAACTGTTGCCATTTTTACTGGTGTGTCTAGTATGTGTTCAGGTGTTCCTTCCTTAAGTAACTCGTGTGATGTGAAAAATCCTGGCCAAATAAAATTCTGACTTTGAGAAGCTTTTTCAAATCTCCTAGACAAGCCTATCTCCCTTTATGATGTTATATTTACTAAGTGCAACACAGCTTTGAACAGTTTCAAATTCTGTCTTCCAAAATTTTCCTTCAAGTACAAAAGTTATACCTGGAAATTGAGTAAGCAGCTTCTGAGTAAACATGCTCTCTGAGCATGCATCCACATGGCCCGTAAGGGATTTGGGATGGCTTGAGTTCAACACAGCTAGTTAGGGAGAGACAGCATCCTCACTCAACTGTAGTCATAAATCATCATACAACCTGGCATTGACAAATTGATCTTGGCCTAGAGCATCCAGGAGCTATGTGAGAAACCTGGCCAGGCCAGGGGCTCAAACATTAGCAGCAGCCATCCTGGGATGTGCTTTCAAACTTCTGTATGGAAGGGGATATATGAACAATATGCTTTGTAGGCAAATTTCCAGAAAAATCTATTGAATTTTTAATTCCTCTTCAGTTACTTTTCATGGAATTTTCTTTCAGTTCAGTTGCTGTCTTTGTGTCCAAAAGAGCAGAAGCAAGGTGGATCACAGATGATAACCAGGCTTATCTGTCAGCACTGATATGAAAAAATAGCAGGCCAGTTGCAATTGAGTGCACCAAACGTGGCTGTTAAAGGGTAACCAGTTCACCAAACTTTGCTGACAATGTTGAGGCTTTTGGGTGGCAGTTTAGGCTGCTGGTAGTTGGAAAACTGTTCTAATCAGACTCTGAGGCTGAGTAGGTGTCACATATGGTAAATCTCCACAAAGACTGAAAATAAGCTGAGAATTAATGAGCTGCTAATTTCAAGACTGATGTCTCTTGAATGTCTCCTTTTTTTCCCAGAGATTTTTTCCTTATCCCTTCTCTCCCCCTCCCCAGTCTTACGCTTTCCTTTATACAAATTCCTTATCTCCCAAGCAGCCACTGCAGCACTTTTCTGTTCATGTGCCTGTGTGTATACAATGGAGCTCAACCTGAGTGCTACAAGGAGGCATTTTGGTGTCTTAATCTACCAGCAAGTGATTGGCACAACTGAAGGTCTGGGGGGCCACAGCCCCAGTAAGCTATTCTGTGAGAAAATGGCAGCGACTTTGTACATAACAGCACATTTCTTATTAATTAGTCGCTAGTCATTGAAATGCTGCTATCTGAAGATTTTAATGTTTCTGCTAGCTGCTAATCTTTCTTTCCACTTAGCTTTCCCCCGGATTCTTTATTACATCTTCCAGTCTTCTCATCTGTGGCAGTTTTTCCTTCTTTTTCCTAACTTTATGTGTTTGCTTTTACCATTTTGCTTCCCCTCTTACTAACCTTCTTCTCTGCTTTATCTAGGATTTCCAACCCTAATTCTACTTTCCAACACCAGCCTTACCACCATCTAATTTTCCAAGATTACTCATTCCTCCATCTGCATTGCTAATGTGAAATTCACTACTTTAAATATGTCATTCTAATACGCGAACAGCTAAATCTCTGAGCACACACAGAGAAACTAGATGTCTTCAGAAAAATGAGGAGAATCAAATTCACTTGACTGCTAATGTGACTGATAACCCTGTTTTATCATCTACCTGATTTCTGCTTGCTACAAAACCTTAAAGGATTTTCTTACACCTTGTACGTAGGTGTACAACCATAGGAGAGGAATTAACAACTTGCTACAAACATTCCAGTTTTTAAAAAAGGTCTTGCAGGAAAACTTCTATCTTTTTGAGTGGTAGGGGGCAGAGCATGCTAGTAATGCCTATTTCTTTTTTGTAATCTCCATGGTGCTGTTACATAAAGATTTAGAATTGCTTACAGGCCTATTGGCTGGGTAGTATAAAGCTTGAATACAGTAAAATAGTATTTTTTTCCTCATTAAAGTATTATGAGTCCACTTTGACATGAAATCCATAAAACATATGGATTTGGGGAACTCTGAATCATTAATAACACAATGGCTTGTTTGTGGAATAAATATAAGGGAGAGATGAAGTGGAAATTAAATGTAATTGAAAAGGAAGCGAATTTTTGCAAAGATAATATACTTTACCAGTATGGTTTAGTCTACTGGTTTAATTGTAAAGGAGAGGAGATCAGGATCATATTTTAATCCAGGTTATTTCAAGCACAGCTGAAATTACTGTCTCATTTTCTGACATTTTTTTGGAAATCAGCAGGCAAATTATCCCCAGTTTGGGGCAGGGTTTTTATTTTGACTGGTGATGCTTGGACAGTCAGGTCTCTTGACAGCACCATGATCATCAGCAGTGCCACGCAGGTACTGGAGATTTTACAGGGCTTTAGATCAATTGTAACAGGTTCCCATACACTGACTGCTGGTTTGCTTCTCTTGGGGTGGAGGGAAGACAGTCTGAGCTTCTGTGCGTCCTGCATAATGCAGGAAATGCCAGGTTTTGGTTTAATCCTTTTCTCTGCTGAGGGTTTGGAAAGTTGCTGTGGTTTTCATGGAAAAAGAGTGGTGGCTTCTGCAAGTCCCCATCAGCTTCTTTAGTGTCTTTTGCCCCTACCTGTAAGGCTGGATAAGGTGGAAATACCTCTAAGCAACTTTTTCTTTCCCTTGTGCTTCTTGCAGAGGCACCCAGGGTAAACCTGTAGAATAAGGAGGGCAATAAAATACTGGGTTTGGGGGGGACAAATGAGAGGTTATTAGGGCATTTTAAACAAGGAAGCTGGATCTCCTTCTCTTTGTCCCGTGTGCCAAATCTTTCTTCCTCACTCCCACTGCCTCCCTTTCCAGATTCTGTGGGGTTTGTGTCAATTGGTGTAAGTTATGTGTTTCATCTTCTGATTTTTGCTGCTTGGATGCTGAAAGGCAGGCCTCCTTGGTACAAAGATAAACAAAATAAATCACAGTACAGAGATGCTGTGTTCTCATTTTCCCTTTTCCAGCATGAGATAATGGTTTCTGTGTAGACTGGTACCACAAAATTGCATTGACAGTTTCTGGGGTGCTCTTGTCCTCTGGCACTGCTGGCTGGGAACACAGAGATTTCACCAGCAAATCTTCATTTCCATGAGGTATTTAAATAACCTGCAAAAACTTTTTATCTAAATAGGTAATGGGATTTTTGTGTTCTTGAGAGCTACACTGCTGAAGCTGAAGATTGGATGGATTTGTTGCTGGTATTTGTTGTTACATCAATTGCCTTGTTCCAACCCTTCTGAAAAGTCCAAACAATTTTTCAGATCTGTGTATTGCAGATTGCTGGGCAAGTGTTTTCTATTGTCACCAAAGTAGTGAAATGGCAGGTGAGTTGTTTCACAGAGTAGATTACAAGCTGGCACCTCTGTATGGGAGGCTAGCAGAGTTACAGAAGTAGCCAGCTGATATTCACAGCATCGCTTACCAGTGATGGGATCAGGTAAAACTGGATCCCCCAAACTGGTTTTGGTCAAGATTATGGCATGAATTTATACCAAATCATGAAGATAAAAGAAGATTATACTACTAAAAATACTTTATTACTTATTGAAAGTATGTATTCTGTCTAATACATATCTGAATAATATATGAATATACCAGCATTTATAAAGATTCATGGATACAGTATGCAATAAAAATTGTTCTTCTCTGTTACTCTGCTCTCAAGACTATAACTAACAAAAACATGTTGAAAAGAGCCCTCACAACCTGAGCAAAATCTATATTTTGACAAAATAATTCTCCTAGGAACAGCTTTTGTGAACCAATAAAGCAATTCATGGATCTGTGAATTATAGAATTATCTATTAAATGAAAAAATAAATGCCAGAGGTTTTGAGGAACATTGTGTTTGGTGTCATTGTCTGATAAATCTGTTTTAAAATGTAGAAGGATTTAAAAAGATCATTACTTAGGCTAGGATTAGTAATAAATAAGCAAAAGCTTTTTTGCTAAAGCCCTAGGTGAACAATGGCACTTGAAAATGAAACACTGGCAAGATGCCCATCTCCTCTGGGAAAAGACAGGAGAGCCAGCAGCTCCTCTTTGTAAGCAAACAGCCCACAGAACACCAGCGTCCTCCTGGTGAATTAAGAGCGTGTCAATAAGGCACACTTTTTGTGCGGTTTTGTGATTACCTGTTTAATCATAAGTGATGGTTAAATTCAGAGGCAAATACAGGGCTGGTGCATTTTTTCCATCTGCTCTTTGAGGGTCATATGTTTACATCTAAGCTCATTTTTCCCTCATCTGTGTGTATTTGGTTTTGGTTTCTTAATTTCCTCTCCAAATGTGTCTCACAAGAATGAAAAGATTGAAATGTGACCACAGACTTTAAGAACTGATTTTTCTCCCACATGTTTTTAATTTTTTTTAATATATGTCTTACTGGAACCAGACACATTCCAGCACAAACACACATACACAGAGGGCAGAATTTTCCTACTGCAGAAGTTCTGGCACAAGATACTTCCACAGCTCCTCATAATGATCTACCTGAGTGAATGGGGTGAGGAGGATTCACACATTAAAAGAAATAGAATGCCAAATTCAGCATTATGAGTATGAAATATTTAATATTAGGAAGAAATTCTTTACTGGGAGTCACGGGAAGAAGCTGCCCATAGGAGTTGTGGACGCCCCATCCCTGAAACTGTTCAAGGCCAGGTTAGATGGGGCTCTGAGTAACTTGGTCTGGTGGGAGATGCCCTGAGGATGGCAGGGGAATTGGAACAAGATGGTCTTCAAGGTCCCTTCCAACCCAAACCTTTCTATAATTCTATGAAATGGGGAAAAGTTGATCATCCTGTGTTTTTTGGCAAAACACAACTTGTATTGTGACTTGCATCTCTAATTCCAGGTTAGGTTTTTGTGCAGCAGAAAGATCTTAAGATCATGTATTTAAGTTTTTGGTGAAAACAGCTAAAAGGCCATTTGATCCACAGCCCTTAAATAGATCCGTGGCACCATAGCATGTATAAACATGGCAACGAGTTTCTGGAGTGCTCCCATGTGGAATACAAACAGCCCCATTTCCCAGTGTATGTCACTGGCATTTAGACCCCATGAAATTAAAGGTACGGCTTGCACCCATCATCTGCTATTTATGCCTGGTACTATTTAAAAGAAAAACACACTTGAGGGCTGAAAGATGAGGTCCCTCAGGGAGCTGAGGACCAAAGGAAGGAGCTCCACTACCTTGTAGATCCTGCAGAGCCTGAGGAAGGAAATGGCACAGGTTTTTTTGGCAGCCATGGCCATTGGGCCAGAGCAGCCTAGAAGCACAGCAAGAGGCGTTCACTCCAGCATCTCTAAGGTTTGTAGGGTGGGAGGAGCTGGTTTATCCTGGCCTGGCTAACCCAAAATCCTGGGGCAAGGACTGCTGGTTTGCTGTGACAAGAGTGAGTCTGGGCGGGAAAGACCCCCATGAGCACAAGTCCCACACAGAGTGTGTTGGCAAAAACCTGGGGTTCTTCTCAGAGCAGGATCTCTCTGGTTTCTTACGGATATCAGAGCCAGAGTTTTCAACCTTGTTTGGCTTTTCAACAAAAAAGTGGGTTTGTTTTCATTTCCTGCAGGATTCTGAGCATCTGCTGGTGCTGAATCACCACAAGGGTAACCAAAGAAGTATTGCTTTAATGCTTAGGATCTGGTTTGGGGAAATGCTGCATTCATTTCTACATAAAAATGGCTTTTGGGAGGCTTGTGCCTGTGACTTGCATACAAAAGAGGGGGTGTGCTACCTCGGTGTAGAAGTGGCTTGTATTGAGGATCTGCACTGGGCACATCAGCACTGGGAACTGCATCCAGGACCCGCAATTCCCTGTCCTCAGGGCCAAGTGATGCAGAACGACTGTGTTTGTGCCTCTCTGCACCAGCCTCCTGCAGAGTCTGCTGACCGCTCCGCTTGGCTTCCCATGGAATCTCCACAGTGCTGAAACCTAATTATTTTCTGCAGGTTTCTTCTTGAGTTTGCAGTGTCTGAAATACAGTGAGAATCGTGCTGTACCATGGATGTCTTTATAGCCCAAAACTGAGATACTTTGTGAGAGCCATGGGACCTGCAAGGCAGCAGAAGCACTTGGGACAGTGGTGAGAAAGTGTGTTTGTTTCAGAGGGAATTTTGTTTATATTGCTTAACCCTGATACGGAACAGAGTAGCAATATATTTAGATTATCCCTACAGTAAAAAAAAAAAAAGCAAAAAAACAACTTTAAACCTCCCTGAAGTAAAAATGCATCTTTTTCTAAATTCCTAGCAACAGATGGGAGGCTGTGGTACCCTCCTGGCTGTGAGGGGGCCTCCGAGGGTGTCCAGACTCTGAAGTAAAAAGGCTCTGAGTAACCTCAGAGGGGTGTCTGGCTCTGCAATCATAGTCTGAATGCAACAGTGCTTCAGTCACCGTTGCTCCCGTTCCCTGAAATTGCTCCTATTTTAAGCTGTCAATTTACAGACTTAAACCACACTGGCTTTGTAATGGATACATGTACTCCCCAAGCAGATAATGTTTTCAGAGAGGAGATCTCTACCAGTTTCTGAGCCCAATACACCTGGGTGACAGCAGTATGACCATCCATAACAGCAGATTTCAGATTACGGCTAATAACTTCTTCTGTAACTGGGTGCTTCAGCTACCCAAAACCAAGAAACAAGCATAGGCCTTTTTACATTCCATGAAAATGGGTAGATCTCCTCTGTGTGTGTGTGTATGTGTGGGGCATGTTTGTAGTTTCTAAGGAACAAGTCGTTGGAATGCTGCTATTATGCTCATGGAAACAAATTTATATTTTCCACATGCCTCTGGCTCTATGAATTAAGAGAAAGTTTTAAGATATTTTTTTTCTGTTAAATTCAAACAGTTAATTGTTTGTTGTGTTGTTTGTTGGTTTTGGTTTTTTGTTTTTTTTTTTGTAATGGAACAGAATAATTTCTGTATTTATAGTCTGCATTTCGCATCTGAAGCTTTTGGTGTTAAGTATGCGTTGTGTGTGTGTTTTACAATGACTGCCCCAACACACACACTCCACATATGTTTCCTTTCCTGATTTGAATAGAAATCTAACACTGCAAGTGAAGTAC
This sequence comes from Eopsaltria australis, assembly GCA_034509425.1. NCBI lineage: Eukaryota > Metazoa > Chordata > Aves > Passeriformes > Petroicidae > Eopsaltria > Eopsaltria australis. The sequence goes on from JAVTVJ010000024.1 coordinate 8,701,835, forward strand.
ACTGAACTACTGTTTCACAAGCTGTCATTTAAGTGATAGATGGTAAATTGGAATTTTGCCATGCAAATTAGTTAATGCTCAGATGAAGCCAGTGTTTAACTATTCAAATAAGATCTCAGTCTTGATCAGCTGTTTCAGCTTATATCTCCAGTGAAGCAGACAACTAGCTTTCAACTGGAGCAGACAACTAGAACTCCACAAAACCATCAACTCTGCTCACTTAGAGCCATCCCAGTAGATCAAATGATGTTCAAACAGCACTGATCTGTAGCTATCAGCTGGAAACAGCCAGAGATGCTGTTTCTTCAGGCAAAAAATTGTGATAGTTGGTAGTATTTTGAAGGAAAAAAATTAAATCTCTGGAATCCACTACATCCAGAAATGTAAAAATACAACAAACTCGCAGTGTGACCTTTATTTTAGCAAGAACATATGTAAAATTCACACACAAAGAATAGTATATTTAGAATCTTAGTGGGAGCCAAGAATAACTCCTGTAGCAAAGTTCCCTAAGCCTACATTTTAAATGTGCATAACCTTTCTTTCAGCAGTTTGCTACTGCTTTTGTGCACAGGAGACCTTTGAAATCTGGAAGGAAGAAAGCCCCTTGGCTATACAAAGTGCCCTGTCTTTACCTGAGAAAATTCTCTGCTGTTTCACATTTATAGCACTTCATTTCAACTTATTTTTCTTCGATTCCTTAGGGAAATTTCAGCAACCTGTCAAGTAACTGAGGAGACATCTACAGAGCCAGTCCTGCTCCCTCATCAGGAGATCTGCAGCAGCCTTGCTTATCCCTGAGAGGTACCAAAGTGGGAAAGAGCATCTTTCCCACTGCAGGTCTTTCTCATGGCCCTTCACTGGAGTCTCCTGGAAAGAATTGCCACAGTGTTTTTGAGGTGAGGATTAACTACAGCTGAATTGAACTGCTCCTGGCTCCTCACAGTTATTCTCAGCAGTTCAAGTGTTTGCCTTTTTCACAGGCCAGAGTGACAGCTGCTTTTCCAGCTAAGGCACTTGATCCTGCAGTACAGGTGATACTGATCTGTGCTGGAAGTTCACAGTACTCTGCGACTCATGATGGGGGAGTACACCAAAAGTGTTGTGCTATTTCAGGAAAAGAGGGCACAGAAAAAAAGAGGTTTCTCTCCACTGCAAAAAATAAAATCTCATCACCTCTGCCTTCAACAGTCTGAGTGCCACTATGCATGTGGTAGTGACATTTTGTCATCAATGCTGCTTTTTTCAACCTCCTCAAAAAACATCCAGATTTCCTCTAGAGCAGTTTGTAGCATATATCTTCTAAAATTTTGAAAATGTTCTGCACAGTAGAGACACACCTGGTCTTCACTTAGGTCTCTTTAAGACAACAACAAAAAGTTAGATGCCACAGTCTGGCAGGGACAGAAGGACCAGTCCCACTCACTCAATCTTCTTGAGGTGATGGGTGTGCTGTTTGCCTCAGCTCCTGTCAGCAGGGACAAGCTAAACAAGCTTCTGAAGAAAAACAGAGTGCTGGATTTTCCAAAAGAAAAAAACACTGAGGGAACCATGGCAGAAAAAGGGAAACTGCGGTTGAGATGTCCTGGAGTGGGCAGAGAGGTGGGAGGAGGAAGGCAAAGAGTGGGAGAAATACCTGAAGAAAGGACTTACAGAGTGTGGGGTTACAGGAATCAACTCCAGGTTTTGTAAGCCTCCAAGGGGAGGGAGGAGACAAAGCAAATGATGCTTGGAAGGGGACACTGAACCCAATTTAAAGAGGAAGGCTGTTAGTTTATACAGTCAGCAATCCTAGCAAAGTACTTTGAACAATTGTTTTTTATGTAGTTTTATGTGTATATGTATGAAATGGGCCATTTTCCTGTTTGCTAATGTGTATTCTCATCACATCCCATTCTTTATAGGCATCTTAACATCTACATCCTGAAGACATCTGCTGAAAGTGCTGTAGGTACCCAAATCAGTTTGGGCTAGCCTGGCATTTCTCCCAATGTTCTGCCTCAAAGATGAAATGTGTTGCTATCGTTTGCAAGATGTTCACAAAGCAGCTCTGTACAAAGGAGACTGTACAGCATGCCACCATTTGAAATCCCTTTACAGTGTTTTTCCATTAAAACAACAAACCTTGGCAGCTACCATGTACTCTTTTCTGATTTGCAGCCAGCCAATTATACCACTTAGAATGCATTTAATTAGCAAGGATGCAAGTTCAAGGCACTGCCTTTGTGTAGTTCTAGTTGTGCCTTAGGAAAAACTTACTTTGGTCTTCCCTTCTGTGTGTTTATTTCCTCCACTGTTTTTGTTAATCCCTCCTACATGCAATAGCTCCCTTGTAAACATTATTTTAGCAGTGACCTCAGAGTGTTCTGAGTGCCTTCTAAAAGTCAGATATTAAAAGGATTCAGTTGCTTCAATCTCTTAGCATGACCTTCAGTGACGAGAATAGCTCTGATGGTTTGAGTGGGAAGATCTGCAAGAATGAAAATTGCTCCAGTGAATCAGGCCCTGACAAACCATATTCTGGTTTTTGTGGGTTACCAGATGGAAGAGCTACTGCAAGGTCTGCAATCAGAAGGGCAGACATGCTGGCTGTAAAGGGGATGGAAACAATAGGATGGCCTTCGGCATGGTCTAACCATCCAAGCACAACCAAATGACCTTGCTGAACGTTTAAGATGCACTGAGCCCACAGCAGCAGCCTGGTTTCTTTGTTCCCAAACCATAACTGCTCTATCTGGTGGGGTGTGTCACCCTCTAAAGCTCAGTAAAGAGGAGGCTCACTGGGTTTTAGGTGGCTCTGCACACAAACATACACACAAACACACGCTGTGTTAGAATTGATGCCTGTCATATTTAGTCACAATGTTTATGGAAACTAGGCAGTGGTTCAAAATTGTGATGCAAATATCACAGTTTCAGGGCTGCTCTAGATGAAAGGCTTTCCCATTATAATGGTTTTTTCTCTTGGTGAGGTCATAATAATGATAAATTTCTTATGGCACAGACATTTTTATACTTAACAAAGAGAGTGCTACAAAGCTCAAGATCAGAAGTTCATTTTCCTGTAGTTTCAGTAAAAGCAAGATGATAGATTGTGAAGAACAAAGCACATATATATGCAGTGAGTGTTAACAAGAATTAGGAAAACAATGAAAGTTTCAGTTTGGTACGATTCAATATGGTTTACTGAATTCAGGGGTTTAAGATTCCGCATTGAGTCTTACAGATGAAACAAATCAATACAGGTCTTCAGCTTTACTTTTTATCTATTCTGTTTTATGAAAATACTTTTGTCCCCTAGAATGTTTGTAAATATATGCTTTCCTGCTCTACTGTCTTGTCTGACACATCTGACATTCATGTCATATGAGATTTCAGTTTTACAGTGGGATAACTGCCTTTAACTTTACTTGAGTATGTTCAAGACTTTCTGATTTAAACCTAATTTTCCTGCCTCTAAATAAGATTTAAGTATTAAACACTCTTAATCAAAACTGTATTTTCCACAGGGGGTCCCTGGCCAACTTTTTCTTTATGCCTGTTCAGATTACATTACAGTGGCCCCAGGCCCTGTATGGGGACTTCCATAGGAAAGTATGACAACAATAACAAATTTCAGCTATGCATTCAATCCCCCATGAAACCTTTCATTAGTCTCTCTCCCTGCTGTAGAACTGCAATGGGAACGCCAGAATGAGAGCAGAAATGAAAGTCTTGGCCATAGCCATAGAAGTGCTTGACAGTGGACTGTAGCTGGGGTGAGGGCATGGGTGGCTGGCAGTGGTGCTGCCTCCACGGGGTTTGCTCTACAGTTACTCCAGCCAGAGACCACAGGCACACTGTCTGACCCACATGGTTCCCCTCTGCCCCACAGCAGTAAATGCTGAATAACAATATTCACTGATTTCACACAATCACAGAACGGGTAAGGCTGGAAGGGAATATAGTCTAACTCCCCTGCTCGAGCAGGATTATCCTGGAGTTCACTGCACTCCAATTGTGACCAATGGTTCTTGAATATTTCCAGTGTGGAAGACTCCACACCCTTTCTGGACAAGCTGTTCCAGTGCTCAGTCATTGAACAGGAAAGAAGTTCTTCCTCATGTTCAGGTGGAACTTTTTGGGCACCAGTTCCTGCCCATTGCCTGGCACCACTGAGAAGAGCCTGGCTCTATCCTCCAGATACTGGTTCAGTTCTACTTCTTTTTGTGCTGCTCATCTTCTTCAGTTGATGTGCTTTAGGAAGGAGCAGTGTAAGTCTGAAAATCTTATTTTCATGGAAGATATTAAAGACACCGTTGAGCTTTCAGATGAAAAGTGTAAGTTGCATGAAAAGTATATGCAAAAAATAATTCAGGTGCTGGTTCCTTTCTTTGTTCATGACACCTTTCTTTTGTCTTCAGCAGCAAGAACACTCTGCAGTGTGAAGTTTTCCTTGGTTTGTGGCTCCCTTCTGTATAATTTTTCTTTCATGTTGCCATACCCAAGCAGTTTGCCAGGAAAGAAGGGAAACAGACTGGATGTTTTTGTTTTTAAGCTAAATGTTTTCAGAAATTCAAGTATCATAAAAAGTCCAATTTTAGTATCAAATCTGACTTGAGTTTATCTCATTAAAAGGCTCAATTGACTGATGTAGGGTGTCTTCTTCTATACTTGCTTTAGAGATATTTTCTCGACAGATGGACATGACACTTTTCCATTTTATCTAATGTTTCTCGTGAAGACTATAGTAGTATGATCAATTGTGACTAGAAATAACTTCAAATTTCCTCATTACTGCAAGACATTAAGACATCAGGATATGATTTACTTCGGCAAGTGACTTTTGTGTCATCTATTTTTCAGAAATCCTCTGATTAGTTTAAATTTCCATTTCCCTGGCATTGTATCTGTGTGTGTAGCGAAACAAAGAAAGAATTGACTCACACACTGAAAGCATTAAGCATTTGAAGCTGCCCTGCTGGAGAAATACAACAGCAGCACAGTGCACCACATGAAACTGAAGCAACCACCTGGAAGAGAAGGAGAGAAGAGCTTAGGCTATTAGCACAGTTTTTGAAACCATTTTGTCAGCAAAATACTCTTCTTTAGTTTGACTGCAAAGATACGGAGTGACATGAAAGAGAAAAAATTTGAATATCCAGACATCTTAAAAGTCTGAAAATCTGCAATGCATTTCTTCTGGTCTCTTGCATCTGATATCACTTTTGTTGACTTCCTGGCAACAGGAATTTCCCCTTATACAGTGCAGTGAATGGCTATCTAAGAGCCAAACCATGCCCGTGGTTGGCACACACGGTGTGTCCGTTCTGCTGGAGTGGCTGCACTGCAGATTCCTCATGCTGCTCTTTGCTGGAGGAGAGCTCTGAAAGATGAAGCTGGTGGCAGCTGGTGTGCCTACCACATCAGGTGCATGATATTTTACTGAGTTTACACAGGTAAAATGTAGAGGTGTGGCAGGAGTCAGGTGGGATTGGTGTTAGTCATATCCACAAATGGCTCGGAGGAGAAAAAGTTTAAATGAGCAAGTTATTTCTCATTGTAAACTCAGACCTCAATATCTGCAAAATCTCTTGCTGATTTGCTAACCAAGTACACTCCGTTGCCTGGCAGTCTGGTGTATTTCCATGAGCACTTTCTTCAGCATCACAACCATGTTCTGCTTGGCTGCCTGGAAGAGGCATCCCTCCTGCCTGGGCATGTGTGGAGAACTGCTCTGCCAATGGCAGTGCTGGCTGACCTTTCGGGAAGGGACTCAGTGATTTCAGTCTGGGCAAGAGAGAGGTGGCTGTGGCAGCAATAAAGAGAAGAGTGTTGTTCCTGGCACCCAAAGGTATTTTATCAGGGGGGTTTCATTTAAGAAATAGGCAGGGGCACTGGTGTGTGGCGGGATGTGGCATCCATCTGAAACCAATAAACAGAATAATAGACTTTCTGTTCAGGGTCACTTTCAGAAAGAGGATCCCAAGTGTTGTTAGTTTTCTGTGACTATTTAGCAATTAACTCAGCAATGAATACTCATAGCTACCTCTGTGATTTGCATATCTGCTTTATTTTACCAGCCAAAGAATTTAAGTCTAAAACCACAGGCAGAACCTTTAGAACCTGAGCAAAGCATTATTTAAAATCATTTAACAGTTTCCCAGTTTAAAAATAGACTTACAGCATTTAGGATTAATAGGGAAGCCGACTTTGTCACCAAAATATAAAACAACTATAATAGCACAGAAACGTCCTGGCACACAGAACTTTATACCCTTAATTGGATTGCAGGTGTACCTCAATGACTAATGGATTGCTCTGGATGCTGCTTGCATAGCAAGTTTCCCCTGTAGCTGGTGGAGAAAATGGCTTTCTGTCCCTAGTCTCTGTTTTGGTGAGACTGCACAGCTACATGTGCAAATAGACATATAAACCAAGGTGGAATTTGAAACTGAATGATGGAAGGATAGTCCACAGTGCAGCGTATCCAGAAGAAGGGCTGGGTCAGATCTTTGCTCTCTGACAAATAGGCAGAGTTAGCAACTGGAACAAATAAATGGTTCCTCCTGAAACAAAAGCGGACATGAAGGGCACTTTCAGGTTTCTTCTGTCCATCAGGTTGTTACCCAGGAAAGAGGGCTGCAGGGTTTGTCATGGAGCAACACCCACTGCACAGCATGAAGAAAACTTTGTGGCTTACTTGGAGCTGCACAAATTGACCTGCCAAAAGAGCACCTGGGATAGTGAATATCTTAATATGTTTCACTTGCTTTTTATTTTCTCCCTGACTCTTAACTTTTTCACATAAATACCACATAGAAAATAAAAACCCTCTCTTTACATAATTTTAGTGTTAATATGGCCCTGAACAATTATTCTGTAATGTACACTTTAAAGTGTTTAAACTACCTGAAATACTGTGGTGCTTTGATGACTCTCTGGATGTATTTAGCTTGCCTGAAATATGGCCAAATTAACAATTTAGACATATTTGGGGGGAAAAAATCAGCAATTAAAAGAGAATTAGAGTGTTATCATAGTTAAATGTGGAAGAGCATTGCAGAATATCAAAGCAGTGCATAGGTTTGGTGTATTGTTCATGAGGAGCTTTGAGTGCTGTAGAAATGCAGGACAGTGAGTCAGTCACCTACAGAAGTTAATGGGAAATACTGCTCTTGGATAGGACATAATTAATGCACAGCCTTTTCTTCCCCTTACACCCTTGAAATATCCCACAGAGGTTGGGTGAAAGTCTCTCCTTTCTAAAACCAGTGAGGAATTAGGACTATGTCATGAAACACTGGTGTGGGTGCTCTTTTTGTATGGTCTCTGGCTGATAAGGACACTCAGGATGCTGTTCAGCATCCTTTATCTGAGAGGATTTGAACTGAAACCTCCCAGGGGAGTGCCCTAATTAGCACCCTGTGGCTAGGCTGAGGTTTCACACACTCATTACCTTTTGTTGGAGCTGCTCTGGTGTCTGTCAGATTTTATGTTTATGGAATTTATGTTTAAGCACCTGTACATCAGGCCAGATGGTTCAGGTGTGAGACTGCTGCCTAATATCATGGTATGTAGGGCATTATTCTGCTGCAAAGTTTGGTTTGCATGGCTCTGCAGTATCATTAGGGCTAGGGAGAGTTTTCGAGGATATAAATCAGGCGTCTAATTGATAAGTTTAGATGTCCAAATCTCTTTTAATTCCCCATGGGACTTAGTCTTAAGGTTTTCCCAAGAAAGACCTTCTTTTTCAGCTGAGGAAGAAAATTATGCAGAGAAACATTACCTACAGACTTATTATAAAATCCTGACTGCACAGTATGGATGCAGCTGCTTGCAATTCATCATCTAACTCTCCTGAAGTTCTACTGGTGGATGGCTTTAATAGACACATTTCTGCCAGTGGATGTAACACTGCTTGTATTTATATGCAATATTTAAAAATACATATGTACCTTCATAAAGCACACAGGATCTTTGTCTGTTGTGCTTTGTTTGGGGTTTTTCTGTTTTGTTGTTTTGTTTTGTTTTTAATCTAAAAACTGCATAAAATGGCACATTTTTGTCTACTTAAAAAATGAAGCTCTAACTTTTTGGTTTACATGGAAAACCTAATTGGTGTCACTGACATTTTATGCTACTGAGGCCTGGCTGTGTCTATGTCCATGTTCCCTCACTATTACTCTTATGCATGATGTATGTTCTGTTTATTCTACTTGAGGTGAGCAAAGCCTTATACTAAAGTGCTTTTTTGTTTAGAATGGACTAATCAGATGACAAAAATTTATTCTGATACATCACACCTCAGTGGCTGGTTTTGAAATTTGAAGAAATAATTCATTCATTATTACATAATTTCAGTAATAATTTGTTAATAGCCTTTCTGCTGAATGATAGCACTTAAAAGTGAGACATAATAATTTCCACCTTTGCCTCTGTGACTTGGATGATTTGTGAAAACTCCCACGCTTTGCTTCAAAATGGTTTTTCTCTGCATGTGCTGAACCAAGAGACTCCGTTGCTCAGTATGTTGAAAATAATTTGGAGAAAAATGCCATTCTTTTTCTTAGGGTAATTCTGAGCCTTTGACTATAGTAGTAGCTTCTACAAATGATGAGCTAAATCCTTGTTTTGATTGGTTATGAAAAAGGAAGTTCTTGTGGATGCAAAATTTGATGTATTTTTCTGTTAAGGAAATAAGCTACATTAGTTCCTCTTGCAGCCCTTGCTCATTTAGCACAGCTACAAGATAAAGTTAAATGGAGAGTAATGACAAATAATTCACATGTGCAAGCTTCCTTTTTTCTTTTAGTGCAATGCACAGTAGGCAGACAGATGCAAACTGGAGTTTCAGAGAGCTTGACTGATAAAGGACTTCATCTTGACCAGAAAAGAACCATTTGGTGATGAAGCTAGAAAATATTCTTATTGTTCATGTCCTTCCACTTCCACATTTAATTAAAAAAAAAAAAAAAAAAAAAAGAAAAAGAAGAAATTGCCAATTATCTTTGGATGAAGCATTTTCAGTACAGATTACGACTCACTCAGAAATCAACCCCAAACTTAATTTCTGTGATTAATCCTTTATGGATTTTCTTTTGTTATTCAATGCAACTGGCTAATGATTAGTACCACCTGGGAGAAGGAGATTATGCAACACTAGAGTGGCATGGTGTCCATACACACTAGGTCTGTGTTAATTCACCATGCAGCTGTCCAGAAAAAAGCCAACCCAGCAAAAAGGCATATGGGTATGTGTATGGAAGGGAGGAGGGGAATAATGATAATTGTTTTGACAAGAAATAGAGCAAACCTTGTAGCATCTATGTATGCTTCTGCTGGGTAGGCAACTACTGCACAGCCAGATGTCTTCAGTGGTTTCTTGGCATGGAGAAGCATTTACACTCTCCAAATACCTGCAACTTTCGTTCTTACGCTGACTGTGTAACAAGCATCTCATGCCACAACTTTCTTACAAAATAAAACCACAGTTCAGCCACAACTTCTACAGTAGCCAACCTACAATAAGCAATAAGCATTGCATAGCATTTCTATTGTGAGAGAAACCACTTATTGTCACGCAGCCATAGTTTTAAAATCTCAGAACAGATGGTCATACTTCGAAATCATGAGTATTCTCCACAGACAAAGGGCTTTTGTCCAAATGGATCTGAGTGCAGAATCAGGGCCTATATATATGGAAATACAAACTTGTACAATATTGCACAAGAGGGTCTGTTGATACACAGGGAGAGTAAGGACAGAATGCAGTGTCACAGTCTAGGTGACAGTGTATATGCCTTGAAGACTGTGCAAAGCTTATTTTTGTTCCAATATAAAGTCTCTCCATCCAGGGAAAAATCATTATTGTGAGCTAAAAATTAGGGAAGAAGCTTTGCTGAGGAATTTTCTCCTCTCAAAACCAATTCAATTATGCCAGAATTTGACTTAAAAATTAAGTCTATAGCAATTATGAAGTATAAAAGGGAATTTTGAGATTATATAATATGGAGGTTTTATGCAAAAATGAATACTATTGTTTTTCATACTCATATATTCTGGACTTCAATCTCTTGAGTAGAAATTATATAAAGCCCTGAGGTAGTTTTTTTTTTTGTTATCACCTTTTCCTTTTGATCAAAGGAGTCATTATTCACCACAAATGCCAAGTTTTGCTCAGTGTGGTTTTCCCAGCTTTATTGGAGAATTAGAAATTACCTTTATTTTTAAATCTGCATAGAAAACTGCTCAGATGTTTGGTGAGGTTTTGTTTGTTTGTTTGTGTTCCTTCGTATAGCTGGGATCATGAAGGACATGTGAAGGAAATATTTGGAAAGTAGAGGGAATAGGAACTGGTGAATAACAAGAGGGTCAAACCAAGCTGACCAAATTGTGACTCTCTGAAGCAACTGCATGGTAAATATTGTTGTTACAGTTGTACTCTTTTTCTCTCCTTGTAGTCTATTAAACATATCATAAACAAGTGATATTTTGGGACAACCATTCCTATCACTGATCCTGCTTTAAAATTTCTAAGTAAAACCACATCAAAAATTACTTGATCTGTGATTCTTGTAAATTGGTAACCAACAGCAAAATGAAAAGGAGAAAGTGTGACTAAAAAAGTGTTTGAAGGTATTATAGGGCAAACGTATTCAGATAGATGAAGAAAATAAATGAGTTGTCAGTAAGTTTGTTTATTTTAAGTTGTAGAACTGCAAGAGACAGAATAAGTTAGTTTAAAGATTTAGACAGCTTCACAAAGTGTTTCCAAAGAGTAGGCTATATGCTTGTGTCCATTCTTACCAAGAAAATCATATAAACACCTGACAACATTTTTGTTACATTCATAATTCTGCAAACGCCATGTATGCTTCAAATACTGGCCTTTAGTGATGCGTGAATTTGGGATGAAGTTCTGATTTGGGACTCAGCTGAAGTGAAAAAGATGTGCCGTGAACGACAATTAATTTACCTTTATTTTTGTCATTCTTCACTGCCAATAGTCCAGCACCATCAACATAACTTATGTCTCACTTCCAGTCTTATACCTGCCCTAACTTCCAGTCAGACCTGCCCAAGCTTGTGACTATTTCCAAATGATACTGTAGAGTTTTATAAAAATTTTGTAAAAAAAGTTCATAGAGAGTGAAAGAAAGACAGTGAACATTTACAGTTATTTTTACAGCACAGGGAACAATGTTCATACTTTTGGGAAATTACTGGAAGGTTCTGTTATGATCCCCCAATAAACCAGCATTTTTTAGAGTTTTAATATTTTGTCAAAATAACTGAAGTACTGTCTTGTCCCATGGAAAACGTCAGAATTTGCTGCTTTTTAGCGATGACAATCTAAATAGGATCTGCTAGTTTTATTTCAGGAACACAGTCCTTAAAATGTCAATTCACAAGATGTCTTACTGAAAAAAAGAATAAAAATGAGTATGGGATACAAGTTAGTGGGTATTCAGCACCAGGCTGTTAATTTGATTGAAAGCTATTAATATCTCATTAGAAGCATTAGAAGAAACAACTTCCATTATTAGACTTCTAGTTTCTCAAAAGGACTATGCCTAGGCAAGAGACACTCTTTTCCACTCCTGCATTTATTAAAATCTTCACTGAATACCTATTTCTATATTTAGGTAATGATATCACATCTCATTACCAGTGAACAAATTAGTTTGAATCAGAATCCAATCTACCTGTCGTTCAAGGGAATAGTGTGCATGGGGAGTGTTCTCAGTGGTGCTCTGCAAGGGATCACTTGCAGTTTTGCTCACTAGAACAAGTCAGTAAGGGACAGGAAAGCACCAGTGATCTACTGTTTTCTCCTCTGTCCTGGGATGTGAACATTTTGAGCAGACTAAAGGTTGGCTTTTTTTCACATCACTGTGAACTTTTTCTCTTCAAACTCTCCCTTAACATTTTCTGGAACAATCAAATCCTTTCTCAAAGCAAATATATTGGTCCTATTTGGGGAATCTTTAACTAATGCTAACCAGCAGAGGTCAACACATGGGTATAGGTGCAGTGACAAAGCTGTAGGAGGTTTGGTCAGCCTAGAACTGAGATCGCTAAAAAGTAGGAGACCCAACTTCATCGAACCCAGGCTTGGGGGATTGACATTTCAGCTACTCCAGCACTGGGGTCACTTGTCATTGCTGAGAGCGTTATTTTCATCCCTCTGGGCCCCAGTAAATATGTTATTACCCCACACCATGTAGGAAAACTGGAAGCAGGGGGTCCTTTGAGAGATCATAGAGCCTGATGGCTTGGGCCTACCAGGAGAAGCAGATATGGGTCTGAACAGAAAAGCATAATAAACTTTAGTTCCTTCCATTTCCTCCATGATTGTCTCAGCCATAGTACTACTAAAACCTAGGCCCAGGCCTTCTGGTTTTCGTAGGGAATGTGAATGTGTATGTGTGAGAGAGAGAGAAATCCAGTAGAAACATTTTGATGGATTTGACCCAGTTTTGAGACTATTTTTCAGGTCAGCTGAACCTGTTCTTTTTTGATGAATAAATCATTTGTCTATATTCTTCTGCTCTGCTCTAATGGGGTGAACAATTGATGGTGGTGAGGTGATGTATAACATTCATCCATCTTACTAGATGGTCACAACAACTGAGCTAAGTAGTTAATTAAGGTAGATGTACCCCAAGCAGTGCATCTACTTCAGCCAGTGCAGCTTCACCCCTGGGCAAAGGGAAGTGAAGGAATAGTCGAGGGCTGCAGAATGTTTTGCAGCTTTTGAAGTTTACTTCAAGACTGAGTGAACATCTTGACCAGGATTTTCCCAGTCTAAGCCAGCTGTCAGATATCATACCACAGAAAATACTCAGAGGCCCAGCTTTTCCTGAACAATTGATTGTTTGCAATCAAAGGACATTTCTCTTTGGAAAGGCGCTTCTCTCTTAATTGGCAAAAAAAAGGGTATTTCAGTCGTGCAATGAGTAAGACATTTGCTAAAAGTTGACCAAAATTTAGACATTCTGTTCTTTGGATAAGTCACTGTGCATTGCAGATCATTTCAGCTTGTTTTCTCCTCTGAGTTTTTTCATTTCTTTGACCTTGAAGCTTTGGGATGAAAAAGTCTGGGAGAAAAAATTGCAGAAAAATGCTGATTTTTTCCCCATCACTTATTTCCAAGTAACTATAACTGGGACTGGGTCTTAACAAAAACCTGGTGCAAAAAACAAAAGAAAAACCAGGAAGCAGGCACAGTCAGTGTTTAGGTTTTTTCTAACAGGCCGTTATTTAAAGTGAATGTGTGTTGCAATTGACAATTACATCTTACATAGCCACAAACTTGAAATTGTTATGAAGATGTTTAGGCCTTATCACACCTTAATTTTCCTTTTTACAGTTACAGTGTAATGATGCATATAATGCAGTGATGTACAATGCAGATGGATTAGTTTTAAAATTGATGGAGTAGTATTGTGAGAACACAGTGGGTTTTTTATGCCAAGCAAGTTATGAAACTATCATGATAAAGATGACTTATAAATTTATTATTTTTTGCAAATGCTGTCTGTCAGGTAATGTCAAAATAGACTTGTAAAATGAAAACAACAACAGAAGCAATCTTGGCAAGAAGAATTCTTTTAGAGGGTAAAGGAACTTTGTTGATTAAACCAAGCAGACTACCCATATTGTAGTGGATTGTCCTTGGTTCATGCCACTTCCTTGCCAAGGAGGGAATAGACATTGCTCAAAGCAAAAGAAATGTCTGTTTGAATCTTGATTTCCACATCTCTTTTAGCTTGATTAATCTGCTCCTATAGTAAAAAACATTGATTTTTTTTTTTTTTGTGCTCTCCTTTCGCAAAAATGTAAACGGGTTTTAGGCCCAAATCTTAATGCAGGATATTTTCAGACCATGAAGAAAGAAAAACAATTACAATTAATTTTGATAACAATATCACTGATGTTGTTTCATGATCTTTTAAATTTGTATTTAATTTGCATCCAGAGATCTGATTTAAGGACAGCACTGTGGAAAGCACAGTATGAACACATGGCACTGTCCAAAAAGAGGTTATTATCTAAATAAAAGTGTCAATAAAGAATGAAATGACTAGCCATAGACCAACTACCAGGGTTTTTGATTTCCATTTGTGTACTCTGACTCACATCACCTTTTGCAGCACACACCTCATGTCTACTCTGACTAATTTCTTCTGGGGAGGCAGAGGTAGCGTGAAATCATTTGTGCATTACACAAGTGATCCAACCGTGGCTCATTTCTCTGATTTCCCTCAAAATAATTTTGATGTGATTACCCGAGCATGTAAAATGGTCAATAAGTAGAACATAGAAAATGTAGTTTCAGATACCAAATTCAGTGGTTCCAGTGATTATGAATAAACTTCTGAGTGAAATGAAATTATTTAGGTTTCTCTTGAGAACAGACCCAAAGTAAAACAATTAACAGCATTCCATAGAATGCAGAATTTGGAACATGTGAAGAATGGGAATTAGTTGTTGATGTTCCAGGAGCAATTGCTCCCAGGGACCCCATATCTCTTAAATCAGCTAGAAGACCATCTGCTCCAAAAGATTTATCAATTACTATATTTCTGTTTAAAGCAGTTTAAAGTATACAGTTATACTTCTCTCAGTCTCCTTTCTGCTGAAAAGCTTTATGGCTTTCATGAAAGTTTTTAATGAAAAAGTTTCATGAAGAACATCCAGCTGAAATGTGACTTGATGTAAGTGTCATCACTCACTCAGAGACAGGCTCCATTTATAATGATTCCAAAATCTGTAGTGTCTGAAACATAAAATGTATAAAATTCATAACTGAACTAAAAAAAATTACTACATTCCTTTTGCATTTTATCTTGTGTTAGGCAGTAGTGCAAAGAAAACAGGGCCAGCTTCTTGATTGGGTGCCTGGCATATAATTCTAAAATATACATGAAAGTCTGTGTTTTCAAGCATCTGCTATTAAAATAATCTTGGAAACTTTTCCACAAAGCTTCTGCCCCAAAATGATTTCAGCCCACAATTATAAGATTTATACATTCTTACAAACCTACTTAAGCTGGACTCCTGGCCTCTTGTCAGTACTGAATATTATAGGCCATATAACTGGATTATAAAGACCATCTTTACATTCTATCATTAGATGTTGGGGAACTAGGGGATTGGGCAATAATGAAAGCACAGTATTTATTACATGAAACATGTATTTTATACATATACATCTGTTGTTTCTTCCTGTAATTGTTACATCAAAATCTTTGCTATAAACACTTCATCTTTAGGATATTTCTCTTTCATCAAAGTTTTTGTGCTTGATCTCACTTCTTGTTTTAGCAGAACAGCAAAGGCATGTGTCCTTCCATACTGCTTGGGGCTGGGCTCGGGGCTGGGCTCTGGACTGCACCAGGAAATCCAGAGCCATCTGTGTCTGTCCTGGCGCTTGGATGATTTCATCCCAGCCCATGTTGCTGGTCATTTGTTTTCTGTTAAAAAATGTTTCGATTAGGAAATGCGTGTTAGAGAGTTTGACACTAGAATTTGGCACATGTCTTTGGGTTAACTTGGCCAAAGAGATTTATAACAGTTTGCTTATGACCAGCATCCATTAGTGGGAAATGCTGTCCAAGTAAAACCCCATGGGAGAGGAGCACAATGGGGCATTGTTAGGAGCTATCTTGTTTGTTAGCTAGCGCCCCAGCCACCCCTGAGTGCAGGCACAATTGCCTGATGGCCTTGCTCTGGACACACAACCGTACAGTCAGGGACCTTTTAAATTCTCTTCCTATTCTTATTTTGCTTCCTGAATTTTCAGAGATGGATAGAATTCAGTCATCAGCACTGAATAGCTGCTCTGCAGAAGGAGTGAGCCAAATTATGGGCTGCAGTCTGATGCTGTTCCAGTGATTAGCACCTGATCCTTCTGTAGTCCTATTAAAACTTCCTAATGTAGTAAGCATGAGTAAGCATATCATTATCCAATCCTGGCTGAACATGCACCCTTCACATCTGATGGCATCTCTCATTTAGTACAAATGAAGGCTTCGTTCTGTACATTAAATACGAGACGAGGGAGGGAGGAAAAGGGGCAGTAAATGGTCTTCCCCATGGTAGGCTGAAGAGAATGGTTGGATCACAGCCTCTTTATCCTGTGGTAAAGTACTTTGTAAATAATATAGGAGCTAAAGTATACTACAGGAAACTGGGGAGTTAAGAATGAAAATGGACCTCCTGAATTGATGCACATTACAGTAAGTACTGACTGCCAATTTTGAGACAAGCTAGGTCATGACTGCCTTTATACTTTCACTGTTTCATGGCCAGGTAAAAGATTCCAGAAACACTGGAATTTATTCAGTGTATTATAATGGGGTTCTCTCCTGCAAAATTGTGAAAGCAAGTACACTGATGCCTTGCCTACATAGAGGGGAAACTTCTGATGTGAAAGGGCATTTTACATCCAGTATTATAAGGCCTTTGGGATAGCTACTGGGCCTTGGAAATAAACAGGCATAAGGGAAACACTGGTACCACCATTTTCAGTTCTATGACAAGTTATTAGCCTGAAAATATGGATTGTGAGGTTCGTCTCTGAAAAAAATTGGTAATTTATGAAAGCTGTGGGTTTGGAATTTTGAAGGTTTTTTTGGTTGGTGCATTAGGTCTTGATTTTTTGGGTTCTGAAACTTGTTTGGAAATTTCTTAGCCAAAAAATTATTTTGACCCCAATGCCTGTAACCCTCTTGTCTGTTAAACTCCCCTGTTAATCAATACTAAGCTGGTTTCCAACTAACTTTCTGGACCTATAGAGGTATTTTGAAACCATGGTACCTGTGGTTTTACCAAAGACACTGGATTTTAAACCAGACTTAACAGATGTAATAAAAAAGGGTGTTTCAAGGAAGAAACAAAACCATTAACCTTGTATTGCCCTTCTCTTCTGGGCAAAACTTTCATGCCATAACACTGGTGAGCTTACCTTCCATTCAGACATCCTGTAAGTCTTAAAACATATCTGTGCATAATAATACAGAAATATTTTAATAAGGAAACCAATTCTGAAATTTAGCAAAGAGAACCACTTAAATATCCATATTTCAATCTTTTTCAGTCCCTTTATATTTAAGAAAGTGTGCTATACTTGAAAAAAAATGTAGAAGGGTTTTTAATGTCTTTAGCTTCAGTTCAAGGAAGAATATATATATGGTAGTTTCTTAACTGAGAAACTGTCTCTCACCTGTGATCTAATACAATAAGAAAAGCATATATAAAAGTACTAAAAATTATTCTTTTTCCTATATTGTGGTCAAAGAAGCCCTCTCTATTTCAGCATCTGTTTTTGATGCCTGAAAATATTTCTTTCTCCAATGTCTCTCTCTTCCCTTGCTCTCTCCTCACACCTGAAAGTAAGCATTGACAATAATTCATCTTGGTGTTCATTTTAAAAGCAACAGGTTTTTTTCCCCTTTTTTGGCTTCATAGAACAAAGCTTAATCAAAAGGAGGAGAAAAACCCAGTTTTGAAACCACACAGGAAATACTTGGTGCACACAATAAATACCACTCATGTGTGCACAAAAAAAGGGAGAGAACAACTGGAATGGTTTCAAAAGGCCACCACATGAATAAAGGTGTCAGGAAGAAACAGCAAATCACTTTGAGCACATTACGGGAATCCTTCACCTTTCTCAGAAACACTAAGCATAGATCGCTTTCAAGAACCTCACCAGAACTTGTTGTTAATCTTCATTATGTGCCTCAGCCTACTTGCTGGGAAGATGGAGTCTTCAGAAATGTTTGCAGCTGATGGCAATCACAAAGCAGGAACACCTTGCACATGAATGCTGTGTAGCCTTGCTGTGTGCAAGGCTCTGATATTTTCAGTTGAAGATTAGTCTTTATTTTCAAATAATCTTAAGAAAGCTGTTATTGCTATTATTACATATGCTTGCTGACTATGTGACAACATAAAGATTGCATGAGAGTTTTATGGTATGTTGTGGCAAAAAACATAAAATTCAGCACAATGGATGAACAGTGTGTGTATCCTATTACTTTGGTATGCAATTAATAGAAAACCTTGTGCTGTGTGTTTGATTTAGTGAGTTGTAATGCTTTGCAGTAGATAACTGGCTCACAAAGCCTTCCCCATGAAGTCCTGCTAGGAGTAGGTGCAGTGGTAAATCTCACTTTTGTCAATGAAACCTATTTAGGAGGAAAGATTTATGTTAAACTGCTTTGTGCTTGTAGCCCTTCTCAAAACTATATCCAGGTTTCTCTCGTTACCTGCTTTTCACATTAGAGTAGCTGTTGCAATCATAACCCCCCACTCCTGCCCCTTCCCCTCCGCTGTCTATTGTCTGTTTCCACACTCCTCCCTGCTTTATAATCGCTCACTCACACTCATTTATCACTGGCTTACTCTGTCCTGCCTACACTATCTCCCATTTTTGTCATGGTGCACTGGTACATTACAAATACAATTAAACCTTTTACGATACCACAGCTTTTGGCTAATGCATCCCAGCTTCAAGGTTGAAAGATTTCTGATATTACCACTGATATCAGTTCTTCCCCATTTATCGGCAGTGTCCGGACTAATGCAGAAGTGTTGCATTAATTAAAGGAAGCATCCAGTAATGCTGCTGTTTTTGCCAGTCTGACACTGAATTGGAGCTTGATGCCTGCTCATGTTTTAAGAGCCATTCATCACACATGTCATCCCAAAGCAGCCAGCTGTCTGAGAAAAGCCTCATTTGCATTTCATCAGCTACACTCTCCCTCTTCTCCCTACCTTTTGTATGGAGCTTTGGCTTTTTTTAAAAGAGCATAGTCTTCAAAAGCAGCTTAGCTAAAATTAGTATTCCATTTAGAAAGATGATTTTCTTTAGTTCAGAGGTCTTAGAATTGATCTGAGTGGGAAAAAAGTGTCATACAAACATAGCCATGCAATCTGTCTGTATAAAGAAATTAATGCATTATGGAAGAAGACAAAGATTTTTATGATGAATGGACTACACCTCTATTAGTTCTGTACATTAAGCTGTTAGAATTAATAAAACATTTCATTTATTTTGAAAGTTTCTCAAAGGGCATGGGATTTTAAAATACCAACAGCTCTGAATGATTCTGCATTATGTATTTTGATTTCCTTTATTGTTAGACTGAAATTGTCATGTCAGGTTGTATTGAAGCCATTTTAGGAGTCCAAGGAACACGTTAAACTCTCTCAGTGTGCTGAAACCAGCTGGAGAAAAGAGAAAAAACTGAAATTATATGCTCACACTTTCATTCAGTGACTGACTTGATGAATTAATTTTTTGCTTTTGTTGCCTTACTGAATAGTGCAGAATCTGTAAGCAAATATATCTACCATACAGCAAAATTACCAAAATGCAAATTTGTCTGGATATATCTTTATATTTTAAATACAAAATGTTGTGTACATACATGTGTATGGTTATGTGTCTTAACTTCAATTTTTGTGCACTGTCAAGACTTGTTTAGGGAAAAAAAACCAGTTCCAATTTGGCTCCTACGTCCCTTTAACTAAACAACAATTCTACAGAGAGGTTGCTGTTCAACATGGTGTAGTTTCCTGTTTAAAAACAAGGGTGTACCTGTTTCTGAACAGTTTAGGATTTCCAAATATTTTTTTCCTTTTCAGAAGCACTGAAAATCTATTCTTCTACCCAACAGAAGAGATGCATCTCCCACAACCATTGTGACTGAAGTTTTTATCTGTCACCAATGGAGACAGACAGGGCTGTGTGTGTACAGTAGATGTCTACAACTGAATCTAATTGGGGGGTTGGAACTAGATGATATTTAAGGTCCCTTCCAACCCAAACCATTCTGTGATTCTGTAATTCTAGGGGCAGGTGCCCTAGGGAGTGCTGGGCTGTGAGATGTGCCTTAAAGTTTGTCTGTCCAGAATGCACCTCCAGTCAAAACCAGCAGGCAGAGGGGTATCTTAGCTCACCTGGATCTTATTCTGACTGCCTCTAAAAATGGCTGGTGTGTGCCTTTGGAAAGATCCTGAAATTTTTACATAACTTGGACTAGATGCTTGATTGTTAAAGAACTCAGGATTCATTGTGTGTCGTGTATGTTTTATGCTGAGTTATTGGTCAAAACCCAATATATACCTCAATCTAGGTTAATATTAGCCAACAAATATATATACACTTTATGTGTATATTCTTAATCCCTGTTCATCTCAATAAGGTTTAGGAAGTGTTTTGCTACATAGGCTGTATGGTTGAACTGTTAAAAAGAAAATGTGTGTTTGCACTGGCAGTGCAAATGTTAACTTTTATTTTATTTATTCTGAGTTTTCTTATTTTAGATGCCCCATTTGACACTGAATTTTAAATACTTGCATTTAATTTAAAAACTTACTGTAAGTCAATGTCCAGTCCCAGCAGAAGTAAGGGAAAAGTGTACATCTCAGAAGTCTGGCTTGTTGTAATAGTAAATGTGGAGCAGCTTTGTAGTGGGCTTCTCTGTGCTTGCTTGGTCACAGAGCAAATACAGGATATGGCATCTTGCTTCTCTCTTCTCCACAAACATGGTTTATTTAACTGCATCTCCATCTTGACCAGTCAAGCACTGGGGCTACCCTCAGGGCGCCAAAGAAACTGGCAATGAAGTGAGCTGTAGAGGATGGAAGATGTGGAAACAGCCAGGAGCCTGTGCCATTTCTCCTTGCCAAGAGTCAGAAGGTCGTGATGATAGCTGGTGTCTCCTTTTCAGAGCTATGTCCATGTTGCATTTAAACAGAGTTGCAGCAGGGAGATAGTTGTGTATGGAGATGATTTAGTTGTGTGCTTTGTCAGCCATGGAAAAAGATCTTCACCTTAGAGTCAGGTGAGCACTGGACACCATCTCTGTTCCAAGCTATAGCAGGTTACTCTGTGTGAGGCATGGGAATATTTTGCGTGTGATTCCAGGAGAAATTCAACAAATTAAAAAAAAAATTAAAGGCAAGAAATATGTCTATACATAGCTACAAGATGTGCTGTGTTTATATTTCAGAGTGAGTAAACCGGAAAGAAACATAAGTGTCACATACATTTTTTATAGCTTTCTATTTCTTTAAAGAATAATTTATTATTTTTAGTCAATAGGAAAAGAGACCCTCAGAGACATCATTTTTCTATGATACATTTGGTTGCAGCCACTCCCTGTCCTATTCTTTCTTTTGTACAGTACTGCAGCTGTTCTTTGTGTGACACTGTAGCTGCTCCTGCTCTTTCTACCACAGACCTGGAAAACCAGCAATAGTTGGCTTAGTTTTTGTACATAGTTAAAATTTGATACATTTTTATGTGTTCTTCCTTATTTAGCTCCTCCATAAAGTTATTTAATACCACATTTGGGAGTGTGAAGGGCAAAAACCTGAACATTCACTATAATACTTTAATGTTTCTTGTAATTTTTCAAATTACTGTCTTTTAAGTATAAAGATTTTAAAATAAAATGGATTTAAATTTCCTGGTTTTAGCATATTATGGACTATCTTACCATACCCTTCAACTAACTATGTGTATATCTTGTAAAATAGTAAAAAATATCATAGTGTCATCTTTGGGTTTTGACACCTGCTGTGAATTTAGTTTTTTCTGATTTTTTTTTTTAAATCAGTTATTTCACTGGGTTAATCACTTATCTATCCCCCAAATTATACAACTTCTCCCTTGCTCTGACGTGCACTTAATTTGTTTTACTCTTTACAGATTATTTTCTGCTAATGTGATTAGTGGGGTTTTTTAGGGATTATTACCGGAATCAGATCTGCTTTTAAATTCTTTAAAAGTTGTCGTCTCTCTTTTGTCCAGTTTATCAGATACACAATTATAGAACCTTTTTTTTTTTTTTTCAATCTCGGAGCAAAATATATATACACACAAGCTTATCTCTATTTCCAGCTGGAAAATGTGAATTATTTGTAAAAGTAATTAAGAAGGATTGATTCCTAATCAAATTAAAATACTTGGAAGCCATATTCTGTGAACCCAATTGTCATTTAAATAGCGTCTGAATTGGTACCTGAATAGACTAATAGTTCTGAAGGCAAAGCAACGATTTTGGTCTTTTATAAAGCAATGACTTATAGGCCTGAGCAAATACGTGACAGCAGCAGCACGGTCCATGAAGAGTTTACAGCCCATGTGCACACAAAGCGTAGGGGATTAGGGCCTGTCTGAGACACAGGGTGCAGACAGCCTGCTAGGGAGAAGAATGAGCAGCAACTTTGGGAGCAATGTGTGGGAAAGGCACTTTCCATATAAAAGGCAGTCTGGAGAGGGGAGAGCGGGGTCCAGGGCGAGGGTGTCTGGCAGAGACCAGCTAGGGGGACAGTGGAGTGACCTGGACTGGGAGGAGAGGCAGACACAAGGTCATGAGCAGGAGAGAAGAATCAGGAAGAGCCACAGAAGTCTCGTGGCTGTCCCTGAACGCTGCAGGTTTCAGCGTGAGGTGATGTTTGTGGGGAGTGTGTTCCCACTGCCCAAAAAGACAGTGTTCCCTCCCAAAGAACTGATATAGGGCAGCAGGGGAAGGTCACCTGTACTCAGGGTCCCTCATGTCACAGAGGGGGAAGAGGAAACTGTGGGCAGCCCCTGAAATGAGCAGGAACTGGATCCTGGTCAGAACAGCTCGTGTGTCTGCAATCCCAGAGAAATTTGCTGTGTTCCCATCCAAGCAATTTTGTAGTGAGATTTGTAGGGGGAATTCCCTCATTGAAGATGTCCATAAAAGAATCAAAAGGTGTTGAAATGGCAATGGAAGGAACAACAACCGAGAGCGAGGGTGAGCCACAGGCACCGTGGTGTAGCAGAGAGGCCTCTGAGATAGAGGAGGGGAAGAGAAGTGCCAAGATCTGTGCCTGGCACCTGAAGAAGAGCATCAGGGACTTGTGGAAGGAGTGCAGTAGAACTTTCTTCCTGCCTTCATGCAAACTTTTGGGTTTTTTTCTCTCTCTAGCTTTGCCTGTTCTCCATCCCTTTGCTGAGTGAGAGTGGCCTGGTCACTCAGGCAACACAGGGAAAGCGAGACCGAGGGAGGCTCAGCTGAGATAAGAAGGGCGCCCACATTATGACAAGAAAATACACTACCACAGAAAAATACAGGTGCCAGGAATCTTACAATCAGCTTCATGCAGCTGTTTCTCTTGCCTCACCCCTTGGATGCTATCTGGCCCAAACCTGCAAGGTCTTTGTGTGTCTCTGTGCTTGCCAGCTTCTCACTTCCACCCTTCTGTTATCTTTGTCTCCTTGTATTTCCATAATCATATTTTTCTGGTTCTCCTTGATATTTATTTTTTTCTGATTCTTCAAAAAGAAAACAATATGAGGCAGAGGTAAACAGAAATGCATAAAAAAGATTTGCTGATTTTGGCCTAGGTCAATTACCTTGGGTATATCCTCTTGTAAGTTTTCTTTCTAAAGAAAACTTTTCAGATTTCAGATTCCTGATTGTGCAATATGGAAATATAGAAGAGGCTGTTGACAAAGAGGATTGAAAAGTCTTAATTTTTGTGAACAGAATATTTGTGGATTAAATTGTCTTAAAAGCTTCTATTTTTGTTTACATTTACATTTCACTCAGAATAAATTTTAGAAATTAAAACTTATATTAAACCATTAGGAATTAAACTGCAGCTCTGAATGATTGGAAATTTATTTTCTTCACAATTACATTTTTTCAGTAAGAGACACAAAAATAAAAGTTGGAGAAAAGCTTTTCCATTTGACAAAATAGCACAGTTGCTGTGACTGCTATAGGATGGTGGTCCGGACTCGTTAAAGCTCTGGAAAAGTGAGATAATTTGCAAAGTAAAATGCATATGCAAATTAGTTGATCAAATCAGTACTCTATTTTTCCTGGTGTTTGAAGTGAAAGAAGGAAAAGGCAAGACAAACGGTAGCGGGATGACATAATATACGTTATTATTGTTAACATAATGTAATAAATGTAATAAACATGAGGAAAATGACATCTCCAGCCCTCGTGAGGCTATGGACAGCAGCAATTTCAGTGACATTGCAGTGTATAGCTGAGATTGCATCTGATGCACAAGCAGCTAGGGGTGGCATTTATTCCATCTGACTTACATTATCTGCAGTGTTGTCATCTGGATTTCTCTTACAGAAAACAGAGAGAAAACAGCTCGTTCAGGACAACAGTTCAGGGTGCACATGGCAGGCTGGTCCTCACAACCCATGCTGGTTCCCAGTAGAATATTAGTAACTAATATTAGATTATGTCCAGCAACCTGGCAAATGTTAGGTGCTCATTATTATTTATTAGACCTTCACACCTTTATATGTAACATCGTTAGGTTTTTCTGGATCTTACTATAAGGAAAAATTTTAATGAGCAAAAGGCCAATGAGCAAGTCACTACTGAGAATAAGTCCTATTAGCTTTTATTTTGAAACAAATGCCTACATTTTGTAGAAGAAAAAGTGTATCTAGATGCCTAAAATTTGCTAAAATCAATTAATGTTTGGCAATGCACTAAGAAAATGGGATTTTGGTTTTATCTATACTAGGTTGAAAAGATGGCAGGTATTTCTTGAAGTAACTTTGGCTTGACTGGTATGTACGCTAAGGTATCTTAGTGTGAAATTAAAATTGATACTGGAGAGTGATCAATGGAGAACAATGAAAATGCCCATGGAGAAAATGCCCATTCTGAGTAACAGACATGTGGATTTTTTTTTATCTAGTGTCTGTTTTCCACACCAGAAGTGGAATATGGCAAGGGAATTTTTATCCTTTGTTTGTTTTAAATAGCTACCAGGACATAATTAAATAAATAGTAACACTGTATTAATTTAAAAACCAGCGGACTTCCAGTTCTCCACAACTGAAAAAATGTAGATGTTGCAATTTGTAATGGCAATCCTTCTGCTGCACTGTTTACTCAATGTATTGTATCAGCTGCTTAGAAAAAGCTCTTTGGAGTTGGACTTAAAATCTCTGGAAAGCATTGTATCTGTATGGGATTCTATAAACAGGATAAGATAATTTCTCATGCTGTATACATGCCAAATGAATTAGCATTACTGACCGAAAAATTTTAATGGCACAAAAGGATGAGGTTCAGTTCTCCCGAGAAAACCCAGGGAAGGAAGTGGCCATCAAGCCAGACTTCATCACAGAACGACTCTCATTAATTTTAAAAATCTGCTGACTTTTTGGAATGGTTACAGCAAATGACTTATGAAATGAAAAATTCTTTCCCAAGCCAGTGAGCTTTTCAATCAATGTTCTCCATGATGTGCTGTTTGCTAGCTGTCTCAACTCAGCAACCCTAAAAATATTTAGCAATATAAATGTACATTTTAATAGCTTGCTCTGATCTCTCTTTTGATATCTGGCTTTCATGATCTGCCTCCATTCATCCACAATCTCTGGTGCCATCAGCCGAAAAGTCACTTTCTCTCCAGGGTTCACCTGAAGGCATCTGAACTATTCAGCTCCCCCCAGCCCCCACCTCAGCACTGCTCCACATCCCCATCAGTCTCACCAAATTTTTTATATTTTTTTTCTCTCTCAGGAAAACTATATAAACAGTTTCTTCCTGTGCATACTACATGCCTTGAGGAGAAGATTAAATTAAATTAGAACTTAAAAGAGGCTTTACTGATGGCTTAAATTTCTAGTTAAACTGCCTAAGCTACAAATAAGTTTTATGCAGGTTATTGTTCTTTAGCTAAAGCACCATTACTGTAAGTCTTTGTAGCAGACAGACTAATCACTGCTGAGGGAGAGAGGGGTTATTTACTGACTGGCCACAATGCTCCTTGCTGACTAAATTTTCTGCCTTTTTCTGACTGTTTAACTTGTTTTTTTCTCAGTGCCAAACAAGTAAGATCTGGGAAGCCATCAGGTACTGTCACTCCAGGGAAGGAGGGCATTTTGCACTAGGAATGAAGCTCTTTGAGGCATGTACTTTACACAATTCACAGGAATCATCAGGGTCAGGAAATGATGTTTCCTATGTGTTTGCTCTGTGTTTTATTTACAATCACTACTGGAGAGGTGTTTGTCTCTCAGCCAAACAATACAGGTGCCTAAAACAGCCTGGTGTAGCCCCCAGCATCACAGCTGCTGGTTCAGTGGAGCAGCAGGGAAGAGCAAAAGCCAGTGGAGATGCTTTGAACAGGCATGTGCTGTACTGTGCACAAACCCTGTAGCAAAGCTGGCTGCTTCAGTGGAATCTCCGTGCCCCTGAAAGGTACAACTCCACATCCTGGCAGCGAGGGAGACAGCTCTGGGGTGAGCCTTGAGAGAACACACAGAGCAGAGCTGGGTGCTTCAGATACCAAAGGATATTGTTTAGTTGCAGTTTAAATTTTCTCTGGTATTCTCTATTTCTTTTTGAGTAGTTTGTGGGATAAGCTAAGGTTCCTCAAGGCTACCAGTGTCAGGGCTAGTCCTGTTCAATGTCTTTATTGATGATCTGGGTGAGGGGATTGAGTGTACCCTTCAGCAAGTTCACAGACAACACTAAGTTTGGTGGGAATGCTGATCTGCTGGAGGGTAGGAAGGCACTATGGAGTGATCTGGACAGGCTGGATTCATGGACCAAGGCCAATGGTATAAGGTTCCACAAGGCCAGGTGCTGGGTCCTGCAGCACTTGAGTCACAACAACTCCAGGCAGCACTACAGGCTTAGGGAAGACTGGCTGGAAAACTGCCCAGAGGAAAAGGACCTGGAACAGCTGAACATGAGCCAGCTGTGCCCAGGTGGCCAAGAAGGCCAATGGCACCTAGCCTGTATCAGCAATAGTGGGGCAGCAGGACCAGAGCAGTGACTGTCCCCCTGTGCTGAGCACCAGTGAGGCCACACCTCAAATTCTGTGTCCAGTTCTGGGCCCCTCACTACAAGAAAAATATTGAGGGTCTGGAGCATGTCCAGAGAAGGGAACAGAACTGGTGAAGGGTCTGGAGCACAAGTCTGGTGAAGAGCAGCTGAGGAAGCTGGGTGTGTTTAGCCTGGAGGAAAGGAGGCTCAAGGGGAACCCTATTATTCCGCACAGAATTCCTGACAGAAGGGTGCAGCCAGATGGGAGTCAGTCTCTTCTAGCAGGTAATAAATAACAGGATGAGGAAATGGCCTCAAGTTGTGCCAGAAGATGTTCAGGTCAGACATCAGGAATAATTTCTTCAAAGAAAAGATTGAAAAGCACTGGTACAGGCTCCCAAAGAGGTGGTGGAGTCACCCTTCCTAAAGGTGTTCAAGAAATGACTGGATGTGTCACTCGGTGCCTTGGCCTGGTTGACAATGTGGTGATCACTCAAAGGCCAGACTCAATGATCTTGGAGCTCTTTTCCAATAAAAAAATGATTCTGTGATTCTGTGTGTATAGTTGGAGGAAGACAGTGGAGGATTATGTACCTTCAACACAAAAAAGCCATTGGAACAAGTGATTGCTGTGTAACACAGACCAGTTTCTGGTGCTGGGGGTGTCTGAGGATTGATTGCTGTGTATGCAGACTTGTCACCTTGGCTCTGAATGGTATGGGAAGGCCACAGCCCTCCTTGTCTCACAAACATCAAAGGTGTTTCTACACTGATAAAAAATGAAAGCATATAGGGTTATGTCACGCTAATGAATAACAGAAATGTGTAGCACTTGTGTATGTAATAAATATTACCTCTCTGTGCTAGGTAAATAAAACTGATTTTCTTGCAATGGCTTACATCCTAGGCCAACATCAAAGAACACATTTCACTGTAATAAATATGAACTGAGAAAATCTGAAGCCATAGGGATTGCCAGATAACTTCAACAAAATGAGGAAGCAAGATGATTTTTGAAACCTGCCCTATTGTTTCAGCTGTTCCGTGCATGAGCGATAAAATTTTGAACAATAGCTCCTTGATTGCATATCCCTGTAAGACACATAGGACAGACAAAAGAGGCATGGAAAAATCAGGAAGAAAAGAGCAGAGAGGCTTACACCTTTGCAATTTGTTGGCATGAAACTGAAGCAGAATCCTAAAAGTCTGCACTTGTTTGTCATTAAGAAGAGTCTGTTTGGAAGTACAGCATGTGATAATATAATCCTTGCTATTAGTACAGCATGAATGATGTTCTGCTGTGGATTAAAGAGAAATGAGGAGAAACAGCAGGTTTCAGAGCTGCTGGCCGTGGCACCATCAATTACCTGTCTTGCTTAAGTCCCAGGAGGTCTGATATTTTCCCAGCTATAACTCCTTTTAGGCAACATTACTGTGTTGGAGCTGAGACGCATCACTGTGTTACCTGCCTGATGGGTGGCAAAGTCCTTGTGCAACAAGTTAAGCTCAGTGTAAAATTATGTCGAAGGCAGCATGCGAGGCAGCACAAAATGATCTTTATGAATTGGAATTTTTATCTTTTTCTTTTTTTTTTTTTTGTGAAAGCAGTGGCCAGACATTTTATCAGCTAATCAAAAAATGGCATTCAATAGACTGAGCCAGAATTTAAACCTCACAGAAAGTTTTGAGATTAATTGCTTCAAACAACTGGTCTTTTTTTCCTTTATCTTGTATATGAGCATACACAACAGTAAATACTAAATCCCCAAACTTGAACTGCAGGTTTAACCTTGTTGAAAAACATGAAACTTGACCCTGCTTACCTTTCCCTTGTTTCACAAAGGTGTTCTCTTAAGTAGGACACAACCCTAAAGAAAAAAAAGGATACCAGGTGTGGTTTGAAATGGCATCTTTACATTCTAAAAGCATTTTGGGGGATATCATGTTCCAGGAAAAGAGATGTAAATCTGTCCCCTGATTTTAGATGACAAATCCCTTTCTGAGAAAAATGTCAGAGTCTATGCCAGAGTGATAGTTTTCTCCAGAAATCTCCACCTGCTGTGTTTTTTTAAGATTGGTGCTAATATTTTTTTGTACCCCATCCATTCTCTTCCATGATCCCTGAACTCCACGTTTCAGTCCTACCAGTCTTGCATTATGCTTACACATGTGCTGCAGTAAACACAAACACTGTTTAGTCCAAAGTCTTCCAGATTCTTACAGTCTCAGGAGAGGAACATGAAGATGGCCTCAGGAAAGGAATCATAAATAGGTGCATATTTGCTCTTGTGACTGTATACTTTAATCTAATTGAGCATTCATGGAAAAAAAAGGTCTGCTTTATTACTTACCATAAATCCAAGATAATTCTATTTAATGTTCCTTTAACTGACAAAAAAGGATAAACATAGCTAACTATAAACATGACATAAATAAAATCTGGCATTCCTCCCATTCCCCACCCATTGTCCCAGTTGGCTATTTTATCATATCACTCAATATAAAATTTAACAGTATGGTATATAAATGATCTTTTTTTTTTATTCTTTTGCATAATAATTGGATAGTTTCCAGTAATAAAGAATAGCAAAGCTACAATTTATTCCAAATCATAAACATCTTTGTTTTATGTGTGCTTCTTTGCTTTTATTGTGGAGAAAACAATACAGCAGCCAACAGAGAGCTACATCAGCAGAAAGCAATAGTTTGAAAAGAACTAGAGCCACTTGAATTCTGTCTGAATTTAGCTGACTTGGTGTCTTGCTCCTTGGCTCAGGGAAGTAGAGGAGATGCTAAAATGGTGACACAAATTGATGTTAATAAATTAGTACGCTCATGAAAGGAGACTCCCAGTTTTAGTGCTAACAGCACACCATTATACGGAGCATAATGTAGTTTAAAAGGCACACTGATAAGTGGCTGTATTCAAATCCATTTCTGTGCCCTTTTGTGTTCTTATCTACCCTGGTCCAGCAGACAATCCAGCTTTTCACTAACCTTTGGCACTCCACCATCAGCAGTAATCCTTGCTGTCCTTTATATCCCCGTAGCTCCCGTAATGAGCATCACCTGTGGTATGTGACATTTGGAGCTGCAGCAGCAGCAAAAGGGACCTGCTCTGGTGCCTGCTGGTGGAAGAGGCTCCATTGCTCAGGGCCCATGGGAACCTGTCTGTGTGCCCCAAAGCAACGCCAGGGAAATGGCTAAATACCTCTCATCTCCACTGAGCTGAGCCTCAGCCCCTAATCCTTGTAATTGCTGCTTGCTGAAAGGAAATCACCACACGGGGTCCTGAACTCACATAGGGTGCTTGGCCTGCCTCTAACAAAACTATAAGATAGCTTTTATTTGAGATAAATTCCTCATTTGAATCAAATAGATGACCATGGCAGAACCTCAGTTTTAAAGGAATTTTTTCCCTTTAAATATTAATTTTAAGGGGGTATTTTTGTAATCCTATCTATTTTAAAATTCCTCTTGTCTATTTTTATGTGTATTTATAAGGAAATTGGATACTTTTTCCCTCTAGGAATTTATATATATTTATCAATAAATATGAGCATGAACATGTGTAAACAACTTTGAATAGTAGCAGCTCTGTAAGGGAATAAGTGTAATTTTCTCAAAATAACAGTTGATAATGAACAGCACTTTGAAAAGGATAGGTTTTCTAGAACTATAAGCAGAATATAAAAACCTAAGAAAAAATAAAGCAGAATAAGAAAGCAGAAGAATAAGAAGCTGAATAAGAAAATAAGAACACCCAAACCAGAAATACTTACAGATACGTCATTCCAATTGTCTGAACAGAGTGCTTTTCAATCCTTTCATTTTTTATTTAGTAGATTGTTGGTTTTTTCTTTGTTTTTGGGGTTTTTTAAGATGAAAAATCTAGCTGAGGAGTTTAATAAATACATTTTCTTAAAGAAAAAGTCAGTTTAGCACCAAGACTGTTGTACTCAGTTGTAAATTTAAGAGACATGGTGGCAGGGTGTCCAACATGGCTGCAAACATTCGTCCAAAAACAGAAGCCTATCAAAATAAAAGCTTTCTGTTGCTGAACTGATATGTTGAAAGAAGTAGAATTCAAGTCAAGAAATGTTCCAGACTAAAAACAGTTTCTCTAGTAGTAGAAATACAAAAAGATTACCAGGCCAATAGAACAAAACTATTCTGTCTCATAATACAATTTGCAATAAAGAAGGTAATATTATTTTCTCCTTCAGAAATTCAATGAGACAGACAGCAAAGAAATAATGTATTTTGAACTGTCAGATATGCTTACCATACTTTAGCATCTCATTTATCTATGTCTGACACCTGATTTGGCTCTGGACTTCCCCAAAGAAATAGGTGTATGGTCTCAAAATATTGCCTTTTAAAAAGAGGAAAATATTCAGTCATGTGATGAACCAGCAGATAATACAGGCAGAATATTCTGACTCTTGAAATTGAGTAGCTAACTGGCAATATTCCGTAAATTGTAACCCTGCTCTGCACATCCTTGATTTTTTATTGGAGGAAGTGAACAAATTGTCATGTTAGAACTATCATATTAACTACTATTTATTGATTTTTTTTTTTTTTTTGGATTTAGGGGTTTTTTAAACTCATAGCAAGATATGTGTGTGGAGGTAAAAAACATACCAGAAGGAACTCTGTAAACATGACAATCTAAAATCTTTGACAAACTAAAGGAACTTGCTAGTCTACAGCTCAGAGTTCTGGACATTACTCATGAGAGAACATAAACAATAATACCAGGATTAAAATGCCACCCACCAGCATTGAGGATTAGTATGGCAAAGGTTTGGTTCCCCCATACTGGTGCAAAATAATTCTGCTTAGCAGGAAAAAACAGACCTCTTTTAGCTAATGTGCTCATCTGCAAAGCAATTTATATAATTTATGTTTCTTCAGACTTTGCCCCTGGTTTGTGAGTACAGGACTTGGGCTCCTAATTATTTTACAGACATTAAAAAAAGGCTTTCAGTGAGATCACTTTGTTTTCTCATCTTTTACAACCACCTGACAGTTTTGAAAAGGTGTAGGAGGGCTATAAAAACACCCATCAAATGCAGCTATGCTGCATTGCAAGGCCAGCCGCGTTGCTGTAGCACAGGGAAACATCCACATGCCACATGAATCTCAGAAAAATCTCCTGAATTGTGGGGGGAAATGTGGTTCTCTAGAAAAGAATGGTAGCAACAAAGAAAATACATACAGACCTGTCAAGAGTGTAGTGCAGTTGTGAGTTTCTCTGGCTGTCCTGTGGTCAGTGATGTTAGGCCTCTTAGCCTAACCAAGTTTTTTG
Organism: Eopsaltria australis; assembly: GCA_034509425.1. NCBI lineage: Eukaryota > Metazoa > Chordata > Aves > Passeriformes > Petroicidae > Eopsaltria > Eopsaltria australis. The sequence goes on from JAVTVJ010000024.1 coordinate 8,733,941, forward strand.
ACCAAAATTAGTGGAATACTTTAGATTTAGTTGGACACAGGAATCAAGCCAGATCACAATCAGTTGCTCCTTCGCTTCCATGTGAGCAAGTGCAGCCACAGAGAAGCCATGATGGGGTTAAAGTTGAAGAGAAATTCAGAGCCCCTTGATACTGGTTTCCATTTCTTGGTAAAAATCTGAGGTTACAGTTTTTGCATTAACTCTGTCCCTCAGAAACAGGAGAACTGGAGCTGCTCACACACACCAAGCACACAGTGACAGCCAGTCACCAAGTGCTGCCTGCAGCATACAAGCAGCAGGGCTGGATGAAGCTGGATGTCCTCAGAGCTCCCTGGAGGAAGAGGCAACTGAGGTGAGTGTGAGAGGTTTGATACGTAGGGCAGGAGGCTGATTCCTAAGTTGTTGCTGGAGTGTTCTTCTCTTGTTGGTAAACTGCATAGAAATTTCTTCCTTTCACAAAGATCTACTTCCCTGGACCTTACTGATTCATTAGGAGCCTCTTTCTCACGCATGAGATTTCTTTTGTGGGAGAAGAGGACAAGAGTAGAAGGAATGGGAAATTGTTGCGTAAGCTGGGGTTGTGCAAAAATTGCAGGGTTCCAGTGCTGTTGTTACTTTAATTATTCAAATAAACAAGAGACATAAATTATCTTGACAGTGCCTGCTGGCCACCTGCCTAGCCAAATGTTGGAGAAAATATGTATGATATTCAAGGAGGAAATACAGTTGAAGATGGCATCGTACTATTCCAGTAAGCTTTATCTGCTATTAACGTTTAATTAGTAACTGTAAAGAGATTTCTTCCTTAACTATTGAGTGGGATTTTTAAATAGTGACTATAATAGGTAAGGATAATTGAAGGATTATTCTGAATATAATCTTGGCCTTAGTAAAGGTAGTGGGAATGTTTCTTCATTTTCCTCATTTATTATTGTGTTGAAAGAAGCAAAATAAACAAAAATATATTTATGCATGGTACGTTCAATGAGGCTTTACTGGAAATACTTTTATCCTTGGTAAATAAAGTCATTTCATTAGTGAAATAAAGTTGTTCAGTCAAAAACTAGCAATGGATTTATATTAATAGTTTTGCTATTGTTACGTATTTATATCTTTTCACCACTACACTGGATAAGTTGCCTGGATAAGATACTGAGGGGCTTTTTTAGTTCCAGGAAGCCCCTACCCCCTGGACTCTTTTTTCTTGCTTACATCAACCTTTTATTCTCACTGGTACCCTCATCCAGTATCCTGCCACAGACCAGGGAACAGGTCCCTTCTCGAAGTGCTGCTTCCTGCTGTCTTGTCCTGTCTCAGCTCGCACAGCTGGCTGCTCATGCTGGAAAGATGGAGGATTTCTGTGGTGCAGCTGAAACAAAAGCCATGCACAGTAAAACAACAACATGACCTGCAGCCGCAGTAAGCTTCTGTTGAGTAGAATAGCCTCACACATGGTGATGGTTTTTGGCCAAATTAGTAGTGGCATGTCTTCTGGAAAGGGGGAAATCCTGTATTTTTGTGATGAAGATCAATAAAGGACTTCATCTGCTTATCTTAACAATGTTGAAATGAAAAGAAGAAAAGGCCAGGGTGGAGCAGAGGAGAAAAGCTTTAAGCAGAAACACTTTAGAGACCTACATTATTTCCATATTTACTAAATAGCAAAGATTTCTAGAGTTAGCTGTGAGCATATATTTGCTTATTAGAGATGCATGGGAGCAAAAATAAGCTGAGGTGGTTTTAGAATAAACTGCCCAGAAGTAAATAGCTTTTGAATATCTCTTTTTAAATATTAAAATTCCTCTCAGTTGGATTTGAAGTGTTAGTCAGAGAGAAAAAAAATGTAGTCTCTTCCAATCTTTTCCCCAGCTGAGCTACAAATTTGCTTACAAACTTGTTGTTATCACGAAGTTAATAATCACAGTGACAGCAGAGAACAGTTGGAGTGTGCAAGGCTTTCATTTCTGCTGGGTTCTGAACCCTGCTAATGACTCTGATTCTCTCTTCTCTTCCCTCCTCTTCTGGAGCCGTGTCAGGCGCCCGCCACCTCTCAGAGCACATTAAGCCTCATGTGGGATTCGAGAGCATGCAGAGTGCTACCCAATGTCAGAGCTCTCTGGCAGAGGAGTTGTTGGAATTAAAATGGCCCATTAACTCTTTGGTGGAATTAAAAGTAAGAAAAAGAGAGAGAGAGCCTGACCGCCTTCTTCCTGAGGGCTTTGCCAGCTCAGTGTCTGTGCATAGCCATCAGGCATGGCAGGTGCCTGACAGCAAGGGGAACAGGAGAGAGCAGGAGTCAGGACTTCTGACTCTGAGAAATCTCAGATCACACTTGGTTCCACAACACATGAGCAAAACTATTCCATGAAAACCCATAAACAAGTCAGAAAGTAAAAGAAAGGCAGGCTGGAGCTGAGCTGACCCCCTTCAATCACCTAGTAAAGTAGGCATGACTTGTATTCAAAAAGTTGCTGTCAACCCTGTTGCTGCTAGACCTTTCATATCACAAATAAAGTGAGATTTTTTGGCTAGGAAGAAAAATCTATGGCCTTTCATGTATGAAATGTAAATACTGCACATTGAAATTAAAATAAAACAGCAACCATGCAACCAATAAAAACAACCTGAGGTGTTCATGAATACAGCAGATATTTTTCCTCAGTTAGGGAAAACGTTGCTATAACGTTCAAGTGAATGCACTCTTTGTCTCATTCAGGAGCCAGCTCAGCTGATAGCATATTGAAATTATAACCTTTTTCCAGGATTATGACATGGTAAATACAGCAATTAGGAGCAGATTAAAGGTGCTTGCAATCCAGTATTGCAATCCATGCCTCTGGCATGGTCAAATTATTAGATCTTTGAGATCTTAAGAAATGGAAAACATGGGGTAATTTTTTCTCCAATATAGTCTCCAAATTCTGTAATTAGTCGTTCACTTACAAGTAAACTGTTGTTTGTGATTTGATAAACCAGAAGTTCAGTTGCATCACCATGTTTCATAGGTATTCATGGAGATTTCCTTCAATTTACCTCATTTGTTCTTTACTCATTCATATTCTAAGCAGATACAAAAAATGCTACTGCCATGAGTAACATCATCTAATTATAGCATGAGTAGTACTTTCACTCACTTCCCTCTCAATCTCATATTACAAACATGAATGTTTTCTTCTTTACTTCCTTCAAGCCCTTCATGATTTTGTGGCGGCTGTTTGATTATACTTTATTATTGTGTTATAGTTGTTTTAGTCTATATTATATTTTATTATCTCATGCCTGTTCTTTCATTTATCTAATTTCTAAACTGTAGAGTTACAGTTGGCCTCAGTTCCCCTATAGAAAAGAAAATATGACAGTCATTCTTTCTGCCCCTTTCCTGTACCTTATCTCACACTAAAATGTAAACTTTGGAATGGCATGACCAGGTTTGCAAATGAAAAGTGTTTGCTAGAAGAGATGTCTTTTTACAGGGAGTCCAATCCACTGCAGGGAATGTATTCTCAATTATCCTGATTTGACTATGGCAAATAAAAATAGGGGGAGGGGATGAGACATCAGCTGAAGACAAATACTTCAATTTTTTGTTATGATTGCTTGATTTTACAACCTTAGTAACAATCTTCCAACATCTATTTTGATACTTACCAGAAGGGGTTGTGACTTTTAGAAAATGTGATAATTCACTGTAAGAGAAGTGAATAAGAGGCTTAATGATCAGATTTTAAAAGCACTAATTCAGATCGATTCAACAAAAGCAAATATTCTGATTTGGAGGAAAAATGGAAAATTCAAAATGAGTAGGTTCCATCTGGAAGAAGAATTTCAATTCTGTAAAAATTTAATTTCTCTGGAATTCTAAATATTCATGTTGAATATGAACATTTATCTTGAATACATGCAAAAACATAAAAAACTTGTCAAATCCACTGTTCAGAAGTCAGGAAACAAAAAAAACCCCAGGATTGTGACTTGGTCCCTCTGCTATGTATTTAGTAATATTCTAATCTGTAACTACACGAGCATGTAGATTATGTCCATTAGGATCTTTTCTTTATTCCATGTACAAAATTAAGAGCACTTCCTTACTGATCCAATATTTTGTTTCATCTTCCATGGTCAATACAAGGTCACAGGCTTTACTTAACTGCAGTCCATTAAAAGTCTGCTCCAAAGCAAAAATTATTAATTTCTGATGGGCTTTTCTCTCCTATTACCATTCTAATGTTTTAGTGCTTTAGAGACATTAATGAATGTATCTTGCCTGGGCAGTCACTGAGGGATGTTGGGAGCTGGCTCACAGAGATAAAAGTTTAAAGTGTACACTCACTTTGGGGTTCAGCTTCACATGTAAAACTGGCTTTTGAGAGTGCTTGATGCTATTTTGGATGTTAAAGCAAGAAAAACATCGATTCAGTTGCAACTGTAAGGCTCAAACATTTTTCTCAATTATTTCCATCTCCAAGAAGAAACATCCAGCTAATCCTGGTCAATTGCTTGCCTAGAGCATACCTGGAGTGGGAGGCATGTGCAGGCAGGGCATGCACATCCTGGACAGGGCATTCCTTCCTCTCTACCCTGAACATGAAATTCCCTTTGTCTCTCTTGCAAAGGGTTTACAGCAAAGTTGTTGATGCATTCCCAGAACAGTTATCCTCTGAGAACTTTGTTTCTGCTCTGCAAGGCTCAACTTTCAAGATATTTTAGCTAACTGAAGTCACACTTGCATTTACAAAAGTTTTTTGTTTGCGTAAGTTGCTGTTGAATTGCAGAAGAAAAGCAAAAGAGAAATCCAGTAAAAACAGAAATCCAGTAATCAGTAGAACCTGTTCCAGCTGTCATAAAACTGCTCTAAAAAACTGCAGATATCATTGCTGTTCAAAGAATGTTTGCCAAGTTTTACAGCTGGGTGAAATATTATCTATCTTGCTGTAGAAACGGTAGAGGTGTTTTCTATGAGAATTCAGCTAGAATGGGAAAAACTCAATTTCATTGTTTAAAGTTCAGCAAAATCACATGCTACTCAATGGGTTTTACCATGGAAAATGAGAGGAAGTTTGAGCAGTGAGCAGTATTAACATGCTTAGCAACGAAAAATCATTACAGTTCCATATGAGTTTCTCTGGATGATGAACTTGATTTCCTGCGAAAAGTGTAAAAGGTGTCCTAGTGCAGTATTTAATTCAAACAAAGAGCTTCAGTATTTTCTACCCCCTCCAGGCATTAGAAAGTGCCCTTGAATTTTTGTGTTGTGTATTATGTAAATGTATTTGTTTATGGTTATATTTATCTCCTTATATTCTGTCTGAATCATCTAAATTACAAGCTATAATTAATTCACTATTACTGCATTATGTGCTGAAAACATACATAAATAATGAATATATTTTGGATGTGTCTTTTTGTTTTAAGCATTTCACCTAAGTCTTCAGAATTTCCTCAAGCCTTCACTTGTGCTTTTGCTTCTTGCCAAAGAAAATGTAATATTTAATCATAGTGTTCCTTTTTTTTATTACATTTGTTGCTGAGTTTTATGTTAGGAACTATGGTAGCTTTAGCACAGCAATTGTTGATTTATTGGATTTGAGTTTGAACACTGACTTACATTAAAACATAAATGTTTTAATCGATTGCTCTAGAATTTCACAGGTAAATTTCAGAGTCACCTAACTTTCACAGAGATTAACTGTGAACTGACCCAACTCACTTTTGAATATTTTAAATTACAAATACTGGCAGAAATTAGGCTATGGCACACCCGCTATAACCTTTACTCCTGTAAAAATACCAGAACTGAAGCAGAAAACATCTTTCCCTCCTGCATTTGTTGGTCACCCCCCCTAATCAGGTTTCAACCTGCATGGCTACCAGGAGTGAAAACCCCACACACTATGTTTCACACTCTCAGTGTAGGGCTGTCTGTTTTTCCACCAGCAGAGAATTCCCCTGGCTTTCCTGCCCACCACATTGTCCTGCTGCTTTGTTCGCTCTATTGTTTTTTCCTGCAGAGTGATGCATTGCTGTATCTTCTCTTGCTGCAGCTGAAGTAGAGCCATCCATCATCCCAATCACTGGAACTAAGGACCTTATGGACTGGGAGTAAATTATGTAGCTTTGGGGAGGGAGAGAGGAAAAGAGCAAGAGTTTTTTTGTGTTTGGGCTGTGGGTTTTGTTTTGTTTATTTTCTCACCCTGAACCTGCTTTTCTGTACTACTGTTTCCTTTTGCATAATAATTCTGCCTTGTTTAGGATCATGATAAGGTAAAGGCAACAGAAGTACTTTCATTATTTCCAGAATGTAAATTTAATCAATACAAATGCAGTTAGCAGCTCCATAGCTGACTCCACTGTTGCTTGGGTCTAAATTTGAGTTGCATTTGTGTCTTTCCTTTCAACTTTAATGTAATGCAGATGCAGACTTCACTGAAATAAATGTCCAGTAAACCATAAAATAATGCTGTATAGGTGTTGAGTCCAATTTACTGTTACAGGCAAGCTTCTCTTCCTATTCAGATAAAATAAAATCCAAGAGAGGCTCCTGCTTTTAATTTTAAAGACTACAAATTATTAAAACCTGAAACTTTGCCCTCAATCTAAGTCATGTCTTGGCACTTAATTTTAAGTCTTAAATCTAACTCATAAACTAAACCAGAGCCCAAAATCTCAGCAGTGTATCCTGTCTGACTAGGACCACTGAAAACAAAAGAGATGATTAGGCCTAATTTTCACTCCTGTTCCTGAGTATTCCCGAGTGACCCTTTCTTTTCGAGCCTTACAATATCTCTGGTGTTTCACTTCAAACTTCTGGCTTTGCACTCCTCTCTCCACCTTGTCATCTCCCTGACAGGGGAAGTGAAAAGTACTTCTTAGCCTTCAAAATTTTTCAATGCCTTAAAGGGATTTTTTCAATTTGAACTAAGCTTCAAGTTTATAGCAATTAAATTGCTTATAAGGATCCAAGGGACAGAGCTACAAAGAGCACTGTGAGATCTGGGTATTAAAGTGAGGATTTTTACTTCTAGCAAGGCCACGCAAGGTTTGATATCCCAGTTACTCTTCAGATTGGCTTTTAATGGTCAGTGCGTGTCTGAAATGATGGAACAAAGGGATAATGAAACTACAGTTAAATGACAGAAGCACCTTGTTTTCCATAGCCTTCCCATGGAAATTGTGTAAAAATAAATTTGAGCAAGCTTTGTTGGTATAGTTAATAAAACTATCAAAGATGCTACTATAATCTCTTTGATAATTAACTGACAAGTCTTAATGCCACCATTGGTTCAGAGAACAATGTAATATGCTTTCCAGTGTTTCAAAGCAAAATTAATTTGCTCTGCATTTGGTAAACTTAGTTATAAAATACATTTCAAAATATTCTCGGAGAACTGTTTTGTAAGTCTATCAGCTTTCAGATAGCCCTTTTGGGAGAGGCAGTACAAGGAGCTGCCCTGTTATCAGAGGTGTTTTAAGCTTAGATCCATCTGGCAAAAACTTGACCAAAAATCACCTTCTCTGTGCCTTAAAGTCTATTTTGCTCTGGGATGAGGCTGAGGAACTGGCCCTGATGGGCCGTGAGTCAATCACACCTCCCTACTGAAGCTTTGGTGTACCCAAGTGCTGCCATATTTACCTGAGAATTTACTTTCTTCCTTTTGGAAGGAAGTGCAGCTCTCTGGGGCTTTGTACAGCTATAAAATGAACAGTACCATGAAATTGGCATTAGTTTCTTCTTTGCTGGAACATGAGTAAAAACTATGTACACGATGTAGAGGCTTTTTTTAAAATTCTGCTATAAGATTAAGATCTTTAGGTGGGTAAAACCTTTTTTCCCAGCTGTGATATTTTACACATAAATTCACCCTGGCTGACATAACATAATGAGCCATATTTGCTCCAGCCAAGGAATGCTATAGACATACTCAGACCCACAGAATGTGACCTAGTGCCTCTCTGAGAGTTATAGCTCCAAGGCCATGTATAAGGACAGAGTATTGCCCCACTGAATAAAACCAAGTACGTCTACTTTAGTCATGAGTGTCATGCCTGTTGCTGATTACTGAAAGAGAAACTGGTAAAATGGGATAGTGCCTCTTCAACCTGTATAAGTTCTATGGCTAGATGCAGTATGATGTCTACCATTGGAGAGATGGCAGATAGCTGTGGGGTTATAATGAAAAATGAGGGAGAATTTCCCACAGTGTGTGTTAATTTTCCATGTGTATATGGTAGACCAAATTATACGCCATCAGTTAATTTCTCATATTGAGCCAAAAATATTTACTCTAAACCAAATTATTTAGAACTTATTTTTGTTAAGGTGAATTCATGGGTGCGATTTCCAGACAGAAATCCCTAAATTAATTTCACACCCCCCACTGAACAGTCATCAGACTGCTTTACTGATATTTTGGGCTGGATTTGTGGGTATAAGGTGCCATGAAACACAGTTCATGCCACTCATTAGATTCACTAGTCATCACATTTTCCCTTTAGTTGCCGAAGGCCAATATTTCCACTTCCTCACCTTGTTCCTTGATGTAAAAAATGAAATTTGTTGTTTTACAGTGATTACTGGGTCTGTATTTCCTTTCTTTACTTAATAAGGGTGGTTTCGTTTTTGTTGTTTGGTTTTGTTTTGTTTTTTGGGGTTTTTTTTTTCCTGACAATGTGTTTGTTTTGAATATTCATTTCTTTGCAGGATCCTGCAAATATACTTTTTACTGAAAACAGAATAATTACATCTATTTCTGTGCCAACTCTGCTGTTCTTGGACTCATTCTGTTGCTAAATTGACCTGACATATTCTTAGCTAAGTAAGGAATGTTATTAGCAATTCTAATGTGCTTCATTTGAAATCCACATGAAGAAGGAAAAAGTTTTACAAATATAAGGCAGAGAAAGATACTGATCCCTATAGGATAATCACTTTCAAAATAGAGGGAACATCATCATAGTTAGTATTTTTCTTCTGGAAATCATTTTGCTTGGGAGAACAAAAGGATTGGGGGAAACAAGACCTATTTAGCTTTATTTCTTTGTTTTCACAGTGATTTCCAATCATTGTTCCCTCAATGTTCCAGTTCCACAATCAGTACTCAATTATTGCTCTTTCTGGATTGGATTTATGGTCTCTGTTCTTATATGCTTTACCATAAGTTGTCCTGTGACACTCATTTTCCTCTTAAAGTGTCAGCTCCTGGGGTCAGGTTATTGTTTGAAACATGCAAAACTTTTTTCTCTTCCTTTTCTTTTTTATTCTTCCTCTTTTTTTAAAAAAAATCATTTTACCAGCTCTCCCAGGTTTTTCTAAAAAGCTTTAAAATTGTCAAGTTTTATGCTACCAGGACTACAACTCAACGTTTTCTGATTTTAAGATCGAAACCATAATTTTAGGAGCTATTAATATCTTAAAAAATTTAAAACCTGGCATCTCTCTTGTCATCTTCTGCATGTCTCTTTTGCCCATGGATGGCTGAACTGTAGAAATTGTCGCCATCATCATCAGTACCAAAATAAAGGAGTTATTATGCCACTTCTGATTGCAGATGTGGCCATAGACACAGAGGAGGACTGGGGAACTTGAAGTACCCTCTTGAGTAAAGTTCTGTTGTCTCAGCTGGAAGTTCCTGCAAGTATTCAGGAAAAAAATGTTTTTATCCACATCTAGAAAGACATTTCCATGGTGTGAGTACCTATGCTGTCCTCATATACCCTATCTGAAATTTGGGTGAATGAGAAGCCAGGTAAAGGGACAATCTCACCAGGGTGTGGAAAAAGAGAAAAAGAGGAATATTTTTTAAATTTATGGAATATTCTTTTTTTTTTGATTGTTATTTTAGATCTGCCACTGGTTCAAATTTTCATATTTTGTTTATATGAAATTCTGACAAGACTCCTTTGTGACAGAAGTATTTAGGTATTGACTAGAATTTCTTGTTTGCATCTTTTTTTCTGAATACAGAATAAAAGCAATATTTCAAGCCATAAATAGAAGACAAGCACTCTGATAATGCTCAGCTGGAAGAAGTGAGGGAGTAGAACTGTTTTTATGAGGAATTGTTCAGGTAAATGAACACATTGTGGTTCTCTGTTGTATTTAATGTCTAGACAGGGAGAATAGATCAGTAGATTTTTTTTATGTCTTCTTTTTTTTTCTCTCCTAAAACATAGGTGTATTTAGACCATGCAGATCTTTCTTTTGATCTCTGCTGCCTAGAGAAACCCCACTGATACAGCTCCTGGTGCCTCATCATCTTTAATGCTTCCATCTTCAAATGTCTCCATTTCACTGCCCCTTCCCCCAGCAAGGATGACACTTTTTTAGCCATTTTAAATATGGGGAGCTGAGGTTAGATTTTAACATCCTTGATTCCCAGAAATAAAAAAGAACAGCCAGGAGGGAAGAATCCAAACTTGAATTATTTTAGCTGAAATACAAACAGAACAAATGAACGGTACAGCACTGGGGACACACCTTTGATCTGACTCTTTCCATCCAGCAACTGTCTTCAATATGAGGAACACAATTTCAGCACTCGTTTACAGCTCCCAGAAATTCTCAAGAGTGAAGAGAAACTGACTTTTCTTATAAGTCAAAGACAGGCACTGGGCTTCTGGACAAAAGTCCAGGGAAAGCTGATCTGGGGTGAAGAGAGGAACATGCAGGGAGGAAAGGGGCTCAGAGACTGAGTCTTGCTGCTGTGTCACTGCTGTGGGACTAGGGAAGAACCTGGAGGCAGTGATCCAGCTGCTCCAATGGACTGCCTCCCTGGAAGCATGGATTCTCTGTCCTTCAGCTGCTGCTACGCACCCAGCTCTGGGTGACAGGGCAGTGCACATTACACTTTTCCAGAGTAGTTTTACTGGCTTGAGAATTGCCTGTTTTGCCTTTCACACAGCTGGCTTGAACAGTTTAGTAGGGAAATGGTTTTGTGGTAGCATCAGGATCACATGGAGCAATTCTCATATTCACACAGCATCTCTGGGACAACTCCAGCCATTGTTTCAAGGCAACTTCGTATTAGGAGATGTTTAATGTCTTTTAGCTCTTTTTAATGTGATTTGGCATGAGAAAACAACTCAAACGGGTTGCCATCAGCCAATTCACTGCATGCCAGGGTTTGGAAATCTTGGCTGTGTGGCACCTTTTGTCTCACACACCCACCTCCCAGCTTTGGTGAGCTCTGCCTGACCTGGCTCCTCTCACCCTCTGGAAGGTGCACAGCTTCTACTTCCCAAGTTGAAGTGGGCAACAGGACTCTGGTGTATTGGCTGGTGGCCCTGGGACCCCTCAGAGATGCAGCTGTGCTCAGACCATGCCTTTCCAGGTTTCCAAGCCCATTCCTCATTGTCCTCCCTGGGGCAGAGTAAGTATTCAATTGGCTTGTGTAGTTACTGTGTGTTGTGCAGTTTACAGACTGTAATTTCTATTTGTTTTGTCCGGTGTGATGTCCAGATCTGTCTGGCTGTTATTTTGCCTACAACAGCAGATCTGGAGAGGGCTCAAGAGCCAGGTGCTCAGCTGGGATAGATCAGCATTGATGTGTTTACATCAGTGAAATGTTGCTGTTTTAACATAGCTACAACACTGAAAATGTTCACTCTAGGTAGTACCCATGTTGATGATCACAGCATAGCTGTGCCTTGTTCCTCACAAAGTGTCTTGCATGCATTTATTTACAGCCTTTCCACATCCCACACCCCGCTCCTGCTGTTTGGCTGTCGTTATTTGTACAGCTCAGGAATGTTTTTCGACAAAACTTGTCTCTCCCAAACATTCATTTAGGCTTGCCTGAATTTTATGAGACTGACTTGGAAATGCTGAATAAAAATTTGACTTGCAATGCTGTCTGGACCTCTACTGAACCTCCAGGGCATTGTGGATGAGAAGTGACAGCTTTTAAGATGAACTTTTTCTAAAGGAGGTGTTTAATCCTCCTAAGAAAACCCTTACAAATCCAAAATGGTAATGTGTTTCCTTAAATTGGTTGATCTATAAGCTTTTCTGGGTTCTTGTTCTCTGCAGGAAAGGTTTTGCCTCACATGTACTTGCACTTTCATTTTTTTGCTCGTTTCCTTGAATTTTTCGTAGCAATGGCTTTGAAATGTGTGAAGATAACTGACTGCTCAGAGGTCTAACTACATATTCAAGGACTAAAGTACATGTTATTTAAAACTTTGCTTGTTGGCTGCACATGAGTGTTTTTTTTCCCCTCTAACTTAATTAATTCTTTCAAGTAGCTGTGCAGGCAGGACAGGAAGGTCTTTCCCTGACTGAACCAAAGTTTAGGCTTTTTAATAATTTCAGTATGACAATACATGAGGTGTAAATTCCTTGTTGGTTTGACTGCCCTGTCTCAATTTTATGCCCAAAATACATTATCCAGAGTATTATTTTTCCTCAAAACTATGAATAGACTGATCCTGTAAAAGGTGCAATGAGATGAACTCACAACCCAGAGAAACTTCTAGTTGCAGCAAGATAGTGTGGATCAGCTCAAGCTGGCCTGCTTTGCAGTGCCTGGAATATTTCTGTGGGGGTCCCCGCTTGCCTTGATGAGAGGTAGAGGCTCCCCAGGAGAAGCAGCAAGATTCTGATGTTCAAAACAAAGCAGTGGTGGTGGCATGGCATGATTCTGTACAAAAGGCACCCAGCTGAGCAGTGAATAGTGCTGCGCTGATTTTTGATGCAGCCCCAATGTTGGTCTATATTAACAACTATATTATTATTATTATTATTATATTATAGTCCTGCTCAGCTTTCCTTCTGAACTTCTTTATTACCACCCCTGCCCCTTCCCCCAGACAAAATGTTTCTTTTTAAGCTTTCAGGAGTCCCTATGTTTTGAAGCAATACCCCGCTATGCCCAAGTTGCCCACCCTGTGTACACACAGCAGAGAATTCAGCTGGCAGAAATCTGTTAGGATTGCTTTTCCACTGCACATCCTTGAGAGTCTCCTAGCTCATACATTTTCCAGGCAGAAATAAATGCACGCAAAAAGTGCATATGCATTGGGAATCTGAAGTGCTCAGGATATGTCAGGACTTCTGCACAAGCTACACAGGTGACAAAAGCGTGCGCAGCAAGGCAAAGATGTCCTGGATGGACTGAATTTCCTGTGCATACACAAATTGTCTCCACGGCACACAGGAACTAGATGATCTGTCACAGATGAGCCATTGTCACTACACTTGCACTGCTGTGTTGAGATCTGGCTGGCTGTCAGCTCCCTCTGAGCTCGTGCTTCTGGGAACCGCTGGCCAAAATAGATGGATGGAAAGTGCTGCCACGGCAGCAGAGGCTCAGAGCATGGGCTAAGAGGACTACCAGGGCCATAATAGGGACTAACAAAAATTCTCAGCTTCCTGAATTCTGATTAAATAGCTTGCCCACTGGATTATCTTGTGAAGATACATAATTTCACAGCCTTTTGTTGTGTGTTCTAAAATATTCAGTGCAAAAGTAAATTATTGTGTACTGGGGAATATGCCGCATGCTAAAAATGTCATAAAAGAAATCAAGAGTCAGCAGCTCCTGTGATCTGTGGGATAGGGGTGATTAACTGGAACAGATGCCTTCGTGAATCTTGCGAGGAACTATTATCATGCTGGGAAAAAAAAGGGAAAGCTGAGAACCAGGTATACTTTTTAAAGAAATCTTTGCTGTTCCTTTTCCTTATGTTACTGTCAGAAGAGTCAATAAGGAATGACCATAAACAGCTATTTATGATATCCCTTCTGCCTACATATGCAGACACCCTGCCATTGTAGGGAAAATCATTTAGGTTCTTCTCTGAATCTTGTGCGTGCTCCACCTCTCTATGGTGACACTATGATGACCCTGTAAGTCTGCATGTCTGTTTTTGGGGCCTCTGCTCCTTCTTGGTCAGTCACCTATAGCTCAGGGATACTCCTTTGGGTAAACTGCTGTTTCACTAGTGTGCTTTATAATGCTGTTTCAAATGTACATTTAGCATACCTTGGAAGCAAAAGCAAAACAGTCCCATTGGTTTAACATATCCTAATACTAAAATTAATGCTGTAGTTAAAACTTCATTGCTACACAGAGACTGCATGGAGGCACGTATAATGAAAAACCAGCTGTCCAGAGTTCACCAATTTTTCAGAAAGGAGATTACCAACTCTGCATGCCAATACAAACAAAAGAAATTGATATAGCAACCTCTGTTTAAATTACTTTTAAAGCATAAGTGTTGAGGGGATAAGGTGTAGATGGAAATAGGCCCCTGCCTCAGAAACAACCAACCCATCAGAATGCAGAATACTGAAAAGGTCATCCTGAAATGGCATAGGACTGTATTTCATAAAATATAGGCATTACATTTCTGGAACCTCATTTGTGTGACAAAAACTGTGACAAGAACAGAGGTTGGCACAAAATCAATATACTCAGGCAGGGATGTAATAAATAATAAAAGTGAAGAACAGCATAAATTTTAGCCAGTTTTCATCAGAAGTTTAAGCTGGTCTGATTTCCTATGTAATCTCTTGAAGGTACATAATTTCCAAAGAAACGTCAGCAAAGGTATATTATTCATTTTGGATGAAAGGTGGTAAGGCAAATATCAGAGAGAGAGAGAGAGGGATGTTTATCACCTTTACTTGGACTTGGTGTTACCAGCAGGACTGGAGGTGTGGAGGAAGGCGTAGGAGACAGGCGGGAGCCACCAAACCCCGTCACAATCCTCAGGGGACCAAGAAACTTTGGCTATTTTGGTGTTCTTCACCTCAAAGTGATTTGTTTTACATAGGGCTGAGAAACTTCTCACCCATGAGCAGCTGTGCCATAACCAAAGCCCCAATTTCAGCCATCTCTTTACAGAGACAGCTCAGCATCCACATCCTGATGCCTTCATTTTCCAGTCAAATGTACCAGAAATATCAATTAACAAGCATAATCCTCTTGTGATAATCTGTTGCTATCCTCTAAAATTTCAGCGGCGCTGCTGCTGCTGCCGCAAAAGGATAAACCCATTAGTTGCAATTTTATCAGCCCAAATGGACACGAGCTCCTCCACTTGGCTCAGCCAAGGAGGCAATTGTCTCTCCTCCTTGGGCAGGAGTGACTCAGCTCCGTGGCATCCCTCCCTCGGGGAGGCCGGGAGAGCCGAGCCTGGTCCCTCCACAATATGTCTCCATTTAGATTGACAACTTCCCCTGACTGCGGGTTAACCTTGTTATGACAGCACAGCTGCAGTTGCCATCTCTCCCCACTGCACACAAGGGCTCAGCCTTCCTCGAGTAACAGCAGCTCTCGGAGTCGTGGATTGCAGCGGGTGCTTCGTCTCTGGTGCTGTTTGCTAGCCCCAAATCACTCTGGCATTAGTTTCTAATGGGGCAGACATGCTTTTCTCTGGTTTCTCTTGAGCAAGGGGTTAGCAGGGGACAGTGCTTGTTGTACTGGTTCTCTTTTGTTACTTTCTAGTGAAAAATGTGAACTGGTGTCCACTTTCATGTGTCTATATTACAAGTGCTTTATTACTTAACACACTTTCTACCCTGGTGTCAATAATAATGGTGCTCAGTGTCATCTATACATCACCATACCTCGTATCTGTTTCTGCCTGAAAAAATTACATCTTTAATACAAATTTCAATTTTTTTTTTTACTTTACTTTCACAATTTTTTTTTTTTTTAAGTTAGAGAAGGATTTGTTCATATTTCTTGCAGACAGACAATAATGTGGCAAAGACTGGTGGTACCTGTGGACAGTGTAGTTTTTATTGGTAAAATATTTCAGATGGAGGTCATATTTAATTATAATCCTCATTTTTCAAATTGCCCTTTAATATTTTTCTTCCATCACATTACGACACTTGTCAAACACAACTCAGCTTTGCAAGATTTGATCTCTGACCATTGATCATTTTTGACAAATGTTAGCAGACCACTGTGCTCTCTCTTTACCTTCTGGATATCTCCCTAGATAAATGCACTCTCTGGATAAACATCACTCTACCTTCTGAGCCACTATTACAAGTTGTTCATAGCTGTCCAAATGTCTATACAATGATTTTATGTGCAAAATATCTGATAATAACTGTGTGCCTTAGGACTGACTAATATTGGACAGAAATAACTTTTGTGATTGGATATTTTAGTGTTGACAAATGTAGAGTGCAGCATTATTAAATTTGTTCAGTTGCCCTCTGTTTCTCAGGAATGTGCCAGACCCAGTACAGCTTTTAATTGCTTCACTCTCTACTCAGTAATTTTCCTGCTGTTACAAGTGCAGGCTGCTCAGCAATCACTTGCAGTCAAGACATTTGTAGGACATTTCCTTTGTGTAGTGTCTGTGTCCTCCCTCTCAGCACTCTGTAACACGGTTTTGTACGTGGATTTCTGCTCTACACTATAACTGGGTCCAACTGGCATTTCCAAGAACTCAGGGAAAAAAAAATGCTTCATGAAGCAGGTCTTTTAGCTACAATGGAGCCATGTTTCTCAGATGAGTGTTCAAGAAGAGCTGAAAAGATTTGGGAGGTGTGTTAACACGCTGCAGACATATGGTGGTCAATCGCATGGGGAGGGAAGAAAGCAGGGAAGGGAATAACACTGCCCTAATTTGGAAAATCCTGGCCTGTACAGTCTTTTCTATTGTACAGGTGTCTATCTATCTATCTATCTATCTATCTATCATCTATCTATCTATCTATCATCTATCTATCTATCTATCTACCTACCTATCTATCTATCGATCTTATGCAGAGTTGTAATCGTTATAGCTATATTAAATGCAGAGGGGCATAAAATTCATCCAAATAAGGGCAAGTAATGAACTAGAATATTTTTATAAAATATATCTTGGTTTCATCAAATTTCAGATAATGTTCTTTTTATTGGAAGTTGCATGTCGATACAACTCTCCTGACAGAAACCTCTGTAGGAACATAATGATTAAGACTGATTTACAACAATATCCAAGGAATGGATGCACACTGGTTGGACCAAATTCAATTTTTATTCTGGAATTCAGTGTTAGAAAAGTGGGACTACATACCAAGGGGTGTTGACTGAGCTGATAGTTATTGTTGTCACTGTTCTGGAGATGGTGTTGAATCCAGAGTGTCACAGCCTTTGGGTTGTGGCAAATTATTTCAGTACAGGATGGACAACAGGCTGTGGAAGGACACAGTTGTGTGTCTCTGGAAAGCTGCAAAGCTCCCTCATATAGGAGGGAGGAAAGATTACTTTCTTTCCTCGAGGCAACCTATGCAAGCCAAAATGTAAATAAGAGAGCTTAGGCATTTTGGAGAGGTCCTTCAGAAATGCATATCATAATAGCAATGTCTTCTCTAATTGATTATGCAGTCTGAATCCTTGGCATTAAGTGCTTGGCAAAAGTATTACACTCTAGCTCTCCCTACTGGAATATTATCACACAATTTTTGTGTTTAATGGGTGCAGTGTATTGCTGTGTTAAACAATTATATAGATAATAAAAGTATCTCACCACACTCTATAGATATTTCGTACTTCACTTATATTTCAACAAATATGGCTATGGCTTGCATCTTACTTTGTTAATTCTTATTTTGTAAGATATTAGAAAGAATATGCTGATGTCTCCTGCTGTACTTTAGGAAAAGTCACTACAGAACAAGAGATTTTTTTTTTTTTGGCTGTAATTTCCAAAATTACTCTGTGATTTTTAAGAACTTAAGGTAATTTTAAAAATGTTTTAGGCTCTTAGAAGCCTGAACTTCAATGGCTTTCACTGAAGCTTAGTTATCTGTCTGAAAAATCCTTTAGTTATGTTTATCTGTTCTATTTCAATTGATTTTTGAAAGTTAATAGAGAGACTAGTCTATACAGATTTCATGTTTCTGCCATGCTTAGTTTTGGTTATCTACTTTTTCCAAGCGAAAAAACAAATAGAGGTATTTCAAGCAAGCTAAAATATGCATAGGTTATGTTTTACCTTTCTCCCCCAGTATGGCATTTAATGTATCAGGACTAAGCTAAGGGAAGGGCAGTTCTTCACTGATAAATATTTGATTGCCATATGTTTACCCACATATTGCAGTAAATTCTTTACTGGCAGCAAGACCCCTTTGACACTTCATGCCAAAGAAAAAAGTGTACATATACTTTTACTTGAATATTGAGAAAGTGATGGGCTTATAACTTAAAGTTTTGTTGTTTTTCTGAGACATCACATCCACTGAGAAAGTTTGCAAATAATGTAGTCACATATCACAGTTGTGAATGCAACAATTTGCTTTATAAAGTAATTCAAGAGAACAATTTTATTGTTTTTCCATGAATCACTGCTTCACTGCAAAAATCTATGCAACAAAAGAAAGCAGAATTTTTTTGGTGTGTGTAGCTATGATCCATAGTAAATATCACTTGAAGAACTGAAGACATTTTGTTATCTCTATAAAATCCAGAGGCATGAATTCACCCAGACTAAATCAAATAAAATTAACCTGCTAAATTTTAAAGAAGGACCAGAGACCAAGCCCTGTGTCTGAAAGTAACAGTCTGAAGTAATCAAGAATATGGCAAGTGTGATCTGGGCAGTTTGTTGGTGCAGGCTAAAGCAAACTTAGGAACTGAGAGAGTTATTAAACATGGAGAGATTGAAATGCAAGTGTTCAGGTTTGCTCTTTAATCCTTTTTGGATTTTTTCAGTTTCAATTTACTTTTTGGTGCAGGAAGAAGGAAAGGAGCTCTTGTTTTGCTTTGGTTCTGATTTGTTGTTGGGGTTTATTTGTTTTTGTTTTGGGGGTTTTGGTTTTGATTTATTTTAAAGCCCAGTAGATATTCCAACATTCAGTGTGGACATGTACCTTTTACCCAAGAGAGACATGGTCCATTCTGGGTGGTCATGGGTGTCTCTCTGAGAATGGGGACCAAAATTTTGCAGTGGAGTGAGTGTTTTCCCTGATATAAGTTTAGTCACAGAAGATACCAGGTGGAAACTGGGATTTTAGGTGGGCTGAATTTCTGAGCAGTCTGTTTCTCCATGAACAGAACAAAGGCCCTTCTAGTTTAGGTGCTTTAGTTTGCTACTGGAAGACACATTTCCTAAACTTGGGTCAGTGTAAAACTCAGCTCCTACACAAAAAACTCATTAATGTTTTACTTGATATAATTCAGTTTTAACCTCAAAATATTTTAGCAGTGACATTACCGAAAAATATCAGAACATATAAATCATTAGATTTGTACAGACACTCTAGTCCATTCTCTCTTTTTCAAACTTGCCTTGCCACTTTAAATGTCTATTGCATGTATTAACATGATTTACTGATAGAGGATATTTACTGAAAATAAATCAGTGGATTAGATCAATTAAAAATATTTTTATTTCACCTCAATGTTTTTGAGAGATATTTGATAGTGCTAAAATATTGGCTTGGATGACTGAGTTTTACCTCTGTAAAAATATTAGCTTGGTTATCTACCATAGATTTGATCCAACAAGGGCAAAATATTAAAAAGTTAGAGAAGACACAGAGAAAGGAGAGAAAATAAAACTAAGCACTGAGTAAAAAATGCTGTGTATTTTAGGAGAGACATTATAGAACACAACTTTAATTTGTGGGAAAGGAGCTTGAGAGATTACTCTGATTGTGTTGATAATCTCTTCCAGTGGAAAAATGCCTAGGTACTAACTGGTCTGTAATAGGTAAAATGGAAAAGAAAAGGGATATATGTGCAAGCTGTAGTTACATGGATTAACATGAGAAATCACAGAGGTTTGATGCTATGGTGATTAATATGTGTAATAAAGCCCATGCATAAGTGATAGATTTTCCATTTCTGTTGTCTTTATGTTAGTCTTTATGAAATAACTACTTGGCTTAAAGGCATTCCCCTTAACAGAAATCTGCATTAACATGGCTCTACCACCTCTGTGACAGCTTGTTTCACTGTCTGTTGGGCAGCATATAAACGGATCCAAACTAATAATGAAATTAGTTTTGAGCCATAGTCATATGTTTGAGAGGGAATCCAGCCTGAAGAGAAAATATATGAAGTCATCTGTCAAGACAGGCAGCTGAACGTGATATGGATGTGTACATTTCTTGCAGTCTCCAAACAATAGTCCTTAGCACCTTCCAGCTGATCACATCCTTATAATATCAGGTACATGAAGAGGAAATATAGATATAGGGCCATCACAAAAAATCTTAACTGCTACCTGATGCTGAGCTTGTAACTTTTTAAAAAAGAATTTAAAAGTTGTTTCAAGTCTGTCTGTTGTCAAATTGGGCCAGTCTCCTAGGATCCAGGGAAACTCCATTTGGTCTTTATTTTCTTCACTCTCCCTTCCAACTCCTAATTTTTTTGCCTCAAGAATACTCTCTGGCATTCACAGAGTAATATAGCATTTATTCTGACCCAATTGGGATAAAGAGACAGAAAGAAAATGTAGCACAAATGTTGCCAGCCTAAGAAGGCTCTGTGTATGTGTAGAGTTGGAGAAAATAATACTTTGTTGCAAAGAAATAAATAAAGCCTGTGCTTCCCTTCCCTTCCCTTCCCTTCCCTTCCCTTCCCTTCCCTTCCCTTCCCTTCCCTTCCCTTCCCTTCCCTTCCCTTCCCTTCCCGAAACCTTCCCGAAACCTTCCCGAAACCTTCCCGAAACCTTCCCGAAACCTTCCCTTCCCGAAACCTTCCCTTCCCGAAACCTTCCCGAAACCTTCCCGAAACCTTCCCTTCCCGAAACCTTCCCGAAACCTTCCCGAAACCTTCCCGAAACCTTCCCCTTCCCTAAACCTCCCCTAAACCTTCCCTAAACCTTCCCTAAACCTTCCCTTCCCCCTTTTCCCTTTTCCTTTTTTTAAATTATGACTATGAGCTTCTAGATGAATGTGAAAATAAGAACTGTGTTGAACTGAAATCAGCAAAGGCACCCCAGCTTACAGGAATATAAAGACCCACCCACAGAATTTATGGCTTATTGAATAGACCGCCCTAAGCTTGTATACATCTCCTCTGATATAGAATTATGGTGTTTAAAAGCAAAACTGTACACCTGCAAGAAATTGATGAGTGGTAGGACAGGTCTGTGGAGCACTTTATCAACTGCCTGCCACTTTCAGTACAGCAACCAGTAAAATGTCACTCACTCTGACAAAGAAAGAATAATTAAAAATATATACATCTGGTAGAGAAACTGGGCTGAAGATGGCCCACTAATGGCATCATATATCACTGCATGGCCTGGTGTGGAAGAAGAACGACCTGCAGAAAACACCCCTTTAAGAATATTTATGGGAGCTAAATGAACTTTATTATATCATCAGATATGCCATAAACACACCTTAAAGGCATTTTAGATAACCTATTTAAGGGAAATAGTATTTTTAATAATGTAATCTAAAAATAACCTGTTAATGTGAACTTTAATTGAAACAATATTCTACAAAATAAACCTTATGAGAGATGAACAATAGCCTTGCTGTCAAAATCTGTTGTCACACTTTTATGATTAATATATTCTGCTGTTTGGCTGAGCCCATTTTATGATTCTTTTATGTATTTAATATAAAACCCACCTGCATGATGCTTACACCTATTTTGTGGAAAGCCTGGCTAAATGACAATTTTTTTGGTCTTCTGCATGCAAGATTTGGAAATGAAATAACTGTTGCCTGCTGGCTGATCTTTGATCCACGCTCCTTGGTTGTAGAGCAGATTTGGTCTTCAGCACACAGAAATAGCATTCTGTGTGGGCTGTGACTAAACTCATTTCAGCACATTTGGAGGGTGCTAAACAAGTCAGTCCTCGTTTGCTGAATTTCTGACTGGAGTCAGGAAAAGTGAGACAATGAGAAACAAGAACAAAATGTCCCTAAAACATGCATGAGGCTTTTTTTTTTTTCCCTTTCTCCCATGGCTTACTGACAGAAGTGACATATCAAATGTATTTCATGCTATGATTTATTAGCACTGGTCATTCCTGTAAGTTCAAACAGTATGTTTTTCACACAATGAAAAAACAATAGCACATAAATATGTGGGTGAGCATTTGTTCTGAGCATAGACACAAAATATACAATGAATATATTAATTCAAATCAATCATCTTTGAGAAGGAAAGTGTGTTGTCATCCGAGGACCATGTGCATGTTAGACAGTTTTTCACAGGAGGGATGCTTCTAACACACCAGTCCAAGAGAATGGGATTTATTTGGCCCATTTCTTCAAGCTGTGTTTTTCTGGTGTATTTGTTTCCTTTTTTCTCTTGTCTCCCTTTTAGCACATTGGAGATGGACACCAGAAACTGTTGTGTTGCTCATTCTATTTTACCACAAGTTTTGCAATCGTTTTGTTTCCCTTAAAGTTCTAATTATCTGAAGGCCTGTGATAAAATGTCAGCATTTATTTTATAGAGAAAAAAGAGATTTTAAATACTGTAGCTACAGAAAGCACTTCATTCTGGCTTTAAAATGGATGAGAATTAAGTTCAGAAATTATTATAAAGTTATGAGTGTGCATCAGTTAGATGAAGTTTAGAGAGGAAAAGAGAATAAAAATTATTTGATTTATCATTTTAAAACACTGGTGTATTTTAGGTCAGCAGAAAAAGAAGAGCCAGAAGAAAGCAAATCTGAAAAGATGCTGAAGGGTTGAGGATACAGAAAAAGTGAATGGCAGACAGGGACTGACAATGAACACAGGACACAGAAACTGTTTGTATTCTTGTCTCAGTCCACTATTCTGATCATATTTCTAGACTTTACCATGCTTAAAATAAAACAGGAGACTTAGTAATGTCCTAAATAAAGTCTTGAAAGAAGTGGTGGAGTAGCATGAGGTAAAGGAAGATTGGTAAATGAAGCTGAGAAGCTTTTTGCCAAATATCCAGTCTGGCACATGAAAAAGAAAAATAAATTGTTCTGGGAAGAAATGCAAGGTACCTTTACTCTGTGCATTTTCCCCTTTAGTAGAATAAGAGAGGAAGGGTAGGCTGAGAGGAAGAATCACATTCTTATACCACTCAGTGCAATGTTAGTCTGAGTTTCTTCTGTTTATTTCCAGTCTTTCAAGTGCCTTTCTTACCGATGTGCAGGCATGGGTCTGAGAAGTGATACTCTCCAGATATCAATTTCTCATTTGTGCATCCTGAAGTTTCAAATCATTCTCGAGCAGGCAGAAAATTTCTTTTTAAAATCCACAGTCTAGAATATAGTTCTGATATTTTACAGGGAAAGGAAATTAACTTTTCATGAATGAGGAGAAGAAATACCTGATTTTGATACTTATTTTTCATTATCTTTTAAGGTCCACTAGCATTGATCTGGTGCATGAGAACTGGTTATATAGTTAAGTCTGTAGCACTAAGAAATGGAGATTTCTGGCCTATGGCACATGAGGAAGGCAGTAAAGAAGTACTTCTCACTGCAGCCAAGTAATCAGAACACACCCATGATTTTCTTAGACACTACTAAATTTAGAGAAGGAATGTGAAAAACTGGCTTCCTGGGCGTGGTGTACCCTCTAAGGCACAACATAAAGTGTAGATCAGACAGAGATAATTCACTTTCATACTTTTTAGCTTGGCCTGCAAAAAAAGGAAGTTTGTTTTTGCATGCTGTCCTGTGTCTCTGCTCTCCTTCTGTTTTCCATTAACATCTGAACCCATGTGTCAGTTTTAACTAAATGGAAAGACAGAGCCTTTCCAAGATTATTTCAATTCTACAAGTTCATGACCACTGACATTTGCTGGGGGAGAGAAACTCAAATAAGTACTTCTAGCCCCGGAAAACTTTGAATAACTTGTCTGTCTGTCCATAGCTCTGGATGAACAAGTAATCAGCAACATGTGGCTCCAAATTTACCCAGTCCACCCTCACAAGGTTATGGGGAAAAGCAGAGGGGCAAGGAAGACAGAGGAGAAGCAGTAAAAGCAATTTTCATGACAGTGAGCAGATACAAAGGGAATCAGTCTCCAAGATGGCAGAAGTTTACCAATGTTTTTATTCAATTTTTTAATTCTCTTTATTATGTATATAGAAATGAATCTACTACAAAGATTGGGGGTTTTAAATGGAGTTTTAGAAGAAGCTCCTCTTCTGAAGCACAAGATTTTTGTCGTGTTGGTTCTGGAGAAAGATAAGGCCGATTGCCATGTTTTTTTTATTTAAACAACAACAACTTCAAAATTATAACCTTTAATCAGTTCATAGAAGAAACATATGGGCACATAAATTCTATAAAAGGTCTCATCAGTCTTTCTATTGACAATGGTTGTAAATATTTCTTTTTGTTCTACTAATACTATTCACAAAACTTCAGGTAATGCTGGGTCAGTTCTTATTTGTGTAGTGTGTGCTGTTGTGACTAGATTAGGAATTCAGAGGACACCCTCTGCATCAGAGTATTTTGTAAAGAAAATTGAGAATGGTGGCACAGTGAGTTAATAACTCCTTTCAGCTTGTGATGAGGATTATTAAAAATGAAGGGGAATGTGGAAATTTGGACTCAGTTTAAATTGAAGTATTGAGGGGGAAGGAAAAAGTGTTTACCACCTGTGGTTCAGGGTAGGGAAGCACACTCAGTGATGGCTGAGAGCATTAGATTAGTGACTGCAGTGATATCTAGGGAATTTTAATTTGTATAATTTATTCAATCATTAATAAGGAGGACT
This sequence comes from Eopsaltria australis, assembly GCA_034509425.1. Lineage (NCBI taxonomy): Eukaryota > Metazoa > Chordata > Aves > Passeriformes > Petroicidae > Eopsaltria > Eopsaltria australis. The sequence continues at coordinate 8,758,570 of JAVTVJ010000024.1, forward strand.
AGAGTTTCATGTAGAACTCATTTTTACATCAGTATGTGTTACAGGCAACTCAGCAAGGAAAAACTTCAGACTGAATTTTATTAAGTAAAATGGATAGGGTAAGTACCACGATCATTAGGGATGGATTTTGGATACAAATACAGGTGTATTAACATGTAAATGTTCCAATTTAATACAATCAGAAATGTACTAAGAAAAATAGATTGGCAGTGTTTATGAGCAAAGAACTCTTGAGGACAAAAAAAAAGAATAATTTGCAAAAGGGTTGGGAGGAAATACTGCAAAGCAAAAACTGAAGTATAAATTATTTAAAGCCTCTGTGGATGAGTGATAAGTAGTTAAGCTAATTGCAAGTAACAACAGAGGAGTAAAAAACCTCACAGAGTCAAAAACTTTGGTACAGATATAATGTTGTTAGAAGAAACAGAGGAAGTGTAGAAAAAAGCATTTGAAGAATGAGATAGAAAAATTAGTTTCTGTTTCCTGCTCTGGAGGGACGACTGGAGGGTGAAATATCCTTGTGATTGAACTGCCTCCAGTGAGTGCAGGATGAGGCAAGAAAAAGAAGTAAAATGAGTAATAGAATAGAATAATGCAAGAGAAATTTAACCTACTCCTTAACCTAGGGTCCTACAACATTGCTTTTGACTCACTGTCTTCCCTTATAACACCACAAACCACCATAGGGAAGGACTGATTCTTTAAAGAATCACAGCACTACTGTGTCTGTCCCAGTCAGGGATGTGCACCTCTGGACAACTCTTTGAATTGAGCTTCTTAGACATCTGGAGATGAAAACCAGAAAGCAGTGTTTTGTGTGATAAAGGTAGCTTTCTCCCCCAAAAGGGGAGGAGAAGTTGATCCAATTATTGCTGGGAGCAAACACAAGAGAGGAAACATTAGAGGTCTATGAATTTTCCAATATGTTCTTAAAAAAACCCAATCCCACTCAGCAGTTGGAATGCATTTAGGGAAATATTAAATGTCAAACTACTGGAAGGACATTCAACATAACCTCTTTAGTGCTTGACAAAGTTTTACGTGAGTCACTTTGTCTCTTTCCTATGATTAAAGAAGAAAGATGTTAAACATCTATTAAAAATGGGTTATCCAGGGCTCTAAGATGACAAATAAAGTTGTCAAACTATAGCAGAGAACACTTGTACTTCTCATTTCTTTGCCACATCAAAGTAATTTTACTAGTGCTGGACATGAAGTGAAACACAACAGCAAAATTTTCTGTCAGTCTCTTTTTGATTTTACTTTTCTTTTTTTGAAGCAGCAGGCAGTATAATAAGATGCAATGTCCAGAGACAAAACGTGGGATGTGGAGGAATTGATCCAATTCCTATTTATTTCCAAAATACAGTTGAAGGGTATTCCTGATAGGAGCACAAGCTCTTCCTCCCTGTTCCCCAGTTTCTGTGATCAGGAGTGTGCTACTTGGCAAGATAATGAATCTTGAGGTTATCTCTGCTTTTTTCTTAGCCAGCTTCTTGGACAGCACCTCATGGTTACTGGAAATGAAGTATTAGTTAATGAAACACGGTCTATATTGGAAATGAATAAATAAAATAGTAAATTAGAAGAGTGTGTACTATACTGGATAATTGTGCTAATATCTTGGCAGATGTCTTGCTAATGCTCAAATCAAACCATACTAAGGAGAGATTTTCCTTTAATCTTAGGAGAAACACTTCAGCTGCAGCCTTGTCAGGAAGGAGTGAGCTGTTTCTGTTCTGGAAGTAAGCATGGTCATATTTAATACAAAAATATTAGGAAAAAATATTTTTAGAAGGAAATAAGTAGGAAATACAGGCAATGGGTAAGGTCTTTGCAATTGGAAGGAATGAGGGAGACGCAGAGAAAGTTCTATTTGAAAGGGGGTGAGGGAGATGTTCTATTCTGATATTCTAGATGAAAATTATGAAAGGTCAATTTGCCTATTGTGATCTAAGTTTTAGCTGTACAATAGCGCTTGGGATTGCTATGTTATGACCAAGAAATGAGGAAAATTCCACATCCCTCTGATGTGAATTTTCCAAGGTTTTAGAACCTTTCCAAGGTTTTTTGCCCTGATGACAAGCCAGTGCTCTTCACAGAATTATTCAAGCCGCCCTCACAGCATCTTTTATCACATTTGTCTGCTCCACTGACGCTTTTGCTCGCTCTGTCATTCAGCTCATGTCTGTGCTGCAGGTGATCAGCAGGCAGCCACCCGAGCCTGCCCTGGCTCCGTGCCCTTCCCAGGCTGGAGCCTTCCCTGCAGCACAGCCTGCGGTCAGCGGGGCCGTGGCCACGAGGGAGGAGGGATGGTGACCTCCATCACAGAGCTGGGAGCCCCTGTGTCCTCAGAGGAGAGGTCCTCACAGCAGGCTGTGGCTTCACAGGCACCAGGAGGTGGAGTCCTATGGGGAAAAATAATAGTTACGTGGCTTGTAGTGCCCCAAATAAATGGTTGTGACAGCCTTCAGTGCTTCAGGCAGAAAATGGCAACATGCTGCTGCTCTGAAATTGTGCTGTCAGCTAGGCACACTGCTCCTTTGGAGCCCGTCCTGCCTTGCAAAGGTGGCAGGAATCCTGGACAGAGACAAGATCCTGACTTGACTCAAATGTAAAAGATGTGTGAGGGATGCAAGCTGGGGCAGGTGACCTGGGGTGAATATAGAGACACTGCCCAGGTGTGCAGACACAGGGCTGGGGTAGCAAAAGCTCACCAGGAGCTGGACCTGATGAGGGATCTGAATGGCCACAGAAAGGGTGTCTGTAGACAATTCAACATGAAAAGATAGACCATGGAGAATGTGGACCTGCTGCAAAAATGGCCAGGGGACCTGCTGACAGAACACATGGAAGACAGTGATATTCTCAGTGCCTTCTTCACCTTGATCTTCACTGATAAGTTTTGGTCACTGGAATTCCAGGCTGCAAGGTAGTCTTACCCTTGTTAGAGGAGGACCTGGTAAAGGATCGCCTAAACAACCTGGACAGACACAAGTCCCTGGAACCTGATGGGATACAGCCAGGAGGTGCTGAGGGAGCTGTCCCGTGTCACTGCCAGTTCTCCCTCCATTATTTGTGAAAGGTTATATTGATGAATAAGACTTCTGGGAACTGGAAGAAAGCAAATGTCACCTCTGTCTTCGAGAAGGAACATGCAGGGAACAACAAGCCACTCAGCCTCACTTCAGCCTTTCAGAAATAATTTCCAAGCAAGGTGATTTGGAGTAGCCAGTATGGATTCACAAAGGGGCAACCATGCCTGACCAACCTGAGAACCTTCCATTGTGAAGTGATGGGCTCAGTGAACTAAGGCAAGCAGTGGATATTATTTATCTTGAATTTATCAGGGCTTTTATAAATGTATTTTGATTATATATATATATTTATATATATATATAATGTACATAAACCTCTGGTTGAGGAAGTTATTAAGGCAGAGTCAAACTCTTCTTGGTGTCGCCTGGTCAAGAGGCAACAGGCACCAACTGAAAAACAGCAAATCCCATGTAGCCATAAGAAAACACTTTATTTTGTGAGGGTGGTGCTTGGGCTGTGTCACAGGTTGCCCACATGGGATCTCTATGGAATCTCTATCCTAGGAGATATTAAGAAGCCAACTAGATGTGAACCTCAGCAACTTCTGTGGGTGATCTTGTTGGTGAGCAGGGATTTGGAGGTGCCTTCCAGTCCCACAGTGGGTCTGTGGTTCTGTAAAATGGCAAAGATATACACTGGTTTTAATAACTTTTGTTTCTACCTTTGAGAGGCTTATAAACTCTTACAGGGAATGTATGAAAAATAGATGAATGAAACGTTTTCATAATTAATTTTAATCATGGAAATATTTTTTGGTATAAATGAAATAAACTGTCTGCAATCAAACAAGGCATGTATGTTTTTAAGAGCTGAAAATAGGGCTGAAAATTCCTGTGTTTAAAAGTTTCCATGCTGTCATTGCAATAAATTAAGTTTCTAATTAAACACATGCTCACATACACACTCTTGGATGGGAATGCTACGCTTGATCAATAGCTTCAGGCTACACGGTAGCAGGCAGAATTATAGCAAATGGAACTGGATGAATGGGTTTACTTAATGACCACAATATGATTTATTTCATTGGTGGGAAAGGGGGTAGGAAGACATCAAATTGCTAAAAATATTACCTGAGCAAATTAAGATATGATCTTACAGGAGATAGATTCCCCAGAGATCCCGTGTGAGTACAGTAGATCAGAGCTCAGATCACTGTAAAAAAACCATACTTGATGAAAGTGTGTCAGCTAATCTGCATTCAGCTTGTTTGCCATTTATAATTAAGAAGGGTTTTTTGTTATGTTTTAATGTAGATGGCTTAGCCGTGGACAATTGCTGATTTAATCCACACATTTTCACAGTGTCATGATTTTAGCTGTTGGAGCTGTTGGTACAAGAAACAGAATTAATGCAGATAATTCCCCATACAGTGAAACAGATGAAAAACACATCTTTAAGTAAACCTTCACAGAATTTAATTTTTCGACCACAGTCCCTTTTTATTTGGCATTTGCACTCAGAGTTGAAGAACAGCCCCTGCAAGGCGTGCCAGTGCAGGAATGTGCTGGAATCTTCTGGTGGCAAATCTGGGACTGGCAGCTACATTCTGGTCTCTGCCACTGGGGATCTCTCACTGACCCCTCTGACCAGTTACTTACCTTGCCAGTGAAGTGAATAAACCCTACCAGAGCTGAGACACAGACAGAGGCAATACAGTTTTCTGAGTTTTGACTTCCTTATAAAAAAAGGTTTGTGTCATATGGTTTATGACCTAAAGTAAGCCAAAAGTGAAAGAGCTGACAAAACTAGCAGCAGAAGAAATCTTCTTCAGTCCCCCAAAATACACTTGCACACACGTATTAATTTTGGTTCTGGCTATTTTCAAATGTTCCTTCAGTTTCTCTTTCTTCCTACTTATTTATCTGTGAAAAATGCAGAAACTGAATATAAATCAGGTTTTGACTTTTTCTATAATTGTGCTTTTCAAAGGAGATAATTAAATTTCTGCCTCTTTGGGAAAAGGTCAGTGTGTTGGGGTAACAAATATTCGTATCTCTAGGGCATTTGCCCTTATTAGCCATGAATCACTGTTTCATAAGCTTGGAGCCTTGGCTAGAATCCATCTAGCCTAAAATACTTTGAAAACCAATGAATTAACTGAGATCCACTTTAATAGTTCAACTTTATTACTAATTAACCTGTATATGCCCCTGTTTGTTATGCTGTAATTCAGAAACTAACACTATGGCTATTGTCTAGCTATATATTAAATGTACAGTGCTACTCCTCCATTTACTTTAAGGATTTGTTGCTGGGCTGATCACTTGTTTTGTACACAAGTTAAGGCTGTAGACAGTCTAAAAAGGTTAGGGAAGAAGCCTTTGAAAGGCTGATTATTGACTTAATGTTGACCTCCAAATCAACTGACTCATCTGCAGGATACAGCCTGCATTTTTGATGCTGAAGAGCTTAGTCACCAGCTGACAGAGTATCTGGGTGAGAACACAGGATTTGTGTCCTTTTTTTATGTTGCACAATTATTTTTGTGATTTGAACTCATAATTACGGTTTCTATTCAGATTTTCAATGACTTTTAAGCTTTTGGGATGGCAAAGTTGCTTTTTTTCCTCACCTGCAATTTCAGACTAAAGTATCATGACCAATCTCTATGTTCTTGTGACATGGACCAGACCCATAAAACCTCTCCAGGCCTTCTGGAGTCTTCTGAGATGGAGCTGGAGCTGACACCAAGCTAAGAATTGCATGTCCATGCTGTTGGAAAACAGCTGGCACTCAATCACCCTGTGGGCAGTGGGAGCAGCCTGGAGCAGGGCTGCAGCTGGGAGCCCAGAGCATCATGCTGGCCCAGCTTGAGGCATGGTGACATAAGCATGGCTTTGTGTGTCTTTGCCAGCAGGTCCTTGCTCATTTTAAGTGCTTAGACCTATCATTACCTAATGTAAAGTCAAGTGACTGACCCCCACTCAGCTGCATCCTTAGCACCAGGAAGTCACTAATTGTCGTGGGGTTCTACTAAAGGACTCTGAGACAGGTAACTATCTTACTGCTTCACCTAATTTAAAGCCCAGTGGAACTGAAACACTGAGTTGTCCTCACTTCTCTCTCTCGTTGAGGTTCCTCCTTAGAAGATACTTCTATATTGTGTTTGTGCTAAGCAAGAAAAAATAAATCTCCTCCTATTCTGACCCTCATTTCCTCTGTGGATTAACCATTAACATATGCTTCCACTTCTAAGAGGTTTAGATGTTTGAATATTTCCTTTCTTCTCGGACATTTTTAATTAATTACTCCACATAAGACTTTAAACTCTGGTCTTTATTGTACTCTTCAGTCTTCATCCTTTCTGCTGAAGTTGTTCTGTGTGGTAGGGACGAGACAAAGGGCTGTAAGCACACTTCTTGTGCCTTGTTATGAGAATGGTTGCTGGGAAGTTCAGGTTCCTCCTGAAATGCCAGTGCAAGTTTAAGCATTTTAAGTTTGGATTGTAGCAGGAAGAGTAAGACTGTGCCCTTTTTTTCCAGGCAAGTACCCTAAGAGTGAACATACTGGGTCTTGCTTTTGTTCAGGTGCTTGTTCACCCTCTCCTTCTGCTCCACTGAACACAGAATATTAATATTATATTTAATATTAAAATGGAACAATCACAATAAGAGGGCATGAGAGCATCTGCCTCATAGCAAGCCTGTCTTATACTGATTCAAACCTTTACCTGCAGGGTGAGAGAAGTGGGTTCATAGCCCTTCAGAGCAAGGAATTGAAGCTGGGAGCATTAAACTTACATGTGTGAGAGCTCTTTCATGCAGGATTTCTATATTAAATGTGACAGTAACACATAGTTCATACAAAGAACTGAAATTTTGGTAATAGAGAACAAATAAAAGTGTGAGTGTGCCTAGTCATGCAAAGGAAGCAGATGTTAGCAGTACATTAAATTACAACTCCAGCACAGCCATAGTCTGTCTTTTTTTTTTTAATTTGCTATTGATCTTCAGAGTAAATAAAGCAAAAGCTTTCTCATAGTAATTTAGTATTTTTTCAAGTTCTGCCAAAGACCTGACAAAATGCAATGAGTCTCTGATAATAGGTAAGTGTGACTTTATCCAAACACTTAAAATGATCTTAATGTATGACATTAACTGTGTCATAGGAACTGTCTGAAAGAATGTAGGTCTGCCCAGGGGGAGCAGAGCAAAATTTAGGGAAATTTAGGAGAAAATTTTGTGCACATGACCTCATAGGAATAAAACCTACATCAACTTGTTTAGAACAGACCAACAGAAAACAAAAGTTGGTACAAACCAACAGGTTTATGGAGCCTAAAGTCATGTATGGAAAAGTGTCCAGAAACAATTGCTTCAGAGAATGGAGCAAGAAAATCTGCAATAAAAGCTGTATAAGAACAAGGCTTAGTTATCCTTTCTAACCATACCAATAATTTCACTATTTCAATTCCACTTTCAGTAGCTGTGCCTCCTCTGTGTAAGGAGAAGAGGTGAAAAGAATCTTGATGTATGCTCTACACAATTTACTATTTTGTTTGTTTTTATTACTTCTCCTATAATTTATTTCTACTCAAAGATTAATGCTCTCCAGCCATCTTTCCCAGATGGAAAATAGAAATAGATTTTTCAATTTAAAGAAGCAAACAAAACCAAATCTTCCTCTCTGAAGACAACATTGAAAGTATACATAACTGATGCCAAGTAAACGGAGTTAAAGAAATAATCTCAGCTACACTTTATGACTGGAAGACCTTCAGCATGCACAAGCATCTATGTGTATTTATATTTACGTACTTTAAAGAGAGGTGGGAGGGCTGTTATCTTTGGTTTTTGGGTTTTTTTTTTTTTATTTGGAGTATAACCTGAAGATTTTTGACAAACCCACAAAAACTTTTTATGTTTGAACATTGCACAGTGAAGGGCAATAAAAAGAAAGAATTCTTCCTAATGGAAGTTGTGCTATACAGATAAAAAAGGAAGGAATAGAAAAGTGTTTTTCCCTTTAAAGACATCCCTAGCAATGCATAGCTGTCTTTCAGTGGTGCTAATTTAATATTTAGGGTGCTCTGATATCCAACTGTGTTGTGCTCTCATTCAAAGGTGTTGCCACTCACTGAACATGATGTCACAAGCCCTATCCCCCACATTCACTTGTGATTGGATTCTCTCTTACACTTTTGCGGGGGAATAATGCCACAGTATTTTGGAGGGTTTAAGGAAATTAAACAAGTAAAGACAACAGACGATCAGAGTTTGAAAGAGCTCTTTTCAAATATTCCCATGGTCTTTGTATCTTTGCAGACCAAGGCAGACTCAGAAATGTGTTGTGTTATAAGTTAATGATCTGTTAGAAGAAAAGAAGAATAAACATCAACAGTCATAAATCCAAATATTTTTTTCTACTATTTGTATGCTAGCTCCTTGTTTAAAAAAAAGTTACATTTTTTTGGCATTTAAGTGCTGGAAAAAATTCTCTAACAGTGATTTTTTTCCATCTAAATTTTTACATAATATTTTCTTTTAAAGATTTACATATATAATTTAGTTTTGACTTTTATAACTTCTGTGCATCCAACCCTGTTCCTATCAACACTAGAGGTGTTGAATCACTTCATAAGGTAGAAGCCATAATTTTCCATTTTGACTTTTCCAGTAGCTCTCTGAAGGCTACCTTGATGAAATTATGCAATCTAGGATATTTTTCCAAAGCCATGTCTGCTTTTTGGATTATCCTTCAGGGTTCCATTGTGGTAAAGTAACCAGTGTTCTCTACCAGCTTTCTGTAACACCTCCAGGGAAATTAAATGGCTTTTTCATGTCTGAAAAAAACCTCCCAGTTCCTTGTCCTATTGCCCTTGCCATGAGACAGAGCTTTGGCAATGCCTGTCAAAGCAGTCTTCTCTAAGATATCAGAAATATCAATGTAAAACCTGCCAAATTTTTGATGCTGTTGGCTATGGGCATTTATATTACCTTGTGGGGATGTATATTTTTTCGGCGTATCCTTCATCTTAATGGAGTGTGATAGCTTATGAAAGCCAGCTTGACATTCATTGCTGTACAGATTTTTTTTCCTTTTGTCCACCAATAATATCTTTGTGATGGCAGCAGAAACTGTTTACATAAGAAAAGAACTGGAAAATATTCATGATTTTGTAGGTACTTAGGGCAGTAAGTCCTTTTATTCATTGGGAGCAATAACATCAGACATGCCTCTGTAAGAGTTCATCTTCCTGCCATCTTAGGCTAACAAAGTAACAATTCTTTTGTCCTGCATAATTCCTTCATTTAACTTGTACATGAAGCTTAGAAATTGAAATGTTCATGAATGGTCTAAGTACTGAGTGTTTAAACCCAACCCTTTCTGATAAAACACAGATGAAGAGATGGCTTTCCCTGTCAATCTAACAATAAAAGCATTTGTTCTGAAAGCAGGAAATACAGGAACACGTGTTTTAGCATCATGAAATGTGTATCTAACCTATTGGGCCATAAAGCATTCCTTCAAGTGTTTGCTACTCTGTTTTAGTACATATTGAAATACCAGTCTTGACTACTTCTTTACCATTCCTCTACACTTTTCTAGTGGTCTCTAATTCTGTCTTGTGAGAACTCAATTATTATTTCATGCACACTGAAACAATTTCAGCACGGAAAGTGACTCACATGAAATCTCCTGAGCCAGGCCACATCAAAACAGGGCTTGTAAAGTCTGACAGCCTTGTTACTTGAAGTTACCAGCATGTTCAGGAGGAGGTCCTGTGGCTCCCTGCTGCGTGTATTTATCCATATTTTTTGGATTTTGCCCCTTAGCTTTCAAAGACAAGGTACAGGGCCTGGGGTTTATCTATTCTAAAATGGCAGGTCACTATAACTTAAGTAATGGCATGCTGACATCTTTGTGTCACAGAGAAAAAACATATTTAAATGGTGGAAAAGTATTCAAATGGGTGGGTGGAGAGCACTTAATCCACGTGTCCTAGATATGGATAAATGCTCTGTTGCTATGTTGCTGGGCAAAACCATTTTCCGCCACACATCAACAAACCTGGTTATGGTGGGACACAAGCAGTCAGTGCAGTTTTGCTCTTTGTTGCTTTTCCACTAGCAAAACTTCAGGAATAGCATTTAGGAATTTTTGGAATCCCAGCTTTGAGCTCTGTAGTTTTCTTGGGGTTTTGTCCCCCAAATGCTATTGTGGATTTAGCCTTTAGTGAACAACAGAAGTGAGAAACAGTCCCACTGAATCAAGAGAGATAAGCCTGTATCTAGGAGAACAATTTCTTGGCTTTGTTTTCCCATTCTGTGTATCAGGGAAGCCAAATCCGTGGTTTTAAATTGATTTGTCACAGACCAAGGAACAGAATAAGACTCAGAACCTGCTACTTCAAATCCATCTCCCACTGATATCTTCCTTAGACATTTTAATTAATATTCCTAAATGCTTAAAGATAAATGAAAGAAATCACATCCTTTTAAAGTAAATAAATAAATACAGTGTGAGAATTTCCAATTGTCTCCATTAAGAGCAAGCAGATGGCTCATTGTAGTGTTTTATTTTGTTATTTAGAGAACAGCTAGCTTGTACTACAGTATCTCTTCATCTCCAGAAATTCTCTTCCAAGATTATGTATAGGCTCTGTCTTACTAGTAATATTTTAATTCATCACCATATATTTAGCAAACTCTTCTTTTATCACTTGATGACAGAAGGGATTTTTTTCTCTGACATTTATTGCTTTTTAAACTGCATTTCTGGTATGGTGCCAGGTTTCTCCCAAAATATTGTAAATAAATGTGAGTAATACAGATCTGGATTTATGAAGCATAATGGTTGGATGCTTTAGCTATGAAGAGATGCTTTATCATAGTCCACCAATGTGTGGGGAAACTTTTAAGACTTGCTTTCCTGCTTTATTTTACTACAATCCTTATAGGTTTCAAACCAAGTTGCTTTGAGACTTGAACACAATTACAGTAACCAATCTGACATACACACAATGTGAATAAAATGCTCAATTATATACAGGCATTTTAACACTGATACATTCTACACACATAAAATAAAGGCACCTTGAAATAAAACTCTTATCTCCCTCACCTCACTTATCTACTAATTACATATAAACTCACACAATACAAAAAAAATCCTGTATGTATATCATTAAGGAATATAAAAGAAAGGCTTGTTATCTTCTTTGCATGCTTATCTGTAAGACTCTGTAATGTTCCTATCTGTGGGAGTATATACTCTCTCTATATGTGCATGTTCATATATAGTTTATATATACAAATACAGCACCCTTCGAACTCTGAATTATTAATACACTGACTGGGGAACCATTCTGTATTCACACTTTCTGCAATCAAAATTCTTTAGATGGAAAGACCCCATTTTTTCCTTTGCAGGCACTGCTTCATGAGCCCATTAAATCAATCCTGACACCCTTTTGGTTAAATTTGGATTCAAAATGAAAAATTGCCTCTCCTCTAAAATCCTTATTCTCTTTCGGTCATTATTTTACAACTTGGATCTTTTTTCTTTCTTTCTTTCTTTTTTTTTTTTTTTTGTATGGTGGATTAAATGTGCTGATAACAAACTTTGAAAACATGGTGGCTAAGCAAAACCATCACTCCTTTGCATCACATTCCTTACATTTTCTGCATGATGATACATTGTGTGGCTTACCTGGAAGAGTTTGAATGACCTTTAGTCCTGAAAAGAAAGCATGTGCCTGGGAAAAAAAAGGGCTATTTGTAATCAGTAGAAAATAAATCCCCTGCCCAGCACCATGTGTAACATTCCTCTCCCTCTCTTGATGTGAGGCTAGTTACCCTCTGAGCTCTGTGTGCTGCAGCTGAAGATGAAAATTATCAGCTTGGACTGTGGTGGGTTCTGATGGAACCAGTGCTGGAATCTGGATTTCCCCCACTCCCACCCCAGGGAAGAATAAAGGGCCTCTTGTGCTGCCCACTGCAGCAGCAGGGGCTGGCATCACTTTTCATGCACTTAGAGGCCACACGTCAGACATGATGTAGGAATGCAGGCAGCAGATCCCTTATCTGCTTTCCATTCTGATATTTAATGATTTCTCAGTGCATCCAAACGTTGCATAAGACTTCCAAGTAAAGGAATGACCCAGATCAGAGAGATACCATCCGGGAACATTTCCCAAGTGCCTGTTTCACAGGGATGGGAAAGGAAGCAGATGTTTTCCATCAACAACTAATGCTGAAGAGCTACTATTACTCCCTCCCTAACCACAAGCTCTGTGCCATAATCATCTACTCCCTTCTTCTGCTTCAATAGATGTAACAGCAGCATGCAATAATTCAAATTCTGTCTTGTTGACACAGCTTGCTTCAGCTGTACAGAAAGCAAGTTTTTTGTTCACCGAGCCTGTGGACACATCAGCACTTTGCAGAGAGCCTAAGAGGAGTTGCTGCTGTCTTGATGGCAATGGACAGCTGTCATCCAAGCCTCCTGGAAATCTGTGGCAGCATGCTGGAATAGCCATACACAGTAAATTTCTGTCAATGTGGCATCATTATTTTTGTTAGACAGGATCACAATTTTCCCCTGAAATATTCCCTGGAATAATCCGTATTAACAACAAAAAAAATCCCTTTTCCCCCTGTTAATTCAGGAAGCTGATCTCAAAAAATGCTCATTCATTTGCCTTGAGTAATTATGCTGCTTTGAATTTGTAGGGCAATTGTAGGAATTGCTTCAGTTGGGTCTGTGTTGCTGATGGGGAATGATCTGTCATACACATCTGCCTTTGTAGAGAGTGAGAATAACAGGTACTCTGGTGTATCAAGTTGGAGATTAATTGAATAAATATGAAGTCTAATGGATTACATTGAACTAAAAATACAGGCATGTGTGCAAGAATGTCCCATGGAGAATATTAATGATCAAAAAGAGTGGGAAAAAAAGTTAAATGGCACTAGTATAATAAAAGGGGACTAGCTCCCCTGTTGAACTGGAAAAGGTTAGCTGAGGGCTAAACAATTTATTTGTGACATAAACGTGGTCAAGACGTCTATTTTGTGAGGATGAACACTTAAATATTCTATTTGGACAATTTAGGTAATATGATAGCCCTTATGTATTTCCTCTCCTAGTGCACATCTGTAGATGTTCCAAACTGGAAAGCAAAATCCTTAAAACCTCACCCTCTGCAAACACACAGAGAACTGATACTCCCAGAATCCTATGGAACCATGGAATCATAGAAGGGCCCAGGCTGAGAGGGACCATGAAAGATCCTCTTGTCCAATCTTTCAGGGGAAAAGAGGTCTAGATCAGATTATTGAGTCCTGTCCAATCACACCTTGCAGACCTCCAGTGATGGGTGGTCCACCACATCCCTGGGGAGGTTCCTGTGGTGATTGATAATTCTCACTAAAAAAATACTCTCTTACAAGAGGAAGAAAATTTATTTAAGACCTCTGAAATGTTCCACAGCACAAAACTTTGCTTCTCTTTTTTCCTGTTGAAAGGCTGCATGGACACAGCTGTGGCCTAGGCTCTGCTTAAGGTCAATGAGCCAAAGTTGATCCCAGATTCTTAGGAATCCTTGTCCTCAGTGTAGGCAAGTCAGGACAGTCCTGAGGCCACTTACATAGGGGATGATCCTATTCCTTCCATAGTGAGAGTTCTGGAAAAGGCTGAACTCATTATGAAAGTCACTGTAAATATGAAGAATGTAAAACTGAGGAATGCCATGGGATTGTAAACCCTTCACGAGAGTGAAGGATCCTCTTTGCTGCTGCAGCTGCATTATGTGTGTTGGATACCAATACTGCAGAACAACGAAGGAGGTGCTTTTGCATATTTAGAACAAAGCTAAAACCCTCATCTCATGAAAAAATGAAGTAAAGGGTGCTGAGAAAGGAAGGATAGGAGGGGAAGTTTTACCACAGAGAAAAGGAAAGGAATATAGAGATGTTCCCTGAAGCAAAGCAGATGGAGTGGAGAAGGCCATGCCACCAGCTCCCTAGCTTCATTTTGAAGGTAATTTTAAAAGGTAGGAGTCAGGTGTGGAGGACTTTTTCCCCTTCCAAGACATACCATGAAGAAATCTTAGGAGACAGCAAGGAAAGGTGGTTGATGACAGGGTTTGGGGTTTTTTTGCGCTATTTTTGATTTTGTAATATTTTCCCCCAGATTTAACCATTACTTTATCAGAATAAATCTTCTTGCTAAGTTTCATCTTTATTCGAGGGTGACAACTCTATTATGTTCTTTTTTTCTTGGAGCAAAAACTCCACTGATGTTTTGCAGGAAACCGTTGTAGGAGGAATGTTCATGGAGGAAGCTTCCCTCAAAACTATGAAAGTTTGGGGATTAAATGCTAGGACTCAGGATAAATTCTCCCCAGGAACACACAACCCAGTGCCTTCCTTGTAAAAGATAGGAAAGAGAAGGCAGCCTCTATGCTGAATACTCCCAAATTGCTACAGCTGATCAGTGCAAATTTCCTTTGGTGGAAAGATATGACAAGTGACAAGAGGGAGTGGAATGTTGCTCTATTATTCTGATTTTTCACTGACAAACGCAGATCAGCAGCGTGTGTGTGAAAGGAGCCTCAGAGCCTATGAAACAGGAGAGAGCTCAAGATATGATGTACAGACTTTTTTTCTTTCTTCATGGGGCTGCTGGGATATGAAAATGCCATTTTGGGGAAAGCTAATTGCCTGTTCAGCAACTAAAAGCAAGATACCTTTGTTCAGTGAGTTACAATTCCCTGAAGTACACTGCAGTAGCAAAGCAGTAATTACAATGCAGCATGTCTTAAAAGAGCACCATTATACATTTCATGGAGAAAAGGGTAGCTTAAGCATTGCGGCTCCCTGGTTAAAGAAAAAGATTTAAAACATCTTGAGCATGATCTTATATGTTTTATGAATATAAATTTGTCTTCATGCCTATTTTTAATGTTAAAACTGTGCTTGAAGCTTACTTACCCTTTTCAGACTGCTACCAGGCCTGGTTATAAGCTATTTTGTGCTGCTGGCAACAGTCCAATAATATAAAACACATTTTTAATTTTCTTCCTTTACCACCGTCCACTCCCCACCCCACCCCCCTTTTTATGTTTTTTTTTCTGTCTCCAGCAAAAAGATATTGTCTCACCAGAATGGAATGACTTGTGGATAAGGTGGCCAGTATAAATTAAAGTGGGGTCTTTGGCTGAAGAAGCACAATGAATGTCCAGAAAAGGAAGGTGGAAAAGAGAAGTGTGAGCAGACAAAGGAAACCAGGCAAAAAATACAAAAGAATATGGGTTTAGTATGATTTTGATATCCAAAACAGAGTGAATATAGTTGCAGAATTCTGGAAATCATAAACACCTTAGAGAGTTAAAACTACATCATAAATGGGAATAGGTAATTTCTTGGGGATTATTTATAAATCAGGCTTTAATTAAAATGTTAGGAGAAGATGAACATATGTTTTAATAAATGGTTCATTATTAAATGTTGAATAATCACTTATTGATAACTACAAATATGCTATAGTTATTTATTAACAACTAGGTTTTTGTTAAATTTGACAAATGGAACACTTTCTATTCAGTATAAAAATGCCAAAGGAAGCTGGAAAGGAGCAAGATATGAATTAGGATTTTGACAGAAATCAGTAAGGAAGGTAACTTGTACCCTAATTATGTGGTGTTGCATTAGAGGTTCCATACTCTCTCCTAACAACTGTGTAATTTTCTCAGGTCTCCATGGCACATATTTTGTGAATTTTCATTAAAAAAGCCAACACAAACCCAATAATCTTTTGCCACATAATACACTATTAGAAGAATCATAAGGAGGGAGGATAAAGGAGCAAGTTTAATAAGTGCTGCAAAGCATAGTACTGCTTCTGAATGTTTGTGTTGGATTTCATATGATGTATGAGAAGCTGACATGTCCTGTGGGGGCTAGTTTACATTTTTTTTAATGAAAGGTTACAGTACTCTGGACCTATAGTTTATTTAGTTTTGCACTGGAGATGTAAATATTTATTAAGGCTTTGACTCATTATGTTTTGTGCAAACCTTGCACTTCAAATTTGTGTGATTCACAGTATACTGAAAATAGAAATAATACCCCTAAATCACACCTGTCTGTGAAGAGAAAATCTGCCAGTTCTTTCACTCCCAACTCATCATCTTGCGACAGGCAAGGGAAAAAAAAAGCCAGAAAGAAAACTAGCTGCTACTTAGAAATGAATTCAGTGGAAAAATGTTCCTTTGTTAAGAAGTGCTTGGCTGGGATGGCTGGGAAAATGCAGAGCTCAAAAGAGTCAACATGGTCTCAGTTCTTAGCTCACCTAACCCCTTATTTTGAAAAACACCTGTATTTCTCCCTTTGTTTTACTAATTTTTATTTGTTTGGGAGTTTTGAAGGCTTGTTGGTTTACTCGTTTGTTTTGAGAGAGATGACTTCAAATTATTTTATGTTAGGCAGATGTAAATCATGGCCTTATATATCTTACTGCATCCATCTTTTAAACCTTCCACCTTATTTTGTGATGAGCTTGACCCTGTCATACTCTAAAAATACTTTGATGAGTCTCTCTCTAAATATAAAATTACAGCCTTTGTGGCGTTCAAGTGGTCTCAAGGTTATGCAGTGCTAATCAGTTTTGTGGTTCTTAATTCTGTTTTCAAATTTGGCCATAGTAGTCTTTCAATTCACTTTCGTGGCACTTGATTGATTTTGTTATTAACGTTACAAGTCACAGTATCAGATAGCAGTGTGTTGAACAGACATGCACCAACACCAGTCTACTGAAACATAAATTGATTTGCATCAGTGTTTTTATTCCAGGAAAGTGTTTAAATTTTGGGGTTAAAATTTCTCTCTATGCATTTAACAAAGATAAAGGTACCACAAATATTTCTGTGAGTGCAATATATAAAAATATATATTTATATATCTTTTTTTAAATGACATCTATTTATAGATCTGCACTGTTACCTTATGCCTCCAGATAAAACTGCAAATCTGCTTTTCCCCAGTACAAGAAAATCCATCTTGAAACTTTAATTAAAGAATAATCTATCAATGACAAATTACCAGAGGATGGATGTGTCACTCATAGTGCTGGCACGTCATTTCAAAGAACACAACTGAAATCACAGGAGAATAACAGATCTGGGTATTTGTTTGCACTTAACAGACAAGGGGAACAAAACTGATATAAAGCAATTTCTAGAGAGTTTCTATATTAAGAGATTAGACTGAAATTCCTTCACTCTGAAAGAAAAAGCATCACTTGAGCAAATCTGCACCTTCTGTGAAGTCTGTAAAACCTCTACTAAAACAAGTTTGACATGTTTAAAACTAGTAGTTTTTTGGGTTTTTTAAATTGTGCTCATGTAATCTCCACACTGGATAAAACCCTGAGTAGCTTTTTATTTGACTTCATGGAAGCAGTTCTTGTAATCCTATTTCAACTTATCTTTTAAAATAGTGAGAGAAGAGGCAGCTGTGAGGGTGTGAGAAGTAGGAGGTTTTTTTCCTCAGTTCTGTAATTCAAATAAATTAATCTGTACATCTCCCTGATCAGCTGCATGTGCATTTCCTCGCTTAGAGCCATTTACAAAACAGTGGCTCTGTGTAGATTTCCTAAGTAAATAATAGTAAAAGTTCTTTAAAAAACCTAAGTGATTACAATTATTCAATTTCCCATGAAACCAGAATTTTTTTTGCCCATGAGTTGTTATTATTATAAGGCCTGTAGCAAGATAGATTTCAAATGAGAGGCATATGACCTCAGTACAAATAACCCTAATTTTAACTTCTGCTTAAGAGAAAGCACTGGCGTAGCAAAAATCACAATGGACAATGATTACCAGTTTTTTATTCCTTCTCCACAGAGTACAGTTTTACCTTTAATCTCATCCTGGAAAACCCTGTAAATCAGGTGGAACAATACTTCCATCAGAATCATATGGGAATTTCATATAACCTGAAAGCAACTTGCTGGCAAACCATAAACCTATTGTCCTGGGCTATCTACAGTTCCCTGATCACCTCATGCACACACATCCCTTGGCTATAATCTTAGATGTTTTCTGGTCACCATTATTTGTTTTTAACTTTCTATTGAGTTGATTAACTTCTCTTTTGACTGCCAGATACCAGCTTTTGGCTTATTTTTGACCCCTGAAACATATCCAACCTGCTCTAACCTTGCAAGGATGTTAAGCCTAAAATAAAAGCCTAGAAATTAACATCTAAAGGTCAGAGCTATAATTCTATACTTAAACTCAGTTGGACTACATTTCTTTGAGGAGCTACTTTTAAGTCTCAATCCAAAGGAATCCATTTAGTCTCTATCATGTCCTTTGCCATGAATGTAGTTGTATTATGTTTCTCCCAAAATCTATTTACATTTTCTATATGAAGAAGGTATTGGAAGAAAAGACTGAAATGTGATAAATCTAATTAATTTAGTTTTCTTAGTTAACAGCAGTGTTACTCAGGTTGCTGATTAGCAACCATTTTGACCAGAACCTCCCAGTCAAAGTGTTGACTGTCCAGCCACTGCTTACACAATTTTCCATCATTTTGGTCTCAAGCCCATGGTGGATTTCACGTCACAGCCTTTCTTTTGGGTCGTTCACAATGCACGTGTGATAGTTGTGGGATCAAAACCACCAAAATGCAATACTGGAGGTTGTCAGAAATTATTTTATTCCAATGATTGCCTCCCTGGTTAGGTATTTTATCACACATTTTGGTACTTCCTGTACTGCTTCAAATGAATGGTACATAACTTCGTGATATTCTTCAAATATTAATTGTTTCTTTCAGCAGAGGAAACCATACACATTATTCTGGAATTCTCAGTCCATCAGACATCTATTCTTTTCCTAATGGTGGTCTCTTCCTTGTAGTTTTGAAGATTCTTTCCAATCTGTGGCTGTCAATGCAGAGAATGTTTAACAACTTGCAGCAAATACCATGTTTCAGATGCCTGAGAGGACAACAGCTTGACTTTGTAAATCTTCTGTGACTGGAAATCAGATGGCTCATTTGTAAGGGTTTGCATTGTTTTCTTGTTGATTCTTCTTAATTTCTTAATTAATCTTAATTACAGATTTCACTGGCTGAAGATAAATATTTAAGTCATTCCAAACAAGACTCAGTGTTTGTGGAAAACAGCCAAACCTGAGCAACTCCAAATGGACTTCTTTTTCCTGAATAATCCTTTATTTACTAAATCCTCTTGAGCAATTGGTTTCAGGATGAGAGTTACTTTTTGCTTAAATTATTTTAATAATTTTTATGTTACATATGGCACTGTAAAAGGTCTTCAATAACAATCCCATAGTGCTTAAATAATTAATGAATTATATGGGAAAGAGCTTCCTAATGATGACATTATTCCATTGCATGATGAACATAACAGACCACAATTCTAGCAGGCTGGGCAACTATTAACAGCAAGCTTTGCTATGATCACTGGCTTTTATTATTAGGAATTTTGATTTAACTATAAATAATAATATCAACACATATATTGAGAAGGATAAAATTTGACTTTTACATGAAAATAAAAAAACTCAGAGCAGTTATATACCATTTAGTATAAATGTTAAGCAGGATTTGAACTGGTAACATTTTGGTTCCAGGACTAAAATATCTTAATAGGATATAATTGCTTCTATTAAGGATATGGAAGAACTTTGTATGTGTAAATCAATACAAAACAAATAGGAAATACTGGTGGTCCTTCACTATGCAGAAAAGGTTTCTATTTTCAGCTAAAAGCATTCTCACAGCTTATGATAAGTGACAGTACATAATAATGATGCCACTTATTTCTTGGAATCAAGATCAGAGGTGCAGGCTCAGGAGTTTTCATAGATCTTTTCTTATGTGGCAAACAATTTTTAAGTTCACCTATGCATTCAGAGATGCTTGTCTTCATTTAAACATGCAGGGGTGAAAAGGAAAGGGATAGAAGCCATGGAAATACCATATTGGGTTTAATGGCACACACTGTCCACCACGAATGTCTAGCATACAGTCACACCTAAATACATTTTGTTACCTCTCTCTGCAGGACAGACTGACTCAGGCCCTGGGCTGACCATCTTCCTTCGTGAAATGTCTATCTTGAAGCAGTCACAGTGGTAAGATTATCTTATCCAGTTCTCTTGTGTAGCCAAAATACACTTATTGTTTGAAAATTGAGGGATTGTCCCTTCCTTGAGGGCAATTTTTTCTCTAACTGGATGAATTGCTTTCTTTTCCTGGGAACTATTTCCAAAGAGAATCACTTCAAACAGGTTACAGGAAAACACTAACTCTCAAGTCTGCCTGATTCCTTCAGGTGAGCAGCTCTGTGTTTGCCTGTTGAAGTGAAAAACCCTTGTGTAGGGTCTCAACTCTGTCCATCTGAACAATCTTTATCTTGAAGAAATGTGAGCTGATCTTTACTCGTATGCTGAGTTCCCTTCTGCCCACATCCCTCCCGGGTTTTTTTCTGTAAAGGGGGACAGAATCAGTATAAAATATATATCTGTATTCAGATAAATCAGTATAAAATATGTATCTGGATATAAAATCTGTAATCTGAATTTTTTGAATCTGAGCAGAAGGTTCTTTGGATTCTACCAGGCTGTCTTCCTGTGTTGCTCTTCAACAATTCATTTTTCCACCTAAGATGGTCAGTTACCATATTCAAGTATTTATGGCATGATTAGAAAATGTGCAGAAGGTTTACTTTTCCCTCCAGCTTCCATGAGGACTTCAGAACTTCGGAAAATTCAAACTCTAGGTTGCCTAAACTGAACAGATAAAATTAATGCACATGGGAGTTTTGTTTGTCTGTTTGTTTGTTTATTTTATGTGTTTGCTTGTGTGTTTTATGGTGGGGTTTTTGCCACAAGTGGTTTGCCCAAAGTTACAGAGGGAAATGATGTTAGAGTCAGTCAGTATTCAAAGATTGTCTTAAGAAAGATGTCAGAGTTTGAGATCCTGACATCTGGTCATCATTAACCATCGCTGTTCACACATGATATTTTACTTAGACTGAACCAGGAGGCAGACAGTAATTTATATCCTGCAGCCAGTGGGAAAAAGTCTGGTAAAATGTAAAAGTGATCATGAATAGAAGTCCCTAGCAGGTTCAGCTGTGGGGTAAGGTACGTGAGGAGACAGATTTAAAAAAGGAAATCACACTTTGGTGATTTTCCTGGCTTAGAATAAGGTGGCTCCACCTCAGCTCATCAGATGGGAAGTGGTGTTAAGGTACCTTTACCACAGAATGCTGGGCTGTATTGCAAAGAAATTTTGCAACACAAATGTTGGGCTTTTTTGTGGTTCTCTTTTCTGTTATTTTTTATGTCTGCCTCTCTAAAATTTCTTGGGGTAAAGACCTACAGCATTATTTCATTCAATTTCAGTTGGCATAATGAAATGTTAGGTTAATAGCTGTCAGGCAGTCAGTCAAATATCCCAAAAGTTTGCCTGCCTAGTTCCTTAATTTTGCTAAAGATTAAAATGTCATCATTGCCACTTAGGACATTGGGCATGCTCTAATTTATTCTGTGGATTATACTTTTAAAAGTTTCAGCAGTTAATATATTTCAAACGTTCACTTCTTGTACCCAGTATTTCAAAACTTTATGAGTTTTCTTCCTGAACTCAGGTTAATAACTGATCAAAGACCACTAATTTAGTAGACCTCCACTTCAGAAATCCTATTTTAAACTTTAATTCCTTGTATCTATACCTTTATAGTTTTTCATAGCTTTACAGTCTTCAAGAGCTTTCTAAATTTGTACAAAGTTCAGGAAAGTCTCTGATACTGACGCAGACTTGGAAAGAAGGATTAAACAGTGAGACTGATAAAGTGATCTTGTGGGATCAAAGAAGAGGTGGATGACATTGGAACTGAAAATTCTGAAAAGTTTTTAAAAGGGAAGGTTTCGGGAAGGTTTCAGGAAGGGAAGGTATTGGGAAGGTATTGGGAAGGTTTCGGGAAGGGAAGGTTTCGGGAAGGTTTCGGGAAGGTTTCGGGAAGGTTTCGGGAAGGTTTCGGGAAGGGAA
Source organism: Eopsaltria australis (assembly GCA_034509425.1). Lineage (NCBI taxonomy): Eukaryota > Metazoa > Chordata > Aves > Passeriformes > Petroicidae > Eopsaltria > Eopsaltria australis. Next base: position 8,780,703 of record JAVTVJ010000024.1, read on the forward strand.
GGTTTCGGGAAGGGAAGGGAAGGGAAGGGAAGGGAAGGGAAGGGAAGGGAAGGGAAGGGAAGGGAAGGGAAGGGAAGGGAAGGGAAGGGAAGGGAAGGGAAGGCATTCCACTGTTATCTTTCAGTAGGAAGATAGCTATTGAAATATATCAAGGCTGGAGGGGCAGCAAATGAAGGCATTTTTGTTTTCAGTTCTAAGAAATGTCAGTGCAAAGTGTGAAGTCCCCACAAAGTTCTTCTTTAACAACCTGCCTTTTTGCTTCTGTGCACACCTTAACACCTGGAGGTTGCCAACTGTGCATGAGGGGCATCCTTGTACAGAGGTTTTTGTGGGTTTTACTTTGCTTCCTTTCCAGAGAAGCAGTTCATGGCTGTCATTGTTTCAGCTAAGCCCTGAATAAAGCCTTCAAAATTTGTCGCCATATCTATCACAGAGGGGAAACACTCAAATGCCTCAGTATCTGCTCAGTGTACCTATTTCATTGTCTTTACTCATAACCTGTGTCCTAATTTCATTAATACCTGGGAGAATTATGTTTGTGCTTGATCATATTCTCCATACAGGCAAAATAGACATTGAAATCAGTTTTGTTTCGCTTCTCAGTGTTTTCTCTGTCAGTCTGACAGTCAGACAAAATCTCACTGAGGTTGTGAACATCCGGACTGTCCTCCAGCTGTGATACACATATGAAGCAATTCTCTTTGCAGTGATCATCTCTGAGTGCACAGACATAGCAGATGCAGACAGCTACAACAGTTGAGGACCACTTGCAGAATAAACCAGAAGAAAAAAAGAAGGTATTTCTGGATACTGTGCTGCTGAAAACCTATCACTAAAGAACCCCAAAATAACCCAACCTAACAGAGACAAACAAAGACAGCTCTGGTGAGATTTCTGTGTTCAGGAAAGACTGGGGTTTACTGTGTCTTTGTAAAATAGTTATGATTATGGTAATTAATATTGGCTTCTAACAGGAGCAGCAAGACCTAGAACACCACCAAACACTGAAAAACAGATCATATGTAAAGAACCAAAGGATATTCATAATAGAGACTTTTTTTTTCTGTGGTACTGGACAATTTTATTTTCATTTTGAGTTTTTAGCTCATTCAGTGTCAAAAAGTGGCACATTTTCAGCTGAAGAAACCAATACACTTCATGGCAAAGATGACATTGAGAAGACCACCTTAATAGTTAACAGCTGAAATTTTACTTGGAGCACAAGAGTTGCTCCCAAAACTGAAATTATGATTGTGAGCTATTCAAAATAAAACCAAAATCTGATTTTAAAAATTATATGATGGAATTGTGGATTGTAAGCTTTAGTTTTCACTTTGAAACAGTTTTCTTCTAATCCATATTCAAACTCACTAAATGACTGTCAGAGCTCTTCATGTGTCTTCATCCTGTATTTCCATTCCTCATCTAAGCATGAATATTTACAAGGTTAATCTTCAGTACAAAGAACATGCAAAATTTTTTTTTCAAGTATCAAGGAAATGTAGATAAGCCATGGTACTCCAGCAAAAACTATTAACTTTCAGCATCCTTAACACTGATTAGCTCTAAGGTAATTGAGATCAGTTAATGTCTCACTGGGACAAGAACCTTATTTTTTTTCAAAGTCTATCATCAAAACTTCTGTCTACATTGAGAACTTCAGGAACTGAATGGGATTCCATCTCACCTTCTGCAGGCTGCTGCACATATTCCTTGCAATTTTAAATTTAAACCTCTCTGGGATAGTCTCATTAAAATAAAGCATTTCGTTGGCTGCATAAGGGAGTAACAAAGCTGTTACCTCTTTCTGGTCAATTATATTGATTGCAATTCTGACATTTTCAAATGTATTTCTCCATTTACTCCAATTATACTAAGCAGATTGTTAAGAAGATTGTCTTGGACTTCGAAAGACATGCAATGAGCCAGCTCACTTGTACTTGTGTCAAAGTTAATTAATTTTTCTAAATCTAAAATGACCAGGGATGCATTCTGCTTTCTGTTTTGAATTAAAATCACTTTTTCAGTGCTGTGTTATTCTGAGTTTGTATTGATTTTAGGTTCAAAGAGCATTAACTTCAATTCTAAATTTTCTTTTGACCTGTAGAGAACATGGAGGCATCAGAAGCTCTACTTAGAAATTTCCCCAAGGGACTCATCCAAAGCTTAACAAAACATTTTCAGTAACTTAATTTCACTTGATGTCTTTGAAGAACTTTCTCTTTTATCCATCAGGGGCAATATTTTGGGAATGCTTTTATTCAAAGCAAAACATCACAAACTAAGAGTAATCGTCTTTTAGTTGGAATTATTTGGATATTTGCAAATGTCCCAAAGTAAAAACAACAACAAAAAAACCCAAAGTAGGTATTTTAGAGTGATTTCCATTCAAAATAAAATAAATCTGTGGTGGGTTAGCATTGGCTGACAGCCAAAATCCCACCCAGCTGCTCAGTTACCACACTCAGTGGGATGAGGGGAAGAAAATAGGAACAAGAATAAAACAGTTCATATGTTCAGATAAGGACAGGGACATCAATTACCTTTGTGGACAGACACAAATTGTGGAATCTATTGCCAATTAAAATAAGTATTTAATTGCTGATGCAGGTACTAGTGAAATATATATATATATATATATATATATAAACTTGAAAGCATCACTTCTGCTCCTTTTCCCAGGGTCAGCTTCACCTGTTCTCCTGAGACTGCAGTGCAGGCAGGCCAGGGGGCCACAGTCCAAAAACAGCTGTTTCTCTCTGAGGTTTTCTCTTTCCCACTTCTTTCCCCTGCTCCAGCATGGGCTCTCCAGGGTGGCAGCTCCCTTGGGAATGGCCATATGCATGGGCTGAAGTGGGTGCCTGGTCTGGTGTCAGGTAGAACCTTCTCCTCCTCTTCTTCCTCGTCCTCCTGCTGCTCCTTGGACCTTGCCTCTTCAGTTTCTGACCCTTTTTGTTCTCTGCCTCCATTTGGCACTCTCAACCCCTCCTCTGATATGTGGCTGCCACTCTGGGTCAGTTGGAGTTGTCAGGAATCAGATGTGCTGGGCACAGAGCAGCTCCAGCCAGTCCTCACAGAGAGCCCTCCTTGACACCTTCACCCAGTATAGATTCAAAGGAAACATTTAAATCAAACTTTAACACTGGGCCTGTTCTTCAGGATTTGACCCCCGTGCTGTTTTTGCACCTGCAAAGGGATGTGGAGGAGCCAGGACAGTCAGCCTTCCAGCTTGCACCAGGAGCATGCCTTTCAGGGAGCAAATTTAGGGTGCTGTGCCATGGCTCACACTGAGGCTCAGGCTCAGAGTACCCAATCCAGGTTTCTTTGGAGGCTCAGAGTACCCAATCCTGGTATCCCTGGCCCAAGCCAAGCCCAGGCACAGCCTGGAGTGGGAGTGAGCTGGTCTGAGCAGCTGCATGCACAAGGAGGACACGGGCAGGGTATGAGCATGGGCCCAGTCACAGACATGGGTATGGATGTGGGCACGGCACGGGCATGGGATGTCTGTCCACACCAAGTGCTTTGCTGCCTCTGGCCACGCACAGAACACTCAGAGCATGCTCGTGTTTGGTCTGGGATCTGTCAACTCCCCAGAGTATTCTGGCCAGTGTGACACAATGCCTGCTTGATGGACTAGATGCAACGAGTTTGACAGTATCAATCTAAAACCCAGTGAGGCAGAAGCCATGTGATCAGAAAAAGATAAAAAATACGAGTAGGTTTGACGCAGTAATTACCTCCATGATAGCTCTTTCTAGGTAAGGTGAATTGATGATGACAATGTAGGGAAATTTGCCTTTCTAGTACTGTTTTCTGAACAAAATTCCCCACAGCTGTCAATCAGGTCATTTTACCCTCACACTAAATTAGCACCATTTATTTTAACAGTGTCTTTTGTACAATGCTGAAAGGTGAACTGTATTTTAATTCAACATTGAGAATATTCTGGTTTGTTAAAAGTTTTTATATATGTGTAGTCTTTATTTCTTAAAAAAAGGTGTTGGACATATGAACTTCCATTTCTCAACTGGATACTGGCCTGAAGACTGTTACCTAGCAAACATTTTTTATTCCTTTTATTTCATAATTATAAGTGAATGGCATTTTTCCTTTGATCATAGTTACATAGATTTCATTTTATGGTGTAGCTGTAAGATGTTGTCTCCTTCATATAGCACTTTCCATACTTGGATATTTTGTTTTATTAGAACAGAAAATGCCTTTTGAAATGACTCTCATGTCTCTCCTGCACTGTCAATAAAATGCTGTAAGACTGCTGCATGGGACCTTGCATAGACTTGACACCACTACAGGCAGTTTTGCAAAGAAGCTGTGGCAACATGAAGCCGAGTATTTCAAAGGTAGTTCTCAGGCAAATGACTTTTCTTCTCAAAATAGGAGTTACAAAATGCCTTGTGCTAAAGCAGGGTATGCTAGGAAGTGGTCACTGAGTTCAAGGATGATTTTAAATTCCAATCTATCATGAAGGTATAAATATTTTTATGGAAGGAGTGAAAGCTTGGATTTCCATTCCTATTCCAAGGACTTCTTTTATCTAATAATATTCATAGTTACTGCTTCAGGCAAAGACTGTACCCTGTGTTTCATCTCTCAGTGTCCTGATCTCATGGCTGAAGACTCATGTTCCCTGAGGAGCAAGGAGAAGCTTTTTCAGGAAGCAATGCTGTGCCCACTGTTCTCCTCCTGCCTGTCCCACTGGCAGGCACAGTTTCTGTGTCACAAGTTAGGCCCTCTCAGACTTGCCTATAATCTACCCTGAAGGATGCTCTGAAATGGGTGTGAGTTCCAGACCTGGAAATGCAACAGAGGCTTCCTGGCTCTTTCCGTGTTGAGAGGCACGACTCTGGGAAAATGAAAACAGAATGCAAGCACTTACATTACCAGGTTTATAATAGATTAATAACCTTAAATGCATTTTTTATTATTATTTTAAACACTTAAAGTTGTCTCAGGTCTGTTATTTTTTTTCCTTCCACTAATATCAGGTGATCTGGTCCCGTGAAACAAACTGAACCATTATGATGAGGTTTGCACACAGTATGTTTAATCAAGTTCTCAAGTCTTCTGTGTCTGCCACATTCTTCCAGAGCCATCCACATGCATAAGTGATGGGTTTTATAAGCTTAAAAGAGTTTCAGTGCCCGAGATTCCCTCATCTTCATGCACGGATGCAGATGCCTGTGACTCCCTGGATACAAGTGATGAGCCCAGGCAGAATTCAGCAGTTACACTGTGTTTCCTCCAGGTCCACATCTGGAGCCTGCTCAGCACTCCACAAACTGAGTCACGTTGGGTTTGAAATGGTGATGGTGCCATCACTACCTGGTAGTGAAGGACAAAAGGACACCTGTAGGTCAAAAATGGTCTACAAGTTGCTCCATGTGGCCTCTGCCTTCTCTGACACAGGAAGAAGAGCAGGTGCAGAGCTTTGCCTGGCTCACTCCAGATGCACACACACAGGCAGGATCCATGCTGGGTGCAGCTGGGAATCAGGAGCATCTGCTGGCACAAGGACAAGCAAACCAGATAGCCACTGATGGAAAACAGGGGTGAAACAGCTTGCTACCACAGTGCAGGGATGGGGATCCCCTGCTTGGACAGATGTTTGAAGGTGTGCAGGGGCCAGGAGGAGCAGCTCTTTACCCCATGTGGGCAGGTCAGTGTTTCTATAAACAAGGGAAGGATCAGCCGTCCTTGTGGGAATGAAAGGGAGAAGAGACTCTGGCAGGGAGGTGAGGCAGGGGCTGCTCTGCAGGCAGCTGTAGGAAGGAGTCCCACGGGCACACTTGGCACCAGCTGCAGGCTGGACACCCTAGACCTATTAACCCTACTGAGCTCTACAACCTCCATCCTGGAGTGTCTGAGCTCTTCATTAAACTTCAGCTTAACCACTCTGGCCTCAGCTGAGCTTTACATAACTGCCTGGAGACAGGCCTGTGTGATTAAGAAAATTTGGTAGAGTCTCAGAGGTATCAAATAAACCTGCAAGTACTTTAAATTTGTAACTTAAGAAGGCTCTTCTTTCTGGTCTCTTGGTTAGAAAAAATAATGTACAAAGAAAATTTCATTTGGGTTTTTTTTTTTCCTTTGTGAACACTCAGATTTCATTCCACACCACTTTATCCACCCTTTAATGAAACTTTTCATCAGACATACAAATTGGATAATGTCAGGCCTCCCTTTAAAAACTGAAATAAATGAGTGAGCCTTTGCTAGTGAGCAAACCTATTCAATCAGCTTCTGTGTAGAAGCAGTTTTCAACATTAGGAACTGGATACCTCCCATTAGCATGACTTAGTGCAGCTGTGAAATGCTGCCAAACTTATGTAATACAATTATTATGTGGCAGCATCACATAAAATAAACCAGGGCTGCCACTGTAAGCTCTCATTTGTAACAATTCTGGTTTTAAAAGCTGATGAAGAACATCAGGCGATTCTGTGGTAAAAGGTAGATCTGGGAAAGCTCAAAGAGTCCCATGAGGATAAATAAAAAATTGCAGTACAAGACATCTTATCAAATTTACAGCCTGTCGCATTTCTGTGTTGGTTCTTGCTTTCCTAGAGAAAAATAGCAAAACATTATTTTCTCTGCAATTAAATAAACATGAATTCTCAATATCTGCATGTCAGAAATCAGGCTGCAGAAACTTATTGTAGTGCCTTGATGACTGTTCTGATATAAATAATGTACAAAAGCTTGTTGATTTAAATAAGATAAACTTTCTATTAGCTTAATCCCCTGTGCAAGGAGGAAAAAAACAGAGATGGTATTTTTTAAATTATGGTGAGGTTTTTTTCTACAAAAGCCAAGAATCCAGAGACTGTGTGTGAGAACAGATTATTCAAAACAAACTCACCTGATTATGACTTTAAACAAAGATATATTAATCCAGCCAGGACTTCTGAAATTATGTTTAAGACTACTGTATTTTGTTAATCCACAAGATCTTTACAATGCAGGTCATTCCAAAGGTATTGACTCAGCTATGCAATGCTAACATTTAAAGATATGAATTTATTTCCCCCACATTAAAGTAATAACAAAAGGTTTACTCCTTCCCCACATCTTAGCTCATTTAGGGTTTTATGCTTTGTGGCCATATTTTGGAAGCATTGTTTTGGGCAGATCCCTGATGTTGGAAACAAATCTTAATCTGTAACTGAGTAGAGTTTTAGCAGCTTTGTTCCTCTCCTTAAGTCTTTCCTCATAGACCTTGTGTCTGCCACCATTCACTTAACTACCAAATATCGCTTGAAAAGACAGATGAAATAATAAAAAAGTTCATACAGTATGGGTGGGTTTTGGCCAAGTCACAACATTTATCTTTTTTTTTGCTTTAGCTTTTTTTCCCTTCTTTTTTGCTCCCTACTAAATAACACTGCTAGCTAGAGAATATCATTTCATTCTGTGATTTTATCACTCATTATTAAGGTGTTTAGAGCATTCCTCTTTCAAGACAGCATTTCTCCCACTGAAATCTTTCACTCCTCCACTGGAGAAGTTCTTCACAGCACACTGTTTTCACTACCCTTGTGTATTAAGAGGTAGAGATGTGAGGAATGTCGTCTTGTGTTGAGGTGGCACATCCTAGAACTTAATATTTTGCTCTTTTTCTACCCGCACTGTAGGATGAGCAGGATCACTTTGCTGTTAAGCCTTGCAAATTCTTACATGACCCACTTAATTTTCCAGACACAATAGGGGGATCTCCAGGGGTCAAAACCTGGATAGTTCCTTTGTTAGGCTCAGATTGTTTCTGGAGCACTGATACATTCTTCCTAAAAAGACCACAAAACTTTTAGCTGGAAAGCAAAGGTGCTGGCTGTAGGGTTCTTTCTGCAGCCAGTTTGTCAAAAAAAAGCAACCCCTTTGTGCAAACCCTTGTGATTGAGCAGATGTGATCTCATGGTTTGCTGCCAGGTCCTTTCCCACCACCCCCTGAGGCTGCAGGGTCCTGCCAGTCAACTTTTGCCACTGTGTGAGTCACTTTAACTCACTAACAACGGGAACAGGATGGGGATTGATTTCTGCTGCTCTACTGAGCTCCAATTAGGAAGGAAGAGCAGCAACCTGGGCGGGGGCAGGGATTGTTCGATGAGTAGGTGAAAGAAAAAACTGGAGTTGAAGCCAGCTCGCATCAGCCTGGGATCTTTCACAATTGTGAGAGTTTAGGTGATAATTTTCTCCTTAATCTGCTCAAAAAAAAAAACAAAAAAACAAAACAAAACAACAACAAAAAAAAAAAAACCACACACACACACCCCAACCCCTCCCCCCCAAACAAAACAAAACAAAACAAAACACCAACACCTCACCAAAGGAAAAAAACAAACCACAAAACATCCCCAAGATGACAAAAAACCCTACAATGAGGGTTTTGGGCTTTAATTCTCTGTAAGGACTCTTGAAGCACCAAGTCTGCTATGTGTTTAGGCAAAATTAAAATAAGATGCAGAAAAAAGGGAGGGTTACCATGGAATTATATTTGCTGTTTCATCACCATCACCTGGTTGCACTTATTTTCCCATTTGAAGTCCATACTGTACGAGTTCTGTAAAGGTCAATTACAATGATCATTTCTCTATTTTAATTAGCCTTGGTTTACATATTTGCATTTTTGTGAAATTTCACTATAATTATTTCCTGCAATCTGGCAACTTCTCACCACCCCAGCTGCACAGTTGCTGAAGAGTCAAACTTGACAGGAAACCTGGCAGTTAATTTTGTCTATAGGGTGTCCTAAGTTGCCATAGAGATGGTGAGAGTTCTGCCCCTCAATATTTAACTGAAAAACCCCAGGAAGATGTTATGAGCACAAGGAACTGTATTGTTCCAATAATCCCTAAAAGCTGGAATGGTCCCACGGGCCAAAGGCAGCCAGGTGCATCTTAGAACTTGTCAGGAAACGCTGATAGAAGGTGTTGAGTCACAAGTTTTGATGGCCTCAGTTTCTGGTAATTGTAATAGTGGTGAAAAATCATCTGGCCTTCAGACACTAGACCTCTCTAGCCATAAAGGAAATGTGATGCACTTAAATCTCAGGAGAAACAAATTTGAGAAAACCTTGCTGGTTTACTGGAATAAACCTCTGAAATTCTGAACCATGGAAGTTTGGTTAGAAGATACAGTAATTGGTACACCTTTTTTAGAATACTTTTTTTATTTCTTTCCATGTTTTGACTCACAGAACACATTTCTGACCATACACATCACACTGGGTTTGTGCTCATCAGAATAGTTGTGGCTATGTTGCATACATGCTGCAGTTGAAGGAAAATCAAAATTGTGACTGAATACTGAGAATTTGGACCCTCAGGACAACTTTGTCACAGAGTTTTGAAAAAAGACCTTTACGTAGCCTGCATATATTCTACTTACTGACTGTTCAGAGTGAAATTTGGCTACAGAAAATGTATCTGTTTTCGTACTTATTAGGGATAAGGGAGAATCTATAGTGTTTATAAGGTTATATTTGACTTAAATTTTGTTTTGGCAAACAACACAGGAAGTGGATCATTTTTCAAACTGCTCTCCAAGGTGACAAGTTGGGGACATTCTTCACCCTAACAATCTCTTGGTTCACATCCATGGACACAACTTAATTTAAAATATTTAGATTAATGGTCTACCATAGATCTCTGACAGACCATACCGTGGCCCAAGCTACACCTGCGATGTTTCCATTTGCTCTCAGACTATTTGGTTATCTAAGTGAACTTTAGAAAATGTTTCTGATTTCTCCCATTTCTATGTCTAGTATTTCTTAATTGGTGACTTTAAAGTACACTTAATACTTGGGAGACCTCCTAAACCCTGATGCTTTATAACAGCTCTGGACTCAACCTTGACAAACTTTATTTTGAGCTACAAGTTTGGTGTAATGATCACACATAGGCAAATACAAATAATTGGCAGAAATCAATAGGCCAAACACTGTTTTTTCTTCCAGCCCAAAACACACACTTTGAAAACAATATATTTATTATGAATTTACTGCTTATTCCATGGGTAGCCTGATGCAAAGATTTAGGATTGAGATTTCTTAGGGTTTATATGTTGTATCACTTGCCATAAAATGAATTTTAAGCATCACTTCATAAGTAAACAGAGTAAAAAATCAGAACAGGTAAATCAAGCCTCTAAATATTTAAAATCAAAGCTCTCTGTAAATACTATAAATAATTAGATTGAGAAGGAAGCAATGGCATAACTACAAAAAGAATGGTATCCACAACTAATTATTTAAAAAATTGCAGAAAGAATGCTATCCACTACTAATTCTTTAAAGCTCCTTTGTAATACAGATTTATTTTTTTATTGTTAGCATAATTTAAGAGACTAAAATAGATATTTATCTATTCAACAAATGAAATATCAGACTTGATACCTCATCCTTTTGTAATACATACTAAATTGCTTGTGCAAATGTTTTCATACAATACTATCAGAAACTAAATTAAGAAAAATTGAATTCTAGATCAATATAAATTGTATTTGCAAGATATGATTTAACAGATTAGAAATGCAGTTAAAACACTGTTACAGAACAATGATAAATCCAGGAGGACAAAAAGCAGTCTCCATTAAATGGGGAATTGCTACATGAGATAGATAAAGATTTGGAAGTTAAAATCATGTATCAATAACCGAGCAGATTTTGGACCTGCCAATGTTTGGGTAGAAGAGCTCTAAGAAAAGCCAATTTGCTGCAGGAAATTTGAGTCACTGACCCTCTGAGACACCACTAGAACAAAGTCACACTGCTGGGTTAGGGAGGATGCCATGGAGCTGTGATTTGTCAGCATTCACAGATGTTATTGGAAATACTATTGATTTGTGTGCTGGGTTTATTTTTTCTCCAGCAGTCAAGTGTGTTGATTCTGGTTTCCTGCATAATTTCAAACAGCTAGTTACATCGAAGGCTATATAAAATAAAATATATGACTCATTTTATCCTGAAATATTGACCTTTTTCTGCCTTGTTTCAAAATTGTTATTGCAAAGTCCAATCAAGTTAGGCAAACTAATCTTATCACTCCTTTAAGAAAACTTTTTCTTACCTTTTCTGTACAAGGAAAAGCAAAGACGTTCTAAAGCCACAGAGGTGGTTTTTTTGTTTCTTTGTTTTTGGTTTTTTTTATGAAAAGAAAATGATTTTAAAAACCCTAGAATTCTCATCATTTGGAATTAGAAGTTAGATAGAGAGATAGAGTGGCCTTCATCAGAAATTTGCTTTACCTGTAAAAGTCTGCTCAAACTTGCCACATCTTTGGGAAATCACTGTGCATTCTGGCAGGGATTTGTTAAATGTTATAACAGTTCCATATTCCCAAAAGTTCCCATCTACACTGGCAATGCTCCTGCTGGGGATAAGAATGTCTTTGGATTGTCTTCCAAGATACTTCAGGTCATACCTGGTGCAGCAGATGCCCGAAATCTGAGAGTCTGTTCTGGTGCTCTCAGTGCCATCCTGGTAAGGACTCAGGGGGGATGCAGTAGGAAACCTCCCAGATCCAATTACAGGGAAAATAAAGTCAAGAAGCAGGATGAGATGAAGGATTTCAGGGTCAAATAGGATGAGACAGTGATGGGAATGGCAGTCCTGTGAGGAAAGGACTGTGATTCCCAGGGAGCAATGGGAGAAGACTGTGTGTCTGTAAGGTTGCTGATGGTGGGACAAAGCCTGAGACATGAGCACAGTGAGACGTGATAAAGGTCCCCAAGGGAAAGTCTGGGACTGGAGGGTACAAAGAGTGTGAGGGAAAGTGAATGAGAAAGCAGAGATGGAAAGTGCCTTATGAAACAAGCTTATTGTGTGACCTCGAGGTCAGGTAACCTCCACACACTGAATCAGTTCCTGCAGATTTAATGAACCCAATACTGGAGGGGAGACCACAAGCACCAAATCTAATCTTTGCCTCTTTGTTTCTGAACCTGGCACTCTAATCCCACTGGGATATCTGCACCATCATTTAGACGGCTCTGCCTTTCTTCCCCTAGGACCTCCTCTCAGAGGCTGACCTGCCTCTTTCCTGGCCTTGAATGATTCCTCCTCCCCAGGAATTTTTCTACTTTTTGCCCATAAATCTCCCAGCAGACCTGGCTCAAAGTCAGATGTTCCATCTCACAACTTTTGCACTCATTCTCTTTATTTGTGGAAACACTGCTGATGTTGGCACAGGCAGTGCTTGGACATCCATACAATTCCTGGTGGTGTTATATTCAAACCAGTTTATTTTGATGTGGACCAGAGAAATCAAAACACACAAAAATCTGCACAACTATAAGAAAACTACCACTAGTAAATGCACCCAAATTCTCCTTAAAGGCAACACAAAAAAAGTTCATTTAAAGACAGAAGGAGTAACTATAATCTACTTAAAACAACTCCAGAATTTAAGCATACAACTGCTTATTGTGAATTCTTACTCAGGTAGCATATTCCCTTTAGAAAGCCAGACAGATGGAACAAACTGATGTCAATTCTATTTTCTTTCTTTTTATTTTTTTTTCTTTTTTCGTGTCTGAGGAGAAGAGAAAGAGGCAAAAATTCTAGACAGATTATGGCTGGTTAGGCAAGAAGTACAAAATAATAAGACACAGAAATGGGAATTCCATTCCTCAGTTTTGAGCATAATTGTGAGCATGTCCACTGACTTCTCTACACCTTATTTTCCTCCATCAACATTGTTCTTTCTTCCTTCATTTATCTGTGTGGAAAGCAGAGATGTACTTGGGGGATGTGTTGGGAGGCATTTGTAAGTAGATAACCTGCATATGACTGAAACAAAGCTCACTCTCAGCCTGTGGTGCCAAGCTCTCCCTGCTTGTATTGCCTGAGATTTAAGAAGGAACTTAGCAGCAAACTTTGAAAACATTTACAGCAACTACACAGAAGTGAATAAAAAATCACTTCTGATAATCTTGCAGAAGAGGTGAGGACTGATGGCATGAAAAAAAAAGTTGACTGCAGGAGCTACTTAACTTGGCAAATGGGTACCCTTCAATCAAAACGTGTTTCATTCTGTCTCACCAAATGTCAGATAACAGACTGAGAAGTACAAGTGAAACCTAGGGAATGGAGCAGTTTGCCTCAGAAAACAGTGACTCTGAAAGGAATTTAGGGGTCACAGTAGATAGATGACTCCAAAAGGCTTTTTGCAGAGCTGTGGGAAAAGGGTTAATGCCATCCATGGGTGTATAAACACAGGAGGAGAGGGAGGTGAGCTTACCTCTGTGTGGCTGTTACTGCAATGCTCTGTGCTGCTCTGGTCTCTGTATTTTTAAAGGATGTTGACGAGGGTGTTAAAAAGAGCCATAAAAAGTATTTAATGGCTGGAGATGTAATGACTTACAGTGAGAAATTTAAAGCACTCATTTTGTTAAGCTTATAAAAAGAAAGATTGAAAGGTGATTTGATAATGGTTTATAACCATATGTATAGGGAAAAAACACCAGGGAACAAAGGATTCTTTAATCAACTGAAGGAAAAAAAGAAATGTAGAAGGAATTGATGACTGAAAGCTGAAACTGAAAATAAAAAATACTATATATATTTTTAGCTGGAAAGGTAAAAATTAATGAAAATTAGCCATGAAAATGGTGAGCACTCTACCTCCTGCTGATTTTATATCAAGACTGGAATCTCCTTCAGAAGCTGGCTGTAATTGAAGAAAATATTTTTAATTATGTTAATGTAAGGAGAAAAATATATTAAAAAAATAAGGCCCTCATCAACTTCCTGTATTTTGGTTTGTTAGATTTTTTAAAAATCAGCTTAGTAACTTGCTTGAGCCTCAGGATCATAGGCCCCTAGTGAATAGGCAATGCTGAGGGTTAACATCCAAATCAACTACAGACTTGAATTTAGCTCTGCAGAATAAACTGGGTGAAACAATGATTTGTACAGAACTGGATATCTGCAAAAGTTTGTCACCACATTTATAGAACCTGTCATAAAATGTGTAGTAAATAACATTTCCCTCCTCAAAATTTATTTAGGAGGAGTTTGACCCCAAGAGTCCAAAAATCAAGAGGCAAAATGATATTTAGACTGAGCATTCCCTTACAGAGCTCATGAAGTTAAAGAACACTGAACTAAAATGTCAGGGGGAAAAATTCATAAAAGAAAACTCCTTAATATTTGAAAATTATTCCATGGACACTTGCTCTGAGTTGAATTTTACTTGCTAGTTTGTTTGTTTTCACCTTTCCCTTTTTGCTTCCTTTCTCCCCCATTTTTCTGTGTATTTCTCTATGTCCCACACCAGGAAACCAGGCTGGAATAGGTCCCTGACAGAGCCTACTCTTGTTACAGCTCCTGTTCCCCAGCTGTTTGTGCTGACTGACTGCACCTCACCTTGCTGTTGAGACTGGAGGAGACCCTGGTCCTTGTTATTCTCCTTTTAGAGTGAGCAAATAATTCATAATGAATTGCTGATTGAGTTAATTTCACTCCCTCCTCCCTGTTTGTGAGTTATTTATGATTCTCATAAATACACTTGTTGAATAGTTCCTATTAACAATCCTGGCCTGCATCTCATTTCAGACCACTTCACTGCAAGGCTTTGACGTGTGACATTTGAGCTGTGCTATCTGGGTTAATGTAAGGGTTTCTAGTATCCTTTTCCATCAGATGCCTGAATTCCTGGGGTTTGCTTTCCCTAAAAGCTTAGGATAGTCTATCAAAGGAAAGGAAGACTCCTCCTGTCACACACACTGTGATCTCTGAAAACTATTGTCACCTTTCCCTGTCCTAGGTGTAAATTGGAGACCACACTTTTCTGCTCAGCTTTCAAGCAGGTATCTTTGTTATAAGCAGTGTGTTAAATGAAGCCTTTTCTGCTCTAGAAAATGATACTAGCATTTGTTTTGGTTTTTTTTCATCCTGAGTTCCTCCCTGCATTCCTGGTATTTTCTTGGATCTCCAGGTCCTTTCTCACCTGGCACCAGAGGAGGTGCTGCTGCCCTGCCTATTCCATTGCTGTAGTCACAATTGCTTTCCAGGGTAGGAAAACAGGGCCAGACTCCAAACAAATTACATGAAATCGTGCCCATAACATATTCCTCCAACAAGGAACAGAATATCTCAGTGGTTTCTGAACCCTGGGCCAGATTTTACCATGTGAGTGGCTCTATGTAGTGCATTTATAGTGACCACAGTGTCACTGCTCATGGGTCACTGAAACTCAGGGCACCTGAGAGCCTGAGGAACCAGAGCTGTAATATCTCCTCTGATGAAACTGATAAATAGACCACCACCATGTTTTTTCCCTGATCTTCAGCCTGCAAAGAAAATGTAGGCCTGGCAAAAAAGCACAGGAAGAGGATTTATTCCCATAGGTTTGTCCTTCAGATTCATTGCAGTAATCACGTGGTCCATTCTTGCCACAATTTATGCTTTGTAAGATGGTTTTAGCCCTACATTTCCTGTTTTTACTCTTAAACTTCACTTACTAACTATGGTGGTGGGAAGGAAGACAAATATGTGTCAGACTCAAGGTGATACATGGGGGTTGTGTAGAGGTGGAAAGAAACAAGGAAATTAATTGCTTATTCATTGGTTCTAAACATCAGGGTAATAAGCACAAAAAAGTGGAAATTCTCCTTGCAGAGATGTGACCTGGCCTAACTTGTAATGCTGAAAGCCTGTGAGAAGGGTCCTATGGTTGTAATGGGAAAAAAACCCCAAAATATTGTCCACAGTGTTTTTAGGAAGGAGAAGGCAGAGAGAGTCTTCTTTGCTAGAAAACTAACTCTCATTCAGAACTGGAGGGGCAGGAACATGCATAAATCAGTGCACACTCTAGCAAGGTGAGGGAGGGGTGGCTGCTTGTTACAGATAAAAATTAAACTAGCAAAGAAAATGAGCTACAGCTTCAGCAGTTGTGTGAACAGAAGCAAGTGATGCTACAAATTAAACTGCAGGGGGATGAATATGAATAATTTCAGATAATTTGAGATAGTTTCCTTAATAAAACTACTACATTAAGATTAACTAACCTCCTGTTCATCATGGCAATGGGCAAAGGTGAATTGATCCTCGCGCTGAAATTACAGTAGTTGCCCAAAACCTGCTCAGTTCTAGCCTGATAAAATTCAATAAACATGAACAGAGGCCTTATTTTTTAACTTTCATACTTAAATTTGACAACTGAATTATCCAAATCTTAAGGATATTGTATGTAAGGATTGGGAGGAAAAAGAAAGAAAACCTCAACAAATGAAAGTAAGGAATAGATGTTTGGCAGTAGTTAGAAAGCCTCTTCTCTGCAAAGATATGGGCCTACCCTAAAGAATGCTTGTATTCAAAAGACAATTTAATCATTTGTTGTTATTCATTAATTTATCAAATGTACACTTTGCAGAATGAGTCTTAAGTAAGTTATAAGGACTTTCTTATTAAAGTAATTTAGTTTCCATCACTTTTTATACCACCTTTTAACTTCTAATAACTCAGTCAATAATCTATATATTATTATATCAATAAACTGAGTCCTTACATTATTGTTGCTATCCTGTCTAGGGGTTTTCTGTATTAATAAGTGTTTTGGACCATGGCAGATATCACTGGACTTTTTCCAGGGAAGAGAAGATCTACTAAAATAAACAGTCTCTAAATGTACTGTCAGCACATTCAGTAGAGTCACATTAGATTTTACCTGCTAAAGTGCCCTAGGCCTAATATAAATATGATGAAATAACTTTTTGAGGAGTCTCTCATTTATTACCTCTATCTCTTCATTGATTACAGGAGTCAACCTAATCAAACTGACCAAAAACTAGGTGTCTAAAATATGCTGTTGTCAATTCCCCTCCCAATAAATAATTGCAATAAAACCAATTTTAACACATTATTAAGGCCTTAGTATGAAACATTTAAAGTCTAGAAAATCACAAAACTCTTGTGAAAATTTCTGGTACTTTGACATAAATTATATGACAGTCTAAATTGCACGGTCATATTTTCCTTTCTCCTCTATGAGTTCTGTTTGGTGCAGCATTCACATAATCAGCAATTATTCAAGATCTCTTTTATCATTATTGCCCAGTACATGTCCCTAGGACTTATTTACTGTACTCTGACAAATCCTTTTTTGAAATCAGAAAAGTTAATTGCCCCGTGTAGTTTTTCTGAACTGATCTTTAGTTTAGCATCCAAGTTCTTCTTAAACCATACCACAGCTGGAAAGAGCATCAGAATTCAGAGATTAAGAATAAAAATATTCTCCAATTTTAGAATAGACAAGTTATGCCCTATTCTGTGGGTGGTGTTGAGTTATCTATGAAATCAGTTGCACCACACACACGATATACCTGAGTCCTCTCAGTACTATCCGTGGTGCTTATATACCTCTGCTCTGTCACCTCCCAGAAGTAATCTCTCCATGCCAGACTTAGGTCAGTTTAATGCTACTGAGAAATAGTTGCACTCTCACACTGCTCAAAAAGCAAAGTCTTATGCAAATGAATGGGAATCAGATTGCAGTGAAAGTCTTCAGACAAAATTTATTAGTGTCTGGCACATCAATCAATGGCTGAGCATAAAAGATACGTATCAGACCGAACCTTTCATAAAGCATGAAATTTACAGTACCTATAACATCCTTATGCATAAACTTAAATGTGAATTGTGAATGTTTGCAATTATCTTGGAAATGGCCTGCTCTTATAATTATTAAGGCAAATGTATAAACCCTGCATGAGAGAAAACACGGTTTTACTGCTATTAAGAGACAATTTAATGTATGAAATCACATTAGCATGCTCAAAAGATGGCTTTCAATCATTCACATGAACATTACAAGCCCCTTGCATGAAACTTCAGAAAGAGGATAGGTGATTTTTCAGGATAAGCCTTAATGAGTACATTACTTGCACATTGCAAGTAGAGCAGAACAGTTACCTGCTGTCCTGAGTAACCACCAACTGTACAAACTTCTGTCATTTATCAAGGAGAGAAGCTACTTCTATAAAGCTGACACAAAAATTTTGTTTGACAAATAATGCCAATTTCCAAATCTCATTACTTAATATTGCTCAAATGTTTCTCTCCCACTTCAGGAGCTGGCAGTCCAGGAAGAAAGGGAGGGAAAGGAGTTTTGTTCCTGGGACCTCTCACATGCAACAGAAAGAGAGATGACTTAGACTCCTAGCTTCCTCTGCCTAGGTGAGCTAAAACCAGTGGTCAGGCTGGTACCCAACCCACTGGATACCTGGAGAGGAGAGTACAAACACATGGAGTACAGACCTGTCTGAAAATATCTGGGTTTACGTGCCTGTCTTTCTTCAGGTGCCTCTCCCACAGCCACAGTCATCTTCCTCAGTTTTATCAAGGAGGCTTCATCCTCTCTTTGAGGGTGAATACTTCAAAATTTTCATCCTCAAAGAGAAGTTTAGAAAACTTCCAAGATCTATTCCCGCTTTCCATATACCCCCCCTGCCATATAGCTCCATGACTATTCCAGTTGGTACAATAGCTACAGTTTTTACCATAACTCTCAGGCTGATGCCTGCTTTTTGGAAATGCACTTTCAAGTCCAGAAAGAACAACAGCAGGAAAATCTTCTTCCAATAGCATAGACCTGATCCTGAATTTTGAGCATTAACTGGCTGTTTGTGTATTTTCACTAGAATGTTGCTTCTGTAAAAGGGACACATTTTCCTGGTTCAAGAAAGCCTGCATCAAATTCATAGGAAGGTATCCAGCAGGTACATATGGAAAATCAGAGACCTCCTACAACTGAACATATTTCCTATTGTCTTTTCTGTAAATATTTTGCCTTTTTCATTGTGGATTATTTAATGTCTGTCAAAAGTCAAGAGTCAGTTGTACTGTAGCTGTATTTCTGACTGCCTGATAAATATGAAATCCAGTTTAATTTATGAGAGGACAGGTAAGTGCAAGACCTTGATACAGAAGATACATGAATGACCAAGGTCAAAACCAGTAATAGACTTTTGTGTTTAGAGCTTAAATAATAACTCATAATCAGTAGAGATAGGAGAGGAAATGGAGGTCAAACACTGGTAGAAAGATTGAAGCAGCAAGTGCAGATGTTATTCTAACTGACAAAGTAAATATCATTTCAGTGAATGGTATTCATCCTTTTTTTTTTCCCAGTTCCCATTTCTGATACGTAATAAAATGTTACCAGTCTGAACTAGAACTGCTTATCTATTAAGAAAAGTGAGGGAAAGGTGTTCATTTAAGACTCATACAGATACAACCCGAGAGGAAAATCTTGTTTGTGTAGATACCACTGAAAAATAACACCCAAGCTCAGTTTTCATTCTTGCATTAACATGGATAAATTTCAACTTCTGTTTTCTACATGAATTACCATCTGCATCTCCACTCAGAAAACTTAAAATTATTTCCAAGTAATTAAAAACAAATGTAGTCTTTCTGTGCTAGGGGCTTCCACAGTTTCATATTCTCTAAACATTGATTAATAAGTCTTTATTTGAAAGAAATTTTTACTAGGAGGGAACCCCAAAGACTATCTTCCTCTGAAATTTTATAGTGGTGTGAGATGGTATAGTTTAGATTCAATTATGTTCATGAAAGAACAGGTACATGTCTTACCAAAGAAAATAGAATCAAGATTATTTGTTCAAAGTGTTTTCTTGAACCAAACATTGAATAAAGAGATTCAAATCTGTAGGAAGCCATTCTCAGTCAGGAGTTGGTGTCTATATCAATATGGGTGTTCATGATCTGTGGCACAAGACAAGATCTCAAGAGAAAGGCAAAGCCTCAAGCTGAAGTCTAAGTGTAATAGGCTATGAAAAGGGCAAGGTGAAGCAACATAGAGCAAAATCTATCTTTAGGCAGAAAAAATTATGGAAAGATAAAGGATTTATGAAGTGTTGGCTGAGTTGCAGACAGATACGCAGAAGGATGAAGTGGTGCTTGAAGTGGTGCTATGTTACTCAGAGTAGAGGCAAGAGAGGAGTATGAGCTCAAGTAGAATTATTACACTCACTTGGACACGTTCCGTGGGGACTGCAAATATTGGAAAATCATTGAAAAATATAAAACACAACAAAACAAAAAAATTATAAGAACAGAGAACAGAGCAATAGGGCTCTGTATGTCATCCAGCAGCGTGGCTGAAATTCCCATTCAGAATGTGCTCAACAAAATGTTTATAAAGAGAGCTTGATCATTTATGGTTAAATAACATAGAAAGAGAAGAGAGAAAGGAAGAGAGAAAGGAAGAGAGAAAGATTTAGAACTGGCATAATGGCAAAATGCTTTCTCCTGGTGTATTGCCTTATACCTTTTGGTTGAGATCTAATACAAACATTAATTTCAAGCACATAAATCATAGGTGGCAAATTCCAACAACAGAAAGAAGAGCTGGGCTGCCTTATGAATGGCAGCCTACTCTCTTCAGATTCTTGGCCACATAATGCAAAAAAAAAGAAACCCAAACCATCACATTACTGACCTGAATTACAATGAAAATAATCTCTTCACTATGCAACTCTATCTACATGAAATATAGGATCTCTTAACCAAAGATCAGAACAAGGAAAACAGTCCATCAAATATTAGTTGAAGAGAAGGATGAGTTATTTTTCCTGCACTTAGTGCTTTAAAATCAGACACAAACTTTATATCGCTAATATGGAAGTCTGATATAATTGAATTTAGCAGTTTTTTCTTGTATCCAACATGCTGACAAGGTAAGACAAAAATCTGACCCAAATTTATTAGAATTAATAAAGTAATATCCTTACTTGAGCTTAGAATATGGAGTGCATTGTGGACCGGTGTGACTCCTGGGATCACTTTATTGCTGGTACTCTTTTAAATAAGGAAAATCAGAGAACAGTAGAACTTGGACAAAAAGGAGCCTGGATTAGACAAACACAGAACACCGACCCAACAAGCGGTGTCAGGACTGCTGACACCAAAAGGAAATGCATTGCTTCATTTTGATGTCATCAGCTCTCCAAGCTGTCCTGGAGTTTATGAAATGCAACTTGTATAATCAGTGTATATATACTGATTAATAATGGATTCAAGTGTGCAGAAATGTGCAGGCTATCAGCTGTACCCATAAAAATTAATGATAAGATGTACAGAATGCATAAAATTGAGTGATGACTTGTGTGGAGAAGGGAATCATGATGATGTTTGAAACGCACATGTACTTCCTTTTGACTGCTTTCCAAACTATCCAAAACATCTTCAGGACACTTGCCAGCAGAAAAGTATTGTGCTATTTTTGACTGGCATATTTAAAAAATAAGTTTCTTTCCTAAATCAAGGGAGTTTGGAAGGTTAAGGTATAATACAGAGTGGAGACCATCATCAATAGGCACATCACATTACATACTCTCAGTGAAGTTAGATAAAAACAGAATAATAGAATAATTCAGTCAGATTCAGAAGTCGTTGGGTCCTGCTCCACCACTTGAGGCAAGGTCATCTTCAATAAATAATTAATTACATTTTTGGAGACAAGAGCTTCTTAAGATAACTCTGTATTCAATGGCAAGAAAAAGAGAGTGGGAGTGCAAAAGAGAGAGAAGATTCTCATTTCAACCAAAATAGTGCTTGATTTTATTTATTTATTCCTACCTGAACCTAGAAAATCTTTTGCAAATTAGGGTTTAGTCCCTTAATGACTAAAGGGACAAAATGTTTCCTCATGTTCCTAATATATTAAGTATTTCAGAAAGAAAGTAGTTTTCAAGCTATTTATTGTTCTCATCTCATAACAAAAACAAACAAAAAAAATCCACAAAAAAACTTATTCTGAAATAAAACATTTTTAAAAAATAAACAAATTTCACTACTAGTTTCATGCCCCCAAGTTCCAAATTGGAGAATATTCTAATATTCAAGTAAAGGCAATGAAATTAATTCTGTGGCCTCCTTAACATTTTGTAAGACTGTGCTGTACAGTGATTCCATGTCCCAGGAATTCCAGAGAAGATATGTCAAGTGGGGAAAACAAACTAGTATGGATATTATAGGCTAAGATGCTGATGACAGGTACAGTTAAAGCATTTCCAGTGGGATTTATGGTAGCAGGAGTCCAGAAGCTGTAAAAATTCTTACAGGATACAAATAGAAATCACACAGCTGGATCCTTCCAAAGACAGAAACTCAGAAAACATAACCCTATGAGCGGATTCAATTACTACTTTTAAGATATCTCTTATTGCTGTGCATTTTTCACATCCCTGGACAACAGTATTAATGTTGTTGCCCCTGAGCCACACTTAGTGGAACACCATTAACCTTGTTGTATCCTGGGAATCTGATCCCTCGTTCCCTGGCAGAGAGCAGAGCACACACACACGCACAGACACTATTCACAGGCACACACACTGTTACAAAACTGCTCAAACAATGTGGGCAAAGTTTAAAATTTTTAGCAGAGGCAGACATCGTGCTCAGATGGCAGCCAATATATCTAATGCTGCCATCAAGTACATAAAGTGCATTTAATAAATCTTCAGTTTTCAAATTAATTTCAGGCTGCACTGCACACTCTTGCATCTACCACTCTCTTATGTACCTGGGTTTTAATTGTTTCTTTCTTTGACATAAGAATGCCAGAAAGTAACCCTGAAGCGCTCATTTTGCATCATAAATCACAGTATCTTTTTCAAAAGGAAAGATAATTACAACAAAATAGCAGTTCAAAACAGCTTGGAATTTACTTCTTACCTTTGACAAATAGTAGAGAAAATAATTGCCTAAAGACAATGTACAACATTGATTTAAATGACTTGTTATGCACACATAGTGTGTTCTGTGAAAACAACCTTCTTTCCAAAAGAAAAAAACAAAAGCAACAAAAAACCCCCACCAAACAAGAGAACTCTTCAAGCTCCTGACAAATTAATTTGTTGAGGGCAAAACACTGCACATTTGTTATTCCTTGTCTATTTCTTAAAAGCCTATATGTCACGTCTTTTCTACCCTCTGTATATACAAACTGTGTTGCAGTTTATTTTAAAGAATGCTTCAATTTTTTTTCAGCCTGGTGTCTTATTGCTGCTCTTATTTTTCATAAGGGTTGTCTTTCCTTGGCTTTTTTCCTCTGTAGCTCTTTTAGTCTTGATGTAGATGCGACAAGATGCTGTGGTTGTATGAACCACTGTGTTGTGGTACTGTTTTATTTGTTTACTCTCTTTCTGGTGTGGAATCTGTCCTTACAGATTCTGCTGCTTTTGCTGAAAGCTGTTTGAGGTCATGTAAAGTTAAACTTGAGTGTACGATGATCTCCTACAACTCCTGTCCCAGACAATGCAATATTATTTCAATCATATAATAGCCATCAGATGGTACGAAGACTACACATTATGAATAGCCAGGAAGTGTTATCTCATTCTTATTTTTGAGGGTTATGAGGGAAACAGAGGCAAAGTTATCACTGTCCAAGATTTCTAGCTTGAAGATAGTTCAGCTTTGTCTGTAAAATTGTTAAAAATTGTTACTTCTGTAATTACTTCTGCTGTTATTTTTAGACAGCTATGAAGACATACCCTGCATTTTATAGAAAATATTTTTGCCTTTTTCCTGCTATATTCATCCCCAGTCCTTCCTTTCCAACTTTCAGATCCCACATGCAGTGTCTGAAGTCTTTCTTTCTAGGCTGGCATCTCCATTAAAATCACCAAGGTTTGCTTCTCCGAGGAGCCTGGGCAAACACTTTGCTAAACATAGCCAAGGTTTACGACAAAAAGTTGTTCAGTGGCTCATCTAGAGCTAGCAGAGTGTGGCTGCAACTTAATCTGAAGGTCTCCAGGTACTATTGAAGTAGAAAGGACAAGGATGAAAAGGGCATACATTAAGTTGGTAAGAAGGTCCACCTGCTACTTTCCTGAAGTGGGATATGGTCTGAGGGATCTGAATATAACTCCTTTCTCTTCCAGATGTTCTCTTTGCTTTCTTCCCCACTATAAATCTCTCTTTGATCTCTTTTGTGGATTTGATCCTTAGATGCAACCAACTCCATTCAGGCACATGCCAGGCTGCCCAAACCTGCTTCCTCTTCCACCCTTCCATACAGTGAATTTCCTATGCCAGATCCACCATACTCAGGAAATAATACTCAAACTGCAAAATAAAGCACATCCAGTATTCTTTAGCATGTCAAGGTTTCCCAAAATACTCTCAGCAGAGATTTATTTAATTCTAATATTTTGTTTTCATAGAGGAAAACTATGTGTGCCAATTAAAAAGACAAGAGGCAACGGGCACCTGAACATGAGGAAGAACTTCTTCACTGCGAGGTGACCGAGCACTGGAACAGATCACCCCGAGAGGGTGTGGAGTCTCCCTCAGGGGAGATACTCCAGAACCATCTGGATGCAATCCTGTGCCATGTGCTCTGGGATGACCCTGCTTGAGCAGGGAACTGGGACCAGATGACCAACTGTGGTCCCTTCCAACCTGACCCATTCTGTGATTCTGAGATAGCAACGCAATAAAATACCTCTAAGAACCACACTTAGGTTTATGACTTATTAACCTAGTAGATTTACTTAATGAATTTATGACTGGTCTATAAATTCTCACAAACCATGGAGTAACTTTGAATTTAATAGCGATTACAAAATTGTCTCTTAGAACATACACAATTATTCCTTTTAAACTTTATGTGTGGTGCTAAAAGATTATTACCCATCCAATTAGGAAGAAAAGACATTTTGATTTTATTATTATAAGATCGACCCAAAGTAAATTTGGATTATGCAAATACCTATGTTAGAAGCAACAGAAAGTCAGAAATCAGTTTCTGCTAAACTGCTTGGTTTTATGAAGAAAAGCATCAAACTAGGCTTCATTTCCTGAACTGAAAATCACAGGGGCAGGAATGCACTACCACAGCCATCAATGAGAGAAGGAACTAAGATTTTTCTTTGGAGCCCATTGGACAAAAGGAAAAGAAAAAAAAAAAAAAGGTACCCTTGGGCAAATAGAAAAAATTGGGTAATTTACTACTGGAGATTAGGATTGGTTTGAAGGCAAATGTTCACAGGAGGAGGAGAATGCAAAGGGCAGGAAGGTGAGCTGATTAACCACCTAGAGACAGTATAAACAAAATAAATGTTGCAAAGAAAATGATTGAAAAATCCAGGAAGGGCACAAGAACCAAACTTCAAAACCCAACTGGCAATCTTTATTCAGTTTAAGGTTTCATTAAGTTCTTTTGAATCTGTCCTGCCATAGTAATGCTCTCAACATCCTACTGTTCTCTCTATGCATAGAAATCAAGCCTCTATTATTAAAAAAACCCAAAAAATAGTTCATTGTCAGTATGCTCACAAGAGAAGAATGTTTCGCTTACAGCAAAACACAATTGAAATAAAGCCCATTTTAAAGACTCTTTTTTTTAAACAAAACAAGAACAATCAAACAGAAGTGACAGCAGTCAGAATACTGAAGTCACAATGGAAATGAGAGCTTCCAAATAGTCTGCAAATGTTGAAAGCAAAATTTATGTCCTTGGACATAGTACTACAAAATTCATCATTGCTGAGGCATCATTTTGGTGACATCTTGTAGCACAGCTTTTCATTAACAGGATGTTTCTTTTCCTTTGCTTATTTATTAGTTTGGCAACAACTATTGTAAAAAAGTTCTCCAGAGCAAAGTATCACATATTTTCTATTTTCTTTTAGTAATAGAAGCAAACATAAATGAGGATCTTTCTCCTTAGCTGTACAACTAATATTCAGAATACGAAATTAACTGACATATCAATGGCCCCTCTTGGACTGGGTCCCAGGGAACCACTCTCTAACACTGGCCAGTTTCTAAGGCAAAAAGCTCAGCAACAGAATGACTTTCCTTA
This sequence comes from Eopsaltria australis, assembly GCA_034509425.1. Taxonomy (NCBI): domain Eukaryota; kingdom Metazoa; phylum Chordata; class Aves; order Passeriformes; family Petroicidae; genus Eopsaltria; species Eopsaltria australis. The sequence continues at coordinate 8,806,556 of JAVTVJ010000024.1, forward strand.
CATAAAGCTTCCTCCAGTCTGTGTTCTGTGTTTTATGCCTGGAAGCACAGGAGGGTTTTATTTTCCCTCAATAAAAAAAAAAAAAAAAAAAAAAAAGCCAAACCAACCAAACAAAAACAAAACCCACAAAGTAAATACACAATGTCACAAGATGTCTTTGTAACCACTCTCAAAAACACCATTAAATATCTAATTCTGTCTCACAAAGCTCTCTGATCTTACTGTCATCACAACAACACATTTTGACAGATACTTTGATCAGTATAAATATGTCACTCATTTAATAATTATGTTTGTGGAAACAATTTCTCGAAATCAAGCTAAGTGACAAATTAGAATTGGTAGTAAGTGTGGTGAGAAGTGGACATTAACCAAATAAAAAAACCAAAGGATCCAAACATGTCTGAACTGCACATGAAGTTTAATTTCTGCATTTGAATCCAAATACTAACTCCACTTCTATAAAGGACTGAAGAAGCATTCAGTGAATATACTCAGACCTGGGAGTTCAATGTTGAAGTTCATGCATATAGGATTTAATCTCTAGTTCCTACAAGGTTAAGTGAAAACACTTCAAGTGGCTTTCCAGCAGGCATTACTTTGTTGAACATTGCTGCAGTGATTTCAGCAACAATAACAAAGAGAACATTCATGCTTGGCTGAAAACGTTTTAAGATTTACATGAATGATGTGCAAAAATGGTTGAATAGAGAAACCCTTGAACCAAATATATCTAAATCCTGATTTCCTGAGAATAGACAGACACCTTTGTGTTATGCCTGAATAATATTGAAAAGAATATACTGTAAAAGGTCCCCTCCTCATATTGCAGAATGTTCTTTGGCATTCCAAAGCATTAGTTACCTTCTCAATCTCAAGTAGGTTAGGCATGTGTTTGTAACATATTTTTTGCATTTGAAGTATTTTTAACACATATACAAGCGTAGAATTACATCAGTAGCCATGTTACATAAAATACAGGCCACACCTTGATACAGGTTTGGCTAAATAGTTCTGACAGGGAACAAACCAGCAGGAAAACCATCAGGAGTGGCAGGAAAAGTAGAGCTTTCTAGAAGAACAAATAGCAATATGAACTATTCTGCAGTCGGAAAAAAATCAGATATATATTTGTTTGCCTTATTTATCTTCACCTGAAGGCTACCTGAAATACCTGGCTCTTGAGTTTATGCTGATTATTTCAGCTGCTAAACTATTCCCATGCTAAACAAACAAAATATTTTGTTTCATCATATGTAGATATAGCGGAGCCAACAAATTTCTGCCCAGTCAATGTCACTTATTTCCTCCTAATTAGGAAATACTAAATAAGGCTGTCATTCTCCCCCAAACTCTGTTAGCCCAAACCCTAAACTTATTATTCAAAGGATCCTTAACAAAAGCCCTTTTTCTTAATCAGTTGGTTTCAAAAGCATTTTCTGTATCACATTCCAGACAACCCATTCTGACCCCAAATAAAATGTCCAGTTCTGTCCCCAGCATTCAATAATTCTCAGCCATTTCAGTCTGTCAGGTCTTTCACCTCCCCATCCCTCCTCACACAATTATATCCCAGGCCTCCTATTCCCAAAGGAGTCAGCATCCAAAACTCCCACCTATGAAAACTTTGCTCATGTAAGTAGTTCTATGCAGTGAGATAAAACTAGGATGCCAGGCATCAAGAAGAAAGTGAAACTGTAATCAACTCTAAAAATACATATACTCCCAAACAACATAAGATTTGAATAGCATTTAGCTGCTTAAAAGCATGGCTAACCAACTAGAAGAAACAGGTCTCTATTAACTACCAGACAGTGTAAAAGAAACTTTTCAGACCTACACATAAATGATAGAAAGGCTGCTATCTTGGAGGAAATAAAACCGCAGACTTCCCACTGTTTAAGAACAAAGTATGACAATCATGAGCAGTAGAGAAAATGTAACTGGAGTTCTTTGTGGGAAAAGCCCTAAGTGTGTATCAATCAAGACAATATCAGTGGGAAAATGGCTTCAAACCACCGGTGGCTAAAACTGACAAGGTATACTTAGAAACAACTACTCACCTTGAAAATCTACTGCAGAAAGGAAAAGGTTTAAATAATCAGTTTGCATGCTTAGTGATTCCCAGAAGGCTTTTCAGCCCATCCTGTGTGAAACTGTATGCTGGGGCATAGCTATGGCTCTTGCTGTCAGGGTGCATTCTCATGGAAATTTCTCAATGAATCACTCAGTGGGCACATTTACATGGCAAAAAGCTGTAGAAAAATCTCCCAAAGCCAGGGGAAAGTTGTATTGCCAAAACTGTTAAGCCCTAAGTGGGTTTCCAAATAAAATTCAGTTGCTCTATTGGGTGCCACTTGAATGAGTCAACAATAAACTAAGACGCTAGTTTAAAAAAGGCTTTTTAATATGGAAAAGTATCTTTCAGTTTCTGAAACAGCAATCCCCTTGGGAATAAACTGAAAGGTGAGATTTGTGAATGGCTTTGTCCAGTTTCAGCCCAGTGCCTTTCATATATTTAGAGATGCATTCTACTGTTGCTGCATATCAAGTTTGCAGCTTCAATGTCTTTTTCATCAGTTTCACAGAGCAATAGAAACATTTCTTTGGACTTCAGACAGCTTTTTAACATTTTCCGTATTGTGAGTAACCTTCTAACATACAGGCCCATTCATGGATCACTTTCACTCCCTCTCTTATTAACCTCATCTCACGCCTTTTCCCTCAGAAGTTCATCTGTCTGAATGCATGAAAAGTTTGCAGAAGGTAAGTTTAAAATGAACTTCCTTCAGTGAAGGGTTGTTGTGGAGGTTGCAATAAATTTCATTACTGTAATGAGTCTTTGGAGACTCATCGTTATTTCATAACGATCTTCATCATTGGTTTTGATCTGTAGTACTTTATGTAAGTAAGGTTAAAAAGACTTCTTTTTTCTAAGACCCAAATATCTGGAGTCTCTGGTCAATGTATTATTGATGGTGACTTTATAGAACCAAAAAAAACCCCAAAAAAACCAACCATGTGTGCACAACCTTGTTGTTTACAATGAATACTACAAGACACTGGAGCTGAAAATACACACTGGGCTAAAATCTTCTGTAAAAATACCAGTAGAATACCAGATATAAATAGTCAGTCTTAAAAAATGCACTTATGTGAGCTCATAAAAATATTCCAGAATATGATCTCAGCAGTATTAAAGAGTTGTTAAAGAACTGACCATCGTACCATTTACCTCTAACAGGTATGCTATGTAAGAATATTTTCTCTTTGGTAACTTGAAGAGCGAGAGTATTTAATATCTTAACAAGGACTCCCAGCAGCCACAACCTAACATGAACAGTTCCCTTGGTCTGCTGAAGTTCACCCTTAAAGACCACAAACACAAACCTACACTGAGAATGTGCCCCCATGACTCTGTGCTTCTCTCTGTGATATTTCATGTGCACTGTGACATTATTTCAAAAGTGTTAACCAGGCTGCCTACTTGTCATGTTTTACTAATTTAGCAAGGCTTTAATTGAAGGGATGGCTCATAAGAGATGCAAGGTGTGGCCACATTTGAAGCCTAGCCTGGAATTTGAGATGGGGGCAATATTTGTGACAAATGCACATTTCAACCTCCCACATCATGATAAGTGTCAAAATCTCTAATTGTCCATTAACTGGAAAGGTTCATATGCAATATTACCATATTTTATACTTTTTATATATTTGTTTTATTTGTGACCTTTTCTTTCCATATAGGAAAGACTATTTTCCATCAGTTACAGTTGTGCAACCAGCCTTACATTCTGCTTAATATTCCATTTGATTACAATTTGGTTCTTTATAATCCTTTGTTTTCTATTTAAAAGTTTTGTTTCTATTTCAATATTCCATTTACAGAACATAAAGTCTGGCTAACAACAGCAAGAATTAACATATATAAAATATATTAATAGAGCTGTACATACCATCTTTTTAAGCACAAATAAAATCCACTGCCAAATCTTCTTGATACTCACAGCAATAGTTGAAAAAAACCCCACTCATCTGCCATGAAAGGAATTTCTCGTGTTGATTATTTCCCAGTCAAACAGGATAGATGGATAATAGCACTGAAAACAGGGAGTGAAAAAGGGACTAAGTTTTAAATAGCATAAATGATAGCAGCAGAGAGACAAGGTAGCTTTAATCAGTCAGCCAGCACTAGGCAATTTTAAAACCTGGCAGCTTGCAGTGGTGTTCTTAGCTTGTGGTATTTGAAGGACATTGATATACACATCAAACAGAATTTAGGACATGCATTGTGGAGGTGCCAGTTGAAGCTTTATGTGCAAGCTAAAGTTGGAATTCAATCCTTTTATCTTACACAAGACATACAAACTCTCTCCTACCAACTTTCTACCCATTTTGAATAAAGAACAATTTTTGTTGGAAGATTTACAGGTAAAAGTGTTCATTAAAATCTATTCTCTAAACCAAAAATTGTCACATACTCTACACCAAAGACTTACCATGGCTCAAATTACAGAGCAAGCTTGCAAGGCTTGTGCTGTTTTATTATTCATAAAATTTAACATTAAAAAAAAATGTGCTAAATTTCTGAAAGTGGCCCTATTAAAAACCACCAAAAAAACCCAAACCCTTTTTCCAGAGGTGGAGGGCAAAAAACAAATATAAATTCCTAAATATTGTCTTTTCTATTCATGTCTGCTTTAAACTTCCCATTGCTTTCTCTATGTTCCTTCCACTCTGCAGGAATGTGCATGTTTGAGCACACACATGCCCAAACCCTCTGCTTTTAGTGGTCACATTACCTCACTGGAAAATATTTCAACCCAAATCCTTCCAGCTTCCTGCAGTGTGACTCTTATTGAAACAATAATTTTTTGCTATCATTTTTAACAGCTAAAAGTTCACCAATCAGCAGGCGTGGTTGCATAATCTCTTCTCCAGGAGATTATCACAAAGGCTGTCTCCCAGTGGTTTAAGGAAAATAGCAAAATTGCCCATCCTTCTAAAACTCCTGAAAGGAAGTTGGTAACATCACTTGTATTGTTGAAAATGGAAGATGACAACCATTTTGGAAGATATTTCTCTGTGTACAACCTGTAAAACAATATCATTTTCCTGGAAACTACTGCTTAGGGGATGACAGGGAAAGACTTAATGCACACGTTCAGGTGGCTTTGTTGTCCCATTTTCACATGCTTATGAAGAAATAACATATTTCTCCCTGCAAGGGAATTGCAGGGTATCTTCCTGAAGTGACACATGCTAATGAGAAACAAATGGAAGTCCCTGAAAATGAAGAAAGCCTCTAGCCCAAACAGCTATTTACCCAATCTGAAAACTGCATTCTTAAATCATCAGATGCAGTCTTTATAGAAAAGTTGAGGTATACCAAAAATTATAAACTAAACCCAGTTGTCTCACATTTTATGTACTTTGCATTTGAAATATCAGGAAATATTTTTAGTTTGTTTTTAATACACTCTGAGGGGAAAGAGTGGGTAAAAAATTCAATGCAACACACTTCAGGAAGAAAGGTAAGAATGATTTGGAAAGTGGCTTATAATGAATGCTTTAAAGATGAAAGATAATTACTTCTAGCTAAGTTCTGAATGCTTCACCTGCCATAAAAGTGAACAATAACCCTCTGGCAAATATGCTCGGGAAGATGTGACTAAGGGAAAGGGTTTGCCTCTGGAAATAAATTTAGGATGTTGCAGCACTTTGAAGATAAGAAATCCCATCATAGTTGCAGGTACAGTTGATCCCTGGGGGGGACTTGCAGCCCAAGATGTGGAGGGGGAATAGTGTCTGGTGCCAAGGTGTGCAGAGAGGGTGGAGGCTGGCCCTGCTGGTACCAGGCTCTGGCATGGAATTCCCCTCCACAGGCAGAGACCAGCAACCTCCTGCAAGGGCAACTGGCAGCCAACACCCACTTTCCCAGCATACTAAAACTCTTTTTTTTCAATATGTTTAATGAGTGCTCCATGATTCTTGCAAGCAGTCATAGGATTTCAGTCAGGGCTGGAGAACAGGGGTTTTATATGTACCTAAAACTTCACTCCTTTCCCCAGGGGGCAGCTGCTGCCCTCACAGGCAACAGGAGCCACAGGTGCTTCAACAACAAATGCAAACCTGTAGCCTTTAGAAAAGGAGGTATAAATGTCTGAGTTTATTTCTGGCCTTTGACTTAGGCAACTGTTTCTGTAGATGTTTGTACCATCACACAGTATAAAACTGGTGAAAAACTAAGGAATAATTTGAATAGAAGACATGATATAATTGTAAGAAATTATTTTCTTTCTTCCCCAAATGTCACATAATCAATAAGGGAAAAGTGTTTCTGTGAGAAATATTACTGCTTCTAAAAGATCAAAGCTGATGAAAGAGAATAGCCAAAAAACACCCCTATTCTAAATATTTTTTAACTTCCTGAGGTCATGATTCTGGAACCTATACTATTAATATATTCTCTTATATTTATCAGCTGTACACACTTAAAGGGAAGAGAAGAGAAAGAGAAGAGAAGAGAAGAGAAGAGAAGAGAAGAGAAGAGAAGAGAAGAGAAGAGAAGAGAAGAGAAGAGAAGAGAAGAGAGAAGAGGAGGAGAAATCAGTTCATTCCTTGTATCAAAACATAACATTTTATACTCACTGCAGTACTTGAAAACCAATGAGTGATAAAATAAAAAATGAAATTCTCTGATTAGTTACAGACACTAGTTACTGTGCAGTGAGCTAGATTAGGCATTCATGGTGTGTTAGCTACTCCATTGAAATTTCTCAAGTTTTCAGTTTGCAAATGTTTACCCTACAAAAAATGTGAGGAGTAAGTTACCTGACTTATTTGCTTTGGATAGTAGCATGCACACAGTTATTTCAATGTCACTGAATCTGTAATTTGTTTATCCTGTGGGGACTTGCACAGAGCAGTTTGGAGTATTTTTGCTAGTTTGTCTGTTGGAGATCATTCAAAAAGATTGATCTAAAGAAATTAAATACTGTGGCTTTGAAAAATCTCATTAAGTATTCACTGCTAACTTAAAATATTCATTTAAACTGCGTTTCATTTAGTTTAATTCACTTCCAAGATAAAATCAGATTTAAAACTATAGAAATTATTTCACTTACATAAACTGAGACAAAGATTGGATGAAGTAAAAACAAAGTATTTACAAGAATATAATTTTGTCTCTTTAATTTTTAAAAATCTGTAAGATTTCTCCTAAAGTATCCTTGCCTTTAGAGCACTAGGACATTTATTTGATTGCTGTATAACTAAGAGCAGCAAATAGTGCTGGATAAAAGCTAACTGGACAATAACTGCTGTGCTTCTCCCATCCTTCAAAGGAACGACTTCTCTTTAGGAGAGTCAAACCTACATTCACCAGCAACACAATCAATATTTGGAAATTTGCCAGTCTTTTTAATATTAGATTTGCTTAGGACAAAGCAGAAACTTCCAATGTCTGCAGCAGAAATGTGTGTCTTGTCCTCTAGCCTTTAAGAAGGCTATTGTGTTAACTACCTTAAGTTACCTGGTGACCAATTAACTGATTTTAGAAAGGTCTCACGAAAAAATCCTCATCATGACACGTCTGAAATATTTGCTCCTAGAACCATTTTCTCTGCAAAATGTATAGATTTAAATTTCACCGAAGCTCAGATAAACTTAAAGATTGACTTTGGAACACAACAAAATCATATTGTGGCTGAGAGGTGACAAGACATTAGCAGAGATTATCCATGTGAGCTGCTGTAATCCAGCACAAGTGGCTGCAGGGAGAGAGCCCAAGTTTTGGAAAACACACAGAGATATGTGCACAAACCTGGGCAGACACACAGAGTCATAGACACAGACATAGATGAAGGCACACTCACACAGGTGCACACACGTGCATAACCAAAAATGCATAGAGACTCACACACAAAGATGCACAAACACATATCCCATCCGGAAAGGCAGCAGACATTCTGGATCTATCACAGAAGAGTTCTGAACAGCATCCAATTGGCTTAAAATCCACAGAAAACTATTCCCTGTGTGTCCCCATAAGTAAACAAAAAAACACCGCAAAAGAAAAAAAATCAACCAAGCAACCCAAAACAAACAGAGAAAAACCCCAGAAATAAAACCAAAGTTATTGAATAAGTGAGGCACTTATTTTCCCCATTTTTATACTATTTCTAGTGGCTGTCCCAAGTGAATTTTCTTTTTAGTGATCTCTGTGTATGCGTCAGCCTGCACAATTCCTTCCTTTAGTATTCTTCATTTTAGTATGAAAAGGAATTACTTGCTTTGCCTTTGGCTGTGGTTTCTCTTCTCAGAGGAAAACTGAATCTCATGGCAAATATACTGCCCAGCACACAGACCAGTAAAGGTGATGTGGTCAATGACACTGATAAGGAAGGGCTGCAGGAGCCCTTCTGCTGTACTGCTGGGTCCAGGAGCCCAGCCAGAGCTGCAGCAGAATTGGCAGAAAGGAAGAAACTGTGGCAGGACTGGGGAAACTCACAGAAATGAGAAAATGTAGCAGGACACAGCAGGCAGCACAGGGTGAATTTCAGTGCTTGGGCAGATGTGACTGCCTTGCAATCAGTCCTGATCCTTCCTAGGGAAAAGGCAGAGCACCGGAGGGAAGCAGCTCCTGGGTTTGATCCATGGCATTACCTTGACCTGGACTATCCAGCTTTCACAAGAACAGCAGACGAGATTAAACACTAGAGAAAATTAATAAAATTCCTAGTTTAATTGGCAGCTACCGCTGTTATTAAATAGATCCTCTTAAAGAATAGTGTTTCTGAATCAGTAAGGTTGAAATGTAATTGAGAATGTGCTTATGAGAAACATTTTTTGCAAAGCCTGTGAAACGGTGAGGATTAGGCTGAAGTATCCAATGTGATCAATATCTTGCAATCGCATTAAGGCCTCGGGCAACAGGGGCCTTAATTTCTTTCCATTTCCCATTTTCTGTTTTCTGTTCCTAGGCACCATCATAGGCAATCAGACATGAACAGAAAATGAATTTGCTACAAGCTAGTAGCATTGTAAGTGGCTTTGATATAAGTGGAACAAGGGTCGGTAACTTCTAAGCCCCAGTAGCCTGATAAGAATATTAAGTCTACCATTTATCCCCAATGAGTGCTTGATTAGCCATACAGTGCTCTGCTGACAGAGTTCACTAAAAATACATTATGCTAATAACTCTTGAGTGCCAGCAAAACTGGGGAAGCCCAAGACTCAACACAAAGAATGAGTCATTATGGTATTTACCTGGCAGATACGGTTAGAGGCAGAAGTATGGGCAAAAGAATGGCACCTCAGTCCTATTTACAAAGGCACGAATAGAAATAGAGATGACTTCCCAAAGAATAGTAGGATTAGAATTAACAGAAAGAAATACCCTACATTCTCATGCTGGCATGTGGGAAATAAAGATGCTTAGTTTTTCAGAGCAGGCAGGTGCTAGTGGGGGCAAATCACTTCTATGTATTTATCTTTGTCTAAACTCTGTCATATGGCTCTTAACTGGTGTATTCTTCTGCCTGGTTTGACACTGAGCATGTTTCCTCCTTGCTGTGTGCTTGGAACACAATCTGGGATTCCCACTGCACTCCCACAGCTTCCTGCTGTTCCCCAACCCACTGCCATTGCCCCAGCACAGCGTTTGCCCTCTTCTAAGGGAAGGATTTGTAAGCTTTCCTTCTAAGCATCAGCTACAGGTGTCACATCCCAGCAGCAATCCAAAGGAACTGCAAGTACAGGAGACGGGGGATGGTTCAATTCTACTTCAAATTAACTCACTGAATCTGCTTTTTGCAAACCCTGTCTTCCTCCCGGTTCTGCTGCCCTCTGCCAGCCTGCAATTAGCACCCTGCCTAGCAGGGCTCTGGGCTCCTCCACACAGACATTCTCAGCCAGCCTGGCTGCCAACTCCTGCACAGGCAAATTGGTGCACAGCACTTGGCCACGACTCACAGCAAGGGCAAGCAATCATTTCACAGACCTACAACTGAGAGCTTTGCAAAAGAAGGATCAAGCTTGGAAAAAAAAAAAAAGACGTGATTAATCTGGCCATTAGAGCTGGTCATTTTTTTCCCCTCCAAATCTTTTACTAGCCAAAAACACTTTTTAAGTCCAGCCAAAATTAAGTCAAATTTGCCATGCAGTTTCAAAGAACAAAGAAGACGTTTCATCAACAGTAGAATGTCACCTCTATTTTAAAAATATTTGATTTTTTATATATTTTAGAGGTGTTGTAATAACGTTTTTAGCAGTTGATAAAAGTTATAACCAAAGGGTTTTCTTTAGAAAGTGTGAAAATGCTTTGGTGTATCTGAAACATACCTTTATTGTTAGTGCTTCATTTTGCCCAGAGAATGGAAGAATAAAAAATAGTCTGGGACTCTACCAACTTTGAGAAATGCTGACAGTGAGCCAAAACCCTCAGCTACTACCCTCAGCTACTCACAGTCAACTCTTACAAGCCACCAACCAGTTTAAATGCAAAGGTACTAAAGAGCTAAGTAATCTGACCTATTGTAGCTGCTTGTGCATGAAGCAGTAATGTGAGAAAGATCCAAGCAATGGAGAAAAGCAGGCACTTTCACACCACAATTTGTCTCCTGCTGACGTAAATGCCTAAAATAGGTCAGATGAATTATGCCTTGAAAATGCCCATTTCTCTTCACTGACTAGAGGGGAAACAGGTGACTGGTGCTGATGTTGTCTTCTACCTCATCAATGTCAATAGTGTGGTGAGATGAATTTCTGTATTTTAATCATTCACAAAAAATTAAAGTTTTTATATGTAAGCCCTAAAACCTAGGTTCAGAGGCTGGAAAGATGGACCAATGGAGAAGATATAAATTCTTTTTGCTTACTCTGACATGCAGCATTTCATGATTTAATTATTCTCCTGTGTTTGTCCTTGGGTTTTATCTTTTCTTTCATTTAATGCTCTTATCCTCCTTTTTTATCCCTCCATCTTCTCTCTCTCTTTCTTCAAAAAACACAGCTTTAGAATCTACTGTTTACAGTGTCCACCTGCTTCTGTCATCTGCTGGCTGTCTTTCATCACCATTGGAAAAGGAAAGGGAACACTTTAAAGACCATGAGCACTTATGCATGGTAGGATATGGGAATTCTCCCAAACTGGCAAACTGCATCCTCAGTAGGAAATTACATTAGATGTGGCTCCAAGCAAGGATTGCTGTTTTTTCAGACTTTAACCCTGAAATTCTACTTTCATTGCCCTCCATTTTTCAATTTATTTTCTGGACCCAGACTTCCCTTTGAAGTATTGAAATCAAGTATTCCAGGAACCCCAACCTCATTTTATTTGTGTCTTGCCCTTCAAGGACCTCTTGTGAGTTCCATATGCAATATTTTCTGTTTTAAATTCATCTAGCTTCCTTACAAGCAAGATAGCAAACTCCTTAATGGGGTCTTAGGAGAATTTTTAGTTGGTCCAACTCTGGCCAATGGTTTCACTGTTGGCTTCCATGTTAACTGGATAGTGAGCAAATTAGAAAAATATATCTGCTGTACCTGAGCAGAAAAGAATGTGTGGAGTTATTAACAATAGTATAGTGTTCATTCATTATATATGCATATATATGTAAGCATTTAAATATGCAAACACTGCATTTAGCTCTTAATTTTCATTTCACTTTCGGCTAGATGTTTCTGATGGTGGTGACTGTACCCTACAAAAATAAAGAATCATGACAAAAATTCAAGGTAATCTGTATAATTTCTAGTTGTAAAAAAATCATGTATTAGACTACAGCTCTGAGGAAAGAGAGCAGAGCCTGTATCACTCCACTCCATAAAAGCAGTTTACAGGCACCAGACAACTAAAAAGAAAATATAATTCTGAAGGAACTCACTGTACTCCTGGATGACTGAACAGTTGATCACTTTGTCTGGCTGTACGGAAAGTTAAAGCAAGCTGAAAGTTTTCAATTTATAGTGAAGACTGTACTTAAGCAGCAGAAAATTATATACTTTCTGTTCCACTCCAACTGTGTGTGATATATGAAGTACAGTGAGCTCCAGTAAAACAAGAAATGAAACCAGGTGGTAAATAATCAAACTATACTCCTCATTAGCCTTGGTATTTATTCTGCCATTTTGAAGGCAATAAGAAGCCACATGCAGTGTTAGTGCCTTTTATTTTCTACTGTCCTTTATGTTTTGCCATTTATACTACCAATATTTCCCTTTACATTTTCCATATTGTTCATTTTTTTTGTCCCCCTTCTGGGATTCTGACATTGTTATTCACCAAATTTGCTTTCATGTTCAAGCTGGCTCTGGTTTATAAAGTTAATTATCCATCACTACACACACATCAATATGAGTTCTATGGAGAATCATATCCTGCTAACCAGACAGATCCTCAGTTATTTCCAGGAGTTTAGGGCAGGGTAGGAATTTTTGCTGAGCACTTCTGAACCTGGTTTTTGGCAGTGGAAAGATGCAGTAGTCTACATGCAAATTACATATAAGGCACAATAGCTGTGATCAGGTAAAATCCGGCCACAAATACCTCAGAATTTCATCATGGTGAGACTACAGAGTTCAGCAGATACTGAACATGAAGCAAATTACAGACACTGCAGAATGAGGTTTCATGAAAGCAAACCATCACTCTACTTTCAGCTAAATGCGTAAAATTACTTTAATGGAAATTTGTGACTTTGGCCGCTTTTTTGATTATTTAAAATCTCTTATCATCTGTCTTCCTCATAATTCTGTGCTGGGCTCTTGGCAGTAGCAGTGAGCATGTTACACTCAGAAACCATAATTAGTATCTGTTCATACAAATGTTCCGGCCTGTTTTTTCTCATTACTCAAACTCCATACACAAGACATGTTTAGAAGCATAAATTGTTTCCCTACTGCGCTTCTAATTAACACTTCCATTAAGACCTAGGCAGAGAGCATGGAACATACTGAAAGAAACTGCTGTTTACAGAAACGGTGATAAAATGTATACAAATATGTCCTGCAAAGTGCAATCAAGCCAGCTTGCGTGACATGTGGATGTGTTTCTCTGTATGTAGGCACAAACAGATGTGCTACACTCACATGCAAGACTAATTTGTTCATTAACGTTAAAAAAAAGGCCCTAGATGAATAACAGTCCATTAATTTTTATAATTACTTCTTGCATGCCCATATCATTGCTCAGTTTAGTTTCTGAAGCCCTTGGTAGCTTCAGATTGGCTTCTTGGCATGATTGCACTGGATACTTGAGGTATTTTCCACTGGTTAGTAGATAGGACTTACTTGGATTTTTATATATTTATACTTGATAATCTTCCACCCATCTTTTTCTTCTACAGGAAATTTGAATTAACCTTAAATTATGATAAAAAGCAATAATTTAGGTTTTTTTCTTTTTTTATCTTGAAAGGCAGAATGACTCAATCAAATGGCTTGCTAAGCATCATAAATAGTTCTGGAATTCTAGAAGGCTTTCTTTAAGCCTTTGAATAAAAACATGCATAATCTTTTCAATTTTGCATATGTTCAATACAAGACCAAGAGAAAAAAACCTCCTGGCAGCTGTGACTGAATTTCACCTGCAGAAATCCCATTGTGAGACTCAGGAGAGTCAATCCACCACAAAAGAGATTAAACAAATAGACTTGTGACCTAAAGTGCAATAAGCTTTGCACTGTGAGAGTAAGTTGGAAAGCCTGACAATTAACTGCAACTCAGGGTTGGTGATAGGGGGATGTTGTTTTTGTTTTTAATTACATTTTATTGAACAACCAAGTGATAAGCATCAAAAAACAAGATTGCCTTGGATCATCAAAGCTGGGGTGGGGGAGGTTGTTTGTTCTGTGAATTCAGGCAAACTAAAAGAGCTTTTTCTGTGTTTACCTGAGTAATTAATGAAAGACCAAATTGCTTTTGAGCCAGCAGGCTGCAGTTAATTGGAGTTATGTGCATTCAGTGAACTTAGTGATTTGGCTTAAAAAGGATTTACAGTGTAGGTGACAACCCTTTTCAGGGAAATACAGCAGCCAAGGCTGAATATTAGAAGACAGCTTCCAGATGATGTAATTTATGTGGAGAGTTTTCTCTTTCAGTTAAAGTTTGAAAGTGGAAAAAGTACTGGCTTATATGAGCAAAATGCTTGGAAAAAAGTTTAATTAATAATAAGTTTTAAGAGTGGGATACAGACATTCAGACTATTACTATAATTTTTTTAACTGGCAAGATCAGTGAATCCAGAGAGGTTTGCCAGTCTATCCTAAGGAAAATCATGTTTGTAGGGACAGACATGTTCCAATTTCTGAAGTTCTTGCTATGACTTTTTTTCTACTATATCTCACTAAGTACTGGAGACACACTGTGATGCTCTTTATCAGATGTAGCAGCACCTAATAATCTCCACTATTATAATATAATAAGAAGACAATTTACTTCTAAGTGTACAGCTCAAAGTGTCAAGAATTCTGTCAGTTATTTATTTTCTTTTCCAGATCTGGTGGAATGGATTCCCTGAAGTGTTCTTAGATGTACCTTTGGACAGGTAGTCACATACTGCCCAATGGATAATCCTGCTGGGCTAAAGGACAAAGAGAAGGGGTGCTCCCCTTCATCCTCATGAATGCTGTTAATTTAAACAGAGAAGGATCCTCTTGCTCTTTGCTTGCCCTAGTAAACCTAGAGTTGTTTTCTCTTCTTTCTCTTAATCAAAGAATTTTTCACTTAGGCAAGAACAAATTTAAAATAAAAAGGAGGAATTGTTCTGCCTTTAATCCTGAAGGAATGAATTTTAAGGTATATACACATTTTCTTGGATCCAGTTCTCACCAAGTAACCATGAGCTAATCAGACCTCAGTCTCAGTACACCTCAAGAATTTGTGCACTAAATATTTATATTATTAGTCTGGATATCAAATTCAAGTTTTTCCCCTTCACTCCCTTTTTTACTGTCAAGATCCTAAACAACCTGAGTTCTTCTGCCAAATAACTCCGTTATATATTGTTGTAGGAGAAATGAATTCCCAGTTCTCACTTATCTGTACCTGAAAATCTCTTATCCAGATTTCTTGGAATTCAGGGTACTGCTAAGTGAGGTCTCTTTCCATATTATTTTAATAATAAAAAATGTGAAATGTCATAGTTGGTTCAATTTCACATGACTTTAAATGGACTTTTATGTTTTATATTCTATCCTTCTGAAATAAGAGAAGATAAAATATAGTCATTGTTCTCTGCTTTTAAAATACATAATTTTACTCAGTCTTCCAGTAATGATTTTTTACAGGCAGTTTCAGAATTCTTTGTTCAAAGACAATAATTTTAGTTCTCCCTCCCTATCTCACCTCCCTCCCTATCTTTGTCTTCCTTGTCCTTTTCCAGTAGAAATGCTGATGAGCTGTACTGGTATTTCCACATATTTCCAAGCATGAAGTAATCAAAGGAACATGTGAAATCTCATTGTCATCACTGGGTTGGGGTTCAGGCCTGAATGCCTTTACTCTGAACCCTGCTTCTAAAATATCTGCAGCACTTTGTGGGAGGCACTAAGATATTTCCACAGTTTTATTTTTAGACTCTCTTTAGTTGGGACTAAATTTGTGCAGTGCATTAGAAAGCTTCTCCCAGCCTCAAGTGCTGTGGTTGTCTACAGAGGCTGCAGTAAAATCTGTGTTGAGGTTGATATGGGCTGGATTTCCAGTTGTTTCCTTTTTCATTTAGTAAACTTAAGAGATCCATTACATTTTAATACACATTTCATGATTTAACAGAAAAATGTGGCATTTTCATAGAATTTGAACAGTACCACTACTTTTACCAGGATAATTATATCAGTTGTAGTGTGTACAATGTTATTATTCCAAAGCAAGTTCAAAAATGACATTTGTTAAATCAAGGAATTCAGAAAAAGTAGTTGGTACAGGTGAATACTGAATATTTAAGCACTCTGAAAAGCCAGATTTACTCTGAATAGCCAAATGTTTTTTGCAAGTCAGTGTCCTCACAAACTACATGCAGAGAAAAGAGATTTCACTGAATAATTTATTGCTTTTTTTTTTTACACAGAACTAATATTTGATATTATTAGTCCTGTGAATACATTATTTCCCAACATAACACTTCTGCAGAATCTACTGAATATGTGTTTCTGCGTTCATGCAAAAAACTACATACACAAATGAATTTTGCACTTTTCATGAACTAAAATCAGTATAAAAAGCAATGGTTTTGATTCCCAGCCATCCAGGTACAAGAGACTTCAGACACTGCCTCTCCTGAATCCATCATGATATGTATAATTAGCTGACAAAGTAAATTGCAGCTTATGGAGATGGTTCTTTTATAATTATTTCAATCATTATATTCTTCCCTCTGGTTCTACATAGAATTCTATTTCCCATGCCGCATGTTGAAGGTATCTAGACAGGCCAGCAAGGATGAATTCAAAGAAAATGAAACAGTTCCATTCAAAATGTGAACTGGGGGACCAAAATCCCAATTCTGACATCCTAGGACAATAAACCCACAGACCAAATAAGCTGATAGGCCACTGGGCTCACCACTAATATATCCCACAGGGGAAAGTAAGACTGCTGACCTTTACCAAATAGATCCAGAAATTCAACTGGAAAATGGAACCTTCAGTGATTTGCAAGCCAGTTCCTTGCCTATTCTGCTGCATAACACAGGAATTAGGCTGTGGAAGGATGTCCTGGTGTTAGAAGGGTTGTCCTGCACAGAGGGGGGTGGATGGATGGATGGATGGATGGATGGATGGGTGGATGGATGGATGGATGGATGGATGGATGGATGGATGGAAAGTAAGGTATGGATGGACTGAGTAATGTTTCCATGTAAGCGTCCCCAGGTCTTCCTCTCTCCAATCACCTACAAATGTCTGGAGGAGAGGAGGAGTATGAGTTAGGGAAGCTTATGGGTCAGTGGAGAAGAGGGAGCGGAAGGCAGAGAGAGAGAGAAGTGGAGAGAGAGCAGAGGGGAGAGGAGAGGAGAGGAGAGAGAGAGAGGGAGAGGAGAGGAGAGGAGAGGAGAGGAGAGGAGAGGAGAGGAGAGGAGAGGAGAGGAGAGGAGAGGAGAGGAGAGGAGAGGAATCAATACATGGGTGATTAATTTCAGGCACAAATTCCAGCTAGAAGGCTCATTTTCTTGTATGGCTTGTATCGGCCTGTGTAGATGATTCAGGTATCATACTGCCAAGCCACATAATAAATAAAGCCCCAATTATACTCATCACCTCATATTTTGGCCAATGCAACACTTGGTCTCATTTCATCCTATGGGATAATTTGCATGTAAAACAAGCCAGGAAGCTTTGCAAAGGAGAAGTAGCTCCTAGGAAATATATGCAGAGTTCCAGAGCTCCTTTAAAGGCCTAACAATATGAGAAGTTACACTAAAAGTTATTTGGGGATAAATATATTTGTGGCTGCCTGATTTGTAGTGTAGAAAGAAACAAGAGACACAAGGGGTTTCTCTCACACACACCTACAGATTTCAGCACATAATTTTGCTCCATACCTTCATAGGAAGCAAATGATGCTTCCTCAATTATATTTAGAAAGGGAAAACACACGAAAAAGAATTTTTAAGTTCACTAAACAGCACAAATGTGAAGAATTCTGTACATTTTCTGTACATTTATATAGGAATCAGGAAATATAATCCTTTTGAAATGGTTGTGTTCTTCAAGTCATGAAATATTTGAGAGACAAAGAAGGAGACAATGGAAGAATGACAACTAATATATTAATAACACTGTTGTCACAGTAGAATTCAAATTTCTGCCCCATGAAAGATAGTTAAGTTTTTTATAAAATGTACAAAGGATTCAGCAAGACAGATTGCAAGAGCCTTGAATCAGGATATGCTGCAATATGGTGATCAGAAAACACCATCCAGTGTAGAAAAAATGAGCTGAAGTAACTGCAATATAATTTTACAGATAAATTCTATAATCAATGAACTTTTGGCTAAAAGGAAGAGATCATGCTCACCTCAGCTTTGCTTTCTGCAGATTTGGAATTGTTTGGACACTGCTTAACAGATCAATTCCTCAGGTGGCCCACACAAAAAGCATCTACATTTGCAACTCCTGAGGTGGAAAGGGATCAGTCTTGTCCTCTGTTTCCTTTTATACTTGCAAGAATATGTATCTAATGTCCCAATGACAAAAGCTGTTTCTAAATCCCTCACATTAAAGCTATCCAATTTTTATTTTTACTTTTTGCCCATATAAATGAGTTTCCTGAAATCTAATGGAATGCAAAGGAAGAAGCTGTTCCTTCTCAGAAGCAAATTCTCAAATAATTTTTAATGTGTTATTATAGCACTCTATATGCAAACTTGTAGCAAACCAAATATTTAAAACCATTCAAATTTCTCATGGTAGAGA
This sequence comes from Eopsaltria australis, assembly GCA_034509425.1. Classification (NCBI taxonomy): domain Eukaryota; kingdom Metazoa; phylum Chordata; class Aves; order Passeriformes; family Petroicidae; genus Eopsaltria; species Eopsaltria australis. Next base: position 8,824,969 of record JAVTVJ010000024.1, read on the forward strand.
AGTTTTAAAATTAAATCAGTGCATTTGACAGAGGCTGTAAGGAGAGGAAAGCAGCCTGAAGCCTAAAGCTAGGAATCTACTAATTAAGATATGCAATAAAAATGTTAATCAAGTAAACTTAGGGAGGATGGGGGAAAGTGATTACATAATCCTCTTGGCACCGTATAATGTCTCAGTGCTCTCACACAGGAAAATGATGAGTAGGTAAACAAGAGAGAAAAAAAACAGGTCCTTTGTTGTGGGCCAAAGAAGAAACTGTTCCAAATGGCCTCTCTAACCAACATTAGCCATTCAAGTAGAAAACGTTCAGATCTAAGAGCTCTCTCTGGTGTGCCAGGCTGGGGACAGCCAACAGAAACTAACAAAGGAGCCTGAGGAACTGGAGTATTTAAGATAATTCTTGGTAAGCATGGCCATAACAACATCTTTTGTTATCCTATTTCTTTATCACTATATTCCACATTTCAAAACTGTAAGCGAACAGGATATTTGACTCTGTGTTCCATATTATAGATGTTTCCCTGCTAACCAACAAGTAGGTACTTCATTCAGACTTGCATGGATCCTTGAAGTGAGAGCCTTGGGGTTAGGACAGGCTGTAGCCTTGTTATCCTGTATGGTGGTGTTGGCAACAGGGCTTGTGCTAGGACAAAAACACAACTCAGCACCCATCAGGTTCTGTCTGGACTTCTTTTGGCCTGGCTGCAGCCATATTTAGTGTTGTTTAGCAGGAACAATAATTGTGTGATAATCTGGTGACTATTACTTTGTTTTAGCTTGTGAACAGCTCTATGGGGTACAAGCAAGCAGGTACTTGGTGCAGAAAGAGCTGTTTATGACTTTAGAATAAAAGAAAGGACTACTGACAGGGGGTGATTGCAGGGGTGTTGAAACCATGGGCACAGGATGACACCAGGGGGCACAGGATGACACCAGGGGCCACAGGGCTATAAACATGCCACCAGTGGTCAGTTAACCCTCATTAAAGGAATGCAACCATGGAAGGAGGGTAAAGATAGCTCTAAGGATAACAAAGAGGATAATGACCACGTCTCTAACATAAAAGTTTAATGTACTTCACACATTAACGTGGAAATGTGAACCAGTGAAGAATCACCAGGGCAAAGGCCATATAAAACACACAGAATTACTCCAGAAAGACCCAAATGTGTGGAGGAAGGTAACCTACATCAATGCTCCTCCCAAAAACTGGATTGTGATGCCGATTCTTCTCTCTGTAATCCTTCTCTCTTGCCCTGAACCAATGCCCGAGCCTTAGGACCCAGGAACATGGTAGAAGTATGACAGAGAAACATGGAGATACTAGACTGTTTGTATATATCAATCTTAACTGCAATTTGAACCATGAATGTCAATATCATTGTATGTGAACTAACGGGATGTGTTTCAAAAAGGTGTTACGTTGTTAAGCCATTTTAAGAGATAAAAATAATATAAATTCCATACATGGAGAGAAGGCATCTTCCCAAATTACCCAAGAATCCCTTGGTTTGAAAGTAGGATAATAATCAAGAACAAAATTGAAGGTTGTCCAAATTTCATAATAGATGTGCAACTGCTTCCACTGGCATCTGCAGCTCAAAGCATGATGCTGGACTGAGGAGTGCTTAGAGCCATCCGTCTGTCTGTCACAAATCCGTGTACTCATAAAATGCTGACCAAATTGTACACGCGTACATTTCAGAACACTTCTAATTTTTTAATATCATTTACTTCAGCATTAGAAAGAAAAACAGCAAATCAGAGCAACAGGCTAATTTCTGGCAGAAAAAAATCTAATTGGTACTAATTGTGATAAATTTCTCTTGTTACAGTACTGACACTGTAGCTTTAAACTTCCTGACCTGAATTTTTTTTCATTATGCCGAATTATATTGTCCAATAGAAAGAACATTTTTAATTAGGCTTAAAGATATCATTCAGGTTGCGTATAAGCCACTCTGTAAAACTCACAAACTGTATTTATTCATTACCTGGCTAAAGGTGCCTGCTGTTTAGGGATTCTGTGTATTGATTTCAGAGAGTTTGCCTTTTTGAATCATCCTAACAAACCTTCCAATCCTATCACTTATCAAAATGGTAATAATGACTTGTAATAGGCAATTTTAATTGCACTGGTGAAACTAGTGTAGCTAATAAACATAATCATTAGCATTTCTTGCCTGGAAAACCCCCAAAAGTATATGCAGTTTGACTTCATTAAACAAATTTTTGTGAGACCTGTATTTTTTTTTAGAAACATTAAAATATTCATATTTATATTAAAAGATCCCTTTTGTTAAGGTGTGGCAATGCACTATCCAAATAATGAACAGAGAATTATATGAATTAAACATGACTGTCTTACACCTAAGTGGAGATCACTTCTCATTACTTTTTTAATCAACATATTTTAAAGAAAAATATTGAAAGAGGGAAAAGAAAAATAAAATCTACACATAACATACATTGTAAAAAGAGCAAGAAAACTATCATTTTTGTATCCAAGATAGTGAAATATGTATCTCTTCTGCTAACATTTAAAAGGATATATCATAACATCTGAGGAAAGTAGGGAAATGAAATAAATTAAAATAATTATAATTTTTTCCCTAGGTATTAAAGTTTGCTATAGTTATTGCTGTTTAATAAAGAAGGTTCCCTAGGAACAGGAGAGGCATCTGGATTACCTGGTTACAGGCTTTTAATGCCCATTCATCCTGGTGCACAAAAGCAGTTCAGAAAGTCCATCTGAGCCATTCCACAATCTTAGTTTTGATTTCAGTACCTTGGCTTTGTTTCGATTGGCAAAACATAAAGTTTTCTGTACACAGGTGGTGTTTTTCATGTAGTCTTCAAGCAGATATGGATTTCAGCACAATGCAGGTATTTCCACAGGTGAAATATAGCCCCAATAGCATAAGGTTGGAAACAAATCATGTATATCAAGGAGAAGTCTGGAGAATTAGGCTATAAATACACAGAAACAATGACAAACCTCTAACCCTTAACTGTGTAGCACTACAGCCCAATACAATAATTTATGATGTCAATAAAACTGGATGGAATATCAGCTAAAAATGCCTGTAAGAAGGAAAAAATTCTCTTCTCAAAAATATCAGTGACAAAGAAAAGGTTAAACTACAATGAACATGCCTTTTTTCCTTTTCAATCTGGAGTTTTGAAGAAAAAAAAAATTTACTCCACTAGCTAGTCAGTGATGTATATAATTAAATAGAAAGGTTTTGGAGGATGTGATTTTATGGTTACCGTAGCAACTAGCACCCAAATAGTCCATATTCCTGTGCTCTTCTACCATGAAAAAGAAAAAAAAAATCCATCTATGACCTACTTGAAAACAAATAGGTTTGTACTGCTCAAAGCCCCATTGTTCTTTGCAGGCGTCTATGATGACTTGGAATCAGGGGTAATCCCACCCTGGAAATATTCCAGTGGTTTTACCAAACAATAATATACATGTGGCTTGACCTATGGCCTAGCACTGGAAATCCTGTGCACAGTCACATGCAGCTCAGTTTGGCCATGCATCTAATTCTATATAGGGCAGAAGAAAGGAAGAGTTTAAATAGCTGATGAATTTCATAGCTTAAACTACTTATATTTAGAAAAGTTTGCAGTTTTGTGACCAGTGCACTCAACCATTTTTGATCCCATCCCTTTAAGAACAAGAAACCTTTGAAACCTTGTTTATAGTGAGCAGAGGTAGAAAGTTTTCCCCCAAGCTCACCTTGGTGTTGTTCTAGTGTGAACCAAAGATGAACTAAAGCAGAAGTGCTGGTATTGCCAGAGAGGATTTTCTGGTGTTCCTGTTGCTAAGAAAATCTCCTCCCTTCTCTCATGTTGCACCTGAGAACTTCAGAGAAAACATTCAGCAGAAGTGTGAAAAAGTTATTATCTGTTGTGGATACTATTTAAATTATTTGTGCCATGCTTAGAAGTTCTCTAATTTCAAATCTTTCTCATATGAGTTTTTCAAAGGATGCAATAACATTTAAGCAGGAGGACAGCAATTCAGCCCAACAAATGACCATTTTATTAAGCTATTTCTTCTTCCAAAGGCTTCACAAGTGATATTCTTAAGTTTAAATGTAATCTTTGCCTCACCAGTAGCTTGCTTCTATTGTATGAACACATGAAAGACATATTACCATTGTCAAAAAGGGAGAAAGATGTTGTTTTCTGTTTTCTATTCAAATGTTTGGATATAATTCCAAACAAATTTGGGAGCAATTTCTTAAAATACTTCTCTCTCCCTCTTTTAAATAAGCATTTATTTCTGCAATATCAGAGATGGAAAAATAAAACAGAACAACATGTGACACCTCTTTTATCACATGTTGGTTTTAGGTGTTCTAATAATTGCCAATAGAACACATCCAAATGTGATAAATTTATTTATTTATTTATTTATTTATTTATTAGCTCCATATTTTTTGTTAGAATGACAGCCTCTCTTTTCACATTCCTTCACTGTTTTCCCTGTGGGCCTTCCAATTCTCACTTCTAGACATCTTAACTTTAAATCATCATGATTTCCACTCTGTGACCAGAATATGAATTCTCTGTACTGCCAAATAGGTATACAAGAAGCTATCTTGTCCTCCTCAATCAGTTCATTCTTTCAGAATAGCAGTGGGAAAAGATTCAGTTTTAGAAATAGGACTGGGGAGAGGTTTTGCACAGTGAATAATCTGCAGACTTCTCCACAAACCCTCATGTACTCCAACTCTTCACTGTACCTGCCAATCCATATGCAGGAGACAGGTGTTCATCCTTCCACTTTGTTAACTACCTTGTCACAATAAATCACTATTTATGTATTATTTTGTGGAGGTTTGGTTTGCACAATTTAGTCTGCATTTCCACCTGTGCTTGGGCAGGATTGGAGAAGTGCCTGTCAAAGCCACTGTTTTACCTTATGTTTGTATTGCTGGTTTTAATCATTGCATTTAATATTCCTATTACATAGCAACTATTTCAAGCCTCTTCTCTGCTCACTGCAGGTGGCAAGTTTGCAGTTCTCAAACAGGGATCTCCTGTCTGCCTGCAGAGTTTAGGCAATGTTTGTATTGTATTTTCACTTGTGTAGACAGCTGGGATTGGGATTATCACCTGTAAGCATGGCAAGACAACCAAGCCACTGGGAGCTTTGTGGCCTCACTCAGATGCACTCAGCTGTACCATGTATAGGCTCATCTGTGAATTTAAGGGAGACCACTGAGTCCCTGCACGGGCATCTGAAGAGTCATCATATGCTAAAAACTTACACCAGGATCAGTGTGGCATTTGAGCTGGAGTGCTAGCAGAGACGAGAGGAAGACCTGTATGAAATATCATAGAATTGTGGAATATTTTAGGGTGGAAGGGACCTTAAAGATCATCTCATTCCAACCCCCCTGCCATGGACAGGGACACCTTCCCCTATCCCAGGCTGCTCAGAGCCCCATCCAGCCTGGCCTTGGACACTGCCAGGGACTGGGCAGTCACAGTTTCTCTGGGCAACCTGGGCCAGTGCCTCTCCACCCTCACAGTAAAGAATTGCTTCTTTATATCCAAACCAGACCTGCCCTCTTTCAGTTTGCAGACATTTCCCCTTGTCCTGTCAGTCTTATAAATAGTCTCTCTCTGTCTTTCTTGTGGGTTCCCCTCAGGTACTGAAAAGGCCACAATTAGGTCACTCTGACTTTTTTTTCCCAGGCTGAACAATCCCAGTTCTCTCAGCCCTCCCTCACAGCAGAGCTGCTCCATCCCTCTGATCACCTTGGTGCCTCCTCTGGCCTGGCTCCAGCAGGTCCCTGTCCTTCCTGTGCTGGGACCCCAGAGCTGGATGCAGCCCTGCAGGTGGGGTCTCAGCAGAGCGGGGCAGAGGGGCAGAATCCCCTCCCTGCCCTGCTGCCCAAGGGACTTTGGATGCAGCCCAGGACATGTTTGGGTTTTTGGGCTGCAAATCCATGTTGCTGGCTCATGTCCAGTCTCTCACCCACCAGCACCCCCAAGTCTTTCTCGGTGGCTGCTTTTGATCTGCTCATCCCCCAGCCTGTGTTGAGACTCCAAATAAGAGGGTGAGGTGATCTTGAGCACTCCTGTGGCAGTGGTCAGCACAGCACATGAGAGCACAACACCTGCACTGGCATCAGGCATCAACTGACCAGTGTCAGACCTAAAACTTAATTTTCACATGCTTTGCAGGACTCCTAAGGAGGGGTTGGAAGCTTTGGTCTCACTGTAAAACAAATGTTATCACTTTCCATCATACCAAATAAAAATGCAAAGGAAACAATTCACATGGTTAATAAACAAAGGCAGATTTTCTCATACAGTCTGTTATTTGTCTTAGGTAAACTGCTTCTTATATTTGACATATGTCCAGCTCTACAGAAATGTGAAGCATGCTGTGCCTCCTGACTTGTGCTGCTATGACTGAAAGTGGAATTGGAATTATGTGAGGGGAGTTTCAGATACTTCGCCTCCATTAAAACATACCCTGCCCTTTTTCTCCTCAACATCAAATAGAGCTGCAAATATGAGGCTATTCAACCTATGGAGTCATAAAACATAGACATAAATCACAGATAGATGAAGAAATGCCAGAATTTCTGAGGCATATCAACACTCCCTAAAGTATTCCTGACATAACCCTGTGCACTGTCAGATTCCAACCAAAATAAGAAAGGGGAAGTTGGGAGGGCTGATGTTCACACACCATCAGTCCAAAGTTATTTAACACAATTGTTTCTGTAATTGCAGCTCCCTGAAATGTTCAGTGTTCAATGGTCCTCAAAAATCAGACTTCCAATTGGCTGATGATGGGTTTTGTTAGATGCACATGCTGAGTTGGGAAATTCAGCTGCATACATCAAGACCAGAGATTTTTCAACAGTGTCACAGGCTTTGGGGTGAAGAGGGTCTTAACTGGTATTTTTCTTCACACAAAAATACATCACTCTCACTGAATTAATAACATATGTAAGAGTCTAAGCTACTGAAACTCAATAATTCTTTTACACTGGGGTGAGAGAAAAATTACAGTGGCAATAAGAAATGCATTTTCTAAGAACAGTCTTAAGGAACTTAAAATTAGCCATTTATATACCATTAGCCTTGATGAGATAGTTAAGTCTAACTGGATACCACAGACATTACAAAACTGAGGTTATAGGAAAAACTTTGCAGAGACCTTCTTTTCATTTGTAATTATCAACATTTAAAAATCATCCTTCAATTAGTAATCAAGTTGAATGAGTTGACTTCAGGCTTTATCAACAAGAGTGGTGACATCCTCACAGCTGAGATAGCAGAGAAACTTTAGGGCATTCTGCTACAGGGAATGTCAGATGGCAAGAGTCCTGCTTCAGGGTGGGGAGGCTTGGGACTCTAGAGATAGAGAAGCACAAATCCCTTTCCAGCACCACAGATTGTCTCCACATCTGATGAATGGAGAAATCCCAGCAGGAACAAAGGAAAAATAGTGGACTGGTTGCAAAGCTCCTCGAGGTTCTTCTGTATCCTGTAGCGCCTTTTAAATGCATACCTGAAGATACAAATATGACAAAACAGGGTGGCAATTAATGGTTATTTTACAGAGGCTTCCTTTCTGCAGCAACATAAAGTATTGCAGTCAATAACTTTGTTGCCTCAGGAAATATTGTGCTGGGTAAAATCATATCCTCGGGAGAACAGAACTCTGTGTTCAAACACTAGATCTTACTTTATAAATGAGACAGTTCTGTGGCAGTAAAGAAAATTACAGTCCCTGTGTAGGAGCTCTTTGAAAGGGCATGTTATGAATCTCAGGCTGGGGCAGAGGAATCTGCTGACCCTGGCAAGCAGCCTGTTAGAGGTAACTGGGACTTCAGAACTTCTGCTTTTGACTTGGTGATAATATTCTGGAATATCAGCTCTGCAGGGTGAGGATCCTGATTCAACCTCCTTTCCAGGTGGAGCAATGGCAGCCATGGAGGTCAGAGCATCTCTGGGAATGAGATGCCCATTGGTGCCAGAGCTGGGATCTGTGAGCACACACAGCCTGGGAGAGGAAACACCAACACGTGCACTCTTCAGCAAAAGAGCTCCAAACAGGCAATGATGTGCACTTTGTTGGGCTAGTGCTTTAATAGCCATTATTCTTCCCCAAATAGATCACACCTATGTGTTACAGATGAGCCAGAGTAACAGACTGCCAAAAGGGGTCAAGCTCACAGGCGCTGCCTAAACAATCTCTCCTGCTGCCTCCACGGTGAGACTGTCTGCTGTGGCAGATGATCACAACAGCCAGGATATTCTTTCCCTTGTCCCATCAGTTAAAATCTTTAACAGTAAAGCCACAGTAAAGAGACCAGAAATCAAACCCATTACCAATTAGTATGTGAAGTTTAACCAAGACAATTTTGCAAAGAAATAAGCTGTGAAAACAAAGCTTTGTCTATCACCATCTCCTGCATGCTGCCTGGGTAATCTGCATATTTAGCAAAGCTTCCTGGTATTCATGCCTGAAAGTACATACCGAGGGAAACTCGAGCCAGATGGTTAGATGTCACAGTGACTAAAAAACTGCTTTTAAAAAGGTAGGCTTCCCATAATTAATAGTCCGGATCTTCAGATAATGTGAATCACTGAAGTGAATTGCACAGTTCTGATTTACACTGCCACATAATCTAGTTGTGTGTGTTCAACCTCCATTCTCGAAACCACTTGGCACAGATTGCTTGGATAACTCATTTTGGAGGTGGGGAGGGGGGAACCAAACATCCATTTGCTGAAAGACTTCAAGGATATGACATATTCTGAAACACTCAAAAACATAACTATGTGCTAATTAAAACTTCGTATTTTTAAATAATATAGCAGGGCAGAGATATAACTCCAGCTGGAATGAGCATCCCACTCCACAGTGCAGACAGGGCAGAGTTTCCAAAGACACAAATGGCAGTGAGGCACCTCCCACTGAGAACTAGTGACAACAGGTCAGGTCAGGCGTTCTGTACTCCCTCAGTATCCTAATGGAAAGATGTCAGAAAGCTTCTGAAGACAAAATGACTATCATAATTCTTTGCTGATCAAAGAAAAATTTACAGTTTAAGTTTCAGCTTAATTCTTAGCACTCGTGGAGTGGTTAAAAGACATTATACGTCTTTCCACCTGCTGGGCTCTTGTGTTACACCATGCATGGCAGTAATGAAGACAGATTAATGCTATTTATTTGCTGACACTGACAAGAGTAGCCTGTCTTTTTTTTCCTGTATTTTATCATTAAAGTCTTGTTTTTCATCCTCACATAGCCCCAAGACAATGCACTGTACTAATTAAGTAGGAACAACATAAAAAAACAACCCAACCAAGAAACCCCCACCAACAATATAAATAGTCTGGATGAAATCAACAAAAGGCAACAAATTCTATTCAGTGCCTTAATATACTTCTAAGGTAGGGAACAATAGAAGAAGATGGGTCTGGTTTTTATAAAGGTTTCCCTTCTTTGAATTAATTTTCAGGGGTTCCTGGACATCAAGCACTATACATAAATAATTTAAAAAATAATCCAATCCAAAGCAATAACAGCAGAGCTGTGTGGAGCACAGGAGCACATTGCACAGGGAGGCTGTCAAATCTGCAAATTAGTTTTTCACAGCCCAGCTAGACTAAGGCAGAGCTGACCTGATCCTACAGTGGCTACAGTACTGGGATTTTGACTAAAAGACCTTCAATGCTCCCTTCCCAGTGGTGTTTTGGTGATTTGATGATTCTGTGAAAACAGCTGCAAGATGCTGTCCTGACACAGGATGTGCTTGGGCAGCCCAAATAATCCATGTGCAGCCAGAGACTTTCCCTGTCTGCCAGGGGTGACTGAAACAAGTGGGCAAAACATCCCACAATGAAAATAGTCATACTTTTAAGCATAGTTTTAATTGCAATGACAAAGATCATTGATTTTCACACATGGAAATAAATTTACTCTGGTGCTTGTGCTTACAAGACCCAGACCGTAAGTATGAAATTCTTGGCTTGCTTCTAAGTTCCTGAGCTGGCTGCTTTCATCTGGTTTATTTTTCTTTTATTAAGAATTAATTAAAGCTATCAAGCTCATCTTTCTCACTGAAGTCAACCTCCTCTGCTTGGATAAGTATAGGCAATACTTACAGCTGCAAGCAGTATAAAGTCTATTTTAAAACTATTTTTTATTTTAAAGGGTCACTGCCAAGGTGATTAGCATGAAATCTAAATGAGCTTTCAACATCCCTGCCTCACTCTGATGCTGATTTAACTAGTAAAAGCTGGCCAGCAATACCAGTTTTAAAACCCAGCTTTCGAAGTCATGACATGGCAAAAGGTTCTTGAAGTCCAAGGAGATTATGTCTGCTGTGGCACTCCTGTCAGCTGTCACTGTCCCTTCTTAGGAGAAGTTAATCAAATTTGTTCAGGCTGACCTCTGCTTCAGCCAGCCTGGACCTGTCTAAGGCTACACCTGCCCGGTGCTCCCCGTCAGGTCCTGCTCACTGCCAGGCTTGGCTCCCTCCCAAACAGGGGTGCCAGGTCAGCTCCCCTCCCTGCCCAGCCTCTCATCTGCCTCCTCCAGCTGGCAGAGAGTCCAGCCTCTCTGCATCTTCTGTCCCTCTCCTTCCTCATCTAATTTAGGGATAATTGGCATTTCTGGTTTAATTTTTCCTTTGTGTGACAGAGGGGGTATGGATATATTTCCCAAATTCAGTGTTTTCATGACCATCCACCACCACTGGCTGAAATGGGGCTGCAAGGGCAATGGGGAGTGGAGGGATGAAGACCTCCCCCAGCACTAGGTTGTAAAATCTTCCTTTTATTTCAAATGTTCATTCACCATTAACTTCGTTTTCTTTCACTTAGATCAAGTGCGTTTATTATGTGGAGAGCTGGTAGTGATGTTTTTAATTAAGGTTGTCTAATAATTTCCTTCGTAGCATTTGGTTTTCAGTATAGTTTATAACCCCAGGAATGTTAATCATTCTGGGCTAAATTTTGCATGCTTTGTTTTTGCCTAAAGTGGAATTGAATATGAGATCATCAGCTACCCTACTCCTGCATCCTATTTTTCTTCCTGAAAATATTCCCTTGTTTTAATAAAGTGCAGTAGTCTGGGAACCAGATGATCATAAATTGCACTTTCATAATTTCTACTCCATAATGCTAATAATTCTGTGCAATTGTATCTCTAATCAAGCAAGGTGTTATGCATTTTTTGCATAGAAAGCAGAAAACCATCAGTCCATCAGCTTAATCAGTGAGTGGTGGAGGTTTTCAAAGATTGTGCAAGGTCAACAGTGCAGACTGGGATTAAAACTTCATGGCAGAAATGTGATGTTGTCTGCCATACACAGTGCCTCTAGACTGCTTGATTTTGCAAAATATTAAGCAGAAGAAGTCAAGACATGAAAAGATCTTGTGTAGCCATCAGATTTTTACCCTGACAGCAGAGGATGTCATGCATGCCATGTAACACATCAGAGACTCCTGGTTGAGGTGGGGCTGCTACGCCTTCCCTAGCACTCGTGATAGCTGGCTGAAAGCCTAAAAGCAAGTTTGCCAGATCAGCATGGGGAGTAACACATCGTTTCTAAAGGTTTAAATAGAAAAGTTATTGTGATTATTTTAAAAAAATTTAAAATCTAAATTTCCATTTTGCTGGACATTTCAGTAGCAATGCTGAGCTGGAGTCTTGATGACCTTTCCTTTCTCCCTGTCCATTGCCCTCCTCCATTTTTCTTTCTTTCCTTTCTTTACAAGGTTAAGATTACATGCAAAATGGAAATTCAGGATTTCAGATGAATTCTCACTCTTTTTTCTTCTTCACTGTGTCCTCTTTGGGAAAAAGACTGCCCTCCAAAACTCTCCAGAACCTGTAAGATTTGCTGCACTCTGGGGCAGACACAGCTCCTAGGGCTGCTCAGCACCAGTAATTTGGGTGTGAGCTCCAGAGAGAACTGTTCACTCACAACTCCAACAGTGAGGCTGCTCTCTTTTATTCTATTTAGTTCTCATGTCTTCAGTGAATTGGCAGAAAGACTTTCAAGTCTAGCCTATAATCTCCCAGCATCTAGCAGTTCAAGACAGGTATCTCACACCTTTTCTCCTGCAGGATTCAGGTGCTCAGAGGTCTAAAGGGGCATGGGTAGTTCAGGAGATACTGAGAATTTCTGCCCTCTGTGGCAAAGCAGAAGAGTGTGCAGCTGTGGCCCAACCCCGTTTGCCTCAGCCATGAAGCAGTTTCATTGAAGTTACTCTTGCAGCACACAGGCTTTGCCCATGGTGAGGAAAGCTGCCTTCACCTTTGGCACTGAATGCAAGATCACTCACTCTCATGCTTCTCCTCTAATGCTTAGGTCCAATGGATAAGGAAGATAGCTTGACTTTAAAGTTCTCCTATTCTGTGGGGTTAACCTTCACTTTAATCCTCATACTTTCCATTCGTTTCTGTGAGTGTGATTTCTTGAATATATCAGGTCACAATCTTCAGCAGCAGAAAGAGAAGGGATGAAAACCATTGTTAGACAAGGATGCTAATTCTGAGAGCTAGCATAGAAAGGTTGAGTCAGCCTGTGCCACATTGTGAACGTTCAGCAATGCTCCATTCATTTGTGTGACAAGCCTCATTATGAGGAAGCCTTTTAAAAGCAATTCATTCTGAGGAAGCTTTGGATACAGTTCCAAAAGCAGAAAATAAAACCTAGGAGAACAGGGGAAAGCAAAAAGAGCAGGCAGAAGAACCAAGCAGGAAGGCATACAAAAATCAGCTCTTTTGCAAGTTCATTTTTCATTATGTTTGACATTCTTTGGGAGACAGAACTGCTCTGCACACTTGTGGCCTCAGGCAGTGAAGCTGGAAGAAGATATTTCAAGAGCTGCAGAACACACACGTAGCTGTATAGCACAGAAAAGATATAAAAACTGAATTGACAAGATTGTGATGCTAACTTGCTCCTGAATTACATCAGCCAAGGTATTCTATTTTGAAGTAGAAAACTGCACATAGTTCTAACTATTTTGCCACTTATTTGGACCTTTGAATAGTGATGAAAAGATGTGATATCTAAAGTTCAGCTGAAAAATAAAAGTCAAATCCAATAAAAAGAGATTAGACAGATTTCCTTGCAGTACCTGCAAGTTGTGTGTGATTTTCTGGGAGATGAGAGATACCATCAGCAACAGTTCTGATCAGACAATTAGAAAAAATATATAATTTCATGAAGCCCTATGGGTTCTAGCAACCTTTGTGACTGTCATTTTTAAGTTAATTTCACCATCTCAATAAAGTAAAAGAAAACAAAGTGTTTTGTGCTCCCTCTGCTGTTCTGGAGCAGCAGGTAGCTGGCAAACGTTATATCCAGAGCTCTAATTTTTGACAAAAATTCAGTGATGAAGTAGCAGACATAACAAACTCTGACTTTCAGCATGGTTATGTATGTACCTGGTTTTGTCGTTATTAAACAAGTGAACTAGAAAGGCAAAACGTATTTTTGTTCCCTTTTAGAAGAAAAGTCCATTTCTTTTTTTGGGATTGATAGAAAAGTAATTTCTAATTTTTGTTGAACTACAAGGAACTTTGGAAAAATCCCTTCCTGGCTGATTCTTGGGGCAAGGCTATGAGACTGGGTGGCAAATTGAATTGGCAAATTCTCTCCAAATACTTGTTGCTATTAAGATTTTCAGTGTCTATCTAAGGTAAAGATTGATTAGGCCTCAGCTAGACTTATTAGCCAAGTAGAACTGAGGATTTAACTCGAATGCTCAGAGAATGTAAATACAAAAGACTTCCTATTAAAAGTAATCTGAAAGATAAAAGAAATAAAATAATATTTTCATAAAAAGGAAATTTGTACTCATTGGCTCCACAGGAAAATACAAATGAGTTTGAGATAGGTTGAAGTGTTCAAGATCAGGCTGGATGGGGGCCTGAATAGCCTGGTTTAGCCCATGGCAGTGGGGCTGGAACTAAAGGGTCTTTAAGGTCCCTCCCTGCCAACCGAAGTCATTCTATGATCCTCTGGTGTTCTGGCTTTGGTGCAAAGAAAAGTTCTTCTCTCCTTCACAGGTACTGTATTGAGGGATAATTCCTCTCACACAGCAATGGGACCCCTGCTGTAGTTCCTGCAGGAATAGCAAAGAGTGATGTCAGAGTAGTGGGTGACCTCATTAGTCTTTTTAGTGAAAAAATGAAAAGAGATCAGAAGTCCAATGGGACTTCTGAGATGACATATATTTGATTTATACTGAATGAAGCACCTCTTAACTTTCAGAAGAACAGTGGCTAACCTTCCTCACATAAAAATTGTATTGGCAGATTTTTTGTACCTGATTAAGGATGGGTTTTGGTTCCAGCAATAACTCAAGGGAAAACATGCATTGTAAGTACAAAGTGGAATGAGGAAAGTACATGCATAAACATCAGTGACATCTGTAACCCCAGCTTCCTCACTGGGAACTTGTAATATTCTAAAGCACCAAAGTAACTACCAGCTTGATGTTTGAATACATTCTCATGGTCCTAAAGCTATAAAATGGTGCTCCTCTACCAATACATTCATAATTATACTACTATGTCCTTATTTTGTACTGTGTTACTACTTCTGCTCTGGAACTGCATCCGTGCAATCCTACATGGGCCAGAGCTGCAGAGATCAGCTGGGAAGCTCTCCTTTGGTGGCACAGCTGGAAACCAGCCTGGTCCCAAGGCAGACACAGGGCCCCCAAGGACAAAAGGATTCCATTAGCAGAGCACCTGTGTAAACAACTGGAGAGCAGGGCCATCTTCTTGCTGCATCCCACAGCTCTGACCTTATAGTGCTCTTCATCACTTATAGAGTTGCTCTTAAAAGCAATTTCAGAGGGATATAAAATATCTTCCTTCGGCAAAGAAACTTGCATAAAAAGATGTGGGAAAATTCCACTGGCCTTTTGATTAACTCCAAGGAACAGAACTTGCTAACATAATGAAGCATGACACATCATCAGGACGCTGCATTTATCTGAAAAAGTGTCAAATAGCACAGTTTCATGAAGCATGAATAGTGTGCATTACAGAAAGAGAAAAAGATTAAAGTTTTATTTCAACCTCTGCTACCAGCCCACCAGCCCTAGGGTAGAGATACTTCCATATCCAAGATTGCAGAGTTTAGAGAGCCACATAAAATATTATGGCATGAATAACAATGTAAGCATCAAACCCAGACTTCTTGTTGTTGGAAAGAGTAGGTAAATTCCATCCTTTCTATGATAATATTTTTCTTTCTTTAAGGGTACCCTAAGAAAATTAATTATTCCTTTAAAATAAAGTGGACAAGGAATAACAGAAAAATTGAACTACATACATTATTAATTTGATTCAATTTTATAAGAGAAAGGTAGGTTCAGGGAATATTTTCCTTGTGATTTGCTGAAAAATGTGTTTTTAATGGGATGTATATGCTTAAGTGTTCTGAGAGTTCAGGGTGATGATGTACAGCTGTGTCCTATTTCCCTCTGTGAAAATTACAACATCTATGAATTATGTTTATAACATCCCAAAGCCAGAGAGAGATCAGATCTGGCAACATTAGGGTCTAATTTTAGAATGCACCCAGTTGCCTGATAATCATTTACACCATAGATGCTACTAAGCTTTCTTATGAACTGCAGCTTATTATTGGTAATATATTACAGAAAATAAACCCTTTCCTCATTTCTGCAGTGGCTTTTGAATGGCTAGAGCCAGTAAAAACAAGACTCACCTTCTGGAAAAACAGCTTTAATTCCAGGAGTAGGATTCAGGTCAGGTCTTAACCCAGGTGATGGAAGGCTCCTCATGGAGTCTGGGCCAGCTGCTGGCCTGTTCTCCCCAAGAGAGGCTGCAACCTTCATGGTCACTTTTGGGCCATCCTTCCCTTCCTTTAGTACCACTTTCAGTCTGGTTTGGAACCCTGCTCTTGACTTTTTTCCCTTCTATGCAATGTCATATTTAAAAATGATCTGGTTCCACACTTGTTTCTTTTCTAGTCGCTTTCGACTCATCAGACATTACTATTTCTGATGAAAATGTCCTTTGCAGTCTTGAATACTCTATATTTGCCCTTAATACCACCCCAAAATTATGCAATGAACCATTTTAATGAGAAAAGTCTCTACCAAATAGACAACAGAGCTGCTAATATCTCATTCTTAGCATTGTCACAATATTCATCAGGGCTATGTAAAGATAAAGATTTGGAATTAATTATTTCAACGAGGTTTCTCTTCTGGAGTTTTCAAGTGTCTTCATCAAGGTTTGAGTAAAATATTCTTAGATCATTACCTGAATTTCATCTTCTTAGAAACAAAAATTACACAACTGGAATAATGATAAGCGAAATTAAAAGGAGGAAAAAACCCCAAGCAACAAAAACAACAACCAAACCATAACTGTATATAGAGCGGGCGCTAAGACTCTTTTTCACCTGAAGTAATCAGATCAATTTCATTCCTTTTGTACCTAACCTACAGTAAGTGGAAAGAAAAGGTAAACACCATCCTGAAATGCTGCAGAAGAATTACGAGGGTAGTGACACTTGATCACAGTGCCCAGTTATTTTCTACATATCAATTCCTGCACAGCAAGGTCTGCTTGAGAGGTGTGAAAGACCAACAGCTGTAAAAACAGAGCAATAGCTGCACTGAAGTTTCACACCTGCGTGCAGAGACTCCTTCATCAGCTGCATGAACTTTGTCCTTTAACTATAGGGCAAAAGGGCTTTTTAAGTGTCATGCTGCTGTTTCCTCAGTAAACAATGGGCATAATTAAAGCTATTAAGTATCCTTCAGGAAAAAGGGTACCAGTATTAGGGTGGAAAAAGTATGGCTTAACTGGCTGGATTTGTAATTCTTCTACCTGAGATGATAAAACACTACCAAATTAATAATAATAATAAAAAAAAAGCTGTAGTAAATTTTTGTTATTGTATGGAAAATAGCTACAGTGCTCGGCTGTAAATGCAGTACATAGTGAATGTACAATTCACTATGTATTAATAAATAGGCTTTTGACAGGAAAAGTTTGGTTTAATACAGCATAATGTTTCACTGGATTGCACTGCACTTAGTAAACAGAGCTACCTACAGACCTGAAATAACTATAGCTGGAGAAAAATGTGAGTTAGCAGAAACACTTTGGAACTGTGACTTTAAAACTAGAACTCTGTGATACAGTAATCACTTGTTCTCAAAGGAGACTAAGAAGTAGAAGAAAAAAAGGTGTAATTTATCATTCTCTGAGCATTCTTTTTTAGTAGAAAAATGATGCTGACTGGAAGAATTTAGTTTGGGTTTTTCTTTTTTTTCCAAAGCCATCAGCTATGTAAATTATACAGACCATATTGATAAATGGTTAAAATGGAATGGAACAAACCCAAAAATAGGAATCTGTGGCAACAGCTGTCCAAAACAGCATATCTTCATCTTTCATTTAGAAACCTCCAGCAGGTTGAGTGAGTTATTCCATGCTGCAGAAATGCCTTTGGGATGTGCTCCTACTGGCATCCTTGTACCACCTGCTTGGGAAAGTGCTGTGCCATGGGCCTTAGCATTTGCACAGACTTCTGTGAGAGGAAAATGTCAGCTTCCATCTGATGTCTCAGTTTGCAGCTACAGAAGCTGTGCCTGCACAAGCCGTGGCCAGGCTTGCGGAGGCAAGGCGCTCACACGCAGAGAGAGCTCTGCTCTGTGACTGTTGTTTCAGGGAGGTTGGAGTCTGCATCCTGGCTTTCCCATCTAGCAAAGGCATTCTGTGGTGAATGAACAGTAGACTTCATGCATGTGAAACGAAACCTATTCTATACCAGCTACTAAATGGGGTTCCAGGAGCATTGCCCCCTCAACTTCAGCCTTAAGGCTTTAAAAGCTTCCTATTAGAAACACATTTTCCCCCCCAAATCTATTCAGCTATTGATATGTTTTCCTTTTAAAAATATTTCCCATGTCATGGCTGAAATGATTTATACAATGATAGACCTTATGTTCTCCCCCTGCTCTTTTTATAAACAGTATTTTTACATCTCGTGGGAAGTGGTCTGAGAAAAGTTTTATGTACAGTGGTTAGGCTGGGGAATGACTAGAGATAAGGTATCTGGAGAATAAAACTAACTGCACCCCACAGGTTATAGAATAACAATAATATGTTAAAAAATAAGCATTGAAAATTGGAGAGGCCAACAGAACTGAAATTGGAACTTAATACTCTAGGTAGGAAAAACGTGTACAACTATCCTGTATTGTGAAGGAACTATACCAAACTGTTATGGTGAATACTTTTCTTGGAAGCAGGTGGCTGGTGAATAAAATAGTTTTCCATTTTGGTTTTGAAATTATCTTTGATTAAAGAAATCCCTTGTTTAACACAGAATATCTTATAAGGAAGGTCACCAAAGCTGGTATATGCCAGTGTTTTACTGACATGGGACGGGTTGTTTCACCACAGGAAATATTTTACCTATTTAGCAGTAACATTTGCTCTGCTTACTCTTCGATGCGTCTGCACCACATTTTATTGAGGGAAGATACTGGTGTGTACCCCGTGATATTCAGTGATGTAGCCAATTGCATTTCTATCACTAAACAAAAGTTACTTCCTTCTCAGAGCAGGAGGCAGTAACAACTGAGAGGTTAAGAATCAGTATTTTAACTGAACCAGTATTTCAGAAACCTTACAATCTCCTTTGAGTACCCCTAACAGGACACAAAGTTCAACATGCAGGGGTGCAATCAGGCAATCCTCTGGAAAATGAATGTTTGTTAAGTGTGGAATCATTTAGGTTGGAAAAGACCTGTAATATCATCGAGTCCAACCATAAGTGCAAAGTCCAACACTAAACCACATCCCCCAGTGCCTCTTTTAGGCACCTCCAAGGATGGCGACTCTACCATTTCCCTGGGCAGACTCTTCCAGTGCTTGACAATCCTTTCTATGAAACAATTTTCCATAAAATCCGACCTAAATCTCCCCTGGCACAACTTGAGGTGATTCCCTCTTGTCTTATTACTGGGAGAAGAGACCAATCCCCACCTGGTTCCACCCTCCTTTCAGGGAGTTGTAGAGAGCAATAAGGTTTCCCCAAGCCTCCTTTTCTCCAGGCTGAGCCCCACCAGCTCCCTCAAGCTGCTTCTCACAGGATTTGTGCTCCAGACCTTTCCCCAGCTCCATTCCCTTCCTCTGGACCTCCATGTCCCCCACCTCAACGTCTTTCCTGTAGTGAGGAGCCCAGAACAAAACAAGGGATTCAAGGTGCTGTCTCACCAGTGCCCAGTACAGGGGACAAATAAGCAAAGAATAAACAACAAAAAGGGAGGCCTGAACACCTCTGAATACCTCAAAGACATTAGAAAACCCCAAATAACAAAACACATCAAGTCCTCCTAGGAATATGTGAGCTACCACACTGAAAGATGGTTTCTAAGCTTGGTACTTTATTGCAGAGAGAGCATGGGAGCAGATCCATCCTAGTAAGTAGTTACTTAATTTTCATGTTTTCTTGCTGCTCATTCCAATGCATTTACAGCAGCTCACTTAAGCTACATTCACTCTGAAAAATCAAGCCCTGGTGCTGCATTTCAATCTTAAGAATTTATTTCATTGCCAGATGTTAGAATGACACAGGAAATAAACACTTGAAAGTAGACAGAAGCTGTTTGTGTCTGGCTTACTTTACAGCTCTAAGATTTTCTTTTTGCACATACCACAAGCCTGTAAATCCCATATTCCAAGATTTCTAGAAATAATTTCCAAGTTCCTGAACATTCTTCTAAGATTCTAGAAACTTCTATGGAGCTGGCAGCTCTGGTTTACCACATTTAAGAAGTAAACAAAGCAGTTTTAAACAACATCATTTTAAAGACAAATCACCTTTCTAAATCTCCAAAGAAGCAATCTCACTCAGACACAGGAAGATCTATCGTCCTCTCATCCCTAGGCACAACTTCCATTAAAGCAGATCAAGGAGGGAATACATTTTCTCGTATTTAGAGTTTTAAAACTATCTCAAGTAAGACCCCTGAAGAATATTAAGGCCGTTCTAATGGACAAGCCATTTAAAAAGAGAGCAAAACACATACATTTTATCGAGCAGGAACAGCAATATGTGACACACAGGTTGCTACGAACCCATTTTACTGTGCTTCAGTGTATTACCCTTGTCCAAAACAAAAATAAAGAAAAAGAAAAAAAAATCAGGGTGTAAGGCTTGGGCCCAGAGCAGAAGACCAGCAGAGGGTCTGATTGTGGGATCTCTGCAGTTAATTAGAAAAATCATGGAAACAATAAGAGGCATAGAGTTGTCAGGAACAACTTCCCAATCTCCTTGCAGATAACCTTCATTTAAAGCCCACTAAACTGTTTCTGCCTCAGCACCCATAACACAGAAATTTTAACTTCAGTGATACAGCAAACATGAATATTGGGCTAATATAGAAATTATTCTCCTTTCACCCTAGAAGTCACAGATGTTACTTTGTGTTTTTGTATGCAACAGCTTCACAATCAGCTTCAGACAGAACTGGAACAGGTGGGAACTTCAAAAATGTATGACCAACAATTTGTACCCCAGGAAATGCTGACTTAATTTAGAAACATTAAGCAGAAAATAAGATAATGTCACCTTATGCTTTTCTCACTTTTTAATGTGCCCCTGGAACAACCAGCAATGAATATACACACATAACATACAAATATATCCTACATACCCCATGCAATCTCTCTGCACTATTTCTTCTAATGGGTGAACAAAGACCATTCAGTCCTCTAAGCCTGACAGATATTCTCAGCACCCCAGAGTAACTGCCCTCCATGTGCTCCATTTGTTTTGGAGTGGAGCCAGATAAAACACTCAAAGCTTAAGTTCATTTTTTCCCCCAAATGCTTCTGTATTATTTTACACTGTTATAAAGAAGAAAACACATTGTGTAGTGTCCCATTAATACTATGGGCTTATTGTTCACAGACAGATTGAAAACTGTCTGGGAATAAATCAAAATAAAGATTTTTTACCAAGCCACCGAAATCTAAACATTTTTTGTTACAACTTTATACTTGACAGATAGAGCATTTATTTTCTATAATATCAGTGTTAAAGCTCTTTTATCCCTTCCTTCTGTTACTAAGTTGGAGAAGGGGCAACAAAGCCCAATGTGTTCTAACTTTCGACCAGCTTCGTTTCTGTTTATAATATTTCATGCTGTACCTTTTGGGCCTGAATATTTTCTTCAGAAGGAAAATTATGCCCCATCCTACTGATACTTCTGTCTTTTGTCTCAACCAATTAAATATTATCTTCTGTGGTGGATACACTCAACTCCTTAACCAAACTAGAAGCAGTTTGGTACAAGCCCCAAAGGAGGCAAAGGGCTGAGCTGTAACCAGGCCAAGAACTTCTCCAGTTCCAATCTGTTGTCTGAAAACCCTCTCAGGAGCAGAGTGACACAGTGAGCATCAATGCAGATGAGCTTGGAACAGGATCATGCAATTAGCACATAAATAGCGGGTGGCTCTTCCTAAACTCATTGATCAAGGAACAAAGAAACTTGTGGATACGAGGAGTCTCATGCATACCTTTTCCACCTCGTGTAATCTGACTACAAGCCAAGCACTTTATTCCACAATTATGACACTCTAAGTGAGCCTTCTTTGAGTTCACCCTGCTAAGCCACCTGCTGCACCAGTGATCTCCCCTTGAGCTGGGACACCTCTCAAGGTTCTCCTTGAGGCAGAGAGACTTTTTACCAACAGCAAATCTTTGGTAAGTGACCAATATAATTGATAACCTTATATTGTAGTGCACTATGATTTTATCTTTGTCCAGTTTTGATTTTTGCCTTGTTCAAATGATTGTGCAATACAGTAATGGTAATATCACCCTTGAACTTTCTTAAGCCATGCTTTAACACCGTATTTCAATTTTAAACAAAGTGTGTGACACCGTAACTTAACTGCTGAGAAGAATTACACATAATGGTTGATTATTTCTTAGGTAAAATGTCTTTAGCTTAGCCATTAAAAAAAAGATTCACATAAAGAATTGTTTCCCCAGAACTGGATGGCAAGAAGGAAAATAATAATTTTCCTTCCTAATCATTTCCAAGTCTGTTTCTTAACAGCTTCTGTGTTAGAGAATAGACTTCTTTCTCCAACTACAAAAATAACAACAATCTCTTTTACATGAGAATTTTCTTCTCTCTGACCCATGAACAGGGCAAATTTATCTCCCTGTCTTCTGACTCTCTAGAGTACAGCAAAATATTACTTACGTTGATCAAAGCCATTCCCATTTTACTCCCAATTCAGCACAGCAGTGGGATTAATAGCTGTTTCCATGTTACCTCTCAATAAGTATCCAGAAAAAAAAGATTTTCAAATTCTAATGCCAATAGAGATTTTTTTTTGGTCCAGTCTCTAGCCCAGTCAGTGGTTAGCATGTAGGAGTGTGTGTACTTGCTGTAGACTGTGAAGTGCAAAGGACTTATGATAACTTATTTGCATGGCCTCACTGTGCTAATCTGATTTCGTAGTAACCCTGTGGACTAAGTTGTTTTGATAAAGCTCTCCCCAAGGATATTAAAATATGAGCAATTGTACCATTTGGTAAAATTCTTTATCTGAATCAGTCCTATTAGCATATCATAACATATTCCCCTTGTTTATCACATACATTATTTTCTTCATTGCACCATTCAAAAAAATAATACCTACATAAGAACAGTAAAATTAGGGACCTGAGGTTTTTTTAAGGTTCTTTCTGATAACTTCTGTGCTCTTTATGTTTGTCTTTTTTTTCTCTCCTAGGATATGAGGCAGAAAAGACAGATGAGATTGAAATGAGAATGGATTGCAATAAGTAAACTATTATCCTCACATATAATTGGAGAGTACTGGCTTTTCTGCAGTGCTGGTGTCTTTTTCAGATAAAAGCAGTAGAGTTTTAATACCAAACCACATTGCTGAAAAGATGTAATTTATAAATATGCCTAAACTGCTTCGAAATGTGACATGTATTCTTTTGCCTCCTAAGTGATTTAAGGGTTTTGAAAAACTCTTAGGAGATATTTGGTATAAGCACAAATGCTGGTTAATTGAAGTCTCCTCATTGCTTGAAGTCAGGCATGGTTTATTGTAATAGACACCCTACCAAAATATTGTGCTGCTCTCACAACTCCCGTTAACAACAACCAACTTCTCTTGGTATTGTTGACACGTTTCTCAAAAATGCCCCAGTGGCTTCAACATGAAGGTTTTCCCTGTTAGAGAAGCATTGTGAAGAAATACATGTTTAAGTGATCAAACCACAAAGCTTTCTGTGTTAGAGCAATCCATAAGAAAACATTTTCATCACCCTTGGTCATACGGAAGAATACAAGAAAGCTGGTGACTCAGGACTTGGTGTTATTGCCTATTGCCATTGAAACAGTGGCTGTTTTGCTAATATGCTAAAGATTTTGCCTTTGTGTTCCTTGAGTTACCTTTAGCAGTAGGATTTATGAAGAAAAACCACATACTGAAGAACTTTTTCCCTGGATGGAGAAGGTCTCAGCTTCAGCAGTGACACTCTCTCCAATACAGGAGGGCAGTCATTCAGTCTTCACCATCAGAAAGAAATTATACACCACCTTTCCCAGTACTGCCACCTAACACAAATATCCAGAAACTCATTATTTAAACCATATTAACCACACATATTTTTCCTTTTCTTTGCATTATATGCACTGTGCTAAACTGAATCCATTTCTTCTATAATGTGTAGTCTTATTTTCTGACTTGAGTTCTCTGACAATTTTTTCTTTGTTGCAATATGATCCCTCCCAGTAAAGAGGGCTTCAGCCTTTTTTAAAGCGAGTGAAATGCTAGGTACTTTCATAAATAGAAATACTTCAATTATTCTTTGATTCTTTTGCACCTCTGTAACATGTTGGAATTTCATTTAGCAGACCATCTCCGTATAAAAACATATCATTTGTCAACCTTGATGCAGACTTTTCTTCTGTTTATGTGAAATATGCAGCTATTTCACCTATGTATTTTAACCCAGACTCTACAATCTTTACCACCATTCTTTGGTTCACAAGCTTGAAAAAAACCTTCTTTAGATCTATTTCCCTGCTGTCATATTTTCCTTCAGATATATTCTGAAGAAAGCTTCTTTTTGTGAATTGAAAAGTGTCATTGCATGCTTTGTACTGTCTAATTTTTCATCTTATTAATACCAATAGTATAATGCATTTGAACACTGCAATATTTTCATAAGATTCATTGGGGGGTCTACCTTTTTCCAGCACTACTCTAATGTTCAGATAATGAAGCATGGGGGCTGAAATAGATAGCCTGCTGACCACCTGAACCCAGAAAGATTAAAATGTATGATTCAAAGCTGTTTGAGGGCTATACCTTCTGGAAGAAAGATTCCTGTAGTGCTCTGTCATTAGCATCTAGACACTTGGTACTGGAAAACTCTGATGAAAGCAGGAATACAATTGCTTCACATAGCCAAAAATACACATTCAGGCAAAATGCTAGGGACAGGAATAAGGGTTATTGAGATACACTTATACTATCAATTAAGCTATTTGAAGACATTTCTTTTTCTTCTGTAAAGATTAAACATTTAGGTAGCTCAAAAATGAACAAGTAACTGAAGCAAAATACCACCTCTGGTATTCTCGTAAAAGAGGCAGAAAATGGCACCAACAAATATCAAACAAGAGAACAAATGCAATATGCTAATAATAATACTCCCTATGAAGTTTTAACCTCTGGAAATTAGGTGTCAAGAAAAAGGAATAATTAATGAATTGGAATACAGGCAGTAGTAAGATCAACTACAGTAAATACATTGTTATCAGAAATTATTTTTTGCAAACATATGGGTGATAGACAGGGAACTGCAGGGGATTTTCAAAATTTCAAATTGCAGGTTTTATGAGAGCTATGAAGTAGGTGGAAAGCACAAAAGACACAACAACAGTCATTTTCATGAAAATTGGCTTTAATAATGAAAGTTGTCAAAAACCTTGAAAGAAAATTTTGTGCATGTCTAATTACTTTGAAATAGCTGTAGTCAATGAATTTGGAGGCAATACCTTGTCTTTGTTTTCTTCAAGACTCCTAGAAGTTAAAGGCTGTGTCCTGTATCATAGCCTAGGTATTTTCTACAGACTGCCAGAAGAGGTTCCCTCTCTCTTCCAACACTCAAAGTCAAAAAGCTCTTGGCTCTTTGTCAGGTGGCTCCTTGACTTCACTGAGGTTGAGGCTTTAGTGAATTTTCAAAATAAAATTTACAGACAGCTGAATAAGAGCATGACCTGTGGTACTTTAAGAATATGTTTGATTATCAAAACACAACATTAATAAATGCTATTTTATTCTGAATGTAACTGCCCTTGGTTATCTTAAATATGCTTTTTATCTCCTTGTCTTCTCACATTAAACACACATTGTGATTGCAAAGTGCAATCTTCCTGGCTTACTTCCTCAATGTTATGTCCAGATGTATTACACAAGCTCTCTGATGAGGACCATTTATTGTACCTGGAAGCCCTGAGAATTTGCTTCTGCATGGAATATTGCTGCCAAGTCAGAGTCATCTGCACTTCAGAGGAATATAAAGTGGTAAAAATCAAATTCTGTTTGACACCTTGATCGTGCCTCGAGGCTGCAAATCTGATGGTTTTTGATTAGTGAAAAACATTGTGGTTGTGAGAACAGGTGGAATATGACAATTCAAGATGTTTCTAAAATGTAGTAAAAGATAAATAGACTTCAGTGTCTTTGACAGGTACTTCTAAGAGATAACTAGAACCACTTCAGTCTCGAAGGCTTTTTGGCCATGAATGAAACTTTGGTGATCCATAGGCATTGTGACAAATCATCAGCTCTCTTGCATTATTTTTAGGCACACTGGAATTCAACCTACCTTCTCTGCTCTGCAGGCTATTGGGAGACTTCTTTGGCAGTTGCAAAGTTGGATGGGTTGCTATTTATCTTGCTGTGAAGTGGAGTTTTCTCACATAGCAAATCATCTTACAAGGTGTTAACATTTCCCGCTCCCACTCATCAAAACACTTACCACGAAACAGATGCACCAAAGACGAATCAAGTTTGAACTCATACTTCAGTTACCAGGCTTCTCTTTCAACAGACCTATGTAGGTCTGTGTAGACACAATTCAGATAAGAAGATAAAGCTGAGCAGACCAAGGAACAGCAATCTGCTGTCCTCTAAGTGCAGCTGAAGTAAAGTTTACTTTTCCTCCTGTACACTGAAACTATATGGTATTTTGCCCTGGCCAATCAAAAGGAGAGGATATCAAGATTTGCTCTATTTTTACTAGCTGTTCATGGCCCCATGAGTTATTCCCTCCTACAGCATCACTGCAGAATTTAAATGCCCTGTATGTAGGAGAGTTTTCACTTCTGTGCCCTACATCAGAGTGGGAACTCTCTATTACGTGCAGAGCCACCAAAAAAAGACTGTGCTAAAAGATGGGGAGGAAATGCAAACAGTACAAAAGTACACAGTTGGACAGGTTTTCAAGGCAAAAAATGTGCTTATGGGTGAAAGAAAACCAAAAGAAACATCCAAGTTTAGTACCACCACCTAATATCTTCCTTTTTTGTGACAATTCATCTTAAAACAGGCAAAAGACTTTGATTTGCCATAGCTGAACTGTGCCTGCTTCTTTTGGAGAATTTGTCCTGTTAATCCTCATAAATCCTTGAGAATCCAAAATTACCATTATTGCCAGGTACATTAGTGTATTATTATCAGAATGAATTCTTTCAGTTGTGAGTCGTCCAGGAATTTTAGCAAAACCCGTTTGCCTAGGAAAGATCACAAATTAAAGCACCAGCTTTTCACTAATAAATTCACTAGGAATGTCTTTCTTCAAAGCAAAATGAGTAGTCACAAGCTTTTATCACTATGAGACTAAAGAGAACCAATTTGACAGTTCTGCCTTCAGTCCTCTTCACACTTATTTTATATCCAAATAACTCCTCTGATTTTGCTGAGGTTGCTTCTGCTTAGTACCAGGTTTTGAAAATAATCATATCCAAATTCTTAAATTTCAACAATGTCCTCATTTCTCTTACACATTTTACGAAATCCTGAAGAAACTGTGACTGGGGCCACCCTTGGTTTGCATGTGCTCCTTTGAGCTGAAAAGCTGAGTTATACACTGTGCAAGCTCCCTCGATGGCTTGACAAGAAGGGGTACAATTTAGGTCTGCTTTCTGGAGGATGTCTCTCTAACTTGTTTAAGGCCTTTCATTAGCACTAAGCAATCCTTTAATCAGTGCCTTCTGTCCTCTCATGTAAGTAAAAAACTCATCTGAGGAGCTGGTTGAAGACAGAGAGGAGCAGCTTTTGCCAGCTCTGCAGTTACATGCCTGCATAATTTCTCTGCTTTGCTGCTTTGTACATATGCACCTGAAGAGAAAAAAATACACCTATAGGAGGTACTGCAGCCAATGCCATACCCAAAATATACTCAGGCACCTCAAATGTCAGCTCAGAAACAGGGAACTTTTCAAAATGTATTCAGGGCTGCATACAAGAGCTTGCCAGCCACATTCATGCTTGATTAGTACATGTAGAGGGTATTATTGATATTAGTTAAACTGCAAAAGGGCTGGATATTAATGCTGAAGCATTAATTAACATAAAGGGAAAAGTTTACCTGGGAACTCTGCATGCAAAAAGCCATGTTGAGAAACAGACTGCAGTCCCCATACTTGAGAGCACATGGATGCACCTGTGACACGGGGGCTCCCAAAGGAGTCTCCCTGCCATCCCCGTGTGGATTCATGCAGGTGCTGTTGCAAATTCCCTTCACTTGAAAAGAACATGTGATTTTTTTTGCAGGCAAATCCTCACTGTGTCTCTTCCTATCAAATTATACCAAGCATTTAGGCCAAACACATAATATGGATGAAATTAGGAGAAAACCCCATAATTTGACTAGCTTTTGTAGGGGCTGCTTACAATAATTTTAAGCCTAACATAATTTGATAACTATTTTCTCTCCATTGCTTTATGAAAAGACTCTCAAACAAAGCAGAGCTGGTGAAATTTCTTGTCTACAATCATTTCAGATAAATCAAATAAATTACATGGCCAAAAGGTTACAAAAATTATTTAAACATGTGAGTTAAATCTTATGGGACCCATAAACATTTCTCAATGATGAAACGTAACAATAAGAGTTTTCTTTGTGGGGGTTATGCTGAGGTTCTCTTGGATTCTTTATATATAAAACCATAAAAAGTGATTCCTGGGATATATATATTAAATGAGGTTCCCTCCACTCCTTGCTCATAGCTAATATTTCACTAAAATCTAATAGCATTAGAGCTATAAACAATAAAATATTGTCCATACAGGGATATGTTGAATGCTTACTAAAGCACTGAAAAAATAGTATCTGATTGTTTGACACACAAACACACACAAAGAAAAAAAGGAATATGAGCTACGTATTATAATTTCTTTAAAGCATTATCTGTCTGTTTTTCAGTCTCTGAGTAGTGTGTAATACAAAAGAATTGTTAAACAGTAAAATACAATGGGAAATTCAAAAATTGCAATTTAAACTGTTGCAGAACAGTTAATATAAATTTCTATTCCTGGTTTACAGAGATCCTAGTCCTCTGTTCTTATTGCTATTTCAAAGTTCCTAAGCATGGCATCACTTCCCTTTGTAGATGCAGTTTCCTCAGTAAGTACAAGCTAACATCCATCAAACACCATATGATGAATCAATAGATTTAAACCACCTTTCCCTTCCTTCCAGGCTAGATACTTCTGTGGCTTATGAAATAAGATTAACGACATTTATACATTAAAAATTATCTGCAGCATCTAAACATTGGATTTGGATGTACAATAGGTATATGCAGCATTGGTAGTGAATATTCAGATTACTTCCCAGAATCTGCTCTTGCATCTTTGAAGAAAATAAGAATTAAATCACTACAATTCTTGCAGAAAATGCCTGTCTTGTAAGGTCTTTTTATAGGATTACTTGTTTTGTAATCTTTGTAAGGGGTGATGAGACTTGTATCTGCAGCCACTATCAACATATATATCCAGAGGTTCTTATTCCAAAGCATAAACTTGATCATGTGCTCAGGAAAACATTACTACAGATTTCAATATGTAAATGTTACAGTATCAATTATTTATGGAAGGAAATATTGAAAATGAATAGCAAAACAACCATGGAAAGATGTATAGAGTCAACAACACTGATAGATTTTTTCTTGTTGTCTTGGACAAAAATTGCAAATAGAAAATAGTCACAAAATTATAGATTTAAAATTCAAGCCCTAGTAAATGAAACTATTTTTTCTTGTCATCCCTCAGGACCACAATGTTATTACATAAGGGAAACAGAGGAATAAGACATATTGTTCCTACAACTAATTCTAGGAAACTATTTATGTATTTTATAAAAATCAGATCACCTAGGGGTTGTTTTTCTCTGGATAGTATTGTTACATTTATTCTTTCTAAATATATGTTTCTAATATTCTTCTTTGAAGAGACTGAAACATCTCAGAAAAAAATGTTTGAATGTCAGCTATTTTGTGTCATTTACTGTTGCACTTTCACACACATGAACAAAGGAATTATTTCAGTTGTTTATTTCTTGTCTAAAGCTAAATAATCTTTTGTGAAGGAAAGAAAACTTTTTCAGAAGGATAAAATGTAGCAGGAGCTACATTGTCATTAAATCATTTAGAAGTATTATATGCAAAGGTCATTTATCAGCAGAACATGAGCAGTAAAACTGTATGATAGTTTGAGTTGGTTTGTTTGGGTTTTTTTTAACTATTTCATTGCCTATAAGATTTTAAAAATGAACTAATAGCTTCTTCTAGCTCATGTGCTAATTAAAGCATTCAATGTTACTGAAGCTGATGCACGTTCCTTTTTGGTGGCCATGCCAGACTCACGTGTTCTGTTCATCAATACATTAAAATAGACACCTTGGATTCTCCTTCAGACAAGCAATGTGCTGAGCAGATACCACCATTAAATTTCTTTGAAAGAGTATTAAATAGAGAAAGCATAAATAAAACACTTAGTATTTAAAATATACAGAGATTTTTAGTTAAAATCTTGAAGTAAATCCTATTCCTCAAATCGTATTGCCAAAATCTGGCTCAGAAACATGAAAATATTTCTTTTGGATTAGAGATATTTTGTGTCTGACTCCTTAATATGAGCACGATCCTACAGGTCCTAATAACAAAGTGTACCTGATTTTTAGATCAGGATGAGCTCATTTCTAATTTCTCTGTAGTTGTAAAGCAAGAATTTACATTGATTGCTGCTCTCTGACTCCTTGAAGCCCTTCATCTCATGAACCCACAACTGTCATCCTTCACATAATCCTCAATTTTGGAACTTGCAATCTGTCAGTCAACAAGTCCCCACCCTGGGATCAGTGTAGGGGTTCAGTGAGAGAAGAGTTTTCCCCATTGATCCAGGTGACAGCGATCCTGGCTTGATTTTACCCTACATCTTAAATACTGGCCACACAGGTATAACAATGCATGAAAAAAAGCAACCTGACACACTCACAGGTAGCTCTATCTGGTTTTTCTGAGGGGGAGTTGCAGCAGGGGTATTGTTGCTTTGTTTGTTTGTCATTTATTTTGCCGTTGTTTTGTTTGGTTTGTCAAGCCTTGATTCTAGCCAAGTCTTTTACATTAAGATGGGCTGGCCACACTTGTTTGACAGCAAGCACAGCTATTGCAAATATAACCAATCTTAACCTAAGTACCCCTGTAAACTCCCTTGTTAACATTATCAGATTTGTGTAAAGGATTTAACTGTATACAGAATCAGCTCAGCTTATCATCTACAACAAAATATCTCTCTAGTAAGCGGAGACAGGATTTCCACGAAGATTTTCTCTTTGCTTCTTATTGGGAGGGACTCACTCAACCTTTGTCTCATCTGCCTTTGGCATTCCAGCTGTGGTAGTAATATTTCTGACATGCCTACTCTTTGCAAACAATGCTGGGATGAACTGTTACACTCATACTTGAACAATGATCATGAAAAAGATGGTTTTTATTATGTGTTTTTTGCTTTTCACCAATCTGGCTATTTTATAACAGCTGTTGGCAACCTCCAAAAAACTTAGATCCAGCTGCCAATCTCACCAACCCTCTTGTCCTTAGGTTCATTCATTAGTGGAAAAGCAGCATGTGAGTGCTGATGTTCTCCTATAGATCACATGCCCAAATACAATAAAAACTGATGAATTTACTGTGTCGTCAAACTAATCTATTTTAATAAGTTGAATATAAATGTTTTACTTAAACCAGCTATTTACCAGTTATGGCAATAGAGTTTTAGTGAATATTGAAAATGCATATAGCAAAAGGCAAGAATAAAGAAAGAAATCATACAGGGATTTTACCAGAAAGGTCTCCTGAGACAGCACAAAGGAGCCACAATCACCCTCAGGAGCTCACCTTTTATGGACACATGCTCTATGATGGACGCATACCTTCCTTGGGAAACAAAACAGCCTGGAAAAATTAATCTGGAGACCACCAATACAGTCCAAGACATTTTTGGACATCGTTTGCTTCTTATTGTCAAAATGTTTATGATCGTGTATCTCCTAAGCTAAAAATATTCCTGTTGCTTGAGTAATGCACTTGGGGGAAAGGCGGGATGGAAGCCAAGCGTGCTGCTTCCTTGAAGAATTTGACCCAGCCAAAGGATTTCCAGTTTCTTAAAAATTATTATTTTGTCTTGCCAGATTCAACATGGGATCCAACCTGCTGACTACAAGTGATTCCACACTGGGGCAGTACTTGGCATTCAGTATCTTAGTGTACAGTGGGGAAATTGTACCACAGTCTGCCAAATAAGGGAAGCTTATAGCCCCAGCAAGAAGAAACTGTTCCAGTGCATCATTGCCATGAGGCGATGATAATGGTTTTCCCATGGAATCAAGAACTCTCTGAGAGCAGCATAAAATCAAACTGGCTCAAAACACAAATTATCCTGTGGTTCACTCGGTTTCCTGATGAAACAGACAGCCCCGTGCCACAAAAAAATCTGTCTGCACATACATTGCAAACCCTTCTATTTATTTAGCTATGGACAAATTATTTTTCCGTGGGCAGATTCTGAATATAAACTGAAGTCCAGGTCTGGCGTTCTTTGATGTGAGTAATTAGCTCTGAGGCCAATTGCAGTTTCCTAGTGGGACTAAAAGAGCAGTACACAACCAACATTCTTAGCATCTGAAAGCTTCACCTTTACATAGTAGGAATGATACAAGCTGTAACAGCCTGAGGAACACCACAAAGGAAAATGGGAGGTGAATGTCTCTGCATTTCTCCTGAAGTCAGAGAGCCGGTATCACTCTGCATCCCTACTGTGCCTAACCCTACACCAGTCCTGCCATCAACAGAAAAAACATTCCAGAGTGAAGAGAACAGCAGTTTCGGTATTAATGTCCTGATAGACACACCTTTATATGTGGGTAGAGAGAGCGTAGCACAGAATAGTTGAGGCTGGAAGGGACCTCTTGAAATCAGGTGGTTGAAACCCCTGCTAAAACAAGGTCAGCTTGGGATTCTTCATTGTCTTAGGGATTTTTGTGTGTGTGTTGTTTTTTTTTTAAACAAGTAAAGCAGGATACTTTCACGAGAAAAAAATGAAATACCTGAGTGTAGAATCTGCAAGGATATTGCAAGGTATTGGAAGCTTGAGAAGAGAGGGCAAAACCTGACAGCCTCATCTGTATTATGCAGTAAAGAGGTGCTCATGATGGTGACAGGTTGAACCTGTCACCAGAACAAACCTGAATTCCTTTGAGAGCCATCCTAGAATGAGCTAATATCTGTGCATCAGACAACACTGGCTTCAAAATCCAGGGGTGATGACAGAGCTCCATGATTTTACCCCAAAGACTCATGGGGATGCACCACTGGGTCCTGCAAATGCACCAGCACCCACCTCCCTCTGCAAAAAGGGCTTTTCTCACTCTGAGCTCTGTGCAAGCTTGATGCTTCCTGAGCATTTGTTACCCCCTGTGTGTGCTCACACAAGATGCCAGGGGCCTCAGTGCCAGAACAAGTGTCTTGCTTGCTCTTCTGTCACCACAGCTTTGCCTTCACACTCCTGACTGAAATAGCTGTGCTGGCAGAATCCAGGGTAGATCTGTGCTTAGTTCCTGGAAACAAAGGAAAAGCACTTAGGGGAAAAGAATGTTTGAATAAATTTGAAATGTGCTGAAGACTGAAACACAGGATAAAATTCAGAACTCTATTGTTGCTACGTAGCTTGACATCTGAATTCTTGCTATTCTATTCAGGTTCAAAATCCCCCACCTCATTGTGATCGCTGAGTGCTTGTTGGCACAGGCTGAGATTTTTGAAGGACTGCAAGGGAGGATGAATTTCAGTGAGACTTGGGCTGCTGATTCCCCCCCGACACCTTTAAAATACCAGTACACAAAATAAGTTGGTGGTGGGTTTTTTGGGTTTGGGTTTTTTTGGGTTTTGTTGTTGGGTTTTTTTAACAGTTCTTATTTTATTCTGATTTTTTTAAGTAGTTGGAGTTCAAACACTGGAAATCAGTCCATGACAGTGAGAAATTAATTGTTGATGTTAGATCCCTATCTAAGATTAACAATTGCATCACCAAACACACAAGCACACACAGGACATAGTGCTCTTATGACAATCACAGTCCATCTGAGGATAAGGAGAGATAGTATTAAACAAACAGAAAAGGCCTCTTAGAACAATTTCTCTCCAAACTGAAATACAGGACTAACTTTGGAAAAAAATACCGCAGATGGCAAGGCTCTGGCTAAAGAAAATCTAGTTATAGCAGAGGAGGAAAACATATGTTCCAGATATATCCTATAAATAGGCTAGGTACTCTTATGGGATTTATCAGCTTTCAAAACAGCAGCAATAGAAGAGGCCAGCATAAATGTTCAGATTTGGGGGGTTTTTTTGAGTCCCATCAGTCTCCTGCATGCATCTAGTGGCATTACAGAAGGGTGGTTTTTTTTTATTTCATCATATGTTTTAAAATCTAGTGTTTAATTCAAAATAAAGCTAATTTGCATTGGCATAGTGACTTAACTCAGTGGTGTATTATTACTGTGTAAGCAGGTGTACCAGCAACTGCAAATAAATGCTTGCTGATGGAATCCCAGCAGGGTTTCTGATGAGTTTTCATTTTGTTGAACCTCACCCAGGAAATTATTGTGTGAAAAGCTTTGTTCTTAGTTCTTTGCCTGAATTATTATTTAGCTACACCTGGCCAAATTCCTGGCAATTATAGTAACTGTCCATAGAGGACACAGGAAAAATCCCATCCCTTTTTAAATCATTGTCTCAAAACCCACGTATGAGCAGTGAAAATATCCCCCTCAGATTAATATGCACAATGAGACTTGTGATCCAAGTGCTGTTCACTCTATAACCTACATAGAGAAAGATAAAATGAAAGCTTTAAGGTGGAATCCAGGATACTCACCACCAGAATATTCTAAGTGAAATTATTTTAGAGTGAAATATATAATTCAAAGCAAAAGTTTTTCTTATTATGATGGTTTTGGCAAGACATTTGATCATGTTATTAGAGTTCATTTTCATTTCATTATTTGGGCTGAGGGCATCTCTGGTTATTTTGCTCTTTGAGGCTTATTTGATTCAATTCAGAATCCCTAAGAAATGCTGCAATGGGCACTGCATGTCCCACATTCTTCAGTCTCCCACGAAGGAGTTATTTAGGTCAATCTTTCATACCTACAGTAAAAAGGAGGAAAAAAGTTTTCAGCAAAAGGCTGAAGAATAGCTATTGATGCTTTCATATAGATCCTCAAGATTAACCACTAAAAGAACATACAAAATCCACTGCTAATATTATATAAAGATTTGCAAGTCACCTTCAAATATTACCAGGGTGATTATCTGAAAGCCAACAAACAAGATTAAAATAAATATTTCCCTTTCCTACACTAACAAGTGACCATTTACCAAAGAGTGGGAATTGAAATGAGTTTTCCTATTGATTGCCATGAATGTTTATGAATTCTTCTAAGTGCTAACGATGAAAATTACCATCCAATGTAAAAAAATTGATAAAGTTCCTTTAAAAAGACTGCTGTGAAAGGTTCTACAGAGGAGCTGCACCAATATTTGTGAAGCATACTGACCTACTTTGTTTTAAAATCCCACCCTAAAAAAATTCTATACGCTCAAGGCAGTATGAATTGTTTTCCAGCTTGAAGCTAAATTTACCTTCCTGAATAATTCCAAAATGACATTCTACTGCACAAAATTACTTAGCCGTGATGTGAACATCACTGGGCAGAGTTCTTGCAGCATCAGGAAGGGGCCAAGCCAACCACTGCACCAGCATTAGGTGTCACCTGCCAGCAGCTGGGGAAACCAGTGCCTTGGTACGATTCATAAGGGGACCATCCTGAGCTCCTTTCAATTCAGCATATCAGGTGAAACAAAAAAATATATAACATCTATCCTGTGAGCAGCCTCTGCTTCACAGCTCAGCTTTTAGCACTTACAGCTTTCAATACCATGACAAGGTTTGCAGAACCATCCCACCCTGCTGAGAAACCCTGATTTGGAAGGATAACCTACCTGAATCAGAGATCATCATGGATGTCGAGCTTCTGGATATCGCTTCAAGATGCTTTTCAGCTGTGGAAAGATTTCTGCATGGCCAAAGGAAGAGAGGGAGGATAGCACAGTCACTGAAATATCTACATACAGACCTAACTCCTTTCAAAATCTGCCTGGAATACTTTGAGGAGGTCCCTATGTGTATTAAAAAGTCACCATTTACTTTGGAAATGTAAATCTTTCACATCACTAAACTTCTTTTTCATGATTTATCATTACTTTGCCTTTCATTTTAAGCAAGAAGCAGCGTGTGAAGGAGAGTACAGGGCACAAGGTGTTTTTAGGAAGCCATTATGTGGTACTACCTTTTCTAGGATGTGAATTGGAGTATTTTACTTCACTCATTTGGGGAATAGTGCTGTAGGTGCCATCATACAGGTGCTTGGGAAGGGCCTCTCCTGGGAGTCAGCTGTGATTGCAGCCTCTTATATCTCTGAAAAGTACCTGCTTCTGTTTTTCAGCTCCTGCTGACCTCAGCACTCAGCTAAATGTCCTGTTCTCTGCAGGGGCTAGAATCCTATTTTCCCCAGAAAAACAGGCTCCTGATACCTTCTGGCTGCTGGCTTGGCTCTGTGGGATGTTATCTCCCAGATTTGTGATCCCATTCACCTGCAAGCAGAGCAGGGGCAGGAACTGCCACCTCTCCTGCAAGCAGGACTTCTGTCTATTTACAGAGCTGTGATTCACAAATCATGAGAACTCCAGATTTAGCAGAGCAAATCATAGAAAAGCAAGAAGTCCTGCCCCTTCTTCCCACTTGGCCCCAAGTCTCAAGAGAAGCCTGAGCCTCAGCAAAAGTATAAACCCACCAACTCACCAGGAGCCATGTGCAGATTGGGGAAACCTTGCTTTAGAAGCAAATTTGATAGTTTGGGAGGGGAGGGGGGGTGTGGTTTTGTGGGTTTTAGTAGGTTTTTTCTTTAAATTGAATTAGCAAAGTAATGAGAAAGCAAGCATGTGAAGCATACAGTTCATTTAAGAAGAAACATGTAAACAGAATTTTTATCAGGCCATCCCAGAGGAGATGTGATTGTTACCTGGACAAAAATGCTTTATCTCCCATACTGAGATCTGCACGATAGACTGACTGGCAGAGCTATTAATTGATTCTTTGTATTTCTGATCTCACTAGGGCCAGCAAGCAATCCTAATGGTTTCTAATTCCTCATCATGACATCCATTATGTTCACCTCTGAGATGTCTAAATGAATTCCGTGTATAATGGCGATGTTATGTAAAATGCAACATGACAGGAATACTTAGAATTGTTCAAAGCTCTGCTGTGGAAACCAACCTTATTCGTGCTGGCCTTCCAACATGGGATTTGCATGTTTTGGTTTTCTACAGGCACATTGAGAAACTCGGCTGTGTAAGGGTTTAGACATTGCAGGTGGGATAGTGTTGTATCCCTGATGGCTCCACAGAAAACCAAACACAAACTAAAATAATCTATACAGGAAGAACAGGCATGCTGACACAGATTGTTTGACATTAGAAAGGCACAGCTACAGCTGCCTACTCTTTGTTAAAATGTCTACAGTAAATCTGGGCTAATGCTCACACACGAAACAAAGAACTACCACAGGACACTTAAATAGGAGAAATAGACTCTGAAAGGTGTCAATTTGAGTCATTTAACTACAGCAAAGGAAAAATAAAACTGTTCTCTAAAATCTGAGCCTTTCAATTACAAAAAGCAGCTGTGAGAAAATCTAGCTTTTTTTTGATGCAGAAAAACAGGACAATTTCATGATATAGGCAAGAAACTGTATTCCTAAAACATATTTCTTTGCTTATATATTGAAGCGTCTCTATTCTTCCTTAACCTGAACTCTCAAGAGAACAGGGTTGGACTAGATAATCTTTAAAGGTCTTTTCCAACCTAAGTAATTCTATATCTCTGTGAATCTACATTCTAGTTTCCAGCATGTCACAATTACCTGTGTTCATGGAAATTTTGTTGGTTCATTGGTGTTATTTTGCTCTGGTGCCAAACAGGAGCTCCCTCATGGGTCTCAGTCAGCCTGGGAAGGAAGGAGAAGAACCACCCACCATGTGAACAAATTGTAAAAAAATTTGTAAAATCCAGAGGGCCTCTGTAGGTCATGGTTACATAGGAAAATTGGCAAGACACTGTTTCAGGACTTGTAGGACGTGTAACTCAAAAGGTGCCCCAAACTATGCTGAAAATAAACATAATCTATTCTTCTCTGCCGAGAGGAGGGAATCCAAGTGTCTTTTGGGTTTTCAAAACGTCTGAGAACAACTACCTGGGCTGAAAAATGCAATGTGAAGAACAATATGAGCAGAAAATGATTATCTGTGGTGCAACTTTCTCCAACATATCTGAGACAAACACTATTGTTGACATTTCAAATTCATTCACCAGAGGATTAACTAGTAGAATAACTATAGGGACATAGCAAAACATTCCTTTTTGATTTTCCACTAATGTGTATGAACTCCCAAATATCTGCAAACTATATCTTTTTTTTTTTTTTGTCAGACAAACTGCTGGTAAAAGACTCCTTATAATGAAGAATTGAGAAAGAGATATTATATTAAACCTATGCTAATTGAAGAGCACCTAGATCATTGGTTCCTTCATATCAGCAAAATACAATTGATCCTTTCCTAAAACATACCAAAGCAGAAGTCTCTGAAGAACATCTGGGGGACAGAACTGGCAAAATATAAGGTGAAGAAAGAAAGCTTAAATAATCTTCTCTCTATTTTGTTTTTTGTTATAAATTTTGGAATTAGGATCTCACTCTAGTCTTTCTCAGCAGAAGATATGAATCAAATCAAAGAGCAGACAGAACAGGTTGTGGACTGAATAGATTAAATGAACAGCAGCAAATTGTCAGGTTCTTATGACATTTAGGCAGCACTTTAGCTGGAATTTTAAGAATAAAATACCCTTGCTACTAATAGTGTTGTATAATTTCTTTGCATTCCCATTGGGTTACTGGGATGTAGTCATATATCAAAAGGATTTGAGGATCTGACATCTATGAAACTTCAAATTAATAAACCTACCAGGAAAAGGAGTAGAAGCATTATCAAGATGGATGGCTGCACAAACAAGAAAAGAAAAATCAACACACCCTCTGAAGGGGAAGTCCAGACTCACAGATTGTTAGATTTTTTGAAGGAGTGAAAAGTATATGGGTAAAAGAGGTCTTGTTAATGTTAATCTTCATGTCTCCCAGAAAAACTCTCACCACAGGCTCTTAAGGAAAAAATATAATCATGAAATAAGAGAACAGGCTCTTCTATTTATAAATAATTGTTCAAAAGAAAGCAAAAAGGTAAGAGTAAATGGGAAATTTTCATAGCAAAGGAAAAGTCCACAGAGTTCTATTCTTTTACTTTCCAGCATATTCATAAGTGATCTGGGAAAAGGCCATGACAAACTTGCTGATGATACTGAATTATCAAGGATGGGCATACAGATTAAGACTGAGTAACCAAATGAGGGAGTAGCTAATAAAAATGACAGTTGAAAAGCAAGGCAGATAAATGTAAAGCCTTGCACAAAAATACTTCTAGCTTGATATAGGAAATGTTCAATTCTGAGATTTCTATTACTTTTTGGGAATGAGAATTTGGAGGGATAGCAGTTCTAAAGTGAATGCTTGCCTGTGGGTGAAAACCCAAACAAACAGATAAGAAAGCAAAACTGTATAAATCTGTTATAGACACATCATTAGAAATTATGTAGAAGTCTGATCATCTGGAAAGAATAACATGGAAGAGATGAAGATTCAGGCAGGGACAAAAAGGGGTGTGAAGTGTATGAATTGTTTCTACACGGGGATTTAATAATCTAGGACTCCTGAGTCTGAAAAATTAAAAACAATAGAAGATGTAATCAATAAAAACGTGAGTGGCATAAATAGAATTCTGAAGAAATTATTAAATCTTCCTACATAAGAATGAAGAAAGTAGGTATAAGGTGCAAAATCGAAAATGAAGAATCCTCTCTCCATTAAGATCTGGGACTCACCTAAACAGTGTGGTGTGAATGTTGAAAACTCAGGTGCCTCCTACAGGTTAAATTCTTGAGAGAAAGAAATTCTCTCACCTTATATGAAAAGAAATAACCTCTGACACAAGTAGTCCTTCAGCCACAAACTTTCAGAGTTTCAGAAGAAATTCTATACATAATGTAATTACTACACCCTTCAATTCACAAATAATGGCCAGTGTCAAATGCTACCTCATTGAACTGAAGTATTACACAGCATGACTATTCTTCTGTCCTTATCCTAAAAATTTTTCAGGCAAATGAAGAAAATTAATCCAAGAAAAGGCAGAAAATTAACCAGAGACTCCAGAGCTGAAGTGAAACTTGTAAGATAAATGTGTGAGAATATTTTAGTGTAAAAGATGTACTTCCCAATTCATTTGTATTGGATGTTTAATGACATTTATTTGCTTCTTTTTTCAATAGTTCATAGCTGTCTGCAGGAAGAAGTTGAATCTGAAGGTGAAGATGCTAAGGAAGGTCAGGTAAAGATCTCAAAAAAAAAGCAGTAAAGAAGATTTCCAGAACAAAGAACAGCTAGCTTATTCTGAGTTTAAAAGACCACGTGAAATGTAAGAAGAAAAGAATAGAAGAATGATACAAATGCACAGCTGAGATTTATAAACAGAAAGGATGAAGGAATTGTTAAAAAACCCTTTTTTATCATTCTTCAGAATTGTGACCCTGACACTACTTGCACAAGAAAGGGCAGACTAAACCTCTTCTTGCTTTTATCTCCCTTTTAAAAGCTTCAAGAAGATGACTACAAAATTATTTAGGTAAATTGTTTTAAGAGCTTTCAGAGAAATCAAATTAAAATTTCAAATTTTAATGTATCCACACTTTCAACATTTGAGAACAAGAAACAAGT
The DNA here is from genome assembly GCA_034509425.1 of Eopsaltria australis. Classification (NCBI taxonomy): domain Eukaryota; kingdom Metazoa; phylum Chordata; class Aves; order Passeriformes; family Petroicidae; genus Eopsaltria; species Eopsaltria australis. The sequence continues at coordinate 8,865,597 of JAVTVJ010000024.1, forward strand.
AAATCTGGCTTAGCAAAGCCAGGTTTATTCTTCCTTCCAGCTAGAACATTCTTTTTGTCAAGCACTTTATAAAAATAGATTTCTGCAAGATTCTCTGCATAATCACATCACTGAAAATCCTGCTGGGCAACTGTATAAGACAGCCACTTAAACCATCCTGCACAGGCACTATGGGCTCTGTATATGTGGTATTTTCTACAGTAAATTCTTATATTTTTTTTTTTCTAGTCATTAGAGGTTTAATTGATGACTACAAAAACATTTAGTTTCTCTTAACTGAAGAATTATTGCATATGTCTTTTGAAAAGACTAAAGTCCTGTATATTTCATTAAAGCTGAAAAGGCAGAATCAGAATAGACACTTTGGAAATGTAAGGCTTTGAACACAACATTTGTATTTTCTTTTTCAAAATAAAAAGTCCTTGAAGTAGAGAAAAAAAAACTGGAGAAACTTCTTAATTGTTACCTTGGCAAACTCCCTCTATAGAATCAAAAAGAGATAAACCTACAAGGAAGGAAGAAAATGGAAGACAATTGTCATAGCAACCAGTTAAGAACACATTTAACACAGGAAATAATTGGATTAATCTCCTTTTTCAATAACCAGAGGACACACAGAACTGCCCAATTAAGTAGCGTGACATTTTTTTAAAAGATAGTATATTAAACCTCACTTTAAAATTTGTAGTTTAATCATAGAGGTTTTGATTTATTCACTGCATATACAGCCTATATAGCCATAAACAGAAACAAAAATAGTCTGGTCTTCTGTTTGTTTAAATTCCCAAGATCATAATTAAGCTCAAATATTTTTGTCAGGTGACAAAGAAAAGGTGATAATACTTTTTAAAATCAGGAGTAGATACTTTTTGCACTGAAAATAAGGGTATTAGAATATCAAACTAGTCCAGGTGTAGAGACTAAAAATATAATCCCAATTATCCTCTCCCAGTTTTTTGCAAGCCAACCTACTATGCTACAAAACTCTTGGTAACTTGGAGTAATACCTTCAATTCATAAAACTACACTTCTGTTTTAATATTGACACCAACCATTCCCTTAGCTTCAATCTCAGTTTTACCACATGCATTAATCAAACACTGCTATGTTTCAAGTTTTAAGATAAAACACAGACACTTATTTACTTTCCCTTTGGGTATAGTCTTGCTACAAGTGACACTTTATGGGCTGTGTTTCTGGAGGACCTACTTCAGTCACTACACATTGAGAGACTCATTAGCAGGTCTGGATGGGGAACACTGTTGCTCATTAGTGAAGCTTTATTGCAACCAGAAGAGCAGATGACAGCAAACATGTAATAAACTTTTCCACCCTTCTCAAAGAAAGGCAAAGTATTAAATATAGAAGAAGTCTGATCTTCTAAGAGAAAGCTAAAAGTCTTGCAAAAAAGAGTGCAATTTTTTCTGCTAGTAAATAGTTTTGATATTTTTCTCTTTTTTTTCAGCATAGGAGAATTTACTCCAATAATAGATCATTTGCTATTCCTGAAGTTTTAAAACCAAACTGCATTTCATACCAATCCCATCCACTGTGTAGCTATTAATACTTAAAAAGTCAAGCAAAAATACTGCATGAGCTAAATAAAAAAGATGTTTATTACATAATTGAAGGCTGCAATTACTTTCTAGTAAGTCAAATGCATCTATTTCAGATCCTTCAGGAAAAAGGGCTATTATTGCAACTATTAAACCCTGCATATTTCCAAAACTTAAATTTTTACCCTTAGGACTTTCTTCTTCAGCTGCAAGAAATCAAAAATGCATAAACTTATTCCAGTAGAAAGGATGAGTTATAAATTTGATCTCGTTCATTCATTTGCTTTAAAATGCTTTAAATTTTAAACCTCATTCTCAAATTCAACCCCAGGGCAGAGCCAGAGTGTTTACTGAAGCAGGAGGTTACATTCACTCATCTTCCCTCTCCTATACAAACCTCTGATTTCCTCTTTCTCCCTCCCCACTCCTTCTATACATGTATTCATCTTCTACATCTTTGTTCTTGACTGCTCCTGGAAGGGAAATGAGTCACATTTTTGGAACTATCTAAGGCTCAGTTTTGAACTGAAACTTACAGGTAACACAAAAAAGTGCCAGCAAAGTACTAGTGATGGTAGCAGCTGAAACATGAATCATAAAATAGAAAAAGCTTTGGCTTTCACTCTTTCCTGATGTGCTCAATGATGCTTTTCTGCAAGTGGGCAAGGTGCTGGCCTAAAAGTAGCAGGGCAGGTGTGGAAGAATCCATGGAGAAGTGCACCACTGCATGTGTTGGGAGTGGAAGAGAGTCCTTAAGAAACCACTGTGAATTTCACCAAAAATTCCAGTAACTTCACTCCCCAAGAACACACAGAGAAGGGGAACAGGCTCTGAACCTAGAGTTTGTCCATCAAATGGTGTGAATGTAAAGACTTATAAAGATTTATGGCTCATACTCTAAACTGTTGGATGCCTAAGACTGCTTCTGGTATTTATATTCCTGGCTAGCATAGTTCTTACTTAATGTCTTCAGCCTTTCATCTCAGAATAACTGATTCCTAAGTCAAATGCTCACTTACTGGATTTCAGTTTCATCATTTGTTGTTTCATGTCTTCTGAGGATTTTGTTAAAGCTCGTGATAAAAAGTTCATGCTATTTTCCTTTTGATACTTGACTGCATTTAATGAAGTTGCAACAAAGAGTGTGGTGAAAGAACACAGATCTTCAGCTATTGTTGCTTTGTGTTTTCCCTACATTTCATGTAGGATAAAATGCAATTATTTATTTTCTGTATAAACACATTGATTTTTGATAGATTTATGTTTTGCTTATGCAAAATCAAGAATAGCTGAACATACTAGAGGGATAAAATATTAACCACAGAAGAAAATAATTAAATTATGCAAGTGCCAAAATTGTAAATTGTTACTGGGGAAAAAAAAAAAAGGTTTAAAAAACCAAACGCAATAATATTTTTCTGCATATTTCCCATAGTGGGAACTGTGTATTATATATCAACACACACAGTGTAGATGAATCTCCAACCTGGAAACCCATAGAAAATTGAACTTATTTTACAAAACCCTCAAAACCTGGTGTATTTTTTTTTTTTTTCATTTTGTTATTTTTTTAAACTACAATTCAGTAATTATTCTTCTTATCTGTAGTTAGTCTCAAAATTCTTGTAAACAAAAGCATCAGCACAAATCTTTAATCAGCTCTAGAAGAATCCACATGAATTATATCCTGAAACTCTAAGCAGAGGTTAATGAATGAACAGTCCTTGAACCTACATTGCATCTTGAGTGCACTTGCAAATGAGGGAGAACTGCAAGACAGCAAAACACATTGAAACAGCTTCCAAAGGGACTCAGAGAATCCCTGTGCCAAACCAACAATCCTCATGACCAAAAGTCATGCAAAGTCCAGCTGTAACAAATGTGGCCACTTTAAAGTGGTCACTAATGACAAACTTTGTCCTGCAGAGGTTACTGTGAGAGCCTTGGAACACTTTAGGCCTGTGATTCCAGCAATAAATAGGTTATGGACTTGTGCATTATCACAGCAAAGATCACTTGTAGGAAAAAAAATCAGGGACCTATGACACTATTCACTGGCAAAATAATTTTTTAACAAAGCATGACTAGCAAGATGACCAATGCAGAATTTTGCCTTTGTAGCTAAGGATCAAGATTCGTGCATGTGTCCTTTCCTTCAGTGCTGTTATCTCAAATCTTTACTTTATTTTTAAATGTTTTGTCATTTAAACATCCAGAAATAACAAAGACTCAATAGTAACTAAAAGAATCAATAAAACATGTATCATTTGTCCCTCTGAGATTTCTGCGTATTCTAGTTAGATCTTGTTAATATTTTTTCACTGATAACATTATAATCCATTAATTCAGCTTTTTGTAGTCATTTTTTTTTCTAAAACAGTTTTTTTTTCCCTGCAAACTAATGTAATAATCACCAAAGCAGTGAAATCACAGTATTCTACAACTGGGAGAAATAATATTTGAAACAAAGCAGACAATGGAAAACTTACTATGTCACTATCTATACAAGATAAATAAGAATGTATTACAGTTTCTAAAAAAAATTCATATTACTTAAAAGAAGATAATTACCAAGTCACTTGATTAAATGCTTCTAAAATGATACGTGAAAACTTTCTGAAAAGTGAACCAAAATGCAGCATAAGGAGACAATCACAGTATTTGCTTTAAAACCACACTGCTGTTACAACCCCCCAAAAAAAACCTAATGGAGACACAATATATTTAACCTGTTGTGGACACAGTTCCTACAGGAATATGTTTTAACATATATGTAGATATATGCCAGTATGCATCTAATAGCAACCCATGATAAAATACTAGTTACCTTTAACCTTGAAAAAGTGAACTACCACTCAAAATATAGCAACAAAAGATTTTAGAAGCCAACCCATTTTTCTGTGTCATATAACCTTGCTCAGAGCGGGGCTTACTAATGGAGGTGAAGAGAAAAAAAATCAGTATATTAGCATGAACAGTGGTACATGCTACAAAATAGAATGAAATTAATTTTGGAAAGTCAGTAGGAGCAGAGCATTACTACAGTAGCTCCATGGACTGGCTAAAACAGACTGATTTCTTACTGTCCCTTGCTGTACAAAGATGGGGAGACAACAAAGAAACTTGGGAGGTAACAGATTCTAAACAGTGAAAAGGGAGATGCTGCTCATGCAATATGGGCAAGCATTGCAGCATCTTGATCTAGGATGCTGTGGGTGCATAAGGTTCAGCTGAATTCAAAGGACAATTGAATAAATTAATAGAAGACATAGGGGTTGAGGGATATTAAATATAGAAAATTTTCACTGGTTTTGGACATCTCAGCCTCATACTGGAAAATTACTTTGCCCAAGTATCTTTAAATGAAACCTCTGGAGATTTTCTTCCAGGGGACCAAATCAACCTGTTTCAGGAGGGGTGGAGAAGACATAGCTCCAAATCCAATACAACTTGACTTTAAATATTCTTGCATTTAGAATAGTACTGTAAGCAAGTCTCGATTCATAAGCATATTTTGAAGTTTTAAAACAGAGAAGGGCACTGTCCCTTATTTCTTTTCAGTACAAATGAATGCAAAGTCACATTTTCTGAGTTAAATGAAAACCAAAAGAACAAAAGCAACTTGTTTTGTTTGGAGGCTTTTGTTGCTTGGAAGCACTGGAGAGCTGAGATACTTGACTAAGGCAGACAGCACAATTCATGGTTCTTTATGTCTCCTCTGTGCCACTGTGACAGCTCAGTCATATGTCTAAGTCTGTAGGCAAGAAAAATAAGTAGTTTTGTGAGTAGTAAAATTTAAGAAATTCACCTTCCTGTGTCTTCTTGTTTAATTTCTGAATTTTCCCAATCTGTCAGTTTTTTCCCTTTCAGTGGGGTGTTCACACTTCCACTGTAGAATCTGGTGTCTGATAAGGCAGTTGAGCTGGTGTGACAGTCTCTATCAGAACATATGGGTTCACAAAACTGTTTTGGAAAGATGCTCCAGAATTTAAGGTGAAGGAAGCAAACAGGTTTATATAGGAAAAATTCTGAAATTCAGTCTATATCTCTGTGGTGCTTTTTGTGAGATTCTTTTTGTGTATTGGTTTGTTTGGGGTTTTTTATCCATGACAGCTAGCAGAAGATCCTGAGCCTAATTTCCCAGGACTAGAAGCGTGGTGTCACCTCCCAAAACAAAAAGCGATGGTAAAATTGTGCGTGGGGCAGTGAACGGGAAAAATCTGTGGGAAACAATGTCAAAGGCTTTACTAAGGTCCAGCTAGACAATATCCACAGCCTTTCCACCACCCACTAAGTGGGGCACCCTGTTGTAGAAGGAGATCAGAGGAGAAGAGGTTCTACATAGTCATATTTTTTAATATATTCATGTTTAAAGACATTATGAACATTATAGAATGAAGTCACATGAACCTTGCTTACCTACAGTAAAAATACATACACATACATACCTTTAAATCAGGAGCTCCTGAACAAAGGTCTGTTTATGGATTAAGCCCATTTGTACTAGGCTGTATGTCCCATTACTGTTATGTAATATCCTGTCCCAGATTAATAAACTAAAAAATAGAAGCAGAAAAGTAAAGAATAAAATCTGTGTGTGAGAGAGTGTTTGAAAATCGTTCTGTATTTAGGCATGTTGGGAATACTGGGCACTGATTTGATTCCACAACACAAGATGGGGTGACAGCAGAGAGCTCATTTATCCTTAACACCGAGCACAAAGTAAATATTCAGCCTTGTTGTTTGAATGTTCTGTCTGGACACTCTGCTCACATACTACGTCTGAATATGTTGCTTTGAACAAGCTCAGCTACAACTACCAACAAACTTTTGTAATTTAAATTCTTCCCCCTTGGTATGGTTATGGTGGGGTCTGCAGCTTGCTGAACTGAGGGGGATGAGGCTGGGGACAGGATCAGCTCCTCTCCCAGTCTCAATCCTGTGTGATGGCAGTGCTGCAGAACAGCTCACTCACACTGAGCTGGGGACACACCACGATGCCGCTGTGAGCAGATTTGGTTTGTTGAAGGTTTAACAAGTTTTGTGGAAGGGTCTGAATGCCCTGGCCTGGTTTGAAAGCAGGAAACCCCCTTAAACCCTCTGGTCACCTCTGACACTTTCATGTTGGCACAACTCTAGGTGAGACCCCCTGTAGTAACCCCAGCTGGGCCTGGGATCTGCTGCTCCAGCAGGACTGCAAGCTCCCTCCCTCCCTCCTCCTTCCCTCCCATCCTCCTCCAACAGACTGGTAATTAGTGCAAGTGTAGGACTGTATTAATTGCAGCAATTGTCATGTTTAGATTCATGGGTTAATTGGTAATATCTGGTGTAACGTTTTCCCCTCTGGATATTTTTGATCACAGTAATTAACCTCCCCTTCCCAGAGAACAGACGCTGCACTCTCCAGCAGCCCCCAGCGAGGGCCCTGGGGGGATTCCTCTGCACAGGTGCCATGGTGGGCTCTGTGCTGCAGGGTGAGGGTGCCCTGTGACATGTCCCATCCATTGATTTACCTGGCATTCTCTCAGGAAGCTCAGGAAAGCAGTGGCCGTGCTATCTTGCCTTTGAACCAGCAGCTATCAAGTCACTGCCAGTGATGCTCATTTTTAGGAAGAGGCTGGATTGTTTTGGCCAGCTCTGCTTTCCCATTATTTCTGTCATGACAAATGGAAGTGGAGATGGGACCAGGAGAGCCCTCTGCTTCCCCTCCTGCAATATTGATGGTAAATGATGACAAATGTCCCTCTCTGGCTGTAGCTGGGATTGGAGAGCAGGAGATGGGGAAAATATCAGGTTTGAAAAGGTCAGCTCAGCATTCCAGCTGTCTACCTTATGATGGGATCTGTAAAGACAGGTTTGCTCTTCCCACATTTCCAAACCTACTCCCTCTTTCCAGTGTGGGGTACATCTCTGAGCAGCACAGGCTCAGTGACCTGAGAGCCAATTCCTCAGCCAGCAGGTCTACCTGGCTGATTTTTCTACACTGCTAACAAGGATTTGGATTTTATTAAATTTCCTCCCAGGGGGCATAAACCAGGGACTGTAACTATGGCAGGAGAATGGATAAGCCAGGGTGTTGTAGCTGTCAGCCCTGGAGGTTAAACCATCCTTTGGCATTCCTTGTGTTTCTAACTCAAGCCCTGGTGTAGGACTGGGGTTGTCAAAGGTGTTGAACAGGGACCACTAAAGGTCTTTATGGCTCTTCAGTTCCAATAGAATGAGGGAAGATCTTCTGGAAGCCCCAACTTAATCTGAGAAAAGCACAACTTGCTTCTGCTTCATGTTCTAATTGCAGCTTTATCCATTTTCTATTGTAAATTGGAGGTAAAATGTAAAACCATAGGAGCAGCTGCAATGGTGTGGGCCTGGTATGCATCAGTAGGGGTTACAGTTCACAAAATTCTAGAAAATTCCTTAAAAATAGCCCAAAAATCCATTAGAATGACCCCAAAATCCCATAAAAATAGCCAAAAATTCCTCAAAATCCCATCTAAACAGCCAAAAAATCAGCACAAATGCCACCATACCCAAAGAAATCCACACCAAAACATCCTAAAATATCCCCAAATTGCCAAATATTCCATCAAAATATAACAAAATTCCACAAAAAATCAGATTCCCACCAAATTACCCCAAAATAGACAAAAAAATATATCCAAAATACCCCAACATCCACATGAATTCACATAAACTCCCATGAAAATATCCCAAATAATGCAAGAATCCCAAAAAAATCCACCAAATTCCACTCAATATCTAATGAAATTCCCTCCAAAAAAGAACCTCTAAATCACCACAAATACACACAAAGTACTTGAAAAACCACACAAATTCCCCCAAATCTATCTTAAATATCTCCAAATTCACATAAAATATCCCCAATTCACTCCAAAAATCCTACAAAATCCCCAAATTCCATCAAAATCCACTCAAAATACCACCAAATCCACCTAAAATCAACAAAATCAATGCAAAATTTACACAGGTCCACCAAAAATATCCCAAAATTAATTCAAAATTTGTGAAAATTCCGAAAAATTCTTCCCAAGTTCACCTATGATAGCCCCAAATTCACTACAAATCTACACATAATTCCTCTAAATCATGAACATTTCAACCAATTCCCCAAGTGCCCCCCAAACATCTCAAAACCCCTGAAAAGCCACTCAAATACCCTAAAGTCACTACAATTTGCCCCAATCCCCTTAAATTCACCCCATTTCCCCACCCCCAATTTGGGCTCTAAAAATCAGGATTTCAGCCTTTAAACCTGTTGGACCCAGTTTGAACCAGATGAACCAGTTAAATCCAGTTTGAACTGGTTGGAACTCTTTGATTGGTTTAATGTGGTTTCATGCAGTTGGATTCAGTTTTAACCAGTTTGGAACTGGTTGGATCAAGTTAGAACTGGTGGGATCTAGCTAAATCCCATTAGATCCTGTCCAAACTGATTTTATCTGTTTTGAACTAGTGAGATCTGGTTTAATCCAGTTTGCACTGATTAGAACTGGATTGAACCGGTTGGAACTGTTTGGAATCGATTGGAAATGGAAATAAAAAGTGAATGTGCCTGCAGGAAATAAAAACTACTCTTAATAAGATCGAGTTACAAACGCATTTAAGTGATTGATTTTCACTGTGTGTTTACCATCTAATCAAACAGGCTGCTCGTTAAAAAATGCACATCCCAAGAGTCCAGGCCTCCATCTGAAATGCCAACAAACACACCTTGGCACAAATGCCGAGTGACAAATTAAAAAAGAAATTAGCCATCTAAATGGCATTTAACGAGGTTGAAATGACAAAAAGAAACAAAGTAGTTGAGGGAGAAGGTCAGGAAAAAAAGTCAGGCAAATCTCCATCTGGCTTTAGTACACAAGAGAAAAATAACAGGTAAACAGATATTCAGCAATGAAGATGGGAGTAACAGTGAGCTGGAGGACAGAAGTTGGTTGGACAGTGAGAAATACCTGAGCTGTTTGTGTACGGTGTAAATCAAACTGAAAAATAAATTATCATTATAAGATGGAAAAGCAGATATTGAAGAAACAGAACTATAATCAAGCTCTGTAGGATTTGGTTTTAATTGGCTAGCATCATTAAACACTGGATTTCTGCTGGGCTTGACTGTTTCTGAAGATAGCTTTTTCATGATTATAATTTTGGGACAATACAGCACCAAGTGTAGACTTCTAGAGAGAAAGTTTTGAGTCTCCAAAGCTGTCCAAGGAAAGCAAGGCTAAAACTGCCCAGAAGTGATAGTCACTAATGAACATCAGCAATCACGCTTTGCTTGTACACATAATTTTAAGTAAAAAATAAAAAATGTAATCCTAAATAGCTTAATTATAACACAAATGTCAAAGCTTATATGCACTAGAAATAAAATGTGTAAGTAACAGAAACGGGGTGAGTTTGGAGTGACTAATTAATGTTAAGTACAATTATGAAGTGCAGGTATTTCAGGATCCAGTGGTAAACAAACCACCAAATATCTTCTGAGTCAGCAAAAGATGATTCTGTGCTATTTTTAGATGAGGTTTTGGGAAGTGGCAAGGATAGAAAAGGAAAACTGATTGCAGAAAATAACCTTGAATGGGGTGATCACAACTGAATTCAGTTTAAACAGAGATTAATAAACTATGGATTTCTATTTCAAAAACACAGACTTTTGGATAGGAGAGTCATCTGGGCTGCACTGATGACTGAATGTAAGAAGTTCAGGACTCCTTTTAGTCAAAAAGTGAAAGAAAAAATGTGGAAGTCATACCCTAAGGACAGGGTAAAACTCCAATCACAAAGGATCCTCTCCCATTTGCATTGGTTTTAGTAGCTACATCAAATTCCATGAGCATCGAAGATGCAATGTACCCACTACAGTTCTGTGTTTGCAGTGCTCTCTATTCGCTTGTGTTCATCCATCTCAAAACGGCAAAAGTTGCTCTCAGAAAGCCCAAGGTCTCTGTACTCTATAAATAGACTGTTATTTTCTTAATATTAAAAAATCTGATCTTGGCAGATGTGTTGATGAGGCAGAGTGCCAGTCTTTGAAAAACACTTGGTAGTCATCATTACCCAGATTATTTTGTCCTTGCAAGCTCACAAAGTAGTGGATGTCAAAAATATTCTCATGACTGACCACAAAGAAAGATTTTTTCCACTTCAATATATGAGACAGAAATGAAATGTCTGGAAATCATCTTTAGGCTGCACAGATTTTCCCGTGTTCCAGCTGTTGCCATGAGACCTCTGGAACAATTGACCACATGCCAAAAATTCTCAAAACCCACTAATGGGCTAAAGATGAATGGAAAAACTTGCTCTAAACAAATACATCATTAGCAGATGGAACATCACAAATCAATAACAGAAGAGGATGGTAACTTCTAAATGAACTCATTTGTATTATATCAGTTTGCTCTGGGCTGTCAGGAGAAATTCTGTCATCTACCTGTCTGCCCTGTGAGGACCTAAATGTGTAAAAAATAGCATTTATATGACACAAAAGTATACATAGCCAGAAAGTGAACCCTCTGCAGTAAAGACCTTGATTACTTGTTTGTTGAATCACAGACTAGAGAGGAAAAAACCCAGGAATTCTGAATTACTGGACAATTAGTTGGCTGAATTAAAGTAGAACAAAAAGTATAGGAACATATTTAGCCATTATCAGAGAAGTAGGAAAAAAACATTAGTTTGAAACTGGACAGACATTTATGTTATCTTTTTTCCGTAAGTTTTCATTCACCATTGTTGTTGCTTTGAGGAAGAACACGTGTTTTGTGTTACGAAATTTTTGTCATTATCAAAGAAAAGACAAGTCTGTTCACATGTAAGTGGACAAACTATGTGCCAAAAATGGCATCTTAAACAAGGGAGTTTGTTTATCTGCACATAAACATTTCAGTACAGTTTTGTATTTCTCCCAAATGGTCAAAATATTGAATTCTGTATAAAATTATAGAAGCATGTCTAAGCCCAGGTGCCAGTTCAGGATCGAACAGAATGACTGTCCTCTGAAAATCTCAAAATTAAGACACAATCACTTTTTCTGTTATTACATTATGCTGACATAACATCAATAAGAGTAAATGTGAAGCTAAATATATTAATACAGCTGATACATCTTACTGTTACATCAGTAAGTGACTGTGTCCCAGCTTTATTATATACCAGATTAATAAAATATCAGCGACTAAACCATCACTGTAAACATCCTCTCTTGCAACTATAAACCTATATTTGAACTGAAACCTTCTCACAATACACTCACTGCTCCCAGCATTATATATGCTAAAAAAAGGAAAAGACAAATAAGTAAATGCAACATACTTTAATACCATCTATTTAATTCCATACTAATGTTTCATGCCAAGCAGCCTTGACTTTTTTTGACTGGGGATGTATCCACAGATCTTGTTATATAGTTTACCATAATTTTAATAAATTATGCTAAAATATCATGTTAGTTGCTTTCAAAATTGTCAGCTTTGGTATTAGCAGCAATGGCATGATTCCCACAGATTTAATAGGCAGTCCAAAGCTCAGTGGCCAATCTGTCCTTAATTTTAACAGGTAGTATGTCAGACCTTTGGTGATGTAAACATTATATATGAAAACGTTTTATCTCATAACCTACAAATACAAAATATGTAAACAGGATCCTGTCTTTTTTAGTATCATCCTCCTGATACCAAAAGACAATTCAGTTACATTTTCTTGTCCTAATTATAAATTAATTTATCATTTTATGCAATTTAGGCTGTGTGTCATATTTCCTATTCCTCTGTAAGCCAAATGTGAATATTGTTAAACTCAGAGAAGGCATTTTAAGCTTATCATTTTAATCATAGCTGTGAGTGGTCTGAATACCAAGTACATTTTCCTGATTTTGTGCAAAACTAAGCAATTCTTTTCAGCAGATGCTTTCAAAGGTGTGAATGAAACAGTTTAAATTTTTTTTCAAGTGTTCAACATTTGCTACTAAACCTTAAGTTGATCAACAAAAACAAAAAACCCTGTAAGCAGGCCACAGTCTCTAGGTTATTACTACAGATTATCTTCAGTGTGAAACAATCATCCTTGAAAGTACTCACTGTCTTCTTTCCAAATTGCCCTCAATGTTGTTTGCTCAAGATGTTCAGAGATCTGAGCCTCGTAGCAAATACTCTTTTCCTCTAAAAGAGCTGTACACTAATTTTCATTGCACTGCCTTGCTTCATGTCTGTTACATTTCAATCACTTCTCATTATTTTTACTACTTACAAAATTTGGTTTTGAAACGGCAGTCTTGTGCTTTTCTGTTCTATCATCATCTTTTCAAGCTAAGGCACTGAACAAAGTCACTACATGATGGTGTATTCTAGAAACCCTTCCCCCCATGTGTAGATAGGCACAAAACATGTATCATGTGCTTCTTTTAGAAATAAATATGTAACAGTGTCCCAAAACTACATCAATGTTACCCTGCTTAATTCTTAGGTTAGCACAGGGATTAGATGCCGATTTTTATGTAAATGGCTATTATTTTAATTTAGGAGAATTACAGGTTCAGGGGAGGAAGGCAAGCAGCTCTGAGAGCAGTAAGGAAGAGTGAGAAGGTACTAAGCAATCCCCAGAAATAAGTAAACTAGTTTGGGAACTAATAAGGAGAGACAAGGTTATTTGTTTCCATGTGCTGGGGTGATATATTCTCTAATTTAGAACAAATCCATTGGAAGACACTGCAAGGAGGACTTTGCTTTCATTTGCCTGCCTGTGAGAGGAAGAGAAACTGGTCTGGAAGATGTTCAAGTAGCTGCTCACAGATAGTAGCCAACAGGTCCCATTAATGGAGGATTATTAGTTCCTAATGAAAACCAGATTTTTTTCACTTCTTAGTGTGATTTTTACACAGCCAGAAAGAGCCCTAACAGGAACTTGTCCTTATTCATCAGCTCTCCTTGAGGGGGGAGACAGAGGCCAGCAGGTCATCAAGAATAGGAAGTGGAGAGGAAAATAAATGCTGTGTTAGATAGGTGAATGCAGTGCTGCAAAGTTAGCCATGGCCTGTAAGCCCAGCCCCTCTGCTGTAACCTCACCAGCACTCTGAGGCAGGGGATGAATTCCACATGGGAAAAGCAGAGAGTGTGGCATAGAGGAGCTGTGCAGGGTTCCCCTGGGAACGCCTCTGCTGTCCATGGCCAGTGGGAACCCTCCCAGGGAAAAAGGAGGAAGGAATTCCTGCTCCTTGCTGAGCACAGGGGTGGTGACTGCTCACACAGGTGGAAGAAAACCCCTCAGGCGCTCTTTGCATTGTCTTTCCCTTCTGACATTTTGCGTCGATGAAAAGCCTACACAAAATGAGGCTCTTAAAAATGAAGCTGAGGATCTAAAATGAAGCAGTTACTATTACAGTCACGTTCCCACAGCTTCTGTCCTCACCCAGTAGCAGCTCTTTGGAAAAGAACTTTGTGATACCTTGCTTGTAAATTGTGTGATATAAAATTAAGTTCTTTGCCCTTCCTTGGCAAAAGGAAATATAAAAATCACTGCTATAAATACTGCATCCATCATTTTAAAAATGTATAGCTTTTAAGACTGTATCACACATGGTGAAAACAGATCAGGAAAACAGATTGAGGCTTTTTAAACCATTGGTTTTATCCTGCCAGCTGCACTTATTCCCACTGTCATTTACTATCAGCATTTTAGTGTTCAAAAAAAAGTGTAAAGGCTCAAACATATTCTTGAAAAATAGTATAAGCTGCATGCTAATGAAGCCACTCTTCCTGAGGGTCTGTCTCCTGCTATTTGTCAATAAAGACATTTAAGTTTCTATAGTAAATAACGTCTGCTCCTAAGAACATATTGCAAAGCAGCAATAAGAAATAAGGGGATAACAAGTACCAGGCATTGTTACTTTGTTAAGAGAAACACTAGTGACTCCCTCCATCAATCACCCCCTCCGCCCCTCCCAACCTCCTGAAATTAACATGTAATTAATTGATGTATCATTCAAAAATCTGAATTCCAGAATATGGCAACACAAATAATATATAGAGGACAGATCATTAAAACAGCACAAATATTTCTGAACTGTAAATAATGAAAGAGAGAATAGGATTTTGCCATCATTCTCAGCAGCACACAGAGCAATTTTAAGAAGCTGAAGCTGACATCTGACTGACTTCTTAGCAAATATTACCCCTGGCTGCACTGGCAGATTCCACTGGAATATCTGAGACTGAAACACTAACTGACTGCTGCCAAGCCAGGACTGAGCCTTGGCTTTTATATTGTTGTTTACTGGGTCTTGTTTTGGTTTTGTTTCTTGGGTGGTTGTTTTTCTTCAAAAATTAATAATTGGTGAAAGTATTTGCATTTCTGATTTACATTATCTCAACACATAGTAACTAAGAAAAAAAAAGTATGCAAATAATTTCCAGTGGCCCAAATAAGATTTATATACTCTTATCTTTCAACATTGCTGTTCTGTGCAATAAAAGCCATGAGAAATATGTGAGGGTAGGAAGGAAGGAATAGCCAAGAGGATATACAAGTAATTTGGTTTTTATCCCAAAAATAAACAGCATCATTGCAGTGTGCATAGATAAGCACTGCTCCAGTTCTATCAGGGGGTTATGCTGCTCTCTATATTGCATGATATTTATCATTCATTCGATGACCTTCAGCCATTTACTTTGCTACACTATCTTGGCTCCTTCCTTGAATAAAGGCCAAGTTTTGCAGAATTAGAAAATATTAGTTCTTCTTTACAGTAGCTTTACAGAGGTCTACATTTGCCCTTAGGGTAAAGAAGGGTAACACACTTTCACCAGGGTGCATCCACATCACCCAAGGACTGAATTTTTCATTAGTAATCACAGGACTAAATGCAATCTTTAAAGAACTGATAATAAATTTGTGTTACTCTGGGAATGGGTCACACACCCCCAGGACATTTGAGTAGTACAAGACTGGACACAGCAAGTATTAAGTCTGGTTCAAATGAATACCTGGCCATATCAGAGAGCATTTCAAACCCTTGCGCAGTGGTTTGCTCCTGAAGCTCTCTGGAACTGACCCAGAAGGATGAGCTGGTTTGCAGGAAGGTCCCACCTCTCCTTGGGTAGCAGAAGGATATTTCTGTAACCTGAGGACATCACCTGTCTGAAGGCAGGTCTGTGAGTCAGCTGCACTTCTGTGGCAAGGCAAAGATGAAGCCATATGAGCCAGGATTTGAACAGAGAGATGTGATGTTACCCTCAGGAGACTGCATGAAGGTGTTTTACTGAGATTAAGAGGAAGGGGGGGGGGGGGGGAAAAGGCACACCAAACCACTTGGAACATATGAAGAAGTACAGCCTTTGCAGTCCCACTAGGTAGGATAACACTTCTAAAGGCTATTAGCCTCCATATTCCAGATCAGCAGAAGAGGTCAGGGACATATTTCAGCAAAGCAGTATATCTCAGCTCGGCAGAAGGAAGCATTTTAATCTTCTTTGGGCCATTCACTGGGCTAAATCAAATGATAGAAGCAATCATCACAGAGTTTAGGGAACAGGGCTGCACTTTAGTCCCTGGATTTCTGTGGCTGTTGCCAGAAGTAAATCAAAATTAGGGGGCATCCCCAGTGCTAGAGAGAGTTTCCTTGAGGAAGACTGAGGGATCACTTAGGATATTGAAAGTCAAAGAGAGGAGTCAGTCTGATTCTGTAATGGTTGAACAGACCTGCAATGGGGCTGAAAAGACAAAGATATATTCAGAGAGCTTACTTGCACTCTTTATTTTTAGTGATAGTGGTAAAATGATGAAAGAACCTTCTTGCCAGTTTTTTTAAAACTAAATTTACAATCAAGCATCAGACTCAGAGAAGAGTTAAAGACAGACAGTGAGGATACGTATTTTGTATTCCTCTAGTATTTCATTTAGGTTTTAAATTAAAAAATTGCAGGGTTCAAAGTTGAATGACTGATTCCAATATAATCTAATTTTATGCAATTTAGATCACTGTATGGGTGCAAACTCTACTTTTCAGCCCTCTCCAAATTGTAGGTGAGGGCAGGTAAGACGGAGGGAAGATTTTAGGGAGGGAGGACAATCTAGCTAAACTGTCCCACTGATTGGGGGTGGGGGCTGGGGGTGGGGGAGGGGAACATCCTCTCTGCAATGTCAGGAAAAGGCAGAAATCAAAATTATAATATTAAAAATAAATGTGACTCATACATTTTGAGAGGGATAATTTTGCCCTAGAGAAATGCAATAATATGAATTCCTGACCAGTCTGGGATATTTATAAAGGTGTCTGTGTTTTTGTTTTCCTTTATGCATGCTCATTGCCTGTTAGGAACATTTATTCAGTTTCACAATAAACACTTCATGCCTCTGTGTCCTGCAAGGTCAACTCAGCTTATGAAAACCAAGCTGCTGTCTGTCTCCCTTACCTCATCACTAAAATTCCCAGACAGAGCAGAAACTCCAAAACTCATCAAAACACTATCAGTTAGACTAGAGAGAATTAGAGCTGAATACTAATTTTAATACCTCTATTATGTATGCACAAGACAACTATACTTGAGGTAGAAATAAGCAATGCATCTTGAAGGACTCTTGTTTATTCACTCTTCCCCAAAAGAAAAAAAGTAACGATTCCATCTAATGAAGTGAGAAGGTGAAGGTAGTTTTACTTTGTGAGTGAGATACTTAATGAGGCAATATCCTCTTGAATCTTTGAGATAAGCTCGAGGTCAAAAGTAGACAAATTAGCATAACATTCATATTAATATATTTCAGAATCAGATACAGAAACAACCTGCACTCTGAAACCTGCCTAATCACAGACAGCTAATTTTCAAAGGAGTTTTGGCACTCATTATGGTGATGGATGACAGAACTAAAAACATCAACATTTCCTTGAGATCTGCCATGCTTTGTAGGCACTTCTCTTATGTACTTCATGAATTGTATTTTATATTTTTCATAATTTATTTAGATTCTCAGAGAAGTAAAAAGGTTCCTTGAGGAAGATATTTTGGCATGCTGCAACACTGCCATTGTGTACTTGCAACATGGATAATCCAACATGGTGCTGTATTCTAGTACCCAGAAGTTGCATTGCTGCTATTCCAAAGCTCTTATTATCACATCAAAATGAGAAATACATAGACATTTCTACAAACACTCTCATGCAAAATTTCTGTACAAGAAAGAAGCTGCTATTATTTATGAGCTTTCTTATGCACACATATAGAGATGCACACATAGAAACACCTCTGCTCTCATAGCTGTGTACACAGACTGTAGCCACTAAATGAAAATTATTAAATTACCTTCCTTTCCTCTAAAATTAATTTAAAGAGTGGTATGCCCCAAAACAATGACAACTCTGGGTTAGCACTGCTGATGCTGTCCAGCAAAAAGCAAGAAGGGGGGAAAGGATGCGTGGAAGACACTATTAAGAAAAACCCAAATAATAAAATCCAGGAGTGAAAACAAAAAGGATCCTATAATTGTTTCCTTAAGTTTTCTTAAGGAATAAATTCTGTTGATGACACTGGTTTAGGCTGCCTGCAGTTCTGTGGAACTCATCTGGTCTAGTCAACACAGTGATCTTGATTCTGGGAGATAGTGCATTCCTCACAGCCTCAAAATTCACTGCTGCTGGTGAAAATTAATTTTAAAATATCGTATTCATCCTCAATAGAAATGAAAATCAGCCCTTTGCACTGCAAGCACTGGGTTTGGATAGATAGGTATTCAGGGCTTCATCTCAGAAGTATGTTAAACATCATTGGAATCAATGAACACACTCAGCTTACACTGCCTACAAGGGAAACTGATGTCTTTTGGCATCTTCTGCTCTCAGGTTCTTTTTGATTACAGTGAAAAGGAACACAAAGGCCTCGTGCCTCAAGCAGCACAGATTAGCCAAAAGCGCATACGCCTAAAAATAAGAAATGACTGGAGAGAGCAAGGCAACGGCAGGGATGATGGGAAGATTTATCCTGCAACTTACTGGAAGACAAGCTGGCCATGGGCCTACAAGCAGCAGAAGCCAAGCCAAGGGAAGGGAGCATGTCTTATCAGACATGAGAGCAGACAGCGTGCTGGCAGCTGAGGACACAAACGTGACAGCTGTGAGTCAGGTTACAGCTTCCCCTCTCCTGCCCCAGGGCCTCCACTCTGCCTCACATTTCTGACGGGAGGAAAATCTGCAGCTCACTGGATGCCACAGCGATCCATGCTGTACAAACATAACATGTTTGCTACAGTGGGCACTGCTGGGAATGGCTTTAGCACCTAAAAACTATTTCTGCACAGTTTAACAACGTTGCTCCTCTTGCCTGACCTTAAGACTCCTTTGCTTGCTGACTGCTTTGTGAACGAGTTCTAGCTGTGGTCATCTCTGGCTTGGCTGTTTAGGGCTGAGCAAATCACAGCACAACACAGCAGATGAGACATCTGAAGGTCCCTTTAAGCACTGCCACGCCAGTGGAACCATTGTACACGCCCAAGAGTTCACCTCTGCTGGTACCTTTGTTGCCTGTCCTTGGTTCTCAGGCCTGGAAGGATTGTTTTGTCTGATCAAAATCAGAAGAGAGCTTACTAACACTCTATATGGAGTTCAGAGCTATACACGAATGCAGTACAGGATCTGAAAAACATAAAAGCTAAAACTTAAGGCATCACCTTCCTAATCTCTCATTGTTGTACTGGCTTTACAGGACAAGGTTATGACAGTGGGGAGGCTGCAGGGGTGGCCCACACTGGGAAAAAACCAAAACAACCTAAACCCAAAAAAAACACTCCAACAACAAAAAGGGATTACCAAACCAGAAAAAATAAATACAATAAATCTGATTCCTCCCTCCTGCAAAATTTTTCTGTGGCTAAAAAAATTGCTTGTGAAAACCTTCTGCTGTCCTCAGAATGTAAATATTCACCCTTAGTATAGGTGAACAGAAGTTTCCTATGAGTTATCTAGAAAGCTGATAACACAACAAAAAGAGAAACTCAATTAATGGTTTAGGGGTAGGTGGTGTTTTTTGCCTCATTGTCTTTACAGTGTGTTTCATCTTGTATCTTTAAGCATTATAGATTCACAAGCATTATGCAAAACATTATGAGGATAATCGGCACAATGGGGGTTCACTATCTAATGAAAGTAACTCTCTTGTTTTTAATTATAGCATTTAAGATCATCTTATTGTCAAGTGAAATACAGCCTTGCCTTCTTGTGATTTGCCATGGATTTAGGAAATATCCCCACCATCTTCTTCTTTTACAACAAAGATCATCTCCCACATTTTCAGGTAAATGTATAAGTGTTAAATGCTTTGTCTGGGAGCTTTCCAAAGGCAGGACTAAAAAGCAAACAAATCAAAGGCCTTGTACAAACTTCCTACTGAAAAATATTTTATTAATTTAAAAATACTGTAAATGAAGCAGGGCAGAAGTAAAGGCTTAGGTATCTCACTCCAAGCAGTTTTTAATTTCTGGAATGTATTGTTCCTCACTTTTTGCAGTTTCTTCCTCCTAAACAGTAAGTCCCATGAATAAAACAGCCCCAGTGCTAAACTACTTGGAGCAGACACTTCAGCAGCAGGTAATTAGATTTCACACATTTTATATTTTCAATTATTTCATTTACACTATAATCAATGTTTTTCACATGTAAGGAACACTATATTAGACTAGAGATTTATATCTTGAAAGAAAAAACAGCAAACAAAAGAACAAAAAACATTATTAACAAAATGTTCCAAATCCTCTTTGCATAGAGATATGCACTTTAACTCAGCACCAGAGGAAAGGAATTGTATACAGACACGCACACGTTTCAAGACCAAAAAGAAAACCATAATTGCTGTGTTTAATGTTTGTATCTTTTGTGTATATTTTAACCATATTTGCAATTTGCAGAGCTATTTGCCTGATGGCATTATTATAAATCTATTAAATCCATCCTTTGAACAGATGGTGCTAGAAAATACTATTGTATCTGGGAAGAGGTGTTTGAAGACACAGTGTATGTGTAGGCATACATGTGATGACACCTAGAAGACCACAAAAGCAATGTAAAACAGATAAGTGCACCAACTGGGAGGCCCAGTTTCCCAGCATGGCTGAATGCTGTGTCTTTTTCATAATATCAAATGCCATCTTTGCAATGCTTGTAAAATAATACCCACTGGGTTTTGGAATAAAGATCTCCACTGGTACCTCAGCAGTATCTTTTTCCTGAAAGCTCTGTATTCCCTATGGGTGATCTGTTTCAGCAACAAAGAGATAAACAATGTGTCCTGTTATTTAGTTTCTCAACATTTTCAGGTGGAATTCCTTTAGAAAAAAAAAATTGAAAAATGCTTTGTTGGTATAAAAACCCAGCAAAAGTTTAAATATTTCTTTTCATCATACCAGTAGCAGCAACAATATTTATTCATTGTCTTTGACACTATTTCTTTCATGCAAATATGCAACAGAAATAATAAAAAGCCAATTGTATATTATTTGATTTGATGTATATAAGAAGCTGGCTCCAAGTGCTGAAATTTGTACAACATGTTGGCATAGTTCAAGGAGAGCAAATTTGCAATGAATGATGATAATTTGCACTGAAAGAAATTAGTGCCTATTTTGATTAGGAATTAGCCTTCTGTTCTAATTTCAGCAGAGTAATGTATTCATTCCTGGTTAGAGCATTAGCTGGGTTGAAAGGGTGAGAGAAAAGCTTGTGGACAAAGGGAAAATTAAAAAGTAAAAAGATCAAAGAGCTATTTCTCTAGTTCAGTAATAAGGTAACTTATACGGTTCAAACAAATCACTACCAGTGTGTAACACTGAAATGCACATTTACTCCTATTGTTCAGGTTTTAGGATTACATTGATCCATTTTTGGAATTACATTGTTTATCATGCATTTTTGCACCTAATTACACCCAAATTGCTCAGTTTGAGAGGCAGGTAGAAATGGTACCATACATACAGCAGTTGAGGATGTGTTGTACACTTCATAACTACCTATATACACAGCTAAATTTTTTCTTCCTTCCCACTAGCCCTGGTATGGAAAAACAATTCATCAATCATCTTAAAGCAATTCATGTTAAACCTACAGAAGTAGGCTTCAGAGCTACTGAAATCTTCAACTGCCTCACTACAGCTCCTACCCAGAGAGCCACACTGGCCAGGGCTACAATTATTTCAATTTCTATCTGGGAAAAACACATTTCCAGATAGAATTGGCTGGAAAATCAGCTTTATGTATTAAAAACGCAGCAGAGAACAAATGAATCCTGACCAATCTCTCCTCAGCAAAAGTCAAAGTGTTGACTATGATGAAGTGGGATCTGGAAGGGTCTGCCACTCAAGTGTGCAAGCTCTTTGAGGAGTTAATCTATGAGAGAAGCTTAAAAAAATGCCAGTATTTCTGTTGTGGTGCCAGCTGTCAGGGCTCTGACAGTTTACCTCAGCACTGAGTCTTCAGAACAAAGGAACTAGGTCATGAAACAGAAAATTTAAGCATATTCCCCATGACACTCACCTTAAAAGACAAGCATTCAGGTTACTAAGTCAAGGACTGAGAAGTCAGAAAATGACAAATGTAGGGCTGAATGTTCAACTTTTTCTCTTTTCTCTTTGTATATCTGCATTGTTGAACTACTAATTATATGACTGCAGAAATAATTGTATGTAAAGACCATACTTCAGCTGATGGAAAAAAGGACTGCTGTGATTAAATTTAAAATGATTAATCAAAACAGGGGTTTAAAATACCTCATTGAATACAGTGCTTGTCCATCAGTGTTTGTGTATCCTCCCCCACAGCCCTAATAAGCCTCTACCACCCCCATGCTCCTTGCTGTAGTCACTCCCCTGCCCTCTTTCACTGCTTCAGTTTCCCCACTGTCTCTGATCACAGTTCAGCTCTTTGGACACCAAATTGCTCTGACTCCAGTGTTCAGCAGCACCTCTAAACCTCTGTGTTACTTTTTATTCTCTGTCCTGCTCTTTCTTCATCACTCCCACTGAAATAAGAAAGGGGAAGGGGCAGCAGCAGAGGAAAGGCAGTGCTCCTTCTGGATGGAGCTGATCTAATAGGTTTCCTTTTCATGGTCTCCCTCAGACAACAAGTTCAGGAAAGCCAAAGCAAGGACTTTGCCAACATGGCAACACATCCTGGAGCTGATAAACCCTTTATCAGAAGGCAAAATCATCAATTGCTCATAGGCAAAGGCTTTGACACAGGTCTCCTTCATTCAGTGTGAGCCAGCTTCAACTTCCTTGTGCAGACACTCCTCAATGGACAGCTCCCAGTGTAATTAAGAAATTTATAGTCAAGAGAGTGCAAGTTTCTAAATGCTGATGCTCTCCACAAGAGTAGCAGTGCTCCTGGTTCCCTTCTGTCGTGCTCCAGATGGCAAAGGAAAGACACAGTCTGTGTTTCCCCTTGTATCCCAAAGTTAACACAATGCATTTGCCTCGTCCCGCTTTATACCCTGCCACAAAATGTGTGTACTTGGCAAACATGCCTGAGTTTTGCTAAGTTCTTTCCTCTTTGGGAAAAAATAATACAATGCTCCCATAAATCAAACCTCATCCTTTAATGAATGGGCTATTTCAAAAGGAGAGACAAAATCTTACACGAGGGTAACAAATAGAGCTGGGAAAAAAACAAAACATGGAAGGCTTCAGGAGTACATTCTTCATACCACAGTTTCTTCAGGTCATGGATTTATGGGTCAAGTCTATTTAAAACCACCAGCAATGAATGTATGGTACCATGTACAAGGCACAGAGAAATAAGGCAGATTGCATCTACTGTGCATATACAAAGCCATCACTCATAAACTGCTCAGAGAATAAATGTTTCCTAAAGCCATTTTAAGCACACTGAAATATGGCCCTGACAAACACATCCTTTACAACCTCTTCCAAGTCAGAAACGCTTTTCAATTTAAAAGTAGGAGGTACGGTTTTCTAAAGCAGTACAGAAGTGGCATATCCTTCTGCACAAAGTGCTTGCTTAGTGAGGATAATTGAGGATGGAAAATATCTTATTTTTCTGTTCTATCTACCATTGCAATTAAAAACAACAATTAATTGTGTCAAGGTGCAAAATGAGGATTTTAATTACACTACCAGAGTAACATAAGAGGTTCACATGCAGTGACTACACCCTTGATTGGTCTACTACAGAAGAAAAGATAGGATTGCTTCCCTAGGGCAATGCTCTTCGCCTCATTCATGTTGATTTACTTCACACGTGACCTCAGTAACTTGTTTTATTGACCTCCCTAGTAGCAGGTTTTTGAGAGTAAAACCAAGATATTTTTTTTCTTTTTATGGAATTATTTTATTATTTTATTCTATTTTTGAACACTACTGAGAGAAGTACATGCCATATAAAGCACCATATTTTACAGTCTGTCTTTTAAAATTGCTTATGAATGTAACAGAAATAATTCTAAAAGAATGAAAAAGCTGATTTTCAACAACATTCACAGTACCATTCAGGGTTTATGAAGTCCAGACATCTCGCTCCTGCTGCTGTCACACTGGAGCACACTCGGAAAGCAGAACACCAAAAAGATCCTCCTTTCTTTAATTATGCCTTTACCTCTCCCATCATTGAAATAGCATACCCTGAGGCAAAGTAGGAAAAAACAGCAAACTCTTTCCTGAAAAGTTCATAAAGCAAACATGATCCATATATCTAAGACTCTATTCCCCTTGTACCTTCAGGGAGAGAGGAATATTATTGAAATTATTAAGTTCATTTTACTGTCTAGTGCCTTTGAATAGTATTGTTAAATTGGAAAAAGAATATCACTGCACTCTTGAAGCCAGGGCCTCTAATCCAGTGCTAGAGGCACAGGGAACTGTATTCACATCCTGCAGGAGATATATTCAGATTTATATTAGACATTTCAAGCTGAAGAGGGCAGTTTCACTCTAATGCAATATCCTACCTTAAATGGCTTTGTCAAAACTAGGTTTCCTCTGGTTTCTGACCTTTATTTGGTTGAAAAACACAAATACAGAGATTGTCTTAATCCCCCTTGTTTTTTTTCAAACACCTGTGCTGGGCTATATTAATAAAGATGTTTCATATCCCATCATGCATCTTCCAGATGGTTTTTATTAAAGATCTTCGGGAAGACTTTGCTCTTACCCGCTTCCTTGCTTCCTCAGAACAGTTAATTAAAATACTTCCATGGAGATGCACAACATGGACCCACTAACTAGTGTCAGTCACTGTGCAAAAAATGAGCCTGTTTGTTGGGTAACTGGTTATTGCAACAATTTTTTTTTTGTCATGGCAGCCTGTGTTCTTATTGTGATTCAGCAGAACTGCTGAGACATCAATTAGTGTGGTTTCTGAAAGCTTTTATAACTCATGTTTAAAATGCCAGCCTCTGCCACAAAGCACAGCAGTCACATAATCTACAAAATAAAATTTGGGGCTCAGTTTCCATTTACCTAAACTTCTGCAATAATAAAAACGCGTCTGCTGAAGACATCTGTTAGAACGCGGTAACATCTAATTTTTATGGCAAATAATAGAGTTCAGCTCCCTAAGATTAGAGGTTATAGGCTAGGCCTTTTGGCTGGTTTGGCATTCCTGTTGAAATGTTCTGCCAGCCAACTTAATATATGCATTAAAAAAACCCAATGACTCGATGCTTTCCTCCTCCTCCTAAGATTCAAAATAAAGCAATAGTTTTGTCTCTTAATGCTTTGCTCCATGGCATTGTTGAGCCTATGGCAGTGTCTGTTTGATGGGACTGACAAAAATATTATTTCTTTTCACTAAAAATAAAGGCTTAATGAGGCGAAATCCAGAGTTAATTATATGTTGGAAACATACACTCTGCTGGAGAGGAGGTGGAGTTGCAAAAATCACTGTATTTCAGGCCAGCCCTGCTTGCATTCTGGGTTTCAGACATTGAACTTTGTCAACCCAAAGCTTGAGATTCAGGTTTTTCTCAGATCAAATTCAGTCTCCTAGCACATGTAAATTGCAAAATAGCACACAGCTATTGTAGAGGATGTTTTTGGAAAACAAATGTAACAATGTTACCATTCATAACAATCAAACCATCTGTGACTTTTAACCAAAGTTTTGCATTCCTTTTTAATCCAAAACCCTGTGAGAGATGCTTATGATTCCCCTGAGCAATATATACTAGTGAAATAATCAGACTTGAAATGTCTGTGAAAATCATGAGCAGAGAAAGGATACTGTCACTTCATCTAGATTCTAGTAGAGAATCCAGTGAATCACTAAGTAGAACTTGCATAAAGCTGCAGAGAGCCATTCACCAGAGACTCAAATACTGCTAAATAGGTCTCTGAAAAGCCAGAAGAATCTGGGAAGAATGTGCCATCAATACTAGCATAACCTATATGAAGGCTGAGTATCAGAAGCATGAGACTGGAAAGAAAAATGATCAGCCAGCCCACAGACTTACTGCTGGTATTGCAGAGATTTCAATGGCCTGCTGGGCTTTTTGAAAGAGAGGAGAGCATGGGCCAGGTCATGGTTTGGGTTTAACTACCCCTCTGTGCCCAGCTTTCCCTCAGGGAATGAGTCCTTACTCCAACTGCCTTTTCACAGCTCAATAGCTTGCATTTCTTCTCCCTCCTTTCTAGGATGACTTACTGCTCTGCTGTTTCTAAAAGATTATCCCTACACCCTCTAAGGGGTGGAAGAATTATCAAATCTGCCACTTGCATCATACATAAGATAAAAAAATTGCAATCCAGGAATGGGAGAGTGCCTGGAATAACTTAGACCTATCCCCCATCTATTGCCATCCTGTCCTCAGCTATCTCTCATTAGTAGCATGTTAATACACTATGGTCCTGGTTCCTCACTTTATCTCTTCTGGAATAGCCATATGCAGCTCCACAAATCAAGTGAAAACCCAGTGGCAGGTATTTTTATTTAATTTTAGTAGTGCTTTTTTGAACAAACCTATATAATACATTGTTTGGAAGTAAGCAACCGAGTTTTGACCAAAACAACACAAAACACACTTTTTTTTAAACTACAGTTTAAATCTGTAAAACAATCACAGAGCCTATTGCTCCTTCCTGTCTTTTCCTCTGTATTAGGACAAAGGTTACCCCTGTCACGATGCTGACACAGCTGCTTGTGTGACCACAGGCACAAAAGAGGCAAGGGGATTGCAGCCAAGGAGGAAAGGATCCACAGGAAGAGCAGTTTAGAGGCTGTTTAGAGGTTAAGTTTCAGACTTGTGGAAGAATCAGCTGAATGCTTACCTCCATGGAAAGGACTTGTACACCCACCCACATCACACACCTCCCTGGTACTGGATCTGACATTCATCCAGTCTCGAGCTACTAGAGTTGTTGAGTATCCACCTGAGAGCCAAACATGCTAAAGAGAAACAGGGGCATGAGCCTGACATGAGACAGACATGAGGAAGGGAGGAACCCCTTTTCAGAGGTCACAATCAATTACATCAGCTGAAGCCATGTCATGAAAACACATCACCAGAGACAGGGGGATAATCCTGTAGACTTATCTAAACAGCCAGGGGGATAAGCAATACTTACCTGCTATTCACTCTTCGCAGTGCATGGCTAGGAAGCAGAAGAAGAGGAAAAGACACGTGGGAGAAGCTCTGGTAATCTCTCTCTTTCTCTAGTCCTTAGGTAGAACAGCTGAAAACTATGTTTACCAAATGGGATAAAGCATTTCCTCAGCACCCCAGAGTGGGGAAGGTTAAGAGGATGTTGAAGTCACAGCCACAGTCCATTCTCTCTTCTGCCCAGGAGTTAATTACCCATCTCTCTCTTATTTAGGATGTGTTGTAAAACAACAGGCTAACTCTTTACAGGTGGAGGATTATTTTGATCATTGTGGTTTCTTTAATGAATATTAACAAATACTGTTGTTTCCTTAGTGTTCCTCTGCTGTCTTTAATGAAGCTCTCTGTGTGCTGGATACACCTGCAGAGCTCTTTAGGAACAGAAGATGGTCATCATCAAACAAATCTTTCTTCACCTCTCACGACTCCATTTATGATATACTGATTAATCAATCATCAGAGAGATTAAAGGTCATCTTTATAAAATAAATGGCTTATGGCTGCAGCAAATCATGGCTCTGAAATTTATTGGAAAAGACTGTAAATTGTCAGCCATGTTATTACACAAATAAATCAGATAGTTACTGCAAATTGATTAACTGATTCCAATTTTTTAGGAACAAATTGTTGCTCCAACCTATTTTTTCTCTCTTCTTGGACAAAATGATTGCTTTGTAGTCTGTGTGAATGATTGCCTGTGTGTCCAAGGCCACAGTTATTGCTTTAAGTTGCTTCACACACATTAACGTTTTTTTGAGTGTTGTTCACCACAATTTGTTTTCACATGAGCACCACTCTGTATTTGAAAACAGTGAATGGTACAATGGCTGTTTGAGATGTTGAAAATAACACTGCAACAGCATAATCATCATTATATTCGTATATGGAACAACCATACAATTAATATAGATAGGCTTTTTCAAGTTTCACAATAAAAGTAGAGGACCAAAGTTAATTTCCTACAATGACAGAGAAATATTCATTATATCTTGTTTGTTGTATCAGTGCTGTGGGGTGAAGAGGTGAAAGGGAAACAGTGGAATGTTTCAGTAATGGAAAATAAAGTTGTCTGAAATTCAGGACTTTCATTGCTGAGATTACAATGGATTTTCTTAGTGAAAATAATAATGTAGAGTTACATAGAATTAGAGATTAAGAGATGACTAAGCACATTTACTTTACTCTTATTCTCACTGCATTTGTACCATCGTCATGTCTGTAATAAAGCCCCCTGGATCACATCTAGTGCACACATCAGTGGAATTTCACTCCCAATTCAGATGACTCTTTGTTTCATTTCAGTGCCTGCTTGCTATGACCAACCACTCTGCATGCCTGTGGAGTCCCTTCTGGAGAAAAAAGGTAAATTCATCTCACCAGATAAAACCCAGGCATGTCTCCATGGCTGGATCAGCCCAGGCTCTGCTCAGACATTTAGACAGGTCTGCAGCAGGTTTTCTCCCTTCTGCAGAGAGCTGTCCTATGCCTCCAACAGGTCCTGTATCCTCACAAATTCTCTTGGCACATCCTGCCACAGGCACAACCTGAAATGTCACCTTATCAGAACACAAATGCAAAAGGCTGTCATCTCTGGCTCACTGTAAGAAGTAGCAACTATTAAAATTCCTTAAAACAGCTAAAACACCTCAGGATCAGAGAATGCTATGCAGGGTTGTGAGGCTTCTACTTCAAAACACCCAGAACTGGGCGGGAGGAAGAGGCATTCATAAATGCAAGGGCCCTTGTGGCCACTTTGGGGAGGATGTGTATCAGCTCAGCTTTTTGCTGAGAATTATAGAACAGTGCAACTGGAATATGAAAAACTATAGGCATCCCACTTGAAGGTACATCCTGACAATTAACATGGATATATGAAAAGCATGGAGCAGGCGAGTTTTACACACAGATAATATGACAGGCCAGAGGAGCCTGTGAGTGAGATAAAGATATGTGATAGGTGTGAGTCTGGAATCATTCCATGTGCCATCCTCCAGGACCACCCAGGTCTCCCTAAAAGATTAGTAAAGAGACACACTTGTGCCACATCTTCAATAAAAGGGACTTCATCTTCTTGACTGTAATGTATCTCTTTGCTGGTCATTGTGTATGTGATTGCAGTCATAAGGTTGGTGGATTGCTCGGATTGTTAACAATGAAATATGCTATTCTGCTGACAGAAAAATTTTGGCTTTTTAGGGCACGAGCTGTCAGTGTCACTGGGGTGTTTCTGAAGCTTCTGTGAGGATACAGGGAGGTGTGTTGCCATTTCCTGCCCTTGGTGAGTGGGGAGAAAGAAGCTATAATTCTTTAAAACAGTGATAGAACACAAAAAGACTTCAGCAGATAAAGATGAAACAGTTAAAGGAGGAAGAGGATCTTGAAGAGAAATGGCTGGGGGACCCGTTTATTCTATCATGAAGCAGCAGCTCTGGCAACGTGGACAGCAGACCTGATTAGCAAATCTGATTCATCCCAGTACCTCATTAAAGTCTTACCTCTTTGCATATACAGTAGCACAATAGCTCCTAAAATATCCACTTTGCCAACAGGAATGCAGCTGAAAAGGAGATGCTGTTTGGTCTCCTGCATAGTGGAGTTCCTGGTCTCTTGACACTGGAGTGGCCTCAGCAGTTGTGGGTTGCTGGTCATAAAACAGACAAGCTTGAGGATAAATATTTTATGGCAAAGATTTAACTGGCACCTGGCAGGTCATGAAAGGAGAAGCAGAAAAATAACAGAAATGTCACATTTTCCCTTCTGAGCCTGCACAAAGCACAGTTCAGACAGACCAGAGAACCTGGGCCAGACATTTATAAAGTCTGGTCACCTCCAACCTAGGAAGGCAAGGCAGGGTACCAGGCACGCTGTGTCACCAACCACTGCTGGCCCTCCACTGTTCATCTGTTTAGGAGCTCCTGCTTTCAAGGAGGCACAGTGGGGAATTTGCTGCTGATCTTTCAGTAAACAAAATGATCTAAAGGCAATACTAGAACTTGTTTATTACACAACAACTCAGCACTGTTGAGGGGGCTAAAAATTCCCCCCCAAAATGCTACACACTTGTGAACATATTCAAAAACCAAAAGGCCATAAGGTTATCTGTTGGGAAGATTAATCTGGTAAGGAGTTCATGTCATAAACACTAATGATTAAGAAAAACAAGTCAAAATTTCCTGGTCTTAAAAGGTCAAGAATACCTAGTAATTCCATTTAGGAATTTTTTAGGTAATTTCTTCATGCATACTGTCTCACATGAAGCCTATATGCCTTATATAGATACTTACTAAGATACTTATCTGTTGCAAATGAGTCTTGTCCCATCAAAAAATTCTGCCAGTATTTGGAACTAGGCTGATGCCTTCATGATAAACTTCCTGCTGGTGCCTGCAACACCAGACAATCAGTGTAAGGTTACTGAATTCAACAGAGGAAGGCTGATTATCACCAGCTGAAAGCCCAGTCCTTCCTATAAGCATGAGCAGTTATTTTGGGTAGTTTTTTTAACTGTATCCTGAATACCTTTACAAAGTTTGACAAAAGTTTTGTGCTTTTTACAATGGAGTCTGAAACATTAAAAATCGCTATAAATGTTTTAAAAATTTAACAAAGCCACATAAAAAAAAAAATCTCTGTAGGTTGATCTGTTCCTATTCTGAAGTACTCTGTGTGCACCCTGCTTCATAGAAACTCTTTTCCCATTGTAACCGAATAGCCTTTTAATGCAAAAAGCTGTATTGTTATTCTTAACTCTTGGACCAATATTTGCTTTAGTTACATCATAAAGAAACCCTTTCTATAGAAGTCAGTTCCATAGGGCAAAAAAAGGCCCTATGGAACTGTAACAAACAGAATGTGCCACCTAGCTCACTAATTTTAAAAGATCACAGTTATTTTTTCGGATAAATCTAGTATGATGCCTGTAATATACTTTCAAGTAGCACCAAACAGAGCTGTTGAACTTTGCTTTTCAACTCTCTTCTTTTCTATTCTTTTTCCTGTTTTGCCCTGAGGTCTCTGAACTTTGGCAAGTATAAGAAAGTCTTCAGAATCCCCATGATTTTCTCTCTCTTTTTTTTGTTACACACCATTTTCTGGGTTACCACTAAAAAAAGCCACGCTGTTGTAAGCCAGCTGTAAGTGCTCCTTGACAATCAGTGACCCAAAGAGCTGAGCAAACACCATTGCTACTGAGCTCACTTTAAGGAGTCTAAATTTAGAAACATCCTTCAAAAGACCAGCAATAGAAAAATCAAAATATTGTACTTAAAGAGAGGCTTCATTAACTTACTGCTCTGAATATTTAAAGTACAGGGAATAAGCAAAGACACAATGTGTTATCTTCTTTACATTGCTTAAGTAACTCAAGGTCTAGTGGACCTATAAAACCCAATTACAGATTTTGCCAGAGACTTGAATCTTTGGATGCATTATTTGAATTTAAAAATTCAAATGCCATATTGTACAGTTATGATGCTGTGATTTGATAATCTGAGGGAGAGATTTACATGTCCTACTGACATATTCCAGGTTGAAAACTAAGAGTGCAGAAATAAATCCTGAGGCTGTTGAAGTCAATGGGCAAATTTTCATTGCTTTCCAAAGGGATAAAACTAACTAGGATCTAACACACTGCAAAAACAATCATACAGAAATGAGTTACAAAAGCTACTCTTCGTTTGGCTTCAGACCACACACAGTTTTTGTATTCCTTTATTTAGAAAATGCATATCCTATTATTTTAAAATAAGCTCCGGCCTATCTTTAATATATCTCACTACTCTGTGAAAGAGTTTGTCAGTTTAAAGAAAAATATAGTCCTTCCTTTTGTACAATTGGTTTTAATATCATGTTAAGCTGCTTAAAACAATGTCATAATAGCCTTCCTTAGCTTCTCTTCTTGGTGATATTGCCACCACTGAGTTATTATGTAAATTATTGCAGTCTGGTTAGCTCTTTCCATCTCTTTTCTTTACAAAAGGGGTCTGCAAGTGCTAATCAAAATGTTGTAATTTACATATTAATGAAGTTTTCATAATGGCATTTGCTTCATATGTAATATGAATGGTATGGAGACTTCTCACTCTTCTTTTGAGCAACCACTCCATTTTGC
The DNA here is from genome assembly GCA_034509425.1 of Eopsaltria australis. Classification (NCBI taxonomy): domain Eukaryota; kingdom Metazoa; phylum Chordata; class Aves; order Passeriformes; family Petroicidae; genus Eopsaltria; species Eopsaltria australis. The sequence goes on from JAVTVJ010000024.1 coordinate 8,897,864, forward strand.
TTTGCTGGAGTAGCTGAGCTACATCTGAAAACAAACTGTAAGTGCATCACAGTATATCTCTTGATATATATGTATATAAATATTTTTACATATCTTTGAGATCAGAATAATACACTCCAGTGTTTGAGTCTTAAATGCAGCCTTGCTTGTGGCTGTGAATTATTATTTACTCACATTCCTTTGAACACTTTTGTTGTAATCATTCTAAAAATGCTAAAGGCAAATTTTTCTGCTGAGAGTGAGGAGCACAAAGAAGTAGTGAATCATATTTTTTTGTGGTTTAAAATAAGAGAATAAAGAGGAAGAGGGGGATGACTGGAGACAGAGAGCAATAAAGTTTTAAAAACACCACAACCCACTCCCGTGGAAAGCTGAAAGGTAAAAAATTGCCCTGCTGAGACAAATGTCATGTTAAAAAAAGCTGGATAGAGAAGAACACTGAGTTTCTATTTTCCATTCTATTTTCTACTTTGCTCTTATTTTAAAATATGGCAACCACAAAAACTCTGTTTAGCATTACATCTTTAAAGCTTTCTAATTAAAGATCTGGGATCACATCTATCTGTGAATCAATATGGAAAACTCTATCAATTTCTACTTTCACCTGATTACTCAGTGTGAACAATGTTATGTCCCTGAAATTTAGGGTGTAAATTTTTAGGAAATCTCAAACATTATGTCGTATTCCAAATGAAAAAATGACATCCACAGTCAAATTGAATGTCCAGTTGGTTATTTGTAAAACTTTCAGTCATGGGATCTTGTTCTTCAACAAATCCCACTAAAAAAATGGAGATGAGATTAAATGTCTATTTGCTAGACTAAATGGACCACATAGAATCTCTCAGAGCAATCTATTTTCTTTAACCATTTTCTTTCTTCTTATTTGAACCTTTTCCAGAATTTAACTGTTTCCATCAGGTATGGGCTGATAATTCCAGAAAATGGTCATTCTCAGTGAGAAAACAATAATAATCCTCATCTATTCCCTATGCTTCTGCTCTAAAAAATTCATTTTTTTGGCTATAATTTCATCTGGGAGCTCATTTTCATTGGCACAGACAGTAACTTAGCTTCCTGAATTTGTAAGTCTATGAGACTTTTTTTTAAAGAAGTTCTCAACACTCCAAGGTAAAAGATTCTTTGTAAATATGAGACGTTATATTGGATTAATTCCATCATGGATGTAAAGTACTCTGAACTTCAAACATTACTTAGATTTCAGACTTCATCAAAACAGAAATTTACCTGGGTTTTAATAAACCACTTTAGTGTAATTGATAGGTGTCCACAGTACTTTACCATCATCCTCAGCTGGAGCAGGAGTTAGAGCTTTATCTGAGAACACTGACCCAGGAGCTTACAAAAAAAATTGTCTCCAAATTTTCAGGAACAAAAAAATGAGAAATAATTTTTTTTGTACAGAATTTCAGTTATCATTTCCACTCACTCAATCCACACTTTGTATTTTAAAGTCTTATCCAAAGCAAACAGATCCAACATTAGGCAGGGTCTAATGAAAAATTGGATTTACATGGAAGATGTTTTCTATCATTGATAAAGAGACCTTAGTAATGGTTGTATCTAAAGCTTCATGACAAACACTTCAAAAGCAGATTAAAGACATGTGGGAGGTATGGGATGATATTAAAAAAAATGATAATTTACACTGAATCTCAGGAAAGCACTTGAAAATAAGATTGATTCAGCTACAGGGAACATTCCCAGGGGTGTTGCTAAGTGTTTCATTGCTTTGAGTATTTAGAACTGGTGTTAAAGAAAAAAATATTAATTTTTTTAGTTCAAAGCATTTGAAATTAAAGTCGTGTTCAGTTTTCTTTTTTGTTCTTCTTTTTTGAAACTGACATATGATCAATATTTTTAATTTATTGAAACAGCTAGAGTTTGAAAAATGATATATTTCAATAACTGTTGAAATCCTATTTTCACTAAGCAGACCAGAGTTAATTCAGAAAGGGCACAGAAAATTGCCAGTCAAATTTAATATTAAGAATTTAATTCCATATTTTTAAAAGTGTATTTTCAGTGTATCTTTAGATGCAGAAAATCACTAAATTTCCTGTTTTGATGAAGAAAATGCTCTGCCCTGTAAAGAGAAGAGTTCTTGTGTTTTAGTGGTAGGTGTAGAGCTGTGTTGGCTTTCTTTGCTATTTGGAACCAAAGAGGACACATATATATATATATATATATATATATATATATATATTTATATACCTGGCATCCATGCCTAGGAGCCCTCCTGATCACAACCACTTTGCTAGCACAGATAAAAGCATGTAGATATCCAAGGAGGAGAGGGATATTGGATGATTTGTTTTCATAAAACCTAGTGGGGTTTTTTTCTAGGATTTTTTTTCTAGGATGGATACACCATCTTTTTACTAGGATTCACCCAAAGAGGACTTGGTGTGCTTTTTCCTATCTGTAATGCACTCTTGAATATGAGGGTCTTTTTTATTTTTATTTATTTATTTATTTTCCCCTTTCATTTTTAGCACATTTGGTGGCTTTTTCAAATATAACCCAAACAGAACACTGGGTCACATGAATGTTGTCAAACAGAGAATTAACCTGAGAAAGAAGATATCATTCTGATTCTATGAGAGTGGTGGCAGTATTCTCAAAACAGAAAGGCTCAGTTTTGAGGCATATCAATAATTTTTTGTAGTTGTTCTTTATTCCAGAACACATGGCACATATTACAAACCCTGGAAAAGAAATTTAAAAGTCACATTTTCCTGTGATTATAGGGAAACATCAAACTCAACTGTGTATAGGTACCCAGAGAAACAAAACACAGTGTTTTGAGGAAAGTTCTCAATCAAGCATTCCTAAAGGAAAAAAAAAAAATCACTGATCTATACAGTCTCTGTTACTTCTCATCCCAGATCAAATGGCCCACCAGAATTCTTTGTACAGATACTCAAAAAGACTTTACAGACAAAATGATTTTGAACCCAGCAGAACTGCCTCACAGAATTTTCTATTTTTGTACAGATCTGCACTACATTCTGCCTCTCAGAAAACTCCAGCAGAGTTCTTTCTGTAACATCAGCCATCTATCAGATTTGATCTGCTTAGAACAGATTTAGAAAGAAGTGTAAGGGAAACAGTGAAAGGTTCAAAAGCATTCCCTGGGAAATACACTCTATAGGGCAGCAGCATGAAATTACAGGGGAGGAAGGAAATGGGAGAGAAGCACATTTTTAGGAAGGTGTTGCCTCTGTGACATGCATGGCTGAGGTGTGGGAGGGGACAGTAAAGGCTACACTGGCCAGTCTTTACCTAAGAAATAATTTAGGCACTCAATTTGTGAGAGCATTGTAAAGATTAAAGGGTGTATGGCAGAGAAGTGGTAGAAGTGGCAGGGTGGGGAACCTGGATCTGCAGTGGTGAGAGGAGCCTGGCTGGTGAAAGTAAAAACCCTTGTTAGGAACTAATGAACCTCCCTGCACTTAGGAATTACAGAATATTAAGGTACACATAACTAGTTCTGTGAAGATCTGCTAGGGAAGATAACATAAACCTGGACCACCTGTGTTGACAATTTTCCTCACCATGGGAAATTTACTCCCCACTAAGTGTTGAAACATATCTAGTACCAAATCCACCTCTGAAGCAGGAATTTAAAAGTTCCCAGTAAACATATTTCTTACTTCTGTTACCCATCCTTTCATATTTCATAAAGATAAATAAGTGTTTTGAAACTAGGTGCCACGGATTGGAAATGAATCCTGTGTTCCTCTCTGCTTCTACATGTATGAAAGACAACTCCATGTTTCAATAAAATTAATTTGGAGTCCAGCCAAAAACTTCTGTGCTGTAATTCCATTTAATTTAAGAGAGAGGGGGTTCTAGTTATAGCTTTCCAGCTATGGCCAGGAACACAGGGAAGGAAACATGTCATGGACTGACACTTGGAAGTGACAGAGGTCACTAGGACACCTGCTTGAGCAGGAAGATTGGACCAGATGACCCACTGTGGTCCTTTCCAACCTGACCCGTTCTGTGATCCTGGGACTTGGGGTGAGCAGCAATGGCAATCTGTTAATATACCCTCCTTGTAATTCAGCAGAAGTTCTCATATTTTCACATTTTAAAAATTGGCATGTCTAATTTACAAGCAATGAGGAATCATGAAAGAAAATGCCAGTGAGCAAAAGGTGATGTTTGGAGTTTATGATAAGAATTTGAAAAAGAGAATTTACCTGCAATCCTTAATGAACAGATTCTCTTTAGAGTGTCTGTCAATCCCCCAGCTCTAGCTGGGATGTGCAGCCCTCTGACTTGGCTCTACATTTCAAATATATAAGCAAACAGAGGAGCATTTTGGGCCCATATGTCTGGAGACCAGTTGCTGTCCAAAACAATCACTTTCTCCCCTTTCTCTAACACTTCCCAAGTAAAGTTAAAAAGCCAATTTCAAGTCACCTCGCAGCAGCTGTTAACAGAAATTTCTTGCTTTTCTATAGTATTTTTGTTGGAAACAATTGCCAAAGTGTCCAGACTGTTGAATCACAGGGAAGTTGAGATTTAACCTTGGCAGGAGGCCATGTGATTGACATTTCCATTGCCAGAGTTTGTCCAAGTCATTTTGAGAGCCAACTAGATTTCATTTTGCCTTATCTGTGGGTTATCATTCTTACAAGAACCATCTCGTTCTGGCAGGATCTTGATTTAAGGTTTTAAAAGTCAGCTGGGCTCAAACTGATTTTTGCAAGGTCACAAACACTGCAGGTTCTCTCCATAATATGGAATTAGAAGATTGAGTGCCAGTCCTTTCAAGGTCCTAGCAAGAGTTAGATGTGCCTCACAGTCTCATTCTCAATTAGGGCAATTTTTAAGGCTGTCAGCAGCTCACAATTTTATCCCATGGTTCTCACCTCCGTATTTTTTCCAGGTGCATAATCCTGACAAAAACTTGCTTCTCTTCCATATGCAAGCAACTTGGAGTGCCTTCCTTTGTGTTATACTTAGATAAGTACATACTCCAAATTTTCACCCATTCAAATAAAATTTCCCTTTCCAAAAAGTATCTGCTGCTATAATTGGCTCTCTCACCCGTGGGGGCACATAACATGGAATGCTTGCTTGCACCACACTTGCTTATGAAGGATCAGCCATTCAAAATTGCTACTATGTTGGCTTTAATTGCCAATTGTTTTATTAATTGACAATAATTAGTTATTGTCAAATATATTGCTGCTTTTTACACTAAGCTGTTCCCTAGGGAAACCAAATAAGCACTGAACTGTTGGTAAGTAATTATGGGACATGGCTGTAATGGGTTTACTATGAAAACACTGTGAGTTAACTTGTAGATATTAGCCCCTTTGGCTAATAATTTTTTAATTAATTTTTTTGAATGATGGTAGCTCACGCTAGATCCTAGGCAAGTAGTCCTCATAGATGTGTGAACTGGCTCTGAAATGCAGAAGTCCCTCAGTGAGTGCAGCTCAGAACTGACGCAGATTGCATGAATATGAGCCACAGATGTGATTAAGGGTCCTGGAGTGAACTTCTTGTAGGTTAGTCTTGTGTTGGATCAATTATATGGAGGAGGTACTGCACAGCTAATCAGTCCTGGACATGTGAAACACTGCTAAGGTGTCATGACAGGTGAACACTTTCTGTGTTAGAAAACTGAGACAAAAATCAGACAGCCTTTTACTTAATAGACTTTTTTGTTTTTCCAAAAGTATTGGATAACAAACTTTAGTTGGATATTTCATGCTGACATCCAGCAGTGTATAAATGAGATGTGAGTTAATGCCATTTTCAGGGATGAGGAAAAGCCCAGTCCTATCAGATCTTAACTTTTGAAGTTAACAGTTATTTTTAAATCCCTTTATTAATATTTACCATTGCTAATTTTTACTACTTGATCTCTGCCCCTTTAGTTGTCCTGCTAATTGCTACTTGCAAGATGCTCATCAATACCAAAAGAGAAAAAAATGCAAGGAAATGGTTTATTAACATTGCTTCAGAACCTTGAAAGAACAAGGCAAATCTATATAATCTAAACTACCAAAAATATGCTTTTTAACCAAAGCAGTCAACAAGCTACATAAAGTTTTATTTTGATAATGACTGTGAAAAGGCACAATAATTACTACTACTTACTATTTGCATTGCAGTAAAAGCAATGACAGAAAGTTACAAATCCTTCCCCACAGAGCTTTGATCCCAGTCCAGACATGCACTTAAAAAATATACAGCTTCAGGTAAACCTACAGAATTCAAAATGCAACTCACATGCTTCATTTTAAACAATGTATTTAAAGAGTTTCCTCAGAAGCTTAAAACATTATGAATCTCCTTTTGAGCTTAGCAATAATCAGCTATAAGATGCTTTATCTAATGAAGAATAAAAAAGGAAACTTCATTTATATTTTTCCTTCAGTCTTTTCCAGTAAGAGTAATTTCCATTTAGGTAAAAAATTGCTTCCTCCAAAAAAATACCCCACAAACATACATGTCAGGGACATCTACTGGATCATAAATATAACTATCCCCGATACAGCCAGCCGGGCACAGTCCTGTTATTTATTATATACCACAAAGAACATCTTCTTCCCATCACTTTGAATTATTCTTGATGTCATGCTCTGTACCTTCAGCAGCTCTATACCTTTCTCTTTGCTAGAAAAAGTCACTGAAATCAAATACAGTGAAAAAACTGATACCTGGCCAGGAGCTTGTATTCCAAATAATAGCATTTCAGTTCCAGTATCCTGATGGAGACACCTCTATAGCTCGCTTATCTTTCCCAGTGCCATTACATGCAGTCAGAAATTCAAGGACTGTTAGACAATGAAAGCCCTTTTTTGCCTCTTTTGTCTTCAGTTTCCTGTAGCTGTTATTATTTGTCATCCATTTCCTCTCACACACAAGTGAGCACTTTAGCCTACTTGGGGAAGCTTCAGAAGCTGAGGGCAAAAGGGAACATCAAGGCCATATTCACCATTATGAAGTTTTCTGAAGACAAAAATGTTGCTAATAAAAAATAGTATTTTTGGTGTTCTAACTAAAGTTAGATGATTTTTTCATCTGTTTGGATCAGTAATATGAGACTTTCTGATCCTTTTGCTAACCATTCCTTAAAATTTGCTTTGTTTACAGATTTGGTACCAGCAGTAAACTGTGCTGGAATAACCAGCATTGGAACTGGCCCATGTTCATCAGCCACATGGAAAAAGAGTGAGTCCATATTAACAGTACCCAGAGATGTTACTGGGTGGGGTTCAACTTAAAGATACTGTATGGGAATAACATATCTACTCCAGCCAAAACCAGCTCATTATCCACCCCCTTATTCCATACCACTTATGTCACACTCTGGTCTCTCACTTTTCAATACAACCTCACTAACCACCTCCCCACTTCCCATCCTTTCATACCTTACATGCCACTCCCTCAGTCTCTGGAGCACACCTGAAGAGATTCCATAAAATCTTCATAGGGTTCATTTACTCCCAGCCTTTGGGCTCCTTCTGTTCTGGTGGTCACTCAGAACCACCATGGGAGATGTGGTAGTGTGGAGTTACAGGGCACCAAAACCAGCTCAGGTTGCGTCCCTGCTGCACTTGCACTGCTTTAGGCTTGCTCTCCTTTGGTTCAGGGGGTTCCTGCCACAGCAATTCCTGTAACGTTCAACTCAAATCATGAGTTACAACAATTCAAAGGCTGATCCATTACAATCTCCACACCTGGTCCTTTTGGGCCAAGTGTTATATATTGCAATGAACTCTTTCCCTTTTTCCTGGCCTGGCTGCAACGAGGGACTCCTGCTACAGGAATTGCAGTCTCCAGCGTTAGTCCCCATGGGCTGCAGGGGGACAGCCTGCTTCACCTCATCAAATGGGAGCATGCTCAGTCTTCAAAAGAGAAGGATAAGAATATCTTTGCTTTCTTCACCAAGAAAATTTCTGCGTGAAATTAATCACTGTCAAGGTGAAAATGGCATACATTAAAAAGCAAAATTATGTCAGTTCTTTCTATACTGAATGCAGACAAGACTACATGATAAAAAAATGGGGGGGGGGGGGGAATGACAATTGAATTAAACCATATCAAACTCACATAAATTTATGTTACTTGTCTTTAAAGAAATTAAGTAACATAGCATGTTCCATCACTGACCCTACACGTTTTTGCTAATAATTTTCCATAATTGATGTCACAGACCTATCTCAGACTAATGACATTATGTTTGCAAGTTTCTAGTGCTCTCATCAAGGAACTTGGAAAGTAATTTCCAAAAGACTTCATCTGTTTCTGTCTTAATTTTCTTGAACTCTCATAACTATGAATTATTTTCATTCTAGTAGTTCTCTTTCCTCAATACACTAGGAATTTTCCTGTATGATCAGGTTTCCATGACGAAGACTACAACCCTGAACCATTTAAGAACACAAACTTGTTCTCAAATTCAAGAAGATGAGTTGCCTTTTTGATACTGCTGGAGAAATTCATAGGAAAAAATATTATTTTAAGTGATACATGTGTTTTATGAACCAGGGACTGAATTAGGTGGGAACCTGCACAGTGCTGGCACCACTGTGGCTGTGAAAGCTGTCTGCCAGCATGGAAAAATTTGTAAGAAACAGAGAATTCATTCAATGCAACATTAAGTGTTCATAATTGCTTTAATTAGGAAATGCAGTCCTCACTCTGAGCATTTTGCCATCTCCTGTCTCTTCTCAAAACCTGTTACTTCTTTTTTATTTTCGGTTCTCCAGTCTCCGTTTTAAGTAGGTCGCTTTCCCATTTTCTTTTTCATTTACTGTAAATACAACAGCAGAATTCTTTGCTAGTTGAAATACCCTTTGCAATTTGATGTTCAGTACTGCTAATTATGTTCTTGACTTACTTATGCTTATTTTTAGATATTTCCCAATCCACCTCTCACTACTTTTTGTATATATTTTTAAAGAAGCCTTCTGTTTATAATTATTTTTACATTTCCACTTAAACAAACTTGCATCTGTTGCCTTTTTTCCCTCTAGACTGATCCAGGATGGATTTTAATTGCATCACCAACTGTTTCTAAAACACTTCTTAGAGTCTCCACTAGACTCCCTCTGCAAAATGAAATCTTGACAAACAAAATAATAACGAAAACCTGTTAGGGCATTTCATGTTTTCTCAAAGTCAACTTTCTTGTGGTCCAGAATGCCCACTTGGCTTCCACCAGCTCTCAAGCATAATTTGGACTGATGATACTGTAATGTCTGGGTGTTTCCTTGCTTCAGTCCTATTAATCATACTTGGTATATACCCTAGGACTTGGTCCAAAATAGCCTCTAACCATCTGAATGCTTCAATACACCGGAAGAAAGCAATCCTGAAATGCCTCTTAAAATGTGTTCCTCCTCTTCGTTTTTTTTTTATTGAGTGGCATCCAAGTCAACATCTGAGTAATTAAAACTCTGCCAGGATCAAACATCCTGCCTTGTTATAGAAATCTCCAATGTATAAAAACATTTGCTGATCCTGTGTTATTTTATTTTAACTACCCTAGAGATGTAAACTCTCTCTATGGCATCCTAGAATCAACTTACCATTTCATGGCTCTAATTTCTATACAGTTTTCTATGTCAGCCATAATATTTCTTTTCACAAATCAATGTTCTGCCTAACCAGTTCACTTACCTACTGCTTTAATTTACTTAACCCTTTGGCAGGTTCTGTGTTCTTCATATTATAAGATTTTTTTTTTTTGTAAAATTATTTTAAAATGTATCTTGCTTTAAAAATTTATATCTATATATAAAGTATACAAAACATAAAAGAATAATATAAGTGCATAGAAAAAATATTGGTGAGACGCATACACACAACAAAAAAGAATTTGAATAACAGCTTCAGAATTTAATTTAAAAGCCATGCTAAAGTCTCCCTGACTTCCTTAGTTGAATTACAGGGTTTGGAGTTACAGACTTATGATTCTTCCTTGCTGTTGGTAGAGATGGATATCTGTTTACCCTTTCAAGTGGAAAATGGGTGTTGATAGATCAGACAGACAGAGAAACAGAGATCAGAAGACAGTTTAATTAGATTTTAGATCACAGAGTCATTGAAAAATGGGGGTGCATCTCTCAGGGTGCAATGCACCAGTGAGGGAGTCAGGGTAGGGAGAGAGAAAAATATCCCGATCACTGAAGTAAGGCAGTAACTGAGAGCTGTCTCAGGCAGTGGAAGAGTGCAAAGACAGCAGGAATTGGAAGGAAGTTACCTGTATGGGTAGGATGAAAAGCCTGCATAAAATATTGAGGATTTTTACATGAGAAAAATGAGATAAATTTCAGAGGTTGATAAAAATGCTTGAAATTGTGTACCCTGTGACCCCTGACCATACTCATGATTCTTCCCTACATTCATGCTATTTTCTTCTTTTGCTTCACCTAACGTCAATAAATAGAAATTTCTAAGCTATTTCCAGTTGCATATTTCCCATGTGCTGTTCATTTCAGGAATCAAAACAGGCTGCAGGTTCATCCTTCTCATTTCTTTCAACTCACTAATCAACCTTCTCATTATCTTCACTAGCATTTGGCCTGTGCTGAATAATCATTTTCCAATTAGGCTTACGTTTCTTTCTTAACTGGTTATCCAAACACTAATCAGTTAACTCTGCTCTGGCAGAACTTTCACAGTGTCCACCTTGGCTCATGACATAATCCCTCCTTTTCTTCCTTCCCTGCATGCATTCCCTTCCTTTGAGTTACTCACAAATGGCTACAAACTCTTCAGCCTCTTGAACAATGAAGTTTTTTATGCCATTTTTCTAACCAGTGTCTCAGAAAACAGCAATAAAGATGGGTTTGGAAATAAAGCTTCAGATGAGTTCTGGATTTCAGGGAAATATCAGATCATTTTCATTCAGAGATGGATGTTCCAAATGGATGGCACCACCTTGCATTTTAAATGTTTGAAATTCCCATGTGTTTAATGGAATAAGAACATCTTAGAAATGCACTTGGAGAATTTCAGCATTGGAAATTCCCTATTTTGGACAGGCAACCTTTTTTTTTTTTCTATTCTGGAGCTTGATCATCCATGCTCTGCCACTATTCCTCCATGACACCTTTTCTCTTTGATTTTACCAACCAGAATGCTGATGATAGTTTCAAATACACTGGAAAAAAAAAGTCTTGATAAATGTCTCAAATACAAACTTCTTCCATCAGCTTAGTTCACTTCTTCCAAAAATAGAAAAAAAAACCCACTAAAAAACACCCCCAAAAACCCCTGCACTGAAAAAAAATAAAATCACTGAAATTTGCCTTTAATCTAATCTAGTTAAATCAACTCCATTTACTAGGTGTTTAAAAATTGCTAGGTGGCAAGGGAGATTCATCATGACTCCTTTTTGGTTTTTACCACTGGCCTTTGTTCATACCATCCTCATGGTGTAGAAATGACCATGGAGCTCTCAGTGTGCAGATGCCCTGAAAATTACATTAATGGTCCACATTGTTCTCATATCTATGCTAGGAAATTATTGCCATCAAGTAGATGAATTCTTATAAAACCAAAATGTTGCTGTCTTTGAAACTCTCATTTTCATTGTGATTTTAATTCAGTATATACACTGAGGTTAAGGATACAGGGAAGGGGGTGTTCCTCTGCTTTTATATTCATTAAAATTACTGCATTTATTTTTATGCTACTATTCAGTCTAGCTGACACTTATAACAGCTTTTACCTTGATTTTTTTTTTTATAATCCAGCAGGAAAACAAACTGTCTTTTTAGCCTTTTGACTCAGTCTTTTCTGCAAAATATAGACACTGAGAAAAATATTTCCCACATTTTGCCCCCTCTAATTGTTATAGCTATATTATAAAAAAAAGCAAAGCACTTGTCTTCCTTTGATGAAAAAAGGAAGGAGTAAAAAGGGAAGAAAGACATCTGGATTACCTTCACATTTTACAGTATTATTGTTGGAAAGCCTTGTTATTTCAGCAAAGCTTATTTTAGCTAATTCTCAGTTTTGCCAGAGCAGCACAACAGAGTCCAGAGAAGTGGCACACTTACAGGAGGTCCTTCCTCATTTTCAGCACTCTTAGTGCTAAGGGTTAGCAAAGGTCTTTCTGAGATGATTAATGGCAGGTTTGACTCTGGGAGGTAATTATAGGTTTTGACAAGAAGTTTGAGACTTTGGGGATGAAAGTGTCTGTGAAGGTTTCACTGAGGAAACCAACCCCTGACAGGCACAACATGCTCATTACAGAAATTCTGAAAAAGCACAGATATCTATAAAATAAGCTAGATACAGAAGAATATGTTTTTATTAACCCCACAGCTGCTGATGGCATAGGCATCCTCCTTGTTGTTTGTGGACTAGTGTGATTTGTAACCTCAGCAACTGTAGTCTTTTGAAGAAACAGAGCTTCATTTGCTTATGAACTCCTCATCCTCCCTCCTTCACCCCTTTTCCTTTGAGGGTTAGGTGGGGGGCATGGAGGGAGAGAATATCAATAAATAGTGTCATGAAAAATAAATTATGAGCGATTAGAAAGTTCTTTCCTTAATGCCGCTAGTTTATTTGCTGCAAATTACTATTATTATTATTACTGCTGTTGTTGTTGTTATTTATTGTTTGGGTTTCAGCAGTTCTATGAATAAAGAAAATATTGAACTGGTATATGCACTTCTGATTGCCAGAATATTAATTTTCAGTATTCTGAAATGTAACATCCGAGAACTGGAGCAAAGCCTAATTAAAAGGGCTTCTTCCAAGAAAAAGGTCCTTAAAGACAGCAGGTCTTCTGGTAGGAGCTCTTAGTGTCTGAAAGTGATTCAAGCTCTTCAGAGCAGCATCTTTCAGCTGCCTCCAAGTGCTGTGGGGACTGACCATTGAATTACACAGCTCAGAAATACACTGACCAGGTTTTACGACAAACTCTCTGACTTCCCAGCTCCTTCAGGGATGGAGTGGGATCAGCCTGCATCATACTGCACAGAGCAGAGCTCTATGACAATTCAGAACAGAACTTTCCCCCAAATAAACTTTTTTTTTTAAAATTCCAGTGAATACGAGCATCATGCTCTAGGAAAGGGCCATGAGAAGACTTATTGTCAAATCTGAATGTATTTACAATTCATACACTGCTTTATACATCTTGTCACTGTGAGCTACAGGCCTCGTTTCAGTCGTACTGTCTGGCTCCTTTGTGCCTTTTTGTCAACATAAAGCAGCTGTAAACCTGCCTGCTCTGGCCAATTAAGTTGTTTTGTATTTCTGGAGTGGCACAAAGGAAAGCTACCCCTCCTTCTCAGCATGGTTTAATAAAATAGGGATATATGGGGCACACAGGAATCACAAAAGTCAGAGTGGAAAAAGAGTCATGGGCCAGATTCTTGAGCTGCAGTAAAACAGTGGCAATCCAAGGGAGAGATGGCAAATTATGCTAGCTGGGAGTCTGCCTCTGAGATTCCACAAATGCTTTCTGCCACAAAATCAAATGACATTACTAGGCTGCTTGTTGCCAACATTCCCAAAAATACGTCTTCTCAAACCATTTGTGGGAGTCTGTGCAAAGGGGTAATATCTCCAAATTAATTTTATGAGATCATTTGAATTACTTTGTATTAATTGTGAACAAATGCCCCGTGCAGCAGAGGCATATCAAGAGAGTCTGGGAACTGTCAAGCACCAGAGGATACACCCTGGATCAGGGAGTCAGCATGGGGTCATTTTAGGAGGTTTTGAGCTAAAAACAAATCAGAAATTTGGCCTGGACTTCAGACCAGGAATTTATCTTACCTGCAAGTGCAATTAAAACTCTCATAAGCAGGAATGAGGTAAGTAGCAAAGGTGCCCCAGTGAAGCAACATGAAGTTTGCTTCTCCAGGCAGAATTGGGTCCTTCTTGTTACTATCCAAACTCACATGCTCTGCATTAAAAAAAATCTGTGATGTAGATTACCTCACTGCATTTATTCATTTAACATAAATTCAGACATCTGCAATGTAGATATTTCCCCGTGAGCTATGCTGCTTTAGGATAAAAAAGAGCATTGTCTAGAAATTCCCAATTTACTGGGTCCTCTACATTCCAGTTAGAGAAATCCTGGATTTGGCCTCCTGGTCTTCACCTGCAATAAGCAATGAGAGCAAGGAGATCTAAAGAGTAACCCAGAGTATTTGTGATCCAAATTGTCCCCATGTGGTTCTTGTCTCTCTCTGTACTGATTAAAAAGCAAACCAAAACTGGTGGTTATAATGAAATAAACATTTTGAGAGTGAGGCTTACCTCTCGAGGCTCAGGTAATATTCTCAATAAAGTGTCTGGAATTAGGTGGAAGACATCAGTACCTTTCTGTCCAGTATAACCTGCAGACTGTATAACTTGTATATGTTAACTTAATGATCTGTCTTTATAGAAAACACATGAAGAACAAGAACAGATAAACTACTGCAGCATCTAATTGTTTTTTGTGGTTCATCTGTGACCTTTAGTTTCACCTTCACTCCACAGTGAAAGCAGCAGCTACAGGAACATCATCATCTCAGAACCAGGAATGTGAACATGAGAAAAAGGTAGATTACAACATAGAGAACAGGGAAAGTTATGCAAAACATGAAGCCTCCATGGTGAACTAAGTTAAAAACCTGAAAGGAAAATATGTTTGAAATTCTAGAGATAGTTATTTCATTCTGTATCTGCAGTAGTTTTCACAGTTGACCAATATTTTCTTTGGAAGCAGCTTCAGAGTTATAGACTTAATTGGCAGAAACCAACTTTTATGCCTGTACATAAAATGCTCACATAAGAATTGCTTGTATTCTCATGCAGGCAGGGCACAAAGTACCATGGGATTCATGAGGCCAATTGCAGCTAATCAAGGATCAGATAAAAAGCATCCCATTTATTTCAGCAGAATTATAGTACATAGCTGCATTTTCAAATAGTTGCTGTCAAGACATAAAATAAAAACTCAAAAAGACATCTGTCAAATAAAATTTTAATAACATATGAATCTGAATAAGTTGTGGCCTATTGTTTGAATATTCCAGCAGCAGAAAAGGAGGTTAAATTCAAATAAATTATTCATTGAGACTAGTTGCATATCCCTAGTATGCGTCTGTATAATTTAAACACAAACAAAAGTGTGCCACAGAATAAAATGAGATTTTATAGAAATACTTCCTTGAATCTGGGTGATGCAATTCCCTATCTCATTCCAAAAATAATTATTAAACACATGGAAAACTACTAATAGAGCATAAAAAATATATTCAATTGGCAGAAGACAAATACATTATTTATTACTTCAAGTTATTGATGAGCTTTCATACCAACTCGTCATTCTGTTTTGCTCTGTCACTCATGAACTATAAGATCATCCGTACTTCATAATAAATAATTTATCCATAGCCAGTCTGTACCTTTGGGTAGCTGCCCTTATTTATCTGGATAAATGCAGACAGATATGCACTTTCTCACCGAGAGAAATGGTCAGCACATTAAACAATGCTGATTTCCAGAGGTTTCAAACTTACAAGAAGAGAATGAAAACAAGGGAGTGATGATATTACAGTGATTTTTTTTGTCTGTGTGGGTTTTTTTCATGCTAAGAATGCATTGCTGAATGATATGCAAATAGGGAAGGTTATAAAGGATCTGCTCAAAGCATATGTATGGTAATTTAAAATCGTAATGAAACTGTTTTACCAGATTTGATATAAGCAAGGGGGCAAATCTTAATACAGAGATTGGTGTGACTATTGCACCAAAGAGCTGTACACCTTTGAGTTTTTGAAGAATATTTGGTAAAGGTTAAGATGGAAAATAAATTCAAGATGCCAAGTAATTCTTACAAAAATGACAATTACATACATTATTGAATTGAACAGATTATATTAGCAAGAATAGATGGATTCTGCAACAGTAGCATCATTTATAAGTAAATCTCTAGTACCTTTTCATCTGTAACACAAGTATTCTTGAATATTTGCACTTAAATGCTGACAGAGTGATCACTGATGAAAATGCCCTTTGTTTTGACCTGCACAATATTTCAAAATTATATACAATGCAGTTATTAACTCTTTTACCAACTAATGAAGTAAGAATTAGGTTGGTTCCTGTCAACTATACAATAGTATTCAAAGTGGTTAAACTGTTAACCTGAATTACAATATGCATTTTCAAAAAGCAGCTGGAGGTGACATTTTCTATATACTTTGTCTTTGGGAAAAATATTGCTGGGGCCAGGTGCTAGAGTCTCCAGCTCTATATACTGTGTGCTGGATTGCATGTTTTTCTATTGTTCATCTACACTGCTTTATAACTTACTGTGCACAATCAGTGTTTCTAAATGACTGAGGAGAAAATATGCGTATAATAGCTGCATAAACTAGATGAATTGATTAAATGTGTAAGTAGAATGACCATTGGTGCATTTCTTATTTTAAAAAGGCTAATATGATTTTATAACAATGTAAACCAAACATTTCCATTGGGAGATGCAATATTTGAGCCTGTTGTATAAGGTTTTGACAGCAATTTATGTAGAATATTGTAGTGATACTTTGTGTAGTTTCAGTCAGGTACATTCAAGGAAGAAAGCTTCATACTGGAACAGGAAGAAGGATGTCTAGGTTTATAGGAGGACTAAAAGATCTTCCTTTGTTCTGTTAAAAGAACACAATTACTGTTCATCTAAGTAGATATTATATATTGCAAATGTGTGGGTAGGTGTGGGTGTGGGTGTGTGTGAGGGGTAGAGAAGGATAAACAATCAAAAGAAAAGCTATTTACTCTAAAATTAGACAGTGTAGTCTCTGGCACACGAACAAAGAGAAGGAGGCATGGTCAGGAATAAGCTTGCTCTGAAAATGAGGAGGATTCCAGAGGAGTGAAGTTTTAAAGCAAATTTCTAGTGGAAGTAATAGGCAGCACAAGGAGTCTGACTGGAAAGGGCATTCAGCAAACCTGTGAATGTCATTAGATAGCACAAGGCAGGCTGTGTCTGCCCCCGACAGCCCCAGGAGCCTCTCCTGTGCTCTTACAGACCACCATATGGTTCCTCCTGAATAAAGGCTAACACAATTACACACAGAACCGCAAGGTCTCATCTCTAAGTGGCCACTGGAAGAACCAAAAAAGAAATAATTGAAAGAATTGCCTAATAAAAACAAATCAACCAAGCAAACTCAGTGAACCTCCTGGCTCTCAGCTGCTTTCTCCGTGGCCAGCACTGAGCCATATGGCTGGTGTCTTATCTTAGCAAGGCACAAAGAGCTACACCACCAATTTATTCCTTTTGTATAGCACCTTTCACCACGACTGAGAGGTGAGAGGCTGCTCAACAAGAAGAAACAAATACATACGGCTTCTGCATATTAAAAGAGGTGCTTACGGAAACAACAGCAACTCACACCCACTGAAGTCAGCCGGGGCAGTAGCTGAGTACACAGAAATAAAGACTGCCATGCCAAAACCCCTCAGTGCTTCCCACTGACTTCAAAGACTTGTGTTAGGAGAAGGTCCAAATTAATTTTGTACGTGTTATTAAAGTTTTCCATCATCCAGGGCAGAGATAGGCTGAGGCCTCGGGGCTGTAGTGAGCTCCATGCAGAATGTGTTTGCTGGAGCTGGGAGGGGTCTGAGCACCCTGATACAGCCATTCCTGATGGAGCCCTTGGCTTGTAAAGGCTCAGGGGCTGTGGCACGCTGGAAATGAGAAACCAGCCTGTGCTGTAGCAAAGAGGAGCAGCACAGTCCCCACATACAGGCTCACTTCACACGGTGAGCATAAAGCAAGCAATTACAGCAGCAAGGCAGGTAAGTGTCTGTGCTTCTTCACAAGAATGAAACGAGCTACTTCAGTCCCCTACACAATCTCATTCTTCTCCTTTTTAAATCTGACATCTGCTGTCATATCCAAAATTTTACACCAGAAAGCAGCAGCCTGGAGTTTCTCAAATGTGTAAATTTTTCATCTTGCACCGAGACTGCAGCAGCCTCACCTAACCAGCTGGATCTATCTGTCAGCTGCCAAGCAGCACTTGCAATTTGTTTACAGTCAACTGCAAAGAGATATATAAACTCCCCCAGATGAGGAAGATGTTGAATTTACAGAGACAAGTGACAAATGAGCTCGGAATGAGAATGCATATAGGAATAGCCTACAGTGTGCCATTATATCATGACATAAATATATGACAACTACTCCAATCAATGCCCACGGCAAATGTTTCTGAGCGTTACTGCTACTGGAGTAATTTCTCTGTGTTTCAGTTTATTCCCTTATTTTCTTTTTTCCTTGAATGAGACATTCATTCTAAAGTAATAATAAGTAAAAGAGGCATCTATTAAAACGAGCAGATCATACTGCACTGAATGGGTTTGGGGAAAACAGTCTGATTAGTGCAGTTGATGCATCTCATTTCTCATGGAACAGCATCCAGATATCAGTAAAATGCTCCACCAGAAACACATATACACCCTGTGGCAAGTTATAATAAGAGAGAACCTATAATCTCACTATCTCTATCGTTACATCTAGGCTCAAGTTATAATAAACAGAATAGCCCATCATATGCATCTGTAGAGTAATACAAACCAAAGTTTTCAGCACAGTCTTTCGTGAAAGGAGTGGATTCTGCACAAGTGTTAGCATGACATTCAGGCCTCCTTCTGGCAAGTGGCATTTCCAGTTCTTTCAAAGCATGAAATCATGCCTCTGTAAAGAAACAAAACATAAATCCTCTGGGCACAAGTGAAATCCTCCCTGATCCCTCCATATGAAGTTTGCCTTGCAGGGGAGGTTTCACAGATCTTGGGCTAACCTGCTGGAAGTGAAGGACCATCTTTGAACACAAAGAAAAAGTGACACCAACCATGGCAGTTTCCCCAGTCTCTACAGATTGTATTTGGAGGTACAACATCCTTGTTCCGACCTCTGATACATTTAAGAAGAGTATTTCTGCTTTAGAAGGGTAAAGTGTAGCAAATAAAATCTCCTATCCAAAGGATAGGAAACTCCACAAAGGAGTTTCAAATTAAAGATCCCACCTTTTCTGACTGAAGCCCATCCCCAGCATTGACTATTCAACCCTTTGCACTGTTCTACTAAGAACTTACAATTTAGTTGAAGGTGGTTGAAAAAGCAACACACCTTTGTTCTGAACAAATATATAAACCAAATTTCTCTGCCAGAGCGAGATGAAGCAGGAGTCACTGCCCAAATTCAGGCCAACCTGTACTGGCTGAAATCTAATTAGCCATGAGTGAATGAGTTTGCTTGTTTTTTGTTGTCAGAAGAATCCAAAACATCACATCAGGAAATGGGAAAAGTAGCAAGAAAATAATCTGTTTCTCGAAAGCACAAGTGGTAAAACCTAGAGAATGAGAGTTCTAGATTAGATACTTCTAGGAAATAATGGTAAGCAAGGAGAATGAAACCTAAATTTGAATCCTAAAGAATTCTGAATATAATACAGAGAACACTGCTACTTTTGGTTTCAAAGAGTTACTTCTTTCTTCCCTGTCAGTAGACATTTTTGATGTCTCATGCAAATGTCTGCTAAAGACAAAGGAATTAAAGACCTGGAATGGTCCCTGAGTATCAGACAAGACACCTCTGTGCCAAACACATCACCAGCTTCTGCCTGGTCTTTCTACTCTCATGCTACAGAAAAATAATCAGGGAAGGTACTTGGGAAGATGACATGGCACATTTAGACCAAGTTCTTACTGTGGTTAACCCGAGGGCTGGGACTTTATATTCAGCCTTGTTGTTTATTGTCTATTCAATAAAGATCTGATCATGGTTTGAGACACACACTATGCATTGTTGTTTCCATGCACTAACAGTTATGGTCTAAACATGCAAACAATGCAACAGAATCACATTTCTGCCACACACAAAAAACAAACAAACAAACAAACAAACAAAAAAAACCCCCAAAAAACCCCACCCAAACAAAACAAAACAAAAAAACACACACACACAAAAACTCAAAAACCCCCACAAAACCCAACAAAAAAAAACCCAAAACACTGAAACCAACAACAACAACAACACAACAGAAAAACCAAAAGTCTAGAAGATGGACAAGAGCAGCCTCAATTTGTTCAAATAAAAAAGACTAATTGCACTGAGGAGAAAGAAATTTCATTATGCCCTTATACAAGTTGTTGCATGGAGCAGTTTTCAGCTCCAGGAATAATATAATTTACATTTAGCCTTTCATAGCCCAGAAGAGCTGTCCCAGTTGCCAGGCAAAATCAGGGTAACTCAGGCACTCACTGTGCTATCTTAGATACCCTTGAATATTACCTCCAGCCTTGCCTCCAGCTGCCATGGATCTTCCCCAGTCCTATACCACATTCTCTGCCCTTGTGAAAGTACCTCAGGTACCTCAGGGCTTCCATCTAAAACGGTCTACATACTTCTGTCTAGCTTTGCTATATTTTGTTAGGGTTGTACTCTGGCAGGAGAATCCCACCCATAATGCTTTCCCTGTTTTTATGTTGGGTCAATAAAGAAGATTATAGTCCATGCTCCTCAACAGCCCTATAGTCCATATCCCCTCGACAGGGATATGTTCTATGTAAAAAAAGAACAGTTGGTCCATCTTAACAACCCCTCTGCGTAAAAAGCAGCGTAAAGAGGTCATACCAGAGCTGAAAATTGGGCCAAAGAGAGTATATTTTCCTCTGGATGCACAGTTATAATTGCTATTATGTTTAGGGAATTGGTCTTGATCACTGAATGGAAAACACTTTGCAATTAAGAGGGTTGAAAGCATAACTAGATTTGAATAATTGATGTTAATTTCCATTTGCAGAGAAGACTATCACAATGTTGAATCCAAATGCCATGCAATCTTCTGGTCCATTCCCTCATTTCTTGTTTCCATAAATTGCAAGGTAATGCTAACCGGAGGGCCTTGTACAGAATTGCTGTATGGATCACATCCCATTATACCTCTGAAATCAGGAAGAATCCATGCTTGCATCACTCATGCTCACAAAGCAAGTTCTTTCCTTATTTGGCCATACAATCAACTTAAATGAAACTGAATGTAATGCCTTGAAAACAATACTAAATTAAACAGTAATGCAGTAATCCATCAATTACAACAGGGCAACTAATGGCTTGAAATAGCTTTGTACAAGAGTTTCTAGTTGGATTAATAATATAATTAATGCTATGTACTCACCATTAAAGTAGGAAATAAAATATTGTTTTAGTTAATCTCTTCTTGTCATTGATGGGGAAGTGCAATGCAATGAAAATTAATATTCATTGTAACGTAGTGCCTAAGTATGCCAATATCTATTAAAAACCCCCCACCAAAACCTCAACATTTGATAAATCTTAAAACATAGTTCTTACTGGTATTGTTGTAAGTACCAGAAGTGGTGAACACTTTTTTAATAACCTTATTTGTCCTAAATGCAATAATAGTCACAGTAGCTTTGTACAGGTTAGAGAGAGAAAGCAAGCTCTGAGGGTGGCTGTGAGTTTGTAACCTCAGCATTCAGTTGGTTCAAGTCTTTCAAGGACACTTCCAGAAGTATGGAAAGTGGAAAAAAGATAGATGCAAATTATCTGGCCAGCTGTAGTGAGAAGGAACAGAACAGAATCTATATTTGGAGGACTGGAGGGAAGCTCGTTCCTCTCCTTTCTGATGTTACGTATGCAGATCAGCAGTTACTTTAGATTTTCACACTTCCTACTGGCATCAAACAAAGCCTCAGAACTCTGAGAATCCAAAGGCACGTGCATGTGTTTAGAGCTCTTTCCATGAGATGCCTGGAAAGGGATGCATGGCAGGCATCACCCTTTCTAGTCTCCTCCATCAGAACCTGGATCTGAGTTATGCCCATCACTCTCCTGGTTTATTTAATTTACCAAGCAACCTGTTCCAGTGCTGGCAGCTGTGAAACAGTGCCATGGTACAGAGCAGAGTATCCATAGTTATTCAGCACCCCCTGCAGCTTGACCACCTCTGCCATTGGCCAAAGGAGGGTCCTGGGACTGGGAGGAGGGTCAGGAGTGCAGAGGGAGGATGAATGCCCTCTCCTACCTGGATCCCACCACAGGAACATGCTTGCAGGCCTTCAGGGAGGGGAGGGAGGCTTTTTATGCCTTTACTTTGTCTCTCTTGTATTTTGTGCTGCCATGCAGAGCGGCTGTCTGATGGCCAAAGCCGAGGGCACAGGGCTGCCCTCCAAGTGCTCCTGAGGGGGCACAGGGGTGGGGGCCAAAGCCAGAGGGTGAACAGATGAGCCCACCCCAGGACCCACTGCTCGAGCCATCCTGCTCAAGTGATCCACAGATGGCAGAACTCCTAATGCTCACAGGCAAAGCCATTCTGAAGTGTGTGATGTGCATGTCACACTGGGACTTTAAAGCCTTGCAGCCCTCTCCTTTGAATACCTTTAGATCAGAAAGCTCTACACATAAGGCTGTATTCCAACAGTTGTTTAACACTTCCTATGCATCTAAAACACAGCAAGAAAAAGGAATTCAAAGCTCTGATTTAATGCTTTTTATGGAAAATTTACCCAAAAACCTGCTAGTGTATGATGTGAGCTAAGGGCTCAAAGGTTTAAATGCTATATCTATAAATAGCAGTAGGACCAAATATACATGCAGAGACATTAAAATTCACCATTTTGTGTTTACAGTGGCCTTTGAAGCAGACATAAAAAAATCTCCATTGCAATAGGAATTGCTCAGAGGCTCCCCAGGAGAAATGACTTGCTCCTACATGGCTTTGCACCGATGAACTGGAAAGCAAAGATAAGGGTACAGGCTCCTCCTCCTTTCACCTTTCCTTCTCCCAGGTTTTGTCTGGCCCAGTAGTTGAATAGAAACAGTTGTTTCTGGGCTGTGGAAAAGCAAGGGAATGGCGGCTCTGCTTTGCTTTCCTAATGGTTTCCCCTGACTCCAGCAAAACACCCCGTGGGCAAATATATTCAAATAGACTGTTAGCACATGCTAGAGAGGTCACTTACGAGTAAAAAGCTATCTTGTATTATTTACAAGAAGTATTAGATAACATTTTGGCCACAGAGACACAAAGAAGCACCGTGAGCTCATTAAAGCTCTAAAGTGCATGTAAAGCAGAAGGGTGTCTTTTTAAGAGGTTATCAAAGGATCCCACATGTGTATCAAGTCGACTCCAAGGGAAGCAAAAAGAAAAATGCCTGTTAACATTTGTAGGAACTGCAGAGTAAGGAGAAAGACATTCAATCCTAGTCTCTCTGAAAGCCAGAGGATGAGTATTTCAGTAATGCTGAGCGTTTATGATTGAAAGGAATCTATACATTTTAGACAGGAAGCATACCTATTAGACATCATGCCTAATAAATTGCAAGCGTTTCACATATCCATACAGATAGAATTGTTTTGTTGTTTGCTGTTTAGAAGGGGGAAGGGTGGTGAGAAAAATCAGCTTTTCTTGCTGTATTTATTTTATGCTTGTTAGGGAAATGAAGGAAAACAACACAGGATGCCATAAAACCCAAGGGGCCAGTAGGAAAAAAAGGTTAAAATAACTGTATGGGACAGAGTCTTTACTGACCTTGTGCATTCTGTCTTTAAATGTAAACACTGCCTTTCAAACCAACAGTATTTTGTATTTCATTAATGCCTAAGGAAGAACAATAAAAATGCAGAAAGTGTAAAAATCAGGCTTCTGCAAGAGAGCTTGAATAAGCTAAAATTAAGAGCATAACCTAGCCAATTAAGGGCTTCTTTTGTGTTATAGTCATGCCTAAGCATTTTCAAATATTTAAGGAGACGATTATGGATATTTGTGGCTATACTTCTGTGTCACTCAAGAAAAAAACTGCATGAGAAGCTTGGGTTTCTGGGGGAATCAGCACAGAAAAGGGGGTGTAATGAAAGAAAAGGGGGGTGGTAAGCGGAGGGAGAAAAAAGACATCAAGAGGGAGAAAAAAGGTAATTTTGAAGTCATTTGTGTTTGAGGTAGGATGAGGGAATTAAGGTTTGTTGTTTTATTTTATTGTCTGACTGCCTAAAACAGTCCAAGGTGTCTTAATGTCTGGAAAAGATTTGAATTATTAAGGCATGAATAACTAGAAAAACAAACCCTCATTAAATTATAAAGGAATATGTTTTAATGCATCTTAGCAGAAAAATACTCATTCTAGGAGAAATCTGTTCAAGTGTAGAACAGTGCCAGTCAGAAAACTGCATTCTCCTGCAGTGCTTGAGATGTGTGGATAGTGGGATTCAGGGATGGGAAGCTGGGAACAGTCCTGTGTGACCACCTTCTACTATAATTTATTGAGTGCTGTCATGGCATGTGGTACTGTGCAAACACTGCCCTAGGGTGTTTATCCCCTAAATCAGACACAGATAATAGAAGTCAGACACAAAATACCAGGGGAGAGTCCAAACCAGATGGAGATAATCCATTTTACATCAGATGTGGCTGTGACTTTCTCTTGTGCTGATTACTCCTCTTTAGAAGAGCTCCTTGCTCAAGCATTTAATTGAAAAGTGGCCGTCAGTCCTGCCCAGACAAAGAGCTCCCTTGCAGGAGGGGCAGAGTGAGTGCAAGGTAAATGAGGCACAGGGAGGCTGCTCAGGGACACCCTGGGACTAAAGACAGTTTGGCTGAGGTTCTGGATGCAGCATGGCCACGTCGTGCAGTGCCACCCTTGAGTAATTACTGCATTACAGAGTGGCTGGTTTTCATCTGCACACCACAGAAAGCATTCCACACCGACCTGCTGCCTTGCTCACAGCCAGCTTTTCTTCCTGTGCCTGGTTTTACACTGCACAGGCTGTATTTTACTCAGGAGAGAAGAAGGAAACTGAGTTATACTAGTGCAGTTTTTGCCTGCCTCAGCTATTTAGACTGCAAGCTCTTCATGGGTCTGACCATGTTTATGTATAGGAGGAGGATGTCGCAATCTGACATGTGCTGAATAATTCCAGACCGTAAATTTTGGCAAACTTGCTGACACACCTTTAAAATAATCATAATAAATATCCCCCAAACAGAGACATCAGGAACCCAAGGGCTGACAGCTTCATTTCCCAGGGCACCAAAAGTCTTCACCAAGACAGTAACACACTAAAATGAACTCCTGGGAGATTATTAAAGTGCAGAGAGCCCAAGTGACTCAAATGAGAGTATTTTCCACAGAGCAACCACTCTCTCAGTGAACTCCCATCCATGATCTCAAGAGGAATGTGCAAAACATTTCCAGACATGAACTTGGAAACTAAAGTTTTTGTAAATCTACTGAAAATTTCATAGCTCATACAGTTGTTAGTTTAAAAATTTTCCCAGCCTCATGCCTTTTTGCACTTGTACAAATCTCTTTAAGTTCTGGAGGGTATGAACAATTCTCTTCTGTTCCTCTGCCTTATCATCCCTCCCCAGCAGTGACATACATACCCTCTACTTCCAACAGACCTAATAATTTCTGTCTCATGCTCTACTGAGATTCAGCTAGTTAAATTCAACTTATATTTGAAGTTTTCTGTTTCTATTTTGCACCCGAAAAGGTGTGCTTGAAAGTTCACCTCCTCTGATAACTGTATTATCAGTGTTAGTAGAACATGTTATCTGTGTCTGACTAAAAACTTACAGGGCAGAAAATTAAGCTCCTCAGGAATTTCTAGAGGGGTGACTTCCAATTTACCGAGTTTTTCCATATATATACCTTCATGAAAAGCAAAATAAATACGATTTCAAATACTTCCACTCTGTAAATGTTTCCTGTAACTGAACAGAGACAATACACTAGGCTGTATTTAGCACATGAAGGAATTTCAACTCCAGTATAGGAAGGTTTCATCCTCTCTGATCAGCTCAGCTTTTTTGGCCAAATCACATCTTTTCTGGCATACAGCCCTTCTTATTCAAGAGCCCAGTGACTCCACACAGGACTCACATCCAGCCATTATGCACTAGAGGAGAAGTCACCAAAACAAAATGTATTTATTTGCTTCAATAATTACTGCAAACTGGATTCCTTGAATCCTCATTCACATTTGGCCTATTTTGCTCTGCAATTAATTTCACAGGGAAGAATGGGACACTTGAAATCTAATGCATGCCTCAGTGGGGGTAAGTATAGTGGAATCAGGCCACAATGATGGAAAAAGTAAACACATTCTTTTGTTGCCATCCATCCTGTTCTTAAAAACCCTCTTTAAAATAGCCATCACACAAAGAAGATGATGAAAAGACACAAAATGAGGCCATGAATAACAACATAATTCAGATTAAGAATTCTAACCCAAATGGCCTTCAGAATTAATAGGCTATTCAAGGAAACAGAATGCCCTCAATAAAAACAACTATTTGTGTGAAATCCTCCCTTTATACCTTTAAATTAGGCAGAGCTTTTCCTCATGATCTTCTGTTTCGCATGAATCAATGTGCTGCAGTCCACATCCAGAAGGAAAGGGAAACTATCTGTTGTACATACTAGCAGATACAAAATGAGTAAGAAACATTGCTGCAATTACAGGACACTAAATCTCAGTTATAAAAAACTGCCTGGTGCATTTTGATTACCTGCACATTAATACCTAGATTATCACAATATTTGGAAAACACTGACATTTACTTTGGAAGTCACTGGTAACAAGAGTGAGCATATGTTATGTACAAAGAAAACATTCAGCCATCTGTAAAGCATAATATTAAACTTTGTACTTACATATAGAAATAATTTCAATGCACTTTTTTCCCCTTCATAATGCAGGATAATTATACAGTTTGCAAAATGATGCCATAATACTTTGGAAGACTGGGTGACTCACACTTTGTTGCGGGGCAGCAAAGACTCGGTCTCAGTGGTGACGTTTTCCTGGAAAAGACTTTCACCAGATGCTCTCAACTCTGTAATGACTGACAGTGTCCACTCCATAGACTCCTGAGCAAATGGCTACTAAAATATCTTTTCTAGCAACTTGCTATGTTTTATCACTGCTATGCAGTGTCTTATTCTTTATCTTTCTGAAAAGCTCCTCAACCCATAAAAGTCTGTACAGCCTTGCTGTTAGCAGGATTTTGTCTGAGTTGCACTGTCTTTTATCTGAGGAATGACTGATATTATTTCTGGTAATAGTTATGACTTTCCTGACATACTTGAATGTCCTTAAAAGTTTTCTAGTTAATGCTGGCAAAAGGGACTAAGCATAAAATCACTTTAAAAAACCCTCTCCAAATTAGAGACTTACTCTACAGCAAAATGAGTTGTGTTTTGACTTGTTTTTCCCCACCATGTTGTTTCTCTACATAAAAGCGCTTGAATGTCTGAATATCTGAAAAACCATTTCAGAACTGGGAAAAAATAAAGGAGAAGAAACCATACTGAATCTGGAACTACAATTTCATCCAAAGAAAAGACCTAACTTGACAAAGTAGGAAGTCTTTCAGAATGAATCAACAAGGAACAGTTGATAGAAAGAGCTCAGAAATCAAATAATTCATCTCAAATTCTACAAGATGAGGCATCTGATGAAAAGAATCTCATATGCTGTGCAAAGCTGGAATCTGTAAAAGATTGCACATGCTGCTGCAAAAGGAACATGCCAAGGCAATATCCCTCAGTGAAAAGAAAGAGCTGCATAAATTTTTTCAACCCAGTGGGGAATTTGTTAAATGTACCAAGGGCAGAGTTCATGACCATTAAAGCAGATTATGCATGACATTCGTGAAAAGAAATAAGAAAAGATAAAACTCAGAATAATCTCAAAGGAGAAAACATGCTTTTGTGGATTAAGGACATGCCAGTCCTTGGTCCACTAGAATTTGCAAGGTGCAATAAAGCCACCGGAGAAATTATCAGAAAGGAATAGAAATTATCTCAACAAATTATTGAAGGGATGTGAAGAACTATGTGATAAATCAATGGGCAGGTTCTCCTTTTTGTTGATGCCTCAAGAAACAGAAAATAACGGCAAGGATCAAGAGACTCAGTACCCTTCATGATCACTAAAATGTGGGGGGATTAATAAAATAAAGTATAAGAACTTGTTTATTTTATGTACATTGATAAATAGACAAAAGCATATAACTGAAACTGGTTTTTCCCTGACACCTTGAGTGTCAGGAATGACCTAGGAAGCACAAAGGATGAGACCATGAAATATGAAATTAATTCTCTTGAAGAGGATAAGTCAGAGAATCCTAAGGCTTTGGAAATAAACATGTCTAAAAGAAATTCTGAAGTCTATTTGGGACTGAAACAAAAGAAAACCATGAAATGAAGGCTACAAGGTTCTGTGTTCATTTCAAATATACAAAAGATATTTCACAGCAAAAAAAAAGAATCATGAATGGAGCTCTTTTTTTCTTTTAGAAGAAAAATAGCAGGTAGTGGTTGACATTTTTATATTGACTGTGAGAGTATGTCCTTGTCCAAGACTGCTTAGACTCACTTCTTTTAGTCAGCCTATTACTAGACAATACTTCAATTCAACAGTTATTTTTGCTACTCACTGTCCCTGAAATAGTGGGTATGACTATGCAATTTGCAGCAAATTACATGTTTGGACAACAAGCTACTGAAAATCTAAATACAAAACTTGGAAAACCACTCTAAAGCCAGACTTTTCTCCATATTTAGCAGTGCTAGATTACAGTTTGGGACTGGCAAAATATAGGTTGCAAGCTGGTAACATCTGGTTTGACAGAAATCATAAAGTAAGAATGTCTGCACTAGTGAGAAGTACTAGAGACTTCCAGATGTACAAGACAAAACTCTGCTTTGGAGGTGAGGAAACTTTCATTAATTCCCAAAGAAAGACAGTGAGTAGTTCTAAGGTCATGGACAGCAGCCACACCTGGGAATAAGCACCAGAGGCCCATAGATTGCTGTTCCAGTCTCATAGGCACTCTTGGGAAAAGCAAATATCCCTTTCCACAGTGGGAAATAGTGGGGAAGACCAGCAGTGATGCTCCTGTCATTCTGTCAGGCACAACAAACAGACCCTGCTTGCCCTCAGGGCTTGGAGAGACCAGAAAAGCAGCACTGCTGGACTGCATGGAGAAACAGAAATGTCTGTGGAGCAACATGTGGCACTTCGGAGGCTGTGAGAATATTCCTGGTTTATGGAGGGGAAGGCATCTGTGAAATCCCAGCCTCCATTTGGTTGTTCCCAGTTATTGTCACTGTGTGCAGAAAGCAGGAGTGGGGAGCTGCAACTACACAGAGCCATGGCTGGAGCTGAATTGCTGGAGCTATTGTGCTTTTAGGATGTTGGATTGCACCAGAGGCAGCAGGCAGACACAAAGCAAAGGCGTCCCAGCCCCTGGTTCAGAGGGACTATTGGCCAGATGTGCCATCAGCAACCAGGGACAGTTTAGCTCATCCGAAGCACATTGCTCCCATGAGGGGCAGGGCCCATCCTGCTCCCGCTCCTCCCCTTTCCAGAGACCATCCAGGCTTTTGTGGGGATTGCTCGCCATCCCTCAGCCCCTTAAGAAAGACATGTGGCTGGGGGGTTCTGAGGAAACCACGGGGTTAATTCCCCAGACAAGTTAAGGAGCAGGAGCCCAGGCGCAGGATTACCAGGGGGAATGGGAAAGGTGGGAATGAGCCCCCACCCCCTTTCAGCAGCAAGGAGCTATTAATTTGCCTCAGCCATGTCTTGTGGAACAACAGCCCGCAATCAATCTCTGCTCAGCATTAGCTGCAGCAGCAGAGCGTTTCTGACACACTAACTGCACACAATGAATGGCAAGGAGAGATAGCAGCCTCTTTTGCCATGCAGCTCTCCAACATCCAAGGTCTAGAAATGGAAAAAAACCAAGCGTTGCCCCACCCTGTTTCTGGAAAAAGGCCTCACATTCCTCGGGCCAATGCAAACCTACGAAACACTGGCATTTTTCACTGGAACAGAAGCAGGATATAGTAATTATTAAGCATTACTCGCTATGGTTGCTGGCTGATCCACATCCATTCAGCAGAGGACTTGCTGCATTTGTGCGTGGCAGGCAGGCAGTGCTCTGCCACGGGACTGAACCGAGTGTCAAGTGACACGTATTCCTCTCACAGCTTCTGAACAGATGTCATTTTGTCATAGCTGCTGACATAATTTTGAAGATAAGAAGATTTGGAGATTTAGCCCATGATGTTTTAAAGCTAAACACAGACAGGATTAAAGCTTTAAATTTAAACATAAGCTAGATATGGCCTTGAGACACAGGGTTATATCAAACCTATCCCAAAAAAAAACACAGAAAAAAATCACAGTACCATTTTTAATTTATTGTAATTGTGGTACTAACGTTGCCTCAATTATTATTTTACCATCTCATACATTATTAACTTCTCTTTTCACAGAATAATGTAGCCAGAAAATCTGACCTAAGATTGCTGTTCTGGAAAAAAAAAAGTAGAACTAATGAGGCTTGGTTTCCTTGGATTAAGTTTTATCGACTTTCACGTCTAGGATGATGTAAACTCCAATGCAAGCTTTTCTCTGGGAGTAGAACTGCTTAAATGAACATCTCGTATGTGGATTTTCTGGTGTCTGGTGTGGTATGAGCTCATGCTCTAGTATTTTTTTTTTTCAATCAAGGATATTACAGAGTTTCTCTTTTCCATGTACCTCAGACTCGTATTTCCAAACAGCTCTAAAGCATTAACAGCTTCCAAATTTATGAATTGTGTTCGGTTATGTCTGGGTTAGCCCAACAGGTTTGAATCTATTTGGTGTGAGAAAAGAGATGCAGGCCCAAAGCTGAAGACACAATGGTCACTGAAGCACTGCTTTGAATAGATGACTTTTAGCAGGTTTATATTAAAAAGTGAAATTTTATATAACAAATAAAGATGCAGTAGGAACTTTTTCAGGAATCTCCAAGTTACTTTTAAGCTAACCTACTTGGGTTAGGTTATGGTTAGAGATAAAATGTAAAATTAAGTACACAGACCAGGCACCAGACTATTTTAGGGCACTTCAAAGGTTAGATATATGTTCGTTTCCAGGTAAGCTGAACTTTCACTTTTGACAACAGTAGAGTTTGTACACACAAAGCTGTATCCTACTGTAGTCCCAATGTGTATCAGTATAAATGTAAGTCAAATAATATCAATGAAAGGAAATAACAGTCACCTCAGGGAAATGAGTCCAACTCAGACACAAGAATTCAAACTCCTCTTTTAAAATAATTCTATTCTGTGATTCTGTGTCCAGGGAAAAGGAAATACTAAATGCAGTTGTGACAAGTTTTTAAATACTGCGTGAAAATTTCCTTTACCCATTAAATAAACTTAGCAGAGAACTCTAATTCTGTCTAGTTATCCAGACTCTATATCAGACCAGAATTAGCTTTCTGTTGAGGTTTGGTCATGCCCACATGTACTATGACAGATTTCAAATACATCAAACCATGCCCTAGACAAATAGCTCAGAAACAAATCAAAGTTTCACATTTGAAAGACTAAAAGAAGGGGTCCTATTGCTTTTGACAGTGTCTGAACAGGTCTTATGGGAGCTTTTGAATCATTTACTGATATCTACTCAAACCTCTTCTTCTAGACACAGAATCACTATTGAAAAAAACACTGCAAATTCTTGTCAATGTCCATCACTTTCGACTCCTTTAACAGGACTTTCAAATTAAGACCTCACACAATCATGCCAAGGACCTAAGCTGGTAAAAATAGTTTTCTAAAACCTACAGTGAGTAGACTGAGCCCTCTGATTATCCTGCCTGTCATTAGACATTTTAGTAACTTGTCCATGATCTCCTGACCACAGAGGTTTTCTTAGTTCTTGATAATTTCTAAGATGGAAAGCTTATCCTTCATGATGCTTCCTGTCTGCACCATTGCAATTGCAGTTCACAGAGTTTTACAACTGACCAAAATATTAAAGGTAGATTTCTTAAGGTGTAAAAGGTATTTCCTTTTGGGGGCTTCTAGGGAGTGGGGTGAAAAGGAGAACACGCCATTCCTGTGAAGTGCAAGGTGAAAGAAGCAGTTCTGTTGTCCTGCAGAACTATTAATCCCTCAGGTGACTACCACCTCCCTGAGTTCAATACACAAGTAAAGGCTTGTATGCTGAATCTTAATTCATGTACTTGTTTCTCTCTATTGATTTCTTGGTATTGAATTTTCAGAAATGTGTGAATTAAGAGAAGCCTGTAGCTGTCATTTTATACTCAGGCAGCTAAATGGTTAAAAATGAAACCATGACACAGTGAAAGCCTCATAATCTTAAGAAATGATAGTAAACGAAACTGATTTTGATCTTAATTTGATTTTCATGGGTTTTTTATATCACTTTGGTCAGAGATGTTCTTTTCAGGAAAACAGATGAAGATCTAAAAAAAAGACGCTCTACCGTCTTTTATCCCACTTAGGATATGAAAACTGTTCACTGGTATAAAAAGGATGAACCAGTGTCTCCAAACCTAAAACAAATCAAAACATTTGCACTGGAGTTATCACTCTCCTGTGTCCCAGCTGCAGCAGAAGCATCAGCTTTATTTGTTGCTACCTCCATGGGAAGGTAGCACGTGTTTGGCCAGAAGGCAGGTTGGGGTTGTGTACACTGGCCCCTGGATGGATCCTCACCTGTGTGTGCATGTGGCATCTGCACAGCTCCAAGAATTCCTTTCTTCTCCAAGTGTGCTGGCAGGGAGGAGAAAGGACGTACATCCCCTGCAGAGACTGTGCTTTGCAGCAGAGACTGAGGAATATTCAGGAAATAGCAACAGCAGGTACACATCCAGACCTTTAAAGACAGCAGAGAACCTCCCACTGAGGAGCCAGATAACCTCCCAGATGTGGAGGTTTTCTGTACTGAAGAAGTCTAGAAAACCTTTCTGGACTGAGAACAAAGATAGCCTTCTTTGAAAGGCAACAATGGGTGAGATTTTTTCCTGCAGATCCTGTGTAAAATGCAAACTTTTTAGCTTGCCTTCCAGAAAAGCTTTGATTTTGAGGGTCAAAATTCCCATGATATGAATTTTTTTTTTTTTTAAGAGGAATTGGCCGGCCTAACTTGCATTTACCTTTTAAATGTTGTCCATCTATAGAAGCAGATGAGCCAAATGACTGCATTTTTGCGTGTGATGTTTCTTCTTTCTGGATTGTTCATAATTTTTATGTTTTCCCCTTAATTATGGAAATGGTACCTACTAATTATTATTTTATGACCAAAAAATAACTCTTTCCTTGAAATAGTGACTATTGTCTTAGTATTACATCATGCATGTTATTGGACTCCAGTCCTTTTTAACACACGGATGGGATGCAAAATTATCTTAGCCCACAGGGTCAAAATCTTCCTTGACAGAAACTCTCAGAGAAAGCAACCTGCTGTTCTCATGAACCTCTCATAGAGGACACACCTGGGTGAGGGTAGGAGACAAGACTGGTTATACCAAGCACAGGCCTTTTGTTTCTTATGTTAGTTGTGTTTACCAGAAGTATTTAGCCTGGAAAGTGGATTCAGACATGCTGATGGCTGCAAGCTGCAAAGCATCTCTATTATCCTGTGGGATACTGAACAATTCCTTTTTTTAAAACCATAATTATTAAATAAGAATACAACCCTTAACAGTACAGACAAAGAATTCTTTCTCTGGGAAAGTGACTCAGGGTTTTAAAAACGAAACTATCTTAATAACCAATAAATACGATCAAATGCTTCCACCAATTGCAAAATTGAAGATTTGTGCTTTCAATGGGAAAAAAACCACAGTACTTTTTCATCATGTGCCTCTGAACATGCCTGTCTACACACTGATTTACATGTGTCTATGTACATAGCTCTGTACACATACACAGAGCAGGAATTTGCAACACTCAGCACAACATACTCCTATTTCCCATGACTTCCTATTGCCCAAGAGCAGACTGAGTACAGGTGGCTTCATAATAGCAAGCATAAAAATGACAACCATTTTTTAATTGTGGAATAACACACTGTCAGATGTACCACCATCTGTGTTATTCAGGACTACTGCTCACTGCCTGCTGCCACCAGCACTGGCCCATTATTGGGAAGATTACAGGAGGAGATGCCTGGCTTTATGAGAGAGCTTGAAACTGGTCCCAGAGTCAAGTGTGACATAAACCCCAAAGCTGGACTTATGTGTGTATTCAAATGGTGTCCCCCCTGTTACACAACCACAGGCATAAGCCCAAGGGGATGCTCCCTTCTATTTCCTTGTCAGAGATCAATGAGTTAAAACAATCAAGACCAGAAAATTATTTTCAAGGCTGTGAGAGAGGAATTAAAGATCCCAGTGACTCGAGCTTACTTTCAACATTTGCCTCTGCAGCTGTCATCACTGCAGAGCTGAAGAAACACTCCTCACACCAAACAAGAATCAGATGTCAAACCTGCACCGGCTCCCACAGCACTGCCAGACTCCAGTCATTACTGGGTGAATCCTCACAACCCCAAAACCTTTGTCACAATTTGGGGACTGTCCTCTTCATTTTCCATTACCAATTTGCTTTACTATCATGCACTAATTAATGCTGGACAACAGCAATGTTAAAATAAACATGCTCAGTGCAGAATAATAACTAAGAGGATATCAAGACCTTCTATTCCTGTGTTCAGCTCTTTGTTTTCTTCTCTTTTCCCTTGCAGCTCCATTGCTAACAAAGAATGCTTTCTGACATGACAAATACTGTGGGAAGCAGTTTCATTTCTAGTACACTAGTACCTGATTTTACTTTATTGCAGCAACTTCTGTTTGAGAATGAAAAGATTATAAAAGCCATTATAAAATTAAAACACTATAAGACTGAGGGATATTTGCATAATCATAACATAGCTAGGAAAAAATCTATCCAAACAATTGCCTTCAGTGAAAATACAGTGTAGCCAACAAAGATTTTGTAAGCCTTTGTTTGGCCTTTTTGTACATATGCATTCATAATTAAACCCATCTACTGCATAAAAAATGAAACCTGCCAGATGGACTAAAGATTTGAGGTAATAATTACAGATTACACATGGACTAGGTATGGTCCCAGTTGTGCTATTCCACCTATGAAGGGCCTGACAAAATGTAGGAATGATTCCTACACAAACAGTGCTTCCAGGGTGTTAAAAAGGTTGTTCACAGCCACAATATTTTGACATGGTTTTATCAGTGAAACCATAGCATTAAATTTTAGGATGGCTTAGCAGTGAGGCTACCTACTATGAGCTCTCCATGGACTGGATCATTTTCACATTGCTTCCAAACAGCTCCATGGTATTTGCCTTCATCCATTCCCACATACTCCTCACCTGTGACAAGCTGTATTCTTCTTCTTTTCTTCCAGGTCTGAGCCCTTGAAAATTCTGAAGTCAATTGGCATATGTTATTCATCCACCAGCAGTTTATCTAATGGGATACTTCATGATATATTGCAATAATAAATTAATGTAATAATTCCATATGATAATGTAATTCGATGCCCCCTTTTTTGCTCCAAAATAATTTATGAGTGAAGACTGAAGTTTGATTCCAAAGTTATGTTGTTCAAAGCTGAATTCTCTCTTTTCTGTCTCCATCCAGCCCTGACACACCTCAAGAGAGTTGGGCAGTGTACCCAGTGAGTCTTGTGTTATATTCTTCCTTAGAAGGTGGCAATAATGACATAAGTTTCACTGACCATTCTCATATTCAGAACAAATTTTAATTTCTTCTGACTGCTGTGAAAACCTTCCGTATATTTGCTAGAATCATGACAATTTTTCAACATCTCCTAGAATAAGGAAAAGAATAGAAAAATAAATAAAAACCTGAGCCTGCAGTAAGCACTGTAAGCCATGTCTGAAATGACAAAACTGCAGTTGATGTGCATAGTAATCCTGGAAGAAGGATGAGTCAAGAACATAGGTAGGCATGAAAAATCATGACTGTTCTGAAAACACTTTCAGTAGGTATAAAATTTCCATTATAATGTTGAAACATATATATTTGATTTCTTTGTCTTTCATTTTCTTATTTCTAGTGCTATGGATAAAAAAGGAAATGGATTTAAAAAGCAAAATCAAGAAAGTATAAAGCAGAAGATTAAATTACCCCTTTTTTAGTTTAGTCTTACACAAAATCCATCAAATTAAAAATATTAAAAGCTTTGTTAAATTTTCTTGAAAAAAGAAAAGTAACTTTGGGTTAAAAATTTTTGGCTAGCAAAATGTACTGAATGAAAAACCTTGGAACTGGTGTTTCTCACTGATATTTTAAAAGGAGACTCCAGGCATTAGAACATCCAAAACAGAATTCCTTTAGGTTGTGCATTACTATGCTGTAGCTATTCCATTTCCTTTTCTTTGTTTAAAAGATAGTTCATCTATATTCCTATTAGTAGAAAAGCATATGCAAACAATTGCACTTCCACATTCTTAAAAATTAATGTATTTATTAAAAATGAAGCACTGTTAAATCTGGAATATATTTAAAATGAATCTAGCTGTAAGAAAGGAAAAATAATACTAAGAACTTCACAGAGCATGAAAATTAACTATGTTATGTTAATTGAAGCTGGATTTCAAACTGAACATGGACTCTTGTGGAGCTTCAATTATGGAAATGGTACATTCAGTTCAGCATAATAACAGTGTTCATTCTACCCCACACTGAAGGGGTTCTGAACTCAAAAGTCAAGATTTGCCAAGAAATGTGAGCATCACATCACACACAGCATCTGCTGAGAGTGGGTGTTTTCCAAGCACTAACAGGAGCAGTGCATTGTGTAAGTAGGAGGGGCTTAGTGAGCACCTTGCCATGAAAACCCATCTATTGCAGACTGCAAACGTCACCACACTTAGAACAAATATTTGTCAAGGTTACTTCTACCAGCAGGTGTCTTTCAGGGCTGGATTGACAGTTTGACTAAGTCTGTAATTTTCACAGCTGGAGTTTGATGATTTGTCATGCAACGCTGGCCAGCCTGGCGCAGTGGGAAAGCCCACGAGCCTGCAAATGCCCCAGAGGATGTACCAGCACTTACCATGGACGTGCCGATCTGCTGGGACAGGGTCCAAGACACAAATCATTCTTTTCACAGGCAGGACAATGTTGCTGCTCAACAACAGTTCAAGGATACCATTCCGATGTGGAGGCTTGCTTGCTGTTGTGCTGCTGTCTTTCTGTTTCTTTATATGTGTATATATGCTGATACTTGCTTGCATAGCTTACTGTGTTGATGATGCAGGTAGAGACAAAAAACCATTTAGCTCTGGAGTGAAAATTGCTCCTTGCACGCTCTTTGGGCTATAATCTCAGCTATTATTAATTCAGTGGGCTGTTAAGCAACCCCATCTCTACCAAGATAACTAAGAGAAAAGGCTGGTTGACACCTGGCAGGTCTGGGACCTAAATGCTTTGTAAAAGCTCAGTAGCTGCTTCTCTAATTCAGAATAGTTTCTATTGAGTATGATTTTATGTGTGAAAAGGATTTACTGGGCTCATTATAAAGACAAAACACTGGACTATAATGAGGATTGGCAAGGAAAGTAAGGTGGAAAAGCATAGTATAATGGAAAAGAAAATGGAAAAAGTAAAATATATAAAAGAGTGAGGATGGCAGAGGGAAAAGAATAATTCCAGTTTCCTTTCAAAATGTCTTCTAGCAGGGCTTCCTTATGCCGGCTACTACATACTCATACAGCATCCCAAAACCCTTTCTCTTAGCAACCCCCGCTGAAAGTTGTTGTTAGCAATGTAGTGATGACTAAAAATTCAACATTCTCTGGAGGCTGATTAGGTTTCCAGCCTTACAGCAATTATTTCATCTTTCATTGTTACACTGCTCATTTATGTGCGCTTCTTTATTTTTCTTCTGGCAACATATTCCTCTGCTTTAGGTTCATTTCAGTTCATGGACCAAGGAATCCTACAACATCTTCTTAAGTGGAACTCAGAGTAGTAGCTGAGACTACCAATTTACTCTTTTGACACAGAAATTTTCTCTGGCCCAGGAGCCAATAGGAACAAACTGCAGTGAAAAGGGGAGAGAAAGCAGAAGGAGGATAAAAAGTGAGGGAAATAAATAGCTTATAAACAAGTAAAACCCAAAGGTGAAATGAGTCTGTGGGTAGCTGTTGCTCCATTAATGGAAGAAATGAAGTTAAAATACCAGCTCCAAGACAGCTAGCTGTCACAATGTCAGAGCTCAGGAAAGGCTTTTCCCAGACAGAACATAAAAAACATTCTCCGTTTCCTAACAGGGACATCTTTGCAAGCTTTGTGTTAAAAAGGACGTCTGCTTCTTTAGAAGAACAACATGCTTTTGTGAGACAAAGACAATACTGGAAGCTCCAGGATGGGTAAAAGGGATGGCAACTCCAACACTCCTTATTTTTCATGTTCCCCAAACTGCATCTGAGCAACTACTCAGCATCCTACTCTGCTTAGCATTAGGGAGTGCTGCATTTTGGACTGAAAACTTGCTAAGAGCCAAACTGATAAGCAGCTACTGAAAACATTATTCTTTCTTTCATCTCTGCATTGCTTATTGAATATTTATGTGTCTCTGACTTTCTACCACCATCAAAATTCCCCAGCCATATCCTGGCAACAAACATCTGTTTCAGGATTTTTAACCTCATTTCTGCTCTGACAATTTCCTGGTGCCTTTTTTATTCAATACATCACTTCACCCTTTTTTTTTTTTTTGTGGGGACAGGTTAAGTGCCCTCCTGTTACATTATAGAGCTCCAACATCCTACTACTCTTCCATAATTAAATATCTGCAAAAGAAGTGGACAGGCAGGATGATGGATGCAGTAGAGCACGGAGGAGCGATGGTGGGGTGGGCACATCAGCAAGCAGCCAGTACCAGAGGGAGCATGCTGATGTGGAAAAACCAGAGCGAGGAAAGATGCAGAAGTGCTGTGGTTTGGCAGAAATGACCGTGCAGTCATTATTCAGATGAGATCTCTCCAGCCAAACAGAGTGCTGGAAACTACATAGCTGTGAAATAAGTGTATGGTTATGGGTCATTAAGCCAACAGTATCTCTGTTCTCTCTCTGATGGGGGCAATAACATTGGAATGTAATTTTTAGAATGTCTGTGGTCACAGGAAGGTTAGGTTTCATATTTGTCAGACCAATTGTTTGTTTGTTTCTTTCTTTGTTTTCTCTATGAAGGAGTGTAAAATACCCCTGACCCAAAGATAGATAGCTAAAGTAGAGCTCAGATGTTTTCTTCAGCATCAGATGATACT
Organism: Eopsaltria australis; assembly: GCA_034509425.1. Classification (NCBI taxonomy): domain Eukaryota; kingdom Metazoa; phylum Chordata; class Aves; order Passeriformes; family Petroicidae; genus Eopsaltria; species Eopsaltria australis. The sequence continues at coordinate 8,937,051 of JAVTVJ010000024.1, forward strand.
GTGTGTGTGTTTTACTTAGGTTAATCTGAGAAAGGGTGAGACAACAGAACTGACCCTTTTCCTGCAGCTCAATAGTGACTGCAACTTTTGTTCAACTACTACCTCTATCAACAAAGTAGTTTCTTGATCTAAGCAAAAGCTACAGATGCTCATGGCTGGGAATTTCTAGAGATAGTGACCTTTCAGGGTAAAACAGCTTTCTCTTATTTTTTAAAAATTGTTAATTGGGTATATCTAAATGTGATAGACTCTTCTTCATCACAATCTCACTTCAAAGTCTGCACAGCCAAATGCATGACTTAGAGTATTAAAATTTTGATTCATAGCACTTGGAAAGAGAAAGAGATCTCTTCTGATGTCTTTATCACTTCAGAATCACAGTGCATATCTCATACTGTACTAGTTTAGTTTGTCGAAGTTTGTGCCCTTATGGCACTGTATTCTAATTACTTACTGAAAAAATGAGAAAAAAAACCCCAGCTCACTATTTGGGATTCAAAGTGTTAAGCTCATCAGTCTTGAAAACCCAAAGAGGCAAATCTCCTTAAATTTTCCATGCTACACAAATTTGCACTAAGCTTCCAGTTATTACAGGGAAATTTTTAGCTTTACAAAACATTAATTTCTCTTTTGGATAATGAGTCACATAAACATTTTCAAGTCCCTTATCTTGTCTGCCCCTCAGAGGAAGGAAACAGCTTTCAGCTCTAGATGCAGGGTAGTACCACTAAGGGATTTCAGTATTGTGATAGCTCCCCAAAGCCCACCCATCAGTGCAGCAATGAAACACAAATCTTTGCATTATTAGTAATTCAAAATAACAATCAGCATGACCATTTTAATGGCTCCTACAGCTCTCAATTGGAACTTTGCTTGCCATCCATTCCTGTCAATCAGCATGGAAAAGCTTTGCCTGAAAGCAGAACTGATTCTACTCAGCATGGAAGCTGAAAAATTCAGCTACAAGGCAGTTAATGCTAATATGCTGCTAGAAATGACATTAAGACAGTGAAAAGTTCTGATAAATAAGAGTAAACAAATTAAAAGCTGTGACAAAAACATGCTCATACATATACTTACATGGCTTAATGACTTAGTAATGTGGGACTTAATGTGTGACTGTTAGAAACACAGGGAAAACTGGCCTGCTTTTAAAGCCATACAGACAGATGTTTTAAAGTAAAAAAAACCTGGGCCCTTCTGCAAGCCTTGTTTCACGGTTTTCAGTCTGTCCAGTCCTCATTTGTTCCGTAAGACACACCTTAAAATGCAATTGCCAGGATAGAGGATTGGATCTTTAACGTAAACAAGTCTCAAACAGATCTTCAGCCCATTTTCTTGTTCCTGTGCTAAACATCCACCAGCTCATCTCAGACTGCAGTGATTATCAGTTAGTTACACCTTGCATTGGGCTGCACATAATAAACAAAAGAAAACTCTTTCCCTCAAGAAAAAGAGCAGAAACCCTTTTCCCCCACCCTTTGGAAGTAGCAAGCACAGCTTCCCTCTTAGCTGAGGAGAAGAAGAAACAGTGAGAATTGCCCCTGCAATTTGCTGCTGCAGCACCAGGGTTGCTTCAGTCTTTCTTTCAGGGGACCTGAGGGAGCAGGGCTGGAGGGCAGTGAGGCCATGGAGGTGCACGAGGCAGACCAACCCACTGGGACATTTTCTGTGATTGTCTCTTAAATGAAGAATCCAGAAGTGACAGGGTCTCTGCTAACTGGGTTAGACCTTGCCTCCTCCAGTACTTTGCAGTGACGTCTTTAAACCCTATGGATAGAGAAGTTTCTTCCTTTGCCTTGCTCTTGCTCTTTTGCTCACACTTTTCCTCTTTCCCTTCTATCTTCCTTTCTCCCCTTCTCATCCTTTCTTTTTCACATCCCAGTTCTCCTTTTGTTCCCTTCTCTTCTTTTTTTAGCTTGGTGTGGGACATATTCATATGTTCCCCTTTCAACAGAGAAATTGCCGCTGTGAGTGCAAAAAGATTCTTTGATGTTGCTTCTAAGATGTTCAAGGGCACAGAAACATTTTGCTGAGTCTGTAGCAGCTCTTTCCCTAGGAAGTTTTAAAGGAACTGGGGTACAAAATGCAGTGGGGATCCCTGCAGTTTATGCAGTGTTCTGGAAATTCACTTGTAGAGGCTTATCTAACATTTGTGCCTAAGTTGCAGGTAAGTTGGAAAAAGTAAGAAGAAATACAAACCTCCTCTGTTTTCATCACTGCCCACTAGATGAATGTTTGTCCACCTATGGAACATTCCCGGTTCAACTTTTCTGCAGAACAAATAAAACCATTACTTGTTCATTAAGTTGTTCAATACACCAAACCTGCACCTGGAGCAAATTTTTACAGCTGGGTTATGAAACTTGAAAGGCAGAATCCATAAAGAAAATTATGACAGTGCCATTGTTCTGCTACTAATATAGTAATTTCAACCACTTAAAATAATACTGTGGCACAAAGAACCATAGAACTGCACCACCAGACAGCAAGATTGAGCAAGCACAAATCAGTACAACCACATCATCAGACTCAATTGCTCTCTGTAGGGTAAATATTTGAAATAATGTAGAGGGGCTTCAGCCACATGATGCTGACATTAATGGGACCCCACACAGCTAAATCCCCCCCATACAGCAACCCCATATTTCTGATATGATAATTAAGCAGTGGGTTGTGTGCTCTGCTGCCTTCTTTCCTGTGCAGACAGAACCTTTCCTTCCTTTCCTTCAGACAGAAGCCAAGTCCCCAAGTACAACCAGGCTTAGGGCACCAATACACAGATCTTGTACTCCTGCACCCTACTGCTATCAGAAAATGAAATCTGGAAACATTTACAGAGCTACCTGAGCACTGATGTTCCAGACTGTGACTGTGGTCAGCCTCACTCTTTCCAGTCAAGTTCAGTGGCATGATGTATTTTAAAATGCCCAAATCTGTTTCTTTTTGAACAAGCTTTATTAATATTATTAGACTCTATTTTAGCTTCAAAGCAGTGTAGAGGCTATAAGAGTCTCCCTTTGTTAATACAGAAGGGCCATAAGGCTAGAAAGTAAAAGCAACATAGACATTCTTCAAGCATTCCCTAGGGATGAAATAACTTTGTTTCCATGATCATTAAATTAAAAAAAAGAAAAAAAAGAAAGAAAAGAAGAAAAAAAAGTCAAAATACCAAAATGTCAAAATATAACAGTAATCACCATCACCAGTAACCAGTGATAATCCACAGGAGCTCAAGTTCTGCTGGAACTAAGTAGAGGATTGTCTTGTAAGACTGCTTTGGTACCTCTGCTAGGTGACTCATACAAGTGAGAAAGTACACGGGATAGCAGGTCTAATTGTTTAAAATCGTTTGGGAGGGAAACATTTTCCCTGAACTATGTGATAATGCTATTAGCTCCAGTAACTCGAGCCTCAGGGTGATCCCATACCAAAGCAGATAGACAACATCTGAGCAGCAGAATTTCTGACCCCAAGAGATTTGTGGACAGAGACAGACCTAGACAAGACCAAAAATAATCTGAGATCAAAGAGTGGTAGAGAAGCTACAAGCTTGTCCTGCTAGCACAACTTGACATTAATACACGATATTTATTCATCACTAGGTATAAATCTGAATGATTCTGAGTAAGCTTAGCAGCAAGAGATTACTTGTAATTTAGCTATGTTTCTGACTCAAAAGGATTATTTTAATACTGATATCAATATTACTTGGTTTGCACAGGCTGAGTGTTTGCCATGCTGTGACTGGAATTGGGGACTGCAGAGTGTATCTTGCTCTCCTAATGCCAGTTCTGTGGCTTGTTTCTGTCAGAGAGAAACCATCACTGCAAATCCTTGCTGTGATTGCAATGTGAGCTACTATTATGAAGGCATGAGGGGAGAAAGGGTACTTCTGTGCACTGCTTGGAATCCAAATTGAGATCTATTCAGTCAGAATTATTCTACTGGTAAACAGTTTTTTTCCCATTAGTTTTTATGATGTGAACATAGGAAATTATTAAGATAAGATGCACACAACTAGGGACTGTCACCCAGTTATTGAACTGAGTTGTGATACAAGAATCATGGGGTAGAATGAGAAACAGAAAATGGGAGCTTTCTACCCAGAGCAGAGAACATCAAAGCAACACTCAGTGCATGCTATAAAAGGTAATAATCTCTGTACCTCACAGAAGACATGTAAACAATAAATTAAATAACCACAATTATGAGCAGGGACAATATTGATAAGAAAATAACCAACCTAGAAAACCATCAAAGGCAGAAAAAAATCTAATTCTTAAAACCAGAAAAGCATGATATTTGTTAAATAAAGGTATAATAAATATCCAGGTAGCAAAGAGAGCCTATTAAGGGCTGTCATATACATATATATGTGTCTCAAGATTTTTCTTTATGTCGTGCTTTCTTGCTTGTGCAGCTCTCAGCTACAAATATTATGTCAATGCATTTAGCAGACAAGCTCATGACAGGAAATGTATTAAAAATAAATAAAGATCTACAGAAATGACTAATGAATGTCAGCAGGTCTGTAAATATCACTGAGCTACTATTTTTTAGAAAACCCACACACCACAGTCAACAAATGAAATGCCTATATGCTACTGAAATATATTAACAAATACTGTGCTTTCCTATTGTCATGATGTCCAAAGTAATTTTGTGTTCAAGTGCTGTGACTCTTTATCAAAGACCTCTACTGGTAATTTGGAGGGAAATCATCTATGTTTTAGTTTAGACAAAGCATTACTTTTTACATTCAAGTAAAGGTCAACTACCATAGCCAGATGCGGCTGCAATGAAAATGTGTTTTTCTGGACAATGAAATTGTTCTTTCCATATTCCATGTCAAATGCCTCTTTAAATGAGCTATATTAAAACTGTACCACTGATCTTTCAGCTGTCAGGTATGATAAGGAATTAGTGAGATGTGAATTGCAGGGCTCAAAGAGGAAAACAGCCCCAAAAAGAAGACACTTGAAAAGTCTGATTTGTAATGAAGGTTGGGACTGTTTAAAAATAGTAAGGACCAAACTGTTGTGGATAGCATTTTATAGGTTTATGTATCAGATTTATGCTTATTTATAGAGTTCACAGAATTTCAGCCACTGCCTTTTTAGAACATAAGAGGAAAATACTATGAACAGTTTGGTCATAGTGAAGAACTGAGAGAAATCTGTGCTTAAAGTACCAGAGTAGTTGCAGTGTCCTGGAAGTAAAAAGTCGACTCTAATTTTTCTGTACCTTTGATGACCTCTTCATGAACTACCCTCACATAATCAGTCTGATGTGATACTAAGAACTGGGACAAAATTATTTATGAACATGATTCAAATTTAGTAACATTAGGATCTCATTTTCCAGCTCAAAGTGAAAACATATTCTGAGCGCTTAAAAAACGTTTAAAAAGTTATGGTCTATGTCACTAAGTGCTATGCATAATTGATAAATGTGTATCTTATAATTGCCAAGTTCATACTGACTTTTAACAAAGTCATACTTAAGTATTTCCACAAGGAGACAAAAATTACATTAAAATTTGAACTCTTGCTAAAGAGACTAAAAAATTACCTGCTATAGTGTTTTCCTTCAGAAATAAACCTACCCAAATTCTATAGATTTGCTGTTAGAAACATCTGTCTCCCTGTTGTCCTTGATGCCTTATTACAGAATATGATTCAGTTCAGTTTGAAGGTTAGCCTAAAAGCCAGAGATATGGATCCCAGCAGCCTTCCCATCATTAGGGTCTGGGAGCTATGCAGACCTAGATTTTGAATGAAAACTCTGCTCAGAGGCCGCCAACCAAGATCAGGATTTCAATTGTATTTGCATTTGTATAAAGCCAGAAGGGTTTGGCTGAAATTGTAGACTTTCCTAAGACAGCATTTTTAAGCTTCAGTGTCTCAAGAAGTCCACAGCTAGACAGGAAACTGAATTCTTTTTCAGTTTTTTTTTAGTTCCCTGTAAGAACCAAGGCTTAGTTCACAAATTTTCCACTGAGAGGATTTTAAAAAAACGCTCCAATAACCCAGAGAATGTTGAAATCTTTCAAACCAATAATGTTTCATTTTTGCTATGTTAACATGTAGTGACAAACCAGAATTGATACAAATGAGAAATTCAAAATAACTCATTGCAGTATTTTCCAAGAAAAAACTGCCTTAGAAGAAGAAGAAGAAACACAGCTCCACAAATTTTCACCGTTCAGTAAACTGATGCTTCTGTTGCTTTTTTTTTAGAATAGCAATTCATGTTATCCTAAGAAGAATGAAGGCACTATAAGCAGATCAAAAAAATAAAGTAAAATCAAAGTTCTTTTGAAGGAAGTACTTGAGATCCTCAAATGTGAGTGTTTTGAAATGCAGTGGTAAAAAGACAGTTTGTATCTTAACACTGTAACTTTAAGTAAAGATGAGAGGAATGGAATGAATCACTTCTTAGTTTAGTCATTAGGACTGCAGATACTAAAATCTGAGCTGGTCCTCCTGGGCCCCTGGCATAGACCATCAGTCAAGAGGAAAATACAGAGCCAGAGCATAAGCTGTCTGACTGACTTTGGATGTGGATCTTGGATGAAATGGGTCACACCAGGAAGGGGACATTTTCTCTCCCATACAAGGAGCCAAACCTGGTCCCAGTTCAGGTGCAGGCTGCTGTGGTCATGTCAGAAGACTCTGACCCATGGGGTATAGATCACAACAAGAAAAAAAAGAGGCAGGTATGACTGTCCTACCTGTAAAGCATGGATTTAATCCTGGCAATTAAAAAAGAGAAAGGTACATGTCATCCATGCATGCATATGCCCAGTTTATGTGAGGTTGTTGCCTCAACACAGCAGCTGAAATGAAAAAATTCTTTTAGACAAGTTTGCCTTCTCCCTTGCTTTTTTCTTTCTCCTGAAGGACAACATAAGATGTAGCTTTGCAATTTAATTAAATGTGACATGTGTTGCTATAAGCCACATACTTGCAAGTACAGTATTTATGCCAAGTATGAGCAATCCTACAGTAATTATGGTTTATGTTTTACAGAGGGCATGTCACTCAGCAGACAAGTTTCATGAAAGGACTGAAAAAAAGAAATGCCAAAAAAAGAAAAGGAAATTATGGGCCAGAGGGTTTAAAGCTCCCAGATGAATAAAGTGAAACTGGAAAGTCTCTTAATGACAGAGGAGCAGATATGACAATAATGATCATAAAAAACTGGAGGTTAGAGTTTAAGGTCAGACTGCCAAACCAGACACGGTGCTCAGGCTGCTGAGAGGCAATTACCCCAAGACTTGCCAGGAGAAGTACTTTTTCCAAAGATCTGCTCCAGAGCCCTTGGGGTGTAATTCCCTTTCAATGCTACAAGCTGGATACGAAAGCCAGTTTCAGGAGGTGGAGAAAGAGAAGCAGTGTCTGCCAGGGGATGCCTGGATGTGTTGATAGGTAGACTCTGTCTGAAAAATCCTGCTACAGCTTTTGTGATCTGGTGCATAACATCACTGGCCAAAGCCAGGTGAGAGATCATGACAGTCAAAAAAATACATACAGAAATTTTGGTAGCGAATACAATTTTCAAAAACACTTAAATGCAAAATACACTTTTATATTTTTTTTTGTCACAGAATGGATATTTAGTTCAGACTGGTTTATAAAGTGCTTTATAAATTAATGTGATTACAATTGCACAGGCATTTAAGTATCATGATGCTGTATGATACTCCAATATCAATAAAACTATTATAAACTATTTAAAATCTTCTTCCCTTTTCTACATGACATTCAGCTATGCAGGTAGTGACATTGCTACACTGAAATACTTGGGGAGGAGGTTAATTACATTGAGATTGTAAAAATTGCACAACCATTGTGTGAAGGGGCCTTAAATATTTGAATGTACTAAAATGTGCTCAGGGGCTAAATCCTAGGCTTCTAAATAATTTAAGTATATTTGAAAATTATTTCTTTTCACACTTAACACCTCAGGTGAAAAAGATGTGCTCTCAGACATTGAATCATTTCAGCTGTCTCACAGAAAGGAATCAAAGCAATACATAACACCATGCAAAAAACCCCACCAGAGTACAAAAGTGCAGGTGGAGCCCAGGTGCCTTGAATAACAGCATTAAACACGTGAGGGAACTTGTTTTCTGTTCTCCAGTTTGTGTATGGCTGTTGCTTATGTGGTAGTTATTCCCCCAGATTCCTGGGGAATTCCATAATCTCAGAGTTGTTTTCTTTTTGGTCTGCATCATGACATTGAGTGGGATTTTTTCAGCTCTACTTTTGGAGGGCTAATTTTCTCCATTCCTATATTCTCATTTTCACTTACATTTTTTCTCTGAGCTATCTCAGACATTCAGATGGTCCCAGCTGTCATGTTTGCAAACAGATTAAAATACCTCTAGTTTACAGTCAATTTAGGGTGAAACATTCCACTCTAGATCCATCTCCAAAAGATCAGTTACTACAGGATGAGGTTCATTATTTTCTATCTATCCATTTAACTGTTTGAACAGTGAAACTGAGTTGACCACCACAGGTTATCTCAAGGTATTGGAGCTCTGCCATTTCTCTAAAACCACTTAGATAACTGTTCAGTTTTCTCTATCTTTAGATTAGGGTTTAGATGGAAGAGCCTGACTTAGGTATTAACCTTAACACTTCAGCCAGTTTCAGAAGCAGAGTTTCAGATGTCAGGGGAGAAGCTGCATCCTGTGCTTTAGTAGCTTTCCTGATGAGTCCGGCCATCAACAGATTGCTACTGTTCACTGAAATTTTAGAACAATTACACTGAAACCAAAGAGGAATTATCCTGGATTTTTCACACATAAACACATCAGAGAGCTGGTTTTTTCATGTGTTTATGATAGCTCATACTAAAAGTTGCACCATGCTACTATGGAAGAAACTCACTCTACTACAATCCCTCTGTTTACAAGGAACAGATATGATTATAAAGCACAGATACTTGTAATTTTCTATAATTTCCCCATAGCATCAGCTCCACAAACAACTAGATTTGGACAAAGCATCCCATTTGTGTTTTTGTAAATGCTGAGACAATGACATCTGCATTTCTCTCTTTCTACTGGAAATATATTTCATTGGATATCTCAGGTTTGCATTTATTTTGCTTTGTTCTTATTGGCATCATCTCACTGGGAGCTTCTAGAATTTTTAGTGATCAACAAATACAAGTCAGGCTTTTTTCTTCCTCGCTGTTGTTTACAACTGGTGAATTTCCAGCCTATAATGGACACTTGTATTAATCCCTAAGAGCATGACTTTGCATAGTGAACTGCCTAATTTCATGCTTTTTTTTAATACTCTAGCCCCCAAGGTGACCCACAGCTCCCCCACAACAACAACTGCTCACAACTCCTGTGATCAGCACATTTCATTATTGGACTCCTGCTTTTGAGCTAAGTACTTTAATGAAAATAATCAATAAGACTGTCCCAAAATTGATCCTCGAGGGGCTCCACTGGTAGTCTCAGAATATCATTAGGCCTTATATTTTAATGCTAATTATATTGTAGCATTTGCATCAGGGCAGCAATGCCCCTGCAGCCCTGCTCCCATATGGGCTCTTTGAGAGAGAGGCTCTGTCCAGAGGAGCCAGTCACCTGAAATGGCCAGAAAATGGAGACAGGCTGGAAGCAGCATCCTACTGCTTGGGGAGGCCAGGATCTGTAGTGTTGTAGCTGTAATGAAGATTATCTAATAGTATAAAATTATTTAAAATTTCAGTTTCTGCCACTTGCAGACTAAAAGAGTGAGAAAATATCCTGCCATATCTTACTGAACTGCAAGAATGATGACCTAAAGTTAGTCAAAAATTGAAGTTTCTAAGCAGCTGATTAGAAAAGAGGAAGTAAATAAAGGTACTTTGCTGCCCATTATGATGCTTGAAGAAATATTCAGAATACTTGTTGTATGTTCTTCACAAATCTGTCACAAAAGGCTTCTCTGAATGTTTTGAATGAGATTCCTAATCTTTAACAGAAACATTAGTTCCAGTATTTCTGGGAAAAAAATTTAACATGCCATCTTTCATCAACACAAAATTGATTTGATGACAATAATCAGAAATCCACGAAGAACTGTTTTATTCTGCTTGTTGAAGTATTGCAACCAGCATATATATATATATATATATATATATATATATATAAGGGAAAATTCCATTTATATTTTTCATCTCAGGTTTTTTTTTTATCCCTTCTATAAACTGATTGTTTAGATTGTTTAGAGATAAATTTATTCAAGAAATTGATGAATCATCCCCTTTAAGAACTTTGTCAGTGACGGCAGCAAAATTTTCCCATTGTTAGCTGGACTAACACCCTCCATAGTTTGCTGTCAACAAGAAGTATAAAGCAACTGAAATTAGCACATATGTGTTTTCCTGGCACTTGGAATCTGCATTTCCCCAGTGTGGGCATGATGTCAAAACATAGTGACAGTGCGCATGCATCCTAGAAAGCAAGCCTACAAGCAGTGAGCATGGAACAAAAAACATAATCCACATAAAATCTATTTTTTGTTTTCTGGTTTTTTGTTTGGTTTTCCTTTTTTCCCTTTTTTTGTTTTTTTTTGTAGTGCAGATTTGCAGATTTATTGCACTTCAGTGGACTGGTTAACTAACTCCATAAAAGCTCTCCAAAAGCTATTGAGAAAACAGCCTGACTGATTGCAAAGCAAAACTGACAGAAGTGCTCCTACTACTTATGGCTCATACAGAAATGCTCATATTCAGAGTGCTTGACAGACATTAAATTAATCCCACTGTATCTTAATTCTAATTGCCACAGGGATTCAGACAGTTCAGAGGCATATCTGCTGCAGAAGTTAAGTGTCTGTAGCACCCTCCTACTGCAGGAAATACAGTTAAGCTCATTTGTTATTTCAGCGAGAATATTCCTCCAAGGTTCTTTTCCTACCTACTTTTTAAAATGAGGCTCAGAGGTGCTCGTTGGTATCTTGTCAGCACAGCCTTTTTAATCTGTTAGCTCTGTAAAAAAAGGATGTGGCTGAAATGTCTCATTTGACAGTTTTATGATGGTCACTGTGGTAGCCAAAAATGGCAATCTCACCAGTTACTTGGTTCAGGTTACTCCTGAGCTTTCATATACTATAAAGTAGGAACATAACAAGTCTTCACTCGTTCTTTTTCCAGGGTAAAAAAAAAAAATCCACCAAAACAAACCACAAAACACATGTAAGTGCAGTTTTAACCCCCCTCTTCACTTCCCTTATTCAAATTCAAATTCTAGATTGTAATATTTCTGAGCAACTCCTTTCCACGCTCTTGCACACTCAATTGGCAGGAGGATCAAATGTTTTTGGGTTTGACAACCCAATTTTTTTCATGGTCCAAGACTAATATTCTGGAAGTAAGTTTCTTCAGCCCCTACCACCTTAAAATGAGCTTCACATTGCTGCCCCACCATACCTCCTCCTCGGAGCACAGTGGGCAAAGCCCTGCGACAGCCAGAGAATTACAAATGTCCAGGTGGGTGGAAGAAAGAACTGCACCAGGTGCTGCCTTCCCAGAGCATCAGGGGACTGAGCTTGTATTTCTGGCATTTATTAATGTGGAATAAAGGAAAACACTGCAGTCCTTCAGAAACTGAACACCAGCACTCTGCTGGCCTTGGTGATTTTGATAAATTCTTAGAAGTGCTACACAGTTGGGGCAGGGTGTCTGTAGTGTGTGCTCTGGATTTACTGCCTGCCTTCATTTTAGCCAACCAAAGTGAGCTCTCAAGGATTAGGTCCCCAGTGAAGATGTGGGTTTGGTTTCATAGTGCTATGAAGAGTTTTAATGGAAAGATTAAAAAATTTCTCCTGAAGGGAAGCATTTGCAAAATACTCACCAAAATCCCAGAGATGCTCAACAAACAAAAGGTTTTAGCAAACCAGAGTCACACCCTGTGACTTGGGTTTTGTAGGAAAAAAGGTAAAGTATGAGTGAAGAATGTCAAAATGCAAGCACAGAAGGGCAGAAAAATTTAGGTTGATGAACAAATGTACATTCTTTTTCTTTACACCTTGTGCACATAAGGCTGATGATGATTCTTGGAAAGTCCTGCCCACGAATTCAACCTACAGTAGCAGAAGCATGAAAATATACATGCCCCTCCTAAAGAAATCACTTAAGAATGAAATTAGCTCCAGGAATGGACAGATGAATCTATTGATGTAGCCATTTGGCACTCATGCATTGTTTCCATGTCCCTAAATGGATTTTGTTTCCTGTAAGACTGGAGTCCTTGGCACCTTGCATTGTTACACTATTTCAGGTATTAGTATCCAAGAAATACAGACTTTGGGATTATGATGGTTTGTAAATTTTAAGCTGCCTAAGCCATCAAATGCTGTCACCTTTCTTGTATGATTAACAAAGGCTATGGGAACTAACAATTTGTTTCTATTTTAATTAGTATTAGCAAGGTGAGTGATCAGCAGGGCAAATACTTGGCATGCTGCTGACATTGTGGTCAGCTTCACTTTTTTCAGGCTTTTACTAGGTATGAGGAACTGCATTGCTCTGTACTCAGTTCAGTAGAATGCAATTTCTTGTACAAACATCATTTTTGGGAATACAATGGAATCTTTGATATTGTGACAATTAACATAGCAGAAATAAAGGTTCTTGGCCATTATTTTCATGCTATTCAAACAGAAATTAGAAGATAGAGATTAGAAATATCCTATTAGTTACCATTTGCTGAAAGAAGGAGTGGAGGGTTTTTTAAAAAAATTTTTAATATATTTTGCTTTTGTCCTTCTGTGGATCAAAGCCCTTAAGGGCTCCTTTACTATTATCCCTTGCTGCTGACTTTGAACCACATCTGTGCTTTAAAACTGGTGGGAAGCCACAGAATAAAAGTCAATACTAAGTAGTTTTATTCTGTATTTCCTGATGCTGCTTTTGCTAAAAATATCTTAGCCTTGAAAAAAATAAATCAATAAACACCATTTTTATCCTCATGGCTTTGATTGCCATGCTCCAAGAAAAATCTGAAAAGCAATTGGCTCCACTTTATGGCAGATACAGAGACTAGAACTGAGTAGGTCCCACCCTCATCATCTCATGCCACAAGGTGAAAAACATGGTGAATTAAAACCTCACTTTCCTCTTCTGGTAGCTTAAATGAGGCCATTTGGTATATATTTAGCAAGAACTCCCCCAAAAAAGCATGCAGCAAGGATTTCACTCTTCTTCCAGTGTTCACTGCATTGTGATGGCTGTTCTCTGCCACTCCCTACGAAGGTAATTAATTTCCAGAACAGTCAACACTATTTTTGCCATTAGCAGCAATGAAACTTGGATTCCTTGGTGCCTCAGTTTTTGGGTTTTTTTTCCCTTTATATCCCTTGATTCATCTTCTCCAGCCTGCCTTCCTGCTTTGTAGCTTTCACAGACTGGATTCCAGTTTCATCAATTCCTCTTCCTTTTCTGAATGGGATGGAATTTTTTCACGTCCTCAATAAGGGCAGCAAATGTAAAAGGATCCTCATTTCCATGGTGTCATCCCAATGTCTGAATGTTTCTGCGATCCAAAATTCAGTGGCTTGCTAAAAAGAAAGGAGCAGTTTAAAAAATAATAATCTTCAGTTGTTTCATGGTCACAGACAGCATTGGCTTTTATGAAGAACACATTTATAGGCAACAGGAAAATCATCATAGACAAGGATAAAAACCCCTGAAGAAAATCAGATCTGGGTAAACAATTCACACTGAGATCCAAGTTGTTGCCAATTTTAAAGATTCATTGCGTGACCTAAATTCTCAAATTTTCAGTCAGTCCAGTACAAAATGAAGCTGTTGAAGGACATGTCCAGTGAGGATGATGTCCATGGCAACACTGGGAGTTACTCGTGTGTGGGCAAATCTCAAACACCCATAAACAAGTTCGCCTTCCATCAGAGTGTTTTCCCAATGTTAATCTCAGCAAATACAAAACTCCATACACATGAAAATCTGCGTTTGCAAACACCAGAATCTCCCCGTGTACACTCTAAACATATTATAATACACATAAACAGTAGGGCTCTCATTTACAAAGAATCTTCATCTGTAACATAAGCAAAAACAAAGTAGAAAATAATATTCCCCACCTGTGAGTAGATCCTTCAATTAATTTGTAAACTTCACTTGGGGGATACAGCATTTTTAATTTTTAATTGATGGTTCTGTTGCTGACAGAAAATCTTTTAGGAGCTATGAATACAGAGGTGGGATGTTAGCTTTCAAGAAAGCATATTGCAGAACAGATGCTATGTTGGGCAGATCCTACAGTTTTCCCATGGAAGTCCTTTCTTCCTTAAGTTTACTGAAGGAGGATAATAGATTAAAGAAAAATAAAGTAGAGAATGTTAAAAGCAAAACATTGCATAAAATTTACATGTTAATTAAAGCTATAAATTAACCAGGTTGTTATTTAAACAAGTAGCTGGTTCTGGAATACAAGTGAGGTGGTAGATACTTTATATTTAGAAGAGCTGAAGCAAATTACATTGCTTAGGTTTCATGATCAGTTGCAGATAACCTACTCCTGTACAATTTCTGCAAATAAAGATCTAGGGGACATTTGCATTATCCTAAAATAAAAGCACTTGTCATTTATACATCAGAATAATTACTCATTGGAAAATAAACTCATTGGATAAAAAATGCTAATATATGCAAGGCATTTTATAAAATTTATAAATATTATTTTAAACTTCTTTCATAGTATAATAGCAAGTATTATTTTACTTCAAGTAAAGTCAAATTTAACAGGAACTCATACAGGATTTCACAGGAAGCACAAGAAAAAATGAAATGTCTACATCCATTACATTACCTCAGCACACAAAAGCTATGGATTTTCCAGTAGAATCCTTGCTTTTCAGGTACACAATATAATAAAAACTTCTGAACACCACCTGGGTTGTGCTGGCTTTTCAATCACTTCATAATTCTTTAGGAAATGTAGCTATGTGTAAATGACCTCATTTTACTGTACCTCAGTGGCAAAGAATAAACCAGGTGTGTCTCAGTATCGACTAACAGGAGTCATAATTTCAACATCATGTACATTTTCCCTTTATGACGTTGGTTTTGGTGAGACCAGAGTGCACCGAGAACCCAGCGTGGGTGCAAGAACCCTGGAGAACTCTGTGACACCGTTCAAGACACTGCCAGCCACAAGTGAAGGCAATCACAAAACAATCCAAAAACTCTTAGGGAACACCATCAACCACCAACAAAATTTATAACAACTTCATAAAAATCCTCATAGGGCAACATTTCCCAGTGGCTGCTGGCTGAGGTCAGCACTTCAGCTGGAGCCCGACTTCCAGTGAAGCCACACAGATGGACATGGATCTCGCTGGGATTCAGGGCGTGGCTTCCAGTCTGTCACCGTGCCCGCAGAGAATGAAGTGAGTACCTGTTATTTCGGGCATGCAGCACCAGTGTTTCTGGACAGATACACCTCACACAGGTCTGCACATCACAGCTGCAACCAGATCCCAGTTTTGAGATGCTACACAACACCTCTGGCAGCAGGTTAAGGTTTAGTGCCAAGGGGCTGACATGCTCAGGGACACTTCTTTGAGCTCCACCTTGCTCCCCACACCCTGCTGTAGGAATGGCTTCATCCCAAGCCAAAAAGCTGTTTCTGGTGCCAGGAAAGCCTTTCAGCTGTGCCCATGAAACCAGCCTCTCCTGCCTCCTCCAAAGGAAAGGTGCAGGCCAGATGGGGATCTCCTGTGGAACATCTCGGGCTGTCTGTGGGCTCCTGCCTGGATAATGCTGCCTCTAACACATGCTGGTCTGAGGCACCAGGACTGAAGACATCCCAAAAAACTCAACACAGAAACTTCATTTAACTTCATTCTACTTAATCTTCGTATGTGCTTTAAAGCTGCAGTTATGAAAAAAACCTGTTAAGGCTCTAGCAGCATTCTGTGGCAAGACAGAGGAAAGGTGTGCCAGTCAAAATCAGCGATTTTTAACTGGGATGAAGGGCAGAACTGATAAGGAAAGGATGATCAATATGATTACAGGCTTAAGAAAAGAGTGGAAAAGGGGCCATCACCTACTTGCCTGTGATCCACAGCAGGGCTCTGCCAACCACAGGATGGCTACAGCACAGGACAGCAGGCAGGTCAGGAAACTTGCATTTGTGCAGGTCCCAACAAACACACAACTCATAACATTCATTCTCTTCACTTATTTGGACCTTACTTCCTTTGTAGCCAACGAGTCTCACCCCCGAGGTGAATGCTTTTGTTGGTACAGATTTTCTTCATCAGCCCTCGCTGGAAATTGGCAGGCTGAGAGAAGCTTTCATTATCACAGTCCATGAAGCGCCCAGAAATCAGATCTTTAAGGCAATCAATTGTAATTATGTAAAATCCTAGGCTGCATCCAGCTCTCCCACTTTGCTCATGCTACTGTAGCTGCATGATTTCAGTGGAACAGATCCTGGCTCTTGCCAATAGAAATAAATTTAGAGTTGCCCCTAAAATTATGCTTCAGGGAACACAAGAAACTACGCAGGAAAGATAATGTATTTGAGAACATTTTTAATAAATAATGTGACAAAAATTACTTTTCTGATTATTGGATCCTCAGTATGCAAAATTATGGCTAAAATATGAGGTTTCTTACATGAACATAATGAAAACATTAATCACATGGATTTTTCCTTTAGTACTGCACACCCTTTCTATGGAACCTTTCTTTAAAAATTAGCTAAATGAAAAATTTCAGTCCTCGGTAAACACCAAAACACTTTTTTTTTCTTTTTTTTTTTTTTCCATTGGGGCTAGTCCTGATAGCTGTCAATAAACAAACACACATTTTTCCATTAGCACCAATGACAAAGAAATTTTATAATTACAAAAAAGATCAGAAAATCTACAGACAGAGGACATCATTTGGCAAATTCAATGCGACCAATGCCTCTATTTCAGCTTTAATGATAATCCAATGTTGAGAGAGGCCACAGAAAAATTGGTAATTTTCTGTAAGTCCAGGAAAAGTGAGAAGTGTTTTGATTATGGCCCACATTTACGTTTGTTACTTTACCATCTGTCATCATTCAAATATTCCAAATACAAACATAGAGCATTAACAAAAAGATGAAAAATATCCCAAACAAATGCTTAACATTTTCAATAAGACAAAAAAAAAGGTTAATAGTTACAATGGTTTACAAACAAAGTTTAGTGATTGTGCTTTTAAAACCAAAAAAAAAAAAAAAAGATAAGCAGTGCATTACAAAAAAATTCATTGCCAAGATCAAACAAAACTTCTTTAAGTGGCACTTCTTCTTTAAGGTGAATTGACACAAGTAGAGGTCTGAGATTTGGGCCAGTAACAGTTGATGATATTAACTAATCGTTATTAAAAATGTCCATTGATTTTCTTTTCACAAGCATTGTTGAAGCTGAAAATTAGAAAAAAGTTTCAGACAAACTTACTCATGCTATGATTAGGCAAATAGCAATCACACTGGCTTACCTCCTGCCTATCCCAAAGGACATTTTTAATAAGAATGTATTTAATGATGAAAATGGAAAGACAAATCAAAGTACCACAGGGGTTTAAAATGAGTACATATTTACAATAAGAGCCACCTTGTCCCAAATTAATTTTGCTTTCATTTGTCAAACAGTATCACCTGCAAAAGGTTAGCAAGAGACGGGCAGAAAACAAGACACACAGTCTGTGTTGAAACTGCAAGATACCATTTGCAGTGAGTGCAGACCACAGTGAAACCCCGAGGCCCTAAGAATGTTCTGCACCACGTTCACTCTGGGGACCTCTTTGATCACTGCCGTGTCCCTTGCGGTGTTCCCAACTGGCTCACTGGTGAACTGGCAGTGCCCTGAGCACCACCTGGCTGGGGAGAAACCTTGGAATGCCAGGCCCTGGAATTCCCTTCTGTTCTAATCGTGGAGCAGCAGCTGGCCCAAGCACCTCGAAGAGCAGCTCCTCTGCCTCCAGAGGCAGCGAAGGTGACGCACTCGGCGCTACGGGATGGGCAAGGGCCGTTCCTAGTGAGGAGGGTTTACAAAGAAAGAGTAAAATAAAAACTAGCATTTTGATGGCATGAGGAAAAAAGGAAAAATTGTACACTCTGATTGCACTGAACATTATTTCTGGCGTCAAACATCATCAGACTTGAGGCATCTTAAGTGATTTATTTTTTTTTCTGATTAGATTTTAAAAGCCTGTTACAGTACATGGCGTTGTCCTCAGCTTTCTGTTTCCTGTGTTAAAAAAAGAGGATATAAATTATTACATGTTAAACTTCATTATTTAAAATTTGGTTTACATACTTCTTAGAGATTTGCTACCTTTAAATGATAATCACTGCTTTCAATTATGCACAGCAGTGTGACTGTATGTTGGCCACACTTTCTACAATCAGTATTTAAATTGAATCAATATCATTAGGCAGAAAAAGGAAAAAGTTCATATCATAATATCTAATAAAATCTAGAATGATAAACTGTCAAAAGATGTGAAAGGCAACGTCATGGTGTTCTTAAATGCTTTAGCTCTTTATTTTCAGTTTTGAAAGAATCTGGGTAACTTAAAGTGCTCTTCAAAATATTGTATTTCTGCAAGTTCTGTTCCATAAGTTTAGTGGGGTGACAACTATATGATACTATATATTACTTGTTTTTTATGTTTTGACACATTCCTAAAGTTTATTTACTTGGATTGGGCATAACATTAATGGAACAGATAAATGTGCTAATTTTCCTGAACAGAAATATTTTTGGTTCAAAAGCATTTTTTCCTGGCATCTGTCTAAAAACAAAACCAGCCTTACGGTAGTAATCTTCAATATTACAATTGCATTTACCTCCATCTCTTCTTCTTCTTCCTCTTCTCCTTGTTCATAGGCTCCCAGTACTTGCATTTCTGCAACATTCCTTCGGGCTAGATTTGCTTGATCTGCCCTCTGTCTGCCTCCTGACCCTCTTGACGACATGGAGCTGGAGGAGCTGGGATCTCTGGGGTTATTTGATGTTGGAAACGTTGGCCTAGAATATGGCAGGATGTCCTCTGTAAAATTAAATGCATACATTGTTATGTTTACAAGCCCAGAGATACTCTGAACCTAAAATTTCTGCATGCAGTTGATTTACTTTTTATGATTCTCAGAGGTATAAAGTGATGCCTGACAAGAACATGAAATATGCTGCTGCATAAGCTTTGCACTGCAGAAGCTTTCTCAAGGAAATTTATAGTCTTTACATGGTAACGTTCACCACAGAAAAACTAATTCGTGATTAGTGTCCATTTCATTTCAATTTAGGATCCCTGGCCTATGTTCTACAGGAAAATGAAATAAAACCCGACTCCTTGTAGTATATATTCGATATGACAGAGTGGGAGGAAATGAGAATGCACGTATGATAAAAGGAACTCATTCCATCTAAATACTGGACCCTGCATTTCTCAGGTTGAATTTGAGACATAATCAGGGGCCATGCTTTAAAATTTCACCACCATCCTCTATGGTAGCATTCTAATAGCTTTTCTCTACAGCAATCCACTGTAATCCAACTTTTATTCATGTGCCCACTTAACCAACTTACCACCCAAACACCCATGACGTTATCCCTAAATACCTGTAGGTAGAAAGGACCAGGCATTTGTATCAATCTGTGCTCTTAGTGAACTCTTGGCATGTTCCACTAATTAATAAGCTTACCACTTTCCTTATATGAGAGATTACTTTGATCAGGTCTGGCTCCTATAATGCCATGTCAGTTAGTATTTATAATTAATGCACAACTACCAGGGCTTTCTTACTTTTGAAACAGGACCAGGTATCATTCTGACCCTCTTTTGTCTGCTGCAAATTGACAAAAATGGGCCAAGTGCTGATCTTTTGGTAGAAAAGTTAAGTTTCTGACTTACAGGTCTACTGTCTGATTTCACCCAATTACCTTATAAACCAGCTTATAATTAGATTAGGTATAACTAGATCAAAAGTGTGTGGTAAGAGCAGGGATACTGATCTTTACAACTCCTAAGGAATATTTCTTTCTGGTTTCCTCAGCATTAGGTTTAATACACAATGGGTCTAAGCAAGCTAGAAAAAGAATGTTTTGTAAGCTTGTAATAAGCTTGTTTTACTCAAACAAGTGTGACCCATATTGACACTGCAGTTATGACAAATGGTGGCAGTTCAGCAGCCCTAACTTCACTTCAGCAGCCTGCCGAGTTCCCAGCGACCAACACCCAGCACTGCAGCACACCCCGAGCAGGCAGAATGACCTTGAAGAAGATGGGTTTTTGCTGGTGCTCCGTCTCGTTTTGGTGCTTTGCTGGCTCGCAGTTTGCCGTCGCTCTGCTGCTCCAGGGGCTCTCTGCGCTCCCCCGAGCCCGTCCGTGTGTCTGGGTGCTGCCTGCCCTCTGCTCCCTCCCTGCCCTTGTAGCTTGCTCCCTTCCTGTCCGTGGATCTGTCCGTCCTGGCGTCCATGGAGGCGAGTTTGGGCAGCATCACCGGCCGCACCTCCAGCTGCGCCTTGGACTGCGCCGTCGGGGACTTTATGGCCGGGGGCGGCACGGGAGGAGGGGGCAGGTCTGCAGAGTTGGAAGAGAAGAGAAATTATGGTGATATCGCGCACCAGTGGAATTAAGGAATAATATGTGACTTCAACTGAAGAAACAGATGCTCTTGTTTACTTTCAGCCCTCCCTCTGCCCTCCTCTTTTCACCCCAAAAAGTATTACGTTACTGTTCAAACTGCTGATAGGCATTTTCCCAAAAGCTTGAGCCTTAAAAACACAAAGGACAACCTCTCACTGCCTTTTAAAATCACAGTATTTTCTTAAAAGTCATTACCAAAAACTGCAATAAACTTTAGGCTCTTGGATATTAACATACCAGTTATAGATTTCGGGATAATAACATAACCTTCCTGATATTTACAATTTTTTGCTAAGTCCATTCAAGAATATAGCAGCTTGTGCTGCAACTGTTCAAGGTCTTCAGTGCAGTGAGCATTAAAGCAAACAGGCTGGGATATAAGAATGTGTATCAGATGCATTGCTGACATATGAAAAGATAAACCATATGTATTATTGCATTCTTTTAAAATAGTAAGTTAAACTAACACACATAGCCTTGATGCCTGTGGGTATGTCATGACATATTAAAAAAAAAACAGTCAGCCAAGGGAGTAACAGGCTCTCAGAAAAAAAAACAACAACAACAAAAAAAAAAAAAAAACAAAAAGAAAAGACATACAAAGACTTCTGGATTTGCCTCTTTAAATTAGCACAGTTTAAGGGGTTCTAAAATTCTGTATATTTTAAAATACTATTTATACAACAAACAGACAATTTACTTCATTACATTTTTCTATTCTTGCATTAAGACATAAAATTAGAATATGTAAAATGTTCATAAGGATACAACAATGCTCTGAGGGAATATAAAATGTGAAGAAAAAATACAGGAGTCAAGCAAGGAAGTGGCAATGCAAAAGCAGTTCACAATAAAGCTATAGACACAATTCACAGGGATATAAGAGAACAACAGATTAAAAAAAGTGAGATGAGGTTAATATTCTCAAGTGAAATTGCTAGAAAAAAACCCTTCACTATTAAAACTTGTAACTTCAGCATTTTGTAAGGGTATGGATTACTACTTCCACAAAAATCAGGGAGCAGCTGTGTTTTTCAAACACCATCACTATATATACAGCTAATTCTCAGTCTATTCAAGAGAATGTTCCAACCAAAAATAAAGGTACTACTCCTGAGTAAGAAAAAACAGGTATCTAATATATACATATGAGTTCAGATATGGCAGATGCCAGACATTTTCGAGAGGTTTTCCAGTGACACAAAGCATGAGTGACTTGATCCAGCCCTGTGGAAAGGTGAAGCAATGCAGAATTCAGTGCTCTGTGCAAGGTTACTGGGAATCATCTACCACATTCACTTGGTGACATTTCTTGGAATTATCCTTGACCTGTCTTAAACAAGACTGGAAATTTTATCAATTGGCTGGACTGGAATGATGAGGAAGAAAGATGTCAAAAAGTATGGTTCACAAGGTTGGACATACTTCGGGGAAATTATATCCTGCTGCAATAACTCCACTGTCTTGGTGGAAAAAACCCCACAACAAACAAATAAAACAAGCAAACAAAAAAATCCCATCAGGGTAGTTTGTTTGTTGAGCTTTAGCAGTTTGGGGAACATCACTTTTGAAGAGCAGCTAAAGGCAAACAAATGAATATTGAGACTTAATTTTTACTATCTACTTAACACTCACTATTTGCAGATCCTTTTAAGAAAAAGGACTGTTATTTTCAAAACCTAAGTAGGCGTTATGTAAGCTTGGATAAACAAAGTGGCTGAATCAAAATGAATAGGAGGTTTAGATTAGATACCAGGAAAAGGTTCTTCACCCAGAGAGTGGCTGGGCACTGGAAGAGGCTCACAGGGCAGTGGTCACAGCACCAAGCTTTACAACACACTTGGCAAGAAAGCACAGAATCAGTTACGTTGCATTCCTTTGTTATCTGTAACTGTTTAAACATGGTTTAGAGAGGTAACCTCTGTTCAGCCTCAGCAGTAAAAGTCTGTAATTCCAGCCATCAGAGTAGCACTCAGACTACATCTTCTAAAAATGCCTCGTGAGGTCCTGCGACCAAAGAGCAAACTACTTTCAGGGCGGGCCAGCCCTGTAGATGCAAATTTAGATTTCTGGATCACAAAGACCCACAGCCAAATGATCTTAAGAGCCAATACCTGCTGCAGAAAGTTCTGAAGAAGTATATAACCACTTACAATTCAGCAATCGTGTGAAAATTCATGTGAAGTCTGTCTAAGACCTCAGAGTTGTGTATAATTTGTTCCCTGAAAGCCCAGTGCATAAGACCATGTCAATCCAGACTAAAGGTTATTGAGCACAAGAGCTGTTCTTCAAAAGCAAGGCTGGAGATGGACCCCATCCCTCACAGAACACTTGCAGCGATTACAGGATTTGGACAAGGTTTAAAAAATGAGACAAACTCTGAATTAGCCTGTGGAAATTCAAAAAATACTTTCTTTCCTGAGGAAAACTTTCTTCTCACAATATGTCTTCCCTCAGAAGAGGACACACTGATTCAGAAGTGGATGAAGATACTCAAACTCGTAAGTGTCGGCTTCTGGAACCACAGATGCTTTTCTTTTAACACACACTGGTCAGATCTGTCCTTATCTCAAGCCTTTGGGCTGCATGTTGGGCACCAAAAAGGACTGTCATGGTTTTAAGCCCAGCTGGAGATGAAACTCCTCTCAGCCACTTGCTCAACCTCCCACGTCTCTTCTCCCACCCCAGTGGAATGGGGAGGAGAATCAAAATAAAATTTGTATGTTGAGCTAAGAACAGTTTAACAATTGAAAATACAAGTAAAATAATATAATAATGGTAAACAACAACAATAATGATAATAATTAGGGGAAAAACAAGTGATGCACAGTGCGATTGCTCACCACCCACTGGTCACCCTGTTGGTCACCATCCACTGACCAATGCCAGACCCCCTTCCTGAACCCAGACTGGCCCTTCTGAGTAAATCCCCAGTTTATAAACTGGACAGGATGTTCTATGGCGTGGAATATGCCTTGGGTCAGTTTGGGTCACCTGTCCCAGCTATGCTCCCTCCCAGTTTCTTCTGTGCACCTCCTCACTGGCAGAGCATGAGACAAGGAAAAAAAAGTCTTTGACTTAGTATAAACACGTCTTAGTAAAAAAAACCATCCTCAACACCATTCTTATTCTGAATCCAAAACAAAGTGCTATTACAGCTGCTGAGAAGAAATTAACTCTACCCCAGCTGAAACCAGGACAATATCTTGTGTCTCACATGCTCCACTCACTTTCTCTATAATAAAGCACTGAATAGCCCTTCTCTTGAGCTTGCTGGTGTAAAGGGAGTGTAGATATCCAACGCCAGCCTTTTCAGCCACCCTTGCAGCCAGTGTCCAGCAGATGTGGCATGGCAGTGCACTGGGTGAATGAATACTGAAGGGAAGGAACATTCCTGTAGCCTACACAATACAGCTTGGAACAAACTGCTTTGTTCAAGAGTCCTATCTGGCTACACAGGACAATGAACAAAGTAGTGCTGAATCTTGACTACGGAAAGGGAAGGTGCATTGATATAAAAAGTTTCATAAACCAGCAGCAGCTCTATGGTACAGTAATAACTAAAGAAAAGTGATATTCGCTTTTAAGAACATTTTTGCAACCTGCAGGGAAACTATAAAAATCTTCATTATAACACAGTACTTCTGACTGAGAGGAATCCTTTACAGAGGGAAAAAAAAAATCCCTTTCAGAGGTCAACACTATTACACCCCTGTGGTATTTATTTTAACAGCTCAGATCACAGAGAAAATCCAGATTCAATCTGCCTTCTCGAGTACAAACTGGCACACTTCTTATTAAAAGCAAAATAGAAGATTCCATTGTAAAGAATAAAAAATAAATCACAAAGCAACACCAAACCAATAGAAAGAACTCAGAAGTATTTGTTAAAGGTCAGCTGTGCTCACATGTTTCATTCGTGTCTACGTATTACTGTTATCCTGCTTCCCATGTAAGTCAAACAATTAATGGATGCCATTTCATAGCTCAGCCTACAGGAGAAACCTTCCTTCTTTTGAAAGCAGAGATGATAATTTTCTAAATGAGAACACAAACAGGAACCACAGCATAAGCGAAACAGTATTGAGGAAAAATAGTCTGCTAAGTTAGTTTAACACTAAAGTGGAGAAACCACAAATAAGCACAAAAAGATGAATTTTAAGTAGTGACCAATGAGGGAATTAGGCTTCATTAGGCAACTGTCTCTTTTAAACTCTATCACACTGCACATTTTTCAGTCACAGCCTGAAGAAAACAGCAGAGTTACAGAGTTGATGCAATACTCAAGAAAATCCCTGGAAGAGTTCAAGCCAATGCTGGACAGGCTCTGGGCAACCTGGTCTAGTGTAAGGTGTCCCTGACCATGGCAGGGGGTTAGAACTAGAAAACATTTGAGGTTTCTTCCAATGTAGGCCATTCTCTCATCCTCTAAGATACGAAGTGAATTTTCAGTCTATTGCACATTGATGCCAGTATGCAAAACTCAAGATTGTTCCTGACTTAAAAAAAACTTAGACAGCAGTTAAGATTCCCAGACACATCATAATCTGAGCTATTATTCATGTACTGAAGCTGTTTTCATGCTTTGTCTTTCAAGAAACAAGGCTCACACTGTACATAATGACTGGATGAACGAATCGATACAACAAAACCCAAAGTGATGTATAAAAGCTTTGGGATGTTGCTTGCTTTTCTTTCTTTTTTTTTTTTTTTGCTTTTATGTACATTTACATAATTATCAAAACAATTTTCACTCCACAAAAACTCCCTCAAGTAACAAAATCGGTATTTACAAAATATCTCATAATGGACTCAGAAGTAAGGACTGAGAAGAGGGCAAGCATCTGAAAATTATTGTAATTCAATAACAAGCTGACTTTTAGCAGAGGTAAGAAATGCATTCCTACTTATTTTCTACCTTGCTAAAATTTGTTTCATACAGAGTAGATTTTTTTGTACTGCACAGGCAGAGAGAGACAAAAATACAAATGGTGTTGGCATGCATAAAGGCTTAACATTTCCAAGTGAAAATTCGAGGAATATCTGGCAGCTGTTCAATTGCCTTTTGTGAGAAATTCAGCTGCCCTGACATCATGTCATTGGTAACACAGCTAAATAACTCAGTTACAGTCTCAGCCAGTTAGTTGCAAAACTGTTTAGTATTTTTTGTCACTCAGAGATTTAAAGAAGAATCAGGATTTAAAATCTCATGTGAACTGTGAATGCCGTAATTTCTATTGAAAGACCTACTGAATCGGAACAACGACAAAGTACTTTTATCCTTTTTATCTAAATGCTTACAATTCTGAGGGTTTGTAGCAACTGATAAATCAATTCAAGACAGTTCAGAAGAGAATCTCCCATATATATTTTTAGAAAAGACAAACATCTTCTTTTAAAGTTTGGTTTTCTAAATTAAATATGTAAGTAGGTCAGACGAGGTTGAGAAGGAGGGTACATCTGCTAGTTGGTTCTTGTAATGCATCCTCAGTAAACTCTCTTAAAAGGCTAGATGAAGAGCAATTAAAAATTCATACATTTTAATCCTTACCACCTACTGAGCAAAGATTTTTAGCAACAAATATGAAGAACATTTCACTGTCTGGATGACTGTCAAGGAACAAAGCAAGTGAGCAGAAATCCCATCCCACATAAAGTAGCGACTGACTTGAACTAACGCTCACAGAAAATACAAAATTGTTACTACCTGGACAATGCAGAGTAGATCAGAGAGCACTCTGTTTAAGAATAGGTAGTAGTAGGCCTTTTATTGCTACATTAATAACAAACACACCTTCAGAAAGACCACTCTCTTTCACAAATCTGTCTGCATGAAGAAAATTAAATAGAGAATTTTTAAGACTTACATTATTACTGTTGGTAATACTCCTGGCATTACCAACTATTGATGAAAATCTTTAATTTATTTAGATGTCCTCTTGGTGTCAACTAGTCATTTAAATTCTTCACTACACTTGCATTTCACAGAAGTATTAGCGGGTACTACTTCAGGTAATTTGGAAACAGTAGAAAATTTTTTACACACAATTCTTTAAAATTCCATTTTAAAGGCTGAGAAAGTAATGAAGGAATGTATTTTTCTCTTTTTAGTATTTATTGAATGCTTCTGCCTTTTTTCCCCCCACTACTACAAACACATGCATGTTCCCTCATTATGAGGAAAAAAAGCAACTCTGTGTCAGGTATTCCTTTACAAAAAAAGATAATAGTGAGTCATCAAGCCAGTATGAAAACCTAAGTATATCTCAGAAAGGTCAATTGAGCTGAAATGTTTCATTCATACATCCATATCACTTTTCTCCACCTAAGGAAAACAATTAACATATGTTATTTTATAGCTAATTCTAAAGGGTCAAAATATGCTAGATGTGGCTATTAAAGTGAATGGTTAGAATCTACAGTAAGGTTCCAAATGTGCTTATGCAAACAGGCTGAGGGGAAAAAATAATAATTAAAAAAAATATCAAAACCAAGTCCTTCGACCTTTGAACTGGATTTTATTAGATCTGCAGGAATTAAAGCCATAATTTGCTATTCCCTGAATGACCACACTGTATTGCACTATAAAGAGGTTAGTGGAAATTCTTACCTAATTAGAAAATATGCTGAAGTAAGCAGGTGCTACATAACACAAAACAAATATTGATCATGATTGTCAAATCTATATTGCAATATCTAATGACAAAGGTTCTATGATTTAGCTCTGTATAACCACTTTCACGAAAACCTGTCATCAAATACAGGCCCATCTCTTATTTATCCCTGTGTTAGAAGCAAATGGCCACATAAAACACCTTTATTTATTTATTTCTGATGTCCTAGCTATTGTGTTGGTATTGAGGCCTGATGCACTGCCAATTATTCAGTTAAAAGCATTCTCTTCAAGAGAATAAAAGCTGATAAAATGTCAATAAAATCCTGTGAAACACCATTACAAGAGTCTTATAAACATAACATTTCTGGTACAGTTTTGGGATTTACACCTTGTGTTGTCCTTTCACAGAAGCAAACATTCACAAAACCACTGTAATAACCTCCTGAAATCAGATAATATTCCAACAGCTCAGTTTTGCTGACAGAAGGGGCCTGGGCACAAGCCAAGAGGCCCAGGTGCACTGTGTCATGCCAGCATTTAACGCAGCCTAATATCAGATAGATGCTACTGAGAGAAAATACTCGGAATAAAGTACAGATAATAGCACGGACAACCACTCATTGCTAAATTACTTCTGCTCATCGTGCTTTGAGCTTTGTATTAAATTTTTTCGTCAAGTGGCAGGAATCACAGGGAGAAGTGGTTCAAAACTCCCTTCTTGTAACCCCGGATAAGGATCTATAATATTAGGCTTTCATATGATAATGGCAAATGATGCCCCTGTTTGAAAAATTTCAGGCTGGTAATGAAAGTCCTAATCAGATTGTTGTTGCAGAGAAGCAGGAGGTGGGGAGCTCTGCCCTTCTTTGCTTTCCCCTTCCCTCCCCTCCCCTTCCCCCACATCTCTCTCCTGTTAGCAAATTCAGCAAACTTGACAAGATGGGTTAAGTCTTGGGGAATTTATCTTACATGAATTTCCAACAAAGCCCACGGATTGTTCTATACAACTGGAAGGCAGTGCTTTAATAAAAGCTGCACCACCTGAGGCATTTTCATTAAAGGCTCTCTCTAGACAACATCACAATGTTTGCATTATCATCCTACACCCCCAAGAGAATACAAGCACTACCTTTTCAGCAAGAGTTGATATTGTGTGTGAAGGCACGATAGAAGATGATTAGATTTTGCTTTCACTCACAAAGTAACCGCTTGCAACAATGCTGTGGTCAGGATTACAATTCTCTGATTTGTGCTGTCCACCATTTGAATGGTGAATTTTTTTTTTTCTCAGGGAAAGACACATTCTGAAGGTTTTAATAGTCAGTCACGTGAACAAAGATTTTAATCCTAACCACACATTATTCTCAATGACTGTACTATTTAAGCTATCTGGGCTCTTAAATAATGACGGTAATTAGCCGATTAGGACACTGCAGAAAACAGGTGCAAGGCTCTGGAGTGGAAGCATCAATGTACAGTATCAAGGAACTCTGGCATTTAAAATGATTAAACTGTTCAGCAGTGTTTAGCAACAGGAAACACAAATCACTGAATTCTGAAACACAGTGCTATCTCTGTGGAAAAATTTCACGCACACGCACTGAATGCATATTTAGAAAGGTTCACTGAGGCTTTCACCCATTTCAGTGGACTCACCATCTGTGTAGACTTCTCTGCGCAGATGTCCTGGCTGGTGTTTTTGCTTTTTGGCAGGTCGGACCTTCTGTATTACAACAGCACTCATGTTGCTGTCGGTAGATACAGGGCTGGTGGGTCTGGGACAATGTGATGCATGAAAATGTCTACGGCCTGCAAATGGTTATACAACAATAGCAATTATTTTTCTTACCTAAAATAGGACCTTTCATCCTTTCTCTTTTCACATCAGAATGCTCTAGCTATGCAAAATCTAAAAATACACTGTTGGAACAATAGTAAAGCTCATCCAGTTTTAGAACGAGCTGTAACTAAATTGAATCATTTGCTATCCTATCATTAGGCAGGCTGGCTTGGTTGCACAGAAATTATCCAGCTGCTTGGTAGCTGGTAGCTCCTGCCCCAGGAGCATGGAATCCATCAGCAGGCAAGCACAAGCAGGATTCCCACCCAGCCAGTTTCTGGAAAGAGCAGAACCCTTTCAGGTTTTCCCTCCCCTAGCTCAGGCCGCACGAGGTCATCCCTGCCATAAGCAGAGCAAGTCACCAGCAGGTCTTGGGTACAGAAATCCGTTCTGCCACTCTGAGTGAATTTTCAGGAATGCATTGAGGCTGGATGGCTGGCATTTTATCATAGATTATTTGCAGATAAAGAAGAGTCATGTTTTAAGGACATGCAGTCAGGCACACGTAATATCAATATATAGAAATCACTGTACAACATGAACTTAACTGTTGCAAAAATATTAGCAACCAAATGTAAAAAGACCTTTTCTAAATATATAACTCTCTACATGTATTTATAGGAATTTATAGGTACAAAAAGGATAAAATCCTGGCCCCGTGGGTATGAATGGGAGTTTTGCCACCTACTTCAATCGGTCAGGATTTCACCCAGAATTACTAAATTACCTCCCCTCTCACTCTTCATGATGAACAGCTGTGTTGAAATGAGACAAAGGACTGTTAACTGGGAGAGGATGTCAGAAGTGGGAGGAAGGTTGAAAATCTGTGGAGTCAGGGTGGACATAGTTGTGCCAGAGTACCTCTTCTCCAGGTCTGGCAGTTTAATAGGACTGACTGTCAAAACATTCATGGATCTGCCTAAAACCTGCATCCCAGCCTGCCATATTCTTGTTTCTTCTCTGAATTGTAACAATATCAATTTGCCTAGTCAGGTTACTGATTACCTGTATATATCCAGTGCTACTACTATCCAGTATGTTGTAAAAAATGAAATATTTCAAATATCATGTTTCATATGTCCAGTGGTGATTCAGGAGAAAGGAAAAATGAAAATGCAAACATACGCATAAAGCCCTGCTGCATATGCATAATCTATAATCTAAAATGCAACTCATAACAGCTGTCAAAATATGAAACCAACACAAAGCCAGTTCATCCCAATAATACAATAGTAAAAGCCTGAACAGAATTCCTCAAAAGAAAAAAAGATTCCAAATCCAGGGAAAATATGACTCTAAAGGTTTACTATTTATTTGGACATTATAGAGAGGGATTAAATCTTCTCTTGCAGAGTGACTGAAAACACTGGGAGCTTTATACTGGGAAAAGACAGAATTCTATAATCCCTTTTATTTTTTCTGCCCTCTCATTCGGTTCTGAGCGTAAATCCACCAGGCAGGGCTGATGTTTGTCTGTGATCAGTGAGACCAAAGAACTTAAGAAAAACAGTGTAGAGCAGTAATTTATTCAAACTGTTTCACCAAAACTCCTTTTCTGCCTCTTCCTGACTTCTAAACACCCTTGTTCAGAAAGCGCCTGCAGACAGATTCATTTCACAATGGCCACTTTTTAAATTCTCCCATGGAGCAGAGGACAACTCACCTCCCGCTGCCTCGTGCATTTGCCGCCTGGCCACCTTGAGCCCGGCGTACTCGGCAGCCGCTGCCACAGCCTGTGCAAAATCAGCGTCGGTGAAGAACGACCCGTCGGACGGAGCTGACGCTGGAGCGCCCGCTGGAGATGTTGTCCTCTTCAGAGGCTGAGCCCCAGCCATTGATCATGGAGCCTGTCACAGAGCTCTCCAGATCCCCGACGCTGGAGGCAGGGGTCTGCTCCAGCCCGCGCAAAAGGAGCCTCCTGTTCTGCATCTTGGCAACCTCTATGTCTGCCTCGTCCTCCTCCTCTTCCGGGGCGTCCGTATCCATGTCAGAGACCAAGGGCCCTGAGATGTATCCATAGGTGTGTGGTGGGGAGATGGGCCTCGGAGGGGGTGGAGGACTCACAGGTTGACGTCTGCATAAAAATACAAGGGTGAGAAGAATTGAAATCACGTAACGAAGTCAGAGGAAAGAGCAGATTGATGAAAATACCGTTATTTTATTTCTCAGCAAGCTTGGCCTGCCTTTTTAAATCAACCTAATTTATATCTGAAATGCTCAGGTATGGGTTTTTAGTTTATATTTTTGCTGTAAATCAGAACTGACAGCTATGTAGCTTGAAATCTATCACAAAGAAATCTGATTTTTTAATATGGTTCCTTTATCACTGACTTTAATGATAAAGCTGTTTATTTTCCCTAAATAACACATGTAGAGCAAAGCAAAGAGTTGGTTACAGATCATGTCACTATTAAAAAAATTATTTGTGCACCACTGAGAGTATAAGCAAAAGAAATGACTGTAAACATATAGCTTGAAACTATCGATGCCATCAGATGCATCTATCCAAATAGATTGCTCCATTAACACTATCTTCCCTCCACCCACCCTGGTGATTCAGAAAGATATGGAAAGAGAGACTGCACTTTCATTATTTTTCAAACTGATCCAGGTGATGAAATAAAAGAATTTTCGACCATACTGTTAGTTCTAGGCCTAGGGGTACCAACATGCATACAGACATAAAGGTTAACTAATTTTGGTCTTAATTTGTCAGTAATGGTATCTCTCGCTTAAGGAGGCAAAGTATAAGATGTCAGATCAATGTTCAAGATTAGTTAATACTTCACTCAGAAGTTCCAGGTAGCAACATTGTCAACAGTTCTTCACAGGGCCACAGACACGCTCTTTACTTGCCATTTGTCTGGCAGGAAAACACACTTTCTGCAGTAATGGTTCTCCTGTTGGCTCCTGCAGGAATTTCTACTGCAGTCTGCTTTGAAAAAATTTCAAAGTAATTTGCCTTTGTCAACTTTGCCCTCTTAATATCTCATTGGGAAATGGTGACTCTCATAGTTAAACCGTCTCTTTTTGTCTGGGTGACATGCAATTTTGGTTTTTTTTAAAGTTTGAGTAAGTGGGAATATATATTAATTTTGGAAAGAAATCTTAGCAAAGAAAGACCTAATACTCTACAGCAAGACCAAATTGGATTCTCCCTGGACTACATCATCTAGGCACTATTTTTCTTGCTGTATTAAGTACTTAACAGAATGAAGAATAGTTAGCGATAAATATCCAAAAATCATTTTATAACAGCACCCCCAAACTCCAGAAGTTTTTGCTGCCTGGAGTCTCTACCTGCTTTGACTAGAGACCTTGCCCAATAAAGTTTTACTGCCTTAATTTAAAGCTCTTGTGACAATTGTCCTTGTGACAGATTTCCCTGCTCTCGAGGTTTTGGTATTACAAGACAGGTAACTGGCTACAAAATATGTTAGGGTTCTTGAAAATGTAGTGTGGCTGCCAACCTTTAGGGATAGGCTAATTGAGAGCAGCTGGTTCATGGGCATACAGAATTAACAATTTATCTTTATCTGATGCAGGTTCTCACTTTAACAGTGCCACTGTCTCCTATATCAGCCCTGGCTTTAACACTGGTATCACCTGCTATCCCACTAAATCTTTAGATTTCTTCTCTCCTTGTTGACTCTTCCAGAGCACAGGTTTTTATTCCAGTTTGCTATATTTCCAGCAAGCTCACCAGACAGAGAAATATTGTCATACACCATCACCACCAGAATCCTATTCTAGATGCCTGGTTCTGACTAGCAAACGAAATAATACACAGCAAAGCTAATAAAAAGTACAACAAACAGCACTCCAGGCATTATTTTCACTATAAACCCACCATTTACAAAACACCCCAAAGCAGTGTGGAAAGGCGCACTTGGCATGTATTCTTAGTTTGAAAGTATTGCCACACCACATTCGAAACAGGACCCCACCCTTCCAGAATGGGAAAGAGCTGTTGAGCACAGGACATGCCATTGCTCAGCAGCAGCCCTGGGTCATTTCAACACCAGCAGATGGAACAGGTAGTCAGCCAAGCCTTACAAATCAAATAAATAGAATTATAAGTCTATTTTTAAACTGATGCAATGGATGCGGCAAAGAGAAAAGAAATGATGTCTGAAAAAGTAAGGCAGAAAAGACAAATTTAGTCAGTAATAAATTCTAAGACTTTCAGCAATGCTAGACTTAACCATTGTAGAAGGGATGAAATACATTTTATGTTTTCAGTCCACAAAAAGAGTAAGTTGTATGCCCCAGGAGCTTAACTTGGAGCAGCCTTCCAGCAACTTCTGCCACTACTTTTTGATGGCATTGATGGTGACCAGCCTTGAGTCTTTGCGTTGAGCAAACTTTCTACTTTCCAGGCAGTTGCTGGCTGGTTATGCATGTTTCTATAAATCTGCTTCTGTGTCTACTCCATTCTGTATGTCAGGACACATATCCCAATCTCCAGAAAATCACAGAGATTTTGGAAAGTCACCCATGACTATTGGCCACTTGGCTTTTCCCCTTTCCATTTGTGTCCAGATAGTTTTGCCTCTCAAATATCCCAGAAAAAATTTAAGTGATTAAAATGAACACTTCTGTGGACCAGCATACCAGGGCCAATGGAAATTACAGGAAATTAGCCATCCACTAATAACAAGAGTGATTTTAAAGACTCAGGAAGACAGAGGAAAAGATACACAGTACAAGTGCTACCATAAAGACTAAAGGAAACAAACCAAGGCAATAAAGGAAACAAACCAAGTAGTGGGGAGCTAAAGTAAAAGCAGGTACAGGCCCCTTAAAAAAAAAAAAAAGCATAACTATTGCCTACTTAAAAAATGGGAACCATAAAGATGGCCTATCTGTTAAAAAACATTCTGGAAAATATATCCATAAATATCCAGTAAGTTACATTGAAAAATCAAAGTTCTGCAATATACTAAAAAAGTTATATAAATTTCATTGTGATAGGCTTGCATTTTGCTAAAAATAGAAATTCTACATAGAATGCTGCTGGTAAGTTTATGTATTTGTGGCAATAAACAATATGTGCAAACCACTGGAGGAAAAAAATAATAAAAGCCCATCATTTGGAATGGAAAAGCTGCACCTTCTTAACAAAAGCCAAGAGATGTAAGCATCATACATAAAAGGGCTCATTCAGAATTCCCTGTTTTATGGGAGAGAAGCTGTGAGAGTTTATATGCAAAACAGTTGCAAAAGCAAAACAGAGAAGAAACAAAATTTCCCTGTAGCAAATATATGTCTTTATTAATGTTGGTCATTCCCTTAGATAAGGTTAGATGGAAATGTTAAGAAAATTTTGCAAGCAGTAATTTCCTGTATTAGGATTTATGAGAGGAGGAAAATCTATAGGTTATATAAATTATATATTTATATATATTCATACATATTGGTGACAAGTTAATTGCACAGTTACTGTGAAATAATGCATGCTATTTTATGGTAATAATGCAGTAAATCTATGGGAAACAATGGAACTGTAATTATATGGTAAGCTGTGTTAACGATACCACTTTAATAACCTGATGACTGTGACTTTAACTTATGTCAGCACTGTACGTACCCTAAAGTGATATACTGCATTTCTTCCCATGGTACAATAATAAAGCAACTTAATTACCTATTTCTTAGGTTAAAGTAGTTCTAACATCCTGGATTAGAAGTTAAATAGTAACAGAATAATGGGGAAATTGCTGGCCTCACTAAATTCAACAGGAATTTTCTGCGGGGCTCAGATGACTCTTGTCACATCTCTCTCGCTACATTTGCATTCACACACCTCCGGTCAGGTTGGTGTTGTGTGTGTCCCAGATCCTCCTGACAGTCCTGTAACATGGGCTGGAGTTCTTCCTGGGGAGAGGGGGTGAGGGTGGCAGTTGACTGATGGCTATAGGAGACAGCGGCTGGAGAGGAAGCTGCTCCTCGCACAGGTGGAGTAGGACCTCGCTCATCTTCTTCCTCTTCCTCTAGCTCATCCTGCTGCAGATACATCCTTGCAGGTGGCACAGGACAAGGAATTTCTTGGTCATAGCTAAAATTAATTTTTTAAGAAAATAAGGACTTAAATTTGTACTGTGTAATTAGCATATCTGACACATGTATTAATAGCCCAGAAACAAACCACTGTCCTCTGTGCTCTTGAGAAGGAGCTCAGTAAGGATGTGCTGAGTGGATGCACAACACTATCAGTAAGTGCTCTCCAAATTGCCACACTGCAGCTCAACGAGCAGCACCAGAACAGTGCTGGAGGAAGGTGTCTCACTG
Source organism: Eopsaltria australis (assembly GCA_034509425.1). Taxonomy (NCBI): domain Eukaryota; kingdom Metazoa; phylum Chordata; class Aves; order Passeriformes; family Petroicidae; genus Eopsaltria; species Eopsaltria australis. The sequence goes on from JAVTVJ010000024.1 coordinate 8,972,465, forward strand.
CCAGCTTGTAGGGCAAATTACACTTCAGTTAACTAGTGATTAAAGTGGGAGGTGGATGATGTCTTCATCTTTCTTACCTTTCATCCACTGAAAGGCTGTAATCCTCACTGTTGCTGTGGGGAGGTGGATGTGCTGGAGGGGGTGGGAGAAGATCTGCCCAGTTCATTCCAGCTTGCTTGGGGGCCTTTGGGGTCCGAGCACCCTTCTTGTGCCCTTGACTCCCTGGGAATGAAAAGCAGCATAAATTTGTAATGCTTCTAAGTCTCTCCTCAGTGCCACCTGTGAAAACCAAAATAACTGTACTCCCTCCCAGATGCTCCTGCATTCTTTGAGAATTTACTGTTATGCTCAGTTTGGAGCAAATTGGCATTCCTCCTTTTTGCACCAGCTTGTGCTTGTAGCTTCTTTGTGGTGACTGAATTTAACCAGAAACTTTACATAGCATGGAAAAAACCACATGGGATATAAAACTTTAATTTTTTAAATAAACAGTCAAAATGCGATAAAACCATAAATGAATTTTACAAGCAATGTCATTAACAGTGAGCTTCCTACTTCTGTTAATTACATTAAAGATTATCATCAAAAACAAATGAGCTGTAGACGTATTTCCTGAAGTGCCTTTATCCTATTTAATTGCCAGAACCTAAAATACAATATGATACAGATATGATCTATTAAAGTTCTACTGTTGCATTAAGTCACTGAATATAGGTAATTTGTACTTGTCCACTGAAACATTTTAGGCACAATGAAATTACTACTTTTAGTCTAAATGGCAGGTGCAGTTGAAAATAATTGCTGGAAGAACTAAAATAACAGGAAAAAAATATAAAGATCGATGAAGTATTTCACAAATGTTTTCAACTACTATTACTGGAAAATTACAGCTCATAATAAAGCAGTGCAGCTTTAACAGTTCAAATAACTTTGAATTAGACCAATTACTCAGGTGGTCTCAAATTTTAAGGCATGGCTATGATGAGAATTGGCTCAACCATTTTTCCTTGGTATTTATACATTTTAATCCTTGTTTGCCAATGTTACTCCTTTATTGTAGATGAAGTCACTGTGGTTTTGAGTATGTTTTAGAGTCTTTCACATTTTTTTCTTAAAATGAGGCATGATTTCATACTATCACAGTAAAGCCTTATACACATGATTAAGTATGTTGCAGTGAGATTTAGGAAGCTTGTTTTTTTTCACTTCTGCTGTTTCAGATTTTCCACTCTTACAGACAGTAGTTCTGTTTATTATTGTCCCCCATTAGCTGCCAGATACACGTTTTAGCTACGTACAATTATTTTTCTGGTATCTCATTATGTCAAGCAAGACCCTAACAACCCCAAGGTGACCTGCATTCTGTACCCTAAGTACCATGATATATACATGGTTCAACACAATTCATTTACTGCTTCAGTCACCTTGCGTCATTCCTGCTGGATTTCTTGACATTGGACTGTAAATTGTTAGGGTTATGAATACATCAGCATGGAGAACACCACCCTCTCATTTTAAATTTGCATGGGTTCATACCCCTGAGATGTTTCATGCTGGATTTCAAGTCTTAACATCATTGAGCACAGGCTCAGCATCACATCCTGATAGCACCACATCCTGATCTTTTAGACATGGGAATGGGCAGAAGGCTGTCTCCCAGAACAATACACTGAGCAGCTGGGAGAACTGGGAGCTGTGCTTATCTCAGCCCAGACACAGAATTCAGATCGTCCAGGACAAAGCACAGGTTGGGATTTAGGCAACTGGACTATCAAAGTCATAACAGAATGGGAAAAGTCTGCATCTTAATTAGTACATCTAAAGTTCAGGGCACTCATGACTGTGACCATAACTCACCCTGGAATTGGTTTGATGTAAATAAACACAGTCCATCTACCACACTTACAGTAAAGCCCCAAACCAAGCCTATGTGTAGTTTCTGGCTTAGCTTATATACCTCCACCAGAAATCAAAGCTGGAAGTGAACAGGCTATACCACAATGATAAAGCCTAACTTTTGAATTAAAACATATTCTATGATCCTGAAGTATGGAGTGCCATTTCAGTGCTCTGGTCAACACAAAAAGCTGTTTTGTTTCAAGATTTACAAGGGATTTTTTAGATCATTTGTAGAGGAGATGTCAATGAGAACTGAAATTTAATTATCTACTGTCTATACCTAAATGATGTATAAGAATAAATTTGACATAAAGTGACTGAAAACCTGCATTTTATGTATGCTTGAATGTCTTCTTACTCAACGAAATACATGGGTTTTATTTACAAAATGAGAAACTTCTTAAAGCAGTTCTGCTGGGTATCACTCAGTTGCTGTGCTGTCTTGAGCTGGTTCATAAATAGGGTAAGTAGACCCAAGAGATGGGAAGAAAGTCACTGAAGTACCAGGAAGGTAACAGATAAATTAATTTTTTTTTTTTTTGTGACAATTGAAAAGAAATTTCTATGACATGCCCATCTGGAAAACAGAACATTAACCAGTAGCATTAGGAAATCCAACCTCTATTTGAGTTCATGACTTCCACAAGTTTGGAAAATCAGTACTTAACTGACATTCAGATGACAATAAGCAATCATGAGGATGCAACAGAAATACAGGCACCTACTGGGACAGTTTTTTGTTGCTGTTTAACACCCACTGCCAGTGGATTCCTCCCCATCATCCCTTCTCTAAGCCCAGTAAATATTGCCAACCACAGCTACAGCATCCAAAGGCTTCGAAAACCCTGCAGGTACTCACCAGATGTACTACTGCCTCTGTCTGAGCTGTTGTAGGATCCACCTGTATTCTGGTCATAAGACTGGTTGTAGGGAATAGTTGGAGCAATGTTGTCATTTACTCGGTAATCTGCAAGTTTAATGGTAAGGTTAATGCTGCCCTTCAGGAACACGTCTACTTTTACATGCTTGCTTTATAACACAAAGTGAGAACTCCTGAAAACAGCGAAGTAGAAACAAATCCATTTTGTGAAAGAAAAATCATCCTGCAATCATGTTTTATTTTTATCTTGCCTCTAACTGTAGGCTTAAGGGAAATAATGGGAATTTAGTAGCTGCACAGCTAAAATGCAGTAAAATGGAATTCTGTGCCCAGGGTTTTCACAAAGCCTCTGCAATGACCAAGTCTCAATGAATCTCTCTCTCTCTCTCTCTATATATATATATAACCTGTGTGAGCATTGGGTATACAAACACTGTCACCTTGATTGATTTTCCATGGTCTCTGCCTAATTTATGCATGCAGGGCAACCAATGGACTGCAGTAGCTACTTTAGGTATTTCAAAGGTGGCACACCCACATAGGAGTCAGCTCTGTATGACAAGGGCCAAATGATCTGCTGGAGCAACAATGCAGCTCTGATTGAATTTGGTTAACAAATTTGGTTTGTTTCAGGTCTGCTGGCTCCAAGAATATTTTTATTTACACTGGATCATGCAGGTTCTACAGGCAGGACCTTTTTTGCAAATAGCTGTTACCATAACTTTCCTCTCCAGTTCCAAAGCACTTGGTAGATACTCACTACTTTTAAATCTAGACCTGGCAACCAGATCTGTAAAACTTCATCAGAAGTAAAATATTCATCTGGCAGAACAATAGCCTCATGCTAAAAAGCAATTACAATTTACAGAGAACAGAAAGGAGGTAAGTTACTCTTCATACAGCAAATAAAACTGCATCATAAACAGAACCACTGGACATAAAGTAGTGACAATGAAGCACAGCATGTAACTCATCAAAATGGTTACTTCTCATCACAAAGCTATAGGTATAATCAGCAGCAAGATGGCTTTGACTTAGGAAATGAGAAAACCAAGATCAGAATATTGACTCATAAAACAGCAAATCAAAACAAAAATAAACAAAACTACGAATTCAGTCCCCATCTGCTGCAGAAATGTTTGTGATAATGTAAGCATGGGAAAAAGAGCAAAATGATAAATTCCACACCAGAGTGTATTCTGTAATAGTTTCTCAGCCTAGTTGCATTCCACAGACCACGCTGAAGCCCTACATACCGCATATGTTTACACAGAGGATAAACAGTAAATCACCACTCTGAAATATGTATATATGACTGTCAGCAGACAATGCTTTAAGGGGGCCTTTCCACACTGCAATATGCTAGAGAATATGCAGCTGTAATATACACAGTTTGAAAGATGCAGTATCTTCCAGCACATAAAAACCAAACATGTTTTAATTCCCAAAGAGGTACGTAATACACAGTTCATGAAAGAGAACAATTACAAAAAACACAGCTTTCACCCTCTAGTAAGGAGCCAAAACCCTTGAATTTTTTTTTGGCATATTTATGTCAAGGGAAGGTGTGACATTTTATATTGCCCTTTGAACTCCTCTGTGAGTAGATGGGTCCGGTAGAAAAATCAACATTCCTGTAATGAAATGTTTCTTTTTACTGGATCACTTATCACTATGTGATCACTTGAGTTACAACAATCCATGCAAAAAGTTCCAAGTTAGAATGGGTGCAGCTCCTAGGGATACTGTTTTGCAAATCAGGTTATTAAAAGAAGGTTGCATGGTAGCCTGGAGGACTAGAAAGAAGAAATCACATACCTATTTCTTCCAGCTCCCACACAGTATATTAAAGAAACATGCCTTCAAGGCCTCAAAAGCACATTCTGATGTTTCCCGTTAACACTGAAATCAATTTATTTTTAGCTTCTGGATCCACAGACTTCAGTCAGGGTAACACAGGAATTTAGTTTCCAAAATTGTGTGCAGTAGCATTGCCTCTCAATATGAGAATTGAAGGCTTGCTAGGAACAAGTCTAAAATGAATTGGATCACTCCATTTGTGTCCCCAGTGTACAACACAATACAATTTTACAGAGTTTGATATGCAAAATTTCATTCGTTTACATGAACATGTAGATTTAATGAATCTCCATCCACGACTGGGAAGAGGGAGTTGACCTATTTAAAATTTAAGGTAGAGTATAATGTGACTACCATGCATCTGGTTTATGAATAAAATATCTGGCCTCTGTCCTAACCAATCCCTTAACTACTATTAAATTTAAATTAATCTCATATCCATAGGAAATGTGTTTTATTTAATTCTTTTCTAAAGATACAGCTTGTTATTTTTTACAATAGATTCAATATCAGAAAGGTTATCGTGGTGCTAATTAACTTTCTGACACTGCTAATGGTACATTTCTGAATCTAAAGAGGCAGAAGTCTAAAAGCACCACAGAAACCTGTAATTGCTGAACCTGAAAGCTTTAGACTCCTGGAACCAGAAGGTCAAAACTCCTCTGATGCCTAAAGAGGAGAAACAAGCTAAAAGCTCTTCACCTTTGTTTAATTTGTTTTGCTCCATAATGTTGTACTGTATGGGTGGAGCCTCTTGCTTTTGCTGAACAGAGGGTTTCCAGTGTTTCTCATTCGTGTCCCCGCTGCCATTGTTAACATTATTGCTGATATTGGACTGGATGAGCTGAGTGGTGGCATAAGGAGTGGGCTGCCCAGGCTGGCTGACAAATCTTCCATCCTTTAGATTTGGACTATTGAAGGTTTTCATCTCATTGATTTTGTTGCTGAGGTCCACGTCCCCATACACAGTTGACTCAGGCAACATCAGGTTTGTCTGCTTGTTGTCCAGCTGATTGTTGTAATTTGCTATACAATCGGCTAACCACAGAGGAGAGAAAAGAGAAAAGGTCATTCTGTTCGCTCACGCCAGACTTTCCATGAAACCCCCTCTAACATTTCCTTACTGCACGACTACATGGCTTGAATCCATGTAGCAGACACACTGAAGCAGAGATACTGCCATTGACTATGTAATTTACAGAATATTATTTACCTTACACACTACTGCTCCAAAAGTAGGGCTCACTGTTCTGATTCATTGTAAATTCACACCTGCTGAATTGTATCTACAAAGACTTACCTTGCTGGGCTTTTCCATAGTGGCCATCTAAACATTCATATCTTTAGGCATTATTCTCATAGCAGGATAGATATTCAATTAGTAATTGCGATTAAAATCACTTGCATTGCAAGGAAAATTCAACCAAAACTTAATAGCAGGAATAACTAAATAAGACAGTAATCTCATGTCACCTCAACAGTATCTAGACACCTTTGTATGTGTGGTAAGAAATAGGTGTACAACAGGTTTTTGTAAAACAGACTGAAAAATGATTACATATAAGAGATTTAAAGAAAAACAGTACAATGTAAAAGGTAACTCAGTACCCAGTAGCAAGTCTTTATTTGATCATTGTTTCTTTGTACAATCTTATATTTTAACTTGAAACAAAAAAGACGGAAAAGCAATCTGGAATTTTTGCCGATTTTCACTTGCTTTGGATTTTGCAAAATACGCAATACCACAGTAATACCATTGTCCTGGATGCTAAAGATATATTGTACAGACAGCATGAATTAATTCTTCTGACATTTACTGCATCCTGGGATCACCACTTACTGCAGACAGTAAATTGACACGTGCTGATGCTTTGGCCACTACTGCATGAAACAGTGTCCCTGCCTTGCCACCGTGTGACAGCAAGCCCACACATTTTTTCCTCTCCACATCCAGCCCACTGGGAGAATACTGAATCAAGTAAAATAGTCTATGGGTCAGCACTTAGAAGGCTTAGTGGAACTAGCATTCAATGATCCTTAAGCAAAAATTCTCATTTTCCAGTTGATTAATGCATCAGTAATTACATAACACTCACCAGGAATATAATTTTCCTCTTTTAAAAGATGTGGTATTTACACCAAAGAATTTGACTCAAAACCTGAAGTCCATTACCTATGTCCACAATGAATTGACTGGAGAGGATGTCAAGTAAAACTACATACAGAATTCAAGATTTTACCACTACTCTAAATGAAACAACTAGCAAACATAGAGGATGTTGAACACTGAGGATGTTCAATTTCAAAAATATTTACTAACACATACATATTTTTAGAGAAAAAGCTGAGAAAGGGAATAAAATAATGATCGTGTAAGAAAACCACTGATCCACACTTTCCACAGAATCAGAACATGCCACATAGAACTTATCACTGCACATTTCATGCCTCCCAGCCTGTGGGTTTTTTGGAAAGTTTTACTGTTTGATATATTTTTCTTTCTTATGTGAAGTGTTATTTATTGCCTTTGTTATTTATTTCTTCACAGTCTTCAACTTCTTCATTTCTAGAGTTTAAATGTTTTCATTTCTCTCACCTACTGAAAACATACTAGTCTTTCCTCTTTTCCAAGTCTGTTGTATTATTCTGGGCAATTATATATACAGTCTTCACTCCTGGTACCTCAGGCTTTGCTACAATGTCCTTGCAGAGTCACTCATAACATATATTTTTACCTACTTTCACTTGCAGCTACATCTGATTTGTGTGTAAGGCAATATAATCAATACATTATATGCAGTAGGTACATTTTTTACATAGACACATTAGAATTCCTCATAACAAGTACTTAACACTGGTTTACCTAAATAACAGAAGATCTATCCTGTTAGGTTTTTTTATGGCATCTACTTTTGGAGCAATCCGTTCCCGTTCTGTAGACTCGGAAGACAGTGCTATACTTAAAAGCAATTAAAAATGCAGCTACTTTGCATGTTCACAGCTACAGAGGGGATATCCATCCTGCTGGTTCACAGCATAAACCAGCCCACAATGACAGAATTAAGAATATTTGGCAGAATTTCCAGGAAAGAAGAGACCACTCTGAGCACATTGTCTAATCCGCAAGCTCCAAAGTTCTACTTGAAAGGAAGGAAACACTTTGCAACAGAACCAAGCTCAATATGAAAGCTAAAGTGAGGGAGAATCCAGTGCAGTTCAATACAAGATGTTATAATTGCAACCATCAAATATGTGTATTCTTTTCCTTTTCTGAATTTGTTAAGTTTCAGTTACCAGAACTGGTATGTCTGTCCTTGCCACAGTAAACTATGCCTGAATCACAAACCTTTTTGTACAGGTGCTGGTGGATGTGACATCCTCAGCCAGAGTGAGAGACAAGTTTCTAATGCCAAAATCTCTCACCTTGCTCTGAAGCAGCTGGCAGTGGTCACTGTCAGACAGCATTACTGCAGAAGATGAATTGCCATTACCACCACTCATGAATTACCAGCTATTAGAGCTGGTTTCACATTAATTACAGGAGGTAATGCTGCTTGGCACTTATGTAACTTCACATACTCCCTCTCAGGATTGCTGGGACGTGCTACTAGCAAAAACCCAGCTAGAGGTGCTTGTAGAAGAAAACCTTAATTTCATTCCTCACCAGTAACACAAACTGTGTTAAGTTCTGTTTAAAACAAGATGTGCAACAATTAGCACTCCGAGATATATTTCACCAAATGTGTTCCAGGGAACTCATGAGGTTTTCTTCCAGAGTGCTCTGAATGCTGCCCAAGCTCTCAGGAACTACCACTTAACCTAGCATTTTGGAATTACTTTAAGTGTGTGAAGTTAGTTTCTTTATTCACACACCCTAAACAGAACACCAGCTACCCAAATTTGTTCAGAATAGCACTCAAAGTGGCCAAAACAGACTAACCTTGTTGCAAGTACTGTTGCAATGTTTTATTTCTTGTTCCCATCACATCCAAACCAGAAGGAAAATCACATTAGCATCATTTTGGTATTTCTTCTTCTCCAGCCAAGAAACAAGGATGTACAGATCAACCTAAAAATGACCTTATCTGCTTTATTCAGAAGCTGAAACAGTTCAGTGTGACTTTTGGCAGCATTGAACTCTGCAGGGGCTCCTTAAGGCTGCTACAACTATCCAAAGGGAATCGAGAAATAATCCAAAGAGGGACCAAAAGCATAATCATGACACAGAGGAGACACTACATTAAGCCTAAAAGCATTGGAAAACAAAACCCAAACAAACCTGTACGCTCTCTCAGGTATTAGAAGCACAGACTCTGTAAAGAAGATTCCTTAGCAAGGTAGAAACATATCTAACCTGGTCGACTGTACGTTGTAAGGTTGCTATCACTGTTGCCATTGCCAGAGGTGCAGCAGTTGATGGAGCAGTCATTGTGATTGTTCCCTGTGTTAGGCCAAGTATCTGCTAACCATGGCTGAGTGGCTGGTTCACTGATGTTTAGGAGTCCAGGCCTTTAAAAACAAAGCTTGGTCATTTCAAAAATTAAACAAAAGCATTTTCACATTGCAGTGACACTCTTCCCAAATGGTGAGATATTACAAAATAATGCCACATATCAAAAGGCTTGAGCACTGAAAAACACAGCTAGATTCAATTATTTAGTGTTTTCAAGTCTCCTGTCTAACTTGCTCCTTGCTAAATCACTCAGGAGTGAGCACTCAAGGGCAGCATCAGTTTATTTTGCTGGACTGCACTATATGTAGGTGTGCAACATTTACCTGTCACTTTGGTTTTCATTTTCTATTTTTTTTTCCTTAGGAGGTTGCACTTTTATTTTTCTGCCCCTTTACCCTTTCTTAAAGAAAGCAAGGTAAAAAAGAGGAAATTGGCAAGTCAAATAAACAAAGAAATTCACACATGGAAGCAGGATGGATATGCATAAGAGCCAAATTTAAATGTGAATAGTCCCAATTTCTAGTTTACTTATGGACCAGCTCCTCCTCACCATCAGACAGTACTACTGTGGCGCACACACACTTGTTCACGAGAAAGCCACTCAGCTCCTAAGAGAGTTTAAGGTTATTGGGAATACTGGCCACTTGTAAAATATGCAGATATGAATGCTGTATCCTGGCTGCATTTGGAATAAAGTGTATTCCTGCCATCAGCAAGCAGAAAGAAACAGCATTCTTTGTTTTCCAAGTTGCTGAATTTTTGTAGCGAGTGTGAAAGGCTCTCTGAGGAATGTTCTGTAGAATCTTTGCTGGCTCTTCAGTCTCCACACTAACAATGCAGTGGCACATTACACTCCCACACAATTTAAAATTGCCTCTGATAACTAAGGTGCTTTTAAAAAATAGATAATTTTAGCTGCTGTCATATATACATATATGAACACAGTCCCCTTCTCATGGGATTTAACAGGTGACTTTCCATTTGAAATAGTGCAGAAACTATTTTCCATAATATTAGATGTGATGATCTTCAAAAATAAAATATGCTAATCCTCTTAAACTGCAAGTTGAAAATACAAGCTGCATGCAGTTATTTGTGGGGGATAGAGTCTGTCAGTGCTGCAGGCTTAAGTCATAGACTTAGAATGACATTTAAAAGATCTATACATGTATGTGTATACATATATATTTCTGTACTGCATATGTCATCTGACAATTTAAGATAGGAGGTGATGAGGCTTGACTTGCTGTCAGGTTTACAAACCAGCCAATATGCATTCAGTAAAGAAGTATTTTTTTAAAAAATCTGAAATAAATATACAGTTGTGTAGGCCTGTGAGCAGGCCAGTAGATTTGAAATTCCCTGCTTTTTTCCCTACACTCTGCTCTTAAAATGAAACTACAACTCAAGGTGTTTGGAGGAGACAAAGCATCCCAGAATGTGCCAGCACTTTAAAGACCTGTGTACTGGATTTCTGCACAGAGAGTTAAAGATCCTTTGCTGCTAAAATTTACTTTGCATTCACACCTGCTGTCATGCAAGAAATGTGGTGTGAGGTATATAAGCAGATGAGAATCCTACTAATTGGAGCCATTTAGGTGGAACTGTAGGCAAGAGATGCTTGCATTACAGCTCCATAGCCTGGAGACGATTTCAGATCATAATTTCCAAAGATGTTTAACCTTGGCAGCAAATTTCTTGACTCCCTGAATTTCTGGACTGGGTCTGAGGCAGGGGTGGACAGAGCAAGTGGCTGTGTGGGTGCTGGCTGGAGTCAATCCGCCACAATTGCCATTACTCAAATCCTGTCTAGAAAAGGGATTGCCACAGAAATGGGTGTTTTTTCAGCAGCACACAAGTGGGGATTATGTTGAAATGTATCACTGTGACATTTTGAAATCTTAAAAATGCATTAACATGCTCACATAACTGCACTTGGTAAAAATGCTAAACCTTTCCAAAACACTGCAAATATAAAGTAAGGAAGTGAAAACCTTACGTTGGGATATCAGAGGATGGTTTCACATGCAAAATTAACATTGTTTTTTTTTTTCTCTGCAGAACTATGTTTCATATTCTACAAAATAATTTACATCACACATGCTGTCAATGCTATATATGCAAATGAACAAAACCAGCATAGATGTTTGCACCTTGAATCAATCACATTGTTAGATTCTGGACCTGCTGCTGAAAACTAGGACAGTAAAATTGAAGTTGATTCTCTAGCAGCACTAATTTTACTGTGCACGATGTAGACACTTGTGGGTTCATTTCTGTCCTCTATGTGAGTGTGCTCATGGGAAGAATGAGAAAGCACAGTGGCACAAAGAACACAAAGGATGTTAGGTGAGTAGCTTTTTGAACAATTCTCAGGGAAAAATAGGGTTCATCTCTCTCTTATTTCCTCACCATCCTGGAATAACAGCAACCCAGTGATGTACACATTTGTCCATTCAAAAAATCACATGGTAGCTGTCCTAGAGGCTTCCCTCCATGCTTCTGTGGCCATGAGAGCACAGCAGCACTCAGTGCTGGGCAGAGATATCTGCAATTGCTCATAATATGCCAGGTCCAGCTGCAGCAGGAGCTGAACAGCCTCACCTCTGCACAGCACTCAGGTAGACTGGGAATGCTTTATTTTGCGCCTTATCTTCCCAATTACCAACTTTTTGCACAGTGTTGCAAATTAGGAATCACAAGATGCCACTTGTGAACAGGAGTTGTTACAGGACTTTGTTGCCCAGCCGGTCTCTGAGACTTTAGAGTTATTTCAGCATCATGCCAAATCTTTGAATATGATCTAGAAAAAAACTGGTGTGCCACTAAAGCACCACTGCTCTGACCTGCCTTTTTGCTAAAACCATTATTTTTCTTCCTGAAGAAAGTTTCACCTCTACAGAGGAAATGTAAATTATTGTTTTCTCCATGGCCATTCATAAAGTAGTAACATAAACTCAGTGAATAAACCTTAGTTAAATCCTCAGTCTGGAGTGGGCCTGGCTCTCAGAGTGGGGTGCTGTGAATTTAAAACCTGTTTCCCCCTCCTTCAGTGCCCCATCCATTTTAAGCAATGCTTTACCTGTTTTGCATTCACAGAAAGATTTTTTTTCTCACAATGCCACCCTATAAGCAATTTATGTCTTCAATATTTTTTTCAATAAATGTTTTCTTTCTTTGCAGTATTTGTGAAGCACCCATATTTCTTAATTTTAATAAATGCCATGACTTAATTACTTTTACTCCCTTAATCAGGTGGCAAGCCAGGTCTTTATTTTGAAGTTAAAGCACTCCCTCTGCTGCTCATTGTTTGAGATGCAGTTTTTACAGGTTAACAAAGCTGAAAATATTTCAAATAATGTTTTGGAAATCAATGTAGAAATTCAAACCCTCCTTCTAAACAGAAAATATATGACCAGAATGTATACATTATATAATGAATATAATCTCTGCAAGTGATTATTTTGCCATCACTTACAAGGACAACTGGAGTCCTAGAAGCCTTAAATTTATTTGCACACGATTTGTATCTATAAGAATAAAGCACATAATTACCTGCCTCCACTGCTTACGGCCTCTCCTCCTCTCTGATATGTTACTGAAATAGTTAAAGATAAAAAGAAGGAAAAATTTTAAAAATCATACAAGACCTTCAATAAGAGCATTTATTTTGCCTTTGTTTCATTTTAGCTAAGACGATAATAGTGCATTGTTTATACATTAATTCTGAGTCTCATTCTGCAAGCTATTGCTTCAAATCCAAGTTTGGACATAATACTTGTGTTGCTTGATAACTGCTAGTGCTTGCCCCAACAGGGTTTTGTATTTCATTTCTGTTCTGAACACACACACACACACACATGTACTGCTTAAGAAAGCAGGAAGCCATACATCAGGTTGAACTTATTCTTAACATAACTCTGCTGACTCCAGTGGACTAACTCTGTGGAAGAATTTAGGTCATATATTTATTTCATGAATGGCTGGATGTTAAAGCTTTGCTCTACCTTATTATTTTGGCAAGATTAAAGAGGTATCATGATTCTATAACAGACCTTACTTCCAATGTAAATAATGGCTCATTACAGCTGAAGCTACTGCAAAAACAAATGCTCTTTCTGAATGTTACTGCAATACACTCAGGGAACAAGCACACTATGGAAGTCCAAAGAAGCTCCACATTTTGTAACATTTAAGAACTGGATTTATAAATTATAATAAATAATCTAAAAATTTAAATATATAAATCTCGGTTAAAAAACACTCCAGCAGAAAGAATACTTTCGAAATTAGAAAGAATAGTTTTCCTAGCACTTCAGAAATATTATCCATTAGCAAAGCAGATGTCCAAATGTATTTGTTTGTTGGCTTGGCTTGGATGTCCTTCACAGGAAGCAAGATGTTTGAGAAGTTAGCTTTTAGGATGCAAACATCCAAGAAGAACCAGTGCTATAAATTTTGCAGGTTTGCACTGGGTTTGGCAAAGGGTTAAGGAGACTGCCTCCCTGCAAATGCTGATGGATTCTACACTTTCCAGCTAGGAATGTGCTGAAAACACGCAGCCAAATTCTGCTCTTTAGAGGAACTCCAAACTGGGAGTCTGTAAGAGAGAGATAAATGCTGGAAGTGATTACAATAACAGGATTAAAATGTAGGATGCATTCCTACAGGTAAGTCTTTTACTGTAGGTAATGCTAAAAGAGGGGAGCCTGGCTCCATTTAAAGTCAAAGTATGACTCAGATTCTGGAAAGAAAAAAAAGGATTTTTTTTTCCTTTAAGTGTTTTACATCATTTATGTTTTTCCTAGTTTCTTCTTTTAAAATCTCAGGGCTATTTATTTTGCAGCTCTGACATATCTTAAGAAACCCTGATATCTTTTAATGTTAAGAATCCAATGGAGAAAATAGATGTTAGCTTCCAACCTCAGCAGAATTTCAGTGGCGTGCAACAACAGAGATTACAACAGAAGCCCTCTGTTTAGCCAATTAAAGTAACAGCAAAACAATAAAGAATTTGAATTATTCTCCACCGTGGCACTCAAAGGCCTTCAGAAACATTGAGGGCCACTCTGGCTCATGCTGAACAGGAACTGAACATAACAGGCTGACTTCTGAGAGCAGGCACTCTTCAGTTTGATTGAAAGCACGTGGGTAAGACTCTAACCCAGCACAGTCTGTGTGGATGAGTGCAGGCACACTGGGTTTGCTTCCTCTGTGGTCCAGCTTCAAGGATGCAACTCAGCTGCTGCACAGAGGCCCAATTAGCACAGTGCTGATTAGGAGCTAATATTCCCTGAGAAACTGTGTGTGCAGAGGAGGGGATGGGTGGGTTTTACCTTTCCTGGATGTACATGTCCTACAAGTCCCACAGTTTTCTTGTGAAAATGGAGGATTTAGAACAAAGGAGGAAGAAACAACCTGTCCACTCTACTGGTGGGTACAGAATGTGTTGGATTTTCTCTACTGTAGAGGATGAGCTGCTCAGCTGCCAGCCTGTAGGACCCACTGAAGGTCAGCTCTACAGGATGGAAATGCTGTCATGGGCTTTGGGTGGGCTATGGTTCAGATTATGTCGTATTTTTCACATTTCTAGACAAAATGAAACAGAAGGTGATTTTAAACTCACACTGAATTTGAAATGCACCTCTGTTTAAGCTGAACAGGATAATGATTTTAAAATTTCATAGCAAAATACCATTTAAGGCAGCAAGCAAAGAAATCTAGCTGCTGTACCCTTTGATTTTCTGTATCTTTCAAAGCAGACAACTCTGAGGTCACTGGATTAATGCAGATCCAGAGGAAAGAAAAGGAGCAAATATTTCACCAACTATAATCCCACTGAATCCCTTTCAAGTCAGCATCTGGGCTCTGCTAAGTCATTCCTCCTCCATCAGAAGCACCTTTTGCATCACTAGATGTGGGAGGCCACACTACTCCCTCGGAATATGCAGGAAGAGAGCCCAGGTTGTACAAACTGACAGGACCATGCTACAAAAGGGCATGCTGGCATGGAATGGTGTGCTATGAAATGGTACACACAAACAGAAAATATTGTCAGCCACAAAGCAAATGCACACTACTCAGAGAACAAATAATGACACCTGTCATTAATGACATTGTCTAAAAAAAAAACCCCTTCAGAACAGCTGGGCTGGTTGGTTATGTCAGAGAAAGAGAAATAGTACCACAAACACATGCTTAAGTAACAAAGAAGGGGGGAAAAGTGCAAATATATACCTGTTGGTGTGAAGGTAAAAGACGGGACTGAAAAATCAAAACAAAATACAAACTGGTTATTAAGCTGAAGAGAGAAAGGGAAACATACCACATTAGTATAAATCTAGCAGACAGCTGAACATAAAACAAATATATATATAACTAATCCACTAGTTCAGTCACATTGATATAAAAATAAAACTGAAATCGCAATTCAGAAAGAAGATTGTCTCTGCAGATACTATTCTGAAAAAAAAAGAAAAGGCAAAAAGTGCAAAAAGCTTGATACTCTATTGTGCTCCTGAGGGGATGAGACTGTGGTTTAGCCTTTCAAATCACTCTCAGTTTGGTATTGTAAGTTTTTTTTTCTGAAAATCCTAGCACAAACAAAACCCCCACACTGTTAATCATTCTAGAATGCAGAATGACAAATTCCTTAACAAAGCCTTATCAAGGTCCTATTGAATCTTATCTGCAGTTCACTAAGTAAATGCTCATTACACTGAACTAATAGGCACACTTAAGTATTCAGTAAGGAAATAATAATCATAAAAAGGAACAAAGAGAACTGCTGTTTTACTGCCTCTGAATCAAGAATGGCACCAACTCTCACTGTAATAAAGGCACTGAAGTCTACTGCAGCAATTAATTTTTGTTTTCAGAGACGAGACTGCTAAACAGAGTTATTCTCTTTCTTTCTTAAACAATCACCAAAACCCAAAAAAATCTCACTAGGTATGACACCTTTCTACCTTCCAACCCCTGGCTTTAAGAGGGAAAGGTTAACAACAGGACAATGACACTGCTTGACAATCTTCTCTCTCACAGCCACTATAAATCCTCTTTGGATCAATAGGGTCTCTAATCCAAATACAGAGCACCAGCAACTGCTCTTCCCATTAGCACATGCTCCCCCTCCTGTTGACAAGCCAGTATCGTTTTCCTCTCACTGACTGCAGAACAAGGCTAACATTGCCCTTCCTGATCGAATGACAGCAAAAGGTAGCAGAAATCATCAAATATTCACTAAAACAGCCTGGGCACAGAAGTTGACCAGCAAAGCCAGCACAGAAAGAAAAGGTTCTGGCTAAGAGAACAACTTCTTAATCATGTTTTTTAAAGAACTCTAAAGCTTGCGGGGAGTGCAGTGTGTCTAGTTGTTATAATTTAGGATATACTGTAGATTTGACCCCTTTTTACCAAGCTAGGTTATTTCCAGTGATTTGACGCTAGCCAAGAAAGAAAAATGGAGCATTTGCCCATTTCAGGCTGCATTTGTAGCAAAGCTCTTTATCTTGGGAATACCATCGTATTTTCTTTGAGCCAGGCCTTTTCACATAGTCAAGTTTAATTTAGTTACATTCAAAATATAGAAGCATAGTAGCAAGCTTTCATTAAAATAGAACAGGCATTTAAATCTGAGCTATTCCAAAGAGAATCAAGAATCTCAAAATTAATTTGCAATCACAGGGACATGGAAAATAATCTTAACCTACTGTCTTGTTACTCTTCTGTGAGCTAAGTACTAAACCTAGTTTAGTTTCTTAAGGAATTGAGGAGCTTGAACTGAAAGAAATCTTATTGCTACTACATGAAAGAATGACTTAATTCTTAGAGCTTCTATTAATAAACTCTTCCAAGTGTGTAAGACTGCTTGTACAGTATGTATGTGTGGGAGTAGTGAAGTATTTTAACAGATGACAGGCCTGAAGCTAAATATAAAAATAAATAAATGCAAGACTGAAGAAAAGTTTGGGCTTGCAGTGATGACTTGATGAACTGCAGAGTGGCAAACTACTTTGCAATTCAAATTTCACTAAAGATAGGTTTGTCTTTGAAGAATACTTGATACCAGAGATACAGACCCTACTTTTCTGTATACTTCCCTTTAAATTCATGCCCAAATTACACAAAAGGTATTTTTACAGATATTGAAAAACACAGCTGTTTTGAACAATAGCTGATGTCACCGAAGCAACCATTTTTCAGGACAAATTGTATGCCTTTTGCTTAATCATAGGTACTGGTGAAAGCACAGTGATGTTAGTGTGATAGAGCTGTAGGAAGGCAGTGTGGCAGCATGCTATTAGTAAAACAAAACAGCACAGGCCAGTGCAGCACTACGTAGGGGGCTGTCCTACCCAAGAAATCCCAGCACAACACAATCAAAGGTGCAATTCCTTCCCGATTTCCTTGGCTGCAACTCCACTGCAGCCACTGTGCCTGGAGCCCACAGTGAGCACTGGTACTTTAATAGCATGGAGAACATCTCGACCCTGCAACACTCCGGACTTATTTCCATGTTTCCACTCACTCATTTGCCATTTTTAGCACTGCTTCTTTTACATAGCAACACATTGCTGCTGTTTAAAACCATTTGTGTTCAATTTGCCTGTCTTGCCCATAACACATTCATTCTTGAAGGGACTAAAGGATGTAATCTCATGACACCTTTCATACATGAAGTTGTGTCCACCTTTTAAACTTAGGCCTGTCTTCTGACTGCTAAATGTCAAATATAATCCCTCTAGTTCTTCAAAAGCAGGATCTCTCATTTTCTGATTAATTCCAAAATTTATGGTTCTCACTCTACGAGTGCCTATGAGGTACTGCTTTGAGATGTAATGAACTGTAGCTCATTGAATTTAGCTTTAATTTCCAGGCTTAACCTGGAAAATATTTGACCTGGAGGAGTCAAGTTTTTATTCCAGAAGAACTTCCAGGTAGAGATTCTAGTTTCGTTTGTCAGAGAGTATACTGCAAAGCACTGCTTGACCACTGACAATGTGCTATATAAGAAGTATCAATAACATGAAATAGCATGAAAATAAGGAGTGCTTTAAGTTGGCCCCGCTGCTACCATTCTAACCAAATGCAGACGCAGGATGGGATAGCCCCAGAACTCAATCCCAGCCAAGGGTCTCACAACAGCGTTTACGGAAAGAGTCTTGGAAAGCAGACTGACTGTTGTGCTTTTGCAAACAGCCCCACTCCCCCAGAACAGAAGGAATCCAAGTACCCGCTCCCAAAGTGTTACTGCCATGTACACCACTGTTAGCACTCCCAGCAGCAGGCAAAGCTCTGAACGGGGGGACAAGGAGCTACCATCCACTGGCTCCTTTTCAGATGGCACAGTGTCAGAGAGCAAGGGCACATTGGAAGCTGCCAGCCTTAAACCCATCTTTATGTTTCTCATTTGTAGGAGTGTCCTTATAAAAAGCTACTCCAGGTATTCAGCTTAAGACTTATGCTCTAAAGCCAGACTTAGCACACTATGTAAACCTTGCTGCTCTCTGCACTGGCTCCTGACCCACACTTCATGAAAGCACTGAAGTAAGCCGATAATTCCTTATTCGAGCCTGAGAAGAACAAGAGACTGGTGACAAAATAAGTAGGCAGCAAACAGGCATTCTCCAGCCAGCAGACTGAAATAGGTAAGAGGGCACCTTTTCTGATACCAGCGTAAGTACTCGTGAGCCCGTTTCTCTTCTTCCTGTGGCGATACAACCAGATGCTGAAGACCATGAGGATAATCCAACAGGCTGCACCAATTCCAGCAATAAAGGCAGGCTGCTTCACTACATCAGAAATCTGCTGGGCTAAACTGACTTGATCTTCTGAAGACACAGGGTTTCCATGAGAATCTGAAACAGAGACACCCATAACAGCCAATTAATTTGAATGAACAGCTGTAAAAGGCAGCATGAAAAGTGCTGACATAATTGCGGTCCAGTTTCTCAAGGTGAAAACCTTAAGACTGCTCTTCCAAATCTCTTTTTTACAGGTCTAGACAGAAGTGGTTTGATTTCCACACAAGACAGGTACCTCCAATATCATTGACTTTTGTTTGCTTACAAAAGCTGCTATAATCAGGCTACCAGGTATACAAATAGAAAGGCTCATAAATTACAAACTTGTGGACTGCTACTTTTTAATTTTCTTTTGTTTTAACAAAGCAATATCAGCTTCAGAAAATTGCTCAAAAATCTGCAAACAACACACCAAGTAAAAGAAAGCTCTAGTATGAAACATGAATAGTAATGTGAATGGGTACAAGTCAGCTCCCCAAACATCCACTCTCAGAACTGACAGTTACAAATTTAAACTACATTCACATGAGGTTGGTATTGAGGGACATATCTTAGTCTAGCAGTTCCTGACAGATTACTTAAATCTTGTATTACACAGTCTAACGTACTACTTGCAGTCTCTCACTTTGACCTCAATTAAAAAAAGACTGAATATTTCAAAGGATGTAGAAAACTAAAACTACAAAATAACCAATCCTGCTCCCTTAAACACAGATGAAAAAGCTAAAGGATAACTAAAAAATGATTTATGAATTGCTAAAAACAATCAAGGAGTCTCATTATTAATGAACAAGCAGTGTTTTTCAAAACCAGTTTAGACTTAAATATCCCACATCAAAATAAAGAACATGTATTTTTCCAGAGAATATTAATTTATTTTTTTATAGAGATAGCACCTTTAAGAATTGGTCTTTTCTGCTCTTTCTGCACTGAACTTTTGCAGGAACCTTCTAGGAACAGCACTAAGAAGATCCAGTTAGTGAGCAAGCTTTCTAATTGAAGTGAAGCAACTCAAAGGCAAAATACTGCTTCCTGATGCTTTACCACCACAGAGTGCTCACTGGAAATTTCATTACTGCACAGGGCGAGGGCAAGAATTCAAAACCTTTACTCAGAGCGGATATTGCTTTACACATTCCACAATTTGGTCTTTGAAATACCCACTTTTACTCCTGCATAAATCCAAGAGATAGTTGCTTTATGCTATTGGTAGTGACATCAAATTCAGAACAAGAGATTAGTGTTATTAATTCTATTAATATGAGCTGTATCAGAGATGAAAACCTATTTACTTAAGAACAGTATATTTTCCCTATGAACTAAGCAATGAATAGAATTTATTTTTTATGATGACATCTTGCATTATGCCAAAATAAGCATAAATAAAATATAAGAAGCTGCAATACAAACAAGAGATGGAATCACAACAAATTATTTTCTCTGGAAAATAATATCTTTTTAAATGGAAATGGTTGAATTAATAACAGCTTTTTCCAGTGAAGGATTCTAGATTCCAGTTTTTGTGACCTTGAAGTCAAATACCTATTTTGCTGAGAAATCACCCCAGCCTTTGACTGCTACCTTATTGGAAATTTTATTTCGTATTTCAGCTGCCTTTATCTTCTGTGATCCTAAGTGCACTGCCTAGCCTGAAAGTTCACCAGGCAGACTCATTCTTTTCTTACTAATACACTCTTTGTGTCTGCTGGGTTTATGGATTTCATGCCTATTTGTGCAAGGTTAAGATGGGTTGCTTCAGATTTTATGGAGACAGCCAAGTGAAGTTCCACACAAGTGGCCAGATGGGCTTAAATGTATAAAGTATACTGTGACCAATGAATTAAAGCTGTCATCTCATCTTTTGTCTCTCTGCAGCTGAGTCCATATTAAGATATGAAAACTTGCATCATCAGTCTCCTTTTCAAAATGAGTAATTTCTGTGTTTCTAAACAGCTAGAGTCCCTTATACAACTTAATGGAATAGAATAAAACATTTATGGAGAGCCTCTGGTCCTGAATAAATACGAGTGCTAAGTATTTTTTGTCTCATTTTTAACATACATATTTTAAAACAATACATCCAGGAGAAAAAATAATCACAAACTGAAGAAGAATGTTTTTTAAACATGTCCACAATTCAGCCATACAGAAAGACAATACTTTTATACATATTTTGCATTGCTTAGTCAACATGTGCCTGAATACTATAAAATCCTGAAGAATCTCTTTGACTGTTTATTATTCTAATTTTCAATTAACATTAATTTCATGCTATTGTTTTACTTGCAAGCATAAGAACAGCATAACAATAAACTTGCTTTTAAGAAATTAGGCTTATGGCACATTGAATATGGGTGGACTGTTAGAGCCATTACATAAGCTGGGATATCTCTATGCACAGGGTAAAGAGAAAAATGCATCCATGTTCACGTACAGTCACATCAGAGGAGAGGAGATGGAAGGGCTTTGAAGAGGTCACATTTGACTACCTCCTTTCCTCTTGTATTTCAAAAAAAGAAAGTAAGCTAAATATAAAGAGAATGGAATTTAGTGATCTCCTCATCACTAAAAACTTCCAGCAACATTGTCTTAGAAGCCTCTCTTTGAGAAGGGCATCTTCCTCCTCCCTGACAGCCATGTGAGATCCTGAATGATCAGTCCTGGAAATAACTTCTGAATCAAAAAAAAATCCCCTACTTTTTCTTCATCCCAGGAAATTTCTGGAACTTTGACTGATATATAAATGATTCATAATGAGCATTCCTGTTCCTGCTTGCACTCTTCAGGGAGATGTGCCAAAATAATGAGTGAACATAAACATTCTATGGCAAAGTGGATCCTGCTGCCAGAGCAGCAGCCGCAGCATTTAATGTACTTGGAAATGCCTCAGAGTTGTTGGAGCAGGCTGATCCCACAACTCCCTGAAACCAGCATATTATCACAGTGACTCATCCCTTCTAGACCAAGATAAGAGCTTTCTTTCTAATCACAGATAATGTTGCCATGGCTATTGCTCACCAGCTACTCAATTTGAATGTCTCGAAGCTCTGAGTTTCAAACTTCAATGAAAACTAATTAGAATTTCCATAGAGAAGAACTGGAACCACTAATCCTCTAATTTTAAATATTCAGATAAATAATAATAATGAGAAAGCTAACATTTAAGTTGTTAAATGATAAATAGAAGATTAATATCCATTTAAGACTAGAATGCCAAAGATTCAAAAAAGATAGGAAATTCCAGGTTCACAGGTGTGCAAGCAACCTTAACTTTGCCTTGTAGAGGTACAACCTATGGAATGGTACTTTTCCATATGTGTCTCATTCACTATACAAAATGTACAGACACTGAGTAGGAATATCTAAATGGTGCTGACATTGCTAATTCTGGCAATTAAAAACTTGGAAAACACCTGAAACCTGTAAGGTTGTCTGAGTGTGTTCTCAAGTATATGTGCATGATACAGTATGAAAATTTCTTGGTAAAATATTACCAAGTTAAGGATATGCTACTTTGTCTCATTTCTAGATGCAGGTTTCCCAAACTGATAAAATATCAATTGTGCATTCAATCTTATACAGCTGAAGGAGACAGCACCAAACTGATTTGGAAGGGTTTGCTGTGAGGCGTAAAAATAAAGATTACTTTCTTCAAGTTGTTTGCAGGCCACAAACAAAAATATCAACAAAAAACTCCTTTCAACTCAAAGTATCTTAAGGGCTGACAGAATAATATCCTGAAGGCATGCTAGCTAGTTCACAAATCACATGTCCTAAAGGAGGCAATTAGAATAAAATAAAGATTCAATGAGACTCTTGTGTTTTGTACATTTGAGACATCCACTGGCTGAATAATACACTCAACATCTACAATAATTGTGCAGGCATCTCAGATATTCATACAAATTATGTGTTTAAGAGTAACATTAACTGCAGTTGTAGGGCTCCTCAGAGATGGTACCAGAAACAAAATAAGTCACAACCTGTTCTAATGTCACTACTTATCTGTCAACTAGCATAGGTAATACTGCCAAGCTACCACAGTTAGTATCCCATTACTCTACAAAAGCTAGGCTAGAGATCAGCAAAAAAATTGTTTGCCAATTCTCATTCTTCTATACAGAGCATTTTTGTAAATGATGTCCTAAAGTTACATGTTGTGACAAAGAAAAGAAAGGTTCTGTTGAAGTTCTGTGATTTTGTTTCTCCACAGCACATTGTTATAGGTATAATATAGGGAGCTGTGGCTAGGTCTCATGAAATTTTTTTCCTTAACACCAAAGCTTTTGCAGTCTTTCTTTATGTAAAATATCATCTTTTAAACAAACAAACAAAAAACCAACCAAATAAATTAACAAACATTTTTTCAATCCTTGGAAATCCACAGAAAGCTTTAAAAGGTCATTCAAAAGCCAAGATGCAAATTCAGAAGCTTCACGCAGGGTGTTTTAAGGAGACACATAATTTTTCAGCTGATCTCATGATTTTATGAATAACAAGCAAGTTATTTTGTTGGCTTGTCCCTGGTGGCACGGGAAGTCTGGGGTACCACAGCTCAGTGAGCTGCTTCATGTCAGCAGAGACGTGGAAAATGAAAGAGCTCCGAGATTACAATTTGTACCTGTCTCTGTAACAGGTTAAGTGCGTGCACGAGGTCATTTATCACAGCTCAGTTGATGCATGGGACTGTGATTGCACGCCTCAGCTCCCAGGGAATCCAATGTCTCCTGTCCTCCCCTCTCATTCTGCAAGGCGGCCCCCGAAAGGTGACGCTTCCTCCTGTCACACACCCGGCTGAGACTCTGCCCAGGCACGTCCCAGAGCCACAAACGTGGGAGCATCCCACATGGCACACAGGCTCAAAGAGGAGACCCAGAGCCAGCTACAGCCCAGTCTCACCTTTTTGTATGAAAAACACACCGTAAGGAGACAGACGTTGGATTTTAATGAAAAGTTCTTGTTAAAAAAGTGAAGCTCAGAACCACGTAGTATATTCTGTTTCCACACATGGAATTCCTATTTATTTATTTTTTTTTAAATGAAGGATTGTGCTAATTCAGGAAAAGATTTTCTGAAGGAATAGCTAGGATCAGTGTCAGAAATATAGTACCTTGAAGATGCCACACAGTTCTTAGAACGCATACATAAAGCATGTCAGGACTGTTTCAAACCTTCTACAAGGAGCATCCTTAGTCCTCTTTCCTTCCCCTCCCTGGCCTCCCTTCCCTCTCTCTGTAACAATATAATTTACTGCTGGTGGAAGGTGCCAATCGATGACATCAACAAATTAATTTTCTTTCCTCAGAAAGCTACCCAGAAAACTCTGCTCCACCCCCAAGCTGGGAGCACTTCTAAGAACTAAGAATCCAATTCCTTGAGGGGCTGGAGGAGAACTTGCATCACAGGGCAGAGTTGGATAACCTGCAGCCATTCTTCTACCTGGATGATTTCAGGTTGATCTGTGCTACCAAAGAGTGCTGCCTCTAAAATTTAAGCACTAATTTTCAGCAGCCTCCTGCAGTTGCTGAAAGGGTTGAAGCACCACCCAGATATTTCTTCTTTCTCTTTCTTGTGGTATGGATCTCCACAAGACTCCTGTCTCCACATCTTTGCCATGTAACAACCAAATTATGGGATTTACTACAGTGCACCTAGATTTGGCCATACCACTTAATTAGAGGCAAGCAGTGAAAGCAAACTCCAACCATGAGGAAATACGTGTATTCTACCAGACCTGCACATCTGAACGCCTTTCAAGGTGTGGGATCACTTCTTGTTTTCTAACATAGTGGCAATGAAGGCCAGGAACCCAGAAGTGGGCAAAAACCTTACCCTGACAGCCTCATTTGTTTCTTTTTCCACTTAACAAAACCTCAAAGTGATTAAGTTGCATTATAAAATTCACCTTCATTTAGCATTTGCTTATCATCAGAAAAAAAGGGAAAAAAAGTGGTTATGGAGCCTTTGGCTTTGAACATTTGAGGTTATCCTCATAAACCTCACTAATGCAGAATTTTCAAAACCTAAGCCATATAGAATAAAGTTGATTTTGACTGTCTGTAGAAAGCTGTGGATAGTAGCTGGCTGTAGGGAGGAACAATCTGATAAACTACAGCCTTTTCCTGTAATAATTCCATATTAATGGAATATCATACAAGTTGTGTGCAATTTTATTGTAAAGTCTCCATTAATGTAATCAGGAATCATATACCTATCTAATTAAAGTAAGCTAAAGATGGCCTTTGTCTTAATACCTAAGCAAATGCACATGTAATTTTCCGTATTAGATGCTCTGTCTTGTTTTCACATGCTCCTAATTATAGATTTTTAAATACAACAAGTGAAATAAGAAGGTAGATCTACTGATGATACAGAGACAGATGGGACATGAAGTCCAAAGCAACATGCTGAGCTTGCTTATATAATTATATACTGTAATGATAAGTATTTTGCTCCAGGCATATTAGTAAAGCAGCATATGACTATACTTAGTTACTTGAAATAATCTTCAGCTAACCAATAGCAAAGATGCATTTTTCCCAGAAACATCCAGGAGCAATGTCCCTGGTGGACATTTATGACAGAAATGTTTGGTGTAAATGAGATTAGGAGGTCAAATTATATAAATCATTTGTGTACATCTTTTTTCCAGTACTCAGATTATTTACCAGCTTTCACACATAGTTGGTATTTATTGTGCCTAATTTTTGGATGCTTTTTTTTTTTTTTTTTTTGCTTCAATAATGATAAAATCTGATCAAGACAAATTACATCCTTAAAGTGAATCAACACCTAGTGATTCATACTCCCCTACAAGTTTTATTACACCAGTCCTAAGGGTGAAAATTCACTTTGAAAAGTCAACAACTAAAAAGCATTGCTGAATTGAGAGATTAAAAAACAGACCCCTGTGTTGTTTTAATCCCACCTTTAGAATGCAGTTCTAAGGCAAGTTTAAAACCAGAAATGCCAAATCCTGCTATTCCAGAGATCAAGTAACACTATCTATTTCACTTGTCTTGAAAGTATTTCTGGTGCCATAAAAGATGAAAGCAAACAAACAGAAATCACCCAAACCAAGAGGCAGGATTACCAGGAAGCTTACCTAACTGGATAAACTGGGGATCACTTTTCACTCCAGGTCCTGCCCCAGTGCTTGCTGCCACTTCCACACTGTATCGGATACCGGGAACCAGGGAGGGGATGACCACGGAGAAGGTGGTTCCATCCACTGTCTTGTTTATGTGGTATCGACTTTCATTGCCCAAGCACCAAACCTGCAGGGAAGCAAAGGCATGGCACATATAAATGTCCAAAATTCAGTGCTAAATGATGGGAAGAAGGAAAAGTGACACATTCATTTCTTCTGGATAGAGAAATTTACACTTTGTCACTGTTCTAACATCTGCAGTTTTGGTTTGCTGTCCTAGGCACTCTGTGAATACTGAAAAGATGTTTCTTGTTCTAAAGAGCAGCTCCAACTACTACCATTATTGGATGAGTTTATCACAATTCATTTAGAGTTCAGCAAGTGCTAATGAAACTACATGCATTAATACCACAGAAGAAATGAGGAAAGCCGCAGAACCAAGAACTGTTCACATGAACAACAAAATAAGAGCATTCAGCAAAATGAATTTGCAATTCTCTTCTTCAGGAATTAGGTGTCACTCAAGTGCACAAGCAAGTCTCTCATCATATGACATCTTAAGAGAACTGATGTCATGCTGGAATCCAAAAGGTTTTGGTTTTTCTTTTTTATTTTTTTAGATGGAAGTAAGGGGCAAATATTGAGTGATATGCTGTCTTCTAATTGAGACAACAGCATGACATCAGATCTCATTTTTTGGTTGAGATCAAGATACAGGTCTAGTGACTTCAAATCAACACTTCATATATTACATCAGTGACATTAAATGTCTGGGAGAAACAATATGATATCTTTATCTCTTTAGGCCTTAACCATTGATGTGGCAAATGCTTTTAGGAGGATGGTTGAACTCCCAACTGCTATTCAAGGTAAAGTAGCAGCTAATCTACATCTGCTAAAAAAATAATGAAGCTGTGCCTATTTCCTTTTTGTGCCCTTTCACAAATGTATTGCTCTACAAAGAACATTTATCCAGGAAGTTAAATTAGTTAAATTCAATACTTTATCTGTAAAGAAGCAAACTTGGCTGAGAACAGCAGCATACCTCGACCTGCGCCGATTGTACACGGGAGGGAAGATTTTGCTTTCAACATATGGAGCTCCTAAAAGATTTAGTACCCAGATAGCTGCTTTAAATCCCTGGTGCAATTCTGCTGCTGTGGAGATTGCCAGGTGAGGGGGATAGACTTTCACATGAAGAACAATTGCTACAGCCCCTTCTGTACAGCCCTTTCTGCCTGGACACTGGAAATTTTATCTCACCTTCAGGACATTGTAAAGACCCTTTTTCCTTTCTCTGGATGCCACGGACTGAAAGAAGGCTAGTGGGACACTGGGAGGATGTGAAATGCATTTTAAGTTCCTTTGAAATTGAATACCAACACAGGATATACCTAAGTGCTGCTGCAGAGCAGGTCAGAACACAGGAAGAGAATCTCCTTTTTTGTATTCTGATACTACACAGAAACTTTCAATCAGTACTAGGAGTAAAACTGTTACTAATACTGCCCTTGAATCCTAAAGCATGGTCATGAAAATGCTATTATGTAAATAAGAACTCAAGTAAGTGAGGAACAAAACTTAAATCTACATTTAGACTTAGGTCATTTTCACAGAAATTATTACTGCCACCATGTAAAATGGTAAAAAATAATTAAGACCATTTATTATGTACTTGTAATCATGAACTTCTAATTCAGAAAAAAAAAAACTTTTGTTCTTAGGTGCTCAAATACATGGGGAAGTGTGTGAAATGAGAATGTTAGGTTAAGCATCAAGTTATTCAGTACCTGACATCCTACATTTGATTGTATGCAAAAACAGGCAAGTGAAAATGAACTTTTAGAATGTTATAAGAGAAGGATGACTTCACATTATAACAGACACATAAGTGAAGAAAGAATTCGTGCAATGAGAATTTCTAACTTTGTGTTAGGAAAGGAGAAAATTACTTATGCTGTGAATTTGAATTTCTGGGGTTTTGTGTGTGCTACTGACACTTCTTCAATTAAGATAGTATCCTTCTTCCTATTTATTTTATCCTTTAATTAAAGTAAGTACACTCTTGCCTTTGATTTGAGTTGCTGAGAAAATAATGAACTGCCCCACATATGCATATCTTTTTTTTTATTTTCTGAGAAAAAACAGAGGATAGAAAAACAAAAAGGGAAGAAAAAAAGAGAAAATTTCACAAGACTTCTCTTTGAATTTTTTTCTTGTTGTTAGTTCTTAATCTAAAATCAGCAGTTCTGAATTTACTTAGTTTTTTTTTGGCAAAACCAGTAATTTCATGTAGCAACTTAAGTAGGAATGGCATATATATCTTCACATTATATTTTTTATGTCTGTTTTCTGTCCATGGTGAAAAGCACAAAGGAAAGTAATGGCATCAATGAAACAAATACAGATGCAAAATGTGCCAGTGTGCCATCTACTGCTACACAAGCACTACAGGGGGCTTGCTCCAGCACCTGGTAGCCTGTCACCTCAAAATCCTAGGAAGTGGGGTAGGGATTAGATCCACTCAGAAATACGAATTTCCTGACTTTTATTGTTGTGTCCTTGCAACCTTAACATGACTCTGATGCAGTTTCTTGCTGGAAATAATTCCATCTCTCCAGCTCAAGGTCTGTCTTTAAATGAAATAACTTCACAAGTATTTTTTCCAGTTACATTATATTATATACCTGAAACTAGGCCATAAAGAGATTTTTTTTTACCAGTTGACAAGATTCTGAAAAGGGTTTTATTATTCTAAATCGACCATGAAGTTTAGTATTCTTTTCCCTTTCCCATTTTTACTGAGAGGAAAAAAAAACAGAACGAGTTTTGATGGCTAGGAATATATATTTACAGCACTGTGTTTAAACCTGAAAAATAGCCAAGACATTCTCATTTAAAAGATTTTCTTGATAATATGCATTTGCAGGGGGCTGAAACCAAAATTCCTGCCTCTACATGGCTACAAAGCTTACTTGATATCCACAACTAAACATTTAAAACATCTCTGCCTTGCTTAGGAAAAATAAACTTAATTTACTTCGCTACATAAATTATCATCGAAAAATTTGAACTGCAAATACAGTCTATGTTCATAAATGAATAACAATAAAGATTTTTAATGTACTTTCAATTTGTTAAAAATTAAATAACATAATGAGAACTGTGTTTGGAAGAAAAGAAAAATTTCTATGCACTAATAGATTTATTATCATAGAAGCGCATTCTTTCCCTGAAAGTTTTCCATTTGTTTTAACTACCCAGTTATGCGTAATTTACTCAGATCTTAACACTGTTAATTATTATCCCTGAGCTTTTCAACTCATTAAGCCTGTTTATATTTACTACCTTGGCCAGTGTCTTAGAGCCACAAAATGGTTCTCAAACAGGTATGCTTCCCTCTCTCCTTGTGTGTGCATTTCCCAAGTTATAATGAAGGCAAGGCGGGAGCTGTTTTAATTAAGAGTGTTGACCCTTTGCTTTGATTTATGGAGGCTGTTTTAATTGCCTTCCACCACCTAGGCAGAATCACTAAACATGGAGTTTGATTCAAAGCAGTGATTTTTCTCTCCCATTTTCTCTGAGTAACCAGAAGATGGAGCCAAGCATCCACAAACAGCCATCCCTCACTACCTGGCCGTGCTCCCTCTGCCAGGGGACCATGCCATGCCAGCAGTACCTTATACTCTTGAACCATCCCGTTCTGGTTGTCCTCGGGGGGTGGCTGCCAGGTGACCACGATTGCTGTCCCGTTCCCATCGTTCTTAGTTACTGAAACACTCTGAGGTGGAGCGCTAGGAGCTGTTTGTTCAGAAAGAAGGATTGAATGGTTATGTTTGTCACACCCACAAGCGAGTTTGTTTAAGTGGAAAATGGTTTCTGGGCTCTACAAATGCAATCTTTTGTGCCTCACCCTCCACTGAGGGCAGGTTGTGCCCACAAGGTAAAATGATACAGAAGGAAAATGTATAAACCAACAACCAGGCTCTGAGTTCTTGCCGTAGTCTTGCTGTGCAGGCCAGGAAAAGTAACACTCCAAATTGTAGTCTTCAAGTTCAGACACCCATTACCTGAATGTCAGTCCCAAACACTGAATTCTGCACTGGTCTCAAATCATCTCACCCAGGATCAACAGTTTTGAAAAATAAATCCTAAGTCTCACTTCCTTCCAATGTGTAAAAAACAATAAGTAATGCGAAACTTATTAAAATCTGGACAGAATGTGTTAGTATTAACATATTTATAGTAATAATGATTTTATATTTGAAATAGTCCTTTCTAAAAGGTGGATGCTTAGCTGATGCTTAGGATGAATGCAGCTATGCACACCTTTTGAACCACTTGCAGCAACAAACTGGAGCTACCCAGCATTTCCAATGGAGGAGGAAGATAGAAAGGGAAAGGCTGCACATCCTAGCAGAAGCACCAAGATCCCGTTCTGGAGGCACTGGCCACCTTGCATACTTATCATGCCTGTGCAGCAACAAAAGGAAGAGCTTTATGAACCTTGTCTTTTTAGCACATGTATGAGATGGAAATACATAATTTAGTCCACTCTATCTGTTGCCCTCATTCATCTTTCCATTTTGTCTCACTGATTGATCCACATATAAAAGCCTTCTGAAAACCATGGTTTTTATTCCCCCAGCTATACTGCTTTGATGATTTCTGTGGTGTCTGCTATCTACTCAAGATAGTGATTAGCAAGTGCTTGAATCTGACAGAAGTCACTTGTGACCAGCCCATGAACTCAGCAGGGAGGAGTGCACACACTGCAGGGAAGATAAAAAAAGCGCATTTCTCATTGTGTGTTGGAGGGGATTTTTGCACATCCCTCTCTCTCTGTCTCTCATGCCTGGCTCAGAATATTTACTTCTGTGTCACCAAACAATTCACATAATGATCAGTCTGACACAGCCTCCTCTGCCACAGATTGCTGCTCTCAAACAGCATGCACTTCAAACAAGATCAAATAATGAACATATCAGAGGAAAGCCGGCCAGGCTGCTACTTCAAAAAGGAAAGATGAAGACAGTCTAGCTCCTACTTGCCTTCTTCCAGGGTCTTTGCAAATTTCACTTCACTATCTGCTCCCTGGAACTCATTAAAGAAAGGGCGGGCCTTGATTTCGTAGTTTACACCTTTCCTCAGCTCTGGAATGATAACACTGTTTTTGGTTGGAGTCCTCACTTCAAAGATTAACCACTCTGATTCTCCATAGGATGCTGGTGTAGGCCGGTACAGAATTTTATATCCTTGGATATACTGGGATTGCTGGTCCACCTGGCAAGACAGCAGAACACAGAACACATCCATAAACAGAGAGGAACCAGGGGTGATGACCATGACACTGTGCACAGCCCCTGGACTATCCCTCATGTTATTCAAAGTAAACATCACTGCCAAAGCAGATAAAGGCTCCTTGCATTACAGCAAATTACAGGCCTTATTCACAAGTGCATTAATCTCTTTGATGCTGGTAGAACTGTGCTGGTTTCCCTGGATTTAGGAAGGCATTAAAGGGGGATAACGGAGTTGTATAATATGCCCCAACTCCACGAAATGAGCAGTCTTTGCATCCATGGAGCAAAAGAGCTCGGCACAGGTCAGACTGCTGCCCACCTGATTCTGTACAGCAGGGTTGAGGGTACCTGGGGAAAGGGAGATTTACAGTGCCATGGCTCAGGGTGATGAATATAGAGATCAAAGAGAGAGCTTGTCAACTCTGCTGAGGTGTGGAAGCTTCCCAAAACCCGAAATGAGCACTGCTTCCTGCCTGCTTCTTTTTGGAGAAAGCAAATTGAGAGGGTGGCCAGCTGGCACCGTCTCCATTGCTGTGGCTGGACTCTGTCAGAGGGCAGATCTCTCCAAAGGCTTCTCCCATGTCCACCCACTCAGTGGGAGGCTCTCTGCTAGAAGGAAAGGGCCAGGTTCCAAGAGGGAATATAAAACTCAGTACGGTAACATGGCTGAGACTTGGAAAAGCAAATCAAGCTGATGCTCAGTGATCCTGAGCACTTTTCAAACTAAGGCAATTTATACCAAATGTAGAGAAAGAAATCTGAATGTAAATGAGGGCAGACCCAACATGCTTGGCTATAGCTGATACAGAAAGCTACCCTATACAAGTGATCTGTTGTGGAGCATTCACTATCTTTTTAACTACTGGTTTCAATTTCTGATGAATAAAGAAGTCCAGTAACAACCACAATAAAATTTTGAAGTGCATCAGATTTTCCTGTTTGCAAAAAACTCATACAGTGGTACAATAAAACTATGTGTTTGCAATTTTACTCCAAAGAGCAACACATTTCATTTTTAATAATCGCATAAAGAATGCGTGTGTTAGCTGAAACTGAGGTAATGCTTATTTTTGAAATTGCAGAGAAGCCACAGGCCACCCAAGAGACTGACAAAAGCTGCCTGTCTGGAAAAGGTTGTTCTGTAAGTAAAGGTCAAACAAAATTTGCTAGGAACCTCAAAGATGTTTTAATGTGTTAGTTAAAACAGGAGATTGCCTGCTGCAGGTGGCCGTACTGCAGGTGAGAGTGTAATTAGTGTGCAACACAGCAGATATTATTGCAGCATCAAGGAACCCTGGGATCAGGACTCCTTTGGGCTATGGCTCTTCTACAAAGTCAAAATGCCTTTTGTTCCTGTTCAAAATATCTTGCCACGGCACCGCAGGAGCTGCAGCCCATGCTGTCCCACTCTGTCCCTGCAAATATGTTGGAATGTTCAGATGGAAGTTCTACAAAGACCTCAAAGCTCACTCCTTATGGTTTTATTTCTGTACATGTATAATTATATCCCCAACTTTTTCTTAATTCTGCATCCCGTTTTAAAACTGGTCTTTGAGTTACATTCCTCACTCCCTCAGTTCCTCTGCTGTATCCTCCACGTGGCCGACTTCCTGCTTTCCTGCTGCCAGAGCAACATCAATATGACATTGCCTTTTTCACCTCTTCTCTCTGCACCACACGTACACAGTGCACCACAGGAAAGGAGAGGTCCAGATGAGGCTATCTGGTTTGGGTGTGTTTGTCAGTGTGTCTGTAGCATGGAGGTAACACTTTCAAACAGAATTATGCTGTACTTCTCTCTACAGGTGACTGAAAGACAGGGAATTGCCCACGTTATCTCATTAAGGGACTGGTACACGTCCTACTGAAAGCACTGCAAAGGCCTCAAATGATGTGACTTGGGAGAGCTTTGATCAATCCTTTAGCTTCCAGAGGAGGACTCTGAAATCCTCACCATACTATAAACAGTACTCTCTATGGAGCCAAAGATGGAGAAAATGGCTAAAATTTAATGAAGTAGGAAAGCAGAGCACAAGTAGCACTCTTCCCAGAGAAAAACATTTGCAAGCATACAAACTACACAGCTTCTTGAAGTGTGACCCCCCTGCAGTCAAAGCAGGACATCTCAGCAGTACATGTAACCACAGCAGGATACAGATTTGTACTCACAGTCCAATGAACTTCGATTGAGGAGGAAGAAAGGATTGTAGGGTTGTGCAGATGTAGCACCACATCACCCAGCTCTCTCTGGACCTGCTTGTGATCCACACCTTGACTTGTTGGCGGAACATCTGCAATGATTTAAGATTCCATTCTCACAAGTACATATGATTGTTGAAATAAGTACATGTAAATACCAATCAGTGTGTCAGAAAGTATATGATGCTATCATTAATGAAGTTTACCCTATGTACTTCCTAATCATGTAAGAAAAAATACACGAAGTATTTTCTTGAGAAAATCACCAAAGCTCAGGTAGTATCAACTCAAGACATTGCACTTCCTTTGACAGTAATGTAAGGGTAATGCTGCACAAAAAGACACACCACACTCAAGGATGGCTTTGGTAAATGGTTACTGCCCACTGCCAATTCCAAGAGACCAGGAAAGGTATGAAGAACAGAAAAAGAAGAAGCTGTATCTTTAGATAAATTCATGACAAACTTACTTGGTGTTACCACAAAATAATGTTAACAATCAGAGAAAAGATAAATCAGTCATATGGCTGCAGCTTCTCTAATGGCAAGAGGCTTCTTTAAAAGGGAGGGAGAGCCCAGCTGAGGGCTGGGTGGATGGTTTGAGATTTGGTCTATCCTTCAGCTGGAAGGATTATTCATATGCATAAAGGGACAAATTGCTCCCAAAACAATCAATGGTACAATGAAAACATACTTTTTGCATATTGAGCCCATGGAAAGCATGTTTAACTGAAATGGAATGACTGTCACACATGTAAAATTTACAGGGTAATCAGTAAGAGGGTATCTAAAATGTACTATGGACAGCAGAGTAACATAGTTTCTGTTCTGAGTTCACATCTCACTCCTTGATCACCTCAATTTAAACAAATACCATGCTGACTATGGCTAAAATGCTATGACTGGAAATCCATGAAAAGCACTTGCAGTGATTGCTACTGAGATTAATGTGTAGTCAGTGAGTGAGAAATCTTGATTCTTAGCAAGCAACATCAGTAATAAAGCAACAAAACCAAAAAAATCCTCCACTGCTATATCCCCATGTACTATGTTCTGCAAACAGTCCATTACCACAGTACTTCCCTCCCCCCAAAGTTTGAAAGCATTAAAGATAAAAGCTTCTGTTTGGGAGCATTGCCTAAATTTCATCCTGCTCAGAATGTAACAGGAAAACCAGTGGAATAATTAGTTCTAGTTTTGCTAGTCAGAAGAGATGAGTCATCCACAATATGGATCAAACTATCCACAGGCTCAGCCATTTGCACATCTGTGCTATAAAATGATGTGTGTGCTCTCTTGTTTTGGCTCCAAGCTTCCCAGACAGGAACTGTCAGTGAAAACACCCAAGAATGTGGCTGTTAATGTTTGTAAAGTGCAAAGATGAAGGTAGCAGGAAGGCAGTACTGAAGGGATGAAGCCACTGAAGGTGGTAATCTACCTTCATCTTGGTTTGTGGACTGAACATGCAGTTAGGACCACACTTTACCATCCTCCAGACAAAAGCCAACTGGATATTTTGAACTTGTTTAGCTAGACCACAACTTAAACAAAAATGAAATGGTATTGGAAGCAGAGCAGAACTGCTCTAAAGAACTTGACACTTGATTTCATTTCTTACGATTGGAGAAAATTTTATATGTTAGCTGTTATTTTCACTGAGGTATTGTGTGGCTCTTGGGTTTTCAGCTCTACTAGGTGCTCAGAGAACAGCAAAGCTTTTCTGTGTCATTATAACCCATTCAGTTGAGCGAACAGAACATTTGCTGTTTCTCAGAATCAGGTCAGTAACCAGTTAGTTTGGGACAGACACAAATACCTCTTCTCATCCCCAGAAACGAAAGCACACTATATGAAAAACAGGCTTGTGCAGCTCTATTCCCAGAAATCAGGAGTCACTAGAAGGTTACTAAATCTCTTCTTGGTAACAGACTTGGGAACCTGTGCGATCCTGATTTTCCATGGGGCTGTGACTCTACTGTCCATACATATCCACTGAAATTGTCACCCATCAGGAGAAATGCATAATACCAAAAGACAGCAATGTGAAACTGGTCACTCCCCAGGGGAGATGAGAAAGCCTTGCCTGCAGACCAGCCACAGAAAACATGAGAAGTCACCAAAGAAAAACGCTTTCTTTCCTTTAGAGAACTTCCTTTCAAAAACTAACATGTACTTACTTGTGCAAACAAAGAAACAAACATATAACACAGACGCTCTTAATAAGCCAGTGGGTCAATGTCTCCAGTAAGTAGGAAGATCAGAAGAACAAACAAACAAAAAAATACTATCTCTATCACTTTTTCTTTGAAAAGAGTGTGTCTAGTTTTCCCTTTCTTAAGAATATAAGCTTTTTTACTGGAAAAATGCAGGCTTCAGAGCTGCAATGCTTTATTCCCTGTACATCATCCTAAGTGGCATTTATTGGCTAGAGTCAACACAAAGATAGTTTTAATTTTACATAGCTGGACTCAGTCCATAGCTGGACTTCAGTCACAGATGGAGTCAGTGGATGACTCCTTCATTCACTTCTACCCAGGCTTTTCTTCCACTTGGCTATCTGTAAACACTGCTTTCTACCCTATTTTACTTCCAACAGTTGTACTATGGAAATACTTGTAACATACTGCCAAAACCTCTTTACTGGCTCATGATGCTGAATTCCTTCAAATTTTCAACTTTTCTCTTTCCTAATGCAGCAGAAATCAACTTAGATTACATGCTGTTCCTCTCCCTGTCTCAGTCTTAAGCCTTATTTGATTCACTGGACATAGTAATAACATTTCCGTGGAATTTGAGGATTTGTGTGGGAACTCAAAAAAAACAGGGATTACTTTGGTTGCTAGCAAGAGCTATTCTGCAAGTTGTAACTATCTTTGATTAAGAGATACTAGGGTTCCCTTAGGTAAAGCAACATGATGTCAGAGTCTAAGTTATAGAAAAATGTGAGTTTAAACACTGCTTTTTACTGTATTATAGCCAGGATAGGTAGACAGTCCAAAGCTACCAGAATTCCTGCATCTGGTATTGCTTAGTCAACTCATGATAGCTGCTGTGGACACCCAAAATGTTCAGTATCAAAAACTTACCTTGGGTTTTCACTGGATCAGATATTTGGCTTGGGTCGCTCAGCCCATATGCATTAGCTGCTCTCACAAGGAAGAGATAAATTGCATTAGGTTTTAGCCCTTTAACTGCAAAACTCTCCGTTTTCACATTTTCAGCTACAGTTTGCCAGCTGCTCCCTGATGCATGGCTAAGGATAAAGCACACAACAGCAGGTTAGCACGAGGTTCTTTAGCAACACATTACATGTAAACATACAGACAGCAAGATCACATGAGACTCATATACCTGAAGGCCTCAATTATGTAAGAGGTTGGCGTTGCACCTGAATTCAAATTAGGTTGCCATGACAATGTTACTGTATTTCTGCTGACATCTGTAACCTCGGGCTTTGATGGAGCACTAGGAATCAAGTTTGGGTCAGTGGGTCTTGGTGGCTGCACTGGGACTCCAAACTCTGACAAAAGGAGAGAGAAATGCTGAGCACAGACAGGAAGCGGCTATAAGCTAAATGTTGCACTGGCAATTTATGACAGGGTCAGATAACTCCTGCATTTCAATTGCTGGTTTTGCTTTATGCATTTCCCCCACACAGAGGAACCCTGATGGATTTACCTTGGACCTCTATGAACGCGCTCCACGCCGCTTCGCCACTGGGGGTGGAGGCAATGCAGGTGTACCGGCCGGTGTCGCCCAGCTGAACGGGAGAGGAGAAGAATAAATATTTGAAACAATCAGGCACTCAGTGGGCTAGAAAAGTAATTACAGCTCTCTACGTTCCCCCATGAATATGGATAAATGTATTAGCCTGCAAAAACTTCATACCAGAAACTTCTTCCAATAGAAGTTACGGTTTTGACAAAACAAAAGTGGGTATTTATTCCTGAGCAGTCACAAAAGAATCGGAAATGCTGCAGATTCTAATTTAATGGTAACTATTCTGTAATGAGCAAACTGAAGACCATTTCCTGTAGCATTTATTCCTTACCCTGAAGAGGTCCTAACAAATAAATTGAGCAGGAACTCAAATGACAAGACCCAGTGCAATTGTCAACCTTCTACATAAATAATGCCCGGGGATTTATCAGGACTGGAGCACTGGAGAACATGTCATCCTTGAAGCAAAGCTTAAATATTGCACAGGGTACATATGGGGCTCCCTCTGTTAGTATAAATTTCACTCTACAGCAGACCCAAAAAAAGAATCTCCATATGCTATCCTCATCCAGTTCTGAATGTTGGATTATTTGTCCATATGTGACTTAATCACATTTCAAAAGAGTTTCTTTTTTTTCCCCAAAAAAGAAATGCTATCCTCCTCAGGTCCCAGCCTCAGCAGATGAACTGAACGGAAGTGATCAAAAATCAGAGATTCAAGCTTTAAGCCAGCCTAACTTGTAATTGGCAGCAGGGCAACTCTAGGGAGTATGGTAAAGTCATGTATTCAGCCTCATCCAAAAAAAGAGATTACTCCAAACCATAGAAAAGATAGCAGAGAATAGCCAGTATGATACAACTTCACATTTTACAACATTTTAAAGCGTGTAATGCATGACCAGCAGCAATGCTGGCCAGGTACTATAACTCCCTGAGGAAGCCAGGTATTTGACAGGTGGTTAACCATTTTAAGCTGTGTTACACTGATAAGTGAGTGTGTTTAAACACTGGAAACTCTTCTGAAACAGTTGTGTACATGGCTCTGTTACTGCACATGCTAAACAAAGGTTTTCTTTATAAACATTTGAATTAACAGGATCATTTTAATCTATTAGTGCTAAAACCCAAATAATGTAATGATTTGTCTTGCTGAAATGCATACCCCTTCATGTTTTAAGTACCAAATAATTCCCTTAATTAATACCTCTTAACAGCATTTTTCATTATGAAATCTGAAATAATGTGCCCTAGGCAGGTGTTAAGCATAAAGAATGCAGTATCTGAAAACATGAAGTATCAAATATTTTAATACATTTATGTAACCTTCCATTAATGCTAAGTGTAGGGTTTACTACATCAAAAATGCCTGGAGGTGAAAGCAAAAAGTGAAACAAACAACAAGAAAACCCATTTGCCAGTTCAGGCTACCTTGGCATATCTGATCTGCAGTGCTCCTGTCTCCAGCTGCTTGATGCGAGAGTCTTGGGTGGAAATGAGGATCCCATCCTTTTTCCAGAGGATAGTGGGCATTAAAGTGCCTGTGGCCACACAGTTCAGCACTAAAGTACCATCTACAGCTACAGTCTGGTTCACAGGACCCTGCCGAATGACAGGGGGAGGCCGGTCTGCAATCACTGCCAGGACAAACAACAGGAAAGACATTTCTGCAACTGGAAGCAATTTTCTAATCATCTAAGCAACAGCAGTTGCTTGAGGCTTTGAAACAAACTAAAAATAATTAAACAAGTAATTAAAGTTGGAGGCATGCATTATTCAGGGCAGGGTGCATTATAATGATGCACGGCTACGGATGTTTAAGATGATACACAACGCAGGATTTTCAGAACAGAGAAAGTATTGCATATTACACACTGCTATCCTCCAGGCATTCTCCAAGTCCAATGTCTTTATGAAGTGATAATGGAAAAAGAAAGGACTTCCCAGATTCTCTGGCAAGGCACAGATTTCACCTTTTCCATCTTTTACCACTGCCAGGCCTGTGTATTACAGCTCATACTTCCAGCATTTAAAGACAGAGAAAAAGGAGGTAGGCAATCAGGAGATAACCTGACAAATACCTACTGCTTAAATGACCATTTTTTATGTGCCACCAACTCATCTTGGTGCTGTGTCCTCATCGTGAGATGCCCAGCAGCAGAGTAAAGCAAACACTAATGTATAGAACCATATTGGAAATTTTCATCTACAGAATATTTTTCAAGTAGTTTCTGACTTTTATGATGACTC
Source organism: Eopsaltria australis (assembly GCA_034509425.1). Taxonomy (NCBI): domain Eukaryota; kingdom Metazoa; phylum Chordata; class Aves; order Passeriformes; family Petroicidae; genus Eopsaltria; species Eopsaltria australis. The sequence goes on from JAVTVJ010000024.1 coordinate 9,011,981, forward strand.
CAAAGCCACAAAGAAAATCTCATGGTGTGTTTACATTAATTTTAATGCATCTTTCACACAATGGAAATTAAGTTAAATTAAATGGAAATTTAATTATACTGCACAGAAAAATATAAACCTCTCAGTATTCACAGAAAAAAGAATGATTATCTTCCACTATCCAAAAAAGAGGTAAAAGTTATCTTGTTGTGTTTTGGGGACCTGCTCTACCTGTACCATCCAAGATGACATGGACTGATGATCTGAAAATAGCCATAATTTTAGATGTCATAAATCTGTTCAGCAGTGGCATGGGGCTCACGTAACTCAAAAACTGGTTTGGTAGCTGAAATATAAACCTGAAGTTCTGATAATTTGTGAACATCAGATATTTCTAAATTACTTTTCGTAACAACAGACAGGATGTTAGCACTGCTTTTTTTGGCTACATTCCAACTCCCATAATTTCATTTGCATGTTCAAATGACACTCTGTTTTCAACTGTGTTATTTATCCTTTAGCTCTTGTCCCAACCTGTTGCTACACACTTTGAGGCCATTACAATCTTCCTCTGCAAAGACAGACAAAATAAGCCCACTTCTAATTTGCATTTGACTTTGACAAGTTTGTAAAGAGCTTGGCAGTTGGAAAAGGTAAGGAGCTGACTGATTTGTGCTTTATAGGAGATATCTAATGACACTGAGATTGATGGCTGATTTAAGTGCCATTGAAGCTGATGGCAACTCCTCCTACATTTAGGAAAACCATTCATAAAGGTATTCTAATACCTCTATGAATATTCAGCATATTTTGCCTTCACTTTTATAAAAGTACCAAAAACTGTCCCAAGACATTACAAAAAACACCTACCCATCAGATCAATCCAGAGAATATAGCAAAGAAAATGCATTTAAACTGATTATTTCCAAGTTCAGATGGCACAGGTCATTAGCAGAAAACCATTTTAACTGCCTTAATTTTCTGTTTTAAATTTGTTTCTCACCTTGCTGTGGACTTCTCCCCAGTGAAAAAACAGAAAAAAAGAGGATTAGGAAATGTGGCTTACAATTTGTGAGGAACCAGAAGGGATGTAGTCCTATTCCTCCTATGTCAATCCAGGGGGAGGGGCAGATAAATAAACAATTTTATCTTACAGGTTCACTGCATGTCTCTAGTACTTTATTATTTCTATGTTTTCTATAGGGCAAAGGGCTATTCTTTGGAAACTCTTCTCAGACAACAGCTTCCCTCTGCTCTAATTCTCTGCTCTTATCCTCTCCCTCTGTAAGTCCTAAATTTAGTATTTTCCCCATGTATCTTTGCTGTTAAAAATAGGATGTATTTCTGATAATTGGCAAACTGGCCTCACGTCAGCATGTATTACTGCTTGCAGTCATGCTCCCTGTAGCTTTTTCATCTTGTATTTTTTCCTAACTACTCCTAAAAAAGGGATGTATAATTTCTATGTTATTCTGCTGATCTCTGTACAGGTTAGTATTTTTCTCCTTGCTAAAGCACAATATTAAGAAACAGGAAAAAAACCAGATAAATGGAAATGCTAAGCAAATGGCCACACAATAAAAGTGATAAAGAACCAGGCAGCGAGCAATCTGAAAGTAAATTAAGTCCAGTGGGGGGAGCTAAAAAAGAGTCAGATAAAAATTAACAGATCTGACAAAAATACATAAAGTGAATATACTTACCAAATACAAAGTCGAAATACAGAGTTACACATTATCCAGAATTGTAAGCCCCTGACAGAGACGCCAAAACAGGATTTTTATGTTCAAAGAAACATACAATCCACATTTATGCAAAACAGATTTCAAAGTAGTGTCACATCACTGCACTGCTGTCTTCAAATAAAAATAAAAAAAAAAAAAAACAACAACTTGGAAATGATATAATGAATCTATGATTACCATCTGTAACTTCCAAGTAGGCTTTTGTTATGATGCTTCCTGCAACATTTAAAGTCTGGCAGATGTAGTACCCAACATCAGATCTCTGGACATTGGTGATGGTGAGGTCTCCTGTCTGGGAAACTGAAAATCGGCTGGATGACTGAGGGGGCTGGTATGAAAAAAGCAGATTCTGAAAGATGTACAGGAAAGAAAGTGGGGAAAAGATAGGTTAAATAAGTTCAAGCACCAATAAGCATAACTTTAATGTAGCTAAACAAATTAATCTTTTCACATTACACAGAAAACATTCTGTTCTTCATGTCTTATACCACAATGTGAATAGCTTCTGTAGGATAAAATAGGTGCAGATATGCACACAAAATTGTGTAAGACTTTTGGGATTGCTCTAACACTCTCTAGGATCAATACTGGACTTTGCACAAAGTATAACAGAGTCTGGTGAAGTTGTGAAATGCACAGATACCACAATGGTGCAAGCAACTGTGGTGAACCTCAGTAATTTGCTTTAATGTTCTTTTTTAGAACTTGCTCCAGGGCATTCGTTTGCTTTCATTTAAATGCAGATGGTGGTTTACTTATCTGTATTTTAAGATTTGCCTTCCTACCAATGGAGCAGTTTTTAAAAAAGAGATGCTCTGTAGGTCTCTCTGAATAGAGTGTTTGTGTTTTATGAAAAGTCTTATAAATCCAGAATTAAATCCTATGCCTATTTAGATAATTTGGGCATGAAGTACGTGGTATTTACCAAAAATCAGTTGTGGGTTGAATTTCTACCTCTGGCTGAACAACTAGTGAATGAGAATACTTTAGGATCACAGAGTCTATATTTATCTCTTTTTCCTGGCTAACTACATTTTGCATTTCCAAAAATTGTCCAAAGGAATGGCACATAATATACTCCAGTACCAGGAAACCCTATTTGTTGACCTCCACTTTCACTTCCCTCAATCATCACAAGTGGTCACCACTCAGCAGAGTCAAAAATGAAAAAAAAAAATTTGATGTACTAGACAACATGTGGCAAAATAAATAAAAAAATAGAAGCATAATATATTGCTACATATATGCCACTGAAGATTATAATCTACATTTGGTTAGCAGTCTAGCTGTACTTAGGTATTCAGACAGAAATGTTGCAAATGGAGTAAAGAAGCCCATCTCCAAGTCTTCTCAATTTCTCTGCCCTATTGTTTTTTAACACAAAGGACCCTGTCATATACTCTTGCACCATTCATTCCTTCATTCACAGGAAAACCAGAATCCCATATTCCTTCTTTCCCTCCAATAAAGAATACTTTGTGTCACCTCCTTCAAAAGATGACTCTGAAAGAAAACTGCAATTCTCTTGCTGTGCTATATTGTGTTTCACCCAGTGGCTTTCAAGATCCTTTACAAAGAAGATGAAAATAATTTTCCCTCCCATTCAAATAAGGAACCTGGGAGAAAAAGTGACCTATTCAGGTATGGTCTGTCAGTCAACTGATGGAGTGGGAAAGTAGTTCTCCTCAGCCCAGAACTAGAGTCCTACCCATGCAGTGATGCAGATCAATGCAGCAAATGGTTTAGTTTGGCATAGACTCAAAAACACATGGCAAACTAAGAGCTGTACCATAAACCCAGAGCCAAACTTTCTGAAAATCTGGGGGAGTTTGGGGGTTCAACCAAATTTCAGCATAAGCCATCTCTTCATTTCTTAAAAGTTCTTCCTGTTAGGTGAAATAGATTATCAGAGTAGTGAACTGTGGAATGTTTCTAGTTGATTCACAGATTTATTTCCACATTTGTGGAGAAAACAGAAGACAGAAAAACACAGATATCCATTCTAGTAAGACCGACATCACTTAGCATGCACATGAATTAGAAGTAAAGAATAAGTATCTGGCATCTCCAAGCTCTGAACCTTTTTTTCTACATCCTTAAAACAATGATTAAAATACTCTTCTCTCATGTGAAATCATCTCTTGAAGAAACTGCCAGGAAGGAGGACAGAAAGGCTGTTTCACCTGACTCCCTTCTCTCCTCCAGAAGATGGCTGGCTGAGGATTTCCAGTTGCTTCACACTGGAAAGTCACTGTTCTCCCCAGTGCAGCCACCTGGTCTCGAGGCTTTACAACAAACTGTGGAGGCTCTGAAAGGAAAACACCAAAAAATAAATAAACCACACTGCCATCAGCTGATTTGAAAGAACAATTTGCCTCCTGAGTTTAAATGGTATGAACCAGAACAGTTAAATTTCTTTAACAAGGAGAGGCAGCACAAAGACACATCTGTCTCTAACAGTCACAGCTTCAGCATCACTCAGATCATCTTTTCTGTGTCTGGACCTCCCAATTAAAACCCTGACTGTGCAAAATGTGCTTGTAGTGCTGACCCAGTGTACAAGGAAGTAAGTCCCACCAGCTTGATGAGACAACTTGCAGAGCAACAGTCACCAATACAAACAAATCTGTTACAATTTGGTTTTTAAAGGAGTAGAGCTGCAAGCCAGAATGGAGAAATCTTTGAGGGACAACTGGCACAGAGGCCACATTTTGTTGAGGGCTACAAGAAACACTGCTGAGTAACCATGAATTCAGGCTTACTCATCATCTCTGACTTAGGAAAGCTGAAGAGAGAAAAAGCCCTTAAGTGCTTATATAAGAGACTTTTGATGTAGTTGTAATCTCAAAAAAACTTGAAGTCAAAAGCCCAAGAAATACTATTCAAATTATAACCACTTAAAATCTCCAGTTCAAACACACTGAGAAGGAAAGAATTTAAAGGAACAGCAGAGCTAAATGTCTTCCTCATTTACATACGCAAGAGCATGTTCAAACAAAATATATATGCAAATGAAGGCAAATTTGAAACATCTGCTCAGCCTAACATTATAAATACTGCCAGCATTGTTTGATTTATACTGACTTCAACAACCCCTTCATCCAGCAGTAAGTAGAATGTCAAAAAATCGTGTCAGTCACATAAAAAATAAAATCAGCATAGATGCCATTAGATATCTTGGTGATGCTAGCACAGAAAAATTCTAGCGTGTTCTGTAGGCTGTTAACTCTTGCTTCTTGAAAAATGTGCATTAAATCAAAGCCCGTTTATTTATTAATTTCCAATTCTTTCTGATCATCTGCCTGAAACTAATTATGCTCTCCCTCTTCTTTGGATTGAGAATAAAGGGGATGTTTTGTATCTGACTTTAAGAAAACAAATGATTTGGGTGTTTGTTTCCTTTTTTCTCCCTTGTGAACCTTGATGTCTTCACAAGATTTTCCTTTAAAAACAGTGTAAAATATCTAATGCAAAGATATGTTTTCTAAACATCAAGCAGCAGTTGATTTATCTAGAATAAATTCAATAACACTTAAGTCCTTTTTTTAAAAAAAAATAATCTCTTTCAGTGCTCCTGTGGGCCAATATTTGCAGATATCTGCTCCCTATGCCTTGTGTCTGCTCCTTGGTGAGTTCATATCAGAATTTATTCTTCCTATGCCCCTCCTGCTTTGAGAGGAATTTTTCAAGCATAACACTATTGTCTACATTTGGATGCAAATGCTACCTTTGCTAGCATTTCCTTGGACAAGAAACTATGCAAAGTGAAGCCAAGATTGACCTACTGTAATTAGCAGACTTCAAAACATTTAGCTCTGAACGTTCAACCAGTACTTTGGAAGAAGATGTGGAAAGACTTTGACATGACAGCACATTTCACTTGGGAGGGAGGGAGAACTGGCTGGAGGTTTGCCACAGGGCTGTGAGGCATGAGGGGGAAAATGGAGATGAGGGTGAGGCACCTTTGTTATGCTGCTGGATTCTAGTAACAGGAATAAATTTAGCATACAGTTAAATTTAGGGCTTGGCTGGTTCTGCACTAGCCTGTGACACAATGCCACACAATATGGAACTAAAGGTTTCTAAATCCTGTGCTAGTGCAAGGGATTTATGAGGTTTCAGAGAACAGGTACAACTATAAAGAGATTAAAATGGTTCTGACCACTGGAGAAATAGCTGAATGGTTGTGATTACAGAACCTCAAGATGACCATTAAGGGACTACTTAATACAAAAAGGAAGGGGGAATTTAGTCTTTTAGGCAGTAATGGTAGAATTTATAAAATGTCAATAGGTACATCTTTCTCTAGGTGTTATTCTAAATACAAATTTTGTATGGCTACTATTCTAAATATATATGCATATTGTCCATATGTGTACTATTCTAAATCTATTGCCATTAAGGTAAACAATAAAAATCTTATTAGCATCAATGTTAGAAGAATTAAATAGGGTTAAGAGAAACTATTATTAAATTCCATTCTATGTTAACTGTACTGAAAGCTTTCTCATTGCCTTTTTTTTTTTAGTATCAGTTTGATTTCACACCTTGGGTCACATACATGTGGTATGTAATGATGAGACTGTAGAATAGGCCAAAACAGGAAATCCCCATAAGAAAAGAACAACTTCTATCCTAGAAACCTTTTTTATCCTAGAAACATGATTTTTTTAGCACCCTTTGAAGTTCAACCTGTGCAGTCACTGAAGAAAGGAGACATTAGGATTTGACTCACTATATCATACAAAAACAGACAGAAAGTTTGCAACCCATTACCTTTCTCTTTGCCATTAAGTTACCCATACTTCATGCAGAATTTATTCTGTTCCATGTGTCTTGCCAATAAGAAGTGAAAGATGGGAGCTGAGTGGTTGGAGGACATGGAAGGGGATGGATGGGAAGGGGAGGAGAAGTTCTCGTCACAGTGACACGATGACTAGAAGATGGCCAATAAAATTTCAACTTACCAGACACAACTAAAAACAAAAACAAAACAAAAAGAAAACATGGAATAAATAAAATTGAACAGACATGAAACAGAGCAAAGAATAAAGCAAAATTAAAAAAAAAAAAGGATCCTCAGTAAGGACCTTAGAAAGCAAACACATATTCTGATATATGAAAAACAAGTTTAAAATGCTGAACATCTTTTCAATTTGATTTTTAATCAGCAGTCTCTATCAAATACTGAAAGTAGATGGTAGAGGAAAATGGGTAACAGAATAAAAATACTGGTCAGGCAGTTGGGTTTCTACTCCAAGCTTTTCTAATGAACTGATGTGTACTTTGAGTATTTTTTCGCATTAGCATTATTCCTCTGCATCAAGATCTTTCCATGGTAAAATGAACTTAAAATCTCCAGTAAATATCAATCTACAACACTGCTGAAATGGAACAGTAACATTTACAGCCCTTCTAAAGCATCCAGACGTTTACAAATGGAATATATTTTTCTGACGCTAATATCTAGTAAAAAAGGAAGTTTATTAAAAAATTAATAATATGCTAAGGCATTTAGCCCATACACAAATCTCTTTAGTATAGGATTGCTGTGTCAAGGTCATAAGGCTCACTATTAAACCGTAAATGCAAAGTAAATGACAATTAAAACTCGTTTGAAAAGATTCTTAACCCTTTTCTTTGCCTCCCCAACCCAAATATTTAAACATTCAAAACCAAGCATTTATTGCAAAATATTAGATTCTTCAATGGAAATTATCAGTGGTAAATTATCAAATATTAAATTATCATTCAACCATAGTTCAAAATTTTCATAGACTTTGAAATGGCTCAGATCCTGGCAAGGCAACTTTGCTTACAAAAGGAAGGCATGTTAGAAACCATTCCAACCTTGTATCAGTGATGGAAAGAACCGATTGAAAATAAAAAGCCAGAAGTAATGCATTTTGAAAACTACACACAGATACTGACCAAAAAAAAAGAAAAAAAAAAATTAATAAAAAAAGGTTAATTGGTGATAATTACAGCAAAGGTTCAAAAAGATATAATTTTTTAAATGCATGCTACACTTTAGCATGTTGAGGGTAAACCAGCTCTTGTTCAGCACGGGCACGCTTTCATGTCGAGTAGCTAAGCACCCTCAACTCACCATCCTCTGATAAACACATGCAACAAACCAGTAATATCCATTTTGCCAACATTCATTAGGCATGAGGAATCCTGGCCTCCTGTTTTAATAACTATAGAGGACTCCAGGTGTATTACAGAAACAAAGCAGAAAGAGAACCAGATATAATACTAGAATTTGGAACACGTTGAAGACAAGAAGCTGCAACTGCATATGCCAAACCCAGATCAATCAGATTTCAGTTTTATGCTTTAAAAGACATCTTTTTTTAGGGAAATAATCCAGAACAGAGGAAGCTTAAATCACCATTTTCCAAGGATTTGAGTTTTAAAGAATTATTCTGGATGTGCACTAGCCTTCTTTAAGTGGTAATTCTCAAAAAGTAAACCAGCATGCATTATTCTGCTTGGATTATCTGTAAGTCTACAATTCCTTAGAGGAGTGGACAAGAAATGCTACACACTAATTCCTGAGAGAAATCTGCCTTTCCCCAAGATTCAGCTCCCAGGTACTCCTATTCATGTGTAACTCTATTTCCCAGTTGCTTTTTAACTGAAAAGCTCTTTACTAAACTTGCAATTACAATCTGACATGCTCTGGAATTAGAAATTATTCTCCACAAGACACAACTCATTGTACATGAAACAGCCTGATAAGAGACTTAATGGAATGCAATTCTTGCACAGAGGAAGCAACTCTAAATTATCTGTTTTCCATTAGCTGAGTAGTGCCAAGAAGAAGAAAGTTCAGCCTTCTCCGTAGCAATGCAGAGCTGCTCAAGCTCTCCACTGAAAACTCACTGGAAAACGCCTAGCAGATAGAAACCTTACTTGGGTGCTGAATTATATTTCTACAAATTAAATTAACTTCTAAGTGCTGGATTTCCCCTTTTCTTTTTACTAGACATTTCTTACTGTAGGTCAAAAATAACCCTGTCAAGGAAATATATTTTTTTGCCCACCTGTGAAAACAGAGGGGATACTGATACATGAAAATAAATCCCTGTAGAAACAGGGCATCACATTGGTTGCAAATCTGTGGAAAGGGCAAAGGGTGAAGTTTCATAGAAAAATTTAAACAATTCTGTCAAAGGGATATCATGTGGTTTAAAAGAACAACAATAATAGCAACATCTACAACAAAGACCACATTCTTAGTTTGATTTGCAGGCTATTGATATCTAAGGTTACTAAAACTGAGAAACTAATAGTTTTCCCTCTATTATAGCACATTTTATTTGACACCACTTTCAATTATAACGTAAATTAATTTTCTCTGTGTTAATCATGGCTTTTCACATGGCAATTAGGTGGAATAACCTGTTTGTAAAGACAGGAAGTTAGCATGTAAAACCGCAACTACCAAAGGAATAATATTTTTGCCTTTCATATAATTTCCTTGACATGCAAGGCTTTTCAGGGAAGACATGTCCAGTTACTGAACAAAAACCAAAAGAAAAGTGGTTTCCAGACTAGTGACGTGATCTTTTAATGCCTTATTCTTTCCAGCAATCCTATCAACCTCACTGGGACTATTGGTATCATTAAATCCACTCACAGGAGTAGGAATTTGCAGTTTTGGGACTTAAACTACAGCCTAGAACAGTTGCCAGATGTTAATGGAGCAACTATTACATTTGACAGATGCAGTTTTGTAGGTTCCTATGATAATCAGGTTGAAAGCAACCTCGGAGGTCGCCATTCCAACCTCCTGCTCAAGAGGGTCAGCTCCAGGCTCAGTCAGGGATTGATCCAGTCAGGGCCTGAAAAATCTCAAGGAATAACAATGAACAGACTCTGGCAACCCACTCTGCTGCTTGGATGTCCAGTCAGTGAAGAAATGCCTTCTCATATCCAGCTTCAATCTACCTTGTTTCAACTTAAATCCATTGTCTCTTGTGCTCCCTCCTTGCACTACTGGGACGAGCCTGGGTCTGTCTCACCCTGAGGGTTTCTCATATGAGGCCTCAACATGCTGTGTGCAATGCCTATGTCTCAAAAAGACACATTTTGTAGCTCTCGTCACAGAGGGGAAGGCAAATGTAGATCTAGTGTTTCTCTAGAAACAACTGTTTTCCTCATGTTTAGAATAAAGTATTAGTGTTGTGTTCATTTCTTAGTCTGACATTAGGCAAGCTGGAAACTTCAAGTGCCCCATTCTTGATAGCTTTGACAGCAATCTTCTGTGTCAAAAGGAGTAAAATTATAGAAATTTTCATTTTTTTATACTAATGAAGTACTTATGAGATCTTGAGATCCAATGTGGTATTCAATTACTAAAGAGTATTTTGTTCAGCATGTTAAATACTCATTAATTATTATTCTATTATTATTTACAAATACCTTCCAGGTGATCAGAAGATATCCTGCTATTTAGCTGACAAAAGTGAAATACTTTTGATTTAAAAGCTCAATGTGTTTCACTCTTGATTACTTAAAAAAATTATTCATGTCTTCAAGGATTGCTAGACACTCATAGAGGTTATTATAAAAGAAGCAAGAAAGTATAACTCTACACCAGAGAAATTAAACAATCCCAATTTTCAGGCCAAAAATTACATACAACATTCAAGCTCATATCCAATCTTTAGCTCCTGCATAAATCCTAGGCCATTAGGACTAATCTAGGAACTGGCTGGCACAATGAAATTCAGATTCCTTTCAAGTGATTTTGTGATACATTAATTCCTGTTCAAGTGAAATATATCAGAGATTGAATGTGCCCGTAGAAATTAAGTGGTAGGAGATGGGACAGGAGTATGAGCAGATGTGCTGGAATAGACAGTGGAGTCAGGAGCTGGAATTTCCAATGGGATTGGCCAGGTACAGACCAGACAGTGAGAGAGGAGAAACTGCAGAGCTAGCAACAGAGATAGCACAGAGATTGCTGTGTTACCTGTCAGGGAGCTGAAACTCAGCTGTTTGTCATCTTCATATGAAATAAATGGGTGAGAAACCCACAGTTTATGACCTCTGTCTGAAATAAGTGGGTACAGAAAATTTGGGTACTAGAGTCACATGTAGAGGAAATGTGAGAGTCTGATTATGTTCAGCAAACTGGCCAAACTCTGACTTTTCACCCCTTAAAAAACAAACGAACAAGAAATCCTAAACAATTCCAAACAAGAACTCTGCAAAAAGCTGCCAATATCTTCTACTCAAAAATATGTGCAATTCCTAATCCTGCTAAACTCAGAAATCTAATGAAATACTTTTTACCTTCAAGTATTTGAATGAGGACCATTGAATGCCTCCCTGCAACATGACTACCAGATATTTATGTTGGTGTTTTGCAAAAACTATTATTAAGGGAGATAGTTTAAGACAATGTGCCATGTTCCATTTCCTGTCTGGTGATTTGTAGGCTATTTGTTCTTATCAAAGCAATCTGAAACTCTCAATATCCTTGATATGCACATCTCTCTGCAGTCATTTGTGGGAAGTATCACTTTCTACAGAGAAATAAACAAAGGCCTGAATCTCTTGTCCTGAAAAAAAATCTAAATGCTGCCATTGAGCTGCCTCCTGGCTTCAGCATATGAAAAATAGGGGAAAATAACACCAGGTACAGTACAAAAGAACTGGGGTATATCACTTTTCATCCTCACTGGACTCTATTTTCAGCTGTCACTTCTTGAGGTTTAAATATACACACAATTCACATTTTCCCTGATTTTCTGCTAAAGTTCACATTCATGTAAGAGCAGCCTGGGCCACCCTTACTCACCATGAATGCTTTCACAGTACAAGGTCCCAGAGCACCAAGTTTGACACAGTGCAGCACAAATGTCTGAGGAAAGGCCTCTCAGTCTGGCGCCGAGCACGCCACAGCCACAGAGCTGAGGCAGAATGTTTACATGACATTTTTGATGTCTCAAATCAAAAGTGATGACTTGTAACTCCAAACCCCCAGCAAGGGAGCGATCGTGGTATATTGTATTTATGATGAGTGGAAAAATTCTGCTTTAGACTGCTGCTCATTTGTCAGATAAGCACTTCTTCAGTTTAAAGGAACAAGTGACTACAGTAACTTCAAATTTACCAAACGTGAGAAGATAAAAATCTGATCAGAAAAAAGAGAGATGAATTATTTTCTATAATTGTGATATGAAGAATGAAATTGAGACAGAAATAGGTGATTTATTAGTTGAAAAAATACTTCTGATATTAAGATCACCTTTACAACTAGTGAAAACCTAGAAACCATAAAAATGTTTCAGGTTCACAGACAGAAAAGTTAACATGGGGGAAATCTCAGTATCAATTAGATGCTGTTTTTCCCAACATACTTCCAAAGAGTTTTGTAGTTTTTAAGCATCTTTTAAATTTATTTTTGTTTGCAATTGATTCACATTCCCTCTTCTGTGAAAACTGAAGACCACTCAGGTTCTCCTGATTTTGGCTGGGATAGAGTTAATTTTTCTTCTTAGTAGCTGGTACAATGCTGAGTTTTGGACTCAGCATGAGAATAATGTTGATAACATACTGATGTTTTGGTTGTTGCTGAGCAGTGCTTATCCCAAGTCAAGGACTTCTCAGTGTCTCATGCTCTGCCAAGTGAGAAGGGGCACAAGAAGCTGGGAGGGAGCATGGCTGGGATTGCTGACCTGAACTGGCCAAAGGGATGTTTTGTGCTACAGAACATGATGCCCAGTATTTAAACTGGTGACAACTGGGTGGGAGCTGCTGATCACTGTTCAAGGGGAAGCTGGTCATCAGTCAGCAGGTGGTGAGCAATTGTGTTGTGCATCACCTGTTTCTCTTGGATGTTATTTACTTCCTCTCTCTTCATTACTATTATTGTTTTTGTTATCATTAGTCTTATTATTAAGTCTTATCTTTTACTTTGTTTCAATTATTAAAGTGTTCTTATCTTAACCCACAAATTTCTGGGCTTTGTTTGTTGTATTTTTTCTGATTCTTCTCCCCATCCCACTTGGTGGAGAGGCATTGAGGGGCTGTGTGGTACTTAGTTGACAGCTGGGGTTAAACCACAATACATGTGCTGGGCAGTAAGAGAAACAGACGGGCTGGAGTTTGTGCCCTACACAAAAAGTGCCACTCTCAGGGCACTGAGGGGCTGCCAGCTGCACGTGTCACTGTGCACTTCCTCCAGAAGCCTCAAGCCACCTGCAGTCTGGGAACCTGGTAGTCACAGCATCCTGACACTGCCTCTGAGCATGAGGGCAGGGTATATGCTCTCATTCTCAGCACACAGCAAATGCCTGGCAGGCTGGATTTAGCCTGTGCCTCAGGACTTGAAACCCAAAGGAAAGGGCCGGCGCTTGTGTGCGCTCAGGAGAGCTGATGTGCTCAGGGGAAAGTGGTCTGACCAGGAAAAAAGGCAAGTGTCGCTCCTTGGTGCTGACAGGACAGACAAAGCCTTGGAAATGTAAGTGCTTCTGGAGCTGCTGCACATACCAGGGAGAGAGACAGGCCAGGGTAAGGCTTTGGAACTCCCCTGAACAGGCACATTGTAACACAGCCAGCCTGGCAGCTCAACATCAGCAACTCCAGAAACAAATTTAGAGATGAGCTTCGAGCACCATGGGCTCAAAATCAGCGATTCTCCCTCCTGCAGGAAACAGGAAGGTGCCTGCTCCCAGCTTTGCTGTGGGAGCAACACACCATTTGTTTCAAGAATCTGTTGTTTTCCCTACTGGCATTAAAATGTCTCAAAGCTTCTCTTCTCTCTTTGGTGGTTTAAACTCCACTCTCTGCTGATAAATACCACAGGATCTGTGCATTAACCAAACCTCCTGCTTGGGTGCTATTCTCATTTCAAGAACAATCAAAAAGCATTGACTCCTTATGAAATTCTGAAATTTAGTTTAAGCTGAGACGTGTTTCCTTCCTCAACTCTGATTCAAGGGGTTGGATAGTAAAATCTGGCTCTGTTTCAGCTGTGTATCAGTCATGTAACTATATTATCCTAAGGTCTGATTCACAGCAGGGTAATGAATTTTCCCTTTTAAAAAATAAAGATGAAAAGGGCTGCACAATTGTGTGTGTTTGTCTACATGTGTGCGAGAGGAACCTACTGTAAAACAATTATGGGGAGACAACAGTGGAAAATCTACTCATGAGACTTCTTGCTTTGCAAACTAGCAAAACATTGAGGCAAATCATAATCTGTCCTGCAGGATTCAATGAAAATTTACGTGATGAAAAACCAAAAATGTGGGAAAAGGCTTTACAGTGCAGGTTTAAATGTAGTACTTCTGTACTTATAGTACACACTTTAAAACGTGTATAAATCCTGTAGTCATTGCCTTTAGGTGACAAAGAGAAAGCTGAAATATGGAGGATAGGAGACAGAGAGGGAGAGAGTGGGATTTAAGATTTTCCAGAAGTTCCTCCTAGTCTACCTTCCCCCTTCCTTGCTCTGGATCCTCCTAAACCACACTATAAACCAAACATAATTTAGAGAGCACTCTTATGAGGAGTCTAATTCCATCTGTTTAAAAACTAGAGTAATGTGGTAAACTGTGAAGTCCTGTTTCCCAGGCTTCTCTTTTCAGAGAAGAGTTGTCTTCCCCCGTGTTTTAAATGAACTGAGGTAATTTTAGGCACTGCTGCAATCTAAGTAGTCGTGGCTACAAATATTTATACTAAAGCCTTTTAAAAGAGTGAAAAAAAATTAATTTTAAATAAACTGTGCAGAAGTACAAAAAGATTATGATAGATAGACACTATTTGAAGAATTCTTAGGAGCTTTCTACTGCATTTTTTGACTTTATAGTTAAAGATAGTAGAGCTGAAAAGGAAACTGAGGAGGATTTTTTCCCCAGCTGTTTATGATAGCACAGAGTACTTCTTGGAAAGGAGAACTTGAAATCCATAGCAACCTTCTTATAACAAGTTAAAGCTATTTGTGAAAAGTGGCCAAGGCCCATGATCAACAGATACCAACACACACTAAAAATGGAAGGACAATAAATCTCTGCAGTGCACTAACTTGTGATCATTAAAAAATGTTAGTTTGGGCATGTTGTACTCAGTGAGGAATACTCTCAACTGAAATATATTATTTCAAAAGAAATCTGGATTTCTTCTCATGCAGAAGCCATACCCCCCACATAGAAACAACCCAGGTCTACACTAACATCCCAACTTACTTTTCAATAATGTTAACAGGAAGGTAACTGTGACATATTAACAAATTTTAGTTATAGGTAGCAAAAATTACCACATACAAGGGTTCTATGCAAGACAGGCTATCCATCATATACCAGGAATTTTTACTGTCATGGAGGCAGAAATGGGAAAAAGATGCTTTAGGAAATAAGGATGATCTGCATGAACAAAATAAAACTAAAAATTCTGGGGACGCTTAGCCTGATTTTCATACAGTTCTCTGTCAAAAGATGACAGTGCTATTAAAAGTTGCTGATAGGCTAAAACAGAAGTGTCTCTGCAGCTGTGATGGTCTAGCGAAGATATTTTGCATTTTACATTTCAGTAAGCATATATCCTTCAAGGAAAATATCTGGCAAGTTCTAAGCAGTGAAGAACTCTGGAAGAAGAGGTACAGAAGGGGCCATCAGACCTTGCTGGGACACAACTGCACAAAACCACAGCTGTCAGATGACTCCCTTCTCTGTACTGAGACCCAATGTACTTAACCTTAATTGTGTTAAAAGAGAGAGCAGCTGTCTAATTTGAGGAGGTGCAAGTCCTAAGTGAGCTCTCATAGGCCAGAGAACGAAGAAAAGAGAACAGAATCCCCTTCAGTGCTGTGTTGAGAGAGCATGCAGCATTTATGAGAACAAAATAAGCAACCTGGTCCATCCAGACAGCTCTGTTTTTGTTTCTCTGTCCTGTCATTCTGTTTCATACTTAAAAGGATTAAAAAAAAGTCATGCCAAACTTTGGGGATTAATGTGTAGTCGCAGGGACATGAGGAGCATGCAAATACCTCCTGCAGAAAATGATAATTTATATTAACCAGCCTGATGTTCAGCCTGAACAAGGAATTATTTTCTTACACTGGAAGATTCTGATCCTGAGCCTACGAGGCAATCAAGCCCACATATAAAGACAGCAAAATTCTTTATTACAAGTTCTTGAGTGTTATTCAGCACCTAGCAACAAAGCATTTTAGTTTCAAACAAAACATAACTCATAGTAACAAATGGTACTCAAACAGCTGATCAAAATAATGTTTGAATGCACTGTCATTCAGCATTTTAAAATTCTTTTTCTTAAGACCAATTCAGAGATTACTTTACTGATGCATGCAAACTAACAAAAGCAAGGGAATGTACTGCAATCACTGTATTACTCACAAGCTATGAACTAGGCAAAAATAAAGTATTTCCTTTTTATGGATGTTTACTAGAGTTTAATAAAGCCAATGTCTATTTCAGAATGAACGCACAGCAGAAGTACTGCTTACTAAACAACCAATTAAAATTATTATTCCTTGCACTCTAATTTTATTCACAAGGCCAAAAATCTTCAAACTCAACAACTTGTAGTAAAATTCTACTTTGTCTGTTCCAAAGACAGAATTATTGAAATGTTATCTTTACAACAGCAGTCACGCAGTAAAGTCTGCAGCAGTGAAACCTGATACAAAAACAATTGCTTTTTCCATAGCCATGGGATTTAGGAAATTTCAGGCACTAGGAAAGAGCCTTCAGATTTTCTTTGTTACTTTTTTTTTAATTGAGTGCTAAAGTATGCTACACAAACCTACTTGCTTCAATTCTCTGCACCAAGTGATTAAAATGCACAATTTTTGACAACTATACAGTAAATAAACCCCTTCCAGCAGTAAAAAGCCTCTAGCTTCAACTTATTTCTGCAGTAACATTTTTACAAATTATTTGGACTCCTTCTATTCTACACTCTTAAAAACATCTGCCTCAAGTTCTTGTTTCAAAGTACAAAACTGCAGGAAAGTTTTTATATACTATTTTCCTGTAGGATATTGTTATCACTGTTGTGAGAGTCTATGTAAAAAAACTCAAACCAAACCAATGCAAAGCAAATCCATTCAGAACTTAAAAACCATGGAAGCAGTTATTTATTAAAATATTTACAGATTCCATAGTTTAGAAATGCTTCAGGAATCTTAGTGTTCATCACTTGCATCAGTAAGACAGGAACCTTCAGGGCTCTAATCTCTTCTTCAGACAGTTTTCTCATTTCTTCCTGATTAACTTTTAAGATTTCTATTCTTCCATCAGAAATTGGTGGCAGCCAAACTCCTCACATCCTTGATAGAAATCTGACATGCTATCAGAGTTTACAGCAGTCATTAAGGGGGAAATGGGCTCTTTAAGCTATAGAAATCACAGGAGATAGTCTCCTTCATTCATCCTACCAAAAGTTTACTAATTAAAAAAATCTGAAGTTCATTGGACAATCATTATTCTTCCTTACTCTTTCAAGGGACTGAAGACAGAATATGGCTACAAATTAGTTCTTTCAATGGAAGAAATACTGACTTAAAGAGAGAACATGTAGACAAGTTCAGATTTAAATCCAAATCCTAGTTTTAAAATTCCAGTGGTTAAATTCACCCCTGAGACTGTGATGGGTTCAATACAATGCACAATACTTGCTGTACACCTCAATAGCATTTCTGTAATCCCGTAAAATTTTGTCCTTGTTGTTTTAATGTTTAATGCAGTTACATTTACAGCCAACTCATAATGTGTACCAGCAGCCTGACACGGTGGAAACATTTATATGGTATCAGACAGATGAAAGAGCAAATCCTATTCCTCTTCATTCCAGGTGGTATTCTCAGCCCTTCCCAGAAGCCTTATCAAATAGATGTCTTTTACTGTGTGCCTTGAAGCTACTTTGCACAAAGAGGAGGTGGAAGGAGGAGGAATTTCCAGACCTGAAGCATGTGCCACCTTTTCAGATTAAAATTCCTTGTCAGTTGACTAGTACAGCAAAATCACAGCCAGGAGTCACTTATCAAAAGTTCCACTCACTATCTGCCTTGCAGACAAGCTCTGTTAAACCTAAAATTAAAGACATCATAATTTAAAAGGCTTGCTATCAAAGATTGCCACTGCAAAATATGAACTGGCCGGTCTAATTTCCATAGGAATTCTTTTTTCCTGCCAAACTGATAACACCGAATGTGCTTAGTGCCTTTGAATGGCAAAATTTACATTTTACAGTTCAGTCACTGCTGCTGCAGGTTTAGGTGTAGGTTAGGCAGGGCCCTGTACCAAGCATTGCACTCTCCTCCAGAGCCACTACTTGAGGAGGGAGAGTTAAGAACAACTCAAAGATTCCTGTTCACTACCAGTCTGCTGCTGATTGACCACAGCCACCTACAGCCACAGTGCTCCTGTGAAGTCCTGAAGTCAACTGAGCCCCTTGAGCTGTTTCTCCTGAGTCCTGCTGAGTCTCATCTGCGCTGTCACTGCTGTACGGGTTCCTGACCAGCTGCAGAGCAGGGTTGCCACTGGAGCCATAGCTTACACTGGTTTCAGAGAGAACAGCTTGTTTCATCAGAAATTATAAAATTATTATAAAACTGGATGTCAAAAAAGCCCAAGTACTGCAAATGGGAGCAAAGCAAATGGAAGTAGGTGAAAACATGTAAAACCTTTGGTTCTTAGATTTGCTTGAGACCATTTTCATGGTTAAATGTGAATTTTGCAGATTATTGAAGATGCCCTACTTCTACTTGTGTTAATGGTAAAACTATTTCTCTTTTAGTACTGACATTCGGAAATACGCATTTTTGGTAATTTCATGTGTCTTAGCAACGTTGTTTTCAACTATATACATAATAATGAAATGCACAACGTATCTCCTGCTTTGAGGCATAAAACCAAGCAAGTCACATAACAGAAACCTACACAAAACATGAAACACATCTTGCATATATATCAAATACAATGCAATATAAATACAACAAATATTGTATTTATACAGCTTGCTTGGTGCTAGGGCAAGAGAAAAATCCACTGGTTCCAGTAATGCCATTTTTTTTAGCCATTTTTTTCTTTTCTGAAGTACATCAGCTACTTGGTGAAATATAATGTATTGGCAAAATATAATGTATTGTACTCTGGGCTGCTTCCTGGCATTATGTATTGACTGAGGTATTTATTTAATAATTAATCATCTCCTGAATGAAATGTTTCCACATGTATTTAGCAAAGTCTCTGGATGCCTTACAGATGCGGTACACATTGCTGCAAAATGAAAACAGAGGGCTGAACTCTCCAATTTTAGGTATATGGAAACAACATCAGGATTACATTTCCTTAACTATTTAATTTTCCAAGGAGACAATAAGATAACTTGACAGTTTTAGGGATGGAAACGCTTTTAAGCTGCAGGAGTAAAACACTGAAGGAAGGGTTCAAACTCCACTATATCAATACAGAGCTCCAAATTTGGTTCATGGATATGGCTGAAATCACAATAAGAATACAACATCTGTATGCAGGAAACACTTATGATCCCCAAAGTTAGGAGCCTGTACAGAGGAAAACAGTAATTCCAATAACCAGCATCTGTGCCGCCAGTGCCATGAGCAGGAAGAACATTAAAATGGAATTGATATTCCCTCCCCTCTCTTGTATTTTCTACAGTTAACAGTTTATTATAGAGAAAGGGGAAGCTGAACTATCTGAGCTGACAGTTCCTAGTCCAGGGACACAGCCTGGGCCGGCTCCCAGCTCAGAGGCAGCACTGTGGCTGTGCAGCATTCCTGAGAGCATTCCCAAAAGAGGGAGCTCTGCAGGGCATGAACCATGCAGAGTCTGCTCCATGGAGCAGGGGCAGAGCTGAGCAGGAGGAAAGGATCCTGCAGGATCCAGGGTAGCTCCTTGTGAGACCTGGGATAGTTATTCACCACATCCCATCCACACCTCTCTGACAGCTGCGTATCTCAATTTCCCTGGTGCTGCATGCTCCACCTTTAGTGCCCCAGATAACCCTCCACAGGAGAGAGCACACACAGGTCAGCCACAGTGTGAGGGGAAATGATGAGTAGAGAAGATAAATCCTTTTCTTAGTGCTGCCAGTCCTGAGGCCCTGAAGAGCACTGCTTGCAGCCCTGTTTGCTGTGAGCCACGCTTCACTCCCTGCCACAGCCCCACCGTGCAGACACTTGACAGATGGGGACTGTCCCTTTCCTAACACGGCCACAACTCTGGGGTCACCCCTGACAGCTCTCATATTCCTTCTCTGGCACAGAGTCTGGCACAGGAACACCACAGCCTGTTGCTGAGACATACTGAAGAGCAAAAAACTCAAACCAAAGCCCCAGAAATAACCCTAACCCACTCAAACCCACGCCAAACCCCCTCCTTGCCCTTTGCTGAATTTAACATGCCTGCACAGTGGCAGCTGTACTGTCTGAGGCTGTGATTTGCAATGCAGCCCTCTGTTTACAAATACACAACAAAAATAACTCAATTTGGCACAGCAGAACACACATTTACTAAACTACAGTCAGTAGATCATGTCATGATAACCAAAAGTGTAGAAAAGACTTGTCATTTCCATTCCTTAAATCACTCGAAAGGAAACCCAACCAACCAACAAAACATTCAAAGAGCTGTGTGTCCACAAACAGTCAGAAAAATGTTATTTTAGTATTGAAACAAGATCAGTCTACTTTTCTAGATGGAGCATAGTCAAAAAACTGGCCCTTTAGGAGAAAAAAAGTAAGTGTTTTAACAATGGAAGAGAGGAGGGAAAAAGAAGAGAAGGCAGAAAAAGGAGGAAAAATGAGAAAAAACCTGAATGGAAAATGGATTTTCTAGAGGAGTATTTTTCCCTCCCATAAAACTTGGTCTCTTGGATACGCTAATAAATGGATTTTGATCATAATTTATTTCATTACCAACTACAAATTGTCCCTACACATTACAGTTTCTCACATCAATCTCTCCTATGAAGACATTAGTGCAGACAAATGGCTCAGGAGGTAATCCATTCACACTGGGAAACAAATTATCCCATAACAATATCCTCAGAGCAAAGCTGCCACAATGTAAATATCTACTGTGCAATACAAGTACTTAAAAAATTAGGATCTTGATGAATCAGGATTTAGGCTATGATCTTGCTCCTTAAAAATACCAGTTTATTTTCAAAAAGATCTCACTCTCTTTCTATTTTAAGTCATTTTGTATCTATTAGCACCATTAGCCTAAATGGGATTTCAAGAATGTTTTTGTTTGTTATTTTGAGTAGGACTGTGAAAGACTAGGGCTACCAACAGCTTATTTCCAGAAATTTAACTGCTCAACTAGTCATGAAAATAAATTTTCTTAATAGTAACATTTTACACGATTCACAGTTGATTTAAGACGTAATCTTCAGAACAAATTGCCATTTAAAAAATACCTCAGTATTTTTACTTTGAATAAACTGTGCTCACTCCTCACACGTTTATCCTTTATTCTATAATGCTGAGCACGAGAGCTGGTTATTTTGCAAACATAAGGTATCAGTTTTGATGTATAAACATCATGGTGACGAACAAAACAGAACATCTCAAAATTCTTGGTTTTATGAGAGCTTCAACAAAATAATTCAATACTTTCCTAACAGAGGGACACCAAATGTTTCTGGTGGAAAAAGGAGAGCAGGTTAAGGACAAGACCTTTCCTGTTACAGTAAATGTG
This sequence comes from Eopsaltria australis, assembly GCA_034509425.1. NCBI lineage: Eukaryota > Metazoa > Chordata > Aves > Passeriformes > Petroicidae > Eopsaltria > Eopsaltria australis. The sequence goes on from JAVTVJ010000024.1 coordinate 9,033,414, forward strand.
CCAAAATAGAGGCCTGTTACCAAATAAAATACTTTTAAGCCTATACTTCCCCAGAACTCCATAATGACTAATTCCCACTAAAGAGAGAAAAGGACAGAAGGACCATCAGTGCCCAGAAAAAAGCATCAGGATGACATCATTGCCTGTCTGCTAGCCAGGAAAGGAAGAGAGGGATTATCTGAATAGTGAACATCTGGATTGTGTATATAAAGGCAGTGAAGGATTTTTATACATATTAGTTCACTGAGTTCCACTGAATCTTTATCTTACAAAGGAGCAGTAGTGCTACGATACGCTTTCATAATGAAAAAGCAACAGGAATTCCAGTGGTCTGGGTTAGTGTATTAAAAGATACACAAACAGATTTATCATTCACTGCTCCTCTACTACATTTAATTGAAAAAACTTGGCAGATACTTGAACTTGCAACTCTTTCTTTTTGAATTAAAACAATGCATCTTAGTAACACTGACTTTCTTCTATGTTTCAGATACAAAGATTGCAAGTGACTTGATTCTGAACTTGAAGAATTGAAATAAAAACAAACTCAGTTCCCCATCCCAGTATTGTAAAGACTGCTTAAAAAAATCTTACATATGAAGTGTTTCCATTTCCTCAGAATACAACTCAAGCCAAATATGTATTTTCACATTTTTTTTATCTCTAGAGTTGTTGTACTAAAAAAATCAGCTTTACTCTAGTACAACTTTATTCAACTTTATTCTTTGCAAAGAAATACTCTTACCTTGAACTGTTAAAGTTGCTGATGCCTCAGCTTTTCCAACCATATTTTCTGCAACACAAGTGTATGATCCCATGTCTCCTGCCGTAACTTTCCTGATTTTCAAGGTATGATCATCACGGATTTCGTATCTTTAAATATACATGGTAGTTAACAATGAATAGGAATAACAGAACTTTGTACAATTTCTGTAAAGGGTAAAAACATGGGGGATTTGCTCTCAAATATTCTTATTTCTGTATTTCCCATAAGGGAAAGAAAAAGTATGGGTAGTTATAAATTGATAATGCCAAATAAAGTTTTAAAAACAAAATATATCCAAATATTTGAAAACCTTATTCTGATATTATTTACACACAATTGCAAAGCTCTAACACAGAACTTCTTAAGTATTAGAATTCTTTTAACAAGTAAATATAATAAAAGCTATTATTCCCCATCTGAATGATAGATTTTTTAAATATGGTCAAAAAGAAAATCTTGTTCCTAAGAAGACCAGAATTGCCTGAAAGTCAAGACAAATCACAATTCATTCTTCTTTTTTTTCCTAAAGAACAGTTTGGCCTTTTACCAATTTCTCTCATTTCATCACCTTTCTCTCTTTTTTTGTATAATACAGACAATGTGTTTCTATTTATGTTAAGTAGATTTTTCTCCTAAAAAATGATAGTTTCTATTAACGCTACAGGTAGATTATCAAGAAGCTGATTTTGTTGGCTGAAGCCAACGGTTAAAGGGTTTCTTCTTTCAGTCTACTCCCTTGAAAGTTTTTTAAACTGATAATTAGGCTTTCAATCTAAATATATTTAATCTATCTCAATATCTATCACAGTACATATTTATTTTTAATCAGGTGTTTTACTTTTTGGCCTGAATTACAGCAATGACAAAAAATAAGTTCACTGGAAACCTAGCAACAGAAACATGTATAACCAAGGCAGCCTTCTATGTTACCAAACTACATTTCACATCAACTGCAATTCCAATACATGCTTCCTGATGTTGTAATCTCTTTTACTATTTGTTATACATTCTCCAAAACTTTCAGTAATCACGAAAGACTTTTCAGGTGAAGAATTAATCTGTATCTGATATTACTGGCTGAACTTGGTTATTTTATGTTAAATTTGTCATGTGTTGTCACAACAAAAACTTGAAAACAGGCCATTCTTAAGTTTTAACATAAATTGTGAATTCAGCTAGAGCACAATGTTAATTAGAAATGTCTTATTGGATCAAGCCAGGCCTTTTGTATTCCAGACAAAGAAATGGTAGCTGTCCATTGTTGAGTGGCCCAATCATGCACCAAACTAGGTGTCATAAAAAGGGTAGCTCCAAGTACTGCACCTTGCTTTTGGTAGCTCCCCATCATCTTTCCTCCATCTCACTGTGGGGACTGGGTCACCTCTTGCCTCACACTTAAACTCCGCGCTGTCATCCACAGTTACTGCCAAATTGCTCGGCCTCTTCACAAAAGATGGCCTCTCTAAAGGGAAAGGAAAGCAAAACAAGGGTTAATCCAGCAGTTCTGTGTCTAGATTGCACAGGATCTCTGTGAGGTTGCTTGCAGGTGTCAGCAGCAGCAAGCATTCCATGCAATGATTTCCAAAGCTGCATTAGAAAGGCAACATTTTCTTTCACCAGCACACATGAAGTAAAACAAGCCCAAAAATACCCCAGAATGTCCTCTCTGTAGTTTTTGTTCATAAAAACTACTTCTCTCCCTGACTTAAATTGCAGGACATGGATGAGCCAAGTCCTGGCTCGCCAGAGGCACGTTAATTGCTGCACACTTATGCTCAGACTTTCTGGAAGAAAAGGTGATCTCACTACAGGCTGTGTTATTTTCGTAAACTCTGCACACTTCAGGAAAGGTATTGATACACTTTTCTACCTGTAACAGGTTCAAAGCTGCAGGTTGCTGGGCTATTCATACTTTCATAGCTTCACACCAGGCTGCAGTGCAGTGAGGTTTGCAAACTCCCAAGGATAGAAGTGCTTTTAAACAATTTCTGGAACATTCCAGAAATGACCCATCTAGAAGAGCAGCACCAGATGACAACAGCATGTCCATAAAAGAACTGGGAAGGTTTAACAAGAGAGAGCAGGGAAGGTTTAACAGGAGAGTGTTTGGCAGGTTCCTTTGCCTAAGGCTGATGAACTTTTTGTCTATAAACCTGTGAAAGCTCTGAGGGAGTTGAGAAGGCAGTTGCAAGCTTTGACTTGTATGTATTAAAGATATAAATATCATCCCCTTGGAACTGCAAGAGTCTGAAGCCGTTGGCACCATCAGGAAGTGTGAATACCCAAAAATACACCACAAATTTCTCACAGGAGTACAAAATGACCAGACAGAAGGATAAAGAGACAATCCCATGCTCTTCATGTCTCACATTTCTGTTTGAAAAAAGCAGTTCTAAATATTACTCAGGCTTTGCAGACATAGAGATCCAGTATTACAAAAATTTAATGGTTTGAAAGGGAAATGTGAACCGAACAAAACCTTATTAAAAAAAAGCTTGCTTTATTCTCGAGGATGTCCAGACCAGCTGGACACTTGTGTTGTAGAAAACTTAACTTTGCTGGCAATGGTAGGAAATAATGTTAAATGAAATAGCAAGTTGATCTTTAAGCTGTCAGTTCTAGCCTGGGTTCATATACAAGAAGTGAGAAATAAAACAGAGATCCACAGACATAAATCTAACTGTGAATTAAAAAGATACAGATATAGACAATCCCCTGCCCTGGCCCCTTTCTTGTAGGTGCTGAAAAAATGAAACCTGAATATAAGAAAAGAACATTCCATATTAAACCTCAGAGTAGGAATAGCTTTTTAACTTAACTATGCAAGAGAAAAAAGATTGATCTGGTAAGTGCAGGACTGCTGCCCAACTGCAAAACCCACAAGAGGCACATTGTTCTCCAGATCAGTTTCCTAAAGGAAGAGCAATGGACTTCCATGAGTTTTTGTCTGCCCATTCATAACACTCTAATTCAAAAGCAGAAACGGATAAGGGAAATCAGCACTGATTTAAGGACCTATCTTTGTCACATGATTATTGGTACATACAAGGAAAGCTTAGCCAGGATCACTTTGAAACTTTCTAATATTACAGTTTCTGGCACGCAATCCTCCCTCTGATCTAAAGCAGAGACCTAGAAGCAAAAGTTCAACTTCTAAATAACCAAACCTCATAAATAGAAGATTAATGTAGAAAAATTTTAATATATGAAGTCAGCATATTTCTCGTGCTTTTTCACGCATATCCAAGTCTGAGTTGAAAGAATAAAGTGTATTAAAGATTTCTAGACACAGGTTGGTAAGACATTCAAAGCTTTACTGCCCCATTTGAAAACAAAACCTTGCTAGTTTCCTCAGGCTGAAAATCTGAAATATGTCTGAAAGGAACAAGAGATGAAGAAAAAAACCAGACAGAGTTCTGCCTGCAATGCACCCCCCTTACAGGTGTTCAGCAAGAGTAGTATTTTTTCAGCCTAAGTTACCATACAGCCCAGCCCATGATCCCCTGGTTGGCAGCAGACTAGTGATGAGCTATTAACTAGTACAGGTAAATAGGAACTTGATGCCAGGACTTTACTCATGTAATTACAACTTACTTTCAAGTTTAGATTTTGCTTTCAAGTTCTAAATGTCTATTTGACAATAAACTTCCTCCCCTAGTGCTTCAGAAGTGTTTATACAAACCCAAAATAAAACAGAACAGGGGATCACAAAGTCTTCCTCAGCTTCTAAAGGGTTACAAACTACTTTCTTCAGGGATATTCAGTTTGAACAATTTTAAGATGGCATAACTTCTTGTTTTATTAAGGAAACCCCTGCTTCACATGCGACTCTGAACAGATCTTCAAGTTGCCTGAATCCTAGCCCAACAATGTAGGGAAGGATAGATCAAAGTGCCAAAGACTGACAAGACAGCTCTTCAACATGAATTTAACAAAAACAGAACCACCAGCAAACTACTAGTACTGCAGCAGCTCTGGGATGGAAACCAGTGTGCTGTAAACCAGGGCTTGGATGGTCTCATCCTGTCATGACAAAACACCTATTTCTTTTTGCAGAAACAATCAAGTTACCTCAAAAGCCTCCTCTGCTTTAAAGTAAAATGGGACATATTTTGAAGGAAAAAGCACTTAAATTCTCCTATGCTGAAGGAATATTGAGACTGCACTTGGAGTTACAGCTTCCCTTCTGAAGTAGCAACAAAACATCCAATTTTCAGCTATACTCAGCTACCTTAAATGAATATTAAATGAAATGTGATCTGAGGATCACATTTTTTGATCCTCAGAGGGACTATCTATAGGATCACTTGAACAAGCAGATCTATTGTGGCTTTACAACACTCAGTATACACTCCTATAAATGCAAGGATAATTATTCCAAATAGAAATTTAGAATAAATCTGATTGTCTCCAGTAAGATGGAAAAATTACGCCTCTGCTTATTGATTTTTGTTTTGCTGTTATTTCATAATATTGATCCAGTAAAAGACACTGGAATAATTTTCAGTTTGAGAATTAAACACAAAAGCATCTTCTGATAGGGAAAATTGTCCCAGGTGGGCTGCAGAGCCATTACCTTCCTTCTATTTACTAGATAACAACCATGAGAAAAACATTTTCAGCAGTGGAAAAGAAATGGATGAGAATGATGTTCAGAGAAAGGCTTACTAGGAAAAACAAAAGATGGACATCTACATCAAGAGTGTCTTAAAGGAGTTCTTACCTAAAACAGTGAGCTCTGCAACTTCACTTTCACGTTCTCCAACCATGTTTGTTCCAACACAAACGTATTTGCCAGCATCATTCTTTCTTGTGTATGTGATCATAAGTTTTCCTCCTCTGATCTAGAACAAATCAGGGTAACACAAATACTTTAATATGAATTATCAATTTAATAATAATAACTTGAAAAATATTTTGTTACAGATAATGAAACAGAACAAGCCATCCATGATTTTCCATATCACATAAAGAAGTGGAAAAAATTACTATTAGCCTGATTTCTTCCTCTTATGCAAAAAGTTTGTCTTTTAGTTTTACATTAGTATTTTTAAATCACTGGGATTTGGACCCTTGTTACCTTTTTCTTCATTCTGTGTAATGCTGGCTGCTCACCAGCCTGTTTAATGCTTGTTAGCCAGAAGGACTACAGTCCCTTCCCATGTACTGATATGATCAGGTGTAGAGTAAAAATTAGCACGAGACATAAATCTCATTTTCACATCAAGTGCTGCAATTACTTTTTCTTGACAAGAAATATGTGCACGCTATCCTGCTGCTGGTTGTGCTCATTATTATTCATGAATTTTGTGTTTGTTTTGGTTTTCATTTCTTAAGGAAAGGAAGGAAATTCTTTATTCTTTGGTTCTTCACCTCTAAGTAAGTAAGTTTAAAGGCTGATAAGCAGATGAGCGGAAGCAATTAAATTCTTACTGGGAAATGAATAACATTCTGCTTTTGGGAGATAATGGCATTCCAGTAACCCCCAAATTAGAAAATGCACTTACCTCTGTGATTCCAAATCTTACTATGTTATATAAGAATACACATTAAATGCATATGAAAACATCTGATCTTCCTTTAAAAGGATTTTTTCTCCCATTTTATTGACCAAATGGTTGAGCAAGTTTCAAAGCTCACCAAAAATGCAGCAAAATTTGTGTAGGCAACTGAGTATGTACCATGTTTAATATACAAAGAAAGTTCCTTAATTACATAAACCACATTTTGAAGTGCACATATGCTTACAAGCTCAATCACTTCTGGAAACCACTGCAGTTCAAGGCATGGGTGGAAGTAGACAATAAATAAAAGTCACATATGAAGCTACATGAAAGGGTCTAATGTGGTCAGTGACAAGGAGGAGAGTGTTCTCAATATGAGGTATTTAGCTCGAGTTGCCTGCAGCTAGAAATCTATCCCTGGAAATTTGACATCTTGAGCAGTGTTGGGCTCTGATTGTCATTGCAGGATGTACAGGCACAAAGATGACAGTCAGTTATTGAGATAAATGGACACGCACGTGGAACGTAGACAGTGCTGCATACAAATTTCATGCTGTTGCCTTTGGCATTCATTGCTTGGGAGCACAAGAGATATGTCCTTTATCATTCAGAAAGCTGGTAATGCTGAAATTTCAATGGAGATTTGAGGCATGAGGAATGAAAATATAAAAGTGACCTGCAAACATACATTTTTCAAGAATCTAAGTGCATTTTTAGATTGCTGACTGCCTGAACTGGTAAGCAGGAGAAGAGAATGTAAAATATAACTAGAAATCTATTTGTATTTATTCCTGTTTTACACCTCCCTAAATCACAGAAAGCAATTTTTTCAAATATTTTTCAAATAATGTGTGCAAAGGATTAAAAAAAAACCCCATTTTTGAATGACTTCCACTTGCATTTTGGGGTAATTGAAAATTCAGACACATATGCAGAAATATACACCTTATATGTGTATAAATACTGACCACACTGGATATAACAAAGACACGTATTTCTGTATCACAAGGATTTGCCAACTCATCTGATGATTTCCAACCCATGTAAAAACTGAAATAAGTGATTTTCATGCATGTCTTCAGAGACTAAATCCTACTGACATTCAGTAGCATTTGTGATTCTCTGTTATTTTATCACTTAAGAAAATGCCATTCAAATCCACCACAATATGACACAACTGCGTATCTTGCAGAAATTGTAACCTTAAGGAAGAACAATCCTAGGAATTTCTTGAAGGAATCACTACAAGACTCTCTTCAAACCACAGATGGAGAGAAGCATTAAAGCCGAAACATATGAAAAACTAAAAAGTCATTGAAAGTTGTGTTCTTGCAAGTTATTTGAGATTTAGATAAAGGAGATGCAGAAGAAACATTCCCTCATGGATGTTGAGGCAGACTTCCTTAGATGTGACACGCATGCTGAAGGAAGCGGTGCTTAACAAGATGGAATTCTGAATGCACATGCAAAGGGGTTTCTTTTGGTTGGTTGGTTTCCTTAAAACATGAGAAGGGTTTAGAACTTTAGCTACAGTGATGGTTATTCCACATGGAATTGTGATGAATTACACAGCTACAATGAAATGTGTCACCACTGGATGTAGAATTACACATGTCTGTAACTGGAGCAGTCACAGATGGCTAGAAGGAAGTGAACTTCCCCTGGTGGGCAACTACCAAAATTCTTCATTGCATTTTAAACAATTAGGTACCCATCATCTCAATAATACTGGTCAATCCCTTCAGTTTATTAACATGACGTTGCAAATGAAAACTGCAGCTATGAAAAATTTATGTTGTCTATGTGCAATATTTCTTCCCAACAGGCAGTCCCAGAAATACCTGTGGACCACAGACCAACGGCTTTAAGTAAAAAAGTACACAATGAAAGACATGCATGTGAAATTCGGTAGGAACACATAAAGAATCACTGCTGAATTTGCCTAAGTTCCTATCTAATATTTAGAGCTGTAAACAGTAAATCAGTATATGAGTCTACTGGAGACAGCATATGAAATCTTGCAAATTAGAACTATTCATAGCCTGTGTATACTTAACAGTTAATGAAGGCATTTTAATTTGAGTGTCCTGGCTCTTCTCATATTTTTGCCCTTGCCCCAGAATTCACCAGCTGGACTTTATAGCAGCAAATGATGTAATGGGTTGCAAAAGTGACAGGCAGTGTACCATTACATCCCAAACCTCCTGAAGAGTTGTGAACATGCTGAATACCAAGAGAAGTCCTTTCTTCCTAGTAAACAAGATACAGTAAACAGCTTTATTCCACTACTCTAGTAGATATGGTTGTGTCGTGGGAAAGGAATGGCTTTGCTAACTGCCAAAGCCTAAAGTCTAATTCTGAAAGTAAGTGTCATGTTTCTTTTATACCAAAATGAAGCCAAGGCACTTTTTGACTTTTCATGCCTCTTCAGGATTTTGCTCTGTGCCTACCAGCAAATCTATCAGGGCTTTGCAAGTAGGATAATACAAAAATAGCACTGAATTCTAATAAGAGAAAAAGATTGTGATCAGCATTTCACGGATGATCTTCAGTTGCCTGTAACATGTATGGATTATTGTACGTATGCTAAGAAAATACATGATGGTATGGTGACTTACAAAGACTTATTGAAAGCTATTTTCTATGACCTGCCTGCCTGACCATATTTTGCCCCTCATCAGTAAATTGCTCATTCAGGCAAGTCCACTTCATTTATTTCTTTAAACAATAGTTGGAGATGTTAATACAGAAAACTCTAGGCACCCACAGAGTTAACTAGCTCCAGAATTGTAAATTATGGCCACCCAGCAGCAAAAAATCATATACAAATAATGAATCAACTCAGTCAGCCAATAAATCAAATCCATAAAAACTTACCCAAGGGTTCTACAACATACCACCAAGAATTCAGAAGAGCTGCACACACATATATTCTTATTCTAAGACCATATTTTATATACCTATGTGCGTTGTGTATATGTGTGTAAATTTCTGTATGTATAAATCCATACCCATCTGTCTGTGTTATGAGATATTTTTATATAAGTGGGTGATTCATTTACTTTTCACAGAAATGTGGTATGAAATATGAGACAGAATGAAGCCATAAGAGAAATGCTTGGGGAGTCCAAATATAACGTGAGGGACATTTTTTTTAACTTTCTTTCAGTCCCTAGTTTAATTCTATTTAATAAATGAAATCTGCCCTGTTGCAAAATAATTCTGAAGCAAACAAATTCATAGGATAATCAAATTTAGACTGGAGAATGAAATACTGACTTTTGTTTGTATAGCCAGAGTTTCTGCATATGTGATACCACAAATTTCATGTATTTCAGTCTTCCACAGTCCAGCATACACAACAACCATTTTTCTTTACATTGAAAGTGGTGGGCACGTGGTATTAACCTGTCAGACACTGCCTTTGCTTTGAAAGTATACCATCTAATTATAAATAACAATATAACAGTCAAAGTACAAGGTGAATCAAGGCAATTGTAATTAATAGTGTTACCAATGGTATATCCAAGTAAACAGAGCTTTTATTTCTTAGTTAAGAAACACAGAGTTTGTTCATTTCCCTCTGTCTGGTCTAGCATCCCAAAATATCCATATGACAACTTAGCATTGCAGGAGGAGCTGTAAGGCATGGAATGTCAGCAATAGAAGGCAGCTTTGCAGTCTGAACAAAGCTGAACAAAAAGGAGTACAAATGACTATCTATCTTAAATTTTTATTTAAAAATTTGTATCTCATTCCAAGCCTTGTGAATCCTATGTATTCTTCCCTACCTATTATAGCATGCTTAAATATCAGACACGAGACATCAAAATGTATGTGGAGCAGTTCTTCAACAATGATTAAAGTTTGTTCTTGTTTAACTTCAAAGTTCAGACAGAGGAGTCTGTCCTGCTTTCCGCTCCATTCTCTGGGACCCCAGGAAGGTACATGCTGCCTCCTCCAGATCAAACACACAAAAAATTCTATTTGAAAGTAGTCTGAAACATTCTTTCAAGTGGTCTTCCTGTGCTGTAAATCTGTCATGACAAAGTGCAAGTCAATTGTTCCCCCCCACCATACAGACCAACATAACAGCTCTGCAACACAGACAGGCCTGAAGACAGCCTAAAGGTGCAAAATGCATAGGAAGGTGGCTTTATGTAAAGAGAAGGTATTTAAGGTAGATAAAATGACAATAGACTCAAGCTGCTGCTTCTGGCACCCCTGGCAATCCAGCTAGGATACATCAGAGGCAGAATCAGATTCAAGTCCCTTCATAAGACTCCTTTTCCCACTTTTCTGGCCTCATTATTAATGGCTGTAACTACAAGAAGATGGATATCTACAAAGGCTTAAGGGTTATCTGTGTCCTGAATTGCTGGGTGAATTCAGAGGCAGCTGAGAGTTATTCAGCCCTTGGCATTATCACTAGACACCAAATATCAGAATTACTGTATGTGTTTGATACTTCGCCCAACCAGACTGTAGAAACAGCCAAGATATATGCAGAATGTCATAAACCAAATTCAGAAAAATCCACGCCTCAGCATATGCGATTTTCAGAAGTTTAAAACTGCAACAATTCCAAATTAATTTTCTATAAACATTTGGCTTTTGTTATTCACAAAGGAAGATTTAATTCACAGTAATCTGTATTGGCTCACATTAGTCAGAACTAATTTCTGAACAGACAGCTATGTTTATATGACAATATTTGAACCAGTCAAATACTTCCCTGAAATGCTGTCACAGATACAGTGCAAAACGTTTTCTATGCAATATTTCCTTTCTTATTATAAACCAAGAATAAAATCTTACACCAAAAGCATGTTACAACTATCTTCACGGTCTTAAATCTGTTCTACAAAGATCACAAAAATATATAAAAAAGAAGAAGCAAATGCTTCATGAACTGTTTTTCACATTGTTATTTATTAAGTACAGAAACACACTAAACTCAACTAATGAGCAATACATAGGCACATTCTATGGGTCACTAAACTTGTATCTGGAACTAGCAATCTTCCTGCAACATCCAAAGAAGGCCCTGCATGGGAATGATCCGTTTACAATGACAACTGTGAAATTTCTGTAAAACTGTGAATTTAACCCCATGCATAAATCTCCCCTGGATGCACTGGTGCATATGTAGCTTTCTCTACAATCAGTGATTGAAATCAGAAGTAAAAGTGAACTTGAACTGAACTCGATGTCTGGTATGTCTTCATTTCTCTTCCCTTAAGCAAGTCAGATGATGTGAAGTATCAGTTACACATGAATTTTCTTTTAAGCATCACCACTACTGTGTTATTTACACACTTCCAAGGATAAAATCTCAGACTAGCCAGGGTTAATTTGCCACACAAAATCTCTCAGTTTCTAATTACGTTACCTAAAGAATCACAAATGTAATAAGAAAAAGTAATACTAACAAACCACAAATTTTAAAACACATAGAAAAAACCTACCTACATAACCCAAATCTCCAGAGGAATTTAGCAGCCTACTGCAAGCGCCCACACTGTGAAAGACAGACCAAGGCCTCTCTGAGGGGCTGTGTTGAAGTCACCAAGGATGAAGCCAAGGGCCCACCTACATCACCAAACCTGACTCTGCACGTGGCAGATCACACCTAAACCCTGCAGACAGCACCAGGGGTGGAGGGAGGAGAGTACAACCACCATGCCTTTCCAAAGGGATCCAGACTCTGCTGCTGACTCCAAGAGGATTTCAGTTCCTAACTGCCATTGCAGCTACTGACAATATTTCTTACTTTTTCTAAGTCTGGAGCTAATGTTGGCAGGATGACAACGTGGATTTAGGACAACTGTATATCATGGGGTGTATTTCATCAATAGGAAATTCCCTACCTTCCCCTAAGAAAAGAGCAGCTGTGCAGAGCTCGAGTCTCCAACAGCAGAGTCCTAACTTTCAATTTCAAATTTTAGAAGGACACGTAGGTAAAACTTCACCAAGAATTGTAATCTGATGAAAGACATTTCTCAGAGTGCAGATCCCTCAAGCCATTGTGATAAAATACGGGATTTTTCAAGGTCCTTATACAGGGTATTCTAAAGGCAACTTTTCTGACAGGACTCAAATTATCAAGAGATTTGAAGCAGAAGTTCACAGGTCTTTTTTTACCATGAGCTCCCACAAGAAAATGAAAGGCCTTCAAGATGTAAAACCAGGGTTCTCCTACACTCACAAGTACAACTGTGAAGCAACAACAAAATCCTCACAGTTTGAGAGGAGGGGATAGGCGTGAATTATTCACATTTTTCTCTTGGCTAGTCTGTACAGCAGGTCATTATTTTCAGCTGTGGCTTCAGTCACTCCATGACCTTCTGAGATGCAGTAGATTTGGCTCAGACTCCCACTTGTCTCAAAGAGAAGGCACATCCCCTCTGAGCCTGGCTGCCCACTGCTGGCTCCTCGCTCAAGGGATGCAAATCTCAGGCTCCCGGATCCTTCCCGTGACCGCTGCACTTCCTGCACTAAATTGCCTGTGAAAGCTTTCCTCCCTGGAGCTGGCACAGCAGCTTCCCAAGGGAAGAAGGATTTTCTGAGTTCCTCTGGGGGTAAACCTGAGCTCTTTATGGCAGAGAACACGAACTGAGAACCAAACTAAGCAAATAAAATTAGTCACAGGTGACTAAAATGCAGCGGATTCTTTCATGCATTTCCAAGTTTGTGTTTAGACAGTTTTAAATTTTGAGACAGATTTGACTTCTCATTCAAAACATTTTCTTTCAAAACTTTATAATCAAGTTAACTCTCTAAGAAGCTTTAGCCCTGCCAACTAAACACTACAAATAAACAAGTATTTTGCAAAACTAGCCTTGAAAAAAATAGAAAATGTTTTCTAACATACCTAAAACCCTACTGATTCTCTGTGTTTTGACCAAGATGACATGCCATGGAAATGAAACCACACTTCAAAAGAAGCGTATATACCCATGTTAAGTTTCTATTGCATTTATCTCTGACTGAGCCTAAGGATAGTAGAACTCTTTTATAGTAAGTGCTGGACATACAAACTTGTGAAAACATTAAACCTTTCCCATCATTTGCGAAGCGCTGTCAAAAAGAGGAGCATATGCACTGCAATGCTGATTTTTCATGAACAGTTAAACACAAAAGTCATATATTAATCTGCCACATTTCACTCTTCCATCACCATTCACTACAGCTCTCGCAACTCCAGCACATGCAGATCATAAATCACAGATTTCCTTGTATTTTCTGTGGTCTGCACACAAGCCTTGTGTTACAGGACTGAGGCAAAAACCTGCAGTCATAGGCAACCACAAGCAAATCTGAGAGTAACTTTCATTATTATTGAAGGACTGCTGAAAAACCACTGGGCTAGACATTACAGCTACAGAAAGGCTTTTGCTTGGAAGATGCTAAAATTTAAACTTAGAAAGAATAAGGAGGAGATTGTATGCACACAGAGGCAAAGAGCAAATCCCCCAATTTCCCCAGCTCGCAGAGCAGCTCAGAATCATTATTTTTGTGCTCAACTTTAGATCCTCCAGAGAGACTCCACAGGCAGGGAATGACCTGGAGATCTTGGGTCTGTTCACAAATGTTCAGCCCTCTGTTGCCACAGACTTTACAACAGAGGCTGATCTCACAGCGAAGCCAGGAGCTACTCGGAGTTTCTTTTACTCGCGAAATAAGCCAGCACAGGTTGCAATCAAGCAGAACAAAGCATACCCTGTTCCCATCTCCTCTGTATGCACTGGGAGCAGTGCTCCCTGATGCTCACAGGTTTCCCAGTGCCATCCTTTGACTGTGATACCCTGTGAGCGCTGCTATTTGCTGCCAGGTTGGACACTGAGCTCAGGCCAGGCTCCTCTCACTCAGCCCTTGCCTCTGGAGCAGAAAACCCTGACTGCTCAGTGTATAAATGGAAGTGGTTCCCCTGTGAAAAGCCAGGGAGAATGAAGAGACCAAGCCTGAGAAGCAGTGCCTCTCCCCTGGCCTTGTCTGCTTGCGGCTGGGGGCTGCCCGAGCTATTCAGGCGGGCCCTGGAGCCCTGCTGGGATAATTGCTTCCTTTGCAGCAGTTCCTTGCTATTCTTCTCAGATGCCACAGTGGGTTTAAACTTCTGGCACAATTCTTGTTGTTGTTAAAAGGGTATTGTAAGCTGCACCAATGGAAAAGGTTGAGAGAGAAATGTGGCTGCAAAGGAGGGAGAAACTGTTCTGGACACTGAAAGTACGAGCTGCTCAACTTTTCACATCTGTATTTACAAAGCAAACTACACTCTAGCCAGCCAGGTTCTGTATGGAAATTAGTCTCCTGTTTGCTGATGTTTGCTATTATTGGAATAGGCTTGTAAAAATGGCAGAGAAATTGAAATCACTCTGCACTTTATTTTCCTGTTTTATCTTGTGTCTGTGTGCACGCCTTTTTTAGAATTAGTACTGTTCTCACAGAAATGAGAAGCTTTGACGTCTTCTGTGTGAGCAGTGTAAAAAGAAAACTAGAAGCGTTACTTGATCAGATTTCAGTTCACTCGCTACAAATTACCTTTTTTGGGAGAGTGACAGAAGTTAAAAACTGCATATGCACTCCCACAGTATACTTTCTTCCCCAGAAACACAGAAATGCTTCCAAAACATACAAATAGTGAGTCTGAAGTAAACACTTAACTTTAAAAGACGTTACTATTTCTTTGCCAGCTATTTAGCATGACAAAGAGGGGGAAAAAAGTTATACTTTTGCATTTAAAAGACTCAGCTACATCACATTCTGGCCGAATTCTTCAAAAGTAGACGGCAAAATTGAGTAGTCCATGGCTGCTGGAGAAGGTGTGCAGTAGTCAGCACTTCTGCGTGTCAGATGGACATACTGACATGTCCAGGTAGCTGAATTTGCAATTTCACTTTCCAAACCTGGAAACACTGATCACTGCCTTTAGCCCCTGTCACGGAATGCACCGAGTGCCACTGTGGCCCTTGGGGGACAATTTACCAATGGGAGAAATAAGGGCTGTCCTCCACAGAAAGTCTGAACTCACCACTCCTGAGACACTCTCTGACTCCAACCAGTGCCCCAAATATGTAAAAATATTTATAGGGAAAATATTTTAGAGTGGCATCTCTTTGTGTTGTAAGGAAAGTGATGCAAAAAACACACTAAAGAGTGCCAGGGAAAGCTGACCCATGTGAACAGGTAAGGAAGACTGTATTTAAAGGACTGTCTTGATAACATCCATGCAAACAAGACACCCCATCAATAAGCTTCCTTAGTCTTCTTGTCTCCTTTTCCAACACAAATGTTAACAGATCAACCCCTAGTGCAATACATAAACAAATTACAGTATGTCACATCAGTACCCTGATGTCTGCACCAAGGTATAAGCTTACAGAGTTTGTTGACAATAAACATCACCCTTGTTTATATTAGAGGACATAGATACACTGTTTTCACGTATTTATATCCAGAAAAGCTAAATAATTGATATTTGCTACTCTTGCAAATTAATTTTTAATGGAAGACTCACAATATGGTTTTCAACTCTGAATAAACATTCAGAATTAAGGGGAAAAGAGGTAAGAATTCTTAAGTATGATTAATATAAAAAGAAATAGTCAGCTAATCTAAGAAATCATCAAGTGTACATTGTATTTTGCACTGTACTATTAGTGACCATCCTTCATGTGTTTCAACCAGACTTTTTCTAGGACAGCCATATTGTTGACTTTGAAAGGCAAAAGAAAGCCTACTGAAAATGGAAGTCAATCACAACCAGAAAAGTAATAATTTCAGAGAATGATGAAGATGTAAAAAAAGTGTTCTCATTATTCCCTTCTCCTTTCCAATAGTTCCATGAGTTATTGCACATTTGACCAAAGTGCCACAAAGTCTTAAGTGGTTTTGTCCTCTGATGAGATTGTCTCTGATGAGACTGATTGCAATGAAATACTGCATGTTTTCCCAGATCTAAAATATGGCAAGAAATGTTTAGCAGAATATAACATGGATATTTTTACTGTATTTCAGAAGAATGCTTAAATATTCTTAAGTTTCTGAAAACAGGAATTCTGGACCATCCTGCTAGATTCAAAACTTTGTTCAAGATCTGGCAGGCCTAAAGCATAAATACTGTATTGCAGATATTATTACTGGCACTTTCAAACATGCATGCCAAGAACAATCTGATATGTAGACTGTTCTATGCAGGGAATATTAAGATATTAAAGTATTTGCTGTATTTAGAGTTGCCTTTAATAATGTGTTAGACTTGGATCTTGGCTCATTGTGCAAACTAATTTCATAGTGGGATTGCCTGAAATTTACCACAAAGGTATTACTTTATGATCCTTTAGTTTATTATTAGTTTATGAACTTTTCAACAAATGCTTAAGAGAAATTCACCGAGAGGCAGAGGACTGGGCCTGACATACTTGTAGCCCAAGCAGCAACTCTGTCCCTGAGATGTGAGAGGAGGCAAAAACCAAAGCAGAAAGAGGGGTTTTATGAGTTGCACACTTCGCAAGGAGCAAAAGAACAGAAGCTCATTAAATGTGGACTAGGAAGAAAGAAGGTATACATACAGGATGCCATTGGAAAGGAATTCATATGCTAAATTAGTCAGGTAGGCACAGAGATATCAGAGTGGTTTCAAGTGTTTCTTCTTCTGTACAATCATGTGGTTCAATAAACAATACTTTGCCTTTTCAGAACCCTCTTTCGTGGAACTATCAGCTACTCTTCCAACACTTCTAAAGGAAATAACAATTAAATCACACCCAACTGGAGTCAGCATAATTGTTATACTATTCAAAGTTTTCAGACAAGTCGAAGAGAAGGAACATCACATACATCTAACTGAAAGGAGTGATTTAAGGCTTGCTACCTAAAAGACTGTGTTCAAAGTGTTAACAGAGAGCACAGAAAAGGATACAACCCCGTCCCAGTACCATCTCAACTCTCTCAGCTGAGTGTAAAATGGACAGAGAGAACTTTGTGTATCATTTGAATGCTGCAGATTGGTACCTAGGTGCAATGTTTGTAGATTTATTTTAAAGACTGCATTTTGTAGCAGGTAAGAAGCAAAGGATTCAAAGGTAAAAACTAGTGGACTATGGTCTGCTTGGGGTTAAAAGTACACGAGCAGAAACCAAAAACCCTTTGCATTCTCCACTGAACCTGAATAAATACATCATCTTTGCCTTACAAAACTTGTCAACAGTGATACTATCAATTCTCCAATAAGAATTTGTGGAAGTCCTTTGAAACAATGTCCAGAGAGAGAATTAATTGATTTTGGCGTCTCCTGGTTTCATTATTTCATGAACACAAAACTGATGGCCATTAACAGCATCCAGAAGCTGCTCTGGCCAACCAAATGGCCTATGTGTTTTATCAGAGGACAATCTTGGACAAAAATATAGTTTGCTAAGAGCACATTTAGGATCATAGAATTGTTAACGTTGGAAAAGATCTTCAAGATCAGTGAGTCCAACTGTTAATGTACAATATATTATAACAATATTGTAATACAACTTGGAAAATCTGTATCGACAGGTTTCTCTTATAAAAGAGTTCCCTTTGGCTAGTTATCAGTGCCACAGACACGTATTTGTAGATAGTATTTTCTGGATTAGCAAAACAAATCCCATTTTAATTATAATCAGCTTATTATCCAACACGATATCTTGGTAAGAAAATTCCAAATAAATAAAGGGTCCTTAACCTGTCAGTAACTAGACTTTATCCCACAGAACCAATACTTAATGCTGTCATTTTGTCTGTCACCACACACTTTTTTGCACTGTGCAGCAGGTATGAAGATGCCCATTTTCAAATTCAAATAGAAAATGTTTCTTCATATTTTTATTTTTATTTGCAGTCATGTGGTTGCTGTTTTAATAATTAAGAAAAAGCAGAGATAAAGCTGGAAGTCTTAAAATTTCACACAAAATTTAGTCTTAAAATTTAACACAAAAAATAGGAAGAAATACAATTTACTCTAAGAAATCAACAAGACATATTCCTATGAAAAAGAAATAAGGGACAGAGACTTCTGCTTAAGTTGTGCAAAACAGTGTAGGTTGATAAAGGCTCCAAAAGCACAGGTATACCTAACATCACAAGCTGTAATGATGTGTTAACCTTGGTGACAGTCAGAAGAGAAGGGTCAAAGGTTCAGCTGGCATCCCTGGGGGGGATCCTTCAAGGTGAATTTGAGACTCATTGACAGGGCAGCACAGTAAAACTGACACTGCAGTCTGAGAAATGTACATGTTACAAAGATGAAGAACTGCCTTTTTTCTTGAACTTGCTGTCCTTAGCAGTAGAAAAAATGGTCTTTGTTGAGATGGTTAAAGCAAGGAGAATACAGCTTGCCACTACACAAGATAGTAAAAGATAACATTTTTAAAGATCACATGTCTTTTTTAATTGAAAATAATTATCAGAGCAGGCCTGCAGTTTAATTTATTCTGGTTGCTCCAGCTACTCTTAGCTTTGCGTATTTTATAAGTTATTTCCCCATGTCCTACTTAAAAGGTTCAGATTGCTAAAGTTGAGGTTTCACCCCCTGCTGAAAAACCCATTACAGCTACCTAACTTAATGAAATTCAAGAACAAGAGATGACCTCTTACAACACCAAAGCCTTCTATTATCAATGACAAAAGCAGAGTAACAGTTGTCACCACCAGTTGTGTAATTTCTAATACTTAAGAATGAGAATGCAAAAGATACAGGCAAGATATGGGAATTTTCTTAGCAGAAAGTCTCATTAGAACAAAAATTGAGAATATCCAGTATGTCCACAAAACTCCAGCTGGAATACCTTAAGTTAAGTACCTTAACGACAAACCAGCCAATAAAAACAAGTGAAGCAGCAACAACATTAGCAACAAAAAAGTGAAGAATGTCAACTCATTTAGCACTTCAAAAAGTGGCTTCTCTCTTGCTATAAATGATACTATATACTTTCCTGGGAAGTATTAGTATCAGAAAAGATAATGGTAAAACTCACACTGATTTCAGTAATACCAGAATTCCACCCTGGGAGTTCAGGATGTGTGCAAAGTGTATTTTACTGAAACATGCTAACCATGCAAATTTCCCAGGAGTTATAATCATGCAAAGTACCTGCTGCTCTGTAGTCATTCCTAAATTATTACAAACCCCTGAGATCCTTGAATACAAGTGACAATAATCTCAAAACTACTCTAACACTTCAGCATATAGCTTGAATGATAGAGGTGTTTTCTATATAATCACAGAAAATCTCTAAGTATTTGTAGCTGGGCTAGATCCTGCAAGTATTATACAATCACAAACACCTGGTGTGGAGCATGGCCTGAATATGAAAGTGAGAATATGATTCTACTGTTTTATCTACAAGAAAGAGCCTATTTATGATTTAGGATGTAATAACACTGTGCAAGGTGGCACAACACAGCTTTATTGTAATAGTGTCAAGCTAATTTACATGTATGAATGAATTCAGGTCCACAACTCACGAAATGCTGAGTAACACGAACTGAACAACTTCAAGGCTTGCCCAAAATCACACAGGAAGATTGCAGCAGCCCAGCAATCTGCTCTGTGTAGCTCTACCTCAAGGCAATCTTTCGTTTACTGCACAGTAATTTTCTCTGTAGGAAAATGTTTTGCAGCACACTTGCAGAAATCACATTGCAATGACTGCATAGTCTCATGGCAAAAACACATCTTCTGTGATTCTATCCAGTGTTGAGGTCTGCCAGAGAGCACACTCATTTCTGGAAAACCTACTATGCACCATGAAATTGCTTCAATCAGGTACCTGCAGCTTCTGTGGTAACACTTTACCCTGAATGAACAATTTTCTTTTTCCTTCTTGATTTTCATTAGGTCTTACTCCAAGAGAAATGCTCAAACTGAACACCACAATTCAAAGAAGTCCTAAGAGACAAATGATTTCATATGAATAGGGAGTGCAGAGTCTGAAATACGAGGCATGCTTGGAGGGAACCCCAAGCCACCATGTCAACATCTTTCACTTTCAAAAACTTGACATTCTGAATGGCATAGACTCTTTGGAAAACAATGATGAAAAAAAACCCCAAACTTACAGTTAAGAGATCTTGATTCATCATCCTTTTTTTCAAGGAACCAATATTTTGTGAGGGAAGGCAAATTACTTAAGCATAGATATCTCCATAGCTAGTTTCAAAATTCAGTATTTTCCATGTGGCAGTAGAAATATTTTGAGATATATACCAGGAAAGTTTTTCACTTTCTCATACTTTACTTTTTTAACAGCATTATTTTCCCTGCCAAATTTGTGGCGTTTGTTTACTCTTAAACTTATTCACTTTTGCCCCTCTTCTCTCTGTGTTATTTTTTCTCCCCTGTGCAGGCAGAACCAGGAGGCCAAGCAGAGGCAAGCAGACAACTGGCAACAGCAGCAGACAGAGGCAAAAGCAAAGCTGCTGAGTTAGAAAAAACAAGATGAGTATAAATAGATCCAAGTATAACTAACCACCCACACTTCCATGTTAAACAAAGGAACAATCTTCATGTGACCATGCGCCAAATACATTCTTGTTAGATAATGATTATTCAGAAGGAAAAAAAAATCAATTAATTGCTCAGTGCAGCATGAGTATTAGCAACTATTATCCTACAGCTAGATAAAGAAAGAAAGCAGCGTTTTTGGGGTTTTTTTCCCTTTTAAGGGGGACAACCTCAAGCAGGCAGACTTGGCCCTGCATAATATTACACAGGAGTCTGGAATAACACCCTGCAATGTGTGTGTGGATCCCACACTACTGCACGTGGTGAGTATCTGAACTTGGCAGTAAGTAATTGTGAGTATATTATTACCTGGAGAGAGAGAAGGACTCTGTTGGGTTGAGGAAACCCAAGAACTGAAAAATTATTATTTTTGAAGTGCTGTGATTTGGACTAGACTTTTCATATAACCAGAAGCATCACAGGAAACTCAGTAAGGCAAAACTATCCAAACAAAGTGAAATAAGCAAAAGTGAAGTTGACAGAACTTTCAAAAAGTAGACCAAAAAATCAAAGCAAACCAAACAAGAAGCTCTAATCACTTACAGCTGTTGAAGGCTCCAAGAACGGGCACTGTTCTTCTCTACTATTTTTATTCTACATTTTTCTTTTGATTATGAGAACATAATATGTGCAAACTCAGCACACAGATTGTTGAGGTTTTATTAAACATGCTTTTAGAGTTAGTGTCATTTTTACTTTACAAAAGTAATTCCTAAAATAAGCATGATACACAATAAAGTCTCAGTTAGCAGTTATCTGATATTTAGATTTTAAGTGACAACATGTGGCTGCTGTGGTGTGCAAGCAAGTAGGAATATCAAAAATGCCAAGTACAATCAAATTTATAAGGTCCACTAGAGACTTTCAAGAACAAAAATGTACCTTTTTTTTTTTTTTTTTTTTCTCCCATCCCCCGAAATGGAGAGGGTTTGGAAAAGAGGGAACACAGTGAGGAGCTGGGTTGCTTCACCTCACTGTACGGACTTGCCACAAATAATACATTGATTTCTGCAGGACATCTGTTTATTAAAATGTCTTTCATGCTTTACAAATGGAAATATCTCTGTATAAGAGTACAAAATAAACCTAAATACAGTAAAAATAAAGGCTGACAGGTCCAGGAGTCTGCATGAAAGAATCCTGGAAGGCAGAAAAATGGTAATACTGTTCTGCACATTTGATCTGTAGGGATCCTAAGTCCCATGTCCAATGGAATCTACCCCGAACAGTTTTTCTGCCTGTACACAGGTTGCCCACTTCCCACTGTGAGTCCTAACATTCGGTGTGTCAGACTCATAAAAGCCTCTGAAAGCCTAATTTTTTCAGTATTACTTTGCCACTCATTGTTGCTCCTGAGGAGAAATCAGAGACTGCACAACAGTCACTAAGGGGCTGGGGAAAACAGTGTCTCCAGAAATGGATTTTTAACTTAAAGGAGGATGTCCACACTCTACATGTAAGATTTCCCTGCAGCTGATGAAGGGAGGGGAAGGGAAGAATTAGCTTTCTAAGCCCAGTCTTCATCTTTATTGTCTGTAATAGAAGCAAAGGCTCCTTCCCTGACTGCTTAAAAAAACTAACCAAACAGAACTGTTTTTTTTTCATTAGGAGAATAATATGAATGAAGAAATAATTTCCCTCCCACATCCTTTTTTCATCTCTCTTATTCATCCAAAAAACCCCCAACAACGAGACTGTCAGCCAAACAAAACAAAGAATTTACTTTCTCAGCATAATAAATCACCTTTGCTCCTAACATCCAAATCATAAAGTCCTACACACCCTGGATAGCTCAAGTAACCTAGTCTGAGATAACAACCACCTGGCTTTTTATTGTTTTTTAGGGAGAAGCTTCCCAGACACCATTTCTATATTTTCAGATGGTCCCAGAGGTTCAAAACTCTCAATAAGCCATTTTAACAAGAAAATCCAGATAGTCTAATATCTAGGCCTGTGAATGTCCCAAAACTCAGATATCTAACACATACTCTATTTGCTGCAGGCATTTATTTTCTTTTACTATCTAGGTCATCAGTTCACGACTAGGGACAAAAGAAATCCGTAGAGAATTTTGACTCAATGAGAAGTTTTCAAATTCCTCTAAGTCCACAGAGGATCTGCAAAAGAGCCCCATTCTTCTTTGCTTTACTTCCACAATGGAAAGTAGAAATCGGTCTAAAATAAAGCTGACCGTAGAAAAATACACCCTCATTTCACATTAAAGAAGTACTTTTCACTGCTGCTGGGTGAAACAATACTGAGAAACCATAGTTATGCATGTCTAATGCTGAACTTTTTAAGTGGTAAGAAGACAAAAATAGCTGGAGCAAAGGACATCACTGGTGCAAAAGAACATTTTTGAAAGTTGTGAGAAAAACCAGAAGGAACAGATACTCTTAGGGTCAAATATGATCAGCAGTAACTTGGTTTAAAATGCCAGTAGATGAATGACCATAGGGAGTCTTTTAATCTAACGCTGAATTATAATGAGTTTTAATTCCGGTACTTTTGGTTAGTGTGAACACAGCCTATAAATCTGATAAACTCACACAGTGGATTACACTACTACTAGGCATGCCCTTGGGAAGAGAGGAGGTCAGTTTGGTCCTAAATGCGACATGTAGTCCCTGTAATAGCCAGCACAAGCCTTCAGACACTGGTGTTCTCCTCAGCCCACAGATGTTTGACACTGGAACACCTTTTGCCCTGAGTTATGATGTTCCTTCCCTTCCCCCTAATTCCAGAGATCAACATTATCCTTCAGAGATGTCTGTTGGGAAGGCATATCACATCAAGTGTAAACCTAGGCGTGGTTCACCCTATCCAGCACAGAAGATTCAGGATGTATAATAATGAGCCATTTAAACCAATTAGAACAATGCTGGGCACACACTTGAGAGCCGTGGCTTTTTCCTCATCATGGAAAATGGGGAAAGCAAATGGAGAAAGAACCTGAAAGAAGTATTTGGGACAGTTGACAGTGTCCAAAGGAGGGCAACAAGGCTGGTGAGGGACTTGGAACACCAGCCCTATGAGGAACAATTGAGGGAGCTGGGGTTGTTTAGCCTGGAGAAAAGGAGACTCAGAGGTGACCTTGTCACTCTCTACAACTCCCTGAAGGGTGGCTGTGGTCAGGTGGGGGTTGGTCTCCTTCAGGCAGTGACTGACAGAATGAGAGGACACAACCTTAAGCTGCACCAAGGGAAATTTAGGTTGGATGTTAGGAAAAGTTTTTTTACTGAAAGAGTGATAAAGTACTGGAATTGTCTGCCCAGGGAGATGGTGGAGTTACCATCCCTGGGTGTGTTTAAAAAAACAATGGCTGTGGCACTTGTGCCATGGTTTAGTGGAGGTGTTAGGGCATGGGTTGGACTCGATGATCTTAAAGGTCTCTTCCAACCCAGTGATCCTGTGATTCTGTAAGAGCTGCAGAGAAGAAGGGAATATCTACATGGGTGTTTTCAGGCTGTTTGCCTTGGTTTGGCACATGGATGGAGACGTCAAGCCCCTTTCCCCTGCGGTGCCATGGGAGCTGTGTGGCTGTGTCAGCCCCGTGCGGTGCCGGCGCGCTCGAGCCCGTCTCGTAGCAGGGCTCGTTATCCCGGGCTCGGCGCCACATTAACCACTGCCAGATGGCTGCCAGGCCATCCACAGCCAGCCCAGAGCTCACATCTGCCCGACAACATCTGCACAGCCCTGCTCCTTCGAATGGCAAACCTGAAATGCAAACTGCGAGGGGAGACTCTCGTTATGGGTTAGGATTTCCAATCTGCACTGACATGGAGAATTCGAGCTCTCGCTATTGGCAGCTGTGGTCAGGGCTGGAAACTGCTCATGGATGTGTTAGAGATGAGAAGTTTTGTTTCAAAGGGCTGAGTATGAAAAATGAAGTGAGGATGGTCAGACTCCAAGCAGGACGGAAGAAGAGAAAGAGGAAAATGGACACAAAAATAAAAGCCTGTGTGATATTTCTCCATCTCATGCTAGCCCAGGCTATTAGTCAGATTTTTACAACCTTCCAAGGTGAGCGTGGTCCTCTGCAGAAGGTAACATTTTTTACGGCTCAGCCAAAACCTCCACGAACAACACACAAAACAATGTGACAAATGATAATCAAAGATTAATGGACCACTGAAAAGAGCTTGGGTATGCCTAAGATAATAAAAAATAATTTACATGGGAGGTAGCAGCGTCACAGAAGATACTCTGAGAACCTTTTGTCTTAACAGAGTGGTTGTGCAGATGTGGAAACCTGAGTGGTTCAGACATGGCAGGGGAAGAGGCAGGCATGCGGTCAGAATTAAGGGGGAAAATGGGAAAAGTGTCCTCATGATAAGGCAGGGGACAGCACAAGTACTTGGCACAGAAAAGAAGGGGAGGTGATCCAGAAGATGCCTTTTGAAAGATTTGTGGAATCTGGAGAGCAAAGAGATTTCAGCAGGAGCAACAGGGACCCTGAAACAGAGCTTTAAGTATGAAAACAGAATGTCACATTTTGGAAAAAACAAAGGGAAGAAACAGCAGGATTTAGAGGAATTCTCACTATCCTCTGGGACAGCTGTGTGGTTCCAAATTATTTTTCACTATTTTTTACATTTTTTTCCCACTTGGGGTGCCAGGTTAACTCACAGCAGCTCCAGCTGTGTCACCTGAGGAAACAATATTAAAAGCAGAAAAAAAATGAATCATTAACAAAATTCTATTCTTCATCCTTGAGAAACCACCATTGTAGGGAACAGCAGATGAAGTAAAAAGAGAGGTAAAGTGGGAAGCCAACACTCCCAGGGAGTAAGAAGAAGGACTTGGAAGAAAGGAAATTGCTGGGGGGCAGCACATACATATTGGGAATCAGAAGAAAAAATACACTTCTCTTTCTAAACCTCTTGGGGCCTATAGGAAATTGCTGCTTGCCCTTTAATCTGCCCCAAAAAAGAAAAACAATTAAAATGAAATAAAACCCTGAACTGTAAGTCCTTGCTCCCTGCCTTCCCCTCGCCCCCATTGCTTTGTGTGCTGTGCACCCAGGCCATGATCTCTCATGCAGCTCTCCCCAGCAGAGACAATGCTACCATTAAAATTACAGCTTCTACAGGATTGTGAATTCTTTTGCTGTGTATCTGAAATACATAATTTGGGGAAACGAAGGTGTTAAGAGATTAATGATCAATAAATCAACAGAAAAGAGAGGAGGGCAGAAAAAAACCCAAAGAGAAATGGAGAAGAAAGAAATAAGGATAAACATCTTGAATTAATTTGGAGTGGAACCGCAATAGCATGGTTTCTGTCAGGAGCATTGCTGAAGTAATGGGTTAAGACTGTTACTCCACACAAAACACCCCAACAAATTCAATCAGTTTTTGTTTCATTTTTCTTGATTCACCTCCCCATTGCAATTTTCCCCTGCAATTTAACTTCAGAAAGAAAGATCTTTTCCTAAGGAGGGAATTAATTTCTGCTCTTTCCACAGTTCCCTCCAATACTAACACTTTCTCTTTTCCTTTTTAACTGACAGTCATAGCAATTTCTTCCACTTCCTTTTTCCTTTCTTCTTTTGATCAAGGTCACATTGGGAACCACCTATGTAGTTTTAAGCTTGTTGGTCTCCACCAAGAAGAATGAACACAGTTCTCTATGACAATCCATTAACAAAAAAATTGGGGCAAACACTGTTAAGGAGTTTTTCCTGTCACAACAAAACATCAAAAGGCTTTGTTTTCACATTTTGTAAAAACATTTTAATCGCTCACTCATGTAAAAATAGCATTGTGTAAGATGCAAGAAATGCTGTGCATTTGTGATGTACTATTTAAGGGCCAGGAAGGGAGATGAGAATTGGAAATTTAAGTTGCAGCTCATCTAAAATAAGAGTGTAAGTCATTCAAAACTGTTGATGTCACAAGACAGCCGCACAAAAAAGGAATGAAAACCTGTATGCATTATTCATCTTGTAACTTTGATCTTTAAAGCTAAGAAACTTGAACAAGGAAAGATAAATGGCTTCTCAAGCTTTTTCTTTTAAAAATCAAATGAGGATGATTCAGGATAAATGAGAGATAAGAGTTAATACGAAAGAGGGGGAAATTGCAATCACAGTGCTGCATGGAAGTTTCAATGCAAAGGCTTTGCTTTTTGTATTCAATTACAAAGGATTTCTTTCTTAGGTACCAGCATCCTTTTTCATGTATATGTAAAAGATTTTACCTATTAAAATTTCATATTCAGTATGCATAGCTTTTTTCTTCTACCACCTATACCCTGACTCCATGTGAGCAATTAGGAAGCTTTCTGAAGCAGGGGCTACTAGTGGTCATGGGGCAGGAACAGACTCAGCTGTGAAATCCTGACCTCCAAACCTGGCTCAAACATCAGTTTGGTCTGGAGCTTACGCAAGATAGGTATACTTTCTCCCACTGGGAAAGCACTGATAATTACAGGCACTCTGACTGCATCCTCATTTCACTGAGGCTTAATCAATTATGCAGGCATTGCTGCTAAAGTATAAGACAAATTGATAGATCCAAAAGCACATGGAGGCTGCCCTGTCTAGATGGGAGAGCCACAAAATCCTCTTTGAATGCTCTGCGCTCCTGAGAGTCTGTAATTATTGCCAGTTTTTGCCTAAAGATATGCTCAAAGGCACCACCATCTTGCTTAGATTACTGCTGTCAGCATCTTACAGAGAGACAGTTGCATTTGGGATTCACAAAGAAGACAGAGCAGCAGCACAGCTCCTCGAGGGAGGCTCTGATCAAACCTAACCCAGGCAGACACCGCCGCAGCCATCGCAAATCACAGCACACCAGCCATTTCCAGCAACAGCAAAGCCCAGGGAAGAACGCCTTGAGTTCACAGCATGCTGCAGGAGGGTTTGCTTAGCTGAGCTTCCAAATTGTTACCTCCACACAAGCAGATATTACTAATCAGGTGATAGAGCCAGACAGGCTGGGTGGATGTGAGCACACGTTGTGGGATGGAGAAAATGGCCAGAGAATGAGGTGAAAATTTCATGGTGGGGTGTGTGGTAGGAAGGAACTGGGAACACCATTTGAAAAGCAGTGGGAAATTTCTGGGGTACAGCATAAAGATGGGTGAGAAGTGAATGGAGGCACACTGAATTCACAGGCTTACAAGCAACCAACATTCACTGTGATTACTGCCAGTGCCTGAGCAAGTCATTGCTAATGGCACTCACAGCCACTGACACTCTGCCAACTGCATCCAGACAAAATACATTTGGAAAGACCAAACTCAGTGATTACAGCAGTCAGCAGAAACTACACTGATTGCACTTCCTCCTCAGCCCAAGGGAATGCAAACTCACAGCTTTTGGCACCAAGGTGACACACGTGGCTACATCCTAATGACACTGTGCTGCCATGCAAAAAAGATGGCTAGACTGATGGGGCTGGGAGCAGGGCTGTTCCTGGGGAGGAGACCTGCAAGCCTGGAGCCCTGGCCTAGATCCTTGCTCCAAGCAATGGGTGGGTCTATGAACTTCATCAGTGCCAAATGTGTAAACACCAAGAACGGCTTGAAACAGAACCAGGAACTTCCCCATCCTGCTGCGCTCCCTTCTCTCCCGGTCACAGACAACACCTTGTACCTTTCTTTCTCCACCAAGTCTCAGCTCCAAGAGGAGTGTCACACAGCCTCTCCTAGTGTAGATGGATCACGTAAGAAATTGGAAAAATACATTTGAGCTTTACACTGTTTGCAGTGAGGAATTAGAGCTATTTACTGGACTGAGCTGAGGCACTCCTTTTCAGCTATATATATTTGTATATATATATTACAGGAGGGATTCCTGATTCCACAGTAATCCCAGGGGAAAAATCAACTAGATGAGCATGGAATCACACTAGTTCTGATCTGTCCTCATGATAACTGTTCTTCAATTCAATAAAATAAGCTAAAGGTGTTTGCTTCACAGGCAAGACTGTTCCAGCTTCATTTGTAATATTTGGAGAAGGATTAGTCACATCAAGCATTTGCTTTCATACCATGGTGTACAGAACACACATGAGGAGAATCATGTTTAGCCCCAAAACTGTTTATAGACAACACACTCTGGAATACAGAGAAAAAATATTTTGGTGATGATTCTCCATCAGGTGCACACAGCAAACATTTGTGCACTGAAGAGCCTGCACCAAGTCTCTAAAACTGAGCATTACTGGGAGAGCTGTGCTCAAATAAAATGTCTGTTTCTATAAACCCCTTCACAGATACTTGTGCCCTCACCCTTAACTTTCATTTCCTATTTGTTCCATTCACTAGTTTATAACCTAAAAGAAAAATATATATTTTTTTCTCATCAAAGCACATTTATTTGCCTTACAAATGGACCAAAAATATGAAAAGACTGATTTTTATTATCTCACCTACATAAACACATTGATTTCCTTAACTCTACCCAGGACAAAATAATATTTTCTTTTTATTGCATTCCTGAGGAAGTCATGCCTTAACTTGGATTTTATTTATCTGCTATTTATCTACATCTTTTGCTTCAAACTCTCAGCCAGGAACACAGCTTCCAGCTCTGTTTCTCTGGCACTCTTAGTACTCATTCTGAAAAGTCCTGTTTTTCTGACTCATAAATGACACTGTCATTGTAGAGGAGAAAAAAATGCTTCCACATATTAAAAATACAGTTGCTTCATAGAGATACCATCTTTTTGAAGAAAGTATAGATATGAATCAAAAAAGAGATGTCAAGCATCATGCCTTATTCAGTAAAAGTACAGTCTTAATGTTTATTTTAAATCTCTCGTTGGAAAGGAAAGCATTAATACAAAATGCTTCACACAGCCTTTGACACTTAAAGAACTCTTAAAACTGTAATGAGTCAAAGATCAACAAATATATAAGAATGAAAACAATTGGAAATGCTTTAGAAGTGGAGCTACCAAAGCTTTTTTCATTTATTAAATGCCCACTGGTATTACATATGTACTGAACACCAAGACATATTGTTTGACATTTCCTATCTGTTAATTTCATGGCTTAAATAGAGGAAAGTCACACTTGTGTTATGGAAATTTACTGCCACTGAGTCAATCAAAATTTTGCCACCACATGAAGGTAGGTGCTCCTTTTAAATATAGACACTTACTTAAAAAAAATAAGAAATCTGTCGCTAAAAACCCATCAATTTCATCCTTATTTCAGCTTTTGTACTCTTTTAGGGCTTTTCTATTCCTGTTGCCAAACTGAAATAGAAATGCCTTTAAGGAAATAAAATGAGCAGAAATGGAATAATTCTAAGTCAGGTTTCACAATTAACATTTTATTCCCATCTGCCCTTTAGCAAGTTGTCCATTCCAGGTCCCAATCCCCCTCCTCTCCCAGCCACTAGCAAGATCATACAGATGGTTCCTGCAAAGCTGTAAAGGGGTACATCTGAATGCATATTTATCCACTCAGCAAGATCCTGCTACAGCTGTAAGACGATGCAAATCTGCATTACAATGTTGCTTAAGGCTCTCTCTTGCCTATGTGAGGAAGCACCCACGATATCAAGAGTGCAGCTGAGGACTATGCCAGGTACATATGACATCAATGGACATGGCTAAGATGGGCTATGGCAGCTCTTTTAATTTACACCTCTGAAAATAAACATCCATTTGGGTACCTGAAACAAGTGTGTATCTACACCTACATCAAAACCCACTTTCATTTGTTTGTTTTTGGGAAGAGATGCTGATAACACAGATAACTCTGCCAGATGACATGGTGAAAGAACACTGTGTGGGTGAGAATTTGATACAAACACCAGAAAACAAAACCAAACTAAGGAGTTTTATTTCATCCTAAGAGCAGCTTTAATGACTACAGGTGACACTGCCAGTCAGTGCTAGCTACTCTTGTCCTGGGTATATCTTTGTTCTGGCAGCTGGAACAGTTTTCATGTACAACAAAAGGAATGTACTTAATAGGCAGCACCTGAAAATCCTTCGAGAGAATAAACTATAGCAATAGAAAATGCAAGTTTAGAAAGCGCTTCCTGGAGAAAAAAACCCCATAGGTAGCAGTGGAATCTTCTCTTTATCTCAGATCAATTGACTTGTCACGGTTGGAAGGAGATTTGAAAAGGAAATTGCAAGTTCTTAGCAAGTATGATTGGAGGAATAGAGTTAATAGCCAGCAATCAGTATAGGTTGGGTAGGGCACTTAAAAATTTAAATGTATGCATATGCCACTACTGCAGAATGCCTGGGCTTCGTCTTGTTTGTAAAAAATAAATGGAATAACAGGCAATTTCAATCTCAAACCAATATGGTAATTTTATACTTAGGTTGCTGGGGTCTAACAGTACTTCCTTTAAATATTTCCCTCATTTCAGAATGTGATTGAGGCATGCAAGTGGTATGCCTCTGAACTTTCTTTACACTAGAAATCTTTCCAGCACCAACAGGATGGTATGTACTTTCAGATGATACAGTTTCTCTTCTGTGGAAAGATTTTTCTTGTACCACCATGCTGGCAGCAAATAAATGATTTTTGAACTCCATTTTTCACTGCCATTTCTGCAAGCTCACCAGCTAACTGATTCACATGTCAAAAACTAAAAGAAAAGGATAGCTTTCTGATTTGAGAAGCTGCTTTATCCATACCCTTGAATAGTTGTGTGCTGTATTCAGCAAGCTACAGATACAAATGAGTATGATAACACCTCTAATGAGAAAACAGATTTATTTCAGATGGCATGATAAGCCACTATATCTCAAAAGAAATGCATCTATATCCCCAAACTCTTTTTATCCTTTCTAATACAATGCACAACTTTTCTGCATGTATTATTTTCAACAGAATTACAAAAGATCTCACCGAGACCACTTGCAGTTTCTCTTTCCAACCAAAGGCAGATATTACAGGCCGCAGAAATTTGTAGGTGGATAAAAGGTAAGAAGATTACAGGACAGTGATGAGTATAATGAATTTCATTTCCACAAGCTTCTAATTCTTCTTCTGAGGAGAAGAACATAGGTTTTGCATGGGCCTCTTTAACAAACAAATGCATACCCTGCAATGAAGTACTAGGAGATGAGAGGTTACATTCCAAGCTAAATGCAAACCAGTCCTTGCCTGTGAGGCAAGGAAAGGACACATCCTAGAAAGGACAGCACAGCTAGATGCCCACATGCTCAAGACACAAGTAATTTCGGATCAGTTGATTCTTGTGTTGTGTGGAAAATCTTTTTATACTTACTGTAATTCTCTCATCTTTGTCATCAAGAGGTGTCCCATCTTTCTTCCATGATATCGTGGGTTCTGGGTGACCTCTTGGAGGCTGGCATTCCATCACTGCAGGTTCCCCCACGGCTACCATGACATCTGATGGGTTTTGTCTGAAGTCGTCCCGTAGAACTGAAAGAATAAAGACAATGAAGCAAAAAATTACTCAGCAATATACTAACAGCTCAGCAAAGTGTTTCTTACTGGCCTTTAATGGTGCCTGTTCACACTGTATTTTACATTAACAAACAGATCAGTCAGCACTGGCACAGACTGCCCAGAGAAGCCGTGGATGCTCCATCCCTGGAGATGTTCAAGACCAGGCTGGATGGAGCTCTGAGCAACCTGGTTGATCATTAAGGTCCTTTCCATCACAAAACATTCTATGACTCCTATCACAGTTAAAGATAGCACAATATCTTCTGCTCAGGTACAATGTGGCTTGGGAGGAAGCATTGCAGAGGTTGCTTTCTGTCCCTTTTTTCCTGAGACACAAGGTCAGCCTGCCAGTGACTCAGAGGTTTATGGTTAAAGGCTACCCACTGGCCATACAAACTGTACCCATCCCTGAATTTAGGGCAAAAATTAATGAATTAGCTAAACTACCCAGTTCTTCGATGACATTATGAATCACTAAACATTTGCCCAGCCTTAGCCAAACTTACCTTTTCAATTTGGCTTGTGTCTTTTTAAAGAAAAAACATTAATAATCTTGCCTGGTAGTCATCACTTAGCCTGAGCCAGGACCACATCCTTTATTTAGAAGTCAATTTTAGCACTTTACACACAAAGAAATATTTTTTCACAGCTTCACTACTGGAATTTGTTCTTTCTCATCATTTGGCTAAACCCAGTCCCAGGAAACTCTGGTTTCCTCCAGCTATCCACTATGGATTTTATCAATAGCTGTGTGATTATTTTTCTTTCTGGGAAAGGAGAGACATCATCCTGTGCTCAGCAGACCACTACACACGGACATGGTTTAACAGAATAATGGCATTCCTAAGCCTTGCCAAGTAAGTGGCATTAGGTTTAATCTAAAAATAAATAACTCAAATGATAACAAATACAATGTTCTCGTCCTCTCCACTGCTGTTCCTCCCTCCACACTGAACAAAGAATAGGGTAATGGAAAAGCACACTACAACCAAAGGACTCTGAGGATTTTATAGAGCTGTATGTCACTTTTGCTACCTGCAACAACCTTGTGTCAACAGTAAATAATGCCAAGAAGTTGCAGCAAAAAATACATCTATCCCCAAAGCCATGGATCCCAGATACACGGGCATTCACTACTGAATAGGGGTTGGTTCTTAATGCTGCTTCAAGGGAAGGTGTGATTTATTGTCAGCTGTGAAGGAATGTGGTTGTGTTACAGATTGGCAGGTACAGTGCAACCACCAAACCATCTCTCTCTGTAAGGTCTTTCATGCTGCAAGACCTTCTGAAATGGTCTGAGGGCAAATGGGTCCACCTGCTTTGGGACAGAGGTGTATCTACTTTCCTCACACCTGCTTTTATTATAATGTAATACACAACAAGGAAAGTTCCACATTGGTACAGAAACATAAGCAGGAATCAAAAACAAAAAAATAAAAATATTTTGCCACTATTCTAGAAAAAGGACATAAATTCCGGAAATAACAAAGAACCAAAAACACTTAAATACAGCACAGATTGTTCCAAACATTTGAATTTACTATTCCCCTTCCATACTGAAGCACTCACATTTCTAATATTTCAGTTCAACTACTGAAATTTCTGGATGCCCTGGAAACAGGCTCTACTGGTGCTCTGAAAGAGGATAATCAAGGATAAAATGTCTATATCCCTTTAACAATACAAACTAATAGAACAGAATTATAGGAGTTAGAGGGAATTATAGAATAATTTTGATTGGAAGGGGCCCCTGGAGGTCATCAAGTCTACAACGAGATGCTTTTGAATGACCATGTTATTTTGGACAGATGAGGTCTCTTGAACAGACCTAGTGTAGAGTTTATTAAAAAACAACCCAAAAACCAACACAACAAATAAAATGTGTAACTACTGATTATTGTACAAAAGCCTGAGAAAGCATGCTCCAATTAAGAACAAAAATTTCTCTCTCTAAAAGCCAAATAGATAGATAGCCATAGATATTTTCCTTGTATGAACTTGGGGAAAAATTGAAAATATTTTCAGCTGTAACATCATGTTTTTAAGAAGGGGAATGATGTCATTTTTAGTTATTCAGGAAGGTAAGTCATAAGACTAATCCTTCAACTTCCCTTCTGCTTTCAACAAAACTTAATAAAGTTTAATCCACATTCTCTGACATCTTCCTTACTATATTCCCCTACATATTGATGCACCAAAATTGCACTTCAAATTCATTTTTGGTTGTAGAAGTTTTAAAACACAACTCACACACACTGAAAATGTTATATATTCTTGTTTCGCTTACACTGCATTTGGTGTTAACAGCCAGAGACAATTTTTTGTGTTCCCAAGCAACCCTCAAGCCATCCAGACACCAGGATCACTATAAATCATGTAGTGCAAATGGATAGCTGGACACTGCTTCTGTTGAAGTCCAAGAATTTTTTGCCTATTTAATACTTTAGAGACTTAATCTGGCTTGGAGCCACTGATCATATTATTCCTTCTTCCCGCCCTCCACTTCTGCAAATTAAAGAACATTAAAGAAGAAGGCACAGAAGTTGCCCTCAGTTGCTAACCCTTCCTCCCACAGACCCAGTTCTCAGTGCCAGCAGCACATGAAAGTGCAGAAGAGTTTATTTGCTATGCCACACTTCTATTGCAACACAAAAAAAGGGGTGTTTTGACCATGAGTAAGAAGCCTCTTATTACTGCTGAAGATTGTATCACTTGGATAAATTTAAGAGACATATAAAAAGAGGCAGCCTGAAGTTTAAAAAAAATTAAATCAAGCCATCTTAATAAAGCATAAGTGCTTTTCAAGTCTGAAAGGCCTCATAAATCTAAGAGAAAAGACTACCAGATAGCACCTCAGATGGCTTTAGCACCTTTGAAGCAACAAAGAAGTCCAGTACTTACATAATAAAACCAAATTACTTCTGCAATTTCTACACTCCTTAGTCTTGTAATAGCTTTACAAGCACAATACCTTGCCTGCAAACCAAGACCTTTCACAAATTAACCAGTTCTTAATAGAATGCCTAGGAGGACATCAAAGGTCCAGGCCACAGATACTTCAA
Source organism: Eopsaltria australis (assembly GCA_034509425.1). Lineage (NCBI taxonomy): Eukaryota > Metazoa > Chordata > Aves > Passeriformes > Petroicidae > Eopsaltria > Eopsaltria australis. Next base: position 9,068,676 of record JAVTVJ010000024.1, read on the forward strand.
AACAAGTATTTTTTTTCCCATTTACTATGAATTATTTTGGCTCTAACATCACATAATGAAATGCTAACAAAATGTAATCCATTAGAGATTACTCCACAGATAGTCATCGTAATTATTTCTGCAGCTGTAAAGTAGATACATGCTCTGTTTTGTTTGCCTCAGGCCCTGGCAATCTTGCATGAAGTTATAAATCTAAAATTTTCATCCCTTACTGAAAAAAAACCCTAATTTTTTTCTTTGCTGTCCTTCATAGTCAAGCTCACTGTAAATTGAGAAAACATTTTGTTTTTAAGTTGTATTAGCAGTATACGTTGCAATCCACTACAGCAAATTCTTTCTGTCACCAAATGGTGAAATTTCACCTCTTTCTACAATTATGCATCTGGAATGAAAAAAAAAGATATATTAAGAGGACATTGGCTTTTTTCCTTTTATTTAAAAAAAATCTTCATAGATATAACACTCTCCTTCCCATTTCTGGCAGAGCTTGGTTAAAGTTTTCTAGCTTTTTACCTAATATTTTCCGAAATCCAAAGAAGGATGATTGTAACCATCATCACAGCACAGCTGGGACAACTCCATCATCTTGCTGTGTGAATGTTCTGAACTATTCAGGTTCAAAAGCAACCTCTGCAGCTCCACTTAAAAGCCACCTGATCACACAACTACTTCATATTGTGTACTCTTCAATCCACTAAAGAGTTTTACTTTCCCCAGATAATCTTTCTCAAAGAAGAAGGGAACTGTCAACCACTTGAGGATAATTTTTAATTAATAATCAATGTAAGCAAGAGATGGCATCAAAACAGTGCTTTGCAAAATGGAGCACCCAGTGTTTTTTCCTTCTTTATTGCCTACTATGAAAAAGAGTAGGGAGACACTACTGGGTGAAATGGGAGGAAGATGGGCAGGGTTTTTTTTTGCCTATATGAATTGTAGATAATTCAGAAAGGTTACTGTTACAGCTTATCTTTAAATATCTGTGATTTGAAAGGGGTATTGAAAATGCAAGATAAAGTAAACTAAGCAGAAAGTTCTAGTCAATACTTGAATGAATTGGTAAGGAACACACTAATTAACATCAGACACTGTGGATAGCATGCCTGAACAGGTGGTATCATTTAAGATCTGGAAATCAGAAAATTTCCTGAGATTTTTTATTACAGGTCTATTCTAGTCCAATCACTTCATGCTAGATCAGTTCAAAGCAGTGCACCAAAATATATCTGGGATCCCTAATCAACCAAGATCTTACAGCCATGGTCACCCAGTGAACAGAGAAGAGGGAATTGGTGATGTTTGTGTTGCAAGTTTCTGAATCACACCAAGGCAATTTTAATCCATTTCATTTTTTAGAAAAAGGCATCACTCAGACTTGTTTCCCATTAACTCTCTTGCACCATCCCACATAAAACACAGTATTTTGCAAGTCTACTTCTTAGAGAGAAACTGGTGAGCCAAAGTATGACACGATTATTTAACAAAAGACTCCCAACAAGCTCCACTCTTTCAGCATGAAGATAATTTGAATCTTTCACTGAATAGTAGCACATGCCTAAAAATGGTGGAAAAAGAAAGTGAGATAAACAGAAAAAATGCTCATTTCTTTAAAAACAACCAGGTATCAGCTAATGAGCAAGTATCCAACAGCAAAGAAAACCCTCCAGACATCAAACAAGCCAAATGTAACCTCAATGGCCCACTGCCCTGCCTTTTGGCTAATTTTGTTAAAAATTGTAATAGATTTTAGATCCTTTCTAATACCCATCAATTCTATTATTTTAATTCCTTTAAATATATAATAAGTATTTCCATGTTTCCCTTTTCCTCCCCAACAAAAGAGCAGTATTTACAAACTAAGTTTCCACTCAGTACTTCATCTGACTAATAAAACACGATGAACAAAACAACAAAAATGAGAGGTTGCTTTAAAAATGTGTAAGATTAGGAAAAAAAAATAGGACTCAGGAGGTTATATAAACCTTCTAATCCCATGAAGCTGTAATCAAAGAGAAACTAATTATTGCTTAGTCAGGATCGAGCTGTTATTCAAAAGCAGAACTCTTCCTGTAATTTAGGATCAGCAATGATCCCTTTCCCCCACTACCTACTGAACTTGTAATTCAAATTTACTGAGACACACCAGACATTTCTGGCATTCAAATACAAGATGGTTGTCAGTTGGAACGGTGCTTCAAACCAGGTGCTTAATTTTAATTACAACTAACTTAAGCAGCAGGCAGAATTATGGTACCTTGTTTAAAGACTTTGCTGGCATGAAATTTATACAGATGTCAGGATATAATTTTTAATACATGCATGCCACTAACAGGAAAGTGTTAGAGCACCTAATTAAGCAAAAAAGAAACAAAAAAAGGAATGCATTATCAAATTTAAGTCAATCCATGTGTTACCATATTATATTTTAGACCTCATTAAACTGTTACCTGGTTTGACCAAAAAACTTGATCATTTACAAATGAGAAATATTCTTTCTGAAGAGACCTCCCTAAAAGTCTCCACGCAGTCATAAAAAGTTAAATGAAAAACTTATTCCCTGAAAAAATGCTTTCTTTTCCTTTCTGAAGGTGTTAAAACCAGGTTAACATTGGTGTTAACTAAAATAAATAGTCATTAAAACGGAACAGAAGGAGTAGGGCTATAAATAGTCAGAAATTATTGTTGTGATCATCTAACAGGACCACTCATGTAATGCAGGCAATGATTTTATGCAGTGACCAAGTCCAGCAGTGCCTTATGGAATGCTTCAGAAGATGTCTACACTTCTACAAGACTCCAGGAGGCTGAAGTCTCAGCCAGCAGGCCTAGGGCTCCTCACTTCCATCATTTCCAGCTCTGTTTCCTACCTTGCAGCACTCTGAGCTCTTGCTACCCCCCTTGCTTAGTCAGACTGAAAGCCTCCTACAGGCAATCAGTTCATGATCCACATCTCCAATGCTCCCTCAGCCTTCCCTGAGCTTCAAAAACTTCATAAGCACTGGACACGTGGTCACTGCTCTGACCACAGCATCTCTGACTGCACAGTCTGAGAATTCACAGCACACAGGTTTCAGACAGAGGAGGCTGCTCACTGCAAAGAGGCTCATTACAAAGCACTGACCACCACTTGACATCATCACAGCAGAGATCTATTTTTAATCCCCAGCTATACATTCATGACAACTCATTCAACATCATGTATTCATACAGTGCTGTCCTGCTCTGCTTTAAACTCTGCCCATTACAAAACCCTAACACCTCAAAGTCTGAAGAAACATAAGCACTTTAAGATGAAAAGGCTTTTTGCTTAGTACTCACATGTATTTGTATTTAGTTCAGACCTTTACCCAAATCTAGGTAATTGAGATCACAACATTATATATATTTCTATTTCAAGATCTCCTTCAGTGAAAGGAAACAACCATTAAAATCCCTCAGTAAAACAACTGTGTTTTTTCTACTTTATTACCACTGAGATCAACTAATTTAGTTTAAACAGCTGGTTCATAAATACTTCCTCCATGATGTCACAATGGAAGAAACTGAAGGGTTAATGAATGCAAGAAAATATTTCAAAAGGTCTTTCTTTTAGACATTGAAACAATTTAAGATCTGCCTTTTATTATGATGCTCGTTCTCATATTGCCAATGATTTAATTTTAAATTCGAAATCATTCCACTTTTAAGATTTTGGTAGACATTGTAAGAGGCATGTAGAAATTTTAACAGTAATTTAACTTTGGAAGAGTTAAAGAGTGCTGAAGAACAGCATTATTTAACTTGAATGAATGAAAGAGAATTATTTAAAGAATTAATTAAAGAGTGAATGGTATATATAGAATGCTTTAGTTCAGAAAACTTGCATTCCTACTACCCAGCAGAATAATGCAGAATTTCCAGCAATGGGAAATTGCCTATTTCTCATCAAACATGCAGATCTGCTAAAGATTTTACTGAATCTTGCACCACACTTTGCTGTAAGAATGTTAACAGATTAAAGGTGTTAGAAAGCAGCATTAAGTTCATGTTACCAGCCTATGTAATTTAGTACTAACATTATTACTACCACCTGGCTGATGACACCAGCAGAGAGCACTGACAGTCAAACAACAAAGAAACATGGCTTTGTTTTAGCACTGACAAATAGAACCAAGATAACAGAGTTAAATATAGGTGACAGATGTATAAAACAGCAGCAGTGAAATTAGACCACCCTTCTAAAATGTTAACAAAATGCACTGTCTCCATTACTGTAAGCTTTAAGTTGTTTCAAAATGGATTCTCTCTAAAGAATTATGTTTTTGATTGCTTTTTCTCTGCCCATCGAAAAAGGAGCTGGGGGTGCTGGCTGACAGAGGCTGAGCATCAGCCAGTTTGTGCTCAGGTGGCCAAGAAGGCCAGTGGCATTTGGCTTGTATAAGGAATAGAGTGACCAGCAGGACCAAGGGAGTGATTGTCCCGCTGTGCATGGCAGTGACAATGCCACACCCTAAATCCTGTGTCCAATCTTGGGCCCCTCACTCCAAGAAAGACATTGAGGGGCTGGAGCAGGTGCAGAGAAGGGCAACAGAGCTGGGGAAGGGTCTGGAGAACAAGTCTGATGAGGGTGAGCTGGGGGGACTCAGCCAGGAGAAAAGGAGGTTCTAGGGAGACCTTGTCACTCTCTACAACTCCCTGACAGGAGGGTGCAGCCAGGTGGGGGCTGGGTTCTGCTCCCAGGTAACAAGTGACAGGACAACAGGAAATGGCCTCAACCTGCACCAGGGGAGGTTTAGGTTGGGTATTAGAAAAAAGATCCTTCACTGAAATGGTGTTCAGACATTGGAATATGCTGCTCAGGTCAGTGGTGGAGTCACCATGCCTGGAGGGATTTAAAAGACGTGCACATGTGGCACTTGGGACATGGTTTGTCAGTGCTGAGCTAACAGCTGGATTCAAAGAACTTAAAGGTCTTTCCCAACCTCAACCATCTGATGATTCAATACAGCATCATCAAATTAGGGTATTTGTATCCACTGAAGGTTAATAATTACCATCTCTGGAAAAGTGTCATTCCCTAAGACACTCAGCAATACACGTCAGCAAATAAAAGACCAGCCTGCTTCTAATCCATTAAAGCAGAAGGAAATCAAGGACTGCTGCACCAACTGGATCACATATTTAAAAGGTGCTGATGGCAAATACAAGTCATATGCTTGAATCAAGCAATATGTTACACTGCAAAAGCAATTAAATATTTCAGCATTTGGCAACAAACTTATAACTACATAGAAGGAATTTAAAGTAAATATATTTATTGTCACTCGTTACTGTAATTAAGAAACTCACAATTGTTAATAGAAAGGCATGCTTAAGAAGCAGGATCCAAAAATAAAAAAAAAAAAAAAGACTTCTGTAAAACCATTGGCTGAAAGTTACTGAAAACCATTAGAAAAATTTATGGAAACCACTCAGAGTGTCTGAATTTATTTCACTCATTTAAGATTTGGGCTTTAAGTACTGCCTGGAATCTTACTGGGCAACGTAGCTGTCAGCCTATAACAGTATTTCCATGTGTGGAAAGGAAATTGTAAATGGATTAGATGATGAATTGAGAATCAATTAAATGACCAAATCTGATAAGTCATATAAAGAGTAATTTTAACTCCTGTGAGAAAGGGTAACTGACAGGCCTCAGAGAGCATGCTGCAGCACTGGGAAACCTAATTAAATCCTGAAGGATCTGTGATGCCTCAGGCACGCAGCTCTGAGAGTATCCCTTAGGTTGATTGAAAATTGAAAATAGATAAGGAGAAGGGACCTAATTATTAATATGACTGACTGGGTAGGAAAAGCAATCCCTCTCAGTGTCTTCCACATATTATGCTCCAGGACAAGGCATCTACTACCTGTAACTAAGAATTTACCTCCTGGAAGAATGGATTAATTTCTACAGACTGAAGAGATCATTTCTTTTCACTTGTCCTAAATATTAAGTATTTCCAGGTATTTTCTGTTAGTAGTAGTAGTAGCAGTGGTAGTAGTACATTTTATATTTTGTTTTGGGGTTATTTGTAACATGATGGATTACAGACAATATTTTCAGCATGACTAACACAGAATATTTCCAAATTTATGGACACAGACCAAGGGGTTTTAGACACAGCTCAGCCAAGAACTGTCTTTCAGACATCACAAATTAGGTTTTGTAAGGCAAAGAAGGGTGTGCATCTTTAGATCCAAGGAGTTGTCTGGATTCTGTAAATAAAGATCTTTCTCTCTACACTCCAGACTAAGATCTTGATGTTTAGTTTGCAAGGAGTTGTTGGCTGCACTGGCCTTCCTTCAAATCAGATTATAATGGAGAAAAAGAACCAGATTAAGAGGCTGCAGCAAGACCTGGTCTTGGCCATTCAAATTACATCATAAAGGGATAACTGAAATCAAAGAAGAGAAATAAGGACCAAACAAGAAAAGAGAAAAGGTGAGAAGACAGAGGACTTCACCAGAACTCCAGTGTTTTCCTTAACTACTCACCAAACTTCTTTCATGAGCAGTATAGAGTTCTTTTTCAAGAAAGAATACAATAAATGCCTCTGTCATCTAACTCAGGATAAAGGAACACAGGTAGCAAGGACAGAAGCAAACATTTAGCCAGTTTTCAGTGAAAGGTTTGCCAGGATGGTAAATGAAGCTAAGATTGCAATTGATTTAAAAGGTGATCCTCTCAAATAGCAAGCTACGCTGGCTTGTGCTGTGAAAAACTTAATCTCTTTCCGTAGTTCCTAAAGTGGAAAATCCCTCAGTAGGCCTAATCTAAAGGAACTTCATTTGTTGTAACCTGTGCTGTTAATAGAGGAAAAGCAACTGCTCCAGATTCGTGCCAATGGAACTGGCAGCACTTCTCCTGTAGTACAGGAAAGACTTACATGTTCACTATACTTGTATGTTGCTAATAATCATCCTTTCACTCTGAAGGAGTCAAAAACTTATCAGAGGAGACATCTGCAAAGAAATAAAGATATCCATGACCTTGGTGTGAATTTTCCTGCAGTAGTTCTAAATCTGCATATGCCCTATGTTAATGTTCTACTAAAGGTGCTGCCTCCACCCAACAGTTTTAGCCCTGTCCTTCTGCTTAGCATGCAAATTCTAGGGTGTTATAACTGCACCACTACCATCAACATTTTTTGAAAGGACTCTATTTCCATGAAAAAAAAAAAAAAATCCCCATTATGCTCTTAAAGTGGTTGAAAAAAAAGACATTTTAATATCAGAGAATATACAGTATCATTATCACACTCAAACAGCTAAGTCGCTTCTTTAATATTCCGGAAAATTATATTCCCCCATTAAACACGAGGTCAAGCCTGAAACATCAGTCAGAAGGGGCAAGATGCAGGCAATTCATATGGCTGAGTGGCTCATTCCAAATAACAGCAGAGCTAAGAACAGCATTTGTTGGCACCACAAACTCTAGCAAAGCCACACGGCTCAGAAATGTTGCTGAACTATTACACACACTTTTATTCTGTTCTACTGTTCTCTTGTTCTATACAGTTTTATTGTCTTGGCAGAATCTACAGACCAAAGAGCTCCACTGTCTTTGTTCAGCTCTCCAGACTGCTATACAGCAGGACATACCTCAGTTTGATAGTAGATGTTTCATCAGTTTTACCCTGCATTCCCAAATGTGTTAATGTATCATCCTTTTGATAATGCAATCTTGTTTTTTACATTCTAAAACATTCAAGATATAAAATGACGAGAGATTGCCACGGTAGAAATGGATAAAACATTTCAAAATTACATTTATGCCAAATATCATATACTTTCCAAATTACTTTTGCTGGTTTTAGAAAACAATGAAGGGAATCACCTCAGGGGAAAATGGCAGACAGCCTTACTCAGAGGTCATAGAGAAATATAGTCTTCATCTAATTCAATTAACTGCTTTCAGTTAGATCCCAAATGGTACAGGCAAACATTTGTTCTATTTCAGGCATATTCTAAGAAATGAATCATTCTGCTTTCCCACTTCACAAAGGCATGGCAAAATATCACACGCTCAATTATTTTATTGTTCAGAATTTGAAAAATCTCAAGACAGACATCTTTATGATTTACAGTGACATCTCATAATTTAGGAAACCATCTGAAGGTTTCAAATATTGTAAAATTCTATGAAGAGCATTACAAAAAGTAGCCAAGTTAATAGCTACAACAATGAAAAATAGGTTTTGAAAGCAAACAGACACACCAAATTCACCAAGCTGGAACTCTGAGTTGCACCTCTTGGAGATTTATATGCTATCACAAATCGCAAAAGACAGTAAAATCACACAGAAAAGTACTTCTGCATTTGGACTCTCATACTGGCTTAAATCCCTATGAGATATTCGAAGGCAAAGTGCCAATTGATCAATATGTTAGTATTTAATGTGCAGTAAGTGCTACTGAGGAAAAATCAGAGAAAACACTGCCTGTTAGCAGAGTCTGCTGCACTGCTGGCAGGAAGGAGTGCACGAAGTTGTGGATCACCCCATGTGGTAAGACAGCAGCCAGAAGTCTGATTCAGAATTAACAAAAGGAAACAGAGGGCCATGCTCAGCATGAACACAAGTGCACATAAAGCCAGGCAGATTTCATTACTGAAGATTTTAATTTTGATTAAATGCTTCCTTTTTTATCGGGTCACATTCATTGTTTTCTACTCTGTGTTTTCATTAATACTTCAATACACAGGGAACATTAGGTTGCATAACTTCAGTGTTGCAGCTAAAGATAGCATCTTTAATAAAAGCCACAAAAGAGATACTGGCACCCACCACTGTCCAACTTTGGGATGCTTTGAGGCACTGTGGGCTGGCAGGGCCTTTGTGGCACGCAGGACAAAGCATCAGCACTCACCACCAAAGAAAAAGGAAAGTGGATGACTGCAAGGTGAGCTTAGACTGAAGCAGGAACTTGTAAATGCATCCAAGGCAAAGCAAACCTACACAATGGAAACGGCTGTGAAAGGCAAAAATTATCAAGGTGACAAGTACATTTGGGGGAACTACTGCATCTCCCTTTGTTTCGCAGCCTGCGAGAAACTGCAGTACAATGCACCTCCTCAAAAACTTCCCAGGAAACTATGGTAGTAAAGAAATTATAGCATGAAATTGGAGTGATTTGACAGTTGTCTTTTTTTCCCCTTTGTTTTCGGTGTTTTTAGCTACAAACGATGAAACTTAGGTCTGGACAAAACTCAACAGATCACACTTTTTCATGATTCCATATAAGCACGGGTACCCTCAGCAGAAGTACCCACACTCAGTCTCCCTTGCCCTTACAAACCTGAGCTGTGAAGTGCATGGTACCCTCCACAATGACCTACCAACTCTGTCAATTCAATTCCTACCCATGCTGAGCAGCCCCTACAGGTTAATTTCCTAGATTTCCACTCATAATTGTTACAGAGAGAAGAAGCAAACGCAGTGTTGTGCAATACCAGGATCCTTTCATTTCTTCATGAACTCTGAATCAATTTTCAAGTCAGTTCAGTGGCCTGGTTCTTTTCTGTAATTTCAAGCACAAAGAAGTAAGCTTGAAAAAATTATGAGACTTGGTCTAGACTATCAGCATATGCATAAAAATGAATGCCATATATTTTCAGGACATTTTAAAAAGAGTAAATCAATTGTTATTAATTTTGGCAAACAGGATTCTTAGAAGCCACTGAACTTGCAGGGTAAAACCACTGGTATATTCTAATAGTTCATTCAGAAACAAGTGAGCTAAGGGGGATGGGGAAGCAATCCCAAAAAAGTATCTGGATTGCCAAAATCCTTACACTTGTTTTTCTGATACACAATGAGCCAAAATGTTTTTGTTGTTACAGGACTTTCTAGTAAATGAAAACTCCAGTAGGTGATGGATGAAACCAGAAGATGAACACCAGGTTCCAAAAGACCCCAACTGGAATCTTCCTGAAACACGCACATTATGGACATTTCTTCTCAGGAAAACTGCTTCTCTCTATAAATACACCTCTTTTGGGTTGCACTACTTGAAACTCCTTTCTGCACACATACTGGGCATACAGAAGAACTAGCAATATCTGCTATAATGAAAAATCCTTATTAATATCCACTGTAACAATCTCAGGAATGTCAGGTTAAGTTTTAAGTTCACATTACAGTGTATTTATTGCTTAGACTTTGGGTAGTGATTACAACACCTCTGGGAGCAAGAGGGCCAAACAGGCAATGTAAGGCTTATCTTGTCAGGAAACAAGGAAACACAAACCAGCAAGTAAGAATCTTCAAAGTCACCATGTTCATTTGTATATGAGAATCTGATGCAAAAAGAGATACTCTGCTAAAGAAAGTGCTTTGCTGCTGCTTGTGCGATGAATGCAATTCAGTGGGTTACCATCACAAGTCATTACTCAGAAGCTTTCCTGAAGTTTCAGACTGAGGAACTACAGTTACTTTAGGCAGAAAATGCTTTTAAATAGTAGACACTCCTGGTGTTCATGCAAACTGTAATGTGCATATAAGTACTTGGTCTTTGCTATATTTCTTCTTGGTTTTACAGGAATGTGATACTTGTCTCAGAACTCAAATACTTAGAGTATTATGTAGTACCGAAGCCACAATATACGTGCACTACTGCTACATGTCAAAATCTATTTGTATATTTTGGATTTTCTTGGGGGGTGGAGGGGGTGGGGGAAGTATATCTGTTGTGTCCTTACTAAAGCCCCAGAAATAATATTATAAACTCACAAATCCACTGAATTGATGTACATGGTCTAAAAGGGGAACCCTTAAGAGTATAACAAGAGTATAACAGTAAGAAGGGAAAATAAAGAGACATATAAAAGAGTTACAAAAGAGCTTGTAAAAGTTAAACCAGCTATCAGAAGTAAGAATGTCACTAGGATTTATTCCCATTATTGTGTCAAACTTCTCTTATCACCATGTCTGTACACAGAATGCCTGGGTAGCCTTTGCTATTGTAACATGTAAAACTGTATGACAGACAAAACTACCTAATCTCTCAGAGGAAAACAATTTAAAGAGGAAAGGGCTAACTCTATATATACTCATATAAAAAACCCAGTAACAAATACCTCACTAAACTCTGCCAAGGTTCATGGAAACAATTGGGATTTGTATATACATCATTTGGATATAGGCCATTATCAAACTATCTAGAGAGTTAATCAACAGAGGACACTCTCAGCAAAACAAGACTGATGCTACATAATCAGAAACACCAGAGCTGTAAACAATGGGAATGCACATTATTCCCAAACAGTATAAATAATTTAAGACTTCCAGAACTGAAATTAATCTACATACCATTTGAAGCACACAGAACCACCAATTCAGACAGAATAATGAAAGGTAAGGGAAAAACAGATGGATAATTAAAAAGATACTTTTCAATTGGGAATAGTCTTAGCTTTGCACTGCTGGTAACAAGAAATAAATACCAAGAAAATCCTATTACATGCATATATATTTTATGTGATTTTTTTTCCCCAGAAGGGATTGTTTTGTTTTCTTTTTTTCTACATTCTGATTGGATGGTGAACCTGCTATATCCATCAACATCTATCTGATTAACTCTTCATCTCTTTGAAGCATCATTGTTTTGTAGGGCACTATTTGCAGAGAGATGGAAACAATCTCATTTGCCTATATTTGAGATGGGCATTCTTCCTTTAAGCCCTCACTACCCCACAAGTCAGCACCCTTTCATCCCCAGATGAAGTCTCCACAGCATACTTCAAAGGAAAAAGATACTTATGGTGTCTTAACCTTTCCTTTGAAACTGAATCTGTAGATCCAATATCATCTAGCAAGGCTAATTGCATAGTTATGCAAGGGAATTACTATTATTTCAATATAACCCACCATAGAGAAATGATGAAAGCTGAGGCACTGTTTTAACAGCACAAACACACAACCAAAGGCAAGTATCTTGCACAAGTACAACAGGAAAATGTCACAAATTATCCACACAATCTGAAAAATTACGTTCAAATATCAGCCAGCTTACCCTGCAGAGAAAACTTTGGGAGGAGACAAGAAATAGTGAAAAAAGAAAACAGAAAGAGAGAGGGTATGTGATTTCATTGTTAGATGTTACCATATTTCTTTCATCTTATTAACTTGCTGTGCTCCGTATTTTACGTTCTAATCTCCTTACCTTCTGCAAGTTTTACATTTTCCTATAACACAGATCTAAATTAATTTAAAAGCTGATTTAAGATAAAGTAGAAAAACATGGAAATCCAATAGAGGATAATATGAACATTTCATCATTTAAAAAGTATTTCTCATGCAGGAAGCAACAGTGCTAAAAAAAGAGTGGCATGTGCACAAGTAGAAGTATGACCTAAACAGTTTGGAAAACTCCTACTGCATTAAGCAGCTTCTACTGTAAGAATGCAGAGAAAAGGTAACTAATCTGGAGAAAACTATAATTTTTAAATTAAACAAACAGTAACCTTCTATGCCTCATTACGAAAATTTGCATATTCCATAAGTTCCATTAATGCAAAAATAAAACAGAAATATTGAAACCTAAGTTAGAAAAGTGCTTAAGCATGTCCCAGTGTTTCTGGAGCAATCATAAGTTTAAGATATGCTTAGAAGTTTTCTTCAATCAGGGAGAGATCGCCAAAAGCAGGGAAAAGGTCTTGAATCTGGTAAAAGTGCATGAACAGTGTTCAGCTAAAAAACCAAACCAAGCCAAAACCCACCAAGAGCAAACAAAACAGGAAAAAAAAAACCCAAAAAACTTAAATAACACTAACAATTTTTTGCAGTATGGGAGCTGCCTTCTCTATTACTTCCTTACCCAAGAGTGGAGAGGTGCAATTACACGACCTACATTTAGCACTGCTTTGTGTTACCTGTGATTTTACACCAGGGACCATCTGAGTCAGAATGCAGCAGTTGAGCCCAAATTCACCACAGCCTAGAAGGCAATAAGAGGATCCAGCTCCACATGAGGTACCAGGAATTGAAAACAGCTTTGTCCATTTATTAAAAACATCATATGATATTTATTTTTGTTGCTACATTTCCCATATGAGGTTGGAAGATAGTACATGAATACTTTTTACACACACACACACACACACACATATATATATGTGTGTGTGTATTCCCACACTGTCCACATACTCTATCAAAATACCTTTTGTTTGTCACATTCCCAAATAAGTACTAAGGTGTGTATGTATTGTTTATCATTAAATAAAATGCATCTAGCATTTATACATGTCTATTTCAGGCAACATGATCAGTCAATAACAAGGCAGCCAAATTCTTCAGAAATGGGCTGGATGTTACTTGCTAACTTCAATTACTTTTCCTTGTGAGTCTATTAGTAGCACCTACATTCAGCAAGCACTGAAACAACCATCCAGTATTTTTAAAGAGATTTGATGTCAGATATAAAAGTTTCAGAGGAAACAACTATGAAAAAGAGAACAGAAAACAAGATTACTTTTAATTATACACAGAAATTAATATCTAGGACAGAATAACACATTATTGATGTGGTAATTAAAATATTGTATTCTGCAAGATAAATATATTAGCAAGCCAGAAGGACCTGGCCTTATTTTATTATACTTTAATAGAGAGGAAATAGAGTTAAACAGATGGCAGTTAGTATTTCTCAATGAATTCAGCATCTGTGAGTACATGTTGCATAAATGCCAATTAAAATGTGTCCGAGTAAATTTAATTCCCTTGCTGATAGAATGTAAGCCAACCTAGCTGGCTAAAGATCAAGGTTAACCTTAATCGTCTGCTCAACTTGTAGCAAGTTGCTTTCAAATTGTACAGAAATTCCCAGTGAAATAATAAAACAGTGTTCTTATTGATTTGTATTCATTTACATTCATAATTCTCTTCTCAAGTGTTGGGCCAAAGCACAAAGGGAGAAAAAAATATAGTACTGTGTGAATCGTCTGACAAATCTAAACTGAAGAAATATTCCTTTGATTTAAAAAGCTTCTGCAGAAACGTTCAGCAGAACCTCTCCTTTGGGTAATTTTATGAAGTAATTATTTTAGAAGTGACCTGATAATTTTTATGAGCCACACAAGACACTTTTTAATTTCCTCTACTCTATTACTGACAAACTACAACTATCTTATATTAGGTTGTCATCTAAATTTTTCATAGAATGCAAAGTGAATTTCGATTATTATATGATCAAATACAATTTAAAAAAGACTACAATGAAGAGCTAAAGCAATACTGTTATGCAACCCTACAGCAGTTCTAATTTAATTTGGCATTTTACTGTCTTGTAATAAGGCAGAGAAGAACAGAAAAAACCCACCAAACACCATCCAAAGGCAAAACTCTGAAAACTTTGAGATTTTGCCTCATATTTCAAGAACTACAAAGTGCAGTCTAGTGGGTTTGTACCCGGGAAAACTGAGCATCCACCCTCATGAGAAAAGAGGAGGCATTTTAGTGATGTGCTGAGCCATCCATAAAAATTTGGTATCATTGACTAAACTGGGGCAAACGTATACCAAGCAAAGCTTGGATCTTTTGCAAAGCTAATTGATTAAGTCCCTTTATACATAATCCATGTGTGCAGTCTTTTCCCATACCAATTATTTCATGCTGGCAGCGTTTTGTTGAGGGAAAAGCCAGTCAGAAACTATAAAACATACAGCCCAACAGCAAATGAAATTAAATGCCAGAAGTGCAAATTACTATCTAGGAAATGAAATCTGAACTATTCAAGCATGTATACATACTAGCAATAAATTAAATTATGGCAGTCAGGGAAAAGACCTAAATGTCATTAGAAGGAGTGCAATGGAAGCCGTGGTGCCACAATCAGGAACTATAAAATAAAAGCTTTTCTTCGAAGTGGGAAAACAAAAGGTTTACCACTTCTCTCCAACAGCAGGAATAAAATGACTCAGCAAGACTTCGATGCATTTTTAGATTATAGAAATCATACTGGATTTTGAACAGTTCACTAATTCAGCAAAATCCACTTCTTGGGCAGTTCTGTAAGGGTGGCTGGGCAAGACATCATCGTGTCTTTTATAGGAGGTCAGTGCTCAACAGAATGCACACAAGCAGCCTCATTTTCAGACCTATTAACTGGTGAACTATTGAAGCTCTGGCTGAGGAGCACCATGGAAAATCAGGTCCCTAAGCATTTTAATAACCACAGATAGTGGTACTGGAGAAGAAAGGAAATAAAAATAACAACACCCAACACAAAGCCAGGGTCAGCAACAGACATGCTTCCTAAATTAAATTCTGCATTGGGTAATTTTAGCAGAATTTTCAGATATGAATTTAAGTAAGTAGGGCCGGTGCACTACTCTTGACTGCCTTATCACTTGCAATCCTTTACTGCAATAGAGACAACAGAAGGAACAGTAAAATACTAAAATGTTGAGGTAGTCAGAGGTTCTGTAAGACAACATGACTGACTATATAATATACTGGGGAAAGACTCACAGGTCTAAAAATAAGAAAACTTCTCATTCCAAATACCACTACCAGGTACAATAATTTCTGAGCACAGCCAGCATTCAGCACAGAGGAAGGCTGATGGAAAGACAGATGGACAAGGCAACTTTAGGGTGAGCAAAGAAACAGTGGTGTCCACTTCAAGCCTTTACTGGTTCTCTACATTTACCTTTTGTGAGAAGCATTTTTGCTTGACTCCCCTGAAAAGAGGATTTGTGGGTAAGAGCAAATTCCAAGGGACAAATGAACAGCCCCCAGACATCAGATTTGTTTTAATCTCCGGCAGGAGTGCACCAGCAAAGAGGAAGAGGCCTGTGTGCTCTGTCCTTCTTTTGTACTTCTTTGGCTGTGCAGTTGTTATTCCTGATTGAAGCTGTGCTTGATTTCTGCACCTGGCTAAGTTTCCAGCCCTTTTCAGAGGCTTTATATCCTTGCACTTAAAATTTTCACCAAAGCCAAGATGGGTCCATTCCCCCAGTCAGCTGATAACAGCTGAATGTCACATACATCACAGCAAACTACAAGACTTGTGAGTGTGAGAGTGAATTCTGAGCTCTTGATGGCAGAAGCACCTCCAGATTCACAAACAAAATTCGCTACTGATGATTCAGACATATTTTTCTCAAAGTTCTTGTAAAACAAGAGGCAGAGCACCTAACAGGACGGATCAGGCCCTACCAAGCAAAAATCTTCACAATGATTGCAATAATGCTTGGATTAGATTCTTTACTTCAGCTTGCAATGGGAAAAATAATATGATTCAACAATTGCGGTAATTCTTTGCAGTTGCACAAAGAATAAGCACTTAAAGATTCAACTGAGCAGCTTTCATTGTCTTCTACTGTAACTACTACTCTTTTTATTCAGAAGTGACCTTCTAGTAACCTTGTACAGTGCCTATAAATGAATGGAAATTTGACCTCACTTTAAGACCTCCATCAAAAGAATTATACTGCAATGATTTTGCATCTTTATGTCAGCATGTCAGATAAATATTTTATTCAGTTGCTAACTGGATAATGCATTTTCAAAACAACTCACAATGCTGAATGCATTTTTTAAATATATTGCTAAATGAAGCACAAATTCAACTAATTTTTAAATATTTAAATATATTTGACATTTAAGAAATGTTAGATATATTTTCCTTAGTGCAAGTGCATTATGCATTTAAAAAGTTTTAGCTGCCATTAGGAAGCAGTACCTATGAATAATACATCTTTTTCTAATGTCTTTTTATGTACACAAAAACATCAATTTGTACCTAGCTTAAAAGAAATCTAAATTACAGGTAAGCCATCTAATATGTCCCTTACTACCTTTTGCAAAGATTAGTCTAATCAGAGTTTTTCCACTAAATTACCCAGATCAACAGAAACCCTGCACAATTATATCCTGCTCTGTAAAATAGCACATGATCTTTGCTCATGTGGGTAATTGCCAGGGTGGAAAATTGCAGTGAGGATGATGGTACAGATGTTCTTTTTAAGTTGACCAAACAAAATGAAAGAAAACAAGGAATTCCTGTTTCATAATGAATTCTATTTAAAATCCACTGGTTTATACACATTTGCACACAGATAAACAATTATAACAGGAATTTTCAACAGATTTTTCTAATGGAAGATTGCATTCTTCTGTTGCTGGTACTGGAAAAGATTAGGTTTTAAGGAAGAGAAAGTATTAAGAAAGCATCAACATGTGAAAAACAAATGTTTGCAGCCTATAAGAATGCACACTAGGATACTTCCCAAAAGTTCTGGAAGGGGATTTCAAAGCAGGAGTTAACTGGAGCCAGTCTTTCTCACTTGTGTGCATGGACAAAAGCAATTTTAGCACTGACAGGATAAAAAAAAATATTTGCCTGCACGTGTTATTACTGCTGCCTTTACTGATCCCCGTGGCTGAAACCAGCAATTGCACTTTGGGGGGATGAGGGGAGGTCACTGTGAGTGCTGTCCTCTGTATTCACCAGAGACTGCTGCAGAGCCATGCTCACACAAGGGACAGCTCATGAAATCTGTTTTCCAGAACTCACAACCCCCTGCCCTCCCTGCCTGTCTTGCTCTTCTCTCCCCAAAGGTAAATCTCTATGCCTTTGGGAGCTGTTCTCCATTAGATGTTTGTTCAGTGAGATTTTACCAAATTGTGGGCTTTTTTGTTTTTCCTTACCATTAACTACTTGAAATTGTACCCAACACCCATCAATAAGCAACACTGCTGTTAGAGTCGAGGATTTTTAACATTTAGGTTATTCCCAGAACTGCCCTGCTTATTCTCAAATACAAACCAAGCAAACAAACAAGGCCTAGCAATTGCTTTGCGTTGATTTATATCAGCACCAGTCTTCAGTTATGGCAACACAGAGTGATGGAGATTTTTCTACATTACAGGGACGCCCAACAACAACAAAAAAAGGAGACATGGAAGCAATGGTGGTGAAGAGCTTAGAAGAGCACCTGTTTGAAGCCAGAACTCCACAGAATTCCTTCATGTAAGTGACGTTATTTTGCAATATTATATGCACTGTTATGTATGAATATCCTGTATAATCTCTGACCAGGAAAAGGGATGGAACTGTTCTTCCTATCAACCTCAAGAATGTGTTTTATTTATCCTCAGAATAAAGTAATTGAAAACATCTGACAAGTGTTTAAACAGTAACAAATAAATAATTACTGAAAGTTACAGATGGAAAGTGTAAATACACTATTTTTGAGCACTTCCTGTCAGGAGGAGGGTCAGTTCCCATTTGTGTCCTCTACAGAGCACACAGCCATAATTACAGGCTGGGCTCACCCTCGTTTTGCAGTTCAGCTTTATGGGCAGCTAAGAAAAAAATGCAACATCTTTTGGGCTACATTTGTCTCTAAACCAGTCCATCAAGGATCTGTCACACAGGGCAGGTTCCTGACATGCTGACCATCTCTCAAATAAGCAAGTGACAATGAGTCAGAAAACTAATTTCATTTCTATGTAAAAGCCTAACACCCACAGACTTGGTTGGTGACTACAGGATCTGTCATCCTCATACACTTTCACATACTTGCTGCAAGAGAACGGAAGAGAGAAGGACAATGTAGAGAGTGACCTATTCACTGCCTTATAATGAAAGAAAATAATTTGGATTAGCTTTCCCTCTTCCCCTATCCAAACCCCAACTTGTGGTGCAGGATTTTAGCCACTTGTGTCTGGTAAAGCTAAGCACTGAACAACTTATTTCTCTTTGCCTTGCCCTGGCTACAGCTCTGAGAACAGCTGAAAAAACTCTTTTTCTGCAAAAGATATCAGACTATTTGTGAACTATTTCTTGATTTGACTTCAATCACTGAGTAACTTCAACAAACACATGTTTAAATTTCAAGCCTGTCATAATCATAATACTTAAACTGCCTCCCATACAACACTGAGAAGGAAACAGTATTAGCACTGACACCCACAATATATATGTTGGTGGCATACACAGGTTACCTCTCACACCCAAAAGGTCAGCAATTAAATTCATTTCTCCTTGTGATTCATGGAGAAACTTTTAATGTTGTCTTTCTGAACAATGTCTCAAACACTAAGCGTTTGCTTTATGTAAGCAATAAAATTGGCAGCTCCAGCCTATGCTTATTTGTGATCCCCAGAAAAAGTTAGGCATCCTACCAGAGTAATTTAGTTTGCAGCAGATTTAGGCTTCAAGCTGCTTTAAGTATTTGGTGTTGAAAATCATCTTGTTTTACAGTGACACTGTCAAAATTCTTTCCCTTACCAAACATGTCAGCATTTAATTTACTAAGTAGTTCTTGTAGTTTACAATAAAACTATCACATTTTTGATACCATGTTCACAGAAACAGCTGGATGTGCACACTACAGAATTTATCAGTATTCACACGATGCTTCATGACACAAAGATGGACTAAAATTTTGGTTCTTCCAAGAAAAGTGAAGTTTAACCAAGAAGTCTATAATTATCTGTACCAAAATGAGAATAGTAGGGCTCAGGTTAATCTACCAATCGTTCATGATTTTCTCTAAAAGATTGCAAAAAATCAGTCATGTTAGACACTGATCATGTGGGATTATTGTCCAGGTCTGGAATCTGTGATACCCCATAACCCAGCACCTGAAGTGACAAAACCACTTGTCCACATTTACAAATCTGGGAACAGAACCATGCTGATTGACTGTACTGTGCAAACCTGACTTCACTTTCTCTAGTCCCAGGTTCCTGGCTGAAAAAAACCACATGGCTTCCCACACAGCCAAAGGTCACATAACATTAGAAACATGAAGGCTGTATGAAAACCTCAAATAGATGTAGAGTGTGACCTAGATCTTGACGTAAATACTGAAACATGGATAAATACTGAGGGGATTTAGATCACTGAGCCCTTCAGAAACGAAAATGGGTTTATGTTAATGAAAATCCTTCCATCCTCTTCATACTGCCACAATTCTGCTCACATATGTTAAGAAATTTAACTTATTCACAGTTTTCTGCTCTTAGTATCCTGTGTTTGCCACAGACAGACACGTCTTCCTTGACCACATTATCAATATGTTAACCTGAGCAAATATTAACAAGATAGCTCTGTATTTTACCCACCTTAAATTCTGAAATGAAAGTCTGCTAACCAACCATTAAATAGATTTAAATCATACTGAAATTGTACAACTGAGATTTTTCTATGGCCTTCTTATAACATGAAAAGCATTTATTGTGATACAGATCTGATCATTTCCATTCACCTGTTCTAATGGGAGCATGAGGTTAATAAAAGATGCAGATTTAAAGAAAAAGTACCATAATTGAAACCTCATCTTTTCGTTTGCTCTTATATGATCAAATCCTGCAGAGAAAACGTCTGTCAGATTCCTGGGGCAAAATATACGAGGACTTCACATCACTGACTTTTATTGGATAATGAGGCTGCTTCCATACCTGGGTCTAGGTGACTATTTTATGTGTGCTCAAGTTAAATTTACATTCTTTAACAAGCTCCTTGAAGCCCTGTTGACATTAGGTGTACTCTAATTACTGCTGGACTTTAAAGTTTTAAGTAATCGCGTTAACTTGAATTCAAGTCAGATTGCTAAATTTGAGGAACAGCTACAAGAAATGACAGGGAGAAAGAGGACTGCAGTTTGAAATATTCACAGAGAGGTATTACATACAAGCAATATATTCTTCCATAGGTTTCTATGTTTTCAAATTGCCTAAATATTTATAGTTTTCAGTGACAACACAAAGATTTTAAATCATCTCAGAATCTGCACCTATTATTCAATTCTAACCACAAGCTGAAGAAATCATTTTACGGCCTCCTATCCCTTTCTCACAGACAAAATCCCCAAACGAAGAATCACCAGTTCCACACACTTAAAAATCACAAATTTATATATACATATACAAACAAATATGCACATGCTCACTACTTGTTTGTCAGCAGTCCTAAAAAATCAGGAGATTGACTGAACGTACCTCCCAAGGTCCCAACAGTGGCTCTGTGTCCTTATTTCAGATGAAGCCTTGGGGTTGTAACAACTATTCAAGGACCAACACAAGCATCTGATTCTAAGCAAACCTGCATGCAAGCATATTGTGGGATTTTCTTTTTTTTTTCTCCCGGTGATTTGCTGTTGATTTTATAAAAATAGTTTTAAAAGCCTCATTCACAGGCCATCTGCTATGTAATTTACCTGAGAGCATTTTTCAGGTAAATCATGACTGCTCCTGTGGTTGTGGCTGCAATTCTGTAACACTGCTGCAAACTGACTGATTGCAAGACATTGGAATGTAGGATTTTTATTCAAGGAAAGGTATGGAGAAAAAAAGAAGAACTGTTAAGTAATGCCAATCACCAAACCAATGCCAGTAAAGCAAATTGAAAATTGAAGATGAAATGTAATTCCTTGTTTATTGCATTGAATAATTATCTACAATTTTATAACTGGGTACACTCATAGATGATAGCAAATTTAAAAGCATTGTATAAAACCACCTCCACAGAAAAGACAACTATTCTTTTACAACTGCTCTTTTTGTTTCCTTTGGTGGAACAGGTTAGCCTGTTATGATTTTGAAGTGGTTAAAAACTGTATCCTTATGTAAACTTATAGCCCAAGGACAAATGCATTCTTATGTGCAGTAAGTGTGATGTATTTCTAACAAAACCAATAAACTTTTGTGCTAAAGTGCTTTACCACCACTAGCAGATGATTCCTATATTCTATGAATTAATTCATTTTACTTATTCTAGTACATATTCTTGTGGATTTTTAAAAAAAATCCACCTCAGGTCTACATTTAGTTTTGCATCAGGCAGTTATAATTCAGTGATCAAATAATTTTCTGAGCTAAAATTAAGCTTACATCTACAAAAAACAAGTGAATCTTGTAACAGCAGAATCTCTATAGAAAAGGGAGCCAAACCAGTAATTTATAAAACTCAACTCCATTTCAGTGACACTAAAATAACAGAAGGATTTATGAATAGTTTCTCTCCTTGTTACACCCAGATTACTGTGTTATCTGGGTAAGGCTGAAGACTTAAGAGTATTTCACCTAAACTAATAAAGCTATTTACTGAATCTGAACTAAGTGCTGAAGTTTACTTCTAATGAGTGTTGACTGATCTTGGCAAAGAAAGTGAATTAGAATACACATAGCTGAGCCAGACAAGTCATCACTAGTCAGTAAGTCCCTGGGGACAGAATGAAGAAAAATTGTTTGTCAGCTTATTTTTTTTCTGAAGGATCACCACAAACACTCGTGTTGATAGCAGTGCTATCTTGACATCCTTTCAGAGCTGTTCTTAGCACTGGTAATATCTTGCCCTGCTGAGAATTTTTTTTCCCCAAGTTAAAAAATGAAGCCATTTTAACAGTTCATTTTGGTTTTATCTATCCAAACACTTGTAACACACTCATCACCCCCACGTTTGCAAGCCTGAGATTTGAGTGTTGTCACACAAAGGATTTGTGTGCAAATCCCTCAGGGCCTGCAGTGCTCCACATCAAACTGGTTTCCAGTACAGCAGCTCTAGGGTGGCAAAGGGCTCTGCTGCAAGGGGTGCTGGTTTGGTGGTCTGAGGATCCAGCTGGTTTGACTCAGCTTTTCCTGACACCCTGAACAGCTCCAGTTGCATCTCTGCCTCAGTCTCCAAACAGAAGCAGTCATCTCCCTTGAAACCCATACCTAGAAAGCCTAAATAAAAACTGTCTCCATGAGCATTCTCAATAAAAACAAACGAAATATCACTAAAGGGTTCAAGGTGGTATCATATCTAACTGCTTCTACCAAAAAGCAATGCTGTAAGAATTTTATGAATGTCACCAGCACTATCACTGTCATGAAATGAAAATAGGAAAAATAATCCCAACAAAAAAAAAAAAAAAAAAAAGTACCATGCAGTTGAAAGTTTTGCTGCTTTCACTCAATTGAAGTTTATGAAGCTCATAAAGAATAGGGAGGCAGAGGGACAACATTCTGAAGTTGTAACTTGATTTACAGTTTCATGTGTGCTTACATTTGCGCTGCTTTAATTTGGTTTTGGTAAATTTTGCAGCCACTCTCCCCCCATAATTTTCTCCATAGTTTAGCTGTCTTTAAAATAAAGATAAGCAATGTACTGTGTTACAGACAAGTGTTGCTAGAGCCAGATAAATCAGGCCTTCTGTAAAACTTTTTAGGTGTGAAATCGGACTGAAAAGAAGACAAACTCTTCCAGAACAATGTTTAAAGATTCAGTCTTGTATTTCATTTGTGTAAGTTGCAAGCTCCAATGACATTTGGCTAGAAAAACATAAGAAAACAAAACCACAGCAAAAAAAAACCAAAACCCCTCAAACCCAAACCCTCTCTTTGGCAATGACAGGTATCAGAGGCAGATGATTTGAAACACAACACTGTTGGGACCACATTATTCTACTGACCATATCACCACACAGGAAGCTGTAACTCCTCAAAGGCCATTTTAGAGACATCAAAAACATTCACAGCCTAATATTATGTTGATAATAATAATGATAATAATAGAAACAGTATCTTTTTTTAAGTAAAAGTGCATCTGCTAAGCTTCTCTGTGCAAAGGACACAACTTCTTTGCTCCCTGGAGATTTTCAGCTGAGCCACGTACTTGCTTGAATACTCATAAAAATAAGCCATGAATTTTTTTAAAATACATTGTGAAATGGTCCTGGTTCCTTCCAACTGTGCTTTTTGTTACCTCTTCTGTTTCCCTGATTAGGATCAATGACCAAAAAATTTTGGGTAAAAATAAAAAGCCCCTCAACACTGGTGAAGTGTTGGAGGTGGTAATTAGCATGCCCTTTGCATACAAGCTTCAGAGAACCTGGAAAAAGTAGAAGGAATTGGGTTTTCCTGTAATTGAAACCTAGCATCCAGATAAACTTGCATACATCTAACCTTTGTTCTCTTACAACAAAGCTGCTCAATTACACATGGAAAGTGGGGCACAATAAAAGCTATGGCATCTATTCACACCACAGGAATCCAGTTTAATTATTCCCACTAGCAGATATGAAGTATTTCTTAATGCAAATACTGGACTCTCAGAATGCTGACATCAAGGAGCTGCACTTCACAGGGATGAAGTATAAAAAGGGTTGCATTTTACACTCAGTTTAAGCACAGCATTTTCTGATGATTCTGCTACGGAATTT
Organism: Eopsaltria australis; assembly: GCA_034509425.1. NCBI lineage: Eukaryota > Metazoa > Chordata > Aves > Passeriformes > Petroicidae > Eopsaltria > Eopsaltria australis. The sequence continues at coordinate 9,092,851 of JAVTVJ010000024.1, forward strand.
AAAAAGGCAGAGTTTTCAATATTCTAAGTTTTCAGCAAAGTCCTTGCAGATTTTCTAACGTGAAATATGAATATGCTTATCAGATTACAGCAAAATGTAGCTATTTCTGCAAACAGCTTCAGAAAGACAGCACAGTACACTCTGCATTCATTCATTCATGGATCTGCCATTGAGGGACAAGGAGCTTTCTGCAGGCCTCAAGCATTTTGGTGCTTTAAAGAGCGTTTTAAACAAGGGAGTACATAGATCTGCTAATGGTTTCATCAGCAAGAAAAAAGACCCTTATGACATAAAGTTCCATACTGAAGCTTCAAGCTAAGTCAATTTCTTATCTTTCAAGTCTCTTCCAACCCAAACCATCCTATGACTATGATTTATGGCAAACACTGAATTAAACCTCTGAGTTGAGGAGCTTCATCCCTGCTTTCTGCCAGTGCTCCACATTTGACCTTGCCCATGGGCACCTCCATGTCCTCTCTCATCAGCTCCTCTCACAGGCCTCCTTCTCCACTCTCAAGTTATCTCCAATGTCTTCTCTGGTGAGTAAAAAGAGGCAGTCTCCAAGCAGTGCCTATAGGATGGTAACCTCAAGTACTGAAGAAATTCAAATTTATTATTGCCTGTGTTTTAAATAAAATAGATAAAGTAACTATGAGGGGAATAAGGTCCTGAATTAACAGACTGCCATACAAAGAGTCTCTTGAATCTTTCCAGAGTCTGTGGATTCTATGCGAAGTCCCCTGAAGCAGTGACCGAATGCCAAAGCACACATCTGTCATAACCAAAAGCTTTTATTCCAATGACAGAATAGGAAATAGATTTTAGGAAAGTATCTGTGTATTTTTATTAAAGCATGTGTCATATGATCCTGGGAGGAAAAAAGATCATGATTAGGCCATATTAAAAAAAGACACAAAGTTTAATTTCAGAGGAAAACTGGGATTTACACTGTCTTCCATTCTGTGCTAGCAATCCAAACATTCTCACTTACACCAGAAATGGTTTGGTTGCAGATCACACTTATAAAAGTAAATTAATTCTCAGTGTCTGTGGTGAACAAAATATATGCATATGTAAATTATATATACTCATATATATTTCTTCATCCAAAATCCTAGAGCTAATGTAAGGTCTTTGCTGAGTACTTTGTTCAAATGTACACTTAAACACAAAGAAACCTTTTAAATATTATATTTTTAACCTGATAGATAATTCAAAAAGATGTTGGATAAATGAAATGTTTTAGACAAATGTGGCAGATTCACCAGTTTAACATCTGTGCAGAGATATATACACATCTTTACCATACATACAGCTTAAAATTACTACCATGTGCCAAATAAACTCTTACAGATGTTCAGCAGCAGAGTTCAAAGAAACTGCATTGTGTCTTTCTTGATATATACCAGCCAAATATATAAAAACAAAGAGATGTCAAGATATCAAATGAAGTGTCCATTTGCTGATGTTCAGATAAATGAGAGATGCAGGGCTGCTAATATTTTTTCTTTCCCAATACTTGAATTACATTCATACAATGTTTTGCAGTTATTTTGAGCTTCCATCATAAAACATTCCAGCTAAGCTATGATATGTTTTAAAGTGACTTTTCCCTGTGGCTTTTTCTATGAAAACCTGGATATTTCTTCATCACAGTTCATGTGTGAAATCCTTCTCCGAGAAACTTTCATGTGCACACATAGAAACTGTCTTTCTCTCAGCATTGTATGTATTATTGAGAGGAAAATACACTTGTTTTGGAGTGGGATCACTTCTTGAAATGTGATCACAAAAAAAAATAGAGTTTTTGCTTTGTAAAACCAGCAATATCCTAGAAAAGGTAAGCCTTAATAAAGCATCACCTCTGCTTTTATTTTTTATTGCTTTAAAGGCAATTGCACTGCAAATTCATGTAATAAATCTAAAAATCTTCTAATTAAGCCTGTAAGTGTACATTAAGTTTAATTCATCATGTCCTGTTGACCATTCACATGTTCCATACTTGTGTTCCCTTTAATGCATTTTCCCTAAGGCCATTTCTAACATTCCTGCCTTTTGAACACTTGAATATCTCCAATTAGTTTTAAAAAAGAATATAAAAAAACACCACAAAACTTTCCCCCTTCACCAGGAAATGTTTCCTTTCTTTCTCTTCACTGTGGATTTACCACTTACCTCTCAATCCCTAAGACATCCTCATGTACACACTCCCAAATTACATTTCCCTGAGGTACAGGACAAGCAAGATTCAGACCCAGAATAGTGACGGGTTTAAAGTATAATATTTCACAGCCCATCAGGGCTGGAAAGAAAGGTTTTTCAGCATTTAGTGAGCTACAAATTCCCTTTCCAATAAGGAAGATCCTTCTCCTACTCTATGTTACTCACTCTTTCACTCTCTATACCCACATACACACACACATATATTTATAGTATAGGTATGCATCCAGTCTAATACATATCTCTTTATATTCATCAATCACAGGTAGATTAGGCAACTTTTAAATATTTCTACCCTCTATTGCTTACAATTTTCCTTTATTTTCTAGTATAACACAGTGGATTTTTTCCATAGGAGGGAAAAGATGAGAAACACCATTAATGCAACTGAGAAATAATCCAAGGGAGTTTTCTGAAGATAGGTTTTTCTTCTATGCAAGTTTTGTGGTACATAGCAAATTCATGAAACATAAAAGATGTAGCTTACTGGTTTTATCCTCCTTTCCTTAGGACTGCAGAAATAATTTACAGCTTTCACACCCAATACCATCCAAAGCTCTTGCCAATAAAAACTAGCACAAACCCTTCATGCTTTCTTCCTCTCTTAAATCTAAAATTTCCTCTCCTAAAACAGAGACTACAGTCATTACTACAGCAAAAAAAGACCGTTCTTTTGTGTGTTTTGTTTTTTTTTTTTTAATAAAATGACAATGCATTAGAAAACACAATTTTTTGAGCAGTGCAATGAATGAAGTCAGATTCCTTGCAGATTTCTCTGTCACAACCAGCTACTCCAGCACCTAACAAGGTAGCTTTCCATCAGTTAGGTAATTTCCAACACCTCTGTTCCCTGGTGCCTCACAAGGGCTGAACTCATGCACGCTCCTTCCTCCAAAGTCTCTCGTTCTCCAGCTCTCTTTCCTAGGTGCCTCCATTTCAGGAAATCTGTAGAAATGGATAGCCTCAGAAACTAGGCCCTGTCTTCAGGTTTGGTTGAAACTGGCCAGTGAGTTAAAAATGCTGTCGTAGTGGGAAACACTCACATTCATGTGGCTGCACGTGTGCACGCACACCCAGGCACACACAGTGTAATCACATAAAACTCATTTCCTTCGGAAACCAGGCTCAAAACGATTTAGCAACAGCAGATGTGAACACAGTTATGAAAAGCAGCTGCATGAGCTTTCCGTGAAACAAACAAACATAAGGTCAACACACACGCAGGTTCCTTCAACAAAGCTCAATTGGCAAGCCTTTGAAATATTTACATAAATATTTTAAATATCCTCTTTCTGTGGGGCAGAGGACATACATCTTGACATCAGTTCATGTAAGGCATGTTTCTTATTTTCTCTGGGTTTAATTCTTACCAACTCAAGTCAACAGAAGCTTAATCTTTGACTTTTAGGTCTAGAGTCAGGATTTCTTTTTCTGAGTACACTGATATAATTTATCTGGGTGTGCTTGCACCTCCCCTTCCTCTCATTGCACTTACATAAATAATGTTTTCATATATATTTCATGCAATGAATATATTTAAGCTATTCCAAAATCTATCACTGACAAAATACGTAAGAAAAATCTCTGTAACAAAATGAATTAGAACCCAGAGACATTTGGAAACAAGTGTCCCCACAGAAGAGCCCTATGGTTTTAACTAGGGAGATGAACTTTTCACTGCCTCTGACAATGGAACACAGTTTGGGCTCTCTTCTAAGAGCCATTTAGCAAATACTTTGCTACATCCAACTTCAAAAGCCATCTGGAAATTATACTGGGGCATGTGTCATCCTGGTAACACAAAAACAGAAAACTCTGAGCGATCCTGAGGGGCAACAGAATCCAGCCCTACTGTCTCCTCTTTCACTATGCAAGAGACATTTAATCCAGAGAAGTCCACGTCACACCCACCTTTTATGCTCCTCAGTTCTCTCTGCTTCAGAAAGCTCAAGAAGAAACCAAAGCAAGGCTCTAATTTACCAACCCCCTCAAGACATCTCATGCTAAAGAATCTGTGCCAAATACTCCTTTATACATGATTTGACAATATTGGGTCTCAGTAAATCACAGGAGCTACATTTCCTTTTCAAGTGCTCCTCAAGGAAAGCTTCCTGCAATGAACTTCCTTACTTTGAGTGTTTCAACAACGGTACCACTTGGTGGATTTATACCACTTCCAAAGGTAAGAAGGGTTCTCTTAATCTATGAAAAATGCAGTAAAAGATAAAAAATAGCAACTACATTTGGTAATACTTTACAACTAAGGGCTTAGTTTTGCAGTCTACTGACTGGTGTCATAGGAGATGAGAGGGTTTGGGCTGTTAATTTTAGCTTTGTGGCTGATTTCTTGATGAATAAAATACCTACTCCCCCTCTCCCAACTGGATCTAGAAGTAATAACAATTTTTAAAAAATAAACAGTCAGAACTTTAACAGCTACCTCAGTTATGGGCTGCCTTCCCAAATCTCCTTTTTATACGAAGTGAGGCTCAAATAAAACTCAAATGCAGATCTGGCTAAAAGTTAAAAGAGATGAAGAGAGAAATACACCCACTATTGAGTGCAGGGTCTATCACATCTCCTCAGCCCACAACCTGAAAATAAAGACCATCATTAGGATTTAAAGTGAAGGACAGATACCCTGCAAAACCACAACTTCTCAATATCAGAAAACAAATAGCTTATATTCAGGACAGGCTTGGTGATTATCAGCCACAGTTAACTGGGATCAGTTATCTACAGTGAAATATATTCAGCTCACACTGAAGTTTCCAAACACGGCTTTACTCTTTTGAAAAGAAAAAAAAATGCCATGTACTTTTACTGGGCCAATTTCTATTTGGTAGAACAGACAGTATTCTTCCAGATTTGGATGAATAAACCAGTTGTTGAGACAAGGACTCTTAAACTGAGTGCAACTCCGTAAGTGCCTGCATGTACCCCTGCTTGAAACACCATTCTCAGTTTTACTCCTTTTTCCCATTCTGTCACATTTGATCTTTCAAAAATGCTGGGGGCACAGCTGGATTATAATTAAGAATTTGAATAGTAAACATTTCTCAACAACATGTGAGATTTAAAGGACTTCAGTAGAGATGACAATGCAGTAGGAGCTTTGCCTGGTAAAATCCATGCCACCTCCAAGGTGAGCACTCACTCTTCCCTTTATTTAACAAGGGAAGGGAAAGGCAAGTTCAAGTCAGAAAATGAAGATATGAAATGTAAACATCAGAATTAACTCCATCTAGGATGACTTACTAACATCTTAATTGCATTTTCAGCAAAACACAACTCATAATTAATGAGGCCACCAAATTTGCACAGACAGAAGAAGAGTGCCCAGATTAGTTCTGAAGGTTTCTTTGCTGCCAGTGTTTATCTGATATATCAGGGATATAATTAGAAGCCATTAATCATGGAAAGAGGTTGATCTGAGAAGTTGGTCTGCAGTGTGCCTGCTTGAGAGATGTTATCAGTGCTCCCTGTTGAGAAAGATTACTGGTACCCAATCTTGTTTAGTGTTTGGGATTAGAATTGTGTTCTAATGACAACTTCTTGCCTTTTTTTCAATGCAAATTCTAATTTTTTACTTTGCTAGAAGAATATACTTCTTCGTGTCTATAATCATGTAAGATAAGAGAAAGACTAACATGCTCTGAGAGTCACAAACACATTATTTCCTAGAAAGATATTATCCCCACCACACTTTGAAACACATTAATATTATCTGGTGACTTTTGTCCTCCCAGATGTGTTCTGCATTCTTGGAATCGGGGTGTGGGTTTTAGCTTGGGACTGCTGTCAGAGCACTGAAATGCCCCCTCCACTGCAGCACACAAACTGATACACAACTGCACATACTGGAGAACACAAAGCCAGACCATAATGCCAGCAGCACCACTCTGACCTTGCACGACTGCTGTTTATCCCACTGAAAAGTTTAGCAATACTTTCTACAGTTTATTTGGAAGAAGAGGAAAAACACTACCCCCAGCTGTTTTGGCTGGTTTCATTCTGTATTCTCATGCACACAGAAAGTATTAAAAATTGTCACAGTGTGCATTTCTCTGCAGTAAAACTCACACAAATGTTTCGGGGTTTTTTTGTCATCAGAATGTTACTCCAGGCCCTACCCAAAGAAGAAGTAATGACTACACATTTTTCCTAGTTTACAAAAGCAAAAGTAAACCAAAACCTAAAATGAGGGAGAAGTTCTGCTTCCTTAAGTGAATTCTTAAGGTAAATGAAATACAATGGATTTTCTTTTTTTTTTTTTACATCTGCCTCAGGATTGGCACACTCTGGAACAGCTTGCCAGCGCTTGGCTGGTTAGTTCACTAGAAGGAAAAAAAAATTTAAAAAAGGAATTAAAAAAACCCCCTTTGGTTCCAGCAAAGGTTTTTCCCTCCTGGAAGCCTTGCCAATAGTTGTGGGTCCTGATGCCTTTTTGTATGGACAGCTCAGAGGTGTCTGGGCTACCCACCTTCTGCAGTCCTCTCCATTTCTTTGCTCTGCTTCTTGGATCAAGTTCCCAAATTCTGACACTCTGAAGCATTCTCACAACTCCCGCCTTCTGCATGGTTGCTGGGCTGATTCTGGCACTGTTCCTTCCTCAGTTCCTTTCCAGCAATGAGTCAATCTGTGGTGCAGCACAAGTCTCAGCACAGCAGCTGCCTTCATCTTCCTCTTACTCGAAGGAGCAATACTCTGCTTAGCATCTCACACAAGGTCAAGCTTTAAAAATGAATTGTAGAGGTCAGCAGCAGCTTTGCTGCCTTTTGTCTGCAGTTCAGGATTCCTCCAAGGATTGTTCCTTCTCTCACAAGTAGTGTTCCAACACAGATAGATTTTCTTTACCTTTCCAGCAAGTTTTTAGATGCCTACTTGGATGGCAAAGCCAATAGCTGAGATGGAATTTGCAGTTATATAAGAAAATATGGCACAGCGTACTTGAAAGATGGGAGGTTGTTTTGTATTTCATCTACCAAAAAAAGTACTCACCTGCACATGCACATTTCTCTCTGGTTTTTTTAACCCCAAAAGTCAGTGTGGGTAATGGAAGGAATCAAACTTTGTATCCTAATGAGCCAAATAGTTTAAACCTTGTTCCATTCTTTTGATTTGCATTTGCTCAACCTTAATGAATTCAAGGAAGCCAGGAATTCTTCTATGAAACCTATGCTATTAGCAGGATACAGAAACTATGGGAAAAATAACTTTATAGGAGTGAAAAAAGAAAATTTATTGCGGTATAGACAAAATACCTGACTTATAAATCCAGAAATATTTTATATAAAATACTTTTGCTTGCTGCTGTTACAGAACAACCTCCTGAAGTAAAGATCTTAAAGGAAGATCTCTTAAAGGCAGCTCTTCCATTTAATTTAGAACAAAACCCACACGTCCTATCATTTTCCTGTGCCATCAAATATCCATTCTGTTTGGAATTCAGCAATAGTCACAAAGCCACTACTGAAGCCCTGAGATAACAAGGAACATCATGCACCAAACTTCAAGAATGCAAGGAGCCCATTTATCTTCATGTGGAGCACAGGTGTCATTGGCACATGTTATCAGTTCAATGTGCTATTTTATGCTTTCAAGTATTGAAGATACCAGTACCATCATGAAGATGGAAACAAGTCTTCCTTTACAGTTCCTTACACAGCTTTTTCTTTTTTTTGCGTATTACAATGCAACAGTTCCTATCCTATCAATCCTGCTTTCATGTCTTCCTTATTAAAATAACTTTTCTCGAATAAAACATTATTTTTTTAATTAGACAATCTTTTTTGTTGCCCTGAATTGTCATATCACAAGAAGATGTGTATGAGATTAGGAGCTGAAATGGAATCCAACACAAGATTCTGGCATTTGAAGGTTATTTGTCATACAGACATTCATGCCATATCAGCCACTTTATACATGGCTACAAGGGAAACATCTGCAAGGTCTAAGAGTGATAAGGAGGAACCTGCCCTGCTACTAAAAAGAGGAAGACTGCATTCTATTCAAAGGCTGCAGATAAGACTTAATGAACTGAGATTTCATAATGGAGAAATGATGGATAATTATAACCTAATATATTCCACATTCACAAAAGCATCAAGAAAACATGTCAAAAAGAGAATCTTAAGCTTTTTTTTTTTCTTCCCCTCAGAGGTATCTGCAGCCCTGAATAAAAATATGGCTAAAAAATTTTAAACAACTCTCAATACTTTTCCAGAGATGCTATTTTTAAATTCTGATCTTGTGATTCCACTTCATCTCCTACACATGCTTTTGCAAGCATTAATAAAACACACTATTTTAAACCAGGATGGAGAATGCAGAGAGGGCCTCAAAATATTAACTTTGCTGGCCATTTTCACAGAGAAGAGGTTAAGCCACATAAATTTTAATAGTACTTTTGCTAGTCATTTCAGAGAGTAACAAAGCTAGTTGGTGGCATGGAAAAGAAGGATGGTATTAGAAGTTAAAGGAGGAGAAAACAGAAAAAGCTTTTCACTGACAATAAACAAGAAGCTTGACCTTTTGGAGGAGGGTACTCGTTCCTAACACTGCATCTCAAATGAGCTGAAAAGGAGATCTTAGCAGCACAGAATGATTTATATAATGGCAAATCCTGCAGCAGGAGAGAAGAGGGAGCCCAAGTGACAATGGACAAAGGAATTAATCCCCATGACTGCAGGCAGTGTTTCACTTCTAGTGAAGTCTACAACCAAAGGCATTTGCATCTGCATCCTGATTGAACTCCTTTGCAATTCTCTTCAGCAAAGGCCTCGCTTTGCATCTGCACTGGAATGAAATGAAACCCATATATTGCTAAGTAAGTCCCTGACACTTCATCTGGCTGCAGCCAGTACTATATAGACCAGTTTTAGTTTCGGAGGTATTGAGACATGAGAGTTTCAAAGCCAACAGAAATCTCGGAAACAAACAGAACTCCCATTCCTGATCTAGCCCGTCGCACCACAGCCCTTCAAAATACTTGCAGCCTTGTCAACAGTTTTCCTTTCAAAATACATTGCTGAATCCAAAAGTTAATCTAAAACATTTTAGTTGGCTGGGAACTGCTACTTCTCAACCCAACCCTAATTGTGCCAATATTTTTTTTTTCCCCTGTCTCAGTAACTTCGAGTTGTATTCTTGAAAGATTGTTAAAATATGTTACAAGACTTGTCCTTCACAGCAGTGATATCAGAGTGGTAAGCAAAGAGGCTTTCATCATGTAACAACTTCTAGCTGCCAGCTTGCTTTACTGCATATTAGTGAATAAAATGGGATAACCACGTGTTGTACAAGTATAATTGGCTGAAGTGATCAATATGATTGGCTTCCACTCGTGCGGTTTTCGTAGCCACACAAATCAGTTTGCATTTGCCTAATCTCTCAGTTGGCGTTAAATAACCAAACCCGTAATTTAGGATTGGCATTAAAAAAAACATTAAAACAAATTAAGGGCAATAAATGCTCCTAGGAATGCCAAAGGAAAAGGTTGGTACCAAGATTTCGAAATTGATTAAAGACATTAAGAAAAAAAGGAAAAAAAAAAACAACAAGGAAAAAATCCTATGTAAGCAAATCTATCTGCTCAAAAAATTATTCTGTAAAATGCATTGGAAAAGTTACTTTGTTTTGTAACTACTTTCATAATTCAGCACTTATGTTACCCGTAATGCTCCCAGGTCTGTGCAGGACAAAGGGAACTCTGCATCCAAAAAAGTGATACATATGGTTTTAATTGCTTTTTGCAGGAAAGTCAGGGTCCAATGTAAAGAAAAGTTATTCCAAACTCCAGCTTGCAAACCAGGTTTTCATGTGAAAATTTCCAGTAAAAAAGCAGCAACAGATGTAGCTGGGGCTATAAACTGTCTTGGGACTTTTTTTTCAGTCTGTCCACTCCCAATCAACTACCATCCACTTCTGCCTAATCAACACAGGTTTTACTTAGTGCAGTCAAGGCTTCCCTCACAAAATTTCTTCCCAGAAACAATCAGCTGTACTTACAGCAATGTCCAATACCTTCCTTTTCCTTCAGTTCTCTTTTTTAAAAGTTGTATGTGCCTGACTTCGTTTCCCTTTCATTCCTGCAATCATGGATTTAATATATAGTATCATTTTAAAATAAGGTGGTGAAATACAGAAATAGAGAAAGCTACTGCACAGCAATGAAGCTGTCTCTTTTGACACTAAGCAGAGCAAAAGAAATCAACTTTGAACGTCTATAAAACATAACCAGCGTTTTCCTAATTTGATTCCTTGGTCTTGGCTACAGTGAGGGCATTAGGCACTGAGTAAACCTTCACTTACAGAAATTGTATGCAGTTATACAGTACAGCTTTAATGTCCTCAGAATAAATGCTACCTTCTTTAAATTTTAAATAAATTAATCTAAGAATTTCCATAATGGAGGGGTATCTGCTGTTATGTGCTCTACTCTTCCAACTACCTGTAACATATTTAATTCTGCAAGGGAACCACTCTTCTGTGAGGGGAAAGCAGAGGAATGCAGACTATGTAAAGCTAAATGTTGGGGCCAAGGTAAAGGTTAGCAGAGGATACGGGAAGAAACATTTCAAACTTCAAGAAAAGAAGAAAGATGATGTAAGAGATAATGAAGATATTAGCATAGAAACGAAAAGATTTCTTATTATAAGTGAAAACATCTTATTATGAGTGAAAGATAAGATTTCTTAGGTCTCATAAATAAATACATTAAGCGCCTCAGAATGAAATAAAAATAATAAAATATAAATAATAAAAATAACCACAAACAAACATCCTTAGCTTGTTGAAATTTTACAAAGCACTGACAACTAAATTATAGAAGATAGTTATTATTTGGCAAAAATTTCCTGTCAAACTATAAATAAAATATTTTGTTTTGTCATGATTCACAGAAGGTCTGAATTGTTAGCATCTGTGATGGATACACAATAAGCAAGTATAGCAGAAGAATTCGGTTAAAATGCTGATACATTTTGTGGTTGCAAGAAGCCACTACAAAATGGCATCTGAATGAACTCCCTCCAGAACAAATCTTCACTTGTATTTTCAATAAAAGTATGGATGTGATGGCTAAAGTATGGAGTGAAGGAAAACATTTTGATAAAGGTGCATTTTCCAGGCTTTTGTTTTTCTGTGATTGCATTCTTTAACTGCTACATACTTGGGATTATACATTTTTCAGGTCCTTTATATCTGCTTTTCTGACGTATTATTAAATATGTTCAGCATTTAGACTTTCAAAACAACATTCCATTTATAACAAAGAATAAAAAAACCCCAAAAAAATAAAAAAAATCAAAGCCCAACCAAAAGAAAACCAATCAGAAATGAAAACAGTGTAAATGCTGACTTAATATGCAACTCCCTGAAAACGTTTAAAAGAGGTTCGTATTAACCTATAGTCAACTTAATGTAGTTTAGGTATCTTGCATTTAATGAAAGAGCATTCACCAGTAACATCCAAGTGAACTGAAGGATATGAAACTCCCTGAAAAGCAATGAGGCTTTCCCTTCCTGCATGTTCTTATTACACCAATATATAGGTCCTTAGCTCAGCAAGAGAGAGCTTTCATGTGAAGACACCTGAACAGAACCTTTATTTCAACAATGCTGTTTTCTGTGGTCAAAGTTCTTGGTAGTCATCTAAGTAACAAAAAAAGTTTTTCAATTTGAAACTGAATTCAGAGAGTATTTTACGTGAAAAAATAGCCCAGAATTGATCAGATGATTTGTGCAGTCTAGCAAGTGAAAATCAATAGCAGTGATACATTTAAAGACAATTCAAGAACCAGTTTTTGCTGTTCTTCTTAGTAAGTTTGCACTCTGTTCTCTTAATGCTTAGAATAAAAAGCAAGAAAAGAAAGGAACAGACAAAATTTCCAAGGTTTTCAGATACTTTTCATGTTAATATTTCTAGTTCTTCAAGGGCTATTCACAATCTATGTATAATTCTTCTGCAATTCAGTGACTTAAAACTGAAATCTACCTATGATTACATCTTCAATCTGAGAGAAAAAATGTCTGATTTGCCAATACTTACATTGTTAACTATATATTTTCAGTTGGTTTTAAAGCACAGGTAATCAAATTAATAGACTTTGGCATGAAAAAAACCCAAAGCAGCCCAACACAGCCGTCTGTAAAGTTGTTCAAGAAACATTCCCAGTAAATTTAACACACTTTTAAAAGGAAATTCCTGGATGTAACTGGTGATATCCAGCTCTTTGGAGACTGCAGAAACATGTATCCTCTTGAGCATTAATTTGGCTGGAGGTTGGAAATATCAACAGTTTATGGACTAAAGCACAAGAACCAGAAAAAGGAAATCTTGTTTATAAGAACGCAGCAGCCATCAGACATTTGTTAATGTTCTATAAAGGGCTCCCAAAGTTCATTAAAAGTTATATAAGCCTTTCTGTTCCTTTTTTGAGAAAAGGCATGTTGCCTCTGTACATGATGACAAAGATGTACTGGAAAGGTTTTTTGGTATCTACAAATTATCTCCTGAAGAACAGCACTGCCTCCATCGTGCCTTCAGAGAGTGCTTATCACTGGAGCAATGGGATTTGCGTAACAAATGGTAACACTAAAAAACTTCTGCAATACATCCCTGTTGTTACTTTCATTTTCTGTGCCTCTGTTTCTCCTCTCTGCCTCTACAGCAACATTTAAATGTCCTTTCTCCTATTTGGAAAGTGTCACACAGGGAAGGACTTTGGATCTGAAAATAAAATAAGTGTATGGACAAGTGTCTTAGCCTTGTGCTTTACAATCACCAGGGCCAAACATACAAAATTACATAATAATGTTATGTCATGCAAGTTCTGCAACTGCTCCACATCACCTGTGAGGCTGGTGGCTTAATATTTACAGTGCTTGTCTAGAGGAGTTTTTGGGGCAAACAGCAGCAGAAATCAGGATATTTTTAGAGCAAGAAGCTTTGCTGGGTCTAAATTTGGGCAAGAGAACCAGGCTATCTTCTGTCCAGGGGAATCTTTACTGACTACCAGTGAAAACAGGCAAACAAGAAATCTTGCTCCAATACCTACACATTTTATTTTAATGCAATTCCTCAACTCAGTGTTTCTTATTTTATCTGAATACACACATTTGCTTCAATCTGAGATGCAAATAAATACATGAAAAGAAAAAAAATATCCTATGGTCTAGGGAAAAGTCAAAAAGACTTGACCTGTGTGAAAGGTTTAGGTTCAAGAGCCTCTATGCAATAAGTCAAGTGTACAAATACATACACTTTCAACTCTTCCCTTTATACAAATAGAATTTCTAGACATCTAAAACATGTGCAACTTCACCATGAGAGATCTTCTGATGTGAATGTTCCTAAAGTCAGCATCATGCCTGAGAAATTGTCTGAAACCCACAGTTAATAAAAGCCATGAACTGAAGTATACTAAGAAAGTGCTTAATTTCTCTTGAAAATGATTGTAAATATTTTATTGAACAAAGGAACAGAAGCAGTTCAGATAATTATTACCAATATAATTATGAAACATTGGTGTTACCATGGGGCAGTAAAAATGCACCTGAAATGATGACAAATTTACATTTGTTCCACTGAAATAAAGTATTCAAAATCCTGATTCTGCTACTGTGAACACTTGGTTGTGGGATCTGGCTACTTTCTGTAAGTTTCAGGCCATCTGTTGGGTTACCACTTCCCAATTTTTTGCTTTCTCCTAAAAAGGAATTATCTTCTTTTTTTTCTTTCAATATCGGTTTTCCTATGTCCATTTATTCACAATGATTTTATATTCCAACTATTTAATTTACTTGCAGAGCATATTTCAATTATCCAAGTATGATTTTTTTCCTTCTTACTTTTGAAACCCATAGTCTTCATTACTACATGTACATCAACATTGAAGAATTTACTTTGTTCCTTTATTATAAAACAAAAATTCTACAATTCTCTTTTTATTGGTTTTGTTTTCTGTCTTTTTAGTTAACACTCAAGATTCTAAGAATATCTTTTTTCTTTCCCTATTTTTCTTTCCTATCTGGAAAACCTAATACCATAGCATTTCTCTATTTCTCATGCAGCTGTAACAAAATACAGTGGGAAATATTTAATTTTATAGCTTCATAATTAAGATAAGTGAAGCTGAATAAAGAATTAGTCCTATAAAACTGAAGAAAACCAAAGATTTGTAATTAGTAGGGGCTCATAAAGATGCTACGGAGAAAAAGTACACTTTTGTACATTATAAGACATTCTTCTAAGGCCAATGCAAATTAATATTTACAAATTGTTCTGAATCTTTTTTTTCTAAGTACACAATAGTTCAGTTGTTAACACTGATATATTTATCTGGCCTCTCCCAGTTGTAGGAAAAAATTATGTCAATTTTCCCTCAGACTGCCTTCCTATTCTGTCACACACATTATTTCATGAAACATGAATCCAAATGTTCTGTTTCTTTTCAATTTCCTTTCACCACAAATTCCAGAGTCCCCCTCTTCATGGCTTTTAGTAACAATTCAGCCTTTCTAGTCTAATGGCAAAAACTCAATACTGCTGTCTTTAATCAGGCTACTTTTCACTTCAATGTCTTCAATACCAAAGATTCAACCCTTTGTTAGAACAATTTTTTTTCCAGGTCAGATGTTACGTCTGTGATTCCACATTAAGGGTCTTTTCTCATAACAAACAGCAAGCCTTGACAAGGTGTCTGAAAAACACAGACACAGAGGGAAAAAAAAGTAATAGATTTTATTGAAGAGTATCTTTTAAAAGTTGCAATAATCAAGCAGTCAGGCATTCTAAAAGACTCAGGTGATTTTGTACCTGAACATGGTCCACTACAATTGAAGTAATTATAATGCAAAGCTAACCCATATTACTTGGAAAAGAAAAAAAAAAAAAGTAGTGGTTAACTAATCAGAGGGAGTAGAGTATGTTTATCTCTTTCCTTTCCAAATCAAAGATCCATTGGTTAGCTGGTTCAAACCGTCTATGACCACAGGTTTATGTCAGACTTGTGACAGCTGAATAAAGTCCAAAGAAGCTGCGTTCAAATTACGATCACAAAACTGACATGATCTTGATACCTTCTACCCTAATGAGCTCACTAACAGAAGATGTGACAGACTGTACAAATAAGGGGACACCATTTACCCATGCACTGAGGACAAAAACAAGTAGGTGGATTTTCTTATTTCACGAGTTGTGGCTTTTGAATGGCTCGTCCTGTGGGCAACAGACTGCAAACCGTAACCTCAGTGTGACCACAGGAGCCACAGCACACAGGCAAATCCCTCGGAAAGTAAAGAACAGAAATTCATTTGATGAGAAGAAGTAGCTGCCTTTCACATACTGCAGAAAGCCAAGTCCCCAGCCTGAGACAGACTTTAATACAGGCTGAATAGGCAGCTCTTACTGTCTGCCTAACTCATCTAAGAGCATCCTTGACTGGGAAGAACAACCTCCCTTGATCAGCCATGTCTCATGATCCCAAGGAAAGAAATACTCCAAAGAAACATCGTATACCTTCAGGAACTCCACATATGAATACAAAATAGTAGCAAACCAGTATGTAAGAGACATAAAACAACCTATACTACAAATTGAAAATAACGTAAGTAGAAGACCTCAGGAAAACTCAACATAAAAAACCCAGGATCAGTATCTGTTCCTTTGGATTGTGTACATTCTGGGATTCTGCTCCAGAAGAACCAGATGTTTGGTATTAATACAGATACATTAAACTCAAAATTGGTTACATAATGGACAGCAGTGCTGATTCAGATTTACAAACACAGAGGTTATGCTGAAAGATACACAGGCATTATTAGAAATGCTGTATATCTTTGTGTATGATTCTCTGCATGTAAACTGGCCTCAAGTGTTAAGCTCTGATTAATCCCTGTAAGTCAGACTTTCAAAACTAAGGACAATATACAGTAACAGCAACCACAGAAATAATACAGAAAAAAATAGTTTACCTATAAAAATGACTTTTTTCTTTAAAAGTGGGGATTCAGCTCAGACATCCTTGCTTCTGCAACACCATGCCTTTCTAAGGACACAGGTGGTAGAAACAGATTTCCTTCAACAGTGTCAATACCAGTAAAAGATTAGGAAAATCATGATAAATATGGCTCTTCAGTATTCAAAATGTGTAGCACCTCACAGAGCCACCAGCAAACAAAAAAACACAGTTTGTGTCTTAAATGGGTAGGACTACATACTGGTTGGAAATCAGCTAAATTCTTGCGGGTTTTATCTAAAGGGGTGACCTGGAAATCTGTTCTAATCAAATTATTACTTCATAGGATATAATCAATATTTTTTAAAACTGCAGCACATTAAGCAAGAGAAATATTCAGCATACTCATCCTGTCCCAAGGGACCATCAGGCAAAACAAGAAGAGAGCTGAAAAGATTTTAAGATAACTCACCATGGAGAACTAAACACCAGTTTCTTAAGGGGGCACACAAATTACAGCTCTCAGTCATTGGTGTGCATACAAACTTAATTTTCAGTGGCTTAAAATTCTTGCCCTGTGACTGCAACTGGTTGCTTTAGCATTGAGTTGTAAAATCAGGTATATGACCTTAGTGCATAACCATACCTCCTTTTCATGTACTGATCATTACTGGCCCAGTTAATTTGTTTATATAGTTGCAGTTTTGGAACAGCAAAACTGAATAGTTTCACTTTCCCAAGTTCTTCAATGCCAACGACACTTTCATATATTTAAACAAAGGAAGAAGAAAATAAATATGGAATTCTGGAAGCTGTCTTGGACTAAACAGAACTCCTGAGGTCAGTGCTATATTAGAAACATGACTCTCGTGAGTCAAAGAATTAAGGCAAAGTAAGTGACATATTGTAACCAGGTTATTGCATTTAGATCTGATCCTAAGGATGAGAAAGAAAAATCTTTTGAAATGCTAGCATCAATAACCTTGAAGACAGTTACTGAGAGGTACAGAATTTGTACAGAATCATAGAAGAAGGCTGTAATGGAATATACCATGGTTCCCTATTTCCTATTAAAAGAGTAAAGGGATATTTGAAAAGACCCAGCACCTTTTGTTGCAATGTTTAAGCAGATTCTCAAATTTCCAATCCCCTGTTATAAATTAAAGTGCCAAAGTTCCTGGTAAATCTTAGTAAGACCATCCAATTGAATACATCTCCAGGTGAACAAATAGGAAGGAAATATTTATCTCACAGTGAACAAATTGGAACAGAAAAAAAGGAAAATACAGTGCTAGGAGTGCTATTCAGTTCTTAGAGCTTCCCAGAAGAATGATGTCTGAGTACTGTAGTTAAAACCAGGAAGGATTTTCATAATATACATCCAGGGGGTGCAAAAGTCACTCAGTGTGATAGAACAAGCACATTGCTCTGATCCTTGATCCACGTACTGTGGCTAAGAGAACAGCTTTCTATGTTTCCTACAGACAGAGATCTGAAGCACATGTGATCCAACACGTCCACAGTCACGCAAATTGTTGATGAATTCAGAAATCAGGACAACCAAGCACCAGATGAGCCTTCCAACTCTTCTGCTTTGGAGACTGTGGACGAGTTGCTGAGCACTCAGAGAGAATCAAGTCTGGAGAGTACTTACGGGCTATTTTAATTCCCTTTACTGTATCCTAATCTCAAGCTAAACTAGGTGTAAAAGTGATGTTAAGCACTCTATTTGGAATAAGACTGACCAGATTTTTTCATAAAGTTCCATGCACTGTTGATCATACAAACCCAACTAAAATTCCACCCAGTGTTTTCAGCATATTCAGCCACAACAGGTTTCAGGGCAAATTTGTTTAACAGAACCTGCTTTGTCTCTCTAGCTCCCTGGCATCATATGAATGTACAGTACAGCTTGTGCATTGAGATCTGTGTATGACTAAACATCTTACAATTGTAAATTGTCTAACAGGTATGGACAGAGGCAGAGGCTTCCTATTTACCTGGATCCAGAAAGCTACAACCTCACTTTATTTACACGTGCACAGCTTAACTGGAATCAGTGCAGCTCCCGCTGTTTGCTCAGGCTAAGAAGAGGGGCTAAGACTTTTACTATAATAAGCCTCCAAATGCCTCACCTCAGCTGTGCAAACCCACTTTTACCAGATACACTGATCACTGATTCCTTTTTGAAGTGTTAGGCTGTGCCTACACAAATGACCCCATTCTGCTTCCTTGCTTTTACTCAGATTTTGCTGCTAGCAACCCAAAACTCCCTCCCACCATCTCTTACTCATGTTTCTGGTACCAGGAATCCCAGATCCACTCTATAAAACTCGACCCATGTCCAAGACCTGCTCTGATTGTTCTGACTTGGCTTTAAGCCAATAAGATTATTTTGCAGGAAACGGACAAAACTGGAACATATTTTCTATTTACACTGATAAAGTCAGACAGATGGAATATATTAAAGAATTTGCTGCTGCTAAATTAAATTTTCTAGTAACTGCATCACCTGAATGGAAGCAACAGAATTTCTCAATTATAATGGTTTTATCTGTAGACCTGTTTCTTTCAGATTTTATGACCAAAACAATGAGACAACTTCAGCCCTGCTTGACGCTGAACAGCTCAAAATCAAGCTTGTGCTCTTCTGTGGCTTGGAGTGAAACTACACTCAATTTTAAATTATCTCTGATAAGAACTATTTGCTAGTATACTTCTCAACATTGCTCAGTTTACAGCAAGAGTGAAAATAAGTTGGTTTTTTTTTTTTTTTTTCAAAAAATAACTTATATTTACAGATGCTAAGCTTTAGATTTGATATTCACTATTAATTAGAAAAATGTGGAAAGCTGTACATACAATAGACGATTTAATTTTCTAAGAAATAAATGACAGTCCTCAGGAAAAAGATGGAGCTACTGAGACAAAATGTAGTGATTCTTTGTAAGTTATTTTAGACATGCTACTGAATAAAGATTTTTAAATTTTCCAGCTTAATTTCTAACTTTTCTATCTACCAGTATAGCTAAAAGTAATTTAAAATAATGGAAGACATACAATAGTCAGTACAAAAAAAAAAAAAAAGCAGGAAAAAGAAAAGCCAAGAAAGTACTATTAAGCAGTAAAAGCCCAAATAATCAAACCTTGGAAACTATAAACAAGTAAAATATATTCATTGTTCTAAGAATAAGTACTTAGGGCCTACAAATATCAAAAATGTCAACCAGCAGGGCTAGCAACCAATCTGTTATATTTTTGTGATGGTGTTAGTGGTCTCTGTTGTGTTGATATCTTAGATTTTCATTTCCAGCTTAATAGCTGAACTTGATTTTATTAAATACTTGCATTATATGTTTTCTTTTTTATGACTTTTTGGCTCACAAAGAATAAAAAGAAGTGCTTTAAGGTCCCTAGCGACCTGTTCTTAGTACATTGCTATTTCCAAGTGATTTGGTTGTGGGTTTGATTTGTTGGGTTCATTGTTGGGTTTTTTTTTTTGTTGGAAACAATGATCTAAACATAAAATCTCTATTACAAGCATGCAGATGACAGAGAGCTTAGTAAGTACATAAATAATTAAAGAGTTAAAGCAGCTTGGCTACTGCTGCAATATAACCTACCAGGTTAAACAACTGCAACTCAGCAAAATTTATTTTATACTGACAAATAAAAAAATAACACCTTTGAGATTAAAATATAACTCGTGTAATAAGAGAATAAAAACTAAGGCTTGGAAGGTCTTCACAGAGCACAACTAAACAATATAGACTGTGAGCCCCCAAATAAACTCCTGTTGGATGGGGAGGAAGCCCAGCCACAGCAGCATGGCTCAGGGCCAGAGCCAGACTAACCTTGGCACAGAACTGCTGGGAGAGACAATCTGGTCACCAGCAAGTGAGACTAATCCAGCATTACACCACCACTGTAAAAGGGTTACAAATTTCTTCTGGCCAGGAGGCAGCTGCAGTGCTCCTCGTGGGGACTTGGATCAGCTCGGTGATTCCAACGAGACAAGGGCGGTTTTATTTTATTTTTTCCGTGGTAGATTTGGTCAGATGAGCAGACTTGATCCACCATAAGAGTGCAAGAGCCAAGGTAGTGGGAGAAATGGGAATGTCTGGCTGTGGTTGAGGCAAGAACAGCCTGTTCCCTTCAGCAGCAGCACAGGCTTGACCAGCTTCTAAGCCAATAAATAGCTACACTGCTTCCAGAACCACATCAAGACAATCACGCCGTGCAGCAGTGCTTGGAGACCACTGCCACATGTGTTTCTGATGTAAAACTGTGACCAAAAAAGAAAGGGGGGAAAAAAAATGTGCAGCAGTAGAGCCATCATTGGTTGTATACAAAGAGAAACTGCAAGTACAAGTGAAGAACTGGCTACACCTTTCCACAGTGGTAGAAGGAAACCCATCAGTTTTGCCTCCACAAGCTCAAGTCAGAGAGGCAGTCCTCACATTAAAGTCTTAAGAGAGAATCTACTTCCACAGGCTAAACTTAGGACTTTAAGGAAATCCCATTTGATTCCCAACAAATCTGTGTAAAAGTGGACATATACATTCTGGTCTAATTGATTAAATTTTTCAAATTTTATTATCCTTTTTAATTTCTGCAAGGTGGAAAGTAGGAATTAAAGGAAAAAACCTTAATTCCTTTATAAATTTACATATTGGTCACCAAGTGCTGAAGAATTACTGTTCCTAGATAGGTGGCTGTGTGCATTGCTTGCCCATGGGGAGTCATGGTGATCCCCCCACGTATCATCAGATGGGATGCATACCACAGGTCTGACTGACAGGAAGGGAGGGAGGAAACAAATCATCTCCCCTTTCAGCATGCATGATGGCACACCTGCTGAGATCATCCCAGCAAACTAATCACCTGGCACAGGCCTCAAAACCTGCTAATGTCCTACTCTCTGCTGTCTTCAGCTGCTGTAAAAAAATAATTGTATTTATATAAAGTCGCCAGTCTTAGCATGCAAAGATGGGTGAAATTTCACAGATGTGACATGCAAAGTCCCAATGAGACTACATGGTTTATTGATCCTTTCCAGTCTTAAATATTATGAAAGCCAGACCCTGTGTGCACGGCAGATAGATCTGAATTATGATGTATCCCCAGGTGAAAACAATTCTGGCTAATGACAATTGGGGGTGGAGGCAGGGGGGGGGGAAAATCAATGCAATATAAAATAATTTCCACTTTAAGTAATTTCATTTGCCTGAGCATGCAGCCAGATGGATCCCAAAGAGTTTGAGAAGCTCTTTGCTGCCTGTACACTTAGAGGAGTACATGGAGATATGTGTACCATCAGGGGGAATTCATAAACCCCTGATGGTCCCTTGCTTCCTCTAATGAAACTCATCAAATTAAAATAGCTGAGTCACAGCCAGCGGCACAGGGGACAGCAAAAGACTGAATATCTGCCAGTCTGGTTTGGTTCAATGTGCACCAGTTAGGAAAATAAAAATTAAACCAAAAAAGGACAATTTCCATAAACATTTTCCTTGCTCCTGTTTTGCTATCAGGCAGGCTGTGCACTGCCCTTGGTGCATTGGTACAGTGTTGAGCATAACAATGTCCTGGCCATACAGAAATCCCCAAGGCCTGCTGTAATATATGTAATGAGTGGTAATGCAGTCTCCTGCTGTTTCCTGAGTCTCGAGCTGCTACGCTGACCTTCTTCTCCTGATACTGCACATGTCAGCTGGCTCCATTTGCTTCTGGAATTAGCATTAGAATGGCAATCCTTAGAGATTATGCTACAGCCACAGCAATGACAATGGAGATTTTAAAATATTTTCTAGGCGGTTTTAATTGCATATTTTAAAAATAAAACGCTTTTCCTATGAACATAGGAAGCAAAGCAAAGCTATTTTCTTCAAAAATAATAAAACAAAAGGTTACTTTTAAAAATCTGTGTCAGGAGATGTGTTTCTCCCTCTCCATTTCTTGTTGCCAAGACAGCCTGTGGATGTATTTCTCCAAACAATGCCATTAACGAGATTTTATTGTGAGTTTATCTTAATTAAAAGAATGGATGTTTTTTTCCTTTCTAAAAGAACTGCAGCAGACATGAAAATTCCTGAAATCTTTCATCAGATATTAAAATAGAAGACAGATTAGATTAGTTTAAAAATCTAATCAGTACTTCTAAGACAGGTGGAAGGAACATAATACTTGATAAACTATAATTTTCAGATACTGAAGTGATTGGCTAATGAAATTTTGCACGGGCATTGCATCTTGGAGGATTCTTGTCATGCTATATGTCAAAGTTGTTATATATTAAATCTAATTCCTTCTATTGAACTAAACTGCATTTCCTACATTTTTATCGCCTGCCCTTTACCTGAAACTCAGTAGGAAATATTGTCACAGCAGATTTATAAGACCATATGAAAGTTAAGGAAGAAATAAGATTAAGAAATAGCACACAACAAAGCCTGTAAAAGAAAATCTTTTTTGTTCTAAAAGGAACCTTATTGTTTAAAACTCTGAAATCAAACTTAATCTGTATGTTTACATTTTTTTTCTTGTAAATGTTTATATTTGGATTCTTTTTCACGTATTTATGATGTATAGAAAACAAAAGCAAACACACTGAATTTGCACAAGATATTAACAATTTAAGGGAATGCAGTTAAGTACTGCATTTACTGATTTCTTTTAATATCATCATCATGTTTGCAGCATGTCAAATCTAAATCACTATTTTCTAATCAAGTATCAAAAAATATGGATATTCCTAGTTAAAAAAAGTGTAGTGCAATCTGGCAAACAGAAAGATTTGAAAGGCTGCTGAAAGCTGTAATTGGTCAAATTCAGTCCAGAAAACAGAGAACACTCCACAGTCAAGGAATGTAGTAGATTCTCCCTCATTTTAAATCTTTTAATTAAGACTGGATGTCTGTCCTTAAGATATGCCCCAGCTCAACCACAAATTGCAGGTTGGATGTTGAAATTACTGAGTGACATTCTAAAGCCTGTGTTATTCAGGAGGTCCATTTCTGGTCTACATTTCCACTGAGATGAAAGGCACTCTAAAACTAAGTAGCACTTAATTTGATTTCTGTGAATTTTGAAGTCAATGCATGTTCTCAGGGGTCAGAGGGAGAGAAAGGATGCAGGCACACAAACTGCAGCCTCTTTCTCCTAAATGAACAAGGCATTTTACCTTTCCTTAATGACAACACTATTCTGATTGTAGTAGCAGTAGTAGTAGTACTACTTGTGCTTTAGGAAACATGACAGCTCATGAGAAAAACTCAGTTACAGCATTTTTAAAATGGGAATATATATTAGTTATCTGATTGTCATTGTGTCATTCAGACACCATCTCAGTTAACTACCATCCTGTGGAACAGCTTAGAGCCATATTCCTACTTTAAAGACTGTGGGATTACCATTTTAAAAACTTACTTGTAGGTATGCATTTTCTTTTCCATGAGCAGAAAACAAAATTAAACTGGATTTCTAATAAAAGCAGGCAAGATGCAAAGATTATAATCTCTTTCTATGTAATGCTGACTGTTATGGAAAGAACATTCCACACAACAGCTCAGAAGTTATCTGAACGCACTGATGAGAATTTGAAGGCAAAAATAAGAATGTATTTACAGACTTAAGAGGAACCATTATGCAGAAGTATGCACACACCCCAACCTTTCCTTCGCTAAGACAACAGGAGATGGAGCTGAAAACTCTCTGTGTGTCAAGGGCAGAAAGGAAGAGGGTTTGCTGGGACTGCACAAGTCCAGTGGCCTTATTTAGACCCCTAGACACTCCGAGCTTTGAACTTTAGGTGAAGCTCAGAACTCCCATCCATTATTAAAGTCTGGCTGTGGCTCAGGAGCCCCCAGAGGCCACGAGGCTGGAGGGGATCTGTGCTGGGCTGACTCAGCTCTGTGTGCTGGGTTCCTGGCTTCCCTCTCAGCTCCACAAGCCACAACTCCCTGGCCTCCCCTCCACTCCTGCCCTCTGACTACGGGCTGGCACCAGGCTGGCAGCTGCAGGCAGCTCATCCCTATTCAGCTGTCACAGGGATGTGGAGCCAGGAGAAGCAACATCAGTCTCACAGGGAATGGCAGGAGACCTTGCCTGTGTAATCAGCAGCTCTCCAGAAACAAACAGCTCAGGATTACCTGTTCTCCCAGGTTAACCTCCCATGCTGCTCGCCAGCCTCTGTAGCTCATCTGTGTCTGAGCCACAGCAGCCTAAAGAGCCCTCCTTTTCATCCTATCCATCCAGGATTTGTTTCCTTGCCTTTTTTTCCCTGCTGCTTTCCATCTCTGGCCTCTGCTTCTTACTGTATCAACTTCTGAAATATCCACTGGGGCACAGAGAAAGGGAACCTGCTGTCCACACAAAAGAATCATAAGGAGAAAGAACAAGGTTTAAGGTTTGTGTGCACACTGTGTGCAAGTCCTCAGCCGTGGCCCAGGCTTTGTGGACATGCCAGTATAAAAGCCTGGCTGCAGTCATTGTGTTACCAACAACTCCTGTGCCAACACTGTCCCCAGCCCTGGCTGGCCCTGCCAAACTGTCCCCAGCACCAGCAGCCCCTGCCAAGCACAGGGACCCAGGGGACCCAGCCTGCCAGGAGCCATGGCTCTGCAGAGCATCTCACTCCAGTGATGTGAAAGATGCACCGATGTTTAAGTAATTTAAACATCAATTTAATTACTCTCCTATGGGAACTAACTGCTCTGGTGATGGGATGATCTAACAAGTTTCCCTCTCCTCTGTGAGCCTTTGGAAGGAAAAGCATTTTATTTTAAAATGCTTACTTGCCAGTGCTATGATATTATCACCTCTGATCATTCTTACATTACCAGCATCATTTCCCTATTCCTACTCAACTTTTAACTAAGATGTCAAAACTGTAATTTTCACCAATAAATAAAAATGCAATGCATTTTAAAATGGCAGAATTACTCATTAACTTCACAGACTCCCTTATCTACCACTGAATGGCCATCCCTGAGCTGTCTAACTGAGATCGCCTTAGGGAGTTGCTCCACTATCAGCTGAAGTCACAAAGTCTTTGAAGTCCTTCTCTTGTAACATCAAGTTAAAAAGAAAACATTGCCTCCAAGGAATTCTAATTACAGTATTTCATTTCCAGGAACATAGTTTTATACTGACCCAATGGTTCAAGGTACACACATCTTTTTGTTGTCACTATGATAAATTAATAAAGTAAAATATATTTTAAATGTTGCCTAGGCCAGAAGGTTTTAAATATGTGGCTAAAAAAAAAAATCAAGGTCAGAAATCATCTCCAATAAAAGAAATTAAACTGTAATGAGGATTAAAAACGAGGTCATTCATCCGCTTTGCAGTTCTATTTACAGTGTGTCTAGGTAGACTATTTACTAAAGTGGGTATACACAGATTAATGGCAATGGAAAAGAATACAATAAAATCAGTAATAAGGAGAATCTCTAAAGTTTGGGTTGCAGTTTTTGTTGCTATAGTTAAATACAAAACAGTTAAACAGGTTGTGTAACAATTTATTTCTTTATAAAAGGCTTCTTTAGCTTTTTTTTAACTACAATCAGGTAATGGTACATGTCTCACTAAAATCTACACTCTTTAACTTGGTAGTTTGGAAAACATTTCCAGGATTTTGCCTTTCTGAAGAACTCAAAGAAAAACTTTTCATTAGAACTTCAGCAATGACTTTGAGTGGACAGGTTGTAGTGAACAGAAGTAAAAGTTCCCTGAGAAAACATTATTCCTCTTTGGAAAATTTTGTCCCCTGACTTTAAAAGAAATGATTCAGTGTCATGTGCTTCACCATCAGTTTTATGAATATGGCAGAAACACAAGGAAGACTGAACTAACCCTATACAACAGTAATCTATGTTGTTTATGTTACAAGACGGCACTCTAATTTTTCTACAGGGAGCACTTAGTGTTAAATTATAAAACAATAATTTTTTTACATAAAAATCCTACTGGGAAATGATAGGAGCTGAGTATTACAGAGGCAGTATGTCTTACTGATTAATTGTACCAACTTAAGAATTCCAAGTTGCCTGTATTTAACCGACTGGGAAATGCACATTTCATTGCATTTTTAATGCTGTATTAATCTCCAGTATTTCCATTTACCCAGGCAGTCAAATTAAACATTTTGGAACAGTGCAGTGAGAGATATATCTTAAAACTGCATTAGAGACATTCCCTGCTGTTAAAGCTTTAGTATTTATTAGGAACTCAGGTGCAGCAGAAAGAAACTATTAATTAAAAGAAAAAAGATATTTGGTTTCACTACTTTTTGGAAAGAAAAAGACAAAAAGGAAAGCAACAGGAGGCAATGTGATGTGCTTAGGTATAGTTAGTTGACACCATACTTAAATGACAAGTTCTGCTGAGCAAACCCAGCTTCCCAAAGATTCTGTCTCACTCCCACTATTCTTCTGGTCTTAAAACTTGAATCAACCTGAGCATAACAAGAAGTCATTTGAGTTTCACGAGGTTTAGGAATAAAACTTCTCTTTATTGCTCCACTGCCTCAGATGGGCTTGGATATCAGGAGGTGTCCTTTCCTGAGAACATGATATGCAGTACTGTGGGACAGCCCTGCAGAACCCAGATCACAGACAGAACAATGTTAGAAGTAGACAATGGAGGAAATGAAGAAGAAAATGGCAAAGAGTTTAGCAATCTCTGTTTATGGAGACATTTTCCTACAAAGATGTTCATGAACCAGGTGTAAATGGCCCACTAATCATAAATTCTCCACAAATTCTGACTTGAGCATGTGGCAATGTTCACCACCTGTGATATTATTCGTATTATTTAGATATGCTCCTGTGTATTTAGGAACCTACAACCAAGAAAACATTTTTGAAGAGTAATACTTCATTAAAAAATAGCAGAAAGTAAATCAACAGAACCAGGAAATTTCTATCAGCTTTGTAAAAGCAATAGTCCTTTTCACCTCTCCCCTCCATGCAGTTCTCTCAACTAAAGAATTCAGTAAATATATTAATGTTTCATCCAACTTTGTCATAAATTCAAGAACTCTGGTTGTCTCCTGAAACACCTTAAGCATTTTAATCAATTAGTCTGTCAGGGTTCTAGCTGGAAATTCAGCTTTGCCATCATACTTCAGAAAATGTTCCAGTTAAACATAGAGTTAAATAGGGAGTAGAAAAGGATAACTTAAGAGTCTAGGTGTGTCTTTGAAGGAAAAAGAGCGACAGCACTCTTAAGAATGGATAAGACTGAAAGGGAGACATGATATGCCCTTGTTTATGCAAAAATTCCATTCCTGTAACTCAGTAATATATCAGAGACATTTCAGTTTGTGAAGCACTGCTGGGAAGTTTTACTTGGACACAGTTATCTGTTGTGAGATTTGGGAGCAGACCTGATGGGAAGGGTGGAAGACAAGTTATCTTACACTTCCTGCATCTTATTACAAAGCATGCCTCAATGACTCTCATGCAAAATGTGAAGAGCAAAATTATTGTACAGCCAAATTTATTTCGGATGACATCCTCAGGTGTCAAAACCTCTGCTTTTGATTTGCTTAATTTTGATTCTTCAAGTCCAAACTTTCTGTCAGAATGACCCCTTGAGGCTAGGTCTTTCTGGAGGTACAGATTAGAAGAATGATCCAAAAATGCTGCCATAGAATGAATTAAACCTTGGAATTGTGTAAAGCAGAAAATGTGGCTGCTGTGATATTTTCTTTAAGTGGTTTTCCTAGCTTTACTTTGAATCACAAACTAAAATATATTATCTGAAGCCAATTTTTTTCATAAACAAGTCACTGATAAAGTCAGTCTCAACTTTCATGAACTGCATCCCATAATGCTTTGCAATGACTCCAAGTAAACTCAGTTTTGTCTGTCATGACAGTATCTGGAGACAGAAGACAGATTTATTTTTTTTATTTTTACTCGTTTTTTAATTTATTCTGGATGAACCTGCAGATATGTCAGCAAGTTAACAGATGTTAAATGCTAATTTCAGATGTTTCACAATAGTTTGAAAAATCACTATATTGAAAGGTTTAACAAGTTTTATGCAGACAGATACGTAATGCAACAGACCTGACAGGGATGAGAATTCCAAAGGCTTTCTTCATATTAGAAGTCCTTATGAGAGAATAAATCTTTTCATTCAGATTTGCATGTGCATGTGCACGTATGTGTGTGAGAGTGATTAAAAAGTCCTAAAATATCAGTAACATGATGATGGAAAAACACAGGTCTAGACAAATATGCCTACATGAACGATATTTATGTCAATGGTAGACTCAAAGTTACCTGAAGAAGTGAATTTTTTCCAAGTATAGAACTGTTCCTACAAGAGCCCTTTGCATCCAAATGTGTTTTCACTGGGTGTTTTCCTATTTATCACTAATACATGATAAAAAGGAATTCATAAGAATAACCAAGTCAAATATGATAGTGCTACACCATTCTTTCATTAAGGGGCTACGAGAAGCTAGGCTGTGATTGCGCCTAATGCAAAACTCTGAGACACTTCAATGGTAAAGGCACTCCAAAAACATACACAAGGCAGAACTTTCCATAATGAAGACTTAAAATATTGCCATTGCTGCAGGGGATTTTTCCACCCTACAGGATGCTGTCTGTAAGAACAAGTTCCTACACGGTTCCCACCTATTATAGCTGCAGGACATAATGAGATTTCAAAGACTTGGTGTTGTGTGAGTGATGCTTTCAAACAGAAGCAGTGTTCCTAAAGCAGCAAGGTTTGTTGGGATAGATTGCCTACCCACCTGCTCACCTGTCTCCTTCTAATAATTTTGTGGAATATAATCACTTTCAACCAAATTTAACATCAAGCCATGGTCTCCAAGATAATTATGCTCCTGCAAGTTCTGTGAAAACAAGCAGCTAGAGCCAGAAAATTCTACATCAGTGTTCCCAGCAAGAAAAGAGCGATCAGAGCTTTCAGGAAGTGGCTGGCTCAGCAACCAGAATGCACATACATCAATCACAACATCCCCATGGCTCACCTGGGCATCACAGAACAAACACCAGTCAAGTGGTGTCACATGTCCACCCATCCACACAGTGAGAAAGAATCAGTAAACAACCATGAGAATTGGTTTCCCCTCTTTACACAGTATTTTTGCCTGTGACTGCCTATAGATTAGGGGTTTTAACAGCAGAGCTCTGGATACCAGAAGAGAGCACTCCAGTGTGCAACTCTAATGTTGGAAAGTTTTCCATGACACTTCTCTACAGCCACCAGGAGAGGCAGAAAATGTCTCTGACTCACCTCGCTTCCCAACCCCTTTCTCTGATTCTATAAGAAGCTCAGCTCCGTTCAGAGTGACAGAGTCTACAGCAAATGCAAGGTAAAATTAAATAAACATAAGATATTATTATTGACATTTCAAAAAAATAAACCGATAGAATAGTAAGAACACTTAGAGTTTAATGGATTAACTACTTTGTGTTATTATGCTGTAAATGGTACCGAGTTCCAGTGAGAACACGAAATGAGAAACGGATTGGACAACAAGGAAAATCTGTGTCCCTTTTGATGCAATTATACACACAAGAATCCACATCTACCTAGCCCAGTTTTCCATTTCTCTTAATTAAAAGCAGTAAATTAGGACAGTCGATCTCCATGTTTTGCTGGGGTTATTTTCCGAAGAAGAATGTTTTGGTTTACTAGTTTGACACATTCAGCATCAGTTAACAGCTACACCTCAAAAGGGCATCTTCTGCTACAAAGTTCAATTTCGGATCCCTTCTAAAGCCTAATAACAAAAGCCTGAAACACTGATTCTGTTCAAAATGTAAAGCAACAAGAAGCATTGAGATGGCCACATTTTATCATAAAAAAACTGGAAAATAATTAAACAGCGGATTCACGTAGAAGTATTACTTGGTTTTTAGCATGTCAGGCTCAGTTTTTCTGGAAGACTATGTAAGAGATACCCATAAACTATCCCTGAATCAAATGATCCTGTCAAACCCACAGCATAAAATACCAGAGATGCCACCTTATGTCTTGAAAGGAAGAGTCTCACTGCTGCAGCACTGTGCCCAGAAGGACAATTCTATCTTCTCCATGAGAATACAGATTATTTTAAGGCCATACAATACAACCATTGCTGCACTGTGCCCCATAATGTAGATGCTATTCAAGGGTTTTTTTCTTAATCTAGATTTCATTTTCACCATAATTAAGCAATTTACATTAATAGTAGAAAAATAAGAATAGGAGAAAACTATTTCAGTCAACTTTAATTCTTGTAATACTAATATCCTCTTAAGATCACAGATACAGTTTCATTCAACTGTTGAACTGAACCACTGCTTTACAGCCCATGAAAACCTATCATCTTAAAAATATGTCTGGAGTATCACTGATTGCCTTTTTCTCTCTTCTATCTACATGCAAAAAAAAATGTATCAGGATCTCGTGCTACATTTTAGTTAACTTTTAAATTACTTTTAAATATGCACTATCACTACCACGGCCATGACTTGGAAATTTCTATTATTAAAAAACACAATGAAGTTAGATTAAAGCAGTAAAATTACTTCATATCTCAGTGATAAAGCATCCGAAAAAAGCTTTCTTTTTATTTTCTTTTTATTTCTTTCAATTTTACCATGCCTGATAAGCCTTTGCACAAAAAAAATCAAGAATAACACTGAGCACAGTAAGCAGACAAAAGAAGTGAATTTGCTCAAGGTGCAAAAAGATCTATGCTACTCATTTGAGCAAACACAGGGCTCATTTAACAAGTCCCTTAATGAGTAAGTGTTCAAAGAGCTGAAACTAGTTTTAGTTATTTGACTCTGGTTACAGTCAAGTAGAGTCTTGTTGCTAAAGCCTCAATTACCGCTTTGAGAATTGAAGTGTTGATGGAGGCTTTGTTTATGCCGTGTGCCTTCTGAAGGCTGTCTGTACCAAGACATTTTCTTTTTTATGGAGCAAACAACCTGGATCCAAACAGCAGGACAATGATCAGGGTACTTTTCATGATTCTGTCAGTGACAGCTTTTACCTGCTCAGTGCTAAATATCACAAGAGAAATTCTAAGCGTGGATACAGGAATACAACATCATGAAATTGCATTAGTAAGTTGAAATGCCCTTTTTGCTTCTGGTTTGTCTCGAATAGAAAGATTTAGTAGTGGTAGTGGTCCAAACACACAGGAAACCCCTCCCTGCTGAATTTAATAGAGAATATATACAAGTTAAAAAGTGACGCAAAATATGTATTTTACACCACCCCAAACCCAAAATATTTGAGTACTAAGGCTGAAATAGGCAGTAACTACAGTACTTGGCAACTTATCAATTTAGCAAATATTTCTACAGCAGTGCAATCAAATTAAGCATTTGGACTTTTATCTTAGTTCTCAGACAAACAAATTAGGATGATTCCAAAAAGCAAAATTACTTTTACACAATTTCTTATGCCATACCAAAGACCATCTCAGTGCTGCTGTAAAACAATTCTCTTATTCAGCTGTTGTAGAACGATAAAGACAAATAGACATGGACAATAGCTAAAAATACCTGAGCTATGTCTAACAGATATATAAAAATATATGTATAGACAAAGACAGCAAGATAGCTTTATGTGGTTCTGTGATCCTACCTACTGCTATAATAAAAATAAAATATCCAAACATTATCCTTGTTTTGTCAGAAAGAAATTTTGCTGTACCAACATACACCACAAACCCCAAATATCTACTCTTGGTGTACTTAGCTACACACACAAAACCTGCTTGTAAACCTGTGATTTGAGATTGTTAGTGGCCAGATACAGTAAAACTACATTAAGAATATTAAAGAATATAAATAAAATGATAATAAAAAAATCTACACATCATCAGGTATGTGGTATGTTAGAACTCTAAGATAGAAAAGAAGGTATAATTACAAAGGACAGGGGGAACCTAGACTGATGCCTTGTTATTTTTAACTCCTCTTTGACATCTACTGTTTATACAGTCAGAATATTTACTACCAAATTAGGATGGGGTTTTCAAAAGCTCTCAATGTTGGTTAAATCTGCTACCACTGAAGTTAATGGGGGCCAGATTCACAGATGGTGTAAATCGGCTTAATCCTATAAAATCCAGCTTTGAGTATTTTATCACTAACTTCACTGAGTACAGATGAGGCCACTGCTGAGTCTTTTGAAAATCCCACTCCTTAATTCTTCTGCACACAGTAAATTTAAAGCCCAGTAATTAAAAAAATTTTTTTTTAAAATTCTACATAAAATGAGATTAGTAGCTCCAGAGGACTACGATTGTCCTCTCAATGAACATCTCAGCTGAGGCCTATAATCCCAGTTTTTAAAGACACACACTTATATAAATTATTATTACTATTATTATTATTATTAAATGGAATCCTGGCTTTTTCTAAGGGAAGTAGAAGTATGCTGATGAATTTACAATCAGCTATACATTTGTGAACTAAATATTCTCAAAGCTATTTGATAAAATCAAGGGAGGGCAACAACAGGTACAATAGATGGTTTTTATATTCTCTTCATCTGCGTCAAATTGAGACTGTAATTATAATTTATTCCTCTCATGATGAAACTGCACAATTGAAAACATTGGTTCACTTCGTTTACCATCAACTTTAAAAATATGTAAATCCCTTTGTAAATAATAAATTGAAAGCAAAGGAAGGGTCTATTTGTCATAAGAGCAAGAGGGATAATGTCCTCTGTGAGGGTATCAACTTTTGGGGAATACACTTCACAGTGGAGAAGGAAAAGTGAACTATGCATGTGCACTGATAATTTTCACTTCTATAGTGTAATACTAAATCCAATAGCTTCAACTATGCCAAAAAACTATCATTTATTAGAAACAGTTTTGTCCCACTGACAAAGAACTAGAGAGACTGAACTGCTGAAGCATTGAAATGTCAAAGAACTGATTAGGTAACATGATCAGGACTCTATTTGGCACAGATTATATTTCACACTGGAAAAGCAAAACCCTTTTAGCAGTCCCTTCTCACCTTATCTGCAAACCCTTACGCTACATGTGGCAAACATTTTCAGCTTAAGTGTTAGACTAGAGGGTACCACCCAGATTTGTAGAAAGTGTGGGCTTGGTCCCATCACATTTAGTGCTCAGTGCCTCTCTCTGAAGATATTTTGATATTCCAGACCCAAAGTGAAAAATTAATAAACAAAGCAAATAAAAGGCATTCTATCATGTGTGTATCATGGAACAGTCCAAGCTCCTGGCTGAGTGAGAACAGTCATTGACTGAAGGGTCAGGCTTATGAGAAGGCTGGAGGCTGCACAAGAAATTCTGCTCTCTCCAGGGCCCCAAAGGAAATTGCAAGGATTTCCCAGGGCTGTCTCTCTTGGGAAAAGCATGATGTCAAAATTGTAAGCACTGCAAACCAATGTGTTTTCTTGCAGTCAGAAGAACACAGTTCCTGCTCTATACACACACAACTTTCTTACACTTCTGTGACATTTTCTCCATGCTAAATGTCTTCAAAATAAGTGAGAAAGTTATACAGATGACTTGGAGGTTTTCATGTTATAAAGACATGGAATATGATAGGAAAATTGATTCTGAGGTTTTCACACTAATTTATTTAAATGCTGTCAGATGGTGTATCATCATCATATGTCAATGGCATATCATCATGGCTCTGCACAGAAAAACAATGTACTCCTTAACTGAGACTGAAGATATGAAATGACAATTTCAACCTCATCGCTCTTTGAGACTGAAACCTGTCCTACAACCTGTTTCAAATTTGGAGTCAGATAACCTAGACTCTCCCTCCTTATCCCCTCTTGAGTTTAGTCACTCAAACTGACGGGTGCATGTGTCATTTTTGCAGTTTTATTATGACAACAGCTCAAGTGTTATTCTCCGTGATAACTTTTGAGGCCCCTTACTTAACATCTTACCCCTCCATCTGTCCTCTGCTTAATCAATAGTTCCTTTATTCTGTTTTTCCCCATAGACAATTTAACTCTGTGATTTCTAAATAGCATCCCTGTAAAAGTAATGCTTCCCACAATATGCTCAGAGTCACAAAGTGCTTTTATTGAAGCTATGCTGTTGCAATACTTACACAGAACTCAAAAATTGCTAGGCTGCTGACGGGCTGACATCGTCACGTACCATTTACTTCTTTCATTACTAGCTTGTATTCCCCCTGGCTGTTTTTTATTTACCCATCTACTGCTACCTGACATTACCTGTGCTCTGCATGGTCTCATGTACAGCACACACTGTGTAGTTTCTACTCCTGTTTTCCTTCTCTATTTAGCAATTGAAACAACTAAACTACAGCAACTGTTCCTTGCAGTGCTGATAACTGATAGCAGGGCAAGTGCCCCTCCCAAAATCAAGAATTATCTTTAATATCCACATTCAAATTGTATTGTCTAACCTGTCAGCAAGTTAAAACTTCTATAATTTATCAAACAAGGAGATAATAAAAAACAAGAGCAGGAAGAGGTGTTTGGTTTTTCATTTGTAAGTGTACCTTTGCACTCAACTCCAGTGAGTAACAGATTCCTTGATTTCAGTGCTTTCAGATCTTATAGTCTGTAGCCACACCTAGTAATGAACACTCAATTTCCTTCTTCTTTTCCTTCCAGGGAAATAATGAAGAGGGGGCAAATCTCTCTACCATGATGCACTCCTTGTGTTCCAAAGCTGCTTCCTAAAGGTGAGATTTCCGATCTCTGTTGAATGTTGGTCTCCATAGGAAAATGTAAGTACAATAAACTCCACTATAGTGTTCATAGGGATTTACATACAAAATCCGGAACAGAAATTAAAGAGGGAAAAAAAAGGATCCCTCTCAGGCGTTAAATCTTTAATCCTTGATTATTTGTCCAGCAAGGTGACAGATGGCAAATCTACTGCTATTATTAAAGCTCTTCCTCTGCATTGGCATCTGTTTTCCCTGGGGTGAGTAGGACAAGGGAGTTTGCCTGCCTAACCAAATCAGCCAAGACTAGATATGACTCCTTCAGTATATTAATACTGTATATTAATATCCTCATATTGTCTTCGAGCACTGTGCCTGCTAGTTATATATTGGGTTGTCATGATATTCTTTCAGTCTTGGCATAAAGGAGAATCCAAACTGATATTAATTTACACCTATCTACATATTTCTAGTACATGAATTGCTGACACAAATAGGCATCCAATTTACCTATCTCAGAGACCTGCAATTGTAGTCATGGAAACAAGATCCAAGCATCAATTTGAATTTGGAATTCAGAATGAATGACCACTAAAAGAAGGTTAGTATTGACGAGCTCTTTGATACAGCTGTGTGTTCCTGCAAGCCTATCTAATTCCCTATCATACAGACCTATCATGAGTCCTAGGTAAAAATGAAGCTGCAAGGATTCATCCATTGATGCATCTATGGATGGGCAATCTGAGGTGGGGGTAAGGGGGGTGCCCAGGTTTCAGGACACTGCACTAATAACAGAGTCATTTTCAATGAAAAGAGTATTCCTGAAGGTACCAGGAGAGTTACCTGTGCTTTATAGCAAGATTTGCCATACGGCTTAAAGAAAACAAGAGAAAAAGTTTTTTTTTTCATGTTAAGTATGTAAAAAAATCCAGTGAAACAAAACAAACTTGGGGAGCTTTTCCTCACAGTCAATCCTTTTACTTCTGTCCAGGCATATGCAAATTCTGGGTGGTGCCTGGCAGGAATATGGGATAGTTCTGTTACCTGTTGTTTCAGAAGGAGAAACTACGATCTAGTTCAGAACTTTGCCAGTTAAAGGTTTTGTCTTCTCTAAAACCCAATTACATTCTTCCTTTCAAAACAGAAAAAGTCAGATTTTGCCCTAAATGATGTATAGCAATGATGGAAATTTTGTCCACATTATAATGAAAGTATTTTTCACTCCTAAATGTGGAATATTAGAATAAAGTCATAAACTAAAAGATACTAAGCTTTGAGATGCTGATGATTATTACATGCATAATGCTACATTTCCATACAACCCCAATTATAATACTGTAACCTACTTTCCAGAAATAAACTGGTATTCAATGCATAAAACTGCTCTTTTTTTTTTTCTTTTGTAGGGGGGAGGAGAGGGGAGAGAGCAGGGCAAGGACTGTAATTCATTCCCATTAGTTCCATTAACAGCCTTTTACAAACAATTTCAAGCAAACAAAATAGAGACAAAGCAAAGCAAAGCAGCCATCTGCACAATTAAATGGTCAGTCAGCACATTTAACTTATATAAGCAGTATTACTGCACAGTGTAAACACTATCTCCCTGGGCTGACATCCTGGCAAAAAATATGCATCTTTCATGTGCTGGAGGTTAAAGCTGCTGTGAAGTGGTCTACCTTGCTCTAGAGAAGAGGGCAAACATTACTTTATCTGTGAAGAAGAAATGGGAAGGAAACAGATCCTCTCAGTGGTGTTCTGTTTGTGAGCAAGATTAAAAAGAGGGAAGCTTAAAATATGAAAAATGCAGCAATCAGGATCTTGTCTACCTTTTATTTTTTCCCACAGCTTGGTACAGATGTGACATAAAAGATAAGTAAGAGGGAAGAAAAATGCACATGGTAACAGAAGGCAGCTACCCATTGTGAAACATGCACATTTACTGCCTCTCGAAAAAAACTCAGTGTACAATTCTGAGAAACACTTCTGGCAGCTGGGTTTTCTGAACTTCTTAATTAATGACAATTTGCTTTCTCCTGACACTTAGATTATTAAAGTGGCTGATTTATTTAGAATGAGTCTTTTGGCCTTTTGCATATAGAAAAAAAAACCCTATTAAACAGTAGGACTCAAGCATGTGCCGTAATTTTTCCAGCAACAAAACAAAAGGTCAAAGGCTGAGCTTAGAATTGACAGGTTAGCTGTGCTGTAAATCAATACCAGCCTTTGTTGACCACAGCAGTCGCTTTATGGATAAAGGTCAAATCATTTAGAAGGTTCAAAGAATAGTAATGAAACCTCGTGCTCAAATCCATACATTTTTCTACATTCCCAAAATATACTTTTCCTTTATTGGTCCTTTGCTGAATGGAAATATGATATGATCAGTGATAAATCGTTCTGTTACCAGTCATAAATGGGAGAGAGACAGAAATCATCATCCATAAACTCGAGAAGTTCCCCTGACACCAGAAATTAAGAGAATGATGCCTTTCCCTGCTGGCCTAAGAGAGTGATTACTAGTGCTGTGCTAGTGCTGTAAAATACCACTTAATTTGGAATTCACCATGAGACTACTAATTGGGTCAATAGCCAGAAAGTGAAAGTCAGCAGTGACAGTCTGTCACTCAAGCATGTTTTTGCTGTGTGCTCAGAGACATTTCATGCATCTGAAAGAAGCCACCAGCAAAGGGATGCAGATGCAATGACAGGAGAAGCAGAGACTGGAGCAATACTGGCTGAACCTGCACGGAGGATGTGGGGTCTGTACCCTGCAAACCTCCTGGTAGCCAGGTAATGTTTTCTACAGCACTGCCTTCCTCATCACCCCATCACAAAGCAGTGCTCTGAGCCAAGAAGGGGGAAAGTTCAGGGCTTGGCTAGAAGACAATTTGTTTTGAAAATAGAAGGGTCTCCATGAATCCAGAGTGGCTCCGACTGTCCTTTGTGAGACAGAAACATGTTCATTGTCTACACTGAAAAGATAGAGCTGATTCACACTGATCTTTTCAAACAGACTCATCTTATCTCGAGATAAAGTGCTGCAAATAGTTAGATAAAATTAAATTCTAAAACATTTAATTATATAACCTTCAGAGAGTCATCACTGGTTCCTCTATCAGTACAAATGCTGTTTCTGGGGTTTCCAGTGTTTACTTTGCAAATGCAGAAAGGCAGCACCTTGTCTGATCATTTCTTTTGATCTATTAGTTTGATAAGTTCCAACAATTTCTTGCTACTGGCTTAACATCCTGATTAGTTACCATTCAGCCACTAACCCATTGGCAGATTCCTATTAGCAAGAGTTTTAAGCTACTTTGTCACTGCCCTGCAGGGGAGGGAGAGGCTTTCTCCTGTATTTCATCAGCTCAGCAATCACAGATTTAGGATTCAGAAGAAAAGACAGATGCTTTTCTCTGTTTTGATGAAGGTCAGCAGCAGGAATTTGTCCCTTCCTGGAAAGTCTGGTACTACTACTATTTTACAGTTCACTGGAGTCAGTCAAGAAAGGTTAAAAAGTCTGAGGTTCCCTCTGAGGTCAGAAACATCAAGAAGCAAGTAATGCACATGGTCTTACCATGAGGTCTCAAAAGCTCTCCTCCCACTGCTAAACTTTTGTTTAATGCATTTCTGCCCATCCTGTCAATGCAACTTCCAAATGTTTGTATGTCTTTAGGGAAGATTTTCTTCTCTTTACAGCAAAACTGTGTCTGAAATACAATTCTGTGTGCAACCCGACTCAAAGGTCATACCCTTATATGCAACTATCAGAAAGATTTAAACAAACCTCTTAAGCTCAGTCTTTACATGCCATCTGCCCTGCTGGAATCATTGCCTTTTCTTCCACATTTAAAAAAGAGCACCAAAATTCCTAACCTGGCTGTAGGATGGGTCTGCCAGCTCACAACAGACATTGTGCACAGATTACCTTAAAATGGAAGCATTCGTTTCAAACAGACAACACTATTTAAAAATTAATAATATGAAAAGAAAAAAAACACCAACCAATCTTCCTGTGGTTTTCCAAAAGCATTCCAATGAGGTTACTTACACTGCTTTGAAATTGGTTTGAGTTATGGGAAGTCCACAGCCCGAGACCAGCAGCTGAGACAGCAACAGAGATGAAAGTTTTTTAGCTTCCAGATCCGAGGGAGAACACAGCTGCTCCAGCTGGTCCCCTCAGATCTCAACACTTACTAGAGCGATTGAGAAAGCGATAAAGTTTTATGTCTCGGTTTGAAGAATGCATTAATAAAACCAGTCCTGAAATAGAATGAAAAAAACTCCAAAATAATTAATCAAACCCTAAGCTTTCAGCTCTGGAAATGGAAGTGGGCTGATTTTAGGGAAGCTTGGTTCTTTTACACACAGAATCACCACCTCTGCATGAAACTCGAATTAGTGTGAGTCAGCACTAATTTTATTTTTTAACGACAGTCATCTGTTTATGCTAACCCTACAAATTAATTTAATTGAAATGGAGCAGCAGCATATATGTGAAATAATCATAGAAGTTTTGTATACAATACTGGGGGGAAAAAAAAGTATGCCATTAGTTGTGGACCAAGGCAGATAGAATAGGAAAGTATGATATGAAGCACATTTTCCAAGAAAACCATCAGTAATAACCTAAGTGGAAAGGATTGGAGATCTTAAAGATCAGCAGTCATTCTGCAATATTTGTACAATCCCCTGTGAGAGCTTCATGAGAAAGATGGAAGATGAGGGAGAGAAAATACACAAATTTTGGAGAAAACAAGCATCTTATTTCCTGAATATAATTTCAAAAACACTGCTAGTTTCAGATTTTACCTACAACCAACCACCTGTTTTAAAACAAAATGGCATCATGGTTACAGCTGTTGTTAAGGTATCCAGGTCTATTTAAACTCAATTTATCCAGATTCTGGAACAGAAAAAAAAGTAAACTTTGTTAAAGCATAGAGGAAAGCAGGAAGCCAAAAACTCAAATTCAAATTCTCAGACTTGGTTTACAAAATGGTTTCAGCTCCCAACTGAGGGCAGTGCAAACCACTGAACTTAAAGTAATAATGATAATGATGATGATATTAATTCAATTTAGGAGTTTAAAAACGAACAGAGCATCTTTGGGAATTTGCTTTATGTAGTGCTGTGGTTTTGGCTGGGACAGAATTAATTTTCCTTACTGCAGCCAGTATGGGGCTGTGTTTTGGATTTGTGACCAAAAGAGTGTTGATAACAGGGGGACATTCTGGCTGAGCTGCACTTAGACAATGCCAAGGCTCCTTCTGCTCCTCCCCTGCCCCACCAGCGAGTGGGCTGGGGGTGCACAAGGTCCTGGGAGGGGACAGGTGACCCCACCTGACCCCAGGGATATCCCAGACCATATGGCATTGTGCTTAGCAGAGAAAGCCAGGGGAAGCAGGGGTAACACAGGGACACTGGGAGCGGTGCCGTTTGTCTTCCCCAGTCACTGTGACACATGATGGAGCCCTGCTCTCCTGGGGATGGCTGAACACCTGCCCAGCCATGCGAAGTGGGGAATG
The DNA here is from genome assembly GCA_034509425.1 of Eopsaltria australis. Classification (NCBI taxonomy): domain Eukaryota; kingdom Metazoa; phylum Chordata; class Aves; order Passeriformes; family Petroicidae; genus Eopsaltria; species Eopsaltria australis. The sequence continues at coordinate 9,133,246 of JAVTVJ010000024.1, forward strand.
AATTCTTTGTTTTGCTTCAGTTGCCCACACACTTCGTGCTTTACTCACTGAGCTGCCTTTACCTCAGCCCACAGGTTTTCTCTCTTTTAGCCTTCCAAATCTCTCCCCCATCCCTCTGAATGAACAAGTGGCTGGGTGCCTGCTGGAATTAACCCACAACAGTGAGGAACAAAGTGCCTTTAAATAAACACTGTCTTCAAAAACCTAATACTGCTAGAATTATTTCATACTGTATTGTAGAAAACTTTATGAAGGGGAATGTATTCAAATGTGGCGTCCTTTTTTAACACAAAAAATGTTCTTTCAAAGGAGAATAAAAATTATTTTTGTATGTAAGTTTTTCTGGAAGAACACTACCTAGCCAAAATGCTAGAAAAACTTGAGTACTGAAATTCAACAGCTGTACTTGAAGGCTGATATGATGACATTGCATCAGATCTATCAGAAAACTGCATTTTCTTTCTTCAGTCATCTCATATATAACCTAATACTTAGGAAGCTGAAGATTCCTCTGCCATGAGCTAAACTAACAATTTTATCTTAAATTACCCCTAATTAATTTAAGAGCCCTTTTTTTGTTTGTTTTTTTTGTTTCATAAACTCAGTGGCTATGAGAAAAGGTATCCTTCAAGACTTTATTCAGAAATTCTCTCTTTCCCAATAGCAGAGAAGCTGAAAGCAAATGACCATTTGCATCAAAGCAGTTCTGGCTCTATTGAGTTAGCTAAACCACACAGGCAGCTGGAAATCAATAGGAACTAAGAGCTGCAAGTCAGCATGCAGGAAAGCACACATTTAGCCAGTCAAGACTCCAAAAGTATTTACTGACAATTTGCTTGTTTAGTGCAATATGATCAGAGTTGCTTTACGTCACAGGATGGATAATGGAATTGTACAAAATCATCACTCTTGCTTCACAATGATTAATTAACATAGTAAACAAATGAAAAGTCCCTCTCCACAGTAAACCTCATTTAAGAACCACCAAGCAACAGGTATGGCATAAAGTACTGCTCTAACACAAACAAACCTGATATGTTTAATTATGTACCATACACATAAATCTTAAGCTGTTTTGTTTGAATATCCTGTAATCTGTCTTGTCTGAAACGAATCCAATCATGTTTTTTCTCCCCTCCATAAAGAAAGCTTTAAAATAAACAGAAATTAGCCTTTTTTCCCCTTTTCTGTTACTAAATTATGTACTTTTTTTTAAAGCAGAATCTTTGTGTCTACAAAAGGATTTTGTTGCACATTTACTGCAGATGCTCAAGAGATCAGGTTCACAAAGAAGTTAGTGATAATTATTATATGCTTTTAAATGCAGGTGCAAATTCTTGAAGCTTTTGTTTCAGCATTGTGGGAAGTGATTCATTTTCATGTTGCTGGTTTTAATCAGCCTATATTTGGAAAATGAATTTCAGAGCTTTCATACACAACCTCCAATTTTAAGAGTTAGAAAAAAACCCCACAACCTTCCTGAGTAAAGTGGCCATAGGAAGTAAATATTAATTCCTTTACAGCAGGATTCTGGATGTAATTAAGTCAACAATTGGCTATTGTTGGCCTAGAATTTCTTTCTAACCTTTAAAAGTGTATTTCTTTCTAAGTTCCCCACTGGACCCAGTGTTTTGGACTCTGTTACTTCAGAAGTCTGAAATCTCCAAGACTGCTGCTCTACTTAAATTTTCAGTAGGAGCCACACTAGGTTCTCCCCACTTGTGCTCCTGGCCAGGCAGTGATCCCATGAGAGAACAATATTATGGTGAAAGACATTAATGAAAATCAAAAGAAGAACCCAAGAACCCAAACCATTTTTCAATCACATACATCGTGCTGTACATCCAGGCACAGCTTCAAATCTCATCTGAGGAATAAATATCAGAGAAAGTATTTGAATTCAGAGGGCCAGAATATTAACATGCCATAACCTTAATAATTGCTTTGAACATCTGACATTAAAATACCATTCCTTAAGTGTACAGTGGCTGAACAGGTTTGAAAAAATTACCATTCTTCCTTACCAAAAATAACTGTTACATGGATTTTTATATTCCTTGTAAATCAAGGGTGGCAGCAGCAGGTAATTTCATTTGGCTACTGAACATCAAATGTGATATTTTCAGTTAGGAATGCTTCAAGACAATTACATTATCTCCTTCAGAACTCACATTTGGGATACATCCAACAGTTCACTACCACAACTACAGTAAGAGCAAGTAGAATTTAGAACCAAAACAAAATCCCCATGACTTCAATGTAAGAATTGATAAATAAAATAGTAACTAATACTATCTTACTTTCTCAATCCTTACTTTGATCTATTTATATTAATGTAATATATTATTATTAGAATACTGATTTTCAACAACAGTTTAAGTTTCCAAAATAAAGTAGCTAATTTTCCTAATCTTAAAATAACTGAAAATAATGAAGGCATTGTATATGGCAGTGAAATTGATTTGTTGGAGTGCAAACATGCTAGAAAAATCGTAACTTCAGAAATTGTGGTAAAACTACCTGTGAAACTTAGATGAAATAATGAGAGAACTAGTCTAAAATTATGGCACTTAATTTACTCAATGATCAGCTAGAATTCAGCCATTAGTATCAGGTAATTTTAGGAACATGATCTCATTAATTACACATTTACTGGAATTTAGGTTTGAATTACATGTTACAGGAGGCACTATTAGCAAAAACACAAGAGCTCATACCATTTATATTAAGAACAAAAGCACAGCTCTACTTGGGAGTTTGTGAACTAGAAGGTTTTAATGGTTTTATACTTTCCTGCTTAAAACATACAGCTATTTCTCTTAAAAAAGGCCTTTGTATTTGGAGCACTTGCTCAAGACGTGTCAGACTTACTTTCAATAAACCTTTGGGATTCACAGGAGACTCAAACTCATCTCTGCTACATCTTACAGTCTTCCTGAGCAAGTATTCTAGTAGGCTACCAAAAAAAAATTGGCTCTTAAAGCCATTACCATTCCAAAATGAGGGTCATTATTAAAAAGAATCCCATGTTTTAGGGCCCATCCCACATAAAGGTGATAACCCCGAGCACCAAACTTCTCAGACAGCACAGCAGCATTTAGATTGCTTTTCCCAAGCAGTTGTAGACATGAACTCAAAATTAGATGCTCGGCAATTGTGAATCCCCACAATAATAAAAAAGTAGACAACTGACAAAAACATGGGCTACAAGAAACTTGACAGAGCTTTTTTGAAAATATTTATATGACTTAAGAACAAAAACTCTGGTGAAATTTTGTAGATTCAGTTCTCATATATCACCAGTACCATTTAAGTAATTGTTTTAAAATATTTGTACTACTTTCCCTCTTGGTAAATACAAGCATGATAATAATTAAAGCTGCACATTATCATCACGTAGTTTGCCAGCATTTCTTCCTATGAAGTTAAGAAACATCTTCAAGCTTTGCTATTGCTTTTACAGCATCTTGTGGGCAGCAGCAAAACTGTCCCTAATTAAACCAATGCCACACCACTGCTGAGTCAAATGCCTGAAAATAAATCCAAACATTAAGAAATTCAGGAAGTCCCATTATTTGTGGAGAAATATGACCTCAAATCTGGTATTATTCTGGGCAACCATGACCAAAACCTTGAAACTGGGGGGGAAAAAGTAATGCACTGGGAGATGAAGATGAATAGCAGAGACAGAACTCTGTCTTCTTTCTTTAGTTCTCAGGAGGCTATGCCATGGGAAAGCATTTGAAATCTCCTTCTCATCTCATCCTCAGTGTCAAAAGACAAATACTGGCTAAACCCAAATCCATGTTGGACTGAAGAAGGATCTGATCAGTGCTACATGCCAAACCAATTGGTATCACAAGAACACTGGGCTTTGCTTGAGGTTATGGCCTCCAGACTTTGTCTACCATGTTTTGAAAAATCTCCCTATGAAGTTACACTTTTTTTCAGTCAGACCGAGGAGATTGTTCTCCAAGTGAATGATCCCAACATTTCTTCTCTAGGATAGTTCATTAAAATAACAGTCTCTGTAATGAAATGATACAGAGTGAAGTTTAACAAACTAATGAAGAACTAAAGTCAGTGCTAAAGATACAGACTTTATCAGATTTTTGCTTGCGTTATACAAGATCTGCTAACACTTAAACAGGTTCCAAAACCAAGTGAATGGGATAAGCCAATCTGTCACAGATCTTTTAACCACAGATCTTTTAATCACCTCCAAACAGCTGCATGAAAGACAGAAAAATAAAATGTGTCGATCAAATGCCAGGAGAAAGGTAGAATTATAGTCAGAACAACTTCTTCATTAATCTTAATTTACTTTTTTCCGCCTCTGAAAAGCCTAAAATATTGAGATATTCTAAGTGCCCCAGCCTCATTTCCAGGCAGCATAGAATCCACCTGAAATACCATACACTTTAAAAAGACATCTGTAAAAGAAAGTCATATAAAGAACTAAATGCATGAGAATCTTATTGGTTAACATCTGTAATAATTTTTTTTCTCCAAGCAGGTTCTTCACAAAACCCTCTAACATTAAACAGGTCTATTTCTTTCATAACTAGTAATTTCTTATAAATACTACAACTAAATCACAAATGTTCTGCATTATATATAACATGATCCTAAAGCCTATTGCTGTGGTACAAATGGCCTTTCTGCAAATCAGTAATGGATTTTAATCTGGTGCAAGAAGCTGGCAAAGGAGACACTTCTGATAGGCAGCCCAACCTTTCAATGCTTTCTACCAATTTGCACCACCCTTGAAGTCATTTCAGGTTCTTATTTAGAACTATGCCATATTAATATTTAAGGTAAGTGGTTTAGCAAGTTTTACAGAAGGTTGAAAAAATCATTTATCAAAACACTCTCTTCCTCTCAAAATATATTTGTCTGATTCAATCATTTCCAATTAAATCATATTGATTACCACCCTGAATGTTCCCTTTTTTTTAGCTGTTACATTAGATTTTATTGTGGAAAGAATATTTTTAAAGTATCATTAAGACTGTAAGTGACACAGCAAATATTTTCAACACACCAACAACAGAACAATCTATATATGTTTTCAAGGGAAAGAAATTCTGAGAATATATATCTAGAAATGATCCGAAAGTCACCAAAATGAATAGCAATACTATGGCTCAGGTCCCTGACTTAAACCCTGGAAAATACAAATATTTAAAGTCTTATAAATCATTTTATTTGTTCCCCTTTCAACAATTTTCTGACAATGATTGCAGCTACTTGATGAAAGCCTGGAAATTAATATTTTCTATTCACTCATTTACATCCAGAAGTTTATCATGGTCTAAATAAATAAACTGTGTGCTTTCACTAGAGATAATAAAACTACCATTAATTTCAATCAGCAATGGATTTTAATCATGTAGACCTGCAGTTGTTTCATAACTTGCCTGCAATTTCAAAAGCATTTATCACTGTCATCATTTGTATATATTTTTAGATTTCAGACCTGTAAAGATTTACGCATGAGAAACTTGTTCCAGTGCTGCTTTTTAATTCCCTTAGAAAAAAAAGTCATGATCTATATTTGAAGCTTGTAGTATGCACTTAAAACTCCAAAATGTAATTAAATTATTATGGAGCTGTTCCAGTTTTTTAAAGTAAACTCAGTAAAGTTTTAAAAGTAAAATCAGTAAACTATTTGTAGTGTTTTCTTGGTTTAAAACATTTAAAATGTCTATTACCCCTTTTTGTGGTTTCATATGGTGAGAATGTAGACAGTGAGACCATGACAGCTTTTGGCTACATACAGAAGTGATGGCCAATGGTTTAATGCAGGCTCTAAAATTTACAGGATGGAGCACATCTTGTAAGTATAAACAAGACAACCAGATAAAGCATCAGGTATGTGTTTCCATTTCCCAGCCTGGAAAGGTGAGTTGCTGGTCAGATGACGGAGCAGTGCCAGCAACTGGCCCAGAGGGCTATGGCAGACATCTCCTCCTACCTGAGTGGAAATCAGCTCACAGCCAGCTCTTGAAAACAAAGTTCATCTCTTTATTATTCATAGGCAGGCTCTTTTTCCATCCAGGTATTCTCTAGTGACAGACAAGAACTCCTGATCTCACGGAGCCACAAGTTAAGTGACAACATTGCCCTTATCAAGGCGAACACGGTAATTCATTGTGCACTAACTGATATGAAGTTCTATATATTGTATATTTTGTATACTAGTAACTAATTTAAATTAGGATTTGTATACAATCTGTAACAATATTCATAAGACATCAGTGATATCATGCTATAAAAAACCATTCCATTTAAATTACCAAAAAAGTAGCATTCACATAGAACCATCACAGATATTTAAAAATATAATAGTTAAAGTCTGAGCAAACTCCTTTGAAATACGTGAGTACTATTTTGCTAGTAAGTAAAAGAAAAAGCAGGAAAAAAAGGGAATTTGGACATGCTGTTTCTTCTGAACTATTTTATACCTCAGCTGAAAATCGGCCCAGTGAAGCACTATGGTGCAGAGAGGTGAACATAACCTTACTGGAATAACCGCTTAAAGCAAACACTGAAAGTCAAGAGAAACATTACATGACTCATAAAACTAGTCTAACCATCTCTCGTAATTATCTGTACAACTCAACCAGATAAGAAGATAGAAACTGCATTGTTTAGCAAAGGTATTATGCTCTTTGCTTCATATTTCTGAAATAAACCAACACAGAAATTTTAATTTCATTAAAAACTGTGTGCAGCATTAGCCTAAGGTACTTAAGGGCTTTTATGTATTTAAGATGATTTTTAAAGCATTAAAATAAAAAAGTAATTTAATTATATATAATTTATAAATAATCATATAGCAAAAATTATATTCAAAAGAAGGAGCAATCAAAGTCCTTATTGTGAATATGTCAAGAGGAGTGTTTTTATTATTTTTTTAAATAAAGGGTTTGTAGACCACAGCACAAAGATTTAAAAGGTCAAAATGGAGAAGAAGACCTGACAAAATGCAGAGGGGTTCATGGGAATTAAGAGCTAAGAGGGAAAGTAAATCTTGACATGGAAATGGGAGGGCCACTAACAAGATGCAGAGAAAATGGCAGTACATGTGTTTAGAAATGAGACAACAGACTTGGAATAGTGCTATCTGCTCTTGATAAAAGATTGAATACTAATTTTTTCTTTGGCTGTGAGGCAATCAGGATAAATTACAAGTAATGTCTCTTCCCTCCTAAAAAGCACACTAATGTGATTAATCTGTAAAATTATAAAACCAATACAACTCAAAGTGAAAACAGTTGAAAATAATTCAGACATTTGAGCACTCTCCTACACGACAGTAATAAATTTTCATTTTTTAGACTTTGCAGCTTGGGGTAATAGCAATTGAGCTGCAAGGCTTACATTTTTCATGTGCAGAAGAGCAAGTGCTTGTACTGATTTGAGGAGAGCGCTAAGCGAAAGTTGTAGCACTTTCATTAAAGTGTGTCATGGCTATTGTCCAAAAGGACTTGAGCACTGCTCCTGTCTCTAATTAAAATGTAACAATTTATTCGCTCTATCTGTCAGTTCAGGAAGGATAGGACTCGTGAAGCATCAAAGGATACCACAACTAGAAAATGCATTAAAGTTCAGAACCAGCAACAAGTGCCAAAGAGCCGCCCTGCAGTTCATCATCTCTGAGTTAATACGCTGTCACTGCAGCTGCAGCAGAGTATGGGAAGCACACTGGCAAAAAATAAACCACGCAAAAAATACTTCAGGAAACAAATGACAGCTGACAACATACTTTTCTTCTATCTGCATATGCGAGAGAGCAGGAGAGATGGGAGACACAACATCCTAAGAGGAATGGGAGTGTGAATATTTTGCTTAACACTCTTGATTATGTTTCCTAGAAGGTTGTCTCAGTCATACAACTAATTTGTGGAATTTCGCCAAGGACTAATGAGGCAAAACTTTCACCCATTGGGATACCATTCTTTTTGGGTTGAAAAGAAATAAAACACTGAAAAGTGGTCAAAACCCTCTGATCCTCCAGCCAGTCTTCCGCAACATCTCCACTGCAGGACACATCAGGGTGGACTTTGCCATAACAAGCAATAATTGTGTGTGCAAAGCACCACATGCCTACAGAGTATTAGGCTGTGTCTCCAATTACTGGTAATTACTTTCTGTAAAAACATATTTCTTAACACTATAATGTTACACAAGAATATTTAATAATGATGTAAATACCTGAAGGTGCCTTTATATTGCACAAAAGTATAATAGAACTGCTATAAAAGCACCCTGGCCTATCAGCAGGAGTGGGCTTCTCTCTCCAGGCAAGACCTACCAATCTCTAAGGTTCAAAATGGGTAAACACCTCTTATCACAGTACTAAAATGTCCAATTCATTTACAGATGAGCAATTTTACACAAAATATCAGAAGTCAAATCACACACCATCGTGGATGCGCACAGACATTTGAAGACTTACTCTATGATTGCCTGGAGGACTCCTCCTTCATTCAGGAACTGGTTAAAGAGAATGCTGCAATATTTACATTTGCTGAGATGATGAAAGAGCAGTGAGGCATGATGGAGTGTATGACTTTGGAATTCACACTGTGATTTAGTGGATTTTGCATGAACAAAGCATTCTGAAATCAGCGCCTGCCACATGGATCACCAATGATTCAGAAAATATTTCAGTGGAAATGATACACACAGGCCCTTGTTAACATTTTGGCAACAGACCACTGCAGTTTTTCTGCCAGACGTGCAGGAGCTGAACTGGCATAACATCATGCTACACCCTGTACATCCTGCACGTATCTTTCAGCTGTGATTGCTCTGCTGTAACAAATGGCATCTGAGAGCCCATAAATATCAGTAAACAGTTCCAGCCTATTAATAGCTTGTCTGCCTCTTAAATTTGGCATTTCATACAAATAACATCAGGCCGTTTCTGCTGTTCTGAATAAAGGGTATTTGCTTTTGGGAAAGACAGACAGAAAGACATTAAAAAAATCCACACATAAAAGAAAGAAATGTAGACAGCTTGCTTTTTCTAATACCACTAAATATAGATAAAATTTAACTCCTGGGTCGTAGCTTTACATATGTAACTGAGTGATTGAGTGTAACCAGGATAAAACAAACACTTAAATTTTTGCCACTACTTCCAGACAGGAAACACTAAAGCCACATGCTCTTCGTAGGCTGTGAGGAAATCTGGTCAAGACGTGTGGCAAAGCCTCTACTTCTTTCATTTTTGCCTGCATTGCTGCTGCAGACCCAGCAGCAAGTGTACAAGAAACCTAAATCTCCTTCCATCCAGTGCTCCAGCTCATTAAATGTCATAAAATGTTTCCAAAAGGAGAAAGTGGAAAGGGCAAGGTTCATGAGAGGATTTACAGAACAAAACATCCCTTTCATTCACTGTAACTTGGGAGAACACTTGTACCGAAAAAAGAAACAAACCCACCACCAAACAACCCCGCTAAATGATCAGTGGAAGTTCAGTCATCTGACTGCCCTAAACGCTGTTAAACAAACCCCATAAAGCCAACCTATTAATCCTCCAGCAGGGCTACTGTAGAAATAATAATTTATGCAAGCCCCCTGGTTGCTCTGATGTCTTTATCTGTGGAAGTGCAGTGACCCCTAAACGTCTGTGACCTGTTAAGTGCTAACAAATCAAACACTCAACGGCTTTTAATATATTTTCAGGCTGGAGTCCTTCTAATCAGATGCTGACTCTTGAGTTCTCCAGCAATGAATATTTCATAATATTCAGCCAAATAGTGTTAGAATAAGAAAGTATCACCTCCTGTGGATTATATGGAATCTATTCTCTGCATACAATTATAATAATTTTGTTTCCTAAGTTCTTATCATTCAGCAGTATCAAGTAAATGGAAGGAATGAGACCAGGCATGGCAATAATACGTAAGTAATAAATCACTATGAAAAATAGATGGAAATTTTTAGTCTCTGGAATTACATACTGTTATTTCTTGAGCAATTTTTCTTTATACCTGAAAGGTATGTATGATATATTACATTCGGAAGTTTATATTGATGGGAAGTATGAAGTGAAAATACTAAACTTTTTTCCACCAAAATTCCATATCTGTGCATTTATCATATTGGCAAGGAAATACACTATTCTTACGACAGCTCCAAATGTGATATAATTTTCCAAAAATAAAGACATTTAATTATAAATTTACTAACTCTACTTTATCAAAAAATAAAACAAGATAGAAGTGCAATAAGACAAAAGCTGAGTGGAAATTAATGATAAAAGATTATCCAGCACAAAAAACTAATGACTGTAAAAGAGATTATTTTCTTGGGTCGTTGTCTTCAATTGCCGAAGCCGAAGTAATCAATTTAACCGGTCCTAATCATTATAAGTTTTGTTAATATTTATTCAGTTCTGCTGGTTTCCTTTACCTTATGAACCAGGGTATAAGAAGGGCTTCATAAGGAAGAATATAGAAAAGATCAGGACAAAAGTTCATTGGAAGCTACTTAAATGTGTACTGAAGAGCAAGACTGCCATTCCCCATACCAAACACAACCCAGTAGATCATCCTTCCTTTGGTTCACTTCTACTGCCATGGGAAGTACCGTGTTATTTCAAGCTTTTCTCTACCTTGCAGAAATTAAATGCTAATAATGTTTAATGACTCATTTTCCAGTTAATCTACTACTTGAATGCAAAAAATACTATGCTAAGTAAAATCCTTCCAAACGTGCATATTAAATAAATCCACGGCATTCAAAACAGGGATTGAGAAGGCAAACATAATTTGCAATGTGTGCCAGTAAGTAGCTTACCTTCTCATGAACTCAGATTTGATGACTGTTTCACTGGTTTCTCAAGCCAAAAATGGCTTGTACTTTAGCAGTTTGCCAGAGGGAAAACAAACTACACTATCTCATGAAGTGCAACAACAGAAGAACAAGCAAGTGCTAATTTGAACAATCACTAAGCTGAGTTATCAATAAATAATCAGTCCTCTCTAAAAGATGCATTATTGGTCTCTCATTTTAATATGGAAAGTATATTGAACAATCTTTTGAACAACCTCTTACTGAATTAGTTTTGTCCATTCAAATTTTAATAATGCAGCTTAAAATGGAAAAAAAATTAGCTTCAACTTTGGGCTTTGTTTTCCTTCCACACACACTGGGAGGATTATAAAAAATTCACAGCCTGACTTATCCTTTTTGTCTCATCCTGCTGAAAACTAACTGCCCACATTCACTCACAACATCTGTCCAAAAGCAAAGCTGCTACAGAAGACAACCTTCAACATAAGGTTTGCCACTCACACCTCACATGGCATTGAACAGGCTTGCAGGTTCTGCTGGACCTTCTTCCCCCTAAGTGTAGAAATATGGTCCCAGAGAAAAGGAACAGGCAACAGTAGCCATATTTTCTCTTCCTAATGCACAGAATAAACGTTTCTTAGAAGCCAGAAGGAGAACTCAAGTTTTTATCTCCAGCTGAAGAATCCACTCTTTGAAACATGGATTTGTTTCAAACCATTAAAGCTGTCCCAGTTTGCCCTAGATGAAGCAGTACTTTCTTCTTGGTATGATGGTAGCATCTCCTGCATTTCTGCAATGTATACAGAGTGAGAAAATAGCAGGAAGCACTAACAAATAAGTGCTTTGAGATCTATATATGAAAAACAGTTACACCTTCATAGTAATTAAATAATATTCACAATTAGTGTAATAAAACTAACAATGTGAAAAGTAGCCCATGAAAATAGCAGCTAACACAGCACTTCACATTGTCTACGTTCAAAATATAAACTTTCTTTCTATTGTTTGTGCTTAATTGAAATAAAGATTTCCCAACTGAACATGGCCAGTTGCATGGGAAGATTTTCTAAGGCATAAGGGGAACTCTTACTGAAGGTAAGTACAGCCTCCATTTATGCACTCAAAAGTACCCCTCCAGTAAAACCCTGATAAAAACAAATGTGAAATACTTCTAAACATTGCTATTCACTGCTGAGAAGAAGGGAAATCATGTATTTCAGTAATGCTGCAAATGCAATGATTCCCATCCTAACCTAAAAGAAGCGTGATGGAGGGGACTTGTCTCAGGAAAAGTATAATAGCTACTAAGTCCAGGCACTCTAATTGTTCTGTGACTACCACCCTCCCCTGAGGCCAAATTTGTAAACTTCTGGCTAAAAGGAAGCTGTATTTTTCTGCCTCATTCCAGATGAGCCTGCAGGACTCTCTTGCAGCTGGCAGGAGACTAAACTGAAGCCTCCCCAAATATTTTAATTCAGAAAATATTCGTTTGGACTTGAAAGAATGTCCTTTCCAAATCCTGGGGAAAAAATGGTTCTTCCTCTAGATGAAAGAAGCAAAGCTTAGAACAGAGCAATAAACTTGAAATATTTGGCTTTTCTGTCTAACAAGTAGATGTTTTCCAAAGTACTGCTAGAGTGCAAAAGACTGTCTGGCAAGTACCAGCATCACAAGCAAGTGGTTGAACCTGTGATCTTGGCCAAACATCTTATGGCAAGTCCTAGAAGGCAGTATGACAAAATTCCAGAGCATGACTCATGGTTTTCCACATATTAAACCTCATCCCATATCCAAACTGGTTTTATTTCCCATTTTGAAACTTTCAGAAAAAAATAATACCTTCAGTGTATAACACCTCTACTCAGCAAAGACTTTTAGCTGCCTTAGCATGAAGGCTGATATTGAAATAAGATGCACCACAAAGTTTGTTGGCACTGTATGTGAAGCAATGCCTTTTGCTCAAAAGCATAAAATGTCTAATACCATAACTACACAGTGACCACATTCCTTTTGTGCTGTTTTTGATTACCCCTCATAATGTGGGAATAAAAACATGCCTATGTGCTAATACCAGTTTCTTCCAGAAGTACATTCAGATGTACCTTGTTCAGATTCAGATGTACCTTGTTAACCTTTAGGGAACAGACTTGGATCTTTATCTGTAGTAGAAGGTATTAATTCATTGACATACAAATTAGCATGAACTATCTCTCTGAAATGAGTAAGAAATACAGAAGCTAAATTGTACTAATATTATTTGTATTAGTCTCCACACAGAAACACTTTTGAAATAGGCTTTCAATAATTTAAATAGCACAGAAGACAATTAGAAAAAAGTAAAAAGTAATCTATGGCACTAAACAATACATCTTTAGTAAAACAAAATTATTTTACAGTAGTAAATGAAATTGCAAACATCTGATTCAAAATTTTAGAGATACCTTTCAAGAAAAGTTCATGGCAGAGATTTGGATAGGTTCAGTGTTCTCCTAGTTATTCCAACTTTGCAACAAACACAGTAGGCTTATTCTCTGATCTTTTAGTAAGAAATAAAAATCATATACTCTTCAGAATAATAGTCTTGAAAAGTGAGCCGAACTATTATGTGCTCTGTCTTCCTTACAGATTTCAATTTTCAGAGATGCATAGAACAGAACATCATGCTGGAAGGGAACTCAAGGATCACCTTGTCCAAACCTTCTTGAAAAAAAAAATCATACTATAATTTAAAAAATCATACTATCATTTTCTACTCCCACAGTAAAATAAACATGAAATGCCTTCATGTGGCATTCAGCATAAGTGAAACCCTTCAGATGTGAATCGATACTGTTGAGATTTTCCTCTTCACTGCAGCAGGTGATGACAAGTCAGGCAGAAGAGAAATTGTAGTTGCAATTCTACACGTGTTGGAATTGCAACCAATGTACTTCAGGGCCTGCAGGGTTTACACCATACCATCCCCTTTATTATTATAATATCATTATCAAAATTCAAAACACAACCCTGAGGTTCTTCAGACACAGATTCTGAAGATAAACAGTAACACTCTGCGGTAAGCTGTATATTTTTATAACAAATCTAAGCACTAAAAACATAGTAAAATCTTGAGGTAACTTCTTTATTCTTGTCAAAGGCAAAGGTATTTCCCTCTTGGATGAGGCCAACAAACCCAGAAAGAATGAGAAGCTTATAGGCCATAAATTTAGCAAAGGTGAAGAGTGGTTATCCTCAATTTGAAAGTATATGCACAGGTGCACAGGCACACACATACACACACAAAAGACCTTTTCTTTATTAGGCAAATCCTTTATTCTCCAGCCTCAAAGAAGGTGCCTGGCCAACCAACAGAGTGACAAGCCATCACATCAAGATACAATGTCTTCAGCCTGCCCTACCAAACACCACACACCCAGAATAGCCAGAAAATGGTTTCTCCAAGATGAAAGTCTGTCTCAAATTGCTAGTTGAAAATTCCATCTCACGCTCAGTGAGCACACAAAAAATACTGAACATGCTGGAAAATGAGCACATTCAGCTGCATCTCCCCTGCACTATTTTACATAAATACTAGATTTGGGGTTTTAACAGTGGTTTGGGGGGGGGAGATGTTGGCAAAAAAAAAAAAAAAAAAAAAAAAAAAAAAAAAAAAAGAAGTCATGAAGTTGAGAGGAGGATGGGAGACAGAGATGGACCAAGCCATACATGTGTTCTTATAACTTAGAATCCACTAGTGGAATGAAAAGCATTAGCTGGGAAAAGGAGACATCCTTGGATTCTCATTGGATTATTTCATACCATAGCATCTTCCAAGGTTTACCCACCTCGTTGCTAGGCAAGGTTTTACACTTCAATAATGAGAAACAGCCTACCTACTTGGTCCAGGATGAGTGCCAGTCATGGGCTGGCTGAGAGCCTTAGGAAGAGAGGGACAAGAACCTGAATGTTTCTATAGGCTTGAGTGCTGATTAGCTGGCAACACACTTTTAGAAGTACGTTTGTCCAACATAGATAATTATCCACTCATCTTAATGCCCACTAAGGCATTTTTGAAGTCACACATTATGTCTATCCATGTATAGTAGGAGGCCCCTAAGTGTCTTTAAATACCACAACATTCCACAATAAAGTTCACTTTTGTGTAAAGCATCTGTGAAAAGCCCTGATTACTCCTTCAGAAATTTAATTACCAAAAATGCTTCACTTACAGGGATAAAGACAATCCAATCAACCAACCTAAGTGGTGGAGCTACAAAGTCAAACCAGAACCTGATGTGCAAACTCGAGATTCTTTACCTTGCACACACTAATACAAGGTTCATGGGTTACTGGGGGGTTCTTTCTCCTCAATCATAACTGTATAACTCTACTGTCCACAAAGGCTTGCCCTTGTGATGCTGGGAATACCATCCTTGCTATCAGTGAAGTAACCTGTCTAAAATTCATGGTAAACTTGCAGGCTAAAACCAACACACCTGGGAAAAACCATCTCCAAATCTATAAAGCAGATTTGAAAAGCCAAGTTCACTTTTCTGAGAGAACAGATCTACACGCACTGTGATGTATTCAGACTAAAAACTCTGTGAAGTTCATAAATGCAGTGTATAGAAAAAGAAACAGTAAAAAAAAAACCAACACAGGCTGTAACCTTTAAATTTAGGAAGACTTCAAAACACAAATAGGTCTGACAGAACAATGGCACCTCACTATGTATGAAAGTACTATGCATATTAAATTGTGAACAGCCTCAAATTAGTTATTACTTGAAAGATGTAAGAGCAAAACCTGCAAATGTAATCTGCATGAATTAAATTATGTAAGTAATTACTGTGATGTTAACACAAGTTCTCTCTGTAACTTTAATTATCTTATTGTGCAAGTTCTTACTTCTCTTAATAACCAATCATGTACTCTGAAAAGAACATAAGACTTTCACAATCCTTTTTGTACAAAATGTGTGAAATGCAATAGTAAAAATAAGATTTTTTAATGTGTGTGCATATATATGTATATACACACACAGTACATATACAGTATATATGTATATATTCCCTCCCTTTAAGGAGAGAACATAAAGTGGGAAGAAAGAAGGGAAAGTATGGGGGAAATAAGGAAAGACTGAGGGACGGAACTAATTAAAAATTCCAGCGTTTGCAGCCTTTTCCTCTCGATGGAAAGGAGAAGCCAAGTTTTGGCTTTGTTTTTCCCCTTTTATAGTGACTGAGCCACAAAGAAAATAACCACACGTGCCTGTACGTATTTCATGTTTTATATATCAACAAGCATACACCTCAATGCTCAGGGATGCATTCGACACTCCCAGATGTCTTCTATTACAATTCCTGCTCACAAACATGTCGCACTGATTTTAGCATCTGTATCAGTAGCATTAACAAAAGGCCTGGATCTCATGAAGATTTCTCCTCTTTTCTAAACTCTCACGGCATAATCCTCCCAGCAATGAGCTATTCAACAAAACAATTCTCCCTCCCTCTAAAAAGATACCGGTCAGGAAGTCAGATATTGCATCAGGCAGCCCCTAAACCAGACCACCCTCCTAGCCACCACATTAGATACTGGTCCTTTGGAAGCCACCATTAAAATGCTAGAAGCCCAGTCTGCAAAAAATTGGTTCCAGGAGACAGGAATGGAAACATCTGACTGAGTCTTGCTGTGGTGCACAGAACTGAGATTTCCCCTGTCATCTCAGCCGAGTCCATGCTGCGCTGGCAGACAATGGGACTATTCTAAGAATGCTTCTATTAAGCTGGGCAATTATTGCAAACTGCCAAGTGAAAAACAGATTTGTTTATGTGCAAGCCTAAACATTATTTATCAATCAGATAGGAAGTATCCTGCAGTTAGGCTTCCTCTCTAACTAGGTTTGCTCTTTGCAGAAGAGTTTCCCAATGCTCCAGCTAACGTGATCAAAATACAGCATTTATTTTTTTCCGTCCTTAAACTCTGTTCTGCTTTGTAAGGCAGCTGACAAAGTCAGCTTACAGCACTACCTTCAGCTCTGACTTTGCTTTCTTCTCAAGTGCAAGACAAAACCCAAGTAAGCTGCTCTTTCAGCTGGTGTTAAACACATCACTGCTACGACAAAAAGCTTCAGCTCTGAGATGATATTATATTCCTTTATACAATTTCAGTAACAGTTCAGTTCTTGCTGGGATCATCCACAAGCTGTCCTCTCCACCTCTGCATGTTTCTTTCTATGTTGCTCTCAAAAAATGAGCTCACAAGACTTCAGCTCATCAAACCAACTTCCTTGGTTCATTTAAGACCTTACTAAAACAAACAAATTCTTCATTGCATCCAGCAAGGTGAATTCCTAGGCACAGACTACTCTTTTTGGAAGAGAAAAAAGCAGGTTTTTGAAAACTTCCTTCAGTTAAGTTCAGCGAAATTCTTTTCTGCATCTCCCTATATGATTTGTCTTATTTAGATTTTCATCTCTACAGGTCAAAGATATTCTAGTGGCTGGGTTTCAGCCAGGCAAAACACCAAACACTGCAAACAGCCATTAAATAATCAACAATATAAACCATTTCTCTTCAGAAATGAACAGTCATGAACTGGCTAGTTGGTTTCATACAAGATAGTGTACAACCTCAAGAGATAAAACATTAGAATTACAAGCAACAGAAACTCAGGTAATCCCACAAAAAGCACTGCATCTCTGGGCCCATCTAAAGATGTCATAGAATCAGAGATAAGAAAAGGGATTTAATATTTTAATTTTAATTAAACAACTGAATTAAAAAATTCCTATTACACCTTGAAAAACACTCAATAGGACAGGATTAGCAAAAAAAGAGTAGACTTTTGAAGAAAGTTTTCTGCTCAGGTGTGTTCCCTACCACATATTTCTGCTTCTGAAGTTTCCATTTTGACATATAATTAATCAGGCAAAGGCCCACAGTAAATATAAAATATGAGTGAATGGCACTTGTGATGTGGAAAGTGTAAATATAAACACAAAGGGACAGTCTCAGCAGTAAGTGAAGCTATTTATCATTGCCACTCTGTCATACTGGAGTATCCTGATATGCAGAAAAGAGTAACAGCTTCCCTACATTTAACCCAAAACTTTAGCTGAATTTGTGAAAAGGAGTTCTTCAAAAAACCAAAAACTCAAAAAAAAAAAACCCACCAAAAATCTGATGCATGTGGGTTTTTCATCAAAAACTGCTAAACCAAACAAAACCCAAGTACCAAACCTATCCCTGTCTAAAACTTCCTCATTTATATCTCATTATCATAAAAAATGGTTACCTTCTCCTTCTAAAAAAAGTAAGGAAATCATCAGAACTACATGAACTACATTTGTTGACAGGAACAGCTGAGTGCAATTGTGACTTTAGCAGTGTGCTTCCCCCTGCTTTGGAGGAAATAGCATAGGAATACTTGCATACTTTTTCCATTTCAGTTCTTGTGCATGAGCTGCAGAAGATTCAGAATTACTTCTTCAAGAGTAAGAGCCTCTCAGCTAGAAAATGCTGCATGTAGGAAAGCAATCAGGATACAACCACTGAAATGTTCAATAAAGAGTTTTAAACTAAACTTTAAAAAATGGTCACTAAAAAGAAACCAGGAACCATACTAAACTAATTATACTTAATGTTCAGAGATAAATAGGAAAAATCAGCTCAAATTTTACCTGTATATGACATTTTTCTTTGAGGTTTTAATGTCTAGAACATGTGTTTGTTGGATTGGATCCATGTTAGTAAACCCTCTCCTGCCAGAGAACATATAAATTCACATTAATAACTTAGTTAATCGATTAACTAAGACTCATGTGCATCTGCAATAGAGTCAGATATAACCATCCAAGGTAAACTTACAGTTGGGTAAGACAGAATAAATAAATACTTTGATTAATGGATAGTTTTCTTTTTACAAACACAGAAAATTAAAAGCACCTGGAATCTGCAGGATAGCTCTGTACATAAGGCAATCTTACTGCAAGTTCCATCAATGAAGGAAGAATTTATCTTGCACTTTATTTGACAGAGGTGACTAAACTTTCTGACTGAGGTGACCAGGTTACTCAAACAGTTATCCAGACTTCCATTAGCATGAAACAAAAGAAATACTGGGCCCCTGAAATCTCTGGGGTTTTTTTAAAGGATGGACACCAAAGTTTGACTAGACATACAGAGTAGATAAATACATGAAAAGAAGAAACAAATGTTCAAACTATTATCTTGAAAAAAAATGTTGGATTTATTTACTTAACAATATGCATCATAAACACATGAGAGCTACTCAATAAATCAAGCCTATAAGGAATATGGCAGTGGTAAAGACAGTGTCATCTTCTTTCAAGGTGGAATATCTCTATTAAAAAAATGATAATTATAAAATGACCTCTGATGGGGAAGGGGGGGGTCTCAGAGAACACTACTTCAAAATTTTTAAGTGTGCTCTTAAAAGACAAAGAAGAAAATAGCAAACTTGTTAAAGGTAGCAGAAGAAAAATAAGAAGAAAATATCAGGCTCACAAGGGAATTTTAGTTGTAACTTCAACTGTAGCTTTCACATTCAGACAGAAGATTAAAGGGATGCTTGGAACATCACTGCTGCCTTCCATTACCTGTAATTAGCCATGTTCAGACCACACAGGGAAAAAGAAATATACATGGGACAATCATTACTCTCTCCAATACATGGTGATCACTTACCCATGAAAATCACCAAGTATCCTACTTGAAGGATACAAGGTTTTGCTTTACATTGTGGATGTTTCAACTAAATATACGTTTAATAAGGCAAGTTTTAAGAAGTCTATTATTTTTAGATATGTCCCTTGTTAAATTTTATTTAAGGATGTATCCTTACAATCATGTACGTCGTAACAGCTACAAATTAGTACAGATATATTGAATTAATGAGGCTAGATCTCAGTTTCAAAACAAAGTTTTGCCAACTTTCTAATACAATTATTGATATCTGTCTTAGAAAGCAACACTTCTGCCCTCAATACTCTAGACAAAAACCTCCTTCAAAATGCACACTTCTCTTACAATTAAACCTCCTTTCTGAAGTTCCAGACAGGTTTTATTCAGGACAGTCTTCTATTACTTTGTTTTTAGGTAAAATCTGGGTTTTTTTAACGTAAGGAAATACCTTCCTCTTCTACATCAATCATACAATATAGATTTTTTTTTTAGCTTTCAATTTCACTAGGCCAAGCAAAGCTGCTCTTACAGTATCTTCTTACAACCACAATTCATTATTCTTCCAGTCATTCTTGTAGCTCTCCTTAGTGTTACTTCTGTTCACAATTCATGTCTCTGGAACACGTGAGATAACAGTTGTACACAGTATTTCAGATGAGGTATCACCCAGTCTTTCTACAATGGCACAAACGTCCTTATCTGCTTAACAATAACATTTTAAGCTGATTTTCAACAGATGATCAGTCATCTTCTGATACCCTCACAGACCTAATTTTCTGTCACTTTTGTTTCATAAGATCATTGATTGTATTTGACAATTCTGTTATTCCCCTTAAATGCACAAATCTCTGTTCATCATTCTAGCACAGGGCGACAAGCTTTGGCCAATATTGAATTTAATCTGTTTTTACCCTATCTGATGGATGAAGTCCTAACCTGTAGATTCTCATTCTCATGTAAAACCAAAGCTAGAATTAGGGGCAAAACAGCATTTCATGACAGACTAACAGGTCTTTTCCTTAAAATATACTATCAGTAAGAGGGAGGGGTAACAAACTACGACTAAATATCTACCGGTTAATTTTTTTTAAAATCCCTAACAATTTCCAAAACTGAAAGCATATGACCTTATACACCCACTTTCCCTCCCACCTCTGTACTATTTGATAGTGCCATATTACCACAGTATTTAAACCAAACCCCAAAGACAAGGGTTATGGCAACTCAGACATCTTCAACACTGGGCTAATCTCTTACCCTTAAACCAAAATGCAGCCGTTTTCATCAGACACTACTGACAGAGTAAAAACATCTTTGTAGTAGGATGCCAAAAAGTCATTCTACTGAACAATAAAAAAAATTTAAAAAAATTAAGTTAACATGTTCAGCAGAGAAAGTTCCCTGTCACTAAGTAACAGAAATGCCACAGAAAACAATCTTAAGCCCCACGACTAAAGCAGGCACCTTGGATTCTCCTTTTGTAAGGAAGATTCTGGCCAGCAGCTTACAAAGACTCCAATTCATAATAATGGGTCATTACTATAAACCACAGGCTAATTTAAAGACAGACTGGTCTTCTGGGGTTTGCTTCACTCTTGAGCACATAAAACTCACATTTTTCATGCTATCGTTGCTGTAGAGTAGAGGAGGATTTGTATGTAACATCACCTCTTTTCAAGATACAATTGCAAGACGTCCTCTCCATAAAATTCTGACCTATTTAATGGTTTCAAACTTGGCCTTTCCACATGTAGAACTATATCTCAGCTTCTGCTGTGGCAAATCAAACATATTCAATGTCTAGAATACTGACAGAATTACAGAAATTGTGTGCAGGGTAACGATTCCTTCTCACATTTAAAGTAGATTTTAAAGTTTTTCTAGCAAGAACTATTTCTGCTGATGCTGTACACTTTTCAAACTCTGCTTTTTAACACCAGCTTCTTTGTAGCTTTCCTTGCTGTTGCATAGGCCTGAAAATACTTTTCTCCTCTTCCTAACTGACACAGCAACAGAAAAATCCTTTTTCTGTAGATGATTTTACAAGTTAGCCATCTAATTTTACTTCAGACTTTCAACTTCCCTGTAATATCCTTCAGTACTGGAGGAGAAAGGACACAGAGCTAAAATATTTAGCCATAGTCCCCTTCTCACTTCATCTTTCTTCCAAAATACTTTAAACATTAAATTACTCATAAAACCATTGGATTAAACCATCAGACTCAATTAAAAGTATCTTCCCTCTTCTCATTTTCTTCCATCTGAATGTTCTCCTTCCTTTACAAAAGATAAACCACTCGAAAAAGAGTGTTATTCTTACACGTCTGATTTATTGTATTCACCTTTCAAGAGAACTGAGGTAACTGTGACTTTCAGAAGGATTTATTGTCTCGTTTGCACTATTATCTCCCTCTGGAGATATCAAATTTTGCTGTCTCTCTTCCGCCAAAATAGAAATAGATGGGCTAGCTGAACTGTTAGATCTGATTTCTGGCTTGTCCCTGTTCCTTTGTCCATCGACTGCAGCTCTGTCTGCAGTAGCAAGCCTGCCCCAGGTCTCCTCCTTTTCCCAGGCTACTGTATAAACGTTTCAATACCACTGGGATCACTGAACAATTGCCTGAAAAGTTCATCACTTTCAAGGTTCCTTTATTGCTTATATCCAGCCCTGATAGTTCTTTACTTAGATTTAAAATCAGACACCTAAATAGTGAAGGCCTTGTCAACAGTCTTCTAATTCAGTGTAGAGATCTTCCTCTCACCCAGGGTGAGTACATTCAAATGCCTTAAATCACCTTCATTCAATGTGCTCATTACATAAAGCAAGCATTTCACCCCTCATGGAATGATTCTACAATTGTGGCATAGTCCCATGCTTGTTCCTGGGCCACAAGTTTTGCTACTTTTTCACTTCCAGTGTTTCCGAACACTTTTCCATCTCTTACAAGTGAGCTAATAAAGTCTTTGCAGTGCCACTCACTCACCAACTCACTATACTGAGATCTTTTTAACAAAATAGATTCCACTCAAATGATTTTGGTACTGGTATATTACACAAGCAGAATATCCTGCAGGGATATTGAATGGCAATACTATGGAAGAGAGCACTACATCCCTCTTTTGCCTCACCAGAAGTCCATTGTTACTTACATCTTTCCAGATTATCACAATTACAAACCAGAGCTGTGCTCTCAAAAGTTGACTTAGCTATGCAAAAAATGCATTCCTGCTTCTGCTATTGTGATCACTGCACAAGACTTGTGAAATCAGATTTATGCAAATGATATTAATCTTTCAAAATGTCTCAGTAGCCGGGAGAAAAGTGACATAGGGCCATGACAGCAGCTTTCAAATATGCAAAGGTTGCTGCAAAGAGAATGAGGACAATTCTCAGTGCCCCTAATAGACTGGACAAAGAGTAAAACATTTAAATTAGAGCAAGGATAATTCATATGAGATGCTAGGGAATGAAATAATGAAATAGAATGTTCTGCACTTGGGAAACAGTGGAGTCTCCAACATTGCCAGTCTTTCAGAACAGACAATAACTCCTCCTGGCACTTTCTCCCAGGCTTACCCTTCAGCTAGGTGAGAAACATGGCATTTCTGGAGGTACCTAAAAGACAGGTAGATATGGCATTTAGGGACATGGTTTAGTGGTGGACTTGGCAATGCTGGGTTAATGACAACTCTTTTTCTCAACATGTATCACTACTTCTCCATTCATCCAGAAGCTCCACCCTCTACTTGTAAAAAAATACCAGAACTTAAATAATTTTCCTCAAATTCTGCTAGTATTGGATTCAGGACATTTTGTTATAACTGTTATTGCTTGGATTTTCTTTACCTCTCCCTTATCTTCTGCTTCTGCCCTCTGGATATTTCTTGCATGCCTTTTTTTCGTTTTTATTTGTTCCTTTGAAGTTCTTACGAGAATCTCTCTGACACTTCAAGTGTGTTCAGTAACAGTAACAAAACATGGTAAATCAGTATTTTATCAAAACAATGTGGAAAAATCTAATTTCATTTACTGAAAGTCCATCTTGGACAATTTAAAGGCTGCAATTTGATTCCAACTGCACCCTATAAATGTCAGACAGAACAAGGAACTGTCACTATAACTGGCAAGTTTGATAGAATAAACACAGCAAGTCTCTGCTTTTATAATGGTTCACCTCTGTTATCTTTTGGTTCTGTGGGTGATGCAAAATAAAATGCAAAACACTTCCACCAGTAGAGTAATTTTTAAGGCAAGTATGCATTTTTTTCTTATACAAGAATATATGCATATTCTTACTTGTTTTCCTTATCTAGTGAGTCCATTTCTGTGATAAGATTACAAAAAAAATTCTCTGCAAATGAATTCCCAATGCAAGTGCTTTACAATAATGCATCTCCCTCTGACATCTACATTATATGATCCCTTTGTCCAAAATGCTTAAATCAGTCTATAGGAAATTAACCTACTATATGCTTTAAAGCTGAAAACTCGGTATGTCTTTATCAGCATTTATTATTCAAAACAAAAGTAAAACATAGCTTCTTTATATATATACTCTTGGATAAACCATTGGGATGAGTGCAATAATGCAAGCTCTACTGAATTTTCCTCCTTGGGGGTCAATGACAGATAATGAAAAAACTTGTTGCATTGTCACAAATACCACTACAGTGGTGCAAGGCATTCACTGATTTACTGCATGCTGAAAAATGATTTGGGAAGAGCTTCACTGTGTACCTAGGTTCAGTTTCACATTTGTTTCCATCCAGTGGTCTGGCCCAAATGCAAGGTTAAGAAATATGCAAGCAAAACCTACACAGCATGTTTGATCTTATAAAAAATTCATGAATATTGTTACCACATGCTTCCTTCATGCAGAAAAAGGAATCTAAATACCATCTGTGCAAGATAGTCTAATTAGGGGATTAGGACCACAGAAGTTCTGCTTGCTCACGTGTTCCAGTGCCTGCTCCCTCAGCCACTGAGGCAAAAATGTAAGAGGAGAGGAAAAGGACAGCAGCAACCCTTTGGCTCCAGTGCAGACAGGAGTTAACTACCCTCCCAGAATTAAGTTGTGCAGCTCTACCCACGGGAGTTTGCATTTTTCTCCCTTGATGTATAATGCCTGGCCCAGCACAAGGCCTGTGAATAAACTTGGCACCAGATGAATCACATTTTAATAAGTTCAAATGATATTCTGAAACCAACTGGTATTTAATGGCTGCAGCATACCACTGGGACCAATTTTTCAGGATTTGGCAGCAACAATAGAAAACTAAATTATAAAAGCACATAAGTAGTTCTTAAACAAAATAAATGAGGTATAAACATAAGTAAAGGCTGTACTGAATATATAAAAAGTCTACTACACACAAAACCAAAGATCCATTTGGAACCACACAATTTTAGAAAGAGAAGTGATAAATGTACAAAGCAATGTTCTATTACAATAGTCCCTAACATGCTTCCCTATCCATTTAAAACTGTTTGTTTCCCACGTCATTTTTCTTAATCACGGGACAATTTATGAATGCTAGTAACAACATGCAACCAAAACCCTTAAAGGAAAATCAGATCCTTTTATTTTGAACATGAATTCTGACAAGTTTCAACAGCTTATACCACATTCAACAATTTGACAGAAATTTGTAGACCTAAGCAATGAACTCCCTCAGAAATATGTATTTGAAACATTTTTTTTTCCCTTTGGCTCACCAAGTGCTCACAAACAGATGGATTCTATTTGTTTAACATATTTAATACTTTTATTTTCTGGTTTATTTTTTTTACCATTTCTATAGTGGCTGCTGATAGTTCACATCGACTAAAGAAAAATCAAAATGTGAGGCTGATCATGAATCCCAATCATGCAAGTAGTCTGCTTTTTGACTGAATGCACATGTGTATCTCATGTATCACCATCTAAAATTTGTATTCTGAAAAGATTTTCCAATTTGAAGCCAAGTCAGAATATAGTTGTGAAGCAGTATATTTTTCCATACTCTGAAAATGTTAGATGTCATGCCCACAGCTGGGCTGATCTTAAAGTTAGGAGAATGCCTGTGAAAAGTCAAAGTGGTACAGCAACATTGTGCAGGAGAACCAAGCAGGGAGGGAACACCAGGTCTTCAGGTCCTTGAAGTAGCATTGCCAAGACTGGATCAGGTTTTTACAAATGCTCAAATAAAGCATAAACACCTTTTAAAAGCACAGCTTAACAATAAAGATGATCAGTGTTGTGCAATAATTAAGTTGGAGAAGGAAATTACTTGAGTCAGTAAGCACTGAGGTATTTAACATGATTACGTCACCGACCCTAATTTTGATTTTCAATGTTCTCCCTTGTTTAGTCTAGCACTGCTGTGGAAAAGCAAAGACTGATTACAAGGAATAATGTCTTAAAGTGATTTGCCAAGATCCAGCTGGCTATCCAGAAGAAAAGCAAATCCCCAAACATTATTTATTTAATTACTTAAGCTAGATTTTAAAGTAGCTCTGAAATACCAGGGCTCTACTAACTTTCCTGGAAAGATTTGCTTTGATTAGAATTTCAGTAAATTCACTGAAACAAAAAAAAAAAACAAAAAAAAAACCTCCAATTCTTTAATCAAGTAAATATTCAGTAATTGGCCAAGCCAGAATGGACAGGCTTCCCCCAGCATAATGACTTTTGTATTTCCAGCTGTTTTTCACAAGTACTGAGAAAGAAAAGACAGCAAACACCATATCCATAGTCTACCATGTGAGCCGTTGACTCCAAGTGCTCACATCCAGAGCCCTCAGTTGTTAGTGACTGGTATTCCTGTTCCCATTCTGGACAGTCTGATGTCTCCTCAGACACCGGATCCCGCACCGAACTCACGCTCCCAGCAGATGTGAGGGTGCTGCTTACTCAGCTTATGAACGCTTGCCAGAACTGCTTTGCTGCTTCAGGCTGCACTAAATTAATCCCAGCAAAGGCAAGGTTTATTTGCTTCTCCAACAGTTTCAACAAAACACTGATGGCACAGTTCTGAGCAAGGCTAAGGGTAACTGAGTGCTGGAGACAGCCTTGGAAAAGCCAGAGCTCTGCTGGAATGCTCTTTCAAGTCCCCATTACCTATAGGGTATTCACCTCAGAAAATCCACTTACCCTTTACAAGATACTGCTGTTTGCTCTTCAAATGTTTACACAGAGAAAACCGTCAGTAACAGTGCATACATACATTTAAGTCAAGGACACTGAGGTAGCCAGAGAGGGTAATAAAATCAAACAAAGGGCAAGCTATGGAACCTTTTCCCCAAAGCTCTAAACTAGTAGGAAGACAGTATTTTTTTCATCAGAAATTCTTTTCAAGATGACTACGATTCTCACGAATTCCACTTTGGTATGGCTGATTTTGTTTTAGATTTTTATGATCTAAAATCAAATCTAAATTAACAACAGCAGACCAACTTTGCTTCCATTTTCAATACCTCACCTAGAAGAAACCTCTTACTCTACACTGGGAAAGTGAAATTTTCCTGCCTGTTCCTAAAGCCAAGCCTACAGTGTTGCTAAACTCTTTCTTTTTCCCTTTTACCTGCCTGGTGAGTAAAAAAAACTGCTACAAACCGAGCTTTAGATACTGCTTTCCTGTCTTTTGCCTACCAGATTGCATATGTTGAAATACATATCTACACCACAGCAAAATTCTAACAGGTACCTGAAAAAGCCAGCACAGCAATAAGTTGAATATTTTTAATCTAATACAATTTAATTATTTAAAACATGATTTTAGGTGGACAGCCAGAGTCAGGAAAGAAATACAAAGAGCTTACAACAGACTTGAGGGAAAGAAGAGGGAAGGAAAGAAGAGGGAAGAAGAGGGAAGGAAAGAAGAGGGAAGGAAAGAAGAGGGAAAGAAAGAAGAGGGAAAGTTCGATGCTCAACTTCTGTTTTATTTATGTACACATGTATTTTCAACACCCAAGCTACACAAAATATGTATTTAAACAATATTCAACAGTGCAAAATAGAACGTGTAAAGTATTTTGCGTTCCAGGAAGTTTTCAGCTTCCTGAGTAGCACTTTATTTTTTTTTTTTTTTTTTGGTTCAGCCTTGACCTGCATCTGAGGCTTTTCCACGGCCATTTTTAAAAATTATTCTCACAGAGCAAAAATTTCTGAAGGGCACTGCAAGAGCTGACATGTGGGAAGAAATGGAACTCTAAGTTCTGTCTGCAAGATAAGTGAAGGGCAGTTCTTTTAAATCTTTTAAATAATAATCTTTTGTGATGAAGATACAAAATAATGTCATGTTTATTTGTAAATAAAGAATTTTTCAGTCAGTAGTTTTTGGACTTTCCATTAAAAAATCATCTTAACTGGCCTTGAAAAATCTAATAACTCAAACCAGCAGATTATACAGATTATTATACTGGAAGCCATTATTTTTAAATTCCTAAGTTTCAACAGAAAGAAATATTCCACAGGTGAGCTGGAACCTAATTATTTCTTCTTTTTCTGATTATGCCAAGCATGTTTTTCAACTGACATACTCAGCTTTATACTCATCCTCAAGGAACTGCTCGTTACAGTCTTTGCCAGCCTGAGCTTCCTGATATTTACGACTTCGTGTAATTATTTTCTCAGAAATACAGCAGTAAAGAAGTTTTCAAGCTAGATAAATGAACTATTCAAAGCTGGAACAAATCTGACAGATTCTACTTACTCCACCAACACTGTTTGTTAGAGTCTCACAGTCATGACTTTGTCAGAGTGCCTCAGCAGGGTTTAACGACAATGTCAAGTGCTGGTACTCAAGCCCTTTAGTAGGAGCAGTGGGAGCGAGTGGAGGACAAAGCAACAAGACAGTGTTGCCTAATTTTCCCAAAGTCAAATTCGTATAAGGAAGAAGAGTTAGGCTTAAGTTATCAAGCCACAGGAAATGAAATTCATGAACAACAGAAACATAAGAGAATTTCATCACTCCTCGCTGTAGATCGCCTCTAGAAGTCACCAACTCCTCAGTTTTAATAATGTACCCCATCTCTTTCCAATCATGTCTCTGAAATACTAGCTCTGAACTTTCTCTAAAAAAATGCTACTGTGTTTAGTTCACTAGCTGGGAGTGCAGTACGGAGGCTTCTCAGACCCTTGGAAACCCTTGGGAAAACCGGCACTGCAGTGGATCCAGCAGGAGAGCTCAGGAATGAAACAGAGCCCAAGGCAACGGAGGGTTGGAAACCTTAAAGACCTTCTAAAGCCACTTCCCTTTGACTCCAGGCTCTTTATGCCCCTTTTTGAACTCCCTGAATATTTAAAAAATGCCACATACTATAAGTTCCCTTTTTTGTTTCTCCATTAACCTCTACAGAAGAATACCTCTACCAACAAAACATCAGATTAAAACCTCTTTCCTTGCAGGACTGGGCTCAAATTCTGCTCACCCCATCAGTGGTGAGTTGCAGATGCTTGAGTAACAGATTTAATAGAATTATTGTTTTCCTAATACACAGAGTTAGGCTTCTGGCAGCCAGAAAATGTGGTTTGAAAGAGTTTGCATCTGGGCTTATGTATTTAGTAGCCATTGACAGACCTATTCTTCAGTTATTTATTTCCTTTAGGAAATAGTTTGTACCAGTATATTGCACCATTTCATCGTGCCAGAAGGAAAAAAAAAACCAAAAAAACAAGCTGAGATTTTCCAATTCAGTAAGCTGGCAATTTTTTTCAGAGTTTCTCCAGAACAATGCCTCAATTAAGCAAAATGATAAATCATTCTCCATTTAATGGGAGTGAGAGAATAGACACAAAGATCATTTTCTGACAGTCATCTCAGAAAACATGCAATCTTTAAACATTACATTCTAATTAGAAATGATAACTAAAAAGGAGCAATGGAATTTTTCTTGATTTTCACATGCTGGTTGTCAAAACCCAAGAAAAGCTTAGAAAATGTGCTTTTGCTTTCTACGCCCATATTGAACCCTTAAGCCTTTTGCTCCTTAAACTGCTTAATCTGGCCAAATGAGCAAAATCTTCCTTTTCAAAGCATTTCCAAGAAGGAAATTATACAAGCTGCTCCCTGAACAGAACTGTTTGAAAAATGTTACCATGGTCGTTACTCCAATGAAAAAGAATCTTATCAATTTACCTGGAAGTTGCTAGTTAATAAATCATTCATCACATTCCTTTGAAACAGTCATTTCATATATTAAAATTTTAGGGCTTATGAAGCAATCTCCAGTACAGGGGAGAATGAGCAGATAATGAAGACAAGAGGTCTTCATCATAGTTCTATGGCTGTTCTCCCACTTTCTTTACAAGCAAATAAACAGGAAAACACACAAAAAAAACAACCAAAACAAATAACCAAATAAAACTAGCTCAGCTATGAAGCACAATTGTCTAATGCTTCATACAGAAGAATCATCCAAAATATTCCTGGTGGTCATCCAGAAGAGAGAGAAAACAAAGAAAAGGAAACAACATTTTCTCAAAAGCTTAAGAAGGATTGATGAAATCTTCCATAAAAAAAAAAAAACTAAACCAACTTATTTCTCTCAGTTGAATAATTGATAGGAATGTGAATTTTTTATTGAAGATGTGTCATTCAAACTTATACACATATTATTAGCTAGTTTAACTGCCAGTATGTCTGGAAAGGGGTCAGGGCTACCAAAAATCCTTCATCTCATAGTAGCCTAGAATTTTGACTACTAGAGTTGATAGAATTCCTACAACTGAAATACCTCTGTAAAATACCCTCAGCACCTGAGCTAATTTGTAATAAAAGTTGTCCATAGTCTTCCATGCTAGGATCTTTTTCCCTTTTCCCTTCTAATACATCATATTCATTTTCTTACTGCTTTTCCATCAACAATACAACTATTTCTATCCTCAGCTTCTTTGTGATGTAGATAAGCAGCAGTCTCAAAACCAATGTGCTTCAGAGATACTCCCTTAGAAGAGGTGTAATTAATTTTCATACACTCTGGACAAATCCTGAAGTGAGTTCCTTAGAAGGCACTAGCTAATTTAAAAGAAAGAAAGAAAACCCTTCCCAGACCTTCTCAGGGTTTAACCTTCCTAGAACCTTGCTTCTTCTTTTCAAATCCAGTGCAAGCAACAAAGAAAGGAGGACAGTTCATCAGCTGCCTTCGTGGACACATAAAGAGTTATTTGAAAGCTTTATCAACACTTAGGAAAAGACTTCTCTTTAAAAATCAAGTTCCCACCACTTCCTTTGTGGCTCCACTCAAACAGTGGGCAATAGCATTAATTAAAACCAGTCAGCCAGATTTAGAGTATGTGCTCTGTTTGTTGTTTTAAATTGTTGAATATCAATTACCTTATTATTTTGTGATTAGCATGAAACATATGCATCTATGTCTTGTGGCTTTTGGCAGTGATTTAAAAAAAAATCAGCAACTTTGCATAAGGCTGTAAACCAGCATGTTTCCAGGCATTTTTAGCGCTGACTAGAGCCATTCTCAATCTGCTCACCAGCATGAAGTTAATTAGAAGAGGCATGAAGCTTATGGCTGGGTGCAGAAATCAGCAATGGAGCAAAATTATCCTTTTTTTGGCATCAGCCAGTAACTGCCACTGTGTCTACATGATTTTTTTTTTAAATGCTTTTACTGTTAAGTATCAGTTTAAGCTTTAACTTTGTATCTTATCCAATTTTCTAAATCCTTCAATGAATGTAAATTGATGAACATATGAAAACCTAGAGAGCTAATTATGCGGAGCTCAGGGAGGTACAATAATGTACTAATTTCCAGAAAATCCGGTTTCAGACGTGGCCTTGGGATTCCTTTATCAGCAGCTCATTTTTGACCAGAGTGCAACTGGCCATTTTATTCACAGAATGCCAAGCCAAGCTTGTGCTGCAACACAAACCCCTTACCAATAACCATGTAAAAGGGAAACTCCCTGAATGCATCATCACAGTCCACATAAGGAAAAAATATCCCTGCAACCTTGGATAAGCGGATTTCATCAAGGCCCTATCAATTTTTCTTGTTACAAGATCACAGTGAAAGCAGAGGAAAATTATGAAAGAGATGTAGATAGGAAAATCTTCCTGTAAGAGTCCCTAGTAATGTATTTTATTCCTTATATCATATTACATCAGGGATTTTTTAGGAAAGAGGGTGCATTAAACAAACAAACAATAATCTAGGACTAGACAAAATTCAAACTCCTTTGTTTTAATTCATTTTGCAAACTAAGGATGGATTTCCTTGGCTAGGTCACTTTTTAGAGTAAAAGGACCTCTGAGGTACATAACAAAGCATTTGTTACCCCTGCTGTGCCTCAAAATGTGCACCTACATTAGTTTTTCAATTTAGACAGTCTGCTTTAGAAATTACTCCCAAACATCCCCCTCTGTACTGCATTTTAGTTTGAAGTGTGTGGCAGTCCTGCAGCATGTGAACTGGATTCCCTGCAGATGATGCCACGACAGAAGACAAGGTCCTGGAGAGGAGCTAAGGTCATTCACACCAACATGATTTCAAGTAGAAGCCCCAAAAGCCACAAACAGCTGATGCTGGGGCCTTACCCCAACCCTTTCACTACTATTGCAATGAGTGTTGTGAACATCAGTATAAACTTGTTAGCTGTCCTTTGGTTTATGCTGGCAGAGTTTTACCAGAGAAAGCTGAATCTCATATCCAATACAGTTCTCGTACACCAAGGAGACAGTATTAGCTGGGTGCACAAGGGCACATGGGAGATGGAGTAACAGGAGTTCAGATGCTTCCAACAGGAGGAGGACTGGGATATTCCAAGTCAGCCCCTTTGCTCCCTTCTTTAGGAAAAAGAATTATTACAATGGCTCTTTTTTGGAAACTGCTGTTGTCTCTTCCAACACTGACATATGTTTCTATTCAGAGTACTGCTTTAGGAAGTGCCATGAGCTTATCACATTAAAAAAAAAAACAACTTTCTCTGATTGTTTAACCCTCAAAACAGTTCTCTGAAAGAGAATCCACACTTTTTGGAACACTGATTCCAAATGATACAGAGTACTACATACCAAAAGCCAGGAGATCTAAGATGGAGTCCCAAAGCAGAATGTATCCAGGACATTGACATTTCTTGCATCAACTACTACCTGTGCACTTCAAAGCACGAATCAGGACTTGGACTTTGAAACCAGATACAAGTTCAGACAGAACCACCAGGTTATTTCAAAACTTCATAATTACAGCATTCCATCATGTCAAAATCACATTAAAACATAATTAGAACATTAACATTTTGCTAGATAAATACAAAAGATGAATTTTATAATGGGCACATCAATCAAATATAGGTATGTCTGACCTTAACTTTTTCTCTACTTTGAAGAAGATTTAAAGACACAGTCAGGATAACACAAGCAAAAAACCCCAAAATGTTGCCCACAAGCAGGAAGTAAGACAGTCCAACAAAACATTTTCCAAAAAGAAAAAATGTTACCAAAAAAGCAGATGAATATTGAAGAATAGAGACAGCAAGAGGAATCAGAATTTAGAGTTACAAATTATATTAAAGCCATTATTTTTACTGTGTCCTGCTTGTGGCAAAAACATACTTATCACTGATAAACTTTTGCAAAGAAATATAAATAGTTTTCCCTCTTTTACTAATTATTCTAACAAGATATCATCAAAGAATTCTAGATTTGGGGACAAGACAAACACACAGAGGAAGCTGCTGCATTTTTCTCAATTCGAAATTAACATTAGAAGAACTTTGAAGAAGAACAAATTAATTAATTAGTGAAAGCACATCCCTGAAACAGTGAGAACTCTGGAACCCAGTGAAACTTTGGGTTCTAACGAAAGCACCTTGATATTGCTGATACTTCTGCAGGTTGAGATAAAAAAAAAATTCATGTCTACTCAAGACAGTAATATAAATATGACTCATGAGTGACTAAACAGGAAGAAAACATACCATTTACTGCCAATTCCAGCAGTAATGGTTGCTTATAAACATGATGGAAATGCAAAAATTAACACAATTTGAGTACTGCACAAATACTGCATCAAGTACATTATAAGTACACCCAAAATACAAACAAGTATGTGCGTTACAGATCATAGAAAATTCACATTAGACTGCAGCTGTTTCTGTACCTATGAGGGGTTTCTAAAGATACTTTCCCCTTATTTACGCTTGTGTCAGATAAAACAATTTTGTGACAGTGGTCAAGCAAAAGGATGGATTCAAGTTGCTCACTGGTAAGGCAAAAGGTTTTTATACTACCCTCTTGGCATTTTGAAGAACAGCTTTCTCTTTCCTGACTCTAGTATAAAAATGGTTGCGATAAACTGATTTTACTAGGTACTCACTACTCTGTAGCAATCATTTTATGTTCAGGAAGGAGCTGTCATTCTATAGCTATTTTTACATAAGCTTAAATTCTATATGATGACAATTACAAATAAGGTAGTGGAAAGCATGGACGACTTTTAAAAAGAGTAACAATACTCTTCTGTTCTGTGTTGGCTTTGCTCCACTAATTGGCTGAATTGTGCAGGATTGCCGGGAAGATTAATTGAGGCTAATGAACTGAGGTGCCTGCAAAGGGCAGGAAGGGCCCAGCTTTCCAAGGTTGATCACAGGGGCTGCTCTCAAACCAGCAGGAATATACAAATAACCCCAAGTTAGGAACAGAGAACAACCAAATTCATGTAACACCATTCCTTATCTCTACATGCTTTTCCAAACCTCAAAAAAGTTCAACCGAAACCAACCAACTGGCTCTAAATTTAGTCTTAGTCATTTAGTCACATGCCAGCTGAAACTGTTCATCCATCTGGACCTATGAGATGTCCTCAGATGATGTATTGAACACTGCTTGGGAGCCCTGGCTGCAGGTGGCCTGGTGGCTGTGAGGACCACAGCTGGAACACGTGCCAGTGGCTTTCCAGAGCAGGGAGCCAGACTTGCCCAAGGCTCTCATCAGCCCTTCAGGCTGAGACCAAACAGCCTGCCTGAAGCTCTGCTCATCAATTAGCCCAGCTCCAGGCCAGCCCAGAAAGGGAATGGTTCAAAGGGAAGGGTGGGGAGCAGCAGGACAAAGCCATCTCTTGCACTAGAAGAGCTTTTCATGTGTCTTGAGCATTGTTCTGCCACGGAAGAGCTGCATTAATCAATGTTCAGGGCTGCTTTAAATACAGAAGGACAGAGCTGGCTATTCACTGGTGATTTACTACCAGGCCCAACATGCAGCTGACACGAAACAAGCTGGTCCTTTGGAAGGTGTCACCAAGAGACAGGAGAAGGGGGATGTGGCACCTCCGTGTGACAGCCACGCGAGGGGAGCGCAAGCATCGGCCACTGCCCCACGGAGCGTCCCCAGGGAACCAGGGCTTCGCTTGGATTAGCAGGATTGTATAATTGCTGAGAATCCGGAAAATTAAAGCTCACACAGTCATGAATGCTGCCATTATACACACATAATGTCCTAAGTGTCATTTAGAAGTGCCTGGAACCGAGGCTGTAAATTAAGATATCCACACCTCCCCTCTGAAGGCTGTGGATGTTTTAGAGCAGCAGGTCCTTATATAGAGGAAAATAAAACCAGTTTTCCATGCTTCTATGGCCCTAGATGTATTCTATAATCTCTTTTAATTTAACCATGAGAGAGAAGTTTCAAAAGCATCTTTCATTGACGAGGGAAATTCTATTTAACCAAAATTATCTCAGATATCTCTGAAACCTTTTCTCTGGTCATGTGTTTGTATCCCAGAGCACATATGGCAATGTAGTATCTTCTCAACATATCCAGTCCTCTTAAAGATTACTCAAGAAGAAGGACAAAAAGCATTCTGACCTCAATGACTCTGAAATTCTAATTTCTTATTTTTCCTCATGAATGCTAGAAATAACAATTGCACATTTCTATTATTACAGGGCAGTTGGGATTTAAATTTTATGCTGAGAAAAAGAGATATTTTTAAAGCAAAAACACTACTACAGCACACCTCATATTTGGGATGTTCTTGCATAAGATACAAATTCTCATAATGCAAACAAAAAGAACATAAACGACATGGCAGAATTCTTAACATACATTCATTGCTCAAAGAAGAAACAATGAGAAGCTGTTTCAGGAAGAAGGAAATCACTGCAACTCAAAATACAAAGACCATGATAGCAGCCAAAGGTCACAAGTTTAAAAGTGTGCCAAAAAAGGTCTGACACCAGCCCAAAATAGGCATGCTGCAAAGTGCCATCTGTGCAATGTATATAAATGTAAATGTTTTTGTCATCTGTCTGAAAACTCAAAGGCAATATAACCATAGCCTGTGGACAACTACACTTTGCTATTTCTAGGAAATTCAGGTGTGGGATCTCTATTCAAGGAGTGAGTCTTCACAATGGCTTGGATTTTGCTTTAAAGGATACAACCCCTCTGATAATTCTGCTTTTAAATACAACACACACAGAATCTTCAGTGCCTTTGCTGGCTGCTGAAAAAAACACTGCAAAACCAGATGTAGCATTTGGCTGTACAGCATTAAACCTACTAATATTACACTAACTGGATCTGCCTCAGTGTCTACTGAGTGTCCTTAAAATAAATTTAAAATTTTTAAAAAGTACTCCTCTTCCCAAGTTCCACATCATCTGATCCAAAGTTTCAATCCAAAAAAGTACTCTGAGATTTTGTATTTAGTCCTCACAATACATTTGTTTTCACAAAGCTTTAGGGGGATACTTTATTATATATTCTAAATAAATATGGCTTTAGGAAAAAAATCTGAAAACTTTTCTTAAAGCAAGAGTAACAAATTTCATAGCCTGAAGAACTCATTCATTGATTTTCATCCAAAGTTCTCTTTAAAGATATTTTCCAAAAAAACCCCAAAAAACCCTGAAACCTTCTCTATGCTTTTTATTTCTAAGCTTTACTTGAAAAAACATTGTAAATATACACACGCATAAAGCATAATACACCGATTTTTTTAAGTGCAGGGCAACTCTAATGACTGAGAATCCTACAATTACAACATTAACCTAAGCACTAAGTTTCAGTGGAATGGCTGGTTAGTGTAATACTGTACTTCAACTGACCTGAAGGTTTAAAATATTCCCCCAAGAAGGGACATTACTCAAAATTAAACACTAAAGCAATTTAAATTTTATGGCATTTTTCTAAAATTACCCAAATTAAATATGAGAAAGTGAAAAAGTACGTCAAGGATTTGGCTACGAAAGTTACATCACGATTTATCCGAAAATCTTAATATATACACACACTTTATATATATGCTTTTAAATACCTTAACCTACTTGTCAGGGGAAGCATAAAACAAGGTATAGCAATTAAAAAAATCATGATAAACATGAGTTACAGAAACTAGAAAAAATTATCTCCCTGAGGAACAGCAAATTTAGGTCTTACAAAGCCCTGGAAGAAAGGAGGATTGTAATCATTATATTTGCAAATGATGTGGAATCATGGAAAGTAAAAGCATTGAAGAACAGAAGCAGGGAAGCATCAACTCTGAAGAAATGTTTGAACAAAATCAGGCATGTGGGTGGAATATATTCTGTACTGAGGTTAAAAAAACATATTCCCTTTAACTATGAACTATAGGGGGAAAACTGGAATGAGCCTGGAAAATGTTCAACATATTCACAAGAAAATCTTGCATGAAGAAAAGAAGATTGGAGATTCCAGGAGAATTACAGGATCCAGGCAGCCTTTAGTAAAATTATTGAGTATTCTAGATGAGGATTCATTAGCTACAATAGCATTTACTTGGTTCAAAGTGAAACTGGAAAGGACACAAGTGTAAGATTTTCTACTACAACTGAATGTACAAATTGGAATCATAATGAGACAAAATGCAGAGAGTATTATCTGGGTCAATTTACAGTTGATGCAGATCTGGATGGAGTTACTCACTATGGTGTTTATTTAAATAATCTAGTTTTTGAATGATGGAAACACAAAGCAAAAGGGAAGAAAACCAGAGCAAGTCTCAGGCCTATCATGTATAAAGTACACAGACTTTGAAATCAGCCATGAAGAATGTATATTAGTTACTCCAGTGACAGCAGTCTGAGGGGAAAGAAAAGGCAAGAAGGGAAAGGATAATAAAGAGCCAAGAATCCCTTGTTTAGCTAACTATGGAGCAATTTAAAAACAAGTGTCCTTTTCAAAACCAGATTACAGGATGAAGTACAAAAACAGATGATAAAATTTATGAAATCTCTTGTAATACTTAGAAATCGAAGTTCCAGCCATAGGAAATCATGATAATTCAATGTAAGTTCTTAAAATAAAAGGATGTTTACCTCACTTAACTAGATAAGTTAGTCTATAGCCTTAACTGGTTCTATAGGTGGAATTAAGGGTGCAGGACAGGAAACTCAAGGCTGAAGCTTTGCATGAACACAGTGTCTGGTGATTTACTATAAAAAGAGTCTTACAGCTAAGTGCACATCAGCATTGCAGAGATATTTAATGGGGAGTGGCCTGGTTTAGTTTTAGACCAAGCAGATCGTGCCCACTCCATGGACCCCAGTGAGAACCAGGGCAGTGAGGCAATTCCCAGGCTGTGTAGTCCTTCCAGCTGGCTCATGGTCTCTTTAACAACAGTTTAACTAAAAAACTCTAAATTATCAGTGTGACCGCTGGTCCTTGAGAAATCTGGATGGTTCATTATTGGCCATCACCCTTACTGGGAGTCTCTTTACTATTCTGAAACTTTAAAGAACTGTGATTGCAGCCTCCCAGTTTCAGAACCATTATTAGCTCTTGAATCAATGTCAGTAATTCATAAAAGCTGCAACTCAGTCTTTATTACCTGGGCTGTCATGGGAGAAGCATTACAAAAGCTCTCACCGCAGGCACATGCTTCGGTCACAAAACAATTCAGATGATTTTACTGATACTACTCAGAGGACTAAGAGTTACAGGAAGACTGCTAACCCAGCCTGTAAATCAAGACTACCATAACATTTCTATCTGTAAGAAACACAGAAATAAATTAAGTAATAAAAAATAATCTCTCAAAAACAGAACAAGAGCAGCTACTGGCCTTGCCTCATATCCTGCCAGCATAAAGAATTCCTGCTCACAAGAAAAACAGTCCATGTTGGAAGCAAGCAGAGAGGCCTGTGGGAATTTGAAAAGTGTAAGGATATTATTTCTAGGCTTTCATTGCCAGAATTGTGATCAGAGCTCCAGGAAAACGCAGAAACCAGAAGACAAGGCAATTTCAATGTCAACCACAAGAACTCCGAAAGTCCAGTTATGCACAGCTGTGGCTCTTGAAATTATATTACCACATAAGCCTTCAGAAAACAGAGAAATATTTAATTTTAATCCAAGAAAGGTCCTTTTGGCAAGGTAGCCAGTTCTCCAAAATGCATAAAATGAACTCAGGTATGTATCCAGAAAAAACCCAAACCACCAGCTAATTTATTTGCCAATAATAACTGAACACTAGCACAAGAAAATACCTTGAAAAGTATCAATATTATAGTATATATTTAAATTCATTATTTCATCCTCAGTGCTGGTACTACCAGCAAAGATTTGAAGGGTGGGGAGGCAAACAAGTGTTACAGGGGGGAGTTGTCCAAAGCATAGCCTTTAAGAAATAGCAGTCTGGTCCACATACAGAGTTGGACTGTTTTAATAAATCAGTTCAACTTCACATGTTGACACGTTTTAATGGCTCAACCACTGACTTGTATATTTTAACACGTGTCCATAAATACACAGAAATAAGCCATGCTGACATAGGCACTTTGAAACCAGTACAAATATTCAGCTGAGATACTGAACTTGCTCAGTTAAGTCAGCTTCAAGACCTACTTTAAAAGGTAAACAAAGCTTAGCAAGTTCATATGCGTGACTGTAAAACACTTATAAACCCCCTGTGAGTCCAAATCCTAAATGTGCCAGCAGTCCAGCTAGGGTGCAGCTTCTTCAAGGAAAGTGTAAAAGGGTTTTTGGTTTTGAGTGTGTTTCAGATGTACTTGAATAGAAAAACATCGATATGTGACATCCTTCTTTCTTTAATTTGCTGCTAAATGGCTACAAAAAAAAATTAATTTCAAGTTTATCTTCAAAACAGCTGTGCAAACAAGCCTTTGACAAAGTATCATTTCTAAATACATACAAAATAATTATGCAAAGTGACAGTAACAGTAGGCCCCTGCATCTCCTGAACATTGCTCTACTTTATTGAATTCCCCTCAAACATCCATGGTACTGGTATATATTTCTCATGATGTCTCCTGATTTCACGTACAATCATCCTTCTATTTTTTCATCTCACAAGACAATGTTTCCTTCTCTTATCAGCTGTTGTAAAAATAAATAAATAAATAAATAAATAAATAAAAGCACACACACAAAAATCAAACAAAACCAACCAAACAAAAAAAGAACTTTATACAGATGGTTCCTGAGTTTCAAAATGTGACTTGCAAGACCGACCAAACCAAAAACCTAGGACTGACTGACCAAAGGAGAATTCCATTCAGCTAATGTAATAAAGGGAAAACTATTTCATAATTACTCAATTTTCACAATTGCAAAGGATATTTTAAAATTATGCAAGTCCAAGAAAAAATATTTTATATTATTAAATTAAAACAACAGTAGAAATCTATTACCTGAAACCTCATAACAAATGTTTGTATTTTCTATGTAATCTAACCAAAAGGAAGACAGAAATGAGTAAGAATGGGGACCTTCATAAATATTTGCTTTATTGCATTACATTTTCTCTTTCACAATATTCTCTTCTCCAATTATTGTTATATCACTGGAGTGGAAATTGCTTCCTATATAAATCAGTATTTAAGGTACTGTCATAGATGTATCTTTTAGGTTAATTGCTGCTATGAAAACCTAATATTGGAGATACTGTAGTGCAGATTTACAGCAGGATCCCCAGGACCCAGAGGCATCAAGTCAGCGTGGAATCTCAGAAGTTGCCTCTGACAGGAGCTCACAGCCAGAGCTGTGTCAGGACTTGATGGCCATGAGAAGTGACAGTCACTTCTGCACGTCATGGAGAGCTGATCAACCAGCTCCACTTCATTAAAGTACAACCTTGCAGTGGCATTCATTATCAGAACAGAAGGGAAACCCTGCCTCCCGTTAAACACAATACTTGGAAAAAAGGAATCTTGAGAAGATTGCAGTAAAGACATAAACAAAATCTTTTGTTAAAGGACTCAAATTTGAGAAGTCATTTTCAAAATGATGGAACAGCAGCATCTAGAAACTGATTAAAATGCAGCACAAAACAAAATTCTTGTTGAGGTGGGGGAAAACATTCTTGCACAGAAATTCTTTAAACCTGTAAAATATTATTCTGACAGGCATGAATTGGCTCCTGCTTTCTGATATGTAGGAGACACACGAGCCATCATTTCTTCACCAGTACCTTTGGTAAATTAGACCACATCAAGTGTCTCCTCTAATAACTCTTGTGATAGCCCAATTTTCCCCCTGTGATGGCCATTTTCATGCTTGTTTTCTTTCTCTCATTATGTCAGTTTCTCCCTTGTCTGCATCATCCTCCCCCACTACTGGTTTAGTAAGAAATATAGAAATAAATAAAGAAATTCAATAGCTGATGGCCATGTTCAAAGGAAAGTGAAAATGCTTTTTGATTTGCTTATCAACATTAAAAAACAGAACACAGAAAATATTTACTTTTTTTCTAGTCACTAGGCCAACCTTTATAGACTAAACATTTTTCCTATTAATTCATTTTACACTTAAAGATCAAGCTCAGGAAGAAAAAGTAAATCAAAATTCCAGAAAACGTTTAAAACATCAAAAAAGAATCATTAAAAATTAAACACACCTACTAACTATACCATGCTATAAATATTAAATTGGTCTAAATATAACATATTTATTGACCAGAGTTTTTAGAGCTGGATTTTTTAAAAAAATCTAGTGAGAGTGCACATACTGGAACAGGATGTACTTAGTATTAAGCAACCCTATATCAGATCAAAGGATTTCAGAGCCATTTCTAGCCAGAGAATGACATTATTTATACTACTGTCTCCACAGAGGATAAATCCATTTCTTGTTTGAAAAGGTTAGGCAATAAAGGGAGATTTATAAAACTAGTACAAATAATTGGTTTCCTTTTCCTTATCCCCTGTTGGCTTCAGTACTTGTTGGATAACCTTAAACCTCCACCCAGTCTGAAGCAAAAATATTTTTACTGAGATTTTACAGTACTGTTTTTCTAAAAGATCTACATAATTATCATTATGTTTCTACTGAATCAAACCCCTATTTTAAAGGGAGGTACATCTACATATATTTTTTTCAGTGTCCTGAAGTTCTCATTATGTAAAACTCATTTTTCACAAAGTCACCTGTACTATTTCACTCCTCTATGGAAAATAACAGTTACAAATATTCAGGAGACGAAAGCTGGGAAGATATTTCTAGTTTATAAACAATAATATTAAGAACTTATTTAAACAAGACTGAAATGCTGCAACAAAAATAAAAGGTAAACAGTGACCCTAATTATGTCTGAAATCTCTAAACTGATACTAAGTTTTATTATGGTTTACTCCTTAGTTTAGTTCTTGCTTAGTATCCGTGTTAAGTCAATTTAAAAGAAAACAATAAAAGTATTTTATTTGTTAGCTAGAGGTATCCCTTTGGGAGGGGGGAAAAAAAGGTTTGACATGCTGTGGCAGTCATTAAGAAAATTTCCAAATAACATTTGTAAGATTTTATGGCATTTCACACAATGTCATTGATATTATCACCAAAAGGTACAATCTATTTTTAAAAGCATGTCTGACATGCTGATGACTATCACCAAGTACACTACATGAATAAAATCACTGAAAATTGCTTTTAAATAAATATGAAGAGATCAGACTCTGAAAGAAATCGTATGTATCTTATGTTCTATTTGTCCATAATGGAGGCAGAACAATGCCAGCAAAGAACAAGAATTCTTTTTCTGTGTAATTAACAATGAAATCCATCTAAACCATAATTGTACAGGAGGAATGTCTCAGCAAAATTGTTCAGTGCTAGTTTTCATGATCTCATTTAGCAATTTGATCCTGCTCAGTAAAAGACTTGGATTCTTACTTATTAGGAAGTTCCACATACTTGGAACTTTTTGATTTCCAAGTGACAGAAGAATGAGCTTCAACATTTTGCCAAATTACTACTTAAATATTTGGTGTTTCACTGGTGACAGCTTGCAAATTAATGCAAATTACTACAGTACTTAATGCACAACTTTAACACCTGGGCACCAGAAATTAGGGAATATTCACTTGAATTCATTTCACACAGGCCTTGAAGCAATAAATCAGGCACAATGGCTAGAGTGCAACTTCTTACCTAAAATGGACAAACTGAATAGAACAAAACAATATTTAACTTGCCTATAAATAAAT
Source organism: Eopsaltria australis (assembly GCA_034509425.1). NCBI lineage: Eukaryota > Metazoa > Chordata > Aves > Passeriformes > Petroicidae > Eopsaltria > Eopsaltria australis. The sequence continues at coordinate 9,176,141 of JAVTVJ010000024.1, forward strand.
GCAGCTTTTGAAGATTTATTACTCTCTATTGGAAATACTCAATGAATATCCAGCCAAAGGAATGATGTAAAAGTCACAGCTGTTGAGGAAGAGTGCCCCATTCTTTTTTTCCGCTATATGAATAGCCAATTGCCCCTATATAATACATATAAAAATTGCAACCAACTAACAACGGATTAGTCAAACTAAGAGAAATCTAGTCAAGCACAGTTGACAACAGGCTCAGAGTCCTGAAAGAAAGTGGCACTCTTCTAAAAAATTTAGAAGCAACTGTTGAGTTGGTCACAAGCACAAGAGAATCTCCAAAGAAGAACAACCTAATACAGTGATCATAACAGAACACATCTAACATGCAAATGGGGAAATCATGAACAAGAATAAAGAGCTGTACTACAGAAATCAAAGAGAAGTGTATTTTTACAAAAAGAACATCAGGAGAGAATTTAAAAAGGTAAAATGTTTGTACCTGGTACAGAACTATTCACAGATCCCATGACAGATTCCTCATATTCTGTCACTTTTAACTGAATTAACAGGGTATGCCAACCAAAATACCAGAGAGGACACTTACTCTTTTCTTTTTCAAAATAGGTTTTGTTTCTAATCACATTACAGTCTGTAAACAGCTCCACAATGCTAATAGTCACTGAGGGTGAAAGGAACCTCTCAAACCTGCCAGTCCAACCTTCCTGCTAAAGCATGGTCAGCTAGAACAGGGTGCTCAGGTCAACTACACCCAGTCAGGTTTGGTGCATCTCCACAAACAGAGACTTCACAACCTCTCCAGGCATCCTGTTTCCCCCTCACAGTAAAAGATTGAGTTCTTCTGTTCAGATAGAATTTTGTGTGGTTTCATTGGTGCCCATTGTCTCTCCTGCCAGTGGGCACTGCTGAGGAGAATTTGGCTTCTTTTTATTCATTCCTTTCCATCAGGTGTGTTCATGGATAAAGATCCCCCTGAGCCTCCAGACCTAACTTTTGCTGAAGCAGAACAGCTCCCCCACATTTTTAGAGATAACATTCCAACCTGATCTGTACTTTCCAATTGTCTCTCAGTAGTAACTCCTATTGACCCTACTATTTGTCTGAGTTACTGAAGCCTCTTCTTACTCATTCAGCTCTTTGATACTGGAAAATATCTACAGAGGCTTTTCAGTGCTATACAATTCTATTCCAATCCACCTTCTCCAAAGCAATATTAAGTCATCAAAACTGAACAAAACCACTGAAACTGTAACCAGGGACAACATATTACACAGTACCTCCAGTATATTACACATGGGACCTATTTCTGGTATTACCTCTCCCTTGAAGTACTCCACCATTCAGACAGAAGCTAGTAGGACAGTTTCTAGCTGTATGTTTAGTTTTGCTCAAATACAAATTGATGAAATTGACTGTTTTTAAGCTCAGAATCGAAACCATCAAATTCGATAGTAAAGCACGTTTTTCTGAGCAAAATTTAAAAAAAAAGGCAAAAAAAAAAGAAAAAAAAAAGAAAATCACCTTTTTTCTTCTTTAATCCCATTTTAATTATCTTCCAGCTAAAGAAAGTCTACTCCAAACGCTGTTTTCTTCTGTTGTGTTTCCTTTCAGTTATACTGCAGTGCTCATCTTGGCTAATGGATGTCTGCATATCAACCAGGCTGTCTCTCTCTTCCAATACCTACTGACCAGAAGGTGTAGCCCAAAAGCTAATGAGCTGCTAAACATTGCTGCCACTGAAGAGAGATGTATTGTGAATTTGCAATTTTGCCAAACACCACGCACATATAACTGATGATTCCTGTCAGTAGCTGTAGTGTGAGATCACGATTGACTCCAAGATAACAATTAAAATAGAATACATTAAGTGACTCGTTATGGATAGGAGCAGCACAGAGCTTGTCACTGACTGTGGCTTCATTTCTCTAATGCAGACACCTCATGAAAGCCTTAATGATTTGCCAGGTATTGTAGATGATCAGTCCATGTATAAAACTTATTTAGAATAGTCTATAGCTTTGTTCTACTGCAGGGAAATCACAAATTTTATTTATTTTGGAATATAAATCTCTTTCTTGCCCAGACACTATAACAGCTAAATCATTCAGAAGAAAAGTATTACCATACAGTCATTTCACTCATACAATTAAAGACCTAATTTATAAGAGGACTTATTTTCCAAGAGTCTGAATTCCACACTGAACTTCACTGTCATGTGCCTATTTTACTTTTATGGTTCCCATTTTACTGCAGAAGAGGAAAAGGCTCAGAACCAGATTCACATCAAAGAGTTTTGATAAGTGCACTCCTGGACTCAGTACACAAATCCTGGGAATAACTTCCCTTAAACACCAAAGCCCTTCCATGAATCTACATGTTCACTAAAAATTTCACGGCAGGAGAAGCTGCACAGGGAAAACATGAAGTTTCATCATTTTAGAGACGTGTTTTATCACTGTACTCATAAACCATAATTGTCTAGTTTTAATGCTAAAAATGCATCTTTTGCAAGAAAGAGTGATTCTTTCCAAATATAGCAACATTCCAAATATAGCAACATTGTCCTTTATTTACAATCAGTAACTCAGTGGTCAAAGTTCTTGCCATATGTCATCACATCCTCAGGGATCTCCCTAATTATCTGGACTTCCACAAGAAAGGGTCATAAATGTTTATTTTTGTTTATTCACTTTAAATAAATAAATCATAAAAATTTTAAAAAGATCAGTTTAATCATGACCACTTCAAAATAATATTCACATTTACTTCACTCTTTTTCAGTGACCCTGTCCAGAATGTCAGACTGCAGATTTCAGTATGTTCTCCCAATTATAACTTTTCATGCCATTTGAGTTCTGAGGTGCAGTGAATTTTACATAATGAAAAGAAAGCTACAATGGCGTGAAGCTCAGACTTCTTTGGAAGGCTGCTAGTTCAAATGAGAAATGAAAACAAGACAGCAATAAAACCAGACACATTTCAAATCAGAGGTAAAAAATAAAGCAATACACTAAGCCAACTCCAGAAATTTTCTATTTATAATGTATATGAACTCCAACTAGAGTTGATAGATCTGGAGGCCTTAAAATAGTATTTTTTAAAATTACTATTATAATTTTTACTAGTTTTCTGGGCTTCATTAGATAAATTCCAAGCTTGACTTTTTGCACCTAACAAAGCATGAAAGACTAAATCTATGAACCACTGCTTTCATTATACTCTCCCTTTTAAGGCCAAAATCCAGCTTTCAAGCAGCACTGAACATTATCTAAGTGCAGTGGCTCATGAAATACTGGACATTAAAATCAATCAGAGTTTATATCCTGGGAGTCTAGACATAAAATGAGATGTTTCTCATGTAACTATTAGAAATAAAAAAGAAGAATTTTCATCGTTGTAGCTGATCATCACTGCATGGGTAAAAACCACATGGACAGAACAGTACAGACATTTTTCTGCTTAGGGAATACCTGTTAAATGTGGATCTCTGAGCAGTAATCAGACAGGAAAAAAAATAGGCATTCTCCAAGGTCACATACGATTAACAAGCTGGAACCAATTAAAGTCAAGTGAAATCCATTAGAACAGAAGTTCCTCAAAGTTCTGTTCATGCCTCTCTGGGTGGCCATGTGCTGCCTAGATATGTATATTTAAAAAATCTAGTGTTTCAAGGAATACTACAAAACCACCCTAGATGATACTCTATGCTGGAACTTTAATTTTACTGTGTTTGAAAAGCAAAAAATCACTTTTTGGTGACAGGAATTTAAAAAAAAAAAAGCCATCTACAAATCCCAGTATTTCTACTTATTTAATCAAATAAGATTTTTTTATATATATTCTTTTTATTCCAAGATGATTTGTAAGAAAGATATATATATAAATAAAAGTAAAAATCTGTCTTTGGTAATATCTTTAAAAGATTAACTTGAAAAATCAGAAATCCATACCTAAACTTCAAAATAATGTTGACATTTTCTAACTTACCTTGTTTAGGAGAAAATCATATCTATGGTGGTTTTTTACATTGAAGGGTAGTTGACACAGATCTTTGATCTTAAAAGAAAAGAAGAGTTCTACCAAATGATAAAGCAGACAAAATTACGCCAAATTTTATTAAGTTTGCAAAGCAATTTCATGTCATCTCCTCTATCACAGACTCTCTAGGTAATCATTTCACTTTTGCAAAGCCATCAAAACACTTTTCCAACTTTTTTGCAGGGTACAAGTGGCAGCTCATGAAGACTTCTAAGTGGAAGCCACTTTCTTGACTGATATGAAGTTTTCCAGTTCTAAAGTTAATACACCATAATTTCTGCAGATTTCTGGTTTTGTCTGTCTCATCTTCATTGGAAATTCAAGCCTCAACAGCACTTTGCTTGGACTCATTAGGCTACAACTGCACAAGGCTCATGCTTCTATTCTGGGCAGAACCTTTCTGCTGTTGCTTCAAATCTGGAGTATTTTTTCCCTCGAAGTTTATTACATTAGTTTTTATTAACAGTTAAAAAAAAAAATTAAAAAAAACCAACGTCCAAGCATAAACATGGTTTCTAAAACAACAAGCACCACCACTAGTGGTCCATTCAGATAAAGGCATGAAATTATTTTTACTTGGGGATAAAAAAGAAAGAGTCTGAACATTAGCCTCTCTCACACTCTGCAGTCCCTGCATGCCCCTCACATCACCCTGTCTCATCCACCCTTCAGTGGGTGTTCTTTTTTCCCCTCCTCCTGGTGCCAGCTGATCTCACAGACATGGCTTTACAGACCATTTCTGTGATGGTAATTCCCAAAGCTTCCTGCCACTCCTCACCCATCCACGCCATGTCCCTTGCAGCAGCTCAGAGTTACCGGAGCTCGTCTGGGGCTCCAACCACAACACTGGGTGTGATGAAATAATCTAAGGCTGACTCATTTTATCAATTAACTGAACACAGCCACATGTAGAGACGGGCAAACGTGGCTCCCACTGGCCAGGGGCCAGCAGCAGAGCCCCATGGAAGCTGTGCCAATAACCTTTCATGGAGCATCAATACCTGGTTACCCCACAGCCCAGACAGTTGCTAAATATTTAAGAGAAAAAAACAGCTGTGAGTAATGAAGTTCCCCTTGGAAAGGAAAAAAAAAAAAAAAAAAAAAAGAAGAAAGCATCATACTCATGCTGGGAACCAAATTAGTGTGCCCAGAAAGGAGAAGTTACACATAGCTGAATATTAAGCAATATGGCTGGAAGTAAATACAAATGAAGTTACAAAACAAATTCATTTCTTTTCCATATGACTTTCCAGATTCTCCTCATCTGAATGAGAGTTGATTCTCAAACCTTCCTTCAGCATGGTACTTTATCAGACATTTACAACAAAAAAACCCATATAAATGATAAACTTAGGATTTTTATTTACCATTTGTTGATAAATATCATCACAGCAATGCATGTAAAGAGGTCAGACACCCAAGATGAACACAGCTCTGTTACTAGAAATATTAAACCACCAAGCTTTGGCACAGGTAGTCTGACACTCCCCACTTTGGAAATCAAACAGCAGTAGATCAAAGGGTTAATACCCACTTGGTATTGTTGTAACAAGCAGGATATCAGCTGGTAGGTGAGAGGTACAGAAAGGCAGCACTGACGCCCAAGGAAAATACCAGCTGTCTGTGCTCAGAGAAGACAGATTACCACCTGTCCCCGTTATCTGCTACACACAATACAAGGCACGCTGGCCATTTTAACAGGGATAACTGTACCCATATGCTGTTTAATTTTGAAATGCACTCTCCCTACTTGTAAATATTCGTGATGGATCAGTCTAAATTGCAGATTAGCTCAGTGGTGATGTTTAGCTAGAGGCTGAACTTCACACTTTAGCTCCCCGAAGCCTTAATGTACAGTGTGCTGCAGTAGCACCACCACTTTAGGCAAACAGCAGAAAGCAAACACATGCACCCAGTTGTGCACACTCATATAAGCACAAAGAGAGGGAAAGAATTTTTAAAAATATTAGGATTTTAAAAATACTTTGTAGAAGAATTGTTTTAAGCCGCAGTCTGGCAAAAGAGCTTTGTTTTATATACTGTGAGAAGCCCTGCTTACCTTGTAAGCAACACATTAAATAGCCGTGTTACAAGATCATAAATACTGCTGCAGATTTCAAAACAAGAAAAAAAAGACAAAAAAGAAACAATCTTCCCACTGTACACACAGTTAGGAAAAAAAGTACATCTGTTCCAGTAAGTTTTACAATGGCATTTATGACACAAATACATAAATGGCACTTTTATTTTTTTTTAAGAGCAAATAACTAGAACCTCAGCAACAACTTTCTGTTGGTTTAGACACTTGATTCTTGCAAGTTAACTTGGTGTTTTTGTGTTTGAAACGTGGCTAAGACTAATTACCTTTATAACACAATCTGAGTTTATAAAGAAATAAGAAAAAGAATCATCTACAGAGTAACACTGCCACCTTCACAATCACAGCTCTGCCAAGAAAAAAAGCAGACCCAACCCAAATCCTCAGATCCCACAGGAGCAGCAAACTTTAGTAGGGTATGCTCTTCTTTTTATTCTCTTTCAGCCATTCTGTGTGTTGAAGCCACACCAAAAAAAACCCCAAACAAACAAAAACCACACCAAAAACCCACCAAACAAACAAACAAAAAAAAAAATCCAAGAAAAAATGCCCTTCAGACTTGCTGGCATGGAATACAGCTGGCTGCTGTCCATCAGCCAGATGTCAGTGGTTAAAAGCTGCATCACTTGCAGAGAATAGCAAGGATGTCTGACTAGGAGGCAGGAATACATCAACGAGCAGCAGGATGAAGGACCTCAGATTCTGAGTGCCTCTGAAGCTTCAGAGATTTACAGAGCTCTCTAGTCTTGCTCAACCCCTGTGAATACTTTGCCCCAGCAGCTGTTCAGATGTTTGTTTGAATAAAATTCTGTAAAAAATGTTGAAATAATTATTTTGTATAAAGCTCTTGCATCATGGTCTAGGCTGCTAGTTATTGCAGGGCTCTGAGACAATGCACTGTGGTTTTGACCCAGAATCAAGTATTCACTTATGCTGCTTTCAGTTTTAGGAAAAGTTAAAGACTCAGAGACATGAAAGATTCACACTGAAAGCAAAGGATCATAGATTTCCTCTGGTCACTCACTCCTTCAACTCACTCTATTCTGTAGGCATGAAATTCGTGATAGTTGAGCAGAAACTTAACACCATATCCATCTCCATGTTTTTTGCTAAAAGACCAACACACATCAAAAATGCACCACTGATCTTTCCAGTATTTCAAAGTTTTCAAACAATAAAATTTCACCACATGTTAATTCATAATAAACATTTTAATGCCTTCCATGTTGGCACTTATTTGATACTAAGTTGCTGAGCAAACACAAAAAAAGAAAAAATCCCACCCCAAAATCCCAAACCTACAGAACAACATGATTTTCAAGAGTGACATATAATTTCTCATTAGAAATTCACAGGCTAGAAAACATAAAATTTTCTTAAAATTAAACCAAGGGAACTATTAATTTTTAAACATGATGCAAGACATGCACAATTTATTGGTGAATTGTCTAAAGATCTCTATTCATTTAACTAGCTCCCACTTCACTGAAGCTGGTAAAAATTTATTTTACTCTCAGCTGAAGCAAGCCAAGGCTTTCCTTGTGCTGATCTACAGAGCAGCAATGTTGCCTTTAATGAAGACTCAAAGGCTCTGAAGATGCGCTTCTTTAAATATAAATGAATTTACATTCTTAAATTTGTTCCCCTGTCTTGTAAGGGAAGTATACAACCCTTAAAATAAATTTTAAAATAATACTTCTAAATCTGCCAAAAGAGTATTCATATTTGAACTTCAGGCACATCATTCATTTATGTTTATATACAATTTATATGTCCAGAAAAATTAAGTTGGCCATTAAAAATTTATATTATTTCAGAGGTTTCATATGTAAGTGTTTATTCCGTACAGGTTAGTCTTATTAATTTGACCCTAACCCCTGCAGTGGGATGCAACAACATTATACTAAACAGTAAATACTGCAAACACAGATTTATTCTGTTAGCTACTACACTAAATAAGTGTTTTTACAGTTGGCCTGAACAAACTCTCTTTCCACATGGTTTTATGAATTGACAAATTCTTTCCAGTTTAGGCACTTTGAGAGAATAAATCTTTCATGCAGTGAAAATCTGACTGCTTCAGTTGATTAGACTTTTGTTTCAAGCAACCAAACACAGTTGAGTAATCTAGCCAAGAAACATTGGTCTCTACCAGATGTCATTATTTAAGGTTAATACCACAGGTGAAAATAAGGGATATTAATAGGTGGAATTCTAAAAGTTCAGTTGATCATTAGGCTAAAGTCAAACAAGAAAATGCAATCATAGGCATAAATACTGCATAGAGAGAAGTCACCAAAAAGGTGACAGAATCTATAGGAATATTATTTTTTCATACCTTTACCAAGTACATACATAGAGCCTGGCAGCAATATGCCACAATCCTCCCTGCTTGTACCAGTGTTCTTCTGTGAGAAATGCCCAGAATCCAATCTTTGTATTATGGTGGTAATCAAGGAAGAATACTGCATGCAAACCTAGTATCCTTATGTATGAAAGAATGCTGAAGAAGTACAAATTTGAAGAAGTACTGCAAAATAAACCCTCAAAAATCAATCACTTCCCCACAGAAGTCACCCTGCCAGGAATCAGAATTTCATCCAGTCTCCTCAAAAAGAAGACTGAGTGGGCAATGACCTAGTTCCAGTCATGGAGAAATGCTGGATATTAAATGACTCTTCTGATTTGGAGAAAACATAGTAGTAAAATGTTTACTAGTCTGGAATTTAAATCTGAGAAAGATATACAGGAGGCCAATTTACAAATTTTACGTGGAAAGAGATTAATCTAAGGGAAGTGAGAGACTACAAAAGTGTTCTGGTTGTCTCAGGCACATGGGGTTTTTCTTCTTTCTAAATTTTTTTGAGTACAATGCAAGTTATTAAATTCAATGGAGTACACGCTGTGATTCTTGGGGTACCCTGTGGAGGGCCAGGAGCTGAACTTCATGATCCTTGTGGGTCCCTTTCAGCTCAGGACACCCTATCTTGACAGCAAGATGAGATTCCCACCTTTGCTTACTCACATTCCTTTACCAAGAGCTCTCCTTCCTGGTAAGTACCTGTTTAAATACGTTAGCCTAAATACAGGCTAAGTATCAGCTAGCACATAGCCTGTTCCTAACTATGCTGTGTCAAACAATTCTGCAGTTTACATTGCATAATTCAACTCCGATTTTGCCAAAACAGGTTGCCTTGACGGTGGCTGCACATGCAGCCAGGCTGCCCCCAAGCAGAGATGTAATAATGGTAGGGAAGGTCAGAAACAAAGAGCTGGGACCAAAACCTCTTAACTTGGCTAAGCTGTATCCGTAAGAGCACATCTGACCTAATTTGACAAAAAAGCAGTTTATGTCACATCAGCCAGCTCCCCACCTCTTTGGGGCTTCACATTCAGAGGAAAGGGATGAGGTTATCCTCCACTCCCCACTTTCTGAGCCTCGCAGTAACAAGAGCAATTGCAGGATGGGGATAATGCAGCCTAATACTTCAGCAGCTACAATCCAGAGAACTGAACTCCACAGCACTGGAACTGCTCGTGCACTTAAAATAGCCCGTGCTGGCTGTGCATGTAAGAAATCCTTTTTGGTTTTTTTTTTGTTTTTTTTTTTTTTGTTTGTTTTGTTTTGGTTTTTTGGTTTGTTTTGTTGTTGTTGTTGTTCTTTGAGAAGACTCAAAGAAAGAGAAGAGTAAGCATCTGAAAAGGAATAGTCTACTTTTGCTGCAGTTCTTTTTTGAGCCCATATAAACTCTCAAATATTTAACTACCTATTATACTTTGCAGCTATTAGATAGATTACACCAGGTTTGAGTTTATGTTTTGTGATTGAGATAGAGCAACCCAGAGCAGCAGGAGGCCACACCCAGTCCCTTTACTGGTAGGTCTTCTCTGCAGCCTTAACAAAGCACACAGACATCCAGGCTGAGCTCTCTCATATAAAACTAATAAAATAAACATTTCCAAACCATAGTCAGGTTATTTATTTTAGATCATTTCCATTAACACCTCCTCTATCTTCTTCTCATTCATAACAATATCCATGTGCACAAACTGCACAAAGAATTGCTGATCTTGCCACACACAAAGTGAGTTGTGGCACGGCCCCACAAGGCTGGCAACAGTCGGGTGGCTTAGTCTGCACCTGAACTGAAAAGTCCTGGAGACCCAAGTAGTAACCCAGCTCTGGACCATGTCTGGGACTCACTTCAGGCTGCCAAGCTCAGGTGGGAAGCACAACTGGCTGCAAATTGGTGGGAAGAAGTTACAGAGTGAAGCCCAAGTTCAATATCCAAAGGCTGGAACCTCTGCCTGAGAGTCTACAACAGCACTTCTAAAGTACAACACAGCCACTCTCTGCAGCTTGTTCAACTCTCCCTACCCTCTCTTTCAACATGCTCACTCCTAGTCTAGGCTGTAAGCTCTTTTTGATCCTGGGAATGCTGGATTTAATTCTATCAGTGAAAAAAAGTGTGAAAACCAAGCAAGTTTTCTTAATGCCTTCTTGACTTGCTCAGTATCTATACCTGTAAACTGAAGGTGGGGAGAGCTGGGTGGTGGTGCGTGTTTGACATATTAATGGATAGTCTTCTAGGAGGAAAAAATAAAAACCAAACCAAAAATGCAGTAGAAGAAAGTTATTCAATTTATATTTTCATACTGAAGATTTTTCTTACAGATAAAAAGAGAATTAACAGTTTTGTCACATAATATGAATACAATCAAGTAAATATAAACAAACTAACCAAATACATTATAACCAGAAACAAGGTGATGATTTCTTTTCCTTGTAATATGTGACTTTTGAAACTCTGGCAAAGGTTATGTATCGTATTTTTGCAAAACTTCATACTGAAAATTAAGTATCTTCTCCTGTTGCCCAGTGTAACATGGGCTGAACCAAAATATATTTGTAAGTGATTTATACTTTTGTCTACTTCACTTATTTGAAATAATCATTACCCATTTTTAACCAAAAATTAATATATTTTTAAAGAATCTCATTTAATTAGCAGAAAAGGTAAGGCAATCTCACACTAAATTTACCAGAGTTTTCAGTTTCTCATACACAACTGTATGCACAAGAAAAAAATCCACCAAGAAAAGTCTGAGAGAGTACAACTCTAAAAAGACCTGCTGGATCAATACTGACTTTCATCAGTGCATCCCTTGATTTTTCCCCCTAAGAAAGTACTGAAGTTATGAGGAACAGCTAAGAGAGTCGTTTTATTGCATCAGATTTATGACAACCTGAAATCTATTACTTTCCCTTATAAACCCAGGCCTAGTTTGGCACTGACATTATTTTGAACTCTTTCCATATGATTAAAAGCTGACAGGCTTTGAAGAAGGGGATGCTGGACGATGCATTCTCCAGAGAAATCTTCCAACCATGGTGATTCTGAGGCCCCTAAAGATACATCCTTAAATACTCACATTATTAAAAGAACTTCCAGGTTTATTTTCAACTACTACTCTTAATAAATGAGCCTTGCTGCAAAAGACCTTCACGCACACTAGCAAATTATTCAGATTATTCAACGATGTTCAAAGGCTATAAATGTGCAAGGCCACATCACACCAACTCGAATCAATTATCTTCTCTAGCTGTCTGTAGAAAGAGACAATGAACAACCAACCTCAGTAAACACCTCAGTGAGACCATCTGCTTGTTTCCAATATAAAACAAACTAAACTGATAGTTGTACTAATGGTGCACAAATCAAAGAACAGGCCACTCTGAAAATACAGGCTACAAAGTACCTAGGATATGTTTGCTTACCCTCTGAAATGGAAAACATCTCCGCCAGTTAGCTTAAATGCTGACTGACATGTTCAAAAATTACACTGAGCTTACCAAAGTCAAGTAAGCAAGGTAAGTAAATTGAGCATTGTCCTTCCAGCAGGTGTATCTACAGGAAACTGTCAATGTGCCACCTAACAGAGATGGGCACAGCCCACTTGGAGTAATAAACAGCCCAGAGATCTGATACAACACCGCCTCCATAATTAGAATTATCCTAAAGATATATGCTATCATTGTGCAGCAGTTTGACTGAACTTTGGTGTAGACACAGTCTTCCCTCTCAGTTAATTTATTTTACTTTTGCAAATATTCCATATCAAACCAAGATATAGTTTGTAGACTTTGTACCAGTCTATTTATAAGGACTAATTGAATATAGATCACTTCATAGAGAGATAAACCCCAGCTGGGGGGAAGAAAAATATGTAAAGAAAGAAAACAGCAAATAAAAGTGAACCTTAAGGAGAGACAAGTTTCTCAAGATAACTAGGTCTTCAAAAGACAAATGAAAAATAGTAGTAATAATAGAGATTAACGACTCCTCTACTGGAAGTGTGCCCAAGGCTAAGGTAAAAGCTAAGTACAGGATTCCATGAATAAAAGCCAAATATTCTCCCCATCATTAAAATAAATTAAAATCTGTTCACATTAGAGTTTCCCATTCTTAACTAAAGAGGAAAAAACCCCAGGCTATTTCTGTATCCTGCTTACCAGAAAACGATTAAATAAATGAAAAGTTATTGGATTTAAAATTAACTTTCTCTCCACTCACTAAGAGAAGAGCATGTTTGTATCATCAAATGACTAAACACAAATCAGTTTTGTCCTCATGTGCACCCTTTTTCTACTCCATCTTGAACTAGAATCCAGGTATTTGAACAGCAAGATTCCCTGCCTCCTTAAATTTATCGTAACATCCATGCTGAAATGGCAGCCAAAGGAGAATTCTCATTGCTCTCCCTCCAAAATCTTCCTGAGCATTACAAACACTCGATGCAGAACTGCAGGGATTTGGCCTCGGCTGCACTAATGAACAAGTTCAGGTGCCCACAGTCACACCATAAAGCCAACTTTCCCCAGGACATACACAATACGTCCCACAGAGACTTTTATTGGCTAACAAGTCTTATTTCACACCACCACTAATCCTTTCCCCAGAACAAAGCTGCAAGAGAAACAGTAATTCTCTACCCAGGAATGTTTTATTATGAATTAGCTCCAAATTATCATGACTACAATTTTTCTAAACAAAATGGCAAAGCATGCTCTAAAAGCATTTGTGTAACCTGACCATCCTAACAACCACTACTGAAATTGCACGCTAAACAATATTTAGAAAAAATTTTACTACATTACCTAAAGAAACCATCCTACCTTATATTCCATGGCTGTCTCAAAGAAACAATTACCTTCCCATCACCATAAAGCTGCTTCTCCCCACTCTAACAAAGCACAGCATCTGCCAGCATTAACTTTATTTCAATCTATAAAAAGGGGGAAGGCTTTCAGACAGTATTTTCCAACACATTTTGAATAAAATTCTCTTTCATAAAGAGTGCTTCTCTCCCTCTAATGAGCCCTAATGTAGCACTACTCCTTCCCAAGTCTTCTTGTAGAGGCTCTCTTATTTCCACACATACCTTGAACTTCCTCAAGGAGGTGAAATCTGTACCCTTTCCCAATCAGTGCCTTAAAAATAAAGCTGCAAAGCCTGCCATAACTTTTTATAGTGGCCATATTACTTCTTTTATAGATGATACAGTAAATCTAAGATACAAAAATAAAATGCACAGGCTCATAAAAGATCTTTATTGCATGCAGTAATCGAAAATGTATTTTGTATTTTATTTTTTAAGGTAGAATTTCTCTGTGTATTAAATTAAGAGTTTTACCTGAATAAATTTCTGCAGAGTTCTTATTTCAAGTAAGATACACACAATACTTACATAATGCATACATGTATGTTTAATTAAACAATTTAAATCATAATGCTAGTATACATTTAATTTAGAAGATCAAAGGTATGTTACATGAAGTTAAAATGTTTATTACTTCAAGCAATTTAATCTGTATGAACACTGACATACCTTCATGTTCTATTCGTTTCCCTTGTAATTAAAAAAAGCAATGCCATGTGTTCCGAAGTTTCATACTCTGCTAGGCTTATAGAAGAGCATACCTGTGATTTTTTTATTCCCACTGTGCCCATATATTTCAGATTCAGTTTCTACTTGTCAAACAGAAGGGTCTTCAATACATCTACAGTGGGAACAATTAGATGCAAATAATCATCAGGCATTAGGCACACTAAGCTATATATCTCAACAAATCATCTTAGCCAAACTAATACCCTCCAAGGGAAGTAACTGTTATCTCTCCAAATCATTTAAACAGAAAGACAGAAGCTCAAATAATTAAAAGTCAAGAATAAAGAGATCATTACTCTTAACGTATCTTCCTGTGCTTTAGGTCTCAGCCACAACCCAGTGCTGAACTTAGAGCCAACACCACACATCATCAGAAACAATAACCTGGTCACTTTTATAGGGCAGAAGTTACCAAATTCCAGAGGGGCTGTCAACACAGTTTCAAAAAACATAAATCCTTGGAAATAACAGATGCACAACATTTTACCTAGCTTGGACAGATCCATTAAAATGAGTTTTCTTGGTTTCTTGTAGGTAATGACCCTATTTCCAGGCCTGCCCTGTGAGTAGCCTTCCCTTCCCTCCCTAAACCCTCTGGGCAGTATCTGCTTCAGGAGCCCATGTCCCAGGTTAAGCCCCTGCAGCTGCAGGGCTGCCAAGTCCCATTTCTACACTCCAAAGCACACCAAAAACCTTAAGATCCAGAAGAGAAGACATAAGGTGGCCCATTAAGGACTAAAACTGCAGGTGTAACACACAGCATTGTAAGAGAACAGATACAATTTTAAGAGCCCCCAGAAAAAAGGAGAAGAGGGGAGAAAAGTGAGGAGACCTGAGGGACTGGCACCTTCTGCCACTGGGCAAGACTCTTCATTTTCTTACACAATCCCAGCTGGCAGATCTGATGAAGCTGAGTGCCCACAGGCTGAGGAATAAAAAAAACTTCACCTGCTTTGTGCTGTGCATACATCAAGACACTTTTAAACAAAATCTGCTGAGCAAGACTAGTGTGTAACCAGCTCCTTTCAACTGTTTCCTGCTCTTTTGGTGGTCTATGGCTTTTATAAGATGCCATCAAGATGAATTATGGACAGAGACAGTAACTAAAGCCTGGTGAATAGTTAATGCCTGTGGATGTAGACCACAGACCAATTCAAACTCTCTGCTCTCCTATTTAAAGATGCCACACAGAGCTTCATCCAGTCTTGTGTATCAGTTCATGTCAATATAGGAATACTCCAAGCAAATGTTTAAAAAACAAAACAAAACAAACACAAACTAAAGAATGTTAAAAATGCACTTTTCTTCATTTCAGTATGATATGACTCAAGAAATTAACATTTCCAATTAAAGAAAAGCTTATTAAAAGCTACCCCTCTTTTCCAGCAAGTTGTGCTTCTCAAATCCTCTTCTGCCCCTTCCACTTACCTTGGATAAACTAAAAAATAACTATGTATTTCTTCAACACACGAATGTTTTTTAGGAAGCCTATACAGTCTGAACAGCAAATTGTGCACTTACTTTCACATCCTGTATTCTTAACTGCAGAATAAATAACAGTAGTGAAATAAACTCCGGTGCTGATTTAAATTCCCAGAGCAGTATGAAAGCTTAAGTACAACAAAATAAGCTGTATTTACTTATTTACTTCGTAGGCACCGAATTGTTATACCTTCTTCAAGCCGTAACTGTGATCAGGGTAGTACACACATATATACAGTTTAAGAGACAGAATCCCTGCATCTATGGTCATGGAATTGTAGTCCTCATTGGCATTTCTGTACTGTATGAGTTGACTTGTAGCCTCAGGTTAACGCTGAACATTTGCTTTAATAAAACTACACTAGGTTGAGCAGAAGTCTCATGTATCCCAAGCTTTTGAAATTTGGAATAATCTTTGCAACTTTTCTGAGCCCATTTCAACTTTTCAATGTCCTTTTTTGTGCATGTGAGTGGATTCAGCATTCCAGTAATGGTCTCACTGATGAGTCACCTGCACCTTATCTCTTTACTTGCATCTCACAGCTCAATTAAAAACCTTCTTAGACTAGCTAATGTGATTCCAGGTCCTGTTAAGCATCGCTCCCTTACAGACTATGGTCCCATAATGCAAAACTTCTGAACATACACCTTTCATGTTCAGACATATGATGTGGCATTTTAATGCAAGCATACACTTGCCAGGCCATTCAGTTCAAATATGGAGAGTGGACTTAGCTTTACCACTGCTGGTTTATCTGAGTTTTTTATCTTGTTTATCTTACTTGTCTTACGTGCAAATCCTGCAAATTGTGACTGATGATTATTGGGTAAATGCATTTTAAACTATGCACATCTACTCTCTCCACCTTTATCTACTAACCCAGTGGGGTTGTGCGTGTGTTTAGGGGAAAGGGTCACTGCTTGACTCTTTCTACAAAGTAGTCAGATAATTGGAAGCAAAGTAAATCAGTTTTTTTACCATTAGTTTACACTGCTCTTCTATGGATGAGCTCTCCTCACGCTCATCTAATCCTCTAGGAAGACTGGTTTAAATCAGGTTTCTTTTTTGTCATAATTAAAGTCAGGAAAAAATTAAGCTTACTTTCTTCTTTCCAGTAACGAAATATTTAAATGATGACAGCACACTGAAGGATCAAAACCAGGGACTGTAACTGCTAATTACTGCTGCCATTTTCTACCCTCCTAACTTTGAAGCTCTGCATCTATTCCATGACATAGAGCAGAAATCTGCATGAGTTGCAATTCTCCCTCTGCAACAGGGATAACTAATTGACAGCCTGAAGGCTGAATCCAGCTCTGCAAGATGGTTTTACTTGGATCCCACAATGGCCTAGAGCAAAGACTGCACATCGTGTACCGTGCTAAACAATTTGCTTAGCCCACAGGAGAGTGGGAAAGAGAACGGGAGTGAGGAGAATTAGGGAGTGGGAGGAACAAAAGAATGTGGGTGATGGCTGAGGGGCTAGAATGGAAGTGTAACAGTTCCAGCACTTCCACACCTTCCCAGGCTGCCTGTCCAGAGAGCAGCTTGTGTGGGGCAGAGCTGGAGCAGGCTGGGTCCTTCAGAGCTTCTGCCCCAAGCCGGGCTAAGCCAGAGGAGGGACCAGAGCCACAGCAGGCTCTCGAGCTCACACACCTTTTGTGAAAATCTTTTCTGAGACAGTTTTGCCAGATCTATACATAATCACAGATGACCATGAGTAAACTGGTGCCCCAAGAACCCCTACCAACAGAGGGGAGTAAAGCAGCACCACTCCCAGATGGGAGCTACAGTCTCTCCAAAGGGAGGTCACACCGCTGGAGCAGGGAGTCTGGAAGTTCCTCGCCTACACACAAAATCTTCACATCCTCCATCACAGAACTGCAGAATAAACTAGGTTGGAAAAGACCTCTGAGATCATCAAGTCCATCCCGAGATCTAACATTACCTCATCAGCTAAACCATGGCACTGAATGCCTCATTGCGTCTATGTTGTAAAGCAAAGGGTCTAAATTTGAATTTAGACATTGCCCCTTGAGCATGAGTGAAATTAAAATCAACAACTCTCATCTGCTTCTGCAGGAGCAGTCCTGAGTCCAGCAGCAACACAGTAAAGTGAAGGCAGAAAAACAAGTATCCCTGTTTCCAGCATCTTCTACAACACCTATATATTTCACTTTCTTGCCCTTCACTCTCTGGGCAACAGAGGGTTAAAGACTCAATCATCTTGATATATTCATCTGCGCCATGAACAGCTGGCAGGGAGAAGACAAAAAAATAAGGAGGCCCACAACCATAGGGAATCAGCAATACAGACTCGAGAGAAATAAATCCAGGAAAATGGAAAATTACAAGTTAGAGAACTCATTTTTTATCCCAGCACCACCCAAAAGAGATAATTTTTGAAACATTTCAAAGAGTTTCCAAAGTTATTTGTAATTAGGGCTAAAAATTGCTATGAAACATTTCAATTAGTCCTTAAAAAAGAGCAATGAAGAGCAGTCTTGTGAGGAACAAACAGAACTGCAAGAGTTTCCAGTCTCTCCAGAGCTGACAGACTTTTTGTGACCATCTGAGAATCAAGATTTAATTTGTTGCTCCCTCAGTTTTTTTTCTGTCTAGAAAACAGCAACAGTAAGACCACTTTCATTCCCAAATATGTGTACATTCAAATATTATAAAATGCCATTAAGAATTTCTTTTCAAACACCTACTTATAAATAGAGGAGAGAGGACTTTTCATGGTATTCTTGGAAAAGGAAAACAATACTGAGGTGGTAGAATAGAAGTATCCCTTGATTCTCTTTCTACTGTATAGAGACAAAGTTTACCGAAGTGAGCTGACCTTTATGATTTTGGCTTTTACTTTGGGAAAATATAGTGAAGGGTTTTGGGTATAAAAACCTAATTACTTCAGTTACCATGTTAAAATGAAATAATTGGCAATGATTACCATTATGCCTTTTATTAATATCAAAGGATTGGTTCAGCCTATTAAGAGTGAAAGAGCTACATATTGAGATTTTTATTATATTTTACTAGCCAATTCCATGATGGCTGTTTTGAATATTTCAGTGTCCACTTCTTCAGTAATTATTAACACAAGTCCAATACATTTTATAACTTCGCTGTCATATCAAATATCTTACCAAAAATGCTGCTTGCTGCCTGTTTACGAAAGGACAGACCTTTACACTGGATTTTATATTTATTCAGAAAATGAAATATAGGTAAGTTTTCATATATTTCGAGGAAAATTTGACCTGTTAAAAAACCAAAATCATAAGTATTACAAAGAACAGTCTAGAAGACACCACTTTAAAAAAATCTCAGTTAAGTCACTTTATCAGTGAAGCCTTTCCTGTTTTAAAACCACACCACACACTCCACCAAAGAACTAATTCCACTAATAAAACTGGAGCCATACAAATTCTCCTCAGATAAAGATGTCTACAAGAGAGACTTGCTAGTGTCTGATGAAAAATTTAAGAACAGCATGGTATTCAAGGAATCTGCTTAATTATTGCCATCTTACTCTAGCAAAAATTTTAGTCTATGTATTCTGTGTACTTTCAGGTGAAAAAATCATTCATTTCTTTTAACATCAGAGAAAAGCCTGCAGGTTTTTTACGAAACAGTCTATCAGTAGTAGTATTGTTGAGTAAGGATAAGGCAGTGAGCTGAAAACCAGACTTTTAACACTAACAGTTTCTGCCAGGAAAGCATTTACTAACAGGAATTGAGGAACAAAAGCAACCAAAAATGCCTTTGCATCTGGAAACGGTTACCGAAATGGCAACTACGTATAAAGTAGCCCAATCACATAACCCTAAAACTATTTTTTTTCTTTGAAAAGCAAGTGTTACAAAAAGTATTTGACACTTCCCCCTTTTTTTCCCCTCAAACTCAAATACTTTAAAGTTATAAATTAATTAAAAACTAACAAACAAGCTTTTTTGTGTGTTTTTTCCCTCCACCTTATTATGACCTCTTGGAATTGAATTATATAGCATGTATATAGGTAAAAAATTAAATTTCAGCCTTCTCCAACACACAGCTCCTCACCCCAGTCAATTTTGATAGCATGGAAGCACAAAGAAGCCCAGTTTAGAGAGTCCACATGTGTTTAATCTTTGATTAATTGAACAAAATCTAAGCGCCTCCAGACATATTTCTTTTAATCACAGGAAAGATATCTTTTCAGTTGCTTTGCTAGTAGGAGAGAGTCAGCAGATGTCTGCCTGGTCTAAAGGGAATTTCTGTTCCTCTGGAGAAAACAGTTTAAATAGGAGAGGAACAGACATATGCTGACTATGCACTGCTTAACAGATGACGTAGAGAAGCATCTACTACCTCAGGGAGTGGAACGGGGCAGTTTTCAAATTACATTTCTTTCAAATTCAAAGCGATCAGCTGAAATCAATTTACATACAGGATGCAAGTCAAGTCAGACAGTTCTCATCAGAACAGCTCACGCACACAAAGATGCAAATCTGTCTTTGTCAGCAGTATGATATCAAAGAAAGGTTTTAACCTGATGACACTAAAAAGAAAAATAAAAATTAATTTCTTCACAATTTTAAACACAGCTGATAGTTTTGTTTTCTGGGGAATGATAAATCAAAATAATATTTCGTTTATATGGAATATTTGCCAAATATTCTCAATTAATACACAAAATGTATTGTCATAATGCAAATTTATCTCCAAATATTAACTCAGAAGCAAGTCTTTCAGAAGTTCAGAAAAACTTATTTTTGAAGTGTCATACTGGGGAAAAAGCCTCAGAACAATCAATGCATGAGAATTACCAGTCAGCATTTTATTTGTCTGACTGTATACTCCTGCCTACAGGCATATGTCCTGTATCATCAGCTAGGAAAAGGAAACACTTATAAAAATAGGAATGATCTTAATCTAGTTCTACCAAGATGTCTTGGGGGAGGGAGGATAAGGAGTGGTGAAGGTGGGGGAAGAAAGATCAAGAGTCTAAAGCAGAAATTGGAGGAAAATGTACTAGACACCTCTTAGATGAAAACACTACATAGAGACTCCCTTGGACCAGAGGAAGCTCACAACCAGGACAAAAGAGGAGACAGCAAATGGTCTTGGTTAATTTGGTAACTTGCACCAAGGAGTTCTCTCCAAACTCTGCTTGAAGCTGAGCCGTGGGCACACAGGTTGGAGATGTCATGAACAACACATCACTTAATGCCATGGGAAGAGAGGAAAAACAAGCACCAGAGACTGAAAACAAACTGTGGGATCAAACCCTCCTTTTCCTTCTTCATGCAATCAGGATATCTACCTTAATTTGCATTTATACTTGATGCTAACAGCCCGAATTGTCTTCCACAGGCTTCTGAATAGCAAAACTAAGGAGAACTTTGGTATCAATTCACTATGTTGGCTGGATTCAGGAAAAATACTTAAATACTTGTCTCAGGCTCATGCTTGAAATAGTGGGGCCCTACAACCTGCATTGTTTTGATTCAGCTTTTTTCTCTGAAACTATCAATCAATTACTCTAAATTTGCAAAGCACCGCTTTCCTCCCACTATAAGAGCCAAATTCTCCAGTTTTGGTTCAAGGTTTCAGATAATCTTTTATCCATCAGAGTTGCCATTCCACAAAAAGACTGCCACCACATTGTTTGATTTATGAATTCGCTGAGCTGCACAGCAATTTCTGGCAAGACTATAAAACATCTAATTTTGCTTAATCATCCGTCCCAGCATGGCCACCGTAACAGCCTAAATTACTCATCAGCTTAAGAATAATCTGTTTATTCACAGCACCACAACCCATCAAAGAACTCTATTGCCGAATTCCTCTGTTCTACATAGTTTCCAGGAAAACACAGACATGTAAGAACAGTTTTCAGGTGAAATGTGCTTTATTTTGTCCTGATCTTGGCAGGAATAGATAATTGCACTGAACAGGAATCTTTTATTTATGTGCTCTGTTTTCACAGTGGTTGAAAGTCTCATATAACAGCATCCATGAAAAATTCTCATCTTTTAAGTATCATTATCTACTAACACTCACCTGTGAACTGTTTTAATACAGAATTAGCTGTAATACTCAAGGATGTTGACACATATCCTCAATGAAAGCCCTCTTAGTCTGCTTCCAAAATCCAGTGAATCTTAGCACTTCAGATGTAATGGAAGAGGCTTCCAGACATCTCCACAGAACAACCAAATCCCTAAAATACTAATCTCATGCTTTTTAAGACTTTCAAGAACTAATCTTACTAATTCTCAAATATATTCCAAAGTTGTATGTTAGACAATAAACATGGAAATTTCCTTTAATAACAGCCGTAGACATAACTGTAAAATGAAGCTCTGCCATACCAAACTTTCAGGTAGAAGCATATTTAAGTTATGGCATTTCCAGTCAAGCCTCACTGCTTTGGTTTTATCTAGTTTTTTTGTTTGTTTGTTTCTGATTTTTTGTTTGCTTGTGGGGTTTTTTTGGTTTTTTTCTAAATCTCTAGGGCTTTGTTGTTTTTTAAATCTGTACATAGGTTTATTCCTTAATGCATATATTAACCTTGTAACCCCCTGTACAGCATGCACAGCCAATAACTCTATTATTATTTTATCCACTTATTTCATGAGTGCAGGTAAAAGACTCAAAAAAGAAAGACTTTTTGTGATACCTTCAAACTAACCACACATAACTTGAAACGAAGCCCTGACTTTTGTGAGACTTTGCCAAATAAAATTGTAAGCAACATAAACAGCACATGTTTGCCATGCACACGGGTGCCTCAGATGATGGAAGTTCTGATAGGTATCCAAAAAGTTTCATTCATTGTCAAACAGCTGAAGAAGGGAGTAACCTGTTGTTTGTCCCATTCTCTTAACACACCACTGATTACACATAAGGCCCATTTATACATATTTAATTGTTTGAATTTTGACAATGTTGCATGACTTGCAGGTAATAACACAAACAATAAATCAGGAAGGCTGTATATTACTTAAAATCAATGCAAAGTGAGGAAGAATTTTGCAGCTAATTGAGCAGCTCATATTCTGTGTAACAGGAAAATGAACTACAGAAAACTTCCGATCTTCAGATTCTGTAATCTCAATACCATAAAAAAGTATTTTTAGAATTAGAACAGTCACCTAGTATGCAGTGAAAATTATGTTATGATGATGACAAAGCCACACATGAAAGAAAAGTGCCAAATACCTTGGTCATAAATATACCCATTCTCCGAAAACTCACTCGGACAAGGCAAAGTGCGAGAGGAAAGAACTTCTGTGGCACAAGAGACGTAAGTTTGTCTCAGAGAAATATGATTTGAAAAACAGATTTGCATTTGATTTTTTCTTAACAGCCTGAAAAACCTTTAGGGTGGAGAAAGGAAGATGAATATACTCTTGCAGCTATTGTTGTGACTCTCAACATGAGCAGGCTTCTACAAAATTGTTACTTAACAGACACCCACAAGATCCAGAGACAGAATTTCCCTCAAAAAGGAGTAACAGAAAGAAAAAAAAAAACAAAACCACTTGAATCAAACTATCACACACCAGTAACTGAATTCGGTCTTAATCAGGTAGATCCATTGACCAGAAAAATCTGAGAGATTCAAACATGTGAAGCAGCTTGCAGCCACTTTCCAGTCTGCTAATGCACTTTTTCAAAATTGCTTCTATTTCTCTACTCTGAAAAACGGCTTTGTTTTCCAGCTGTTTATGTGATAGCCAAAACTGTCTTCAGCCTTTACTCTGAGGATGAAGTCTGATTCCACTTTCTTCTCCCACCTGTAAAAGCTGACATTTATAGAGAGAATTACCCAGCTTCATTTTGACAGGGACATGCCCTTTCCACGTTCTTTAGGACCTTTCACCACCGGAGAACGTGTCACTGGTAGGCAGTAATCCAAAACCAGTCACATTCCTCCAAAACAAAACATGGAGCTAATTTAAGTAGGTCTCCAGTGATCAAAAGGCTAAGTTCAGGAAGAGGGAGGGAAATGGACTTGGAGCAGCCTCAGTCTGGAGGATGCCTCCAGCCTGTTACCTGATTATCCCATCGCTCACCCCTTCTAGGCTACACTGCAGAAACTGCATGCTTCTGCAAATCAGCTCTGAATATGTACAGCCAGTCCCCATTGCAAAAAAAATCTGGAAATGGGATTTCAAATACAGATGAAACTAGTCAGCTTAAAAAAAAAAAATAAATCCTCCAGTTAAACACGAGTTACATCACTTATTCGAGTGACTTGTGATTCACATTTCTGTTGAGTTCATATTTATGCAAATTTATCTCCTTCCCATTTATGAAGATATTACAGATCTAAATTGCAAAGAAAATGTCATGTAATATTAAATTACAAAGCTTCTTTGCACAGAGCTGTGTAACAGAGAGTAGTTTTACTACTCTCTGAAGTGCCTGAAAGATTTTAATTCCTGAAATATCAAGTGGCTGGCTAAAGAACATGTCTGGTAGATTTAGGATACCACTCTTCACAAGCAAGAGGATCACCTTGTTTTTAAGGATTTTTAGGGAATGGGGCATGGTTCCAAAGTAATAACTGTAGAAACTTAAGGAAATACAGCTGCACAAATATTTTTATATAAAATAAAACAGCACTATAGAGAAGATAAAACAAATCTTCAATGCTGTGACTAGACACACGGCATCTTCAAACATTCTGGAAGGGCCACAAGAGGCAGAGATTGAATAAGAGACTTACTTAATTCAATTTGCTGATAAACAGTATTTAGGTCATGTTCAATGGTATTAATTGAGGACTAACACTATCATTACTGAGATATGCATCAGTGGAAGAAAATGCAGCATTCTCTGGATTAAATAACATGCAAATGTCTGTCAAGTCACCAAGGAGAGGTTGATGACTAGAAAGTGACAAAGCAGAGGGAAAACTATCTTCACTTCTATGATTTAGTCACTACTCCCTTGTGGTAACCAAATCTAAAGCTGTTTTGAAAATTCTTAAAATACACAGGTATTTAAAAAGATAAAATGGCTTTTAATAGAGTACAATGTTCTGAAATCTTTGTAGCTTTGAAATCCCACTGCATTTCCTTCTTTGCAACTGTGGAATCTATGCACAGTGTGCTTAAGGAAGATGCCCAGCTGATTACATACAATATTACAGACAAAAAATTATCTTTGTGGACTAGTCGCACAACATGAGCATTGGAGCTACTTAAAAAGTTAAAAAATAATTGCACGAAGGCATAACAGACATGAAAATTTACTTTAGTACTAAGCTGAATCTAAATTCAAATGTACAACATCCATTGAAAAGCAAAGGAACTTCATCTAAATGTGTTACTATATGAGATGATGGAAAAAGTATGATAAATTGCCTATCATGTTATGAAACAAACTGGTGCAGATATGAGCTGCCTCTTCCAGTCAGAATTAGCAGGTACAATGCAAAACATGATGCTGTTTCCTGTTTCACAAAATGTTTTTGGAAAAAATTGCAGCATCAAAGCAAGTAACAAGTACTGTTAATGATCTTCTGTACTTCATGAAAAGCAGAAACCAAAGGCAATTTGACTCTGTAAACATACAAAAATTAAACTATAACAACAAATTCTAGAACAGCAACTGTGTATGACTACAGGTATACAAATGTAAATGCTCTCGTGCTCAGCACAGGTGTACTGAGAGCTAATCAGAGCAGTTTGCTGATGTGCAGCAATGCACTGTGAATGCAGCTCCAGTTCATAAAGATGATAGCATTACACCTATAGTGCAGAGCTTTTTAATTTAATGCAAATTTATTCCACCAGCCTTCAGCTCTTTCCTTGTTCCTCACCTCTTCTGTGCTATTTAAAGTGTTTTGGTGCTATTGCACTGTCACATCACTACCTTTTCTATTAAAATAATAACCTTTACTGTTAAAATTCTTTGTCTATGATGTCCTGGTATGCAATTAAAACTGTATACCATTATACCTACAAATTTATTTTCCAAATATAGATTGTGATTTTTTTTCCCCTTACAGCATTTAGTGGTTATTTTTTTATAAAAGCCCTTGATACAAGGGCTAGTGAGATCCACTTTGAGGTGGATTAACAATTTAATCCTACACTATTATTAAAACACTTTTAAGGAACATACTTTTCTGTTTTTCGTGAGTTTTGTCAGAAGCGCTCAAAAAAATTGTGGCAATATGAATAATTTGCATACAGACCCTGTTGGTTAGACTCTCTCCAATAATCACATGAAAATTAGCTGAGCCAGGGGTGACACACATTTAACAACTATGTACCAGCTGAAATGATGCATGCCACAGTGCATCAACCACTGAAGTCCGCCTCACTGTCTGGGTTCTGATGAAAAGTTGTGGATGACACAGAAACACTACATGCATTTCACACATGCCTTCAAGGTACATCACAAACAAAAAGAATGTGAAATAACACAGAACGTTAAAACCCATTCTAAGAACCAACATGAAGTGCTATAAAGGAAACAGTAATTAGATAAAAATCAAGATCTTAAACATTAATGCCCACTCAAAATTACACTTTCAAGATAGCAGATACAGCATCTGGGAGTAACAAGTCAGAGTATGATTCAACAGGTTACACATTTACTGGATAAGCATCCTTCCAGCAACCCAGACACTGATTACTTTTATCACTGGAAGTGGTTAGCAAGGAAACAGCATGATCTTAATCATGTATATCTACTCTGTAATACGTGAAGCTTGAGATCCTTCTGGTGTAATTAGGAAAGACCTTGGGATTGTCTTGAATATGAGAGACTAGACAGAGGGCTCAAGCAAATACACAAATTTATAGTCTATTTCCTTGGCCTTCTGTGAGACTTATGAAAATCTAACCCTTCCTCTAAAATTATACACCAACGGTGGCACTTAACTTATCTAAGAGATAGGAGCCTCTTCAGAGCTAGTTAACAACATGAATCATTCAGTCAACAGATACCAGTGTTTTCAGAGTGACTCACCCAGTTATGTGCTGCTCTTCAACAGGACACCAGGTGAATTGCTACACATGACAAAGGAAGCCTATAAAAGCCACTTCAAAACAGATACCTAACTTTGAATTGCAAGGTTTCCTCTCATACTTTAGCACACCCAAAAGTGATTTTTTTTTGACCTACTCTTGGCCCTCCATATGAATGCTTAAACCACTTTAATGCGCGCTCCCTTCCTCTACAAGGAGTAGAGTTTAAAGGATATACAGGAAGAGATAAGCATTGGAAAGTGATGTGAACATACTTGACTGCTCCTTCCGTTGGCCAAATACTTAAAACTAGAGAGATAATTTTGTGGGCCCGCTCTTTCAGAGAAAAAAAACATTAATTCTGTGCTTCTAAATCTGCCATTCTTCTTTCTAATGTTTATTTGTGCAATAACAATTACCCAGTTAGATCAAATCCTGTCTACCCTGCCTCCTATTATGCACTGTAAATTGGATGGTTATCTGGAGAGGAAAAAAAGATGTATAAACTGAAACTAAGTATACAAAACCTTACAAACATAAAGCAATCTTAATTTCACAGAAGCATAAAAGTAGTGAGAACGCACAAAACCATCTGAATTTCTCCAGTGATATGATACATCTTCTGACTCTCCTTCTATTTTCCCATCTCTGTATAAATAATAATTAACCGTGTAATCCCTTCATCGCTTTTAAGTCACTGCCTCAGAGGCAGCTCACACTTATTTTTATCTTCAAATAACATCAAAGCAAGCGGCTGTTACCCAAGAGTGGGAGAAGGAAATGCACTTACTTGCCACCTCCAGCGATGCATTGTGACTTACAGCTTCCCCGAGGTAATTCCTGGCCACACACACATAGACCCCCTCGTCCGGCCGGCTCTTGCGCCCGTGCACGATGCGCAGGAAAAACAAAGATCCGCTGGGCAGCAGCATCCGGTGGGAGCGTGGGTCATCCTTGTCCGTCTCCACCCTTTCCCCCCCCTTGTACCACTCAATGGTGGGGGTCGGCCTCCCTTCTGCTTTGCAGTTCAGAGTGGCTGGTTCTCCTTTGGAAACGATCAAGTCGGAGGGGTGTTCCACGATTCGAGGTGGGAAATCTTCCTGTCGAAGACGGGAACCTGCAAGGTAAAAAAGCAAAGTTTTCTTAAGAAATCATTGCCAGGTACAGTCATGGTATTTTGCAAAACAACTACTTAACCATCACAGCATTTAGTAAGAGCAGCTATTAACATCCTAAAGTGCACAAAAGAAAACTTTAGTACACTTCACTGTGTGCAAGGTTCTCCCAAGCGAGTATGTTCATAAGCATTTTTTCAGTGGGGGACCTATACTAGTGAGCTGCCATATCCCTAAATCACATCAATCTTTACATGGATCTATTAATGTACATAAATTTATACATACATGCACTTGCATATCTAGAACTACAAAAGCTAGTCCTACAGATACTCCACAGAGATCAGACCACCTCAACCAGCAGAACTGGTACTGCTCTAATCCATAACCCAAAGCCATCGTCAACCTCACGCAACCTTTTGGAAAGGCCATTAATTCATGCAGTGTCTACAGAGTAACTCTTAACATTTCCAGTGCCCACAGAGTTGCTTTACTCTGCTTGTACTACTGTCTCTTAAGCTCCTTGTTAAGTAGTGCCATGGAAGTACAAATGCATGGAGGGCCTGAGTGTTTCTTATGCCTCATGCAATAGGGAAAATTTTTACTTTATAAAATTCTAGATGTCACCAGTCCAGAAAAAACTGTGAGACCAGAGTACCAAGCATAAAAGGTACAAGAAAATAAGATATTCTTCCAGACAAGCTACTTCTAAACAAGATGCTCTTCTAGGAAAGCATTCAATTTCAAACTATTTCAAAATTTGAACTGATAACTTGCATAAAGAAAAAAAAAACAAAGCAAAGAACCCCAAACCAAACCAACTCCAAAATCCCGACAAACAAACAAATAACCCCAATAATAGTCTGCACTGATATACACCACAGACAAATATGACAACCACCTGGGTACCCAAGAATTCCAAACTGGGAATAAATAGCTATCAAAACTTTCAGGGTTTTAAAATGGTGACTCAAATTCAAATTACTGTTTTCCTTATTTCTCTCTTTCTTCAAGTACAATTTTGCCATGGATAAAAATTACTCTCTTGGGTCACTAATTCCTGATTATTAAAATGTCAGATGCCAAGATTCTTTATTAACATTAATAACATGGGATTTGAACAGCTGCGAAGCACCAGAAAGAAACACAAGATCTATTCACTGCAGGTTAATAGACCATAAATTGATATGGAAACAGGGAAAGGAGACAAGAAGAGGAGAGGTCCAGGGACTATTGTTTTAAATATATGCTAAATACACACACACACACACATACATATATGTATATATAAATAAAATAAAAGTATTCTAAAAAGTACAACCTTCATTTTATTTCACATTTCCTTCACCTCAAGATAATTAAATGTTAAACTAATCAGCTAGCACTACTACACACTCACAAATCTCTGGCAGTATGGCCACACCCAAAACAGGGTAGTTTTACCATGAACATTACTGATCATTAAATACAAAACACTTCAAACAGCAATAAACCTACTCTTCACATAAGGTTTGGGAAGACAGAACAGAAGCCAAGGAGCTTCCAAACCCTTTTGCTGGCTACACAACCCGCACAGCCCAAGCCTGCACATCACTCCAAACCCAGATTTTCAGCAACACCTCCAAGAGCTTTGGCACAGGCCAGTGAAAGGAGAGCTAAGAGCACAAGTAAATTGTGCCAACCAGTACTGGTTTTTTGCAGCAGCTAAAAAAGCCTCTGATACCCTTCTGTGCTCCCCAAGAACGCATCTCAGTCACTGCACAGCTGCACTTGAGTCTACTCATCCTGAACTTTTATACAGCTTTTGTGAAAAGCCCCTCAAATCAATACTTCTGCCCTCACAAGTGGGCTGGCCAATTTCTAATCCCTCTTTCCAAGGTAAAAATGCCTAGAGAGGGATTAAAAACCTTATTTTGTTTATATTTTTACTCACTTCCTATGTAACTCTCAAGGAAAGGCAAAGAAACAAAGGATTACAGAGCTAAAATCAATTGCTCTAAGTCACTCTGGAAAAATAAAAAGCCAATTTCAGTGTAAGATGTTTAAAGGCAGTTAAGAATTACTTTAAAAACCAACATTTTGACATATGCTAGTATGTACCATGCTTGTGTTTTCACAGGCAATGCTAGCTACCTAGCACACAATACAGTACAAGCCTCCTATTGTTTCTGTCAGCCTGGCCCAGACCACAAATAAATGAAATACCATTTTCAGATATATTGTATGCAAGCTTTCCACACTGACATTTAACTGGCTGTACATGGATTTCAAGAACTGCACAAAATGAAAGCATAAAGACTGACCTCTAAACTTTCCTGAAAATTGAGACTCAAAACCCCAAGCAGGGGAAAAAAATCCTTCTGGATCATCCAGGAGTGCTCATATAAATTTTTACCCTTGCTGGATAATATTGGAGAAGATAAATGACAGAAATGTCCATTAATTTTTTTTTTTATTTTTTTTTTTAAATTTTAGCACTCTATAAAGAAACATTTCTCTAGCACATTTCATAAAACTGCTTAAATCAGAAAGGGACAAAAGTTGCATGATTAGTTGACTGGCATATAGCGAGCATTAACCACAGATTTAGTGACAACTGCTTGAGGGGTATAATGGCCTTGACAACAAAGTTATCTTTCTACATATCTACACTTCTTTTTTTTTTTTTTTTTTTTAATCTTCCTTTTCTTTTAGCTAGTTATTTAAGCTGCATTTAGGTTTTATTGAGAAGAAGCAGCTTCAATTATCAACATAAATCTTAGAGTGGGCACCAATCCTGTAATTTTCCTGTCAAAAATCCTTCCCAGAGGATATTTGATAAAAAAAAACAACTCCAAAAGCACCTAATACATACTGGATCTGCCATTAAGTGTACAACAGAGCTGCTGTTTCTTTCCCCCAAAGATGACAGCACTGGGTTATAGGAACTAACCAACTCGTGTTCTCTGCTTTTATTACGATTCAAGTCTTTCATAAACAGTCAACTGGATGCCACCAATTAAAGTATGCCATACTAATTATTTCATGCTGTTGCTTAAAAGAACAATTATATGAAATCATGTTTCCAGTTTCTTGAACTGTGCCACAACAATTTTTACAAGAATTCAAACAATGACATAAACAGATGTGAAGTTTCAAAGAAAACTTGCACTAGATGAATGGCAAACTCACAGAAGCTAAGATTTGCCTTTATTCCCACCTTAAAACTTCCTGCTGGTAGCATATTAAAACAAAACTTATTGATAAACAGCAGGGAATGTATTTAAATATCAAAGCTGCTGATATCTGGGGTTCAAACACTGCATACCCCTTTGTGTACAAAAACTTTCCTTTAGGAGGAAACCAAAAAAGTTCTGTGCTATTGGAAAAAACTGCATCAGTTGATCTAAACCTGAGCTCAGATGGATATGGAAAACCTCATTTCCCAAGATCTATAATATCTAAATAGTAATTTATCATAAGTATTATAAAATACTGCGTGACAGACTGTATCCTTAGCCAAATTCCTAAGGGCCAGTATACTTCTGGCCCCATTTCTTTTCCATTCCACAAAAACAGCATTTCACACTGATTTTCAGAGCACAAGAACTTTGTTCTTTTATTCTCATTATTGAAACCCTATGAAAGAGCTATGTAACTGGCCTAATTGCTATCAAAGTTATTAGTAAAATGCTAACAAACAAAACCACAAGTTAAAAAGCACTGTTAGGTGATCCTTGCAAAAAATTATACTTAATCAGAACATAAGAGCTTCCCCAGTTCCCCAGTATTTCCAGTAGCAGCTTAACCTCTTCCAGAAACTTTTTAGAAAGTGGAGGGGAGTATCTTTGTGGTTTTATGCAAGCTGACTGGGAAGATGTTCCATAACTCTCTTGCTCTAGTGGTTAGAAATCTTTCCCTAATCCTCAGGTTAAACATATCCCCTAACAGTAAATAACTTGTTCTTCCTCTGCTGGAAGTGCCCTATAATTCAGATCTCTCCACAAACTTCTTGGAATTTTATGCCTTTGACATGCAAACTGCAACCTTTTCCTTTTTTACCAGCCTCTTGAATTCTGTGTTGTTGCTGCTCTTAGAAGTCACAAACCTAATCTGGTTTTCCCCTCAAAAGATTCACTCACCTTTTTGTAGTCCTAAATTCTAGTTTATCCTTTTTGAAGATGGAAGATTCAAGCCATATACACTCCAGAGGCAAACAGACTTTGACTACTATTTCAAGCACACACTGCAAGACAGTATTATATGCTACAGGGCAAAAACAGCTGAAGGATAAATCAAAGTATTTTTCTGAAAGCAGCTTTTCTGCTCCTCTATCTGCAGCTAACCTAACCTACTGGGTTTGCCTTGTTGCACAGACAACAAATAATTTTCAAGGAAAAACTACAGAATTAGGAAGATCCACTGAGATTTTGTCCCATTCATTTTCTTTCTCTCAACTTCTCCTTTCTTTTAATATTCTTACTCTTTGTATACCACCCTTGTGTAGCTTCAATAAAACACCTGATTTCCCGAGCTTTATAGCCTACAAGACAACTGCATATTAAAAAGCAACCTTTCTGACATTTCCTTTTCAGGGTTTGCGGTCATCCTTTCACAACCAAAGACATGAAGTAATAAATAAAGATAGTAATGTTGTTTGCCTATTTGGATTTTCCCAAAATAGTTATACCAGAACAGAAATGTCATTGCTTAATTCTACTTTGCTGAAAAGCAAAAGAGCAAGAATTGCATTTAACTGATATTTCTGCAACGCTGATTGGAGAATAGCACTGGTATCACTTTGGACTGAGGAAGTAGGTCCTTGACACTGATTTTTATTTACAATAGCCATTCATTTCTAGTACCTGAACACTGAACATACATTCTAGAAAACAAAAGTTACACTTTTTACCAAAATCCTGCCATTACTTTGCACAGTCATAACTGTGAACATTTCCTTAATTCCTTTAAAAGGATGCCACCTTTATGAACAAAAATGTTCCCCTGCAAGTGAGAGAGTATTTGTACACCAAGGAGGAAAATGCATAGCTGGAATGTAACAGCACTGTCACATCAGCTGATTAATGCCCACCTGGGACTACAGGTCTATTGAAATGCATTTCAAGACATGGTAAGTTGTTCCAAATACTGATCTGGGAATAGGTCCAGTTCTTTTCAATAAATACCATAAAACATGACAAGAAAGGCTTTCACTTTGGATCAGGAGAACCTGCAATTTCTCTGTATCTTCCCAATGAAGAGAAATGCCCTATTTCTTTTTGTGAGAATACAGTGGAAAATAGGTGAGCAAGAGGTAACTGAAAATAAAAGCCCTGAACACTACCTGATCATTCCCACCACAAAACCACACTGATGTTCCCTGAAAAAGAAGCTGTTTTTATTTCAGTTTACATCACCACGTCAAGGAATCATTTCGTTTCCCTCCTCTAATCCCTGTTGAAATTTCTGTTCCTAATGATAGAGGAAATTATTAATATGTATTCCTTTTAATTATTACTCCTAGGAAATTTTGTGTCGAAGCAAAATAATTTGCTTTAAAAACAAAATCTGATTACAAAATGTGGGCCATGGCTTTTAAATAAATCTGTAGACACCCAGAACACATTTTTCCCACTCAAAAGACAGCAACAAAAAACACTTCAAGGTTAAGACACCATGAATTACAATTGCATTTCTGTCATAGCTACCACACTATCAGGGGATGTCAGAAACCAATAATTTACTGTACACTTACGGAAAAAAAAACTAGGGTAATGACAGAGCGCCTGGAGTTTTAAGCCACGTCTGTCTGTCTCTTTGAAATAAGAGATTAAATGGGAGTTGTACTAAAAATGCCTCAAATCCAGACTGATCTCGTGCCTGGCTCTTACATTGAGAGATGTAACCCAAACATTGGAAGCTACAGACATTCAATTTACACAATATTTGTGACCTGGTCAACTGAACAGGAGTTGGTTGAAGTATTGTAGCAATAAGCTAAATAAAGGAGGAAAATAATTTTTAAAAAGTTTATATATCATTGGTGTAAATAGTTTGTTTCTGTTCCTTATTCGGCAGTAATTCTGGACATATGTGATTAGGTCAGAAAAAGCCATGAGTTCTAAGAAAAAAATCTTCTGGAAAGGTGTACATTATCTTATAGTTATTTTAATACTCTGCATTGTTCAGATATTAACACTGAGTCTCCATTTTAGTTCCTAAAGACATATTTCCCAGGAGATGCTAAGAGAGACTTGCTCTCTGAAATAATCACTTTTAACAAAGAAGCCCAAAGTGGCAACAGTAAGTCATGCTTTAGTTTCTTAATCCAAAATTAAATTAAACTCTTCCAAATTGCTCTTGAACAAACCACTTATTTTCAAGAGATTCAGCTTTACACTCCATCTTTGTTACATGAACGCATGCTACTGCTTTGTGCAGCAGTTAGCATAAATAAGTCCTGACCTGGTTATTCATTAAATTAGCTAGAATATAAATTTAAAATAATATTTATACTGCGCCATGTAAGAGGCTGACATTTGCATAAAACCCCAGGCAATAGTTAATGTTCCCAGGGTAAGAAACAGGTCAGTTTTATTTTTTCTTTCCCTCAGTTGTGCTTCCTGGTAAGATATTTATCTCATCTGACTTTGGGGGATACTGGAATAGTCTAAGATGTCAGTATCTTGAGCACTGACTTTTCAAACCAAAACTCCCTCAATAAAAACAACAACATCCCACACCAAACTGGTAAGCTGGGAATAGTATTTTCCCTTAAGGGAAACATTAATGAAATTACAGAAATACTTTCATTAATAATGCAAAGTCAACTATGACCCAGTGAGCAACTCCACTATATTCAAAAACAAAAACAAGCACAATGATAATAAAGCCTATTTCATTACTCCTTTAGTGTTTGAAATGGCTGGAGTAATAATGCTGGGAGATATTTTCTACACTGGGATTGAGAAGTGCACTACAACAAGACTGAGAAAGGCTGAGCTGTATCTGAAGGCAAGCTCGTATTTGGAGATTTGGATGTGACAAGCTGGCAATGACCACAAACTGCAAGGATGAGTGCAGCAGAGGGGTCAGGCAGATACACAGAGAGCCTGACACGGTGGGAGCTGCACAGGCTCTGCAAGGACCGTCACGAGCATGAGGGAAAAGATGCAGCAAAGGGTTATGGAAAGGATGCAAATGTTAAGTAGAGCCGAAGCAAAGAGCAACTGGAAGGCCACTAGGGAAACAGAGACTTGAACGATATTAAAGTAATAGGATTTGATGGTAATTGGGTAATTCTGTGGACAACAGGGCTGGAAAGATACTGAAAATGACTACTGGTTGAACAGAGGAGTTGTGGCACAGTGGGAAGATCTGAGACAGCTCAGAGCAATCATTTCTGCCCTGTCCTCCTTCCCTGGCAGATGGCATTCCCTACAAAGGCAGGCCTGTCAGCAGCGTGAGAAGAAAAGACAGAGTAAATGGCAAAGTGTGGGGACTGAGGCTGCTGTGAGACACATCAGAATTGCCAGTTCCAGGACTTGGTTTTCTATTGAGCAGGGAGGGACGGAGGATTAGGAAACAAAGGCGAGGCACTCAGGTTCTCCTCTATCTTCAGTCCTTGTCCTTGATCATGTTTCATCCAGACTGGAAGAGTGTCTTGCTGGCTGTGAACCACTGGTTTGACATTTGAGACACGAAAACAGAACTTGGAGAAAAACAATGAGAGTGCACCAAAACCAAAGGAGGACTCCTAGGTGCACTGAAGGAACCAAATGAACTTCCAACAGAGTGATGATGCTTATGACTCAACATTAGGTAAATACATTATATAAACTGTTATTACATTATTATAGTTATATATTTTATAGATTTTCTCAATATACATTTTGATAAATCAGATGCCAGTCATACTGATGCAGGAAACTTTTACCTTGCCTGTAGGTTTTTCTGTAGTCAGTGTCAAAGATTTCACCTCTTTGTATCACAATTACAGCACTTCAGGCTATTTTATTCCAAAGCTTAATCTATACAGACAAACAAAACACAAAATATCCTTTTGGATGATCACACTCATTCACAAAAACAGAACTAAAGATTATTTGCCATTTTGGGGTTATTCTTTTTTAAAATCATGCAGTCACAAAAACAAACACAATGCTTTCTCTTTATAATATTTCAGGTGGGTTGCCCCCACAGTCTTCCAGATTTTTCAAAGTCACCTCCTACCATGCTTCTAAACTAATTTCCACTTCCAGATTTGGTGTGAGATTGAATCTGATATTGATCAACTGCATGTTCAAGTGTCTGAGATGCTGAGAGAAGGGAAAAAGGATTCTCATTTCTGCAGGGCTATTGGGAAGCCAGAGAAGCAGCAATTCTCAATTGGACCAGGGGTTTTCTCTTCCCAGCTGTGCCAGGCAACATTCCTCAACTCTGAGACAACACAAATATTATATATTATAACACCACAGTCAATAGCACTCCTAGGCTGTGCCTGGGCCCATTTTGGTACATCTTATGCAACTGATATTGCCATTCATTTCTCTTGGTCCCAAACCGGATTTAAAGAGAAATATGATGATTCAAAACACCTGTCCAAAATCATACTTTTAAAGATGATTGTTAATCTGTTTCAGATGCAGGGGGGAATGAAACATCAACACTGCCCTCATGAATCCAAATGTTAGGTATTTACAGACAATGTATGCTGGCTCAGAAATAAGTCTGAATTTAATTATTCAGTGGTTAATTAATTTAGAAATTATTAACAAGGAAACAAAAATAATTATTATTAACTAGTTCAGCCCCTATTCTTCTTACTGTTTAAATGGGCTGAAAATTTGAATTAAAACAGCTGTCTTTTACTCCATTTAATATATTTGACTTATTGTATGGAATTAAGTTTGGACAATTACAAAAAGTCCAGATATTTTGAATTACAAGTTGTCAGTGATGCAACAACACTGGCATGTTTCTGTTACACAAAGAAGGATGGAAGTTTAAAACCATATTTAAAAAAAGCATTTTCAATGAGCTGTGTACAGCTACATAAAATGTACAGAACAGTATAAATTCAAAGATTTTAGCAAAGCTTAAAAAACTTAAACCACATAACCCCTTACTGAAAGCTTGTATATTCCTACCCTTTTTTCAATACCTACTTTTATTCAAATATAAAGGTAAGTAAATTAACATGAAAAGCATGAAAGACACTATGCTTTCAGGGAAAAGCAATAAATATCTCCTTCTGAGTTACTCTGCACAGTAATCAACATAATATTCACTGCAGGATGACAGAAGATATTTCTTTATTCCTACGTTCTCCCGATATAAAGATTTGTCAAAACAGCAAAATCTCACCTAAAGTAAACTTCTATCCATCAATGCCATCAAAATAATCTTTTGCTGAGAAACACCATAAAGTTTTCCCTTTGACTGTGTTTTAATTTCTTGTCCCTCAAGAGGCCAGAAAATCACAGTATCACAGAACCTTCTGGGTTGAAAAGGCTTCTGAGATCCTCATGTTCAACTCATGATTTATCTCAACCTTGTCATCCAGACCACGGCATTGAGTCTCTCCTTAAACACCTCCAGGGACGGTGACTCCA
Source organism: Eopsaltria australis (assembly GCA_034509425.1). Lineage (NCBI taxonomy): Eukaryota > Metazoa > Chordata > Aves > Passeriformes > Petroicidae > Eopsaltria > Eopsaltria australis. The sequence goes on from JAVTVJ010000024.1 coordinate 9,213,379, forward strand.
CCACCTCCCTGGACAGCCCATTCCAACATTTAACAGCCCTTTCAGTGAAGAAATTGCTCCTGATGTCCAGCCTGAACCTACACGGGTGCAGCTTGAGACTGTGTGTGCTCTTGTCCTGTCACCTGTAACATGGGAGAAGAGACCAATCCCCACCTGGCTACACCCTGTTTTCAGGGAGTTCTACAGAGCCACAAGGTCTCCCCTGTGCTCCTTTTCTCCAGGCTAAACACCCCCAGCTCCCTCAGCTGCTCCTCACCAGACTTGTGCTCCAGACGCTTTCCCAGCCCTGTTCCCTTCTCTGGACTCATGCCAGCAGATCAATCTCCTTCTTGTCTTGAGGGGCCCAAAACTGAACACAGTTCAGTACTCAGGGTGCGACTTCACTGATGCAAAGTACAAGGGGAGTCCACTGGGTTTGGATTTTGTTCCTTCAAAGGTTTCTTTGGTTCCAAAATCAAACAGAGAAATCTGGAATCTTCCCCATGGCCAATTCTTTTACCACTATTCCTACTCACACCTTTGCAATGCTTGGTTGAATCCAACTGCAGGTGAATGGCATCACACACAGAAAGCCACATCCCAAGACTCCCTAAAATGTACCAAAGTATGGACCCAGAAGACTATCATGCATTGAGTTCTCTGATGGATGAAGAAGCATTATCATCTTGAGGTCTGAATTCCTACTCCACAGCATGACTGCTAAAACAGTAAAAAGTTATCAAAAAGGTCAACCAACATCTCTGCCAGCCCTACACCTTTCCAGCTGGATTTTAATTCTGGTTGCGTGAAAATGGTATAACCACCTCGATACAACACAGAGGAGACTCCATTCAGTGGCTAATAACAGGGCCACCATATCAAATTGACAGGAAAAAAATGCATAATTATCAAGTGGTCTCTGATGAAAGAAATGGTAAAAAGAAATATTATCAGATTATTTTCCTGAATATTCATAGTGAATTCTTCAGAAAACTTGTGGCTAATAGCCTAGGTGTTCAGAAGGCTGAAGCACATTTAAACATGTAAAACAAAGCTTTTGAGATGTTTTATATGATAGGCACACTCAAGGAAGATACTTAAATAACACCAGTTTTCAGCAAGTTATTGACTTTTTCAAGACAAACTACTGAACTACAATTTTAGGCATAGTTGTCTGAAGTCATTTATACTTTAAAGAAAACAAAATATTTAAAATGGCCTTTTAAAGGATTAGTAACAAATCCCTAGAGGAATGCAGCCCACCTCAGTCAATTTCCAACCTTAAAAGCAAATTCTGACATATCCAGAACATTAATAAAGACAGTGTTTATGCCTTACATAGCATGCTAAGTGTGAGAACTCTACAGATAAACAAAAATGCTGTCAAATGTCTACTGAGGCTCATAATGGAATGTAAAAAAAAGTCGAAAAATAGTAGTAGCTATGGTTGTGGATGATAATATTTAAAGAAATGAACATTATTAAAAGTACAAGAAAAAGTCAAAAACTTGATTATTTTATTAAAATTAAAAACTCCGGGGTCTTTTTTTCATTATTTTAATTATTTCATAATTATTTTTCAATAACTAGCTTAGTGATTAGCTTTTGAATAACCATTACAAGGGTTGCAGTGAAAGGATCAGTACTGAGAGAGAAACACAGATCAATATTCAGTGGTCATAAATGGAATTAGGAAGGAGAAGGGAGAGGTAAAAGAAAAATAGTGCTACACAATCATGAGGCTGAGCCAAAAGCAGCAAGGAATATTCAAGCATGGGAAAAGACACAAACCTTAAGAGCTCTGCAAAGCTGTGCAAGAAAGATAAACAGTAAGTAAAAATGGGAAGAATGGAGCTGTATAGTTTAAGATTTTAATACATAATATAACATCACCACGAGTAAGCAGGCAGAGTGTGTGTGGTTTACACATATAAATACAAATGCTGACCAAACCTTTAAAAATGTAAAGAAGAATAGCTGTTTGAAAATAAGGGAGAAGAATCATTATTTTTATTATTACTTCTAGCAGCAATCACCGTGACAGGGGTGAGGGTTCAACCAGCAAAGAAAAACAGGTTATTGCCAGAAATTAATAAACATTAGAGGGATCTGTCTGCCCAGAAATATTATCATTTTTTTCAATTTTATCAATAGTTCTGGTAGCAGAGATTACTTCTCTGCATAAGGCTTGTTTCACTAGTTAAGATATCCCAGGCACAGAGAGGCAAGTGGAAAAACAGCAGCAGCCACCTATAAAAACAGGCAGCTAGATCAAAAGAATTCAAGTAAGCACGCTCCATCAGCTGAGGAAAGCCATTATTCTCCAGTGTGCAAGACTCTAAGGTATGATTATATATTGAAATTTCCCTTCCAACAAATTAAACTGTATTTTTCAAGAATGTAGAAATGCTGATTTAAACAAGAAGTTATTTATATACATATAAAGAAACTAATTTGATGTTATGTACAAGTATCTCTGCTTGGGATTATGGTAATACTTCTGTTATGCACGGAAGCTACCTGTTCACTAAATTTGTAATAAACTGAAGAATGCAAAGTGGACTACTTTTAATCACCACCTCCATGCCCTGCTTCTGTCTCTCTCCCATGGTTACTCCATGCAGGATATGGTCAGTGCCTCCTTAGAGGTGGAAGCTGTCTGGGACCTTTACTGCCAACATGTAACATAAATATCACTACAAACTCACACTGCTCAAGCTGCTACACCCACCTCTGCTACAGCACTGTCCAACACTGCTGGGCAGGTGGGTACAAGGAACTAGATTGGTTTTATCCTTGCAAAGAACTACCCAAGTTTTAAGCTTTTTTTTTTTTTTTTTTTTTTCAAGGCTAAACTACTTTTTTTTGTATCATGATTATAAGTACAGCATAGTTTCCAAATGCTTAAAGGCAACCAGTATACAGACTTTTCCACTTTGTGTAGAGAGTTATCTGAAACAAAAACCTAAAATTAAGGCTTCCTGAAAGGCTGAAAGCCTTCAGTGGGACTAATTAGACAGAAGCACTAGGCCTTGAGGCTCACAGCTGCTACACCAGTACCCTCTGCAAAGACTGAGAATTAAACACATGGTTAGGGGTTTAAATTGATTAACGGGCATCAGTTGTTCCTCCTCTACAGGTAAAGACCTAATATCAATCTTTTTATTTTCTAATACACCATTATATGACTAATTAGTAGGCATTATGGCACATCTATCAGTTTAAATGAATTTTTAATGACAATTAATCTGCCCTTTTAAAAAATTCTTACTTTAAATAAATGGGAAATCCTCCCCTAGTGTTTTGATTAAAAACAAAAGCTAAGCAGTGCTAAAAAAAAGTCAATTAAAAATGAATGGATCTTTTTGTGAGAGGCTGTACTGCAAACTGTCTGTCCTCTATGTGCTACACAGGAATTCTATTCTTAATTTGTTCTATAATTTTGTGGTTGCTGCAAGTATTTATAAGCTGGTATATCTGCATTAGGAACACCACAGTGGAATAGCTACAGGACTTTACAAACAGAAGTGAATTGTAAGTAGTCAAGATACACAGCAAAGATTAGACAGTATTTGATTCTTCACAGGGACTGTGGTAAACCACTCACTATCAAGACTATCAGGCAGGAAACACCAGGGAAGAACTTGGAAATCTTTATTTCTATCAACTGCATCAATCTGCCAACAGAGCACACCACCATCACTGAGAAACTTTTTCATCAAGACAGCAACTGAGTTAATTCATCATCTTTGAAAATAATGATCTAAGAAAAAAATAAATGAAGAAGAAACCAGTACCTAAGACTTAGAAGAAGGGAAGAACAAGGTCTGTAAAATACATCAGCCCAAAGATCATATTTTATCATTAGGTTTCAACGATACCTCAAAGCACTCACAAAAGACTGTGTGAAGCTCAACCCCATGTTCTTCTTTCAGCCCAAGAGTGATGTGGTGAAAAGCCACTCCATGTCCTCTCATGATAATACCCCTAAGGGAAACCACTATATGCAAACACCAGGTGCATAACCTTGACAGTATTTTTTTAAAAAGTGTCTATATGTGAATAAAAAAAAAAAAATGGAGATTTTCTATTAGATACACATAATGTCTACAGAGAGCAAAGACAAAATGACTCATTATAAAATATTTTTTTTAACATTCTAAGCAGAAAATTATGCAGAATTAGCCTGCTTGGTGTGAAACTGCCTAACCAAGCCAAAACCAAATCTCTCATTTCTTCATGCCTTGCCACTTTAGTAATGGTAAATTAGTCACTTCCTTCCATCTGGAACAAGCACTATACAGACTTCAGGTGTCACTTGGCGGGGGGTGGGGGGGGGGGGGTTTAGCCTTTTCTTTCAAAGCCTTTCCTTTTCTTTCAAGAATACTCATTCCCAAGAAGGATTTGAGAAAGGTGATCAGGGGGCTGTTTATATCAACAACAACAGAAGTCCAGCAAATAGAGAAGCTTCTGCTCCAAGGATTTGATCGATTTTACATAAGGCAATTAAAACACCAATTTTAGAAGAAAGCAGTTGTGACTTGTTTACCAGACCCAATCTGGTAGGTCTGAGATAGTTACAGAATGTGTTGTTAGTGGATGGAGCGTCCTCAAGACCATAGGAAGTGCAGTGGGCATGTGGGCTATGTGAAGCTCAAGGGCAGCCTGGGCTGCAGTGACCATGAAAATGTGGAGTTTTGAGATCCCTGGGGCAGCAAAGAGGGTGAGAAGTACTCTCACTACCCTGGACTTCAGGAGAGCAGAGGGTCTCTCCAAGGATCTCCTTGGTAGAGTGACAGGGGATAGAGCTCTGGTGGGCAGAGGGGCCCAAGACAGCTGAAGACATTCAAGGATTGCCTCCTCCAGGCTCAAAAACAATGCACCCCTACAAAGAGGAAGTCAGGGAAGATTGCCAGGAAGTGTCCATGGATGAACAAGGAGCTCCTAGACAAACACTAACGTGTAGCTTAGTGAGGATGGAAGCAAGGAAAGTAGCCTGGGAGGAACACAGAGTAATTGCCTGAACAGGCAGAGAGATCATTAGGGGAGTTAAAGCACTGGCAGAAGCAAATCTGGCCCAGGACATGAACAGTAACAACAACAAAAAAGAAAAAACAAAAAAAAACCAAAAAAAAAAAAAAAAAAAAAAAAAAAAAAAAAAAAAAAAAAAAAAAAAAAAAAAAAAAAAAAAAAAAAAAAAAAAAAAAAAAAAAACAAAAAAAAAAACAAAAACAAAAAAAAAAAACCAAAAAAACCAAACCAAACTTTTTAGGTATCAGCAATAAAAGAAAGGCTAGGGAAAATACTGAGTCCCCTCAGGAGGAATATGGGACACCTGATTATGCAGGACATGGACAACTGAGGAACTCAATGACTTTTTTCCCCAGTCTTCACCAATAAATTTTCCAGCCACACTGCCCAAATTGCAGAAGGTGAAAGCAGGGATTGGGAGAATGAAGTCTCACCCACTGTAAGAGAAGACCAGATCTGAGAATGTCAAAGAAACCTGAAGATGGGCTAGTCCATGGGCTCTGAGAACATACACCCATGGGTCCTGAGGGAATCGGTGGATGAAGTAGCTAAGCCACTATCCATCTTATCTGAGAATACAGCAGTCCACTGAAGTTCCCACTGACTGGAAAAGGGGAAACATAACTCTCATTTCTGAAAAGGGAAATAGAAAATACAGGAGACCCAGGAAAATGCAGGCCTGTCAGTCTCACGTCCAGGGTCTGTCAAGATCGTGGAACAGATTCTCCTGGAAACTATGATAAAGCACAGGGCAGATAAGGAGGTGATTGGTAGCAACCAACTTGGCTTCACTAAAGGAAAATCATTCCTGACAAAATTGGTGGCTTTCTACAGTGGGGTTACAGTAGTAATGGGCAAGGGAAGGGCAAGAGATGTCATCTTCCTGACGTGTGCAAAGCATGACATCCTTGTCTCTGAGCTGGAGAGCCATGGATTTGACACATGGACCACTTGGTGGATAAGGAATTGTCTGGACAGTCACACTCAGAGCTGCAGTCAATGTTTAAATGTCCGAATTGGAAGTAGTGACCAGTGATGTTCCTCAGGGTATTGGGATCAGTGCATTTTAAAATCTTTCCTGGTGACACAGTCAGCAGGATTAACACATACCCATAAATCCAACTTTATAACAAAACAAACTTAATCACTATTCTAACGCAAAGCAACAGATCCCAAAAATGTCATCCATCCTAGTTTAAGTCTATGTCTTTAATGTTTAAAAGCAAATGGAACACTCATATAAACACGAAGCACCAAGCCACAGTAGAGATCATCCCTGACCTTGAGAAAAGCCTTTCTTGGTATACTTCAGGAGGGAAAAAAAGGACCATTTTCCTGCTAATGCTGTCATAAAGCCCACAGTGAATTACTAAAAATCATTACTTTTATGTTAAAAGCTCTCGGAATGACAAGAATGAATTAGCAGGGGATGGGAAGTAAAAAGACAAGTAATGCTTAAGAGACATATCTCCACAAAACACTGCTGGGAATGCAAATGTCTAAAGCTTTGCATGCTTATTAATATTGCTCATTGTAGTCCCGTCTCTTTGCAACAATTTACCTGCTCTCCTCTGCTAATGCACAATCTCCTTCCCCCCCATACCCATTAAGAAGATTCCCTTCCTCATAAATACCTGTCACTCAACCCACAGCATGCTGGCTCTCCACTGACACAGAACTCTGCTAATAATGCTATTAATAACTACTGGTGAAAAAAACCTGCAGGGCAGGGGTAGACAAAATTGTAGTGGCAAATAATGCATTGTTTCCAGCATAGATGAGACAGTATCCTACTAGAGTCAATAAGGCAGAGGAACTGAAGTTTCAGTCCTGGAAAAAGGAATCTACTCCTAAGAATTATTTCATGGGAGAAGGAGAAGGCAAATTCCAGCAAATGAATATAGGAATTGCTCAAAATTTGAAGTAATTAGTATCCCACCTTCACTGAATATTAAAAAAACCAAACTTCATTCAGAAATTCTACAAACAGTCTGTACGTGTTCACCAGAAATTACTACTGAGTAGTAATCCATTCAACTTAAGAGAATTATATAAATCATAAAAGGTAAGTATTACCGAAATAAAACATAACCCAGTAACAGTAAAGCTGGCTGGCCCATTTCCTCCAAGCAAATATGTTTTTAAGTTGCTCTTTCAATCAAAATATGATAGATGGCATTATAACTAGGTACTGTTCTCAGGATGAAGTATCTCTTCACACAGCTAAAAAGGAACATTCACAACAGGGAATCCTTTAAAAAAAACCCTAATGTGCTCTTTATACTTGGTCCATTTCTATTTTTAAGGTCAATAAATTGCTGCATTCAGATGACAGATTTGCAAGTTATCAGCAAAAAACATTTTTATTCATTATACGAAAGCTATATACTTTAAAACCCCACTATTTATCTTGTCCTCCTCAAAAGCACTCCCTAAATAATGGTTATAGGACCTTCTCAGGTCTGCAGAAGGAAATGTAGTGAAAGATGTTACCATTTTCATAAAAATGTCCAAAATAAAATGTCTGCTTAAACAAAAAAGGGGAAAAGATGTAAGATGGAGCTACAAAGGCATCTATTATGTCTTCATATTGATCCCGTCATCACCCCCAATAGCCAATTTTAGTGCCATAAATGCATAAATTTAGCTAAATACAGCTGCTTTCCATATCTAGCAGGATGAAGAGATCCCATGAACTCCTCCAGAAACAGCACATCAACCCACTCTCTGGGACAGGAGAACAAGAGTCTAGGGATATTATAACATTGTCAAGAGGAAGATCAGTACAGGAACCCTGGAAAGAATTTATAGTTTGGTTGTTTCTCTGTGATCCTTGAAGAAACTTGATGGAAAGAAACAACAGCTATTTTCAAGTAATTTACAGCAAATGACATTCATAGAGTTAGAACATACTTGTGGAATAGAGTTGTGCACAGTACTAATAAATTCTTGTTATCCTTGTATTTTTGTTAACAAGAAAGTACAGTCTTGCAGAACTTGTCAGCAGATGAACTTAGATTTCTCATTACCATTAAATTACATGGGTCAGGTGGCTCATTTCAATCGAAAAAGTACCTACAACATCAGTATTAGAGACTTCCTAACTTAAAGACTCAGATTGTCTAATATTAACCCAAGTTAAACATTATAAAAGAATCACACAACAGCCAAACACAAGAAAACTTGCTCATAATGAACAATTAAACCCCAAGTCATTACCTGGGAGAAGCTGTCTCCCCTTCCCATAACCTCTAGCACTCACAATGTCATCATTACCTCACTGCCGCTGCTCATAGTGGGCTCAAGTTGGACCTTGATCTAAATTGTTTTTTTTCCTGTTAGAACTATTCTGTCTCTATTCTCCTGCCTTGGCTAGGTCCTCATTTACAGAGCACAATTTTTGCTTGGGCTTGCCACAGGTTTCAGCAAACAGAAGTGATCATTATTGCTCACTGACTGATCTTGTATTACTTTCATTTCATAGATATTGGTAAACGACTCAGTGAGGCACAAACAACAGCACCACCATGCTTCAGCACATTTTCTTTCCACAAGTATACGTTTTTATTAAAATGTCCCTCTAAATCATCACCACTACCAGCATAGTTTGCTTAGAGCATCAAGCTGTTTCTGCCAGCCACACATGGCAAGACTGAGTAGTGCTGGTAACTACTGGAACACCTCGTATCAACTTGTGTGCTCTCTTCCTCTCCCACATCCTTATACTCAACTAGAATAATTTTTGAAGAAATGGGTATTTCAACTCCCACTGGGAGAAATAAGTCTTTCTGCCACTGAACAGAAGTATTTCAGAAGACACACTATTAAATCTGGTTAATGCACCATCAGTCCAGTTGTAAAAACTTTATCTACATACATCAAATAGTTTCCAAAAGAAGAAAACCATTTAAAAGAATTATCTGTAAAATTAGCTATTCATGTTTTATTTCTGTCCAGATTGCCCTGCAGCTTCTATACTGTGCTATAACTTGCCAACATATCATGCAATACTGGAGAATCAACAGAGAGATTTACTGGAAGTACAAAAGGAAGGGGAAGTTGAGGGAAATTCCAGTGTGAATCACCATTAAGGATCCTTGGGAGGGGAAGGGAAACAGAAGGGAAGAGAGGAGCAGAAATAGTTCCTCCTATAAAGAATGCTTTTCTATTGAAAAGTCTGAGTTGGAAAGAGCAGCCATGGATTCCTCAGACAGATGGTGTCAATAGATCTATCTATTAGTCACCCTGGCAGCAGCATTATGGTGATGGGGCTCACAAAAAGCCACTTAAAAACTCCATATAAACAAAAGAGAAGTACATTAAGAAGTTAATTCAAGTTGCCAGTACAAGACACTGTTTCCCACATACCGCGTAAAACCAGCCACTGTTCGTTCCAGTTTGCAGTTTCTGCTGCAGTTTTACAGAATGTGGTAGATGTAGACTCAAAGTACATCCCCCATGTGGGACAGCTCAGCTTCCCAGATGAAAAGCTCAGGCCTGAGGGCTTTCAGAAGTCCTTCTGCATCTCTGCTTTTGTGTAGGAACTGACAACACACAGTGCTTTCTCCTCAGCAATGTGACACTTAAAACTGGAAATCATGGTCACCATGATTCTCTCTCTGGTACTATTGGATGTTTAGCTCCTACTAATGTGATTACAGAATCATTTAAGTTGAAAAAGACCTTTAAGAACATAGAGTCCAACTAGCATGGCCAAGTTCATCACTAAACTATGTCCTGAAGTGCCACATCTATACATCTCTTAAATACCTCCAGGAGTTGTGACTCCACTGCCTCCCCAGACAGCCTGTTCTGCCCTTCCTGTTAAGAAATTTTTCCTAATAGCCAATCTAAACCTTCCCTGGCCTAGTTTGAAGCAGTTTGATCTTGTCCTGTCATTTGTGATCTAGAAGAGACCCACCCCCACCTGGCTGCACCCTCCTGTCAGGGAGCTGTAGAGAGCCATAAGGTCCCGAGCCTCCTCTTCTGCAGGGGAAAAAAACCAAAATAACAACACCTCCCTCAGCTTCTCCTCATCAGGCTTGTGCTCCAGACCCATCCCCAGCTCCACTGCCCTTCTCTGGACATGCTCCAGCCCCTCAATGTCCTTCTAGCAGTGAGGAGCCCAAAACTGAGCCCATCATTTGAGGTGTGGCCTCAGCAGTGCCCAGCACAGGGGGACAGTCACTGCCCTGGTCCTGCTGCCACACCAGTGCTGATCTAAGCCAGGTGCCATTGACCTTCTTGGCCACCTGCGCTCACTGCTGGCTCGTGATCATACTTCCTTACGTTTTAAATAATCAATTCTTAATTCTTAAACGCTTTAGCTTTAAATCTACCTGGTTTGATTCTCTGAATTGCATTTCAGAAGTGTGAAATGCCAACAGATATGAATAAGACATTCTTAAGTAAAAGCACTGGAATACAAAATCTTTCACAAACCCTAGCAACTTGGTTAGTTTCTACAGAGAGGAAATCTAGCAGGGGAAAAAAACATCAAAAATAAAATACAATAAAATGAGAAAAATTAGAATTACAATATTACTGTAAAACAATTTATTTTCATAAAACGTGGTAGGCTAAAAATAGCTAAATTTTACGAAGTAGCTAAAGGCAACAGAAACAAAGTCAACTTTGTATTATGCATTAGCTAGTAATTGGCATCCATCTGTTAAAGTTCAACAAGTATATTTTACTGTATCAGAAATTAAATAGACTTTAGAAATACACATTCTTAGGATTACTCTCTTCCTTTCTGTTGGTTCTCTGATTAAAATAAGATGTAGCAATAATGTTAAACAATCCTTTTGGTGGCAAGAAACTCAAAGATGCGTTTTTAATTCTCAGAAATATTTAGAACATTCATGAAGTCAGAGTCCATCCCACTGCCCTACTTTATCCCTCCAGTAAGAAATTTAACCAAGAGAAGCTGTAGTTGAATCCTGTTTTTTCCTTTTAAGCAGAGGCAGATGTTTAACACAGACCAGCCATCCTCAGAGAGGACAGACATCTAGTTCCAACAATCTTGGTTGTCAGACACGTAGAAAGGAATGCCTAAGTCAAACAAAGACAAGGCTGGTCTTATCACAGATGATGCATATGGTCAGAAAACTCCTTAGAAAATGATCAAGAACTAAGAGCCGATGAATTATAATTTAATTACCCACAACAAAGCATTCCACCTGCCTAGCACAAAATCTGAGTCATGCAGTTGCTGCTTTGATTACAAAAGATTCATTGGTTATACCTCCGCCTTCAGTAGCATGGCAAATGTATCTTCAAGGACATCTTCCCTCTCTTTGTTTCCACACTAGAAGGGGAAGCTCCTCTGAAAGAATCCACAGAGCACCCTTGAAGATGGGCCACAGCTCCTGGAGGTGAGTACAGAGTCACGCCCAGGCTAAGGGAGGCAGCAAGACCTTTGCTTGTAAGATCTAAGTCTGACCAAACAATACACACGTATAGACAAAACACAATATATGAAATATCAATGACACGAGTCTCCAAAAGTCCTTTCTGCTACTAGAAGTCCATCTTTGGTCTTTTGTTGAAGTTGGATCCTGAACTACAAGCCGCACATGAGGCTGTTCTTAGAGGATCAGTCTGATATGCTGGAACCAATGGGGAACCATCATCACCTTTACAGTGTTTTCCATTAAAACTAATTAAAATGAGTATATATAGTCATGTACAAGAATCTGCTTGCATTTACAAAGGATCTTAATCCAAGAAAGGAAAAAAACACTTTCTATACCTTAAGACTGTTGCTATAAACAAACTGTGAAATAATACACTAATACTTTCATCAATCATCTTATAATACTTAGTTCTGGGTTTTGTGTGTATGTTTTGAAGCCAACTATGTTTACTTAAAAAATGATTTGGTTTCCATTGAAGCACAGACTGACAGAGACACACACACAAAAGGCAGGCTCCTGCCATTTCCTGCTGTTACAAAAGGCAAGAGCAACACTGCTCTGTAACTGGTTTTGTGTGAAATTTTAATTCACTCACTTTTATGGTGTTGGACATGCACTTCCTTTAGGGAAAGGGAAGGAATAGGAGCAGTGTGGCCTTATGTTCACACAGCAGAATCAAGCCAGGTAGAGCAATAAGAGAAGAGGATGTGGATGCAGGGGGAAGACTGGCACTGCCTAAGAAAACTGCAGCATTACCATAGTAATCCTCCAATTAGTGTCTCAAACAGATGTAGGAGGAATCAAACAAAAAATGCATAGCAATGTGGATGGGAGGGACAAGGAAGAACTTGTTATTATACATCTTTAAAATGGCATTTTCTGTTCTAATGGAACAGAAAATTCACTTTATAAACAACATTCTCCTGTCCGAAATTTCCAAAACTGTAATAAACTGTTTAAATATAAATATTCAAGCTACACCTTTTTTTTCTAAATAAATATAAGCTTCATTATTTTAATAACACTCTTCAGTTTTTCTTTAAGGCTGAATATTTTCTCTGAGGAAACATTCCCCCTCACCTGTAGCGTGCCTAAACCTGTGGTTGTAATGAAGGAGACAGGCAGTAGTAAAGGATTAAAGGCTTGTCTAAAAGGAGTTGCTGAAAATTGTCAAAACTATTGGGTATTCCTGAGAATGATGAATGTGCTAGGGGAAAAAAATAAATCACAACACACTTTTATTTGTACGCTATGCAAGGATGAATCTGTTCCACACTAAAGAACTGGGTATCATGAACATAAAATATGGCAGTTTGTGATCTGGAAGAACAAGTACAACTTCACACCTATTCCAGAGAAAGAATTTGAAGCAAGACAAAGATTTTGGAAGGAAAATATAGAAAATTTTACTTCAAGATAATGGATTTGAAAGTGGGATTCAAAGAACCAATAAATAATCTGGCTCCATTGCCAGAACACTAGCACACCAAAGAAGAAACGTAATTGGCGATTACCTGTAAGAAACTCCTATAATGAAGTCTGCTACTGAAGTGTATTACAATTTATTTGTAAGTTCAGGATATACTAAAATAAACTAGCAAAATTTATTTCCTTTCTATAAAAGCATTTCAAGAAAAGACAACAAGTGAAGAAAGCTGACCAAAACAAAGTCATGAGCATCTTCACTTACCAATCAAAAAAATCCATCTAATAGAGAGAAAGCTAGAACTTATTATAGACTTGAAACAGGCAATAGACCAATAATTGCCTATTTACATACCTGTTCAAAAATACTATAAAGCTTCAGCTATCTACCCTGAAATATGATGACCTGAAAACTCATACTAGATTAGTCACGTTAGCAATTCCCTGAAACAGCTCTCTTAATTCTGACACACACTAAAATATGAGTGCATCAAAATGAATTACCATATGGAGCCTCTGACTTGATTGTTCTAACAAGTACTTCACGATTTTTGCATTACTTTATTTATCACAATTACTAACTGAACTCTGAAGTCTATTCCCATGACAAATTGTTTTCATTTCATAGAAGGCAAGGAAGGAAAGACCTTATCTTTAGAAACTAATATAATTTTTGCTTACAAGGTTTACTCCTTCAGACTGTTCAAAGTGAAAAAGTAAGATGAAAAAATATAATCAAAACAGTAAAGATTTTATCACTCTGGTGAAGATATCTTAATATAGTGAGAGGAAATACATTACTAAATAAAACCTAGAGAATTCTTGTCTTCTTGCTGCTCTTGAAATTGAAAAATGCTGTTTAATTATGTTGAGAAAATGTGTGATTTTGTAGACTTCAATCACAAATATTATACTAAAAGTTACATGATTAATACTGACACATTCCAAGCAGATGTGACACTTCCTACACAATTCCAAAATAATAAGGTAGCAACAAATATTACTACATAAAAGCTAGAATTTTTCTTGCTGGTAGCAGTTCTAACTACTGCAGACCTAACATCATGTCAGCACTCCTATCATGGACAAATAAATCCAATCCGTATTTCCAACTCTATCTGAAAGTATCCAAACCTTATCACGGGAAGAGCAGTTGTAACATTTAACAATCCAACCTCATGTTTCCTGTAACACACATCAGCAGGGAAGATTAAGTGAATACCCAATACTTCTCCATTATCCCTAACAGAAGATAAATGCAGTGAGGATAGATAAAGAATTCTGTGGAGTTTTTTGTCTTGGCAAGGTTTTTTTTGGTTTTTTTCTTTTTAAATATTTAAAAGCACACACATACACAGAAAAACAAATGGAATTAGTGCTTCATTGTTAAAGGATATATAAAATATTTATCCCTAAAACAACATTCCTTCAACTGTGAGACTGAAACCACTTCCTTATGATGGCAAGATAATATTGGCTACACTCTAATTTTCCATTCATGTGGTTGAATGGAGTCTTGTTCCAGGGATACACCCAAAAAGGTAAAATTATTTCAAAAGTCAGTATGTAGCTATTTTAATAAATCTTGTTCTTCAGACTCACTATCAAGTTCCTTCATGCTAGAAATATTTCCTTACAAACCAAACACAGCTAGGGAAGCACCTACCTTTTAGTGAATGCACATCATTAAAGGTGGCCAATGTATCAGAGAGGCCTAATAGAGAGGAATTAATTAGCTCAAGTGCTGAATAATTCCCAGATTGCTATTGCTTCTGATGGCTGGCTGCTGTGATCCTCTTCCCTGACTTTCATGGCATTGTAATTGGCAATTTCTTAAGCCCATTAAAACAAACACACACAATAACCGCAAAGAAAACCCCCCCAAAAACAACAGCAATCACCAAACCACAACACAACACAACCACAAAAAACAACACAAAACCAACCTGAACCTTAGGTTAAACGAGTGGCTATTAACACCAGGTCAAACCAAAAGAGCCCATAAGAGTATCTTTATTCAGTCAATGCAAAACAAAGTGAAGAAAAAATCCTGAGTGATCAATCTTTCTAGATTCCAGCTAATTAAAACATACACTCCTCAAATTACAGCTCTGTTGATTTCCCACACACAACACACTAGCAAGAAGTGGTGAACACATAACATGAACATCTGTTTAAATGCAGTTTCCAAAAAAATCTGAAAATTCTGATGCCCTATATCGAGTTCCAATTCAGAAATAAACTTCAATTCACTCCTCACCTTCTTCCCCAAATTTCTTTTCATTTAAGAGGAGAATGTTTTTAAGTTTCGTGGGTTTTAAGTCTATATGCTTGCAAGCCTGACATATTCTGTGAAACTGAACCGTATCTATGAAAACTCAGAAACTTTACATGCAATCTTTCAGGTATGTGAGCACACTAGCACACACCTTTCACAACCAAACTGTGGAAACATTTATAGAATGGCCTGGGTTTGAAGGGACCTTCAAGATCATCCTGACACGGGCAGGGACACCTTCCACTAGACGAGGTTGCTCAGAGCCCCATCCAACCTGGTCTTGAACACTACTTCCTTTAGTTTAATTCACCCTAGAAACAAACAGGCCTCTAATTCTATTACTTAGTGTATAATGACATGGAAAAAAGTTAAGGAGGAAAAGAGTTCAGTTTGACACCTGCCCTGAAACTGGGTATTAGCCCTCAAGACTGACAAGTCATATCACTGGCTACAAATATTAGCAAAACTGCAGCATTAACACGGACAATATTTAACTCAACTTCTTAAACAGAAATGGCTTTTGATCCTACTTTATCCCCAAGGGTATTACTTCATATTTAAAAAAATAATTAACTTGGTATGTAACTTCAGACTAAAATAATAATTTCCTACACTACAATATACAAAAAGGCATAATTTTGCTTAACAGTTGCCAGGGAACTATGCACGTTCCAAAACATACCAGATATATTATATAATATCTGACTTTCAAAACAAAATACATATGTATTTCAGAGACATACCTTAACATGTTCAAAGGAAAGTTAACTCAAGCTGTAATTAAAATAGGTAGGGCAGGGCAAGCAAGATGTCTGGAATAGACTGCTTAAAAGAAAAAAAACAAAAAACTAAGTGAAGCACTAAATGACAGAGCAATCACACAACCAACAATCCAAACCGAGAAATTTTCTGTTGTTATGTCCCACAACACTATCCATGCTAAAGAACCTCTGATCAGGAAGGAAGTACCTGCTGAGGAAATCCTGCACACAAGGCTTGTCTCTGATTAATTAGTGGAGATCATACATCACTCAGATTCTCTCTGTCTCTAACCCTCCATCACCCTTCTATCATACTCGCTGTGTTAAACACTGCTTCACAATCTGCTGACATCCAAGTGCCTGCAGATGCCCACTGATGTGGAGCTAGGAAATGACTTCCTAACCAGCAGGCACACAGCTCAGGGCAGACCTTTGGACCACCACTGCTGCTGCTGTCCAGCTGATGTACAGCAGGCAAGAGAATTCCCATGCTGTGAAGAAGACACCAAACAAAACAGGTACCTGTGCTGGAGGATATGCCCTCATTAAAGACAAATGTGATGGAGACCTGACTTAGCTCTGATTTCAGCCCTTGAGAATTTAAGGCCACGCTTGGGTTACTCTGAACACAAAATCACGCAGAGTCCTGCTTCTTTATATATATAAAGCACATTACAGAGCTGGGTAAAAAAGAAATATTGAGGAGTCTTTCTTTACAACCCTGAATTCATACAGCTGGAAGATTAAATGTCTGATGATTCAAAGATTCTCTTAGGAGTCCCAGATACAAATAGCAACTAGTCTTACACAGTCAACCAGGATGCAATTCACAAAAGACATTCCAAACAAAATGCAAAACCGAAACCCCCACAACCTACAATGTGATGATACTTGATACCATTTTGAATCATCCAGAAAAAAATTCAGGTTAAACATTTAATTTGAAGTGCCTGCAGATGGGGGAAGTAGAAAAGATCCTGATCATGTGTTTATGAATGTTTAAAAAGTAAAATGCAGTCGTATTCCGGGTCCTATTTGATCACAAAAATAGGAAATACACATTGAAGAGTAAACATTTAGCATAGTTGCACCTAGTGTAAACCCAGAGCAACTGGTATGCAAAGCACCTCAAATAAGAAACTTCAATGTATCTGCTTATAGGAGGAACCAAAGTTCTGGGCAGTGAAAAGCTCCAATTCAAACTGAACAAAATAAAATTTCCCAGGCCTACAAAGACTTAGAACAACATTAAAACCAGGTAACCAAATCATCTCATCAGTTGGAAGAGTTTAGTCTTAGAGCCCCTAGCTAGAACTGAATTGTTAAGGACATCAACAAAACTGAGTCAGCTGACATCTTCTTTTCTCATCTAACGCACACTCTTCCAATAGGTGTGTATGAAGTACACTAGAGAATTAAGCCTTTTTCTTTCCCTTTGTACATTTTTTAAGTAGTGCACAGTCTAGTCACCAAAAGCATCTGACCCCTCTCAAAGATTTACAGACAGCATTACTTGACGACATTAGATCAGGAAACTCAAATGGCCTAGTTGCTCTGACATGACTTTTTCAGTCACCAGATTTGTCATCCAGCTTGCTAAAACGGCCACAGCATTCATTTGTTCCGTAAGCTTATTATTTTTTGAACAATTCTAAATTATAAGTGTTACCAGTCTTGCAATTTCCTGGGACATACATTTGCATCTATAAGGACCAGGCTGACCCAAGCCTGCCTTTGATGAAGTAGTTTTGAATGCACAGAGCATACACCCTTGTGACCCTCACCAAAGGTGTAACCAGACTGTATCCTGTTCTTTTACTCATTAAGAGCATCAGGTAAACACCAACTACAACACTGCCAACTAAGCTTTTGGGGTAAACACAGTGTTTATTTAATTTTCACTAAACATATTAAAACCCCTGGGATCCATGATGCCTCTGTTCTGTGAGCAAGGCAAGGCAAGTGTTAGCAGTCTCCGCCAAAAGCAATCTTCAGCCTCCTCCAGCTAGAAGCTGCTAATTTATGCAAGTCATGCTGAATACTGACTGACAGTTTTGTGCTGTGGAGTGATACCCACTCATTTTATTAGCAAAGAGAGGACCTGGAGTGAGAAGCTGAAACACCTATTATGTCTTTATTTCCAAAGCAGCAACAGTTTACAAGCTTTCTCTCGGTTAAATAAAATTCTACTTTCACTAAACACCTTTGGGATGTAGGAATGTTAACTTCCTCCTCAGAAGAGGAGAAGAAAACAAATACAAAACACCTCACTGGTTTTGAACTTCTCTTGCTGCATAAGCACTCCCCTTTGAGTTTTCTAGTTGCTCATCTACTCAGGCAGATTCTCAAGTCAAGTAAATTAACAGCGGCTCATTGACTTCACTAGAACTACACTCATTTACAACACTTAAAGCTGACCTACATTAAAGCAGCATTTCACACCTAGGAAGAGCTGCCTAGAGCCAGTTGGAGCCAGGAACTACAGGGTGTTTCTTCCTCTTAAATCACTATATTGAGCACCCATCTTCCTCTCCTGCAAGAGCCTGCAGCCCTCTTTAGTGACAGCTCATACAACCAGACATTTTGAACTGGGCAGCCCCAGACAGCTCACTGCTGGGGGATGGCTGCACAAAGCCTCTGAAAGCCTGAGCAACTGCCCTGGAAACTTCTGGGAGGGAGTGGTGCCTGTGCTTGCCAGACTAAGTTTTAGAACTCCATTTCCAATTCAAGTCTTTTGGCTTTTGCCAGCCCTCCTTCTTTAACCAGTCAGAGACGTGTCTGTCTGGAGCTGCTGGTTCACTCTGACTGGTGATGTACCGTAATGAAAGGAGGATCAACACCTTAAGGAGTCAGAGATGAGGTAGGGGGAAAAGAAACAAAATTCCTGTCACTCACAAGGGAGAGCTATCAGGATACCCCTACACCCTTGAATTTCTTCTCTGCCATGCAAAAATGTAAGTCTGAATACATCATCCAAACCACTAACGAAGAAAACAATCAAACCCCAAAACCACTGGAACTAAATGAAGATTTAATATACTTGGGGAGATGTACAGCAACATTCAAGGTCAGGTTAGGCAAAGCTCGGAACAACCCCATTAAGCTGAAGATGTCCCTGCTCACTGCAGGGGGAAGCTGGACAAGCAACCTTCAGGAGGTCCCTTCCAATACTACAGTTCTATGATTCACGACTGCAAGAAATATAAGCACATGAACTCCCCAGCAAAAGAAAATAATATTCAATGGGAGTGACTAGAAATACAAAATCCTACGAAAAAGTTTCAATTTGAACCAGAGGCAAAACCAAACAAGTGCCCACCTGCAGACTTTAAGGAATAGGCTCAGGAAAAGCTACAGAGATGTTACTGCACAAAGCCGAACACCACAGAATCACTCAGCATCAACAGAAGAGAAGCCTGTACTTCACACTTTTCACCTTTCCTCATCAACTGGTTAGAAGAAGACATGGAGGCAGCACTCAAATTTTGATATCAAATGAGTACACCTTTGTTCTGGATTTGTTTTCTTCTGGTTTTTGTTTGCTTGTTTGTTTTTTCTGAGGTTTGTTTTTTTTTTTTGCTGTTGTTGTTGCTTGAGGGTTTTTGTTGCTGTTGTTTGGGTTGTTTTCTTTTAAATTACCTTAACCTAGTTAAATCAATTCTTATACTTACCAAGGCATGACATTGTTTACGTAAGACTAAGTGCAAAACCCTGACCTCTGTATTTCCACCATGACCTAAGAGAAGAGAGCCCTCTCACCCTACCCCAATTCTTACAACTTTAATTATGTTCGACAAGGCTGCTGTGCTTTAAAGGTATCATTTACCGAGACTAAAAGATGTTTATTTTTCTTCCTGCTAATCACTTCCCTTTTGTTTCATTCCATTTATACACCCTGGCTTTTGCACTCAGAACAGCTATCAGATTAGATCACTTCAGATGCAGCTGAACTGAACAGGTTCTTATGCTACTACATAGTCCTATAAAAGTCCACAATATTTAACTTTCAGCCAATGTAAACAGAATTGATCACAGAAGTTCAAAAGAACTTCCCAATTGCTAGGCTATTTAAGAAATCTTTAAGGGTGAGGGAGGGCTATACATGGACAGAGGACAAGGACAGACCCTACCTGCCTCATTACTTACAATTTTACCATCACAAACCAGGCTGACACCTTAAAATTCCAGCCTTTCTGTATAATTTCCCTGTCATTTAAAAATGGCCATTCTCTTCCCGCATGCTGCTGAACTTATAGCTTCAGGAATACAGCTAAGTCAGAGAACTGAGTGAAAATCCAAGTTATCAATGTGCTACTTTAGAACTACCTAGAAGAAAAGCTTAAACACACAACGAGAGTTTTATGTGTTACCTCAACAGGTTCTTCGAATTATTTAATGGCATTAAGAGGAAATCTACAAAAATACATTAATGCTAAAAGTTGAGCTAAAATATTTTCAAGCCATTATCATTTAGTTTATCATTATCACTTAGTTTAAAGCAATTATCCTTTCACTTTACATTTAGATGATGAAGAGCCTAAAAAATTACTAGATTCAGTCCATTTAATGGAATTTCTAAATTGAAGTAAAAAGTATGTAGCTTTAACTTTATGGCAAACTGCACAATATTCCCGTTTTCTTTTCCATACCACAAGCTACTTGCTCATTAGACACAAGTGAGTAGAAAACAAGAGTTTCTTTGTTTGCATACGTTAACTTAGAGCTGTAAAACTCATTCAGCCAAACTTTTGCCTTTAAACCTTAACCTGATTTGTAACAACATTTGTAGCCTCTAAAATTACACTGCATGCACCCAGACAGGGTTAATCACCCTTCACTCTTGATGCGTAGAATAATGATCTACCACTTAAACTTGAGCCCTTAAAAGCCTGAAGAAAACTATGCACATATCTGTGTCTTAAATCAGTAGCGAAATAACAAAACTTTACCTAACAGTGACCAGTTGAAAAGCAAAACAAAAAAGAAACATACAACTTGTAGCACGTGGAAGCTGTAAATTAGTGCATTTCAAGTCTCCTCAGATGAAATTCTTGCTTCCCAGCACACACTATTGATCAGACACCTGGTACTTCTAGGAAAAAGGACAAGTCACAAGGGAAGGTCTGGTTTTATTTTTTGTGTAATTTAAAACTTTGTAGGGAAATTAAAAAATTTAGTAGAGATTTGAAAATCACATGCTCTAAAAGCTGATAAGTTTATTGCCATTTTAAATTTAGAATATATTACAGCTCCATTCAAATATTGTCTAGAAGGAACCAGACTGTATTCATTTTCAAAACTGACAACAGTGACAGTTGTGTATTTTTGCTATCTAAAAAATCAGAACTATGGAAAACAAACTCTTGGATTTATGTATTATACTTCCCTAAATGTTACAAAAAAAACGGAAAAAAAAGTATATTGTACAGCACAGGAAAATTTCAAACCAGAAATGTTAAGAATAGTTAGTAATCATCTCTTTTTCCCCACTACTAAGGTTTCTATGTAACATCATGTAGAGTGACACACAATCTGAGCTTCTGTAAAGCAAGATAAAAATTGACAAATTGACATCAGTAGTTAAACCTCTCCTGACTTTAAGGGACTGAGAACTCATCCAGATTTTGTTTTATTTCCTCAGGCCACAAAAGGAATGAGTTACTGCTTCTCTTTCATTTATGCTAATAAAGAAGAGGGAGCTATTTTTATTTTCTCTTTATTACTGCTTTAAGAAAAAAGAAGGAATCCTCAATTTGAAACAAGTTTTAATGAGTATGATAAAGTCTGCACACATAATGCACTGGGTGGAGTAAAAGCCCTCAGAAACACAGCACAGAGCCAATAATGGACTTGTCGCCAACACCCTGTGATTTCATGACTGCCAGAACAAAAACAAATGCCACGTTCAGTTCATTGCAAAGAAAGAGACTCATTAACTTGATGTGGCTTTTTACTTGACCTCAGTAAGGTGAGTAAAATAAAATTTCATTTTATGAGATTCAGAAGGATCAGCTGCATGCCTACAGGAATTGTGACAAAACGACCAAGTGAAATTACTAACTCTGTTTCATTCTAATTATTACTAGACTGTAGGTCACTGTGAATTTCTAGCTGAGAGGTTTCTGTGTTCCTTCCTGGAAAAAGGTAACAGAGAAACAAACCCTAAGTGTCTTTCTGGAAATTTATGTAAAATGAAATGTAAATTTCTGTCAAAGACAGAAATATCAATCCTGAAGACACAATAATCACAGTGCAGACTTCACTCCAATCTTTTTGGAATAATAATCAACTTCACAGACATTTAAACAGTCATTTCCCCACAAAAAAAAAATCCATAGTTATTATTCAAAAATCAAACGAACGTTCACACTGTCAATAAAACTTATAGTCAAGAGAATTATAAAAAAAAACACAAACAAAAATACAAAAAACCCACAAAACAAACAAAAACCCCTGAAAAAACAAACAAAGTACCCAAGCAAACAAACAAAGAAAAAACAACCACAAAAGCTGCCTGTGAAAATAACATTCACTCCTTCTGGTCACAACATAAAAGTACCAGGTCAATCTCCCTAGCTTGGCTGTCCCAGCAAACACAAGAGGGGGAAAAAAATCCCCATCTGATATGAAGCACTAGAGGGTGGATGAGGATTAAAAAGTCTCCTTCCACATTATGGTCATGGGAACCACATTAGAGTATGAATGAGAAAGACGTAAATCTTATGCTTTAAAAAAAAAAACAACCAACCTTTCTTCCTTATTTTCTGCTGAAAAAGGGACCATCCCCTCCCCAAATAAAAGCAAGATAGCCATTAAACATGTAAAAAAACTAGCAATCCAGAAGCCAAAACTATTGGGAGCAGAGATTCTTCAGCAGTGCATTCCAGGGAACTTCATCGCCTAATGGGTGGAAATTGAAGTGTTATTCTATTTTAGTTCCAGAGGGATAGTTTTCTAATTTTCTTTTTCTAGGTCCCTTTTAATTTTCTACCAATATGAAATTGCTGCTGAAAGGTCAACCATTTTAACCAACAGCACCATTAATGATGCCACTATCTGTTACATTCCACAATTCTGAAAAAGAACCATCTAACACTCGAACACACACTTCACTGGTTTCTATATTTGCTCCACTAAAAACTTGAAAGTAAATAGAAGTGTGTTCATATCAGCACTGTAATCCTCCTACAGAGTAACAGCCTTTGAACATTTTGAACATTTATTCCTGATATGACACCAAGCTACATCACCATTCAGCTCAGCAGCTGCCAGAATCACGCTCAAATAGAGTTTAAGTGCTCGCTACGTCTCTAAGCTTGTTTCACTTCATATGTTTCAATATTTGCTTTCCCTACAGATAACACAGATTAACATTCATGAGTGGGAGAGAAAACAGAAATCACTATTTTCTGAAGTTTTCTCACAAGCTAAGTACTCACCAGCAGCAAAATCCCATCCTGCACGGTCCTTCCCATTTCAAGGCCCGCATTGCTACGTATGTGTTTGTAAAGTCACAAAATGCTCCTCAAAACAATTACTCAGAAGTTCATCTCTCAGTGTCTAAGCCTAGCAGCAGCATTTAACAGATTTCTCCTCGTATCAAAGGGTAGGGAAGACTTAATTCTGCCCTCTGTATTAAAGAGGTAAATAGAGCAATGGTTCCTTCTTTGTGCTTTGCATATACTTTTAAATTTCTCCTTTTAATTTTTAAAGGCTGTATAACCTGAGCAATGAGCCTCATTAATCACTACTGAATGATTTAACTCAGCCGTTCAGTTCCAGATGCCACTCGGTGCTAGAGATATGCTAATTCCTTCCAAGCTTCACCTCCTTTTGCAGGTTGAAACCGTAATTTTCCACGGTGGTGAAGACAGGATTTTTCTCCATGCATGGGGCCTCCTGCCAATCACTTTTATGCCTAGCACAGTGCAAGTGTCATTCCACAGTTACACCAGACCTTTTTGTTCAACCTGTTCTTTATAAACACCCTCTCCTACATTCTACTGCTACAGCACCATAGTCCCAAGCTCTACCCTCTCCTGTGCCAACTCAGCTTTGTGAAGCAAAAAGCAAAACAGTTTGTTACTGGTTTCCTTTTCTTCTTGTTTCCTCACACTACTTTTAAATTTTTTTCCCTTATCACCTCCTACCATTAAACACTTTGATGATGAAGTATCTGTCAGCTGCAGTACCTAGGGCCTCCAATGTATTCCAAAACCAGAAAGTTGGACTGACAGAGTTGTTTTGCGAGTGGGAGGTGAGGGGAGAAGCACTCAGAATTCGCAAATCCCACTTTTGAACCTGCCTGGCACCCAACAGATCTCCCAGCACAAAGCTACACCTGGTGCCAAGCTTAAGACCAGGTGCCAAGAGGTTTTGATAAAAGAAAAAGCTTGGTGACACTGCTGAACACTTGATCCAAAAATGGTATTTTAGGACCTTGTATTATGCTTTCAACACATAAATGCAGGCCCAACTGTGGATTTGGGGGCTGCTACCCTCATCTTGGGCTTACTTGGCCAACAGGAGATGTCTGGGTTGAAAAGTCTGCTTTTGACCAGTGTTAGTAAAGTGCACTACAGAAGTGGCAAGCTGAGAAGTTTCTAAAAGAACACATACTCAAACACATTTTTGACTGGTTTCTCACCCTTCACAGAGCTAGAGAGGCTCATGCAAATTTAAAGTTGTATAGCTTTTTTCAGTTAATTGGCTCTTTAGTCGATGTTCACTAAAATCTCAATTTTCAGACTGGCTAAGAACCCACAATGATCCACAAACATTTGCAACTGAAGATAAAGTCAAACACTTTAGGCAATTTAATTTAAACACTAGAATCAAGATTTTCAACAGGCACTACTGATTTTAAGTGGCTCCAAATTCAGATGGTAAGTTCCCAACTTCAACAACTCACAAGGCCCTGGATTCCAAAAATCTGAGGTCTAGTGTCTACTGAAAAACAAAGCCACTCTTTCAAGCATGTCTACCTGGTCACTATCAAACACCACTTCTTTCTCCCTTCACCTGCTTCCAGAATGAAGTAGAGCCAATGCACATCTTTAGGCCTACATTAAATTCTTGACCATGTATTAAAACCTAATTTCTAAGATAAAAACTGTTAATGTCTATTATGCTACTGTAGAAGCAAATAGTAAAACTAACATCTTCTATACTCGAATTATAACCATGAACGGCTCTGTGTGTCTAATCTTCAATATAAAGGCATTTCAGTAATTAGATAAGAGGCAATATAACTAACCCAGAATCTAAAATAAATACCTTGCCTGAGGACATGCAAATTTCAGAAGGCACAAAAATGCCAGCCAAGCAAGTTTTAATGCAATACTAGCATGAAACAGTTTAACAGTACTAAAGAAATGCCAATTCTGATTTACGCACAAGACAGCCAAGGGAGCAGGAGACAAACACCACAAAATTGAGCCACATGGTAAGTATACAGACTATGGAGTTCTCTCAGATGGCTGTCATGAATGGCTCCAGCCTGCACTGGATCCTGATCCCTGCCATACCCTGCACTGCGTGTCTGAAGACACAGGCTGCTCCAAAACTGAGCTTATTCCACTGCTAATTCACTATGCAAGATGAAGGAAATAAAATATCAAGTTGAAGATTTTAAATCCAGAGCTCAGCACAGGCTTGTCAGATTTACAGATCTTTAATCTACAGTCAGGGGTGTTCATATTATTTTAATCATTCACAATATTAGCATTAGACTTAAGGTAATGCAATACCATATTGAGCAAATACTTCCCAACAGAAAAGGGCAGCTTGAATAATTTTGCATATCTGACTGTTCATTTCCTCAAAGAACATATATGTATTTCAAAATTGCAACAGTGCAGAAAACAGGCTTGTCTTCTGATTAAGAATATTCATACCACTTCAATAATAATAATAATAATGTATTTTACTACCCATTTTGGTCTAAGCTGAACTTAAAGTAAGTTGTACTAAAATTAAATGTTCTAATTATTTAATTTACAGTTATTTACTTAAATGTAAATAAATATAAACATTTAATATACTACAAAAAGTTCTATGCCCCTCTAGAGGTATACAGTCTGGTGGCAGAAAACAAGACTTAAATAGGAGTACCTTGTGGAATTTACCTCTACCACCAGTGAGCACAACCACAGAGGTTCTCTCCTGTTGTTTAGATATGAAATCCAGGAATTTTTTATGGAATTTCTTGGATGTTAAGTAAGGAAGAAATCTTCAGCAACACATTTACTATTATGTGAAAGAACAGCTGCTAATATAAGCATTCTATACATATCAGTCTTCTGAATGAGAAGATAAATACCTAAGATGCCTTTATAAAAAAAAGGTTTTATGCACTAGCTGTTTATCTACATAAACTCCCTTAAGATAAAACCCAAATGTGTTAAAAACGAGGTAGAAGATAACATCTATGCTACTGCTGTTCCCAAAATCCATGTAACTGAACATTTACATCTGAAGGTGAAGTGCATGCCCAAGTTGCAACATGAGGACCTCCACTCCTCCAATAGCACATCTTTTCACTAAAAACTAGATGGAAAAGTGCTCAAGTTCTGTGTAGGTCTTTGGGTAATACTGCTGAAAGAAACCATGAGTAAGCTTGAGGACCTGAAATGCAGTTTTCACAAGGACACAAAACTGCTTTATAAACTCTTAAAACATACTGATCTTTTGTTTAAATCTACAAGCACATTCTCTTGCTATTGACAGTAGATTCTCCTTCGTAATTTTCCAAATTTCTGCTTCCAGAAAACACAATTATTTCCCACTAAAATAAAAGGCAAAAGTTGTAGTCTCCTTCTCAGCATAGTTTGCCTCCTTTTGGTAAGGCCACCTTAAGGTTATACCATTCCATAAACCATCCTGTCCTCAGCAAAGGTGAAATGACTTGGCTGCTCATGGGTGTGAGCAGAGCACTCTGCACCTTCCCCTTGGCTGCAGTTGCTCAGATGGCAAGCAGGCTCTAATTAAAAAGACTGGCCTGACGCCACTCACAAATCTCATTACTGTCAATTTATCAATTTTGTTTTAATCAGTCATACACAGACACACATGAGTCTTAGTCAGAAATTTTCCTAAGCTTCAGGACAAGAGAGGCATGGAAAATACCTACAAGTCTGAGAACAGTTCTCAGTATTTGACAGCATTTAACTTCACTGCTTCCTCATATACTCCTTCACTTTCTCACAAAAAATACTTTCCTCACTTTGTTTTCAAAAGATTTGAAAAGAAATACAATATATTTTCTCTAAGTCTCTATTCATTGTTTTACTGCAGTGTAGGACATTTCCCCTACTACTTACACCTGAAATGGACAAGCCCACATAAACAAACATCTCTCCCTGTGTGCTGCTGTTCTAACACCAATTACACCATATACATTCCTGGTCTGAAAAGCCTACCCTCATAATGTTCCAAAACCATTTTTTATCATTTTTATGGATAAATCTGGGCAAATGCATGATTTTTTCCTAATGAATAGTCAACCAACAAAAGACTTCTGACATCCAGAATTAAACTCATCCACTTCTTATTTCAACAAAGCTTACCATCACCTTCAGGGTAAGCTAACTCACAGTACTGGCTTACATTAATAATCAGGATATCAAAAGATTTAGCTCTTTAAAAACCAGAACTCAACACCAACAACAGAATAACACAACTCTACACACCTGACTGAAAACTGAAGTCATTATTAGCTTCCCAGGTGTTTCACCGTTTCCCCTGTTGAGATGTTCCTTAGCATCAAGACTCAGCTGTGAGAGTCCAACATAGCTGACTGCATCTACCCCAGCAATACAAAACATTTGTGCCAATAAGACATTTTCTTTCTTCATATAAAATGTCCTTCAACCCACAACAATTTAGTGCTGATGCTAAGACTGACACAGTAAGCCAAGAGACATCAGTGTATGACTGAGATATATAAGTATGTGTATAAATATATGTGTACATACATATGCATGTCTTTCTCCTAAAGAAGATATAAGCTAGCAAATTATCTGCCCTTAAAAGCATCTGTAGCTTTCAAGATACTTAAGAACATTTCTTTGTTGCTCTATTCTCACCTTTTGGTCAACCTTCTCATCACTACCAGAAAAATACTCTTATTTCCCCTGTTCACACAATTTATTGGATTTAAAATACACCTTGGTTGCTACTTCAGTTACCTCACTATTTACCTTACAATTTTATGAAGAGGCACTCAGGTGAAAAGCTAAGGAAGGTTATCACCACCAAATGAGATTATATAACAGAGCACACAAGTAAAATGCAATGGAACCTCAGCACGTGAAATTCTTAAGTGCCCCTTCGTTTGCTTGGAAAGAGCAAGGTTCCTACTAACTCACTCATTCCTAACTATCCAAATACACAAAACCCACAACAAATTCATGGCACTTACTTAAACACTGACTATGGGAACCTTCGCTATGAAAGGCAAATTTTTGAAGAATCCAAGCCAGCTACCAGGACACCAAGCCAAGTGACCGTTATCCACACAGGGCATTTAACAACAACAGAAATAATATGCTGAGAATTGCAGCAAGTGACTGGACTTGCCAGACCCAGAAAATTATCATTATACTCATTAGAGAAAGCTATCCCATAATGAGACATAATATTACAGTTGTTTAGGATTGTGAAACAAAACTCTTCCAGTTATTTAGGAAAATTAAGTGCCAACCAAAACCAATGTTATTTGAGAGCAAGGGAACAGGTTCTCAGATTTTTAAGTACAACTGTAGATTTTTCTGTCTTGAATTTCTAAGTCTTTTCTCTTTCCACTTTCTAATGAAAACTGAATTGGTTTTGATTCCTTGTGGAATCTCTTTGACCATCACTTCCATAGCATTTTATGTTAAAGCATTTTTTGGCAAAAGCATTTAATGTCTAGCATGTGGTAACACTGCTAGCTAAATGTCGCTAGTTTTTGATCATATTTGTAAGGGTCCATCTATCTTTATAGATCCAATCAAAACCTTTATCATGTAGGCTCAGGAGTATTCTTCACATAAATTCATGTTTTCCAAAAAACTCCTACAGATAGCACACATGATTCCCCTGAAATTCAGTACCCCGAACGTAACAGATGATCCCTGCTAATGAAGTTACTGTGTAACTTCAACAATAAAACATCTGACGACCAACACTGACTGCAGTGAGCAAAAATCAGCTTGAGTGTTCTTCTGGTTTAAACGAACTTAATTGCCAGGCAGTAGTAAAAAACAACAAAAAAAAAAACAACAACAACAAAAAAAACCAAAAACAAAACAAAAAAAAAAGGTGTCTCTTTCTAGCTGAAAGATAAAAGACAAATTTATGCAAACTGAAAAAAAAAAAAAAAAAAGGTTTGCTCTCCACACTTACTATCAGTACTCATAAGGATAAGTAAGGAATTATCAATTTTAAAGCATGTGCTTATTTCTTTGCTAGCTTGAAGTCTTGAGACAATACAAGCGTGGCCAACTTCTTCAGCTCTAAGCAGCTGGTTCATTCTTAAATATTCTTACAGTACAATTACTTACAACAGCACACAATGCATTAGGAATAGGTGAAAACCACTTTTTTTTAAGGTTTCTTGGGTGACTTACTTGCTTTTATAGATTAGGCAGTTAGTACTTTCATAATCCTTTGAATTACTGTGTATTTTTTTTTAAATCTCTCCTAATTTATTACTGTTAGACAGAGAATATATAAAAGGAGCAGAAACATTTCCAGAAATGCTCTAGCACTTCATGAGGGAGCTTTTAAGTACAAATTTCTGAGACAAACAAAATGTATCAAGGAAATGACTGATTTATTTACTCCAATAGGTAGGTTAGCCAGCTGGAAAGGACTTTGGGGACACTCCATGGACACCCTTAAACTATTAAGCATCAGAAGAGAACTCTCCCATGAAGGAATACAAGAGACAATTTTGCCCTCCACTGGCTAGAACTATCACTGAAAAACACGCCTGCCTCGCTGTGTCAGCGCTGCCTGTTCCACACAGCATGGAAAAACCTCTGGAGCAAACGTACCAATCCCAGCTGAATACAGTAATTAGTGAGGGATGACATGGACAGGAATGGGGGAAAGGGTCGATGTTCAGCAGATGGGAATCAGCAATGCAATGAAATAACCCCTCAAAATATAAAGATTTTCATAGGGGGAAACAGAAAAATCACACAGTAACATATTTAGCCTTGAGAACTGCTGGGGCAGTGAACACCCATGTGGAAAACCAGAACCTTGACACTCGTTCCCAGCAAAAATGTTCTGCATGTTGCCCTTCAGATAACTGAAGGCTTTTCTTTTCCAAACATATTCACTTGATGCTGCTGCTTCCTGGGGAGCGGAGAGATGAAAATCCATGGATTCTGAAGCAAAGACTGTCTCAGAATAAAGAGAAAAGGGCAGAATGCAGGTAAGTACTCAAGAAAACAAGGATAGCAGAGAAGTATCCCTTAAAGCAATTCTTTATGCAAAGAAGAATTGAAATTACACTGGGAGAATAAGGGAGGAAAGCTGCTATATTCCAATTTTCACCACTATTCAAATTTAAATTTATTCAACATTTATTAACCACAGGCTTACATGAAAGAAGGTACTTCGCAGGATTCCACAGAGACAACACCAGGGTAAAAATTAGGGGGTTTAAATTCTGAGTGGTTTACCAATTACTGTTTTAACAAACACTAACCCACTTACTTTTCCATTATTAATTTTTTCTTTTCTCTTTCCCGTCCCCCAATTATTTCTCATCTCTCAGCAGAAGTTTCTAACATCCCGTTTAGAGTGTGGCCGCACAAACCATTGATTCAGTAGTGGGTGTAAGTGAGGGAAGTGAGAACCTTCAGTGGAAGGGGGAGGAAAAGATCAATCAACTTGCAAGATCAGCTGTCAGCAGAACTCAAAGGATTTCAGTGCGGAAACTGCAGTAGATTACTCCTGTCCTTCCTTCTGCACTGCAGCCATCTGCCCTCAAACTTCATCCTGCCAAAGGTTTCTGGCATCTCCATTGTTCCACACACAAGACTAACTATTTGACCACACTCTAGTTGAGGGCAAAAAGAAATTCCTCTGGTGAAGGAGTTGAAACAGAGTTATTATCTGGTGCTTGTCTCTTATCTTTGTTACTGAGTTTGCTTACATGACAAAATTAAAAGCCTCCATAAAAATTCATGGCTTTTTTCCTTTTTTCCCTCCAACTCAGCTGGAATCAACATTGCTGGAGAGAGCATCCCCATCCTGGGGGCAAAGAAAAAAGAAAGAAAAAACCTTGCATTCAACTTACTCTGTTGACCATTTATATGATAAACAGATGAGAGGATTCAAAAATAAACTAAATAAAACTTTTTCTTAACTTGGGGTTTAAAACACCCCAATACATAATCAAGTTACAGAGCACACTACCTATGAAGTCAACTTTTCTAAGGTGGGGATGATTGCCATGAAACAATCAGAAAGAGCAAATTGGTGCAAAGGACCTTCCCCATTCCATTTGTTTCTTCCATCAAATGAAGGAAGCAATACAAAGAAAAATCAAAGAAGGCATGACTGACATGGCCAAAAGTGAACTGGATGAGAGTTACTCAGGGATGCAAAGTTTTCCATATCCAAGGCCACAAGAAGCAAACTAATACCTAAGAGCAAAAATTTAGTAGTTAAATTTATGATATAATCTAGAAACAGACATAAGTTACTACATTTAGTGACATAATTAAGACTTAAAGCTTCAGGCAGTGTACTTAACTCTTTCAAACACTTCATTCATTCATTCACTGACCAGATGTCTCATGCCACCACAACTTTAATGACTCAAAGGAGTCCTCTGCAAACTCACAAAGATCAATTCAGGTAGAAAAGTTAGCGCCCAAACCAAGCTTCACTATGGGCACAAGAATTCACTGCGTTTACTTAGCGTGTGACAAAAGGCGTTCCTAAGAGCGAGAAGCAATACTGCAGGGAGGTACTCCCGTCCTCCTGCGAGAAACAGGGTCCTTGTGCAGAGGCAAACCCAAAAACCTCCCAAGTCCCCCACGCCCAGCGCGCCCCGCGGACCCGGGAGAGCCGCACCCGCTCCGCTCTCCGCGGGGCACACAGAGCCAAACCTGCCCTCCACAATGCTCCGTGAGTGCCGCCCTATCTGTAACCTACAGACACCACGAGATGCCCCAACACGCACAAGCCCCGCGCAATCTGTGCCTAAGGACCATTAATCCCCTCTATCTCCTCAGCCATCTCCCCCACTCCCACGCTGGCGCTTCACCTCACACACGTGGGTAAACTTCAATGGCCAAGGTGAAGCACAACCCATCCCCGAGCCCTCCCTTCCCCCCCCGGTGGCGGCTGCGCGGGTTAACCGGGCCCGGGGGCTGGGAGGGGGGGATGCTGCAGGGACCGCCCGGCGGAGGGTGCGCGGTACCCGCGGGCAGCCGCACCGAGCTACGGGCGCAGCCACTCCCGCGGGGAGATGGGGTCCCTGCGCGCCGCCCCCTCGCCACCAGGGCTCAGCACCGGCCAATTGACCCCCGGGAGATGCCGGCGGTGGGAGCCCTGGGACCGGGACCGGCGCAGCGCATCCCCTACAGCCGCTCCACGAGCCCGGCCCTGGGCAGCCCCCACGCCGGCGGCAGCTCCCGGGCACACGCGGTCCCGGCAAGCGCAGGGTGGAAGCCGAGCTTCGTTTCCGAGCAAAGGAAGGGGCCGGGAGGCGCGGAGGGGCCAAACTGGGGGGGGGAGTGGGGGAAGGAGGAGAGCGGCTGGGGAGCGCTGCCACCGCCGCGTATCTGACCCGCCTGCGTGAGGTGGTTACCTGAGGTGACACATATGAATCCGAAGAGGTAAAAGTGAGCAAACTCCGCGATCATTGTCCTCGGGTGGCGCCTGCAAGCAGTCTCATGCCAGAAGAGCGGGGGGAGAAACGAAGAGCCCCCAGTTGTAATTCCACAGAAGCTTAACGCAAGCGAGGTTCCCTAATCCCGCCGGACTCCCGGGCCGAGCCCCCTCCGGGCACGGCGCTGTCAGGTCCGCGGGGCTCCGGCCGCACGCCAACTCCTGCCGGCCTCCCCTCTTCTGGCCCGGGCTTTCCTCAGCGGCGCCTTGACACTTCCCAGGACTATCCAAAGCGATAGCAGAAAACAAAAGATCCTCGAGTTCCCGCAGCCGACGTCCGCCGCCTCCCGAGCACAAGTTGCTGCCCCGGCCCCAGACTCCGCTCTGGGCGCCCGGGATGAGCCGGTAACGGAGCGCAGCCGGGACGGGCACGGACCGGCCACCGCCGCCCTCCGCGAAGGCGAGGGGCGGGCAGGGAGCTCCGCGGAGTGTCCCCGCCGAGTCAGTGCGCGCCCGGCGAGCGGCGGGCAGAGCGCGGCGGCGGAGCGGCGGCAGCGCCCGCTCCCATGGCGGGGGAAGGAGGCGGGCGCGTCGGGGGCCGCGGCGGAGCCCGGCCGCGGTCAGGCGGGGCTGCGGGCAGGGGAGCCCCGGCGGCAGCCCCGAGCCCAGCCCAGCATCGCCGCCGCCCCCGCCCCTGCACGCGGGAATCCCACACTCGCCCCCGCCCCAGCGCCGGAGGAGGGCACAAGAGGGACGATGGAAGGGAAGAAGAAAGAAAGCGGAGAGAGAGAGGGCGAGCAAAACTTCCCCGGGCCAACGCCCCCGAGCCACCCACCCCAACCGCCCGCCCTCGGTGCGGCGGCTGCGGGAGGAGGAGGAGGAGGAGGAGGAGAGGGAGGAGGAGGAGCGGCTCCTCGCCTTGCCCCGCTGCCGGGGCAGGGGCGCACGAGTCAGGCGGGGCCGAGCCCGCCGCGCCTGAACTTTCTGGTGTCACGTCGAGCCGCTCGCCTCCGCCGCGGGTTTCCCCTTCCCCCTCCCGGCCGCCTCCGCCTGCTGCCCGCGCTGCCGCCGCCGCGGCAGGTCTGGTGCCGCCTCGGGACACCTTAAAGGAGCCGCACCTACGCGGCCCCCGCACGCCCCGAGCGGCGCTGCCCGGCCCGGCGCATCCCGCCCCGCCCCGCGGAGCTGGCGCCGCCTCCCGCCCCTTCCCCGCCGAAGGTAACGCGCGGGGCGGCTCCCGGAGCCCACCGTGCCCCGGGTACGGCACAGCCACCAGCAGGGCATGGGATGGGGGCAGCCTCAGGGACAGCAGAAGAAGTTTAGATTCCCCCCACCTACCCCCGCCGAAAACAAGCAAACACACAAAACCCCCGCGCGGGTCTCCAGCGGAATTCCCGGCGGAGCGAGGAGACAGCGCTTCGCCAGGTGATTCCCAACGCCTATGGCCTGGCTGTGCTCCAGGCGTGGACAAAATCTCCAGGAGAAGCATCCTCAAATCCTCGCTCCTGCGGCTGAGCGCTCGGACAAATACTACAGGAGCAACTCCGTATGGGCATGTCATTGGTGGGGGAAGAAGGGAAGGTGGACTTGGGAAGACTAGTACTACCACCTCATAGCAAAGCTCCAGCTATTCCTAGGCTTGATTCACTAAGTCATGAGGATTGAATGAGACAGAAGAAGAAATTTCGTTTCCAAGCACTGCAAGCAAGTCTGCAGTGGGATAATAAAACTATGGATAAAAAACCCTTGCTGTACTTCCTGTCACAGGATTTTTACGCACCCCACGCTGTTATCAGCCAAACAGGTTCGGGCGCTCTCAGCCACCATCAGTCAAACCACAAGGCATGTCACTGGATTGGCCCCATTTTGCATCCCTCAGGGCAAACTGACCAAAAGTCCAACAACAGACATGTCCTATGCATTGCACTGAACCTGTTTGAGTCCACTTTTATGTGTGTGAGATCCATAAAGACACATTTTCAATACTGCCAAGCAAAACTGGTTTACATTTGGAAAGGAAGCTCCTAGTTATATGAATACACTGTATCTGTATCAGCAGCAACCAATCTGGCAAGATTTTTTTCTGAAACTGATGAGAATTGATGAACACCCAAAAGTTAGAAAAACAATCTAGTGTTTTAACACCAATCAGACAGTAATTTTCACTGAGAAAAAGGAATTAGTGTCCTACTTCAAACACATTTAGAAAGCAATCATAACCATGGAATCAGTAACAGTGAATACTTTTGAATAGGAGCCGATTTCTTCAAGCTGTACCTGGCCAACCATTTCTCTTCCTGTTGTGACTTCATGCATCATTCTGCACTTCATGAAAGAAAAATGCATTAGCACCTCCAGAGTTAAAACCACACAGCAAAAAACAGTGAAGAGGCCTGAGATAATCTTTGAATTCTAGTGAGAAGTTTGAGATATCAATAAATTAGATTTGGGGTTGTTCTTTTATAATTAATTAAACAGGAGTCACATGCAGGGCTCAAAATGAGCCTCAAGAGTACGTTTATTTCATGTCTGTTCTCAGAGAGAGTCAAATATAAGTAAGACCCTAAATAGCAGGTACTTTGTAATCCTACTTTTATCCATTTCTCATGACTGAAATTTCATGCTATCTTTGGGTAACCTGTTCCTGTTACTATATAGTCAGATTTCTTTTTTTTAAGCCTAGACTAAATAGTCTTCTGGAAGAAAATGCTCCACCATAACCACCAATAACATTTTGAAGGCCTTTCTTTTTATTCCCTCTGTAGTATCAATACTTGGCAGACTCACATTGTACCAAGTTACATATTTTAGCTGATTGCATTTCTAAAAAAAGCAAGTCCACACATCTACAAGTAGACCACTCTAAAGGGAATAAACAGGTTCCTATATTCTGTGAATGTACATACACACATATATTTTTTGTATACATGCCTTTATTTACTTGTAAAGTGTCATTCTTATGTATCCCTCTGTTTATATGAGATATATAATATTCCATCTAATCTCTAATTATAAAACACATTTTAATGCATTACTACGGCATATGTATTACCTAGCAACATAAATTAATCCATTTACTTTGTAACTGGCAACAAATACATACAATGTGTACAGAAGGTAAATAAAGCATTTTCCTAATTCCCAGAGAGTTTTCTCTACTCAAGATGAATCTGTTTCCTGTTCATTAGTGCAATAGCAGATTTCTAGATTCACACACACTTTTGCTTTGGTAATTTTAAAAAAAAAAGGGGCCAGTAAAATTTTATGCCATGTCAAAGTCTTGTGTATGCTGGGTGCTAATTTCAAATTCACATGCAGAGAAATTCTACACACAGCAGTGGATCAAAGCTCTGAAGCTTGAATGACCACACCATGTGATCATGAGATGAGCCTACGTAAAACAGTTCAAAGCTTTTGTGCCACAGTTATCCCAACTTTAATGAGCCTCTAAGACTGTTTCAATCACTATAAAGAATTTTTTATCCTTTGAGAAGAACAGAGTCATTCTACTTTAGGTACCTATAGTGAAAGTACAGTAGAGCTTCAAAAGCTTGTTCAATTTGTACTGTCTCAGATACTTCATAACATAATGTTTAGCTGTCAGTGCTTTCTTACTTCAGAAAAATTGCTAGGAGTGAATGTATACTGCTCTAATTATCTTCCTTAAAATTCATTTAGATTGTAATAATATATAACAGCTGCGCAGCTGAGTGAATCTCTTCAAATTGTAAGCCTACAGAATTTCATCAGAGTGTCTTGTAAGTAATTTACATCATCTTTAATTCTGCAGATGTTCTTTCAAAATGTGTGCTGTTAAAGCACCCTTATTGTCCTTCGTGCTAAGACATACAGACGTTCATGTGAGATGCACACATATATGTGTGTCTGTCAGAAAATGTTTCTAGGAAAAGAAATATGGCTTTAACCTATTCAGATGTGGGAAGCAGTACCTCTATGAGTATTATAAAGCAGATATACTTGCTGTGTCTATTCTGTAATATGTGATACCATTTTTAAGACTTACACAAACATGTAATTTCTGGGAGAACAGAACTATTCCTAAGCACAAAATTACACATGCTGCCTTTGAGGCACAGGACTTGGTCATGAAACCTCCAACAAAAAAGAAAATGTTCTCCAGAACTGATAGTTGTGATTCAGCAGATGGCACTCTTCCCTCGAAGTGACTAAAATCAGTGCAGCCTCTGATATAAGGGACGATGTGCTTTGAGAGATTATTCAGAAGAACTTGAACTTCTGTAGGTACTGAAGATCCCAGGCATGTCTCTCCAAGGGCAGAGACACGCACAGGACGTCTTGGATGTGTTGTGGGGGCAAACATGCTCTGTCTCCACAAACCTTTTCGAACTTCAAATGCCTCTCCCCTTCCTGATCTCCAAAGTAGTGTGTAGCCTCCCGGTTATCTGTGGAGCTGGCTGCCAGTGTGTGCATTACATGGGCACACACGCTCGTGTCTGCAGAAGCTCACGGGGTTTATCGTCCCGAGGCTGGCAGCCAGCATTACTGAATCAGTACCTTTATTCTACATGCTATAGCTAAGCTCCCATTGACATCATAGGGATTATATAGATATAACTTCAGTTTCACAAACTCTTTCTTCCAGACTGTTTAGGACACTGTGGAAGTGATCAGTTGCATTATTTAGTAAACTGTCTGAAAAAAACAATTATAAATATTTTTTCCTAAGTGTAAGCTGAAATTAAGTGGAAAAATACGAGGACTTATATACACATCTCTCTTTGTGTGTTTGTCTCTAAGTATATTATGGGCCTTAACCATGGCAGGAATCCTAGCTGAAGTCAATAAACATACCTGATAGCAGAAAAGTACATTATTTCAGTGGTATTTTCATTAGGAAAAAACACGGATTTTTCTACATTAGATCTGAACAAGCACTGAAATTGTTAGAAAAAGGAGCACTGTAAAGGGCAGCTGAATATAAAAAGTGCATGAATAGCAAAAGCTTGAAAACCTACAGTTGCCATATAATTAATTGGGATAATTATTATGAGCAAACAAGAAATGTTATGATTTCCATGCCCTTATAAGTCAATTTCTGTCTCTTTCTTGACCTGTCTGGTTATTGTTTAAACATGCTGTTCAAAGACATTGTTTTCTTGTGTTGGATTGCTAGGGCCTTACCATGATTTTGCTTTTATTTACATTAATTTTGTGATGTAATTCTTATTTTCTTTGATGTTACTCTTAATTACACCGCTAGTGAATTCAGACTTCCAGTGTCTTTCGCTACATACAACATTTAGAGTAGTACTGGAGTCATTGCAGAACAAGGAATAATAGCAATAAACTATAATATTTTATTTGCTGTGATGAATTCACAGATAGAGACCCTAAAGAAGCTCAAGCGTCATTATGCTAGGTGTATAAAAACACCATGATGAAAGATGCTTTCTTCAAAGGATTTATAATGCATCATTATCAACATAAAGAACTTTAAGAAAAAATTCACCACTGGCATAAACATGCAAAATTCCATTGAATTTTATCCTTTAAGATTCCTTTATATTAAGGGTGAATGGGTCTTTTCATTTCTGTTCAAAGATGCTGTAGCACATCCCCACTGGAAAAAAAATCACTGAAGCTATATTCCTTCTGTTGCCCCAGTAAAAAATGCTAAAGGCATATTTGCTATTCAGTCTACTCAGCAGACCAGCTCAAACGCTTTTAAAAATAATTATAATTATAGGAAATATTGCATACAACTCCTGCTTTGTGGTTTTGTTCTTGTTAGTGACAAAATGCTAATCTGCTTAATATGTAATTTATATACAAACAACACAGTATTTATTACAAAACCAGTGTTATCTCTGATATTGCCAAACAAAGAGAGACCTGTCCCTGAAATCTCAGTATTTGCTTTAAATGTTTAACAAATGAGCCATTCAGTACTCACTATCTCCTTGCCTCAATACGAGGAGTATGAGGGTGTCACCTAGTGGATTGTTCTGACTGCCTGGAAGAGAGCTCACAAGCCAAATCACCCAAATGGCATTGAATGAACTAACAAAATGAAAGAGAAAGGCTTCTTTTTTTCTTTATTTAATTACTCCAGGAATTGTGAGAGCTTCAACAGAGTGTTATTGTTCTGTAATATCTGCCTTTCGGTTCCCATTCATGCCACAGAATCTGTTGGCAGTGAAAAGGGCTGTAAGAATGATGCATCCAAAATTTTGAAGAGAAAATTACCTATGTTCCTGGATCAGAGGAAAGGTTTAATATTACCACAGACAACCATTTTAAATGAGTTGCACAAAACTTTTGTTTAAGATTACAAATAATAAGTGGAAGAAATGATATACCGTGCCTGCAAGTTTCATCAATTATATTTTAAAAGAAGGAACTATTCCATGGTTTTCAGCAGGCCATCAAAAAAAGGGGGGTTTGCATGTATTAATTTAAGATTGCTGTATGCATTTATAATTCATGAATAGTTAAGGTTAACCTTAGCAATCTGGAGATGAAAAGGATTACATAAACTATCCATCTTATTTCTTTGATTGAATTACTGCACATATTTAAAGCAGACGCCACTTAAGAACTGAATACCTGCAGTGAATTAACTCAGTCAAATGCAAAGCAGATACCCAGCCAGCTCACCCAGTACCATTGCAATTGCATGTTGAAATTTAAAATAACCACCATACAATTTATAATTGCATGATGAAAGCCTATCTGATCCCATATATTTAACCTCTTTTAATTAAAAAAATGCTTACTATAGTTTTAATATTGCATTCTGCCCTTGAGTGGAGGAAGGGAAGAAAGCAAGGATGGAGCTACAGATGATAAAGACATCCTGTTTTCGTGCCTAGAGCATGCATTTGAATTACACCCCCTGGAATTCTTGAGTGTGTGCTGTGTGACCAGCATGGGAAGAAGAAAAAGTCTTCCTCATACCCCATGATGGTATGCTTATTTTTTGGTGTCAGAAGTACATCCTACCCATCAGCAGACTCAGTATGCTACTGGAGGCAGCAGCAAAAATCTTACATTAGCAGTACACTTTGCTGGCCTTGCTGTTGGTGCCCTGCCATAATATGTCTGCTTTAATGAACAAGTGGATCTGCTTTCCCATGTGTATGATGGCTAGCACACCCTTAGCCTTTTCTGCATATACAAAATACACACAGTCAATCTAAAATTCCTTGCAAAATACCCCTGGTGAAAAGGTATGAAGACTTCAGCAATCCTTATCCATATTAAAAGCTCTCAAATCCACACTTCAAGAGAACTGTGAAAATGTATATTACTTAATTTAGTTAGAAAAAGAAAATGTATAAATGTATTTCAATTGTTGGACTAAAATCAAACTACCTCTGCTTTTTGATGTAGGAAATGAAGGAAAAAAATGAAAAAAAAAAATTAGATAAATCCCTCACCCTCAAAACAGAGAACAGAGTTCTGTTGATCAGAAGCATCTTATTCTGTTAGATATTAAATGTTTTCTGGCCCTTAGAAGCATTTCTCCACTCTTTGGTACATAGAATTATTTGAGGATTTTCTCTTAAATGTATTTTGTCTTGTCAAAACTGTTGGTCTAGATGCTAATGGATTCTGCTGTGAAGTGCCCAGGTGATGTACATTGTGGAACTCAGTAGCAGACACTGACAAAGTACTAAACCTGCAGGGCAAGTAAGGATTACTGCTGAGGGACAGAATACTGTCAATGAGCCTTGTATACCCATTCATACAGCAGGCTATTTTATTTTAAAGCAGTTCCTCCCAGCAGCAGTACCAGGCTCCAATGCCTCATACATCTCCTTTTGCACAGAAGGTCAGACCGCCTTCAGAATGGGGGGGAAAAAAAGAAAACAAGCTAGAGGGAAGGCCTTGGGCCCCAGCTAAATATTTCATTAAAAAGAAAACTGGTCTTGCATGTGTTCTCTTTAAAACCTCCCAAAGGACAAATCTGTCAGGGTATGTCTACATAGTTAGGAGCATCCAGTAACACAACTATTCCTCCCACTACCCGAGACGGCCTGACACGAGCCAGCTCCAATGCAGAAGCTGAGTAAATATTCTGTGCTGGTGCCAAGCCTGAGCTAACACAGGTTGTGTCTCAACAG
This sequence comes from Eopsaltria australis, assembly GCA_034509425.1. NCBI lineage: Eukaryota > Metazoa > Chordata > Aves > Passeriformes > Petroicidae > Eopsaltria > Eopsaltria australis. The sequence continues at coordinate 9,254,216 of JAVTVJ010000024.1, forward strand.
GCCTTATTAGCTCAGGCTCATTACTGCAATAACAGCGCTCCGTGTGCCCCGCGCGGAGCTCCAGGATGTGCTGCTGGCGCTGCAGACATGCCGTCAGCCTCTTCCTCCTCATCCTGGAGATTTTGTCATTTCACTTAAAGCCAGCAGCTGCTCCTCTCGAGAAGCTGTCCTGGCACACCAGACCATTTCAAAAATAGTGGGTTAGTGGAAGGTTGTGAAGTGCTGGCTGCCTCTGGCAGGTCGGAGGATCACCCCTGCTACGCTGTAATGGCATTTTCCCAAGTACAAAGCACGACCTTAGGCGAGGATCACACAGGTATACAGCTTCCACTTTCCTCTTCTATCACCTCTTAACAGAGAAAATGGGAGAGTGAATTACACGCTGAGCACTGGAGGAGGCCTTAAAAACGCAGCAATCTGCTTTCAAATAAAAAGTTGAAAACTCACCCTTTTCTTTTATATAAATGGACTGGTGGTGTACTATCCTAGTTGTTACTGAGTAAACACAGTTTATCTGCTTTTACCCTCAGCTGCAGTGCTGGACAAACAACTTACTGTTTAGCTGGAGTGCACAGTCAGAGCTTCATGGGCTCACAAAACCCACTTCAAAGAACACAACAAGAACAGAAAAATTGCTTTTTAAATCTTACTGCTGTATGGGCACAGGACCAGCACGGCAGTTCAGATAGCAGGATCAGACTAAATAAATACTAAGACTGAAGAAAGTCTCAGGCAAAGTTCCTACAGACCGCAATAGGAGAGGATATTATCTGGGATCTATGCCTTCCACATGCAATGCCTGTTGCTGTAGTTCTTGGGTGAGTAAGAGAGCAGCAGTGAGACACAAACATTATGTGTCAAAACCATAATTTGAAATTTACACCTACACACAAAGATGAAGAAAATTATTCCGAATTATTTTGCATTATTCATTTATTAAATTATTTCAGGTTTTAGCTCCAACTGATATTTTTAGGTGTTGCTTCATAATGATGGAGCTGAGAAACCGTCTGCTTTTGTGTGTTCAAAATTGATACTCTCACATAGAGGTACTAACCTTAGGCCAGAGGAGATTTCCTTGGCACTAAGAGGGCTTTGAATATTGAAATTTTGCATATTGCTGTGGAAAGTTTCTACAAACCAAGAGGGAACTCTTTTTAACTGGTAGGGTAAACTATTTGCCTGAGTAGAAGTTGGAGATATTTCATTCAAGCATATTCAGTTGGTTCTCATTATGAACAACTTTATATTTAATTGTAAAAATTTATATTTGCTTCCCAAATTTAAGAAAATATACACACTTACTTTTTGGGGCACATTATGGTACGCAACACTAATTGGTGTTGCAAGATTTGCATTTTGATTTATTGAAGCAAATAAGGTTTAAAAACCCTGATTTTTCTTATTACAATGGGGAAATCCTCTCAATCAATTCAATGGGATGATAAAAGCACATCTTTCAGTAAAGTACTTATCAAACCTTCAATGTACATTCTTTTTATCTGGATTGATTCCAAAATGTAACAGTTTTAAGTGAACTATGCTGTAATGCCCTCTGCTGGTACTGAGCTGGTAAAAACACTCTAAATTTCCTTTGTAGTTCATTTGAAAAGGCACAAAAATGGTATGAAGGCCTAGGGCTCAAACCGTCATAAACTTCTACCAGTACCCTAGGTTTTAGACTCTTAGAAGACATTTTTTAATAAAACCAACCAAGTTTATCTTAAAAAAAATACCAAATTTGACATGAACTTTTTACGAAGTTGCCAAGACCTTCAAGGTTTCTCCAGAAAGAATACTTGCTAAATTCTCAACATTCTGTGAAAAATCCCATAGCTAAAGGAATAAACTATTAAGAGCATCAGCTGACATTCATTTAACTTCAAGATGTTGATACTGCATTAGGAAATCAATACTGAAAATCTTACCAGAGTGGTAATGTTAGATTTTAGAATTTCAAACAGAATTTCAAAGCTCCTGGCTTATATTTTACCAATCCAACACATGGCAATAACCATAGGCTGAAGTCTCTCTTTAAGCAAGGAACCGAATATATGCACGAGGACTTGAATTGTAACTTTGGTTGATATTTTAAATAGCTTTTAAAAAATGGGAAGGACAGTTTAGACAGTTAAGCACACCTATTCCAGAGGATTCTGCTTCAATACTTTTGTGGCATGAATATGTGGAAAAAAGGAAATACTGAAAAATCAACTTAAGTTTTTTTCCTGCCCAAGTTACTGCTGCCTGACAGAAGGCTTAGTGAGATGCTACCCATTCCCAAGGAGTTAATTAGTACCTTCTGTGAATAAATATCAAACACACCAACATCTTATATGCAGCAAGATTAAACAAGTAATGGTTTTTATAGTTCCATATCTTTTGAAGTATGCTTGGTTAAAATTGCCTTAATTAGATAGCATAATGCTAAAAGTAAGGTTAGGGTATTCTTGTTTTTGTCTTCCTGTTCTCTCTGAACCCAGAGTAAAAACTATAAACGTGGCCCAAATTTGGCATCATGGAAACATGAATGAGATTTTCAAAAGTGCTTTTCAGAGGGAGATGTTCAGCTGCCTCTGAAAGAACTCCCCTTGGTATTTTTGAAAATCCCTCCCTTAACCCTTTATTAAGATTCCCTTGAAAGAGACTTTTGCTTGAAGCCATAAATCTGCCCATTAGATATGCAGGGCGAATCACCAATTAACAGGAGACATGAAGGATTTTTTTTTATTACAGTTTGGACAAGCATTTCTCTGGAGAGCTGCTGCTTTTGTTCAAAATCAGCCTATCTCCTCCATGTTTGAGCACGCTGTATGCTTCACAATCAGAACCCAGTCAATTTTAGTGCAACAGAAATATGGGTTCTAATGGCCTAAAATGTTTATGTTATACAATAGGCAAAATCTTAGTGTTGTGTCACATCATTTCAAGTGGTGAAAACTGCCATCTGAAATGATGCTCTGCTTTTGTGGGACACAGTGGCATTGGACACAAATTATGGAACATGGTAATAAACACATTTAAAGCAAATATTAGCACTCAAGACTATTGTGTATATTCAGCCTAATCCTTAGAGGATTTAGGTTCTTGGATTTGCCATGTCCTAAGCTGGCAGTAGCTTGAGGTGACAACTCACTGCCTGAGAGCAGGTGTGGGAGGCATGCCTGCCACTTTCCAGATATGTAGGAAAAGCTGGAGTCCATCTGTTTTCTTCCCCAACATTTTTTATGATTTGCCAAATCTCTGATTAACTATGTTATTTAAGCCACAGTGGAGACAAGAATAGAGACAAGTTTTAAATAACATAATGTAGTTCTCTTTGAAATTTGCTTTATTATGATAAAGACTGTAGTGACATTTATTTCAGCTGTTTGGATTTATGTTTGAAACTTAACTTACTAACTCCAGGAAACAGTTAGATCAAGTGATTTCCCTTCAATGAAATAATGGGAGAATAGCTAGCCTGTGAGAAATTTGCTTTATTGCTACTCTGGAAGACATTGCCCAATGTAGTCTAGAAAAGTAACATTTATGAATTTTCTCTTATCACTACTCTTCACTATAAAATACTGTATTACAGGTAACCCTGGTCCCAATTATATGTAATCATTTCCTACTTAAGAGGTTTGCATTGTATCCTGAAGAAACAGCCTATTCTTTTACTACCCACTGGATTCAGGAGAAACTATTTATTGGACACTGAATTCTCACTTAAATGGCAGAGAGACTGAGGTCCACTGTAAGAAACCCATCTTACAGAGAGGACAGGAATTATTTCTAGAATCTTGCTACACAAACTTAGACTGGTGCAGAACTTTAACAATATAAATAAAGTATTGCAATCCTGTAACATCCTCCTCAAATGCTGCCATGCTTATCATGACACTAGAGAGCATTGGTCTAGTTCTGAATAACAATAAAAGAGATCTGTCTTGGAATAAACTTTGCTGTTCCAGGGATGGCAGCCGTTCCCATGGCACAGCAGTATTCCCTGTGTCTCACAAACACCAACAGCAGCAGGCAGAGGGGAAGGCAGAGAGGCCTTGACCCCTCAGTGCTCTATTGCTAAGCAGGTGACAACCCTGGAAGTCTGACTGAGTTCAGTGGCCATAAACTGGTTCCAGAAAATCCATAAAATCCAAAATCTTTATGTTCTGTCCGCTCATCCTTGCCATCTGAAACACTCCCATGTCCAAACACAACAGTTCTACCTCATGAGGCTTGCAGTCCTGAGTTTGGGGTAATGTCAAAGGCTTATTTCTGTCATATCATGGAAAACCAGGACCAATGTATTTGTACCCAGAGGAAAAAAAAGAAATAACAACAGATAAATAGCTTTTTGGGAACATTTATGCCTATCTGCTAACAAGTTTAGTACGACGTGAAATAGATCTCTACTTTTGAAATCAGACAGCAGCTTCTGGAAGTGATAGTTATAAACAAATTATTAGTACAAACAGCCTCTCATAACACAGCACTGAAGAGTTAAGGGAAGAAGTGGAGTTTTCATTTCTTGGTCCCTGCAAACTAAGATAAGGTGCTTTTCTGGAAGGCTTAAGCAAATACCAGTGTGTCTTATGGAGCCCAGTAGGTGAGTTAAATGGATGAAATTTAAATGCCTTTTATTAAAATTAATCAATTGGTTGGTTTTTTTTAATCACAGTGATCACAAATCAAATGATACTAGACAATACATTATTTATGAGATGAACATCAGTATTTAAAAAAATTTATATATTACAATGGATTTTAAGGGTCTTATTTATCTCTGTGAGTATAACCATGCTACAGCTTGCAAAAGATTCTTTTCTATTCTATTGGCAAAAATGAACATAGATCCAAAACATGATAGCCCATACCCACAAAATGGGAATGATTTACTCCTTTGTCACCCCTTCAGTTTGTGGTTTACAGACAACAACACAAGCTGATTATGTTGATGTTCCTAAGTATGAAAGTTAGGGGAATTACTTTCACTGAAGTAATGTCTTATGTTGATTACAAGCAAGTTTGGAAAACAAATCTTTGAATGAAATATGCAACACAGAGTTGTACTGAAAACAATCACACATTGCTCAGCAAAGCTGCCAATAAAGTGAAACAAACACAACTCCTTAAATATTTCAATGAAATAAGTAATTAACAGTTTTCCAGTATAGAGCTTCATGGAGTACAAAGAATAAATCTCATAAAATAAAGGCAAGACACTAACAACCCAATTTCATGCAGAATTCCAACTCCTGAAAGGTCTGAAGCCTCAGGCACTTCGAATTTACTGTTCTCATTCACAGAAATGATTTGCAGACCTAAATGAATATTTTAGGGTTTTTTCTTTGAGTCAAATGATCCATCTGTTTACTAAAACAATTCACTGCAGAGCCAAAGAGGTCATTTCAGGGTAAAACCTCCATCTTAGCAAAGGGTAAACCAAACAGGGTGTCAAGTTGAACTATTTGAAGTATAAAGTAACATCAGATAACGTTGGATGATGGTCAGATTGTATGATCTTTCTGCTCCAGCATTTTTAACACTGAGATATAAAGAATAATTTTCTTGGAGGGTATTAAATTAACAGAGATTTATAGTTCTGTGTTATTATCCCAGTTACACACTGTTGAGTAGTGTTGGGAATGAACATTATATGTAAAAATTGATACACTTTCCAACTTCCAGGCACACCATCAGTGTTTTTAGTAGGCTATGAATTTGTAGGTTGAATCAAGGCAATAGGCACAAGCCACACAATGTTTTTCATCTTATCCCATGAGATAAGATGAATGAGAGAAGATGAATGGAAGAATGAGAATGAGAGATACTATTTATTTCTAATTGCTAATTTGCAGTAAAATTGCAATGTTTTAAATGGGACTTGGTGGCAAGGGAAAAAGAATAAAATAAATTCAGTAGGGAAATGCTTGTATGAACTGAAACTATACCACAGCTCCTAAATTTAGCATTGCCAAAAATTTCAGTGCTGTTAGATTTGCAATACAGCTTCTGCTGTAAAAGGAAGAACTCCCTTTAAATGGCTATATTCTCAAAATTAGAATCAAGTTTTGCTTCCTAAAAAAGAAAAAAAGTAATAGAGTATTTGTCATGATTCTTCAAATACAATCACCATTCCCAAGAATTACCAGAATCTATAAAAAATAAAATCTGTTCTCAGTGAACTCAGTAAGTGGATTGCCTCCACTTGTGGTACTTCTTTTTCCTAATCCTTGCATTGGAAACAGGCAGGTGTAAATGCTGTGTTAGGTCACAGTGTTCTGAGTTGGAAGAGACCCACAAGAATCATCAAGTCCAACTCTTAAGTGAGTCACCCATATGGAGATCAAACCCACAACAGTACAGAGTCTAGTGGAGGAAAATAAATTAAGCACAAAACCTGCATTGACAGTATTGTGTATAATCTTCCAACTTACAGCCTTATCTGATGGGTCCCAATCAGAGTTCATTGATGCACTTGCATTATTGCACACAGTACAGCTCCATGGACCCCAGGGCCTATTCTGGTTAATCCAGATTTCCTTTCCATGAACAGAAATATCAGTCATCACCTCCATCACAAAATTCCAAGATCATTTGTTTTACTTATATGTTTTTCAAAAGGTTTTCCTAAAGCCACAGTGGAAATTTGTAGAGTATTTCCTTTTTCTTTCTTTCTTAAACAAAATATTCTCTCTAAAACAAATGTTGAGATCGTGTTAGAGAGCCCCTAGAGTAGCCAATTTCTTGTGTTGGCCACAGATGGAACCAGTACAGAACTTGCTTATAGACAGCTGACCTCTGAAACACTTTTCCAAACCAAGTATATGGAAGAAAGCGAGAAAGCGAGAAAGCGAGAGAGACAGAGAGAGAGAGAGAAGGAAGGAAGGAAGGAAGGAAGGAAGGAAGGAAGGAAGGAAGGAAGGAAGGAAGGAAGGAAGGTAGGAAGGAAGGAAGGAAGGAAGGAAGGAAGGAAGGAAGGAAGGAAGGAAGGAAGGAAGGAAAAGAAAGAAAGAAAGAAAGAAAGAAAGAAAGAAAGAAAGAAAGAAAGAAAGAAAGAAAGAAAGAAAGAAAGAAAGAGTGAGTCTATTCTGGCTATGAAAACCAATAGAGTTTCCTGTGTTCTGCCTTGTCCTGTACAGTACATATGAAGTGTGATGATGATGATGATGATGATGATGATGATGGTAAGGAGTTGATTTTTGCTTTAATCTGTTTTCAAATGTCTCTTGAGTTTTAACACCCAGACAAGTGTTTAATCCTTACATCTTGCTTTCAAAGCCACAGACAGATTCTTACAAAGGTCTTTATCTAAACAGTAAAAGTGCTGAATGTTGTGAAAACATACGTGTTTCTTCTTTGAGATCCATTCCTTTGTACACTTCTTTTTATTAGTTTTGAGATTATTAGACACACCGGCTAGAGATAAAATACTGATATTACATAGATTTAATCTCATAAGAAAACAGATGCCATCTTTAAAATGATTTAAACCCTACAGGTGCTTTATATTAATCAAATTCTTTTTTGCTTTGAGTATAACTATGTCAATTGAGGTGCTTATCTGTTCGTGTTCTGTTCAAATAAATTACTGCTAATCATGTTTGAGGGCATGTTTAAGAGTTTTTAGTCTGGTAATAGATATTACACCTTTTCAAAGCTATCATAAATATTATACTCTAACAGCCATAGTGCATCTGGATAACATTCATTGAATTGAATTGATTCATAATCATTGCCACCTATTGTGCTGCAGTAACCAAGCCTAAAAGCATGTTGTTATTAGACTATGTAGAGTACACTTGAACTATACAGTAAATATTTTTGAGGTGGGTATCCCAGCTTCACCCATTTGACAATTGCTGTATATTCATATAATACAGCTGTTGAGTATTTATTGCAAGAGTGTGGCCTGTACTATATATTCAAACTTGTTCTATTTGTGAGAGTAGGCTGTTAGCAGGAGAGGCAAAAGAATCAAAGATATTATTTTCATTTTAAAACACAGTTTTAAACTGGGGAAGGACACCAGGAATCAAATTTATTCATGTGAAAAAATGAAGCTTTTTTGGACTGAAAACACAGCAGTTCATGTGAGGTATTTCCATTGAGCTGTAACCCTGCTGTTTTAAGTATCACCAATTAAATTATTTTCAGAATGGTAAGATAATCAGGTTGGGACTATGAAAACCTTTGCAAATGGCAAAGAACACAATGGAAAGAATACAGGATGACTTGGCTGATGTTGCAGGGTGGGGCCATACAAAAAGCTTACTGAGAGAAGGGAGTAGGAGAAGGAAAAAGGAATCAGAAAACTTGGCCATGAATTTCATGTGACGATATTAATGCTACCAGAAGGAGATAACAGGAAAAGTGAGGGAGTGGAAATGGGAGAAGAAATACTACAGAGAGCTCAGTTAGAATATATTGAAGGAAACCAGGGAACAGGCAGATGCAGAAGCTTAGGAAAAGTGACAGCCATGCTCTAATGAGAAGTGGAAAGGATTAGAATGGCTTCAGTAAGTCTAGCAGCATAGCATTAACCCTGAGAAACCTAATGACATTAGGGAACTTAAACAAGGCCTCATATCTAGTCTGGATGCTAGCAAGGTAAATGAAAATCTTTAGCAGCAGCAGCACCACTTGAGTTCTTATTCCAGTGTTATGACAGTTACTGTTCATCAAAAGGCTGCACTATTGAGAGGAGGACTGGCTTATGCATTAAATATCTGAATAGAAAAAAACTCATCTTCTGAGCACACAAGAGTTCTTATCCCTTTCTAAATAATACTCCCCTCCTTATTTTCTTTGACAGGAGTCAAAATGTTCAGCTTTTGACAGGGACTAAGCCTTAAGAATTGTCTCAAATCATCGCTGTCTTTCTGCTTTCCTCTTGGCTGCCTATCTCGTGAAATATGATTTCCCAAGCCCAGTGCCAGCCACCAGTGTTCTTCAATCAAATTCTTCCTGGAGACTCACAAGTGTCACATCAACCAGTCCAGCACCTCATTATAAAACAGAGGGTGAAACATTGAGAAAAGAAAGCAAACAGAAAAGAAAAATGTTAATAGCATCACTTCTTGGTTACCAGGTGCATTTTATCTTATCTCTCTCTGTCTCCCAAGCTGTAAATTCCTTAGGGATAAGGGCTGTTTTAACAAGTGCTTTCTCCAGTGTTTATCACAGCATCATGCATGTGTTCTAGTGCAGTGACAAATCTGTCATGGAACTACTTTTCAGCTATTGTGTGTTATCTTGTGTATTTGGGACTATTAATTATTGTGTCACATGATTTCTGTTTTTCCATGGCAAAACAAAATTCAAGAAATTTGGATTTCATTGTCACCTTTCTAGGAGAAAACCCTGTAGATTTGTGTCAAGCCTAACTTCTCATCAGCCTGCAACATGAGGTGCTACACAAATAAAATGAGTATTTAATTTTTTTACTCTCAGCTTCTTTATGCTGAGATTTGCTGCTGCTTTGTTAAATTTCACCATGCTGGTCAGATTACATGAGACTTAGGAAACTGAATTTATACTAAATTGCAGAACATTTCTAAAAACTGTCTTAAAGTCAGCCCTTAAAGAGCCCTGCATTCTGATCAATTCACCTATTAGTCAACAGCAGACATTCACATTTTATGTGTCCATCCAATTTCTTCTTGGCTGTATTCCTGCATAACCTTTTCACTTTAAGTGTGCTGTTTTCAGGTGATGTCCATGTAATGTAATTCCAAACTCATGGCATATTGGCCATTTTCAACCAAGCCCTGTCTAATACTTATTTTTGGGGCAAAGGTGTCTGGGTGAGCAGTTCCTTTGCACTTTTTATTGCCCAAAATTGCATTTTTTCATCCACCCAACAAGAACTGAAACTAGGAGGAATCTGCCATTTTTGCATCTTCTGGTACAGTGATCCTTTTCACTTTCTATTCATATTCCAAAATTTCAGTGGTCATATTTCTCATTTAATTAATTTATTTTCTGCGGTTTCTTGAACTGCTTTTCTGACTATCTCAGTGAAGTGGGTAGGTTGTGTAAGTAAAAATAATTTTTCCTGGTGGCTTAATACATTGTGTCAAATGACAAAAAAGGATGGTTTATGGTCTGGGATTAGCCCTGAGAGATTACAGTTTAAGAAGGTAAACTCCAATCAAATTTTACATCAGCATCTACATGTATAAAGTGGAATTTCAATTTGCATACTAGTCTAACAGTCCACTCACAAAACTATATGTTTAATACATGTTTTATTCCTTCAGGTAAACCAGTGCATGCTCATATTAGAACTGTGTGACAACAGGTCATATGGCTTATATTCCACCAGTGAATGAGAGCAATATTTCACATTTGAGCTAACAAGACACAGGAGAGCTGTTCAACAACTCTCAGCCTCTTATTTCTCATGTATAGACTTCATAGCAGCTGGCATGAAGACCAGAGCTAACCCCAAAGTTTCAGTGAGCTAACAAGCAATGTCACTCGTGTCACTCCATTTCCTTGGGGAGGAAATGGGTGTGCTATTGCATAACTTCCTTCTGCATCCATGTGAAACAGAGTTATGTATTTGTGCCTACATTTTGTGGCCAGTCCTAGAAAGAAAATGCACACCCCTTTATGTGTGCCAGAACACGTCCATACACTTTCAAGTGATAAAAAGCAGCAGGGAATTTGGGGCTATGTACTTTTTTCTTCCTAAACCTCAGGTTTTTAGAGTCCTAGTTATTCTAAATTTACTTTAAATGAAAAGTGCCACTGTCAAGCAGGAGTTCTAAGTCCTACTGCTTGCCAAAACCAGGAGGTCTGAAATTATCGATTACTTAAAAGAACTAATTTGGCACCAGCTGCAGGCTACTGAGAAAGAGTGCAAATGCAACCAATGGCTTCTTTTATTAGAGTTTGGATGGTTATTTTCTTCGATGCTGTGTATGAAAGATTCAGGCAGCTGTAAGGAGGGAGCAGAGATTTCCTCTCCTCTGGTGTAGGGAAACCCAGCCAGGGAGTTAGTGTGGGATAAAAGAGGCTCTCCAGTCAGGTTTGCTCCAGTAATTGCCATGGGAAGTAAGGACTCACTGGAATCTACATTTTGCTGTACATCCCCAGAGCGGAAGGAGTAAAGCAAAGGTAACGCTTACTTAACAAGGATCCATGCCTATGAATAACATTTTCTGCCTCTGACTGAATTCCAGGTCTCAACATACGTGACAGAAATATATCCATTTAGCACAGGATGAAACACTACACCTAACCTATAATCACTGGAAGGCTTATTTTTTAAAGCTCTCCATTCGGCATTGATAGAAAGACATTTTCCCTTTAAAATGAAAGAAGACTAAAGACATCATGCTGAGGAAATTATGCAGATTTAACAAAGTCCATACAAACCAATTCGTTTCAAGATCAGAGGTGACATATTTTCTAATTAACTAATACCAGTTTAAGCTTCTATTTATGAGCCTATAAATAAATACACCCTCACAGGAGCATGTACAAAAGAAGACAGAGTATCTACAGAAGAGAATCAGGTTACTTTTTGTACCACTGTATTTTACTAATAAACAGTAACCCCTGAAGAACAGCTCATTGATGATTTACAGAATTTCTATTATTGCCCTGTATTTATGAGTTTACACAGGAGTTACAGACTCAAAATTTGCTAAGACCATGGATATAATGGCTAGATCCCTGGGGAGCCTTATAACAGAGGCTTTGATTCAGGATATACTACAGCAAGCATTCATTTGGGGGCTTTCCTTGTGTCCACAGTAACACCACCTGCCTTAAAATGGCTGCTTTGAGCCAGCTCTCCCACTCAACTACTGCTCTCCAGTGCATTGCTGCCTCTTAATAGCCATGCACTACTTTTTCTCAAATTCCACAGCATCCATTCATTCGGGACTCTGTGGCAAGCTGGACCAAGGCCAGAGAGAAGTCCCCCTGCTCTGACTGCTTCTGGCAGAACGGCCATCCACAAACCTGCTGCTTTGAGCAGGATTACTAGAGGTGTGTGGAAATTGCACTCATGGCTTCAAAAGGGACTGGCACCTCTCTATTTCTTACTGTTCAGGAAAATAATAAAAAGAATACACAAAACCTGAAGTATTTGGTGGCTGAAGAGAACGTTCTTTCAATTGTGTCTTTACTATGAAAGTACATAATCAGTTCTATGAGAAGCATTAAAAAAAGGAAACTTAAATATCTCACTCAATCCTGCTCCTATTAAATCACTGTATTTTTATTTTCTCTTTTTGCTCACTTTAGATTTTTTTTCACTTGTCTGGTATGTTTTGATTTTGATAAATCACCATTTCAAAGGAAAAATTGTTTTACTAAACACTAATTCCCATTTCCTGCCAAAAATTTTGATTTTGCACCAGCTATCCCTGTAGGAAGGCTGTGCAAGAATTTTACTCCTCTGATGGACAGCTGCATTTTTTAAATTTATAAGTATATTTTTAACCATCTTATGCCTTCTTAGCATTGTGCCAACATCGTCTTTATGTTTGATCATTGCCTTCTCTTTCTCTGATGCATGTTTTTGGGAACAAACCTTTTCCCTCAACTTTGTTTTGGCATCACTGTTTACCAGTTGTCATTTTGTGATTGATGTGTACACTCAGGTGTTTTTGCTTTATCATTTCACAATTGTGAATTCTCAAATTTGAGGTAGATAATCTAAGCCTTCTCGTTTATGACCTTGTTCTTCACATGCTCAGTCTCACTCCAGTTTTGGTAGTCCTTCTGGTCAATACAAATTTCTCTAAATGTTGTTCTAATATTCTTCTGTATTTATGACATCTCCACAACTTGCCATACGTCATATTCTTACACAAGGATGGTTAGGAAAAATAGTTATGTTTGACGGAGCAAAGACAATTTTGTGAAAGATAACCCCAATGTTACTTTACTTCAGCTTCAGTATTTCTACAGTTCACCCTTCAGCATCAACCTTTGATTTGCTTACTCAACTTACTGATATTTGTACTAATTTCAGTCTTCTGCAGTGTACTTTTATTTTTGATTATGTTGAATAGAAAAAAATATACCCAAGTCCAGTTATATAGAGTTTCTGCTTTTCTTTCATTTCAAGGAATCTGTTATAAATAAAAAAAATGGCATCTCATAATATGTCTTCACAGTCATCAAGTAGATAAAATTCTATCTCACTTTCCTTTTCCCCTCTCCCTTTCTCAGTCATAAATATGAATCTCATTTAGCAAGACAATGATCACTTTTTTCACAGTAAAAATCCACATCCCTGTCACCACACAGTCTTTTTCCATCCACCATACTCTAAACACAAACCATGCAAAGCCACAGTTTCTCTTCAGTTTAGACCCAATACTCCCAGTGCACAGATCTGAATGTGTCAGTGTGGGGAACTGAAACACATCTTCCACTTTGAGTTCCAGCTTCCTGCCAAACCTTCCACACTGTCCCTGGTCTTCTACCACCATAACCTTTCTACTTTAGTTTTTTACCTCCCTCAGAGAACCTGAAGTCGATGTCCACTCCCTCTGCCTCCACCAGAATTTCTGCTGTTCACCTCTCCTCCCAGGAACTATGCTCTGTGTCTTCTGCATTTCACTACCTTGGCTCATGTTTCTGTACCCTCAGCTGCGGCAGGAAAGCAGTTGTGGGAAGGGGAAACTCGTGCCCCTCGCCAAAACTTTTCTTCTAAACATTCTCTTACTCAGAATGAGCCTCTTTCATTTTTCAGGCATCCATGCTAACATTTGTGGAGTCTGGCAAAAAAAAAATCTGTTAAGTCTGTTTTTAATATAAAAGAAGCTGAAAATGAAATAGAAGATTCAGCTGAAGTATTCTTTCCAAATTTGGTCTTTCCAGGAAGTTTGCTTTTCTTGTACCAGGTCCTTTTCCAGCCTTCAATCAAAGCCAGCATATATCCAAACAAATGGGCTGTAGGACCAGATGAGATCTCTTATTATTCCTTATTCAAATTAATTAAAAATAAATCTGGAAAATATCAGCACAAAAGAAAATAGGAATAAACAGGGTAGATAAGGAGTCCATCTCCTGGCTGCTGTAACTAAACAGAACCATTTGATACCGCAAGAATTTTTTTCACCCAACCCAAAAGTTTGTTTTTAGCATCCCCCCAAAATTCTGCAAGTATTCTAAGGCAGCTTGTGGTCTTTGCAGTGGTGGTTTCTGTAGGACAGTGGAACAGCTAAAGCTCTTTTGGGAAACAAATAATCCATGTTTGCTTTGCCTGCCTGATTTTGTATTCTTGTGAAAGATGAGACTCCAAGAAAACTGCAGAGTAACACCCCCCCACACACACACATGCACTAAAACACTGGCTTAGGGACCAGCAGAATAGGCCAATGGTTTTGGGGGCATCCAGTCCCTCGGAGCAGTTCCCACACTCGGATCCTGTCAATGGTGGTGCCAGTGAAGCGTTACGCAAAGTCCCCCCAACACTTTGTGAACCGGGATCCGGCGGGACAATGGCAAAGTTCAGTGCTGGAAAGAGATAGTGTGTGCTGAATGCACAATGCCAGGCTTTGTCTGCGGGGGCTTCTGTCGAGGGACAGGGCTACTTAATCTCCCCACTTGCCCTAGGGATTCTGGCTGTTTTAATGTGTCCTTTTTGAGAGCCTGTGAACTGTAGAATATAGGCTGGTAACAACTTTCTTTGGGGCTGCCTCTGCAGAACCAAAAGCTGCCAACACAGAATACCAGCACAGTGGTGTTAATGAGCACAAAGAAGACCTTTAACTGTTTTTACAGCTACCATGGCTAGAGTTTCATGTCATTCCTTGTTGAAGGAACTAATTCTTTGGTTTGTTTTATATGAGCCTAGCTTCTATCACGCTGCAGAGGATGGCCTCTTCACCCATTTTGCTTTTTCTTTCCCTCTTTTTTGAATGATAATAAAGCCCTGATGCATCTTTAATGAACTGTGGGGCTTTCAGAGCTTTTTTCCCCCTTCTTACTATAAGGTGTAGATATACAGTGCATATTTACTGAATGATAGAAAAAAGAAGAAAAAATTAAAATTATTGATTTGTTGAAGGATGAGTAGCAAATGCAAATCAAAATCACTGATGTATTTAAACATTCAAGGATAAACTCCTGAAATCACTGAAATTCCTGAAGTCAGAGTAGAATAAACAGAGATCCTTTACTTCAGACATGTTCTAGTATTTCTATTTTTAGAAAATATTAATGGTTCATTTTACGTAATTTGGGCCTTCGGCTGTTTATTATCTATTGCAAATGAAACTGTGCTATGACTGAGAAAAATATTGTAAAAATGATGCTATAAATTAAAATGGATGCACAGTGCAAGCACAAAGACCCTAAAACCATAGAACAATATCAGAGACACCTTTTAAAGAAATGAATGGCCTGAGGCAACTGAAGGAGTCCTGTGTACAAACATACCAGCCCAAGGGCTTTCCACTGTCCCACCAAGAATGCTTTCTTTATTAGCTGCATACCACATTACCTATATGTGGACATAAAAAGTATAAATCATTTTCACTTTAGGCTCTGTGAGTGGCTCTCTCTGCATCCATCTATTGGCTGCACTTGCCAATTCACCCACAACAGTCTGTGTGAACATTTGTGTTTGACTGCTCTCTCCTTCCCTCCAGGTATCCAGACACCATGTGTAACCTGCATGTGCATATATCCATATTGGTCTCTGAATATCCTTTTGTTTCCCTTTTATCCTCCTTCACTTTCCTTTTCCTTTCTACTTCACTCTGAATTTTTTGCATTAAAAATTCAATAGATACAGCACAACTAAGGTTGAAGTGTTAATGAGCTACCCAGGGCAAAGGACACGTTCAAAAGCTGCAGCAAGTAGCTTTTTGCAGCAGTAACATAAGATAAAGAAGCATAGTTGTTCTTTGTATGTATATTAGCTCTTCATATCAAATAATAAATGGACCATAAGCAAGGGATTCTTGCATATGTAAGTCCAAAATGCAGCTGAACATTCTGAAGCTCACTAGCTTGCTTCTGTGTCTTTGTGAATGAATACTCTTTATTGTCTCATGAGAAATCACAGATACTTGCACATATACCCAAATCAAAACCAGGCTGATCAGATTGACTCCACAAGAAATGCATGTGGCAGTTAATCTGGAAACATTAAATTAACTTTACTTTTAGTACTTTGGGGCTTTCTCTATCTAGAATAATTTACACACTACTAACTTTTTATGTGGAAAGCTCAGCTGTGAAGCAAACCTGCTTTAACATATCCTGGTGCCTCCTGAGACTTGCCAGCAAGGTGAGATCTCATGCTGGGATGCTGGCTTTACACCTGTATGTCACGAACCAAATTCACAACCTATTCTAGTAAATCATTGCACACTTCACACATAACGGCGCAAGACGGTCAGTGAGGTCAATTAAATAATGTGGTTTAAGAAGAAAAAATGTCATGAATGGAAAGCTGTAAAAAATTCCTTCTACTTTATATTGGAATCATGGGATACAGATTTAGGTATTTAGCAAAAAGATAAACTATGCATGGGATTTTACAGGTGACAGAGTTTTGATTGGCAGCAAATATTTACTGAGAACCAGGTGGTCATACAAAACCAGCAGCTCAGTCCTGTTGTAGAAACTCATGTAAACTGTTTTGCTCCAGACTGTCTAGGGAACTAAACCAAGTTCTGCAGGGTTGATATTCAAAGATCTCTTTATGCAGCTAACCTGACAGATGAGATTTTCCCTAGAAATTATTGTCTCAAGTCATGCACATGCCAGTTGCCCTCATTTACTTTTTCTGATGGTATTTTGAACCAAACATGTTCCTATGGAATGTTACTGACTTTCAAGGACGACTCCAAAACACATTGCTAAGATGGCAATATTAGTGATGCCAGCATTTAATTAGGCACAACCTCAAACTAAACAAAACAGAGCAAAGCAAAACAGATTATGTTGGTTTTTGAAGACGAGAGGAAACATGCAAACGTGATCTAATGCAATAAACTACTAATGAAAAACATGGCATTTATTATTAAACTTTGCAGGTAAGTGTACATTGTCTAATCCATGCAAAAGCTGTTGGATGAACCTGCAGAAACACCTATTGTTTGGCTTCCACCTGGGATAAAGTCACAAAGAACCATAAGTCCAATTCAATGTACTTTGAAGCGACATTATGCCACTAGATTAGCTTATATCTGTCTGGAGAAAACAAACACCAAAAGGTGTGATAGGTGTAGAAATCATCAGTGGCAGGACATTTCTACAGGCAGGTTTTATGTCACTTGTACTCACAGGCCTTGGGGTAGCAGAGCAGAAGTAAATATTCGGTGAAAGGAGGGTGAAAGGAGGATGAAGGTGGCTGGAGTGAGGTCACATCCATCGGCTGCCAGGACACAAAGTGGGTGGATTGATACATGTCATCATGTTTCATTACCTTGTGGAGGAGACACTGCTTTGGATAGCAAAGGCTAAAGGAAAAATCTATTTTCCAGGCTTCGACAGTGAAAATTAATCTTTATATTAGCAGTTTAATTTGTGACCTAAAAAGAAATGTTGGTTGGCCACAAGAGATTGAGTCTGGATTCTCATGAAACAAGCACAAAAGTGAAGAGGCAGAGAAAGGGAAATTAATTATATGAAAGCTGCATCCACATTTCCCGCTCTGAAGCTGAGGTCCAAATGGAAAAGCTTCTGTGGCTTTCCTTTCCATGGAGCCTGTGACTCTCTGTAGATACAGGGAGCCCCTAGGTGACTGTAAATTGCAGATACCTGCATGAATGCAAATATAGCTGCATTCACACATCTGTGTTTTATTAGATCAATGTTGGTTGCCAAAAAAAGTATTATTATTTCCACTAATAAATAAATAAATTCTTAGGACTAGTCAAATGCAAACTCAATTTTAGGACAACCCTGCTTCCATAAGCAGGGTTGTCCTAAAAAAGCTAAGGCCTTGTACCCATTATTTTTTATGTTCAGAAAGTTATTTGATAGTGGAGTAATACAGTTTCCAGAAATTATCTGCAGCAGAATCTTACTAATTCATCCTAATAAACAGCATTGTTATTTGTGATTTATATCTTGTCTATATGAGGAAATGAATGCACTGTGAACTAGCATGTGAATTAAAAGTATACTTGCTACTCAACACCAAGTCCTTGTATGGATATGCTAAGATCTAGATTCATCCACCTAATTTTGGGCATGTAACTGAAGAATCCAACTTAGGAGTGTAATCGTCCTGCAGTTTTTTTCTATTGCCAGTGAAGAATCCATCTGAAATTTCACTTGTGCTCTAGAAGAATCTCTCTTTAGCTATTACCTACAGAGAGTAAGTAAATAGGTTGCCTCAAATTAAATAGCAAACGTTTGGTGAGATGCATCCTGGTGGGAGGTTGCTCTGAAACAGTGAGCCAAATGTATGCAAAGAGGCACCTTGTGTAGGTGTTGGGCTGGCTCTGGAATTGTTCCCTTTGTCCCCAGCTCAGCAGTGAACAGGGGTTTGTTACTGTGACTGCTTATGTTGTGCTGGCTCTCTACATGAAGAGTTCTGTCTTTGGGGGTGTCAAATCAATAGTTCTTTTACAATCTTCAAAATTTTCAGATTTCTATGGTGAGAGTATAAATAAAGAAAAAAAAAATCCTCAGGCCCTTTCCCTCTTTCACTCTCACTCCAAAGGACATTTGTATGTTCTGTCTGGTCTCTTTCAGCTTTAACATTTCCTGCTACACTCAGTGAAATTTAAACAAAATCACTTTTACAAACATTTAAATGGAAAAATATGGAGTTTTGTCATTTCCCTCCTTGTGTAGCACTAATTAACAAAGCCTTTTTGTGAAAGCAAAAAGCTTTCCTTTTTTAGAACTGGCATACTCCTCCTTACTGATTCCCAACAGTGGTGGCACAATCCAGTATTTCTGAACAATGATGAGAACAGAAATAGATGGAATTCAATAGAAGCATGAATAATGGCAACCAGAAACCGAGTGGTGACATAATCTGTCTTCCAAACTGCCTTGAGATATAGTCAAGAAAACACCACATTGTATCTTGTATGTTGTGATCATCTCTGATAGGTATCACTAAATAGTTTTCAGGACAGATTTATCCACTCCAGTTAGCCATTTAAGCATTTTTTAATGAAAGCTAGCTCACACACTTATGTCATAGATGCCTTCAGTTCCCACTTCCTAATGATTATCAGCTGTTTATTTTCCCTCTTGTGCTTGAAAAAAGTGGAGGTTCTACAGTGTTTTCTATGTAGTGGTTTCTGAAAACACACTCGGGAGGGATAAGCCACATAAAACCCATATTGAACAAACATGTTCAAGGGGGAAAAAGAGATGTAATTCTCAGAAAGTATAAAGATGCATGAATATATAGCAGAATACAAGGGAACAACCAGAATGTGGTAGGAGGCTGTTAAGATTTCAAAACTTGAAGGAGGTGGATGAATTCATTTTCAAGAGAGCAAACCCTGTTTCCAGCTGATGCTATGATTTTGTTCCAGCACCAAGCTTTAAGCGTGTTTTCTCAATACTATTTTAGGATATCAGAAAGATGAGAATATTTTAAAAAGTGGTATCTTTTTGCAAGTCTTTATTTTGTGTAGTATAAAACCACTCTAATTCATTACTAGTAAAACAATCCAACACAGCGAAGATGCAAATTATTTAAATACTGTGTGAATTTACAGGCCTCGAAGGGATATGAACCCTAACAATTCGCCTATGATTATAGCTTTTAGGGGAACAAGGGATGCATGGCTGTTAAAGCTGTGCTATGATTTATCAGTCTCCTGTTTTGTTTGTGACTTTCTGAAAGAGTCTTTTTTTGGGCTGAGACCTCTATAATTGGTCTCAGCACAATGGAACTCCTCCTCACTCATCCCTCGTCCTTTCCCATCCCCCTGCCTTCAATCTGTTCAGCATTTTTGTGTTAGTGGTGAGTGGAAAAAAATAGCACTTATTAGAGACTTTTTCAGGCTTCACCATGACTCAAAAGCTGTCTAAAAAGAAACCAAGAGAATTTTTATTTGGCACAGGGAACCGTGCAAGTTGCCCAGTTTAAAGGTGCAGTTGAAATACACTGGCAAAGTGCCCTAGGAGATGTTTTAGTTATCTTTGCCACAGACAGGTAAAATCCTTTCAGTTCCTTCCTGCTCGCTGACACAACAGCATGCCCACAACTCTGGAACCTTTCTGACTGCAATTGCCAAAATCACCCCAAATTACTGGGAGCACACAAAAGTCAATAAAGCAGCAAGATCAAAGAGAGCACAGCAGAAGGAAAAGTGTATTTGGAGAAACTGCAAAGGTTTGCCAGCTCTTTAAGTAAAGACCTCTCCCACTTCTTTCAGATGGATCTGTACATGATTTTCATCTCCATTTCCTTTACGTGCAGCAAGTGTTGCAGTTGATCCGTCCTCCATCTTTTTTCCTTCTTCCCATAATTTCTTTCTGATCTTTCTTCTCCCTTTTCCCCTATCCCTTTGTGAGATTTGCTCCTCGGACTTTGGTCTTTTTCACTTGCAAAGCCATTCTGTTTGGTTTCGTTCTACTGCCAGTGCCAATTCATGAGAGGTTACATGCAGCCCATAGTAGCACGCCCTCCAAAAACTGTGGGACTCCATTACTTGATAAAAAAGGCAACTCTGAAAGAGAGTTCAAATCCTGCCAAAGGCAGAGCTACAGTTCACTCATACAGATCTAACACAGGACTGTACCAGAGGGCTGTCTGTCAGGATCATAGAATTGTTCAGGTTGGAAAAAGCCTCTAGGATCCCCAGCTGTTAACCCAGCTAAACCATGACCCCAGGTGCCACAACCAGATGCTTTTTTTGAACACTTCCAGGGATAGGAAATTCTACCACTTCCCGGGTACCTTGTTACAATGCCTGGCCATCTTTCCATGAAGAAAGTTTTCCTAATAACCAATGTAAACCTCCTCTGGTGCAACTTGAGGCCATTTCCTCTTCTCCAGTCACTTGCCCCCTGGGAGAAGAGCCAATCCCCACCTGGCTACACTCTCCTTTCAGGGAGTTGTAGAAAGTAATCAGGTCCTTCCCTGAGCCTCCTTTTCTTCAGCTAAACACCCCCAGTTCCCTCAGCTGCTCCTCACCAGACTTGTGCTCCAAACCTTCCCCAGCTCCATGGTCCTTCTCTGGATACCCTCCAATGCCTCTGTGTCTCTCTTGCAGTGAGGAGCCCTAAATTGAACACAGGTTTTGTGGTGCAGCCTCACCACTGCTGAGTACAGGGGGAAGTATATGTCCAGATTGATTGGCAACTTGTTTTGCAGCCTAAACAGACCCTAATCTTTGTAATAATTGGCAGCTCTTTGGAATGGTTTCTCCATTGGAATGGAAATGCAAAGTTTGGAACAAGAAGACACTCCTTTTATTTGGGATCCAGTGATATGATTTCCTTGCCTATAATTAATCACTCTGATGTGGGTTTAAACTTAAGACTTGCTTCTCTTTTTCCTCTTTTGAGTTTTGAGAAGTAACTTGAGCAAAGATGGGCCCTGGTGGCTCCTTTCATGCCAGGTCTGCACCAGTACACTGGCCCAGATTTCACTCACATCCCTCCTCAGCTGAGTGAGGTCAAGGGGAGGAATACTCACAGTGCTGTGTTGCTTGCACTTGATTAAATACACTGACACTTTCATTAATCAAAGTTATGTTTTAATGGTAACTTCACAGCAAAATATATGATTAATGCTGTTGATATCAGAAGAATAACCGTCAGTTATCTTGCAACCACTTTGTCTTCTTTAGAATGATTGGCAATTCGCATTTGAGGGTACACACGAGTGAATGAATGCACATGTGTATTTATTAACAGCTTTTATGTATTTATCTACAGTGTCTGTAATGCAGATTTGCCTCTCTGTGTCTCAGGCTGCCACATGTGACATGTGCAGAAGCAATTTTGTTATTTACATGCGTGAATCACCAGTGGATGCTTTCAGAGCAGCTCACCACTCCATTCCCTGGCACCCACGGATAGTCTGGGGCAGCTGAGTCCCAGCACCCTGCAGCAGGAGCTGGGGGACATTCTGCTTCAGGGAGCTCCACTTCTCTGAAGGCACAAAACAGGGGTGTAAAGGAAAGAGCGTGGTTGGCATGACATTGATTTATGGGGTGCAATGTACTCCTTCTGCATACCAAACACAGAGTGCAGGCTGGCGTGGAGATTAGGGGAGGTGAGGCCATACTGTGCTTCCTGTCCCCTTGAGAGTCTGCTGGCCCAGTGAGGATGAGGGATAAAGAACTCTCTGTAAACACCTGTTCTCTGTTTTTCCCTTTGCCTTTTCCACTGTTGTCATAACCACGAACAATCTAGCCTATATTTTAATACAATCTATTTTTTAAAAAATGCAATCCATAAGAAACAGGTTTAGCAAGCAAACAAATCACATTCCTGGCTGTTCTCTAATGGGCTTGCTTCAAGGCTTTGTAATTCCAGTCCCTGTGTTTACTACATACACTGCTTTTCCCTAAAGGAACTGACAGAATTTGTCTTGATTACTGAAAACAGATGTTTGTAGCACATGTATCATGTGTTACAGCCCTGTTGCATGAAAAACTGTGGAGATGAAATTCAAGTTTCGTCTCATGCAGAGTTATAGGATTCCACTAGAGGGAGATCAGTAGATAGCAGAAAAAAACCAATCTCTATCCAGAAAGAATGAGAGCAGCATGATCCTATTTTTCTCTAAACTGGCAGATTTAGGTATGTTGCTCTTTCTGCATTCTTGAGTAACTACAATCCACTTATACCTACTTTTCAAGGTTTTTCATATTCATGCTAGAATTTATGGATTTCACTTATTTCAAAATTGCCTTCTCTATGAAACTAAACTCTGAAACTAAAATATCTACAATGAAGACCTCATGTTTAGCTTTGTGTGTTGAAAATTGGTTTATATGTGTCTTATAAATGAAAAATATATATCAATACTCAAGAAATACAGCTACTGGATCACACCAATGTTTTGCCTTTGTCTGACCTCCCTACCTTTTATTGCATATACTGTAATTTGATATTTCAGGAAATAAAATACTCTATATTTATGTATTTTAATCTTCCTTATGAAAAGCAGAAGATAATTCTCTGGAGAAGAAATCACTTCAATCCTTTTAGCATTTTGACTATATAAACAGCACTAAGAATTTGAAATTTTGTTTAATAACTATATATTTTATAGTTGATAAAAGGAAACCAACACAGCACATACATGGTGTAGGAAACCAGAGAATGCTGTATAATTATGTCCTGGAATTTACAATTTTCACTCCTTGTTACCATTCAGTTATAATCACGTTGTTGGTGTGCTATCCTTTAGGAGCAGAACATGTCCCTGGACTCTGTGTGCATTCACATGTTTTTCTAACATCTTCCATCTTACATCTAACATGTAAGAATAACCTCCAATCTTAAAAGCAGAGGCACACACCTCACCATAATGACCCTGCTGGCTGTTACTTCTGACTGCTTTAGGCAATGGACTGAATCTGGCCTGGCTCCCACCCAGAGCAGCTATAAGTTTTAAGATAAAGTAACTGGTAAAAGGAAGAATCCTTTCATGGGCATTTTCAAGCTAGGTCCTTTGCCCGCAAACAGGAAATTATTTCTGATGTTGTAAAAATATAAAAGCCTCTTTTGTCCTTATAGAACACACCCTATCTAGTCCAGGAGCTGGTCTCTGGCACTGATGAGTAACAGGGAACAAAAACTAGAGTTACTTCATAGAAGACAATTAATTCAATGCTACAGAAGAAAATATGGGCAGTTAGTCCAGCTTGGGAAACATAGTCTAATATTTTCAAGAAACTGCTTCTTCTATATCTGTTATCTAAAGTTGTTTGTGTATTTTTACATTCTATCCTAAAATAAGCAATTTTTTTAATGTAGTCATGCTCATTTAATTTTTATTTCATTCAACTTCAATTGTTCTACCAGAATTGAAATGACATCAAGCTTTGGATTTTTTAAATTCTAATGTCTTAATGCCAACATCTGTTTTATTTGAAATACATGTATAATCACACAAATAGAAGTAACACAGAAATCAAGTAGATCCATCTATGATAATGTGACTTCCTGTAGGAATAAAACAGAACATTTCATTTGGAAAGGACCTCCATCAATCCTCTAGGCCAGCTGCCTGACCAATTAAAGGCTGAGCAAAAGTTAAACCATGTTGTTAAGGGCACTGTCCAAATGCCTCTTTAACACTGACAGGCTGGGAGCACTGGCCACCTCTCCAGTGTTTGACCAATCTCTGGGTAAAGAAAAGCTTCCTAATGTCCAGTCTGAACCTCCCTTGGAACAGCTTCAAACCACTCACTCCCACACATCTTGTCTCTGGATCCCAGGGAGAAGAGATCAGGCTCTCCCTCCCCACCCTCCCTCCTCAGAAACCTGTGGAGAGCAACAAGGTCTCCCCTCAGGCTCCTTTTATCCCAGCCTGGCAAACCCCAAGTCCTCGGCAGCTCCTTACAGGACATTCTTTCCAGCCCTTTCAGGGCTCTGTTGCCATACTCCAGTGTCATGCCAGGACCTTCACATCCTGCTTGAATTGTGGGTCCAGACCTGCACACAGCACTCAGGTGAGGCCACAGCAACAGTGAATACAGTGGGATAATCACCTCTCTTGACTGGCTGGTTATGCTGTTTGATGCACCCCAGGATGGGGTTTGCTGACCAGCACTGCCAGATCCCTTTCTGCAGAGCTGCTTTCCAGCCAGCCCTCTCCCAATTTATATTTGCATCTGATGTAACCCCATCATGGGTGAGAAATCCAGCATTTGGGTTTGTTAAATTTCATCCCATTAAGCTTTGACCCTTGCTTCAATCTATCTGGACCCCTCTGCAAGGCTTTTTGTCCCTCAAGAGAGTCCACAGCACCTCTCAGTTGGTATAATCAGCAAACTATTTTGTTCCTCACGTTTTTGTGAGTTCCAGTAAAGATTAGGGACTCACTTCCCCACACTGTGGACCACACCTTTCTTAGGATCTCCAAATAATTTTTCCCTCCTTCCAATATGCTTAGTAGAGACATCACTATTATTTTTTAGTAAGTAATATAATAATGAGGGAAATGAAAAAGAGGGTGTAAAATGTGAGGGTGTAAAATTCCTCATTTGGCAGGCATGTTGCCTCAAAGTACAATCAGTCAGGTAATTAATGGCAAAGTGTCTGTGGAGATATTGGCTTCCCACTCAAAATTACTTGGCTGCCCTTGTGTGTCACAGGTACAAGATTCCAACTTTCTCCTGTGGCAGGCAGCGACTCCAGCCTGTCCTAGCAGCAAACAGCAGTGCCACGAGTAGCACCAGGGCTCTAATGATGACACATTCAGCAGTGTCCCCACTCCTACTGTGCCTCCCAGCAGCCACAGCTGCGTGACAGGCCATGGATGCACTTCATTGTGAATTCTTCAGAAGAGCACAGCGACTGAGTCAGCAAGGGAAAATTCACAGTTTGTATTGAAGCGCACCAGGGACAATGCATATTCTGGAAGGCAGATGGCTAAAGTTTTGTTAAACAAAGCTATGTGAGATCAATTGGGTTCACTCACTGGTAAACAGATGTATTTTTCAAAAGCTGAGGTCTCTGCCTGACTGTCTTTCCTTGTCTCACTCAAGCAATAACGCACAATAGCTGCATATTTTGCTAATATTTATACTAGTTAGATCTGGGACAGTTCATGTTCAAGTGGTATCCTAAATCTTGATTTCTGGGAGTATAAACTCGTGGTTCCTAAAAGCTCTTCTTTAAAACATCTAGTTTGAAACCTGTTTTGCATTTTCAGTTGCAAATTTTATTTTATGAGTTCAGAATTAGAAACTTCTTAAAATTTCCTTAAAATTCAGAAATACTAATCTGACTGTAAGTTCGAGCTAAACAGATATCTTAAAGACAATTTCTTCCATCACATGAAATTCTCTTTTCCAGGAAACAAAAAGGCAAACTTTAAAAAGAATGCCAAGGAGAGGAATCAAATAATTTATCCATCTAAAAGGTGACAGAGGTAGCCTGGAAAAATTAGCATGCAAATGACAATGTTATATATTTATTTATATACACACTTATACATATGCATTATGTTAGATATAATGCAAATTCATTTTTGCTTCTATTTATATTCACATTCAGATAGATGATTCATCAGTTTCATTCCACCATGTACGTTGGGAAAGTTG
This sequence comes from Eopsaltria australis, assembly GCA_034509425.1. Classification (NCBI taxonomy): domain Eukaryota; kingdom Metazoa; phylum Chordata; class Aves; order Passeriformes; family Petroicidae; genus Eopsaltria; species Eopsaltria australis. Next base: position 9,280,390 of record JAVTVJ010000024.1, read on the forward strand.
ATATTAAAATAACAAAAATACAGCTGGAAAAGGGTGCAGTTTTTGTGCTACCTGACTGTGAAGACAGATTTCTTTTTCTGTCCCTTGGGAACTACAGTTTTCAGAAGCATGAGATGTGCATGTACTCCACTTGGCTGATTCCTGAATGAACTTATCCATAAAAATGGGTATAGGCATTACTATGCATTCACAGAGGTACTTCATTATTTACAGCACTGTATCTATATTATTTGTGGTACTGTAGCTTCCAAAAATTCATGGTGCACAAAATTTCAACAACAGGTCACTGCAAGATATAAGAGGAAGAGTAGAAGTTCCACTAATTTGCTTTAGGAGAGATAGTGTTAAGTCAGTTTAACTGACACAGTGATTTTCATCCAGCTTACAGTAGGTGCTTACACACAAATCTTTCAGCTGACGCTGTGTCAGCTGAAGATTTATCCATGAGTCACTGCCTAACACTTCCCAGCTGGCAGTCAGGTTCCTATCCAGTTGCCCCCTAACCTGTTCAGTGAAAATGAATGATGTGAGCTAAACAATGACTTGCACATCTCCTTCACTTATTGATTTGGGAGTGTTTGCAGGAGCAGCTGAGCCAGCAGCTTGCTGGGGGCCGTACCCTCTGTACTCTCCAGCAAGGTTAAACATGGAAAACACAGGGAAGACCAAAGGTGTCTGCTGAAGATGTACGAGCAAGGCCAACCAGTTCAGGTAGATTCTGTTGTCACCAGCAGCAGACTGTGAGATTGATGTAGAGGTTTAGGAGCAGGTGCTAAGTGAATATCCCTGTCTCTTCTGCAGCACTTCTGCATGGGATCCTGCAGGAAACCACCAGCCATGGAACACTCTAGGTCACTGAAACCTAGCAAGAGCACAGGAACACTGGCTGTTATTTAATCCCAAAGACTATGAAACTCTCCAAGTTATGTTACATAGAATCACAGAATAATTTCTGCTGGAGAAGCACTCCAATACTGTTGAGGCCAATCTCTGAGCCATCACCACCTTGTCAACTAGACCACGGCACTAAGTGCCACATCCAGTCAATTCTGAGCACTTCCAAGGGTGGTGGCTCCAGCACCTCCCTGGACAACCTGTTCCAATGTTTAACAACCCTTTCCATGAAGAAATTCTTCCTCATGTCCAGCTGAACCTCAGCAGCTTGAGGCTGCTGTTGTCTTGTCCTGTCACTAGTTGCCTGGGAGAAGAGGCCGACACCCACGTAAATAAAACAGCCATTTAATTTTATGGGTTTTTTTTCTGAAACCTGCCCTTAATAACCTGCATCACAGAATGAACTGCACTTCACATTTTAAGCATTTGAAATGTGGCATGATGAGGAATTCAGTTCTTATTTGGACATTATGTTAAAATGTGTTGCTTCTTTCTCAATGAAATGTCTGGTTTTAACCACCATTCACTGCTCTGCTCTGTGCTGCCACATTCCACATCAAGAGTCATTTAGTGAGGATGGTAACACACACTGACCAAATTTCTCCTTGATCTTATTTTAACAATTAAGGTAAATAAACTGATTATAAGTCTTATAAGCTGATTATTAGTCTTCCAGTAAGACTAATGCTCCCCTGCATCCATTTTTTCAATATCTTCTGATAACAAATATCAAAAAAACCCAAAATACAGGACTTCTTTCATCCTGTGGGTTTGCATCTAAAATCCCAAACTACAGAAATTATATCACAGACAGAGTGAATGGAGAAAAAATGACAGTTTATCAGGCTTCCTATCCATTTCAGATTCTGAAATACCCTTTTCAGGCTGAAGACATTTGTTTTACTTATCTACCTTCTAAAGCTGCAGGTGGGAGAGTGTGTCATATATCAGCTATAGTGATAGGCATTTTTTGGATGTATAATTATATTGTTTGATAGAAAATTATAATAATCAAGCATAAGGGGTGGATCATTCTGTAGTTTGAATACACAAGTGCTGTTTAGAATGAAGAGTGAGATCCAAGACTCACTGAAACAAATGGAAAAATCCTGTTGACTTCAGTGGGATAAATAGTTAGCATTTCTAATTTCCAGAGAAAGATGAGCATCAAAATAAATAATTCTATTCAGGTTTTTTTTCTTTTTTTTTTTTTTTGTGTTCTCCTTGTGCTGCATAAGAATGTTCACGGATTTGTCAAAAAAGGTAGACATTGAATACTGATGAAGGAAACTCACCATGCACATATAAGTCCCAATCATTTTACCTGCAGACCTTGCAAACAAAATTTGGAATGTTAGGTGTTGCTAATAGAGAAAGCTGTTCTAGTCACAGAGATGCTATGCAGGCTGAAACACTGGAAATTTTATGTATTTTATTCTCTTATAGACACTATTTTTATTTAGGGCAAATTTAATTCAGCATAGCATTTCTCTTCTCAGCTCTTTGAAGACTGGACATTCCTACCAGATTTTCCCATATATATTGATTTGTTAAAATGTAAATGGCCAACATGAATTAGCTGAGCCACAAAGGCTGTTTATAATTGTTACCTTTCAATTCTGAACCAAGCCTAGATTTTTTTTTTCCAGTAAGTCAATTTTTATCCTATAAGTCAATTGACCCAAATATTTATTTTCCTTTAATAATGGTATAGTCCTGTTTTAATCTCTTAACTACACTAAACATTTCATATAAAGCTGTGAAAATTCAAGACCACTAATAATATGATGGGTCTCTTGTTCCCACAACAACAAGAAGAAAAAAAGAACACCTGTATGACTTTTAAGCCACAACACTGAATCATTTGGCAAGAGATCAAACAGAACAGCATTGTTTCCAATTGCTCTTCATTTATGTGCTGCCAAAACACATTATACTGCTTTAAAAGTGTCGTGCTGATTACCACTTCCAAAGGAGATTGCATTTCTACAGGTGATGAGCTCTGCTTCACTGACTGTCAAAAATGAACACTTGCGTTGTTAATGCTCTCTCTCACAGGCTCTAAAACACATAAAAGGGCTTACAAAGTTTGTAAAAAATATGACTAAGATTATTTAAGTGGTAGCTTTTGTTGGTATGAGATCTAGAAAGCTTAGCCCAGATAGCACCTAGGCAGGTGTTGCTGATGTAATTTTGTAGTTTTCTAAAAGATTGTGGGTTTGAGACTACATCAACAGATAATTTAACAGCGCATTTCAGTCAAGCCTAGAAAACTCTTTCCAAATGAACAATATTCATAGGTGTATGAATGGATTGATTTTATTTGTATGGTTGAAATTGTACATGGGAATTGGTGTTTTGGTGAACTACGCCTCCAGCTTTCAAATTTTCTGTGACTAGTCACATCTGCAGCACACCTATAAGTAAATTAATATTATTCAGACACTCATAGATATGCACCCATGTGACTTGCAATTACAATATGCCCATGATTTTTGGACTTGTAAGTGTTGAATTCTCATCACCTTCCCAAACTGCAGGGTATCTGCCTCTTGACTAAAAGGTTAATGCTAAGAAGTGTCAATTGAATAAAATCAAAATACAACATTTCAACACTCATTTACACATTGTATCTAAGTACTTTTCCGAGTAGCATTAAGTGAATCTTATAAAGCAGGTGTAGCTTTAATGTCTAAATTGTGTCTTTTGGGTCAAATTGAAGGAAGAATATGTCCGTGAACAAACTGCTATGACATACAGAGCACCAGGAAATGAAATAGGTTAGTCATAGATTTTAACAAGGTCCATCTTTTCAAAAAAGACCTTCTGTTGCCTACTTTACAATAAAATAAAAATATAAAAAAACAAATCAAAACCTCAACAAAACAACTTTCTTCTATGGACTTATGACATACTTTTTTAGTATGAAAGAGAATAGAAAAAATATTTAGTTTCTCAGTAGTCAACTGCCACCCAAGATTGTTAGCAAGATTTTCAAAGTGTGAAGAAGACATTACAAAATGACAGACATAAAAAGCTGTCTTAGGTGTTCTACAAAATGAACAGTTAGGATTCTTTCTCTACAGAGCTCTTGATTTTTGAGAAAACTAAGGATGAATAGCAGTGGATGAAAACTATTTCTAACAGAATTACCATGGGGTCCCTTTGTCCCAATGTTTCTGGTGGCCTGAACCATCATTGTTACAATATGTGAAAATGTTCTCTTTTTCAACAGGGTTTTCCATAACAGCAAAAAGCTGAGTGTTCATGACACAAAGCTGGTAAAGCAAAGTAGTCACTTAGCAGAGATTGATCCGACTGAAGTAATCTCTTTTAATTTTTTCCTACTACAGTTACATGCCTGCACACTTAGATCTGATTTGCTTTCATTCTCCAATCAAGTAAAAACTACATATAGTAGAGAACCAATTGAAAAAATAGCTTGAACATAGTCAAAACACATATTTTACTAACATTTCCATGTTTTCAATAAGACAAAGACTTCTTCCAGAGACAGTTTCTATGAAAAATATCTGAAAACACAATCTTGTTTAAAATAGTGTCGCAAGAAAATTTCAGTCTGTGAGCCTAACTGTACTCATCAAAAATAGATGTGCATAAATGAAGAGCACATCTTTTTAGAAAATAATCTGATTTTGGATAAATCAAAGTTTAAAATTTTTCCAACAGCTATATTTCCAAAATTTCGGGTTATCTACTACATTCAACAGCAAACTCACACTCATATCAGGACAACCAGTACTATCTACCCCACACAATTAATGAATGATTGTAGGGAAACTACTTTTTGTTAACTGTTCTAAGCCCAAAATTCTACCACATCACACTGTGGAGGGGATTTCAGATCTAATTTCCCTAGAACACAGTGTGTATCTAGATGTACCCATGGGAAATGTTAACTGCCAGAATCTGCCGTAAGGATTTTTCTTCTGGGACCCACCCAAATGGGGACATGGACTCTTCTCCTGATCTGTTTTGGCCAGCTGTTTTCAGGGTTTTCAGACTAAGATAAAAGAGAACTCAAAGGAATAAATGACCTCATGAGATTTCCACTCCTTAGGGTAGAAGCCTACTAAGAGCAGTTTATGATATTTCCCAGCTGTCAAAGTCATAAGGAAAGCCTTGCATTAACTAATTTAATATAAACAAGAGACTCCAGACTCCATTGACTTGGCTAACATAAAGTTTGCATGCAAAGATGTTCCAAAAACCAAAAATCTGAGTTCATTTTCCACAAATATATGTGGAAAATTGATTCCACAAAATATAAGCTTTACAGAAAACATTTGACATTTCTTTCCAGAATGTATCTGTTTTAATTAGCTGAATGTGATAATGGAACTGTGTCAGTTTTCAGGTTTCTAGCATTTAAACCAAATATTTTAGTTCACAAGGATGGGAGCTGCTCTGTGGGATATTTCTGTGGCAGGTGGCAGCCTGCTTTCTTTCAACACACACCACGCATGCATTCATTAAAAAAAAAAAAAAAAGAAAAGAAAAAAAAGGAGAAAGCACTGAATAAATTCCAATTTGGCATGATTATGTGATGTGTGGCCTTGTGTGCATGGAAACTCTCACCTATTGGCACTTGCAATTTTAGTATCATGTAATTAAATTGATTTTTTTGTCAAGTCAGTTTTAAACTATGTCTTTGAGGTAAAAGGCCAGTGCATTAATCCACTGTGGTATTTATTATTTAAATACTAATCAAGAGGTCAATTAATGTTTTCATTGCTTTTGCAAATGAGTAATGGAGTACTGTTCAGAGCTCTTGGGAGAGTCTACTGTTAAATAGGAATCCAATTTAATTCCTTCTTTTCAAATGGCCCTAAATGCATTACTATGCAGCTCTTACCTTTTTTGTAGGGGACTGGAGTGTTTCACTTGAGCTCTAATCCCTACACTGCACATCCAAAAGCTTCTCAAATATTCTAGGATTCTAGTTCCACTTTCCAAGTCCATATCTATTTTCCTATAAAAGGGTGTGATGAATGCACAGCTGATTTAAATGTATGAATGAAAGGGTCCCCCTGTGCCAGACAGGAACTAGGAAGTTTCTATTTGATTCATGTTATCTACAGTATTGAACAGAAGGGAAATTAAGTCAGCCAGGAATGATTAGCCCCTTTGCTAGCATTGATTTATGTGTATGGAAAAAGTGGTTTTGATATATACATTCCCATGTTTATTAAACATCTGTATAAGCTCTATTTCCCCCACTCATTAGTGATAACATTATTTAATGCATTTTGTGCTAAAGCCAGAATTTCTGTTCCTGTGTCCTACAGGAGTCAAGCTTGCACTGCTACGTCATCACACAATGAAACTCCACACTGCTATAAAGTGATTATGGTGTAATGTTCTTCTCCTCATGGTTGTCTGTTTCATGATAAATTGTAAAAATCTTTTGGCCCCAGAGGGTGCTGGTTATCCCAGACTGGAGCAGAGATGCCAGATGTCAGCACAGGAGAGGGACTGGTTCAAGATCTTCATCCTAGCACAGTCTTCCTCACCGTCTCTATGGCATCTGTTACTTTTTGCTTTATTTCCTTTGTTCCCTTCAGCAAAGTAGAAAAATCAGATAGACAGGGAGACACTGATACCCCTTTCTGTGAAGAATAGACAGAACTTTTCAGGGAGTGATACCTAATTTCTTCCTGTTGCTGCATTGGGAGCAAGGTTGATTGACCAGCTAAAATCTGATTTCACTACTGCCTCTAATGTACAAGCAAGGAAAAGATACAGACGTGGCCTAGAATCTCTTAAATTGTTCAAATGCATTCTTCAAGTTAAGTCTCTCACATGATGTTGATAAACTGGGCAGTTAGACTAGATTTTTTATCTAAATGAGTAACAATAAATAACTATAAGCAAAATTTGCTTCTCTGTAACATTTTTGTGATTAAAATTATTTTTTAAATCCCATAAAATAGAGTTTAAAAGACATCACTACTGTACTGAAAAATAAACAAAGAAATATAGAAGTGAGAGTTTGGGAAGAATTTTAAAAATTTTGGCCCCTCAGAACCTAAGCTTCACCATAGTAGAGAGGAGGATGCAAGCATGAGCATAAAAATGAAATGGAAAAAACCCCATGAACATTGCAGAACAGGGAACATGACTGAGCTCTGCACTTATACTGAAAGAAGCAGAAAATATCCTTCATGTACTTTGTGTAAAACAAGCCCTTTTGCTCAAATCAAGTTGCAGACTGTCTGCCTCTTTTTTGACCTTGCTCATCCAGTCCTCATCCCTGATGTATGAAGTGTGAGGCGAGGTGCTGAAATGCAAATAGGGCTCCAAATGAGGATCACGTCTGTGCGTAGGATGCTGGGACCTTCAAAGAGGCTCTTAGAGCAAATCCACGGCAGAAATCTGGCATTACTGCTGCTCATCAGGACAGGCAGGCTCTCAAGGCAATCAAGGAGGTTGTCTATCACTTAGCAGAGGTAGATAATTGGCAGTTCTCCACATCCACTTGAAGAAAGGTGCTCAATAATAGGATTTTCTGTCTTCGTGTAAGGGATGAAGCTTCGTCACTGTGCAACAGATTTTTTTTTTCCATTGGACTTTAATTTGGAACGGAAGCTTTGAAGTCTAGGGTCCTGCTGCCAGGCTTATTTCTTTTATTGGTTCTTGCTCCCTTTCAGACTAAAGCAACACAAAAAATTGAAGCTGACCATTTTTTTTTTCTATTACTAATATATTTTTCACAGTTCTTGAGCTTCATATTCAAAGATTTGTTCTCACAGGAAAAGAAAATCATGTTCAATTTATATCACAGTAGGACCCAAAAGCTTACTTTCAGCCAAGTGCAATATGATGCTCTTCAAAAGACAATTTTACAGTATTTCCAACAGTTCAATTTCTGAGTGTGCTGAATGCTGAGCCAAGATACAATCTGACAAATGAGGTTCAGAATATGACTACTGCTAATTAGAGGCTGTTAACAACTGAAGAGAAGCATGTGGTACCGATGCTTCCATGCCAACAGAGGGAAGGGCTTCCTACATGGTGAGAGGTTACTCACAGGGTTGCACTGGTTCCCTGAGCAAGTCTATTGTTGTTGGCACCCATGCTGGAGGCACAAAGATCCTGTGGGCTGAGTGCAGGCACGAAGCCATCCCGACAGATGGCTCCTGTTGTGGGCAGAGCATGTGTGTTGTGTGCAATATGTCAGGGCAATGATGCCCACTTAGGACAAGTGAAGTGCCTGCTTCACCTTGATTTTCCACACTGCCATTAACTCGGCTCTCAAGTCAATGTATTTTAAAAACCTGTTACAGAGAGATTTGTAGTATTCCTGGATTTGGCAGGGAGCTCAAGAGGCAAGGAGGGTAACAATGACAATCCCATCACCACCTTTCATCCTTCAGCTAGAAGAATCCAGTGGTGCAAGCCAAAAAATTTTTGGTAGGCCTGCCAAGGTTTGTAAATATGTCAAGAAGGGGAGGAAACTGTGTGACAGACCCTGTGCTTGAACGAAAATCACATGTGGACAATTGACTCTCTAGTGCTTTAAAGTGAGAGTGCTTTGCACTGTGGCAAAGCAGTTCTAGACAATGGAGATGTTTTAGTTAGATATGCTTACTCCCCAGTAAGAAACATTACTGTACTGAAAGCATTATTCTTGATGATTTGTCTATTTACCTGCTTCACAGCAGAGAGTAACATAATGCTTCTGGAAAAAAAAAAATCTTTAAAACTGAGAATGGATAAATTATTTTCCTTAATATGATGATAACTTGAGCTTTCTTTCAAATTATGCAGTAATTGCCCAGTGCTATTGACCATGAATAAAACATGACAGCTCATGGCATGAGAACAAATGGCTTCCTGAAGAACCAGATCAATGAAGTTTGCTTTCCTAAGAATTTGCCTCTTGCCTCCTCTCCCAGTATTCGTGTTGCCACAATTTGGTGCTGGCTCTCGTTTTGCTCAGTTGTAATGCAACCTCACCATCTCTCCCACAGTGATCCTTGCAGAGACTCAGCTCCCTCCTGTGTCTTTCTTTTACTATTTTGGAGATGCTGGCTGGCCAAAAGCCAGTCTGTGTTTGAAAGCAGTCTGCACCTACAGATCTGTTCTTTTGTCAAGTGATCCAAACAGAATGGGACCTGCCTTCTGGAAAAAAAAAAACCAAACAGGATCTTCCTCCTCTGTCAAATTTAGTTGATATTCTAATGTGAAAAGCAGGACTGCAATCACAGATGTAAAAATGCAGACAAACAAAGATTGCTTTTGGCCTTGAATCTAAAATATTTGTATTATTTTTATGTATTAGTCTACCTTTGAAGCAACTCAACATTCATTGTTTTGTTTGCTACTTAATTTGCCATCATAAACATTTTATTGACTAAAAAATGTCTGATTATTATGGTTTATGTTCTGTACAGAAGCAGCCCCTGATATTCTCCCTTTGCTTTTCAACAGAGATTTACTAGAAAAGGCTGAAGAGCAGTGTTAGGGAGGCCTTAGGATTTCCAGTATATCATGATTCTGAGCATTTATTCCATTTCCATTACTTAACTGTGCTTTCTAAACAAACTCTCTGTCATATAACAAAATGTAATGTAACTTTAATAAATGTTTTCCTTTCATTTAGATTCTATTTACTCCTATGTGCAACAATTTCAACCATCATTTAAAATGAGGCTTTCCTTCAGAAGGAGGAATAAAGAGGCTCTTTCCTATTCAGTTGGAATTATACGGATCATAAAGTCAAGAAAAAATGGAAATCGAATTAAATTGTGAAACACAACCTTCTTATGAACCCTTGTAATTCATGGCTTGTGGAGATCATTCTTATTTAACCAGAACCCAAGAGAGAGTACTCCAGGGACAGAATGTAAAGCTCCTTACTGCACACCTTGTTATACATGATATTGTATAAAACTTATAGCATTATTGGATTGCCAGTAGCTTGTTGAAGTCAGTAAGGACAGAAGATGTTTTCTGATGTTTTTTCCACTTGAGAAGCTTATTCTTAGTTTCTATTGATTCAGTCTGATGTGCAGCAGCTCTATCAGGAAATGTTCTATTCTCTGAGTTCTAAACAAAGCTTGCTAGGGAAGCTTCGTGCATTTGTCTTACCATTTTATGTGATTATCTATGAAAATAATTGTTAATATTTTTAATATAAATAGCCAGGTATTTCTTCATCCACTGTAACACTTTCAATGCTCAAACCAAATATAAATCCATGCATTCTGACATACAAAGGAACAATATTCATTTCATCATTGATTTCTGTTTATGTTTACTGTTCATCAATGGAAATGTATTTCTGTAATGCAGTCATCTGTGAAATTCTACATGTTTTAGTCCACAGCTTCATTTGTTTAGTGTTCTGGACCAATAATTTGTGTACCTGTCTTGTAATAAAGAGGATGTGTGAAAATTAACTACTCTAAAACCTTATTCATCTTGCACAGAGGTTATTTATCTAGGCATTTCTAATTTGCCTTCCTTATTTTTATTCTTTTTCCTAATCAACACTTGTATTTTCACAGGAGAAATGTTATTTATTCTAAGATGAAAATGTTACAGTTTACCAGCTGAACAGACTGCTGGGCATTCATTCCTCCCTACTCTCAGAGGTTGCTAAAGGAGTAGAGAACTGGTAGCTGCAGAGTGAGTGAGATGTCCACCACTTCATCAGGCAACTAATTATTCTTATATTTTCACACCTGTCTTGGTAAAATTCCTATTGATTTAAATCCAGCTAGATCTATTTCTGCTAGTTTTGCTATAGAATATATTTGAGGAAGAGGCATGGAGTTTGGCAGAGGTCAGATCCATAGTTAGATGGAATTTTAGGCATGGATCCATATAAATCTTTGTAAGGCTTAACCCTTCCCTTGAGCAGTGCTGAGTAAAGGACTGGTAATCAAAAGCAATACCCCCTGAATTTCTGACCACTTGGAGCTGAACCATATCTCCATAAACAATTGTGAATTCATTTGTAACTCTATAGGTTAGAATAATCAATATAAATGGGACCGTGGCATTCAGTAACACGCATGCAGCATTTTTGGAAGGAATAATTCAAGACAGCACTTAGCAAAGACCAACAGGCCCAATCTAACTAAATTTACCCATGCCAAAGGGGGTCTTTAATGAGATTTGGATGCCACGTAATAACTTTTGCCAAAATAATGCCTCATCTACTGGCATTTCATAGAAAACATAATGATTTCCCAAAGATGTAAAAAAAAATTATATCCTTGTGTTCAGCATTCTATTTTTTTCAAATACTTGATAAAAAAAGAAACCCCCAGGATTTTACTGAGAAATCCTTGTATTCTTACTTTATAAGTGGCAGCTAATAATACCAACCCTTCAATACACCACTCACTTCAACACAATGAAAACCTCTGGGGACATCATCTAAGAAAATTAATGATATGGAGCAACCACATAAAATTCTGTATATCCTGAACGGGTTTTTTGAAAGAGAATTTTGATATATATCAGGCATTACAGTTAAATCTCTTTAGTGAATTAGAATTTTCCCTCCTATCACACTGAGAGCCATACAACGTGTAACAAAAAGGTATTATGCTTGATTTGGTAGCCATGAGGAACTTGTATCTATCAATCACAAATGGACTGAATGCAACACACACACCAGGCACCTTTGGGGAACATAAAGCTGTGAAATGTAGTTAGAGTGTAGCAGTACAGTTAATTTCTACTATTTTAGTATTATATTCCCAGGCTGTCTTTAGACAATCATTCTTTAAAGGAAATTTAATTGTTTCTAATCCCTTATGATTCTTGCCCATACATGAAAGGACACATTGAAAATAAAAACAATTTCAGAATGGCACAAAGCTGCTGCTTACTGCTTTTATTCTGTGGCACTATCCTTGGCTTCTAATTTGAATATTACTATTTAACTATTTAGTTTCTGTGCCAGAGGAGGTACTTGTGTTGCCCACAGGTAATTTAAATTAGAAAGAACACACATAGGAAATAATTCTCAGATTATATAAGCACTGAAGGCACGCCAGCCTATTTTTTTGCATCCTTAGGTTTTGCTGAGACATTTCAATGCTAAAACACTGAAGGATCAGATTCAGTGGAACTGTTTTAAAGAATATTTATGTGGTAGGTCTGTTGATTGCATTTAAAATGAAAATGAATAAAAACTTAATATCTGATTTACTAAACTATATTAAATTAATAGAATTAATGTTTTTCTTATATGTATATTTATATGTTCATAAACTGTATTTTACTCTTTCACTTAAAAACTTTGATATTGAAATGTATAAATTGTTATAATCTTAACATCACAGATAACATGCTTAGTTTTCACTCAGATTATTTTCTGAGTGCTCTTAATCAAGGAATTCATTGATTTGGAAAAGAAAATAAGGTGTGTTATTGTTTTCATTTAGTAGCTAATATGATAGATTAACAGACTCCATTTTAAAGAAAATACATCAGCTGTGGAGAATTTTTTTCCATTTTTGTCTCAGGAATGTAGAGTTTATTGTGCTAATGGCAGCATATTTTACATATGCCTATTAATCTGATACCCTTGCACAGATAAAGGAGTATATTTGTAAAAAAAATAAATAAATAAAATAGAGAAGATTTACTACTAGATAAATGAGAGTAAGATTTCATTTCCCAAAAGATGGTGATCCTTTCTAATTCCCTGAAAAACTATTTAAATGAGGTCTCATTAGCCTCAGTGATTGGTGCTCAAGGTGTGCTGCTAGGTTTGCTAACCTTTTGATGAAATCCCCAGAGATCCCTGACCCAGTTCTTCTGTGCTGACCATCTAAAACATGTTCAGATGCTTGCTGTTGTTAAGGTAGTCCCAGTACCAGTATAATTAGTGAGCCTTAAGCTATTTAGAGCTTGAAAAGACAAGAAACCATTCATATGGAAACTCACACCCCTGGTGTCTCTCCAAATGGAATCAACAATCACTGGGGTGCGACCCTGGGAGCTTCAACACACCTTATAAGATTAGTTTCCTATTTGACTCTCCTGCTTAAAAAAAACCCCCAAAAAACAACAAAAAACAAACAAACAAACAAGCAAAAAAAACCACAAAACAAAACAAACAAACAAAAAAAAACACCCAACAAAAAACATTCATAAATACAAAAAATTATGTAGACAAAGCAGAGTTAGATGTTATTAATAATGGTGCAAAGAAAGGATGTGAGAATAGTAATTGACAGCATTTTTTTCAAATGCAATTGTTATTTAACTCTGTTGGGAACAAAAGACATTCAAATACTATGAAGATACTTGAATTTTGGTAGGTTTTCTGTATGTTGGAAGGAAGAAATCATCTCTAGCTAAATAAAAAATAAGTCTCTTTGGGCTTTGTTTTGAGCAATGTCAGTGAATGTCACAGAAAATTCAAGTAAAGTTGTGTCTTGTATATCAGTTTGATTTATAGAAACAAACAGTCATAGAAAGGTTTTGGTTTGAAGGCCCCATAAAGATCATCATAATACAATTCCAATCCCCTGCCATGGGCAGGGACACCTTCCACTAGACCAGATTTCTCAAAAACCCCACCAGACTGGGCTTGAACACTTCCAGGGATGAGGCATTCACAACTCCTGTTTGTTATAGACCAGTGTGTTCTTAAAAAATCTATAAAGAAACTTGTAAATGAGACCACTGCACACAATATTTGTCATGCCGTGAATCTTATTAGCTTTTCTGATTGCACTTCCACAAAATACAAAAAGAGTACAGAAAACATCCAAACTGTTCCAGCCCTCTTCAGTTTCACCCCCAGACTCTCATTTTCCTTCTGTACTTGCAGTGGCACTAGGAAGCCAAACTCACTGACTCAAAAGGAAATGCTGACTAAATAATTTGTAAGGAGGCCTTTTGTAAGGAAAGCACCAGTTAATCACTCAAGCTCTTCCCCACTGCTGCTCATTTCAGTAGAAGAGGCATGTGGGCAGTGGGTATTTGCAGTGCTTCACTCACTGATTTCTGTGTAAGATGCAAATAAATATAAGATTCCACTTATATGGAATATTTAACTTTATTCTAAACTACAGGTTACTTTCAAAGAGGCTGGGTATAATCCAAGTTCTTGTCCTGATTATTTGAGTGCTCTAATATAGCCCTGAATGCTCTTTATCCTTACTGGAAAAGGCAAAAAAATAAGCAAACGAAAAACTCTAATTTAAGAAATACTCCATACCTCACAGGACAGGACTTTCCACTGTCAGGGTAAAAAAAAGAAGGAAACTACATTTGAGAAGCTGGTAGTGGACTTAGGGCCTGTGTTGTTCTAGTTGGACTCATTCTCTTAACTCAGTTTTAGGTTTGTTTGGTTTTTTTTTTAAATCTTCACATGGATAGTATTTGCTGAATCCTATGCTTGCTGAAATAATTCTGTAGTTGGATGGGCATTGAATCAGTCCTACCATGAACAGATGTGTTATGGCTAGAGGGAAATTAATATCAGCAGCAAGAGGTTGTAGTGAATCATAATTCCTCACTATATTCAGCTCAAGCTGTGTCCTGACGGATGTACAACACTTCCTAGCACTGTGTGCTCTGCCAGCAGCACTGCAGAGAATATCACAGGGACACAGTTTTGGGAATGCTAACTCAGCCTTTTCAGACTGCATCCCTTTGATACACTTGTCTGCCTAAATACAGCCGTCCTGCTTTGATCAGGCTGCCAAAAGAACTGTGTCGTGACGCTTTTTCTTTATCTCAGTTCAGCTTCTGGACAGCAGATTTTAAGAGCATCTGCAGCTACAAGAAAGACCTTAACCTTAATACAAGGGCATTTCCCAACAAAATAAGTAGAAAATTCATAAAGATGCCATATGGGTATTACAAAAGAATTAATTATTCAGATTTGAAAACTAGATCCATTCACTCTTCAGAGAACTTCTACAGACCCAGATAAGAAGGAGATCTTAACAGGTTTATTCTTTCTAGGTATTATATTTACAGTCACATGGGTTTAAAATAGAAATAAATAATTTCTCCTCTCTATTCTGTTCTCCTCTGAGACCCTACTCTCTTGATATTTGTAGCTGCCTTGGTTTGGATTGATATTCAGCATGTTAGCAAGCACAGAAACACAGGGACAAGCTATCCTGAAACACTTGTGTGTATGCAGGTGCTTAAGCCCTGTATATTGATTTTATATATAAATGAATTAGTTTATAAAGCACATGAACTATAAAGGCATATTCTAACACGCCTGCAAGGCAAAAAAACATTCCTCTCAATAACACTAGGGCTCTATAACTCTAGGTTGTGCTCCTGGAACAAAGAGCAAATAGCTCCTAATCTTGGTGATGTTTTCCTTCTTTTTCTTTTTCCATCTTTTCCTCATCATTCTGGACTTTATGGGCAGACAAACAATCCTGCTGTTCCTCACATCTATTAAGTTTTGGTTTTTTCCAGGAACATTTTTGGCTGAGAAAATAGTTATCTTCAGGTAGGTTAAGATCTACAAAACTTCTTTTTTGTGAAAGTTTTTGCACTATAGGATCACAGACTGCTTGAACTCAGTAGAGACCTGCAGAGGTGATCTTGTCCAGTCCCTCTTCTCAAGTAGGGTCATCTATAGCTGGGTGCCAGGACCATGTCCAGGTGGCTATTGATTATCTCCAAGGGTGGAGATTCCACAGCCCCTCTGGGAAGCCTCTGCCAGGGCTCAGCCATGCTCACAATGAAAAAGCATCTCCTGATGCTCACAGGGAGCCTCCTGTGTTTCAATTTGTGCCCATTGCCTCTGGTTCTGTCACTGAGCCCCACTAAAAGATCCTGGCTGTGTCCTCTCTTCACCCTCTCTTCAGGTAGTTATCTACATTGATAAGATCCCCACCTATTATTACAAACTAGTGAACTTTTATGTCAATACTGTAGTTGATACAATACTGTCTCAACAAGCTAAAAAAAATGGCTCTTTATGCTGATGTGCTGAAGTGAGGCCTAGATTATGACTACCCAGCTGTTAGGTAAGTGCTACATGTAATCTCATCTGTCAAGAAAATGCACACTTCCTTTGCCTAAACAAACATCTCCTCTGAATGTTTCTCACTTCATCATAAAGTGTTCCCTTTGGGATGATTATGCTGTTTGCTTGGCTTGTATATCCTAAAAAAATCTTGAATTTATAAGAATTTTCATCAGGAACTGTGTGGAATCAAAACTTTGTGACTACTGAGAATTTTATTTTTTTCCTCCAAATCTTCAATTCTTGGAAAGCCCTCAAAATACACATTTGTGTGTGTATGTGTGTGTATCAAATGCTGAGTGTGATATCTAAATCAGCTCTCTTTTAATTTTTTTTTTTTTTACAGAGGCTTTATTTAATTACTTGTTGCATAATATCTATTTTTTTGATTATGTTCTGGTTACATTTTTATTAATTCTTAATTATGCCTAAACCAGAAGCACTTATGTAGAAGTACTTATATATATGCATCTAAATTTTGTGTAAAAATCCAGTCAGCTCATGGGTGATGCTGTGTGCTCAAGAACTGAAAATCACTTGAGTTCATATTGCACAACAGTATTCACAGTATTCCTACAATTTCTACAGTATATTTCCCAGATAAGTTTCCTATTTGATCCATCTGATAATGATGTGGATGATGTAATTAAACAGCTGGAATTTTGAAGGAACAAATAACTCTAAAACCACTTTCAGACTCCTGTGATGCACTTACTGTCCATTAAAAATGGTCTATAAATGCTCTGTAATACTTGAACACTGCACAGTAGTTTTTCCAAGTGGAACAGGCATCTTCCTCCCCACCAGACTTTTATGCTAAATTTGCTTTTTGAGGTTTTGGAAGAAACCCAGAACACTAACTTTGTCATCACTTGGTTCAGTAGTTTGGTGTTCCTTCCACCTTCTTTTTCCTTTGTCCTGAGCTTCCTGTCAAAGCTTATAATTTCCATTGATGGAAAAACTACCATAATATCCACTTGTTTTCAATCAAGAAATTAAGTAATCTGCATATGAAATGATGAAAGGCCTCATTATACACCAGAGCACAGGTAAACCACCTTGCTGAAATGGAAGAAATTATACTTTGCTATCAAAAGTCTAAGTCTATTGAAAAGCGATTTGGCCTCCCTTGGGCAGTACTTATTCCTAACAGAAAAAGGAAAATTTTATATTTGGTTGTGCACTACTCCAGAAACAAGACAGAGAAACTTATTCTGCTAAAGATTAGACAGAAATAAATACAGAAAAATGGTTTTTCAGTGGTTTTTTGAGTGGGTAAGTTACGAATGTTTCAGTGGGCTGGTTACTCTATTCCAAGTTTAGCCAAAACACAACCTTCCTTTTCTGATTGTTATTCAGAAACAAACCATGAAATGAGGGAAATAAAATTAAAGAAAAGGGAAGGACAATGAAGCAACTGGAACTTATTACCTCACAAGGGCCATCTGATGGGAATAAAAGGAAAAGTCTAAGCAGAGGCAGAGAACCGAATTATAAAACTAGTGATTTGGAAGAGATTATTTCAAAATACTCAAAGTTAAAAAGACCAGCATTCTGCTTATATTTAAGAATCAAAAATAATTTGGGATTTTCTGCAATAAGGAAAGCAGCAGTGAGTTTTAGTAGTTTCTTCACTTCCTTTTAGGCAGTATTAGACAAAAGCCCTATAAATAATATGTTTTCCAGTAAATTGTACCACAAGAAAACATCTCCCTCCTTATACAAGGGTCATTGAAAATCAATACAGTTCCTTCTAAAAAGCTCTCTACAATGTTTTAACACTTGTAGGTGATGGTTCAAGTTGTTACGCTTTATGGATAAACAACACACAAGAATCACCCCCCCACACACAAAACACTAGAAATAAATGTCTGGGAGCATTTTCAGAGGGAGTTTCTGACAAAAATAACTGTGGATCTTCTGAGAGATGTTCATGTATGAAGCTGCAGTGCTAGGACAAGTGTTGCAGTTAAAAATGGTGCAAACAGGGGAGATCAGTTTTGACGGGAAATCCTAACCCGAGAGACTATTTGTGTTTTTAGGCTCCCACGTATTGGGTTCAACACTTTCCCACAAAATTCCTGTATCCAAGCAGGGATGTTATGGTCTGGATGGGTGAACCACCAGATAAGCAAAAACCTGATGATACACCATCTCAGAAGTGAATGTTTGAAGGGCTGTGGCCACCTGGTGAACAGTAACAAAAGAGGGACCTCCACGAGTGTCCCAGGACCTGGCCTGCTTAAGTCCTTATCAGTCACCTGGAGGAGGGGAGTGAAGGCACTTTCCTCATGATGACAAGCAAAACCAAGCTAGAGGAACCAGTCCACACATCCAGCAGCAGGGCTGCTACCTGCAGGGAGCAAGACTGGAGGAATGGCCCAACAAGAACCTAATGAAATTTAACAGGGACAGATGCAAAGTCCTGCTGTAGGAAGGAAGGCAGGAAGAACCCCTTGCATCCATAGAGGCTGGGGGGCAGCTCTGCTGAGAGGACACTGAGGCTCTCAGTGTTTTTCTTTTCCTGCATGACTCATGAAAGTGCATTATTGTAGGCACAGTAAATCAATGTTGTCATCTATGCAGGGCATTTCACTGCTATGCATTTAATGTAATGTGCATTACTAACTTCCTGCTTCTTTAAATAAAACAATCTGCCTGGCTTAAATCAAAGACTAACTTGTCTAACACCTTGATGAAGATGGGGAATGATGTCCTCTTACCTTGCTCATCCTGTGATAATTCATACTCTTTTGACCTAGTGGCAGAAATTTGCACTTCAGAACATCTTCACAAATTGCTTTGCATACTTAATTCACTGAACTGACAGCAGTGTCTGAGGGTAATTTGCTCTGTCTTTGCTCTTGCTAGGAGGCCCTCAGCAGAAAACCTCTCATCAACTCCAGGGGTTCCTGTCTGTGACAGCCCAAATGGAAAAGAGAAACTATAATACGCTGTGAACGCATTTTATTTTGATTTTACTTGTCTCATAATTAATTAGGAACACATGAACTCAAGATTAAAATGCTCATCCTGGGGAATCAAATCTAGCATGCACAGCCTCTCATAGCCTATCACAAATTTAAATATTTAGACAGGAGATTTCAAACTCCTGGCTGAGAAGTGCTCTAGAATCTGTTCCTGTATCATGTCCTAAATTTCTATCCTAAATTAACTAAAACCCATTTTTTAACTGCTTCATCTTTCATCAAGAGGTAACATGAATAATAGCTTAGAATCCCCTATTATAAAAGACCACATTTTGAGTACTCTTTGAAGACAGACTGTTTGTCAATTATTGGATTTCTCCAAGTTGGATAAGTAATGTGTTTTTTTCTATTTGTTCTCTAAACTCACAAGGGTGGCAACAAATGCCTGTCACATCTCCCTTTCATTAAGGCACCCATTAAAATAAGCTTTCTAGTCCTTATTTTAGTAGATCTTTCCTGCACCTTCTCAAGCTCAAATTCCTCTTCCTGAGATATGGTTGTTTAGAAAAAGTCCTAGCACCTCAACTATACAGAGGCATTTACTGCTGCTAAAATCAGTACACAGTATTTTGGTTCTCTCTGACTGAGGAACATGGAACATTGCATTACTTCCTGTTTTAATAAAAACTCTGCCTTAAAGTGTAACACAATCTTTGGAGGAGGAGATTTTCTATTAACCTTTTCATAAAAATTGCCAGTGCAAGATTTATGTAAGTGGGACTACTTGTGCTGCAATATTGCTAATATGTGTTTTGATTAAATTATTATTGCCTCGATATCAGTGTTGCCTGCTCTCACTGGCAGGCAATCCTGTTGACTGGTGTTATATTTACATATATATTTTAATTTGTATTAAAAGCAAATCCTCAGTATCTGTGTGAGAAGACTGCCTGAAAAGAGAAGGAGAAAACTGAAAGGACTTTACTGACAGTTTAGATTGACACAGGGAACAGAGAGCTTTGCTGATAGACAAGAGCAGGGGATTTTTTTTTCCTCTTTCTTTTTTTTTTTCTTTTTTTTTTTTTTCCCTTTAAATAGGCATAACAGTACCCATCTGTTCCTGGATTTAGACTGCAGATGTACTTTAAGAGGTAACTTTGTAAAATTGGAAAATTGGTATCATGGGGCTCTGTGTTCATTCTCCCAGTGACTCAAGAGCACACTTGCTCAGTTATCAAGTTTTTCAAAAGAGAAAGACTGGGAAAAGGGTTTTAACTGCAAGCTTTGTACATATCCTGAGATCTAAACCTCAAGCTGAAGTCTACTGTGTATTACCATTAGCAATAAGGATTCTGTAACTGCAAATAAATTAATGTTGCTGCTATCTGATCTAGTGATTCATTCAGCCCTGTCAGATGTCTGTTCGTTCTGCAGAGCAAACAAGTGTTTGTTTTTCTTCACAGGTGGTTGCCACGATGAACACAGTGCAATTTGAGACATGCCAATAGCTCACTTGGAATTCTTGCCTGGAAATAAGGTTTTTGTTTTGTTCAGACATCGCTAGCTACCTGCTTCCCATTCAAAATTACAGCCTCCTCCAAATCAAAAATACCCACACTTGGCAACCTACACCTTCATCCATCACTTTTTGTAACCCTTTAGCCAAACTGCTTTTTGCCATGTGGGTTTTTTTCCTAATATTGGTCTTTCTTTCTAACTTATTCAAAAGATGATCATTAAGAAAGTATATTAAATAGCAAATATTTCTTTCCAATGTATTTTTTTCTCATCCTGTTGAATATCACAGCCTTTTCTCCTCTCTCCTCTTCCTCTCAGCCACAAAATCTGAATGTACTTTTACTACATCTACTAATCTTAAAAAAAAAAAAAGAAAAAAAAAAGTGAAACATACTCCCATTTCTCACAGGGTAAGTATTAGCGTAGATTTCTGCCTTTGATGTCAAGGAAATGTTTTCTTGAATATGTTTTCTGAACTACCACTTTTCAAAACAAGCACCCTCTAATACAGAGCATAACCTATGCAAAATAACTGGATATAGAGGAAGAAATGTTTCACACATGGCCATGATATGAAGAGAGATTTCCCCTTCATTTCTTAAAATGCTCTCCAAGGCCAACCTGTCCTATTTCACACTGGACAAGCAGTGCTCCACTAAGAACAATTCTCCTGTTAACATAAGAAGAGTAAACAATAATAACAACAATAGTAAAGAAGAAAGACAACGTGAAAAAAGGAGTCTTTTGTTATACAAAAGAATATCATCACAATATTTTCATTATTAAAATCAGGGGGAAAAGTTGAAGACCCATTTCAGGTCTCAGTTGGAAAATGCAGGATTTCTTCGCATACTGGAAGAGTTGTCTGAGAAAACTAGGAATAAAAAAGTATTTGGAAATATTCCTTTAAAAAGTCATGACTCTACTTAATGAGGAGTGGTGATCCTTGCCTGCAAATGTTTGACTATATAGTGTTAATTTAACAAGCCTTCCTTCTGGTCTCTGTAGCACAAGCAATACTCTGTGATCTGTTAAATGATCCCCAATATTTATGTCACAGTTGGTTTAACAGGAAATGTGCTACTTCCTGGGATATCCTGCATGCACACACTTCAATAGCACAGCACAATGCAATCTCAGAGATTACTCTGCAGCCATTGATTATGTGGAAAATAACTGAGGCTCATACTTGTCATCTACTGCCTTTGCACTATTTTGGGGAGGAAACAAGAAGTCTGTGAGCCAAGAGGAAACATTTTCTTTACTGTTCAGGCTGGCACACCATATGTGATATCTGATGTGGAAATATTAATTACTTCAGTCTTTTCTTGAAAATCTGCTCTACCAGTAAATATTAAACAGAAAAACATTATTAGTAGCTTTAGTCAAGATGGGTTTATCCTCAGCTCTTCAGGTTTCCCTACTCCCTGCTGCAGAGTTGTGGCTCTCAAAGCTTCTCCAGGACTATGGGACATCACTCAACACATCATCTACTCCATTTGCTGACTAACTACAAACCCTTCTCTTGGAAACCGTGTTGTTTTTAAAAGCATTTTCTTCTATAACATTTTTTTTCTAAATTCTCCATCCCCTGAGTTCCTTCAGTGTCTTATTCAGTTGATTTTCCAGATTCTTCCTATGTTATACACTGGGAACTGTGCTAGATCTTTTTCCTTGCTTTCTTTCCTCTTCTGTTTGTCCCTATTCTTTTCTTCAGGGTTAAAAAAGAAAAAAAAAAAAAGCAATGATGGGTAATGTAAGGTTTCTTTCCCCTCTAAAATAACTGTCCAAACAACAGCTTGATCTGACATCTCCACAGCCTAAATCTGACAAAGAACTGAGCTCCCACTTGCATCTTCCATTCCTCTGTCTTCCTTTGGTGATCAAATTAAATTTCATTACATTCTCTGGTGCACACTCTTATCACCTGGTTCTGCTTTCTGAACTTAGATCCAAACTGATGAGGACATGAAATGACTTGCAATCATTTTTAAGTATCTACATCCCTGCTAGTCATCTAAAGTCCCCTTGAGGTCTGTAGAAAGAGAAACAAGTGCACTCATGAAGCTTTTCAGAAAGCTACTTTGGATGTCTTCCTTAGGACAAACTGAATACAACACAAAGTATCTAAATCATATGCTTTTATCCTGTTGAAGCTCACTGTGATTTGGCCTGTTCTTTATGCACATAGTTTAAATAGCTATTTAGATTTTTGCTGTTACCCATCTTAATTATGCAATTATTTTCCAGTCTGGCCTTGACACTGTAGAACCAATCTTTTGTGAAGATGCAGACAAGGTAATCTTCCTGCCTCATTTCCTCAAACTGACGGAATTGTAGTTAAAAGTTCTTAACTTTTTTAACCCCAAATTCTTCGCTGAATCAATCCAGCTACATCTATCATCTTTAATATGCTGCTTATGGGGTCACATCAGCTTTCAGAGGACTTTTTTTATTCTTTAGTATTACTTTGGTATTAAATATGAAAGAAAAAAATCCTTATGAACTCCTTCAGTCTAATATCAGTGTCATACATAAGGAACAATCCTCAGTGGCTGAACTTCTTTTCTTGATTCTGTGTTTTATTCAGTCCCAACTTAAGCACATTACAAATGCTTTTTGAAAGCAGTCATCTTTAATGTAGAGGCATATAAAGCCTCTCCAGTTGTATCTACAGTTAAACTATTAATAATTATTTTGATTATAAAACCCTGATGATCTATAAAAAGTGTAACATCCACTGCATGTCACTTTACTGTATTGATTTTAAAAAATCTAGAGTTCAGTCCTATAACATACTGAGACTCATGAAAAGTCAAATAGAAGTTCATAACTTCCCTGCTATAACAATCTTGAAATATATTAACAACTTAAAATTTATCTGAAGCATTTTGGGTTGTTATCTCCTCTTACCCCCCTGAAATTGATGTTTACTGTTTGGCATGAGGTTGCTTCTCTACTCAAGTGCTCAAATCAAGTGGAGACAACAAAAACTTATTCTCCTGATTTATGAGAATAAATAATAATGATAAAGGAGGCTTTAGGACAACACACTGAAATCCTCCCTACGAGTCATGTACATCCACTTAAAAACAGTACGAAACAGCTGCATCTATTCACCATGAAAAACATTTAGGGAAAGAAAAATATGTAGGAAAAATTTATAATCTTTAATCCTGAAACTTCCCATAGAAGCAAAGGCTTTGCTTCTATACCTTGCAGCTAAACTTATATGGAATGGGAGGAAGATGTGCCCTGCAGATGTGTCAGTGCTCTCAGTATGAGTAAAAATGTACAATGCTATGGTATGACAGCAGTTATCAACTTGTGTGGGTTTTGTCCATTCAGGCAGCACCTGAAGATAGATTCATGATTGAAAAATAAACTGCTCTTTATTTCACCCCTGGGTCCAGGCATCCTGGAGTAAATCCAAGTGATTTTAGGAAAGAGACAGAGAATTTTCAATACAAACAAGCTTCTGGAATGGTTTTCCTTTTGGAGAACAGAAATCTAAAGGTGAGAACAAAAGTAATCTAAGAATACTTCTGTAAAATCCAGGAATCCCATACTAGGCCCATATGAATGAGCTTACAATTAGGGGGAAAAAAGAAAGTAACTTTACCTATAAGGTTGCATTCCAATGAATATTATTTTTAAAACCTCTTACTGATTACTACAGAAAGCTGTTGGACTAATTTTAAAAAATACCTCGGGTATTTTCCATATAAACAAAGGTATACACACATAGTGCTACTGATTACTGTTACAAAATGGGGAAAAATACTGGATCTTAAGTCTTTAAACGTGGAAAACTTGGTCTTTCATTTAAATAGAGGCACAAAAATCTCCAATTAAAAAAGAACAATCATCTTCTAGGTGTTAATTTTTGTTCAGCTTGTGTTTGCGTCTAACTCGATCCTGACTTTCGTGCCTATTTGGAAGACACCTATTAAAATCTGGCCTAGAGTAAAGAAGTGGAGCCTCTGGGGAGCTACTAGACCAGGGGTTGACTTTGCCAGTGCTCTCAAATGACCCCATTAGTCCTGGGGAGGAAGGTTAAACAGCTGCAACCTCCTCAGAGGCCTTTCCTGGGATGCAGTGCCCGTGTGCACCTTCGTATGAGAGAAGGATTCTGGGTGTGGACAGAAGGGTCTGTGCTCTGCTCAAGACATTGTCCCACTCCCCCACGTTCAGAGGGGAGGTATTGTCTTAAACATTGCCTTGTTTGCCTTAAATACTGGAGCAGGATTGCCTGCAGCCCTTGCACCCTCTGCCTGCCATCACCCACCCAGTGCACTTGCCATGGGTGGTCCTGTGTCAAGCCTGCATACTCTCTCCTGTGGAAAAAATGATGGGGTCTCCCTCTAAATTCTCACCCCTGTTGCTCTGGTGCCTAAGGGGGCTCTTGGGGGGTGCATACAGGGCCCCTCTCCTGCCTCGTGGGCAGGTGTGAGCCTGTCAGGTGCAGGAATCTGCCTGTGGAGCACCAGCCCCAGGCCAGGGATGGGTGAGGAGGCTGGAGGAGAACCAATTGCTCATCTCCAGGTAAAATTAAGCCAGTTTATTATTAAAAAGAGTCTGACTCGCTGCTCCAAGTAAATCAGTGGCTGTTTAAACACCAGACCCAGGGATCACAACTCCCAGCCCTGTTTTCTGAAAGCAAAATTCTAGCTTACAGTAAGGAAAAGAAATTCTTTAAGCTATATATTGTCAATATGATGATCCCATATGTGTCAGAGAATGTACATGTGACAAATGTGGAGATTGTGAGGGGAAGATTTAGAACAAATTTAATAGGAATATTCAGAAGGCAGAAAAGTCTAAATAACCCACATGCAGAAAATTCATGCTATGTTTTCTTTAAAAGGCATCTATCTTGACTGAGAGGAAATTTGTGTTACTTTAGGGTTTCTTTACCTTTTTAGAAAAAAAAAAAAATAAAGTATTTGAAACTGAGAGAAAATTACGTGTCAAGGTTTTAAACCACATGCAGAGATGATTGTGAGGGGCAGGTGATGAAGTCTGTAATCACTGTAAGTGGCATATAACAGGACCTGAAGTTTTATGAATAGACAAGAAACTGCTCTCTCTCTCGTATCCTCTTCTTGTGCCCTGCAAGACTGTCTTAGGAATATCTGAGTCACACTGGACCACCAGTAGTTCATGAAAACCCGTGACTGCAGCTGAGACTGGGCTGCGGTCAGTGACTCCTGGAGCTGGATAACATTTCAGGCTGCAGAGGAGTTACAGAATTGAGTTCCTCAGAGATCACTGCTGTATGGTGCTGCTTATTCTGTGGCTTTTCTTATTTGGCCTAGAGACACATTTCTGTAGTTTATGCAAAGCAGAAGTCAATGAAACACACTCTTCTCCAATCACAGTTTAGTCTCATTTGGGTTTTCTTCCCTGCTGCAATGTATTTTACTTTTGTTTATAACAGAAACAAAGCAAAGAAAAATCCCCAAATAAACATATGGAAAAATCCCCTTGGTCTTTGGAAAAATTTCTTTGAGATTATATACTGCCTCATGCACTAATATAAACAGTTCAAAGGAAAATAATGGGTGCATTGTCTCAACAAGGCAAATTTAAACATTTAAATCATTGACATGTACTAACACACACACACACACACACAAGGACAGTCATCTTGGTTAGTTAAAAGACACCATAATATTTCCCAACAGCACTAACAGTGTTGAACTTCTAAAGGTGATGGTGAAAGAGAGCCAGCTAGCAAAGATGATTAAAGGAACGTGTACAGGTGGCAATGGCAGATGCAGGTGGAAAGTGTCAGAAGGAGGCAGTCAGGAATATTTTGGAAAGGTGCACTCTACCTGTGTAGCCCAGCGAATTGTCGCCGTTATCAGAGGTGGGGAGTGGTGTCCCGCTGTCGCTGCCCCTCTCTGGGTCCTCGGAGTCTGTCGGAAACAACACCAGAGCTGCTGATGGGGTCACAGGAGTAACAGTAGTTGCCATTTTGATCACAACACGTCCAGACACAATTAAATCCACACATGACAGCAAGAGCCACAGTGCCAGCGCACGGCACACCTCGTCCTTCCCCCGCCTGCGTGGCGGAGCCCAGAAAGACACGGCCGGGAGCATTGTCCAGGGTCCCCAAAAAGCTCTGCTGTCCCCTCTGCCCAGTCCCAGTGTGGCTGTGCAGCCCACCAGGCACAGTGGCCACCCCGCTAACCAGCCAGCGCAGGCTGCAGGGAGCATATGGGGACGGCAAGGCAGGGGAGCTGAATGCTAGCATTGCTAATTTTCCACCTTATTGTTAATCAAAGCTATTGACTGTGATCACTCCCCATCATCGCTTCATCTCCTGGCAATTACAGACTCAGGGGACTTCACCTCTTTGTGGGGAGGAGGCGGGGGACGACTGGGGCTTGGTGAGGAAGGAGGGGGGCTGTTCTACCTCTGCTGGGAGATGGGGCAGGGGAAAGGGGTAGAGCCCTCCATGAAAAGGCAACAGTTTAGCATCACACGGAGTAAGATGCGTTTTCCATTGAAAGATCTTTGCAAGGATCTTTTAATGTCACATCGGAAAAAGAAGGAAAAAGGAAGGCAGCTGGTCAGCTAAACACATAAATGAACACGTTTTAAGACCCCAAGATAAACTGCTGATCAAAACACCACAAAGCACCATGAGGATAACTTATAATAGTGAACTAAATCGTTCACAACAAGAAAATAAAATAAAATCCCAGTTGCTCTAAAAACAAAACAGCATAACTCAAAGGAATTCGTCAATAATATCACTGCACCTTTTTACTCTCAATGTAAAACTGTTTATTAAATTTAAATCCTATTTTAGTTTACTTTTGATAGTGCACTGTCCAACAGAAAATACCTAAAAAGAAGCATTCATATTTTGTTCCGAAGGAAACTTCAAGAAGCACATGTCCTTGCAAAAATAACACTGCCACAACAATAGGCTGCTTATTTCCTTTTTTCTCTGTTGACAGGTGTCAGATAATTTATTAATTATTGCAAAGACATGTTTTTCTCTCTCAGACATATTCCAGACTTCTATAATGACTGAAAATAACTGTTCATTTTCAACAAAATCCACATGCTGTTAAAAATTACTTTGAACTTTCACAAAACACATAAAATAAACTATGTATGAAAGAAAACTAGAAGAAAAGAATGGAAGTAGGTTTTTTTTTCTGGATCCTTAATTTTACTAGTTCAGTCACTCTCATTTTTAAAATGCAGACATTAATTTTCTCCATTTGTTTTCTAAACAATCTTACAGACAATATCTTTAAAATCAAAATCTTTTTAATGAGTTAAAAAGGCAAAACATTAAGAAAACCAAAATCCTCAAGACCAACCCACTCAAGGGGATTTATTGGAAAAAAATATTTCTTTAGAAAAGTCAATTAAAGGATTGATAGCATGCCTTTCATAATACTGTCGTGCAAATTAAGAAAATAAAAGACCAAACAACAAAAAGCAGCCGAACACCAAGATGATGTTTCATCTTGGCAGATGAAAGAAGTGAAATATGTTCGTTTATTGGCCCATTCATCTTTGCTGGCTCACTAATGGCCAATGTCACGTACATCTTTAAAATCTGCTCAGAAAATGGCTGTAGATTGACTGGATCAACACTCTGCTTCTCCAGATTGCTCACTCATTTGCATTCAGGGGTTGATTGGGTCAAAGTTTTAAATTACTGCACTAAAGGACAGAAGGAAGGGACTTTTTATTAATTTAAGTGGCAGAGGCTGTGGCTACCTTTTTTAGTGCAAAGGTTTATAATCGACTACAGAGAGCCCAGACCAAATTTAACCAATGAACCTGCTGATCATCATTTTGAGAGACTGATTGCATTTGAGGAGATTTAACCACACACTACTCAAAATGATGGAGGAGGAAGAAGATGTGCTGAAAGCTACTGGAAGTGTTCTGTGTGTCACTGTCATGTTTGGTGTCATGTGCGAAATATAATTGCACAACAAATTGGACTTTTTTACTCAAGGTAGTCCCTCAGATATGATATCTAAAAAATAGATCATCCTCCCCACAGCACCTCACAATCAACCCATGCTAATGCCCCCTAGCAAAGCTCACTTAGAAGTTTTAGCAGGATCAGTCTCCAATTCAGAAATAGTGTGCATTCAATAGAGCCAACAGGCCAGGAGAGCAGAAGCTTTAAAAACCAGGCTACAACTACATGCAGCTATTTAGGATTGCAAATCTTGGCTTCAATCACTAAGTGGAGGTAAATGAGAGAATTATTCTTTTTTTGTCTCTACTGATACATACATGTTATCTGTTAGTGACAATGCACTTGTTATTTGCAACTTAAAACTATATAGACATTGTTCATTCCCTCATTCTTTGAGAAATGCTACTTTTCCACCTGATATTGAGAATTATATTCAGCTAATGTTAAATTATGGTCTCTGGCTGGAAATGACTCACTGATGATGAATTCTACCCATTTCATTGAACAATAAGTGCTACATTTTGGACTCTTGCCCTCTGTGCTGGGCTGAATTTAATTTCAACTCTGTCAGAAGTTCCAGCTTTGCTTGGGAGTCCCTGTAAAAACTTAGCAGAGGTAAGTAGTGTTGACTTAAATAACACATTTCACTGTAGGACTGCTGTGAAGGCACTCTGTTGAATGGCTGGTAAAAATCCTGAATGTTAAGACATGATGTATTTCTTATGACTACCATGCTTAGGATCAGGCAATTTTCAACTTGGCTCTCTTAAACATAATAAACAATTTCACATCATTACACTTTTTGAACTTGTTACAATGCCAGAAAATGTGAAGCAAAGGAACTATAAACCCAAGAACAATTCACCTGATCTATGAAGAATTAACAGTTCAGTCCCTCAAAAAAATGTCATGACCAGTCCTTAAGAGGTTTCACAGAAGTGACACAGAGAGGTGTCACTTAAAAAAACTCTCCAATATGGCTGGACATCTTGGTTGAATTTCTGTATCAGACAAGAAACATTTAAACCAAGATTTCTATTTTTTCTTAGCTGCTCAAAAACAAACAAACAAACAAACAAACAAACAAACAAAAACCCAAAAAAACAAACAACCAAAAAACCAAAAAAACCCCATTTTCATTGAAATAAGCTTGAGCTTTAAAGAGATGCCTAGGCAGTAATTGGTTGATTAATTATGTAAAAAAAAAACCCAAACAACAAAAATCACCAAACAAACCCAAAAAACCAACACAGGGTAGCCCCCTGCAAAAGAAAATTCAACAGAAAAAATAAATTTGCCTAGTAGTTTATTTGGGAAGAGGAAGTTGATGAGTGAAGCCTTGACTAACAAAATGTAAGGATCCAGCCACCCCTCAACAATTGATACTGCACTTTTTGTTCACAGGAGGACTTGAGACACTCCTCATATGAGAGGGGAAACACCCTCACCATGATGAAAAAATCTCATTCCCTTTTTCCACAGAAGTTTCCAGAGCCACCATTCATCACATTGGGCAAGACATGAAAAAAAAACCCAACCAAAAACCTAATAAACATCTACTTGGACTTGGTAGTAGAGTGTTAAGTTTACCAACAGTGATTGCTCCAGCTTTTTTGTGGAATGTTTTCAGGCTTAGTCAGCCCAAGCACACATGACCCCTTCAAAGCATAAAGAGGATTTTGCATAATCATACAGGTTCAGAACAATTTCAGGTGCCAATGGCAGTTAAAGAGTACAGAAGATTTACATGAATGTGGGGAGCCTTTTCCAGTGACATTTCTACTGAAATCTCTGAGTTTTTCCATTTTATTGGATCGCTGCACCATTCATGCTTTAATTTACATATTTTTGTCTCTTCCAAATTATCAGAAAATCCAAATAACAAACATTAACTCTTGTTATTAATTCTCTTGGGTCCTAGGAGACCTCAAAACAGACAAACTTATTTTCACAGCCAATCACATTCAAGTGAGTTTTACAATCCTAACCTCAAAAATTATATTAAACCTGCTTTTACCCGTGGCTCTGCTCCTCATAGAAAAGTCACCAGTGACTTTTTTTCCCAGTGGTAAGAGAAAGTGATTCCATCAGTTATTGCTTCTTTTGAACCAGGAGATATGTCTGGTTTTATTGATGATGCATCCTTAAAAATCCCCAGATGATTCAATATTGATGTCCTGGCCCAGCCTCCTGGTGGACATAAAGAAAAATTGAAAAGACCTAAACAGACACAACTTCTTACTGTTGTAAGAATCTCATGTGTCTGACTTTCTGCACTGGTTTGTGTTTATCTGAAATTAAAGTCAGCTACTGAAAAAGGTCTGACTACAAAAAATAGTAACTGATACCATATTTAATTCCAAAATTTATAACTTCATTATTTCTTGCTATGTTTCTCTAAATTTCATTATTATCATCAGCTTGGGGGTACAAAACTGGGAGGAAACAGCATGAACAGCATTTTGCAAATGAGCATTAATAAAAGATTAGGGTGAAGCAAATGAATATAAACTACTATCAATATTAGAATTGTGTTCTACAAATTGGATCAATTCCCATTGATTCCTTTCTAGTGATCTAGACGAATTCAGGAAGAGATATCAGAAAAAAAGCCCAACTGGGACTGCATCAAACCACAACCTAAGATGAGGAACTAATTTACTAACCAAGGTTTTTTCCAGTTTTTTCATTTTGATTTATTCTAGATTTTCTTTGGAGTTACAGTAGAAATACACTATAATATGTCTTAAGGAATATTTAATTTATTCCTATTCTTCACTTGGTTATACACAATGACAAAGCATTTTATGTTATCAGAATATAAATAAAGATAGTACCTAAAGGAGAGCTACTGATAAAGGTCAAATCATTAAATCCATGAGAAGCAACTTTTTTACAGGGAAGTACTACCTAATGTTAGATGTTTATTTAGAAAAATACAGACAAGTTTTCAAGAATGTAAACCTATTCTTCAGATCTGGAACAAAAAGGGAAAACCTAAGGCTATGTGCAGAGTTGGGAATAATTAGGCCACGTTTAGACCATCACATCTTGGTGAACACTCTCAGGGCTGTATCAGAAACGTGTTAATCTGATGAATAACCTTACCAATATTTTATAATAGCTCAAAGGAAGTATTCTTTTTCATAAGACTTAATACAGCATCTTTCTAGAGACTTTCACATTCAGCCCACTAACGTGTTTAAATTGGATAACTTTAGGAGTTATGACCACTTTCATCAGCTAAGAGTCTCCACAAGTAATAAGTAACTCTTCATTAAAAATTTACACTTCTCAGCTGCCTCATTTTAGAAGTTGAGAAAGATTCAAGCTAAGGGGAAAAGGCAAGAATTTGCTCTCCCATAATGTCCTTAATGTGAAAATCTGGCTTAAGTAAATTATAAATAAATCCACAAGGATTTTTTTTTTTTATTAATAGCTTGTACAAGTGTGTTCTAGAAATTCAATAAGTGTTCTAAAAATAAAATGTACACTTATGCACAGGTACAGAAATGTTATTCATTATGCTCAAATACATTCTGATGAGAAAAGAACACTTTGTAGAGTAAAAGAAACCCCTTAGAAAAGAATTTTTCTAAAACAAGGAAGAATAAAGTGTTTATGTAATGGTTTGAATATCTTTTTTTTTTTTTTGTCTTCAAAGAACAGTGCATGACTGAAATTCTGACAAAACCTCAGCAGTGGTTACTATTTAAAAACCTTTTCCTTTTATTTTCACAATTCATTCAATAACAACCTTTAATTCAGAAAAAAAAAAAGTAAATGAGTGAGGACTTTATTATGCATAAGCATGAAACAACCTTGCTGTAACTTTATAATTAATTAATTTATTTATGCAGTAGGTAATAAACAAAAGTATTGAGCAACTTCAACACAGATCCAGCAAACATCTTTTACTGAGTAGCAGAACCATGAGCTGAAGTGGAATCAGTCACTGTGTGAATCCAATCACACAGAAACATTTCTGACTGAACACTTGAATTCTCCAAACTTGCCATTTGGCAGACAGCACAACACACCTGCACTGCAAGACTTTGGTGCTGCCAAACCTGCCTATTTTCCTCTCTCCAGCTGCCCTTGCTCCTTGACTACTCCTGGCTTTTTCCTGCACTTCTTGGGCTGTCTCTTGTAGAGCTCTCTCCTCTTTGGCATCTGCTCCCATTTCTTCCCCTGCCAGATAAAGCTGAAGGTAGCAGCCACTCAGGCTAATTAAATGGAGCTGGAAGTGACCCAACAGGTGGTGGCCACAGCTGCTTTCCTTGCAGGGGTAGATAAGAGACCCATCAGTAGCCTGTGCAAGTCACTATGATTAATTAGGACAAGAAGCCATTTTCTAGGGAGGGACAACCAGATTTATAGCAGAATTTTCTACTCCAAGGTAACAAGCAACATTTCTTCAGAAAATGCAAGAATAAATGACTTTTTTGAAGCGCTCACCAGTCATCTTGACTATGTTCAATATGGCATATGCATAAGACCTACTTGACACAGATTTCTTCATATGACTATTTTGTATTTTCTTTAACTGCAAACTATGAGTTTTGACTTGCTTCAGGAACTGTTCTCTCCCTTACAAGACCTCTTATTTTGTTATCTTCCAAGTAAACTTACATGTTTGTCGAGAAAGTTCTGATTACTGTGGGAACTACTATCAAGACATTTAAATAATAGCAACTAATACCATGTACAGCTGAAGAACTGGTTGTGCAAGCTTCCCGTGCAATCCTCCAACTCTACTGGACTTCTTGCAGTAATCCCCTAACTATTGAATTAAACTCTCTGAGACTACACCCAATCCTCCAGGCATTAACCCCTGGAGCTCCTCTTCCATGGCTTCAGCCCTGCAAGTGTGTTTTGAGGCTGAATTATGCAGCTGCTTTACAAGAAGCTGCACCCAAGATAGCAGCAGAGAGCTGGGTCCACACTTCCTCTTTGCTGTAGAACTGGAACACAGCAAGAACCCCACCATGCTTAATTACCCCTTTTATTTTTCAGCTGAGCAGTGAACTTAGGAAAGGTGATAAATTTCCCTCATTAATGACAGTTACAGACAAACAAGGAAAACGCAGGAACTAATTCAACATACCAGCAGCCTTGCAGCGACATGATTTGAAATTAAAACTATCAAAGAAATGAATATTGAAGGGATGTACGCAATCCAAGAGCTGAGAAAGGACTTTGTCATTCCCTTGCTTTTCTGAATATGCAAAGTCATCTTCTGAGCTGTCAGAGAAATATCTGCAACACAGCTGTGTCATTTGCATTTTGCCAGTCTATCTGCAGAGCTCAGCACAAAGAATAATACTAAATCAATGTATGTCAATGCTTGCTTAAAGAAAGAACAGACATACTTGCATTAATACAGTGTCCAGCAAGGCAATACACTGGCACATTTACTCAGCCTATTAACAGACATTTAAGCAAGAAAGTCTCTCTGATATTACAAGAATCACAGGTTATTTACCTTCAAAACACACTCCTAGTTATTCTGGTTTGGTTTGAGTCCCCCTCCTTTTGAAAGGGCAACATTTTGGACCATTTTGCTGTTTCCAACACATATTTTTTACCTTCCAACGGTGACTTCAGCCACACTGTGATTACTGATACCCTTAGCATATGGATTTCTTAGAGGAAATACATCCAGTTGTTGCTCTTCTGTGCTTTCCCTTCCTTTCTGTCTCCCACACCCCAGCTCCTGGGCTATGACAAAGCAACTAGTAGACAGGACAGGTCACTGTCATTCCATACTTAAAGCCAGTCATATTCTATTTACCTTGTCCTCTGTACAAAGCAAAAGTATGCTATAGCCTATGGAGTGATTCAAGGATTAAAAAAAATGAAGGTTTAACCCTGTTGTCGTTGACAACTAAAATCATTGCGCCCTACCAGTAAAGCAATTTGATGGTTAATGTAGAGGGATGACTTTGAAGTGAAGTAGAAAGGTGATTTGCAAGGTAAACAGATATTCACACTGACTTGTAAAAAGGCACAGAGTTGAAAAACATGCCATACCAATCAGTACTTCTCTACAAGGATAAATTTACAGCAAGCTACAAGCATCATCAAACCACACATATATATCCATACAATGTGGCAGTCAGTCAAGCTGTCCAGAATCCCCTTTCCTGTTCACCTTCCAAATGTATAATGAAACTCACTTGCAACAATGCTTTTGTTTTTTTTCAATCCAAAGCTTAAAAAAATTCTTCTTTATTCATACTAAATAGAGGTAAGGACTTCAGGGAAGTTTTTTCCTGTTGTACTTTGATCACAGACATTCTCTCTGTAAAGCTCTTCCGAAGAACTTCTTCTGCCTTTTCCAGCATAATGAAATGCTTTTCACAAAGAAGGTTTTTGAGTTTGTGCCTTGGAGAGAAGCTGTACAACAGGTGTTCCTCCTTGCTTTGTTTACCTGAGCTGACTACTCACTGCTCAAAATCATATCCTTAAGAAAACAAATGATGGAGCATGTAAGCATTTGCCTGGAAAATTTGATATTAGGCTTGAAGCCCTTTCTTGTTAAAGCAGCAAAATGCTCCCATTGACTGGATGTAGGGTTCTGTTAGCACAGCTGTGAATACTTCAGGGAAGTGGGAGAAAGAGCCACAAATAAAGAATTAGCAATTACTATCTAGCTCATAATGAAACATACAGATATGTCCCAATAACCTAATAATTCTCAGACTGAACCAGGAAAGATAAAATAGTGGTAAGTTAATGTAATCGTTCCTAATGGTTCTTTAGCATCTTCCAGCTGGGAATCTCATTTCTCACTGTGATTAATGTCAGCCTCAAAAGAAAGCACAAGGTCAAAAATTACTCCAAGTTTATGAACTCAAACTCCAGGCAAAATAGAACAGTGATGAAATGAAATAGCTGAGGAGGAGAACAATCAATAACTCTTCTATCTTGTCAGAATTCAACTCTGCAAAATTAATACCAGATAAGAAACCATAAAACACAGCAAGGGGTACTTGGGTTTACAAGGATCTACAGATTTCTCTAAATATTGTTAATTTGTTGTACTGTGTACATTGAGCATAGGAATTACCAGCTGGAGGCAGTAATTTTGAAACAAAAAGGGACCTTCAATAGATCCACAGGAATCCCAGAAATAATTAGAACTGTAACTGGAAGCACAAAGCAACCAAGTATGAACACTGATAAGGGATAAGTTTTAAACTACACAGACATGATGAGAACAATGCCAGTGTAAATAACAAAAGCAGCCACATCAAAATTTTGATGGATAAGACTACCAAGATGGTAAAGATTAACCAAATCACACATCTCTGTTCAAAAACCACCCAGACCTTTGAGGTAAGTAGACAGTAAGACATAACCTTATCAGAAGCTTCAGTTTGTATATTGGTAGATACGGAACAAAGACTAAATAGCAAATGGAAGGAAACAGCTATGCCCCCTTAAAAAGCAAAACCAAAACTCCCAAATTTCTAGAGACCAGGAAATTAGACTTCTCATAAAAAGGGAGTAATTTATCACCAGTAATGAACTGAAAATGGAAGCACAGATGACTAAGAATTCATTGTGTCAGGTTTACGTGTAGAAAGTTTCCCAAGTTTATCATTGCTGACTGGGTCACAGCTTTAATATCACTGACCTGAAGTACAACACTGCAAGAGTGACAGCTTGAAAAAAGAAAAATTTCTTTATCAAGCCCCAACTGTTTGTTTGTCCTACCTTCATTTAATGTGTTGGTGCAGCTGCTTTGGGCAGGAAATAAAAAATACTTCTGAAGCAACATTATACATCTCATGTGTTTCTAGCATGATTGGTTCCATATTGTTGGGGCCCTCAAGTGCCTCTAGCAGAGATCCTCAGCAAATTTAAACATGTCAAACTGGATAAAATCAGGAATAGATGCTTCATCCCTACGGGTTGGACGAGTGCTACCCCACACTGAAATCCCAACAGGGAAGATGATGGCCTGGCTTCGATCTGAGCACTGTGTGCTCCCACAGGCTGCTGATGTGAGCATGAGACCTGAGCCCATCAGCAGCTCCTGCCAAGTTCCTGCATGCCCTGGTGCCCGTGGGGCTCCTCTCTGCTCCTGGCTGAGACCTCAGCCAGGGGTACCCCAGCTGTGACACCACTGACTGTGGGGCCAACAACCCCCAACCCTTGCTGGGTGCCACAGATGGGCCAAAAAAGGTCTATTTTTATTGTTTGGCCAGTGGGGAATCTGGTTAAGTCTCCAGTGGAAAAATACAGTTCACTACAAAAAGCCTTTAAACCTAAGTAGGTGGAGCAGAGTTTAGGTATCTCACATAATTTCAGAGAGAATTTCAGAAGGTCAAGGCACAGATAATCACAGAGCCATTGATCCAGACCTGTACAGATAACCTATCAATCACAAACAACTCATGAGGTGGCTCAGAACTCAGTGATACACCATTTTTACTGCTGAATTTAAACAACTACATGCTGCATCTAAGGGTTTGCTAGTTGGAAACTTCAGCATATTATGATACTAAAGATATTTAGGTACATCCAAGATTATTCCAAGTAGTATACTAAACTTCTACTGTAAAACAGAACAATATGAAAAGGCATTTAATATTTTTACTGGGTTCAAGTTTATTTTATTTGTTTTGGTGGGAATATAGGTATGAAAATTATGGAAAAAGGAGACAGGAGAACAATACAAAAGGACAAGAACCTTAGAGAAAGAAAAACATATTTAGTGTACTGAAGGCAATTAATCATATTTCCTTTTAGGAAGCCAGACTATAGAAGATTCCTGGAAAAGCACTGTAATTTCAGAAGGCGCTGGATATGAAAAAAAGAGAGTAACACATTGGATCAAATAACACATCCAGCTAGAGACTGATCTGACATTGAACACTAGCTAGAAAGTAAAACAACAAAGAATGCTATTATTTTATATTTCAAATAGGAAAAAAAAAATCTCACAAAATAGTAAAAAAACCAAAAGAAACTACTGAGTTTACCCCAACATTCCTATTAGGCTGTACAGTTTATTCAACTCTGCCAAAACTTGTGTTGCTGTTCCACAACTGTAGAGTGACCAAAGAGATGTGATATATTTTGAAAGCTAAACACTGGAGATAAATAATCTGTAAGTACACATAAATGCTCAAGACTGAACAAAACTAAAGCATTAAACAACTCAGTGAAAAAGACTTCACACCTGATGTGAAGACCATTTCAAATGTACTTCAGGAAAAGATTCTAAAACAGTTAAATATTTTAGAACTTTTATCTTAGCTACAGAACACTGAGCAATAAAAACAGAAAAAAATTATTAGAAATAATATAATTAAACTCAATCTGTTTTCCTTATAGTTTTTATTATTCTAAACGGCTATGATTTTAAGAAAGCATTTAGTCTTAGAAAAGAGACACGTATGGCATAAAGAAAGTTATGTTCAATGATGAAGAGAAAGCTCTGTAAAAAAATGCAATAAATAAATGAAATCTCCCATAAGCATTGACTGAAATGTTAACTAGTTTTACACTGATTGGCACTCATGCCTAAGAAGGCTCCCTAGGTAAGCTCCTATTTAAGCTTTTCTCCTCAGCTTGAAACTTGAACATAATTATGTTTGACTGGATTCAGGCTGAGTGTCTCAAGGTCCTTCCCCCTCAGTCATCCCAACCAAAGTCCTAGAAAGACAAAATCTTTCCCACTTCCCTTGAAGCCTCCCACCACAGGCATCTTTCTCAAGACAACCAAGAGAGAAGGTGGTGTATAGCGAAATCTTGTCTAATATGCAGACAAAACACAACTGCACCTCACATTTACTGGTTCAGGTATAGCTTTGAGACTCCTTTCATCTTTAAGATGCTAGTTAAGATTAGCAAGTGAATTCAGAAAAGACTAGAGCAGGACATTCAACAGATGCCAACTGGGTGACAGCAGAAACCCCATTCTGTAGAAAATCAGACCAAAGTAAAACACTTCCAAGCACTTCCTCATCCCACTCATCTTATTTTATCACTACATATTTAATAATCTGAATTTGTGACATTAATAGAAATTTCATATTTTATATTTCTTAAATATGAATGATAAACTAATTCTATGATGTGGATTCTTACAATTAAAAATAAAGGCCATACATAAGTAGAAAAAAAATGTGCTTGATGAAAAAAACTATAGGTACATGAAGATTTTTCTGATGATATACTATCAAGGAAAATTTAGTCGAATTTAAACTGGCCCCTCATTTATCATATCCTGTGGGCAAGTCTGTTAATGGCTATATTGATTCTCTTTTGTGTTCATTCTTAAATACATCACCCAACCAAGGTGAAAGCAACCATGAGATATTAATTTTAGAGAAAAATATTTCAATGATAAATGTTTGAAATTGTAGTTTAGGAATGATTATTATATAATGAATTTGCTGCTCTTAAATTATAGGACCTATAGATATAATCACACCAGGAAATATCATGTTAATAAATACTAGGTGATCCCTGGAAGTGCTAGGAACTAAAAGGGACTTGAACAGAATTGTATCAGCTGAGAACCACTTTCACACAAAACTCAAGGGTACTGGATTGCCTGGAACCTTTGCTCAGTCAAAATGCAAAATGAAACAGGTAACTGAGACCATGATTTGTTTGGCCTGCCAGTATCTGAAGATTAGAAGAGGGAAAAATACTCCATTTCTATGCACATCTGATTTCACAAGCAACTAAAAAGGTGTTTGTTTTTCTGCTCCCACTGAAATATAAAGAGCAGAGCACACGACTCCCTCCCTATTATTTGGCTGTTTTGAAGAAGGATGATCAGTGAAAGAAAGTGAAAGAAATTATCTTTCTTCCAAGGGCAGAAAGGATGCACTGCACTTTGTGCAAATGACTTCAAGTTTTTATTTATTTTTTTACTGGGAGAAAAGCTGTAGAGCAGATTGAACTAGAACACAACCAAAACACAGCTCAAAAAATTGAATACTAGCCATTGTTATTAACACAATGTGTCTTTTAAAAATTCTAGAGGCAGTGTATTTTTTTTTTTTTTTTTTGGCCTCCTCCTTACAAAATGTAACTATTCTTGTGCAACTGGTTTTCATTTCTCAACACTTCAACTAATGATCAATCCTTCATTCCTAGACTAATACAATCAGTTATTCTTATATTCAATTTGTATTTAGAAAGTTGAATCTTTGCAAGGATCTTTTTGATATTTTCTTTATTTAAAAAATCTCTTTCTCAACAGCAAACATTTTCCTCAGACAAGCCTGAAGACTCCTGGCATTTTTTTCAATGCTTCAGGTTGTTCAGTGTTCCAAGTTTTGTTAGCAGAAAATAAGACAAAGTTTAAGATGCATTTGTGTGAAAACTGTGTTCACAGAGGCTTCCCTCAGCTGCTTCAAGGTCAAGGGAAGCTGCAAGGCGGGAGTTGGAGTTTATCTTACCATCTTATTTAATCTCTTTGGAGAAAAGAGAAAGGGAGCAGAGAGCACACATTTGCTTCAGCCTGTGGCTCCTTTTAAGAAAACAATTGATTTCTTTTTTATTTTTATTACTGGAAAAAGTGAAAACAGATATCTGAGGAAAACAGAACCAGATCTCCTGCTGCAAGGACACTTGGTGAAATCCATCTGGTATCTCATGCAGTGCTCAGCCACAGGGAAAGCCTGGCCTTGAGAAGAGCCTCCGACTGCTGCAGCTGAGGCTGGAGCCCCAGCGGGGTCAGGGAGGTGCCTCCAGGGAGAGCTTCCAGGGGCCCTTTGGAGCTGAGCTCCAGCTGCTGCTGCTGGAGGGGAGGAGATGAAATTATAGCGTGGAAAGGGGAGAAAAGCAGAAAGTCTGAAGGGATGAAAACACAGAGTTTTGCTTTCATCCCTCTTATAGTCTCAGGAATCCCTTTACGGGGATGAAAGCCATCCCTTATAAGTCTGATTCCTCTGTCTTTATGTTTTGCAGGCATCTACAGACAACAGAAATAAGTGATAATGAGCAAGAATTGGAAACAGTACAGACTTCTGCCTGAATCTCATTGAAAAGGGTGTACAAGACACAGGCTCTTTCAACAAACCCTGTGACCAGTTATTTTAATCAACAGCAGCAACTCATATGCAGTTATGACATGACACCCTCTGCTACTCCCAACCTAAAACTTCTGCAAGTAAAAGAATTCCTATACACTCCTCCAGCCACAAAGCCACTAACACAAAGCCACAAACTTGAAACTTAGGAAATTGTTGAAGTGAAACTGCACAACTGATCTTACTACAGCTTCCCAAGGCACCTCTCAGTCATTAATTTTGTGCCCCTTTCAGAATGTTCTCCCAATGCAGAGATTAGATAACAAGCAAGTGAAGTACAGAATGTTTGAGGTGTATAGACACTAAATGATCAGGAATCAGACTGTATTGTTATCATCTACATTTTAAAGCTGGACATCTGAGATGCCACTGTGGCTAGAGACAAGTTATCTGAACAAAGTTGCTCTCCAGGTTCCCACAACCAAGGCTTCCAGCCCCATGCTTAGAAGCCTGGGGTTCTGGGATGAATACAGGGAGAAAAAGGACACTGGTAAATATCCCAAACCCCTGATGATCTTTCAGAACTTTCAGTCTGCTGTCTGATTGTACAAGACTGACCAGCTTCAAAGCTTAACCTAGCTAGCCCAAAGCATCGAGAAAGCCAAAGGTATTATAAAGCCTACATGGGGACATCTCTTGGCTTCATTAACATTTCTCAGCCAACAAATAACTAGTTGATTAACATACAAAGGAGCATTTCCAATTCTTATGAAAGGATCAGTAAGCATGTA
Source organism: Eopsaltria australis (assembly GCA_034509425.1). Classification (NCBI taxonomy): domain Eukaryota; kingdom Metazoa; phylum Chordata; class Aves; order Passeriformes; family Petroicidae; genus Eopsaltria; species Eopsaltria australis. The sequence goes on from JAVTVJ010000024.1 coordinate 9,321,486, forward strand.
ATAAATTTTTCCCAGCCACTGACTGTATTTAAATAATAGTTAATGCATAATATTCTGAATAAGATACAAGTTTAATGTCTGCTTTTTCAAAATACATTTAAATGCTATAGTAATTTTGAAAAAAATCTAAGTTTATGTTTATATGACTAACATGAAATCAAATATAAAATGCAGGCTTTGATTGCTGTCTTCTATTTTTCTCTCTTCTTCCTTGTCCTCCTAGCAAAGCAAAATGTAAACCCTGTTGCCATTTTTAAGTATGCATGTGAAAGAAAATGGATTGCTGAGGCAAAGTTCTGTATGTGCTGCAGAAAATAAGGTCATGGTTACAAAATTTCTTTTAATTTACAGGAAACAGTTTGTGCCTGATTGCTTGGGAAGAAAACAAAGGAAAAATTTACTTTAGAAAATGCTCTGGCTCCTGTAATCAAGACTCCTTAAAGCAGAGGAAATCTTAAGGAGTGACAAACATTTTGAAAGAAAGACTGCTAGCCTGGAAACCATCTCAGCTGCTTACTTTTGAAATCAAATATCTTAATCTGTCATTTTCTTGCTGAGCTACCATGATCGGATAAAAATCCAGGCAGGTACTAAGATGCCAGAGACCTCTGTGAATCTATTCCTGAGCCTCTCTTTTCCCATTCTATCAAACAGGAATAAAAGACTAATGAATTATACAATTTACATGTCCATAGCAAATTAAGATGTGTGTTCATGTCTTTGCTATTACTATAAATTAAATATACACAATGGTTTGGTAAAAAGCTGGAAGTTCGTCAAGTTATGAAGCATACCTTTATCTAAGACATTTCTTAACTACTGAAACTTTCAATACTTAAGAAGGTTAAGAATTGTGTAAGCACAATTCTTGTTACACTACTCTTATACTTTAAAGAGGACATGGCATTTGCATTGTAATTACATCTTTAGAAAAATCATCTGCTGTACCCTAAAAAAGAAACAGTTTTTGTGAGCCTAATTTTGCCACTGCTCCTGGGACTCAATGTTTTTATGAACCTGTATATGTATTCACTGTTTTGTAAAAGAATGATTTATCTCACAAAGCACCATTACCATCTTAGAAACAACAAAAGGATTTTTTTCAGCAAAAATAGAAATATTAATATGTTAAGCATTTAAAATGTTTTTTTCTGCAATTCTCTTAAATGATTAACAACAACTTAGTCTTACAAACTCAACTTTCTTAGTATGAGACAACCAAGCTACAAAATAGAACTTTGCCTACCAAATATGAACACAAAATCTTAACAGATTAGGTTTTCTCATTAGTATAAACTACTTACAAAATGGTTTCTGATATTTCTGTGGACTACAGAAGCCCCCAGAAACATTTAAATGCAATGCTTTGCAATACCACCGTGATCCTGAAATTATACAAACCAGATATATTTTCATTCTTCCTAGTCTCTCACTGCACACAAACCCCACATTTGCAGAAACCTCATTAACAGCTTCTAAGACTGCTGGCTCAGGTTCTGCTAATTATGAAATGAACTGCAAAATGAGGGGTTTTTTATTTTCTATAAAACCAAAGCAGCCCTTGTCACCTCCCAAACTGATTTATGGGATCATGTCTAGGTGAAGAAGCTACAACAGCTTGCTCTTTTGCAGTTTAAGAAGTTAGTGATATTTTGGATATAGCAAAAAGTCTAATTTGAAAAAAATAAATAATGTGGTGTAAATATTTTTACTTCATGGAGCTGGGCTAGCTGCAGCACACTCAGGTTATTCTCAAGACAAAGAAGTCCAGACAAAAAAAATCTTGGCATCTACAACAGCCATATGGAGGGTCCATGTGTCATTGTTGTGTGGTAAAATTATCTTCCAAATTTTCTTCCCAAGCTATTTATAATATATCGACATTTTCCCAACTCTTTTTCTTTCAGATCTGAGATGAAGAGAATCACATTATTTTTGAGTCCAGAAGCAGAGAAAAAAAATTGCCTTGAAAAACTCCAGCTAAAGTCTGAAATGGCTTTTACAGGTATGAAACCAACTTCTTATTAAAGCCTAGTGTTGTGGGACTGTCCATGGCTTCAGGCAAATGCTCTCCCCAAGCAGAGCTGAGGGTCCATCCTTTCTCATGGTTGGATGCTCCTGTTTCTAACCTTCATGGTTTGTTAGCCAGCTGACCTTCAACCCTTGATCCTGGGAAGGCTGTTAGTGGTGACACCAGATTTGCCTCAGGAGCACGGCTGCAGGGGAGCAGTCCCAGGTGCACTATAAATGCACCTTATCATTCTACAATTAATCACTGGGATATCAAAATACACTCAGAACATGCATATATAAATATATTATAAATAAATACATGTGAATATAAATAAAAATTGGCATTTAGGGGAGATAAGTCAAGCTGCAGCCATTATACTGCCGTGACCCACTTTTATGAAGGTATTCCCCACTTATTCTAATCCAAAACAGGATTTATGTGTGTACTTTGCTTCAAGCAAAAGCTTAGTGTAGTGACTGGGCAGTGTTCATTACACAAAACTGTAGAAATCAGTGTCACAAATTTCTAGAGAAATTATCCATGTGTTGCAGAAGCTTTTGTTGGATTGGGGTGTAATCCCAGCTCTTTTGAATACAAACTAACATTTCAAAACTTGGGACAGGTTTGACTACATGTCAGGGAAACAATTAAACACCTGCCATATTGGGGGCATTATTGAAATAGTAATAATAAATAACCTCCCAGAGACTAGAGATGTTTAAAAAAATTTGCACTGAGAAACAACAAAAAGAAATTATATACCTCTTTTTCATTGTAATTCCCTCTGTTTCTTCCCTTCCACAATTGCATGGGTGTGCTCTAAAAGATTTCTTTCAGGATGAAAGACTAAAAGGAAGCTTTCTATGCTGAAAATGGTTCACAAGTTAAATTCTGCTGTGTTAGATGCAACTGTAAAATTAAGAGATTCTTGATATAGGAGTGCTGTATCCAGATACAAATTTGAAAACAACCCTAAAATCACACTTTTTTTTTTTCTTCTATTTAAACCAGAATGAAAATGAAAGTATATGCCTAAGACAGGAAGAATAATAGCTATGATAATAAAAGGTCCAAAGAAGATGCCAAAATACTGTGATTCTTAAAGCAAGTAAGACAAAACAGTATTGTTTTACCAAGCTTATGGAATTTGAAATATATGTTTCATTCACAACACACCATGATTCAAAACAGCTGACCTATTCTGAAAGAGAGTCAAGGAAAGATTTTATTGACAATTGCAAGTTAAAATGGCTCCATTGACAAAACTGTAATATGAACCAAAAGCCTCATCTTACAAAGTCTTTTGTCCCTTTTATAATGTGCTGTGGGAAGTCCCATTGACCTCGTGGCTTTGCAGGTTAAGCAGGCAACTGCATCTTCTTCTTTTTATTGCTGAGTTTGCCTGTGATCCAGTAAATCAAGAACTAAGAACTGCCAAGCTCAAAACTCTGCATTTTCATTTGGGGGCCAATAATTACGTGGACTCAAAGGAAGGAAATAATAGATAAAGAGAGGGGAGTCACAAGGAGATAAGAGGGAATAAAGAAATTTGGCTGAGAAATGAGCTCCAGCTGCTGACTCACAGAAACATTTCTCAATAAAGTTCATGAGGATGTTGCATAGAGATTCAGAATTTGTGTGTGACAGCTGAATAATCAATGGATTAAGAGTTGTAGGCACAGTTAACATCCTTCCTGAGCTTTTAAATTGTAATGATTATCCAGCATGAAAGTTTTCCTCTCCCTTTTTTGTTAACAAGAAAATTTATGGATTATATTATATACACTTCAAGTCTCTAGGGACTTCCCATACCTATTTTGGTTGTATATATTACCCTTTGGTAGCATTGTTGTATAAATAATCATAATGAAAGGGGAAAAATCCCTGAACAACCTTTTTCCAGAATGTTTTTGTGAACTTAAGTCATTAAAAATAAATATTAAGTCTACATAACAGATACCTTCCTCAGTACTGAGGCAAAGATAAACTCTAAAAAAGTATAAAACCAGCCTCCAACTTTCTGCTCCTCATATTCCACTATTCCCAGCAACACAGGCAAAACCTTTCTTGAAATTGCTCCATCATCATTCCTAACAGAGCTCCATCCCTGACAACACCACAGTTTAAAAGCAGCAGGTCATCAACATCATTTGATACAATCTCCATTGGCATCTAGTCATATAACAAGATGCATAAAATATTACAACTTCAACAGGGTATTGAGATTTATGCCTTAAAAGAGCAGTAAAGCAGATTCTTTGTTCATTTCAATAGGCTTTAGCCTTGCTAGATGAGGAGGAAAGTGTTGAGAAATTAATATTATTTCTATGTTTGAATTTCCTGGTGTCTCCAAAAAGACAGACTTTGGAAATGGTTTGTAAATACATTCACTTATTATTACATATTCACTAATAGACTTGTTCTGGGGAGTTGTATAATGGCACAGTGCAAATTCCTCAGATTATGCAAAAAAATCAAAATACCTATTATATGAAATGTCTTTCATGTAAAATGATATGCCAACTTCCATAATCATTTCCTATTCTCTCTTTAGAAAAATTTGATATCTTTTAAACCTCCTAATTATAATAACAAATAAAAGACCTTTTTAGTAATAAGGAAGGAAACTGGCACAGAATCATAATAAAGAAAAGCCAGCTGAGGAGCCCGCTAGAAAACAATACTATGTATAATTGGTGTTTAATTATGCAGAATTAACAAATGGCAGCAGCACTGGTTGTATTACTTGACCAGGGCTCTTTGCCAAGTCAACAAGCTGGTTTTAATGTAGAAAGTAACCCATTCAGTTATCTGTGCCTTTGAGCAGGGCCCTGACTGCTGTGTTTCTCCATCTACGTTGCCAAAAACATTTAGCAGAAGAAAGAAATCTGTTGATTTGCTAAAGCAAGATAAATTTTGGTCATTGATATGGGTGAATGCACCAATAAGACCATAAAAAAGTTTTCTAAACATTTTATTCATCTGCTGCCAATGGTTTAGTAACACCATCAGAGCTCAAAATACTAATTATTATGAATTTGCAGGGTTGATGTATTATACAATAGAATATTGAACATGTTTATTTGAATATATTGCCTCCACTAACCCCTCCCCTCTCCATACACACATATTTGAATGTATTTAAAAACACGTTTAAATATTTATGTTCTCTAGAGCCTCATTACATAATTTTCTCCTATGGTAAGCAATTAATTTGCATTTTGGAATGAACAATTACAATGATATGTAGGAGAAATTTGTGGAAAAAATCTGCCAATGTGCCCAGACTCACAACTGACCCCTGTGACAAACCTAAGCACTGCCTCACCAGCAGCATTTACTACTAAATGCAGATGAGAAAAAACCTTTGGGGGAAGGAAGAGGCAACAGAAACTCTTGGAGATCCCTAAAAGCATTTGCAGTCTGCACTTCCTTCTGAAGTTCTCCTTCATGTGTAGGTTTCTTTGGGGGTTGTCACTGCAATAACAGTAACAGTACAGATGTACTGGCAAATGAATGAGAACTTTCAAAGAGAACTGCATTGACACTTATTTTTATGCTGTATATTTATGCTGTTTGCAGTAAGGCACAAAACCTATTAAAAGCCATGGAGAGAGAAGGAGAATATGGGGTCTGATGGAACAGAGAATGCAGATTTAAACCAAACAACTGGGAAAGTCCCTGTCACCCAAACTGCTCTACAGATTTGCATAGATTCAGGTTCACCTGGGGTTGGTATTGTTAAATCCTAACTAGGGTTCTCTTAGGTAAGACCAGGATTTAGCTTACTGCAAGATATGGTGAGCCACTCTCTGAAACACTGGGAGAAAGGTTAATTTTGCCTGATCTTTCTCAAGGAGAGTCATTGTACAGAAATCTGGTTGCAACTGAAGGAAAATTAAGAACAGAAGATTGGTCTTTGCTTTCAGTGCTTCTCAGGACTACAGAGTGCATGCAAACCAAGGACAGCAACCTGTGGATCATCAAATCACAGGACTAAATGGGATCCTCTTTTGCATCTTTAAAAATAATGGGCTTTAGCATTCAATACTCATTTTAACCCTCACCTTTACTGGCACAGAACAGCAATTTTCTCTCTTTTTTTGTCATGCTTTTTCAATGACATTCAGCATCAAAAAAATCAATTCTTAAATCCACTGCATGTTATGCTTGGAAAGAGAAAGTTAAGTAAAAGTGCTCCTCCGTGTGTGCACGTACATCAGTGCGCAACTTTACAAAGCTGAGCTATTTCCAATGCAAACACGAGTAAATCTGGACATCCTCATATATTCAGTATTTTATAGGCCCAGTAAAACTTGATCAAAATCCACTTATGCTTGTCGGGTGTGTGACTTAACCTTTAGGGTAGATTAATTAGATTAACAGACCACATACTGTAGATTCCAGTACTTCCTCAATGGCTATTAAATTACACAGAAGGAATTATGTTTTAAAGTCCTGCATCCTTAAATCAAATTCCAACCGTCACCTTTCTTTCATTTATTAGACTGCAAAGCTCTTGTTCCTTTCTTAATAAAAACTGAACCTCTGTTAAATTCCATCCTTAGTGCTTGACATTATTCATCATTGCTGTGCTTAGGATCACATAACTACAGAACTTGATCTACAGGTTGAGAACCTAAGAATCTACTGAGAATCTGGGTCCACACTGAGAAAATACACTTCATAACGGGTACTCTACCAAAGGAGTGAAAAAGGCGGCACTTAATTTGTGAAGAGTCAGAGAGCAGCAGAGTATTCTTATTTTGCAGGGACCAATTTCAAAATGTTGTCCAGACAGTGAATGAAAATGCTTTCCTCATATTCCCAGACACTAGGGAGCCTGGGGATGCCCATAAACATGAGCAGAATATCCAGTATTTCTCAAAAAGCACCAGAGAAACTGTACTCACAACACAACAAGGTGAAGAAAAGAGAAAAGGTTCTGAGCTTTCTTGCACTAGAATCTACCTATAGACTGCTCCCAGGGTATTACAAACAGCACAACAATTAAGAAAATATGCCAAGCTTCAGGATCTGAGTCGAGATCTCTCTTCTGAAAAGGCTGTATGCTGGGAGGAATATAATAATAGCAGGGCCAAGGGAAGGTCAGCCCTCTGCACTCCTCTGATGCAAGAAGGGAGAAGAAGATGGAATCTAAGGGTCTGTGACACAAGAACATTACTATGGATACAAAATCTACTGCACACCAGCTGATGCACACTCTTCCATCCCCATGCCAGCGTGCTCCTGCTGTCAGTATTGCTGGACGCATTGAAAAATATGGAAGAGTCTGCAACAGTGTATTTTTTTAGCTTTCAGGATGCCAACACCAGCTTTGAAGCAGTGCCACACAGTCCACCGCTACACACACTGGTGTGTGCCCAACCTTGGTCCCCATTAGCGCTCCAGGCATCCAGGACTGTTCCATAAGCACATCACAAATCAGGAAACCATCTTGTTCTTTTTCTGCAGCTCCTTTCTGGCTTGTGATTAATTTTACAGCACACCTCCAGGTTTCTTACTGCATTTGCTGGCAATAGGGCTCTTTCTGTGCTCCCCATATTGCTGGAAGTGGGTGCTGGCCAGTGTCTTTGCAGGCAGTACAGTTGCTTTAGCAGCAAGGCCAACCCACGGCTCCCAATGTCAGGCCAATTGTCTTTCAGGGTAACAACTTCCCCACAATTATATTTCTCCAAATTGATGTAATTAAATCCATGTGGCTTCAGTAAACAGCAAAGCAATCTTGGAGGAAAAGCTTGATGAATAAAGACAAAAGAATCCTTCACCTTTCTTTGCAGAATACTAAAAGCCACCTACTTGTATACATTTTTAAGACAGAAATTTCATTTCATTCTGACCAGGCAGGCAGAGCCTCTAAGCAGCCTGAGACAAAGAGGGTTTGGAACAATGGATGAAAAAGCAAATCCTGACAGCCCTGCACTTGTGTGATCAGGTAGCAGAGCCCAGGAGGGGAGCCTGCTAAGGCAATTAAGAGCAGGTGACACTTGCCAAGAGACACTTCAGTCTTTAGGCAATTCACGTTGAGAGAGACTTTGACAGATCCTACAGAGCAACCCAAAGCTTCCCCAAACTGCTCAGAACTTCTTCAAGATATGAAGAGAGTCCCACATCTGGCACAAAGTATGACAAGCTGTGAAGTGCTCATACCACAATCGTGGCAGTGCATGAAAACATCCTTTAAATAGTGTTATTATATTCTACTGGACTTTTATGCCCTGCTGGTGCTGACTGCTTTGTGTTTTGCACAGCAGGAAAAGGAAGCGTACATATTTTACACTATCTATTTCTGCCATCCTAATTTGGATGCCACCTACACCCTCCATAGTGGTCTGAAGCACCTGAAGTAAAACTACGACTGGAAGAGCCTGTCCTCATTTATCAAGGACTTGTCAGCTAGAGATAAGAGCTGATGGAGATAATTGCATGTCTGAAATAGGTGACATGATATTGCATTGTAAAGAATGCTAGAGGGTTTCTGCCCCCAAATGCTTACAGCTCTAAATCAGAAAATAAGCAAAACAGAGAGGCTTAATTTGCTGTATTGCACAAGTTAGCAGCAGAGAGGGAAACAGTACCCAAAGTCTGTTCTCCATTCACTAGACTTCACTTGCACAGCCAAAGGTCTTTGCAAAATCATATTTTGAAGTTTAGCAAAAAAATCCCTTCCTAAATAAAATTTTAAAATTAATATTAGGAAAAAAAAAACAAATTCCAAGAAAAACATCCTTCTCTTTTTCTTGAATGCATGAAAAATAACATTCTTTAATGCCTTCATCTTCTCACTTAAGATAGAAATCTGCATTCTGGACTCTATTTTTCTCCCATTTGATTACCATATTGAAACTGGGGGGGAAAAGGCACACAGTGAAAGATACATTCTTTGAATGAAAAAAGGAAAAATTCTTAGTGTCACAGATGGCTGTCAGGATGAAACGAAGCTTGTGTCTGCTGAGGGAATCAGACCTTAGTGTGAAATCTGAATAGAAAGGAACATAGCAGAAGGCAACATTTCAAAAGGAGTTCAGCACCAACTGGCATTGTGAGGGTTAATTTACTGCCAGGAACTGCTGGGCTTTTCATTCTCAGTAGACACACAATAGACAGCTCCCAAAAGTACCCATCATAATCACAGATGCTGGGGATTAATGCTAAAATGAAAGCTTCATGAATATTAAAAATATCAAAACTGCTAATGATGTAGCAGAGTTTGGAATAACAACCAATCTGAAAATCTTAGAGTGTGCCATGCAGACATAGTGAGACACTGTCTTTTTAAAACTGATTAAACCTACTCAATTTGTAACAGAAAGAGGCTTATGCATATTAGGAGCTGAATTGAGTGCCAAACTTTACAAATTGCACAGGCTAATTACCATAATTAAGCTTTGGATTGAAGAAGAAAATTCCATTTATCTCAGAATGACTCAGTGGAACTTCAACAAAGAAAGCAAAGTACATCAGATGGTTTGGCCTCTTTTTTTCTTTTTTTACCTAAGTGGTGTTACAAAGACAGTTGTGAAAAAATAGAGGGACTGAAAAAAAATACTTTCTCTTGAAAAATTGGAAAAAACCCAGTTTAGGGATCTGATTTTAGAATTTGTTGTAAACCCTCCCCTACAAACTAGTACAGTAAAATTTGTCCTGTTTTTCAAATATAAAAGCCAAAGGGAGGACACTGGGGAGGTGTTTGACACACTGGACTCTCCCACTGCTATGCTGATCTCCTGTTTGCCCTCATGCCAATGCAGAGAAGTTATCTTGAAGGATGAAATATCAGCTACATTTTGTGATAAAGATTACATGTTACTGTATTACTGTGAGTTGGATCCAAAGATTTCCACTAATGTCAGATGGGATTTGGATTTTTTCTGTAGGGAATGCTTAGCCTGTGAGCAATCATAGCACAGCTGTGAAAACTTTATTATAAGGTACAGAAAAATGTCTTGCTCGATTTCCTTTCCTATCCCAATTTAGGGAAAAAAAATATAACATGAAGGCCTTCCTTAAACTCACCTAGATTTCTAAGTCAAATATGTGTGAAACTGTATGTGTGAAGCATAATGAAAATGAGAACACTGAGATACTGAGGGAGGATTAATCCTCCCACGTACAATGTGACTGACTTTTCACCCATCAGTTACTTCAGTTTTGTTTGCATTTATCTAACTTTTGCTTCTATGACACTGTCTATACATTTTCAGTTCTCTTTACAGTTGAATGTCTTGGAAAAATGGTCCTGAAAAACTGCATGTAGAAGTCCATTCCTAGAAAATAAGTTTTAAATTCATTAAAAAAAAACAACACCCCAATAAAGCAAATTAACCAGAATTGTATTTCATTCACTGTAGAATTCAGGACAGTTGTAATAGATCTACTATTCTGGACATGGTGTAAATACTTACAAAAATAATTATGGATTAAAAGCAGAGGTAAGCATATGACAGAAATTAAAGACATCTCCTTGTTTAAACATAATTTTATACATCTAGTTCAGAATAATCCCAGGGCCATCAGAAGAGAACTCTGCTAAAGGAGACCAGAAGCAATTTCAAAATGCAGCTGGCTGAAAGTGAGATGTGTGACATAAAAGAAGAGGAGAAGAATCTTGTGATGCTTGGGTATCAGCATAGATGCTTGCTGGAGCACATTTTTACTAAAGAATCACTAAAATTATAAAAGAACATATTTATATATATGTAAGAAGAAACTACCAGCAAATTCTAGTTCAGTATTTGCATCCATCAAGACCAATTCAAAATTTTAATGTGGTATTACTCATCTCATTTATGCAAACCACACAAAACTTACAAAGCCTAATCTTGTGTAACAGCTAAGACACAGAAATTACTACCACATTTATTTATTGTGGAATCAACAGATATTATATTAAACCACCAGATCATGGTTTCTTACAAAAAAGCCTTCCATCCACGCATGCCATGCCTGTCCCCCTTTTATGTGGCTCAACCAACTCTGAGATAGCCATCAGCTGAAATTCCCCACTATGCAGACTCATCACCCTGGCAGAAACACGACTCTGCATTCTGAATAATCAGAAAGCACTCACTTCACATGCTCAGAATTAAGCTTGTGTTACTTTGTGTGGTGTCAGAAGAAAGACAGACAAGTTGTGGAGACCCTCTCATCATGAGGAATTTCCAGAACTGGGATATGCAAGTGATTATGCTGAAGATGCACGTGTGTGAGATGTTTGGTCTGTTACCAATTTTGTACATTGAAATGTATCACACTCCTTGTGTAAACTGGCAATGTGTTCATCTGACACAGTAGAAGTGCAAGTTGTAAAGGCATAAGAATCACAGATTTACACCACTCTCATCATTAAAAAAGGAGAACACAAACATTAATTACTAATGTACATCACAAGAAAGATTATCCTTTCTCATTTTACATCATTATAAGAATTTTCTTGTATGTAGCTATTCCAGAAAAAGAGGTAGCTGTTACTAGATGAAATAGCTACAGAGAAAGTTGCACTTTAAAATGTCCTAATATGATTATGTCTGATTCTTTTTATATCAGTCTGCTATCAGTGACTCCATTTCCTCCTTTTTTCTCAACAGCCTTGTGTCCAGCAGGGAGCTCAGTGGCCTGAAACTGCACCAGCAGCTTGTGTCAGGCAAACCACTGAAATGCCCAAGCCCTACTTTTTAAAGTCTTCCTCTAGCATGAGAGTTTTCTCCACAATAGAATAAATTGCTGAGTGGCTTCTAGAGACAAAAATAAGGTACTTCATTATTCAGACAGTTAAGACACTTGTTGGCTGAATTGAAAATCACCAGAAGTTCAATACCTTGGGTATAAAATGCCAGCATTTAAGATGCTTCATGTGATCTTTTTTTGGTGGACCATTCCTTGGGTACTCGTGGCTGGAATGAACTGCATATTGATGACATGTTACTTAATAAAACAACCTCTGTGCTTCCTCAGAAAAAATTTTGTTGCCCTCACTTTTGTGCCAAGGAAAATTCTTTTTATTCATAGGTTTGTAAAACAGCTCTTAAAAAACATTTTACTTAATGTTTACAATTGTTCAACAAAAATACCCATATGCAAGATGCCCTCCTGTAGGTGCTCCCTATTGTTTATTCTTCAGGTAAGAACAGGAAAGACGAATTCTAAATTTTGAGTGACTGGTTGCCCAGTTAATGATTCAAGGTTTCACATAGTCTGTTTCCTTACATTTCCCTGTTTGTTTTCATTTTTTTGTCTAAATTAACAAAACCTAAAATACTTTATTCCAATCTATAATCTTGAGGAAAAGGCACAGGAAAGAAAAGCTGCAGTTCCATCATTTATTACCAGCAGGAAAAAAAGTCTTCAAAATATTTAAAACTAGTAAGGATATAAGAACTATGTCTTGTTGAAACTACATTATTAAAGTAATTTAATTCAAATAATTGCTCTATATTTTGTGCTTCTAGAACTAAAACAAAGGTGTATGTACATGTTCTTTAGACACTGCAAAGTTAGAAAAGAAATAACCAAGACAGCTACAAACATGGTGGAGTCCTAAATATTGATGTTTCACCAGCTTAACAAAACATGAGGATCTTTAGAGGCTGGTATCTTATTACCCAAGAATTATTACAGTTTATAAAATGTCTGTTATTTCTCGAATCACTCTGGGTTTTCTTTAGTTTTCTCTGCATGAAAACATGTCCAGTGGTGGTGGGCTAAAATCTTCATGCCCCTGCTCCTTCAAAGGGCTCAAAGAACCTGAAATGTGCCTTCCTTAAAAACTCATTCTTGTGCTGGCCTAGAAGGACCATGGCAATTCTACCACCTGATGCTAACAAGGCTCTGGAAGTCTTCCAAAACTTATACTATAGAACTGAATGCTTGAGTGTTAACCTGTCAGCACAGCAGAGCACAGACACAGAGGTTTTAAAATTCTTGCTTATTTTTAAAGTATTTCCAGACATAAAATAGAAAAAAAGTCACTCAAGTCACCTCGAGCCTTTAGTATGAGAAAGTGTAGACAATATCTAAAATATATATGCAATGATCTTTGGAGGGAGAAATTAGGGAAATGCCCCCAAAGAACAGAGTAGAATTTGGAAAAGAACGTGTCTTTATATTGAACTGTGGGCTATAAAAATGCTGAAATGTCATCTATTCTGATTCTTGAATTATGAACAGGATAGAGGCAGGATCCAAATACTCCAAGAATTAAGGAATATATTGTCTATCACCTATAGGTTACTGGTTCAAATTCTGTCAGTCAAATAGTGACAGAAAGTCAATATAAGGCAGGGCTGTTCCATGAACTACATGTGAGTCAGGTAAACAGCCCAAGAGCAAATCCTGGTACTGTACAATTCCTGATGAGCAACAGCTGGCACTTGTAGGAAAATGCTGAAACTGAACTGTAACAGATTTGTGTTATACTATGCATATGGAAGCAGGGGCTGCACATCATTTATTCTGTGAGTTCCAAAATCCATTTACCTTCAGCTGCTGTTAATGTGGCATGAACACATATACAGAATCAATATCATCAGGCATCATATTCCAGAGCTCTGCAGAGATCTCTTTTGCTGCCCATGAAAATGCATTAACTTCAGAAATGTTTGCTTCAATAAATGGTATTCATCAAGGCTCTTTCTTGCAAAGCAATTAATGAAAATGATAATTTCAGAAAGGCTATATTGGTGCTGGATGACTATTATACTAATGATAATATAAAAACAATGCAAAGATAACACTACTAGAGGGTTTTTTTCATTCTAATACAACACTGATTTATACTAATAGGGTTTTTAAAACTTTAAAAAATTAAAAGCTTTAAGAAGTTTTTTTTTTTTTTTAGAAAAAGGAGGGAAGAAAAGGCAGAAAGATGCTAGATGACATTCTGACTTTTTTTTAAAAAAGAGGTGATTATTAGCAGCAATTTTCTCATTTTAAGTTAAAATTTTTCATTCTAGAAGTTCATTTCTGATATATTTCAATGAATTACAAGTTTCAAGTTATTTTCACTCCCAGGAAGACCAAAGTAATTTTCTTTTGGTGCTAGTGTGGCCAGAGCCTTGGGGAATATGTCACGGAAGCAAATTCACTGGTGCTGTAAATCAAGCTGCTCTCTAAATTTAATTTCCCATGCTGGCCAGGGTTTTTTAGAAAATAGGAAAGCCAACTATTTACCACCTACACTGCAGATAATGCAAAGGATTCTGCTAAGACCATCTGGAAGCATAGTTAAAAACTTAAATTATTTAAGTCATCAGAATTTAAAGGACATGTTTTTGGAACAGATTTAAGTGGCTCCCAAAGGAAAAAAGAATTAAAATTAATAGGTGCCAAGTAAATAACAATTTAGAAAAATGAGGGATATTATCAATGCCTTTATTCATACTGCACACATCATTGTCCTCTTAATGCCGTATTTTCACTTTTAATTTCTCTCAAATTTTTATAAAATGCTGTTCATTTCAGAACCTCAATCACATGACAAATACAACACAGTTTTCCACTAACTTCAAGGCAACAGCGTTTGTGATGTGCATTTTTTAAAAGGACCTCAGTAATTTACTCAGTGAAAATCGTTGAATTTTTAAGTTACTCCTTTTCAGTAGATCTGTTTCTATGCAAATTGTCTACATCTTCCACAAGTTATATTTTCTACTAGTTCAAAGACAAATAAATAAACCTCTGCTATATTTTTATCACTGAACTTCTTCCACCAGAGCTGAGCTGCTGTTTTACCCAAACAACTTTTTGTACTACAAAGAGAAGCTAAGTAGCTTTATGTTGGTTATAGCATAGGAGAAATGCTTTGAAGCAGCTGAGGAATACTTGCAATGCATTTAAAATGATAGTGCAAAATACTTGGAATGTTTAGGAAAAAGCTCAAAAAAAACAACAACAAAAATATCGAATGACATACCCCTTCCACAAACAGTTTTGTGGGAAAGGACAACCTAATTTGTAATAACCTGTGAATTCAATGTGTATGTGCTTAGCAAAACCTCTTTTCAAATCACAAAAACCGGCAGATTTCTGTACCAAGGCTGGCTACTATTCTCCAACAGTGAACAATAATATTAAACACCTGCTTTTACAGCCTACTGGATGAATATGCTTGCTTCTGACAGACAAGGACTGGAACTAAACCATCAAATTACAAACCCAGTTAATCTCAGGAGGAACAGAAGAGAGGGAGAGAGTGGAAAAGGATACAAATGTCTATCTGTGTGTAAGCAAGTGATAAATCATGGAGCACAACATTATTTCCTGGCATCTTTATATAATGTGGCTAGAGACTGATGAAATACAGGACCAGCCATAGTAAATCTGATAACTGGTTCTATCAAGCCCAGATTTCTGTCTGTGCTGGCTGTTCAGAAAGCTAAAATATGCCTAATGTATTTGACAGCATTAGAGATACAAGAAGACTTCTTATATTTCATTTGCAGTTGGAAGAATGACTTAACTTTTTTATTTAAGAGAAAAGCCTAAAAAGAAAAGAAGTATAAAGGAACTAAATACACTGCACATGAGAGAGACACCAAACATTTCAGCAACTGTTGCTGATAGGAGTCCCAAACAACACACTTGGAGTGGAAATCACTGCCACATGTTAAATGTATTTAGGATGTGATGCAGAAGGGCAAGATTAGTACAAAAATTCTAAATATGTGTGGGGAAGGAGATAACCCCTAAGGAATTCCAGCTCCACATAATAAAGGTGAAACTGCTCTGCTCAGGTTTCTCCAGGCTGGCTGCAGCTACATCTGTGCTGCTATTCCCACCACTGGTTTCACATGCAGCTGCACCAAAACCTAAATGTGAGGAGAACCCAAGAACCCATCTGTGTTTAGCGCAATATCGCCACAGGCACTGGAGTGGCAAACATGCAAATGAGACAATTAATCAGGAGGTAATTACACTTGGGTTACTCTTTCTGTTACAGGACTGCTTTGATAGCAAGATTAGGTATTATACATAGGAACAGCTCATAGGGAAAACGTTACAGTACCCACTGAGACAGTTTAAAACCCTTTACAAGCTCATTTTCTGTAATATTTAGATGAATGCTTTCTTTATGAGGTTTATATGTTACAAACTAAGTGTATCTTGACAGTGAGAAGTCTATAAAATATTGATTTCCAAAATAAAACACTAGCATGGTACCTTCCACCTGAGATAATTCCCTTCCATGGAGTACAATCTATTTACTAATTTCCTTCAAGGATTTTTTTCTCAAGTTCAGTGATTCTCGAATCTTTCAATCTTTTAGACTCTGCTGCTACAAAACAAAGCAGGAGTCACTAAAGGAAGAAAAAAAAAAAAAAAAAAAAAAAAAAAGAGGGAATGGCCATCTTCACTGGCTACACAAAATGTCTTGGTTATGAATTCAGATGGGTTAAGTAAAAAAGCAATAAATCTGTAGTAGCTAAGCTGCAGAGTAATAAGCAAAATTTTTGTGCCCAGAGCACAAATACAAGGCACTGGAGGATTTCTATCTCCAGTTTTGAGAAAAATTGCACCAGAGGACCTCCAGTGCTATCCCTGGCTGCAATTCATGGATCAGCAACTGGCTTATTGACTGCTCTACCTCCTTGGTGGCTCCTCTGCAAGCAGCAGGAGTTGCTGCACTTTGAGATTGGGTGTTATTCTGCCCTACTGTACTGAATCTAAGTACATTCTCAAGATGTGTTATTCTTATATTACACAGCATTCAGAGCACAGCTGACATTGAACATCCATTTCTGTAAATTGTTTAATTCACTGCATGCTTACATGCACACATTTGCTACTTTTATAGGATCTGGGCACAGACTTCATGAATCAGTGGAACAACATACATGTGAGAGCTAATTCACAAGACAAAGACTTCAATGCTTAGTTGCACTGAGGACAGTAAATCTTTATGGACTCCAGCCTATGTTGTCTCTATCAGTTAAGGCCATTTTCCCTGCTGAGAAGATTTAGTGCACTTTGCTGCGAGGGCAGCGTGCCCAAGGAGGAAGCAGACTTTTACAGATGTCAAACACAATAGCCTGTTCACAGGTGAGAGTTACACCGTGATTAGGATCACAATAGTAGAGGCTCTTATTTCTGGAGGGACTATTAAATGCCCCAGGATCCATTATTTATACCAAAAATATTTATAGGTGCACAGGTATCGTGTTCAGCTTTCCCCTCCAGGAGGGAGGGCCTGGCTTTGCAGAGCAAACTGAGCTGAGGCACAGGGACTCCAGCACAGCACGGCCATCCCTCACTGCCCAGGCACCTGCAACCCTCCCTGCCTTCTCTGGGGAGAAATCTTGAAAGATTTGTACCCAACATTAAATACTGCAAGAAAATGAGGATGGGATGGATACACCTAAATATATATATTTTCCTCTGCAGGGACCTTCTCTGTGTTGACTCTGTGGTGTGATGTCTGTGAAGGGTGTTTAAGGAGGGATGTGTGATTGCTGCACTCTGGCACTCATACAAAGGTTGCCTGTGCAGGTTAACTACAACATTCCTCTAAAACACCTTGGTGTGCCCCTTTTCCTGTAGCCTGGCTTGCTCACTGATGTGGCCGATTGCACTTCTGATGAAAAGCTTTTCCAGTGATTTTCCACTGGGCCTGCTCAGAGACTGGATGCTGTTTGCAAGCATCAGTCACTTTGGAACCTAGCTAATTCCAGCTGGGTTTTGGAACCCCTCATTCACCTTGGATCAGACCTTATTTTAAAGGAAAGAAAAAGCTGAAATGGGCACAGCAGCAGTGACAGCCTTTCTTGTGGACAGTCTCATGGCAGCTGTCTGGCTTTAGGAGTTCAGTGCCTGGAACTGCTGGATCAGCCTCTGCTGTGCCTGGGGGAAGGCTGGTGATCCACTGGATCCTTGCATGCCAAATGAACTCCTTTGAAGTCAGAAACTCTTCAGTCCTTTCACCTGAGCACCCAGACATTAGCCTGTTTCCCACAGAATCTTACATGAATTAAGGAGATGAAAACTGAAATCATTGTAAAATCCAGAGGTTTTTTGTTAAGAAAGAGGCTCTCCCAGCTCCCAGATGCTTATTGGCACCTTTGAGACAAATACTAACTTCTGTATCAACCAACAGAAAAAGAAAAGGCAACCAAAGCTAAAAATATTGCTTCTTCAAAATATTCTTCAGTGCTTTGTTATCAACTGTGGCATCCTAAGTTAATTAAACACTTGTATAATTCCCCACAAATCCCTAGTAACCTGAAACAAATCACAACATGAATATAAATAAATAAAAATAAACTCACATGAAACAAGTAATATTGGGCAACTACTTTAATACCCCTGCTGAGCAGACATGCCAGGCTGTCTTGCAGAAACTCAAACAACTTCATTTTGTGGAAAGATGAAAAAGCAATAAATTTGAAGTTGTGGTGTTCCATCAATAGACCTTTTCTTACACAGTGAAATGGGACAGACCTTAAGGGTGAATATGTCTGCAAACCTCTCTTATGTCAAGTACCAAAAGTGGACCAGAAGGTCAAGAAAATAGGTTTTATTCAAATAAAATCTTCAGTATTTTAAGAGAGAAAACTCCATGGACAGAAAAGAAATGCAAAAAATGACACATAATTCACACTGCTCTCTTTGTTTTAGCATATTTCCATTGCCCTTTGTTTTACACATTTTTTCATAAGATCACCTCTGATCAATCTGTGGTGATCCCTAGAAAGTTATTCTATCCCTGTTATTGGCAGTAATTGAGTTTTACTTTTTTTTTTTTTACATGAGCTCCCAGTTTCATCTGTTCTGTGACTGCTTTTCCTTTTCCTCTCATTCACTCACATTTGTGAAACTCCTTTTCCTTACAATAATAACAATCTATTGACAAAACAAGTAACTTTTTGTTCATCATGGCTGCAATTCTGAAAAGAAAAATGTTCTCTGTGAAGACACTTGTTTCATTTGAAATCTTAGTAAAAGGTTTCACACAAGATGTGTTAAAAGTCAACTGAAAAAAAATAAGATTAATTAAAGAATGACATTTAAGTGATCGTGCTAAGTGAGGCTTTACAAGCACAAGTTTTGCCAAGAGCAGATTATGCATAATGGATTTGTGTGGGGAAAAAGCAGTAGAACACAGAATTCTATTTTGTATTCTAACTCCTCAGAAAAATAGTATAGAAAATAAGAATCCCACCACATTTAGAAGACTAAAACTAGGTGATCGTGCCAAAGCTCTGCACAGGTGAAGCCAAGGGGTTTTGTTTTTCACCAACATAAATCAACAGGGCAATTCAAAAGATTTGGCTCAATCTGTCTGCCTAAATTCAGTAAAGGTGAGTTCATATCTTTTCAAAGTGCCAAATCAGCCAAAAGGATAAAAGTTATTATAGCCATAATTAATCCCAGAAAATACAAGGCTTACAGTTTACTTTTCTTCTCCCTGACTGTGTATAAATTATACTACTTTTAAAACACAGTGCATTACACATTCTTCCTTATCCAGAAATCTTTTCAGATTAATTCTGAATATAGTAATTCACAGCACATACTTTAGGATTTCTGTTCAGCTAAAGAATAATAATGATGTGATTAAAACGACTGTAAAATAATATAATTAAAGCTTTTAGGTGATCTCTAGAAGCTGCACTAAAGCACTTTGAAAGCACTCAAGCCACAAATATGTTTCTGAAAAACATACTAAGAATATACTATTTTAATTTAATTTCTTGCCTATTAAAGAAAACAGCATAAACCTCCCCACACCATTTATGCTTAGTTTGTGTTGAACAAATGTAGCTTTCATCAGATATATGTGAAGCTGATACAAATATAATCTAGAAATACCATAGAAATAACAAATATTGCCAACTGCCTTGTAATATTTTCCTGTGAGTGGAGGGTTACAACAAAGTGTGGGTGGATTTCTTTTAATAAGAATGGTTAAATTTGTCAGTATTGTTAGCTTAAATAGTGAAATAGTTGCCAGACTGTAGAGGTTGTTAAAGAAGTGGTAATAAGGCAGCTCCATGAACAACTGAATGCCACAATATTTGTTATTTATTTTTAACAGGCTGAAATGATGTGGAAATAGAAGTGAAACCACACCAATATAACAGCCCAGGGAAGGCTACCTTTAAGTGAATTTTTTTTCCCAGTTAGCATTGTAAGCAGCTTCTGATACTTTAACTAAAACACGCTGTTCATTTGTGTGTGAATTTTAGCCAACTGGACAGAATGCTCCTTCACATTATTGATGTCAGAGGCCCCAAAGGAAAAACTGACATTTTTTCACCTTTTTACATGTATTAAAGCTCAGGTCTCCCCAACATAACCTGTTATGTACCGTTTACAATGTGCAAATCACAAGTGGAAATCTGTGAAACACTGGGGCAGCTTGGGCAGCATCTGATGCTCAGCCATGTCATTCACTCCCTTTCATGCAATTCTGTTTGCTCCAGGAACTCAGCATTTGGTGGCTGAGCAGCAGACAATGTCCTGTGCATGGAATGTAGGACATCCGTGATCAAGGTATTGTTTTCTCTCTTACAACTGGATTTTAATAAAGGAAAATGAAGAAAATTCTTAGGTCATCAAATACAGCCCCCTGGTATTACAGGCAACCACTTTTTGTAATCCCTTATGTAAACTCATCAAGCTCCCTGAAATCTGTAATATTTTTGTGACCTTCAGAGATGGCAGCAGTGTATTTATTTATTTCCTTTTTTTTAAACGCTGCATGAACTCCTCCTAATTTTTGCTATAGCCAAAGACTTAGCTCACCCCTGCAACAAACACAACAGAATGTAAGAAAAAAAAGTACCAAAGGTACTAAAAATAGCTGTCTCAAAGTTAACCAAATACTTCTGTGTGCTGAAAAAAAAATCTAATATCATGCTATACTAATATTTCCAGTAAAGTATAAAAAAATACACACCTGAAATCACAAACTCATATCGAAATGTGAATTTTTGGTAAGAACTGTGCCATTCCAAGGTACAGTTACCACTACAATTAGGAATGGGGCTGAACAGTCAAATTTAATTCAAAGCATTTTTGAAGCTGAAGTAGCTCAAAGATTCCAAGATTAGCCAAAAATCCAGTGTAATTTGATTTTATCTAATATGTGGAATCATTGCTACTGAAACCAAAAGAAAAAGGATAAGCAACACATTGCACAGCAGAGCAATTCAGCATCAGAAGAAGAGCCTAATGAGACAGTGTTATAGGTTACATCTGGAAAATTCATCTCTCATGTAAAAATTAAATTTGAATGTATTGATGTTATCTTTCAAGAGAAATCTAAAAATTTGTTTAAGACCTGGGAACAGGAGTGGCAGAAGGTGTTTCTGAACAAAAGCTAAAGAAGAAGATTGGGGGGAAAAAAGGGAAGGACGATTGAAACAAAACATATAATTTTTCTATGGGCAACAAAGAAACGATAATAATTGCCAGTAGCACATCAGGCATTCTTTAAATGAAGTACATGGAATACAGCATTTAGTTATATTTTCAGATCACACTTTTGTGCTGTTCAGAAAGCTGTTCAAAGAAAAGCAAACACCTGCTGTACTTGTGTTTGCAGAACAACAGCTTTGTTTGTGGTCTCATGAAATACCTCATATCTTGCTGATGACAGAAAAATGCCCTAACTTCTTGCTCAAAGTCAAGCTGAAAAATCAGGACTTTGGACCAGAAAATGTGTAATAAAATGGTTAGGTTCAAATTATGACTTTAGCAAGCACATGCTCAGTTTTCAATAAGCGGGATCTGCTAAGGCTTTTCTTAGCTGTAGGGTAATTAGTTACATATTACAGTCTTCTCCAAACAGACCTGGGGAGTGAAAGGGTCCCAGATCTGGCACCTGACAGCAGGGGAAGGGCTGGTGCAGTGTGGGGAGCAACATCTGTGCTGTGTGTGCCTAGCAAGACAAGCTTCAGAGACAAATTTGGGATCAAGCTCCAGTTTTTGGCAAAGACTGTGATGCTGCACTGGGGAGAGGAAGACATTTGACCTGGTGGCTGTTACTGTCAATCTCTGGGCCTGGAAAAAAACACAGCATAGCAGCAGTAGCTGCAGCATCCTTTCCTTTGCTCTCAGTTTCATGTTGTGCTGCATCTCAGTCATTCATGTGCATAGGAAGTGATGGGAGGATGAGCTGTGGTGACTTTTACAACCATCTTTACCTGGTGTCCTCAATCCATCCAAAAGGAATAGTCAGGAGTGCAAGGGAGCGTGCTGAGCCATCTCATACCAGCTCCATTTCTGTCACTACTATCAAGCACTCCAGACATATTTAATAACTAAGCTACAATAGCTTTACTTCTACAGTTCTAAAGCTGTGGAAACCACTTAAAAAAAAGAAAAAAAAGTGGTGTGAAAACAAGGGCCAACAGCCAAATTCAGGCCATTGCAGCTCTTGAAATACCAGCTTCAGCTTTTATTGAGAAACACAGCTATCTCACCCAGCAATCGGGCTGTATTTGTTTTGCAATTTGAGTGAGTCAGACACATAAATATTTAAGTTTTAATTCAATTGCCTCTCTCCTGCGGTCGATGAGTCACTACTACTCTGATATCTGAGGAGTCTCACTAGGGGAGGTCCTGGAAATGTGTTATGACTCCCGAGTGGGTTCCAGCCGGAAAGTCTGTGAGCTGTACTTTTAAAAAGTATAAACTTATTTTCCTTTCAAACACTCAGAATATATGTAATGAAGTAGAATGTGTTTGCTTCCTGGACAGCAAACAATCTTGCAGCCAGAAAAAATGTTTACTTTGTAAACACTGTTTTCTTTTCAGAAAACTGTTTTAGCAAGAGGTTCCATGATGAAAAACAGTTTAGGTCATAAAAGACCGAAAAGAAATAGAAAGTGTAACACTTTTCCTTCTCTCTAAACTCCTGAAGTTAACCTAGAAGAACTTACAGTCACTCTAATGTGCTAAAAATATAGAACACACTTTATACAAATGGATGATGCAAGGTAATTTCAAAAAGCCTTTGCCCAAATGGGGAATATTATGAATATTTACATACACGAGCTGCAAAGAAAGATTAATTACAAACTAAAAAGCTACATTCCACTGGCATACACCTTACAAATCAAGTGGGGAAGTCAGCTGTGAATGTGAAGTAAAAAGAATTAATGGAAGGGTATAAGAGATGCACTCCATTTTCTATACAGCACTGTAATATTCCTGTAACCTTCTTGATCCACCTTACCACCACTTTGTATGAAATGGGGCCATCATTTACACACTTCTGACAGATCCAATTTTGACCAATACTGGATATAATTTGGGGTCAGTACCAAAGAAGCAGGTAAACAGTGAATTCAGTTTCTGCTCTGAACTCAGGAGAATTCATGTGTTTCATCCTTGGGGGTGCAGGTGAAAGAATAACCCTGATGGAGATCAACAGGTCCAGAGCAACGACAATGGCAAGGCACAAGAGGAATCTTCATGGCATTCCTGGCCCTGTGAGCCTTGCAGCCCCTGAGACTCCTGACCCTCGCTGTGAACCAAGCCAGCTACCTCACAGATAAAGAGTAAACCTGCTGCAGATGTCCTGACACAGAGCAAAGCCCCCAGGCCTCCAGCTGCAAGTTATGGAGCCTGTGCAAATGAGCTCCCTGCGGTCGAGGTTTGACAACTCCCGGTCCCCAGAAAGAGGTTCTTCACACACCTCGTGGGGACGAGCCCCAAAGCAGTGTAACTGTGCTGCACATCTGCTAGCGTGGAAATATTAGGTGTGAACACAGGATTATTAAATCTTCTCCCACCCATAACCATCTGTTGTTATACCCACTAACCAAACTCTGTATTTGTACATGAAAATTCAGGGACATGCACATGCTTTATGTACTTTGCCCCTAAAACAGGGATAAGCCCTTAGATTTGGACTTCACTAAGATTTTCAAACTAGGACTGGTATTACATAAGTCCAGGCTGTCACAGGTTGGTTGGTAGGTTTTGTGGCAGCTTAGATAGGTGTCACAATCCAATGCCACATATTTATGGAAGCACTGTTTTCATTGCTCAGTAGTGATAATGCAGGAAACACCCAAACCTCCCCTGTTTTTACAGAATGCAAAAGCCCATTTCACTATACATGTAGGAAGGCTTGCACATTCTTCTTCATTTTTCTTTTCCTCCTGCCAACCTGTATTAATGAGGTGGTAGATATAGGAAGGAAATTACATACTGCCTACACAAGTTATTTCAGAGTAAGGATTCCAAGAAGAACTTGGAATAAAATGCCCCACACATGCTTCAGTTTAAACCCATCTCTCTTCTCAAATGGTTGTTAGATTGGCTTCTCCTTTTCACTTTGCAAGAGGCATATCAATTTTCTGGATGCTACAGTACTCTTATATCATGTTTTGTTCCTAACCATTGCATCCACTTTCCATCAATTGCATTTTTCTGAGTTACTGACAGGGAGCAGCCACTTTCCTGAACACAAGGAGAGGGAAATACATGCCATGGGTAATTTCATGGACATGGAACGACATCATGCCACTGGTGCCTGAAATTTAGCGGTTAACTGTGGGTGCTGCAGGGCTGCTTTTAATCATGGGTGTCAAATTTACAAGAATTTTACCACAGAATGCCTTTAATGTTGGTTACAGTTTTCAGTTCTGGAAAGTATCAGAGGGATTCAGGGCAATGTATCCCTTCCCATGTACAGGGATTTGTCTTTCAAAGCTGGAGCTATTATGGATGATGGGCAGTAGTTCACCAACAATCAAGATGTCACAGGACTACAAAGCATTTCTTTCCATGTATGATAAAATTGAATTTTAAGCTAAATAATTAGTTTATTTTTTTATAAAAGACACCTGGTGGTGTCTTCTAACTGCACAGACTAAAGAAATTAAGTGACATCATTTCATCACTTGGAACCTACACAATCTTGTCCTCCATGCTCATACAAGAAAACCCAAAACATTTCAGTTCATATAACAACTGTGCTCCAATTGCCTGTAAAAATGTACTTTTAGTCATTAGAAATACAGGTTTAAAGTATTATCATGTGTACATTAACCCTTTTCCATCAATAACTGCATACACTATCCAACATAAAATAACAAAGTAACTAGTTTGTTAGCTAAATATCCAAATCAAAATGGTAGGAAAAAAGTATTTGAGTATGACTTATTACCACTGTAGCAAGAGCAGGGATTTTACATGCATTAATTTGGCAAGATCTGACATACAGTAGTTGTATTTTCCCAAAGGGAGAGCCAAAATCTGGCCAGATCTGTCATGGTTTTGTAAGTGTGCCAGATATGACACAGAATAGATGTGATTAATTTTCTGAAGAATTATACGTGTTTGTATTTCCATGAAACAGCCACAGTCCCCCTTACACAAATTCAACCAACAGCCATCTTGCTGGGCAATCAGAGAAATCTCACAGAAGCAACAAGGTTCTACCATGTACTAAAACCCGAAAAACACTCAAATTCAACGTAAAATCAAAAAGAAATAAGATAAAAAATAACCCCAAACAAACTTTACTGGCATTTCTTTCTTTTTTTAGAGTGCGTTTTAAATTGCTTCCTTGTTCAGTTTCTTCTTATTTTCCCCTTGATACAAAACTAGACATAAGAAACAGCTTGAATGTTAGACATCCAAGTAAAAATGTGTGTTTCAACAATTTATTAAGAAGGCAACATTTTAATTGGAAACTCCTTTTTAAGTGTTGTTTTTTAAAATTCTGTTCCTTGCCAACTACAATAATTGAAAACACCTTTTTCCCTGTTTTTTTTGTTGTCTCTAGGAAACAAATACAATAATTTTCCAAACTGAGCTATATAAATAATTGTCACAATAAGTCATAAAGATTACAACAAAAATTAAATGAGTTTAAAGATTTTATTTTAGTATATTTGACACCTAAACACTAGGTGTGTGTGTGTGTTTAAATATGTATATATATATATATATGTATATATGTATATATACACACTCTATATTGTTAGATGATAATTCCAATTAAGCTTGAGTTACAGGAAAACAGTATTTTAGACATGTTACCATGCAGCCTCAGTGTCACTGTGACTATAAAAGAATTCCAGAATTCCTTAGGCACAGTTCTGATTTTTGTGCCTTGGGGAAGACATAAAACAATTGTTTTATGGTCAATCAGTGAAGTCTTTAGAAGGCCCTGCTGGGGAAACTGCTACTGCCATCTGTAGTGAAACTGTATAGGCATAACTAAAATGGAGCACAAGATATTCTTCCTCCATAAACTCAGACCTGCTGGAGTAATTCCTGTGAACAGCCACCTGCTCCTACAAGCCATTTGTTCCATTTGTAAAATGGATGTTAGCTCCCTTTTAACTTCTAAATGAGAAACTCATGACGTTGGCCGACCATTCATGGAGCATTTCACTGCAAAAATCACGAATGTTCCTGCACTTCAAAATAATAACACGTCATTCAGTTGTCATCCCTCTTAGATGGTACCACAGAAACATTCCAACTGCAAGGCAGGAGAATGCAAGACAAAAGGATACCAGAAGGACAGATTTTGTTGATATTTTTAAAACCACGCACTGTATAGTAGCCCATATCCGACCTCCCTGGTCATCTCATGGCCTTTGAAGCCATAAGAACATCCAGCAGCCACAACAGACATGAAGTTTCATCCTTGACTATTCCAGACGGATCAACCACTCTAAAGTTTGGCATTTTCCCCCTGGGGAATGACATCATCAAACTGCCTTGAGACACCACCAGTTGTTTCCATCAGACAGTGTGAGGCCACTTTGGATCTGTATTTCAGCAGTCTCCATGCTGAGCTGCATCCCTACGGCTCCTCTCATAAAGTGCTGAAGTTCTGCTCCGAAGTGGAAAAGCAAAACACACTTGAAACAGGTCAATTGCATAAGTTACACATTTAGGTTTGCCTCCTTCTGGATATGCAACAAATGTCAGAGATTGTCTGGGAATGTGAAGTGGGAATTTTCTGGCTATGCACTATAGTCAGAATACAGAGTAAATCTGCATCAAGGTAGGGGAGGTATGGAGGAGAAAGGAACAGGATAAGGTGTAGTTCATATCTGCAATGGCAATCCTCATCTGCAGTGGAGCTCTTCTGGAATTGTGGGTCAAAAGTAAAATCCAGAACTTCCAACCAGTCCCAAATGCATCACAGGACCTGGAAACATTGCTGGGCCTGACAGTGGCAAGTCCTGGCACTCGCTCTTTAGGCCAATGTGCCAATGGCACTTCAGTGCCAGCATGCAAAGAAAAATCATGACCTTTTTGTCTCTAGCTGAATGAAAGTGAAATTCCACATTACACGATAGACAAAATCAATAAATAGAATCTTAACCAAGGACCAACTGTAAATACAAAACTGTTACCTCATTTCATTCAGGCTCTAAGATACAAATGTCCCTTTTTGTTCTGCTTCTGCACATTTACCCTCCTCTAATGCCTAGAATTAACACTGCAAAATCACTGTTCACCTTGCAGTGTGTTCCAGGAGCTGAAACCAAACAAAAAGAATACTGCTCATAAAGGATGTCCAGGTATTCTGTACACATATGACACTAAGTGGTGGAATTAAAAAAGATGGAAGATGAAAATCATTTCAGAACTTTTTCTCACCAGAACACACTTACTAAATCATAAGTATTAATTCAACAGTACATTTTTGAGAATGTGATCTGATGCAATAGATGGATTTGATGCTAGAAATATGTCATATGTTTTTGATGTCCATGATGTAAAATGTTCTGTTGGCTGTGTCCTTCCTGCCACTGAAACAGGAAAAAAGTATTTTGAATACTTTTTCCACTTTTGTTATATTTATTACGTGCTCTCAATAAGGAGGTGAACACTCAGTCCCAGCTGCTTACCAAATCACATTCATCAGATTATTTTTAAGGTAGTAACAATGTCACCTCTTTTTTTATTAAACAGTAGATAGTTTATATCTTCAGAATTAATTTTTTAAACCCTGAAATATTGTTCTTGTTTCAGTGCCTAGATGTCTGGAATTATTTCTAGGCACTAGCCTGAATACTTGAAAAAGCAACAGAGGTGAATTAGCAGACCATATTTAGCCAACAGCTAACAACTCCAATAAAAATCTTTCTGTTTTGAGTCTACTTATAGTGAACAGCCTTATCACTGCTGTAAAAAGACATAAAATCATGCCCTTTGGCGGTTTGTATCATTTGTATTTGTAAGAAACATCACTTGTACTTTCATGTACGGTAGCGCAACTGGGAAATTTGGTGCAGCTCCTTCTGCCTTGGGAAGAGCTGGCAGGCAGCACCCCACTGAAGCTGTGTAGCTGCAGATGCCAAGACTTTTTAAAAGCAATTTCTAAAATCCCCCTTCTCCCTCCCCTTTTATTAACAGCCTCTGTTTTTCTCTGTTCAAACACTCTGCAAATGAAGAAAACTTGAATGTAGAAAGGATGAGCAACAACTGGGAAAAACTCTAGGGCTGCCTTGTTCTCAAATGAAAAGAGTAAACCTGCCAGGATTAGGGCCTTAGACTGATGAAATTCAGAATTAAGACACAGACTTTCTGTCTGACCTTGAAAAAAAATCACTTTGGTTCTGAATCGAGTCTTAAAGTGGGAGTATTGACACATTTTCCTTCATTATCAATAAGGCCTGAAAGTCTGTCAGATACCCTGGGAACAGAAACTGTTAAAGTACATTTACATCAGTGTGACTTGTCTGAAATGGATGGCTTCAAACGGATCCCCACTTTACTCACTGGGGCTTTACTTTTAAATACATATATCAGTACATACATGCATCTCTTTATAAAAATGCTTTCCTCAGGTTTGTTTTTGCATTTCCCTGAAACTCTCTCTGAAGTTTATTGTTGCAAATCAAACTATGAATTGCCTCCCGTATTTTTTCTTCCTCTCTACCCTCACCTTCTGAGAGGTCGCTTTAACTGTCACTTACATGCACAATTCTAGTTATGTTTTGTTTATGGCTTTTCAGCAGCTCTGTAATCCAAGAGGATGAAAATATTTTCCATTTGCCACAGTGACACGTGCTGTGGAGAAGAAATACTAACAGCTGCAGACTTCCCTAATGGTGGGATCAGATAACACACTCCCCAGGATTTTGTGTTATCTTTTTCCCTTAAAGGAAAAAGCAGCTTGTCTGGTTCAGGCATCTCCATGTGTGTCTACATTGGGACTATCATCCTCTGGATCAGAAGTAAGGGCTTCAAAATGAAACATCTCTCCCCTGCGTGGCTGAGGGGTTCTCACTGCCACAGACTCAGACTATTTTAACCATCTTCTCCTGACCCAAACTTGCTGGCTTTACATTAGCCACATGTGCTGTACTCAAGACTTCCGTCCTTTGCAGTTAAACAAACTCTTCAGAAGAAAAAGCAGCCTGCAGGTCAATGAAACTGAGGTGGTGAGTTACCATTCCCTTACTGGAGAGCTTTCAGTATTTGTCAGTGATATATTAGGTTCATAAAAAATAAAATATCATTATTTAGGATGTTTACTTTAGCTTGGCTCTGCGAGGCATTTGTGACCTTACAGAAGTACTTCATTGGAGGTCATTATTTAGACTAAATTCCAGATACAGAAAACAAAGAGCTCTATTCATAACAACTAAGACAGCAAAGTATTCACAAGAGAAATAAGCAAGAATTTCAAAATGTAGACTAAATAAAGGTCCCAATCTAGGAAAGTAACCCTGTAAAGCTAACTCTTTAAGCATGCAATTATTTTCGTTCTAGGCAGCAGTGTATTCCACACAACTTTAAAAATACTTTAAAATTGTTTCTTCAGTTGGAGACTAGAATCCCTCTTGGGTTCCTTGATTACATATAGGACACACTTTTTAGAAAACAAAAAGCCCCACTGCAGTATCAGTCACCAGTGCAGCTATCAAGAACATCTTATTCATGGTTCAGACTTACAGTTATTCTTACCCAATGGCTGGAAGCACACGGGTCAGAAAGGGATGCAGCTTGCAGAAAGGCAACTGGAATTCATTGAATCAACAATAAATGAGTGAGCCAAAAGAGGGAAGTTTGTATTCCCAGGATATGCTATAGCAGGATAGTCTGTAAAACCTTGAGATCTGAATTAGCAGATCAGTTTTTAATGAATAATTCATCTTTCTATATTTTCAGCAATCAGCTCTACCGAAAATATCGAGTAAAAAGAACAAGCATTACTGGGGCAAGGACACTGCTCTGTTTTGTCATGAAAGATATATTAGTCTTTCCTGAGGAATGCATAAGCATCACTTACCTCAGGTGATCTCAGAAATATTAATGTGTTTCAAGGTACCTGCAAACAGTTTCCAGACTAACAAGATAGGTGGAACAAAAAATTTGAGAGGAGAATTGCTAAAGGCCGGAAACTGTACAAAGACAATGAATTTTTGACTGAATTCATTTCCCTGTATGGAAGCTATGAAGAATGGGTCAGTGGCTGGAGAGGCCCTAGAGACTGGTTTGCCGTGAATATTAAAGTCTACAAAAAGTTGGTTATGGGATCTTTTCTGAGAGTCACCTCAAGGAAATACTCACTGATCATCATTGGCTTCCTCTTATATGAAATGGGAATTCCTTTTGGGGCTATGCAGTCTTACACAAACTGATCTGGTCATGAAAAAAGTGAATGTGCAAATTTCACAGTTGTTCTTGAAGACAAAAAAGAATAATAAATGTTCTCACTAGGCACCAAGCTAGCTTTGGATTAAACAAACTTTGCCATTAAAATATTGCCCTGAAAGACCTTCAACAAATGTCATTTTTAGTAAACACCAGTGAGTTACAAATGGAATATTTTAGCTTCTTCTGAAGTTGGTTCCTTTTCCACTCCTTCCAATTTTGTATGAAAGGCTTTTTATAGAAATGGTTATTAAATGGTTGTTAGACATCCTGCACCAAAGGGCTAACAAAGCCTTGGAGAAATTTGTGGTATTGTGCTAATAATTGGTGAGACATGATACCAGGAATAAATTACTTTCTAAAGAACATCCGTGGAAACCCAAACCTCTTTCTGTCCTTGTTGAATGCAGGGGTTGAAAAGCATTACAAAGAGAGAGGAAACAGTTTTCACTTTTACAGACACGGTAAAATGAAACCTATGGAATGCTTATGTGACACGCACATTTCCGTATCTTTATTTATTATTTTTAAGCCTTCATACTATATAAAGACCATAGCTTTAACAATGTAACCTGGTCCTTCCTCTTTCCAGATTAAAGAACAAAGTTGATTCAATTTTAATGAGGTGTTTAAAATCACCAACTTTTTTTTTTCTCTCACAGCAGGTTTAAAGGGAAGAGAGTCTTCTATTCTCCTATAAATCATACTAATATATTTTACTATTTTGTTTGTAGTCATTATAGCAGATCTCCTGATCCTGCTGGATTTTTGTGTATGATCACCATTTTCACACCAGTGTGATGCTGATCCTGTAAAGATGGAAAGACCTCATTTTCCAGAAGGAATGCTAACAGAACACTGAAAAACCTCTTTTTCTTTATTTGAAGGGAGAGAGGAAAAATCTTCGCAACAGAACAGCTGGGATGGAGCCAAGAATGTACTTTGCCCTGTATGTTCTTCACCTAATACAGAGCTGTTTTGTTGTTAACAAGTCCCTTTGCCATTGTTCTGGGGACTCAATGGTTCACATCTACCAGTTGGCTTGGTCGCAGCTGAGGAAACCCTGACTACACTTACAAGTATTTACAAAGCTGTAAATCCTCATTCTGTGCAATCATCACAGGAAACACATATATATAGATATTAAAAAAATTAATCTCAAAGTTCTTCAGGAAAAAAAACTCAGTCATTAATAACCTGTATGCTTGCAGCATAATGTGCCAGAGTACTAGTAATAAGGAGTTTAGTATATTTGCAACAGAATATTTATATATTAAAATTCCATTTGAAACTTTCTGAGATACCATTAACTTCTGGACTGCTTTTGCACTGCCTGGGCATTTTCTGAAAGTTTAAGATTCAGCATTCTTAAACTGAAAGAATCTTTTTCCATCTTCTAAGACAAATTAAAAATTCAAACCAACCCTTAGCAATTACACTGTTTTGATGTATAAAAATATCAAATCTCGAAGGAAAATTGCATTAAAGAAATAGACTCCTATACATACAGGAACACGAGAAGCTGAAAAGCACAGAACTCGTTTAAGCACAGTTTCACTCTACAGCTAAAGAGTATTACAAGTACCTTAAAAAACTTTAATCCTAGCTGCAGTTATTCCTCTGCCCTGTGGAGTATGAATTATCAAAGCACATGACATTAATTTTAACCATCTTTTACTCTCTTTTCAAGGAGCCGCAAAGATTTCAATTTGCTGCTGCTTAGAACTGAATGCAGATCCCAATTTCTGAGTACAGATCCTGATTTCCAGATCTCACTGTATCTATTGTACAAGCTAACAGGATTAGCCAGCATTAGCCCAGCATCCACAGGAAGCGTGATGCACAGTAAGACCTGAGGAATTCTCTGGGGAGGCAAAAGGTCCAAGTTGAGGCATGCATGATTTCAAAGCAAATCTTGGCACAATTAACTGCCTGACCTGCAAGATGAACAAGCATAGCATTTAATTAATTGCCCACCTTCTTTGAGCCACATTGTCCATTTTTCTTATTAAGTGTATGGTAATCTACTGCTACCAGTTTTTATGGAGACAATCAAAGAAATCACACATTAAATTGCCTGATGATGAATTAGGACTGCATTTCACATTGCCCTCAGTTTCTCCCATCAACTCTGCTGATGTGAGATCAATATTTTTGTAAAAAATTTTGTAAAAACTGGAGCAACTCTAATAATATAGAAGTAATTCTAGTTCTTACAGAGGTTCCAAATTTTTTGTCTGCTTGGAAACAAGGGTAGAAAAATAAACAGAGAAAGAAAAGATTTTGAAATCCTTGATTAGGCAAGGTGTGAAATACCCAAATAATTCTGTTCTAGAAATGATTTCTATCACTTTTGGACTCCACCAAATATAAGCTAGGCTGACATCTGTACAGTCTAGAGCCTGCAAGGCAGAACAAGAAACAAGCCTTTTTCTGCCTACATAAGTAAATTAAAATGATTTTATCTTTCCTTTTATTCTCTAGATACATTTCTAATGATTTCTTTAACTGGTATCTGCTTAGAAGCAGAAACATGTTTTCTTTGGGTTAGTGGCACACAATGCATTTGACAAACTACTCTTTAATTTACAGTATGCACAAGGAAGCACATATGGTTTGATAATTTTATATAGCTTATAAAGTGATGGCCGAGAAACATTAGAAAAACATATGGAAAATGACAATTTTTTGCTTAATTTCCTGTTCCTTCATGTAGTAAGTTTACAAACAGAAGGCCTCCTTTACTGAGCTCTTATGATTTTCATTTTGATAAAACAAGTAGATTTTTTGTTAGCCTTCTGGAAATTGTAGAGGACTTTGTATCTTTGCCCCGCCCAGGTGAGATTCCTCCTGGAGTATGGTGTCTAGCTTGAGATCTCAGCACAAGACAGACATAGACCTGTTGGGGCAGGTCCAGAGGGGGCAACAAAAATGATCAGGGGGATGAAGCATCTGTCCTGTGAGGAAAGGCTGAGACCATATGGACTCTTCACCCTGGAGAACAGAAGGCTACAAGGAGACCTTACTGTGGCCCTCCTTCTTCTGACAGCCATTCTCCCTTGTGCTGTCTATCCATGCCTTTGTGAAAAGTTCTTCTCCAGCTTTCTTGTAAGCCCCCTTTATTGGAAGGCTGCAATAAAGTCTCCCCAGATCCTTTTCTCTTCCAGGCTGAACAACCCCTCCTCTTTCAGTCTGTCTTCATGGGAGAGGCATTTCCACCCTCTGATCACCTTGGTGCCTCCTCTGGCCTGGCTCCAGCAGGTCCCTGTCCTTCCTGTGCTGGGACCCCAGAGCTGGATGCAGCCCTGCAGGTGGGGTCTCAGCAGAGCGGGGCAGAGGGGCAGAAATCCCTCCCTGCCCTGCTGCCCACAGGGCTTTGGATGCAGCCCAGAATATGGAGGTTATGGGTGCCCTTTAGGCTGCAAACAAACATTCGAAAGTCACATTGAGCTTTTCATTAGCAAACATGCCCAAATCTTTCTCCCCCCAAAAACCAGGTACTGGCTTTTTAGTAGGGTCTGTAGTGACAGAATGAGTCAGATGGCAATGGTTTTAACCAAAAAGAGGGTCCGTTCAGACTGATATGATATGATATGATATGAGCAGTTAACTTTTCATGAGGAGAGTCGTGAAACACTGCAACCAGTAGTTATCCCATCCCTGGAAATATTCAAGGTCAGTTTGGATCGGACTTTGAGCAACCCGGTTTACTTAAAGATGGCCCTACTCATTCAAGGGAGGGGCTGGACTTTATGACCTTTAAAGATCCCTTCCAACCCAAACATTCTATGATACTATGACTTAAGCAAAATCATCCTAAAAATCTACCTTACACACAAAGCTTGGAAGATCTAGGAAAATGGTTCTTTGCTATTAAGAAGATAAAGTTATAGTAATTAAAATTCTGCCTTGTAGTCTATAGCTATGTCACAAATTCTTGGCAGCCCTATTTGTCAGGTTCTTATTCATTGCCTGTAGTTTTTCAGTCAAACTAATTTTAAAAAGTGAATACAGTCACCGACAACTGCTTTTTAGTTTTCAGCATTTCTTTTAATTCTTTTTGGACTATACTGTTTTACTGAAGTTCTTTCTCCTCATCCCCAATCAATAAACATATAAAATTACTAGTTCACACCATCTACATGAAGCTCATTATAAACATAACATGAATGAAACAGTGTTTAAACAGCTGCTTTAACTAATGTCTTTACATGTCCAAATTTAGCTAATAAAAAAATTATGGCTGCTTGATGTTCCCTTCTCTAATTCTCCTAAAGCACAAAGCAGAGACCCCATCTATATTTTTTTTCGTTTAGTCATTTAGAAGAGGCTACACTTTTTTCCTGGATTTTGTTTTTTTGTTTGTTTTTTTTAAACCATACCTTTGTGTAATTTAGATGGTAAGTGATGAAATAGCTTTTTCTTTTCTTTGTAGAAATGTGTGTATTTATAGAACTTTAGAAATAACACAAGAAACCTCTAGCAAGAATAATTTTTTCTAACACCAACCTTTTAATTTAAATTATTTCTCTTTGAGCAAACAGCATCAAACTGTTGCAAAACCTGTTGCTTTTAAGAGCTACTGAAAGCATAACAAATTTTCAAGATGGCTTAAGAGTCTACTAAGGAATATATGAAGATAGTGCAAATAGCACTGACTTTAATAAAAATATAGCGGAAATTGGTCAGGGAGATAAGCTGCAGGGATGAAGGGGAGTGTATATATCTTTAGAGACTGAAGAAGCCAGCCTTTGGTACCTCTTTTGGTCTCAGAACTACTCTTCCTGACAGCAAGAGATTTGCTATTAAAAGTGTTTCACTCCTCTCAGTACTTATCATTTACAAAGCATTAAAGATTTTCTATGACCTTATCAAGTCTCCATTTGCTCAAATTCACCTCTGCTCTAAAAAGTACCTGCAAGAGTTTTCTCTTTAATTCCCTAATATAATTAAGTTAAGCTTGAAGCAACTCTTCTCTTCTTTGATTAGCTTAAAGTTTGCTGTTTCTGACCTTGGTGCCTGAGAGCCAAGGAATCTGTAGTTTCCAACTGTGTCACCTAGTCTAATAAAGAACTTAAGAATCCCCAACAAGCCTTGTCCCCAGAGCCAAAACTCTCATCCAATTCCAAGTGATTTATAAGTGTACATTATTTCTTAAAGTGAAGCCCTTAACACATTCTGATGCTTTGAAACTAGTAGATTGATGATCTGAAGAACAGCCCTTCCACAGTTAAATTATCATGGAAACTCAGAGACATCAAGATCTCAGTGAACTATACAAGGAACACGTAAACAACACCAGGCAACAAATGGCAGGAAGGTTCCCATATATTAAAGCAGTTTTCTACACAAGTACTTTTGAAGGAGGTAAAAGAAGCAATACCTCCAAAAACAAAGACTTTTTCTCTGATGTCCAATTTTTTCCTCCTCCATCCCTCTTTATTCACATATACTTAACCACAAGACCTACTGATGTCAGAGATCAGAAATCATCAGCTTGCATTGCCACTCCTTTTAGCTTACTAGCCTGATGGAGTCAAGACTGACACAAAGTGCAAGACAGAAAAGCAGCCCTGGGCTGCCTCCTGTTCTGTGATTGTTGGTGTCTTGTGGTCAAGAATATTCATTAGTAGCACAGAGAAACCCACTAATAGCATGCAACCCACCCATACCCCTCTGTCAAATATTGGAAAGGCAGCCCATTGATTTGTACAGGTCACTGATCAACTGCTTTAGCAATGCAAAATCACACAAAGAAGGACAAGCAGGAACTCTGACAAATGAGCCATGTATTCTGCCAAATTTGTAAAAAGGGAGTAATAACATTTTTTCTACTTCCTGGCTATCCAATAGCTTCATCTTCCTATGCTTGAACCTTGTTAGCAGGTACAAATGCCAACATAATCGACATATATTCTGTTTACTATCAGATTTGTACATTTATTTCAACTATGTGCAAATAAGACAAAAGACATTTACTACTTGGAAATCCTCTGTGCATATGAAATACCTTGTGAATATTCCTATAAGTTTTTTACCTGTCCTATGGTCGATGACTAAAATTCCTGCTTCAGGATGGCCACAAAATCCATCACTGTCCCCAACCCAAGAGGCACAAAACATGAGCCATGAAAATCCACAGGGAATGCTGTGGCACATTCTGAACAAAGCAGAAACCTCTTTGTTTCTTATTAAGAAAATAAAAGAAAAGAAAACAAACTAATTTGCTGTGTGCATGCTAGATGCCTTTTGATATAAACCCCAGCACTCTAACACTGCTTTTAGAAAGAAAAATGATTGCTGTATTTTACTTAGTTAATGTAAGGAAATTTCCTAAAGAGCACAAACTGTCTGCTATGTGATGTTCATTGCATCTTCACAGAAATGGGAGTAGACCTCCATGCTTTTATCCCCCCAAAATCTGGTGGAAAGTGAAGATTTCTTTTTTTTGAATACAATCTTTTATGGTTTAAAATTTTCAGTGGAACTATGGACATTTTGTGCCCAGTGCAGATGCCCAGACACTGAGCTTCTTTTTAGTTGGATAAGATTTTGTATATGGCAGAAAATGTGCCTACAGAGTAGAACTAAGTGGGGTACTGGGAAAGCACCAAGTTTGCAGACCAAAGTGGGAAGAAAGATGAATTGGATCATTTCCTATAGTGGTCCATTCTGCCTTTAAAAAGATCCCAGCTGCTTGTGACATCACAACCCCACAAAAATGTCAGGTAAAATTCTGAAAAGGTTCAAAGGGACACATGTCTTGTGAAACTGTGTGTAGCCCTCAGACAGAACTGGTCAAGTTTGTCACCTGGATACAATCTACAATAGCTGGGGAGACCTGAATTCACAATAATATGTACAACAACCAGTAGCAAGAATGGAGTTTATTTTAAGTTAGTAATTAAGAAATCCTGAAGAAGTCCTCTTCATCTCCAGACACAACCAAAACCTGATGGGATACAGCCCTGAACAACTTGCTCTGGCTGACCCTGCTCTCAGCAGGAGGTTGGACCAGGTATAATTTCCAAAGGTGCCTTCCTGCCTTGACTATTCTGTGACTGCCAATGGAATTCACATCACTGAGACACCTTTAGGAAGCTGCACAAGGGCTGGAAATCAACATCTCACAGCCATAGAAATTTGGTGTTTCTCATCATTTTCTCTTTTAAAAATACCTTCTATCTAGTAAAAAGTAAATGCTTTTAGAGAAATTGTCAAGAATTATATGTTTGTTTTTTTTCTGAGAGGTAAATGTACCACTCTATTTCCAGTAGTAACATTTTAAATTTATTTTTTATACTGCTCCAATGTTAACGGATTAGGAATACAAAAAAAAACAAAGCTATTTTTATCCTAACAGATATCAAACAAACCAAAAAAACCCATCCAACGTAATGCATTATTAAACAAGAGTGAAAACTTTCTGGTTATGCATTCTTTCTCATAAAGGTGCAACGATTTACTGCTTTCATGAAACTTCTTAGTACAACTTCAATCTCAAAAGAATGCTATTTTATATTCAGTACTACTTCTGACAGTCCTTTAAACTACTCTTTCTTTGACTTACAGAGCTATCAGTCACTGTTTAAAAGTCCTCAATAAACTAAATCGACTGCCCTGAAAGAAATCCATCAATCATATTGACTAGCCCAGAGAAAGGCCAACACCACTTTAATTGCGTGCAAAATTAACAGGAATTTGCAAGTGATTTTCTCAAGCAGAATCCCTCCTCTGCTTTGCATGTCTTGAATTACTAAGTATTCTTAGCATAAGAAGTAGCTCAGGAAATCACTTAATATTATCAAAACACAGAAAAAAACCCAGTTGGAGATGAAGAAGTTTTTCTTTTAAAAGCCTTGAGTGCATCAAATAATAGCTACCACACTTCTCTGAGGTTTTAGGGCAGGGCTGCTTGCAGTGTCTGGGCACCTTCCCACATCCCAACAGCTGCTGCAGTCTCAGACATGAAGCGCACAGAAAACCTTGGCCAACTGAGTGTCAGCGTTCAAAATGCAAGTAGCAGTAATACAATGTACTTAAACAAGGACGAGGTGTTCAAATTTGCTGAGGAAAACCCCCCACACCCACCCCTGTAATTGCTGTATTTCTAAATTCCAGGAATGTCCACTTTGGTGATCACACGATTTGGTTTGTAGAAGTCTTAGTGTAATTCCTTATGAGCAGCGTTAAAATTGTACACACAGCTGTATTCATTTTAGTCTGACATGCCTTTGTTCTTAGTTTCAACCCTCTACTTTTCCACATTATAACTTGGGGGGATATTCTCATATTGATGAGTTCAATGTTTCTTCTATAACTCACTGTGCAGGAGAAGATAATTATCCTCTGAGTATGGTCTGACACCTTTCTTCTCCCTTTTTTTTTTTTTTTTTTTTTTAAAGAGTGGGTAGATGAAAGCATGCTTTTTGAATTTTATATTGTATGTAAAATAATCATACTTCTTTCCCATTTGATCTATATAATCTTTATCTAGCATCAGTCACATAAGCTTAAAAAACAACAGGGGCAGATCACATGAAAGCATTCTAGAGGGGCAGATGTGGAGATTAGCAGCTACGAGAAGGATACATTTTCACCAGCCTTCCAGACAGATCATAATGTCTTTTAAGACAGATTTTTAATCCTGCACGTAACAGACTGATGACCTGAAACATTCTCAAAGCATAATATTTTGTACAACATCTACACGTTGGGGGAGTTTAAATCCAAAAACATACAAAATCAAGTGTGAGTTTTGGGTGGTTTGGACTTTTGTTTGTTTTAAAAGCAGCCTGTCAGCACTTCACGGTCTGTTAAGAGAGTAATTTTGCTTTCTAGTTCAAATTCTATTTCTTCCGTGAGACTTTTCCCAAGAACAAGATGGGCCAGACTGTGGGTCACACTCCACACTGCATGCCTGCATTGGCATGAAAAGGCTGTAAAACTCAGAGCCATGGCAGGCTAGACAGCTCAGCTGACCTAAAAGGCAACTGTAAGTGACCTACTCCTTCACTGTCTCCTGGTTATCCTTTTTTTTCTCCCAAACATGTGCTTGTGCTTCTCTCACAAGTGACTGTGGTATCTGGCTTCACAGCAAGCTGATATGGCTGAATCACTTCTTCCTGAACTGTTTCTTACGTTTCTGTTCCCCTCTGAACTGCTTTGATTTACCAAGGGGTGAACCAAGCATCAGCTTGATCAACTACACCCTTGTTTTCCAGTTACATCCTAATTCAGTTAATTTCAAAAGCTGAGAAATTTCAAAAGTAAATGGAATGCACTGGTAAAGTGAGGCTCTCTAGGGAGCACTGCTGGGTGCAGTCACAGGCTCATAGAATCATTTGGGTTGAAAGAGAGCTTTAAAAGTCATCTAGTTCCAACCCCCTGCAGTGATCAGGGACATCTTCAGCTAGATCAGGTTGCTCAGCTGGGGTCCACCCTCGTCATGACTCAGACAGAATCCGAGCCTTACAGATTGCTCTCCCAAAAGGGGGTTGCCAGGTGTGCTGGAGTCCTTTAGACAAAATGGGTCATGGACAGAAAAGATCTGTTCCAAGAGAAGGTAACTGTGCTCTGAAGTCCCCTTTACACTAACTTTCAGAAAAAGAAAACTATTTGAACAATCAAAAATTTTGAAATTGAGATTGAAAGTAGGCTTCAATACCCAGAAATCAAGCGATGAAAAATCTTGCATTCTACTAGCTCAGCTTGTCTGAACCCAAGTGTGAAGTTCTGCATCCACCTACAGCAAGAGGCATTGATAATATAACTAAAAGATGCATTCAATTAATGAGTACATCTGGAATTTATCAGAGGACAAGGAAAAGAAACATAATCCTTAATGGTGAAAGCGAGAAAAGTAGCGTGTTTGGAAAAATTACAAGTCTTTGAAAGGCCAAGCTGAAGACCGTGGTCTATTCAAGAATCCAGCTAAAATCAAACACATTCAGAAGGTCTGAGTTCTAGGCATTATATTTTTTTTAAAATCAATAAAAAGTGAGCCTCTTGAGAGACAACTCTGCTACTCTCCCAGGTAATTTGATGATTCTCCCTCTACAAAGTTACACCACTTATAAAAATCACTCTGGTACTGGCTCTCCTGGGGAGCAGAGTGGGAACAGCACTGATAATATCAAAGTATTGATTTGTTGGTCTAAACAAACCCACTAGACATCAATACCTTTCACAAAGTAGTTTCATGGGCAGAAATTCTGCCTGAAAGCTACTTTCAAACCTGTTTGCCAGGCAGCAGCAGTGCTGATTGAAAACCTCTCTGCTCCCATGCTGTGTGTCTTTGGTCAGGCCAGGACAGTGGTGCTGGCACCATGAGAACCACCCTTGATGGTGGACTCAGGCTCCCAATAATCTTTTGGGGCACGTCTTTTTTCTTCCTTTGGATAAATTTTCCTAGTAAATTACTTAATCCTACAGAACATAATGTCTCTAATGTGGTCGAACTAAACCAGATTTTTCTGATAGGAAAAAAAAAAAAAAAAAGCTGCTGTTTCAGTCCCTGTCCAAGCCCCTACCCACAGACTTTTTGAAAAGAAAAAATGTAACAATCTGCTTTTATTACCACATCACTGACTACATATGCCGTATACACTAAGAGAAGTAAACTGAACCTTAATGCAGGATTTAATTAATTGTCCTCTTTAACTTGTTGCATGTGTATTTTAACCATAGTACTGACTACTTGAGACTGACAATTTCAGCAACACTGGAGTCTCCTTGAAAATACTGACACCTTCAGTGAAGTACTGGAAATTAAATAAATACAGTATACTACAGTGAGACTTTCTCTGCTTTAACCCATATATGCCTGCAGTAGAGTAAGCACAGACTCAGAAAAACACACTACTGTTTTAAGATCACTAAAGGATAAAGGGATGTTGAATAAACAGGAGGAAGTCCAAAAGTTGAAATCACAAGAAAGATGAATGGATTAAGTACACTTTGTTAAGCTAAAATGTCATGGCAGGATGCAAAATTCTCATTATTAAATTAGCATTCTCCTTTCAAAAAATTAAGAAAATATCCACATTAACCATTAAAACACTAAACATGTGAATCCCTTCACGTTTACAGTCTCACTGCAGCCAGTGGAAGGGGACATCCCAGTCTGCTGGATTGGACTTGTTCCCCCTGCAGCATTTGTCACTAAGTGCTGCCATTCTCTGGTACCCACGCTGAAGGGGAACCCCCTGCTACAGATATGGGGATATGGCACATGAACTGCAGGAATCCAGTTATCCCAGAGGATCCTCTCCTACAGCAAATTGGGGAGCTCAGTTTTGGGGAGCACTAATACAGGACTACTTAAATAAATGAGGCAACTTTTTCTACCACCTTTTCCATGTAGGAATTCAGTGAAAAATGCACTAGGTTACTTATTGAAGTTTTCCTCCTTTAGGATAACCCCCTCAGGCTTGCTTTTGCAATAGCAAGAAATTTGAGCTTGATGAAGGGCAGAGCTGGCTGCAGTCAAATGGAGTCCACATGCTTGTGCAACATGAAAAGGCAGAATAATAGAAAGAAGTTACTACATGTCATGACTGTAGAGTTTCCAGCCCAACTTCCTCCCAATTTTCCTTACTGTCTGTCTCATTCTCATTCACATCACAACTCTCTAAAAAATAAATAAAACCAGCTGGGCTTCTTTCTGCAGCATTATATCCAGGAAAGTATAGCTAAACCCAGTGTTCAAGTTACACAAATTTAGATCAGCTCAGGATGAGGTCCATAAAACTTCTGAAGTAACTCACCAGTATCATAAAAGCTCAAAACCACTGGCCAAGCCAAAAGGTCTTAAAACACTGGGAAGCAGCTGAAGCTGGCAAAATTATAAGCAATTGAAAACAGACGTGGTAACAGAAAGTGTTAAGAAACTTTAGCTATAGACATTGCTGCCAACTCCAGCTATAAATCAGACAAGTAAAATGGGAGGGAAACCTTCAGCAGTCTGTTCAGAGCTTTTTAGAATAAGAGTATGTCTGTTTATATACTTTTGTACGGTGCTAGAAAAAGATGATAATTCAAATGGAAATAGTACATTTTGCTTTAGACTCAGGAAATTACAGATCTTCAGAATTTACAGAAAAAGAAAAAAATCACAGA
Source organism: Eopsaltria australis (assembly GCA_034509425.1). Taxonomy (NCBI): domain Eukaryota; kingdom Metazoa; phylum Chordata; class Aves; order Passeriformes; family Petroicidae; genus Eopsaltria; species Eopsaltria australis. Next base: position 9,364,222 of record JAVTVJ010000024.1, read on the forward strand.
ACTAAAGATTTCCTTTCAATTTTTCAGTGTTTTCTAAGGTTGTGTTAAAGTACCAAAATTTGAAACATGCTACATCTCCCATCCAGGTTTGTTGAAAGTGTCAACAAGGCATGCTCACCTTGGTCTGGAATATCACCAATTTTCTTAATTAATTTCATTCAAATTATCAAACCTACTCCTTCAAGAATCAGTTGTTATTTTGTACAGAACTAAGGAATAGCTTTTGAGTTTCACAGGGCTAAGAGTGAGGTGAATGAGCAAGGCTCCCCCTAATTTTGATCTTTGTGGTTACCCTTCCTCAGATCTGGTCCAGAATTTTCTTCTTTCTGTCTTAAACCACCTGACAAAATAGTATATCTTGCCTCTTTCAGCGTTTTATATCTGATATACATTCACTCATCACAGAAATGCTGTCATTCCTCACCTTGCAGATGAGGAACAAAAGTGATTTACCCTGCTTCCTCAGCAACTCGGTAGTTAGAGTGAACAGATAGATCCAAATAATCCAAGAAAGGGACCCACAAATGCCCTTCCTCTGCTAAGCTCTGCCACTCCCCCACACCTAAGTGCCACCACTCCCTGCCCCATTCCCAAAGCATCCTGGTTTTCACATGTTACCCTCATGTTATTCCTCCTGTTGCTGGCAGCTCTCCCTACTCATAGATTTTTATGACATTTGATAACGCTAGTCCTAAATAGCCACTGTGAGTGACACTTCAGCAGTGACAAACTTTGATCCAGAGGGAGCTTCTCCTTGAGCTTCTCCAACAAGACAGAGGGCAAGCAGAGAAAAGCTGTGATGAGGATGTCAAGAGAGGGAGGAAAGAAAGTGAAAGAGGAGGGCAGAAGCCTTGTAATTCACGTCTTACTACCAGTGATTCAATGATTATGAGTTATATACCAACTTTGTTATTCATGAAAATAAGAGGTATTTCTAAAATTTAATTTACCCTCAGCCAGGACTTCTACCATTAAGGCCTTTATTGAAAATATAAAAAAAAAGGGGCTGCAGAAAAACATATGTAGTTTAAGTTTTTATGAACTGCTTTACTCATTTTCATTAATGACTTAATAATAATAATATTTATTCTCCCCCAGATGGCTTGATAATAAAATTCAGTATTAGTTTTAAGTAATTCCAGATTATCCTAAAGGTTGTTTCTGTAAAACCTAAAGTAAATCTGTCACTGACCTTGACAGAAGATTTAAGTCAACTGAACCTTTTACTAATTTTTCAAATTCTTATCTTATTTCTCCTAGACTGTATCTCTATGTTTGATTGGATGGCTAAATACATAGACTGTAGCTCTACAGTCTACGTATTTATTTCAGGCAGCTTCTCCCACACACCTGTTACTTGGAAAGTTTCTTGCATATGTTTTTAAGAATCCAGTATTTTGTGCTCAAAACTACTGGAAATACAAAACACTTGAGGAACTGTTGTTTACTGTAGTATGCAGCCAGGACAATAAATAAATGATGGTTCAATGCTTCTTGGACATGTCTGAGTTTCTACTGGATGCATTTCAGTGATTTGAAGAATACATTGACAAACCGAGGCTAATTGTGGGTTTGCTCAACTAACACATGCACAAAAATTCTCTTACATGAAAAGTACTACTATAAGGGACAGTTTGATTTAATCAGAAATACAGGATTTTTTAAAATTTAGGCATGAAAAGCCTAAAATTAGTCCCATTTACTTTGAAATAAATCAGATTAACTGTAGATGGCATAATACAGAGACCTTTAATCCAGAAGATTTATTAAGAAATGTAGGATCTACAATAGAATACATAGGATTACCTTGAATATGTATAGTTAGTAATGAAGTATGAGATTAAATTACAGTAAGAACAGCAGAAACACTGCTAGAAGTGCACACTAGTTTTATATCCAAACACTGTTTAAGAGTCAGCATAGAATAAAAATTTCCTTGTTTTGATTGACTGTAAAAAATGTGAAGTCAAGTACTCAGGAGTGAGTATATATAAAGAGCTCGGAATGTGTTTTTTTGGTTTTATTTTCTGCCAGTGATACAAATTAAGGAGTTAAATGAGAAAAATAAAAGTGCAATAACTAACTGTATTGTTTTCTTTAATTTTGAGCTTGGCAATGTTTTTAACAAGCAGGAAAGGAGAACCACTGGACCAGCATGTCTTTAAACAATCAACTTGATCAAGGTCAGCGTGCTCAGTGTTTGCCAGGACTGAAAGGAATTCAAATACTAAATAACTCTACTTTCCTTCCTAAGTTATACTCCCCAGCCACAGTGGTGGGAAAACACAAGGCAAGGCATTACTAAACAAGAATTAATATATCATAACTTATTAATTTACCACTTATTACTGATTAGGGGGGCAGCTGACTCTCACCCTAGTGTGTTTTAGATATCCATGCCTACCTCCTGTATTTCCTTATACATCCCAACTCCAGCTCTGTGTGACAGCCACTCTCTCCTGGCACACAAATCCAGGCTCACACTGAGGAAAGGGTGGAAGGTAATGAAAAAGAGGAGTAGAAAAAGGTCTAAAAACGACGTTTTTTTAAAATATTAGTATGTTTTGCTTTTCTTTCTTAGATTAACCAGCTGCTTATACTTCTCTAGGATGTATTATCAAACTTGCTTTTGACTTGGTTGAATATCCTCCTTCTGTGCTAGAATGATTAGACTAATAGAGTCCCATTATAGTTATTATTTACAGAGCACATGGGAACAGCTTAGCAAAAGTTCAGGTTGAACAAAGCTCAAAAGATGACTATTTTTGGCACTTGTCTTGTTTGCAGAAGAAACAATATCTAAGGAAGTGAAGTTAATGAAAGGAGTCTGTTTAATCAGCATAAAATAAACAGCTAAAATCAGGTTGCACAGGGAGAAGCAATAAAAGAACAAGTGACTCGCTATGGTATTGTTTTCTTTTCAAGCTCTGCTCACAACAGAAGGTTTTCAACAACTGTACTTAAATGCCTCAGTTCCAACACTGAATTCCATAAGGAAGGAAAGAAAAGCTTTCAGTCCTTTTTACTGCAGTGCTCACAAGCCACCCTGGATCTTCCATAAGCCTCCTGACATGCTTATCATGTGAAAGGCAAAAGCACAAAATCGATAAAAAAGAACACAATTTGTGCACAGATGCAAGTAAAAATACTAATGGAGCATAAAGACTGACTTTTAACTGAAAAGCTATGTTCTCTGAAGAAATAAGCTCCTCCTAACACTACGTATGTAGACTGAGTACACACTGAATTTGGGAACGTGCTGCTCTGCTGGAAACCTTTAAATGATCAAATCCTTTTACCTCAGCGAGAGTTACAAAATGAAACCCTAGATTTTGTTCCAATAGTAAACAGCTATGGTGCTATTTTGATCTTAAGCTGCTACTAGACATTGCAACCAGACACAAGTAATGCAACTGTCTTTGGAATAATAAATACAAAACCCTAAACCAAACAACAAACAATAACAAAGCCAAAATCCCTTTCCCTTTCAGCAGTCTTTCTTTTTAGAAGAGATAAAAATAATCTGAAATTTCACTAAGTCACCAGAAGCAGAGAACTGTAAAATTCCAGTTTTAAACAAAACTGTCTTTTTAAAAGTTGCTTTATTAAGATAACAAGGCTTCAAATGCAAGTTATCCTAGGAAGTTAGATTGAATTATATTTCCATCACTAAAAGAAATTAAAAAAAATACTTTCTTCATCTGCTGAGCTCTCTCTGGAGGCATCACATACAAGAGTCAGCAGAATCAGCTGAAGTATCCCACTGAGCTATAACAATGTGGTACACATGAGTTTGTTCTCTTATTGCTGCAATCATGTAATAATCTCAATATCCTCTGGTTCTGTGATGTGGAACTAGAGTTTCATAGTACAAATATGTGTCTAGAGTGTGTTTAATCATAATAGAAGACATACTTCTGCAGAATATTTTATCAACTGTAGTTTAAGCTTTTAAGTACAGTGAAACTGGTTTCCTTGGCAATCTCTCAGATAGGCATGTAGAAAATACAGGTAAAAATTTTTCTTTAAGAAACTGTTCATCAAGGTTTTGAGTAAGATGCAGGGCCAACGATGAAGCCCATGCCAGGCTTTAAGAGAGATGAATGAAAGGAGTCACATGTCACACAACCCCACAATGAAAAACAGTACAGGTAAAACCTCTGAGCTTTTCAGCTCATGGTACCTCACACAACACAGGAACCAGAGAATGAAGTGGGAAGCTGAGAGCAGTTGAAAGAGAACTTCTTCACCACACACAGAGACCAAGAAAATCACTGCCCAAACCGTGAATTCACTTAGGAGACTCGGAGACAAAGTTTTCTCCTTTTCCTATTAGTTAAGATTATCACATCCATTGCTAATGGTCTGTGATGCTGCAGATGATTCTTTTCCTGAGGCCCACTTTGAACTTGTTTATGATTTCATTATTCAAGCAAAGGTTGTTATGCCAGATAGAGCTGCAGAAGGAAAGCTTTTCAGGTTCGTAATAACCTTGAAGAGTGTCAGTGTGATTCTATAGCCTGGAGTCTAAGGTCTCTGAATTTTGTTTTCAGTTTCTTTCCTTAATACAAAAAAGCAACCAAACAAGAAAAACAACAAAAAGTCCCTACAAATTTTCCCTCAAATCACTCATAGCATTTAAATGAGTCACTGGTTACCAATGACATTCCATGCTCTAAAAAAGAACCAGAATAGGGCAAAGGAAACTTCTGTCAGCTTAATTTTCTCAAAAATTTAAAGCTGAATACTGAATATGTCTAGAAAAATTTATTCCTTTTATTTCTAAAAAAAAGTTTTGCAAATAGAAATGATATTAAATGAATAATATTCTATTAATATGAATAAGCAGTCTAGGATATAATCTATAATTAGCCTGAAGAGCCTGGAAGGTAGAAAAATGGTAAAGACCCAACCATCCAGTAGCACAGCACAGAAGAAATGAGAAAACTGTGATGTTAAAAGAACTGCTGCTTCAAAGCACACACATCCCCCGATGAAGCAAGGGAGGGCAACATGTGCTGACTTTTCCTTGCAACTAAACACAGGAGAAGTAAAACTGACTGTAATTGTAGTGCTCTGTACTGACTGAACCAGCTGCACACTCAGCCTGAACTGGGGCTGGTACAGGAACTCAGCAGTTCATAGAGCAGTTCATAGATCTGAATTTAAAGCAGAACTTGAAATAAAACTGTGTCACAGATAAACCATGCTCAGTGTTCTTTGGTTCAAAATAACCACAATAGCTGTTATACCACAGGGCACTAGTGCTGTAGTGGCATATTAATGCAGTTCCACTTTGTTTATTTTCTTCCATTTGGAGGTGGGTTTCTAATTGCCATATGGTATCTTTGATTTAGAGGTATTTTTATGTGCTGAGCTACTCCTAAGTTGTCCCCTTCTGTGGGAGGTAACGAAAGAGGGAGGGGAAGGAAGGGAAGGAAGGGAAGGAAGGGAAGAAAATTTGTTTAAACTGAGACTTTTAGGAAAACAGCTCACTTTTGAAGAAAATTCCCATGGGTAAATATATCTTAATTTTAAGGTTTTGCTTTAGGAAATTAAGGTTTTCACAATTTTGTATTGCATTTTACCCGCTTTTTACAGTTAAAAATGTATTACCTTACATTTATTTTGGATCATGCTGGGTATGTTTACATTTTAAATGTATATACATATCAACATAAAGTTCTGCCAATTTGTTTTCAGAGCAAGAGAAATTTTGGAGAAAAAAGGGGGAATATTTTACTCAGTAGCAGCTGTTCACAATTATTACAAAAATGTGCTAAAATAGGAACAAAAAAGTGAACATTTTGTGACAATATGAGATGATAACAATAGCAATGATAATAGTTTACCTTTATCCTATGGCAATACATAAAGAAATAGAAAAAATGTGACTTATATAGAGTGGAATGATATTTCAAAAAATCTAGAAAAAACGGCACTTTTTAAAAAAACCTCTTTTCTATAATTTCCTTTTTATGAAATATATCAGCATTTTTAATTCTGAGGGGAAATTAAAATAGTGGCAAACAAAGAACTTCTAACAGTTGAAACTACACTAGGTATTACTAAGTCAATTTTTAAATTTATCCATAGAAAGATGTATATTTAGAGGTTTACCAAACAATCCTATCTGACCGCCCTGCTTTAGAAATGAAACTATGACTTACAGAAATACATATTATCAAATCAGTAATTGATTAAATCTGAAGTGACAGGCAACAAACTCCTCAATAAATAACTCAGGACTCATGGAGACCAATTTAGTAGGGGAAAGAGGATCCATAGGCTGTCCCTTCTTTTGCAGTCTTGTGCTGAAGAGCAGCAAGTCAAGGAGTTGGACAAAGTCTTTTTCCACACCAGTGCTTTGCCTTACCAGCTTCAAACCACATGAGAAGGATGCCTGCTTCCTATATTGACCTGTACCTTTTGCTGCTAATACCAGAACACAAGAATTGTGCAGGTCCCTGAATTTAAGACTTGTGTCATCAGATACCTCTAGCTTGTCAGCCTTGACACCCAAGGCATGCTACAGTAGAAGAAATTATGCCATTTATTCATTATACTTAAAAATATCAACTATGAGGAGGTCTACAGAAAGGCATATGTGTACAGGGGCCTTTGGTCTAGATGACCTTTAAAAGGCCCCTTTCAACTCAGACTGTTCTATAATTCTATATAAGGAAATAAGCCTTAAAAATACTTGCATTCACAGTTAATTCCCAAGAAGTTTCTTTTCCACTTTATCCAACTAACAGCTGCTCTAACCAATGATCAGAGACTCACAGCTGGGATCCAGGCTACCCAACCTTCACCTGGAGACATTTTTCCATCTTTGCTGGGATATACATAAACCTTTATCTTCAAAGCCTCCCCAGGATGCTCCTCAGATGCAGACCTTTCACCCACAAATATTTCCCAATTCATAACTTAATCAGGTCAATTTTATCACTTTTCTAACAAAACTATCAACTGTCTTGGCCTAATTTAAGAAATATGTGTTCCTATTGGAAATAGCAAGTTGAAACCAATAAATCTGTATAATGTTAAAAGATGTGACCTCTTCTTAAATTGAAATCAATCTCATACTAACATATGAATATAATATACTTTATAGTCCTATGCAGGAAAAAAAATATACATAGGCTTCATTCTCTCTTTTTTGGGGAGTTAAAAGCACTTATTAATTTAGGCTGATTAACCTCTTAACCAAATTTTTATTTATACTTCTTCCTTGTGATACTTTGGTTTAGATAGACACAACATTTTCTTTCCATGGAAAATATCCATTTCATGGTTTTTGTAGATTGATGCAATTATGGGGAGTGTCAGAATTCATTGCATAATTCTTTATAACTTTTTCAACTGTAAAAGCTGTTAAAGACAGAATCTGTAGAAGGAACAGAAAGGTTAAAAATCTCGAGCTGTAATTTATAGCGTAGAAGGCTACCATGAATGCAAAAAAGACTCATAATTTCATACTGTTTTGTAGAAAGAATAACTTAGGAAAGAAGGTGCATGGGGAATTCACTAGAAATGAAAGAATATCTTTGCCTTGTAGCCATGCTTAATGAAGGTATTAAATTTTTCTCTTCTGAGGCTGTCAACTTACCTTGCTGAGGTTCACAAATTCTCCCCTAAGAGACATTTGTGTAGCATGCATATCAAGAAAATGAGCTGGAAGATGGATATGAAGAGGGTGTCTTGTGAACAGCATGTGGGGAAGCTGAATAAAACACTAGATTTGGCTGCTACAGTGTTGTTTTCTCCACTTGCTTTGTTAAGATATCACCATTGCTCTTGCACAGACTTAAAAGACCAGATGAAAGTAAGGGAAGGCTGAATATGCCAGTGGGTAGAAAGAAAAAAAACTCATGAAACGGAGGATACAGATACAAAAAAACCCTGGGAATTAACATGAGAGACAAATGAAAACAGACATGAAAATAGTAGAAGACTATGTAGCAAAAAAGTGGTAAGAGAGAGAAGAAAGAACTAGATACAACTGGAAAAATTAAAAGAAGGCAAAATTTTAAAGAATACAAAAGTGAGTTTGGAACGTAAATCACTTGAAGTGATTAGCTTAATATTTAGTTCAATGATTCTCCAAGTGAAAAGGCTTCTAAGGAATTACATCTTCTGAATATGAGACTTGAGGTACTCTGAAAGTTTTAATCAAGGACAGAAATTATCTTGAGGGAACGGAAGAGATTTTTGGAGAGAAGAACAGCTTTAAACAACATGTACAGCTACAGAAAGGTTAAAATGGAAAAAGGAACTAAAAAAAGGATCAAAGAGAAATTAAGATAAGAAAGTCAGCAAGAATAAGGGACTTTTTAAGCTTTTACACAATTGAAGAATGAAGAAAGGGAACAAGAAATGAATACAAATCAGGGACTTTCTTGACACAACAAAGTTGAACATTAAAGGCAAATCTGTCATCTCAAACCCATGTGTTTGCACTCATTTTTGGTACTTTAATTTTTAGACATGACATTGAAATAGAGAATTCTCTTCAAATTAGGGACTTTAAGCAAAATACATCTCTTAATTCAGCATGTTACTGGGGCAAAATTGTTTTTTAACTTAGCCTGATACATGTGCCAGCATGCCATTACATTGCTTCAAAAATCAGTCCAAGAACAGGAGGGTGGCTCAGCTATACAAACCTTCCCTATTTGCTAGTTGGCATGCAGGATGAGGTTCTACCATTGGCTATTTAAAATAAATAAATAAATAAAAATAGTTTATTTTGTAGGAATGCACAAATTCAAGTTGAGACAACCTTAGCCTGCAATGGAGCAGAATAAATGTGTTGCTTATTGTCCTCAGTTTTCTTCAGTAGTTTCCAGAACACCAGAACAAATAAGCAAGGAGTGGCAGCCAGTGAAAGCTGACTCCTCCTTCTCCTAACTTCAGGGCATGCCAAAAAAGACACTGCAGAAAGGCTGTGTGGAGTCAGTGACCTTTCTAATTTCTAACATAAGGTATTTGTTGAAGTATCCCAGCTAAAGGATTTCAAAATCTCAAGATATACCAGGGAAAGTGTTTTGTACCAGTAAATATTTCAAACCATTTCTTTCACGCTATCTTAAAAATAGATGTTAAAAATTGGCTTTCGTAAGGATGTTTTGTTCATCTACACCAAAGTAAAAGATTTAAGTCAGGGACCACAATCAGTGATAGCAGCCTTGATTTTAATTTGTAGGAAAATAGTCTAGAGCCAGAGAATAAAAAAAAAGATAGGCAGAGGCAGCCTGAAGAACAAATAGGAGAAACCATGAACTGTGGAGTCAATGGCAATTTAGCAGCCTCCCAGCTCAACACAAGACTTCCATGAGTGGAGCTGATGCAGACTCAGTAGGGTCTGTAGAGCCATGGTGCACAAACCCAATCTGTATTTATGGATGGTGATTAGATAATCCACCACCAGGACACCTGCTATCCTATCAGTCAGGGCTAGGAAATGATACAGCAGTGTAGGCAAACCTTTTATGTAAAGTAAGGATTCAGTCCCCCCCACCCCTCTTTTTTTTTTTTTTTTTTTAACCAGCTTGCATGATTTTGATAATCATTTCCATCTGTCTTAAAACTGCTTGAAATATAATGTTGCAAATGAAAGCACATCTAGAGTCCTGCATCTGCAATTACATTTTCAGCATAGCTGAAACCAGAAGCAAAACCTTGATGACAGAATTCACAGAGTGAAATCTTAGTTTAACCTTGGGAAGATGAAAATACCTTCATTTAATATTCATTGACCCACCATCCTGGTTTTGATCAATATTAATTTCTGATGTGAATAAATCTTTACACTCTGCTAAGGACAGGGGAGCCAATAATTGCTTATTATAGTTAGAAATGAAAATATAATCTGGCTTTTTCATTCATTTTACATGCAGCATTTATCAGGCTGCATTAAAGTTTATAAAAACATCTATCTCAGGATCCACCAGGTGAAAACAACTTAAAACTTCCTCGACAGCCATGGTTGATTTAAACAATATGGAAAATTTGAGTTTTTGCTCAATCAGCCACCAAGTACCACCTCATTTCATACCTGTTATGTTGCAAGGAGATTATCTCATATGGACAATCCATGGACACATATCCCCAAGAGCTTTTCATGGAGAAACTGTTTCACAGACTTGGACCTTATGACTGAACACTGTTCTTAAATTTTTATGCTAAACATTTCTTATCAAGGTTTCATTCCCTACATCCACTTAGGCATCAGGCATTGAAAGGGAGCCCCTGACTATTGTTAAGGCAGTGCCAAAACACCTATTGATTTCAACTGTGACAGGGCCTCTCTTTTGGGAAATGACAATGACTGTCAGCAATGTTGGGAGAGAAGCCAAAAGGCTCAAGTAGCCAATAGTGTAAAATTGTATTTAATTTCAAAAGTATCCTGGTTTTGCCTCTAAAAACTGATGCCTGCTCTAGCAGTGTCACTTCTGGCCAGCACCAGCAAATGAATATGTTTTAATGAGATGGTGGTGTCAGGATAGCAGGTCATGCAGATGAGAAGGCAATATATAATGACTTGACATATTGATGGCTTGGTTCCTCTAATTTCACTCTTAAAAGGAATTTTGAAGCCCACATGTAAGGCTATACACAAATCTTACTGCACAATTAACTTTAGCAAGTCCACATTTTCAGTGAGATTCCATATAAGTTAGTGACTTTTGACTTTGATGATTAAGCTTTTTAATGGGATGCCCCATGTTCACAGGGGCAAGCAATCAATCAGTGCAATATTCAAACCATTTCATCAATGACTGCAGCAATTGCTTTTTATCACACAGTCAGCAATCTCCTGCTTTTAGCCAACAGCCACACAGGAGCAGCCTCAGTCCACTGCCATTTTTGCCTCTTTGACACATCACAATGTGTCATTTTTACTTAACTAGAACAGAGGCAGTTATGCATTATCAGTTTTCTGATACTTGCCTTTTGGTAGAATCTTTGCCTTTTCACTAAAAAAATGAAATTGTCATCCAATTTTACTGAAATCTAATTTATACCTATGTTAATTATGCAGCCAACGAGCCTCAAGGGATTATGTGGTACATTCTTTATCATCATAAATATTGTATTACTTCAAATGCACTTTGGAAATTCCATTCTCAGCATTTCTTAATGATATTCAGAATTCCAGGACAGAGCAGACTCTTATCATCCAATGTTACAACAAATTCTACTGCTTATGCATTATTTTTCAATTACTGCAATATCAATCTTCTTTTATATTTCAATAATCCAGTAAAAATGAATATTATTCTTGCTAATCAAAGGTTTTCTGAAATTTCTATGTAAATGCTTTTGATCAAAAAAATGTTAACAGTTGCAAAGCTTTTACCATTGGAAGAAAAGGCCTATACATGCCTTAATTAAAGCAAATCCATCAGTTGTGGAGGAAGATTTTATATTGTGCCTATAAAATTACTACACAAAGTAACTCAAGTGTAATAATTATTTTATATAGAAGGGTTTTTTAATGAACTTCTAATCATTATTCCCTTTACTATCTTTCTCAAGTTGACTCCTTCATTTTTAGGGATTTGCTTGCCCCTGAAACTGCTAGGCTTCTCAACTACTGAAACTGCTTCATTGTTAATTGCTGAGTCCTGACATTAAAAAAAAAATCAAAAACACACCTTCATGCCAACATCTGATGTACATTGCTTTGCCTTTGTGGCCATTAATCTGTAAATGGAAAAATGGAACTTGTTTCTACTGTAGAGCAAATAATGTAAGTACTCTAAAAGGTAAGAGCAATGCAGGTCAACCAGCTCCAGGCAGCAGAGAGAAATCACCTGTAAATTGTATTTTCTGTTTAAACTCACTGCTGTTCATTATGAGGGTTCACAATAGAAAATGTGAGCTGAGAAAATAATGAAAAAGACACTGTGATGGTGCCATATAGAATTCTACCTGAGTGTTTGGTGATGGACTGCACAGAGAACACGTGAAGCTGTGCTGCACAAGGGTCACAGCCCTGCTGTGCACCGCAGATTGCTTTCATACTCTACAGTTTACGTACCTCTCACTTCTACAAATGCTGGTCTGCCTTGCCATAAACCACATTAAAACCCTGACCCACAGCTGTGGCTTCCTCCTTGGTTCTTCAGGGACTGGATAAGGGTTGGGAGCGGAACAGGACTTTGCCTTCGTGGCTTCCCGCTGACCCCGCCAGCACAAACGTGTGGTTTCCTCTCAGCTGCACACAGGTCTGATAAGCACAGCTAGTGGGACTAATCACATCCCAAAAGCCCTGTGGAAACAGTGCTGAAAGCTTCTTAAAATTCATGATACCTCCCCTTGCATTTCAGAAACAGTGTGGGGAAGAGGAGATCCCTTTATAAAGAACATTTTTTTTTTTTTTGTAGGTTGAAATGGATATATCCATTCCTCCAAACCAACACAGCACAACGTGGCCATTCCAAATTCAACAGGGCATTTAGAATGACAGCATCTAGAAATCTTGGTGATATTGTGTCCCTGTCATAACTCGAGCTGCAAGTAAAAGTCATGTGTCTCCAAGAGGAAATGGAAAGAATGAAGCATGCAGTGTTTCTGAAATTAATTTAAGACAGAGTTCCAAATGGAGTGAGTCCTCAAGTCTCACTTGCTTATCAATTCTTACACCCACTCTATTTGTACCAGGACATTTCAGATTTCAATGTAAACTTGACTATATTTCATCTGAAGTGCGACAACTAATATTATTCAGGTAATTTAAAGTGCATGTTTAAGGTTTAGTCGTGCAATAGGAGATAATAAACAAATAATAAGAAAATGAAAGCACAATGATAAAAGCAAATGCATTATACAAAAATGAAGATTTTTTCCACACTGTGAATTTGGAAGTTATTTTTTTTAAAAGGGCTTTTGTTTCTGCAGTTGAACAGAGGAAGATCCATTTAGGTTTTCCCTAAACTTTTAGATAGAGGCCACTTCTTTACAGATTCCTATTAATCATTACAAAACCGCATTAAATATTAGTCAAAAGGAGACTTCCATGACAGAGTTGAGAAACTACACTGTAAAGAGGTGGCAAGAATATTTTCTTTTTTAAATACAAAATTATTTCAATTTTGGAAGGGTCTTGTTGTCTCCTTTATTTGTTGGGTACACCATATTGCATTTCTCCATCTCTAGGAACCCTAGATCTCTTCATCTGAGGACACTGTCTGTCTGCACAATATGGCCATCTGTTGCTTTCATGGTCTAGAGCAGTTTTTCAGGACTTTCCTCCCTAATTTATTATTTATTCCTTATTAGATATGTTTTTCTAAATCAGTATGATTTTAGTGTGATGGCTATTTTGGCAGGGAAAGCTGCAAATAACCTGGGGGCTATTTGACATGTCAGTCAGGATTGAAAACCCTAAAAACTGCAGAAGACAACCCAAATCTTGGCTACAAAGTTGAAAACAGCTGAGAAATCATCAAAAACTTAGAAGATAGAGACAGGAAAGCATTCACTGCCTTCAGTGGTCCATCCTGCCTTTGTGTTTCATTTATACACCGCTGGGTTTTGGTCTGTTACTTAAGACATGGATTTAAGCCATGGAGTTAAGCTAACTCCCATATTTAGCTTACTTTCGAGCTCCTTTCCTCCCTTCCTGCAAAAACATCAGACCAGATCCAGTCTGTGCACTGAAATTATCTGTACACACAGTGCTCATAGTCCCAGCACCTGAAAAAAACCAAGTATTTTCGTCAAGTGAACTCAAAGTCAAAATTCAAGCAGGAGGTTTGACCAAAGCTGCAGCAATTCTGCTGTTTCCTGTCTCAATCTGTACCCCTGGTGCCTGCTGGCCACGCTGCCCTGAGCTAAGGGCTAAGGAGCTGTATCCCTCTGGACTGAACTGCTTTGAGCTCATTCCAGACCTCGTGTCACAACATCTCACACCTGCCCAGCCTCCATGGATAACGCAGCTGGAAATGTTTCTGTCCAGTGCCTGAGTCTCATCAGCACCTGCAAGTCAGAAGCCTCATCCGTGGTGACACAACAACAGCAACCTCACTCTCACTCACTGCTAACCTAATGTTACTTCTCCTAAATTAAAAATTAGGCTCAAATTCACTGATATGAGAAGGTATTGCTATCACTCATTGTGTAGTATTAGAGCTTATTAAGCAAACACCACAGATTTACATAGCTCTTTTCAAATATGTCTTTTTAAAGCCTTACAAGAGTTGTATGACCACAATGTGAGCTACTTATCTGTCACAGAATTGCTGATTCAACATTCTAAAGCTGTCCATAAGTTCTCAGGGTCTTTCTTGATTTGTGCTGACATTGTGCTTTTTATACTACATACCTCTTCCTTTATTATATATTGATTTTTATTCCCATTAACTATACAATTGTTTTCATCTTTTTTATTTTCCTTTATAAGGTGCTTATGTCACATTAATTCATCTGTCATAGTTGGAGGCAGTCTACTTCAATAAATTATGATTGACTTCTAATATATGAAAACAGTGGTTCTGTACAACATTCAGGTTGTATGAAAAAAAACAGCAGAAGTTAAAGAAATGATAAGTTCTTTCATAAAAACTTAGATAGTTTCACACTGCTCTTTTTTTTACAGTTTAAGTATTCCATCAAGATACTTTAAAATATAACAGCTACTATCACAGGCTGCACTCCACAGAATTAAGAGTTTCAGTCCTGCTCTCTGTAGATACCAAGACATGATCATTTGAATTCTGCAATTAACGCCACAACTTTATTGTGTTGAGCATAAGATATTTTGAAAATACATCAATAACTGGCATTTAAATCACATCAAACTCTTGAACACCTTAAAAATGTAATGTTGTCTCTGTCAGGCATAAATTGAAAGTGATGTGGGATGGAAAGTTACAAAACACAAAATATTCTGATAATAATTCTGTTCTGAGGGCTTTATCAGAGTGTAGTTAAGGAAGATGATTTTCACAAGTGAATGGGCCTGCAAGGCAGCACACAAGGAGATGGCCATGAGGAAGAGGTATCAGTGATAACCACTGGTTCTGAAATCAGCTGGGCCTTCTCAACTGCAATTTGAACTTTGGACCCTCAGCATATGCAATATGCTTTTCTTTAAAAAATTGGACATGAAAAACCTAGATTAACATTCACGAATGAGAAAACCGAATAATCCCTAACCTAAAAAAATGCTCTATTTCATTGTATGCTGTGTGGTATTATTGAAAAGTGAGACTATGAAATTACCTTAAATGTCTCTGATCAGCTTTGGGGTGAACACACAATATGACCTTTGCACATTTGTGATTTTTTTTTTCTCCATATCCTCTGAACCTGCATAAACTGAATACCCTGAGGGCAAGAGTGTGTCTTAGTGGTTTGGGTAAGCAGGTTTTCCTCCCTTCCTTTCATCCAGCTATTTCCACATCTCTTACAAAGCCAGACTGGGGAAAGTGGGAGTTGTTTCCTACTCCTTTAGATGCTAGAAGACAATCTTCGTTTCTGGTCAAGGGAAGTGAGTGTTCCCTCTCTCACCACGTTGGCATTTTGGCTTCAACTGTTCAAGACCACTGAGCACTAAAAGAGCAGTGTCCCAGGGTACCCACCAACCTAAGCTTCATGGTATGAGACTCCTAATGTTGCTTTAAATAAATTATCCAGTGTTTCTAGGTTAATAATAAAATCTCGCAAGAAAAAAATATAGACTTTTAAAAATACTAAATTGCCTGATTAGGTATATTTTATCAACTATTTCCATAATTTCATAAATCACCCAGACTAATGCAGCTTAATTAATAACATTGCAAGAAATTAGAATTAGGCGTCCGGTGTTCCAGAAGAGAAGATTTTTGAATAAAAGTAATATCTTTCTTTGAAAACTGTTTTGTACAGTAAATTGTAGCAAATGATTTCTCCTATCTGAGAATTTTCTTATTACAACCTTCACAAGAGGATAGTCTAGCAGTTCTAACCACCACCTTCAGGCATCTTTGAGGACACAAGTCCAAGTTAATGAAAATGGGAAGGCAAAAAACATCTACTAACCAGAAATCCTGCTAGGCAAATACTGAAACATCCACAGTAGTGTCTGCTTTCAGGGCTACTACAGATAGGCACTACCCAAAACCATTATTTGACACCAAGAAATAAAATTGCAGACCCAGCTATTTTCAAGTTTGGTGTCAGGAGAAAGGAGCTGCAGAACTGGAAGTGAATGGGACAGTTTGCACAGTTGTGTTGGACTAGATTCTTTTTTTCTCCCACACCACCACCCAGGAGAAGAAATGTAGCTCATTCAGAAGCTCTGCTTGCTGTGAGTCAGGGGTGGGAAAATAACAAACCTAAAGCCTGACTAGAGCATCACTTCCCTGCTACAGCTATTTGAAATTGTAGATGTACACATAACAAAAAAAAAAAAAAATTCTTATTTTTCTTTTAAAGCCTAAAGGACCATGTGTGTTCTACTGGTACCTCAGGTCTGACTGACCTACCTTTAAGGTTAAGACCATTTTTGCTGGAAGTTTGTCAGCTTTCTCATTACCTGTGGTCAGGAGCTCAAATCTTGCCACTTTGAATTTGCCTTGGGAGCTCGGATAGTATAACATAATAGCCATGCAGAAGAGCCCCCAATCTTATTTACTAATTAAATGCCAGATGTACATTCCATGCAGATATTTCCCACTAATTGAAGATGTTATTTTGATGAATGCAGCATTAGGTATTTCACCTAATAATTACACTCCAAATTGTTAAAAAAAAAAAAAAAAAAAAAGACACCTTAGGAGATACAACCTATAGATGTAGACTGCATCTACATCTATAACACGTATTTAATGTTTGGTATTTGAACAGTATCTTAAGCCCACTGTAACATTAAAAAAACATACTTTTTAATTCAACATCATCCATCTACTAATTATGTTGCTAAGATATTAACAGAAAAGAATTTGGTTCTATGGCTCTTAAAAGCTTGATTGTTAAATTCATAATAATATGGGACCTGCCTTTCATTCAGCAGAGAAAAATGAAAACCAACAAAAACCAGATCCCTAAAATGAATATGTACAGTTGAGAAGCCTAGTTTACTGTCACTGAATTTTATTCTCCTTTTCATTTTCAGTAATTGCAGCAAAATAGCTGCTCTTCAGGGACATATTAGGAAAAGAAT
The DNA here is from genome assembly GCA_034509425.1 of Eopsaltria australis. Taxonomy (NCBI): domain Eukaryota; kingdom Metazoa; phylum Chordata; class Aves; order Passeriformes; family Petroicidae; genus Eopsaltria; species Eopsaltria australis. The sequence continues at coordinate 9,381,377 of JAVTVJ010000024.1, forward strand.
GGTAATTAAGCTTAGGAAGGTATAATCTGTATAAAAATGAATTACAACTGACTCAGTCTAAAACTAATGTATTACAGATTCAAATGAAAACCTAGCTGTACCCTGTGAATAGCTTATTCAAAAACACTTCCAGATTTCTAGATGTCAGCTCTGTCACTTTGGGCACATTTATTATCTTCTTCAAAATATGTAACCCTTCAGTGTGAAAAATGACATCACTGAGGAGTCAACACTTTCCCTTCCCTAAGGAGCCATGCCTGGGAATACAAGCAAAAATCCTAAAAACAGATAAATAGAAGCTTTCTTTATGAATGAGCTTGCATGGTTTATCAAGAGAACCACTTAAATGGTGCACATTATTTTAGCAAAACACATAACCCAGCCAAAAGGAGAGAAATCAACATCCCAAGGGCTTTTAAAAGTTAGTTTTCCAGCACAGGATTTTGAATTGAAGCCCTTCATTAAAAATAAATAAATTCACTGAGGAGTAGTTCCTATACTTGGTTTCCAGAGAGTGACCAGCAAAAGGAGGGCTAACAACCCATAAACAGTCAGGAGCTTTCCCACAAAATGTGCTTGACAAAGCAAGGCAGTGAAATATGTAGTTGGATGTATATTATGGGAACATCTCTCCTGCTCCACTGAAACTGAACAAAAATCTTTGTGCATTATTAGAATATACATTATCTACCAAAATTTCATAAAATGACAAAGCACAATAAAAGATACCATCAAGTTCACTGGCCTTCACATTCTTGTGGGATCAGAAGTGGTGTGCTTCTAACTTTATATGACATTGGGAGAAAGGAAAGCAACATTCTTTCAACTCCAGTTTTAGGCCTTCCCTTTTTTATGGGATTAGAAACCCACAGCTTATTCTGTCAAGTCTAAATACTAGATTTATCATTAAAATTATTTTAGTCAATATTTGCACAGAAGAAAATAAAAGGACTTTAAACAAACCTCTTGGATTTCTTTGCTATAAATTATAAAACCAGAAATCAAATTAAACAGAAAGCAAAATAAAGCATGACCTTCCCTAACCACTAAATCATCTGTGGCAACCTGTACAGATGGATATATTTTGGAATGTTCCCAAAGCCAAACTGTTGAAGCTAGCTTTAAAACAAGATATGAATTAGCTTGGCATGCTCCACCCTTGACTTAACCCTCAAGGATGTGGTCAAAAATTTACTAGACAAGCAGTGAGGGAGGCAAGGGCTCTGTCACTGTGAACAACCAATAAAATTTCTTCCCTAGAATTTTGAAAAGCCATACCCTCTGTGTAGGATATTTAAGAAACAAAGCACATTAAATGCTCTACTACAGCCAGAAAAATACCTTGAGAAATGATATTTCTGCTTAATTTTAGTTGAAAGTTCTATTTTGATGATTATCCTGTTACATTGCATTTCTGAGCACCATGCATTATTTTCAACTTCCATCTTTGAATAACATGTGAAAATCCTGTGTATAAAAATTGATAAACCAGTAGAGAAAACAGTCAAGAACAGCTTCTAGAATTCAGTCCCAAGACTTAGAAAATGCATGATATTATGTATGAAATTATTGCAAGCCAGGAGGGGTAGTAAAGATTTACTATCAAACTAGAAATACTGGTTTTAATTACCTAAGGACACTTGCAGCAGATTTGTCTAAAAACAAGGAGATCTGAAATGCTGTGCAGTAACATTCTGGTCTAAGGATGCACACACAGAACAGCTCTGGATCCCTTAATGCTGATGGACAAGACAGTGGCACAGTTCCAACCTGACACACATGGGCATCCATTACAGCATGGCCTGGAAAACAGGCAGTTGGTTTGGAGAGAGCAGGGCTAGAGAAGATCTACCTTCTGTAGAATGCGAGACAGTAAAAGAGGTTTAAAATATAATATAACAAGGAGTCCATAAAGGAGTCTTAGTTTTATTTATTAAACACTTGGCAGTGGATATCAAATACTGGAGTATATCACAACTGGTTTGACTGCATCATTTATTTGTAGTGCAATACAAAATGAGAAACATGCCCCCAGCTCCTTATTGTATGTTAATATTAAATCATTACACATGGCAGCTGTTTTGTGTTCCATGTGGTTTTCAGTTTCTTGCTGACAGGTGTCCAAATCACAGAAACTATCCCCACATGTAGTGGCAGCTGGCCACACTGTCATCTCTGAGATACCAGAAGTGAATAAAGAAGCAGTTTGTGTACTGGAATGATTAATACAATCATTCTGTATTTGGTTTGAAAACCAAGCAGAATTTAGAATAGTGTAGTTTTATGTGTTCAAGAAAACCCGTATTTCTGAAAGTATAAGTAGGATCTTGGTTTTGTATGAGGAAAAAAAAACCCAAAGCCCCTGATAGCCACTTGAAATATTTGGTCAAAAGATAATATATAATTTGCAGAGTTTTCCTTTACCTTAGTAACCTTTCTATAACACGACCGTGCTCAAGTTGGGTAATCCTATCATTGTAAGAATTCATAATAGTACACAAATACACCCTGTCATTCCTATATATCCAAATCCAGACTGTTGTGTACCTTTGGAGGTTGTAGTCATTTTCCTGATAATAAGTGAGAAGAGTTAGAAGAAGAAAAAGGTTTAAATTACAAAGTAGCAGCAGGTCAAACATGTATGGTCATGATTTTACTTCGCATGCACCCAAATCAGCAATATTATTTTCAACTGCCTTTTGAAGCAGCAGCTTATTGCACAAGAACTGCTGATATGCCCTAAAAGATGTAATGCAGCACCACTTGCAACTCCCCATAAGGCAGAAGGTGAGCCCTGGGGGCTGGTGGGACCCCAAATGGTGCTGTCTTTGTGACCAAATGGGGAGGTGGCATCACAGTGGAAAAAGAGAGAGACCTCGATTGGCCTTATGGAAAAAGAGCTCAGTGGAGGAGCAGGGGCTGAAGAGAAAACCTCAGACTGCTTCACTGAACAACTCTTCCCAAACATGATGTCTGCCTAACATGCCACCATCCAAGCTTTTCCAAGGCTTAAAATTAGAAATAAAAGTTGAAGGCCAAATGGGCTTCAAGTCATACAGACACTGTTTTCCCTGTTAACTTCCAGGCTTTAAAGGGTTTAGCAAACTGTTAAGCATCATGGTTGCAGTCTCAGTCCCTTAAGAAATTCTAAACCTGATATTGCAGAAAGGCATGGATATTTCATCCTCACACCTGCTAACCCTGGAGGGAAATATCTTTAAAACAATCTTCTGGGAATGCTTAAAAAAATAAAAAATAAAAAAAAATCCTTAGAGCACATTCCCAAGAAATTTTAGCAATCTTCAAGGAGAACAGTGCCTTTGAAAAGAAAAAAAAAAAGGCAAGTTAATTCAAAGCATATTTTGAAGTATCAGATGTGCTCAACTGTAGTAACTTCTGCTTCTGTCACATGAAGTTACAGTTGAGCAGTGCCATTGATATGCACATTTAAAAAAAAATTCTAAGCAAAAAAATAGCTTACTTTTTATTTTAAGTAGTTACAAGAGAAATAAGTGGGTTCCTTTTAAACACCAGTTCTAATTTTGCTAATAGGCATACATATACACATTAATGAATTCTGATTATCTGTAGTGCACTGTGAATGCAGTTCTCTATTTAAAATTACTTTTCAATACATACAGAAATTTCTACAACTGCAGTTACAAAATACGCTATTTTTTACTCAGCATTATGTTTAGAAATTATGGATATTTATTATTCTGGGGAAGTTTTTAATTAACAGCTACCTGCATTTATAACCAGCATCGAGGAATCTACTAAATATGCCAGTAGCCCAAAATTGCATAAATGGAGCTCAGTTGCACACTATTTACAGAGCATTTCTAGCCAGAGAAGGGAGAAGCAGGTCTCCCTTTTTTCCTGAGTAGCTGCTAAGGCAGATGGATGGCACATGCAGGAAGTTCCTCAGTGGCATTATATTCCTTCCCTCAATACAGTGTCAGCTACAGCTGCATCAGGAATCATTCCTCAAAATGCTATCAGTGATATAGACAGAAATCAGCGTTTCTGCTACAAACACACACTATTTGACCTGATGAAATCACAGTCCCACAGTGCTTGCTGTGTCTGTGCCTTTTAAAGAGATAAATCATGTTACCTACACAAGCCAGAAAGGAACAAGCTTGGATGGGAATTGCTCCTCAGTAGCCAAAGTCACGTGCTGATAAGCAATCCAAAACTCCGGTTTTGGATCCATATGAAACCAAAGAGAACAGATGCAGAATCCACTGGTCTGGCCATAAATCTCCCCTGCCCCCCTAGCACTGTGGTTTGCTTTATTGAACTGGCTCCCTTAGAAGTTCACAGCTGCCCCCTGAGCCCAACCTTCAACCTTCTGCCTGAGTTGGTGTTGCAAGTTTATTAACATTTGCACTTTTAGTGCACATCAGCAGTTCTTATATTTTATTTTTTGGAATGTGCTCTATTCCCTTTCAAGTGGAAACATATCTGTTGAACATGCCATTAACATTCAAGTAATTATTGGTGCCCCTCTCATGAGTATGTCCTGAAAAGGGGCACTGGTGCTTGGCATGTTTAATATCATAGATCAGACATGACCTATGGTCCCTAAATGCAGTGAGAGCAGCCTGTTACATGATTACAGGAAGCCCATTCCTATGGACCACTTAGAACAAGATGTGTAAAGGCAAATCAGAATTAAAAAATACATCAAATTAGGAAAAAAGTTATATTTATTTATTTATTTTAATTAACTAAAGGATACCCAGAAAAAACTGCTGACTCTTCCCAGTGCCACCACCCTCGACAATGACAATAAATGCACAGGAAGCAGGAGCACACTTTCTATCCTCACTGTTGACATGGAACCCTCACACGTATAGAATCTGAGGCAGAATAGTGAATCTTGCAATCACTAGTCCCAAACAGTCTGGGCAGGTTTCAGACTCTACCTGGCCACATCCTATCTATGATAATGTTTCAATTAGGAATTTTTTTTCCAGTAGTGCAACTCTGGCTTACCTAAGGTGGAGAGGATCACAGCTGAGGAGAGACTCTTTTTTTGCTATTACAAAGTTATCCTTATGCTTTCATAATGGTTTTACACCTACCTGTGCACATCATTAGCAACCATTTAAAAGTATTAAAGAAAAAGATGTGAGTAAATAATCTTTATACTTTACATAAATCTGTGGTTCTGTTTATTTAAACTGATTGGCAATATAACCTGATTCTGAACTATAAACATTTTTTCCTATTCAGAGCATAACAATCACCCTAATTTTGTTTGCAATATAACAATTATCCCTCTCTATCCCAGCATATGCTTTAAAACATATTTTTTGTCCATATATGAAAATAGCTACTTAAATTTCTTCTTTCCATTAATGCATAATTCAAAATTGTTTACTAGATGTTTTATACAGGTTCTCTGTGGCCAGGAGAAGAGATTTAAGCAACAGTACAAGGAATTAATCTTTAGGCTCAGCTTGCCATTTTAAAATACCCCAATATATCTCTATTAGGCCAAAGTCAGAAGTCAACAGAAGTGCAGTCTACCTAACCTCCTTATTCCTACATTAATCAAATCTCATCCTGCTTAATTTTCTTTCTGGAATAGGAAAAAAGTGAAAGAAGAGAGGACCTAAAGAAAAAAAGAGATGATTACACAAACATACACTTCAAGGAGATAGATCATCTGTAGCTACACTGTTGAAAAATATTCAATAAAATAAGGTAGGATAATGCTTTCTTTATGTAAAGGAAAGATCAGTCACATTAATGAAATAGCCAAATGGAACCTTCAGGCCTAATGTAGTAAATCTCCAGTAAATTCCAATTAGTATTGAAGTAATAAGTCTGGAAATTATTTTTCTCCCTTTAAGTAATGCAAATACTTACAGAAATAATAATAAAAAAAACCCAGCTTGGCTAACCTGGATGCCATCAAGGATCAGGTCTTTAGATAGCTAAGTCATCATTTATACATACTGCATAATTCAAGATATGTCTTAAAAAAATAAACAAACCAAAACCAAGCCAACAACAACAAACCCACATATCAGGGTAAATCAGGACCATAATGTTGGCCCTCGGAATGGTGCCATTTGATGGCCAGTTTCAAGCTGGCAGTGCCTTTCATTGACAAGTAAAACATTCTGTACCCAGCAGGAAAGAAGTCACTGATGTAAACTGAAGTCTTCAACAAAGCAAAATAATAATAATAATACAAAACAAACAAACTAGCCAAAACATTAATCAACAGCCACGTTGTACTAGTGCTTTGTGAAACAGTGTATAAATATACTAAAATTATCTCTGCTGAAGTGAGGGTTTTAAAAAAATGCTTTGTGGAAAATTAATTTTTGAAAACTTTGTTAATTAAGGGTATTTTAAACTGTCAAAATTTGTGACCAAATGATGCTCACATTCTAGTAGGTAAGTGCTGTACATTTTTGACAAATACTGCATTGAATTTTTTTTTTGCCAGAAATGAACCTAGGATCTGATTCCAGCTGCATCAAGTGATGGTGAAACTGGGAGACAGAGATGATTACCACTCTCTTTCATGTATTCCTGCTCCATTCTTATGTGTGTAACACAAAGGTGGAGAGAAATCCTAGATTAACCTGGATCAGAGACCAAATCTTATGGAATTTGTAAGAATCAAGACTTCACCCCCAGGTCTGGGAATGGAGACTTAAGTTGAGAGACTCAACTCAAGACACAACTGTCCTTTTTAACTAACTATCCTGCACAATTTTGCACAACACAGAACACACCCACACAGCAAACACAGTAAACAATCCAATAAATCACCTAATAATCAGTAAAAAAAATAACAAAGGTTCCTTCTGTTGCTTTTTGCTTTCTTTCCATATGTTGGCCAGTAAATCAGAGCTAATGCAAAGAAAAGAGTGCCCAAGAAAGTCTGCTCCCAGAAGGGACAGAGAAGAGTCTACACATCCTTCCCAAGACATCCCTGTAGCAGGCTTTTTGCCTTTCCACTGATTTTACCATAAAAGCAGTCCAGTCACAGACCAGAATAAAACAGTAGCTGTTTACCTCTTCCCAGCTGCTCTAATAATTTAGTTTTTCAGATAGTATAGACTGAAAACCACTCGTTGTGCTCTTTTATCTGCTTCTATAGATATGTTTAATGCTGAAAGAAAAATGGGTTTAACTCTTGCTGCTCCTCAGCACCTTGTGTTTATGCCAGCTCACTTACTGCGTTCCTCCAAAGACCTGGGCACTCACAGATTGCATTTTTATGTCACTGTGATTTACAGGGTGCAAGGGAGACAATTACATAACTGTTTACTTAAACTCATAATGTCTCAGAAGCCCTGCACAGTCCTTTTGTTATCATAATCTCCAACGGGCATAAGAAGCATGGATATATCATGGCATGAAACTGGATATAGCTGACTTTGCCTGTCTGACTGGTGACTTAGGGAGTCCTGTATGTCTGAACTTCTGGGAAACAGCTGCTGGTCCCACATTGAAATTAGAACATTTGAGCTCATCTGATTTATGTTAATTCCCGTGGGAACAATGACATGAAAAATGAACACCACTTGTAAATAAAGTACCAGTTCTCTTTGTGGTGAAAAAAACATGAAATAATCTATTTCAGTACACACTGATCTATTTACCACCTTGCTACACTGAAACATAGGCAGTCTAATGGTTATCATAAAAAAATAGAGCCTTGAGTATGCAGCTATTTGAAGGTTATCTGTCCTTATCTTACCATTATTTGAAGAATTAGTTTGCAATAGTTATTGGGCTGGTTTTGGTTGAAGAATAAATATTTTGATGTTGTCAGGCATGAGGAAGGTGAGCAGAAATGAAGCTTATGTAGAAAAAGACAAGGTATAGAAAACACATTCAAGTGACCCAGTTGTCAAGGAGTTCATATTCTCCAAAACCTAGAAGCATTGCAGTTTATATAGTTCTGATTGCTCAGCCTGACAGGTCAAACATTTGAAATCTGCTTTTTTAACATACTGGGCTCTCATGGGATACTCCACACAACATTATATTGTCCAGAGATCAAAGCTGGTATTCATAAGACCAAAACCAAGGTGGCTGGAAATGACTCCTTAAGGATTTCATCCTTGTCCTGCAGATGAGAAGAATAATCCCTCCAAATATTCAGTGTACTCACAAAAAGCAGTTTAAGCAAAGCAATTAGTTGTCTGTGAGACCAGACTGGATCACAGGGTAGCATAGCTGAGATACAGCTCAGACATGCTCATGTGACAGTGGTGATGTCTGACGTTTGGTGACCTTTAATCATTCAGGAGTTGTTACTTCTGAAGCACTAGCAAGAAAATCTCCAGAAAAAAAATCTGTAAGTTTTACCTTACAAGCACAGACAGCCTTTAATTGACTCTGGAGATCCTGCTGCTTGAGTTACATGAGGTAGCAGAGCACAGGCAGGATTACTTAACAAGAAATTACTCTTAATTTAAGGAACTTCTATTCATGACAAAGTCCTTTGCTAGGCCAGGTTAGAAAAGGAGGGTCAAGGGAGGAAAGAAGAACAGTCAGTGTGCTTGCAGCTATGGGTAGAGCCATTTCAAAGGACAGGACACTAACAGAACTCTTACTTCTTTTTGTTTCCTTTTGAGTTTTCCACATCAGGGCAAAAACTGCTTCCCATCCCCCAGGTTTGCTGCTGTCAAAATTTCATTTCATTTGTCACCTTCATGTTTGAAAAGGCCTAAGATACACAGAAGAAATCTACAATGATACATTTATGAAAATTGCAGATTGTTTACTTAAGGACCTCCACGAAAAGTTATTAGTTTTCATGTCTGAAATTTGAAAGTGACAGATGACAGTTTTATTTTGGTGTGGAAATGCTAACATTGAGGTGACCACTGAAACCAAAAAGCAGGAATCAACAGTGGTAGATTCATAAAAAGTGCTGATATACTAGAATGTTTAAAAAGCAGCGCCCCTCCCCACCCCCCCAAAAAAAAAAAAACAAAACAAAAAAAAAAAAAACAAAAAACTGGCTGAATATCTCCATATTCTGTAGCTCTTTGGATTTGATGTGGTCTGGTACAGTTTAATTTGCAAACCTAGTTGACTAATCGGCAGTGGCATAACTGCAAACAGCTCTGAAAAGGAAAGGAGGAAAAGATGGCTTTGCCAAAGGAATGAGGAAACCTACAAATATCAAAGGACTGAAGCAAGGGCAAGGGAACAAGATACAGCACTTCATACAGATGTTTCATTAATGATTGCCAATCCAATTGTCTCCCTCCTCAACATGCTAAAGGAGATTAAAGACTTTACTACAGTCTTCAGGGTTTGGAGGTAAATTAATGTGAAATAGGACTTATTGGAACTGGGAATTGGACTAAAACAAAACATAAACAGAGGGGAACTGTACCCAATGGAGGCTATTAATAACAACTGAAATTTGGATTTTTAATTTTGATTTTAATTTTTCTTTTCCCTGATAACTGTACCAACTGAGGAGAATAAGGAAGAGAAAGCATATGCTGGAAAGAAAACCAAACAGAAAGGAAGAAGAACCTACTGTCATTTAAATCTTAGTGACCCAATTTTTCTCAAAAATGTAGGAATGGCAAGATGTAACACAACTACTTGGCTATTTCAGGATGAAAACCATGGGGGAATCAGTTGGGGTACGGCATTGTTTTGAAATATGTAATAATAATTTAGTTTAATATCTACATGCTTTTTATCTTCAGAACTTCCAGCAAAAGAAAGGGGAGAATGTGGGAGGCAGAACAGACACCAATGACCCATACAAACATTCAATTCACCTCTGTTTCACTACCCACACCCTACTTTTCATGGTTTCCCTGAAAATACATTTCCTACTTCATGATGTCAGCTTTCCAATCTCTAAAAATTGTATAAAAGGGGGTTTTGCCTTCTGCATTCTGAAAACTCTTAAAGGAATATTTCCTAGACCATCAGTACAAGTTCTTATTCTTTTTTTTTGTCTGGATGCATCCATTAAAGAACTGCATAAATGTTGAAGTACTTCAGAGTCATCATGATGCTGTTCCCAGGCACAGATGGCTTCCTTACTTTTATCCATAGAAAAATTCCTTAGGAACTCAGAGTCACAGAATTATGAGGTAAATCCCTCCAGAAGCTTCATTTTGAGCCTTTGTGTCAGCACTGATTTTGAGGGAACTCATTTTGTGCTTGTCTGTCACATATGGCATCCTCTCTAATGCCATATCATCTTCACTGATGAAGCAATCCAGTCAGCAAAAAAGGAATAGAGTTAGTTTATACATATAAAACCTGTTAAGCTAATAATTATCTACTTTTTTTGATAAGTAGCATAACAATTCTGCCTTCAGTAACTAGCCCAGAAGAACAGCAATTAGAGCTTATGTTCTAATTAGTGCTTATGCACTTCATCAAGGAAGCTGGAGTCCATTTGCTCATTGAAAATGCAATAGCTACAAATCTGAGGAGTGAAGACCAGATTTGTTTTCTTGTGTCCTCGTGTTTTGTTTTCTCCAAGAACAATGCTCAAAAAGCAAATGTCATGGAAATTCACACCATCACTTCATCAACTTTCAGATGAGGCACAAGCGAAACAATTGCACTCCAGAATTCTGTCTGTTCTTATTTCTGTTGTTTCACACGGCACTTTCATGAGGGAAACAATTATTTTTGAGCAGAGGACAATGAGACTTTAGAATTTTATGTCCATAAATTGATTTAAACTTCAGAAGTAGAAATATCCAACTCCATCTATTTCCTGGCCAATGCATCCATGCCATTACATGAGTACTCTTGCAGACAAATCCTGTTGCCAGATGCACTGGGGCAAAGTGCAGCAGAACAGTAGCATGTCGTTTTTCCAGATTTACTTAAGCTACTGGAGTAGCTAAATAGAAGAAGGGATTAGCGAAATGAAAATAACCAGAGAAAGCCATCCCTGTGCCTAGCAGATAATGCCATCACAAGGCATTCACTTTCAGAAACGGGCTACAGATTCCTGCACTGCCATCTGAAAGTTGAAAGTATGTTTACAAAAATCAAGGGGTGCTGAACCAACCATAGAATTAGAAAATAGGGAAAAAAAAACACTTCAAAACTCCACCAAATAAAAACAACCCCCCCACCCCAAATATTCAGACCAAATGAAAGAAATAACCTTAATTATTCCTACTTGTACAACAGGTTCGATGACACCTTTATCTGGGTAACACTACACAGCAACAGCACTAATTGTTCCCTTCTCTTTTTCTCCATTTATATTCTACAGGAAATATGTCCTGCAATGCCCCAGAAAAGAAAATTAATAGTGTAGGTTTCCTTTTTTCATTAAGTATTCAGGGCAAATTCTAAGATCAAAATACTGATGGAAATAATTTTTAAAACATTTATCCAAGTATTAGTGATTAGACTACTCAAGCATTTTTTAATTATAAATTGGCAGGTATGTGTGCTTCCATTGTTTTTGCTTTCAGAGATTATTACTCAGTGTAGTTGAACATTGAGCATTTTCTTCTTCAAAGTGCAAATAGTAAATAGTTCTCCATTTTGACAAGGAATGTAACTTACTAAGAACTTGACTGATTTTGGTTTTTTTTTAAATTCTTATTTACTTATCAATAAATCTTGAGACAAGATTTACCGTATTTTAAGTTGTTAAGGCTAGGGTTAGTACTGAAAAGGTTTTTTTTTTTTCAGTTTCTTTTCAAATAATTTTTTTTTTTTCATCTTAGATAAGACCCTTGAAGTCTTCAGCATGGTGCTTGCTTTAACAAATACCATAATAGCTTTTACACAAGACCCTCTTATGTAAGGGATATTTCATTTGTTAAGATGAAACAGGCAGCCATGGTGGTGGAGCTGCATGTCACACAATCCTCCTTTCTTTCCTCTCTGCTTGGAGAACTATTCTTTCTATGAGATGCACCTTCCCAAGCTCATTGGAAGCCACTCTATCCTCTAATAATGCAACCAACATCAGTGTCTCACTTTTCCTCCAAGAAAGCCATCCTCATCTTTTCTTGTTTTTTTTTAGCATTTCTATTTTATAAATCTATACTACTCTTCACTTGAGGGCTGATAAGACTTTCAAGGAACTATGATTAACCATATTTTTCCTGCCTCTTTCACATCTTAAAAGTGCTCCTGGAGCAAAAAAGAAATGGAAAGATGCATGCCTATAACCAACACATCAATATTCCTGCTTTGTCTTGGTCCATTATCCTAGTATGGCTTGCTGTAATTCCTGACATTTATGATGCAATTATAATCCAGTTGTTCCCAGCAGAATAATCTTCTGTTTCTACCATATCCCCATAAATAGAGCTACTTGGATGCAGCAATGAGTAGTGCAGAAATACAGTGAGAGGGGAAAAGGACCCTGGGCTGAATGATCAATAATATGATTTTCACAAGCCCTGGTGAAAGAAACTTCAAGGTGGAACATGTAGGATTCATCCATTTTTCTCCTTGCTTCTCAGAGTCTTGAGTTTTGACCAAAATCAACGCTTTTTTCCTACAGATTAAGGCCACTAAACAAATTCCTGCTTGTACATTTAACAACATTCCAGATACTGCCTGTGAGGGAAGTTATAAATAAAGTATATCCTTAACCTGATCTGTAGTTCTTGCACACAGTGTTGCTCAGCTGTTCCTCAGAGCCTTTCCCTTTCAAACAGACATCAGTCTTGCTGCCACAGAGCAAACATCCAGTATTTTGCACACCGTCCTTTTTTCAGAGTGCTTCTCTTTCACTTGGGGGTCCTCCATATGGAGAAGATAGCCAGGAAAAAACCAGGAATAGAGTCCATCCTTTAACAGAGTCCTTGTTTAAAAACAAACAAAGAGAAAACAAAAGCCTAAACCCCACAAAACAAACATATCAGTGAAGTCTGCCAGATCAGCTGAAGTCCTTCACACATATTAAGTATTTTTTTCCCCACTGTAATTTGCTGAGGAAAAACAAAGTCCAGTGGAAGGAAAACAGAAGAGAAAATGCTATGTCCTGCCATCCCACATGAAATATTGATGATAACTCATGTGGAAAAGACTGTAATGTTGAAGTTTATCAGCACTTGACACGTGATACATTGTAAATAATTAGGAATTACTGCAGGTGATAAATAGACCAGACCACAATGTCAATAGGAAGGGTCAGTGTCAACCTTAATGTGTGCAGGCACAGTCACAAAGAAATATGTTACCAATGTGAATTTCTCATTGAAAAGAACAAGACAAAAAATCCACACATACACACACAAACAGTTTTTCTTTTCAAGTGAGACTTGATTCAAACAGGATACTAAAAAGAATAGGAAGACCTACAAAACTGCAAATGCCTTTACATAGAGATCAAGGTTTCAGTGGCAGCAGCTCCAAATTAATTACAACTAATTTTAAGACAATATATGGCACTGGAAAAATCTATTAAAATATTTTCAGCTGTTAAATTAAAGAGTATCCTCTTACCCTCTTCTGTCTTTATCTAACTTTTTTCCTAATTTCTCCTGTCTTTATAGAAGGGTTAGTAAATTAGATCAATTCATAGATTGCCTAATAATTTTAGAATGCCAAGTTCTGTAGAAAATAAGTTTTAAATCATATTTAATATACACCTTTGATATTGTGGTGCACAAAAACGTAGAATATTTTGGAAGGTCCAGAGGTGCAAAGGAGTTTAGATCTTAATTTCTGTAATTCTGAAGTGGAGTATATCTGAATAAGTATGTATTACAAAAAAAATATTAGATGTCCTTTATGATGCTTCACAAAATAAGTGCTTAGACTGTTATGCAAATTTCTAAGAGATAGAACATGGAAACATCTGCCTGTGTATTTTTCACTGTGCTTTTAAAAGGAATGTTGACTCTACAAATAGCTTCCTTGTTTTTTCACAGAAAAAAGTGTTCTCAATTAAAAGCCATTCTTTTCCATCAATTTTTGTATTCCATCATTATACAGCACTGACTCCCATCATTATCTCTTCCTTCTCCATAGACTCTTGGAATTGTTAATTCTCCAAAATGCATTTGATCACTGTGCCATGTTTATAATTTTGGGACAGGAGAGGAAAAGAACAAATTCTCGGAGATCTTTTCTAAGAAGAGAAGTTACTGAACACTGTTTGGCAACAACCAAGCAGTAGTCCTGCACCTTTTATTCTAAGCAATGTTATTTACAGCATATCTCGAGTCATCAGCACAAAGGGATAATAACTGAGTGTCAGGGATCCTTTTCAAACATGCTGAATAAACAAGTTAGGCTTTCTTTAAAAAGTCCCAGCTTGGAGTCCCTTGACTGTGATTGTTTGTAAAGGAAAAACAGAAGGAGAGAGCACACACAGAACTGGCACAAAGAGCATTAAGTGGATGGAAGAGAGCACATGTCCTGCAGGTCTGGACACAGCTCCCACTTGGGCAGGGGTATGGGAACGGCCCCACACAGCTGCCTGCCGCTGGCTGACTTGGCCTTGCTGCCTTTGTCAGCCTCCTGTCTCTGCTGTGGAGCTAACAGAGACTTGCACAGCCCATGCAAGGCTGAAAATTGGAGCAGAGGGCTGGGTAACTAACCCCAAACAGCTGCCATTCCTAACACAGCTCCCTGCCACTGCCAGCTCCCGCCATCCGGATGGGTGGGGATGGCTGCACTGCTGTCAGACAGCCAGAACTATAAATAGTCATGCCCTTGTTGTCTGGCCACACACTCAAAGCTCAGCCACTCAATATTTTGAAATTTAAACCAAAATCTCCAGAAAAATGTATGGGATCAATGCAGTTGTGTGCAGTTCAGGGGTGGGGTTTTTTTGCATTTTCGTTTCAATTTTCATTGCCCAAGCAGTTACGGCTATTGCTAAATCAGCACAAGAGAGGTTCAACATAATTATTTGCCATCTCTCAGGTTGTCTAATCCCCCCTGAGTGAGGGGGCAAGCCTGTTGTGCAGCCCTAGGAAGATAGGGAAGTGAGAGCCTTCTGGCAGCAGATCAAAGAGTTACCCTGCTTGCTTGAAATGCGTAGAAGTCAGAAGCATCCAGGGCTTTCATTAAGGCAGTGAAGGTTTTTCCTGTTCTGCCTCTTAGCTGGCCATTGAATTGACTTTGCTGATTACCTGAGGGAGGCACAAGTCAGGAGACAAGGAGGGTATGCACAAAGAAACCTGTCTTTCCATCCATCAGAGAAAAAACACCCAGGCAGCGATGGTTTCACAAAGCAGCCATTAGTTGACATGAAGTTTATACAACTCTGCATTTATTTGGCCAGTGCTACAAAAGCAAGTTGCAGCATTTTGTATTTCTGTTTTTGAAGCATGTAATGGGTGCAGATGCCCAGGGGCTGACACAGGACAGGCTGCCAGGTGGCCTCTGTGAGGAGGGGCTGGAATTTCCCTATGCCAGACATGGATGGCTCCAGACACCCCAGCACAGGGCACAGCTGAGCCCACAGCTCAGCTTTTCCCACAGGGAAAGCCTGGGTGAGGAAAGGCAGAACACAGCTCAGAGCCAGGGATGAGGGAAGAAATGTGACAAACAGGAGAGTCAACATACACCAAAGTCAGTGAAGAAGGAGATGTCCCATGGTGCCCAAGCAGAGGATTCACTTCAGGCTGTAGAAAGCCCATGTGGGTAGAGGGGGGAAATGTGGAAGGGAAGAAATTCCAGGGAAATCTCTGTGCTGACTGTACCCTCCCTACAACCCCCTACAAGCTGATCAGGGCTTAAGGCAGAGAATTTGGGAGCCAATGACTGATACAGAATCTGGGAAGAAGAAGCAGCATGGAGAGAAGCTGGTTTTACTTTTGTCTTCGTTTCTCAGCCTCTACTTTTCAGTATCATAATACATTTAATTTACTTTTCCAAGCCAAGGTTATTTTGCCTTGCAGTACCTGCTAAGACACCTTGCAGTCTTTTTCCTCCCTGTCCTGCTCATGATGGGGAGAAGTGGTGGGCATTTGACTGCTGGCTGAGGCTGATCCAGCACTACACAGATGTTATGGCCACTTTGCTCTGCACAATAAGAAGGTTTCACAGAGCTTATACAGGCTTTTCAAATTTGATTTGGGTAAAGAGCAGAATAGGGGAACTCTTTAGAAATGTTTTTGAAAAATTTATGGAAAAATTTAGATGAAAAATTTGTTGCAATATTGGAATTCCCTATAGAGATTGGGTAAAATTGTGTGATCTCCACCACTAAAACATGCTAAGTAGTTCAAGTTTAGGCTCAGAACCTCTCTTATTCATGCATGCATGTGCATGCTGCATGCAAGAGCACACTGGATTCAATGCAGAACTCTCCACAATAGTAGCAATTTCCAATACACTTCATGTGTGTATGAATGACTTCTCAAGATAGAGCGAGAAGTCCTGTTTTATAACAAAGAATCTCATTGCAGAGATGGTACTATAAAAAGAAATTAATGAATTCAGATCCATAAATTCTGCACCAGAAAAAAAGGGAGATCAGAACTGTGCAAACTGGGCATGACACAATCCATGGTAATTTATGATAATTTATATGACCATATGTCAAGTCATACTTAGAAATGAAGGTACCACAGTCCCTAGAATGAAAAAGCCACTCCACAGCACTTTGATTGCTTGATAGTGATAGATGAGAGCTAGAAAATATGGCCACCACATTTCATATATCATGCTGCAGATTGATGCATGCACATACTGCACTTTGGAAAACATCCACAGTATTTTTGCCTCATGATAAAACAATCTAGGAGCCCTTTGCCTTGCTGTATATCAAGATAAGCTGTGACAAGCAAGGCTAACATCAAACAAACAAACAGCTTATTTCTATATATTTAGCAAATCTCCATGAATGGAATCCACCAAGATATAGGTATTCTTTGAGCCATGTGCAACTCTCACAAGCCATTTTTTTCCCCTTTAAATGCACAGCTGTCTAATTGAGCATTAACAATCTAATAAGATACACAACAGGACCTGAAATGCAACTTTTCTCTCAGGCCCAGCAGTGCACAGGTTCTGTATCGCTCCCAGCTTTTCAATTAGATCATAATTATAACATGCCTCATTTAGAGCTACAGGAACCCTG
The DNA here is from genome assembly GCA_034509425.1 of Eopsaltria australis. Taxonomy (NCBI): domain Eukaryota; kingdom Metazoa; phylum Chordata; class Aves; order Passeriformes; family Petroicidae; genus Eopsaltria; species Eopsaltria australis. Next base: position 9,398,421 of record JAVTVJ010000024.1, read on the forward strand.
ACCTTGTCAACAGTAGTGGACCATAACGTGTCTGTCTTAATTAGATCTGATTAGTTCTGGGCCCAGATTTCATTGTGAATCTCAGCTCCGTTAAAAGCTGCTCATCTGTTTGGCAGCTGCGGTGTTGCTGAGCCTTTTCCATCACCCTGCATGGGTGTGCTTGGCTCTTCCTGACTCTCCTGAGACAGCAGGACACTTTTGCTGGGCCCTCAGAATAAGGTAAATTATGGAAAGTAAGGAAAGAGAGGTAAAAGAGAAGTCTTTGATTTGTGGACAATTCCATACCTTATCACAAAGGGCAATTCCTGTGTAAAAAGGCTTAAAATCTCCAGCAGCAAGTTGTATATTGGGGGAAAAGGAAGGATTCTTATAAAAAATAATCACATATGTGCTGAGATTGAAGACAAATGACAATAAAAATCACATACATCATCTCTGTGACAGAAAAGTGCATGAATAAGTGGTGTTGCATTTTGGTGTTGTTTGGGTAGCTGTTGCTTTGTGGTTTTCTCCTGGTGTTTTGCTTTTTTTTTAACATCAAATGTAATAAAAATTACAGCATTACAATTCTGGGGTTATTTCTCTACTGCAGTGTTTTGGGCATATTTTATTAATCTTAGAATTTATAAAACCCTCTGTTTTCTATAATGATTTAATCTGACCTTGAGTTTTTACAACACACAATTGATACAAACAAGAGAAATCACATCCTTTTAAATACCCTTTTCCTGTTTTAAATTATAAAGGTTGATTTTTCTTCTGTATTTTGTATTTGGGTGATACTGAAAGACCAGTATGATTTTTACTCTTATTGAGATAACAGTTATAACAGGCATTTCCTCAGAATTAGTTAGGACAGTAGACCAAAAGCCCTATTTCCATAATAAGCTTTCATAACCATGTGTACCAATGAAAAATAAGCACATTTCGAAAACTTAGTTTGCAAAAAATCCTGCCACAATCTTGTGCTGTTAAAATGTATTCCGTATCCAACCACATTGACTGCAAATCCCTCTTTCTTAAATCCCACTGTGATTCTCATGCACTGGCTGTAATTGCAGTGGAAAGCTGAAAAGTCCTCAGCGTTATAAGTACAGACTTCAAAGCTGTCACTGTGTACAATGTGCCTACAAATGCATTGGCTAGGAAAGGCATTTCCAAGAGCTTCTACTATTGTCAAAAACACAGACTTTTATTTAAACAAAGAGACAGCTCAGGCCCCTCACAGAAGGCTTGTCTGTACTACAGACAAGCAGCATCATTTTCAGACAGGAGTTGTAGTTTCTAAACCTCACTCTCTGCACATCTCATGTTCTTAGGAAATTAAAAGTCCCATTTGCTAATGGATTGCTTTTAATGCATTCTGTCACAGCAAGAGTAATTTATATGTATACAAATACAGCTAATTTAGCATGAATTCCCAAGGTTTGTAAAAGTTAGGAATATCTGAATAACTTCACTTGCAAAAGCATAGTATCAGGCAACTTACTGTCTTAATTTTAAGAATGTATAAATGTTGTAGTAAGACATTTTTCAGAAGGCAGAGCTAATCAGTACCAAAGTCAGCATAAGAGATTAGATTAGAGTAAGGCCAATGTGTTTTTAAAAACCCACAAATACTAGTACATGCTTCATTATCATGGCCACACATGTCTGAATTTTAAAGTCTGGACTTAGTTCTGTTTTCTTCATAAAATTACCCTGTTGTGTTTTTGTTTTTTTTTTTTTTTTTTTTTAGGTGTTTTTTTGTCCTCTATACATCACAAATGTGCTGCAGGAAATACAAAAAGCCTCAATGACGAAGCTTCCATCACTATAGATCCAAGAAGCCCATCTTGTTTTGAATATGAAAATATTGAGTAGGAGGTAAGGAAGAGAAATATTTAACTACCACTGTAGTATCTGTGTAAAAAGAATTAAGATAAAGCACATGAACTGCAGGGATTGTGTACATGTTAAACAGTAATTACAGTTTTTATACTGATCCAAGTGAGTTGCAAGTGCTAACTTAGGAAAAATTTTAATCTTATTTGCATTGAATTAAACATTAAAATATCTACAAATTATTTTACAAGTAATTACACAAACATAATGTTTATTAGGTATTAAACACACAATGTCATGGTAATCTTTGCATGTTTACCCCGGTGAATAAATACGAATCACTATACATCTGTGCAGATTTCTGCCTGCTCTCTATTAAGAGTGTCATAATGTTTGCAGAAACAGAACATTGACCATGCATGGAATTTTCTATAAATTAACACAAATATATTTTGAATAATGAGATCACCAATTTTGGAAAACATTGCTGTAAACATTAAAAGTTAAATAACTCACTTTGTTTTATGATACTGTGACACCACTACAGGAAGTTTCATAAAAGTAGAAAGACTTTTCCCAAGTTTTATGCAATACTTATTGCTATTAATCATAGAAAAAAAAAATCTGCATGGAAAGATCCATGTGTTTTGTTTAATAAACTGTAAATAAAAGTGATCATTATAAATCACTGGGAATTATTTTCTTGAATTTATATTAACTAACAAAATACAGTACAAGTTTATACTCAAGTAATAAAACCCAGAACTCACGCTGTATTGTTAATTTATCTAAGTTCCTTTTGGTTCTGTTGAAACTTCAGCAGTATTGTTTTCCATGCAATCTTAATTTCACTGTGTCAGCTGACAGTGAGAGCACTTAATGCTCCAACAGTAGTTCACAATCACAGATTGGTGGGGGTTGGAAAGGACCTCTCAAGATGATCTAGATCAACCCCCCTGTAGGTTCATCTACAGCAGGTTGAACAGCAGTTCCCATCGAGATGGGTTTTGAATCTCTCCAGAGGAGACTCTACAACATCTCTGGGCAGCCTGTCTCAGTGCTCTATCACCCACAAATAAAAAAAACCCATCAAAACTAAAAAAATTCTTTACATCTAGAGGGCACTCCCTGTGTTTCAGTTTGTGCCAGATGCCCCTTGTCTGGTCCCTTCCTCTTGACACTCACCCTTCAGAAACTGGCACCACATGGATGAGATCCAGCTCCCTCAGTCTCTCCTCATAAGAGAGATGCTCCTATTCCCTTTCACTGGACCCCCTCCAGTAATTCCTTGTATTTCCCATAATGAGGAGCCCAAAACTGGACACAGCAGTCCAGGTGAGGCCTCACCAGGGCTGAGTAGAAGGGCAGAATCACCTCTCTTGACCTGCTGGCACTGCTCTTCCTAACACACCTCATGGTATCATTGGATTTCTTGAGCACAGGGACACCCTGCTGACTTATGGACAGCTTGGTGTCCATCAGGACAACCAGGTCCTTCTACACAGAGCTGTTTTCTAGCAGGTCATCCCCCAGACTCTGATGGTTCCTGGGGTTATTCATCCCAAGATGCAGTACCCTGCATTTGCCTTTGCTGAATTCCATGAAGTTCCTCTCTGCCTGTGGTCCAGTCTATCCAGGTCTCCCTCAATGGCAGCACGACCATTGGTGGATCAGCCACTTCTCCCAGTTTTGGAGCATCAGCAAACCTGGTGCAGGTACTCTCTGTCCCTTCATTCCAGGTCACTGAGGAATATGTTGAAGAGGACTGGACACAGGAATGCCCCCTGGGGAACACTGCTAACCCCAACAGGACTCTGGGCTGCTGATCACAAGCCTCTGAGCTGTTAAAAAAGTCTGCCAGAGGTAAGAGCACAGAATTTTTTCAATAAAAACTTTCAGAACTATCTTTGAAGGCAGCACACTGGACACATGCATGCTAAATCCCAAGTAAAGAAAGTGAATTTGGAAGCATGAATGTCTTATATCTAGGCAAGCAGGTAAGAGTTATTGAGAATATGAATCCTGGGATGAACATGGAGCCATTCCATCACCTATTCCTACAATAGCTCATCTGCAGGTTTGGCACTGACCAGGGAAGGAGGGTGGAAGTCAGAAGATAGAATAGCAGCAAAGAAGAATTTAGTCCTGCAGACTCCACCATCCCTTTTGGCAATGTAATGAACACCCCATTTGGATAAGAGTTTCACTTGATGGAGAAAATACTAATTATAAAAGTGTTATGTTTGTCCCTTAGTGATACAAATATTTGGCATGACAGTAGGCAGGGATGTGGGGGAAGAAATGTGGGGATCAAACATACAGATTTTTTTTTCCTCTTTATTCCCTTAAAGGTAAGTCAAAACCACAGTGTTTAAGTCAATAAGCTATTAAAATTGCCTATGAACTAGTGAAGCAAGAAAACATCTTGATGACAAAATAAATTAGAACAATACTGTCAATTTCTCTCCACAGTTAGCTTAAAATATTCCAAGAATTACCATTAGGAAATGCCAAGCCTCTTTGCCTTATTACTGTTGTCATCATCTCTTCCATTCGCCCAACATTCTTCTCCCTTTCTTCCCTGCCCCCATAAAAACACAAATGCAAAACTAAAGAAGCCATTTCTAGCCAAGAGCACAGAAACCATACTGCCTAAATCTAAATATACTTGTAAATGAAAAAAATACCTATCATGGAGAAGAGAGGTAGCACACTAGATTTTACATTTGTTTTCTTTGTGGGCTTTGTTTGTTGTTTGTTTTGTGTTTTTGTTTAATTGTTGTTGGTTTAGGTTTTTTCCGTTGTTAGTGTTTTTTTTAACACAAAGGCGATCATGGAAATGTGTTTTAATCTATAACATGTTACATGACATAAATTCAGATATGTTTCAAATGTTAATGAGTTGTTAGATTTATATATTGCCACTCTCAATGTTATCCCCCCCCCCCAAAATGGATGCCAGGCTCCATCTATGTAAATACAGAGCAAAAATAAAACTGATCAATCATAAGGGAAATTAAATTGTCCCTAAAATATAAGGACTTCTGGAAATGATGATGAAGAGAGAGTTCTGACAGTCAGATAGATTAATAGTGTGATAATAAATTAAACATAAACCTCCAATCCCAGCTGCCTGTGATCTAATGGTCACTCAGGGACATTGCAGAGCTTTAACATCTGGTGCAAAGAGGGCAAAATTACCACTACACTGGCCTTTCACCTTCTAAAGACACTGGGATTGCATATGGCACAGTTGTGTGTGTGCCAGATGCTCACTTAAAATGTGCAACAAACCCTTCCTAGCAAACCCACACAGTTTAAGTGACTTTAGTACAAGGTAAATCACTAAGGTTTTTAAAGAAAACAAAAGCAGGACACTACTTTTTCCCATATAATATTTCCTACTTGGAAGATCTACACTTAGATAAGAGGGGTAGTTGTTTTCCTCCAGGTCAAATGAGAGGGCTGGCCATTAAATCCTGGGAAAAAGCTCTTTAGCACATTTTCAGCATATCCCTTTCAAATGAAAATGGCTATGCTTGAAAGCACAAAGTTGCAATTTAAAAAACCAATGCCACAGCTCACAAAAATAATGATGTCCAAACCAATAAAAATGTAAATCCAAATATAATGGGAGATTAAATACATAGGGAAATTAACATTAAAGCAACAATTTTATCTTGCATACAATATATTATCTTTCACTCTTCCTTAACATTTGGGAAAAGTGTCTAAAAGATGGACTGACAATACAATGTAATATATCATTGTGCTCAGTAGTTCAGCAGCATTTAATCCTTATATAATGGCTTATTTCTGTTTACCACCCAAATTATAACTTGTATCAACATGACACTATTATATCAGACTGGAAATACTGGCTTTGAGTAAGTCTGACCTTCATCAATAAGAATGGGAATATTACAGGCTTTTGTCTTTTTGTGATTTTCTTTTTCTTCCTTTTCTTAAAACTGCGCATTTTTTTGAATTTATTTATTACCCAATCACTTTAGCCAACTATTATTTAGCCAACAATAACTGCCTTTCTAACTATTAATACTAAAAACTAACTAGAATAACAACTCAGGAAGTAGAAATTAGTTGAACAAAACAACAAATTCTTAACAATACCTTCCCAAGCTGAATAAACAGATCCCACCCCTGCAAGTCCATGAGTGTTTCATGCTACCTGGCAATAGACTTCATTTCAAACATGCTTCTGGATGGGCATGACTTCTGTGAGAACTTCATGCACAACTGACTTCATGGAAAAGGTAGTTTAAGACTATGTAAATCTTTATAGAAATCATATGAAAGCTCAATTTGTTTTCGCATTATGAGTTTTCTTCTCATCATTTATTGAAGTATTTGTACAGCACCTTACATAATGAAAACACATTGGGCCTAGGCAACCATTTGTAATACCACGTTATAAAAAGAAATCCAAACATTTTCTGTTGGTGAAGAACGGCAGACAATCCTGGGAGTGTTTGCTTCCATGCCACAGCAGGTGTTAAGACAGGCATTTTTAAAATCATATCAAATATCAAACTTCTAAACTTGCAAGATTGTGAAATCAACAGAACTTAGTTGACTCCTCCAAAAGAAAAGATGGATAACCTCATTTTTTTACTTTCCCTCCTTTTTTGGGGGGAGAATGAGAGGAAGGCATACCTGTAAGGGGGAGGAAAAAGGACTTACAAAATTGTAATTGTTGAATTAGAGACCTTTTAGTAGACAGCAGCCTACATTTTTATTCTGGTTTGTTTTTTTTTTCTTTACTTGATGTGCAAGTCATAACTAGGAAGCCTTAGAAAAAATAAAGACATACTTCAAAACCATCTTCCCCCCAAAAGGCCTGACACAGCACAATACACATGAAAAGTGAGCCTATTTGACTCAGTAACTGTGAGCCAAACCCAAATTTGTTATAGATGTATTGTAGTTAATCTTTAATTCAGAACATCATCTAGTATAGTTCAATACAGCACTTTTCTGCTTTTTCATCAAAAATTAATGCAGGCATACATGTATCCCATACTGCTCAGTTTTTTACCACATTTATCACTGTGGGCCACCATTTCCCAAAATCAAAGATGGAGATTATGGTATTGACAAGACAGAGATGATCATTGATCAAATCAGGATTTTACAATTAATATCCTCCGAGATCTTGCAGCACTGTCTAAAGTATATTTTGCATCTAATATTTTAAAATTTTTATGTTCAAAAGAAAGCATCATACAAGTGAAGGTAAAAATTTGGATAACGTATTTTTTTAAACTGGAAGACACTTAAACTGACTCCCAAGTTTACTCCCCGTTATTCGAGATCACTCAGTTAGAATGCCACCATAGAACTTGGGTTTCCCTAGCAAGAATATATCCTGACCTGAACTGCAAAAGAAGAGAATTTTGAATTGAAACAGGAAGGGAAGGGGCTGTCACAGCAATTAAAACCAAACAAGTTTTTACCATCTCATGTTGGGTTTTATTTTATTCTTGTTTTATGGTTTCTTGTGGAATCATATTACTAAGGGAATGCTTTGCATATGAGCTAAACGCATGAGACAACATCTGGATGTTACATTCCATCTAATAGCATTTGCAGAAATGGGCTGTTGGGATGAATCTCCCTCATGGTGAGATTCTCTCCATTTTATTTTAATATTGGGCTCCTGTATAAAAATGCCTGGGCAAACGGCATCCACATATGAGTTTAAGGACTTCTAAGAATGTAGAAAGTTTTCTCCTATATGTTTGTGTTATATTAGCAAAAATAGATCCACGCCACATTTACTGTAGTGAAGTGCACTCCAAGAAAGGTGACAAATCTTAATGAAGCTCTAATATCAAGCACTTTTCCTTAGCCCTGTGACTTCCATGTGACTCACTAGCTCTGCAGAACACCAAAAAGACTTATTGCTTCTAGACTCCATACCCTGAACAACATAATCCTTCAAAACATGGAATCAAGACAACAAAATGAGAAGATGCCCAATTAGTTACAGTTTCTCACTCGTGCTGCTGCAAATACTTGGACTATTTATGGCATTACAGATGTTCTACCAGTAAACAATGATAACTTTACAATCTTCTAAAACTTAGCTACCCCTTCTATAACTAAGCTTTCAGGTACACTATGTGTTTCCAAAAACTACTATCATATAGTCATTTACAGTCCTCTTTATAGTATTTTTTCAGTACAAATACTAGAAGCAATATCATGCTTTAATGGGTTACTAACAGTCGTCTGTTTGGGTTTTTTTTATTATTACTGAGTTTACTTTAACCTCCATACATAGAAATTTCCATGAAGAAAACATTGATGTTTCACATTTCAGAAAAGTAAATCAGGGAGCAGGGAATAGAAATGTTACAATAGGAAAAACAGAAATAATGTCCTTTGGGTTTGACAGTAGCTTCCTCCCTTAAAGACCTCAAAGGCACTTGATTTTGATGCTCCTGTTGAAACAAAACCTAGTGACTAACCAGCACCTTTTTCAGCTGTCTGGAAAGGACTGAGGTATGAGGGATCACAAGGAAACCAAACACAAACCCACACTGCATTATAAAATAATTTGTATCAGTCATCTGAGTACAGAAGGATAACATTGAAATATGGAAAGGTTAAGGGTATTCTAGTTGACATATTGTATCTATGTGCCCTCATATCTCATATTGAGCTGCAAAATTATTTTCAAAGCCATCACTTCAACCTTCCCTTTTTATTGCTGCTTATATTGCCATTGGGCATCCAAATCTTTACTACAGTCAACATGGCACACCTGAACAGAGAAAGACATTTGTCAAAGACAGAGAAAGCATTTGTCAAAGCTTGGGAAAAAAAAAGAAAAAGAAGAAACAGAAGTTGCTGTGCCAGCTGAGATGCATGTAAGAACCTGGGTGAGGATTTTAGGTACGTGTGTGAAGAGCAATTACTACACTTAGGTACAAACAGGTGATCACAACAAAGAGCTGCCACAGCTTCACAAGCTATTGTACCTGAGCACACACAGACTCCCAGCCTGCTCCAAATACAAAGGCTGGTGTTTTCACCACAGAACGTGCACCAGCAGGCCTGCACTCAGCCTGACACGAGGCTCACTCCTGACCTCTCAGCTAGGAATGATCTGTCACTGACATGAAAACATCATGTTAGAGCTTGTGCGCTCTGGCGGGCACACTTAAGTACATCCCCTTGATCTTTGAGGAACCTAACTGATTTCTGCAAGAAAAAACAAAACAAAATCACATCAGAGGTGTCTCAACGCTGCTGTTTGCCACCACAGAGGTCAATTTGCCCTGAATACAGAGTACCAATACATTTCTCTCTGAATTCACCCCCTCAAGAGAAAGAAAACAAGAACTTAACACTGGCTGTATGAATACTAAAATTATAAGGAAGAAGAGAGCTCTTGAAAACAAGATGTTTTCCTTTGTGGGCTCCTGACTTCTTTATAATCATAGGAAAGAAAGATATTTCAAAATTAAATCTATTTCATGTGGGAAAGCTGGTCTTTAGTTATTGCTTTTATTTCAGTAAACAAGAAAACTGATGTTCTATCTTTTTGTTCTTACTTGCCCTCAGAATAACTGCTGGGAGTTCAGTTGCAAACACTGTACATGAATCTGGCAACTTCTGGCACAGATTAAGTCATTCTTTGGAAGAAATGAAGGAGCATTGATAAAATTCACTTATGCATTCCGCTTGCATACAGTAATGCCATCAATTATACATGTCCAGAGACTTTTGCATTTCTGTTTTATGCAGTATGAAAAACCACTTCTGGTATATTTATTGTAATCAGGATATTTTAGAACAGAAATTTTTCATAGCTCCATTATCTATGACAAATCAAAACTTTTTTTGGGGAGGGGGGGGTTGGGGTTGGTGGGGAATGCCAATGTTGGACAAAGTAACGAAAGTGAAACAATATGTAGGGTTTTCATTATTAAAAACAGCTATCAAATCTTTGTCAGGTAGGAACAGCATCAGTCTAGGCAGTGTGTAAAACCACAGAGGGAGACTGAGGGGCCTGGGATCCTGGCAGGGGAAGGCAGCTGATCTTGGCTGTCTGGCACCTGGAGGGAAGTACTGGGGTGCAGGTGTTCCAGAAGCAGACAGCAAGCCTGGATGCCCATTAGGGCCAAGTATCCAGACAAGTCAACTAAAACAAGTTTGGTGAGCCAGCGAGCATGACAGAAAAGCAATCTAAGATGCCTGGATCTTGTATTACAGTGCATCATCTTTTAATTATTCTTTTTCCTCCTTTCCATTTGACCTTTTCATAGTTCTTCTCAGAGGTCTTCAGCTTCTGCTGGTACACATTGTTCCCAGGCCCAGGCAATCCCTGCTCCCCACCCCCGCCCCCCAAAAAAACCTACAGCATCATGAAAACTTAGACTTAGTCTTCAAAGAAAAAGCAAATGGCACAAACAACAACCACCTGGCCTTCTCAGAGGTAGAGCTGCTTGGAGGTCTGTGCCTTGCAGCCCTGCAGCAGCTCTTGAGCAGCACAGACCTGTTCTGGCTAGTACTTTGGTACAGGCTGAGCCTCACTTGAGCAACAGCTCCCAAAAATGTATCTGTCTTTCATTGCAGAACTGACTGTACTCCTTGATGTACAGAGAAGGGAAATACCATCACACGTCAGGAATAAATACATGCATTTGAAATGCAAAGCTGTTCACCACAGTGGCTGTTGGGATTGTCACTCTTCAACACTCGTTTCTTGGCCTAAACAGAAAACAAGTTAAGCTGGATCCTAGGCCTGGCTTTATTAGTTTTGCACAGCTTACAACCACCACACTGCTTCGTTTGAGTTTCTAACGTCATACAACTCATAAGCACTAATATTTATTTAAAATGCTTTATTGAAAGCAACTTTTCTTAAAGGTGTTTATGGTCAAGTTTATTTTCAATGCACAATATTCACTCTACTGTCAATTATTCAGATGTTAGTCACAAAATTTGTCCTAAGACCCTTAATTCCTGGACAACTGTCTAAAGTTTAAGGTAAACAGAGAATCTGAAAATTTCACCATGCTTGCCTGTGGAGAAGAGAATGGAGAAATTACTTCTAGCACAGAGACCATACAGGGTATTTAAAGCATCCATAAATAATGGCTTGAAGTATTTTAATTATCATTTATGATTCTTAATATTACTGATTTCCTGGTGCCTTCTTCAGTCTTCTGCTTTGTAAAACAAGTACCATTTCTTCCAGTCTTAACCCTGCTTACTAGCTCTGGGACCAATATTTGGCCATTAAGTTCTAAAAGATTAAAAATACTTTATATGAGTGAATTTGCCTTCAAGAAAGAAAGAACCCTCAATCAATAACAAACCTGGAAGGAGTTACGTAGCAGGCCTGTGTGTTAACCAGAAACAGATATCAGAAGTCCTGCAGCTGCTTGTATACATGGGATTACTTTATGAGCAGCAGTAATTTTTATTCACAGAGGTTACTTCCCAATAGACAAATGAATTAGAGAAAATTGCATTCTATTCACTACTCTTCTTCTACTATTGAATTTAAGAAATTCCATCTTTATCTGCTGAAGTATTCCAAAATAAAATTTAAAAGAAAACCAAAGAGTACAAACATCCAAACCTCAAAAATTTTCCTTTTTTTAATGTCCTGACCCCATACAAAGGCTGATTTCATGTAAACTAAATACGTAAGTAATAACTATAATAAGTCTTCAACCATCAAGTAATCTTAAAAAAAAAATAAAATCAGGAATTAAATAATTTTATTTGATTGTTTTCATGAGAACCTAACATTTGCATCATGGGAAAACCAAACCACAAATATGCACTCTGGGAAGTGTTTCCAAAGTCAGTGATAGTATAACCTAAACAACAGTGCACAATTATTTAGGGCTGTCTTTAAGCCCCAAGAGTGAAGTTATTTTTAAATAACTTTTCCTCAGTGCACCTTCTGGATCTTTCTCTCATTAAAAAAAAAACAAAACAAAACAAATTGTTCTTCTAACATGTTTATTCCTGCAACATTATTCACTTTCTTTACTAATGAATGATTTTGGATACACAACCGGTAATATTTCTAACGCTGGTAAAGTCTTGGACATTTGAGGGATTTTATTTGTTAAAATCATGGTTAGTTTTGTGAGTTTTTAAAATTTACATGTTGTTTCTTAAAAAATTTTTTTAAAAATCAGCAGAAAAGTTTTATAATGAAGATTTTTTTCAGTCAAAAATATAGTTTTGCCTTCAAAATCTATATATGATAAGAATCAAGCAGTAGACCTCTCTCTTTTTAGAGAGGTTTTTGTACGTGTCTTTTAGCACAAATCCACAGTCAGGTACATATTGACCAGGTTTTAGCACATCCTTTATCATGGAGTAACACTTTCCTACAGCTGTACAAAATTATTTAATGTATATATTGTCATGTTTCAATTTCCTATACAGAAAAAAAAAAAAAACAAAACCCAATACTAATGTTTCTAAAAAATACCATTTTCTCAAGTTTAAAATATCCTTCATCACAGACAGAAGACGATGACCAGCAGCAGACCAGCAGAGATAAGGATGGAGCACTTCTGCCTTTGGCAAGCAACAAGAATATTCAGTCTAGGTGTTTCATTACTGGTGTCCATTGAATTTGAGGAGAGCATGAAAGGTAGCCCAGAAAAAACAGAAGAAAGGCAAGACAAAGGTGCTTACTATGATCACTAATTTTTGCTACTTTTCTACACATCAGACACTGCACAAGCAATTATGTACCAGGACCTACAGAAAAGGGAAAAAAAAAAAAAAAATCAGGCATAGATCTGTGGGAGGTGAACACTCTTAGTACTCTGCTGCTCTAGGTTGTACAAGACACCTCAACTTGGCAGTTCCTCTGCTCCTGGGGAAGTTGAAAGGCTGTGATGTCCTCTGAAGCAATAGATAATTGCTTAAATTCATAGAGGGGGAGCTGCATCGTACAGATATTTACTCCTGAAGTACTACTATGGCCAAGTAACACGTTAACCAGGTGCTCAAAACAGTCAGACACCAGAACAGTGTCCTGTTTGATTCCTCAAACGGAATGCTCCAAGAGTCTCTTCCAAACTTTGCCCTCAGTCATAACCCCAAAGTCACCTCCCCCCTTCATAAACAATTTCTAGTTATATGGGGAACATTCCCTCACAGGTTAATAGGATTTCTCTTCTCTCAAACTGCACACACAGGCTGAGTGAAATGAAGATTTTTCGGTTTTGCATAATGCCTAATCTAAAACATACTTTCACATCATGTCATGAGTTGGGCTCTGAGGTACCTGTACTCTCTTAAGTCAAATTATAAACCACTTTATGTAGCTATATTACATGTCATTTGGCATCAGCCTGCAGCTAAGAAACTTTCCTGATCCTCCCCTGCAAAGCAAGACATTTTAATGAATTGATATCTCATCATCTCTAAAGGGGGATATCAGAAGCTATCTTAAGCTCTCTCCTCTTGGCTATAAGCCTGCTTCTTAAGATTGAAAACTTCACTTCATTAAGTACAGTCCAGCATTGCTTTAACTTCCTGCTTAGCTCCTTTAAGAGATTTCTATGAAAACAAGTTAATAAATGAAGAAACAATTTGCAGCAAAACTTACACAACTAATACAAAAATTTCCTGTTGTGTACAACCTCACAGGGGAAGCCCTTACACACGTATTGCTTGCAAATAACTTCAATTGAAAAACTTCCCCCTGTGAGGGCTAATTGATTATTTGAGCAACTAACTGTACTCAAGACAGATACATGCAGGAATAGACTGATTTATTTAAAATTAGTAGCCAACATACGTAGAATACCATAAATGTGTTTCTAATAGAAAGCATAAAAGTAATTTTTGTTTTAAACTCTTCCCTCATGCAGACTCATTTGCAGTAAGCACTTATCAATAAAATGTACTGCAGAATCTACTGTTTTCTACAGTTGTTGAGAGTCCCTTTGTTTTCCATAGAGAAAATGAACTGCCATTATGGGCATAAACAAGATAAAGCAGAAACCCTGGCATTATGCACGGAGTTGTTCAGTAAATATAATTAAATCCAGAGGCTTATATCAAATACCTCTTACCTATAAGTGCAGGAAACAATCAGTTAAAGTTAAAAAAAAACAAACCAACAACAAAAAAACCCAAAACAAAAACAAACAAAAAAAAAACCACAAACCCTGAAAAACTCTGGCAAGGTACAGTAAAAACTGTGTTTCACTGATTGTACATGATGAGAACAGCCTAATTCACTTGAGATTCAGGCTGAAAAAAAGGTGTTTTCTTCTCCTTTCATGCACATGAATCAGAGTTCTTTGCAAATGCTTATGAAGATGATGCTCCTGGGTTCCCTCTGTAATCAGGAGAGAAACAACCCTAATGGTGTCCTAGAGAGCTTCTCTCCAACTGCTTTGAAAGAGATGCATCCTGCCCTTGGTGGCCATTAAGCACGAGCACTTCCTCGAGTGGAATGACCTCCTGAACCTCGAGCAGCCCGGCCTCCTGGTGCGAGCTGCGGGAGCGGCACCGCGTGGGGCACAGAGAACATACCAAACTCCTAACTCTGCTCCAAAAACAAAAGCAAGGCTGAGGTTGGGGATTAAAGCCAAGGGTGATGTATGAGGAGGAGCCTGCACCTCAGGTCTCTGGATGTAGTTACCACAGTAATATAAAGTTGCAGCAGTGTCCGATATACAGTGCAGTAGTCTTGCAAATAATTTCCACTGCTAGGAACAAGGAATTCAGGCACAATAAAGCCATTCTGTGATATAAAAAAAAAAAAAAAAAAAAATCTTTCTTATTATACAGTATTTGAATTGAAAGGCAGTAATGTAACACACAATCCCACATGACATGATTTACTGTCCTGTCATGCAAAAATCCCCATTTCCAGCACCACATGGAAGACCATCAGAGCCGTTCCTTAAAATCCTTTCTTTGATTTTGTACATCAGCCCTCACCATGGACTGTAGGGGATTTCCAAGACAGGTTCCCAAATCCCAGCCTATCTCTGCTGTGAGGACTGATGGCAGTACAAGACTGCATTTTGCCCTCTTTTCTACTATGTGTATACAGACTACCTCCATCTGGTACAGAAATTAGAGTATAAATGTTATTAACTGAAGTGCAGCAAGGTGACTGCGAACAAGACTCCAGTGGTTTAAGTATCAAAGTCTGCCACTGCTGAATGTGATCTGACCCTATGATAAAAGAGGCCTTGGTTCCTTCTGGGGTATGGAGTTCAGCAGTTTTTCATATCACAGTTTCTACTCTTTCCCAGAGAACTGATTCTAAACAAAGGAAACATTACATCTGATATTGTGCTTATCACTCTAGTAACATCCCTTTGATAAGCACATTGCCCTTGAAAAGATTAATATAAAGTAAATAGTTGACTTTTATAGAATTTATAATATTTTTTGGCCATAACACAACATTTTAAACCATAGAAGTATAGTCTAAAGAACAGGAAGCAATTTTACTTAGGCAAAATCATAACTGCATCATTTTCCTTAAAATATCATACAAAGTCAATGCAGAATTGAATTGAGAGCTGTAAGAGAACTCTCAATGGAAACCAGCAAGAGCCAAACAGAAACAAGGAAATTACTGTGCATACCCCAGCTTGTTGTACAGAAGCTCATGAAAAACATCCTTCTATGACAGTTGTTACATAAAAGTAGGGCTACATCAGGATGTCACAGTTCGTTTTGCTGGAGTGCACTCCTGCACTTTGTGAAATACATATCAAGACAATTTATCAGTATGTTCTCCTATATTCCACTGTTCTAACAAAGTCTTCAGCATTTTGACTAAAAAAACCAGCAGGAATTAAAAAACCCAAACACCACTGCATATAAATCTATGGAAAAACATATAATCTATGAAAATAATAATAAAAGGATATTCTAGAGTGATTTAGACACTCAGGGTCACATCGTCAAAACCCACAACCATCCAAGCTGGGTGTAATTGAGCTTATCCAAATCAGCCTTAGAGAAAAACTAAAAGTCAAACAGGACTCCAAAAAGCCTGTTTAAAAAAGAAATGCCTACTGCATACATTATGGTAATCCTTCACACAGTGTGATCTTCTATTCTCCTATCAGACAGAGAGGATAATTATTTATTCAGACAAGGAACAAAGCACAATTGCAAAAAAAGACAAATATTTAAGTTCTCAGCCCCTTACATATAAACCTGCCTATCAGGTTGTACCCTTGATTTAGAACAAGATCAACTTGCTTTAGGTTGTGCTCAACCCATGCTAAAATTACTCGATAATAAGGCAGTAATTTGTTTGCCTGTTCAGCATTTTAAGAGAGATTAATCTGCTAGTGACATTTAATGGAAATTAAATCACAGGCATATTACAGGATAATTGGGAAGCATCAAAGGAATTGCTCAACTATAGTCATGCACATCCTGTTCTTCAAAATTACAGTACCAGAGACTTGTCAGAGTTTCTTTAAATTTCTGTGTGAGGAGAATGCAGTGCCTAAGTTTAGTGCCTAAAGGTTATAACAGTAAGTGACTATTGAAGACCAAAACACAGCTTGCAGCTGGCTGCTCCATGAAGCAGCAGGACAACTGCTGAGGGAAGTGGGCAGTGTATCCACCCTCCTGCTGGACCAGGGTGGGGAGCACAGCCAGCTCCCAGCAGAGCCAAGGCCAGGCACATTCTGCACGGACACCACGCTGTCCTTGAACCCTTGGTGTTTTCATTCTGTCTCACCAAGGACATTCCAGTTTTTTGAGTTATTTAAATGGTTAAATGGTCTAGTTTATTGTGTAATAAAACTTGATCTGTTAGTGTTTGAAAGCATTTTGGTCAATCTCAGGGCTGCTTGACTAAAAAAGTCTAACACAGGCTTCTGCAGAGTTGTTAACTCTTTCATAACAAGAAGTCTGCCTCTGCAAACCCAAAGTCTGTGTAATATAGACTACTGATACTTTTATCTCCTTCACATCTTCAGATAAACAGACCCTTCTGAAATTTCAGTTGAAAAAGACACAAAAGACTATGTATTTAATTACCCACCTCCTGAAAATGATTTGCAGTCTTCTCAAAACACAGAAACTTGATACAGCCCTCTTTGATACCCTTGATTATTAACAGAGAACAGGTTTCAACCCTGATTAAATAATGAAGCAAATCTGAGGCAAGCCTGAGACAATCTTAAAAACAGTGAATCTCAAGTACATGAGAAACTTTTCACAATTGTTTTAGCCCCATGTTATATTTGCACATAATTGTTTTAGTATCTCTGTAATAATAATAATAATAAATTTAAAAACCCAATTATTTTGAAATAGAACTAGCTGACTTGCAGTCAAGACAGAATGATGATAGCCTGAAGGGAGAATGATGGTAAGCTGTACACAGTAAAGAATACTGTGAAGTTTTGATGCAAGCTTGATACTTGGGAGGAGAGAGGTGGGGCAGAAGGCAGGACTACTCTCCTGCATGTGTGAGGCCTGACTGAAGGCAGAAACAGCTGCTGTTTGGGTACAGCCTCCTTTGATGGTGGCACCCAAGCAAGCCAGACTTGTGACTCTTAGATAAGATGGATAAAACACAGGTGAGTCTGCACAGCCCAGTTAGAACAGGAGGATGCAGTTTCTTGCGCTCTCTTGCAAGGTGCACTAGCAGTGATTCTTTGCCTTTATGGCTCAGTATCTTTGATTGTTATCCTGCTCTAAACAACAACCTGTCCCCCAAACCACACATCCAGGCAAAAGCTGAACTTGAGTAAGAATAACAAAAAATACAATGGAGAAAATACCAACAGATATCAATGTATTTCATTTTAAACAGAATGAGATTTAGAAATTGCCTTCCATTCACTTGCCTTTTGGCAGCTTAACACCAGCTACAAACTGGAGGAAGCACAGCAAGACTTGCTTTGACCTCATCTCCATGCAAGCAGCACACTCGTGGATGGCCATCAGCTTGCACACCATATGCACAAGGAGGTGGTTACAGGCCAGGAATGCTGTGCGTTGGTAAGATTGTGTGGGAAAACACATATGGCACCTGCTGACACCCTACAGGCACTTTCCAATACCTTACTCCTTCAAGAACACTACATAAACGAGCTGAATTCCTCATTCTGAGATTTACAAGTTACGGGTGGGCAGATTGCTGTGCCCACATGGTGCCTCTCCAAAGCCAGCGTGGCTCCATGCAGGTGCAGCTGTCCATATGCGTGTAGTAAACTGCAGGCTCAGAGCTCATTCTTACTCTTATAAAACAGAAATAAAAATCAAAGACACAAAAAGAAGAAAAAGAATCTGCCTTACACTTTCTCTGCACTCTAAATAAATGAATTTTTTGGAAAGAAATAACAGAACTGATGCTGGTTCAATTTCTCTTTCTCTCTGGATAGATGCCTGAGGAAATGTCTCCCCAGAGTAGCTTGAAAAAGGCAGCAGCACATATTTTTGCTTGCAAACCAAGGATATTGGAGTAATGGTAATCTAGTCAGAGTAAACTATAAAGAAGTATGATTCACTACTGCTGAATCTATTTTGACTTCTTTATGTATACATGGATCCTTACAAAGAAAAGGTTTTGGCTGCAATGTGCCTCGCTTTGTCAGGTCCTCCAAGTTTGTCTCGGGGAATGCGTGGGAGTGGCACAAAGCAGACAGCTGTTCCTATAATCTTCCCTAACCTCCTGTTTCGTAACTGCTAGGTCACATTATACAGAAAGCACATTGTAAGTATTACCTTTCAAAGCAACCCTGCCTATACAGTTGTTGCTATGAGGATACTCTACACTGGCACACAAAGCCGAGCTTCTGCAGTCTGAAGAAGAAAGGAAATGGGTCAGAACCCCTGTCTCCTCTCACACTTTTAGAAAATACAAGTCCCATTTTAGCCACCTGAATTCTCAGTTCTGAGGCTGGAAGTCACAGACTGGAGACTCATTAAAACAAAGTGTTTCAGCATGCTGTTCACTTTGAATGATGCCAGTTCATCACCTCAGCATTGATTCAGAAGCCCCTTCCCATGAGCCAGCAAAGACTCGCAGAACTTATTTCATCAGTTTTCGCATTTAATTACTTAGTCTCATTTGCTGCTTTGGTGTTTGAGAAGCCTCAGGAGACAGCAAAGCTTAGTGTCATGACAGAAGCCATTTTCAAAGCAAGATTATCTGCCCCCCTTTTCTTCCAACTGCATATAATTTCCAGTTTTTAAAAGTGGGAAAAAAAAAAGAAAAAAGAAAAGAAACCAACAAAAAGCAACCAAGCCAGCAGCCAGGCACATGTCACCCTGATATTAGGGATGCAGCATCATTGTTCTCATACACCCCCTCAGCATTCTTATGTGGATTTCCAATACAGGCAGATTTTCAAAACAGTTTTCCTCAAATAACATCCATCTTTTGACAGAGATAACAAGGCTCTTAGATGGCAAAGTTAAGCAGGAACCTTTGCAGCCACTTGCACATTTCATCTTTGTAGCAGATATTATGCAATCAGATACTTTCCCATCACATTTGAAGTTAATATACTGGGAAATTTATTCTTTTCCCACTTCAACATATGCATGACAGATAATGCAGAGAATGCCAGGGCAGACCATGACTCCATTCTGTCGTGGCTTCACAACACATGAGCTGCTCAGAAAGACCATCCACAATTCTCCTGCCACTTTGTATAGTAAATATATATTGCACAAATGAATTAGATTTAGGAGTTTTTGCTTCACCAGTTTTTTTAACAGCCAGAATAACACTTGTGGATTAGGAGACAGTTCAGACAGGCTTAGCTGCAGCAGTAGGGCAGAGCACAGACCACAGGACCTGCGTGCGGCCTCCACCAGCATTCCTTTCCCCTTGCCTGAAGAGTAATCCGTCATGAAAGCTTGTTTGATTTCCATAATAGAAAACAGTTCAAGAATATAGCAAAATATTTTCCAGTCCCTCGGTTGAAACTGAGTATTTTCTAGTTTGAAAAAAGTTGTCGAAGCGTTTTGTGAGAAAGTCTGTTAAGCCCATTGTTTGGGGACTACTTTTAAGCCCCTGTTCTTCAATTTCCTGCGTCGTGCCTTAAGCGGCAGGTTGTAATCACTTCCATACTTCACAATATTTTAAATATGCCTATTTCAATCTACAGTTGTAAAAAAAAGAAGACAAAAACAGTGAAGTACAGCAAGTTTGATTTTCTAACCATTAGCCATTTTACTAACAATATGGAAAGAGTATGACCTGCAACAGCTTTTTTTTTTCCCCCAACTCCTTTTTAATAATGTTTTATATAACAAATAACAAAACACTTGAAATATTACAGTATTTAAGATGTCTTTTCTGTTAGATATTCATTGAATAAGAAGACTGGTAAAAGTCACATTTACTTACTTTTCACCCTCCCAATAACTTCTTTTTTTCCAAGTGAAGAAAAAAAGGTTATTGCTATTTTGTTTCCCCTTCTGGAATTAGTGTTTTTATGAGCTAAAGATGCAGAAGAGTATCAAATCATCCACTAAAGCTCAGTACTCAAGAGGATGAGAAACAAAAGCTTTACTGTGTCTGTGATTCTTCCTCCTTTCCAGACCAAAAGCTTCTGAAGGAATTTTTGTTTTATATTAAATGATCAGAAAAAGTCCACCATAAGTTTTATCTACTGGTGTCTTCAACAGGAAAAAAAGCTAATCTAGATTTATACAAAAATGTACAAGATGTCAGCCAAAACAATTGCAACATTCTTAAGAAAGTGGAGTAGCTTGAAAACGTGAACTACATACCTAAGTGTCCTCTTGCACCTACTCATCTTTGAGAATTTGGACTCAATTATCAAAATCTTTAGGTAAGTCTGATAACACTTAAAATGCTTCCAGTTAAGAGCTTTTGAACTGAATTTTGAACAGTTTCCAGCACAAAGCAAAAGATCTTGAACACATTCTGAAGCAGTGCAAGTGCAAAAGTGGTTGCATTTTATAGTGACCCAGTTAAAACTTCTTTCTCCATGAAAACCTGCATAAATAGGGTGCACTATGTTTCTAATATTCAGAGAAACCCAGGCTTCAAGCATATCACTCATCTCTTATATCAGTCTGCCATCTGTAGGCCACTGAGAAAATTCTTTCCTCCTGGCATTTCAGATTGCTTTGTTCATTACTCTGCATTTTTGAGCAGATAGCAATTAGAAGCATTACCATCAATAGTATCCAGTACACATCATAAAGAGCTGATTTGCAAATCATTCCAGATACTTGATCTTCAGTAGGCACTTAACACTCCCCACCCAAGGAACTCCAAGATTCAGTTTGTCTGTTAGCCTTAGCTCTAAGGGCATACCAGGATTATTAAGGTGTAAACTAGAGCCTAAGGAATGGCCATTTAAGTCTTCTCAGCCCCATATCTTAAGGCATCTATCCTTGCTGAGCTGAATTTTACTTTTATTATGTGTGTGTGCATATATATATGAAAACACATTCTTGCATGCCACATGATTTCCCCGCAGGTTTCTTCTGAGTGCCACACAGAATGTTTTGAGAGATGCCACATGAATAAAAGAAAAATCCAGCAGCCTTATGATGCAAAATACTCCCTCTCTTTTGAATGTCCTCAGTCAACCTCAGCTGCAATTAGATTTGAGCACTCAGATTCTGCAGCAAACAGGAACTGCTGCATCTGCATGTCATGCTCACAGATGTCACTTAGACTGCTTGGTAGGAACAAGTGCTCCCTTGGAGATTATTCCCTTCCTATCTGTCAGGAGAGAAGAAGATAAAAAAAACCCTCCAGAATAGTTGAGACAAGGCACAGGTAGAAGGCTCTGTGCCAGGATCTCCCAGATTTAGGCAGGTTGTCTAGCACATTCCAGGGTGTAAATTAAGTTGTGGTCCACTGGGATTGTTGTGTATCACACCAGCACAGGCACACAAAAATTCTCCTTGGACTCACGTGTTCTGCACTGCAGTGACAAGCTATTTAAGGATAAATTACTTGGAGGAACTTTCCTTTCATATTTCACAGCCTTTCTGGAATGAAAGGCAAAGACCTCTTTAGGTTCACAGATTGGTGAACAGTTTCATACAATATGCATCAGTGATAATCAGCAATTGTAATGATCATGGCTCCAGCACTGAAGCATGGAAGAAACTGGATACAGATTTATAATCTGCAAAATCAGAAACTCTTAACAAGTCTGTGGTACTGCTGAAGCAAGAGATGATCTTTTTGTTCAGACATTTCAGACCACTAAAATCTACCCTACACAGTCTTGCCAAGTTTCATACAGCAAAGAACATCTGCACTGCACCATATCTTATTGATCTGTGTGCAGAAATGTCTTGGCTGGTGCTGAACAGCTGAATCACTGGGGATGGAGAAGCAGCTGAGAAGTCCCTGCTCAGACCAGTTCCAGTGGGATTAGGCTCCTTCCACGGCTCTGGCCACTACTGCTGCCTAAAGCTGTGCTGCACAGCACTGACGTATAAACGTTCACTTGGAGCAGCTTGTATTTCCAACACACGGAGTTTTTTCCATATATTGTGCTTTTATTGTCTCTTGTGTGTATCTGCAGCTGGTGGATGTGGTCAGCACAGTCAGAATTGGTGCCCAAGTCTGAAAGAAGTCAACTAGCATAAAGGAACAAGGAGGATAAAAATCCCTACACACAAACCCTCCAAAAATTACACCTTCCTTTGTGATTCCCCACATATATCTCTTCATATAATAAACTGCTTTTTTTGGAAACATAGCTCTATGCTGCTGAAAATATAGACCATCATCTGTTAATCTAGCCTTTATTCCCTAAAATTTAAAAGTGAAATATTTAGTCAAATCACCTACTTCAAAGCACACTATAATCTTTTCTTTCAGAAAGTTGCATTGAACTCCTCATCCAGAAAGGCACTTTAAACACAAGGCATAGAAAGGATAAGCCATACTACTAATTTAACAAAAACAAACAAACAAAAAAAACCAACAAAAACAAACAAAAACAAACAAACAACAACAACAAAAAAAACAAAACAAAAAAACCCAAAAAAAACAGAAGAAAACCCTACCAAACTTAATGTCACCAATATTGTGTGCTCAGTTCTGCCTTGGATGGCAGAAGCTGGGATTTTACCTCATTTTCAAAAGAGCACAAAAGGAGTTTTCCCACACTTCCAAAAATCAAAGCAGTACCCCAGAGGAAGGAAAAAGGGAGTCAATATCCTTGCAGCACATCCTGAAGTATAATTTCTAGGTTTTATTACCATCATTTGCAGAAGCAAGTAGACAGCCTGCATCTATCAAATGGGCTTCCACATTCTTTAGAGCACTTTGGGCTTATTCTTTGTGAAGAAAAAACAATACCTATAGCTTCCCAATCCCATCTGAACACCTTAGCAGCAAGATGGATTGAACTTCAAATTAATTTAGAAAATATTTCTATATTGGCATGAGCTCAAAAAAAGATGAGTAAATAGTACAATGAGGATTGACCAGATCAAAGATTCAAGTATCCTCTTTCAGACAGGTGTCCAAGAAACTTTCTGCACTTCAATACAGAAATGATACTTCTCCTGAATTATCAGAATCTATACGTGGTGATAAACTCTCAAGATACTTACTCAAATAGGGTCATTTTTTATTAAATATTCTCAGGGCTTTGTTTCTTTCCCTCCTTCTGTGCAGTCCTAAAGATATTGTTTTCAGAACTTGTTTGGGCTCCTGCTAGCTTCCAGCCTCCAAACTCTCCTTTGGAAGGGAATTCTACAATGCAAATGCTTCTGGCAGTACAAGAATTTACTTTCATGAATAAAATGAATAAATAAATAAACTTAAAAAAACTTCCTCCTCTTTCTCACCTTCTCCTACACCCCCCCCCCCCCCAAAACCCTCAAATTAAAAACCCAACATAGGCCCTGGTTGTCACCTGATGTCTCCTGGACCTTGGACTGGAGGACTGCACTGTGCAGGCACTTTGGCTCAGACTGCCAGACAAGTTTTTTTTAGTCTAATCCAAAATTGCCTCAGGAACAAAGAGTGTTTCAAAATACAAACTGCCATAACCAAAATACAAATTTAGCCCTAATGTGGAGAAATGTTAAATCCAGAGAAGGATTTTCTATTGTGCAGAGCACAGCTGTGGGCTGAAGTGTCCCACAAGAAGACACAGCATGTGTGCAGTCCACAACTCCAGCATGAACGTGGCTCATGTCCTGGCCAGTGACAAAAAATTCCTAGTGACTACCACATGATTGTATCTGTCAGAAATCCCAAACCATACAGGAGAAAATCTGGGTCTGGAAATTTGAACTATCATTCAGAACTTGAGACAATGAGGCATGTTTCTAATCATTCCACTTTTCAAAAAGACTTGTTTTCCTGTAGAAGCCTGCCTGTGGCAAATAAATTGGAAACAAATCTGAAAGTTATATCATTGCACACCTGTGAGCTAAGTGAGCCTCTCCAACTCTATTCTCACAGCTTGAAAACTGAGAGCACATAAACCTGCTGTGATCTCAGGTGAGATGAGGTGATCTCTGATGGAGGACCAATTGGATTATTATAAACAACAAGCATTTAAGATTAGGCCTTTTCCTAAAACACCACTATAAATACAAGTTATGGGGTTCAATGTGGGGATATCTGAGCAACTGCTCCATGGTTTGTAGCCTAGTGTAAGTTAGGCTAAGTTTTCTGATTACTTTTTGGAAATAACAACCCCTCTATAATTTCTCCTGTATTAAAATATATATATATACACACACACGCAGAGACTTGCTGGTCAATACTGGTGTCCTGTGGCCTAAATAAAAAACACTTCATGATTCGATGGAAGACAAGAGCAATATTAACTTTGTGAAGAGGACAAACAAAATTGTCTGAATTTTCACAATTTCTCTGGCCTCAAAACCGACAGACCCCAATATATTCCAATACTTGACTGTTCCAGCTGTGAAAACAAACTTTTCAAAGTTCTCAAACAGCAGGCTTTCACATTTCTGGGAAATGAAACACTACTAGTTGTTTTATTTATGGTATCTCTGCTTTATGACAGCTAATGAGCTGTAATTTTATAACAGAGAACAAAAACAATACTTCATGCCATCACAAATAGCCATCAGCATTATTTATTGCAGATGTTTTAATCTATTGTGGTAATAATGAAACATTCATTGTTTTGCTACCCTGAGCTATCTATGAGAAATTTAAAATTACAAAAGCTTGCCCTCCCTTTCCCCCCCTGAAGCTTTTGCTCCTTTCCAGAAGGTTCTGTTGTGGAAAGGATAATGACGCTCTTGGTAAAAAAACAACATAGTCAAGGAAACAGCCAATGCACAAAAATAGTTTCCTGATGAAGTCTAACCAATGCCTTCTGCAGAATGCAACTGTTTGGTAGACAAACAGGACATTACAGTTGTGATTAAAATGTCTTAAGTCCTCAACTCCATAATATTAATGTAAAAGAAAGTTTCACAGTGTTTAGTCAGTGTTTTCATTATTGTAACTTGAAGAATTCAAAGAGCAAGATGAAAACCTTCAATTCAGATGCATCCAGCCTCTCTTCTGATTAGGAACTCCCACGGCTGTTCAGTGATCTTATCAAAGCCAAGGGGACAGGTTCATGCATGCAAGAAAACACCTGCCAGAGGTGGCCGTGCTAGCAGAGAATGGTACATTGACCCAGCATCCCCCAGACTTAGCCAGCAGCTCTGCACTGTAACCTGCTTTGAATCAGCAAAGAGCAGTGCTGGAACCTGTGAAAAGGCAGCTCCTTCATGGTGATTCTTTGGCTTTCTGTCTACAAAGCAACGATAGAGAGAAATCTGGGCTGATTTTACCACTTGAGCTGCACTCAAAATCATCAGGGGCAAATAAAACCCAACCAAAACCAACCAAGTCTCTGAAGACTCACAGGACTGAGTTTTTGGATCGTGTTCCAGTGAACATTCCACATCATTCCCCCTATTTCTCAGTTAGCTCAAATATTGACTAATGCAGCGCCACTTGCCTGGTAAAACAAGTAGACAACTTAATTTATAGCAGGTTTAGCATCTGTCAGGCAAGTAACAAGACAATCATTCACAAGGCTCTATACCTAAGAGCGTGGGCAATTACTCAGCTGTCTGGAAAAGACAAAAGAAAAACTGAGAAATTTCACGTGGTGAGCTCTTGTTCCAAAGGTTGATTTTCTGCTATAACACTAAGGAGCAGGGAGCCCAACTTCCACAGCTGTCCAGTGTTTGCCAGTCTTGTAGTTTCACTTGAAATCAAGTTTAATCACAGGGGAGAGTGAGCTGCAGGAAGTGGAGGTGTGTTGGGGAAGAAGACCTACAGCCTAGCTGAAGCTGTCTTGATATCATCATTACATTCTTATTGTTAAAGTCCAGGCTTAAGGAAACAATTTGTTTATATCACAGCTAAAACTTAACTCTTTAAAGATTATTGCATAAATTATATATTCCAGTTTCCCTGAAAATAACCCCTGTGTTACGGCTGCAAGAATGCAACATTCTTGCTTACAGGATGCAAAAGCTTACATCCTTGCTCAAAGGAGTTCCCAGCAAGGAGCAGCTCCTTGACCGTGTGCCCCAGACCTGTCTGGTACCTATGAATCTTAGCCAGAGTGACTGAAAGTGCAAGATGAAGCACAATCCTCCACACCAACATTCCTACCCTAATCCTTCACTTCCACTGCTCATACCAACCAGGCAGTGCAAGGGGAGCACTAAGGAACCAGAGATCTTGCTCTTCATCACAGCTCATCAGAAAGGGTTTTTAACACCCAAAAAATTCACTTGGCATACAGCATTAGGGAAAGAAAAATCAAGTCTTGTGAAAGAAAGATGCAGCATCAAAAGATCATGTTACCTTTAAAAGTGCTGCCTTTATTTTCTTAACAGCTTCTACAGCAACTATAGATAGAATTTAACTGTGAATCCTGCCCATATAATATTACAATTAAACTTAGTATTCTTATAGTTGAACTGCACTGCATTACTTAAAGCATGTTCAAGGATTTCAGGTACTATTTCACATCCTTTCACTCTAGACATAAAACAGGTAACAACTCAGAATAGCCTGGCCTGTTTTTCCAAGTGGATTAGAAGCCACAATCACTTAGCAACTTCCATTGCTGTATTTCCCTCATTCAAGCCAAGTCTCAAGTATATCCTCACAGTCCTTATCTACCTCCACAACAGCCATATCTCCACAGCTCTGCTTCCCATTTGAATAGCTCAGTGATGCTATCTGCTGCAGAAATACCTGGTATCTTTAGTTTCAGGTTCCACAAAACTAACTTAAAAATGTAGTAATATTCATGCTGCCACAGAGATCTGGGCCTCGATGTTTGATTTACAGCTTCCTAGAGTTTGTTTGCCCTGAGCCAAGAGATCTTTAAATAGGTGATTTGCATAGAGGTCTTTCAGACTGTTTCCAATAGGGATGCTTTCAAATGGAAAACAAGGTAAATGCTGCTGACCATTATCATCAGTGGAAGGAGATTCCTTCCCTCAACCAGGACTCTCTCAAGAGACTTAATTACCTTGCTAATGGGATAAAAAGACAAAGTAAAGTTCAAAAGTGACCTTAAAGCATCCACCGTGATGCAGAATATGTAAACAGCACTCATTGCCCCTTTTACTTGAGGCAAAACTGGCAATATTTCCTAGTGTTAGGAGCAGCAAGTCTAACTTGATGTATGGAACCTGTGCACCCACAGGTGAGCTAATGCCATACAGCAAAACCACCAAATACTTAGGTTCAATAAAGACTTTTCATAGTGTGAATATTTAACAGAGAATGTTGTTAAAGAAAGAGACTTCGAGATAGCCAGGGAGAAGGTCCTGACAGTGTTGAAGATATGTCAGAATTAAAGGGCTGTTCCCTGTAGGTATACTGTGATTTCCCTTGCAAGATGGAAAGAAATATGGTTTAAGAGCTGTAATTTTGAATTCCAGTGCCCAAACCCTCAGCTGAACACATGCACTGCAAAAACATCATTGCATGCAGAGAGACTACTACAGCACTAAGAAAAACACCAACCAGAAACCAAACAAACAAAAAACCCAGGCAGTAAGCCAGGTGGTAACTGTGCCACACACCTTGCAGAACAACCTGGATTCCAAACATAACCCTGCAGTGGATTCAGTATCATCACAAGCAGAAACTGATGAAGGCTTAGTCATGAGCAAGAGCACCTCAGAAGTAGGAGGGTCAATCTCATGCTTCACAGAACTCTGATGACTATTTGGAGATGTTTTTTGAGATAGTAGATCTTGACATGAAAAACAAACCGAAGAATACAAAATAGAATACACCAGCAATCTTAAATTGTTGTTAGAAAAGGTAATTGCTAAAGAGATCCTTAGAT
The DNA here is from genome assembly GCA_034509425.1 of Eopsaltria australis. Classification (NCBI taxonomy): domain Eukaryota; kingdom Metazoa; phylum Chordata; class Aves; order Passeriformes; family Petroicidae; genus Eopsaltria; species Eopsaltria australis. The sequence goes on from JAVTVJ010000024.1 coordinate 9,426,572, forward strand.
ATTTTTATGTAAAATTTCACACCCAGACCAATTACCTGCAAACGTGCTGCTGTCAGCTGGAAAATAACAAACCTGAAAAAACAGCAGTTTTGTGAAATCACTCCCTTGACCTTCTTTTATAAATGTTTTTGTAGGAGGATTTTCCAGTACAGCAAGGATTGCTGTTCCCATAGCTTCACGATATGAGCAACCTAATACACCATGCATTATTCCTTTAAGAACTTTTAGCACAACTATTCATAGCATTTATATAGCATGTAAAAATGATTAGGAAGACACTACAGCCAATGAAGCAAAATGCAATTATGATTTACCCACCCTAAGATTAAAGGCAAGATATAACTTTGACTGCTCTTCTCTGAACTGTATAAAACTTATTTATCTGATAGGGCCCCAGTTTTATCTGTTAGATGTTAAAAACATCAAGTGCACCTCAATCTCTTGCAATCAAAAGGGTTGTTTTGCTTTTCAGCAACCTTAATCACTTCAATGAGATCAACAAGCCTCAAAGTCTGTTAGATACCATTTTTGTAAATATAAGTGGGGAAAACTTTGTAAAGACTCACTTTGATATTCTGAACTCAGTAACAACAAAAGCTTTGGCTCTAGATTGACAAGATCAGAACAAGATATATGCCATGTGCTGTGTTAGACCTCACCACACCTAGAGCCCTACAAACAAAGTAAAATAGCAGTAAAAAAACCCCAAACAACCAAGCAACCAACTAAAAACAGCCCACAAGTAAGCTTCAACCACAGAAGTTTGAACAACACAGAAAAGGATTAAAGACCAACAATTAATAAAATAAGAAGTTATTTCAGCTTTATCTACCCATGACAATTCAAACTGTCAAACCAAGGCTAAAACAATGCTAATATTTCCTCGAAGAAAGCTACCTGGGCAACCTGTTCCCACTTCACTGTATTCATCTCCCTGTCCCTGCAAGGGGACACACACTAAGATTTCCTCCTTCTCAGATTGTTTCATCTAGCCTGGATTACAATTATCCACCAGCTAATCATCATCCCTAGGGCCATAATATTTAAAAAAAAAACAAACCCAGAACTGTTCAAAACCAAACTAATCTCAGATGAGAAAATTAATAGTGAAAGACACCAAGTCAAAAAGCAACACATGGTATTTTCATAACAAAAGCAAGATATCCCTCTGTTTTACCAAACACTTCTGTAACATTTTCAGCTCCCATATCATTCTAAAATCTTTAATTCTGCAAGATCAGGCTACTGATGGACTGTTACCTCTGCTGCCACTCTCCTCCCACAGTGAGACAGCTCCACATCTGATATAAATCAATCTCATAATTAAATTTATTCCTGCCAGCTGAGGAAGGGGCCTCTTTTTACACTGCTGCTTGGAGTACACTTCATCTACTGTGCCATTTGTCATCTCTTATGCAGCAGCCTCAGCCCAGAAATGGTTATGTTTCTGATAGACAGCCACTCTCCTTACTTTAAATGGCACCTGACAACACATTTGCCTGTCGAACCCTTGACAATAAAAGTAATTTAAAGATCTGTGATGGTATATATTATAGTTATTGAAATCAGATGTAAGTCTAGAGTGTGACAAGTAGGGGTTTATTACTTCAGACTGAGGGTATTCTCACACTTGTTTCTCTCCATAGATGGACTGGGGATAATTCATAGCTGTGAATCAAAACACTTAGCCACTTTAACAGCAATCTTCCATTCTCATTCATAAAATGTGCACAAACCCTCCACTCACTTAGAACCCAGAACCCTTACAGAAGCTGACTACCCTAAAGTCTGAAAATTCCTGAACCATTCCTTTCCCCATCACCTCTCTTTATGGCTTCATGATCATGTGAATCCTGTTGCATGTACAACATGTTTGAAAAGGACAAGTCTTGGTTTAAGATCAGTACCTTCTGATACTTATCCCACAAAAGATCCTACTCTTATTTCCCATGAGATGAGAACACATTGAGCTGTTTCCTGCAGCAGGAACCTGGAAGGCTTTTTCTTTCAGAAGTTCAAATGCAACTGTCTAAATTAGTATTCTGTACAAAGAGAGATTTACACTGTAACTTTATACTGGACATGAATAACAACATTATAAAGAATCAGTGCACAAATGGAGCTTTTCTACATTTTGATCATCCTTCTGAAATTCAAACAAATAGCCTATACATGCACTTCTGGCAAGTTAAGAAAAGTTTTTTTGCACCTGTAAGTTGATTTCAGCTCACCAGAATAACAGTTCCAGCTGACAGTTATGTAGCTGGAATGGCAAAGGTCCTAGATGAAATGCTCTCTTATTTGCTGTTTGAGAACTAAAGAGTTTTTTAAATTTTTATACATGCATTTTACTATAAACTTAAACTACTGAAGCTGAGGAGAAAAATTTATAAAAAACTTTCTCACAGCAATCAAAGTATCTCATTAAAAGTGCCTTACATTCTATAGCTTATTATCCCAAAAATCTTAGAGATTTTAACAAATATTCTTTAAGTAGTTCATAGTTCTCCTTTCAGTCTCATCTCTGCACTTTCCAACTCCCAAATGAATTTGTTAGTTGTCAGAAATGTATGAATACTACTGATAACAACCAAAGTTGCAGCCTGGCAAAACTGAACAACTGTTCCCTTTTAGTGCCCTTTTTTCCAAGAATTAAAATCTTTTTTAGTACTTTCACCACTGAGATCTTGATATTTTTCCATGATGCCATCCCACATTAAAGTGGCTTTAATTAAGTTAAAATGGCCTTATTCCTTTTGAATGAAAGAACTATTTTTCTGTACTAGTAAGCACACAAGTGTGTTTCCTTTGAATAACTGGAGCAGGTGTAGTCTGGAAGATGAAATCTCCCACAGTCATGTATTTCAGCAAGTACTTGTGCCCACCTAGGTCTGGAAGCTACTGGTTCTGTTACTGTATGAAAATATGGAAATTGTGCACTAAATATACAAAATACAGTTAGACACAATGATCTCCAGGGTCCTTTCCAACCTAAATATTTCTATTATTCTATGAAAATGTGATTCATTCTCTGAACTTGGAAATTATATCCTAAGAATGTGCTGTATGAGGGTGCAGGGATAATTTGACTGCACAAGTAAACTTAATATTAGCTATTTGCATTTTTCTGAATAGGTAAAAATACTTGAGTTACCATAGGCTTCTGTCAGATGGTGGAGAACAAAGTGAGACAGGACTAAAGAAGTGCAGAAAGTTTGCAAAAGGTTTTTAAAAGCACAGAAATGCTATAGGAGGAGCCACAGAGGTTTTGTCAGGCATTGACACTGACAAAAGGGATTGAGAAAAGTGTACATTTAAAAAGAAATCTAATTAAATCTTATTTTATGAATACTCCCCCTCTTTAGGACTGCAGACTGTGTCTATAACTGCTGTGCTGAAGTATGGTAGTAACACACAGTGGCAAGCAAAGAGCTTGAACATGCCTTTATGAATATACACAGAGCAGAAAAACAGTTGCATGATCAAAGGCAGTCAGATAATGTAAATATAAACCAAATGCTGGAATTTATTCTGAGTTCTGGTGCTTTCTGAGAGTGCTCATCAACAATTATTTTGGTAGCATTTTGAGTATCTGAACATGAAATCACATTCAGTGCACCTGGCAGCTTCAGTGTGTTCTTTAGTAATTTATAGTTTTGCTCCAAATGCTAACCTTCTGAAATAGGAGTAACTAAGCTGCAAGGCACTGACATTTGGATTTAAAATACCATACCTGTAAGAAAACAACATATTTTCCAAGAGCTCTACAAGTAATGAGGAGCACACTGCCAGGCTGGTGCTGTGTGTATACATAAAAGAGATTTGGGGTTTTGGGCTCTACTTGTCTTCAAGATCAAAACTCTCAAGTGACTACCTATAACATTTCACTTGATTAAATGGTAGAATTAAGGGTCACATCAGGCAAAACTGGGCTCAGACTGGCTAAACTGGAGAGGTTAAGGAGCTGGTTTTTGCTAGCAGAAATATAGAGCTTAAAGCAGCTCTAATATTTCTCTGCTGAATCTCAGTTGGAAACAATAATAAAAAATCAAACGTACTATGAAAGCTGCTGAGAAAAAAAGACAGATGCACATATAACATCTCAAAATTTCATGCAGATGTATTATTTCTTTATTTATATTTGTCCAACCCTTGCTAAAATAGAGAGTTTAAATCCTAACAGTTACCATAGCATGTTTGGAAAAACACGTATTCAGATCTGCTCTAATCAACTAATGAGAAGCTGATTTCTGCTGCTTTTTATTCCAGAACCTTGTTTTGTCATAGTGAGTTTATAGCTTATGACTTTTCTCTAGAGAAATAACAATTATCCAAGTACTGAGTAAATGCTTCTGGTATATGTGAGACATATATGCTGCTATGCATGCTTTACAAGTACCATAAATTTGTTTTCCGGCTCTGTCGCAAAAGAATTCATTCCTTTTGGTAATTAATTACTCAACCATTGAACAAATTCTACTTGGCAGACTACTTACTATCAGAATCTACTTTCTAAAATATTTACTTCTCTATATAAGTGATGGAGACTGCTGTGTGTAATCTTGAGCCTGATTTATTGTTCTGTAATACCTTATTCTTTCTTAGTGAGTAATATCACTTAAATGCAAACCAGAACTTTTATAAGAGCACAGAGACTCAGATTTTCTAAGGTGGTTTCAGTGCACTATTGTGTAACTGCATTCTTCAAGGTCACATGTCAATGAGATTGATCTGACTGTTAGCATTCAGTTCCCTAAGAAACATATTTTATTGCATGTTTCCCCTGTGCCTGAGAACCCTTTCCCTGGCTGCTTTGGATTTATGTATTCCTGGATACGTTCTTGGCTCTCAGGACATTTTCTGTTTCATTGAGGGCCCATAGCAGTGATGTGATGTAAATAAATGTTGTTGCACGTTGAGGGGTCCAAAGGCAAACTTTACCCTAATGAGCTTAATTTCCCTGGGCTCCCCTTACTGGCTCCTGCAGCGGAAACTCTCTGCTGAGAAGCTTTGGAGAGCAAGGCTAAATTCAGCCGTTACAGAAACACCACCCTTGTTTAGTTACTACCTTAATTGACTTATACATCTGGTCTCTTGGACTCCAAACAAAATGTTAAATCATTTGATTCTTCTGTAATCAAGAGAAAACGCATTTTCCTCCATCGTGAAAAAGCTGCTGTAGATTTTGCAAAACTGCTTAAGTCCTGAAACTATAATTTAAATTTTTGTTTTCATGCTTATTTGTTCCTTGTGAGTTGGTACCATTGTGAGAACTAGGTACTGGAAAGCATTCTTTCACAGTAGGAGAAAACATGCTGCTCTGTATATATAAACACAATTGTGTAGAGCTATCACCAGAAACTGCCATGGAAGTTTTATCAATAAAGAAACACTTGAGCTAATCCAGAGCTACATTTGCTTCCTACCTCTGCTGCAATGTCCTCAAAAGCCCACATATGCCCAGATATTTATGGATTGCCCCTATTTCCCTAGCTGCTCATAACATATGGCAACACTGTCAGTAATCATCATAAAACACATCGGGAGCCAAGAACACGTACAAGGGATACCCATATATAGACTTTGCACCCTATACTGACATATCAATTTATCTTTTTTTTTTTTTAGCAACACCATGTTCTCATGAGCAAGAATCTCATGACAAGGATCTGTAAGGCTACTAATTTTCTCTGTGGCTTTTGCAAATTCTCGCACACATTTTGTCTATCGTTGAATTAATCCACGAAGTAAGGAATACAAACAGAACTATTTATAGCACCTGGCAGTGGCATGAAGAAAATGGATCAATTAATGTCTTTAGACACTACAGTTCCTGTGAGGTTGCTATGTTATATTTCTTGGGCTGGAGCTACTTCAGAAACAAAAAGCTTTTGATAAAACACTATCACAGGTGGAGGCTGAATTCCAGGATGAACTAACTCTTCAAACTGCCTTTTGAGGAAGTACTGTTAGGTGACCATTGATGATTCGTGTAGTTAAATGAAGAAGTAACAATAAGTTAGAAAAGGAAAATTGGTTCATTCTGATGGAGCACATTTTCACAGAGCAGAAGGTGCTGCAGCTGCAGAGGGAAAGAGGGAGAACTTCTCAAAGAATGTGTCAGGAAACAAATCAATTGCATTTGTTGTTCTCTAGATACAGGAAGAATCCCTCAAAAGTAAATATGGTATAGACCAAGGCATCCACAGCAACAGAATGATGGACAGTACTTTACACAATATGATGATATATTGAACATACATCAAAATTCACAGATGTAACCTTATCTTACTCACAGTCTGATATTTTAATATTTAAGATTCAAAAAAAAGAGGTGTGAATTTTCTAATCTGAGTGGGATAAAATGCATGTCAAGGATTTGCTTTAGCACCTGCCTCATCATTTTCATATTTCTCTAACAGTTCATATGAAAAGGGTTTCTGAAATACAGCAGACACCCCTGGGAGACAATCTGACAAAACAGGCTCAAGTCTGCATCCCCCAGCACAATAGCATCATTGCTTCTCAGTCTACAATTTCCACATTATCTGGGAGGTGCTTATGTACACAGACTATCAGATGTCCAATTAAAGCTTAAAGGTGCTGCATATAAAATGCAAACTAAAATGTTTACAGTCATTAAAAAGAAGACATTAATGTCGTAGTGTTATATGAAACTAAGCAGGCTTTGCTAATAAAAACAAACACTGCTATTCAGGGCCATGTGATTTTTAAATCAAATATTGCATATAAACCCATCAGAAGCTGGCATGTAAAACTGTTATATTCCCAGTGATCTCAAGAAAAAAGAAAAGCTAAGTCAGTGAGGGTTTATTTTCAATGAAACAAGTAGTTAAATTCTTATGTTGCTGAACACACACAAAATGGGAAAAAAATCTTTATTGGTACCTGAACATTAACAAATCACACATATGTTAAAGCAACCAGAAATTGATTGTGAGAAAAATATTGTCTTTGGATACTGTTGGAAAGGCAGAACTGGTGTTAAGAAAGAAAAAGATTTTATTTGTAAAATTTTATTGAAAGAACTAGAAACAGCAAAAAGAATTGGAATACATATTTATTAGTTTCTTTGTTTTGGGTGGTTTTGTTTTTTTAAGGAAGACCTGCACAGTGCCTGTATATTGGACAGAGTAAGTTAAAAATTCATTTTAAGTAATATCTTAAACACTAAGCATAAAATTAACATCTTGTTACAATGTCCTGTAACCTACTCTGTTTTTATTCCTAATGTTGTGTGTTGGTTTCTCTTTACACAAAACAGTAGTCTTGCTCCATTAACAATACACAGGCCCCATCTGTTTCTCATTAAATACCCTGCTTTTTCTGTAGTGCGTCTGTTTCTGTTGCTGAAATCTCTCTGAGAAAAAAAAGGGTTCCATAACTAAGGATTTAGGTAAATTCTCAAAGCCTCCTCAGCTCTAATCCACACAGGAAAAGAAGGGTCAGAAGTTGGGACACATTTCCTTCTCACAGACTCTAAAGAATCCCCACTTGTCTCCTCACCTGCACCAACCAAACATACCCAAGATAGCCCCAAAACATGAAGGGACTTCTCTGTGCACTGTGGGAGAGTCAAAATTTATTTTGGGAGAGTAGGGATGAGGGAAAGAAAGAGAGTGAGACCTTCACAAGGTAGCTCCTTCCAGCAAAGCCTGTTAAGGAGAAAATGCAAATAAAAATGGAGGGAAGAAAAGCAAGTCCATTTTCTGGCCTGCAATATATCAGAGGAAACATTCCACAGGGGTAAATTCCCAGTTTGGCAATTCAGCCCATTGGGTAGGCTGAAACATGTAAAAACCTTGAAGAAAGGCAATACAGTTGAGAGTAGCAAACTGATTGATTCTGAACACATGTAAAAGAATAGCAAATAAATGTATTTGAACAGCTACAGTTTTCAGCTCAAGTCATCACAGGCAGAGGTTTCACACTAAGATTTACCAGACAGCATACCCAGAATTTAATTCTTGTGATTCATGTATTTTTCACACTTACTGCTCAAATACAGACTTTTAGTATGTTTTGACTGCTCAGTGCCTATCTCCACTCAAGTATGTGGTTTTGTTTTTATTTTATATCATACTCAGTCTTGAGTAAAGAGACACTGACTCACCAAAGACTCTGAAGGACAAAAACCATGCTACAAAGGATAAAAAGCATTTTGCCTTAGTCAGTTTTCATCACAGAAACGACATTTCGTGTTGTATCGCAGTACCAAGTAAAACTAGTGATGGCAAATAAATGACCTTATGCATTCTTTATTATCTAAGAAGCAATCCTGATTTTTATAAATATATTGCTGGTAAATATATGCAATACACTTCTGGAGACTGCATATGTGTTGTAAAGTCCATATTCATTCATATCTGTATAAAGTTTCTTTAGGTAGCATGCAACTAGTCCCTGAGATAACATACTACAGGTTTTTGGTGTCTATTTGGACTGCAAACTTTTAAAGATAGTGAGAACTTGTCATTTATTACTCGCAAGAATGCAAATATGGGTAATTATACAAAGAACAGCTATTCCTCAACTGTTTGTGGAGAAGCCCAGTTTACAAAAAACAAAGCAAGTCACATCACTGATGGAACCACTGAACAAATATTTGGAAAATAAACCTGAGGTCACAAACGCTTCTTCAGCATTTGTACCAACAGCTGGTTGCCTTGAGCTTGCTCTCCCGCAGTTTTGGAATAGTGGAAGAAAGAAATGTAACATTATTAACCACTTCCACTTTTGGAAGAGTCTGATTTGATGATTTTATAGTCTAAGACAAATATCCAAAAATTGTCCAGGAAGCATAAAGTACATATTCCCCTGGAGATGCTCTACATGGAACAAGCTTCATGTTTATTTTTTTGTTTCACTATTTTTCCTATGTGCATCCTTTTACAATGCAGAAACACCTCCTGGTTGACACTGAGTTCTGTTTCTAAAAAAATGCATATACATTATCTAGACTTGATTATAGTATCTTCATGAATCCCTCACAAAAAAATAAATAATTCTGTGAGTATTCCTATATTACCATAAGGACTTTTTTTCTTTCATCTGTTACAGCATGGGCACATTTATAACATCAGCAGTCCAGCATCATGTCATTATAAAGCAATAATTTCACTGGAGGGCAGACCTGAAGCATGACAGTGATGAATCAGGCAACTGTTCATTTTTAAGGATGTACACATGGCACATCAGAAAAATATATATTACCTATAAAAATAAAAAGAATTAACTCAATCTATACATATTTTCTGGAAGAATATGCTTATATAAATAAAATAAGCAAAAATAAAGGACTTTTTCTCAAGAGGGTGTATTCAGATATCTGGCTCACACTTGGAGCTTTGAGACAGGTATGGGCAACTATCATCATCTACAGAATTGGTGTAAACAAAATAAACCTGCCTAGACCCACTTATGGTCAACTCATGACACAGGAATCAAGACTTTTTTTTTTTTTAAAAACCCCAAAATTATAAGAAAAGGTTTATATTTTGGCTAAAACATCTCTCTCAGCCAATATAAGTCGCCCTAAACCCCTGCTGTGTTCTAACTTGAATTTTTTCAGTGGCAGCCAGGTTTTCCAATACTTTCACCTCCAACCAAAGTTTTCCATCGTGCTGAAATTCAACAGGTTCTTTGGAGAGCCCCAAACAGTAACTCTAATGTTACAGTCAAGACCTCAGTTCTTCAAAAAGCAGGAAGTAGAATCCCAAGGATAGACTAGAATCTTGATCACAGCTGTACCAGGTTGCTCATTTTCCTGGGAATGCTGGCTGCCCCAGGACTCTCTGCCACTTGGGTTGGCAACGCTTACACAAGGTACTGGAAAAATGCAATAGATTGGAAAAGCTTGAAGAAGCTTTAAAAAAAATGAGAACTGGGGCACTAGAAAATGGTGTTGTAATGAAGAGGTCACAAAGGGAAAGGCAGAAGGGAAACTAATGCTTGAGGTGGAGGGATAAAGACACTCCCAAGTACATGTCCAGACACTACAGCATTGCTCTAGTCCCAGTTGATGTTCCCTTGGTGGGTAAGGAGAAATTAAGAGTCTCCTTTCCTTTTGCTTGATGTGGGAAAGTAGGCTGACAGTGGGATTCCAGATTTACAGGAAGAGAGGAAATGCCATCAAAAGGAAAGCATCCTTTGAAGAGGAAAAGGAAACAGATAAAAGTCCTGTGATCCCAAAATGTTTCACCCCTACTCATAAGCAGTGCACCTGTGACTCCCACCACAGGCCATGTCCTGGGCTTTCATCAACAGTGGGACACAAAAAGTGTCCCAGTTTCAGCTTTCAGCCCTGGAGGTGAGCAATGACTGTTTCAGTCTTGCTTGAGTTGGGAAAGATCCTGAAAATGGAGAAGCTGAGTACAAGTACAAAGCTTTATGATTGCCATAAGAGGAATGAGAGGGAACTGCTCTTTTCTGTTTCTTGAGACTTCTTAATCATGGTTTTAAATGTGTGGCATTAATAATGGTGCTCTTGGATGAAAAGACAAGAATTAGAACACCTTAATCTTCCTATCTAGGTACTGGGTGGTCCTCATGTTCCTCTTTGAATGCTTGTGCCTCATGATTCCATATATCTCCAAGCAAAGAGGCAGAGAGAGATGAATTATTGGTGATCACTTCTATCTAAGATAAGACTAAAAAAGGAAATGCAGTCCAGAGGATTTTAGCAGAGTTCATGTAGAGAATTGTTTTAACTCTTCCATTGTCCTTAGATCATAGCTAAAATAAAGTTTTAAGAATAAAAAAGGATAATATTACTCTTGTAGGTGTTAGAAAATACTTATAATATTTTATTAGTTGGCTACAGAGCAATTTAAAATAAATTATCAGCAAATACATTTAAAGGAGAATATACACAGGCTGGTCTTATACAGGAAGGTCCACAAAGGGAAATGGGCAATTGTCTCTCAACAGAACTAAGTCATAAAAAGAACACCTTTTTTGCTGTTATTCAGAAATAAGAAATGGAAAAGAAAGTTTCTAAAAAATTTTAATCAAATAATTTTGGACAAAAATAGACTAAAAAGAGGAGAAAAAAATTATGCTTTCTTCCCTTCAAGTAAGTACTTCAAAATCATTTAAGGGACCTCTTGAAATTGTGGAGTGTGTTACAGAAATATAATGTCAGAGCAGCTTCACTGCCTATCTATCATATGCTACACTGCACACTGAAATTCAATTCAATTCCATTCAAATTTATTAAAGGTCAAAAGTTCTGGGGCACCAAATGTTCTAAATTTTAATTACTCCAAAATCTTTATGCTTTTATGTATCAATGTCATCCTCTTCAGTTTCGACTGTAAAATCTTACTGAAGCAATTTTAAAATAAAATAGTTCATTTTAGCCTTATAACTTAGACAAGTTAAAGTTCTAAATAAATTTATTTCTTGACATAAGAGGTCATTTTCCAGATGCTACAGATAGTGTGATGGAAGTGGGACACTCCAGTTAAAATCACAGACTAAGTAGTTTGCATGAGAAACTGCAAATTAGTAAAATGTTAACTGCAGAAATAATTTGTTTTATGCTCTTCCAGATTCTCTTCTTTTCTCCTTCTTATCTTTCCTCTCCCTTTTCTTTACTTTCCCTCAGCCTTGAGCTATTTAACTGTCACCTTTTTGTTTGCTTCCAATTCTCCTTTTTCTCCCGTTAAAAATATCTCTCCTGCTATTCTTAATGTCTCTTTTCACCATTCCTCTGTTTCTTATCAGCCACATCTACTTAAGGAGAAAAAAAGGCTCCAGCATCTAAGGGCAGCTGCCTTTTCTATTCATAGGTCTTTTTAGATACTAAGTTACTTGACATTAAAATGTCCACGATAAAACACTTTCCTCTGTTGTGTGAAGTAAGATTTCTTGTAAGAAATACAACTACCTGAAAGGAGAAAAAAAGGACTCTGAAAACAACCTCAAGGTTAGGGAAGTCTATGTTAAACCTCTCTGGTTACACTTTGACAACCCAAGATCACTAAATGGTTTTAATTTGCTGTTCTCTTTAAAGCTTCCAAAGAAGCCGGTAGAGCAAGATGGTAATATTCATATGCAAACTTGCAGTTAAACTATTTGGAACATGTCAGGGTTAAATGCTGTAATAGAAGAGGAAATACGAACATCAAAGACCCCTCTGTAGCTGTTCAAGAAGGACAAATATTTTATTCCCTTCTGTAAGATAAGGAACTTGCTGGTTTCTTTAAAAGAACACTAATTTTTAGCAATATGGAGAAATGGGCACACAGGCAGTGATGTCGCTGGGCAGTGGCACCTGAGACCTCCTTATCTCTTTCAGTACTGGTTTGATCCTTTTCTCTTCAAGCATATTTTTATCAGAGGCAGCAACATTACTGTTAAATCTGTATTTTTTTAAGGATCCAAACAGGTATATAGCTATATAATCTAATGTGTTATATTTCTTTTTCTTCTTACCACAACTACTTGAAGGATATATTTGATAGTCAAATATAAACCATGAAATAACTTGCAAAATTTAACAAAAATGCACACTTCAACTTGCCTGAATTGTGATGAGTTGAGGAAACTTGGAAAGAAACAGCCAGATTTTGCTTAATAACAAAATTAGGACTTGGTTTCTTTATCCATAGAGGACAGGTAAAAATTGTGAGTACCAAATACCATAAGAAATTCACAACCTATCAGCCAGTCAATAAACAGCAGTGCAATACATTTAGCAAAAAGAAAAAAAGTTAACAATTTCAGCATATTTGCTCTACCTAGAAAATACAGTACTGGAACTAACAGAAATGACTGATATGTTGCTGGCAGGTTTTAGCACCACAACAGAAGATTATTGAAGCTTTTAACAGAGTAAACTAGTTCTTTATGTGCCCATACATACCTATGTATGTATGTATATATTTCTTTTCAACACTCAAAGAATCAGTAAGAACAGGTGTCTTTTTTCTTTACTACTTCTGTATTAGTGGCATTGCTAATAATAATAATGGTAAAACAAAGACCATAGTATTTGATATTTCTTGTGCCAACTACAAGAAATAAACCAGTTATGCACTTTACCTGAAATGCAAAATGAATTGAGCAACAGAAAGAATAGTTCTAATGCCTTGCAAAATCTTAAAATGTCATAATTCTGTTAGTTCATATGTTCATATTTCTACCAGAAATATGAAAGACACATATCTGCTGCAGCTATTCACTCTGGGACAACTTTATATTCAGACCTTTAAATCCAAAACCTGACCAAAAAACTATGATTTTATTCCCTATACAATGAAAAAAAATTTATTCACAGATTAAGCAATTCTGATTAAGTTTTCCTATAAAAGAAAATTACACATAGCACAACAAAAAATATACAAAGTTATAAATGTATGAAAACATATTTGCACAGTCTTCAGTGTAAACTTTCTATGCAGTATATAGAAGTTAAAAATAACCAGTGTATTGCTCCAGAATTCAGTTTTCTGAGAGACAGTAAGACAGTCTTTATACATTGCCATTTTGATATAAAACAATGAGATTTCTTTGTATGATTTCCAACAATCTTAGGCATGTAAATCATAAAGTACAGGCATTCAAACAATAATTGTTTGCTTTCTTGAACATGAACTGAATACATAAAACTAATAATGTGCCAGAAGAAGACATGATTCCATAAGCAATTAAGCAGTGTTATTTTTTACGTATTTAAATAGTTTAATATTGCCTCAAAGATATGTGCTATTCCCCCCCACCCACCCTACTCAGATGCTTTTATAATTAAAAGTACAGATTCATATGAGAATAAATCCCCTTATTTTCCTTCCATACTATTTTTTGTTGCAATTCTGTTTGTCAGAAAATAACATTTATCTCCATTCTCCGGACTTCACTCATTTGAGCTGCAATGGAGCAGAACCAGGCTACAGATTTCCCAGTTTCAAGATCCCCTATGGAAAAGGAAAGAACAAAACTTCATCTGATGAGGTGTAACCCCAGAAAAAGCAAATGCCAGCCACAGAAATTAAAGTTTTGCTGTGGTTCTTGCTGGACCTTGAGAAGAAATTGGATCACAACAGCTTTTTTGGATAAGCATTACAGAGAATCTAAAGAAAGGTTGTTCTGTCTTCTAAAAGACTACTTGGAGAAAAAATATTTTGAAATCCCTCTATATTGTAAATAGAAATTACTTTTAAAACATTGATAAACTGCTGCATCTGAATGCTTTAGTGAAAATTTCAGTTAAGAGATGCAAAAAGCAGCCATGTCCCCATTAATTTAATGTCATGCTTTTTGGTTATGGAATTTAAGAGTAACCCAGCTAAATACAACCATATATTATACAATCACAAGCCTTTTGAGAATATTTTTTTCATTAGAATTTTAAGTATGATGTGCAAAAATGAACCAGCAAGAGAACGTCTTCAAGTGCTGTGTCAACTCGCAGGCAAATATACAGCGTTAATAGCAATCAACAAGTATTTCATCAACTATGATTACACAACATTTTTTCCTCTCAGAAATGAGCTCTTTACTGCTCAGAGCATCCAGCTCTGCATGATATCTGCACCCCCACTACTAAAGAAATTTCGACACCATGGATAGCAAAGCCAAATAACATACAAGGAATGGCATTCCTGTAAAATCTTGTTCTTAGTGAGACCGCTGCTAAAATTTAAATAAAAGAAACACTAAAGTCTACTCTAAACATCTTCTCTTAATTTCAAGGAGATCCATAACTTTTAACATACTCAACAACTGATCTCTAAGCAATCAAGTAACACAATATCATGGTGCTATAACAACTAATTTACAACCTATTTTTCCTTTAAGCAAATATTAGCAATGTGCTAATGACCTGGCTTGAGACTATCTAGTCCTGAGAGAAGAAAGCCAGTAATTTGGATCAATAAGGTCTAAAAGCTAATACAAGTGAAATTAAATGAACTATTGTAGTTGCAAAACAATTTCCAAACAGGTGGTGGTCTTAAACTTCTGAATATTTGCATAATTTAATTATCGTGGCTAAATGCCATCCCAAGCTGCTTAACTTTATTAATGCTTTGTGACACATTAATATCTATATCATCATCTATATCAATTCTTCATAGAAAAAAAAAATCAGAAAATACTCAGAATCAGAAATTTTTAAATACCTGAAAATCAATTAATCAAAACTGAATACACAGTACTTTTACTGTAGGATGTGGCTTTTTTCATGACAGATATACAGATACTCATTTTAGAAGGTCTTTTTACTGAGAAAGAAAGATACTCTGAAAAATTTCTTCCAACGTATTTCAGTTGTGCCTCAGTTTTCCACAATTATTAAAGTAAAGGGCTCTTTTAGTCATAATTAGTTCATATGTTCAAATATTTATAAGCTGTGTGTTGCTATTTTTGTGCATCCCTTATGCACACATTCATGCCCTGCTAGTTTGGGCAGTGTGTGCTTTAGATGTAAAGCACCTGTGAGTGAACAAGGCAGTTCTCAGTTCCACTGAGTCCATCACCTCTTAATGCTACTGATAAGGGGACTGAGAGAAGCAGCAGATTTATTGATAGGTATGTTCGTGCTTTAGGGAAAAAAAATTATTGCTCAAGCTGCAGATCAGCTACCAGGTAACAGGACTGACAAAATAATACCCATTCCAAGGATACCAACAGCCACCCCTCCAAGTTCTGGTTATTTATTTTATTCCATCACATATGTTTTCCAAGCAACCACATCACATTTAGCTGAATTAAACAAAAAACCTTCATTCCATTTTCAATATTGCTTCTCTCTTTTTGTGATCTAAGTGTTTCTAAAAAAAGAAATCCCAAAACAAAACCACAGCAAAAATTTACAGGCATAATGATAATATTATGCTGCCCATCATGGGCATTCTTGTTTATAAATAGCTGGACAGGAATAAGGAATAATGTCAGTGAGAACTGAGTTGCCCTTTAAATGGAAATAATCATCTGGTTATTTCAGTCAAGCAGCTGTGTATGCAGTAGGAAGTCTCACTCCCAAATATTATGATGACTCATCTACTTTCCTTTTCTAATAGTAAACGCTCTTTTCTAAGTACAGCACTGATAAACCCTTCACAAGCTGCAATTCTACCTTACATCACCTTACCTAAATCTGCGGATTTTAAAGTGCATTTATGCATTTATAGCCATAGAATTATCTGTTATAATCACTGGGGTTACAAGGTTCTTTCACACAAACTGCAGACCTGCGAGATTTGCTGCCTTTATCAAAGCTAACATCTGAAATAGCGAGCAAAATGCTAAGAATATAAATAGAGAAGGTTCAGGCTGGACTTCTCCCAAGCGCCTGGAAAGAGAGGAGTTAACCAGCACAGGCAGCTCGGGGAGCTTGCAGTGAGACACAGGACTGTACTGCAGATGTGTGGAGCGCACCAAAGGTGTGGCCCGTGCCTTCCACATGCACATTTAAATACTTCAATTACACGGCCTTAAGGCTGCTATTAGAGAGCAACCTCGCAGAGAGGAAGAATTACACAGCGAAATGAGGCCTAACACAATTCTCCAAACAGAGAGCTGAGAAGAAGAGAAGGAAAAGCCCGGGTTACTCACGATTCTTTTCACCTCTCCACCTTGACCCCGGTTTTATCCTAGGCGCGACGTCCACGGCAGCAGTTATGTCTATTAGCCCAAGCAGCAGCAGCAATGACAGCACGGCCATGCCAGGTAACAAAAAAAAAAATAAATCACCTCTACCTGGAGCACTGCTAGAGATGAATTAGAGAAGACTTTCCTTAGTAATGAACAATTGGAGCTACCAGCACTTACTCAGCAGAGGCAGAGGGAGATGTAAAATATTATTCCTACTAGAAATGTTTATTAAAAATTTCCATTGCATCGCTTATTTCCTCGATCCAGGGAGTGCAAAAACAGAAGAGTTGTAAAGGCTTCCCCTAACTAGGAGCCTCTGGCACTCAGACGCAGGGGGAGATGAAGTGGCAGCTTTCTGTGGTCCCTCAGAAGCCACCGGCTCCTCACCTGCCTCTGCCACCTCTCAGCCCTTCCCAGTGTTTATCAACATTCCCCACAGCACCCTGGCAGGGGACACAGCCAGGCTGAAAACGGAGTTTTTTTCTCCTTCGCTTCCATATTTCACTGCAGTTTCACAGAGCTGATGACACAGAACATTTTAATGTTGACACTCAGATCTCATTACGTTTATCAATGGGCACAAAAACACAGTTTGTCAAGCTTCCCCCTCTTACCCACAGAGGGGGGCAAGGGCAAAAAATAACATATCCAAGATGAGAAATAAATGCTTAAAAAAGAAACTTTTTTTAAAGCTGTGCAATAACTCTGCCTCTTATTCAGCACAAGTATCTTCTATTTCTAGGGAAAATAACACAAACAATACCACCTCCCACACAGGTTTCTGTCAGCAGATGCTGCATAAACAGAGCAGTTCATCGGCGGCAAGAGAAGCTCTGAAAAATGGTGTATAGAATCCGTGTTAAGTAACAAACCTTCCCCCTGCAGCCCAGAAGCCTCAGGGCACCCAACACCCAGTGCAGGCAGATTCCAGGGCTTGCAGCATCTCTGTTGGAAGAGATTTAACCCTGGATCTCTCAGTACCAGGGAGCCAGATCACGAACATCCCCACGGTCATCGAAACAGTCTCAAGGAAGAGCTGGAACACAAATTATCTGCTACCCCCTTCACCACAGCTATGAAATCACTCCACATGAGTCGTGAAGACCCAGAAAAGCTTCATCCTGAGAGCTGAAAATCACTATAATAAGACTAGAGGGCTTTTAGTTCGTGGTGACAGAGGGCTTCAGTCTGCATGAAGTCTACATTTATATCCAATAAAACTAACTACAAAATTTCTAGTTCTTTAGCACCATAAACATCAGCCTCAGGAATACTTAAAGTTGTTACTTATACAACAGTAAAACTTACTTTCTTCATAGAACAGCAATGAAATAACATTCTCCAAGCTGGTCTTTTGCCTCACACATTGTATGCTGTCTGTTGTGTATGTATATAACCGAGCTGCAGAACTGAGGGGTTTTTTTGAATAAAGTACTGGAGAAAATTTCTAGATAAAATTTCAATTACCAAGAAAGGAAAGACAAAGTAAGTTATTTCCATCTTAATTATGCATCTCTTAATTTATAATGTTCAGAGTCCCTGCTCTTTATGAAATTTGAGCTCAAAATGATTAGTGCAATTGAAATACTGCACAAGAACGACTTAGGAGGTGACCAGCTGAAGGCACTAATTTCTAGACATTCTCATGACAGTGATAGGAACTTTCCAAAAGAGAAATTTCTCCCCTAGAGCTGACAGACCTCTGATGATCACAAGAAAGTTTCAATAGCCATTAAAGTAATTATCCAAAAACCATTTTAAAGGGATGTTCTTTTTTTGGACCACTTGGAGAAATTAGGAAGAGAGATGTGCTCTTATTTCAATTTGAGCAAACTTCATTCGGTACAAAAAGAAAAGTATTTCTGGCATGGGATATAAAGAACCTGTGATCTGCCAAATCTCCTGCTTGTTACACATTACAAACAGCCTCCAGTTTTGCTCTTACCCCAGCAACCCCTGGTGGCTGTTTCCTTTGGAAAGGTGACCAGGAGAGGGTGGTTTCCACAGACAGATCCACAGATAGTACTGTGTCTGGGCAGGGAGAGAGTCACCACATCCTTATCTCAGTGAGATTTTCTTATGAAAAGCTTAGGGGTTTTGGTGATAATTTTATTTGACAGGAGTCACATCTATGTGCTGAAGAAAAATGGAGATCACTCCTACATATGCTGTTGGGCCTTTGCCCCACAGCAAAAATAACTCCTATGGTAACATATAGCATGAAAATAAATTGCTGGGGGGTTCAGACTGTCTTTTTTTAAAGCACTTTCTAACTACACATTTTTCACCATCTTAACTCATGCCAGTTCAGTCAATAGTCCCTCTCAAAAGATGACTCATCGTGTTGCTGGTTATGTAAGGCACCTGAATGTACCAAATTTTTCACTGCACCAAAATATAGCAGAGGACAAAAAGCCCCTCAGTTAATATGAGGCAGCCCTTTAGAAGCACATGAGCAGTAATGCAGAATGGTGTAGTTTACTGTGAATGCAGAAAAATTGACTTTTCAAAGGACAGCTGCAGTTTTGAGCACCGAAACCAAAAGGCTTTAAAATCTCACAGTTGACAGTGAACTGTGTGAAGGACAGAAGATAAAGATTTTCAAAGAAAAAAAAAAAAAAAGCCAAAGCAAAGCGTGAAATTCCAGAATGGAAAAAATTAATCTGAGCTAAAAATTTGAGCTGCCTCATAGAAGAATCCCCTGCCTTGTAGTTAATACTTTTTATCCTTTATCTGCTCCGAGATCCAAACTTCATTGAGCCTCGTCCTGTGCAAGAGTAAACTGCTGCATCAAATTGGTATTTCAGCAGATGTGGCTGAGCTCTCCAAGCCCCACAGTTGTTTTGTCTGACAGGGAATCCTACACAGAGTTAATGGAAAGTTTCAGAACTGTAGGCCAGACTGCTATTTATCTTCCAAGATTAATGGAAGGCTACTTTTATAGACAAACCACTGCATAGACACTTTTGCACAGGTTGCACTCATTTATCCTGTCACAGAAGGAGCTGTTGCCTTCAAAAAAGCCAACCCACATCCTGAGGAGTGTGAAGGAATGCCCAAAGTAGCTTCTCAGGAGTGACCATTTTTCATTTACACAAAGAAACACAATCAGACAGGGAAAACTCATCATCAAAAGAGTTTTTACATCACTCTGTCTAACAGAGTTCCTCATGCACAGGGTTGCTGGTTAGCAGGGCAGTGGCAATTACTGCCATCAAAGCAATGCCAGTCTACTGCCTTCCCCACTGGAGTAATAGCAAGTAAAACCAAACCAATTAAGTATTCAGAGGTGTGAAGCCAAATAAAAGGTGGCCAGGTCCTATGTGATTCAGTATTTTATAGCTCATTTAACTAGTTTCAGTTTCTGCTGTGTAATTTCTGCTCATGTGACTTCCTCAGCTATTTGAAAGCTTACTCAAAAGCAATATAATTAATTCTGGAACTAGCCATGTGGAGAAATTTTTCAGAGATGCAGTGGACCACTTGAAGATGTTATACCAAGACTGGATGCCTTCCTGACTTATATGTTACAATTCAGTCAAAACGACTTGAAGATAAAATTACATAATGATTTTATGATCTGTGTTACACTAGTTCTATCTAGCTTTAATACACATAATTCTCTCCAATCTTCAGACATATTCAATTTCTTTTCTCCTCAGCTTTCATTATGTCCCAGAATTTTAATTTCTGCTTTAGTGCTCCATAGATAAGTCACTTGCAATTTACTGCACAGATCCTTCCTTGGATCAAGTATCTTCTACATAACTTTTTATCCATAAGAGATAGAACTTTTTTTTTTCCAGAAGTTCTCTCTCCCTTCATTAGAGACCACCTCCTTTTAACTGGTAACAGAGCTCTCTACAACATCTTGGCACAGGTTTCCAGGGAGAATTTAAAACAACTTTCCTCTGCATGCATTCACAAAGACATGACGAAAGCTACAGCCTCTCCCACTGGAAGGGCAGCTGTCCTTGGAAAGTCAGTTCCTCTCATGCACAGACATCCTTCTCCACTCCTCAAAGCTAAAGCCACTTCCTTACTCAGGGACATCTCTGTCGCTTCTGAAGAGCCTATCACTGACTGTTGGAAATTGCTGACCTGGGAAAGCTTTTTTACCCCAGAAGTCAGGTGTTGGTTTAGTGCAAAGGAGGACAGACTGACAAGGAAGAGCCTGGCTGGGCACCATGCCACAGGTTCATGAGTCATCCCCTCCTCAAAGTCACACAAGGACTGGCTCAACCCATGAGTTAGGGCAGCTCTTGCTCCTTCCCTTTCTTATTGTGCCCTTTCGAGTCCTTGATTTTAAGTCATCTTTTATCAAATTTGCAAAACAAAGCAAGTCTCTATTTCTGCAGTATGAGCACTACTTAAATAGCTGCCAAATACAGTTCTGACACTGTCTTTGATGCACTTCTGCAACAGTCTCCCCTTTTAAAAGAAAAGCTAAAGCTGGTGGCTATCAGGGAGCCTCTCTGAGGCAGCCATGCAGAGACTTTGGGGCACGACAGGACAACAGTTACAGGACTCATTAAAGCTAAACATTACCCAAGTTTTATTTTACAAGCCTTATAACTCTAAAAACTCCGGGGAGATCAAGTCAGATGCAGCAATGTTTGCCATGAAAACAGTGTAGTGCTGTGAAGTGAAGGGCACACACACATAATTCAGCAGACTGTGTGTGGAACAGACCCACACACCATTGTACCCCTGCAGTCTTGGGGAAACACTCAAGTTCCCAAATCAGCTTGGCTGGGGTTTTTTTTGTTTTGATTGTAATACAGATCTAATTAATACATCAAGGAAACAAAGATCCTGAGACTGACTGGGTTTTTTAATCATTCAAATGCATAAAATTGAAAAAACCTGCTAAATTCACCATTCTAACATGCCTGGGTTTTTTTTTCTGTTTACTTATAGAACACCAACAGTGCACTCAGCACTGTATAATCATATAAATTAACATCACCTCTCTCCTAAAGACTTCAGGGTCCAGCATGACTGAGTCTTAAAAGTCATCACTTCTCTGAGGGTATATATTTGTTTCTTAATTTCCTCAAGTTAAAGCCTTTAAATTCTCAACCATAACATTATATATTTTGCTAGTACATTCTACGTTTTTGGTGGTAGAGGAAAACAAATGTGTTCTTCATGGAAAGATACAGACAAATCTTTAAGTATATGTACAATATCCATGTATACATGCTTCTGCTAATAAAAAACTCAAAGTCAAAAACATAAACAGAGCAGGATTTGCACAATTAGAAAGCAGTTCTGATACATATTATTTGGTCTTGACTAAAGTTACATTTAAGTAAACTGATCTTGGTTTGGGTCAACCAGCTTTACTTATATACTCATTAATTATAGCTAACAAGAAATAAAATTCCTCTTGATGAAGTTAGAAAAGAGATGATCTTGCTTTTGAAGCAAAATGCATATTTTTTTACCCATGTATCTTACCAACTTGCCATCTATTCTCATGCCCTCAATGCAACACAGATTTTGATTTTTTATTTTTTTCAAAGACTTCGATTTTCCTGGATTTATTTTTTCCATATGGCTGCAGAAGAGTAGGCATTAGAAAAAGCCTGTAAAGTTAAGTCAGGAACTATTATGGCTTTTACAAGAAATTCCCCATTGCAGGCCTAGCTAGTATGAGAAAAGCAAGAAATAAGATTTTGGTTTTTTTTTCTTATTTCATAACACATTATTTTTCATCTTTGTAAAAGATGCTCTAAGTCCTTCAGGAAGTAAATAAAAAAAAATTTAAAAAAGACAAATTGATCTAGGAACATGAAATAAAGAAGGTATCTTTTTCTTGTTAAAAATGCAAATTGAGTTCCTATGAGAGATCTCCAAATTTGCACTCAGGCAAAAGAATCATCCTTCCTAAGCAACCTAGACATGTCAGACATTGTATCTGGCTAAAGCCTAATGAGAGAACATCTCTTAAATGATGCTGTTTGAGCTGGAGATGGCACCTTGTCCTTCATACCAGGAGAGTTTATGCATTAAAGTCACTATTGGGAAAAAAATAAAAGAAAAATAAAGAAAAATAGCCAAAATGCTAAGGACCAGAAGAGCAGGACTCTCCAAACCCCAGCTGACCCAGGGTACCTGAGCAATGCTGATGCTACTACGGGCTATCAAGTTCCCTCTTGCACCACCACCTCCTCCAGCCAGAAAATGCTTCTGCTCAATAGAAAACTAATTCTTCTTTAAAAGCAGAAAGTACCAGCAGACTCTGGATCCCAACACACCATTAGTGAAGGAAGCACAGCTTTCGTGAAAGCATCACATCTCTCCATGTGCCTTCTTAGCTCTGGCACTAAATCAGCAAAACCCCTGAGTGCATCTCAAGTGTTCTCAGAACCCTCAACCACGGCACTTCAGGCTTTTAAAGACTCTCTGTCTCTTACTGCTGTGATCCCATACCAGCAGCCAGAGCATGTCTTCTCCTAATGATTATTTAGCATTTTTATGTGTGACTGCACAACCAACAGTTCTTCACAGCTCCATGTGAGCTGATATTTCAACACAGCCAGTGTTTTATGTCAGCATAAATGAGAAGCTGTATGAGACTACCACAAGAATGCTTCCCAGATCATGTAGATAGTAAAATTTTATAAGATAATGTTGGTGCTTTTAACAACAAGCGTATGGATTAAATATGTCCCAAACACATGTAATGTATTCAAGTCATTTATCATTATCTGTTCTAACAAACTGACAATATTTATCCTATTAATTCAGGCAAATGTAGGACTGTTAGTAGAGTGGTGGAGAATTATAAGGATATGTTCAGACAAAAATAAACATAAGAAAACTAAAGTGAATATTGTTTAATGTAAAAATATGCCATCCCACTCAGCTCTCAAAATAAACTGCTAAACTGTCGTCGGCCTTCTGCTTTTCAAAAAAACTGATTGTTAGGCTAATCTGTCAGGCCTGATTTGCATTTCTATATTTACTTTTTCTCACACATTTAAAATATAATCTTAGTGGGTTTCAAGAAAACATTCAGAGAAGACCTGGACATTTTATAATTGCAAGATCAAATACACAGGTTGTTGCATTTTTTATTCTTATTTATGTTTTTAAAATGTCTTTTCTTTTTGCTAATGGCTCTTTACTGGAGTCTTATTTTCCTTTCCATCGAGCTCTGACTTCTTCATGCCCCATCTCAGTGTACTACTCCCTTTTTTTCCCAGTCTATCATTTTTCCAGCTCATCATTCCTCATCTCCTTCCTCTCTGTCTCCAGCTAACCAAGCCCTGTTCAGCAGTGAGGTACTGCCTGTAAGAGGTGCAAAGGAAAGGTAGTTGAGATGAGAACTCTGCCAACACGAGTGAATAACTGATGATGAGAAAGCCGGGCGAGTGTGGCATTACCTCAGCAGGTGATTTTGAGCAGACAACACAAGATAAACCTGTATTTTGTAAACTGGCCCTGTGCTCCAGTTCAGCTCAAAAAGCTAGAGGCTGGAGCCAGCCTACCAAGTACATAAAACTCCATGAAGTTTATCCCAGAAGATGGAGTTATTCCTGGTATTCACTCTGTTCATTTCAGAAAAGAAATTGCTTTCTACACATGCTTGCTGAAAGGAGCATGATGTTGGCATACAAAATCAGCTATTTTCTGCTGGGGTGGGTGGCACCAGAAACATGGGAAACAATCTTGGCAGATGGGCAGAGAAGAGGAACTATGACAAAATGTCTAAAAGCAGGTATAAGACTCTGATCACACTTTTTCTGCTTCTGCCAACGCAAATTGCAATGCAGTGAAGGCTTTGCAAGATCTTCATCCAAGTATGTGAGGACATTTCCTCTGCAGTGTTTCCATACCAATCTTCAGAACAAGAATCAAGGTCAATGTCTCACAGCCTAATAAGAAAAAAATTCGGTTGAAGGACAATTTTATCAGGCAGTTGCATTGGTGTTAATGAATCAGGGTTTTTAAAAATCTTTTCAGTTTTCCATTTTGTCAGGGAAAACTTAATTTTCCAGTGTTGAATCGTGTTATTAGGAGACAGCGACTTATAATAATTTTAGCAATGACATGGCTTGTGTCCCAAATGGTGCAAATAATTCACTGACTGTACTGGATCTATAGCAAACTGTGAACATCTGGCCTCCTCTGCTTTGATCAACATTTTCAAAGCCTACTTGAGAAAGATGGATGCTCTGTCCTATTAAGAGAACAATGGGAGCTGGGTTTCTCTGTATCCAGAGAGAAGGCAGTAATACAATTTTCAGCAGTCAGTGGAAGTTAGTGGTCTGACTTTTATTTGTGCCTTTGAAAATCTCCCCAGTGAGATTCTTTGGGTGAATTAGAGCTTTGGGGTAATCTCCTAAATTGGAACAGAATCAATAAGCTAAATGAAAACATTTACCTCGAATTCTAATTTAAGCCCTGAGCTGATGGAATTAAAAATGTCATATCTTTAATAGATGTACAGAAATAAAAGTGTCACCATTAGCTGATATGTCATAACGAGCATGGGGCTAAAATTACCATCTGAAACCTCATGCAAATTCTACATTCAACTGAAACACAGCACAAAAACATTTAATATGTTCTTCTATGCGTTGTTGTACAGCACTAGTAGGAACATAGGCCACCGTGCCTGACTTCTGTTTATATTTCATATGTTTATAAAATACATTCTCAGCTGATTTGGGGCAGCATTTTACTTTATGTTCCATGTTGTCCTACTGTACCCAGATGTGTTAATGGAAATCAGCTGTAGAACAAAAGTGTGTGTTTCTAATGAGTTCCACACTTTCTAAACTAGAAAATCACCATGATGATATACTGGTGTTTAGAACAATTTCATAATAACTAAGACACTGGAAAAAAAACATTCCTAAGTATATGAGCTACTCGAAATCAATAACCTCAGTAATAAAATCATTACTCTCCTTATTGTTCTTAGTAGTTGCCTCCAATATTGATTTTTTTTTTGGTAAGGCACTATAAGGTTTGCTTATTATTTGGATTGCTGATATTGTTTTTATCCATCATAAAGAGAAGCATTTTTCTGGAAAATCATTGGAAATGAACATGTGAAATAACCAAGGAACAACTGGAAACAGCCAAGTGACCATTTTAAAGATAAAAAAATCAAAATTTGGAGACATCTAATGCTGAATCATTTCCCTTTGAAAAAACTGAAATAGCCATAAAATGCAAATGTACCTCTCAATTACTGGTAGAAGTTTGTTGTGGGAATAAAAAATTGTACATTAAAGTGTAAGATGTCATTTTAACAGAAACTGTGACTGCAATAATCAAATTCTCCTCTTCTATGAGGATTAAACATAGTAAATTATGATATAGAAAAGATGAATTTCTGAGAGGCAGAACTATGTAGCAAAATGTTTTACAGATAAGATGGATATATTATGTATAACACAAAAATAGGTAATAATAATCAAAATAAAATTAAAAGAACCTCAATTTTATTAAGGACAGATGAGAGAGTGACTATCTTACTTTCTCATTAGATTGGAGTGATGATTATCACCTTTCAGAATTAACCGTATAAATCCCTGTTTATTCAAATTAATACACAGCCTGCATGCTTTAAAATGGTTTCAGTGACTTCAGGTGTTGCTTCACACAGAATTTTTTTTCTCTCTAATTAGCAAATCTAGCCTATTCCTCTTCTCTTTCTTTTTCCTTTGTCCTGATTTTTTTGTTTTCCATGTTAGCTAAGTTAACACATTCACTTCTTACATGGGGACCAGTTGTCTGATCCATTTCACAGATCTCTGCTCTGCTGACAGCTTCTCTAGGTGCATTCAGAGCTATTTTAAAGATGAAAGCTGTTAACATGACTTTCTCAAATATGCCAGCTAAGACAATAGTTTCAAATTTTAAAGAGCCTGTAAAAACCTCCGTTTTAAAAAAACCCAAACACTTAAAAAATTTTAATCAGACTTGAAAAATATTAGCAGTCAGAGAAATAGTGGTAGCTTTTCAGATGAAAGACTAATTTTGAAGTATAAAAACTATATTGCTATTAAATAGTAGCATAAAATCAATGTATATTTGCCTGTGTTATGGTGTAATGTGGAAGGTTTTGCAAAGAGTAAAAATTAACCTCTGAAACCCATTGGGCTTGCATGTAGTGCATTTTCACAGCAATGAAGAGAGAGTCTGTAATCTGTAAAAAATGAAGCCTGTACAGTCTGCCTGTGCCTCCCAAAGCAGGTACTTCTATCTTCTCAAAGTGAAGGCTTGACATTAGCAAAAATAGAGACCAAGAGTGCCACGAAGGAGGTGAGTGAGTGCAGAGTGTGAGAGGCAGTCCTTGGGAAGGGTGTGCACCCCTGACACTGGCAGGGCATGGAAGATCAAACTGGAAACTGCCTGAATATGACTTTTTGTGGGGCTCTTGAATTAGGTGAAAGCACTCCTGGCTGAATCCCACTCCTCATTTCTTTCTCTCCACTGTGGATTGCTGCAATTTGGCTCAAAATGTCTCATACAAGCCCAGAGAGCTGGCTCAAAAGTATTTTTTTCTCCCCATTTTCTATACACTCAGTGCCCTTTGCATAAATGAACCTCAGCCTTGCTGTACTAGGACACCTTTAACATTCCCACTGGTTTTGAGTGAACAACTGTGTCTAAAAGTGTTTCTTTGTCACCCCCCACCACATCCCAGGACCTATCATTAGCTTTTGCTATGCAATGGGACTTCATGAATTTGAGTTTAAAAATTTGAGTTTAAAAAAAAGAAAATCACTCAAAGAGAAGCCACAGTCAACTCTAATGTAAACAAACTCCACAGAAATTAAAAGCATTTGGTTCACAAACCTCAGGGCAGATTTCAATTCCACATCACTAAAAAAAGACATCTGGAAAGAAGGAAAGAAGGGAGAGAAAACCCTGTAAGAGCAGCACAGAGCTCTTCCCTTTGCTCATCATTGTTTGCATTCCCTCATCTTTTTCCTCATTTTCTCCTTCTCTTCATCCTCTACATTTCTTCACACAGCACACACATAACTGGACAGCTAGGGCAAGTCACATGGCAGAATTTCACATATGCCAATTCAGGTTGTCTAGGTAATTTATTCATTTAACATAAAGGTCATTACTTTATCAGACTACACACTTGGAGGATTTTTACAGAAAGATTTGTCCTCAACTGAATGAACAAATTCTCTTCACTCTCTTTGCAGGGATTGTTTAACAGTTTGTTCTTTTCATCTCTTTGGAGCAGTTCAGGTCTTTTTTTTTGAATGTAGTACCTCCTTATATAAAAATATACGCAATATACACTAGGATTTTTTTTTTACTAATTGTTTATAGCAAGGAAATAGATGGAGAACAAAATGAAACAAATACCTAACATGTCGTTCTGTAAGGCTATAGCTTCTCCTCTAACTAGCTGCTACACTCTGTGGCAGAAATTGCAAGGCCACCTGTGGATCCATTCCCAGTTATCTGTAAATTTGCCTATTAGCCCCAACACTACATGACATAATTCTCTGCTTACAACATATGTTGGCAGTTTCACTCTGTGAGGTCCATTTACTGAACCTGAGGTGCCAGCACACAGCAAAACTGGGCTGTGCATACACAGAAATCCCCAGAGTAACTTGATATTTGTAAGCCGCGTTGCTGCTTGATTTGTTTTCAATTAGATATGTTTTAGATTCATGATTATGAGATTTTGTGTAACTACTTCATGTACTACCATGCTTACTGTGCCCATCAAGCAATACAAGGAAACACAGCAGAAATTAGGAGCTGTAACTTGCTATGTCACAGTTTAGAAAATGGCAGAAAAGAAAACCCCAAACAAACAAAACACCCAGCTGAAGTAGAAAGAGGGAACTCAGTATTTCTAGAACTCACCAGGAGTTATAACCAACGTACTTAACAGAGCAATGAAACAATCCAATAAATCTGCAGCTACCGGGAGATGTCTGAACTTTATTTTGTGACTAACTCCAGCTCATCATATTGGCTTTAAAAGTTAACCTCAAAGAAAGTCTGGGAAAAAAATGGTTTTGAAAACTGATTTAAAACTGCTTTTTATGTTTTGTTTAACTTAGACTGTAGATGTCACTGTATTAACTGTTGCTAATACTAATACTAGTAATTATAAATGGCACCAATACAGCCAGATTACTTTTAAACAATGGAATTTTTAACAGGGAGAAATAACAATTTTCATTTGTATTGGCTTTAAATAATTAAGCAAATCTAAGAATATTTGGGTCTAAAGTACGCACCCAATTTAAATGAAGACTATGGGAGGTGACTGTAGACATTATCAAGATTATTACTCAAAATTAACATTTTTTCAGACTACAATTCAGGAATGTGAAAAGCTTCAATCCTACTTTCTAAATCCTTTGCTGTCAAATACTGACTTGGCTCTGGTACTTCAAATTCCAAAGGTAAGGATTCAGCAGACCTATAAATACTCCTTTGGTGTACAGGAATATTTTTTAGTTCTGCAACACAGAAGAATTGATTGATTAGTATTTGCAGAAGTATTAGGGCCTCTGGATAAAATTTGTTCTAGGACAGAAGCACGTGCTTTTGAACTTGAACCACCCTACACTGATGAATTAGATATTTGGCCATGTATTAACTTGTGAAGTTCTGCATCAGCATTTTACAATTGTAGCACATATTTCATTTTCATTGGCAAACCACAGCTCATTACAAGTCTAATTTATACATAGCCAAGTGGTGTGGCTTGTCAAATA
This sequence comes from Eopsaltria australis, assembly GCA_034509425.1. NCBI lineage: Eukaryota > Metazoa > Chordata > Aves > Passeriformes > Petroicidae > Eopsaltria > Eopsaltria australis. The sequence goes on from JAVTVJ010000024.1 coordinate 9,455,923, forward strand.
GGAACTTGGAAATAGCCAACATTTTCCAGTAATTTCAGAATTTTTCAGCCTTCTTGAAAGGGAGAGTTAATGGTTTTAAGATTTTCTAGAGTACATCTGAATAGTCTCAGGAGCCAAATCTTTTGTTCTGTGTTTCAGTGCCAGCACAAGGCTCCTTCAAAACCATCCTCCCAGCTTTTATTCTTGAAATAGAACTCCATGCAAGGCTTCTGGTTCTGGCAGCAGAACATCCTTATTTTCTTTTATTCTTCTTTGAATCTGAAGAATTTCTCCAACTCCTCGTAAAATAAGATCATGTGAACATGCTGTTCTCTCCAGCACACATGAGAACTGTAGACAGGAAAATCATAGGGCAGAATTTGAAAATATAATGGTAAGAAGGATTAATGAAGAATGAAGAGAGTTGTAATGCTCTAAATCAAAGTGAAAATCAAGAACTAAAAAAAAATCAGTAGAATAAGAAGACTTATTTTTGGTCTGATTTTTGTCAGGAACTTGATTCTCAAGCTGTGAAGCTGATAAACTACTCCAAATGGGCTTTGACCAAAAAAAGGAAAAATAGGAGAAAAGATAGAAAATGTGAGGTTTGAGAGCCAAGAAAATATAAAATATAGTGATCACTTGCAGTGTGCTCACCACTCCTGCCTGAACATCCCTTTTAATCTACAGAAGTTAAAAACATTAAAGCTGCAATAATATGAGAATGAAGAGAGTTGTAATGCTCTAAATCAAAGTGAAAATCAAGAACTAAAAAAAAATCAGTAGAATAAGAAGACTTATTTTTGGTCTGATTTTTGTCAGGAACTTGATTCTCAAGCTGTGAAGCTGATAAACTACTCCAAATGGGCTTTGACCAAAAAAAGGAAAAATAGGAGAAAAGATAGAAAATGTGAGGTTTGAGAGCCAAGAAAATATAAAATATAGTGATCACTTGCAGTGTGCTCACCACTCCTGCCTGAACATCCCTTTTAATCTACAGAAGTTAAAAACATTAAAGCTGCAATAATATTATTTTCTCTTTACAACTGAAATACTTGAATTGAAATATCTGCTTGAAACCTTATTTTAGTGCATTTAGTTTGCCTGAAATCCACAAGCAAAATTTTATTATTTAGTACTCTTTTTACAGGAATTATTTTAAATAAAATCTTGGTAGACATTCTATTCCCAAACTTGTTTCTGGAAAAGTCTGCATGGCTATAACAATCTATAATTAAACACAATACAAAATTAAAGTAATTTACAAGTCTATATCATGGCTGCAGCTTTGTTCACCAAGAAGTTTTCAAAAGCAATATTATTTACTCAAACCATATCATAACTGCTTTGTCATGGCTCTTGGCAGATAATGCAGAATGCACAGGTATGTGTACTCCACTCACTAGACAGGAGCAAGGCTACATTTAATTTATTGCAGCCTTTAAAATGCCTCTACTGTGTGTTGCACAAAATGTCAGTCCAAAAGTTTCAATGGAAGTCTAATAAAGCTTTTCATCACCCAGACTATGACCTCCCTGTACATTTTGTTCTGAGAAACGTGTATATAGTTTACTTGTTCATTTGTTATTAAAAAAAAAAAAAAAAAGTGAACCCAATACATTGAATTGATTTTTATTCCTGATTTTCCAATATTAACTTTACTATGGAGTGGAATAATTACCAGTTAGGAATGATAAAACTGCAAAGCTTGACCATATTTTATTTTATTCTTTTCATTAATACTAGGCTCTAATGCTCAGTATGTATTGAACAAGGTATGTTGCTGCAGCTAACAGGAATTAATAGCAGTTCATACTCCAGTTTTAATTTTATTTGAATGCCATATATGCTGAATAATATCACATTGGACTGTTCATTTGTGCTCCAGCCACAGAGAGGAGTTTGGGTCATCCCCTCCTGGAGAACAAGAACTCAGCAGCAAGTCCCCATTAGCTGTGGGGGCTGCTCCCAGCCCCATAAACACAAAACCAAAACCAGATGTCAGAGATCTGCAGTGGAGATTTGAGAATATCTTGTGGCTCTCAGGCACAAAATAAAGCTCCAATGAATTCTTCTTAAATGAGGGAGTGGGACTTAAGTATCACAAAATGCTCACATAGAATATCGTAGGTTGTTTCTACCTCGTGCAATGCCAAAACCAATCCAAGCATCTTAAAAATGGATACTTCTCCATTTCTTTTTCCTCACTCTCCCTCATTATCTCTAAATATATGAAAATTGAAAGTTATGCAGTATACTAAAAGTTGGACTTCCAAGATAATTATCCAAAAAAAGCTATGTTGAACTTACACATTGGAACCAGTTTCAAGATATTTTTCTGTTGAATGAAATTCTGATTAGCCTCAAAGAATCTTTTCTTGCTTAAAAAGTGTTAGACAAACATTTTGAAAGCAGAAGCTCTACAATAAAGATGATGCTAAGCTGAGGAACTCCACACAAGTGAACTAATTATGTAGCTGACAGTCTCAAAAATATCCTTAGAGAATACTTCACCCTTAGAGATAATTTAGCCACGTGGACAACAATGGAAGTTTTTCCATTGTCTTATATAGAATTTAGTCAAAAAGTTTGACAAAAGCAAGTGTCATTGTCCCAAAAAGACCTTTGAATAAGATGACTGGGGAAGAAGAAATCACTGCATTGCTCAGAAATTATAAATTCTAGAAAATATACATGCAATTAAAATCCCAACTCATGCTGAAGTATTAATATAAAATCTTAAAATAAAGTATGTCTTTCCTCAAGGAAAAAGACCATAAAACTGATTTGACAAACTGTAGTCATGTACAAAAATGAGAATTTATTTTCAAAATTTTAGATTGTTCCAGTTTTCTGTTAATGTAGACTGTGAGAGGCTAATGTAATCTCTACCCATTTTAGAAAGGTTAAAAAAAGCATCTCAAGCAGCTAAAACTTGTGTGATGAAACTTATAACATAATATTTCATATCAAAATACTTGCTGGAGTTAATTCATTTTCTGTATTCTATAAGAATCATAGACAGCTGCAAAATTATAAAAAGGATTACTAAAAGTGCTGAAGTAGTTTTCTCTTACTTTAAGTCAGACAGTCCTATAATGCTTTTTTCTCACTAGTGTGCATGCCAAGGGAAGAAGATGCAGTCTTCTGAATATAATTATAAGGTACATTTCACTAGATCATCCTTCTGAAATCTTCTATGTGTTCCACCTACAATTACAGACAACTTAATTTTAAAGTAACTTAATCTGATGTCTTTGTTTACCAGGAAATTTTTCAAAGCAGTATTATTTACTTAAACTTCAATCTGATTTGCTATTTTTTTCTAAATTATTTTTTTCAACAGAAGCCTCATCCATGGTTCTTGTTACTGATATCCTCCTCCTCCTCCAACTAATTTAATCCAGGAAAATGTGTTACAGTCTTCCTTATTCCTAAAGCAATTCCTAATTCTTATTTAGTGAGGTTTGCAATGAACAATATACTAACAAAACACATTCCTATTATAATTATATTAACATAGTGACTTTGATGTCTAAGTTCTCCTTCATTAAGAGTATTAAAATTTAACCCTTATCCATTAAGATATTTAGATGCAAGACTTAAGTAGACTAATTCTTACAGCAAAATTTGCAGATACTTAAATAAAAATGCCCTTTAACAAATTTTTTGTGTATGTTCTGTAGTAAATAATTAAAAATATCTCTCCAGAAACAAGATGAAGGATAAGCTACATAACATCTGCCACAGACAGTTCTCAGTGGATTAAAAGTAAAAACTTAAGGTGAATTGAAACTGTCAGTCCTGAAAAAAAAAATCCCAGACCTCACAAAGTGCCTACTGTACAATGATTTAATGCACAGAAAATGAAATAAAAATATTGAAAATAACCTGTAGATACAATTATTTTACAGAAGAAAATTTCTGTTTTCAACACAACTTACAGAATATAGAAGATAAATTGGAAAAATAATGGTAAACTGATAAAAGCACATTTGATAAAAGAGAGATGATCTCTCTAAAATTATAACTTACAGTAAATTCAGGCAAGACAAATGAGGTTTTGAATTGATACATCACAGAAGTCAGAGATGTCAAAACTGTATTTCCTAAGAGTTCATAATGAAATGTAACTAGCACTGAAATTAATCTTTGTGGTCTTCAGAAATTGCATTACAGCATGTGGCACAAGGATGTAGTGAACTGGTTCATACCTGTCCACAGAAAGCAGGAGTGCCTTTTTGGAGTCATTAGTCAGCCTTGGACAAGAAAAAGGCCAAGAATTGTATTTATAAGGGAAGATATGTTACTGCAGGGAAGCTTATCTGTTTATTTCCCATCAGCTTCATCCATCTCTTCTGACTGATGCCTAAACTAAAAATGAGCCAGCTCACAGATCTCACAGTCCAGAGCCCAGTGTTTCAATGGGAAAGGCTACTGCAAACAGGTCACAGCAGCTGGATATGCAGCTTCATGAGGACAGAAAGGTGAGAGTAGCAGCTGCTTTGCCATGTGATTTTCATGTCTTTTGTTTGTAAGTCAACGCAGGGGAAACTCCGCAGCTCATTCCCATCCCTCAGTTTCAGTCACTCACTTCAATCAGCCAAGTTCTGAGCTCTGCTTGTCCTACTATCCCCGTGATCATGCATGCACTGGGGGACAGGAACGACACTCCCTTAACATCTTTGAGGGTATTCTACTTCCCCCAGGCTGGATGCATCGAGCGTTGAAGGAGATCAGCACCAGATCCCCCTGCTTAAACATTCATAAGCCACTGGCACAGGCTTTGGGCTGCCAGAGCAAACAAGTACAGACCAAAAGTTTATGATCAAAAGCTTCTGAGACTCTTCACTTAGCCATGCAGCACAGAAAGCCTTTGTCCTTGAAGATCTTTGAGTGCCACGGACACCTTCCCTCTCACTGGAGTAGACTCCCAGTAATTAAGAATCCAGGATTTTACCAGAGTTATTCACTTACAGGTACGTGCGACACCAGACAAATTCTGAAAGGTCCTGATGTGAGAAACAGGAATAAACTGAAAATTGTTTTAATGACCATATCCATATGTTTTTAAGTTGTGAGTGTATCATGCCACAGCAAATAGAAACCCAAACTCAACATTATTTTCACTCAGAGAGAAAAAAAATGCAGTTGTAAGCCAGCAAAACTGCAACATATGAAGCAGATAGCTACTGCCTGTCAGCATAATCTGCTAGGAATACAGTTCTCAAGCTCCATCCTTCTGGCATGTAGGGAAAAGAAGTCATTACAGCAGTGGGAAGGGACAATATTCTTCTTTAAGGTCAGAGGGGCAGCTCCTATTTGTTGGCAAATAAACTCCTTAAAGCATGATGTGATCTAAGAGACAATCCAGAACAAAGCCAAGGCATAATTGCCTGGTTTTCTAATGTCACATACACTGAAGTGAATGTGAGATTAAAAGAGTGCAGTATTAGACAGCACACGACCTCCAAATTTTGTACATGTACAGTACCTTGCTAAGAATATTAAAATATTACTGTTGCTCTTGTGATGTGTGTTACTAAAGGGGTAAAACCTGATTACAAAGACGACCCTGCCAATGCAGAGTCTTGTGCACTTGCACATGTTTTAAAAATGGAATTCTGCAACAGCTGACAGGACAGGGAAATGAGGACTGGGGGGGAAAAAAAAGAGAAGGAGTCAGGGAAATGTAGACCCCCAGGCACAAAGCAACAATTCATTCAACCTGCCTGCTAGCTGTCGGGTACTTCAAGCTCACTAGAATATGTTCCAGTACTGATAAAAAAAATGTGTCACATGGAGGTGGAGGAAAAATAGAAAAGCGTGTTGAAATTTGTGGTCAGAATTCATATTCCCTATTCAGCAATGCCTAGTAAATGAAAAAAGAACAAGCAGCAGTAAATAGTTTTTACCTGACCTTCAGCTAGGATTTTGTTACTATTGTTGGGATGATTTGAGAGATGGTGGAGATGCACCTTTGTTTAATATTTGCATCTCATCTCCTCTTTTTGCTTTATAAATTCCTTGCATTCACAGAATACTTTTAGGCATTTAGTGTCCAAATTTCAGCTGTATCTGCATATATTTACTGGTCTTGCTTGGTAATGTTTCTGTGCTCTCAGCATGTAAAAGAGTACTGAAAAAAAATCAGAAATGCCAGACAAATCTAGTTTTTTGCACCAATCTGAGCAATGTATGTTTGCACAAACACATGACATTTCCATTTTTGAAACTATTGCCTGAATATGAATATATGAATAATATATCAATATAAGAATATTATATATTAATAATATCTAGAAGAATTCTAGGAAGAATTCAGATATGAACAAAACTTCTATTTATCTATAGCTTCATGCTTGTCATTTATTAATACACACTTATGAATCTACAGTGCCTTTTTTTCTAGCTAGCTTACTTTCATTCCCTAGTTTGTCATCCAAATATCTGCCCATAGCTAGTGTTTCCTAAAGGTGTTTCCCTGTGTTGTTAGCCAACAAAATTATGGCATAGGGAATTGTTGGCAGTTTGGTATATTTTCCCCCATAGTGACAAGTAATACCTCGCAACAGATGCAATTCATTTCTTCTGGGTGAGCTTGGTTCTTACTGGGCTTGCAAGGTAATACAGGGGATGGATTGATGAACAGTGTCAAAATAAATGAGTTGAGGAAAGTAATACTTTAGAAAAACAGAAATGGAGCTGGGGTGTGAAAATTGTGGTGGAGACAAAAGTGTTTGTGGTTAATGAAGAAAATGATTGGAAGGGGTAAGTTTTACAGCCTGCCTTGGCTGTTCCTATTAGAAGATCCAATCTCCCATATCCAGAGGATGACAACTTAAAAGAGATCTTGGAGGCTGACAAAGCCCTCAGTGTTACACCATAATGCTACTTTCACAAAGAATTTATGAGGCCACGGCAGTGAAAAATTGGAGTTCTTTCCCTCCTCTGACAGAAAGCAGGAGCTTAGAAAGACAAAAGGATCCAGCATCACACACATAAATAACCCACGTGCATAAAACTAAGCTACAGTGTCTAACACAACACTCCTGCGAGCACACCTGAACACCAGGTGCTGATAACTGTGAGTTTGAACAAAACTGCTAAATTGTGGCTAAAATGTCTAAAATAGGATTTTCAGAAACACTCAGTATAGGTTTAATTGGTTTGCCAAAAGCAGCAAGGATTTTCGGTGCTGCTTCAACAGAAAACAGAATTGAATCATGTTTTTCTTTTGAATACAGCTCTACTAATGGTTTGTCTTTGACAAACTGCACAACTTTTCTGCAATATAAAATTAGCCACACAAACACTCATGGTTTTGATACCCGAGTTTAATATTGCCATAAATCCCATGTTAGGCAAGGTGTCACACTGAAATCAAGGTAAACTTAAACCACTGCATCTTTCTGGGACCCTCTGGTGATAGTGGATTTCCACCTGGGGGTGTTCCATCAGTGCTTTGGGCAGCACCAAGGAATAAACTGGTAGGATTCAACATGTTGGGTTTAATAATAAAAGCCTCAAATGGTTTAAGAATATGGTTAAATGTGAATGTGGTAAATACCTGAAGCTATTTTAGCTTGAACAGAAGGACTCTGGTGGTTTGCATTCATTTGGTAGAAGTGCAGAAGAAGAATGGATGTGGCAGCCCCCTGACCATGCCCTTACCTCTGTGCTTTCCAAGGAAGTGAGAGAAGAGGCAGCTGACCCTCAGAAGAAGCAGAGACATTGTTTTGTTTTAGCATGATTATGCTGTTTGGTTTGCGCTTGTAATTGTGGATTCCAAATCATGTTGGTAATCCAGAATTTGGGATAGGCATTCTTCCCTCTCACTTCCACCACTACAACATTGAAATGATTATACAAACACAGGATGAGTGAAGTTAAAGCACATCATAGAATATTTCTTCAACAATGAAGAACATTTCCCTGTAGAAAATGAACTTTTGTCTTTTTTTTTGGGTCACATTTAGTTGTATTATTAGAGGATAAATATCTCTCACATCTCTGAAAATAAATTTTCAGAGGCTAAAGGCATGTCATGGATTTGATTTCTCACCTAACTGTACCTGCTAACATATGATCAGAAAATACTTTTTTTAAAAAGTGTTATACCTTCAGCAAAATAAATGTCTTGAAGTACTAATCCTACATTTAACAATAATTTCTTGAAGCAGGTACTGTGTAATATTTTACATAAATCTTTTTTATTCTTCCAGGAAATTAACAGAGTTAATTGTGGATTTGATGACCTAGGTGCTTTACCTTGCCTTTTGCAATCTTTATGAGACTAATCTGTCTAAAAAATTAAAGTAAAAAATCAGAGATGAAAAGGAAAGCACACCTGCCAAAATGCCTCACTAATTAGAAATAATTTTAAAAGGCAGTTATTAAGTACAATTTGTTCTGCATTTCATGTCAATGAAATATACTTGAATTTCCAAATCCTTTCTCACCATTTTTTTCTAATCACAACTTCCTACGTTGTCACAAACTGGGAATCCCAATGCATTATTTTTGGAAGTGCACAAATCTACATAAAAAGTGACTCTTCCATTTATATCATCTCTGCTATGCCCTATCATTGTTCCCACTACTGAAGAAAATGTTCTGTCAGTGTGATGATATATAGCCTGGAGTCAGAACAGAGCAATTAACCTTTCTTAAGCTTATTCTCGTTTAAGTGAGACAATGAAATCTGATTTTTCTTTTCAGAGACTTATGAGTTTTAAAAATTATTTTACACTATGTGAAATCCAAGCTCTTTCTTTGTTTCTTATGAAACAATTCTACAATTTTTTTGGTATGTGTTTGCTTGTCATTCAAAAGAAATGTAACTCATTCTAATTAGTCCACAAAAATATAGGGCTAAATAACAAGACCTCCTGAATAACAAAATACAGGTCAGATTTTGTGTTCTAATTTGTTTTCTGGTTTCCTGATTATGACTTTAAAATGAATACTCCTGAACATTTTAAGCATTCCTCTGAAAGGTTGGTCTCTACAAGAGAGTTGAAAATGTTTCTCTAAAATAAGAATCAAATAAGGGTTTAAAACTGTGATGTTGTAAGCATGGGCTAGGAGCTGATGGGAATTTCAGCTTGAAACAGAAGTGGAAGAGCTGGAAGTGTTGATTAACTTGCACACATCTTTTCCTGGACATGAAAAAGGGGAACGAGTCCACTTGTGACAGCTCATGCTTGAAAAGGCTAAGTGACTTTTCAAAGTCACACAGGGATGACTTTGCCTTCTGATTTCTGTTCCCTTGCTCCATTAGATCTCCACAGTGCCCCACACTCATCCTGACAGGAGGATGTGCATGAGCTCATCGTGACTGACACTTTGCTGTACTGTCACCACTACCTAAGGAATATTAAAAGAAAAAAGGAACTTCAGTCTTTAAAGCAGGTTGCAGAAAACCCTAAAATACTACTTCCCAACATTATAAATACATCACAATGTATCAGTCAAAGGCAGAATTTTATCCCTTGGAAACACGTGGTTTCACATTTAGCTTTCTTTTTTTTGTCCTAGAGGGAAGAGAAAATAAACGTCTCTCAGCATAATAGACCTTCTTGAAAATATTTTCCTAGGTGAAAAGGTGTGTGTTTTTTGGTTTTAAACTTTGAGTAATCCCACTGGGATTAATTTAATGGAATAAAATATTATCTAGTAATTTGTCCAAATGAATACCTTAATTGGCCTATATTGGTCAGAACATTTCCTTTATGCTGGTCAGCCTGACTCAGATTCAACAGAAATTCCCCTTGTGCTGTATTGTGGGAGAGATTTTATCTGTGGAATATTATCCTATTCCTGGTTTGAAAGAGCCAGGATATAACAAAATAGCTGTAGATGTTGCATGGTGACTATGGGAGGTCCTCCTGCTACAGGCAGTCAGCAATGAGGCTGATTCTCTACAGCCTCTGAAGTTTGTACAGTCAAAGAAAATATCCAGGGAAATAGAACAGCCAGCTCAGGGGAACAAACAGGGAATCTTGCTCCAAGAACTAAGCAGGATATTGAAGTAAAATAACTTAGCCTCTGGCTAAAGATTGAACAATGCTCACTTGAGCATCACTCCAGACTCCTCTTCCACAACAGTCCTGGCTGACCAAGCTATAAATGAGAATTTCCCAGAGACCAGGCTGGGCACTGAGCTCTCTTTACTCCTCTATAAACTGAGATCACTTGATAGGGCAAGGAGTACCAGGAGGAGCTATAGAGCACATAAGGGGTCTAACAGTGGGAATAAAACAGGAGAGCATTAAATGGATCCTTAACAAATTAACACAATGCATTTACTGCTGAAAGGTACTGCTGGGATCCATCATTTGTGGATTTTTTTTTCCACGACTAATATGAATGGACATTTATTAGATCTTTCTTACCAAAGAACTGACAGTGTTAAGTGCAAAAAAGAGCACTAGCACTTGAAGTGCCAGAGGAGAAATATTGACTAATTTCATGCATCTTTGTGTATAATAACAATTAAGATACAGATTTTGACTGATTTTTCCTTGCTTTACATAACGGCACGTTTTGTTTTTCAGGTCCTGAAATTTATCTTATTACTTGTCTCTTAATTTCATGTCTCTTTTCCTTTACATTCCTGAACTGAACAATTAAAGACTTCTGATGGTCCACCTGAATGCATGTCTAGAAAAATAGAAAACACTTTATTTGATTTTTCTTCACTCAAAGAAGGAGAAGCAAAAGCACGCCTTACATGCTCATTGTATGGTTTGATTGATGAGGCAGAGTTGAGAAAACGTCATGTTTTGCTGCTTCCCACAAAATTTAATTAATCCTTCACACCACTATGAGTAAAGTAATGCATAATCCAATAGGATTTTGCTGATAATTTATCATCAATTATTGTTCTTCATTGTGGTGTTAAATAACACCAACCTCATTCAAGGTGTGAAATGAGTCCCATTGATTTCTTTGTCTTTGTAATTGAAAGGGACAGTCACATCACTTTCATTAGAGGTTATTTGTCCTCTAATACATCAAACAAGATTTAGAGCTTAAATATTGGGGGAAAAGAATCCTTTCCAAAACACAAATAAACCCAAAGGTAAAATTTATAAGGTCAGTGAAATACTAATATTAGGTTCAGCTGCCCAAGCATCCCAGAGACAGATAATATATTAGCAGCTGATACATGTTTTCCCTGTGAAAATTGCAATAAAAGAAATGGCTGTAACTTAAAATCAATGCTAATATAGAGAAGTATGACAATACACATTGCAAGCCAGTGTACATTTCTGAAAAACTGTATTTCATAACTGCAGTATCAGTAGCTGTGCCAGTCACACTTGTGTCATGCTCTGATTTAGGACCCAGAGAATGCTGGGACAGCAGAGGCATCACTATTCAATCGTATTATTTTTGGCTTAGGGAGAGAATGTGCTTTTTAAGGAAGCAATCCAAGCCATAGATAAAAATCAGTCCTCCTTAAATAAGTACTGGAATTGCCAAAGGAGCTTAGAATTATGAGCCAGCACATTTACTGGTCAGGGCAATAAACTCTTTTTATGCTGGAAAGGCATGAAAGCAATGGAATAACATCAGGACCTATGCAGATGCTTAAGAGTTGTAGTAGACAATAGATATATAAATAATTTTTATTTCATATTCAGAGGCTTGGCTCATTATTATCATTGTTTCTAGAATATTTTAGTTGTGTTCTTTAACAACATGATGCACTATCTTGGTCAGAAATGGCAAAGCAGAAAAGAGAAATAGCACTTAGCTGTCTTGGAGAAACCAATCACCAGTGTATTCATTGAGTTCAATATTATTATTCATGCATGAAAAAGCTACTTGTGAAAAGCTGTTATGGATTAGAATTGATTCCTGATTAGGCTTCCACAATGAACCTTTGCCTTTGAGGTGTTATGTATTTCCCTGCGAGAGCCCAGTTTTCTTCCTCCACTTTTTGGAGAGGAAAGAAAGTGAGACAGAGCTGCATCAGTAACATCATGTTACCTTGGGATTCCAATCTCTCCTGCAGCCCAAACCCCCAGATTATCTTTGCCCTTCATATGTGAGTTCACTTCTGCCTCTCTTGGCAGGAAAATACATTTACAGGGTAAGGATGGGCTCACACCAGAGATTTGCTTTTAGGGGGAGGATGAGATGAAATGGTTCAAGCCCAGTTATCTAAAGCAATGCAGATATATTGCCTTCAGTTTGAGAAAGATGAGAAAAGAATGTTCAAAATTACTTAGCAATTAGTATGTCACAGCCAAGAAGTAAGATGAACATTTACAAATTAATCAGGTTAAAAGAGAATAGCTTAATATTTTATAACACATTTGCCCTGCTTGCCATCTGAAACTATGTTTTAGTTACTGCACGAAGAATGCTTCACTTTAGCAAAGTCTTTGTAGTTAACTGGAAGTCTTCTCCTCATGTAGCGTGCATTGTGTTAAATTTCTTTCTTGGAAGGCCAATGTGCAGTTAACATTTGTATGATCTAATGCTTAGCTTGAAAACTTTGTACCTGAACACCATTTTCATCTTACCTGTGCTTTATTTTCTCCATAAACATGTCAAACATATATTTCTGTAAGTATTGATTCTCCTGTCCTTGAATATCCTTTAAGAATGGACCTTTTTTATACAACATGGCAGTGAGGACATTTTCTGGACTATTTAATACAAACAATGAATATCTAAGAGTTAATTTTTTCTTTATGAAGCAACAACTCAGCTTCATTCAAAAACTGAAGCCAAATTAGCAATAGTTAATGAGCCTTGGCATACAGGATAATGACACAAATACACATTTACTTCTATAGCTTTATCTGAAATAATGAAGTTATTCTCTATTTCATGCTTTAGGTTCTGTTGCCAACATTTTATTAGAATACAAATAGCACATCTTTAAAAATAAAGGACCAACAGGAAGGAAAGAGCACAGACAAAATTTTTACCAGCCCTTGAATTCCAGAGGAAAAAGGGGAAGTAACCTTTTCTCCTTCATAGACATCTACACAGCAGTGTTTGAGATTTTCCCACCTTCTGTGCAATACTGAATCAAGAGCTTTATGAGGTGGTCAATAATGTTCTTAGGCTACTTGAGGAAGAATCTCAAATAGAGACTTTGGTATGAAATCTGAGTGATCCCTGCCACCAGGACAGATTTTCCCCTGCCCTGTAACACCTCCAGCAGGACCCGGCTGCAGAGTCATCAGCTGCTTTAGCTGCCCCCTGGCCAGGGAGCAGAAAGGAAATCTCAGGTGAAGGTCTTCAGGCTTATACACAAAGCAACAGCTATAATTTCCATCTGGGAGTTTGAAACAGAAAGTTGACTCCAAAATTCAGCACATAATCTATAAATCAAATTAGAGACACCCAGCAGTAACATGAAAAGAAAAAGTAAGGCAAGAGAAGATGGTGATTTAGGGCCTTTCAAAAAGAGGAGCTAATAAATAACAGCAGAACAGAGGATAAGAACAGAGAAAACAAGGTGAAGAGTGAGGTGACTGAAGGGAGTGCTGAATGGAAAGTACAAACAAATTTCAGAATTTTACCTCCTCTCGCTCATTTTTGATAGCACAGAAATGTTTACAATGTTTCTATCACGCTTTTTCAATGTGAACTTTGTGACTTCCCAGTCTTTAAACATTTTTCTAAATAATGCCTCTAACTTTCATTTTGGTGGCCATGCTATGTTCAAGGCATTGTCTTCAAATTTGGGATACAATACTCAGGTACTAGCTTGAATAATTATTTTAATATTTATTTAATTATTTTCTGCATTCAGGAATGAATCTTAAAAGAGCTCTGTAGAAAGTGTAAGGCACAAAACTGTCTTTATGTTTGGGATGTCCACTAATCTCAAAATAAACACTTTCTGTCATCCTGAACGTCACAGAAACATCTACGTGTTCCTTGGATTAAAAAGACATGTTTTTGTTTTTCTGATCAGTTTCCCACCTTCAAAAAATACTGAGTCTATGCAAGAACTTCCCACACATCACATGAAATTATGGATTTACAATATACTACTTATTTTTCACTAATTCCTTTTTTTTGGACAACCTAGCTGGACAAGGTAGAATGATGCAAGCTATTGAGTATAAAAGCATTTTTAGTGGGTGCTAGAATTAGATAGCTTCCTATTAATTCATATCTTACATTATTGTGTAGTATTTCCCCTGTGTTTCTTGAGAACAGAAGCAAATGGAAAATGATGGGTGTGTTGTACTTGGAATCTGAAGGAGATGTTATGTTTATGTTTGCTATTGTTGCTTTTAATGTCCCAGTAGGGTTTCTCTAGGATATGTAGTCAGCATTCTGAATTTCATTAAGTCTGCTGGACTAGACTATGAAATATGAAACGATATAAGCAGTAATAAAAAATTCTTAACTCCTTTCTGTCCATTTCTTTCTATTCAAAAGATCAAACAGAATGATTGAATACACTGATGCAGCATCTTGGTATTATATCTATATTTTTGTATGTATTGAGTATGTTTTACTGTATTGCAAGGACAACTTGTATAGCACAAAAGAGGATTTCCAAAAAAATATTCAGCTTTGCCCACCCTGAATCTGTAAGAAAATCCAAAATACAGAATTTGAAACACTCCCTCGCCTTAAGGGATGATCCTCCCTTGAATATTTAATTTATAAAGATAATAAGCCATTCCTCATCTTCATCTCTTTTTTCTTGGAAAAGGGAGTGTGCATTTCAAATTCACTAGGAATACAAAGGTCAGTGTCACTGTGCTCAACCATTTGCTCTGATATAAGAGAGAAAAATAATAATCCTACCAAACTAAAAATGGAAAAGTTGATTGACATAAATAAAATTCCAGTTTTGGTTACAGAATTTAACCCTTTTTGTGACTCTTCAAAAGTTCCTAACTTCCTTAATACTCTTTTAATTTTTCACGAGCTTCTTGTGGTCCACTAAATATTGTCCTTCTATATAAAAAAATAGGATTACCTTTTTATTCCATTCTCCTGGTAATGACACCACGAAAATATCAGATGACATGATCTTTTTAATGCAAATCAAAACAAATAGGTTTTTTTTTCTAAATTACAGGATTTTGTTTTTTTCTTCTTTTTTATTATTATTTCTATGTGATTCTATTTAAGGGAATCAAATTGAGAAGTAAGATTTTCACTTCTAGTCAAAGGACACAGTGGTTTCAAGCCAATCACAGACTTCATCACTATATACTGACATTTATTGACCATGAATCCCACAGACCTCCACTAATATATAAAAGGTAATGATTCGCTTGAAATTTCTACAAATATGCTATTTTCAGCTTTGCAGAAAAGGACCTGAGGGTCCTGGTAGACAAGCTGAACATGGGCCAGCAATGTGCCTTGGCTGAAAGGAAGGCTGATGGCATCCTGGGCAGCATTAGGAGGAGTGTTGGCAACACGGAGAGGGAGGTGATCCCTTGCCCAGAGGTAAAAAGCCATTGGCAAGGCCACACTTGGAGTGCTGGGTCCTGTTCTGAGCTCCCCAGCATGAGACAGAGATGGAAAAATTGAAGAGACCAGCCTGACTTAGTCTAATGAAACAGGTATTCTTCATTTTTTACATCTATACAAGCAGAATATGTAAAAAAGTGTTACTGAACTCCAGCATTTCCATGGCCTTCAGAGCTTCAAATTCCTCGGGCTCTTTAAACTGCTAAGCAGTATCTCAAATATAGTGCATGTTCTTTGTAGTAAATACCTTATACAATCCCAAGGTTTATCTTCTTTAAATTAAGCTAGCCCTCAGAAGCTTAACGTTTAAATCAGGATTACTTCTCCACCAAACCAACACAGACTGCACTTGAATATTCCAAATCAATGCATGACTAACAGGATTTTTCCTGCCACAGACTGACTAAATTCAAATATAATCTTAGCTTCTGCTTCCTTTCTACTGATTACAGTCAAGGATGCAGCAACCTTTGCTGCTTGGGTGAACTCTTTCTGATATCTTAATGCAATTTACAGTACACCCTGGGATAATCCTTGTTCAATATTGCTGAAGTGGCTTTTTCACTGACCAGTGGTTTGAGAAAAGCTCAAGATATTATTAGTGAGCAATCATCAATTAAAACAGTTTACTTTTAAAATCATTTTAGTACATATAGATGAACAAATAGCTTTAAATATTTCATTCTGTGAATATTATTTTAAAAATATTAAAATAATTAATTTTATTCAGACTATCAGTTTAGTTAGATCCCAGTACCTTATTCAAAGGACATTCAGGCAAATGTGTATGCACATATTTGTACATGGAAGAACTGTGTTTAGGAATTTCAAAGTAAATATCTATATCTGATATATATTGGTATCACTGGAATTGAATGACAGCCCTGGGGTCCCCAGTGCAGGAAGGACATGGACCTATTTGAGTGAGCGCAGAGGAGGCCACCAAGGGGAACACAGGGCTGGAACACCTTTCCTATGAGGAAAGGCTGAGAGAGCTGGGATTGTTCAGCCTGGAAAGGAGAAAGCTTTGGGGTGACTTAATTGTGGCCTTCCAGTGTGTGAAAGGAGCTACAAGAAAGATGGAGAGGGACTATTTACAATGGCCTGGAGTGACAGGACAAGGGGGAATGGCTTCAAACTGAAAGAGAGTAGGGTTAGTTCAGGTATTAGGAAGAAATTCTTCCTTGTGAGGGTGGAGAGGCCCTGGCACACGTTGTCCAGAGAAACTGTGGATACCCCATCCCTGTCAAAGGGCAGGTTGGAGGGGGCTCTGAGCAACCTGGTCTAGGGGAAGGTGTCCCTGCTCATGGCAGGAGGGTTGGAAGAAGATAATCTACAAGGTCACTTCCAACCTAAACCCCTCTGTGATTCTGTGAAACATCCTCCAGCTTTGCCATCACATGAAAAACTTCTTAACGTGAATGACCAATTCTGCAGCACAATCCCACCTTACAAAGCATCTCCTCCTTCTGGTGGCTCTTCCTCTTTCCTGCCCAGCAGGTGAGCAAAGGCAGCTCTTCTGAAAGTGCAGAGGTCAACTCTCATGTTATGGCTGAGACTAAAGTGCCTTTCATCTATGCTGTAGTTTAAAGCCAACATTTGCAGGATACCTCAGGTTTTACTTTCTAACTGTTAATGGAACCACAATTTCTTAAGAGTGTTCAAACCAGACAGTCTCAGCTATTCCACCCTTCCCAGAACAGGCTGCAAAGGCAGGTAACAGCTCATGCTTTTAACAGCTGATGTGAATGTTGCGATTATTTCCTTTTTGCGTGATAACAATAAAAAAAAAAAAGTTACTGGTAGATCTTATTATATTTTTATATGCTGTTATATACCATTCTGTCCCATTTCCACTGAGCTGAACTCATTTGGGAGGCTGAATAATGACAACTCTTTCCTAGTCCCTGCACTAATCAGCTAAAGAATTGTTAATGAAACAGCCTGCTCAATCCCTTTTGTCTCTTTTCTGTCCTCCACAATGCCTTGGCCAAATAAAACAATCTTTTTCATCCTCTCAGAGACTATTTTGCATGTGTAGTCACAGCTTTGCCTTCTGTGTTTGGGGACAATGCCTATTTATGAGAATTCTCTGGCAGCCTCTCCACCCTGGGCTCTGCTGTGTACCCAGGCATGGGAAGCTACATCTCCATCACTGCTGTGTAAGAGCAGCATGAAGCAGATGGAAGGCATTCCTGGGACCATTCCTTTCACTTTCCTTTAAAATTCTTAGAATCTGACTTATCTATTTGCCTGACTTTCAAGACTCCCCCCACTACAATACCCAAGCACCATATCACTTTTGCAACCTACTTATGACACACCTGTGAGAAGGGAAGTATTTTTATTCTACTTGAGTTCCCCTGGACTTCATGTATGGGAAGTCTAATGGAAAAAAATCCCACATCTTTATAGGGAATTGCCCTGTCCTCAGCCAATCCTATAAGCATTTCAAAGCATTAAGTTTGTAAAGGAAATATTCATTGTATCAATTCTTCTCTTTTCTCTCTTCTTCTCTTCAGAATAAATCATGAGAACACCAAAGAGATAACACCAACGTGCTTTTGGATGAGGGATATTAGCTGCTTAACAAACTGTGTTTCCACAGCATTAGGGTCAACATGTAAAACCTCCAAGAAGAGGTAGACTACATTAAAAAACTCAAAGCTGAACTAAAGTTATTGTATTCCGAAATGCTGCAACTGGCTAATTCTATAAGCACAGAAAAATTATTCATTTTCTGGTCAAATAGTACTTCAACATTTCAGTTATGTAAGTAACTGGTTGGATGACATTTTGGAGCAGAAACTGCACAGTAAAACACTCAGGGGATTATTTTCTGCATTTTCCAAAGTAGTTTAGCACAAAGTCATGCTCCAACTTTTTATTTTCTGTTTTACAAGTGGAAGTTTCCTTCCCATTCTCTTGCAATGCAGCTGGGGAAGGTCAGAAGCTCCCGGGTGGCCATCTTCTGAAGGCAACTTTCATTCTTGCTCCTCCAAGCTCTTTTATATCAGCACACACCAATGTCAAACGTAATTACTGAAAATAAAAAATTTCCTAATCGATGAGAAAGTCTAAACCGAAATAAATGGGCGGAACTAAGCCATTAACTGAGCATTGCTCAGCATAGGAAGTGTTCTGCAATATATGTTGCAAGAGGGATTAACTTGAGATATTAGCAATGAGAAAACCCAAGATCATGCCTGCCAAATTATAAATTAATTTGTTCCAAAGCAGAAAAATTAGATGGAACAGATATTTCCATTACAGTGAAATCTCAGGCTAGTTATAAGAGGCTCCTTCTGCTATTATGGACATTTCTTTGCACTAATTTCTAATTTTAAAGCAGATCAACCTAAGGTTATCACCAAAGTGAGCAGAGCTCTTCTCACAGTACATTTTACAGCCATGGAATTAAAAAACCAGAAGCTTCTATTCATTTCAGTTCTCACCCATTACCAAAATGGACAGAGTGGAATGGATTTTAATGAATAATGGTACAGTCAGTCTATAGGTGGAAACAAGTACAGGAGGCTCCCTCAGTAGCTGGGATCAATGAACAAACATATCTGCACTGCAGCAACCTGATTGGAAATACCGAAAAAATCCATAAACCCCCACTTTAATTAGACACTTCACCCAGATGGTTGGCTTTGTACCACCTGAGAGACATCCTAGTTCTGATAATCAGGACAGAAAGTCAGAATACATTAAGCAAAGACCATCTGTAGAACTCAGTTTAGCCTGCAGTGAAGTACAAAGTAAGAACTGCTGGGCTGTGGATGTCCACCCAATTGTTTTCACAGGAAGTATCTTGAAAAGTGTTACAGTCAGGAAAAACTAGTATTAAGTCAAGCTCCAAGTAGTTCAGTTCTTTTTTTTTAATCACCAGAATTCAAGGTAAGCTAAATAATTTGGAGGAGAACAGGTGCAGTTTTTCACTTCATGTTTTTCATTTCCTTGTAGCAGACATTTTCCGTAACATTCACAACTACCTTATCTGTGTCTGCAAGAATCATAAACTTACAACTGATTAAGTACTATTCCTTTCCATAAAAATTCAACCTGCTACTGAAATTAAGGGGAAAATTTATTGTGATGGACTTCCCACTTATGTGAGAGCAAACTTTAAGAAATGTACTATAATACACTCTCACACTTAATTTTCATCTGCTGGATAGATTGCTGTGGCAAATATGTTGAAAAGCATCCCATATGTTGTATTAAGGACTGATGGCATTTGCACTACTGGCAGAAGTGATGATAAACATCTATCAGCAATACAGGGGGACTGGACTGACTGGAAGCTATGAGGCTTTGCTTAAACTGTTTATATAAAGTCAGAGCACGTGGTCAACTGCACAGACAAGAAGGGAGAATTACTCCCACAGTGCCTGACGTTAAAGTGACCATCCCACTGAAAAATGCAGATATCATCATGCAGTATTCAGTTTTACTGAACGCTTTGTTTCTTCCAGAGAACTGAAGAAAGAAAACCCCTTGGGGTAGAGCCAAGAGATCTTTTCAGGCACTGCAACACCTTCTGAAATACAGGACAAAAGTCACATCTTAGTATTGCTACCTCACAGCCAGGGGTAAGGACAGTTTTGCCACAGGTATTACTAATAATCAATTAGTTATGTTTCCAGGTTGCTGGCTGAGGTTGTGTAAGGATTTTACCAACCACAGAAAGAGAAAGCGTATAAAATACAATCAGTATCCATACACAGTCTCTGCTCTGGCAGACAACAAACCACTTGTGGAGCTTTTTGGTGCAGTGTGAGGGGGTGTCAGCCATGGCATCTGTTCAGCTGGGGCCCTGGGCTGGACTGTGGCTGTGCAAATCTGGGATAATCAATTAGGCAGGGTGTCAGCGTGCCAGCACAGATGTCCTCAGTCAATTGCAGATAATCATCGTTTTCTTTGAAATTTCCAGAGGAGATTGCATTACTCTTGGGACACCCTTGACCTGCCATCAGGAAAGGTTTCCCAGATAAGAAAAATAAAAGGATCATATCTTTTTCCTAGTGCAGCAATATATATTGCAGACTATTCATAATCTTGAAAGGGTTAGAGTGATGCACTGAGAGTTGCAGGACACAGGAGCAGAGCTGTGCTCTCCCTCCCCTCTCCAGAATGAAATAAATACTACAGCACGTTATGAAATACATCCAGGCACATGCTGCAAGGTATTTCTCCATGAGCTACCTATCTTGACAGCCTGTCAATGAGGAATAAACAGTGCCATCAGTGATATCAGCAGACATTCTTTACCCAGGAAGACCAGCAGCTTTCTGGGTGTGTAGCTTTTGCAAGGTCACACAAAGGGAGAGGGTTTTTAGTTTCAGTCCATGCTTATTCAAGATGGCACCTGGACTATAAGGAACTGTTTGTGGAAAAATGAGATGAAACTTCATCTCACCGGGACTAAAAGAAACTGTTTATCAGTGCTTCAGATTTTACTAGTACTGACTTCAAAAACTTCCTAAGTAGGAATAGAGCAAACCTAATAAAGTTCTTCCATATTATCCAGCTTCAAATATGCTGCTAAAATTTTTTTAGAGTCCATCAAGGTATCAGTGGTACGAACTTGGAAACAAAGCTTGATTTCATTAGAAACAGAGGACAACTTTTGAATCTGGAAGAACATCTTACTGAGAAAACACAAATGAAGCTCATTTGGCTAATCCATCACTGCACAAAGGACAATTGTAGAAACAAAGGCTAAAAATGGCTGTGATACCAAGGAAAGGGAGCTGGATTCAGAGGACTGTTATGAACTCTGGTCACCATATTCTGATTCTTAGTAAAATTATATTATATATTGATTTTTTTAAAATAAAAGTTATGGAATGAGCAATAGAACAATCCAGAACTTGTCCACATGGGAAAGAACATGCAAGCAGAAGAGTTTTATTCAGCTGAGATGCATCTGGAAGACCTAAGGATAGAAGAACACTCAGTTTTGCTCAAGACAGTTTCAACACCCAGGCAGCTGCTGAGTGGACAAGGAGGCTGCAAAAGCAGGTATTGGATGTGTGAGACAGCCCTAATTTCTCTGATCCAGACTACTTCAGGAGAAAGCAAAGGAGAAGTAACACTTCAATAGAAAAAGAAAAAAAAACCTCAAAACATCAAGGCTCCTAGGCAACAATGATAAATACAGCGAACTAGGTATGCAGGAGTTAGTCATGTCTACACTGTAGTCAGGGCTGTGTAGCTGAGAGATAAACCTGCCAGCCTTTATCTGGCTTGGGTTTCAGTAGTCAAACTGTTGTGACAGCACAGAGCTCATCAATTCATACACAAACAACGGCTGTGACTGTATTTTAAATATCTATGGGCTTACTTGGGCATGCACTGCATCTCCTGCAACTCAGTATTCTGAGTTTATTCACTCTTCACACACTCTTCTATCACATGGTTGACCTAAAGCAGGGAGTTCCTATATTGAGTGGTGTATATTTTAATATTTTTGTTCTATTAACCATTACTCCAGTGAAATAAAACATAAAAAGCAGAATTCTTTGTCTGCTGTTCCTAGAGCCTCTGGATAGACAGCATTAACTTTTCCACCAAATTTTTGCCCATTTCAGTGAGATTACTGTGAAAAAGGAAGAAGCCAGTTTGAGTGCCCTGTGAAGTCAATAATGGCTGTCCCTGGTTCTAAGTAGTGTCATAAAGGGTCAGACATTCCAAGTTACAAGAAAATGTTCATCACACAGTCAGGCTGAAGAGACAACTCTGTGAAAAATGAAGTATTTCACACACATTAAAGGAATTATATTCCTGAGTTCAAACATCTTGCTGCATTGGTCATTTTTTATGACCATACTAACAGTACTGCCAATTTTGACACTGAAATATCAAGGTATCAATTTCTTTAAAAGAGTTAGACTATGTAAAAATGTTCACACTAGAAACTGAAAAGTTTGACTTGCTCATTCATTGTAAGAGAGAAATTAAAATTCTCACCCCTTAGATGTGAGCCCTGAGAATCTGAAGAAACCTAAGAAACCTTGAGTTCTATGCCAATGCCATTGATCAGATGTCAGTGTCTTGCAGGACTGATTTAATTTGGATCAGGTTGGACCACTCTGATTCTATTAAGGGTGTAATTGATTTTACTGTGATGACTTGCAGAGAAAAGTCCTATCTAGTGTGTATAAGAAATTAAGTCTCCTAACACAGGAAGAAAATGGGCTAATCAGACAAAAATTGCACTTCCACTCCTAAAATTTGGAATTTTTTAAAATAGACTGCAAAGATGCCATCCTTTAGCAGTGTAAGATGGTGGTGTTGGGTGTTTTTTCCCTTCAAGAACCCTCCCAACATTGTCATAATCTACTCCAACATGAGTATTAGCATATGCTCTGCTAATGTGTGACCTTCTAACACCACACACTTCCCTCAGCCGTGAAGGCATCCCCAACACAAGAATGCTCGTGTTAAAACAGCCCAAGTGATAAATGAAATGCAGATTAAGCCCTAATTGTAATTAATTATAAGCACACACATAGCAACACCCATATTCAGCACCATATAAAATCGGATTGGTTTCTGTAAACACCTATAAATGTGTAAGGATTAGATAACAGCACAAATTCATAAACGAGAACGCCAAGTATTGTACCAATGAACTTCTTCCAAGTCTGTTGGCTAATGAAAGGGTTTTAATAATACCTTTGTAGTTAAATGCCTGGTACATGTTGCCCTCTTGTGGAAGCCGTGATAAAGTACAAGTTCCTTTGAATTCATTAGGATTTTGCAGTGGTATTTTAATGCCTGGAACGTAATGATTTATTAAATTCACGATGTGAGTGGTTTATCATGTTAAACACTGAGTATATTCTGTAAATGGCTGCACTTGACAAGCAAACCTAGGTAATTAAATCTACTAAATCAGGCTCATGGACTGCAAATTGCATGGCCGTAGCATGTTTCATTTGCTTCTTTGGAAAATAAGAAAATAAATATCATGTATAATTTTAGATCCTGGTCTCAGTTAGAGTTTTTTTCTAACCATTCAAATTTATTTTCATATTTTTTAGCTGTTTTTTATTGAAAAATTCAGGCTCACCTCACCTACTAAAACATGTATTACATATAACATGAATAGAATGCCTTGGATGCTCCGTATCTCACTATCAAATCACTCACATTCTTTAAATGCAGAGTAATTAAAACAATTTCAAAGAGCAACACATTTATTCTCATTTTTTCAATACACGTTTAAGACACAAATATATTCCTTATCAACTAAGAAAAAATCATTAAGGCTGAATTAAAAATTTAAACAAATATTAGAGAACTAGAAAACAGATTTTAATGAAGCTAAAGAGAAGAAACAAGAACTTCAAAGGCAGTTTAACACACTATCAGGATACTTTAAGTGTTAAACATTGAATGGTTCCTGAATTTTCCATGGGATGCTCTGCTCATATAAAAATACAAATATTTTAATTCCTTTAGAATGTCTGCTAACAGAAGATTAGTAATATTTGACACACTTAACATTGTATTTAGGAAAACTTCAGATACTTCTAAGTGGTTGTCTTTGTTGTTTGTTTGGGGTTTTGGGGCGGGTTTTTTTTGCCATTCCAGTTTGATTTCAGAGATGAGACAGTTTAGTACAAACTTGCAGCCTTGATCAAAGATTTCCATCAGCTGTGGACAAAGGTCAGGTGTCCATGTTAATGTTATCAGTGGTCTCTGATACTGCTGACAGCCAAGTGTCACTGATATGTCTGCAGGATCTGATGGATTTGGTGTGATTGCTTTATTCTTCACCCACTGAGGTTTTATTTAGTTTAGAAAAAGGGGCTGAAGGGAGGTTGTGATTAGCCAACACATTTCAACTCACCCTGTCCCATGACCCTTTGCCCAGTGCTGGCACAAACTAAACATTTTACTGGATCCAGGAGGCAGGAGGCTTCAAAGTTTAACTGGTTGGTATCCCTGGAGTGTCTCACAATAAAAGGTAAATTTACAGGATGTTTGAATTCTTCCAATATATGCGATCATTTATGGAAACCGTAAAACTACTTGGAGCCCCAGTGTCATTGATAAATATTTGGAAGAATGGAAGCCTTCAAACTTTGCTTTTTTTTTAGCAACTGCCTCTTTTCTGCCATGTGCAGTTTTTGGCTGGAGCTTCCGCCTGCTCCAGGAAAACAATGATTAATGAGCATCCTATAAACTGAAAATATGTCGACTGATAAGGCCCTACGCCACTGGCTAACATCCTCTAATGATTATTCCATGTTTCTTCAAGACCAGTTTTCTAAGTAGAGTCTTATATTTCTTGGACTGTTTAGAATTTTATCTAAAACATCCCTTGTCTGGTTCTGTACTTTTACAGTATTAGGACTTGTGGGTTTGTGTTTAGAAATAGATATTATGTGCCTTCTAACATGTGCCCATACATGCTGACTGGATGTAAATTACTTGAGTTGCTCTTGCTTCACAGAAGTGTGTTAAAGGAAAATAGCTTCTGCAATTTTCAATGCACTATGGCTTACCTATTGTCAAGCTCATAACAAAATATAATCTCAATAATATTAATATAGACATGCAACCATTTCATAAGGCTTATGCCAATCTGAAATACGCTGATCTGAAAAGCAATTTACTGTGCTTTGACGTTCATTCATCAGGGCTGGTCTGATCAATTCTTGGAGCTGACTGACCATGCAGCTCCACAAACATGAATGCTGGCTCAAGGCAGGTGGAAGGGATGCCTGGCAGAGAGCACTGGGGAGAGCACAACCATTGCTTCTGCCAGCAGCATCAATTTACTTTGACTTGATTGAGATGTGAAGCAACACCACAGCTAGATGACCTAGGTAAATTGAGGTTTTAGCAGTTTGAGGTCAAAAAGGTCCAGACTTGAAACCCCAAACCACCTACACATATCACAAAGCATTAGGCTCATGTGTTCACAGGGAACAGCAGCACTGACACAGCCCCTGCCCCTTCCCATGAGCTCCTGGGACTTTATTCATGGTGGAGCATCCTCTGGCAGAACTCATCTCCACACCAGAAAGCTATGGATCATGGAACTTTAGCAGCACTTACCATAACATCCAAACTGAGGATAAATGAAAACAATATATTAAGGCAACTGCTTTTATATTCTTACTCAAAAGCAGACAAGCACAGCAGCAGTAACTCTAGTAAAAGTAAGGGTGGCAACCGCTCTCATTTCAAATAGAAAAACATAGTTTCTTCTGGCTCCTCCCCTAACCAATTACACCTTCATCTTATCTGGTAGAACATCTTGGAAAAGTACCATTTACCAGAGTCATGAAGGCACTGACAAGGTACTTGATATTTCTGTTGATTGTGACAAATTATTCATAGAGAGAAGAAAATAATCAGCACAAAAAGGGTTCTATCCATTAAAAAAAAAAACAGAGAAATTAAAAAAAGGAGTCAAAACTAGAGTCTTTCATATGCAGCATATACACAGCTACAGATACACAGGAAACTAAGTGAAATTTCTAAAATAGTTTTTGGAATCTATGCAATCCAGGTACAGGCAAACCAATGTCAGCATTTTGAGTCGTGACCAGCCTGATGGCTTGTTCAGTCCAAACTTTCATAATTTTAGAACTCCACAGTGGGGCTGCCCTGTCTTCAGGTTACATCTGCAGAAGAGAATCAGAGAACTGTACCTTCAGAAAATCAAGGGTGAAATGCTCCAAGGAAAAAAGGTAGGCAATATCCAATACTGCCATCATTGTGGGGAGAGGATCCTAACCCTGAGCATCCCTGCCTTCTCCTTCATTTCCTCACAGCAGAAACACAAGCTGTTGCTCGTAAGACCCTTTTACTAATACATTACTTAGCCCAAGGACTATTAGAAAAGGCTGCTAAGAGTCCCTTTGAGGAACAAATAAAGTCATTCTGTGTATACACAGTACTTTCAGTTGAATAAAACATTTCATGGGTCATGATCAATGTTTCATATCCTGATAAATTTAGATTAGCAGCCATACTCCTTTACAAAGGTGAGTGAAAAAAGCTGCTTGTTCAATAGACCTTCCAAAGGCTGGAGGTCTCAGAAAGCTTCTAAAATAGCTTTTCTTTTTTTTTCTCTACTCCAGAAATCAATATGCTTTAAAACATTTTACCTTCAGGAGTTATAGCACTTTAAAAGGAATGAATTAAAAGCAGGACTATTCCCCATGATATTTTTTAAACTATCTTCTCAATATACAATGTTATTATATCCCAACAGTTCAAACCAACTATTAAGGTTCAAAACATATATTCTTCTGTCATGGATAAACTTTTATTTTTGATATCCAGAACTCAAATGAAATATCTTTATTTCACACACTGCAGGGGAGATGGGAAGGGGTGAGATGCCACAACATTATCCCTACTGCAGTCTTTGCTTTCCAACTAGTAAGACTTACACTAGTAAGATTTATGTGGTACTTCAGCCTTCTGCTGAATTCACTTCATAGTGAATGTACATGTATAGCAACTTGTGAATAGCATAGTGAATGTAAATACATAAATATATAAATAGTACACGTAAAACTTGCGGATCTTGTTTTATTTGTTAGTCTGTTAACACAAAGCTCATCTTTGCAGTAACATCTTGGCAGAGCAAAATTTAATACATTTTGTTATATTGAATGTGATTTCAATTATCTTAATACAAGGCCTGGATGAAGGAGTAACTACAACATACTAAAGCATTTCATACTGTTTGTCTTCTAAAACTGAACCATGAGAACAATGATTTTCAAGCAAACCTGATCAAGAATACAACAAGGACAAGGAATACCATCTGCATTTGGCCCAAAATCTCCACAAAGTCATTAAAATCAGTAGATTCTGAATTAATACCTCCAGCAACAGCCAAGGATTAAAATGAACCAAAAGCTCTGTATCAAAAGGTTACATCTCTTCAATCATGGGATTTATAGATTCTCTGTCATTTCTCACAGATATCTGCAGTTTCTGTATTTTCTGCTCTTCACTGTTATGCCATTAACTCTTCCACATCCACTGAACACAAGTGGTGACAGGAGCCACGATCACAGTTTGAGGGAACCATGTCAGATGAATTAAGAGGTACATGAACAATATTATGAGGAAGATATCCTGGACAAAATACAACAGGATTCACCACTACTTGACAGCTACTTAAACACACCTTGGAATGTAAATTTTAAATTGACAAAGTTTTTAAATCAAGCATGATTACTTTATTCACTCATATCAACATAGCATTAAAAGGGATGGGAAAAGTTTGCCCAGGCCAGCCTCCCCTGTCCCTTGAAAGAACAGATGTGGGGCTCCTGAGTTGCCAGCCTGTGCCATGGGCCTGGAAACCAGTCCAGGTGCCAGCCAAAGGGAGAGGGTAGGGCCAATGGTGGCAGCAGGTTCTGCTGGCAAAGTGCATCTCTCATTTTCAATTTTCACCCACAGGATGAGTGGGCAGCCTTATACCTTTTGCAGGCTATTAGCATGGCCAGCATTAAGCTAAGTATTTTCACTTTGCTCTCCAGCCAGCACTCTGTCAAAGCTCTGCTCCACAGCAGCTGGGAGTGGAAAATTTATTTTTGCCTGCATTGCTGAGAAGCCCTGAGTCAGCTCTGCTAGAATGATCCCTCATGATGAAAAATTTATGGCTTTTGCTTTGCCTCCCTCCCTGCCTTTTAATATCCTTCCCTTTTCCCCACAGTACTTTTTCCTGATTGGATTTGGCAACTTCCCCAATTTCTTTTTTACATTCTCCATCATAATTTTCAAAATAAATGTATCTAGCCTCGTGCCTCTATTTCAAGACCTCTATCCTTTGTTTTAAGACTGATGGATTTCAAAGGGTGAGCCAAATCCCTAAATGCCCTAAATCAATACTGTTCTTTAAGAGCCCCTTTAATCACTTACATGAGGCACCTATTTCTGGCAAACTTCTGGAAGGAGTGAGTTACACAAGACAACACATTAGATGTGAAGTGCTGTCACCATCTAGAGATGTTGGAATGTGCACAATCATCTAAAAACAGTCAGCTAAGCACAAAAATTGACTATGGAAAAAGGAAGCAAATCAAGTAATACCCCTCTTTCCAGCTGCCTGCAAATTACCATTCTCTCCACCCACCACAGGGCTCCAGCCCATTAGGGTTGATGGCAATCAGCAGCCTGGATAAGAGAACAGAGCTTCCCATCAATGCCATCTGTACAAGAGGGAAACAGGGAGGGTCAGCCAAACCAATCTCCTTGCTGGTACAGTAAATGAGCACTAAGTAAGTCAGGGTAAAACTACCACTGGGTTTACTCCAGAATTTTGTGGGCCTAATTTACAAGGAAATTTTCTGTCACAGAAGAAAGACACAGCTCAAAGAAATATTTAAAATAAATTGTTTGTTCCAGCATAGTGTTTTAGAAACAACTTCATAAAAGTCAGATACAAACATTTTCCTTTGGTTTGCCTGGGGATTTCTCTGGATCTCATTTTGATCTCTGTACTTTTCCCTTGCATTGGTTTATAAAAATTTCTTTGTCTATGGTCTCTAGGAGTGTTTCTGCTGCATGAACAAAGGAGAACTGACCTAGATGTTAACACATTTTTACATATAATTATTATTATTCATTTTTATGTATATTACTTGTTTATGAGCAGCACAAAAGTAACTCCTGTTCACACTCCACCTCCCCTTGCCTTTGGAACAAAGGAATGCTGCATCTGTGCTCAG
The DNA here is from genome assembly GCA_034509425.1 of Eopsaltria australis. NCBI lineage: Eukaryota > Metazoa > Chordata > Aves > Passeriformes > Petroicidae > Eopsaltria > Eopsaltria australis. Next base: position 9,485,097 of record JAVTVJ010000024.1, read on the forward strand.
AGGATGCCAGATTGCTGTCTGTGCCTGCCTAGATTTGGCTGGCAGGCAGCCTGCTGGGGTGGCACAGCAGCTGGTAGGAGTTGGGACAGCCCTTCAAGTTTCTGCTTTTTTCCTAAAACTGCACCAGTCATTGTCAGGATGTAGCCAAAATATCTCCATTATTCTAAGTTACATGTTCACAGAGTATCCTGAGCTGGAAGGGACACACAAGTCCTGATCCAAAAAGTCCAGTGTGTACCTGAGAGTGTTGTCCAAGCTCTTTTTGAAATCTGGGAGGATTTGTGCTGTGACCACTGCCCTGGAAAGCCTGTCCCAGTGCTCAGTCATTCTCTGGGAGAGGAATCTTTTCCTAATATCCAACCTAACTTTCCCTGGCATGGCTTCTTGCTATTTGCTTGGGTCCCATCACTGGTTAACAGAGAAGAGATCAGTACCTACCCCTCCACTTCCCCTCCTGAGGAAGCTGTGCAGGGCAGTCAGGTCTCCCCTCAGTAGTTACTAACATGTAGTTACTAAAAGCCAATGGAATGTTGATTCCAGAGGAATATGTACTGCTCCAAAACTGTCTATTGTGTAATTTCAGATTTTTGTGTCTGTAATTAACAGAGTATCTGTGTAAGCAGACAGATGTCAAGGATTGATTCGTTCTTTTCTTTCTTCCTAAAAATAGGGTCATTACCTTTAATGAAGAACTAATTTCAGTTCAAAGACAGAAATTCCAATAAGAAATTCCATAAACAGGTGGTTACACCAGGTAGCAGAGCTGCCTGTGCACCTTCTGGGCACTGGGAATCAACTTTTGGGGACTGTGCTGAGCTGGCTCCCAGTTGGAGCCTCCAAGGGAACTGGAACCAAGGCCACATGCAACAACCCACCCATAAAGACATTGAGAGCAGAGACAGCTTTACAGAACCTTCTAATTTTTATCTGATTCGACCACAGCCTGAGTATGGCAAGAAAAGCATCTTGAAATACCTTACACCTTAATTCTCTAACAAGAAAACCTGTCCTCTAGCCAGGTGAGAGCAGCACAGAGATCTTCCAGGCAGGAGAAAAAGAAACATTCTGTATTCTCCATGTCTCCATGTAGATACTCTGAGTCAGCACTGACCTGACCTTCACACAGAACAGGTAATGTCTAGCAGCAGGGTTAGGGTTGAACACCAAAATAATCTCATTTCCAATTACTGATCTGTGGACAGGAGGAGGGTTTCAGAGAATAATCAAAATAATAATATCAAAAACAATATCAGCAAACTAAGATATTTAATTTAGTGTAAGATATATTTTTTATGTTTATTGACTGATCCATGTATCTGCTAAGCCAGTATTTCAGAAATGCTGTTAACAACAGGAAAACATCCTTGTTCCTATTAAGAGGAGCATATTTTGATTTCATGCATGTACTGATGAAGGCAATAGCATTTTGAGGAAAACCAGTTTCAAGGTTTTTTATTATTTAGCTAACTTCTGGCTTTTAAGAGAAAGAACATCAATTTAAGTGGAAATGTTGCCTGCAAGCTGTGCATTTTGTCAAAATGTGGGTTTTTTTAATTGACATTACAAATGTTTCAGACAATTGAAAAAGGTGCCATTGAAACTGATGCTGTGATAATGATAAAACTTTGGCTGTAGAGTAATGGACATTAAAGCTGAGTAGGTACATTGCTGACAATTTGGAGGGTCAAATACAAAAGTGTATTTGTTTAATTCTGGAAATAAAATAGATTTATTGAATTTTCTTGCCCATATATGAGAATACAAAATAGAATCCAATGATGGCAAAGTGGTTTTAAAAATACATTTTTATCAATAGCCAAATAATGTAGTCAGATCTATGTTTATTTATTGCTTATAGCTTTGTAACTGAAATTTGGAATTAATATTGAGTTAGAGTGTTTTGAACTGGCCAAAGAGGTTGTGAAGCTAAAATTGTGGAATATGTTTGAAATATGGCGATGAAATCGTTGCAAAGATTGAAACACAATAAAATTATTTGCACATTGAATTTACAGATTTTTAGAACTAACATGCTGGGAAAAATAAGGCTCTTTAATTACTACTGACTAGAACATGCAAAGTGACACAAATTTTTTAGCAGTATTTTCTGGCACCTTGCTTTTTACCTCCTTAAAGAGCCATATCTACACAAGAAAGAGAAAATAATATCATATCTTACTTTCTTTTTTTCCCCCTTGTAATTTTCCTTCCCATCACACCCTCCTCTGGTCTGTTTATCTACTCTCCCCCTCATCCCTTTCATGCTCATTTGCATGTCCAATAAGCACAGACACCTCTGGCTTATGAGTTTGCTCTTCTCTCCCTACAGGATTATCAGCATAATTTGAGGCTCTAAAGTGAAAATAAGGACAGAGACAATATGCAAAATAAAGTCAACATGCTTCCACATCTGCAGTCACTTGAAGACAGGTGTTGGGTGAGGAGCTAGCAAGAAATCTGGGCCAGACAAGCTTTGCTTGTTGGCACAGCTCCTTTTTTTTTGGTTTGTTGCTTCATGATAAATGACTCTGTTGTCCTGAACTGAAGGCAGAATATTCCCTCCCTTCTTTTATCTTGTACCCATTTAGAGTTACATCATGTTTGCTTAAAGTTTTCTGCAGAATCCAGGCTGTACATTTGCTCAAGCACGTGTGTTTTCTTTGTGCCAAAGAATGGCAAGGAGTACACTCTCACTGAAGGGCCCTTGCCCTCTCCCACAGAGGAAATATTCCCCTGCTCTGGACAAGAGCATGAAAGACTGTTATTTAAAATTATTAAAATGGGCATCAAAACATCTTTAAGCCCTTTGTAAGATGGAAATTTAAATGTAGGTTTCTTCAGTCTTTTTCCTCTTCTCCATTAGTTGGAATTATGCAATCATTTTTTGTTTTACTTTTTTTTTTCATGAATGTGGACAATTATCAAGATACAGACATGGAAAATTTTGATTCAAAATGGTAAAGCAATAGGGTGGGCATAATGGTAGCCAAAAAGGATTTGAGATTACTGTATGGCAAAAAGAGCAGCTCTTTTTGAGATGCAAATTTTCACATTAAATGTAAAAATTGTCTGCGGCCAACTATAAAAATATCAGAGCTATGTTGTGCTATTTCAATACACAGTTGAACAAAGTTATCCATCAGAGTTTTTACTACTGCATAAATAATGTATTCATACTTGACAGTTCCAAATAGGTGTGTGATTTTGACTTGAAAAACAAATAATCCTGTTTATCTGTGAAGAACAGGAATATGACTGGATGCTGAGAAGTTATTGTGAAAGGAATAAAGACAAGACTGGATGCTGAGTGTTACAAAATTCAGACTGAATGGGATATTTTTTGACATCTGAACCATGATAAAATCCATTGACTGGTTGCAAGAATACATTCACAACGACCTGGCTTATAGGATAAAGGCCTTCTGCAGCAGCAGCAAAATGCAATTTTCTTAGATAACTCACAAACACACCAAATATGAGCATTCTGTCCCTTATTTTTATGTAGTAGATTTTTTTCTTTTGGTTGTAAGTTGCTTCATATCAGAAAATAAAAAGGAAAAGACTGAACATGGAATGTTTGTATCAGAAATAAATGTCACATTTGAAGGTGCAAATAGGAGTAAAGGCTCTGTTCTACAAACATAAAATGAGCTGTGAATTTTACGAGCCGTATCTGACAGAAAACAAAACAAAGCAGCCTCTTTTTTTTTTTTTTTACCTCATGAATATAGAACATATAAATAGCAGAAGACAGGATCATATTTTCCAGAAAGCAGAAAAAAAAACCCAAACCCCTTAAAGCATGTAAATTACAATTCAGAGGTGAACTTCTGCAGAGCTTTTTCATACTCTAAAGCTGCTGGGGCTGTAGCTGAAATTTTTTGAGAATAAGCACTCCATATACCAAAGGAGTGGAAATATGGAAACTTGAGGTATGCTTGGACAAAAAAAGTGTGTGAAAAATGAACTTACCATTCAATATGTTAAAAAAATACAAAGGGAAGTAGGCAAACATGATTTTCTTGCTTCTCTTCAAAATGGGACAGAAAAATCAAGTATCACTATTGACATCTTAAAAGTGCTGAGAACTTTTTTTACATTTTGAAAGGAAAGGACATTCAAATTTTTTTATTCTAATATTCCCTTATTCTTCAAGTTACCACAAAGACCAAAAAGGATCCAGATCTGAAGGAAATGTGAAAGCTTGGTATGACAGAAGAGATATGATACACAATTTCCTGATCCATCCTTCTCATGGAGATTTGTGCTATACTGTGCTGCTCAACATGGCAACAGGATATTTTAATCCATATGTTTGTCATTGCTATCAACAGATCTATAGTATTAATAATGTTTTCTTTATCACCTTTCAGCTTTCTTTTGCTTTTAGGGGACAGTGCCCAGAGACTGATCAGAGATATTAAAATTGGACAAGGAAGACTAGGGGCAGCTTTAAGCATCCATCATGCATATCAAATTACACAGGTTTTAGATACCTTATGAAAATATTTTAATCCTTCTTATTTTATCAGCAAATTTTGAGAACATTGCAACATATGAAGAGAGGATTTCAGATTTTAAAACAAAAGATGAGTCTACTTAGGGCTGAAGAGGTCTTCTGCCAATTGCAAAGTAGCATAAGTACCCTGAAAGCATGGAATGGAGTATGGAATCTGGTATTTATTAAGCATAAAATGTTGAAATTATGTATTTTTATAGCTTTGTATTCCTTTTATTTTTCCCCTGGAATTTCCCTCTGTATCTCTTTAAAACCTATTTTTTTTCTCCCATCATTTTCTTTGCCTCTCAGAACGACTGGGATAACACTACTCCCAAGTATTCCCACTACTTCCATTCTTGTGGTCTAAAGTTTGACCATGATTTCCTGCACATGATTTACTTGCAGTCTGAAAATTATCTGCATTCAAGGCCTAGAAAGGCATAGCACAGCTCGGTTTCCCAGACAAATCAGACTCTGGCTCCCAACAAGGTCAATGCCTTTCCTTGACTTCGACATAGCCAAATGTGTTATTACTGCAAAAGCAAAGGCACCCTTCTTCTTCCCATCTTCTCCCTTTCCTCAGACAGATATCAAAATGGTACAGACTTGCCCTTCAAGAGCTCACTGCTATGCTTTATATTTCTGAAAATATTTATTTTGCTTCCCCCCCTCCCCCCGCTCAGTCATAACATTACTTGTTCAAATTTAACACAATGTGTAAACAAGCAAACAGCCTCCCCTAAAAAAACAACTGAAAAAAGCCACATGGCAATTTAGTGGAACTTAATGGTGGAAAATAGTGACTGTGCAACATGTGAAGATGTCTTTAAGAATTGTTTTACAAAATGGAAGATGAAATTAGCTGTAAACAAAGTACAAAAAAATAGTGCTTGACTGATACATGTCTTGTTCCAGAGTTTAACAGGGATCCCATCAAGACAGTTTTGTACCATAACTCCCAGTTAAATAAGTTTCCACACCATCCCTAGGCAGAAGTAATTTATCTGATAAAGAACATCTTGTATGGTCTGAAAGAAAACCAATAATTTTCTAGCTTTAAGAGCCCAGTTAATCAACTAATTATTCAGATGTCAAACAGTCAAAAATAAATAGTCTGAACCCTAACACAGTCATCCCCCCCCAATCCTGAGCAGTAATTATCCAGTATCTGGTGACTATTTATAATAACAGATAAATGATAAGAAACAACTAGATTCACTCTAAAAATTAATTTGCTCTTAACTAAACAAAGGAGAATCCAAAACTGTGGGATTAATACAAACCTTTACAGCTCTGCCAGTGAAAAATGTTTGCCTAGACAATGATCAGTTAATTTACTCTCTACAAGAGTAATTCTTGGAGTCTTTCCCCATCTGTGCTACATCTTTTTCACACTAAGAAATGCTGTTTTTTCACCTTCTTTTAAAGTGTTTTCCTTTTCCCTAAAATATACTTGAAAATCACTTAGCTGAAATGAAACTGGCTATGTTAAACACTAGATGGCAGAGCAAGGCTGGAGCTGAGCATATGAAAAGGCTTGTCTTCAAGCTCGCCTGCATTTCCAGAGGAACCAGCTGAAACATTTCACCTGGTTCTTCCTATGAAAGTTGCCTGTGGTTACATAAAAATCATCTCCATATATAAAAATCTTTGTATACCCATGCTGTTTCCATTCCCTGAGAGAGAGAAGCCAGAGGTGTTACTTGGGCAGCCTCCTGGGACGTCCCTCCTGTGCCCACTTGCCCGTGGCCAGGAGCATTCGCTATCCAGGGACATCTGCAGGACCACAGAGCTGCAAGGTCAGGTTTTGAAGCCAAGTCATCCTAAAATATTTAGCTGCATGCCTAAGCTAAAAATGACCAAGAATTCAATGCAGAATTTAGGCTGAAGTACAGATCAGAGAATGGGATTTACCTTTTCAAACTTGTCAAGGAGCTTAACAGTGGCACACACAGAAACAATACGAGGACATAAAACATTCAAACAAAGAAATAAACAGCTGGATTAGAAAGGCCTGTTCTACTCTCTCTTCTAAAGTCTGAAATTGTTCTTTATAAACACTATAAACTGAATTAAGAGTTACCCAGAGAAGCTGTGGATGCCCCATCCCTGGAAGTGTCCAAAGCCAGGTAGGATGGGGCATTGAACAACCTGGGATAGTGGAAGGTGTCCCTGTCCATGGCAGGGGGGTTGAAAAAAGATGATCTTTAAGGTCCCTTCCAACACAAACCATTCTATGATTCTACGAAATTAAGAGATCAACACATAGACTAATTCACCTGCATGCTTAAAAGAATATGACAAGCAAATGCACCTAAACAAATTAATAAAAGCAAGGTGCAATGCAGTTATACTGCCACTGAAAACTATTAAGATGCCATTTTGTTCACAATGAGGCTCATAGGCTCCTGTATCCCACAGTGCCTATGATGAATCCCACTACATCACTTCAATGAAGCACCTCACATTTTGGGTAAGTGGGTAAAGTAGAAAAAAGACCTGTGTTGGCTCTGAGAAGTTACATCCAGCTAAACTTCAGCAATGTCACATGTGATTTTCTACTAACAGCACTGCCAGTAGGTTGCAGATGGGACAGCAAATTTCACCGAGGCTGCATTGCAACTCTGCCTTTGATTCTTGCATGAAAGAGTCAGCTGTGGCAGACAAAGGCTTTGCAGATGAGCAGCAATGCACCCATTACAGCCTAACATATGTTGGGCAGCTTCACAAAGCAAGTAATGTGTACACACATTATCCCCTATCTTCAGCCTTTCTCCATGCCACATTATTTTTCTCCCCACTCTAGAGTAATTTTAGAAGCTTCAGTCTTACAGGTTTTGGAAGAGCTCTGCTCTGCAGCCCCCCACGAGATCTCTGTACACAGAAATGTCACAAACTGAGGCAACAAATGGTCATGGAGGGCTGCTGAGCTGCTGCTCCAGGGAAGGCACAGCAGCTGCTCAGAGCTTGCCTGTCTCACTCCGAGCTGTCTCTGGCACTGCCAAGGATGGAATGTGCATTGGGAATGGTTTGGGCAGCAGCCTGGCTGCCATTTGTAATCAAATATGTAATTCACGCTGCATTATTTCAGGCTTGTAATATCACGCACATATTTCAGGCTTCATGCTGAATGATAGGCTGAGGATTGCTGCTTTGGGAGGATGAAATTGTATCATCTCCTAAGAATTGCTGTACAAGCATGTAAACTACAGATTAAAGATAGGCAAGGGGAGGGAGAAGGAGGAGAGGAGGAGAGTGAGAGTGGAGAAAAACTCACTCCATGTATGCCACTCACTGGCTCTTTTGTTCCAGTTTTGCCTCATTCTTAAAATCATACATTTAACTAGAATAATCAGGAATTTCAGACCAAATGGACTGAAGTGGGAATATATCTGGCCTGCCAGCTCCTCTGTCCCACGGGCAGCTATGCCCATGGCACTGCAGCAGCAATACCCCACCACTCCCAGGGGCCTGATGTTCCTACCATTCCTCCTTCCCCAGCTCCCCTTCTGCAGCCCAAACATTCAGAAATGGGAGTAAGCTCCAAAATGGTGAGAAAAGAACAGGGAAAACCAGATGACATCTGTACCCCAGATAATTCATTGTTGTTTTCCTTGTCCTCACAGTTGCCTTGGCACTGCACAAGAGTATTTCAGCAAAAAGGCTGCCATGGAAAGTTAATAGGAATCTTTTTCCATTGTTGTTCACACCTGAGCTATGCAAACCTTTAAGCCTGGAGTTTGGTATTGCTCAGGTTAATGAGCCAGTGCAAGTTTCCCCTTCATATATTTAAAAAGCAGAACAAGAAGTGTTTTCTCATCTCTAGTCTTAAATCTCAAAATGTCACATTACAAATATATATTACAGATTAATTTCTTACTTTTTTTTTTTCCACTGGGATCAATTAGCTGTTTATCAACTGAAATCAGTCAAGCTAGCATAGAAGTACTACAAAGGGGGAGGAGACCCAAAATCTTCATAATCAAGTAGGTTTTGGATGACTCAATTTTTGTATAATTTTCCTGCTTTCCAATGTCTCATCTCATGCACAAACATCCCTATATATATACTCAGAAATCCATCTCACTTCTCCCTTTCAACCCTTTCTTTACCATCCAAGATCACTGCACAAGCCCTGCAGTGAAGGTAATTTCACAGCAGCTCACATTGCTCCCAGCTGTTTCAGACCTTGGGCTCTTTTTCACCCCATGAGAACAAACCTATTCATTTTTCACCTCAGACTCCAGCCTCTTTGAAGCAGTTGCCAGGTTTTTTACTGTAACATGATTGCTTATTTGGCATTAAAAGAAAAAGAATACATATATATATATATATATATATATATATATATACACACACACACACACACAAAACACACATATGTATATACACATTTGAAAAATAACAAGGTTACTAGTAGATTTTCTGTTTGAGTGTGCATTATACAGATGAATTGAAATATGACCCTGACCATACATCATCAGTGCAAACTTCTGGGAACACATTGAGAGGCCCCAGTTTTACTTTTATATATATATATATATATATATATATATATATATATATGTATATATATATATATATGTATGTATATGTATGTATATATATGTGTGTGTGTGTGTGTGTATATATATATATATATATATCTTCTAAGTTCAAGAGCCTTCACCCTTTACTGAGCACAACGCCCTCTTTCATTGTCAAAAATATCAGCTTTCTAGCCTGTTGACTGGATTAAAAGTAGTAATATGAAGAGTTTATTCAAGGATGGGAAAACTATCCTCTAGATACAGCACAAGAGCCACAGAGCAGCAAAAGTAGGTGGCAGCAGATGGCATTTAAATCCTCTGGAGGAGTTCCTTCTTCTTAAAAGTCAAATAAACCATTGCACTGTCTAACACAAAACAGAGATAATGCTGGAAGTTTGCATATCAAAAACATTTAGACAAACTAATGGACAACACTCACTCCCACTAAAGGCTGTTAAAGGCACTACCTTGGGCTGGGAAATCCCCTGGAGTATTTTTGGGACATGGGCTTTCCTTGTCCTTGTATTGCACATGCATTTGCTCCTGGTAATTTTGGATTTCAGGCATTAAAAGAGATGGGACTTGTGATAAACCTTCCTACATTGTTGTTAACTTCAGTGTATTTTGGTGACTGACACGTTAACCTACACTAACTATTTCAATGATTAATATAGAATTTGTTAAATACAATTTTACATTTGTTGATTTTAGAGAAAATGCTTCATCAGTAAAGCTTGTGCATTATGCTGTCCCTGGTTCCTCAGACAGGAAAACAAAATCACCAGCCTTTCTTGGCTTTCCTGCATTTTTGTGTATTTTCATTCAGATTAGGGCAAGCTCCTGAGTAAATGGAGTTACTACTGAACCCAGCACTCTAATCATGGGGGAAAATATGTCATCCTCTCTAAGAGTGAACATAAACAGAAACAGCTTTCAGTTTCATGAAACTAAGTAAGATCTCTTGGACAGTAAAATATTATTTAAGCTGATTAAACATAGCAGAATCAGTAAGTGTATGAGTTAGTTCAGATTATTTTTATATTTCTGAACATGGAAAGAATAACTTCAGCAGCAATTCCTCATTGAAAGCTGATAGCTGTTTCTGACTTAAAAGAAAGAAATGATCCTGCTGGTCATTTACAGGAGCTTTGCTGCTTTATTTTGAAAAGAAACATTTTGTCGTTGGTAGTTACAGAAATTGCCTACAGCCTTCAGTTTCATAAAAAAATTCAGGCCCACTTACACTTATAGAGCAGTCCCTATAAATAAACAATAAAAATCAACATCCCCCCCAAAAAACCTAAAAAATTAGAGTCTGACATGGGGATCCAAATGTTGATTTTTCTCCTGTGCTGCCCTCTATAAACAATGGCTTAAACTCATAAGCAGGGATGGGGTCGGGGCAGACACAAAATACCAAAACAGAGTGGGGCAAAAACCAAATCTCTGCAGGCAGGGATGTGTTGCAAAGGTGGGAATGTGACAAGAGCAGCTCACATGGAATGCTGGCACACCTGGAGCACCAGAATATGGCTCCTTCTGCAACCACTTTCAGGGACAAATTCCCACAGATACCCATGCACTCAGTTTGAACCCTAGCAACAAAATGGGTGAAATTAGATGCACCTTGGGTTGAATAAATTTTCAGTAATGGAATTCTAAATGTGAGGTAACACTGCTTCTGTGGATATTGCTGTCTAAACACAAAGGGATGTGTTTTAATTTTAATGAGCAGGGGAGTCATATACATAACCCTTACTAACAGCAGCACATATAGGGAAAATCTTCATGTACTAAGAACAGATTCTGGTTTTGTTTATTAGGCCTACTGTATCTTATCAGCTGTCTCACTACAATGAATCAATGAATAAGCATGTCTGACAAAAATATGATTTTGAATGGCATATAATCACAAATTCAGCCCTTATTACAAATATAAGAAGGGATAATAGCTACTCTGAGATAGTACCAATTCTATTTCTTAGAATCTAAACTGAGACATTACAATGGTAGGTAGGTTCATGAGCCACAGAGTCTTGAAAGAAGACCAGCTGAAAGTGAAAACCAGTTTTAGAGAATTGAAACTACTTAAAAACAAAAACCAACCAACCAAACATAAAAACCCAAAACAAATAACCCAAACATGAAAACATGAACTCTGCTAACATTTTTCTCACCTTGATTCTGAGCACAGTTGGGATTTTAGGTGGAAAAAATAATGTGAAGAGAGAAACAAGGTATGCACCTTGCAAGGACATGAGGAAGAATTTTTACTGCTGAGCTATTGAGTCCTGTTCCCAGATCTGGACATGGGGACCTCCATCTCCATGTGTTTTTTAAACAGACTGCAGCAACCTGTTCTGCTCTGAAGTGCAGCCCCACCCCTCACACACTCAGTAGCAACTCATTGCTTCCATAGTTTCACTAAAAATTAGTGGGACCATTCAAGCACAAGTTGAACAAATAATGACACTGAGTTCATCCCTAAATGGTCAAAGGCAGAGAAAAATATAAAAATAACACTGCCCTTTTGCCAGTGCTGAGCTGTGGTGCTGGGTGGTACATTCCCAACAGTTTGCAAGAAATTGATGGCAGGAGCAGGAGCTGCTTGCAGATCTCCTGAGTCTCAGCCCAACCTCTGTAGCACCACACAAACACCACTAATGCACTGGAGGTACTCACAGCTTTGTTCTCATGGGGAGGTCAGTGCACAGCATCACCTCTTTCCCAATGAATGCTTCAAAAAGCAATCATCTCTCTCATTGACAGATATTTCCCTCTGTCAAACTGTTTTTAATGGCTCTCCACATATTCTGGGTTACATACATTTTCTTTTTCCTCCCTAGAAAACATATTTGCAGAAGTGTGTGGTGCTGTCCAACAGCGATAAGTCACAGCAGAGGTAAGGGAAAAGAATATTTTGCCTGCCCATCTCCAGGGGAGATTACAGCCACTAGCCTGGGTGATTTATTGTCCTGGATTGTAAACAGCATGCTGTAGCCTGCAGTAAAGACCCCTTGTAAAACAGCAAGGCATTCTGCTTTTATATTCTCTTACACACACTGCTGACAGCCAGGACAAATTCACTGAAGTCAATCTTTCCTCATATAAAACCATACAATAGGAAAGAGTAAAGCCCTAAATACTCTGTTATAGTACCAAAGAACTAAAAAAAAACCCAAACCAAAACAAAAAACTTCACAAGTATAACGATAAAAAAGTTTCAAATGATAATAAGATATTCTTTCATTCCCCACTAGGAAGCAGTATAACCATGTTTCTAACAATCTGGAAATAGTAACTATTCAAGTCAGACTTCTGGAATATTTAAAGAGAAGACCACAAGACAAAAAAAGCCATTTCAGTCTGATGACTACATCAGCTACTTGTGACACTGAATGCCCCTGCAGGAAAGCAAAACTGGAGACAATTCTGAATATGATGGAAAAGCTTCATGGAAGATATTTTTCCCTTGATTAAAGGAGATAAAACCTTTGCAATCTTCCTTGCATCCTTCCTGCACATGATTTGCAAGCAAAAAAAAAAATAAAAAGACAAAAGCCACAGAGGTCCTGCTGCTTTTCTGTATTGCAGCAGGCAAGCTGCTCAGTTACAACTTTTGAAACTTTCTGATATCTTTGTAGAATGCTTTTACAAAGGTCTGAGCAGTATGGTACATTTATAAAGACATTTTAAAAACAGACAGTATCATCCCAAAAATCTATGGAATAAAGTTTACCAGACTGGATTTGGGGCTAGATTAGTGTTTAGGAGATGGAAATAGGTGATAACTCTTGCTGCATGTATCATACTTTGCAATAATGAGTTTTGCATCTGTCTTTAGTAAGAAAAGGAGTGGAAAATACTTCATCTCTGTCTATAGGGTCAATGAGTCCATAATCCTGCTGACCCTTATGTCCTAAAGATGTGCTAATTATTTCAGTAGTAAGATGTCATATTCTTAACTGAGATTTCATTAACAAGGAAAGTCTGAAGGTTTAGATTCTCTTGCAATTCAAATATCACAGCAAGATTACTTATTGTGGTAATGGCACTTAACATTTACATCCCCTCATTCATCAGCTACTCCACAAACATCAGCTAATAAGGTAGACTTGGAGGTGTTTATTTTCTTCACTTTCCAGACTAGAAACCCAATCCAGGGAAGTGATTCATTAGTCAAGAGCAATGCGTGCCAAAGCCTGCAATGTTACTTTCCCCAGCCTTTTTTTGCTACCTGAAACCACTCTGTTCCACTTCTTGGTATATATCGTGTTTCAGGACATTGCTAAAGTGAATGCAGCGCTTTAATTTCTAAGATATTTAGTACTTTCCAGAGTGTTAAATGCAGTTATTTTATGTCCTAATCTCCATATAAAAGGTTTATTATTTCAAAATGTTATCAAATGAAAATTTTAGTTTGATAAATTTCCACCATTTGCAAATATTACTAATTATTAAAATTTTACTATTTAATAAAAATATTAATATTACTAAAAATTACTATTTTATACTGGTACAAGTAATGTTTATCTCCTTTACATCTTTTCTAGGCAAAATGTTTCAAAAAAGAGGTGTTTTGTACAAAATGGTGGATTTTGTTCAATCCTGATTTGTTCTCTCTACAACCTGTACTCCAAGTGATACTACAAACACTTCTCAGCTCTTCTGAATCTTTCATATTTCTCTTGCTTGCACATCAAGACATTTCCCTTGCTCTTTCTAATTTAATTCCACCAGTTTTGAAGACTGCTGTCCAAGCCCTTGGCAAAACATCCTGTTGGTATTTATTCTAGCCTTGATGTAAAATGTCATTGAAATTCACACACACACAAAGGATCAGCGCAGACATTGCCTAAGAGAGTTTACATGACCCCCTAGACAGAAGGGTCATCACTAGAAGGCAGATTAGGTTGGGCTGGGTAAACAGACTCACCCACTCCCATTTCATGCCAGTCTCTGCGATCACACAGAACACGGACTGTCAGACTAGCAGCACGAAAACTCTTTTCATCATGGAAAGGATTGCAGGAAAAAAGTACATTCTTATGCAAGCATAAAAACTTTAGAATTGGGTAGGTTGATGCCAGAGGTTCTCTAAATCAGACTGGTACCTGAGGGAAAGCTACAAACAGCACAGACTAAGCAAAACAAAGGAGGGAGAGGAGGAAGATAATCTGGGACTGCATCTTGGAGCCTCAGGGAAGGCTGCAGCAAAAATTGCTAAAACTGCAGAGTGAGGACTTCTGGCTTAAGAGTTCACAGTTCTCAGGCTTTTTGGTGAGCTTGATCTGAGTCTTTTGGGGGCAGAAGGAGGGAAGAGTCCTTTCTAGATTAAAGCCCTTCCAAATTTATGCTTCATCGTAATAATAAAACACACTCTCTAAAGCAGAAATACTGGGATTTCTCCCCACTCAATGAACTCGTTTAAGTGTAGGAAGCAGGATGAAAATATAGTACCATGCATCACAGCCAGCTGTATAAATGATACAGAAATGAAATATAGCCCAGCTGGCAGCATTCCAGCCTTCTTGGCTACTTATCAACTCTCTGATGTGATGATATGCTGCATGAGATTTACCTCCCTATCTTCAACACATAACCCTTATCTGACTGGGGCCTAAACAATGGCCTTCAGAGGAAATGGATTATGAATGCAGCAGTTTGCATTTCATGCTAAATTCCACAATTAAGTATAATTATGTGCCATATGTTTTCATCCTTTCAATTTTATGTTGTCTTAAAAACTAAGTAAGTAAATATGTAGGCCCATAAAATAATGGGCTGTGTCACTGCCCTGATGCAGCATCTGTGGTACCCTGCTGCAATTCTAAAATGAAAATACAGTCAATGCAATTATTCTAAACTAAGCTATCAGAATTACAGGGTGGTTACCATATGTATGTGACACACTTTTGAAAGTTTGCCCATTTTTACTTCTTACTATATTCTGATCCCATTTCAAATCTCTTAAATGTTGAAGATCACAAAGGAAGCAACAACAGTGCTTCCTAAGCCAGTAAAATTTCCTGGCTTACAAATGAAGGTACAACCTCTGCTCATGTATTCACAATAGGCATTATTGACAACTACCATTTCATTCTTTCTTATTCACTCATTCAACAGCCTGAACATGAGGAAGAAGTTCTTTGCTGTGCAGTGACCAAGCAGAGGACCAGGTCGTTCAGAGAGGGTGTGGAGTCCCCTTCACTGGAAATATTCAGGAACCATCTGGATGCAATCCTGTGCCATGTGCTCTGGGATGACCCTGCTTGAGCAGGGAGGTGGGACCAGATGGATCCACTGTGGTCTCTTCCAGCCTGACCCATTCTGGGATTGTGCCTCTGCAAGCTCAGATCCAAAGTAATTTCATTTCATAAAAACAATTAAAAATATATAGAAATGCTTTTACTAAAACCTCTAAATTCAAATGCTTTCATTTAATTTCTTTATTTGGAGTTGGTTTTGGGGTGATTTTCAAGGCATTTGCTCAATGAAATGTAAGTTCAATTAATCAGGTGTCAGATACTTCAAGAAATCATGATGTTTTGCCCTTTAAAACAAAGAATTTTTTAATACTATGCAAACACTACAATGAAGAACACAGCACAGAAACCCTAAGAACTGGAAAGCTGTTTCATTTACAGAAACCAAGTCTCCAAGACTGAAAATAAAGTATTTTAAAAGCTGATAATTCTAGTAGAGCAGACAAGTTAGCAATTAACTTAGTTGACAGTGCAGTGAAGTAATTGCCCTATTCTTATAAACTTAATCTATTTTTATGTATAAAATACATAGCTATGCAGTTTTAATGGAACATGAGAAAATAACTATGCCCTAAACATGCACAATGTTGCCCTAATTCCAGTAGGATAGTTATTAAAGCATGTCCTTTCTTGACTTTTAAAAAATGTGCGAAAAATGGCCTCATAATGGAAATGCTACAGCATCCAGAGTGACACTGCAGCATCAGTTGTGGCCTGAGCTGGTCTGATGTATTTCCTCACAGAAAAACCCATTCTAATGATTTTTATCTGATACTTTAGATGGTACATTTAGATCCAGCATTAAAATAAGAAATATGCAGACTAATGCTTCATCATAAAGAATATAGGTGAAGACTGATAATTAAACATTAAGGGCTCGCTGTGATTAGTTGTTTTCTTTTTCCCCAAACAGTTTTCCACAGAATTAACAATTACATAGTTATTACTGGCTGTTGCATTCTAGTAAGAATTAACATTCACTATGGTAGTTTGTGTACACAGTAACATATTAAAAGATATTCCTACCAATGGAATAAGACAACAGAGCAAACCAACAATGCTCCATTGTCTAAATCAGCAATGAAAGAAAAAAATACAGCTTTATAGGCATTTGGAAATCTTTCTTCAATAGTGTATATAGGTCCTGGAGTGCTGCTTTTTTGGTTATTAAACATTCCCACTAGAAACAATAATCTAGGAAAGAAAGCAACAAACAATGAAGACAAATTCTCTGTGGTGACCCTGGAGTCCTAACACAGTTAACACTCTTACTACAGATCAGCACTAGTAAAATACAATTTTAAATTAAGACTTTGAAGAAATACACCACAAGTATGAATCAAAAACTATTTTTCATTCCTACTTAAGATATGTTATAGCAGCCAGAAGTCAGTTACAGATATGAAAAACTCTTGTTTTCAGAGTTTGAACAACTAATACTCTTGTCTACTGGAACGTCCAGCTACTACCCCAAATCCCTAATTTTTGACCTCTACTCCAGTAACAAGCTTCACAATCTGCTTTGAGCATTTTATTATGGAATAGACCAATTCAAGATAATTATTATTATTACTGACTTTATTGAAGCACTACACTTCCATTAAGCTAATATGCTTCTGCTGAATTTTTACAGTTAGCCTAAAATGCTGCACTTATTTCATAAAGATAATACATCTCACTCTTCATCTTGCAAGAGATTCTAAAATGAACCAAAGTTCAAGAGTAAACCTTCCAAAAATATTCTAAAGGTTCTTTTTCTGATCTTGCTCAAACTGCTCCTTCAAAAAAGTAGTCAAGAGAACGTGTGGGGGGAAAGGGGAAGAGTAAATCAAAGAGGTAAAAGAAATGAGAAAAAATTTAGCAGTCACAAGAGAATGAATCAAGCAGAATGAGTCAAGGCAAATTTGGGGCTCAGCCAGAAATCAGCAGATTCCTGTAGCATGCATGCAGCTATGTATCTAACATGGCAAAAAGAAAAAGTAAGCCCTTATGAAATCATTTGATTTCACGTAATGAAAGTGATTAACAGAGTCCAGCAGACCTGTTGATTTTCTCAGCATTTTCAGACACTACATGGCCTGCACACCCCACAGCTGTCTCCAGAGAGATATCTATCTCCCTCCTGCTCTTACGCTGGCAGAGAGTCCATGCTATCCTGAAATAAGAACATGCCTGGTGGCCAGCAGTAGAGTTCAAGAAGCATTTCATGGCTCAGAGCCCAAAATGAGAGCCCACAGTCAGCCTGGTCTCTCACCAGTAATTCTAAACCTCCACTCAGTTCCATAAATCTTTAAATACCTTAAACTCTCTTTCCATTGATCACTGACAAGGTATTTAACTAGTTTTGTCCAGGGAAACATTCACTACCCGTGATTTCTTTAGACTATAAAGAAGAAAATAATTGATGATACGGTAAACACATAAATTTATGATTACCTGGAGCAAGTTTCTCCAATTAGTTGTAAACAGGTTATGTCAGCTTCTGTACCAACTTTCTTATTTGCTTGTTTACAAGCGAAGGCCATAAAGCTTCCACTTTCTGCTCTCCTTCAGTATTTCTATTTAGGGTGCTAAAAGTGGTCTGAGCTGAAAGGACAAGGATTGTGTTACAGTGAAATGGAAATTAAATTCTATGATCTTGGCTGGGCTATGAAGTGATGCACATCAGAATCAGAAAGCAGAACAAGGTATCATGAGATGTGTACAGTGACAATTTGCTGCTTTTGCAGCACTGTATGGATCAGGCAGGGAGGGATTTTGCACAGAACAGTTTGCTGGGGTTCCCTCTTGGTTTTTCCTCTCTCAGTTCTCACAGGCAATGGACCAAAATACAGCAGGTGGCTTGGGCTCCATCTGGATCCAGTGCTTAGCATTACTATGCCACAGTAGAAAGGCATAGTGAGTCCACATCTTGGGTACTGCACACAAATCAAAGGTAGAGTAAAGCACAAAAAAATAATACAGGAATGAGCAACAAAATTGATGGGAGACAGGCAGCAGAGTTTGCATGAGGAGGGATAAGGTAGCCTAGGACTTTTCAGGTGGCTTTGATTCCGAGATTTGCCCATTTATTTTTGACCATTTCTTTATTTGTTTTGAAATAACTTCCTCTGCATTTTCATTTTTCTGCCTTTCAGCCTTTATTTCCTAGTAATCAACAAAAATAAGCTGTTTTGCATAAAGTCATTTCATTGCTTAAATTACAGCCCTCCTTGCCACAAAATGTTGGAAATATCAAAAATGAAAATTTGTGACTGCAATTCCCTGCAGTGGAAGACAGCTCTAAGGAGACAAACATAAGCTTTACATTCATGATGCTTGTGATGGGTTGTGGGATGCAATGAAAGCTGAGCTGGCCTCATCACAGGAGGGGTCTGGAGGGCAGTTTTTAGGCTACCTCATCTGGTGAGGTGCAGGTTAACAAAGGAGCCCAACACAGACTACAAAAGTGAGCAACTGACAGAAACTAGAAGAGAGCAAAGAGCTTGTGGTGGTCTGGGCCCATGTTCTCCTTCCCAGCTGTTGGGAACACCCAGACATTATCCTGGGATTTACTTTATCTGTGCATTTCAATTGTGAAGTCTACTTATATTTGATTACTAATACTACAGTAGCACTGTACTAAATCAAAATCTCAAGCCACATCAGATAATGTCAAATAAATAAATCTGATATTGAATATCAAACCCTTGACGTGGGAATATAAAAAAAAAGCTGGTCAGAGAGAAGTGGACTCTTGACATTAATGCAATCCAATGTTGGCTGATCACTTAGTGTGGGTAAAAGCCTTTAAGGACTATTAAACAACATTATTCAGTACAATCATTTACCTAAGACTCTCTAATCTGCATGTGAGGGGAAATACCATCTGACAACAGCTCTTCTTCTCTAAGGTGCTGGTCAAAAAATCCCAAGCCGGTCCTATTCTGGTACATTGTTTTTGCATGGGATAATTCAGAAGCTCTAAAGTACGTCTCTCTGTTTAGTTAATGTGTTTGTTTATTGGGGGTGCAGGGGGGTTGGCAGCAAAATCTGGTCATTTTCATCTTCTGTCAGTTTTTGTTATGATACAACACAACACTTACAGCTTGCATCCCATGACTATTCAACATTTTTGTTAAGTGTTGCAAGAGATCTCTTCAAAGTCTCGGCGGAGTCTAAACAAAGTGTCAGTTATGATCTCCTTAATATGCTCATTTATTAATGTGTTTGTAAAGATTCAACAGATCAGGAAGGGAGAGTTGCTCTTTTTCACACAGCTTTTTCTGCCTAGGATTGTCATGTAGTTGTCTCCCAGGTTTTCCCTTGCAGTAATAGATGAGGCTGACATACATGGTTTGGAGGCCTGGAGTCCTTTGGTTCAAACACAGACCTCTGTGAAATGTGGATGCAGTTTTTGTCAGTCACCACTCCCCTGAATAAGAAAACCCCACATGTTTTTAATAGCCTCTTGTTCATTTTATACTCCAGTTTTTTTAGCAGGTTTGAATTTGTCCAATTTGATTTTTTTAAAGTGTAAATAGTCCTAGAATCTCTCCAAATTCTCAGCTTTTATTGCCAGGAAAGGGAGGTATTTCTTCACACCCATGTGTCAGCAAGTCATGCATGCAGTTCATTTAGCTGCTTACCACTTTCCATTGCTCCCATGATTTCCATTTCTACATAATCAACACATTTCTTACTTAAACATACGAAATCTCTGTGTAAAACAATAGCTCTTTTAATGTGTTTAAATGAATCTCAATTAGTCCTAAATGACAACATTAGGAATCTATTTTCTACTACCTTTTAGCAGTTATGCAGATTAACTTTACCACTGGTGCATACACTGATAGAAGAATTCCTGCTAAAAGGAGTTTATCTGTTACTGTGGCAGAGAAGTTTTATATTCTCACTGCTGAAGACATAGGTAAATGTCAAACACTCTCTGACATTAGAATAACTATACTTCTGATTAAAAATTGAATTTAAAATTATTAAGAAAGAAGCCACTCAAAGATTAAACTAGACAGAAAACAAATGAAATTCTACCTTATTTTCTGACAGTTAATGAATCAACTTCAAACAAATTAGAGCATATGCTCAGAACAGGCCTGTTTGAAAAATAATCTTCTGATCTTATGGGAAGTGATGGTTTAGTGAACAAACTTAATTTCCATGTTTTCACTAAGAAGAAGAATGAAACAAAATACTTCCTGCATACATCTATGGACTCACACCTTCAAGTTAAATCCTGCCATAATCAACAAGCAGAACATTTGACAAATTCCATTTGCCATTTCTTCTTCTTTTTTTTTTTTTTTTAATCTCTTGCCACTCTGCAATTCATCATGCTAAAATCTTTGATCCCTAGCACTGAGCAGACATGAATTTCCTAAATGACTAAAACTTACGGATAAGTGTTTCCTTTTAGAGCTGTATGTAAATGCAATGTTAAATTTTATTTTTGTAATCTCTTTAATCAGAAACAAGGGAATTAGCCAGCTGTTTGGAACTCGTGTTAAGATCTAATTAAGCATCTGATTGGATTTCTGTGCATATCAAACAGCAAAGGGTGGTATTTGCACACAAGACCGATTGCTTTCATTAAAATAAAAATCCCACCAAATGACAACAGAAAGGGTTTACTCCAATGGTTTGTCTCAGAGATATCCCTCCACAAGAAAGCACACATCAGAACAGCAAAAAAATTTGCTTTATATGTCAATCACACCAACAGGATCCCTTCCTGAGTGACACCTAGCTCTCCCCTACATCTGTACTGTACGCTCCTGCAATACGCCAAGGAATTGCCTGTCTGGAAGGCTTCACCCAGGAAAAAATCACACGAATTGTCAATTATCCAGTGTGGAAAGAAGCTTTACTGCCACCTGTGCATGGTTGATTTTCATTTATTTATTTGGTGGGGGAGGCTTTTTGTTTTTTAATTGCTGGTGAAAGACCTATTTAAAAGTATTACTGCTGAAGTTTACATATATATGTATACCACATATTACCAGGACTATTATATCTGGTAAAGCAAAAACCAAGTTTTCCCCTTTTCATGGAATTATATCCAGAGATGATTACTAAGAAAGATGAAAATGTATCCTGTTTTTTATTGCTAACAGTTAAGTACAATAATGAGCTAAATCTCAAACACAGTTTTATGGTGTAGGATGAAGCCTGGTACACAAATTATTGGAGAAAACTGCTTCTTTAAGGAGTTTCACCTCAGGAAAGGCAGGAGCACCTCCTTGACTATTGCAATCAACTCTGATTTGGGGTATAGCACCTGTATTCCTGATGTGCTAGCTAGGAACAAATCAGAGGCAGGAAGGGGTGCCATTAAAGTAGGGTAGTTAATCTCCTTTTGTCTCCTCAGTTTCCAGGACTGGATTAGAGTTAAACCACTGAGATCAGTTTAAAAATTCAAAGGAATGTACAAAGTTTTCCAAAGAGTAGCCAAAGTGATTCTCACTAGAAAACAACTGTCCAGTTTATAACAGAAAATGCTACCTGGTCTAGTTATTATAAACAAGGTATTTATTCCTGGAAAGAATAACATTCATATTATTGCCTATTTCCACATTGATGAGTTTGAACTTTAAATTTTTGAGCAACAATTATTATATATACCAAATATCCACATGGCCACTAGAAAGTGTCATGGATGAGTTTCTCCCACAGAACAAGCAAACCATACATAAGGACCAACAAAGAATATTTCGTCCACTCCAAACACACTGAGTGTTCTCCACCATGAAGCACTAAGAGCAAACAATATTTCCTAAGATAAAAAATACCTGAGGTAGAATATTTAGACTTTTTACAAAGTACCCCAAGCAAGCACAATATATGTGGATATATGTAGAGAAACTACACAATCTTATATTTATCAATATATAATAGAAGCACATTAAACACATGCATACATTTGTTTATACCTACAAATAATTCTTAACACTGGTTTTGTCCAAAATCCAAAGCTTAGTATCAACATGGTTGTCTAAAAAGATGTCTGTCTAAAAAGAAGTCTCATCCTCTGTTAGCACATGCAGCCATGCCAAACTGAATGCTACTCATAACATGTCTCCAGTTGCAAAGAATTCACGGCTTAATATGTGGTTATTAATTGAGGAGTTCTTTGTGAAAGTAAGAGAATATCCTTTCTATCTGTTCTGTTTTCATGTTAAAGTTCTCTTCTTCTTTCCCAGCTACTGAATGGTGTAGAAACTAATGTTCTAGAGATAGCAAATGATGTCTGAGTAGACTTTTTCGTGACAAAATCAGTCCCAAACCAGTTCTGATTGTTACTTATCAATTATGGTTCCTAAACTTATGTTAGTTTGAAATCTTTTCTGTCCTTCTTCCTTCTTCTGAAGAACAAACATTAGATAAATTCTCTTACACAAAATAGCCTAAAAACAAAATTGATGTTACACTCTTACAGCTACTTTCTTGCACTGGATAGTGAACACAGGTCTCCAAGTAAAATATATTGTGTCAGGTAAGATTTGCTTTCCTCAAACGCTCCTTTTTAAATATTATCCTAAAGCAACAGTTACTATCATAGGACAGACTTTACTCAGTCAATTTAAGGAAGGAATTCTTCAAAAAGTAACTGCTTTTTCACATTGCAACTTTGACGAAAACACTTGATAAAGGTTTGATCTGTGTGAAGAAAGTTTAAAAAACCCTCTTTACACATATAGCTCTCCATGCCTTTAATTTGATAAAACTCGATTAAAAACTGAGGGAGTCAGCTATTTTGCATGTGTTCATTGGCTTTTCCCTGAGATTTGGACAGGATTTTCCATTCAGTCTAGATGTCTGCAATCTTTGCTCTGAGACTGATTCCGCTCCTCACTGTTTGTGAAACACTTAACACCTTGATCTCTTGTAATGGAACAAGGTCCAGCCAAGAGCTACATGAACAGCAAGAAGAAAACTGTCCCATTGCTATGAAGCCAGGAATTAAGCTGAAACTGCCCAGCATTTCATTAGAACTTCAAATTCTTAGGTTCTAGAGTCACATGATTCCGTCAAGCTCTCAATTTATTTAGTAATTTGTCTGAAGAGACTGAAAAAAGTTTGAAGTTCAAATACAAAGAATTTAAATAGTTGGAAAGGAAAATAAATGTCATTTTTCCACAGCGTACCTCATGATTTTTTAAAGCTTTGGGTAGGCAGTGTTGGCTGCAAATGATATTTTCAGCTTTAGCTATTTATATTAACAATAAATATTGTTACAGTTTCCAAGTGAAGAGGAGAAAAATCCCAAACCCCAAATATCAACTGTGATGCAACCATGCTTCAGAATAGATAGGGAACCCTCACATAGCCCATAGTGACTGTAAAAATGGTTCTAAAAATCAGTAATGAAGCAAGATTGACTGCATAAAACCATGCACTCAGAAAATTACCTTGTGGGGATTAATCAGACAAGGTAACATTCACCTGGGAACTCCGATATTTTCATTTTGTTGGACTCAACAACCTTAATGATCTTTTGCAGCCTAAATGATTCTATGTTTCTAATTATTACTGAACATAAAGTCTACACATATTTCCTGAATTCTTGTTTCAGAGAAAATTTCCTTCTCCCTAGTTGTTATCAATATTTGTCCATAAATGGTTTTCCCAAGCCAAAACAAAACACAACAGTCTATCTTTCTCAGAATACCTTAAAACTCAGATTAAACATTTGTCCACAGGTGAGTATAATATTTGCCAGTATATCTGAAATCAATTTCCCTTTCCATGGTCTGCTGGCTGCAGACTAAACTGTCTTAATACTCACAGGTATTAAGAGTAGAGCTTTTAATTCAATTTAATTTTAAATGGAGTTGATTTTAGTTCTGAGTGTAGGAGACCACAAGTCCCTGTGCAATGGCATCATAGGCATTTCAGTCACACTTCACCTTGGAGGCTCAAGTGCTTGTTGCCTTGGCAACACCATGCTTAATGTGTTTCAGTTTGCCTCTTTTCTCCTTTTGTGAGTATGAACTTAAAAATGGAGGAGAAAGTAATATATCACACCTTTTTCTAACCAAAATCCTCTTAAAGCAAATGCTAATAATAATAATAGTACCACCGTAGGAGTGATCACTTCACAGACAAACAATATATGTCATAGAAAAAAGGCAACCTGTTCTCCCAGAACTGAACTCAGGTATTCAGGTTTTCAGGTTATTGTCAACACCAGATGCTGTTTCCTTCAGAGGATAAGATTGAAAAATTTATTTTTTCCCTTTATTGGAGAAATGCTATTAATTTTATAATATTTTTATAACTTTCTACACACATGTACATTATATTTTAATAAACATTAAAATAATTTCTTAATATTTCAGATTTTACAATTCTACCAGTACCTTCAGTGAGATCACTGACAGCCTTCAGAACTCTGCAGCATCTTTGCTGCCCTAACAACATCTTTTAGTAATGGATAGGCCAATGGCACTGTGTGTCTGCACAGAAAGATGCACATGTTCTTGCCCATTTCTCACACTCAATTTTACACACCTATGTAACACCTGCACTCACAGCTGCAACTGAACACAAGGCGATCAGAGATCTTAATTCTTCAGTAGGTACAAAAATTGGCTCCAAGTGGAAGAGACAGAGGATGCACTTCTGATTTAACCCCCTCAGCATCTCCGTTTGTCTTTTACAAATCAGAATAATGCATCTCTTTTACCTTTTTGGAGTCATCTGAATATAAGTTTAGTGGTACTTCTAAATCACTCAGTTACTTTTGGAATAAGCAAACTGGGAGAGACCATTATAAAGTTAATTGCTGTCTTCAAAGCTAAGCATTGAATAAGGCCTGTATCCATAAAACCATGAATATTGAGTACTACCAGTAGTTTTAACCACCCTTCAATTTGCCACATTCCTGTCCTTTAGAAGAGCTACTGGTTTTATATGAGCATTTCAGAAAGAGTGGCTGATGACATGGTCTGGCACACAGATTTTATGAGTGTGCAGTTGGGATTGTCACTCATGGGTAGCTATGTCAAAAATTAATTGTATAGATGAGCCTGAACAAATGCAAACAAAGTGTTTCTGTTGCATTGTTATGTGCTTTCTGTGCAATGAACAGAACACTGTTTGAATGAGCTATTTGACAAGGACCTAAGAGGTTTCAGTAATTTTTAATTTTAACTCCTACACTTTTCTCACTATATGCAGTATAATTTAGTTCTGCTATTGACACACAATGTTTACCTGAGTCTACTTGACTTGACCTGGCTGGAAGAAAAGGATCTAAATGAAAAGAGTTTTTCCTTTGTTTAAAATGCAGAGGAGATAATGTGATGACCTTACTTTTAAATATAATTAATGTTTTATTTGGAGACACTTCCAGGCTGCAGCAGTTCCCAACTAGCACTATAGTGAATGCTCAGTATGCTCTGTTGGGAACTGAGATCCTCTTTTAACATTGAAGAGATCATCCAATTCACATAATCTTTATTAAAAATAATTATCAATTATGCCTTTCCTCCTAAAACCCCATATTTTTCCCTACTTCCATTTCCTTGGTTTTATCTTACAGTTGCAGAAGCCACATTAATTTCAATAAAAACTTAAAGCTATGGTGGTATCTAATGCTCCTGCCTGTTTTTTTTGGGAACAACACCTTTATTGCTCTTTGGAAAAGTTCTTAGATTTTTACCAAAATTAACTCAGCTTGCCACCATATTCTGTCGCCCTATCGCACATCCAGGTGCACACATCTGCACACACATCTGTTTTTTCTTTATAAAACATTTGCAGTATCAAGCAAGCAAAAGGATTAAGCTTTTTCAAAAAGAAATGTCATATTTTAGCTCTGCCAGGTTACATATGTAACCAACCGAATCAAATCTCAGTTCATATAAAAATAACTCCCCTATGCCCAGCAATTAATAAAGCGGTGCTGATTTTTAACAGTGAATTTGATCAACCATTTACATCCTCACCCTAAACCAGTAGGAACTGAAACAAAAAGAACTTCTAAGGTTTTATACACTATATACAATTTGCTGGTAGTTTCTGCCTGTGGAGCCAACAAAAACAGCTCTCTTACATCAGCAAACTGGACATGGAGTGTCTTTAATGTTGACTTATGGGGACAGACAGTTAAATATCCTATTATTTGGGTTTGACCATATACCCTTAAACACATAAAACACAACGAAGATAGAAGATACAGAACAGCACATTTTCCAGCAAGCATCCCACTGAAGCATTTCATCTCTGCCATTAAAGGCATGATACAAGTGTCATAAAAAAGTTGCTCATCCATTTATGCTGTCACTAAATTGATTAATGATGAAGAGGAGGTGAACAGTTCAGCAGAGTTTAAGCTTGAATCTAATACATACCAAGGCACAAGCATTTGCTGAACAAAAACGATCTTGTTTTTATTAGTTAGGTTCAGATTTGATGGGATGAACCATTCACCCAGACACAGTCATAACTCAAGAGAACTACAAGCAACAATAAAATGTCTCTTCTACTTTGGCATTTTATATCTAAATGTACAGACATTACATGGGTCAAATCCTACCCTTTACAATTAAAATGCTTGAAAAGGGATTATCAAAAATATTATTAAATGAATATACTCTCTTCTGAGTAGAAGTACGTGCCTACCATAATGCTGCACAGTTTTTCCATTCAATCTTCCTAGGTAAAGAAGTAATTCAAATAAGGAGGTTTTTTTTAAGATAAGTAATGAAACAGGGAATATTCATAGCTACAAGAAGCCTTTGCACAATCTGTATGCTTAAATTTCACAATACCCTTAGGTTTCTTGGCCTGTGGAGCACTGAGCCATCAAGTATTCCTCCTCACATATTTTTGGGTGTGAAGAAAAGGAGGAAATTTGCCCACTTTTTTCCTCATTTCTCTCTATCTCTCTCACTGAAGCACATGAAATGTGCAGAATCTAACAAATGAATGCTTAAAGGGCACTGAAAGGACAATTTAGAAGCATATTTGCAGTTCCTAGAAAGATGTTTTTAATCAGTCATCATTAAGTACAGTTATCACATTAATCTGTGGTGGTGTGAACCAGCAAGGATATGGACCATGGCCAAGTACACTGGCAGAGGAATTAAAGGGCCAATGAAAATTTAGAAAGAATATGTTACACAGAAAACAACAGAACTATATTATATTATCAAAATCAACAGAAGTAAAATCTGACAATTGAATTGTTTAAATATTCTAAAACTCTGGAAATTTTCAGCTCAAAAAATATTAAAAAAAGAAAATACATTTTAAGGTATATTATCACAAACTTGTTAATAAATGTTCAGTTGCTAGTGATTTGAAGTGTACTGTAAGTTTAAAGTTATTATTAATTTGCAATAATTAATAATTAAAACCATTAATAAATTATTAGTTTATTGGGAAAGGGTCAGTGCCTACTATGATCTATCGTAGCAGCAGTAACTGTCAGGATGCTCTTGCCTCCAAAGACTGGTAAATTGTATTAATTTCCTTATGTGATTATAGTTATTTAAGGGCAAGTATTGTAGTTTTTAACTAGAATTATTATTATAGGTATAAGCACCCATATATCTGATGTGATCCTTGCCTGAAAGCTTTGACATTCCAACTGAAAGGAACAATAGAATTATTATAAAACAAACAAGGAAAAAACAAAGACAGAGTTCAATAACAAATCTTTCTGCTTACAAAAACAACTACATGCATAAATAATATATTCTCTACCCTTTAATGTATTCTATTTTCAAATGGAAGCTTCTATTTGATCTGCTTTTCACTGGTTTCTCACTAATATCACTGCTGAAATAGATTCTGATGCAAACTAACGCTCCCAGTACAAAGTGAACAGCCCCTATATGTAATGTGGAAACTTTCTCAACTTCAGGTTTCAGTGGGCCTGTTTTATGAAGGAAGTGTGTGCACTGCAGTTACAATGCAAAACACTGCCAAAAGTGACTCTCTAGTCATTATTGTTAAGCCTCATACAAATAAAAATGTGCTTAACACTTGAGAACCAGATCGGTCTATTAACCAGGACACACATACGGATGTGTATCCTGTGGTACTTAAGGACATTAAATAAACTCCAATAACCAAGTTAAATTAACATGCAGAAATTATGCATGAATATCTGAAAGTACTTTAAACATGATTAATGAAGTCTGGATGATAATTACATTAGGAAACCAGTAGCATTAAACAAAGATAATTCTGTGTAAAAGAACAAAATTCATCAAAAATTTTAACAAATGGGTGAAAGATTAAAGACAAAAATCCAACTCAATTACAGTCTATGGCCCCAATCCAGCAAACCACTTAGAGCTTAAGTTTAGTTTTATCAAAGTTAACAGACCTCATCTGTCTAAAGATAAGCATCTGCCTCAGGCACTTTCTAAACTGGGGCCTATGGATTCCATGTAACTGCACCAAAACACAACATATTTGCCTGGCAATAGTTATATATTTGACTATTAATTAAAATGCTATCTTTGCTCAAACAAAGTGTACTCTCAAAGGTTTCAGTGAAATGCTAGCCCTGTCTCATGCAACATGATCTGGAAAATTTTCCAGGAAGAGAGTCCTCTCTGATCTCTAATTGCAGAAAGAGACAAATTTTACAACTTTTTTTCCTCATAGTTTATGCCTCTTAGAAGCACATTTAAGTACTGAAAAAAAAAATCCATGATGGTTGAATGAAATTTAAGCATAGCCACTCTGCCAGCATTTAGCATTTGCTTCAGCTTTTTAGAATGAAAGACATCTCCTAAACAAAAGGCAAAGTCTTTTGGGATAGTGATAAGACCACTATCATTGGCTCTGGATATCAGTAGAGAGCTCTGCTGAAAAGTAGGGAGTAAATCTTATTAGTAATTATGTTTTTCATTGAAGACACAGCTTAGGGAACAAATACTGCCCTTGGGAGTAAGCCTATCTGCATGTGAAATTGATGATCTCTTCACCATTGAATCACCAGCTTCTGACACATTTTTAGACATGGCTTCAATAAGAAGAATCAACAAACAGAGCAAGGTAGTTTAAAAATAAACTCAATTAATTATATGTTGATTAACTGTAAGAACGGGTACATTATATAAAGTGAACCCGTAAACAAACATTTAATCACAGTCAACTCAATACAGAACAAAATGCAGCTGAAACACCCAAAGATCAGACTGTGATATTGCCCTGGAATGTTGAAGACAAAGGAGGAAAACACAACCAGAGACTGTTTTCTAGATAAGGTACCTCTGTCAGAGAATTAGCAGATGAAGCACTAGCTGAATAACAGCAGGCATATCTTCTTAGAATTGCTTTTGGAGGGCGTAATATACTTCTGTGGGTTTTAATAGTACTTGACAATATAATATAATTTTACACTGAAATGTCACTGAAATTATTTTTCCCCTTTAGCAGTTGTAAAGGTAGGCAAATAAAGGTTGACTTCACTCAGTGGCTTGATGACTCAAGATTTGATTCACTAAGGAGAAAGTTGATGTTGTTGATGAAGTGCTGATGAGTTAACTGTGGTGTTGCTTTATAAAAATCCAACATCAAGAACACAAAATTCCCAAGAACTGTTTCAGTTTCTTCTCTGTTTGAACAGTTTCAATACATGAGATCTTATCTCAGGGAGTGATAAATGTTTGAAGTACTAATGATGTTAGGACTAATGGTGGACTGGACATGTTCTCAATTCAATCCTTTTAAAAAGGAGTTGGGCTAAAGGATAAAGCTTGGAAAGATGTCCTAACCAGCAGATTACACAAAAAGTGTCTTTTAAAACACAAATATTGTCACAGGAACACCAGAGCACAGCCATTTGTGATGGGTTGACCATGGCTGGACATCAAGTGCCCACAAAAGTGGCTCTATCACTCCCCTCCCTCACTGGACAGAGGAGAGAAAATAAAACCAAAGGTTTGTGGGTCAAGGTAAGGACAAGGAGAGATCACTAGATCACTCACCAGTTACCATCATGGACAAAACAGACATGACTTGAGGAACTTAACTGAATTGATTCCAAATCAAATTAGATTATGGTAATAAGAAATAAAACCATTCTTAAAACACCTTCCCCCTATTCCTCTCTTGTTCCTGGGCTTAACTGTATTCCTGATCTCTACCTCCTTCTCCTCCCCAGTGTTACAGGGGAATGGGGTTCATCACACATTACTTCTACCACTGCTTCATCTGCAGGGCAGGACTCCTCACACTTTTCCCCTGCTCCAGTGTGGGGTCCCTCCTACAGGAGACAGTCCTGCTCTAGCACGGGCTCCTCCATGGGGTGCAGTCCTTCAGGAACAGACTGCTCCAGCATGGGCTCCCTATGAGGTCACAAGTCCTGCTGATGCCTTAAGATTTAGCTTTTATGTTTTTCAGGTCCTGTACTGCAGTAGTGTTTAACTCTGAATAGAGTGTTAGTAGGCTCTCTTCACATTTTGGTCAGACAAAACAATCTTTCCAGGCCTGAGAACCAAGGACATCCTTGGCCTCAGGACCCGAAAAGTATAAACAAAAGTGAATTGGGGAGGTGCAAACTGCAGGAATGTGACTTCATTACCTGAAGCTGTAATCGGACAATTAACCTCTTATATGCAAATACACCAAACTTATATCTGTCTGGCAAACTTGTGACCATCATCCATCTTAGGTGTAGCCTCTGCAAGGCTTTTGACTGCCCAAGGTGTATCTATTAAAGGCCTTTAATAAATACCCACTTGATTAATTTAACTCTGTCTAGCCTCTGTTCTAGGTAGCCATTTCAGGCATCACTGCCAGCAAATTTGCTCCAGCATAGGATCCTCTGTCTATGGGTCCATAGGTCCTACCCAGGAGCCAGCTCCAGTGCAGAGCTCCCTTGGGGTCAGAGCCTCCTTTGGGCACCCACCTGCTCCTCTGTGGGTTTCAGGAGCACAGCTGCCTCACAATGGTCTTCATGGACTGCAGGGAAATCTCAGCTCCTGGAGCACTTTTCCCCCCTCCTCCTTCACTGACCTTGATCTGCTCCTCTCCCACATCCTCAGTCCCCTCTCCAGCTACAGTTTATAATGCACAGTTTTGTCCTTCCCTTCTTGAATACATTATTCTAGAGGCACTAGACTGTCACTGATGGGTTTGGTCCTGACCCATGGCAGGTCCATTTTGGAGTCTCCCGGCATTGGCTCCATCAGACACAAGGGAAGCTTCTGGCAGCTTCTCCCAGAAGCCACCTCTGGTGCCCACCCCGTTACCAAAACCTCACCACTCAAACTCAATACAACATTTTCACTCAGATGCATACAGAGGTTCATTTCAGGATGTAATGGTGACTCTTTTGCTTTGCATAGTACGATGTATAGGTTTTACACAGCCATAATTTGAAAATATATAGAAACTTTTCAATTGATTAAAAGTGTTGGAACAATAAAACTCGTGCAAAGGAAATACACAAAATGTTCCTCACCATCCGTATGGAAGAAGACTGTGAGCATTACTTAGGTTAATTCATTGCACACAATTGAAGTAGATAACCATTAAATCTTTAAAAAAGAACATTCACCCTGTTAAATATTATTCCACATTTCACCTAAATTTTTGGTAATTCACAATTTATGTGTGCATTAATTTTGTTAGCTTTCAAAAATACTTCATGGGTAGGACCAGGCAATGTGTTCGGGGAACATGGATGTAACAGTTCTCTCTTTTTATTTGGTGGCAAGACAGAAAACAAAACTGTCATGATGCAATTCCAGGGGATGTATATAATCAGAAACTGTCAATCCTACCCCACAAAAAACCCACTTCATGATGTGAAATTCTATTTGAGATCCCTGGCTGTGAAAGCAGTTTTGTCTACACTGACAATATTAAATTGATTACTTTGGAAAGCATCCGGGTTAGGGTGTCACTCTTCAAATAATGTGCCTTTCTTTAAACTCTAAAAGAACACTGTGTCTAAAGAAATGCCAAGAAATAAAAAGGTGAGCTTGCCATGACATCAAGTATGTATCTATTAGTCTTGACTTTAGAAATTTTAACAATTCTATAATGTAATGCATCAGATATATTATGTTAAAGTATTTTTCCTTTTAAGAACCAGACTACTTTTGATGTTTCAATGAGTCCTTACTCATAGGGCATTTACAAAGACTTCAATATCTTTTTCAACAATAACATATTTTTTGATAGAGTAGGCATAACTTGCAAACAAAACCCACAAGTCACTTTGTCCCAAGTTCCCCCAACTGGATTTTAATTTTTTTTAGCCTCTTTAGTTATAATGGAAAAAAAATATGATGACAAATTAACACATGGAATATGGCTTTTAAAGGGTTTCATTCCTCCCTGTTGCAAGTCAGAGACTGCTAGTTCAGCAGGTGTGAAATTCCCGTTTAAGTACAAGCTACTCTAATTTCACAGTTGAATCACAGAGTTGCCACAGATTCCCCATTGAGCAAATTCCACATTTGCATGCATTCAAGGTCATTACTGAAGGTGATTGAAATGAGACTCGACATCTCCATTTATTTATTGTCAGAGAATGGGTCTGAAATTTGCACTGGCTCTAATCATTCTGATTCCATGTCTAAGTCAAGGTTATTGCAGTCTCATCTTGCCTTGTCAAAGAAGAATTTCCACTTCTAAAACACTAGCTTTCAATAACTCCCATCTTTGATCAGATTTCAAGCTCAATAATTCAGACACAGGTACTGCACAATCTGTTTGTACTTTGATTCATCAATTCATATTATTACCTCTCATTGGATTAAACCAGCATCTTTTTCTTTCCTTACTATATTCTTATACACTTCATTCAATGAGGCACCTCAGCATCTTGAGGAACACAGAATACAGTTTAAAATAGATGTGTACTCATGCCTGTGTTTAACAAGACAACCCCTTCTTTGCATAAACGTATTTACACGTATGGGCATATGGTATATAAGATATGCATTCATAAAGTGCAAATATGCATCTAGAGAGATTCATAAAATGAGAGAATTTAGGCTTTACACTCAGAAAGAAAAGAACCAATTTGTGATGACTAACAGTAATTTGGATCATGGCTACAATAGAAACTCTATAATGAGGATGAAAATCATCCAAATATTGAAGACTACTGAAAGTCCCACTAATTATTTAAAATGAAAACTAATCATGCTCAATAACTATTATTGAAAGTTAAGTCTTGAACTTCTTAAAAATATGTTAATGAAAAAAACCAGCATATTTAGTCTCAGTTTGATTAGTCTTAAAATAAGAAAATTTCAAATGTCTATGAGCAATTCACATAATTAGGACTGTTTTACATATAGAAAAATATATGCACAGAAAAATTGCAATATTTGTACAAGATGACACATTAATACAGAATTGTTGAGAAGTCACCACGGACTGTGCAATTCCTTACTCTAAAAATTATATGATTATAACCATGTACTATTCCTTTCAGAGCCTGGTCAAGTCCCAGGAATCATAAATTTCCTTTCTTCTCTAGCATCCTGATGCAGCTCTTGATGTCTACAGGTTTGTTGGTTTGCTTTAGTGGCATACTCTTCAGCCTTTGAACTTGGAAAATGCTTAATTTAGTCTATGATTGATCATATGTAGTTATTATGAAATTATTTTTTTATGTCAGACTAATTCATGAAGTCAAACCACCCCAACTTGAAAGGTCCAGCTATATTTTCTTGGATTAACTTCCATGGCTAGATAATCTCTAAACAGACTGGAGAGGCAACTGCTATCAATTGATTTCCTTTCACTAGTTAAAAAGCTTTCTGTTGAGCTGAAAAATAAGCAGTGAATTGATAAGTGTGAAATCAATTCCTTTTTACTCTTTGCAGGCCAAAGATAAATTCTTGTAATAGACTTGGAAGTAACAGCATATGGCTAACTTTTGATCCTTGCACTCCCTGTACTTCACCATATGTCAGAGTTATCAATCAGAGTTTGTCTGATCCACAGATCCATTTCTCTTCCCTAAAAAAATTAAGTTAAAATGTCACAATAGGGAAAAATAAGGAAGAACATCAATAAATAGTTGATTTGGTCACTACATTCATATAAACTGGTCTTCCACTGGGAATTTTGCTGAGCTTAATACAGTGTATTCTTCTTGTTACATGTTTAAGATCTTTTCTTATGCAGAAAGAGATAATTTTTTTTACTTTTTCAGGTACTGCCATGTTTATTCTCCCATATACCTCTTCTGAGTATTACTAACTTTATAGAATAACAGAAAATAACATAGGAGTATTAAAAGAACTTAATTTAGCTGCACAAACAAGCTACATAAAGGCCAAGGAAAGAAAACTCAGCTCTGAGGGCTTTACCCATGAACATTTACTGACACTTCCTCTGGGAGACATTATCTGTCCATCAAGGGAGTGTTCAGCTCTAATTCTCAGTAACAGGGAAAACATTCCTTCAATACAACACAGTTTTTAAACTTGTTTCTAAATAAATATTTTCATGGGTGTTTAATTAATCATTTCACTCTTGAAAAATTAAAAATAATGACTTGATAAAATAAATTATTAATAAAATAATAAGCTAAGAGTTGTAGGGAGTGTTTGTAATTTTATGTTACGTAAATAAGGCCCTTCAATTTCTATTTAAAAAGATGCTCAATATTGAAAGAAGTCTAAATACTCAACAGGTTGCAAGAACTTAAGAAGACTGCATGACAACTGCCAGGTGATTATTAGTTTATATTAATATCTGATAGAGGTGCACCTAAGCAATACGATATTTTGGGTTTTTCTATAAAGAAAAACATTTAAAAAAAAAGGGGGGGAAAAATAATAGGATCAAATACAAGCCACACAAAGTCGTAAAATGTGCTCATGTTTTAAAATTGCCTTTCATGAAAAACCAGCAGAGAACTTGCTTCAGAATGATGTTTGTCATTCTGAATGACATTTTATCCCTTTTCAAAAAGACATAAAATCGTGGGTCACAAACACTACTCTTCCTTCAAAAATACATTGCAGATAATGATAAACTAATTCTTGAAGTCCTGACAACTTATTTTCTGAGTCTAAAATTGATTTGTGTTCCTTGCCCATTGATTTTGTGACAAGAAAGGTGAGAAATGTATGTGGGATGCATTGATATTTAAGGATTTGAAGGAAAATACATGTTCTGAATACAAACCACAAGTTTTATCTTGTTCACCTCCAAGGGGTTTTTGCTACTTTGCTTTTGAAAAAGGAACATTTTTGAGTTCTAGGTTACATTTTCAAAAAAACAGAAATGCAACATACAGAAATATATGAAGGAAAAACTTCTTAAAAAATAAATAAAAAAATAAAAAAAAAAAATCATCAAGCTGTCCCAGCAAGTCAGCAAGCAAATAGTACCTTTTCAACTGGATTTACAGAAATCTGCCTTGTTTATAGACTCATTTTCTTGCAGACATATAAAGCCAGTGCTTTTTGTCTTTCCTCCTTTGCCCAGAAGAAGATGCTACCCAGACTTTCCCCAAAAGCTACTTCAGGGTAATATAGAACAGCCATAGCCTAGGATAAGCACTGTGCCTGAAATCTCTCCCTCCTGCTTTTCATGTATTTAACTTCACAACACACCTGCCAGGACTCAGCATACAGTTCTGCCTTTCTGATATGAATGTCAGTCAAAGGTATAGCTCAATAAAAAAAAACAAACTTAGGGACTCCTACTAAGTAGAACTGAGGTGACTGAAATTTGTTTTTCTTTTCTTCCAAGAGGGGAAGAAATGAAGTCTTTGGTTTTGAAGTTCCTCTGGAGTCTGGGATCACACTTCTAAAAACACCCAGAGCAATCTCTAATCAAGAAGCCTATGAAGATCAGTTCCACTCACTGAGACTACACAGCCAGGATCAAGTCAACAGGGATCTGTTTCATGACAGAATATTTCCTGTTCAGAGACCAGTACTCCTTCAACCTGTGTGGGAACCTCTCCTGCAAGCCCTTAAGCTTGACTTAAGACAAAACCTGGGCAGGAGCTACCTGCAGAACCACCATCAACAGTGATTTCAACCCACCCAGAGAGGATTCAATGCACAAATATCTTTCAAGAAAACAGTAATATTAAAAGATGTGCATTATTATCTTCATTGTAAGAATGAAATAGCTACAAGAGACTATATGCTGCAAAACATTGTGTAAAGA
The DNA here is from genome assembly GCA_034509425.1 of Eopsaltria australis. NCBI lineage: Eukaryota > Metazoa > Chordata > Aves > Passeriformes > Petroicidae > Eopsaltria > Eopsaltria australis. Next base: position 9,521,510 of record JAVTVJ010000024.1, read on the forward strand.
ACTCCTCAGGCACATCCTGACCAACTGCAGTGAGTGGGCTCATGGTGCTTCTGGGCCATGTAGAAATGAGTAGAAATGGTTTAGTTCTATATGACCAGAAAGAATACCTTGGATAGGGAAAAAGGCCCTTCCTATGCATCTTTCAGTTGTCAGAAACTCTGTAAAGGAGTAATAAAGATACCAATTTGTGTTATTGCTCACATTTTCCTGCTTGTCTTAGCATGTGCAGTATAAGAAAACAGAATTTATTTCTGTCACCCTGCGATCTTCTGGACAATTTTTTGGTTCATCTGCTTCCAACCTCACTATTGTTTTCCCATAAAGATGACACTACACTCTAACACATACATTTACTTGTCAAATGCTTACACACACTGTAAAACCACTAAGACACAGACACACTAAAAGCACCTTGCTTGCCAGCTAAAGAGTGAATTATGGAAAAAAGATATAGTGCTTCTTCCTTTATATTTCCCCTATATTCAGCAATTACCAGGTCATGGACTTTTAGTGCTAAAAGTAGCATTTAGTACAGAAGGGTTTTTTTTAATCCATTAAATTTTCCAGTTAATTTCTGACATACCTTGTGGTAAGAAGTCCCTCAGGTTGACTAAATGTTACATAGAAGAAGAACAAGGTGATTTGCTTGTTCATTTTCATTATGGGGTTTTTTGGATCAATAAGTCTTGCTTAAAACAAATTAAATACAATTAAAAACAGAAGAGAAGAAACATATAGTTTAACTAACAAATTTTCCCCTTTTTTGTTGTTGTTTTTAAATTTTGGGCAGAAAATTGGGAGAAATATATTATTTGGGAGAAATACATGCGGAAAAAAAAAAATGTATTATTATCAGAAAACTCATTCAACTATTAAGTTGCAAACTCCAGAGCTGCAGGTCCCACATTAGCAATCACAGCCTATGTGGGAGGTGAAGGAAATAGTTGATTTCCAAGTTGAAAAGCAGGTATTGCTGTGTTTGTTGCTCGTGGCTCATTTCTGCTTTGACTGAAGTCAAAAGTGAAATATCCATTGACTTCAGCTGAACTGAATCAAATGGAAGTGCATGTGTTAATATAAATGCAAAATAGGACTAGTACAGAAAGGGGTTGCATGAACACAAAGAAGGAAAAACTCAAAGAAATCTATTGAATGAACCCTGAAAAGGTAAAACTTCTGTAACTTCATGAGCAAGTCTGAACAATCTGAAATATTCAAGAATGTTGTGTTTCAAAAGAGCAACAAAATTATTTTGGTGCTGTGGTAATAATAATAGCTTCTGATAATAGGTTTAATAATTTTATTTTTCTTTTTTAACATTAATTTTTTCAGAGAAAAAGGGGAAAAATTCAGGTAACCAGTTACTATATACCACCAGCAAAGGCAGACTCAGCAATCGGCATAACTGCTGTTTTAGATATTGTTTTAATAAATTGTCTCTGACAAATTTTATACATATTAATTCCTGGCATCAAAAAAGCAAAAATAATTGTTACGATAAAACTCTTTTTCAAGCACTTTTTCAAGTCTAAGCCCAGAACTTTACATTTAGCTGTGCAGCCAGTGGAAGAAATAGCTGCAACATAAATAAACAGGGAGGTGGTTTTATACAGGTCTTGCCCAAAATCCCATTTTATATAAGAACAGCTCACCAAGATCTCAGTTCCTGCCTCCAACAGCAGACACAGATCAATACCCATCAAGGAACATCTCTGGGCAAAGGAATACTGCTCCCTCCTTAATGTGCTTTCCCTATTTTCAACAGTTACCAGGTCACGGACTTCCACTGCTAAAAGTAGTGTTTGGTATGGAAGAGCACTTTTTCTTCCCTTAATTTTCCCAGTCAATTTTGACATGGCATCCTGTGCTACTGAGTCCTCGAGGCTGACTGAATGTTATGTAAAAGAACAAGAAGCTGACTTGCTCGTGGAGGTTTCATTGTTATTTTTCCCACAAATTTTTCTCCTGAAAATATTACTGAATATTTCCGGTTCTTGAAGAAAATCTAGTGGGCAATCACTCCAAACTCAGTTTACATATATATACAATACATATACAATACAACCATATTTTCTAATCTTCATCCTTTCTACTTATAATCATCTCTCTCAAGAGCTGAATAGTCCTCAACTGATAAGTCAGTCTGTCTTTCTAGTCAGCCACACTCACTGTTTTTCTCCATTTTCCAGCTCCACTACAGACTTTAGAGATAATAGGACTAGAACCAACTTCAGACAGCATTCAAAATTTCAGCACACTAGAGATTTTTATATCTGCATACCAATGTTATTTGCCTTATGCTAGATTCCTTTCCTAATAACACCTAACATTTGATTTGCCTTTTTCTTGACTGTTACTGAGCTCTGAACTGACATTTTCATAGAACTATCAATCATAACCCCAAAATCTCATTTGCTCATTTCCATGTGATAATAGTCAGCTAGGAATCCATCATTACATATGTAAAGCTGGAATTGTTTATTTCCCATGTGCATCACTTCATATTTATCTAGATTGCATTTCATCTGCTGTTTTACTGCAGTTACCTTGCATGGTAATATCTTTCTTCCCTTCATTATAGTTAGCCTTTGTTTCTATTACCTTGAAAAACTCGGTGTCATCAGTAAATTCTGTCTACTCACACCCCCCACTTTTCCAGTACTAATGAAAATGCTGAATAACCCAGACAGGTGTGACTCTGCTGGTGACCTCCTCCCTCTCTCAAGAGAAATCTTCTATTCCTATCTTCTTTTTCTTGGCTGACTTGACTCTGCCTGGAGACTATAATTCTACTACAATTCTTTATTTTTCAGCTCTTTTCCTTACCCCTGTTTTCATTCTTTTGGTAAAATTTCTTCAACATCATCCTATAATATTCTACTTTGATGCCCAAGAACAAAACCAACAACTGCTAAAATAGGAAACTTCAGGATAGCAGAATTGGTACTGCCCTTATTGTGTGTGTGGTTTTTCTGGAGTTTTTTTGTAGCTATTATGGGGGTAAGCAACAAAAACCCACACATAAGTCCCCAAAACATTTTATAACCATCAGATACATACAAATGAAATGTCCATGTCAGAAGTAATGAGCCTAAAAGGGCTGGTGCAAACTGCAATACATCACCATGTTAAAGAACTGGGGTAATTCCTTAGTGAAGAGCCACGTGTTGTGCCACTTATTTTTCCTCTTTTAATGCCTTGCCTATTTTTTCAGAAGAGTTACACTCACTGTGAATCATATTTCATCTGTATCCCTTTAGGATGAGGGCAACTCCAGCTTCAACATCTGGCTATTAAAAACAGTTTGAATCATTCTGCAGCAGTTTTCAAGACTATGTAAATACTTATATATAATATGACTGGCCCTTTCATTATAATACATTGGCAATATTAATCTACAACAAAATATATTCCCCCTCTCTGGCTTTTATTTGGATATCTATGAGACTTTCAAATTATATTTATTTACAGTAAGTACTGGGATAAAAATGGAGATTCTTTTTCCTATTTCCCTGCTGAGGCTGACTTTAACACCAAAATGAAGGTACCTGGAGCTTCACAGCCAATAATTGCTGCAAACAAATGCAGGGGTAGTAAGGAAGGTTTGCTTCCTTGCAAAGTGGTCCATTTAATTAGCTCATATGTACTGCAGGTATTAAATTGCTTCATGGGAAGATATAAAGTTCTATACTGCTACTCCCAACTTCATGCTTTCCTTGTTTTGCCTGTCCATCCTTCTCAACTCTCTTGCAAGAAGAATCAGAAGGGAGAGTACATTTTATCTGCAGTGTTATTGCCTTTTTCCCCTCTGAGATCAGCTAAGGTCTAGACCTGTACAGTGTACCCTACTGCCCACAAATCTTAGCTCTCACACCAGCATATGGTGTACCCCACACTGACATAAATAAGCCACGGCCAGGATGGCACACACCTTCCCTGTTCAGTGACTTAAAAAACCACCACACCAAAAAAACCCTGAAAAACCCACTTCCATCTGAAAGTGAGAATGCTATTTTTCATGTATTCTTAAGAAATGTAATAGATACTTTCAAAATGCATGTAATCCATTGCTTTTTTTCACCCCATTGAGCACTTGAGGTTTTTAGTTATCACAGGCATTTTTGTATGTATGTGAGGAGGCTCTGAATGTCATTTGTGAAGTACTTTCTATAATGTTTTCCTTATTCCACTATTAGAGTCTCCTTTGCTTGCTATTCAAAAGTCATTAAAACCAGAAAGCACTGAACTAACTTGCATTTGACAGTTCATTTAAAATAATCTAGTATGACATCTTATATCACATCTCACATTTGCAGAGAAAAACACAAATTATGCATCCCAGCAATTTTATGAATTTTCCCGGGTGATTTATCCACACCAGTAATTTTGTGCACCTGAATGCATCCCCAAAAGAATATGTAAAACCATTTCAGCTTCTCAGCTCTTTTCTTGCTAATCTTTTAAATAGATTTTGCCAGCACTCATTCATTGCTCCCTAAATATACAGGCATAGAGCTGGAATCTGAATAACTACACACGCTGAGTATAGATAATGCAAGTATTAAACACAAATATTCATATGGAGATGCAATCTCTTCTCTGCTTATAAACTCTCACAGGACATAGAACCAGTAGCAACATAATGGGTATTAAAAATAGCTACATGGAATCTCAAATAATTATTTAAAGATTAACTTTTTAAAAAGTTACTACACTCGAATTTGCAACATGGCATACAAACACCTGACATGGCAGAAAAGAAATTTCCTTTTCTAATAACAGACACAGCCTCAATCCTGTGAGTACAATTCATCTTTCACTTGAAATCTCCTTTTAAGTCTAGAATTAAAAGGGACAGATGAAAGAGTCCCATCAACCTTTTCCCACCCTGTATATTAGATAGACCAGAGTAGGTAAACCAAAAGAGGGAGTATTTCACCCAATTAATTTCACAGCATGAATATTAGAAAGTGGGTCATAGTAGCTGAGTAGTAATTCTGCATTCACTTAATTTTAATGAAAAAATAACAAGAATTGACACAGTTCAGTACAATATGACCAGCATCTAAGCATATCGTACATGTCTTTTATTAAATCATTATCTTTCTGCTATATAACAGTCCCACATTGGAAAGACTGTGTGTGATCACTAAGTATATGTTGATAAGCCATGTTAGAAGCTTCTGTTAAAATATTACAAATAATTATCAGTAAATTGATTCTACCTGCTACTGTAAAAGCTACAGAACATTTTTTCTGACATTGCTGGTGAATCTACATTATCGTGTTGGTGCACTAAAAATCAGGATCCATTAATAAGAACGGAAGCACTTTGCAGTGATGGGAAAATGGAAGATAAAAGACACAAAACTGAAAAGAAAGACGTTTGGACTGGATACAAGGAAAAGCTTTCCCCCAAGAAGACAGTCAAACCAGAGGTTTTTCAGGCAGGTTGTGCAAACTGAGTCTGGATGTTTTCAAGAAGTGACCAGAAGGCTTGTCTGACCTGATGGCTGACCCAGTGTTGAGCAGTGACCTCCCAAGGCTGTTCCTACCTGAACTATTTCACATTCCTGTGACTGTCCCCTCTGTCTATAAGCTGGTGATGTCATCAGGCTCCCACCTGGAGCATAATCTTGAATCCTTACCAAAAACAACCCAGCTCCTGGGTGCCCAGCACCTCTATGTGTGTGTGTACACGAACACACACACTCACTGCTTTATTGATGCCTGATGCAATCAGAATTCCCTCAAAAACCTGGTGGTACTGGGTACCCTGTTCTGATTTATGCTACACATGTATTAAAGAATGATTTAACTTGAACAGAAGGACTGTCTATAAATGTCTTTTCACTTGACTGTGTTTTGATATCTTCTAGGGTGGTGGGGAAATTGAAATATTAAGGTAACATGAATAATGCATTAATATATTTCGGAAGGAGATTTCCTTTCATATGGTGACTTCACACTGATCCAGAAGACTGAAGGAATACAGGGACAAGACTTTTAATCTCTCTGATGGAACATTAAACTATGCCAAATCTCCTCCATCTTTAACCAAAGTAATTAGGTAACTTAATCTGCAGACTGGAATAATTTACTCAGCTGTGAAAAGTGTGTGTCATGGTAGTATTAATTAACAGAAATTGGGATGAAACGGATTTTGAATTGGGAGATTGGCAATAAAATACATTTTTAAAACTATATAGAATATGTACTACTGACCATTTTAGAAATAAATATATAAAAGTAATTGACTGGTCTCACATTTTTCACAGCTCTTTTCCACATCCAAGTTTTTCCGGCTTTTGGTTTGAGTGATCAAGATTACTTTGTTACTACCTGGCACTTCACTTCTACCTTCTCTGAGTCTGTATTTTTATATCCTTCCGCTACATTGTGTTTCCTCTCAGATAAAAGACCTTTCTCTGTTGTTTCCCTGCCCTTCTTTATCCCTCACTGTGTTTACAAGGAGAGAAAGCACTTTCTCCATTAATACTTCCAATTACCTCTGGAAACTCCCCAGTTTGAACTGATTTAATTTCACTAGCGTGTTCCATAAAAAAAAAAAAAGCATTCATCCCACAGCCCAGTATCTTTTGGAATGAGATCTTTACTGATGTTTCCTCTTGGTTTCAGAGCCTACCAGGAGATTTCAGCTTATAAACTTGTGGTCCGTATTAAAAGCTCAGGAATCTTCTCAGATACAATTTCTCAAAAGTGTCTTGCTGACTCATGCTGTAAAATCTGAGCTACTCTGGATGTCAATCTTGGTATAAGCTGATGGAAACTTGGCTGGGAAAAAGGACTGTCACATTTAGTGAGGCTCTTCCTTGCAGATGGTGGATTTCAGCATTCATTACTGTGTAATCAGAGAGCTGAATTTACGTTGGACTCTTATTTTACTCATTTTCTGATCCACAACTCTTTCTCACTGCTGACTCTATTGCTTAAAAAATATAGCCAGGTGAAGGCTAGGAGAATATTTATTTTTCATGTAGGATAGATTAAAATATGTGAGCATGTTTATGAATTTTCAACAGTTCCAGCATAATTCAATCTCTAGATGTGGAAAATACTACAGGACATCTATCACTCTGATTCTTTCAGTGCCCTGAGAAGAATGGCTCAGAGTATCAGAAAAGTGAATCTGCATCTCTGAACAGTGCACTTAATCAACTAATTTTGTATTAATTCTGAAATCTGTACTAAGAAGTGATGCACACTTCTCTCTGTGCTCTCTGTTGAACGTGATTTTTATGTGGTTAAAACAGGACAATTTTTATGACAGCTAACATGAGGTTTTTCTTTTCCTGCATCTTGTGTCATTTTTTCAAATACTATTTAATCTAGGCAAAGAGCTTCTCAATGAACAGAAAATGCATAAACAAAAAGGGATCATACAGGTAGCATCACTACATGTGAAAGAAAAATCACAACATAAAAATAGGAATATTTTGAAATTATATTTGACTTTCTTGCAACCAATCAGTTTTTCTGTTTGTTCTAAGTAATAATCCCTTAATTATGGGGTAAGTTTCTCTATACCAGACCCTGGCACAAAACTCATAGGTCTTCTTCTGCAGTGATAAAACACAGTAATATCCATTTGTCATCTCACTTTCCCTCAAGCTGGCCTGGTACATCTTTAACAGTAAAAGTACTAACCCCCAGCTTTTTTAAAATGTTTTTTTAAAACTTCTCAGCTCCTTGTTACTGCAATAATTGAGACAGTACACAATTTATTCTTCTGAATTCACATAAATTCAGATAAACTCACTAATCAAATCATTTTCTGAGGTATCCATTTAGAAGCACATTTCTTGCACACTTACCTGAAAGCACAGTAGTTGCCTGAGCTACTGATATGTTATGATATAAAAAGTATTAAAAAGACAGAGTAACTATAGTGATTTCTGAGAAAGACTCAGTGGCTGTCTGACATGTTTGAATTGCACTGTGAGTGCTACAAAGTCTCCCTGAGTGGCACACGGGAGGTTAATTCATGTCACCAGACATGTCACCACACAGAGCTGAATCCTTTAGTCAAATGTTCTTTCTATTATGCTTTCCTCTTAGAAACGAAATGTATTATTCCTGGGGCTCCTTTCTCCTTTTCCCTCGCCTTTGGGCTACAGCTCTAATTCTCCTTTTAGTTCCTGAGTTCTCAGGCTGCTCTCTCTAAACTTTACCAGCTAGTGAGCATGTGCCCCAAATATTGCTGTAAGGATACAACTTACAGGACTTCTACCTTTTATTCTCGCTTCTCTCTGTTACTGCATTTCTTTAATTTCACAGATGTGTTTAGTAAAAGCCTCTCAGATATTTATCTAGCAATTTCCCTCACTCTTAACAAGTAATCTCCCAAATGTTTTATTTTCTCAGCTCTTTGTCCTCTGAGTTCAGAGAGTAGGGCTCCACAGCAAAAGGAATCTGCTCTTCCTTTCAATGCATGCTATGTCAAAGACTTGGACACAGCAAGAGCAGAAACTCCTCTCTGTCAAAATTTACTCAGGTCACAATAAAAATTAGATATTACTTGATGGATTTTATGCAGCAGTAAAAATTTCAGTCTTGCTAAGCTATTAATAATAGCTCAGCACAAACAGCAGCCAGTACCCCAAAAACAATACCCAAAACCATTAGAGAAACATAGCACTTGGGTGGTAAAAAAAGATGGCAAGTTGTCTGTAGTGAAAACCATCCATCTTCTTTTCTTTATCAGTGTGTAAACTGGGATCACTGCTCCATTATTCACATGAGAGTTTACAATTTGATGGTTCACTTGTGCAATATAATTTTCAGAAATCAGCAAGTAATTTGGCATTTCTTATCCTTAGGTAAGGATGCTCACTGCTACAGAAAACAACTACACTGAGTTATAGCCCTAACATGGAAATTACATCTGAACCATGCTGGGGCAATGACTTCTGTGTGTGGAAATTAAAGAGGCTTTTAATAATAGAGAAATAAAATCTTTCATGCAGAAGTCTTTGTAATAAACAGTATCTAAAGCACAGCAATAATAATATGTATATTTTTACTGTGCTTGCAACATTGGATGATAACTACATCTATAATTCAGAAAGCGTGTAAAAATGCAGGAGCAATAAAACACCAACCTCAACACGCTGAGTCATTAATCAGAAGATAACTTCAATTTATGAGTAGCAATTAATTGTAAAAGACTGTGGTCTCTGCTGGTCCAACAATAATTCCAGGGGTAAGTCCCTGAATACTTTTAGGCTCCAAAGAATACCAAATATTTATAGAAACAAGTATGGAAAACATTAAATTTCTACATTCCATTTCACTTCAGCAGGCCAGTCTGGGGTTTATAAATATCACAGGCCTTTGATAATTCATGTGAGAAATCATGAAAATTTTTGGGAAGGTCTAAACATTTTCAAGTTTGGCTTGGAGTGTAGGAGAGATTAAGAAAGCATGACATCAAGAAATAAAACATTTTTGTGGGAGTAAAATACCTATATGTAAAATTATGCTAATACTATCTGCATGTGCTATAAATTCAGGAATTGGTATGTGCTTGTAAAGTTGGAATGTGAAGGTTCACTTCCATGCTTCTGAAATGAACAGATTGACATTTGAATTACAGGCAGTGTGTAAGATGAAGTAGTTCCTATGTATTCTTTCTCAATTTAAATTTAAATTAGTTCAATTAAACAGTTTTAAATTAGTTATGTTAGTTCTAATTATTATAAAACCCATTTTTCCATACCTTTTTTGAAGTCATTCCCTGGAGCAAGTTTTGATATGACCAGGCATACCCAAACCTGTATTTGTGTATACTCTTTTACAAATCATAAGCCATCAGTGTGATTAAAAAAACTGCAGCATAAAACAGAATTTAAAATGACATTTGAAAATGAAATATTCTGATTATCTTTTCTAACTACCATGCAGAAAAAAATCCCACCAAATTATTACCTTGGCAAATGCATATAGTCTAACAGGAAACCTTGGCTCTTGGTTCTCCAGGGCTCTGGTCCCCTGTCCCATGCCAAGTATTTCACAATCTTATTGTTGTGGTATATTGTAGCACAAAATTCCAAGCAATTTCAGAACAGTTGATTTCAACCTCAGCATTATTTTATTGGCCTTCTGCAAAACTAGGATATCGTACATGGGTTTACGGTGGGATTTTCTTTTTATTTAAAGAGCAATTATAAAGTGAAATACAACATTTAGGAAAAGTCAGCAAACTAATTCTATGCAAAACATTCATTTCTTTTTATTCTTTTCTTCTCCAAATGTAAAGTGCATGGTAGAATACCTCTTCCAGTGCAAAGGCTGAAGACTGGTCACAATACCTAGCTTCAATACTTCATTCTGGTGTCTTTAGAACTGTGAACCCATTTGATTTAAGGCAAAGCCTGGTAATAAATTACTTTCCCTGGTGTTTCTCATGTTGTTCTCTTAAACCACATTTTTAAGTAATTTTTTTTTTTTTAGGAGAAAAGTACTCCCAAAGAAGAAATAGTTTTCAATTTAATCTAGCACTCTTTCACTACATTCACATTCTGGGACAAAAATAGAATAAGGCAATTCAGAATTGTCCTCAGAGCCTGACACCTGAAGAAGCTCAGGGAACTGAGAAGAGTGAAAAGAATTGCTGTATCCTGTATTAGAGCAAGTGATGTCAAGGCTCCTTCACAATGTTGGTACTATTTCTTATGTAGCATATTCATTTTGCAGCTCAACAGAAAATGAGAATGCAGGTTTTAGCCTGGAGAATGTAGCTGGATTATTTCCTAAGAAGTCTTATGATTATCTATGTAAGAAAACAAAAGATTAAATACATTTGATCCGAAGCCAGACACTCACCAGTGTCATCACTGTTTCTTTCTGTAACCAGCGGTAAGATACAAGCAGTCAAGCAATAATTCAGCCCTTCCACCTTGGCTGCAAGAGTGCCCTAACTCAGGTGTCCCCACTTAACACAAACTGGAATGAATTCAGACCCTCATAACTACTCCCTAATTTATTTCCTTGGGCCTTACACAGTTGAGCTTTTGTCTCCTGAGGCTGGTTAACTTTCAGGCACCATGCCCAGAGTTAAAGCTCCAGGCATAACTCTTGCCTCTTCTGAGATGCAGCTGCTGAAGCTTGTGACTCATGATTGCAGCTTTTCAGCAGGCTCACTCCAGAGTCCCTTCCAAGAGGATGCAAAGGTGCTGAAGACTTCACAAAGGCTTTCAAATTTTCTAATTTTTTTAGAGCATCATGTTCAACTGATGCCATGGAAATATATCATGTGCTCCCAGAGCCTTGCTTATCTTTGGAAATGCCAATGAATCCCCAGTACTTCCACTCCCTGCACTAGTCCTACAATCCTTCTGCATAATTTGGAGCTGCTGTCAGAAGAAGTTAGAAAAGGTACTTTCATACATCATCTTTAGGGCTCATCACCTTGACAGTGAAACAAGTTTCACGTTTAAAATCTGATGGAGACTTCTATGCTACAACAAAATTAGTAGTGCTCATAGTGCATCCATCCTCTGACTAACCCCAGCTTCAGACAAGCATGAAGGGCTTTGGTTTTATCAGAAAGAAAACAGGAACATGCAGACTACAGCACAGCCACAGCACACTTTGTCTTCACCCTCTGTTTGGATAATTATAGGACAAATAGGTGCAAGATAAACAGCACTGTTTAGTCTAGAGGCAGCTCAGTTGTCAGAAGAGAATTTACAGACTCCAAGGATGAGATTTATCTGACCAAAGGTAAACCCATACTCTTTAGTTTAGTAGAGGGAGAGAACAGACAACTAGAGAGGGTAAGGCCTAAAAGTGCACCTAGAATGCCTCAAACCTACTCTGAATTGCCTCACTTTATTGAGTATAAATTATGTAGAGTCTAAGTGGTCAGTTCAGATGTAAACATCTACAGCATTACGTATAAATGTGTGTGATTCTGGTTAGATGGATGAGGATCATCAAGTGTCAGCACAGAGATGGAAAATCTGCATATTTGATGGATCCAAACAACTTATTGCAATCTTGCACTGTGCTACAAAACACAATGGGATTGCTTGGTTAAATATTGTTCAAAACGTTTTTGGGTTTTTTTGAATATTTGGGTATTTGTTAAGTTTGTAAATAAAATTTACAGTGCTGTTAGGCCAGTTTTTGAACTGTTATATTCAGAGTTCTGCAAACAGTATTACAAAAACTTAATTATTGGTAAATCCCTATTGGTTTTTTCCTCCTAAAATCTGTAAAAAGTATTAATAAATATACAGAAATATAAAACAGCGTAAGAATTTTCTATTGTTATTTTAACATTGCCACAGTACACTATACTCTCCACATATGTGAACTTCATAATTTTCCCCCATGTAAAATATTATTTCTTTCCTTACACAGAATTGGAAAGTATAGAGAACTACTACCCATAATACCAAGAGTTTCAACCAATACTGCACAGTTAAACCGAGACACGGTAGGTCTCATTTTTAAAGACTATTTCACACCTTAACAAGCTTATTTTGTGGTGAATAATGTGATTATATGTAATTCTAATGGCAGATGCTCAGACCTGATGAAAAATGTGTTAATGGGAGTCAAATTAGATAAGCCATGGAATGAGATGTGGACTATTAATGTCTGTGAGCTGGCAATTTTTTTGAAATCTCTTCTGCAGCAACACTTGGGAAACCTGTGGCAGATGCATAGACGGGCTCCAGTTTTCCATGGCTGTACAGGAAACAGGACAGGCGTTGTAAAACCAGCAGTTCTTTATTTGATAACTCTGACTGCAGTTAGGAGAACTGTGCACTGAAAGATGGGAGGGGATATTGCAGATAATTATACAGTCTTATAAGCCATGAATCCAACAAAGCACAGCCTTCTCTCTCCTCTTGCTTTCTCCCCACATGATATTCCCAGGTCTTTATGAAATACCCTCTGAAATCCTTTCAGCAGTGACTCATTTCTGCTCCACTCTATCTATACCCTTCTCTACATAGCCCAATTCTCATATGAATGTCTCATCTCTTCAAATTCTCTTTTCCTGTTACGTCCAAAAAAATTGGTGAATAGATTCCAAGACTAGTGAAGGAAGGAGGATTAAAGAAAATGAGAGAAGAGTGGCAGAATTTATTAGCCTGAAGATGTACATTGTTATTAGATAAGCTAAATCACACAGAGAATATCAATGTGCACAGTAACATGTCTGCAGCAGGAGTTTTGATAGTAAGGACACAGAGCTGATAGCATGAAGTGCTGACTCATGTCATACTAAACAGGATAATGATATGAAAAAAATAGGCTTTGAGCACAGATGTACTCAGCTGACACAGCTTAGTCTCATTATTTTCCTAACTCCTTAATAAAACCATTCTCTGACTTTTCCACATTGATTTCACCAGACTGGCTCTTACATTCAGTACCTCTGACCCGGAAATTTGTTTGGCATCACCTTAAGGAACACAAAAGAGTGGGCAATCTTCCTGATCACTTTGCTGAAGTCCAACTCCAATTCTTCAGGAGCAATGATCATAGGATTGACAAGATTTTCCCTTTTTAATCTGAGAACACTAAAAGACTTTTTTTCAAATTCCATCAGTATATCAAATACAAGATCAGCAGCTGCACATGAGAATTCTTGGGCATATACAACTGGAGTATATTTGAACTAACTTTTCTAAGAACCAACAAGGTATAAAGCAAGCCCCATTGTCAGCATTAAGTTCATGCTCCAAAAAGATAAGGCTTTATTAGTAAGGGTAAAAGAGTCCTTTTATCTGACCTGTTCTTGGAAAAAAAGTAAACAAACAGACACACACATAAAATCCATCAACCCTGAGCCACTTCTCCTACATTAAATAAACATGAATTTTGTTCACCTGGAAATATGGAAAATTGCAATCTAAATGATTAAGCTAGTCAAATAATTGGTGCTATCAATATGGTCAAGTTCATTCCTTTATCACTAATGAAGACTGAAATAAACTTTCCAAGCAATGGAGAACATCACTGTATGGTTGGAACCAAAAAGAAAAAAAAATTAAAATATATTTGCACTTGATAAAATTATCATGCTACTCCTGCATATTTTACTGACAAACAGGCCAAAAAAATAAAATAGACCCTTCTGTAGACAAAGGTGAGACAAAGCAAACATAAGGAAACATACACAAGGTAGGAATGAAGAATTCTGCAGTGAAAATGCAGCAAACCAGTCTTTTATAGCTGGGGAATGAAGCAGGATGTACCTCTATGAGGCTGAATACAGACATGTATAAGATTAAAATAGGAGGCAAGACAAAAGCCTTAATTGAAGATGATTCAGATCACTTAATTTCTCACTTTGACAGAAGTCACTTAATTAATATTTTAATTGTGACTGCTAGTGTCCTATGGACTTTTAGGGGCATTTTTTTTTACTTTGTTATTGTAGTATTAAGATATTTCTTATGTTTGTTACTTAACATGAATGTTTATGTCATCAACTGTCAGAATAAGGATTTTACACAACTGGCCAGATGGAGCAGTTTTACTCTAGATCTTCCTTCAGATTCAAAAAAACATGCGGCAAAAGTGCTTTTATGAATTTCAAACATTATTATTCTAACCATATACATCATACATGTTTTTAGTATTTTTTTTAAAGAGGATGGACTAGCTGGTTTATTTCTAGTTGTGTTAGTCTTTCTGAATTAGCCAAATAAACTGCTCTGCAAGTGCTGATCAAGGGATTTCAGTTATTTCTCACAAGGTGCCTGCAACACAGATGGATTGGAATTTCTGCAGCAATAGAAAGGTTAAATATTTCAAACTAGAGCTCAAAGCCAGACTTGACACTGACTGACTACCTTCATAAGCTACAACTGACCCCAGACCATCCTTTTTCTCACTGTACTAAGTTCCTTTGAAATACTAGGTGATGCAGACTTTCCTGCTAAAGCACACACAACTTACAATGTTTAAAAACCCCTCTGCACAGCCTTTCAAGAGTCACAGGAGACAAAATCCCTTAAGAATAGAATATTTAAGGGGAGAAAAAAAATCAGGAATTAAAAGCCAATTTCATTTACAGGCTACATTATAACTTCTAAAACGTCTACAATAGGACAAAATACCACAGAGTCTTGCAATAAAAGCAGAACTATGAAATAAAGACAGCAGAAAGTGAAAGAACAGAGACTGCACTGTAAAGTCAAGGTGCCAGGCTAGCTTTAAATAAGCTCACTCAGGTCCCAGAAGTAATCTAACCATGACAGCAGGGAACTCAATTTGGGTAAGCTGTCTGAATGCTGGAAAGAGCTGAACCTAAGTTAACATTTTGACCTCTCCATGTAGCAAGCACTTTCAAGGACAGAGAAATTCCATGAAAAAAAAAAATGCCTTAAAGGGATGGAAAATAAACCAGGTAGGCATTAATCATTGTCCTCTTCCCAGTCCTAAGTTTCATGCATTTTAGTTCCAATGCAGAATTGTCTGTATACTTTGAAAGTTTTAAATTAAATTCACGCAGCAGCTGTGATCAGTATGTGAGATTGCTGTGATTAACTTATGAGATTAATCCAAACTACCTTCCTCATCCCAAGTCCTAAAATAAAGCTATTGCCTAAGAGGCTTTTACTCCTGTAAAAGCTCCAACTTAAAATCAGAAACCCTCCACAAGTGTTATCCCAGAAGCAGGCCACCAAAGAGGTGAAATTTAAAACCATATACTATCTGTGCAAGGTGGCTTCTTGTAAAGCAAATCACAGCTATTTCAGACTGAAAATTGTACACAAATCTAAAAATTGAAGGCTGAAATTCTAACGTGTTTAAAATCCAATTCTGAATCAGCACAATGCCAAGTCCTGATTTCAGAGGCAGATAAAGTCCAGCTGATCAGCCCCTGTACATGAGCAAAGATGTACTTAAGAGAGGAAGCAAAAAGAGATGATGGAAACTGATGAACAGAAGTGGTCATGGGCACCACATCCTTCAAAAACATGATGCTTGTTTATGTGCTACAGGTCAAACAAGCAAAAAGGTCTGAGTGTACATCAAATTTCAGGCATTAACCTGTCCTAGACATTTTAATTAACATACACTCCAAGACAACACACATATTAAGCATTTTCGAAAAGCACAAGTGATCAGCTCTGTGCTAGGTCAGTGCCATGACCTTTGGTGAGTGTTGGTGAATGTAACAAAGCACATTTTCTGAAATGGTATTACACACGAACAGAACATTTACATTATCACCTCTATTTTAAAGTACCAGATGGATGTAAGGAGAACTGGAAATTGTTTAATCTTATTGTGAGTACTGTATGTGAATGCAATCCTGAAGGGCATAACTGATCTATTTTGCAAAGACAGAGAGAAAGGAAGAAAAAAACCCACAAGCATCCTTTTGTTGCTTACCATAAACTGCCTTTTTATTTTCATATATTAAAAGTGTGACCTTGGTGGTCGCCTGTGTGTCAAAATGAAGTAGGTTTAAAACCTCAGTTGCTTATGATCTGATGTAAAAACCAAGTTCTAAATAACATCATTAAATTTTACCCTTAGGGTAATGTTGGGGAGAGAATTAAAAAATAAGAAAACCAAAACCAAACACAAAGAAAAAACACACCCAAAATGTAATTAAAGCAATGTCTAAACATGGGAACTTAACAGCAAATGGCTAACCAGATGTGCTTCCCAGCACTTTTAAGGGCTCTTTTATCTTTGTGGTAGCCTGTAACAATGCCTTGAGCAAAACACATTTGTAAAGGATAGGTGTTTCTTTGTTTTCATGCAGCAGAGGAAGGAGAACTGGTTTAGTAGTAGCTATTACATAGAATACAAATAATAATAATATTTGAATTCACATAATATTTGATATTATCTTAACCATGAACATATAATAATTAATGTAGGAAAAATATTTAATATGTATTAACAAAAGTAGATTTTCACAAACTCGTAGCACCTACAGCCTTATACTGCTAAATTTATCAAAAGTAAAGTATTGACTCCTCTGAATATGGGCCATATACAAGTTTTCTTCTGGGTCAAAACATGTGGTGATTATTAAACCTTTATTTTTAGAGGAAAGTAAAGGATTTTCATAAATATTTATAAAATGCTACAAAAATGGTTGGAATAAAGAAGGTGCAGCAATAGTTAGTTGCACAATGCTGTACTGATAACACCATCACAGTATAAATACTTAGAATAAGGTTATTGTCAATCTAACTCAACAGTTAAGGTTGAGAAATAAGCTTAAAATAAGACTTGGTTCTTTCACCAATTTCACTTTGATTTAAAATTCAGATTAGCCAAAAGGGAGTAATTTCCTGTTTCATTTATGCAAAAGAGAGGTGGCAGACTGACAAAAGGATATTTTTTTCTGCATATGCAGATACAGGCGCATATAAATCACCCTTTGTCAGGGCAGGAATTCTGCAAATATGTTAGACACTTATTAAAATATCTAATAAAGCATCTCTAGACACTCTATTTCACAGCACTGAAAATAAATTAGCAAGTGTAGATATGTCTACTGTAACCCCTTGAGTAGTCATAAGTGAAAAAACCCTTGTAAATTGTTGCATTCTTTTACTGATATGACTGAAATTAGTTTTATAATTGATGTTAAAGACATGAAATTGGTTTGAAGCATTAACAGATTGATCATCTAAATAAATATTAGATTCAATAGAGACTATGTCAGTTTGTGCTCTACTTTTCTAACTGAAAATTATTCTCAGGATAATTGAAAAATTATGTAGAGAAACATTTATTCTTGTTAATTTTAAGATGGGTAATTTTCTTAGGAAAATTCTATTTATGCTATCTCCAAATATAGACAAAGCATTTATGCCAATTTCTCCATTAACCATATGAAACACAATCTTTATTGAAGACTTTAAGCAAATGTATTATTCTTAGATTCTAATGTGCAAATGCCTGTACAGTAACCTTACTGTCAAATTGGGAGTGTCACAGAGCTATGTGAACTAAGAAAACATTGCAACTTTAGTTTATTATGCATATGAATATGCATTATAAAGGTATGCAAAACCTGATTATACCATTCTCATAATTGGCACATTTTTGTCCCCAAGAAGGTAAGACCTTTCAAGTAAAACTGTTCATGGAACAAGGAATGAATATCTACCAAAAATTTTACAGATAAAAACTGCATTCTGGTCTACACAAGTACAAGATCTTTAGCTGTGGCCAATCAAGTCCATATAGAAAAACTAATTACATCCTCAGTATATATATTCAAACTTTTTTATACCCCCATGATTGTAATTGACATTTTTTTCTTCTTGTTTATCTTTAAATTTAAACTCAGTGGGGCAGCCTTCCCAAATCCTGATTTTGAGATCAGTTTTGGTGAATGCTCTGTCAGTGCATCCAAAACAAGTAGAGTATCAGCATATTTTGAGGAAAATCACAGGCATCAGATTTTCAAGGAACAACAAAAAAAAAATGAAATGCCTCTGAAATTACATCCTTGAAAAGTAAGAGAAAAGAAAGCCAAACAAAGCAAAGTGTTCCTACTTACACACACAGACACAGCACCTACCTACAGGCACAATGACAGCAGCTGTAGCATCTCACCTCTATCAGTCATAATCTAGAACAGTGCCACTTTCTATTAACCAAGCAATAGGGGAACTAAAATTACTTCTACTGGTCCTACACAAGTCACTCCGGTTGCTCCGGTGCATTTTGATGACTTAATTAGGAAGACGGTGCAGCACATGTGGTTTTCCAGCCAGGTTCATCACAAAGGCCACATCATCAAAGCACAAGAGTAGTGTCTTCTACAGCTAGATTAAAAATAGGGATTTCTTCATTAAGTGTCTTGCAGCTGACTGTGCCTCTTGGTTTGTCTCCATCTATTCAGACAATTAAATAAAGCGTCATGCTTTATTTATTTCTTTTTAAAGGCTAATAAAGAAGCTGTGAATTGAAGTACAGCTGGCAATCTTTTTATTTATTAAGACCTCAGAGTACACAGTGACAAGCTCTGGAAGGCAAGGCACGTGCTGGGATTTTTTTTTTTTCCCTTTTAATATATTTCCTCTTTGCAGGCACAGCATTTCTCCTAATAGGTATTAGAAACCTTTCTCATCCTGTCCAACAGGGAGAGGAGTCAGAAAAAAAATTATCCCAGAAAAGCTCAAAACAATTAAGAAACAAAACAAAACTAAACCTACAACCCAATAGGGAAAGCCTAAGGCCACACCAAAAAAAGTCCAGAAATGTGAACAGTCTGAGTACTTTGAAAAAGATAGGTAAAGGACAAACTGTAAAAAACAGCTGGTATATAATCTGATTGAGTCAGAAAATATTTATAATTTGGTCACAATATTCCAAATTAATAAAAAAACCAGCTATTTTCATTTACTTCTATCAGCAGGGATGGATGACTAAAAAAATTACATGGTTGTTATGTAGGTACATTAACTGAAAATATTATATGAGATTTATGACACACTTTTCATTTCCTGATAACAAGAAATTATTATCTCCTGTGTTATTAAGTAATCTCATTTGTACAGCCAGAATGGAAATTATGCATGGTAATATCATACCATGGAAACATCATAATATTTCCTTGATAACAAATACATGGTATCACAACATAATGGGATTTAGCATTAGTTCATGAATATTAGGACCTTTAAAAAAATATTCTACAAGGAAGGATGACATATTGCTCTACGCTTCAAAGAAAGCTGAATGCTCCATGAGGCAAGATGACTTTCCAGTCTTAAGAGTTACTAACTGATAATTGTATGTCATTACTCATATTTACAAAGGCATAGGCATACAAAAATAGCTGTGGTCAAATGAGATGATCACAGTTGGCAGTTCTTTCTGCAAGAGCTTTCAGGATGGCCTATGCACTTTGCAGGGCTAGGAGAGAAGGAAGAGGCAGATGTGAACACAAACATGGCTCTTACAAGAGCAGAGATTTCAGTTTTTCTTAATTTTCTTTTCATTTACTCAACCTAAACAGAAACCCTTCTTCAGAGGGTCAAGCCAAAATATGAGTGGTGTTTGGTTTGGGTTTTGGTTTAATTTATTTTTTTATTTTTTCAGTTCTGAATTGACAGCTATTTTCTGTCTGTTTCAAGTTAATTGGATGTGCATGATAGAAGCACATCTTTCCACATGTTCCTTGACCCCAACAAGGCCTAAACTGTCTGTCTGCTCTCCCTGAATTTGACCTTGACTTCCACAACCTACAAACTTGGTGGCACTTACAAGTGGAAGCAATACATTAAATCACCACCCCTTGCTACACATCACTTACAGATGCATTTGTCACTGCTATATTAAATTAGGATCACTAAAATGTAATTTAAGGCCAAGAGTGACATTTCATAAAGGCAGTGAAAACAAAATTACCAGAGAACGTGCACCAAAACAAGGTATTTCTTGCCACTCCAGTCTGTCAAGAGAACAGATCCTCCACAATTATGCTCTCTGCAGTAGAAGTTATGTGATGGAGAGTTAAGGGCATGACAAGATAAATCTGGGAGCTGGTTGGCAAGCTGGATTTCAGCTGGCACTGTGCCCTTGACCTGGGGAAGGCTACCAACATTCTGGGATGCCTTAGTGAGAGCACAGCCAGCAGGGCAAGGGGTGATGGGCTCCCTCCTGTTGTCATTCATGGGTGCACACGGAAGGAAAAGAAAAGAAAGTGTGCATCCAGAGCAGACAAAATGACTTCCATGTGCATTCCAACCTAATGACAGCCCTGATTCCATGAGTGCTCCTGCATCCGAGCTACTCACTTCCACTCAATCTCTATGTATGTATCTAATTAAAATAAACAAATAAATAAACTTTATAGAATTTGGGTTCAGATTCAAGGAAAGAAGTGGAAATTGCATGGAATTTGAGGACCTAATTTTAAAAATCTGACTCTCTTAAATCATATCTTTCCTTCTTCACAGTTTATATTACTCTGGGATTTATAGCTCTGTACCTGAGAAGGTGCAGCTTTATCTAAGCTTTTGTTTGGATCTTTTTTTTTGCTTCTGTCCTTTGCCTTATTTTCCCTGTGACCTAAAAATCAAGCTTTGGAAGGCTTACTGGCTCATCTCACAAGAGTTACAAACATCACTTTACTTTCAAATAATACAAATTTGTAACATAAAACCGCAAAGCCCTGACATTTTTTTTCCTTTTTAGTATGAGCTTTGCTGTTGGATCACTTGCTCAGAAAAAGTGAAAACTATCTTCAAAAACCTCCCAACTAAAGGAGTTTAGATCCATATCCACCACTCCTCCAGAAGTTTCAAGATCACTTAATTTTCGTAGCTCAAGGAGCCTTCACTCTTCGTGATCAGGGGCTCACATGAAATTTAACATTCAATTCTCTTTGCCTCTGAGCCTGTGCCAAAAGACAGCCAACAGATAAACTATGGGTTGGTCGAGTTTGGCTCAACTATTCCCTTTTTTAAACATTATTCTCAGCAAAAGACCTGCATAATCACAGAACTAGCTAAATTCATCTAACTATTCAATCATTGTTCAATCACTGACAGATTTATTTTGAATATTTGACTGACAATCCATTCAGGCATTTAAAAAGTACAGAAGAATGCCTGAATGTAAATTACAAGACCCTGAGTTTCTTTATGAAGCAGCAAATTAAGATCTTCCAGTGCTAAGAACCATTTACTCAATATACCTTCACAGATTACAGGGAAATTAGAAGAATGTGGGATTTCTTTTCAAAATGTATCAATCAGACATATAAATCCCAAGTATCCTATTCAGAGAACAAGATCAGTAAAGTTACATGTAGGTCAAACATACAAATCTTGTTTTCTCTAGCCAGATGGCAAATTTTTAAGGACTAAAAAGTTAACAGTGATTTAAAACAAAAAAAGATACAAACCAAGTTAATTACTTATGTTACTTAATTATGATTGACTTGATAAAAGCCCTAATTGAGTATTCAGATTCCAGAAAGATTGCCTCCTTTTCACTTTTTCTAAAATGCTATACTGTAAGCAAACTGAATTTATGGGAGTTTCATTATGAACAACTGTCTCCTGTTGAAAACAGACAAACGAGGTAGGATAGTGAATTTATTTCCTGTAGTGTTTCACTAACAGGCCAGGAAGTATTATGGAAAAGGAAATTTAAAATATTACTTTCTGCCCCAAAATAAATCAAATCCTGAACTCATTCTCTTCAGTAAGCTTCTGTGACTGCCAAAGAGGGTTCTTTATGTTTTTTTACACTTACTTCCATGAATAATTTCTTGAATTTATATTTCATGAAGTACTTTTTAGAAATCTTATGCTTTGTTTCTCGTAAAGGAAACCTGTTTTCTGCAGAAACAATGCCCAGTACTTGTAAACCACAGAGATCTAGAAGCTCCTATCAAAAATTTCTCAAAAATCTGGGTTCAAAAGAGGTGTTTTCCTTACCCTGGTCTCCCCCAAGACCTACAGAGAATTCCATTGCAAAAATCTATTATAATCTATCAGGAGCATTTAAAATTTTTCCATGTTTGTTTATGGCATTGCTGACAAATTTGTCATGTTTTCACAAGGCTTTCTTTGTGCAGGTATCTCTGTGAAGCTCAAAGAGTGAAGAGACAACACAAGTGGCATCTGCTCCAGTTCAGATGGAGAGCCCTTCCTCAACACTCACTGCTAAAGAGTCAGGTTCCAAACCCAGCCAAATCCAGCAGGAATGCTCCTGTTTGTCTTTATTAGCAGCCCAAAAATTTGTAAGCTTACAGATATTGATGTACAAAAGAAAAAAAAAAAGTCAGTTTAAATTATTAACATATTTTGCTGTCTATCAGACATGTAGTTTTGGGTTTGTTTTGGGTTTTTTTTGTCAGTCTAGTAACTGGTAAATTTAAAACACTTTAAAGACTTAACTGAAAACACAGAATTCAACATATGCATCTAAACATAATATGGCATTAGTTAATGCCATGTTTTCTTACATCAGTGCACTTTAAAATCAGCTATTGAGTTTTTCAGCTTCTAAATATGCAGAGCAACCGGCAAAGAAAAAAAAAAAAATCACATCTTTCCCAGATAATGTTCAATCCCTGATTAAATAAAGATGTGCCAAGGCAGAGATACTTTATGCCTCAGGAGACAGCCATAGTGGAATTGTGAGTGTATTTTATATGTGAATTAGAGGTAAGATGTAATGACATGAGATGAAAGGCTCAGCCATGATTTTAATAAAGGGGGGAGACAGAGCTTCCCTGTGGACCCCGTATGCAAAAGAGTGAGACTCAACAAGAATATATGAAAAGATTCAGCAAAAACTACAACAAATGTTTCAAAGTCATAAGACCACCATTGAAATTCATCATATTTTACTGAAGCTGAGTATTCCAGATCTGAAAGTAACACAATTCTAATGGCTTTAATTTCAGATGACAAACTATGTCATCAGTAAGGCTGGAAAAATTTCAATTTTTAGGTAAGGCAGAATTGGAGAGTTTGAAACCATAATATTTCATTTTTTAAAGGTTTCTAATATCATGATCCAAAAAGAATTCCATTTAATTTGTTATTTTAGGAGCATGTTTTTAATTGTAATAAAATATCACAATTCAGTAGTATATGATGACAGATATTTCAGCTGCTTAGTGCTTTTAGCAATCCTGAGGAATAGCTGTTACCTATTGCTCTATTGATTTTTTTATGGCTAGAGCAGAATTCTAAAGAATCATTATTTCTTTTTCCCCATTAAATTAAGGAAAAAAATTGAGATTTTTCACAGTTCCCTCTCTTTCTGTATGTTGAAAAAAAAATTAAAAGAGACATGCCTTTGTAAGGAATAGACATGAAAAGAGCAAAATGAATGGGATGAACTGCTTAAAGGAAAAAAAATAATCCTGCTTTATTTGATCTTTTGTGATAATCACACTCCTGGCACCCTGCCAGCAAGGCTCAGCATGCTGATGTCTGGCCAAGTACAGTAATCTCTTGGTTCAAGTCTGAGGTCTGTGATGAAAATTACAAAGCAGGGACAAAAATCAAAATGCCACCTGTGATTTTATTCTGAAACTAATTTGATGGAAAAAGTAATACAATGAAAACAGTCTTTTTAGTAGAGACTACAAAACTATGACAAAATTGAAACCAATGCAAGTGGATGGAGGTAGCTATCATGCAAATACGTTTGGATCTGCAGGCATTCCTTTTAAAATGAGCAGTAGATGTCTTTGTGACAGGTAAATTGCTTTGAGATTATGTTTGAAGTCCGAGGTCAAACTTTTAAAATGATAATTTTAACTTACATCTTCCTTTATTCTGGAGTCTTTCTGCATTTGAAACCAACAAAACCAAGGGGAAAAAAAAAAAAAACAATTCATTTCCTTATTTTCTGTGAGCCATCATTCAATACAGGCGAACAAATCCTTGAGGAAATCTTTCTCCTTTCTCTTTTCATTCAGCAGTCTATATTTGAGCTAGTTGCCCAGAGATATAAGGAAGAGAATTACATAGCCACAAAATTCTGCATGCATAATGTATTCAACCTAGAAATTCAGCCAGTAAAGTCTTCTAAACTATTATTCAGATTCAAAGCAGAAAAAGAAACCAGTAAAAACCAGCATGTCACCTTTTTTTCTATATAATTATTACGTTTTCCTGAAAGGTTGTACATCATTAGCAGAACTGATCAAAGCTTATTGAGATTTTTCTTTACAAGTATTGAAAATTATTCAGAATTACTTGGAAACTACTTTTACAGATTTATTGTTAAAAAAAACCCAAAAAACCGAACAACAAAGCACATTTTGTTTCCTTTGTATTACTAGAACAAAAACTCACTATTTGCTGAAGTGATACAGGTTCCCCATTTTACCACCACCTTCTTTATAAAGATGGACAATATCTTGCCATTTTTAGACACACTACTCCTCTCTGGACTAGTAGGAATTGCCATATGCCAGCAGCAGGACAATCCTGATCTCTAGGGCTTCGCTGAAACACAGCATCTCAGCATTTCCCAGTTGCTATTTTGCTCCTTCTTCAGGAAGGTTCTCTATAGATTTCCAATTCTCTTTGATATTCAAGTCTGTTTCTGCACTCTGTATCATCCCCCCACCAACAGTGCTAATCAAAGGAATGCTTTAATAGCCACCTTAACCTTCTCATACTTACGTTTTCATGCCACTCCTTTTCTATATTTTCCTTTGCAGTCCAAAAAACCCAATCATTGCAGCACAGACAATACAATTAAATTATCCAATTTTGTGTGTTACACAAGCAGAAACGCTCACAACTTTCTTAACTCCACACATACATATGTTTGAACACCCAGAGAGAACTTCAGGTATATTCATGCACACACTCACATGGACAGCAAAAAAACAGGAACATTTATGTTGAAATAAAAGGTACCTACCTGGAATGAGCTGACCCAGTAACTGCTGGCATCTGGAAAGGCTGAATACAGCTACTACAGCCAGAAAAGGATAATGTTTCCATTTCATGATGTGTCCCTCCTTGCATTACACCAGCTCGGCAGCACTAACGTAAATGTCACCTGCAATACACAATGGAAATAAAAACAGAAGAATTAATGATAAATTGAGGTACTTCCAACTTTTTCTGTCCAGACTAATTCTATGAAGAATGCTGGTTTCAATACAGCTTTAGCTATTAAAATAATGTTAAATTATCTAACAGTTTGGCAGTTGAAAACCAGAATATTAACTATCCTTGCAGAGCAGACAACCCCAAACCAGATGTTTTAAAGGGAGACATGAGGTGCCCCATAGTGCAAATATGTATTTTATAGTGCTGCATGTTGTTTGGTTAAATTATTAAAGAAACTGCTCACTTCAGCAAGATAATTAAGTGCATGTTTAATCCATCTCAGTGCAAGGAAATACTTAAACTCTTGCATAAGTTGAAAACACTGTTAAGGCTATTCAACCTACCATGAAAGCAGGGTTAAAACTTTACTCTAGTCCTCCTTTGAAATTATGTTTTTCTGAATGAGGATTAGGCATAATTTTACCCAGTAATAACTTGAGCAGTTAAGACAACTTTCTGATTAGTTTTATGTTCTTAAAGGCAGAAAATTTTCACCTGACCGACAGGAAAATGGAATCTTATGAAGGAAGACAATATTTTGAATTACAAAAAAAAATAAAAAATCAAAATATTTTTAACCAAAAGATGACTTTTAGACTCATCTTTCTGACTACCACATCTGTAGATTAAAAAGCATTCACAGCTCTACCAGTGCTTAAAGGTCATCTCTGCTCATCCTACTCATTTGTTTACTCTTCACCTATGTTAGTGTTCAGGATAGACTTGTCCAGAAATCACGGAATTGTTATGGTTGGAAGGGACCCCTGAAGATCATCCAGCCCAACTCCCCTGCCAAGGCAGGGTCACCTGGAGCAGGTTACAAAGGAAAGCATCCAGGTGGGTTTGGAATGTCCCCAGAGAGGGAGACCCCCACAGCCTCCCCTGGGCCTCAGATCTCGTTTTCAGCCTGTTCCAAATGTCCTTCCTCTCAAGCTCTCTAAAATACATGTCACATTTCTCAGATGATTTCAGTAGATTTCTAAAAACAGTAAGATGATTTTTGGAAAATTAAATACACACAAACTGAAATCTGGTTTATTGCTTCATTTTGGGTGGTTTATTTTGGGGGAGGTTCCTTGAATGGTTTGTTTTTTTAAAAGATCTTTATCTCAATACAAACCCAAATCCATGTGAATGTAACATTCCATATATTCCATAGTATTTGGGGTTCATGTCAAGATCTTGATGGTGAAAAGAGATGCTATTTTAAGAATCTGTCAAGTTATGAGATGTGCCAAATTGCCTGACCCTAACCAACAACTAGAGACCACCAAACAACTGTAAATCTGATGTACGCTGACACATCAAA
Source organism: Eopsaltria australis (assembly GCA_034509425.1). Taxonomy (NCBI): domain Eukaryota; kingdom Metazoa; phylum Chordata; class Aves; order Passeriformes; family Petroicidae; genus Eopsaltria; species Eopsaltria australis. Next base: position 9,548,387 of record JAVTVJ010000024.1, read on the forward strand.
AACTACTGCAGCAATAAATAACTATGTTAGACCTTGATAACTTTACAACTACACTTCTTATTTCTCTCTCTTTGTCCTCCTTGTAGTTAATATATACTCAGAGATGACCAGTTTGGATTATGACTCCCATATTACCTAAATGCCAGCAGACATAATTGTAGTACTGAAGAAAACTATAGAGACACCAGTCACTTGTTCAGTCTATGGGGACAGAGGAGTTTCATCTGTAAACCTAATACATAGTTAATGACTACAGATTGAAGAGTTGCATGACTACTGGGAGTGTTCAGTGCCACCTGACACTTTTGGATGTTCAAAAAGGCATAAATAAGTTTAATATGAAGAGATTCAATCTCCTACGCGTGTTGCATTTTAAATTTTCTTTTTGTGTTCTACCTGAGCCTCTATTATCTTGGCAGCTAGAAATAATAATACTCTATTTCTTATTACAATTACTTGTATCCTACAGAATATATTACTTCGATTTGTTCTCATTTCAGCCACACAGCACACAAAAACTCCAGTTTCCACCCATTCCCATTGTTTTAATTTCCCCCATCACTCGTATGGCTGCTCTTCTGTTGCAAACAGCTTGACAGCTCTTAATGGCAGAGTTAACAGCAATTAATGGCCAGGGTGTTACATGCTGCTCTAAATGCTATTCATTATATGACTCCAAGACTGAAATGAGGATTTCCAAGCTCAGGCCCTAGAATATCCATCTCTTCTTCTGTACAGTAATATAGGTTTGCTTTGTAAAAGTATTTACTGCTTTGGTTCCAGACTCCCCTGGTTTCTTCACCTTTACTTTCTGCCACGAACACAAGACAGAATGTTGCTTCTAACACAAGCTGAGGAGGCAGCCCTTTGATTTTGCTTCATCAAACAAAACCAAAAAAATACTTTCACTTCAAGATTTACTTTGTCATTATAATGTGAGGTAAAGGAACACTGAGGTGAAGACAGGAGAGAGAAGAGGTGCTCCTAGTGCCTGAACAGATTCCTGTGCACCCCACGGAGAGGATCATGCTGGAGAGCAAGTATTCACACTGCAGCCCATGGAGGGCCACGGGTGAGTGCTCCCTGGAGAAAGCTGCAGTCCATGCAGGAGCAGGTTTATCCTGAAGGATTGCAGCCCATGGGAAGTAACTCTGGAGCAGAGGGAAAGTGTGAGGAGCGAGAATGAGGCATAGAGGAACTCTTATGGACTGACCACACTCTCCAATTCCCCATCCCCCTGCACCACTCCAGGGAAAGCAGAGGTAGAGGAGTTCAGGATGGAAGGATGGAGTTGAGCCCATGAAACACAGGATGGGCAGGAGGGGGACAATTTTAATTTTTGTCTTTTGTCTCACCATCCAGCTCTCTTTTAATCAGAAATAAATTTTGCTTTTTAGCCAAGATCAACTCACCACAGCCATAAAGTGGCAGGGGAGAGATGAATCCCAGGAACATACTTGATGGCACTCACCTTCTCTGTGAATCCAATGCATGAATCCAACACTCTCTCTTTCCATACCTCTCTCTTGAGTTTCCTTAACTGGTAGACTATGACTTCTTTTTAATCTCTGTATGTAACAGAACTCCACAGGGAGGCTCTGACCATGAATGCTTAGCTGTCTAGTTAAAAGCTTTTCCACCCTCTTATTCTGCTTGTGGGCTGATGTTTGAAATATAATATTTCATTTTAAAACCTGAAATTATCTCCGTGTTATTAAAAATATTACTGTCACAGAAAATTTCAGTGAAGATATCTTTCATGAAGCCAAATCATTTTAATATGAAAACAAATTTTTTAGTCTATATTTAGAAACAAATCCTGTAGATATTCCTTGAAAACAATCCTGAATAGGAGGCTAATTTTCTTTATTTGGGGTACAGAGCTTCTAAAAGCTGATTTTCTGAAAAATGGTTTTCAGATAGAAGCTGAATCCAGCAAAAGATAAACAAGACTCTTCTTTTAATCATCTACAGCCATAGTGCCACAATCCTTGCACTACACTACAATGGAAGAAACACTCAGAAATGTACTGCAGCCAAAGGGACTCAGATGCAATTCTCTGCAATTAGTTTTCCAGTGTCTGACCTACAAAACTAATACTGCAGAATAAGCACTAATTAGATGTTGCCAGTGACAGGAGAGGGATGCACTCATCAGACACTTCAACTGGCCTGAGACCTCACCTCAGTCCGTATCAAATGGCCACAGACCTACACCAGAATGTGCAAGATAATATTCAGATCCAATGCCTTGTCCAGAGTGCACAATGAAGATAAACACTGGCTTCTCTATGACACTATAATCATTAAAGAATCAATGGCAAATTAAACTGCACAAGCCCAGAGGGGAAAGAAGTACCATGGTAAATGCAGTGAAAAGGTCCAATCGATTATTTTCTTCCACTTCCAAAGTCTAGTGCTATTTATCACTACAGCCAGTGCAGGAGCAAAGACACAGACAAGATCAAAACCAATGATGGTTTTATTTTCATGTCTTTGGGATTTTTGTGGGTTTTTTCAGGGTCTTTTTTTCAAGAATTTGGTAACTGTTGATGCTTCTCTTAGGTAACCAGCTTCCTAAGACCAGATTTTGACTGTGTCTTGAGTAGAAAGAATGGACACAAAAGTAAGGTAATTTAGATTCTAACTTGTAAAAGTAACTTCCCTTTATATAATCTATGCCCTTTGGTAAACATTATGCTAAAGAAGATTGCTTATCTACAGAATGGGACAGAAATTTGATTTGCAACGTACCCAGCAATTTAGGAGTGGATAGGCAAAATTTCACTGAAAGGAGAAATAAAAATAGAAAATACTCCTTTTGAAGCAAGGTTAACTACTTTTGGAAGTGGAATTTTTTAAAGCTTGTCATGCATTGTTAGGCCTGCTGGTAGTGGATAATCCTTCCCGTATTTTCAATCCCCATACCTATTGGTCAGGCACCCCAGTTATCTGGTCATCTCTGTTTAGACTGACATTACTTCTGAACTTACCCCTCCTAAGCACTACCATCAGTACAGTTACAGATCACTGAAATTAAGAACTTCCCTCTGCTATTTTAAACATCCTGTCTATGTTAAACTAAATTTATCTAAAGTCCCAGAAGAAAGCTCTGCATGCATTGTCTCAACTGTGTCCATTTAGGAACAAGGAGTTGATGAACCAGGGGGAAAAGTTCTGGCTAGCTCCTTTTCTGTTATAAAGTAAATCTACTCTACCAAGATCAAAGCAGCTCAAAAACATAAATCTATTTAAACCAGAGTAGTTATCAGTATAATACATCTATGGATCTGGACTGTGATCCTTTCAGTGACAGTTCCAGCAGACGTTCATGAAGCTCACCTTATTTAATATTATAGTATTCCCAGACATTTGCCTTTTTAGAACCAATTGTTAAGTCAGATTTAGCAATTATGATGCAAGATTTGCTCTTTACTTATTTTAAGCTGTGGTTTGCTTTTATTTTAATGAAGTGAGAGACCCAAGAGTAAAATATTTCTTGTTATTAATAATAGTAATGCATTGAATATGCTCAATTTACATTTCTCAGCTGGCAGATGACAAACTTATATGTAAAACAATCTTACCCAGATTCCGACTTGATTTCTGTGTGGTATTTTTACTGCCTAAGCAGTTCCACAGGAATAGTTCATCTATTATAATTCAAATTAAAAAGGACCTGTGTCCATGCTCATCCCCTGGTACTTAATCTCAGTGTGAGGAGCCAAACATATGACAAAAGAAACAGTTTTTCTACCACCAGTTTCAGTCTCATAAACAATCTCTCTACCAGGAGTTCTGCTAATCTCTAGTGTTTCCCTCATGCCTTACCATACAAACTGAGGTTAATCTTGAACACAGGACAACTCAAAGAATCTTTCCTCAGGGAGGAGCATATCAGTGAGACAGTGAGCAATAGAACAGGATTTCTGTGTAAGGAAGCAATGCATTTATAATGCAATATAAATGTGCAATGTGAAATATGGAATATGAAGTGGAATATTAAGCACTATAAATAGAATAAAAAACAAATCATACCATGAATTGCATTATCTGTGTCTAGGTTTTGTTAAAATGATTCTTCAGGTACATTAGAAGACATCTCATCTGTTTTGGGTTTTTTTTCAGAAACAGACATATTTATGCATCACAAAAAAAAAGAATAGGTCAGGTAGAGAAAGAAATAGAAAGAGAAGTTGGTATCCATTCCACATTGGGAAGCACTAAGTAAAAATCAGCTCAGTACAAAGACTAAACACAAAGGAAAAAATTGCTGCATGGGGGTTTTTCCTTAGTCTTCAGGCAGGAACTGGGAGCACTCGAGAACAGTGACAGTGCTCTGCAGGCTCCTGCCCCTGCCTGACCCCCAGAGTGCTGGTCTCTCTCAAGGACTCAAATTGGGTTTCCAAGTGCTTCCTGCTCTCTGTCTTTGCTGCCTGCTCTGTCAGGAGCAATGGAGTCAGTGTCTGAGCATGCAGAAAAACAAAGCCCACCTGGAAATCAGTCTGACAAAGGCAGCAAGAGGGACTCCTACAAATACATAAACAGCAAAAGAAAGACCAAGGAGATGAGGTGAGGGATCTGAAGACAAAGGACATTAAAAAGTTGAAGTATTTGAGGCTTTCTTTTATCTCAGTTTTTGTTGGAAAGAGCAGCCTTCAGGAATTCCTAGGACCAGAGGAGAAGTCTGAACTAAGGAATATTTGCTCTCAGTGGAGGCTGATCAGGTTAGGAAGCACTTCTCCACCTGGAGATACAGTCAGTTCCTGGGACCTGACAGATGCACAGGAGAATGCAGATGCATTCTGGAGACCATCTCCATATGCATGGAAGAATGTGAAGGTGATCAATTGACAACAAGGTTTTATAAAGAGAAAACCATATTTAACCAACCTGAAAACTTCCTGTGATGAGGTGATTGGCTTGGTAGATAAGGGGAGACCAGTGGATATTGCTTATCTTACCTTGACTATAAGAAGGTGTTCAACACTTTTTTCCATGAGATCCTCATAAAGAAGCAGATAAGGTACAAACTAGTTCAGCAGAGAGTGAGGTGGACTGAAAACTGCCTGAACTGTCAGGTTTAAAGGATTGCTATCAGCATCACAAAGTCCAGCTGTACATTCCAGGGGTTGCTACTGGACAGTTACCTGGGCAGTAAGACTGAGTACAGCCTCAGAAAGTTTGCAGGTGACATAAAACTGGTTGTACAGGGACCTCTGCAGGCTGGAAAATCTCATGAAATTTACAGGGTAATAATCTCAAATCCTCCACAAGGTGAGGAATAATCCAAGGCATCAGTATACTCTAGAGGGCAACTGGCTGGAAAGCAGCTCTGCCAGGAAGGACTCAGTGCTCCTCCTGAACAAAAAATTGAGTAGCAAATTGTTCTTGCACAAAGCAAGGACAGAGGTATCCTGGACTACTCTGTGAAAGCACTGACAGCAGGTAGGAGGAGGGGTTCCTTCTTTTCCGCTCCTAAGCAGAGGTGAGGTCACACCTGGAGTGCTGGGGCCAGCATTTGGCTCCCCAATACAAGACTGACAGTGGAGCAAATTGAGCAGAGGGGCACAAAAATGATGAAGAGTTAGGAAAATCTGTCGTTTGGGGAGAGGCTGGGACTGCTCAACCAGCAGAAGATCAGGGAAATCTGATCCATATGGATAAATCCTTGCTGTGATGGAACGAAAAATAAAGAACCAAGCTCTTGGCAGTGGAGGCAATTGGCAGGGCTAAAAGCACAAATTGAAACACAGAAATTTCACTTAGATATAAGAAAAAAGCTTCTCTACTGCAAGGGTGAAAGCACAGTGGAATAAGCAGCCTGGATAAATGTGGTTACTCCATCCTTAGATGCAAAACCTGATAAGACACAGTCCCAAGCAACTAAATTGTCATCTCCCTGCCTCATCTGTGATTATCCTGCTTCCCTGCTTAGGAACCCCTGCACCAAAATCTGCAATCTATATTCTGTTTTGGGAAATAGGATATTATAAAGTGCCCAGTACGGAATGAAGATAGGATTTCTCACTGAAAACTTGTCACAAAATGCTTAGAAGCTGTAGTAGAGGGTAACTAGAAAAGCTGTCAGCATCAAATGGTACTGAATGGAGATAGCATGCTGGGGATGTCTTTTAGGGCTTAAAAGAAAAAAAAAGTATGAATACAAGAAAAATCACTTATTTTGTGAAAAGTCCTCAATTTGTGGTTAATAATAAGAAAGTTGAGGAGGTTTGTGATGACATTTTTAGGGGAATAACCTTATGATCCCACAGGAAAACAGAACAAGCAGATAGATGAATGCTTAACTGTGCTACGCAGCATTGTAAGCTATGGCCTGTCATCACTGTGATAGTTGTGCTCAGGCTGATTATCCCCCTGGAATGCAAAAATCAGTTCTAACTTGCAGACTATTATTTTGCATAGACCCTTGGTATTGCAGATTTTGTTCTCTATTTTATATTCAGTCACTCTCAGGGGAGCAATCAGAGGCCAAAAGGTAATTGGTAACAGTCACCAGTGAATTCACTGAACAAAACTTTCCTCAAATACAGAAAGTGATTTCATTCTGCTAATTAGCCTTTTTTTTTTTTTTTTTTTTTTTTTTGTGGAAACTGCTGATAGAGCTAAAAGCTGGGGGAAGAGAGGGGAGAAGGGAAGATATGTGTGTCATCACTCTCAATAAGCAGTTCAAGAGAGGAAGAGGGAAAGACATCAAGGTCTTAGCTAAGAGTTTTACAGTGCAGAGAAGTCTGTGTGTGCACACACAAGGGCCTGTGTGAGAGGAAGAGGTGATGTAGCTTTAGAGCTACATTTTTTGCATCTTTAGTCTGATAAAATTTACTTGTGCTTCAAACCTAGAGGAAGGTGACACTTTGGGTTGTTCTTCCCAATAGTAACCAGGCAGCCTCACACAATTCACGCTCAGAGAACACAGAATTTCTCTATAATTACAATAAGTCTGCTAAAGGAGCAGAACTACCATCAACAGGAGCTTCAGCTGACTTGCTCCATATGCAACTCTAAAACACAAGACTTTTGAAACAGCTGGTTTGGGTGGCTTTTAATGCAGTTTCATATTTCTCAAAATTTTTATCCCCTGTAATCAGCCTGGGTCTCCCTTTTTGCATAATTGGGCACTGTCTATTAATAAGGGCAAGCCAGTAAATGGGAAACAAATTCTATTTCTGTTTTTTTACAGAAAACCCTATGTGAAAGTGAATGAAATTCAGACTTGGATTTGGATGTGGTACCATATTCAAAATACAAAGCAGGGAGGGGAAAGGAAAAGCCAAGAAATCTTGGTTAGAAGTTGGACCACTAACTGAGGAAAGGTATCTGCAAAGAAATTGCAGATAGTCATGAGAATAAAAATGACAACAAAATGAATTATGCAATGTTTTAAATGCTTTGCCTTGGAAGATTTTTGTTTTTCTGACTGTGATTCAACGACCAGGAAATAAAACTTCAACATGATTCTGAACACAAATAAAAGACTGCCAAAAATCACACAGTAGTTTATACCTACTCAGAAGAAAGCAGATGAAATAATTGTCTCATTTCTCAAGTCTGGAAGCTTCTCAATTCACAAGTCTCCTATTTGTGAATGCCAGGAAGAAAGAAAGTGGGGCTCTACTCCAATTATATCAGATAATTCCACCTTTCTATTCTACAAATGCCCCTTACACATAAGTGGTGCAAGAATTAAGTACCTCCAGTTCAAACTGAAATGGGAGATTTGAACTTCTTGAAAGAAACATTATCTTTTGAAAATAATCTAAATGTATGAGAAATTCAGTAACAATGTAATGAGGCCTGTGTTTTCCTACAGAAAAAAATTAAAACCTGGCAAAATGTTAAAAAATTTTGTTCACAACCAAGGATTGATCTCAATAAAGCAAAAACTCTCATACCTTATATTGCTGATACCCTATCTCCTTTTGTCCTTTGGCAAATTAAACAAAACACTCAAGCCTCAGCTACCAAGACTTTCAAGAGAGCGTTTGGGAACTGTGCTTTCTAGAACTGTACACTCATCACTTCTTTTAACAGGAAAAAAAATAAATTAGCAATGCCTTGATGTAATAGTTTTCAAACACTATTAACTAGTGGACATTTGAGGAAGTGGTTGTTGTCATCAAAAGCGCTTCCAAGTAGAGTCACACTGGAAAAGAAACAATATTTGATAGAAAGAAAATCTTGTGTCTGAAAGGTTAAAAAAAAAAATCTCCAAACTACTCCCTTAACTGCATTTTGACTCCTCTGTTATAGCTGATGTAGGAGAGCAAGGGTTTTTCAAAGGCATTAAGCTTTAAACATTCACAGTACTTTGAATGTCCTCAGCAGCACCAGAAAAGAGGGATTCAATTTTCAAAGATAATTGTGTCAGATAACTGTCTCATCCCTTTTCAGAAACAATCTGATAAATACCTAATTACCAGCCAAGTGATTTCAGAGCCACACAGCTGGGCCTGAGAAAGGCTACAGGGAATGACAAAGTCCCCTAAAGCCATCGAGAGCAAGAGGCATTTGGTTTGTGAATTACTTCATTTATTCAGCTGATAAAATGCATAGAAATCCCCAGAGAAAACAAAATATTCATAAAATGTTGAAATAATAAATAGAACCAATATTTAAGCAGAGAGGCAAAATATTTTCGAATAACACAGAATTGCATACTACAGAACAATTGCTTTCCAAAATCCATAATGGTAATTATTCCAGTCCTTAAAAACAGTCATTTTTTTCCAGAAAGCATTTGTACACTACTCAGTCTAACCTTGTCTTTTCTTGATACTGCTGTATAATGGGAAAATTGCTTTACAGTAAATTTATATCGTAATTTTCAAGTTGCCAAGTTGAAAAGCATTCTGACCTTAAACAATTATAGTCCTAGCTGTCAAACAAGAAAGAATTTACAAATTTTCACCAATGTTTAAGAACTGTCTCATTCTTATTGAAAAAACAGGTAATACAGCAATCCTTTCTTAAAATACCAAGTTGCTTCACTTTTAAGTCGTCTCCACCAATTAAAAAACCCCACAGGTATATCATATGGCACCTCATATTTGAGTGAATATTTTTAAAATCTACGTTGTAAAAGCCAATCCTGTAATCTCACTGACTTCCTTGTGCTTGTAGAAATGTTGGCCTCTCTTACATACCCTAAACGTTAATGGATTGGAGAGCATGAGATATCAAAGTAATGATGTAGAGTTCAGAACCACAGATGGCAAGGAGAAGATTACTGATAATGCTGCCACAATATTAAGTTGACCAAGTTATATATTCCTCAGGCTTTGTGTGAAAATGCAACAGTGGTGATCTCAGAAGTACCAATTTCTGACCTAACTGCTCCCAGACAGGAGCAAATTGATTGGAATTCTGCAAATGTAAGAGAACAAGGATGGATCTATGCAATTCTGTAAATCTCACGCATATAATTTAAAAATGAGGGCGCAAAAAATCTTGCATGTACATACCAGAGAAGTGAGTCAGTGGCTAAAATGAGGGATCAGACTGAGCAGGGGAGTGGTGGAGCCACCATCCCTGGAAGTGTTTAACAGACGTGTTAATGGGGCACTTTGAGACATGGTTTAGTGGTGATCTTGGCGGTTTTGAGTTAAAAGCTGGACTCAATCTTAGGGGCCTTTTATAATTTAAACAATTCCACAATTCTGTGACAAAGATTTAAACAAAAATCTTTGCCTTTACTCTGATATCTCACAGTAGTGATTGCACAACCAACAGCGTGACAGTTTTCAAACCTGCTCCTTTCTCATTCTCAGCTAGTAAGTCTGAGCATTTCTGCACGTGTCATTATTCACCTTGCACATAAACATGAAATAAAGCTGTCTGGGAAGAGCTGACACTCCATTAGCATTTAAGTTCCAGCAGTCAGGCGTGCATATTCAGTGGGGCACACAGCAAAAGGTCCTGGGGTTTTGGTTGTCTGAAAATTAAGACTTGACCTCAGGTCAAAGCTTTGGCATAACCACTGTTCTGAAACTGTTTAAATTATGGGAGTCAAATTCTTGGATAAATTCAAGAGAAAAGACAGACCTGAGTGCAAATCACACAGTGCAAAGAAACACCCAGACTCCTCTTTAGTGCATGGTGAAATCTTTGTGTTCATCTAGTTTCCAAACTTCTTAGGCTTCTATCAATCATGACAGGAAAGGGCATTAAATGCCCTCTCAAAAAATAAACTGTGAAATTAAAAGAAAGAGTGGGGAATTCTAGACAAAACAAGGACTGCTTTCTACTGCAAAGCTATAAAACAATAAGCATTTTGGGACTGTGAGCTGCAGCTTCTGTAGCAAGAGGCTTGCTGAAATTATTTTCCACTTGAAATTCAACTCTGAAAGAAAGAAAAATAGCTTAACTCTTGCCCTTAGTAAGAACAAGCACAAATAGAAAGGATTTCCACAACCTGCCTCACCAACAAGCCTTCTCAGAGACAAAAATGTACATCAGGATTCAAAGACTATTCAGCTCTCCCCTAGAGCACACTCATCCTTCTGGAGTCGCCAGTAAAGGTGAAGCTTAAACAATACAAAGACTTTCAATCTTGTCTGCTTCTTGGTTAAAGAGACTTCTGTGAAATGCTAACTCCTTGGGGGAAAGGAAGAAGATGCCAGCTTTCATGAAGCTACAGGAAGAGTGGCAGGATCCCTCTGAAACTGAGACTGATCTGATAAGGTCGTTATGGTTGTTAATAGCAACTCTTTTCCTCTGCTTCTTTGGAGGAGATTGTGGCATTTAGTGGCAGTTCAGGGCAGCCAGCAGCCTAGCTGTCACTGCAGGGCTGTGACTCTGAAAGCCCCATCCTGTCCAAATCTAGCAGACAAAAGAGCTTCTCCCTGTAAGTGAGGACTATTAATGCCTCCTATTGATTCTGGGACCGAAATTGGTAGCTTTTTGTTATGTCTCATACTTGTAGACGATTTGGCCATCTCACCGGTTTTGTTCCCATTGGCTTTTAAACCAGGAGACCAGAAAAACAAAAAGATTTAAAGTAATTGCATATTTACAGCTCCTGAGACTCTAAATCTTTGGGTCAAAGGCAAAAATCCTAAATGTCACCGATCCCAGATCCCAGAGGAATGCAGGGAGGATGTAACCCTTACCTCTTCTGTCTGGCTAAGGGGCTCATGCAAAATTCCACACTATCTCCAGGGCAGGGAGATGCAGAGCAGTAGAGTGGTGGGTCTAAAGTACATGGGAGAGAATGAAAATAGAGATCTGGGATTATTTCAAAAAGAAAGTTTAGTGGATGCAGGAATCCTGCAGATCCTTGAGGTCTTGCTATTTTTGTTACAAACTCCTATGAGAAGAAGAGTCAGTGGGACCACAGGCTACATGTGCAAGAAAATGCTATTCTGTAAACCCTAACAATCCTTTGAGGATGCTTTATGAAAGGGATTTGTTTAGTGTGTGTGCTGTCAACAATCTATGAAAGGTTAAGGTATCACCAGCAAGCTCCATCCAGGATTGGGCTTCCTGCTCTTAGAAGTAGGAGGAAGGAGAAAATCTGAGGCAAGACCTGAAAACTAATTTTTAATATTTCTGTGGAATCTCAGACAAAATATATTTAAAAGCTGCACTAAATTTGGCAAAGAGCAGGATATGCAAAAGAAGCTTCCTTCTTAATCTAAACAGTAATTTGAAAATTAAGATCACTCCTAGAAAGAATATAGTCCTTCTTTCCCCCCTATCCCTCTTCCTCTATAGATTTTTACCTTTTAAGAAAGTCCTCTACAGGATATTATTAGTCATCTCAGGGTCTATTGGCTCATAAGTTCTGGAACATAACTTGAGGGCTGAGGTTATCTGTTATAGAGTTAACAGTAGAAGAAAATTCAAATGGATAGACTGAGCATTTTGACCCTGGACAATTTCCCTTGTGAGGATGCTCCCAGATCCTTAATTCTGTCTGTTAGAAAGACAGAAGCTGTTAGTGACAATTAGCATATGAAATGCAGTAAACAATAAGGTGCTTTTAAGTTTTGTTTCTAAGTATAACTGTAGAAAAGTAAATTAAAAAGATAAAGCTAAAAGTGTCCTGACCAGGAAAGTACAACAGATATGGAAGAGAGAATGAAGGATTTATGTCTTAAAAAGGATAGCCAAACTTATAAATTCTGAGCAAAACTTGAAACAACCTTTACATACAAGAACAACCAACCACATGTGTCTCAATAACAAATTCTAGTTTCAGCTATTCAAATAACAAAGTAAACCAAAATTTCATACATATTTTCTCCTGTCAATGCAATGCACTTTTTTGAGAGAAAACAGTTAAACAAAAGGGATTTTATCAGAATATATATAATATACTAAAAGTTCAGATTAACTGGCTATTATTTTGACAGCTCTGCAGTTCCTAGCATGGATGTTCGGGCATTTTGCATCTGTCAGATGCACAATCAGATGCTCACACATGTATCATGTTCCCTGTAAGTGGAGGCTATAAACATATTTTGAAAGTTATGGACGTGCCTGACGTAACTGATGTGACCTTTCCTGATAGAGGAACTGCTGTATTATCAGTCTCATGTGGGCAAGAAAATGCAACAACATCTTGAATCACTGAATTCAGTCACATCAGCAGGAATTTGAAAACATAGAGCAAGTAACTAAACTATATCAGCTCCTAAACCTTCAGAGGCTAAAAGAGTTGAAGCTTAAGTATTCTCAAGCTGGACAGGAACAGACAACTGGGAACTTATAGAGGTGGACAATTGATTTCCTAGCAGTAAACCATAATGATGACATTAACCTTTAATGGATTAATAACTAGTTAGGTGTAGAAAAAATATCTGAATCCTCAGGAATTGTGTATGCATGACTTTATAATCATTTATATGCATTTCTCCATATTTTGTTTAAACTGTTTTTGCATTCTGGGACTACTAGAGGGGTAGGTATTGTGAGATTGAAATTTTTAAAATGTCTGAGTGATTCAAGAGGAGTATCACTGCCTTTGACTTTAGAAATTTCTGTATTTTCTTTCATTGAAGTGGCTATCTCTTTGAAAATACCTGAAATAAAGTGGCATTCATTTTCTAATGAGCCCTGTCTATTAGAAATAAGATGCCAGTGGAGCAAGAGAACAATATCATATACTTTATCTCTGAATTGGAAACCAAAGCAAAGACTGTTAATTTGGTAATAAAGAAAATTATTTATTTGTGCTCATTTGTGCTACTGGCTGTTTTGGAAAGTAATATTGTTTTTCTAGGAGTCAAAGAAAAGCAATATTAACTTTAATCAGCAAAAGAAAGTCACAGTAAAAAATTACTCAAGATATTTTTACCTCATTCACCCCTACTTAAAATATTAATTTTGTTCTAACATTTCCATTGGCTTGGCTTTCCAACACCCACGCATTCCCTCCTTTCCTTTCAGGTAAATCCATGTAAATGGGTGCTTTGCAGCACACTAATGCTGCCACCAGTGAGAAGGCAGTGAATGAGATGTTATATGTCTGCAGTGTGAATTTGTTCACATTTTGAGCATATGATTTATCATAGAGTCAGATCAACTAATCAGTATTGATGAAGAGGTTCATAACATACCTCAAAGTCACATTCCTAGCACACATTAAACAGATTCAGAGCTACCTTTCTCCAGTTATTTTCCTGTTAGTGAAAGGGAAATAAATTTATTTTAAATCCTTGCTCTCATCTGCACCAACCTGTATCACAACCGTTCACTTCCATTCATCTTCTGATAAATGGATACTTAATTTATTTCCAGCCTACCTTGGAGATCTCCAGTATGTATTGACAGACAAAAAGCAAATGCACTGAATGCCATAGAAAGCACATTTTATAGAGTATGAAGCCTTCCTAAACTTTGTCACTAGACAAAAAAATAAAGTTAATATTTTCCCAGAGAAATTAGTATGCAATAGCACACTTGTATGTGCTTATAGAATAAAACTGTATCTTGCACAGCAAGCACTAAAAATTGAAACCTCTAACAATATATGATCACAATTAATGAATTCATACCAGTAAAGCTTCTTTTCACCACAAAGCAATTCAAGAATTTTCATACCGGAAAAAGTATTTTAATTATTTCCTGGTACTCTTCTCATTTCTTTTGTGTCACCCAGTGTCCATAATTTTACTTGTGTCTTTTTCACAGGTAGCAGCATCACAACTCTTGGTCAAACTTTGCTGACTGAGCTTTTACTGATATCATTACCATGGGATGATCTGCTCCTAAGCATGAAATCTACAACTCTCCTGGTCTTTGCACAGAAGTTTATATCTTTTGTTTATAAACTGTTCCTCCCCCTCACCACCAACTTCAGTAACCCAGTTTTTCCCTTCCAGCTGAGGCAACGCTGCCATGAAAAACTATTTCTCTTTTCCTCAAATGTAGAACTGTCTCCCAGTTCTACAAAAGCTCAGCTTATTCAGAGTACTCAAATAGCTCAAGAGCTGTGAACTGAAGTGCCAGCAGATGAGAAATCAAAAACACATTTTCATAAAATGAACACTACCTCTCCTGGCATTTAAAGTTCTTGTCAAGATTGTCTTCAATGAAATAAGAAAGTTAAATTGAAGCCAGAAAGAGCATGCTGAAGTACATTGTTATGCCCGTCAGTGAACCAACGAAGATACACAGTGGGACACACCCTAATGTGTGTTTTGGAAGAAAACACCTTCATCAGTACACTGGGAAAATTATTGCCCTCATTAATGCCTACAAAAAATAACTCCCTCTGCTTCTCTCCTCCAGAAAAATCACCTTGAAAGATACTCTCACAGATAAAACATAAACAAACGCAAAATAATTCATGACTGACAAGTTGTTGACATTCCTCAAAGCAATAGATGCTGCTCTACTACTGTAAGCAAGGAAAGCTAAGACAAATAAAAATATAGGGCATGAATAGAAACGACAGCAGGTTTGATTACAGTGAAAAATAAGAAAATTCAAAGCTCCTGAAAATCAACAATCCTTGGTAAGAAAGAAAAATAAAACAAAACACAACCTGTTTCTCAAATGGCATTCAGAAAAACAAATTTCCATGTAAAAAAACCTTTCCTTTTTAAATATTTGGACTCCAATCTTCAAAAGCTGACACTTAGGAGACTCCTCTTTCAGCAATTTGATGCACTAATCTAAAAAAGCATTGCTCACATTTGCATATAAATTAAGGCAACTACATCATCACATTCTTTAAGCAGTTTATTTACTGTGTACTTGGTAAAGCATTAGTTTCAGTTTTCCATAAAACAGAAAATATCATACAGGAAAACATGAACAGGGAAATGGAATAAACTGAGCTCCATGCTCAGTGTGATGCAGCAGGCTCAGAATACAACATCAGAAGCAAGGAAGCAGAAAAACAGTGCAGGAATGACATTATAGTTTTACTTCTATTTAGTGTAACCTGTCAGTTTAACTGTGAGCCTAAACCACTCAATTCCACATATGAAGGTCACTCTGATCTGTTGGGCAAACATTATGGTGATTTATTTTAATGGATCACTGTCTCCATTCAAATATGAATCAAACCCCATGTTGTCAGAAATAGAAGATATGAGAAGAACTTCTGGAAGCAGATCCAACTTCAAGTCATGGAACTTGCAGTAAATGCACCCTTTATTAAAAATATTTTGTCATTGTCAATGGCTTTTGAGGTTTTTTTGTGGGTTTTGTGATTCTGATACAGACTTAATAAAAGTATTTGCTAAACAGAATACACAAGCAACTGTATGACAAATCCCAGATTAACCTCTCCATTCCTGACCTTTCCTGCACCTGATCTCCTGCCTCAGCTGTCTCACTGATACCTCACCTAGCTAGCATGCCATCAGCTTAACATGGCCAAAATTGACCTCTTTGTCTTCCCACCAAAGCACTGCATCACCAGCATCCCCTGTCACTCAAACCTGTAATGAAAATGTCATTTTTGTTTCACCTTTCCCAAGCCTTCCTAATCCACATCATAAATAAGTCTTTTCTGCTGCTTCTCCTACACATTAAAGACAATTTTCTTCCTTTCTGCCTGCACAGCTAAATGTTCACTTAAGCTCTTGGTTCTCATTTTGATTCATTTATTCTCAAGCTCCATTACATCGTATCAACCATTCCCTTTCAGCCCATTCTAAATGCAGGTTTTAGTTTTATCTCCATTTAGGTTTCATCACAATGGGTAAAAATTCCAAAAGCATAAAACAGTCTAAAACCCAAAGATCCTTGAATCCATTTAGGATGCTAAATGAATGTGGGTTATTTTTGTAAGCATTCATGCAGCTCAAGATGCAGATTACTGTTAGACACATGAACATCCACAAAAGCTTCTCCTCCTGACAATGGCACATAAGCCCCTAAGTATCTTGGAAATTGGACAATTTTACATTCTCATCCACTCTTGTAACCCTTCCATCACCTTCTTACACTTCACACATCCGTATTTTTTGGGTATAATTTCTTAATTTTGTCCTTTTTTGCCTCATCTTTTCTCTGGGCATTTTAAGCTGTACTTCTTTCTGTTACCATCTATTTTAAATACAGCTTTGCCACCTCATCCCATAAATATCTAAACTTCCATTTCATGTCATGCCTTTGGCATAAATCATCTTCTGTGTACTTCCTCCTTAACAGCACACCTAACTATAAGCAGCAGTTCACTTATGCCAGCTCCTTAAGATACTTAAAGCTACAGGGGTAACAAAGCAAGGAACTATTCATATAGAGAATGTATATGTACATAAACCATATATACCTGATGGCATATTGTCACCCTGCTTACTTTGCATTCTAACCCATGTCATTTTTATGTTGTACCATGAGACTGAATCTTCACTGGGAACAATAAATCATCTCTCTATACATACATTAAACCCATAACTTCTAATAATTCATGTACAGAGACTATATGGAAAATTATCTAACACTCAACACTAAAATTTTGAAGCCAACCACACAGAAGAAAAAATGAACAATATTTCATTCTTTCCTGATTGTTTCTGCCTGGAACTGCCCTCCCTCATATATTACAGTAACATTTTGCTGAATTTACTCTTAGAAATCTAAATTTTGGAGAGCAAACTAACAAAAAAAGAAAGTGTTAAAGTAGAGAGAACTGTTTTTATGTTGATAGCCAGAGAAAATACACGAGGGTCCAGCAGTGTGCCCTGAGGCAGCAGCAGATTAACAACAGTGGTTCACAACTGACTCAGAGAACAAAGTGAGCCAGAATCTGCTGATGTTCCAGCAGCCTGTTCTGAGTTCATGTGCTGAATGTCACAGAGGGGTACTTCTGGGTTGTCAAAGACACCAGGCTCTGTTGTGCTGAAGTGGCAAGTGGTGACAGGGCTGGTGATCAGGGGGCCATGGCCCCCAGCCCGCATCCATCCCCTTCCACTCCAGAAGGGTGAGAGGATTGACTCCCTAGGAATAGTGTGGTTTAGAGGTTTTGTTAAAAATTTTGTCCTTGGAATCCAAATAAACACAAACCACCCATGACATCAAAATCCCAACAGCAGTCTCCTGTCTGGTGGACTGGCTGACCTGTTCTCTTTCCTATGGCCCAAACTAGCATCATAGCTAGGTTTTGTTTTCAGTGTGTCAAAGACCCTATCCCTGTAAAAAAAGATCATCCCCAAGGTGTTTGTTCAGTTCTGGTGATGTTATAATTCCTGCATGCCCCAGCCAGCCAGCCACTTCCTTTTGACTGGATAAGGCTTCCACTCAGTCTATGGTTTAGCTTCCCAAATGCTACAGGGAGCATGAAGGGCATAATCAGAGTAGGCAGCCATGACTCTGGAAGAGGAAGGAAGGAATTGCTTCTGCTGGCATTTGTGCCAAACTGAATCACTGTATGACCATGGCTTTAGACCATGACCAAATCACTACTCTAACTTGTCAGATATCCTTAATAACAAATCTCTACCTTCTGGATTAATTTTTAAGGTATACATATGCAAGTGAGCACAACACAACGAAACAAAACTCTAGGGAGAAGGCATTAACAGCCTTCATTGCTAAGCTTTACACAGAACTAAATTACTTTAGAAAAAATGCCGAGTTCTTTTCTATCTGCAACAGAAAATACATATGCTCTTCTATTTATACATTCATTTCACAGCTATAAAATAGACAATTTACTTGTTCTAATCAATTTATCAGAGCTTCTTATTTAGTAAACCCTGTTGCATTTTCATGGCTCTTGCTATTAGAATGTTTCTGATAAACACTGAATGTGACAGCAAAAAAGGTCATACCTGTTTTATAAAAAGAATTCTACCTTAAAGCCTATATAAATTCATCCCATAAAATACTTGGAATTTTTCCTTCAAAGAGGTACTAAAACTTCCCCCTTTAATTCATTAGTTTTCATTCAACTTTGATTGCTGCTATAAAACGCTATTCCTTTTTTATGATACCATGATCAGGTTTCTTGGCTTACCATAAAGTAAGAGAACATCAATCATTTGTATTATTCTATCATGATCAGTGCTCAGGTGGGAATGCTCAAGTAATTTTATTAAATCATGTATTACCTACAGTCTTCAGTTAAAGAAAAACAAACCACTGAATCCAAAACCATGGTTTGGAAAGAAATATGAATTGCCCTTTTCTATATGTATTATTAAGAATCCTGTACAAACAAAGGCCTAATATTGAAGCCAAAAATGATTCACATTAGATATGTTTAAGGACAAAGCACTAAGAAATTTCTGGCAGAAGTGTTAATTCAGCACATTGCAATGGTGGAATAAAATGGCCAGCACAAGCATTAATCACCTGATATTATCTTTTGTATAACAGCACGTACTCCTCTCCCTTTAATTGTTGCTCGCTGAAATGGCATTTGAGCTGAGTGAGACATGAGGATTAAGGTCATAGTGATATACAACCAGAACTGCTTTGCCAGGTGTTCTGCTGAGTATGTCTTGGCCGTGACTGCCAAGGCCCTGCTTCTGCTAAAAGTTGTAATCAAGACACCCAGACAGTAAAAGAAACAGAAATGAGCCCCAGTGTAAGAGGCATGTCCAAGTTTTAATCAACATATCAAGAATGAACATGACTAAGAATGTGTTTTCCTTCTGTCTCATGGCAGAAGGAGTAACCATGAGCACAAGACGCTTTTCCACATGGGAGTATCACTACTAACAACTCACTCATAAAGATGTTCCTCAAGCTAGACTTCATACATTCTTACATGTGTTCAGAAGGTTGGAGACTTCCTTCACACTCCTCCCTTTTTGTTTTCATGAACGATGCTGCTGGATACAACTTTGTTACCTTCTTCTGTATCATGACAAAAAGGCACTCCAAATACTGCCAGTAACACCACCAGCTTATTTCCACTGTGTCTCAAACTTTAGTTACAAGCCTTTGGGAGTAAAATAATGGGCTTTTCTGCATATGCCTTGGACATATGTTTTTGTTAAAAATCAACTTCTAGCTCTCAAAATTAAAATGGAGACATGCAAGCATGTCTCTACATTCAAAACATGTTGTTGAAGAGACAGAAGGGGTTTAAGCCAGGGAAAATGAATGTTTTAGACTATATCTCTAGACAAGTAAAAACAATATAATTAAAAGCATTTATCCTATTGCCTGCAAAGACATACTGGGCTAACAAATTTATAAAAATGCAAGAAAAATGGCCAATTAGTTGCTTGCATACTTAAGAGGATGAGGGAGAAAATAACCTGACTTCAACCTGTGGGGACATACAAATAATCTCTGCATCTAAAAAACCACAGTTTCCTGGAGGTTTGGGCTGGGAAAGTGCCAGTCTTGTAGAAGTGGAGAAATCCCAAAGTCATACTACAGAACCCTGCCTCTAAGGAGCACCTTTCAACAGAAGAGGCATGGCACTGTTCAGTTTTGGTGATATCTGGATTGGTATTACAGGAATATTTGCTAGAGCAGCAGTATTCCCATATTTTTCATTGGCTGTGTGTAGTGAGCTGATTTAATCCCTATTTCCAATGCCATTTGGCTCAGGGTGGCTCACATCCACACTGCTCTGTGCAACCTCCCCTTAGAGGTACCTGGTTGCAGTTACACCACATGGAGTTCTCAGCAATCTCTGGATTGGTCCCCACAGCACAGATATTCAGGCATTGGCATCTTTAGAACATTTGCATAAAGCACATCTGTAACTGCTCAACAACCACGGGATTCTGTCTAGGGATGCTTGTGCCATATCACACAGGGATCAGGGAGTGATGTGGCACCATGGAGTGACGATGAACCAGGGCACAGGTGTCCAAAACAAAAGAGGGAAGGATGCCACCTGAACCACAGAGGCAGGAGGGGTAGTCAGGAACATACTGAATCCCTTTATCAGACCTGGACAGATGTGTAACACAAACTACAGTAACAATGCAATGTGGTTGATATGCTGGCCCATCTTACAAGTCATATTTGCTTTCCAAAAGACGTGTCAAATACTGAATCGACCTCTAAAAGACATTCTTGTTCTAAATTGAGAGGAATCAAAGTGCTGAGATTTGACAAAAACAATAAAAATAAAGACATACATGCAACATTTATCTTCTCAGAACCTTTTAAATGCTTTCCACATGACACAGGGCAAAATTCAAGTCTCAAGGTGGGGAGAGGCTACATCAATTGACTCTAGGACGAAGTTTTTTAAAGATCCCTAGAGAAAGCAGGCCTGTTTTTCAAGTATGGTTGGCACCGAAAATATTAAACTACTTGCAAATTCCATCAGGAATGAATAATTTTTTTCTCCTCATCATGTTCATATACTCAGCTAGTGAAATGGTTATTCCCTACTGAGACTGGGTAATTATCTGGTGGTAAGGGTGATAAACAAAAACCAAGTTACCAAAATACC
Source organism: Eopsaltria australis (assembly GCA_034509425.1). Classification (NCBI taxonomy): domain Eukaryota; kingdom Metazoa; phylum Chordata; class Aves; order Passeriformes; family Petroicidae; genus Eopsaltria; species Eopsaltria australis. The sequence continues at coordinate 9,569,232 of JAVTVJ010000024.1, forward strand.
TCGAGAGACTGTATGATGCTCTTCAGCTAATCACAGAGTAAGCAAAGCAGCATTTTATAGATGCAACTCAAATGCTACTATGGGTAAAAATTCCTCTTATTTATTTCCATATTTATATGTTACCTTTCCATAATTCAGTGGAAAGAAAAGAAATACCATAAACATAAGTAACTGGAAATTCTTAATTAACTTTTTTTTATAATGTCACCTATTGGACACTTGCAGGGAAAGTTCCAAAGCACACCTTGTATATCATTGTCCCTATATTTTTTATTTACTTGGGTAGAGTTTTGTGCATGTAGGGATAAGATTTCCAGTTAGGAGATGAGACTATTATGGGTCAAAAGTTCAAGCATGAAAACCCAACCACACCACATTTTAGGGCTGCCAGGGCTGTCTCTGCTTAAGGGGACCTCCTTGCCAAGGAGCTTGCATTTCCTCTTCCAGGCAGCACCATCCACTTCCCTCTGCTGGGCTTTGTGCTAGCATTTGCATCACTGTGCTTAGCACAGGAGGGAAATAAGACCCAAAAAATAGTTGTAGACATCTGGACCTCTCTGGCCCCAAAGAAAGACTTGGTTCACCTGCCACTCTTGGACACCTCCCTCCCATATTTTTCTTGAAAGAGTTTGAGACAGGTGGACTGATTCTCTCTCTCCCCCTTCCTCTGCAACCTCCCTCAGTTTGTTTTGTGGTCATGGCATATTCTGGCAAAACAATTACAGCATTGTTAGTACTATGCTGGGCAGAAGAAGTAAGCAAAGCTTTCTCACCTGCCTACTTAATTCTAAAAACTTGCCTCAGGATTCAGCCGAGATCTTTATTTTAATACCCATGAAATAGAACAAAGTGTCAAAAACTTTGAAGTTAGTCCTGGCTTGAGCAGGTGGTTGAACTGGCTGCCAAGTACTGAAGTTTGAACATCATCCTATGTGCATATGTTCCAACTACAAAGACATGGGGAAACAATCTCGCTTTTCCTGATGGTTGCAGCTCATTAATCTCTATTCTCTGCTTGTCACCTGACCAAAAAGAAGATATTTGGCAGCCTTTAGTTTTCAAGTTCTACTCTCTGAGAAACAGAAGACAATACGCATGTACTTTAACTTGTCTGAAGTAAAGAAGATTATCTTCCTAAACAGTCATTCCACACCGTAGAATTAACACATATAATTCTACTGAATCCATTTACATATTTTCATAATGTTTTACCCGAGCCTTCCTAAAATTTTGGTACTGCATATGCACTTGTAACCTGAACTTGGTAGATTTATAATCTAATCATATAAATGTCAACATTTTAATAGGAATAGTTGGAATTTGAAATAACTTATGGTTAAGTTGAAAGTACATAATCTATTGACCTAAGAAACTTGTTAAAATTATTTTAAGAAATTTAGTAATCCTATTTTGATCTTCTTATTTTGACTGGGTTTAAATATATAGAAATTACTATTGTAGAACTAGGATTATACCCTGTATATATGTGGAGTAGTTGCTACTTAGATCATGGGAAAAGAGCTCATGAGTATAAAGGGTTTTTCATATTTGTCCCTGGAGGAATAAGAATATTAATGAGTTGAAAAATTGATGTTTTAAATAGAGAAGAGAGACAATCTCAACAAAGGGTCAGAGATGCTCGAAAGCAGCAGTCAGAGAAACTGAGGTATCATTGCCCATGTTTCTAAAAACATCTACTGTCAGAAATAATTTTTACTGCAATACCAGTAGATGTGGCTTTATAGTCCTTCACACTTACTAGACAGTCAATGGGTCCCACACACCTAGGAGTGCCTTTGCATCCAGTCAGAATAACTGTACACAGAGCTCATTTATCATGCCTTGGTAAAAGGCAGGTCACCAGCCTGCTCTTATTTCTCTTTTTAATCATGTTAACAAGAAAGTAATCAGAACATCACCACAAAAAAGCCCCAAACCACACCACTGTCCTCAACCTGTATGGACTGAATATAAATAATACAGAATTTGCTGAATCTCTCTCTTTATCAGCCTGCATTTATGCAGCTCTACATGTTTTCATTTGCATATCTCTGTTCCCAGTAGTAACTTCTGCACTGGAGAGTTTTCTATTAAGGAAAGCAGCGCTGATTGATTGCTGCCAGCTCCCCACACTGCTCTCCATGCCAAGCCCCTCACAATGGGCTCATTGCTTCCTTCCATCACCTTAGCCTGAATGCCTGAAGCAATGTATCTGTATCTAAGCTTCAGATCAAGTGTTCAAGGAGCAAAGGACCTAATTAAATCAACTGGAAAAGGAGTTTAATCAATAACAAGCTATAAACTCACATCTTTGTTTTATCTGTAAATACATAAATTACAAAAGAAAAGTTGAACACAGCAAAAGAGATTGAGAGAAGCACTATTCAATCTATGTTATCCAATGTTTCCATTAAATTAAGCCTGAAACTATTAAAAAGGATAGCTTGAATTTCAATCAGGAAATGCAAGATTCATTGTATACTTTGATTGAGGCAGGTGAAAAACTATAATTTATTCCCTGTTTTCAGCTTATTTCAGCTTGCAATTTCTGCTCTTCAACAAACCTTTCCTTCAGCTATTCAAGGTAAAAAATTCTTTTCAATTTCCAGTAGTGTTAACTATATACTGCAATCTCTTTCTTTGGCCATTTGATCTGGAATGCAACATAATAGATACATATTCTGGTCAAATATATCTTCATTATTCACAGTTTTCACAGTATTTTTTTAATACTGTGTGCAATGTGTTATCTCCACAGCACACAGGCTTTTCTGTGCTGTTCAAAGGGACTTCGGCCATCCAAACAGCCTTGGTAAACAGAAGTACCACTGTGGTTTCCTCTTTGCATCAAAGTTGTCAGGTTTTCTGCTCTGTTCACATTGTTCTTAACCATCTACACCCTCCTAAGCCACAGGCTCCTTTACTGTTTTCATGATGTTGTGTTTGTAAGCTCCTGTTCTAGACTCCATCAGGATGAAGCAATGCTGAGCTCCACCACAACACCACCCTCCACAAGGTGTCCAACACCAAATGCCGCACTCAGACATGCTTGGTCTTAAGCAATTTCTTAAAGAGAGCATTTTTCAAAAGTGCACTTTACACAGAGGGCATAACTCAATACTGAATTTCCAGTCCATCCAACTGTGCCTACTTTGCTCTACTTCTTTGCAAAGTACTAGGCAAACATTCTTCTCAAACTTCCCTTCTTTTTTCATCATGCTGATACCTTCATATGCAAAATCAAAAGAAAGGATTCGATATTTCTAAAATATCACACAGCATTTACATAAAGAACCCTCCATCCTAGATTTGCAGCTTGCTTTCAATAGCTGTATATTGAGGTTCTCTTCCTGTAGCCAAAATTTCTCTCAAATCCCGTGGAAACAGTTACATCTGAATGTAGTTTTCACTTCTGTTTAAACCAAATGCCAAACAGCCATGGAAATGGCAGTAAAAACATACCTGAATATGTGAATATAACCTATATATAATAGCAACATTTTTTCCTGGTAATAGCTGCCTAAACTAAAATAAGCAAACTTGACTCCTTACCCTTCTGGCATCCTTCAAAACAAGATTTATGCACTCATATGCCATATAATCTGAATCCAAGATCATGGCAGGTGTTGAATCTGCTCACAAACTGCTACCAAGTTTGAGAGGTGTGGTCTCAGTGAGAACCTGCTGCTGGGTGCCCTTCAGTGAGAGCACTCATGGATGTCTGTCTTCAGGTGTCCATTTCCACCACACAGAAATACAGCAGGTTCTCTCCTCACCAAACATCCCCCCTGCCAAGCCCAGCCAGTTAATTAACACATCTAATCTCTGGGCAAACCAGCACTCCCTCATGCCGTCAGAACTGCAGGTAGGGAAGGCTGGATCAGGCACCTGACAGGTAACATCTGCTTTGGAGGGGTGAGGCTACATTCAGAGGTGGAGCTGTCAGGACTGGGCTGAGACAGGAGTAACAGAAACCTGAAAGAACTATGCTTGACTTCCCTACAAAAGAAGTACATAACATGGTGGGGGAAAAAAAAAAAAAAAAAAAGTCAAGTAATGATTCAAGTGAATATTATTATGCTAGTGACAGACACCAGTTCACTTTTCCCTTTTCCCATCATCCTTAATTCTGCAAGGAAGCTGCAATGAGACAAATCAAAATCTGTACCTTTCACTAAAGTAATCAAGTTTTTTTACAATAAAACTTCACGAAAACATTGCATTTGCAGTGGAGCCAGCTGTTGAGTTTGTTAAAACAGATTATTCAAAAAAGGCGTCTGCTTCATAGCATTGACCCGGTATTGTTTTCAAGCTGTTATTCATCTTCAAAAAGACCCTAGGAACCCCACTGCTGTATTTGACCTATAAATCACTGACTTACACTAAGCCTGCACTAGTATTTTCTCCTCTTCTCATGTTGCAGCACTCATTTTATTACTGTCTATATAAAAAAATGTGGAGGAATATAACTTCATATTTTAAGCCAAGCTTAATTAATTAAATGTAAAGGACTCTATATCTTCCCACAAAACCTACATCTTATTTATGGTTACAGCCATGCCATTTGAATATGTAATTTCAGAAAGAGAATGAGGCAGAGACTTGCCCTTAGTTTCTAGTTATTTTTTAACATCAGCCAAAAAAGTCACTCAGAAAACAGTAAAGAAAAGAATGAATAATTCTAGGGAAAGTTATTTACAATTTACTTTAAAACCAGCTTTACCAAGTAAAATCCTTTACTAACGTTTTTAGGCAAATACTAGAATGAAATTATGTCAGGCTTACAACTGATAAGGAGAAGAAATCATTTCAATCTCCAGTACATGAACCATTAGGCCCATGCCAACAAATTTCCACTTCTGCAAGACAAATTGGAAAAAGACACATCTGAAACACACACTCCACCCCCAACTGGTGGCTATGAAAAACAACTGCAAACTGCTTCACTTTGCACATAGAAAATAGCAAAATAATTAATTTCAACTCTCTTTCTTTGACAAGTTTGAACTAAAAAGAAAATTTGGACTTTTGATGAAAATGGCAAAAAAACCAAGCGGGTAAATATTAAAAATATACATCATGCAGTCACTTGTGCAGTTTTCAAGTTACAGTAAACAACAAATCAGCAATTCCATCAGGTGCCTGTATATCAGACTGATCACACAGTAAAGAACTGGGCTTGCATCTTGAAAATTTAATCAACAGTAAAATCAGTGAGCCACTTAAAATAAGCAGACCTAGCACTGACTTGTCTTTGTTTTGTCTCTCATATGTTTAGGTAGAAATGTCTATGAAAAGGGAACTCTCTTCTATTTACCGATCATCAGCTGTTTTCACTTTGGATCCTGTTTGCAACTCAGCCTTGGATCACTTACAAATGGTAAGAAAATATTTGTTACATGCCTACACAGAGAATCTAGCTTGTATATTCAGTTTGAAAGCTGCAATCACTTTTAAGGAAGTAATTCTTTAGTCTTTTAATACAAAGACATTAAGAGGCGGATCCTTCCAAGCATATGTCCCTAAAAAATGAAGTTAACTAAATGGCAAAAGTGTTAAAGCTACATAAAAAGGTGTTTGAGGAGCAGAGATAAAGCCTAAAATTCTCATTATATGCAGAAAAACATGCTACTTCAAACACTTCATGATGGTAGCTCAAGGAAATGCCAAGGTACTACTACTGTTGACATTTATGTAAACAATTAAATGTGATTAATGAAAGGCAGCATAGATAAATGAAATCTCGTGTATGATCACTAATTTTCCAAGTTCTGATAACGCACTGGCTGCATTTTTTATTTGGATGAAGTAAGTTTTTAATGTCTGTTGTTAACTCCTGTTAAATGGCCAGGTTTCTACCACATCTGGCTTCTAATTACACATAAAGAGCAGCTGCTAAGATGTGCTCCACCATTTGAGACAGGAGATGTCATTTTCACTTACAAACATATCAGTTCTATGCATCATTTATGTTCTGTAACAGCCAAAATCTCTTCAAAATTACATTTCCCTATTCCTAGCAGCTGGGTTGGGCTTGTATTAATCTGAAGAGCCTTTACAAGATGCACCAAAGAGCAAAATGAACCTACATGGATCTACTCCTCCTGGAGTTCCAGTCTGAGCCTCATAAATCACTGAATACTTACAAGGCCTGTTGAAGTAAACAGGATGTACAGATGCTTGGCAGTAAAATACTGATAAACTAATTTAAAACAAATGTGAAGGCTTAAAGCAAATTTTAATCCATCTAATATTGCAATGGTTTGAGGAATGGAACAGAGACACTTAAGTTCGTAAATCCTCCAAGACAGTTAACAAAAATGACATGGAAAGATGACAGTATTTTTCATTTTTTATTTTAAAAAAGATTTCTGCACAAAAAAGTTTCAATCTTATATTTCACACCAGAAAACAGACCAGAACTGTAATACTGATGGTGTGTGTGTAAGTATTTCCTTGGTTTGCTTTGCCCCATTTGGGTAATATTTGACTTGGGTATTTTTGCAGAATTTCTTTTTGATGGAAAAATTAAAGAAAAGAAATTATGCCTCACTCTAATATTTTCTCACTTACAGCATGGACTTATCTTCCAGGGTTTTTGTTTTCTTGGGGGTTTTTTTGACCTTCCGGACTCAAGTCCAGGAATTCTACTGCCTCCAAATAAATACCTTTCCTTTTCTCACAGTGCCTTTCAAATATCCTTCAACTTCGTCCCATACAGGAATATTTAAAAGTGGGAAAGTTCAAGTGTTCTTTACATTTGGTATTTTAATACTCCCATTCAGTGTCTGCAAGGGTAAAACAAATGATTAAGATCCCTGTGCAAATTATGATTGTCTGTACGATGTCAACATTTGGACAGCTAGGAGCCAGAGAAACTGGATTGTGACAATTTTCCCATTTCTCATGGATTATGGAACAGCTGTCAGATGGTAACAACTTACACTATTAAGCTAGTCTGCATTTGAACTGGTGACCTAGGAGTGAAATATTCTCTCTCTCATGATTGTTCATTCTCTCATTAACAAGGCCCCTGAGTCTTTTGCTTTCCACTGAATAGTTCTTCCTTTTTTTCTTCTTTTCCTTATTTTTTTCTCCCAAGTCAAATGTATTTTCTTGATTATCCAGTTGGATCACTCCAACTGGTGCATCTCTTTCAGACACCTGTGATCAGGGACAGAACAATTGTTGTCTGGAGACTTAAAATGGAAAAGGTAAAAAACAATGAAGAATATGTGCATTGTACCACATAGGTGAGACAGAGATCGTAAATCATTTGAAGACTAAAATTCAAAATGAAGGCAAGGATGTATAGCATAATGCCTCATATTTATAGATGTGTATATCCACACAGTAGCACTGCCTACACCACGTTTGTCAGCACTGAGAATGAACAAGAAAAGCAGAGTTCATCTTGATGGAAAAAGCACTGAGTTCAAAGAAGCTGTATATCAATATATCTGCCAAAATGCCACAGTGGATGAACAACCCGTCCTAGAAATATCACACATTCTTGCTTTCCAAGTCCTGTAACATTATTAACAAGGTGATACCTCTTAAAGACTCAACAAACTCCTGCAGGATTTTACTGAACATACCCTGAGGCAATGGATGTTGAATAACTATAAAAATCACAGAAAGATATACTAGAGAGAAAAAAGCCCAGAACCCCACTATCAAAAGACACAAAACTGTCAAAGTGACTATATATTTATTCACTAGAGATGCAGAAAACTAGGAGAAACATAAAAGAGGAATAGGTAGCAACCACTTAATCCTCAAAGCAATGAAGAGTGGATGACAGCCAAACATAGAGGAGCAAGAAGCATAAAAATAAACTATCATTAAGAAAGGATAGAAAAGATAACAGGCATTTACCAGCCCCAAATCACAGCTATGTTTTCATTCATCCTTCTTAGCATAATGGACTAGTAGGAAAGTGGAATGGGGAAAAGGGAAAGAAGATTCACAGTTACCTATATTTAGAACACTTGGCAGAGTTAATTCCATGGATATGCAAGACTATATAGGATTTAGCAAAATAACAACACAAGAGTAGACTAGAAATTCTAAATCACACTTTTGTCATTTATTTTTTACAAAAACAAATGAAATAAATAACGGGTATGGGGCTTGTTATTTTTCGTAATCAGATTTTGCAAAATAATATAAAAAGAAGTTCCCAACAAATACATAACAACTACATATGTAAATATATACTTATGTCATTCAGCAAAGTGTCTGACCTGAGGCACATAAACCAGGCATATTTTTCAGTCAACTAGGCAATTAAAATTAAATCTGGACACTCTCACAAGTGAAGGTGCCACTTTATGTTTCAACATTTAATTTAAACAGGAATTCTAAGTGTGTTGGTGTTTCTGCAAGCTAGGGCTTCAATTACTCTCTCCTGTGTTTGAACCATAAGCAAAAAGCATTTTATGAGTGCAATAATGCACTTCAATAAATGGAGCTCACAATGGATACTCTGGGGAATGTGGAAAACTTGTGTTCTCTTTCTGCTTCACAACACATTGGCAGTCTAAGGTATCCTTTGAAGGCACACAGCCCTTTGTATATTACTGGATATCTTTCACTTATATAGATGCAGGAAGCACTTAAGTACAGCCCCTCACCTAAGGTCTAACTATTCTCATCTCTCCAACTGTTGCCTTTTTTACTAGTGCAGAAACTAACATATTATTTCTTAACTTCATCTGAGTTCCTGTTTCAATTTTGGGAAAAAATTGTGAGGTAATCATAGAAAAGGGCCTTAAAGTTAAATCCCATATATTTAAATTCTCTTATTTATGCTACAATAGCCACTCTATTACCATAATAATAGGCATATGAATATAAATAAATGCTTCACTTCATTTTTGTCAGCATTTGCAGAAAATAATATGACAGAGAGCAGGGCTCCAGGGACTCATCTGACATTATTGAACAACCTCTTTGCCTAGGATATGCCTGTAGCTGCCCTGCTCCAGACACATTACACAAAGGAAGATCTACTGTTGGCTTTTGAATGGAAGTCTCAGAGACTGATCCCTGCTACACAAAGAATTCGCTAATGGCAATGCAAATATTGTCACCTGTATAAAGCACAATGAAAACTCCAAAGCAAGAAAATCCCAACAACTTAGCACCCAGATAAATATATTCTAAAGAATGTTTCTCTGAGGGGGCCCTTGTGAAGATTCTTCCTGCATGCACCTCAAGGAGCAAGGGCTGAGATTTGCCATCTAAAATTTATATTAAAATTTTATCATTCCATTTCAAAAGCAATGAAATACAAGAGAGGTTTTTTAGCTTCAGAGGCCATAAAACTTAATAATGAAATGTGCCCTAAAATATAAGGGGGATAGTATCAAATGTTACATTAGTGGATACAACTCACCAAATTAATTTCCTAATACAAATTGCATGTAGTAAAACTACCAAACACGTTTAAAACAATTATTTTTAGTGGAAGTGCACCATATATTATAAACCAGTTTAAAGGTTCAAGAAAGCTGCTGCAAAAGCATTTCCAGTATTCCAGCTGGGGAATATCCTACACTGTCATGAGGAGTGATGCTCCAGGAAAGAGCTTGTTACCACTTTAAAGTGCAGAAGGAAAAGAAGGGGTGTGGGGGCAAATCAAGCCTCTCAGTGGGGATCCTTTAGGGAGAGACTCCTGCTGGTCCTGGGCATATTGGATAGCACCTCATACCCTGAGAAAAGCCAGGAAGGTCAGAGTCGTTATTCATAGCAGAAGGCTACTAAAGTAAAGATTTAGAAGGTCATTAGAGATCATTTAAACAATAGCCTTCAGTTTATTCAGCAAAATAAGGGGCAGTCTCATTTCCACATGTGATTGCTTGGAGACAGATACAGCCCTGCAGTTCACAAGTTAAAAATAACTTCTAATTTTTATTTTTTTAATGACGTGTGGCCAATTACCTGCTTTTTATAGTTTGTGTTTCCTGCACACTTGAATGTCAAAAAACCACAAATTTCCAATTCTTATAAAGTCCCACGGGGGAAAAAAAAGGAATTTAAATATCTGCAGTATTAACAGCCTGACCCATAAATTTGTTTAAAATTGACATGGGGGAGCCATCCCTAAAAAACCATAACCTAAAAAATCCATAGATCATATGGCACACCTGAGGCTGCCTAGATAGAGCTACAAGACAAAGGTTTCATGCAAAATTTCTCTGAATGAATGCAGTTAAGGTAAAATCACAGCTCTGAAAGGAGTACTTTTTTGACTTCTCAAAAATTATTAATAACTTGATATGAAGAATTAATTTCAAGTCATAATGTCAGAGCTGAATTTTTACACTGTTCCACTGCTGATCTTCAATAGCTTTTTAGGTGTGCATCAATTGAGGATGAATTTAGAAAGAAATAAAAATCCAAGTAGAAAGTTACATGGCTGTATAAAATGGCAATATAAGAAAGCCATTTGTGAATATATTAGGCCTGACCTTAAACAGGTGGAAATCCACAATGCTTCGTTTTACACCAGCTGAGAATCTGACCTATTGAATTTAAGGTGACATTTCCCATCAATCTTTCATTTTTTTCACACCCATTGACAGTTTTCTATGTATTGTATGAACCAATGTGAGCTAAATCTATTAGCTGCTGTATTCAAGAGTCAGTATGATGGCATTAGAAATAATAAGGACAAAGTTCAGCTCTTTCTTTTTTCCCTCCTTTAGCATGATTTATAATTCTCTTTCAGAACTTGATAATTCTTCTTGGCACCATTCAGGCTACCTTGTCTTATTTTAATAAATAAAACAATCTGAAAATGAAAGTGGAGCTTGCAGAAATAAAGTCAGAGATTAAGGATAAATTGAAGATGCTCTAAAGCAGTAAAAATAAATTGATTTTTATTGCAATGAAACCACCTGTAATAGGCTGCTTCAGCAATCTTTTACCATGGGATAGAAGCCTGACATGCCCACACATCAAAGCACAGGGGCTGAGGTTCACTGCAAAGCCACTTCTCATCTGAGATCCATCCTTTGCACAGGTGGGAAGAGAATGGAGCAAGGCCTGGCCCCTGCCTGCAGCATTCCTACTCACTCAATAAGGCTGGTACAGAATCTGTACTCTCTTGGAAAAGCAAAAGAGAAACAGGAAATAACCTGCATTTAGGTTTTACTTTTATTTCCCAGGAGCATTGGTGATACTGCCTTTTATTTGGGGTGAATAATGGGACAACCATGAGACGTAGAAAGATCTCAGGTTTGGAATACAGGGTTATACAAAGCAGAGAGTAACAAGGGAAAGACAGAGAAAGAAAATTAAATGTGCAGTGCTGATGAAGAACAGAATCAACACAGTAAAAAAACAGCCTTCTTCTGCAATGGGGTACAGACAGGACCCATTTATTCTACAATAAAAAATTCAGTCTAAAATGACTGGGCAGCACATGGCTTTGCAGCAGGACAATGCCACAGCTGGGAAGCTGAAGCTGAGGAGATGCTTGAAATGGAAATCACCTTACTAACTCACAAAGTGCAATAGAAGAACCTGTAGTTAATCTTTGCATTGTGGCACTGGGCGTTACTCCATACCATTAATTTGACAGTTCATCTACATTTTGGTGCACTCAAAGCTGCAAAATACTTCGAGTATATCACAGAATGTGGTGGAGGGAAGTAGGAGGTTGTGGCAGCTGCAAAGGAAGCAGTTTGGATATAGCATTTGGGAGCAAATTAACAAATAATACAAAGTAGCTAATTGATCATTGAGAATGCACTCTCATGTCAAGAATCTTGGCTAGTAAGCAAAGCTTATGAGGGTGCAAAACCAATCTCACATGGCTACAGCTCTTTGGCTTGCAACATCTGTTACAAATAAATTGACCCTGCTTTCTGATGAAGTTCATCCTCTTACTCTCAAGAGCACTCAAAAATGGTCTCTGAATGCAGGAAAATGAAGGACAAGTTCTTGCACTTTCCACATCCCAGTCCCAATCTGTGAGCTCCAGCCTCAACTCCTCAGATTGCTGAGATATTATAAATTTCATCCCAATCCAGTCCATACATATCCTCAGTAAACATATAATTTCAATAAAACATATTTATTGCACAAGTACTTTTGCTGAAGCAGATTCTGCTTCCTAAATACATTAATCCATTTCCCAGCTGTATTTAGCCTTGACAAGAAACAGCAACAAAAACACATTAAAGAAAACCCAAAAAAACCCCCCAAAAAACCACAAAACAAGAAAAACTACCCAAATGCTTATCAGTACTCACATCTTGGAAAAATAACTCTACATGCATAAAATTTTCAAGTAAGACAACATATCCTGAAACTCCATCTTCTGCATTTCTTTGAACACAGGCAAGAATGGCTTTTAACTAACCCAAATTTAAGTGTCTATAACCACTAAAGTAATACAAGTACCTTTAGGACTCACCTTAAACACCAATTTTATGAGTAAGCAACTCTCTGGACACAGTCATTACTCCCCACTGACTTTTTGGTCAAGCTGTTAGACTGTAACAGTGCAAACCTATCCTGAAGACAGCTGACACGGGATGGGAGATTCTTTCCCACTGTGGGCACTTGGTTAACATTTCAGTACGGTCTAAAACTGGAAGGAAATAAAGCTGTTCTTCTCAACACTTCCAGAAGACATCTGACATACAGCCTGTAAGGAAGTCCATCAGAAAACTGCTAAAGCAGATGGTTTTCTCCTCCATTCTCTGCATATCAAAAGCTCTGCTCATTCCCAGTCGGTTCCTCATTGTCACTCATCTGTGACTTCACTCTCCATCTGTGTTGTCGTATGCTGAGTGCTAAGGTCATATCAAAATCCTATCCATAATTTAAAAAAAAAAAAGCCTTTCATGTGGCAGCTTAGGCAAACAAGATAAAATTTAACAGCTGTATTAAAAAATTCCCCTAATTTCCCTCTCAAATGAAAACATAACCACTCTACAAGTACATGAGTATAAAACTAGTGTTTCATCCAAATTCTGCCTTTGTTCAAGCTCATGACTCTCAAACATCAATACTCTGCGTTGCTTTAGGGTGTTTTCTTGTCAAATCTGATGAAGAGTTTTTTCTCTTTATCATACATTCCTGTACAAAGAAATAATAGACTATCAGATATTCTTTATAGTAATCATATCTAGACAAAAAAAGAAACCTGCAAAGTGGCTGAAGTAAACTATTTCACAACAAAAGGGTTTTCTTTCTCTCTCTGTCACTTGCTACTGGTATTCTAAAACACCTGACAAAATGGTGGTGAAATTTATGTGGATACTCAGACCTCCAATGTCCCTAAAATTGCTGACACAATATCCTTCTCTCAGGATGCTACTTCTCATGGGTGATGAAGCAAAGAACACCTTAATCTGCACATGTCAAGATAAGTAAAATTCATGTCAGCCCTTGCAAAACAAAACTACTGGTGCAGAAGGTCACTAACCACTTCAGGCCAAACACTGAACTAAAGAACTTATCCTGCAAACTTTTCCATGACAATGTAGAGTCAATAAAGAACATGAAGAAGATCTGAAAGCAAGTGAGGACAAACCCTTGTTCAGGGGCTTTGGGATGAACAGGAAGTATTATCCTGCAAATTTTCTGTTGTTCTGGAATTTGAAAATTGAGTTACATATTAAAAGCTGTTAGTTATTCCCCTCATAACCTAGGAAGAGTTGTGTGCCTGAATATAGACAATGGAATACCAGTTCAGCAAAGCATTTAACCTTGTGCTCTACAACTATCCCTACTCAGCAAACTCCCTTGCCTCAGATGAAAACTTTAAATCCTCTAGGTAATAAACAGCAGTGGAGAAAGCCACTAGATAGTGAAATTATGAGCTCAGGGGGGTCATTTTGATGCCTATGCAAACTAATGGCAACACTTGAAATAACACTGGCCCCACAAAGTCAACCAACAGCAAAATAAGAAGGAAGAAATAGCTGAAGTTATATATATATATATGAAAAGCACAAACCAGTTAGAATGCTTTAAATCAGTTGTTTTTTTAGCTTAGTACTGAACACATCAGTCAATGAGGAAAAGGAAGGACAAGAACAGTTCACGTACACAGAACTGCTTCTCTGGTGTGATTATGCAGCTTGTAGCAGTTCCCGGCTGAAGAGGTAACTAAGTCTGAGGTCAAATCTGTATCTTTACTCATTATATTTGGTATAGATTAGGATTTTTCTTAATTTATTCAATTGATGTTTTAATCCATTTTGGCAACTGCAGCATTTGCCAACGTGGTCCATGTACTACAGAGGCAATTCCTTTACATTTCATAAACGTGCTGTTTAAACAGATGTATCAGACTGCATGAACCAATCCAATATTTGGTTAGTTTGGTGCTCCTTACAGACAAAGCCCTTCAGTTGCTGAGTTCAGCATGGATGGTGCAGGGTACACCAGCATGGGCTGCTCAGTGGGTCCACAGGTATCAATGCCACTCCTGGCACTTTATAAAGCTGTGTGAGAAGCAGGAAACCTCTACATTTGTGTCTTTTCAAACACTTTGTTCATCCGTTTCTAACACAAATCCGAGTGTATTTCCTTAGCAGGTGGGTCTAGAGGACAGTGGGTCAGGAGCTGTTGTCAAATTTTGTCAATCTCCCCCTGCTCCTTTCAATGTGAAGGGAGGGCTGAAGCACTGAAGCACTTCCCACTGAGTTCACCTCCCATCTATGAACAGAGACAGTAAAGCAGGTGTCCCTGCACTGCTCTCTCTCCACAGCTGCACACTGGGAAGCAGGAAAACACTGATATTGATTCTGTTACTTTTGGGTTTCCCACGGGAAATAACTTCTTCCAGAAAATACAAAAAGTTCTTGGGCATGCCAAAAATCCTTTGTATTTGTTATCACAAGATACAGTTTACCAGATAGATGAATTATTACTATGATTAAAAACAAAAAAGCAATTTTGTCTTCAATCTCTGTTTTTCTCTCAATATCCCTTGTGAATTGCAACCTAAGATGAGCATAAAATTGGAGAAGAAAAAACTCAAATTTCTCTGTATTAAATCACAAACTTTGCATAAAGAAATGGATTAAAAAAACAACAAGCCAACGGAAAATGAAAGATTAAAATCATAAATGTAAATTTAAAATTGAGACACTCTCAAGTCTTCATCTGCAGACTCCAATAATCACCAACAAGCTAGCTACAGAGTGCTCTGAAGTAGATGAATTTCCTGGTATTTCTATGTCATGGTTTTAATTTTCTTGATTTTTTATGATTTTAGACTTCAGGGCTGGCTAAAACAAAATCTTGATGGGGCAGGCAGAGCAAGAAATCACACAAACAGCACAAGCTAACAAATTGTAGTTTTGCAATCATAAAATACCACATCACAATGCTCATGAAAATTTTGCACGTAATCAGGGCTAACCCAGATTTGGTAAGAAAAAACCCTCTAAGTCTATTTTCACAGTTGATACTTAAACAGAGTTAATTACTTTTTAAAAATCTTAAATTACTGCAAAGCATCTTATTACAGTTAAGGTGTAAGTTAAAGATTTTTAGGAATGGATTTGTGAATGAACCTTATTTAGCTTCACAAAGAGCAAGTAATGAACAACAAGCCTGACTGTATCTCAAGACTTGATTAATATTAGTTTCATTAATTAGAACCCCAATACATCTTGCAATTTCAGGGGGATTGGGTAGAGCTCCAAGTTGAGATTTTCACTGAATTTTACCTTTTTTTCATTGGAGAAGTAGCATATTTCTATGGGACAGTGGGCAGATTTCATAGGCAGTGCAAGGGGGTAGGATTCCCCTCCTCTGAGGGATTTTCAGCAGCAGTTGCTCTAAATTCGCTCCAAAATCCCTTTGTATGCAGATTAACACTCCCTCATCTACATAAGAAAATCTTTCCCTCAAATCTCGCAGTTGTCATGCACAGTAGCGACTCCGGGCTGTCCCTTTGATTACATTATAAATTAATATTTGCCCTCGGTTCCCAATCAATGGCAAAGAGTATTTTGTCGAAAGGCACGCTGCTGGCAGCACTCGAGCATATTGATGAGGGCTTAGCGGGGATTGCGGGGCTCGGGCACGGGCAGCAGCAGAGCCGCTCCCAGCCGTGCTTTGTGTGCTCTGCCCCTCGCATCCTTCCCGGAGCTTTTCCATGGGCTCTAATGGTTCCCAGAAGGCCTCCCCATGGCAGACCTCCGCACAGCTGGGAAGCCGACGTTGCTATGGAGCACCAGCAGCATTACCGAACAAAGGTGCGAAACAGTGCATTGCAGCTGACACGCGGCTCGGGAAGGCATTAAGTGTCTTTACCGAGCTGTCACTTCCAGCCCTGCGGGAGGCAGAGGCAAGTCACGGGTGCAGGAAAATAATATAGTGCATTAGCAATAAATGTGACAGAAAGCTGAAGGGGTTACGCAGAATTAGGGGCGCCACATATGGCAGTGCTTGGCAAAGGTTGGCTGAACTAATATTGACTGTTTCAAAGCACACAACTCTGCTCCGGCCTCTCAGAAACTTAAATGTGTTGCTGGAATGGTGATCTGACAAAGTCATTACCTATAGTAAATACAGATACAGATTAGACATTATATGTACATATACAATAGCCATATCTATTAAGTCACCTATATGAGAGTGAATCACATGAATCACATTCTTTTTTGAAACTTATACGTGCCAGTCTTATTCACTGCCCTATGACTTGTGAATACACATCCCTACACCACAGTTTATGCCTTACAAGTATATATAAGCAACCAAGTAGTGCTCTTCACTATTTTATATTTCTGAAACTCTCTTCTGTAACTTGGACAAATTTCCATACAGTCAAATGCAGTAAATTAGACAACATCATGATCCATCCACTGTACCTGATGCCATCAACACCTTCAGTACTTGGAGTTAATCTATAAACTATGCTTATTCATATACATTTTTAACCATGAGAGAGGAAACACTTGTCCTTCCTCCAAATTTTTTCTGAGGAACATCATCAACAGGCAGGTGGCCATAAAAACCCATCAGTTGTTGCTTGATAAAAAAGCGAATTCTGCTCGTATTAAAATATAATTTACTTTGTGTAATCCCTTCCAGTTTAAGCCCTCATATTCCTTTTACCTAAGTTCAAAAGTCTCTCACTAAATAAAATGCTCCCTGGGATGCAGGTTTGCACACGTCATACACAGACACACAGGAAATCCTGATCTTCGTATGACCCTGTGAATGTACTCACTAAACATACATTAAGGTCAGAGAATAAAGAATTTTAAAGTTACCATTACAGGTGTGGTTACAGGTTATCTTTAACATATCAAATCCAGTGTAGTACGAAGTATGGATTCAGCTGAGCAGTGACAATCTGGTAGAGCAGAAAACAGCTTCTGATCAAACCAAGACATTGCCCATCTGCTATAATTTCTGCAAGCAACACTATGCATATCATTCCATGAATAATTACTGCTATAGATCACCATAGATTACTACTTTAGATCACCATACAGGACAATATTAGCTTATCCATTCAGGATTTTACTGCATTCTTGCAATATTTAGGTGTTTCACCTAGATCAGGTCCTTTTCCAGTGCAACACAAGCAGTGAAAGCAGGGAGTTTTTCATCTCCCAAAGGTTCCAAGACCTTTTCTTTTTTTTTTTTTTTATAAAGGCTTTTTGTTTACATTCATCATGGATGAATATGATTTAATATCATTATTCCAGAGTGAGTTTTGTTGCTTGCTCAGGTTTTTTTTTTTGAAAATGCAAAGTAGGTTTTGCTACAGCTAATGGCAAGAATTGAGGAGTTGAGTGACTTATTTTAAACCTCAGAAAAGTGGGGAGATTTGCTCTGACAAGAAATCACTTCCATTTTGTGGGCCAGATGAATAAGGCTTTGCAGATCTATGGAAATGCAAACCTGTTCCATATTTCTCAGCTAACAAAAGGACACACAAGGTAGAGTTAAATTGTATCTCCACTATGAAAACAGCAAATTAAATCAGACTGTTTTAAATCTATGATGAGCTCAATTCAATCTTCAATGAAGTTATTGCAAGGACAAGCATAGGCAAATCTTTAAAAAGAAAGAAATACTGCTAAGTAAACAAATTTAAACATGTAAGTTATGCTTAGTCAGTAAAACCTGGCACAATGCAAACACTGGCTTGATTCTGACTTTAAAAAGAATTCCCAAGCTTAAATGAAAATACAGTAGGGGGGAAGTCACACAGTATCACATATTTAACAGAGGATGAAGAAAGCAAGATCTCCCTTTCTCCAAGCACAGCTCCCTTCAGTGTCCCTTCTGCAGATGCACAGGAGTGATTTCACACCTATGGCTGCCTGCACATTACAAGATGCTTTGATGCACCCTGGCCAAGCTTTTTCTCTGCTGTTCACATTTTGCCCATTGTCTGACATCATCATCTACTATAAAAAGAGTTACTAAAGAAAGTGTATACACATAATTCATGGAGTGCTGTGTTCCAAAAGGTGTAGAGAAAGACCTGGACAAATGTTACCTAAAACCAGTTAGCTTTGACTTTCAAATATGTAACAGAACAGCACTTCTGTGATAAAAATGCTTATAATTATATGTATCAAACATGCTTACAAAAAAGGAGAGTTTGGATTAATATTACCTAAGAAGGTGCTGTTGCTTGACACCACATTAATTCAGTTGTCTCCAGGGGAATCAGGCACTGCAGTGGTGCAGTGAATAGGAATACTACAATAAGTAGTCTTTTAATAATTTCTGATAATTCAATAATTTCAAGACATGCTCCAAAGATGTTATGGCTATGAGTAATGAATATTTTATATCAATTTTTTAAGGATTTTTTTTCAATTTCATGTGGGATTGGCATGAAACAAAAATAATTTAAACTGAGACTTCCTAAAACATTAGAAAGAGGCAAATGAGTTATAGAGTTGCCAACCTTTCTCCTACAGTAACACTGTCTTTCTGTTAATAAAATAATTCAAGTCCAATACTACTTGCCAAATGTAGAGTTTTTTGTTAAATTTTGGAGTTTAAGTGCATCATACCTTTATTTTAGCATTTGCCCAAACAATTCAAATCAACACTGGTGAAAAAAAATGACAGATGCCCATTAGCATAACTGACTGATCGAAAAATAACATTAATGCCTTATTACTTATAACATATTCACCCAAATGTTTCATTAACTTCTTAATGCAATATTAATGAGAAAGATAACTAAAATTTTCTGGACCCAGCAAGTGCAAACTGCCAGCTAATCATTAAATCCCAGCTCTCCTTTCACTTAGTTTCATCTGCACAGGTTCCTCACAAATTCCCATTCACAGATCACAAAAGAACAATTTGGGTTACTTCAAGAATTAATTAGACATTTGTATGAAAGCCGCTAGAACAACTGCTCCTCCTGCGAGTTCATAAAGCTGTTTAATTTGCTCTTGTATTTTCATTCAGAGAAGCTGGCAACACCACAATAAAACGCAGCATGCAGAGATAGCAAGCCAAATTTCTTACTTAATTGTTCACTTTCATTTACTATGCTCATTTAAAAGAAGCAAGCACTAACACCTTTTAACCTCAGCAGTGACACAGCTGGGGCACTCTTCACACATAATACGGAGTGACTTGGAATAACGCGCCCCTTGTCAATCTGTAAAGAGCATGCAGGTTGAGATTTAAAGTCTGTGCCTGCATTAGTAAAAGGCTGAAAACCCCTCTCTTGTACAGTTTAGCTTTTATTATGTTTATGTCTTGGCAGCTAATTGCCTGAAGAAAGGAAAAGAAACGCTGAACAGGAAGTATTGAAATGTGTATTAAATGCTGAAGAATAGTAAGACAGCATAATTACTGATTTCTTTTATTTTTCTTTTCTAGAACATCTTACCTTCTTCACTGAGGAGTTAAATAGCCATTTGAATGATGCTCTTTTGCAAAGCTCTCTTTATAAAGCTTCTATTGAGCAGAAGTAATAGACAGGCTCCTATAGGGGACACAGGACAGATCGGATTTCTGTATTCAGAAGAGGTATTCTGCAAGAAACTTGGCTTAGCCCTGGAAATAATGTCACTGAAAAGTCAGAGTGTGCCCTGTGGAGAGCTAATCGAGGGTGGAGATGAAGATAATCCTCCCTCTGAACAGCAGCCCTAGCTAACCATAGCTAATATCTGCTTCGTACTACCACAATAGATTTCCCCAGTCTCCCACCATGGAGCTGGAAAGCACTGGTGCATTCTCTCTCCCTCAACATGCAAGTCCTTTTAAGATTCTCAAATTTTCTGTCTGCAAAGGAAAATGCAGCCACTCAGACTCATGTGCAACTTGAAAACTGACTGGAGCATACCAGCACTGATGTCCATCTGTCAGCATGGCACTTAGCCCACAGACAAGGTGGGATGCCAGCTTCAGCAGGGCGTAGGTGCCAATTAAATACAAATTTAGAGTGATAGCCTGCAGAAGGCAGAAAATAGCATAGATTCTGCAAAGAGGCATTTCTGATGGTAAATACTGCCAAATGTTTTATTGTAAGGGATCACTTGTGTTTATGATAGCAGGCATTACGAGTCAGATCCAAATCCCATGAAAGTCAAAGTAGCCTTCCAAACAGTGCAGAAA
The DNA here is from genome assembly GCA_034509425.1 of Eopsaltria australis. Classification (NCBI taxonomy): domain Eukaryota; kingdom Metazoa; phylum Chordata; class Aves; order Passeriformes; family Petroicidae; genus Eopsaltria; species Eopsaltria australis. Next base: position 9,589,818 of record JAVTVJ010000024.1, read on the forward strand.
GTATACATATGTAATACGTGTCACAGTCTGCTCTTGCTAACTTGAATAGCAAGACTATTTAATTCATCAGAACAACTGAGGCCTTAGAGAACGTGCCTTTTCCCAATCAATCTGCATGACAGTGAAAACTCTCTGTGCACAGAAAGTACTAATTATGTGTGATTGACAAGGTAAAAAGAAAGACTGCAATGCTTACTCAAAAAAAAACCCCACAACACAAAATACACTAAAAAAAAAAAGGCTTGCCTGGTTGCAACTCTGTCTTCATCCTTCCCCCTAGCAAACAGGTTGCAATTAAATAATACTCATTCCAGCTACCTCCTAAATAATTTCTGAAACAAATATGGTACCAAGATAAACAAAATCTGGAAATGTTCATTTATTCTTCAGTGAATAGCATTAAAGAATAAATAAAACGCATTAAGGCATTGTTATTATTGTTCACTGACAAAAAAAGACTCAAATTTCTCAATTCCCTACTCCTTTGTTTCACTACCTACCTTCCAACCTCTGCTTCTCCAGCCTTCCAGGATACTTCCCCTCCTCCAGAGACAAAGAGAGATGGAAAACAGCACAACACAAACCCCAATGGTTTCTGTGAACTGCAAGAGGTGAGAAGGGAAGAGCTGCAGTGGCAGGATAAAGAGAGGCAGCAGTTGAGGACCAGCTGATATCAAATAAGTCAAACCTCACAGGTGTGAATCCAAATTAAAAGCTATTGGAAGCAGCTGGGTGTGGAACCGTGAGGACAGTGGCTCAGAGAGGTCAAACCAGGAGCAGTTGTGGATTGTCAGAGTTATGGACTGTGGTGCTGGACAGTGCCTTCCTTCACCCGAGCTTCTGGAGCTCCAGGGTGCCAGATTTGGAAGATAAGCAGGTGGAGCACATGAGAGGAACAGGGACCACTTCACATCAGGCTTTCAGACACAACTACCCTTCCAAATGCAATCAGCTTTTTCCCCATTTACAACCACTTACCTAACCCTGCATCCCCCCATCCATGTCTGTCATCTCTAGATGTTTGCAGATGTTGCCAATAGGCACGGATAAGCTGTTCTGAAAGTTTGCAAAAGAGATGTTACAGGGTTTTATGCAGCACATAAACTCATCCTGCCGCTTCAAACGGAAATATGTTGCACAGGCACATTGTTAAAGCAGGAGAGTTGAACATCCTGGTATTAATGTAGTTCTTACTGCTTGTTTCTGTGAGGTGTATCACTCAAACAACCTTCCCCTTCCCAGCCTTTACTTTAAACTGCCTGAACAGGGAAATAGCACCTCATTTCCAATGCCTTAATCCTTCTGTCAAAATTACAGCATTTCAAAGTGTCAAATTCATCTATCAGGCAGATTTCTGCCACTACAACAGAATATTTTTTCTTTTCTGTCTTCTTCTTCTTGTTTTTCAGAGACAGAAAATTTAAAAAACCCAACATTCTTAATAAAAATAATATGTACAATCTCTTCAGAGTACGTTTCATGAAATATTTAACATTCATTTTCATTAATTAATGTAGGAGGATTGCTAGTGTCTGTTTTACAAAGAACTGAACTTTATAGGGGCATGTAAACATCTGTCCTAAATTAGAAAAAGACATAAGAAGAATTTTTCAGAATTCTTAACATCAAGTGTTTGATATACCTAGTATCTTTAAGTGCAAGCTTGGACTGAGATGCTTTTTCTATTCAAATCTTCTCTTAGAGAAGTCCTGAAGAATGAATTTCATATTTGGGGGAAAAAAAAGACCATTTAATAACTCTGCATCTATTTTCCGTTTTCTTTCTCTCCTAGAGCACCTTTATCACTCTTCTCTCTCTGAAAAATATTATCTGCAGCACACTTTCTCTATACTGTGTAATACAGTCTCATTTACTGAAAACAGTTTGGGGGAGGTGACCTTCTGGAAGGTTTAAGGTTGGAGAATTTGCAATCTGATTTCCAGTTCCTGCAGAAGACCCTGGTAAAAGTTGTTTCTGCTGAATTCATCACTGAAAATCACAGAACAAGTTATCTCTAACAAATATACAGAGCCTTAGGTAATATTCCAGTACACAGCAAAATTAATCATGCTCTAAACCACAAGAGAACTTCACAAAAGTTAAATAATAAAAGAATCTGTCAAACAATGGAATACGAACAGATGATGGGCACAAGAAACAGCACCCAGCTAGTGGCAAAGAACTATAAAGTAAAATGCAGTCCTTCAGTGTGGTCTAAACATTGCATATCTTCCACTTTGACAGTGAATTGTAAAACCAAAGGCCTGTTATTGAAATCACCTTGCAGGTGGGGCTTCCCTTGCATTCCTTGTAAGATATGACAGACGTGGCTTAACAGATTTAAACTTCCCAGACCTGAGACAGGAGAGAAACTGTGTTGTAATTTAACAGGATCCCAAATCATTAAAGCCCATTAAACTATAATGACAGAAAATTTTAGTTGAATCCACAGTGTTAACATACAGTGTAAAGTACAGAGTTTTAATAGAGGATAATTTTGCCCTGCCTAAGTCTGAGTAACAAGTTTGAATAATATACATAAATTTTAGCATTCCATTGTATATATCCACCCTCCCCCAAAATCAAGACCTGAAATTTTGTGGAAGTCTTAATTCCTTATATTCTTAATTTCCCTCTATTTCCTCATGTCAAGAACCCTTAGCCTTCTGTGTGCTGCCTTTAGGACAGCAAAAAGGCCCCTTTCCTTCCAAGTGACAGGGTGTGAGCACAGATTTCCTGGTCAAGGCTCACAGAGCCTTCCCTAGAGTTTAAAGAACATCTGCCATGCTTTTCCATAAGTAGATGAGTTAAGAGGGGAATATTAAATGGTATCAAATCAGAGTGCCCTAATTTGGCTGCCTTGAAAGCAGACAAAGGGCGATCTCTCAAAGAACATATAAAGCGTGGAGATGGATTATTATTAATACAAATTGTAATATTTGTTCTTATTAGTAATAACGAATGATAATAATAATAATAATAATAATAATAATAATAAATTCCTATTATGTAATAAGGGAATTCAGCCACTTTTTGTCCCAAATGAGTACACTAGAATCTCTAAAAATTAATTTGGCCAGAAAATGACATGTACTAAGATGATCACCAGCCAGCATTTCCTGTGTCAGCTAAAATGGAGCCTTGTTACCTGAAGGGCTGCTACTGGAGACAGATGTTACTGAAGCAACAGATAAATCCATAGATTGAGGGACACATTTAATGATCTCTCTGGATGCAAGACTCCTGGATGAAAGGTGTTTCACAAATCCACTTCAGGTAGTATAAGCCCTTAGACCCACCCCTAGCTTTATAGAGCTGGATCATTCTCCTGCCATCCTCAGTTCTGACTGCACAGCAGCTCGACAATCCTTTTGCCATGGGTATGATCTGCAAAAGTGTCAGAGAGCTACAAAATGAATGCATTAACAGTGGCATCAAGACTTGCTTGTGCCTGTATGTCCCAGGTAGAAGAAAATCATGCCAGGAATTTGAAAAGATTTACTCTGCATTACCAGGGTATTTCTGAATGCCAGCTGCAACACAAGCCCTTAAAACCAAATCCTGCACAGACAAAAATAAACTCAGTTTTTGACTGCTTAAACCTCCTCCTACTAAAATATTGCTTTTGCTCAGTTTTGAAGGAAATTAAAATGCAATCTTTCCAAAATCTCAGCCTTATCACCACTTCTTGTGGCCTCTGCTGCACAGCCACTCTAGTATGAAACACGGTTTTATTCACATAACGTCTCCCTAGTACTGGACCACTTCATAAAGAGTCTTCTTTTCTGCCCATTTAATAATTCCTTAGGGAAAACTGCCCAAACAGAGGCCCTTGCTAACTAGGATGGGTCTGTTGCAATGGGTTCATGTTTCTTTTGATCCTCTCCTCTCCTCTGGGCAGAAGGTGCTGTACCAACAGTGCGACAAGCAGGGGCTGTTTCCCACATCCTGCCTGCTCTTTAACTCCTAGCCATGAAACACTGAAACCCAAGTAACTCCAGGCATGCCCGTGGTCATTGCCCTCACACCACATTGCCAAAGAAGAGTTAACTGAGGATCAAGCACTTCACTGTCTGAAGGAAAACTGATGTCCTTCAATCTGTAACTCCAGAAAGTCACTCTTGGTACCAGAGATGAGGCAGGAGTAAGTTAATCAGCTCTTTCCTGCTTTAGGAGGTGTTGCATTCTTTTAGAAGCACAGAGTGAGTATGAGTGACTGTCAATAAGAAAGTGCTAGCCTAGCTGAACCAGATCCAAACTGTGCCAGGGAAACTCCCATTGCTCCTTGAGCTACAAAGATGAAAACATTCAGTCAGGTTATGCGAGGTACTGAAAGGACAAGGAAGAAAAAAGAAATTGATATTTTGCTGTTATAAGGAAAGAAGTTTCACCAACAGGCCACGTAATGGATCATTAACCAATACATCCATATTCAGAAGCCCAACAGATTTAGTGAGGCACTGTACAGCTCATTAGCACTAGAGATAATAGCTGTTGATTAAAAACTGACACATTGATCATTTGTTCAGGTTTTTGATTTGCCCAAAGCTTCCACACAATTTCTTACAGCCTCTTGCAGCACTTTATCCCCTAGATCATGAAAACCGTGGTTTCAGCTTCATGAACACACATCCTTAGTCCATCTATTTATGGTATTTATGCAGCATGTCCGTTGATAGGTTCCTGCCCATATAATTTAGTCATAAAATCTTGCCAGGCCCATGACATGATTTGCTTCAAATTATGAAACCACTTTGTTCATTATTTATTATCGCAATATTGTTTGCCCTGTAACGGCTAAGGTTATGTTAGCATTTCCATTACAAACACAGATACATCAAGGGATTTAAAACTTGACTGTAAAAATCTTGCTTTAGGCTGGGAATTTGCAGACAAGGTTTCAGCTGACAAGAGATTTTTTTTTTTTTAAACACTTTGTGCTAAGAATGAAAACAAAATCCATCTCCCAACAATTTGGCTATAGCAATAAGGAAGAAAATAATTGCCATTTGCTATCAAATCACTTTCACATAGACATTTTCCTAAATTAAGATTTTTATAGCATGCCCTGGGTCATTTTGTTGTATTTCAAAATTATAAGGCAATTCAGCTCTGTAAAGCTGGCCACTATATCTTCATAATAGTTTCATATTTTATGTATGGAACTCAGAAATTGTACAAAAGCATCACTCCCTGCACATGTAAATGTAACAAATTGCTATTTAAGGACATATAATGGGCATTTCTTCACCTCAATCTCCATACAGAGGGGTTTCAATATAACTTTGCAACCAAATTGAAAAATCCAAATTAATAATAACATTTTTCAACACTGAATAATTTATTGCTTCTCCATAAAGTGCTGATCCTATTGCCTATGCCCACCACATCAGTGTTTATGGGATTAGTGTATATTTTTTGAAAGTGTGGCTATTATTTGTGTATTTATGCAAATGCCCAACACAGTATGAAATTATAGTTCTTACCAGCATTAAGATTAAAAGAAAGAAAGACTTCAATTCTGACAGTGCATTTGCTCATAATTCAGATGCACAGCACATCCTATTCTGATGGATTAGAGAGACAGACAATTCACCTTCGAAGAAAGTGGAAGTAATCTTTGCTTGAGGCACAGCAAATTCCAATACAGTTCACTTTTTCTGTTAATGCATAAGCAGATATATGATAAGGATTAATAATAAGGCCATATGGATTTCTGCACTAGGCTGTCTCAGAAATCTTGAGCAGAATTTCTCCATTTGCTTTTTTATACAGGTACCTGTCCATAGGCAGCTCATGGGTCACCTAAATTTAATATTTCGGTATGTCAGATATTTTCAGTTGCAATGATTTAATGGGCCTGAGATGGGAAGCTGGAATTTTAAGTAATCATTTGTTTTAGACTTCCAAGTACTGCTATTTTATGATCAAAAGGATTCTGTATTGCACATGATTGCAGTTTGTGGAGGTGAGAATTTGAGATTGAAATGGAGAAAGAGGAAGAAGTCCAAGCTCACACCTGGTGATGCTTCAGTATTGAATTTCATTTCTATGAGAGCTACCTGAATTAACCAGAAGACTACTATTTTAATAATGTGAAAATTTTAAGAACAATTTTAAACTCCATCTATAAAAAAAATATGCTTGGTAGATACACTGTTCCAGAGATATCTAGAACAATACAAAACTTTCATCTTGCAGCAGGAAAAAGTAACATGAAGACTCTACATATTTAAGAAAAAAAATCATTTGAGTCACATCTCAAAACTCTTGTTTCTATGATTTAACATATTTCTATAATTCTTAGTCATCTAGAGTCAATTATACTTGCATATGAACAAATTTAACTACACTTTGAAGAGACTGGTTTAGGGTTAGGTACAGACATTTTATAGTCACTACAGATACATTTGTGAAGTTGTCCTTTCTTTGTTCTATGTGGTACCTTTATCAAATTTGGCATTTTTTAATAAAATGCTATCATTTTTCTCTGATGCTCTTCTTCCCAAATCTTTTTCACACTCACTCCACTCTGGCCTTCCTTTAACCTTCACAGTCACAAACACAAAAAAGGCAGTGGATAAGACAAGAAATGATTCAGTGTAGCCCTCTGATCAAAGGCTGCAGCAAATACACAATCATAGAATCACTGAATGGTTTATGTTGGAAGGTACCTGCTCATTCCACCCCCTCTGCCCTGGGCAGGGACATCTTCCACTAGACCAGGTTGCTCAGATCCCCATCCAACCTGGCCTTGGACACTTCCAGGGATGGGGTATCTACAGCTTCTCTGGGTAACCTCTTCCAGTGCCTCTCCACCCTCACAGTAAATAATTTTTTCCTACAGAAATTTCTTCCTGTGTAATTTCTCCCTAATACACCTCATGGCATTCTCAACACACGTGCTCCCAAGCTATTCTTGAGGCTGCAGTACCATGGATAACACACAGTATTCCTAATCTATTTCAGAGTTTTACCATCTGTATCATTGCAGACTTGCCAGACATACAAAGTCTTCCATGTCACCATGGAGAATTTATTTGCATCTGCCTACATATGCAAGGACTGATGGGATGACTCTCAGTTTTCTCACCTCCAGAGTTAACAGTCTATTACCTCCCTCTTTACTTCAAAATCCTGCTCCTGAGTTCATCTGACTGCTTTCCTGTGCATAATTCCACTTCCTTGGAAATGTATTTCCAAATGTAGCTGTCCCAGCAGATTCTCAGGCTCCTTCTGAATAGTTTAATTTGATCCTGGAAAGGCTGGAAAGCCTTACCCCCCTCCCACAGAGCTCTCTCCTCTTTCCTTTCTAAGGCAACCCAATACCTCTCAAGTCCCAAAGAAGGGAATATCTTGACTGTCACTTGTGTGACTATATTAAGGTTCTTACTAATCTCCTTCTCAAGCAGGCCATAAAAATGAGAGGGCACATATGTAGATTCATCATGATGGGGAAAAAAAAGGAAGAAAAAAAATCTGATTTTATTTCCTTTTTATTTCCTGTGAAGTACTGTTCTGTCCAAAAAGCCTCTTAGACATATCTAGCATATTTAAAAGTGGATGCTTTACCAAACTTTGCAGCTCAGTGGAAGACCCATTAGCCTGCTTCATGGTCCAGCAGAGCTGATGTGATGTCAGCCCATGAACAGAAGGCAGTGATCCAGTTGAGGCTGGATAATAATGTGCTGAAAGCTTGGCTATTACTGGAGGCACTCAGCCTGTATCTTCAAATTGATTTGCAGGTCACCTTTCTGTAACCAGTATACTCTAACACTGTTCTCCCACCTTTCCTTGTTAACTTCTTCTTCCAACACTCCCTTTGAGTGGGGAGAGGCAGCAAACATCAGAGACATCAGCTCCTGTTAGCCATGTAACTCCATGGAAGAATTTTATCTGCTTACTTTAGCTGAGAAACAGGTTCTCACTCTCCACAAAAGACCTACAGTTAGTTTTCCACACCATTTTATTTTCTTCCCCTTCACCCCACCCTATCTTTTAAGTAGTTTAAATATTTTACCACTCAAAAGCTGTGTTAGAGGGATGTACAGTGATGTGCAAGAGCAGCACAGATCACAGATAGGGTTCAAAAAGAATCCAGCCCAGGTAGCTAAACCAGAGGAACTACAATAACAAAAGATTCTGATCCTTTCACCCTTACTGCTGGTCTCTGCCCCTGCTCTGCCATGTTTCAGAGTCAGCACAGCACTGCCTGCACTCAGAGGCTTCATACTGACAGGGCTGTTCCCCCTGAAGAGAGGAAGGGTTAACTGGTGCTCATGGCACTGGTTTGCAGCTCCAGAAACCATGGCACCCGTGGCTTTCCTGCTCGACCTTATGTAAGTCACTCCAGTTCCTTTGGAAAAATCAGTGTGTGGATATACACATGCTGTATGTGGTGGAAAAAAAATAATTCCAAGATTGATTGTGACTTCCAAGGAAGATCATTAGAGCCAGGACCAGGAATCAAGTCCTTTAAAAACTCTCATTAAGTGTCCTCAAACAACTGAACATTTGAAATTTGAAAATGCATCAATAACTATTTCAGTTTCGAGCACACTTCCTGCCACACAGTGGAGGTGACAGATACACAACAGCAGCTATCGATCTGGAGAATTTAGTTTCTACTCCTTCTCTGGGCTTATCCCCTTTGACTGATTTACAGAAAGACATTTCCACTATTTTTCTTGTCAACAGGATACTATGTTATTAAAGGAGAGGTTATTGATTGAAAGCTATGATAGCCTGGGCATCCCAGTAAATTTTCACTGAGAATGTTTTAAATTACTTTGTGAATGTATTCCAATCTGGAAATCCAAAACAGTGTCTGAAATCATTAGGCAGATTTAAAATTAAGACTCTGAAAGGTTTGTTGCCAGCAACAAAATCCAATGCCTACTAAGCTCTTTTCATATTTTCTTTCTGCTTGTTTTAAGTTGTTTTTTCTCAAAGTGTTGTCTGCCTGTTAGCTAAGCTGTGAAAGAACTGCCTGGAGACTTTGGGAGTAAAATTCAAACTTGTTTTGTGAGGCAGCATCTATTTCCCTGTCAGAAGGAACTACCACGGGACCTCCTTCATGCCTCTCAGCACAGACATGAGATTAAAGTTTTCTCTACAACACCCAGGGGGAACACTCCAGAAAGCAGTTTAAAATTTAAACAGATAATTCAAAAGGAAGCCACAATGCAATGGCAGGGTGCACTTGGATGCTGAAGGGGATGTGGGTTAACCAGGGGCTGGAAAACTCCCCCTTTGGAGTACAGTCCTTTCCCACAGGATCTCCCTGTGCTATGCTGGGGGTACATGGATGTGTTTCAGAGAAGACCCTAATTGATCCCAGAGCTGGGTGGCCTCTTGGCACAGAGGAGATAAGAACTGGGCTACAGGAGAAAGGTAGAGATAGTACAGCGTTAAAAAACATGAGGTTTTAAGAATGACCAAAGTTGCTTAGTGATATTGATTACCTCTGAAGATCTAAAAAGAATTCCCCATTTTTAAAAAATCACTTAGGAAAGGCACTTCTTGTAGAAGTTTAATTCTCCTCATAGTTGTAACACAGCAGCCTGAGAAATGGCTGTGTTTGAGACAGAGTGGGCAGGTAGCAGGGAATCCTTTAACTTGTATTGCCACTGACATTTGTGTCTCATCCAGCCACAGTTTGGATGGTCACTCCTGATGCCTCATGGACACTAATCCAATCAAGTGGCTTTTGGATGGTTTAAAAATAAACTCCAAATTTACAATTTACATTGTTTATCCTTATGATATGCTGCACAGATCCAACCCAGAAATGGTCTAGTCTACATAAATTAAATCAGCTTATTTGCAATCACAGTGTTAAACGATACAAGCCTCTAGTTGATATTCTTAATTTCACTCAGATGAAGGTCATATTGATTTACCTTGCATTGGTAAATTGACAGTCACAAGCTATAACTGTTCAAAAACTGACACCTCCGTCATTCAGCTAAACTGATGTTTAAATCTAGTTTAGGTCAATTGATGAAAATTATCTTTTTAGACTTTTTAGATTGCTGATTTCAAACAGAAGGAATACCTACATTCACACCAGAATCAAATCTTTTCTTGAAATCCATTTGTCTTCTCTTCATTCCCTTTCCATCTTTTCATTTCTTATACAATACTGTTTTATGTATTCCTCCCTAAGGCATAAAAACATATCATATGTAATGTGTGAACTTATAAACTCTTCTGAGGTACAGGGAAAGTAAATTCTGAACAGTATCATTTCTAATGTCTGAATAACTCTACTGAACAAACCATCTGTCAAACACACAAGAAAACATCCTCTACAAGGTAAGAATTAGAGGAAGAAATAACAGTATAAAACTTGTCTTACTTACCTAACAATCAGATCTTATAACAAATACACCTATTCATTCATAGCAATGTGTAAACAGTTTTTATATTCATATTTAATACAGTGTCACAGTCATCACAATATACAGATAATCCATGGACCACATGGAGTGATACACTACTGATTTTTGCACCAGCAGCTACACCACAAAAATCAAACCCTGCAGGCCTACAGAAAATAAGTCTAAATCACTCTCTCTCATTGTTATCCCTAAATCCAGGAAAAGCACGCTTACAAACAAATTTTAATTATTCCTATTAAAGATAAACATTGTTGAGAAAATTTCATAGAATGATGGAATGGTTTGGATTGGAAGGGGACCTTGAGGATCATCTAGTTCCAGCCCCCAGCCAAGGAAACTTCCCTGTGTGACCATTCACCGGGTTCTCTGACACCCACACTCCCAGTGTCCCAGACTGTCACTGCTGGCACCGAGGCCCCTCCACAGGGGTGGCTCCAGTGTCCTGGCAGGTCCCTGCTGGACTCCCTGCACCCTCACTCACAGTCAGACCAGGTTTCCTCACCAGCTCAATCCCAGGATTTCCATGGCAGAGTCTCAGATGTCTCATTCCATAAAGCCATTTATCCACAGTGCAGTGGAAACAGCCTGCCCTCCAAGGAGTGACCCTGAGCAAAGGAACCCCTGGGCTTTTATCCCCTCACAGTCCAAGAGTACCAAAGTCTCTCTCTTTCTCCTGAGCCATCGAGCCATGGGCTCCTTCTGTGCCTCTCAGTGTCCCTCACTGGCTGTGCCACAGGTCCCTGTGCCCTTTGCTTGAGCAAAGGGTGGCAGCTCATGGCCTCTTGTCCTGGGCTACCACCCAGAGCTGAACTTGCAGCTCCATCCACAGCTGCACACTGAGCTCCCTGCACTGAATGTATTCCTTATCACCAAATGTGTTCCTCAACCCCCCTGCCATGGGAAGGGACACCTTTGACCAGGTTACTCAGGGCCCCACCAACCTGGCCCTCAGCACCTCCAGGGATGGGACATCTACAGCTTCTCTGGGCAAGCTGTTCCAGTGTCTCACCAAACTCACAATAAGGAATTTCTTTCTAATATTTAATCTAAGCCTACTCTCTTTCAATTTGAAGCCATTGCCCTTTGTCCTATCATTAGGCAAAGTGCAAAAAGGGCACTCACTGTCCAGCTCCCCTGTGGGCTCCCTTCAGATATTGAAATGCTTCTATAAGTTCTCCCCCAAAACCTTCTTCTCTCCAGGCTGAAGAGCCCCAGCTCCCTCATCCTGTCTTCACAGGGACGGTGCTCCAGCCCTCTGAGCATCTTTGTGACCCTCCTCTGGATTCACTTCAAGAGGTCAGTGTCTTTATGTTGGGGGCCCCGGAGCTGGGCATGGTGCTCCAGGTGGGGTCTCACAAGAGCAGATTCTATTGTTTTGATGCAGTCAGAAAAACTGAGTGCTCATACTGAACCACAGACAACTTTTTAAAAGCATCTAAAGAGCTTAAAAAGAACTAATTTTTAATTCATAATGGGTTGGACTAAACTGTCATGAACTTACAAAGAAGCATCTTCGAACCATAAGAGGTTTGTTGCATTTTGTATCAGTAAGGATGTCATGTACATTCATCCTTTTGGTTGGTAAATCAGCACATCAATGATTTCCATTAGATTCATTACTCTATGTGAAAGTGGGATAGTAGTATCTTTACAGATCATTACTTTCTAGATGTTTATTCAACTAATTATAATCATCCTTTAAGGAGATGCAATCCATCACTTTAATAGGTAAAAATCTCTTTTCTTTTTTCCTGCACTGCAAACAAGTTAGATGAAACATTAGGTTTCAATTTCACACAGAGATCTTTATTTTAAAATATGTAATGATGGCAGAAGCACTTGCCCATGAATATTTATTAGCTGTCAACTGCAGAGATTTCTGTGATTAACTGTGCATGGTGACTGCTTTGCCCTGTAGGCCTTGGTAGGCTTGACCACCTTGTGGATTTGGCTCAGGGACTTGAGTCCCTGATAGCAAAGTTTCCAGAAGACACCAAAGCTGTTCTTTGTCCTTGCTTACTTGGATGAGGTGTTATTGGTTGCCCTCGAAAGGAGGGAATGTGGGCTTGAGCCAGGACAGGATGGGAAGGGCTGTGGAGGGAATGGATCTTGTTCCAGCTTTGGCTGGGCTAGGGAGGGGAGAGGCTTGATTGCTTGGGTTTGCTTCAAGGCTTGGTTGTTTATCTTCCTTTTTCCTCCCCAATACCCAAATTGGTCATTAGGATCTTATGTTAATTGGCAACAAATTAAGTAAACTATCCCGGGGCTAAGGCCATTTTGCCTTGCCAATATGTTAGACACCTTTATAGCTAGTTGGATGTTGAGTGTTGAAGGAGGGAGTTGTCACAAAGGACTCCTCATTTCTAAACTTCATTGTTGGCCATATTCACACCCCTTATCCTAAAAGGATGAGTGAATTACAATCTGAGGGCTGATACCTCTCTGCACCCTTTGCAGCAGATGAACTGGGCACATTGACCCCAAACACACCAGACAGATCTCCTCCCTCAGCTCCTCTCCCAGGAAGGGGTGATGGAATTCACCGTCACAGGAGAACCAAAAGTTATAACAATGGTAACACAGAAATATTTAAAAGGCAAATGGCTAAAGGAGACAGACAAAACTAAGTCTAGAAATATTTAATTTTGTTTTCCTCCTGTTTACTATTTTTTTAGTGCTCAACTAAAATCTAGGTTCTGTTGAACATGGCAATTTTACAAGTAGGGATTCAAAAATATTTCCATTCTGTTTACTCACATAAATTAACAAGAAGTGCACTTTCAATTCTAAGTGGTTCTGTCAAGTTGGTCAAAGTCAGATTTAATGTAATTGATGTTAAAAGCAAAGACCAAAATATCCCTAACATCTTCAAAAAATAGACAAAATGCTCAATTTATCACATGGTTCCAGAGCATCAAACCAAAAAGCTCCCTGTAATGAATGCACGATACCTCTTCAAGTGCCTTTAGGGAAGATTAAATAGTTAGAACATAATTTCTTGTCAGTATGGCCTTCACTAAGGCCATTTGAATTTTCCAGAATCCTAATATAGCATAAAAATCAGTCAAAGAATCAAAATTCTTATGAAATAAGAAAGGACAAAGAGCTAACATGTCAATCTCAGCAAAAAAATGCATCCTCAATATTTCAATAATTCACAGAGAATCACAAAATACAACACTGGTATTTTCCAAATTACACTGTAAGTTGACTATCCTGAAAATACTTCATTACTGTACATTACATAATTCTCAGATCTCATTAGCCCTACTGAATTTATCTCTCCCAACACCTCAAAAGATCAGTGTAGACACATGGTTCACCAACAGTGCTGCTGAAAAGTTTCAGACATGAATTATTAGAATGATGAAATCCTGGAAAGTTGTTTCTTTTCCTTTATTCTGGCTGTTATCCATGCTCACAGCAGCTGAGATCAATGGAAATATCTGCAAAGTTCCAAATCTTACAGAGGTTTCAATCAAGCTCTTGAAAGAAAAGGATGATTTGATAGGTTTGTGATTCTCTTTCTTGTGGAAAATAATAAAAAAAGAACAACATGAAGCTGGCTTGTGTGTGCAAGATTAATATGAATGACAAAATAAGACGAGACAAGCTCCCCCATCAGGTTTTAATATTAAAACTAGAAGTGTAAGCACAGTATGTTTAATGCATTTGTTTAAATGTCAATATCCTGTCTGCTTCAGCAGCGGTGCAGGTTTTTGTGTCACTTCTCCTGACTGCTATCGATTAAACAATCATGGTTGCTAATGAGGAAGCAAAAGGCACTATTTTTAATTCCACACTGATTTTTTACTCCAGTATTTCAAATGTGAAATTACCTTTGTTGTTTTAAAAATCAGTATGTTCTTTATTATAGACTCTGAAAATAATAAGCATGTCCATTACAGTATCTCTCAATAATTCACACTCACATCCAAAGGTTATTTTTCCCTCTCCTCAGAATTCAATTAGCTTTAATGAATTGCCCTACCACAAGCTGTCAGTGAAGCAGAACATATAATCACTATGAATGAAGTTTTCAGGAAAGGCAAGGTCTAAATATTCAAGTGCAGTCTGTTCACCCTCACATAAGCAAGGGTAAGGAAAATGGATGTAGCTAAAACCCATACAACCTGTTTGCTGGGGGCACTAGAAAATGTCAATACAGTGTTCTGACTCCATATTTCTATGGAAGACTTTCATCCATCCTTTAATACAGATAATAAAGTTATTTAACCATTTTGTCTTGGGACAGAAGTATGGTACATGAAAAGATGACCCCAAACTGATGTCCTGGGTTATGGAAGGAGAGCAACTTCTCTTTGTATTCAAGCACTATCTCTACACCCCAATGGTGTCTCATTTCTAATGAATATTAACAAAAACGTGCAAGCTATGAATCCTGGAGGTAATTAATTTAGCAAGGCAGTGTTTTCTAGATATAAACAATCAAAGTAGGCTTGGAAGTTGTAAAACATTGCCCTTTATTTTATTGGATTTGGGAGTTGGGCTTTTTTGGGTTATTTTGTTGGTAAATAAAGTGATAAATTTCCAAGTAAATGTGACTGTCACAAAGAATATTTTTGGGAGGGCAGCATTTTGATATTTTAGCAGGATCTTACTACTGGATTCTCTCCTCCCTTCTGGGAACTCACTTCCAATGATTCAAGAGACTTTCAGACAGAACGTATCAAGCAGTTTATTTCCTCATGTCAGGAGGATGATCTCTTAAGGGTTTATATCAAGTACTGTTGTTGTACTGAGACCATACTCAGCTCTCAGATTGCCTTAAAAAGACTTTGTAGTACATGAAAAGCATATTCTTGTAGTATGAATTGACATAGATGCTCAATAAAGTCAGCCAGACAGTGATTATTTGCTGTAGAGCCAACATGCTTTGGCCAAGAGAGGATAAATAAATACAGTCCAGCTTCTGACAGTAGTTTCACATAAGAAGCTGGAGGAAGAACAGACACAAAGTGGAATTATCTGATTGATTACCAGAAAATTCAGTCTAATATAATCCATAAAATATTAGAGACACAAAAAGGAAAACACACATATCCTGAACAGTACTAACATTCAGTGAGGAAACAATTAAGATTAACTGGGTAGTAATTCATTCCTTCCAGCCATAAACACCTGTCTCAAGAGCTCTGAAGGCAGCATTGGTGGCACCTTCTATGGTGTCAAATCCACACAGGTGGATTAAATGGTTATTCCAAAACATTTCTTTTGGTCAAAACGTGTTTCAAGACAGGCATAGAATACATGCTGGGCTGTAGCACTTGGCTCCTGGATC
Source organism: Eopsaltria australis (assembly GCA_034509425.1). NCBI lineage: Eukaryota > Metazoa > Chordata > Aves > Passeriformes > Petroicidae > Eopsaltria > Eopsaltria australis. The sequence continues at coordinate 9,605,523 of JAVTVJ010000024.1, forward strand.
CACAGCAGCCCTCTGCTAGATAGACTTCCCATCTGGAGCCAAATCTTTCACTGATCTGTTCTCCAGGACTCTTCCTGCCTCAGGTGAGGATTCCTGTTGTATTTGACCATGCTCTGCATCTCCCTGGCCCCCCACAGCGTATTTTCTGGAGAGCACAGCTGCCAAAACGGTTTCACATGGTGTGTGGTATTCCACTTGGGACTGGGACTGGAGGCACTCTGTATTATGAAAATGTGCCTCTTTAAGAAAAAATCTTAACATACTAGAGTAAAAGAAAGTGCAGTGTCATGACCACCAAAGAAAAAGCTGGAAGACTGTTCATGGAGAGGCACACAATTCTTTTCTCCAGTTTTGCTGCTCTTTGCTGAAAAATACCTTAAATTATTGGCAAAGACACTTCTCCATTACCACCTCCAGAGCTTTGACAGAGGACAGGTAAATCAAAGATCCATAAACACCCAGTCAGACTGATTACATTTCAGTGAGGGCCAGATCTTTTAAAAAACCCCTGTATTTATGCCATGAACATAAAAAGTGAATTAAAACCAGAACATTTTAAAGAGCTTAACATAACTACCATAAATTGTTACCAGGAATGCAGAAGCTTTTAGTTTTTCACCTAGTGGAGTGTGGTCAATTTTCTCATCTATCATAGCATCTGGTTAACTAGTTTAATTCCTACAGTTACTGTTTTAGCTTTGAAAAAGAGATAATTTATGGAAACCATTTACTCAGAATTGCTCGAGAGAAAACAGTGCAAAACGTCTTCACTAGAGTTTCATGTCTTATTCCAACAATTTTAATGCTTCAGAGCAAATGCAGTCTTCTAAAGCTGCTTGAGAGAGAGAGTTTGGCTTATCTGTAAAACTCTGCACCACATTCCATGTAGAGTATACCATATTTGTGATGAACTGCTTGTGCTCTGTGCCTGATTGAGTTACCTGTTACTCACACTGATAAGGCACTTTATGACAACATTCTGTTTGGTAATCATTTAATGTTGCCCACTAAATCACTTGTCATTACTTGTGCTATGGCACTTGTGGTATAACTCAGATTAAAATATATATTTTCACATTTCTAGATTCTTATCTGGAAAATTTTATTTTATGTCAGCTGTAATTTAAACTCCTGAAAGCTGATATGGTTGATATTGCATTCAGATATATAAGCAGTAGATATAAAAGTTATATTCATAGGATGAAACCATTACTTTTTATGTCCTAATTATTCCATGTTGATAACCCTTTGCATAATGTAGGTTTCACTACAGGGAATGTGTTCTTTCTAAAGAAAGTCAAACCAAGCAAAAAACCATGCTGCTTGAAGGCCCCCTATTACATGTAAACATTTTTCACCTGGTTATTTTTCTCTTTCAATTATCTGTCCCAGCCGTGCAGACCTACCTTGTTGTTAAGACAAAAAAAAAAAATTTAGATTTCCCAGTTGCAGAATTTACACTTAGAATTTTCAGTGGATCTAAACTGAAAACTCCAAATATATGATGATATTGGGGAATTTCCACAAGGTCCAAATCTGCACACAAAAGCCCAGCTTTGTGTTCAAGACGGGCTGCTGTGGAAGGATGAAATGCTGATATAGATCCTACACTTAGATTTTTTTTTTCCCTCAAGTGACTTTTCAAAGGTGGATGCTTCTGGCTCTTCCATCTTTTGCTGTGCTGACTAAACCTGCTGTGGGAGGGGTGATCTAGACAACAGCACCAGTGAAAAGCTGGTAACAGGTCCCTGTATAATACTGAATAATGATTAGAATCTGCTCGTGTGTTGTCAACAGGAATTTAATCAGAGGAAGAGAGACAGACAGACAAACCTGCCAGTTGTTAATTTGTGAAGAGAAAAGCTAAAATAGAGAAGTCCTAATAAACTCCCCAACTTTCCAGATATTATTAAATAAGTATGTAAAGCTGGTCTATGTACAATGCAGGCAAGCCAGAGCTGGTCTTTAGGAGTGCTGCATTGTGCCTTAAGTGCATTAAAATGGCATTATCCATACTCAACAAAGTACCTTTCTCACTTTCTTTCTTTAAACCTTTTTGTAAGCTATAATTACAATTAAGCAAAGACATGTTTATTGTCACAAAATATATGCCAACAGCTCACACTAATGCAATCCAAACATTAGTATGAAACATTTTTCCAATTACTGCACAGACTCCCTATAGTGTTTCAAGCTGCTTTATGACATTTTAAACTCCACATATAATACAGTCCTTTAGAAAGCTGCAAAATCTTTCTATTTCTTTCTTATGACCCGAGAAAACCTAAATCTATTAAAAGCACATTTTCATAGCAGCAGGATAAAAATGCTTTTGCTACATTTATCTTCAAAATTGGTGGTGTTAAATAGTGCCAGGGGATAAATAACCATAAAATATCACATTAGTGTACAGGGTACTGCTCTAACTAGGCATGAGGGGATGTCTCTCTACCCTTTCATTTCTTCTTTCTATTTGTCCCATTAGAGCTATGCAATCATTCATCAGTCACTGTGGCAAGCAGTGCTGCTCCATCCTGACTCCTGCCTAAAAAGAGACCCAAGAAATAAAGCCAAAGAGAGAAAATAGAGTTCACAGCATTCCAGAGATGTCCACACCTACATTCATGACTGATTTTCTGCCATAACACTCTCGCTATTTATGGAAATAATATTTTAATAGCGTCACATATTGAGTCCTGAAGTTATATTAGAGAAACACTCGTTTTGCACATTAGATAGAACTAGCAAAAAAGTCTGAATAGTTATAAACCATGCCAAAAACCCCCAGTTTTCAGCTCTGATTTAAAACCCAGATGTTGCAATCAGCTTCTGCTAATCTAATTCTGCTTCAGACTCCTGGCACTTCCAGCAAACTTATGATAACTTAGCACAGATGAGCTGTCAAATTATTTGAGCTTTAGGCAGATGCTATTATTCCAATCAAAAGACCAAAAACAATAGCATTGGATCCTAAAATAAACTTAATAAAAAAATTTAAGAAAGTATAATATTTATCCATAGTAAAGTCACATTTTATTTTACTAAGAACACTGAGAAAAACAACACAGCTTGTGGGAAAGTATTGACCTTGGTTTTGATAAAAATGCATCTAGCAGTTCTTTATCTATTATGCATCCTCCAATATCCCCCAAGTAAATAGAGAGGTGTAACTCACAAGTACATCTGACACATTTTTCCTCTATATTATCCTGCAGGTATCAACCAGAATATTCACTTTCTCGCTGAAGAGTATTTTTCATCAAAAATATGAAAGATAAATTTCTGAATTTGGGAGCATAACTAGATGATTTTCTATATTTCTTACAGAAATCGATATGTAATAATACCACCTTATGGTCCATGTTCTTTTTCGAAGGATAACATATACCCTTTATATACTTTAAAATACTGAAACTGATGTTCAGAAGACTAGGTTTCTTCAGGAAATCTTGCAAAGGAAGATTTACTTGAAGGACTGAAAACTGCACATTCATGCTGTGTACTCCATCAGACACCCATTAAGCATGTACTCATTACTTCCAAATATGCCTCTAACAGATGTTTTAAAGAAATTAGACTTCTTAAGAAAGAAACTAAACAATAAAACCCCTGAACTGTTAAGCTCCGAATAAAATGCAGAAAGAACTGAAAAAGTTTAGTCTTCCTTTCAAAGGTTAAGCAATTTCTTGAGCTTGTAGCTACTGGGAGCCCTAAACCATCTGGATTTTGTTAATCTAAATTATTTATGAAATCAAGGAAAAGAAGTATCATACTTCAAACCCATGATGTCTGAAGTATAGAGGTCGGTAGACATGAATTTCTAAATCACTCTAGCAAGACTGGGTCTGAGTCAGAAAATTACCATTTTATTTCACTGAAATTAAGGAGTGATCTCACCAAAATAAACAGCAGAAGGCCTATGTTGATGAAACTGCCCATTTTCATGTAAAGACCAAGAGTCAACACAACTGTAGCTTTGATGACCTCATGGACACAACAGGTGCTTTAGAGTTTTTACTTGTTAACTCCTTCTGAGTCAAAGCCTAAAGCCACAAATGCAATGAGCCCAACAAAGTCAGGGATTTATTTTAAATTCAAAGTGATTTTTGTCCAGCTAACACTAGACAGGAACCTTCATTTGTCATGGAGACAGGTGGAATAGTCATAATGGCCACTCTTCAACATTCAGATCACTGGCAGTAAGGGATAAAGGAAATTTAAGAACAAAGCAGAAAGAGCAATCTCACTCTAAGTATCATTTCATCCACAAATTCATATATCTTGTATTGAAACTGCATCTGTTGCTGCAGCAGATTTTATGAAGTGTCTCAAAGCAACTTGGAGATGGCCTTTTTGTCATCGGGAGTGCCAGATAAAACTAAGAGAACTGAAATTATGGACAGCCACTTTGCAGATAGAAAAACACACCTTCCTCATTTTCTCTCCAAGCCTGACACTCATGCTTCACTGAAATTTGTGGCTGTGCAGCTGTAGGAGTTTACTGCATTCCACAGTTCAAATGTTTGGATGGAAAGAAAAGCAAAATATTTAACTGAACTTGTATAAAAGAGCAGCAGATCTCTAGGAAACTGTGAAATATATGGTGTGTCAAACATGCAGAATTTAATACACTACAATCTTCAAGTTCCCCATCCTAAAGTAAGTGATAGAACAAAAATAGAGCCCACATCAGCCTTACAGTAGGAATGTTTCATTAATATTATCAGGAGACAGACTGTTTCACAAACTTCTGAGAGCAGTTATGCCAGTTTCTAAGTTATCCAATACAGCCACAGCAAAAGAAAAAATTTGAGGTGTTTGAGCCCATTGTGAAAAACCACCATTCCCTCAGTCTGGAATTCAGCCAATACATTAACTTTGAATATATATGTTGAAAACTTCCATTAGCAAAACTTAATTAGAAATATAAACGGACACACATTTTTTTACTTCCAACAGACCCACATTTTTTTACCTCCATCGTTCAATTCCTAATTAAGCATCGCCTGAAGGCTGGACCATCCCATCAGAATGGGAAACCAAGAGCCCAACCTGCTGGCTAGATCTGAGAAGCACACAAAAGATACATGCATTTGAGTGAGCCTGCTTCAAAATTATAGTAACACTGTACTTGACATAAATAAACTCTTAGGGAAATAAATTTCAGCACTAGCTGGCTCCAATGACTACAGTTGAATATGTGGTAAATTGCCATTCAGACTGGCTTCACTGTATCTTTATTTATACTCTCCAGATCCAAATGCTATATGGCACACAAAAAAATACTTCCATAGGCTGTTCAAATCTTTGGCTTGTCTCCAAGAGTTCTGCTGGTTTTGATTCTACACACCCAGGAGGAGCTATTCACCCCTCAGACATTTATATTAGCACTGTAAATATTCTGTACTGGAGAGAAAATGTCAGGGCACTTCAGAGAAAACTATTTCAGAGTTTCATAGCCAAAAAGGACATCTCTGCTGCTCTCTTTTCCACATTACTTCATTTTTTATGAATGACAGTAAGGACATAAAATAATGTCTCCACATAAATATTCAGTAATGGATTTTTGACCAGCTGAACTAAGACACAGCAGGTTTATTCCTTAATCAGAGCCCCATAATGATGGCAACCTTTAATCTTGGGAGTAGGGTCACTAAAACACAAATGCTTCACTAAGACAACAAAGCCTTTCAACTGGCTTCAATAAGGATTTAGAGATGGGGACAACTGATTTAAGGGATACTATTATCCATACTAGTATCCGATTTTGGTAGGGGGTAGGGAGTTGTATGGGCTTTTTGTTTCTTGGTATTGAGAAAGATAAATGAAATATCGCACTGAAGCTTTTTGCAGAACCTTTCAAGTTTAAAACACTCCAAGTTTTCTTTAAAAAAATCTGACATGAAAGGACCTGAATAAAGGCAAGACCAACCCAATCTGTACACAGAAGCTGAAATCCAGTACATTTCATGTATATTTTCTGACCATAGGTTTTAAATCTAGTAGAAAGAAAGCTTTTTCCCCACATTTAGCAAAACTCAGAAGAGTTCCTGGGACACAGTGGGACTCTTGATATAGAATTATTTTTCATATAGTTTGAGGTTATGTAGAGAGGATGATTCCCATGATACATGTACAATTTATGCTCTGTCATGGGAATCATGTGATTTTACTTCTTGGATAGGAAATGTAACCTAATATGAAGAGCAAAAGATGACATCAACAGGCTTTTATAAACCCTGTGAGGACTTTTAACCTCCATTATCCAAGGTGGAAAAAACTTCATATTTCTAATGCAAAATAGCTTCCGTTTCTGAATATTAAATTATTTTATTTAATCTTGAAACTTTTTCTCACTGTATTTTTCTCTGTAAAGAACTGGACACTGACTGTACAGATTTATGATGAAAAAGAGTTGAAATCTATGGTTCTAGGACCCTCTTTTGTCCTCATTTAACCAGAAATATTTTTCAGTTACACAAGCATGATAAAGAAAAATTAGTTTTATCAACCAAAGGTATAGATCAGCATCAAAGGCCATTATTAGATGCTGTCTTGTGTTTCAAATTTATAGAATTATTTAGCTATAAAATGATGTCTTTTACTTCATTCATAGTTCGTTCATGATCATAAAGAGCAGTATCACAGTCTGGCTACTTATTGTCCAGATCAAATACATTCTGAATATAAAAGAAATTAATTTCATAGACAAATTTTATATCTACTTTGAAAATTTCCTAACACTTGTTGTCTCACTCAACACTAATTCATATTTTTCTAGGCTCAAAATTAAGGCTTCTTTTTCTTTTTACAGAGATGACTCCTCTGCAAGCACTTAGATCATCTTGAAAAAGTTTTAAAATTACAATGTTTCATTATTTTTCTATGTATTATAGACCATAGATGTTTCATTATTTTTCTATGTATTATAGAAACCAATGTTTCATTATTTTTCTATGTATTATAGCCACTAAAGATGAAAGTCACTCTACTGGAGAAACAACATTATTTTGTATAACTGTTGTACAAACATACAAGTTTGGCATATAAAAAGATGTTAATTAAAAAATTTATTTCCTATTCCCTTATTGCCATCTCTCTCCCCCTGCTTCCCTCTTTAAGACATTTGTGAAACTGTCAGCGTGTTTCTATCAAATTGTCTTTGACAGTGTTTATGTTCTTGCAGTCACTTGGAGCCCAAATTGAGAGAGAATTGATTCACTCCTGAATTACATCTGGTTTATGCCAGCCAGAAACAGGATCTGCACTATTTGATGTCGTAGAGGTGTGGGTTATCTAGCCCATGACAAGGTGCTCTAGGACAAGACTGTGATTCATCCTCCTTCCCAAAACTGAAATTGCAAGAAAGCAGGCCCTGTTGATACTCTTTTAATCATTATGTTTTAAATCTTAACCAGAATTCAATTTAACAGAATAATTATTTAGTCTCTTCTGTCTTCACTATGTTAAACTCTCTACCTGGGGAATATTTGTCCCATTAAGTCAGCTTTTTGTCTAGACACTGTGGTTCAGAGAGCAACATCCTAGACAGAAAGAATGCTCTATGAAACATGTAAGTTAGCAGAAGAATCTGAATACTGCATGGTCCCAAATGGTCTCCTCTATTAGACAAATTATCAATTTAGATGAATATGAAAAATAAGGAAAAAAGAGGCAAAAAAAAAAAAGAAAGAAAAAAAATTTCATTTTTTATTTTTCAAAACAAAACAAAGAACAGTGGATGCTATAGTTAAGGTAAAAATTTTCTATTCAGAACCTGAAAAGTCAAAGTTGAAGGAATATTTTATGGAATTTTTCCCAGCTTCATCTTAGTTGCATGCTTACTATTTTTTTTCCTATTTAGATGAAAGCATCTTTTTCAGGAATAAAACCATGGTCTTCATGTTTAGCACAAATAAGCTATTTCTAAATATCTTTTGATGTAGTTTGTGATTTTTTTTCTTTTCCAAAGTAAGTATTGTCCAACATTAACTGTTTTTCTGATAGAAGTTACTGTCTAAAATGAAAATACTTTCTGGTTTCTTTCAAAAATTCAATGAAAAGGTGTATTGGATTGACTGCAGTGAATGTTTATTACAGCTACTCAGCAACTTATTTGTTTAGATTATTCCATAGAAGAACAGTTCTGTAATCGTTGTCAATGTCACAAAGACGGACAAACATCCTTAAGTTTCTGATGCAAGACAGGAATGCTGAACATTTAGAAAACAAAACATACTATGGAAAAGTTCCTGTAATACACATGGCCACAAGTGGACTTAAAAAAAACATTTAGCCAAATTAACTTTTCTGCCTTAACTGGGTTTGTTTGTTTGGTTTTTTTGTGGTTGGGTGGGTGGATTGGGTTTACAGTGGTTCTGTAGTTCTAGCAAATTAAGCTTCTGAGGTTGGTGGATGGATGGATGGATGGATGGATGGATGGATGGATGGATATAAAAGATTTTCACAAGTCATCACCAGATTTCATTCACAATTTTTTAAGGAAAACTTATTTTTTTCAATAAGTTCTGAACAACCAACTTAGTGATATATTATTGGGACACACAATGACATGTGTGCACTACCACTTCCAGAAACTTCTCTCACAAAACCGAGTGTATTTTTATCTTGTGTTACCACCACTGAACATCTTGATTAAATTAAACATGAAATACAACACACGTGTCCTTAATCTACATACTCCAGTTCTGAGTCTTGGTTGCATAAACCACCTTTCTCCTGAGATATATCCACTTAGGTCATGACTAGAGAGAGATTAAGTGGGGATTATTCTGAGGTTAATTCATTCAGTAGAAACCCCCAGATAGTCAGCTTTATGATTCTGACATGCCAAAGTTTTCCTTTCTAAGTGCTCTTAATATAAGACAGAGCCAGAAGTTTTCACAGCTCCATTTAAACCATTCAAAGTCACAAACTGAGGTTTGTAAGCAGGACACATCCTAGAAAGATATAACGAAGGAAGCTGGTTTCATGTCATCCAGAGATCTGTGATTTGGAAAAGAGAGAGGGAGATTTAAAAAAAATACAGCGGGAAGAATTTCTTTCCTCCTATTGTATCAGAGTAGTTTTTCCTAATTAGGCTTCCTCTGGCTGCTGATTCTGCCTGCCAAAACATCACTGGTTTACTCCATATTCCTTTTTAACAATGTTCCATCCTTCTGGTCTGGTTTTCATTTACCTTATTAACAGGAACAGGAAAAGAAAACTAAGGGAAAAGCAAACCCTAAACAAGTATATCTATACATTGGCTCAGAAAATAAACCAAAACAAATTCCACATAGAAAGTCATAACATTTTATTATTCTGTTACCCCAAAATACCAATTACAAAATGAGACAGAATGGCAAGTATAAGTCACTAAAGTTAAATATATTTATGAACCTTGAGAAAGTAAAGTTGGGTAATAGTAGTGTCTTTAGAAAATCTTATTTTTGGAAAATATAGTGTAATTTCCATTTTAAATGGTTACCTTATCCTGAACTGGACATCTAAGATTAGAGAATATGTACTCCTACAGCTTTAATTAGAGAATCAGAAAAAGTAATGAGAAATAATTTTTCCTACTGCAGGGGCCCGCTAAGTTACCCTTTACACAGATCAAGTTAAGCATGCAATCAGGTTTTTTTTCAGAATATGAGAGAGGCTGAATAATTGCATTTTAAGGATATAAGCAACAGTATAATTTATCATACATTTCTTAAAGGCTCAAATTTCAATGCTCCTGTGGCAGGCATGTGAAGGTTTGGTGTTGGAGCAGATGGAATGCTTTACAGCAAGACTTTAATTCTCAATCCAAAAGGCATTGCTTTTGCTTCTGGTCAAAGGTGAATTTATTCCCTCTGCTAGCTCTGTCCTGGGGCTCTCCCTAGGCAAGGTCTGTCAACTGTTCCATGCTTCTGCCAAATTACGTGATGATTTTGTCATGTGGGCTAATATTCCCCAGTGATTCAGTTTTAATCAAATGCATAAAAGTGAAGCATTGTTGAACAGCTCAGTAACAAAACCAAGTGCTTTAGAGAGATATGGAAGAAGTACAGTTAGGTTTTAAAACTTGTGCAAATGTAAAAACCCTTCCCCACCTCAGAAAGGCTCTGCAAAGCAGTTACTACAGACAGCAACTCACATTTATAAGTAACTTTATATATCTGTAACCTTTCTCAACATAATAATAGAAAATATAATTCATATTGGAATTTAATCTGTGGAGCAAGGGATTGAGTTCCATATGGGGTGAATTTTAGGGCTGCTGTTTCATACATACTCCAACTACATCCACGAGCTTAGCAGAAATGTGCAGCAGCTTGAATAATAATCTATTCAAGTGTTGGGATAAGGTTTTAAAAGACAATGGCAGCAGGAAGAGATGGCTCAGAATCACGGAAGGGAGCTTCTGCTGAGGGTTACAGATCATGCAGGTTTTGCAACAATCCAATATTATGCAGTAATGAAGCTGTTATAACTGGCCATCTCACTGAATGCATGTAAATATTTATTTTGTGCTATACTATAGCAGTGCCTGCTGTGGTTGTGTAGGAGCAACATCTAACCCTTCACAGAGAATCATAAATAAAATAAAAACTAAAATTAAAAAAAGTAAAATGAAGAACATACAAAAATTCAAAGGCCATTTCTAGGTTAGCAGATGGTTTATAGATGGATAGTGGCAACCCTGTAGAGAGAAACAGTTGATGCTGACAACACGTGTCCATAATGTACACCTTTCAAGGCTTTTTATTTCAGATTAACTCTAGTCTGGCTCTCTGAACTGAATGCCCATTTGCAGCTGGAGTGCATTAGTTACACTCCTGGAGTGTGCTAAATCTTCCAAATCTGAATCCTAGTTTCATCTGAAAGGAATCAAGTTGAGGCACTGCAAAAGCTCCCCATGACATGAACCAAAGCTCAATGAGAAAGAAAGAGAAATATGCACTTCAAAAGCACACTCTTGATTCAAGCTAACACACTAACAAAGATGTGCCCTGAAAATACGTATGCATGTCTCAGCCCACACACATATGCATAGAAATATATATGTATTACTAGCTTAAAAAAAAAAACTGAACAAAATATTTCTAGCATAAAATAGTGGATATCATTTAGCTGTTTTCCTCAGGAGCTAATTTTCTTTGTTTACTACAAGCCAGAATAGCTCTATCAGGATTTATTTGCCCAGTATTTTTTTCAAAACTTCACTCTAATTAAATTTTAAAATCTTTTAATGAGCCTTATCACACAATTTTTTTCTTCCATTAAAATTTGATCTCAGAATAGTGATCCAGTAATTTGAAACTAGTTAAAATTGTTCATTAGCATGGAACTTTGAATACAGAATTAGATGTTGCGCATACTGGTAAAACAAATGTTGCGTGCTAAACAAGTTGTTGTTCTGTGATACCACACAGCTTATCAGAGAAACTATCTGTGTACATTTAGCTTTCAGTCTTGCCAAGTACACCAGTTGATTTCCGTGGCAGTAACTTTCTCTTTGTAAATAACAGGAGTGTTTTATTTCTGAACAACAATGGAAAAAATAGTTTTGAGTCTGGTTCTACAACAATGCACTCAAAGATGCACATGTGAATATACTCATTTAGAAATAAGAAGGTACAAGGCCCACAAAACATTCAAGTACTACTGAAAAGACTGACAAACATAACTTCTCATTTATAGGGATAAGGGAAGAAGGATTTATGTATTTAGGTATTCACACTCACACTACAGCAGAGTTGGAAGACAGAATTTAGGGATGTAAAGTGCCTGGTATTCAAGATTAATGTGTTGGTTTAGAAGACATTTTGCTCACTTACGACCAGTAAATATTTGGATTTTTTTTTAAACTCAGGTGGATTGCTCATTTCCCAACAGACAGTTTCCAGTAAGAATCTAGAGCACTTACTAACTAAAAAATGTTCTTTTTTTAAGTGTGCTATGTTGCTCATGGTTTTACATTGCACAGCTTTGGAACACATCTCCTTTGCTTTATATTTGTGCATCCTGAACAGTGTAAGCTCAGTGGATACAGGACTGTACACTGAAAAAAGAACAATGTAATTGCACTGTGTTACAGCAGGCACTCCTGAAGGCACCTTCTTCAGCACATCACCATTTCCTGTGGAAAGCAATTCTGTTTATCCCTAAGGACCTCAGCTGGCTGATACAGAGTAAGACCATGTCTTATTAGGATGTCTTCATCAAGTAAATATCCCAGAATAATCAGGACCTCATCTCAAATTCTCTGCTACTCTGCTACTTTAAAATAGCTTGTGTTTCTGCCTGTATGTCCAGGCTGTGGACTCCACAGTGGTATTTATGCAGGCATCCCATTTATATTGCATTAGCTGAATATTTTAGACACATGGATGCTCTGATATTTCTGATGCTCAGAATCATTTGGTGTTTACAGCAGTCAATGACATGTGGGATATGGTGATAGGGTGAGCACCAGCTTTGAAAAGCTCCTGTCCACAGTACAAGTCCACAAGTCCCTTCAGCTGACAGCATTGTTGGGAATGAAGACAGTTGCATTTAACATGGAAAATGTTTCCCATGAAGCTCTGGACGAAGAATTGTACTGAAAATGCATATTTTATGGTACACCAAAGAAGCAGAGCAATGACAAAAGCTAACATTTAAAATGCAAAACAGCCAGTGTTGTGTGACACAGTGTGAGATGTATCTCAAAGTGTTAAGGCTGACTAATTGAATTGCCATTGATAAGATGTCACTTAAAGAGACATCTCTGCAGTGAAACATGGGTTTGCTGTAAATGACCTGTCATTAGAGCCATGGGTAATGTCCGTGTCCAGACTGAAAAATATTGTAGCTCCCAGCAATATGCTCAGTAGGTATTAAAGAAGCAAGAAAGCTAAGAAGTCAGTGTACACGAACCACCAGAGAATTATGCCTCAGGTGCTACGTTAATTTACTTGTTGGCATACATTAATTGAAACCAATCAATAAGGCTGGTGGTACAACAGAGGCAATGCAAAAGAAGTAATCGATTGCCACACTTATTCATTTTAAACTTGGAAAACAGGAATAATTTAGTCTAAGATTTTTCATTTCTGTCAATACAGATAATGGGATTACTTATTTATTTTCTATTCTTTCAGCACTAATTATAATAACTATGATGTCTTTCAACAGCCCTCGTGCAAACCCCAGCATTCTGATTAGCAGCAGTTAACTTGCACATAATAGGAGTGACTTCTTCCAACTGAAAAGTTAGAAATTACATGGTTTTGCTATTACAAACAGTGCTAATCATTTTGTCACAATGAAAGCAATTATATATTTTAATAGTTACAAATTTGAATTAAATTTGATTTTTCCATTTACGGCATACTAGCTTTTAAAGTTTTTCATTCCCAAATATATTCAAAGTAATTGTATAAGTAATTGTATAAGAATTATATAAGAAGAACAGAAAGAAATGTGTTTCTGATTTTTTTTTTTGCATTCAATTTACTCTGTATTCATTCTAGATGTCCAGTGTTGACTGGTATACCTTATAATTTAATTCTTAATGTAGGTTCTTTTTAATGTAGGTTGCTGTGGCTTTTCTTTTCTTTCTCTTTCTTTTTGCTGTTGTTTCATTTTCAACAATATTTCTGTGAGTTCCAGCTGTCAGTTCTCAAGACCACACTGCCTAAAAAACAAAAGAAATAGGGCCATTGCTTCCTATGTTGCATTTGTCACCCTCTTTTCATGAAAACTGCTCATCCTTACTGATCTTCTGTTTCCAGAGAGATCAATGGAAATCAGCACTCTGTTGTTCATAACTGTTTTGCACAAGGAATGGGAATTTATTTCATGGTAAACGTGGTGCCAGACACTGTCATTATGTCCTTGGTGGCAATGAGTTTTCTCAAAATTTGTCCATAAATGAACTAAAAATGTAGCCTCTTCAAGTCTGCAGCAGCATTTCTTTCCTTCCAATCGTGCTCAAAGGCATTAACTCCACATAATAGTTCTCAATTCAACCTCCAGGGAAAGAATGGATCTGAAACTGCTGTCCTTTTGTTCATTGAAGCCATGGTTGTACAGATTTGGGACAGGGCTGATGATGGCAAGCTGATTCAGTAAACATTGTTTGCCATGGTCTTAGAGGGGTGCGGACAAGACATGAAAGACCAGTTATACAGGAAAAAAAAATAAAAAAAAAAAAGACAACCCATACAGGTTGGTGGGCAGGATGATTATTGAGGGGTTGGCCACACCTGGCAGATTTTTCCCACACTGACGTGTTTAGGGTTTAAGTGAACTGAACCATCCAGCTGCAAGTTCTATGTACAGGGATTTGTATCCAAACTCTTGCTTAATTTGATTCTAAAACATCAGTTCTACAGGATTATTTTCTAGTGCAGTCTAATTACTCCCTATTCTTCAAGAAAAAAACCCCAAAGCAACACAACAAAACAAAATAGTAGGAAAAAACACCCACAATCTTTATGTTAGACTGGAGATACCATAACCCTGCAGGGGTTACCAGAGACTGGGAATATTGGTGAGTACTAGAAATGTAGAGAGTGAGGGTGGTGCTCCTGCTAGACAAGCCTGGAAGCAAAATAGTAATTAACATCCAACTGGAAAACCAATTTCCTGTGAACTCAACTAAGTTTACTGCAGGCCTTTAAAATTACCTGTGGACTACTAATGTGGCAGAGATCTGTGAAACACTGTGAGCTACAGTATCAAACTCAGGCCCTTTTCCACCACAATGCTGTACAACAGTGTGGAGTTATGGATTATACATTTTTCAACCGTTCTCCAGCCAAAGGTTAATTCAATTCCCAGAAAAGAAGAAAGTCCTGTCTGCCAATTAGTGTGTAATGTGTAAGACTGAAACTAAGCACTGAATCCCAGGTTGCTGCTTCAGGAATTCAAAGTTGTGCTGAAGTTCATTTTCCCCTCTTGTATTCTCTAAATCTTATTCACAATTAACAATTTCTATAGTTTGAAGCAGTTTGAGTTTTTAATTTTGAAGCATGAAAGTAAGAATACTGAAATCTCCTGTCATAAGTTAGAACTGAAATATACAGACCATAATTATAGAAGTGGATGTAGATACTTCCATCTCAAATTTTATCATTCTTTTTAAACACTGGTAAAAGAAAATGTTTTATAACAGGCAAAAGAAATAGAGTATACTACATTAGACTGCTCAAAGTTTCTGCCATTTATTTGCAGTTACAGTCCAGGATTCAGAGCCAACTATTAAACAGGTCTATTAAAGTAGAAAAATCACCTTTATTTAATTTACTCTACTCATTTAAGGTACGAACATGTACAGTAACAGTTAAAGACATACTAATTATCCTTTCTTGCTGTCATAAAGGCTAAATACTTTGCATTTGATACAGTACCATGTAGTTGCTCAATCTAAAGCTAAAATTATCTCATATATACAAATTCTATTTGAATGGAGAGATTTAGTAGCTGCATTTGTGAGGGACAGAGCAACAGTCAATTTATGGATTTGTTTCTGTCAGTAAATCTAGAGGATGTTCTCACATTTTCAGGAATTAGTACTGACAGCAACTACACCATATTTTCCCTGTGGCTTTCCCCCCACTTCCTTCTCCATTGAAAGTTGTGCCCTTCAGCTTCTTCTGAAAAAACGCCAGTTTGTCCCTGTGGACGCCTAAAATGAATAGTGAAGGGTCACTTCCTAAAAAAGATTTAGGTCCTAAATCCTGAAAATTCCAGTCCTAAATCCCTTCTCCAGCTCTATTACAGCAATTCCAGTTACAATTCATTCCCCTTCCCTCCAGCCACAGTGGAAAATGGTGCACGTCATCAGGTCAGCTCCACATTTCCCAATTTCCCACCAGCATGTGCCTAAGTCACGCAGAGGGACAAAACAAGAAAGGATCTGGGGCTGTTCTGGAGCAGCTTGCTTCTCATCAGCCAGCCAAGGAGTACACACTGCTCAGTCACTCAGTGAGACTCACAGGGTAGATAAATACTGTGGTCATGTGAACCTTAATTTGGGTCTCTCTCTTCTCCTCTGCTACTTGTAGGAACTCAGATATCTTTGAGACCTCAACCTCTCAAAGAAATTGAACTGCAGAGTCAGATGGCGGATTCAGAGTGGCTGGCATTGTAATTGTTCACATTTTTTCTAGTGACTTGTCTTGTGTCTTGTCATGTTTGAAGCATGTGAGAAGAGGACAATGTAAAATCATCCCAATTTGAGGTACTAGATCCCAGCTTTGTTGGTCAACACCGCTGCAAAACCCAGCCTGAGAACCAGTGTGACTGAGTCCCCTCCTTTCAGACAAGTTTTATCTTAAAATCTATGGCTTTATCAAACATGTATTAAATAGAATAACTTTGCAAAGAAGAGAGCAGAATGTATCCTACCCTGAGCTGTTAAGTGTCTTAAGGTAAACAACAATAAAAGAGCACATTTCTTACCAAAAGGAGACAAAATGGACAGACAAGGGACAAAGGGATAATAATAATATTAAAGGCTTACTGCAACAGCGCTTGCCCAAGTTAGGCTTCCTAAAAACCCCCAACAAAGCCCTGGCAGCTCTGTAAAGAGATGACAAAGGCCAGAATTTATCCAGAGTGCTTCAGCTGTACATTTTTCTTTGTCTTTTAATACACAATAATTCACTGAAGTCTCACTTGAGATGGAAAAGTATCCTATAAGCAAGTACACTGTTTCTGTAAGGACATATAATGCTTGAGTATCCTCAACCCAGTGTCTCAAATTTACATTCAAAGATCCACTTTTAAAGCGTTGTATAAATGGCTTCACAATTTAATTAAAGGCTTATAAGCTTTATTGAATGAACTCTTCAGCATGCTCTGCTCACCAGCTTATGACTACAGAGATATTATTTAGGGAACATTAACCTCAATCTTTCATTTGAATCAAAACTTATAATTTTAAACTTTTAAAGGCAACTTATCTTCCACATAAAATTACAAACAAAAAGTGGATTTCAAACACGATATAAAATAACTGCCTATCAATCTTTCCTACCAGACCTTCCATGCTCATACTATCTTAGCCTGCAGATCCAATTATCCTCCAACATTTGCTGCTCAACCATGCTGAGATTATTCACCAGCCCTCCAGTTAGACTGTAATAAGAGGTCTGTGGGTGCATTTACACTCAGAGAAATAAGGTATAAATGCTGGAATTACCGTCACATCTTTTTGAGTTACATGCACAGCCATAAACCGTACAGTAATGAATCAGACTATTTCCAGCTGTTTTATCCATTCATTTGCATGATATTTGGACTTACTAATTCAAAAAAAGAAAAAAATCTAGGTGCAGCATGCCTTCAAGATGATGCATCTGTTGACCTAAAGGCCTTACAAACAAAGTACTAATATCACATGGAAGATATTTCCTCCTGTGCCCAGACAGCCAAATCTCAACCATGGATATGTGATTACCCTCTGTAAAGGCAATCTCAGCTCCTTACTATTTTTATTTTTTTTTTTTAAGCTTTACATCCTAAGAAAGTGATCTTACACACTGAAAGTACATTGACCTCAAAGATTATGTTCTGTACAAAATTTGGCAGACTTTCTGCTGCTCAGCAAAAAAATATAACAGTAGATTAATGACAGAATGGTTTCTGATACTCCAGTCTTCATGGTGTTTTCTCACTGCAGTAGTTGTACATCATGGCAAAACAAAAGCCCTCTGCCACAGGACATCAGTATAGATTGCCAAAAATGTCAGAACCACAGTTTTCAGCCCAAAGCTGCAACTACTTGAACTGCAGGAGTCATTTCATTAGCTGACAGCTTCAATAAGCTGTTTTTTCTCTGTGTGGAGAAGCTACTGGTGGGAGGCACAATTCACACAGGCAGCCTCCATAAATCATATACCACTTTAAGAAAAATATACTTGAGGAAACATTGACAACATAATGTGCATTACCTGTCCTATTTATTATCCTTGTGTTTCTTAATGCATTCATTCCTTAACATTCTGTACTTCAAAAACTCTTAACAGACTTTAAAGACATGGACAAAATTCAGGAAAATTCAAACATTTTGCTGATCTAGAGAATCGGGAGCCTTGGTGTTTCTTGATGAGCTATTTCTAGTCAATATGTTCCCACTGACTCAGGGAAAACAAAATTAGATGCTTTAATTACAGGTGGAAACCATGATGCTGGTGTTTATTTACTGTCTTGCTACTATGCAAGGTAATAAAAAATTGTAACTGGAAATGTAATCAGCTGAAAAAGCCACTAAGACATTTCAAAACCACATGGTAATTAAACACAGCATATCACTGAATAATTAACATCCACAGACACTTTCAAGTCTTTAATGCTGTGATAACCTTTTGTCTCCTAAATGTCTAAGGAAAGCTGTAGATGGATATGAGTCATGAAGGTGGTGGGAAGAGGCTTCAGTGTCACAAATGAGTGACAGCCACTGCTGAGCCAGGCAAGTAATAGATCCTCAGATCTACCAGTTCAAATGGTATCTCTACTACTCAAACACTTTTCATGGAAACCATTGAAAATTGCTGGTAGGTAATAATGCAACTGAACACCCAGCTTTATTTTGTTTCTTTAAATCCACGTTACATTCCCCACACAAACCCAAATCAGGTGTGCAATCTCCATTCTCATAGCAAATCTCCTTCATTCTTCCCCAGTAGCTTACTGTTAAAGAAACAGAAATGCTAAGTTTGAACAAAAATCACATTAATAGAAAGATGAATTGTGTAATATTTGATATTGCATTTAGTGCCCTGATTTTTTTAATCACATAGCATTATACAAGCAATTACACAGCTTGTAGTTTTGTTTGGGGCTTTGTTTGTTTTTCTTTTTTTTTTAGTTTCATTGTTTTTTGGTTTTTGTGGGATTTGGGGTTTGTTTGTTTGTTTGGCTAGGGTTTTTTTTGGTTTTTTGGTTTTTGTTTTTTTATTTGGAAGCACACTAGAAAGGACTGATATGAGCATTTTACTTCTGAACTACAGTTATTCTACTTCAGATGATTAGTCCCAACCAATTAAAAAAACCACTGCAGTTGAAGCAGATTCTTGGAGAGGGGTGTCACATCTCTGTGACAGACACATAATTAGCTGTCACATCCACAGAGTATTCCCTAGCACCAAGGAAAAACAACAAAGCAGAGCAAAACAGGCACCTCACTCCTGCACTCCAGCCATGGCTCCAACCAGCAGCTGGTCCAGGTGGAGCAGCATTTAGGTTGTCTTGGCTGCCTATGGGAGCAGTCCTTATCCATTCAGTTTTCTGAGCCAGTTTAAGAAGTCATAGAGACGAAGAAAAATACACTGACAAGGTTATGTATTTCCATTACTTTTCTCCAGAATTACTGAGTATCTGTTCCACTAGAGGGAGGAGGAGGCTCAGGAACTGAATTTCCAACGAATGCTCCAGTGCCACCTACTACAATAGATTTATTCCTTTGCGAAGGATGGTTTATTGTCAGAAGGTGTTGAAAGGGCAAAACTAGAATAAGAAGTTTTGTAACAACAGAAACAAAATAAACAAAAAATTAGAAAAAAGAAGAATCTCACTTGAGGTAATTTGGATTTCTTATTTTGTCCCCATTTATCCTGAAAAGGGGATGGGGTTTTAGTTACAAATAATTTCTTTCATAATACATAGAGGTTTTTAGACCATACTTTTCTTTGACATAGGGATAAAGCTACCTGGAGCACAGCAGCAATTGTAGCTTCTCTCCTTTCTTGTAAAGGGCTTCATGTACATGCTTATTTTCAAATATTCTGTCTTATTGCTTCTTGTTGCTAAGATTTGGTAGCAAGGTAGTATCTTCATCTGAAAACTGATATATTTAAGAACTTACAGATTATTCACACCTTTTAAGTATGGAGATATTAATGCTTCTAATTCTAGCGTTTTTTCCCTGAAATATAGTTGAAATAGAACAGACGAAGAGATTTCAAAAGTTCAATTTTTCCCAAAGAAAACTCAGGAAATGCAAAGTCCCCATGTCACAGCTTTTGTCTGTTCACCTGCATATAACTATATGGCAAATCACTGTCATTAAAAGATTAAGGTCACTCACTACAGGAACTATTTTTGGTGACTTTGGCTGGGACAAGTCCCGTGACTTTTTAGTGCAGCACAAGGAGACAAAGAACAGCTGTATCTTATGCAGACAAGCAAGGCCACAAGGAGACGTGGCTTTAGTCCAACCTATCCATCTTACCTGCCAGAGAGTAGCTGTACCAGAACAGGAGGACATCCATGGAAGAGCTGGAACCTGCCACGCACTCCTCTCCTCCTCCTCCCACTCTGAAACAGTGCTCACACTGATGCACGATTTCTCCTTTAGGGCACTTTGTGATGCCATCCATGCAGGTGACTTGTACACAATACTAAGCATGCTTCTGTCTTCTGGGTGGATTTGACCAGCAGCTGTCTCATTTAACTCTCTCACTGATGACTGAGAGACAGTCATAAAATAAACAAACAAACCTTCTCTGTGCTGTGCAATCAATCTAGACAAGACTCCAGCCAAGAGGAGTGCTGTATTCAGAGAGGAACCAACACTTAAATGTTGGTTCTTAAGTCCCCAGGGAATCGTTTTCATAGTGCTTTAGCACACATCCCTAGAAGATCTTGTCTCTTGCAGAGGTTTTACTGTAGCATATTCCATCAGGCCAGAAAGAGACATTATCCACAGAGCTTGAAAAATTCTGTTTATCCTGGACCTAAGGCATTAAACTCCCTGGATATTAAGACAGAAGCCTTGAACTTGATAGGATGCAAAGAGCAGGGTCAACATGTTTCTGGCAGCCCCAGCAGGAAGTGTGCTGCATGATTTTATATTGCCTAGTGTTTCCTAAATATTTAGTCTCTCATGCTTCTCATTACTGTAGCTCAGCCAAGAATCAATGAAAGTCTGAGTAACTGAGGTCAGCTGAAATTTTCCTGCCTTCCCAGAGATGTGTGAGGGTTTGAACCATTCTTCCAAGCAACGTGTATATTATAGCCAGAATAAAACCAGAAAGAGCTTTAGAATCACCCATGATCATCTCAGCAGAAAAGGGCAGAACTGTCTTGTACCAAACTGCAAGAAATATCTAGTGGTTGTCTTATTATAGGTTATTCCTGACAGCAGGATAAGAAGATGTGTGTAGTCTGAGATTAGAAATGCATTGCAGAGTCATATAGAGGTCAGTGAGGAGAAATTTGCATTATTTTTCTATTCCCAAAGTATACAGATTTCCCTTCTGACTGTCTTGATCTGTGACGATAAGCAGATGAGCAGGAAAGCTGTAGGATTCACACTTGGTTCCTGTTGTCAGGAAAAAAACATTCTGAATAATATCTTCCACCTATGGTTGGGTTCTGTCTGGATCAATGCAAGGTTATGGCCACTGCCTCTTTTGATCTCTGCTGATTAGCACAGAACTTGTGTCTCATTAGTCAGAGTCGGGTGATGCTGGGCACAGAGGGCACTTTAGCAACAGCAGATTATGAACTATGCAGCCTTACAAAAAGTATCACAATAAAATGGATGTATTTTGCTTTGCAGTGTTCTGCATGCCTTGGCATAGATCAAGATCGATTTCACCTGATTTCATCTTTTAAAGTGCTGCCTATTGCTGTGAGTTGCATAAAGTGAAATTGTTTCATTGGCATGAATCAATGGGAATAGGCACAAAAGAATTATTGTACTTGCCCCTAAAGTTATTTATCAAGTGAAGCAAATACATATCCATTAAGAATTGTCCTAAAATAACCAAGGAGGGTCACCATCAGCAAAAAAATCAGGGAGCCATTTTTTCCTTATTTATAAATATCTGTTACCTCAGGTAATACACAAGAGATTTACCCTAATGACAGTAGAAATCTATTCTAGCAGATTTAAGATAACCTCTCCTGAAAATCAGGCTGGAATATTTAAATAATCAATATTCAAAATACTCTTTTTTACAGTAACACAGATGTGAGCTATGTTGCCAGTGTGAAGGGGCTATTGCATAGCTGCACACTGGTTCTATCACACATAACATTAAAGGAATGATATTGAGAGAGGATAAAGAAACCGTTCAGACCACTTACTTCAAATTTCTCCTAGTAGAGATTTTGAGAGACTTATTTCTTATTTGAAAAAAAAAAAAAGTTCACAGTCAGGATGGTTGCTCATATTATGGATATCATGTGAGAAATAAAAAAAAAAAAAATCACACATTGGCAATCCTCATGCAAACACAAGCAAAAACACTTTAATTACACAAACTACTGACAGAAATACAACACCCCTCTGCAATCAAGTTAAAGTATGGCAAGGCATGAAAATTCCCATCCTTCTCTTAACTATTTATGCTTACTCCATTTTAATATTTCTTATCAGAACTTTTAAGATGAAAAAACCTCACTATGTCAGAACATGTCCAAGAGCTAAACTTTGTCTCTCATACCTTACATGTACTTTTCAAGATTGAAAGCTTTGTACTTTTCAAGATGAATTGTTATGGACAGAACTCTGTGCATTTGATTAAAGTATGGTTTTGATCTTTTTCAACCAAGATAATGCTTCAAGGTAGAGAAATACCACTTCTCCTACACATTGTTGAGGAACTAGAAAATTAAAATACTTGCTTGGGTAATGTGTTGAGCACAAACGATATAATAATCTTCAATCCACCATGGCTGTAAAATTATGGGAAACGTACTCTTTTCCCCTTAGAAGAGAAGAAAACTACTTCTTGGTTTTGCTTGCCATCTAGTCATTATCATTATTTAGACATATGTTATTTATTTGGTGGTCCTTTCCTTACTAAGGCTGTTTTCTGATATGAGGTTCACTAATACACACAGGCTGTGGGTTTCTCCAAAGTACACTTCAGGAAACAGAGATAAATTTAGCTCACACTGTCAAATCTCCATGCAAGATGAAGAATATTTGGACCCTGTAATTCCTTTTGCCATACTTTCCATTCTCTCATTCCTCTCGTATTTCACCCAGAGGAAGTGTTCCTATCTTTGCATAACAGAATGGAGATAGTTCAAAAGAGTGCCTTGCTTTCATCCATGTACAGCACAACCAATCTGAAAGTTATTTCAAACAGTTTCTTCAGTGCTTCATTTTTAAGCCATGGGCAGTTAAACTTGATAACCATACCCTGATACGGGAAACAGTGACACTTTTTGAATTTCCTTAGACCTTATGGGTGCAATGTTCTCAAGAACAGCTTTTCTCTTCTTTTGAAAAACACTCAGAAGGGTTATTAGCCAAAAATACTTAGCTGCATCAGGGACTTATCTGCGGACTGAAGTTGGCTTTATTATATTCAAATATTTCAGTTAGGATTGTCTGCAGTCCTGTCTGCCTGCAGACAATTTGTTTAACTTTCCTGTTTAATTTTTTAACACAGAAAGGATTTTTTGTTTCAGTTGTCAGATATGAAAACTCAAGCATGGGTTCAAAGAGTCGAGCCATATCCTTAAATTCATTTATCACTAATAAAATCCTTTATACAGTAAGGGGGGATTTGAGACATAAACTTGCAGAGTAATTTATCTGAGTCACAACTACCATTGGCAATAAAGGAGAGCGAAAGAAAAGCATTTGACTTTCACATATTAAGCTGGGTGTGGCAGGAATTGCAGTTAGAAGACGTAAATTTGGAAAGATTTATAAGGAATCAAAATGAGTTTACAACTCTTTTGTCCAGCTGTTCCTAGTAAAATCCTAAAGTATTTGCATTCTTGGAACAAGAGCAAGTTACAAACACTGTGCAATTTGTTTAGATTTCCATGTTTGCCCCGGGCAGCACCATATGCAGTGAATCTCCCCCTGTAGCTTGGTAATTTGTTCTTACACCTACATTGGTTTGGAGGATCACTTTACCTTTCACGTTTAGGGGTTCTGTGGTGCTTTCTATCACCAATGTATTTTGAGTGTGGAAGTGTTAATGAAGACTTGAAAAAAGTTTATTAAGCCTTGGGGTTTTTTTAGAATGTACTGCAGGACACCAAAAGGTGTGATTTAAGCAACACAACAACTGTATGCTCACAGAGACTTCCAGTGACAAAATTTCTCCCATTACCTTTCTGCAGTTACTTTTAGAAAGAACTACAAGAACAAAAAAAAATTAAATAAAATAAACCAAATGTTTAACTGACAATCATGTCTGAGTTCAAATGGGCACATAAAATACTAGAAACATCAAAGAATGATATATTAGATTACATAGTCATATATGGTTCTTTTTGGATATATAGTCACCATTACAGCAAACTTAGTCTGAAACATCACCATTGCTGGCAAGTGAATCCTCTTTTAGCAGGTGAGTCAAATTCTTTCTTATGCCACTTTTAGGAGCAGAACAGACTTAATTGTTATAGGGAATAACAAAGATGCATATTTAAGTTTATTTTTCATGCCTTTCCATTTCTTCTCTCACACAGAAGCTCTGAGACAGAAACTCAGAGCATGCAATGGAGTTTATGCAGAATCATTTCCCCTAAACTGAAGAAAGTGATATAGAAAAAGCCACATTCTAATTGCTACTCAAGGTGTTTCTTTCCTCAGCCTGAAAATTTCTCTGGATGGATGGGGATGATGCAAAACTTTCTCAGGTAGGGAACTTAGATCAACCTCTCAGCAATACAGAATCAGGATGAAAGGACTTTTGAACTCAGTGCCACACCTTGGCTGAAGGAAGCCCTGTGCTCTGAGCCAGGTGAAGATCCAGGCAGCATGAACTACAATACAAACCATGGCAGCCACTTCACTTTAAAAGACTGAGGTGAAAAAGAAGGAATGATATATTGGGCAGGAATTGCTTCATGTGGAAGTAAGGAACCTCCAGCTTTTGCCAGGTCTCATAACTCTGATACCTCCTCAGCCCTAACAAACTACTCAATGTTATGGTTCAAGGAAGATTAAAGGAAGAGGGACAAGGCACAGCTTCCATCTCTATTGTGCCAGGCTGCAAGGAGAAAAGGATGACACTTGGGGCCCAAACAGCACATAAGAAACATTTGTGACTCAGAAACTCAAGCACTTGTCTGAAGACAAGTCTTTCTGGGCTCTGGCTCTTACTCTCCTTAGATCAATTTTAAACATTATAGCTACACAGTATTTGTCTGAAGTCAGTTGTATTATAAAGTCAGACCAAAACTAGCAATATTTCCCCTCAGCTGGGGACAACAATTAGGTTAACAATTCACACTGCTGTTGCCTACCAACAAATTTTCTCCTGCCCCATTCATACTGTTGGTAAAAGGATCAAACTAATTTACTCCGAGGAGGAAGAGACAAGTTGAGTAAGGAAAGAGGACGAATACCCTCAATGTGTTCACTACTGACAAAGGAAAAAGCTAGAGGACACCTGGGGAAACAAATTTACTGTATGAGAACATGACTTGGCAGACCTGGAGAACAGATCTAGAAATGACTAAGATGGATGATATGGGATTGGAAACAAACAAAAATGCTCTTATGGAAGGCACACAGAGATGGCCAGGGGAGGCAGGAGAATGGTCCACACTTGGACCTCACTATGGACAAGGACAGATTAATGAGTGGAGAAGTTTGGAGGACAGAGTTAACTGAAGCAAAGGATTGATGTGTTTGGACAGACTATAAATTGGCACTGGTGAGAGAGAACTGATGGAGCTGATGATTAGAAGAAGGGTAGGGAATGAAAGATTTATGGACTGAGCAGTTTAGACAGATAGAGTATTACAGGTGAAACATACGATACCTATTAAGTCTCTTGTAGATTGGAAGAAACATTTCATTGTACCTCCCAGCATGAGGGGTGAGGATTACTTGAGTTTTGTGAAACCTAATTTGCTGTTTAACCTCCATGCTCAAGTATAGATCCTTGTTTTACAGTTCTTTCAAGGGCTTTAGGGTTATTCATTTTCCCTGTTATTTCTTCAGCTTTTTTTTCTTTAGGGCTGTCATGTAATTGCTGCAGAGCACACACAATGATTCTCTTCATATTTCTGTTCTGTTCATCCCTTTGATGAACGCAGAAATTTGAGATTTTCTAAACTTTCCTTGAAGAGACCATATTCCCAATAATACAGGCACATATGTGTGCAAATTCCTCAAATTGCTTGAGTTGCTGTGTTATGAAACATTGAAAGGGGTGGAAGAAACATTAGGCCATAAGCTCCTCCTGTACCTGGAACCAAGGGCTGAACTTTCTACAACTAATACAACTTAAAATAAAGTGTTGACAAATAGTGTTCCCAGAAACTTCAGTATTGGTATGCAATTATCCCAATATTTTCCTCAACAGAAGAAATGGAAATATGTAAATTCCTGATCTTTATGTTAACAAAGACATAGTTAAGGAAGTAACAAGGACATAGAGAAATACATTAATACAAGGACATACACTATATATGTTAAAAAAATATTGTTGGCATTTTAAGACACAAAAAAGGGCATCTGGAAAACACATCCAGGTGGAAAAAGTAAAGTTTAAGCCCCTTATCTAAATCTCCATCTCTTTCTTTCACAAGCACAGGTTTGTAGTCTCAGATGGATTCACACATTACATATAAAACTTCTGTCAGCTGCTACCTGGGAGTCCAGGTCTGTCTCTAAAGCAAAGCAACATTAAATTGCTACATGTTTCTGAGGACACAGAACACACTCAAAAGGGCAGGTGCAAAACTTGGGCAAACTAAAATCATCTTTTGTTATAATTTTCATGTTTTTGTCTAAAGACTCATTTGCTTGACAGCTTATTCCACCACAGAAGCATCACAGCCCATGGAATTTCTTTCACCTAAAATGTCTGGAAAATATAAATCCTTTCATTTCTCCCATCCTCCTTTTTTTTTTTTTCTCCTTTTTTACACACTTACCTGTTGACTCATGCAAGTTTGCTAAATTATGCCACAGCAAACAAATCAGGGAATCTCAGACAGAAGTCAGACTTCTCAGCTCTCAGTTGTACTTAGCACTTTACACATGGGTAAAGCATATTGCATCTGATTATCTGTATACATTGGCATTTCCTATGTTTTCCTAAAAAAACAATAAAAATCTGAGCCTCCTGTGAATTGCATATTTGCCTCTATTGCTTAGATTTAACTTTGGTTGTGCACATACACCTTGAAGTCACTGGAAGGAAATACTTTGTATGTATAGGGTCCATGTGGATTATGTTGCTTACTGTGGTCCAAGCCCACTTGCATCAGAGACCACAAAGTGGGGAAAAAGAAAAAAGGCCTGAAAAGGCCACAAAGTGGGGAAAAAGAAAAAAAGCCCCAAACAAAAGAAATAAAGAAAAGCAACAGAACTCAAATAACTTTCCCTCTTTTTAAAAACCTATTGGGAGACTATGTCTAATAAACCTTTTGTTTATGCCTTGCAGATGCCTCACTGTAAAACTGGTTGAGTACTCCTCATTTCTCCAATATTCAACTGGTCAATACTCAATACAGAGGATTCAATATTACCAAGGAAAGCAAGAGGAAAGGGTTGAAATTTCGTTTCACTGACTAAAAAGTCAATCAACAATCACCAAGCTAAGCTGTTTTAGGCTTCCACAATGGCATCCTTTGTTTTTGTGAGGATTCTTAAGGAAAACAGTGCACCTTCTAGGCAAGTGTCAGCCATGGTACCAAAAAATGCTTGCAGAAATCTGTTATTGCAGAGGGTTAGGACACAATTGCTGTACAATTTGCAGAAGTTTGGCTGTGTTTGCTGGAAGACTGAAAAACAATAAATTACTCTGAGAAGCATTAAAATAATTTTACTAGTTTTCTTCCTTCCTTCCTTGCCTCTAACCACCAAAAGCTGGGTCTCTTTCCACACTCCTATAGCCTCTTTATGCCAGTGTAATGCCCCTGAAATGTACAGCAGTGCAAGATGTAAGTAGAAGACACACATGCAAACAAATATAAAATGAATGCAGAAAAGCAGCACCTAGTAGAAGTCAGATATGATGTTTGGAGATTAGCCTTACTACTCCATAATACAACAGGACATTCTTAAACTGTTTTGTCTACAAACTGCATACAACAAAGGCTGCTGTTTCCTTAAGTGAAGAGGGTGAACTTCAGTTTAATAAGACACCTTCACGAATGCCAGTTCTTGCCTATCAGTTGAACCTCAACATGTATCTACACACAATGCTCTAGGATTGGAGAACTGTCCCTTCTACCGACACATCTATGGAACAGGGGTATGACACAAAACGTTTTTCTCCCCCCCAAAAAAAGGCTCTCAGCACAACCAGCAACTTACAAAAAAACCACTTCTTTTTATAACTAAAATGTGAAATTGAAATGAAAAACATCTTAACTCCATTTAAATCCGTTTTTGAGTCATCGATCATTAATCAACCCTAAAAGATCCCAATGAACATGAAGAAAAAAATAATTTAAAAATTGGATTCTAATCTTGTTATAGGTAAAGTTAATTGCATCCCGAATTTCGCATGTGTGTTTTGCATTTCTCTTTCCGTATATCTTCTTTTTTTTTTTTTTTTTTTTTTTAATACCTTCACACTCAGGTGCGGCAACATTCCTGCTGCCAGCCCTGCACCGAAGGAGCGGTTCTTGGTCCACCCTCCCTGGTGGCAGAACCGCGCAGGGACCGAGGGGAGCCGGCCGGGAGGCTCCTCCCGCACCGGGACGGGGTCCAGTTCCCTGCAGTGGCGGCGAGGGCGCGGTACCCTCCGCTGGCCGCGCCGGGCACCGCGCCGAGCATCCTCCGCCAGGGCGATGCCCCGCAGGGCGGGGGCAACGCGGGTCTGCGGCACTGCAGCAGCAGGAGCAGCTGCAGCAGCAGAGCCGGAGACGACCTCCCTCCTTCTCCTCCTCCTCCTCCTCCTCGTCCTCCTCCTCCTCCTGCCCCCGCCCCGCCGCGCCGCTCTGGGGGCCCTCCATTGTGCGGGGAGGCGGCCGCACACCCGCGGGATGCGCATCCCCTGCGAGCGCCGCAGCGCCCCTGCGTAGGGAGAGAGGCGCTCCCCCCGCCCAGGGCTGCCGGGCGCGCTGTCACATCCCCTGCGCTGCTGCGCTTCCCATTTCCAAAGATACTTATGCACCTACACACACATGTACACATGAACAAATATATATGCACATTTTCCCCCTCCTGCTGAATTCCGCTCTCCGCCCCGCGGGGAATCGGCGGGGGTACAGGAGGGCGCTTCCCCCGCAGCGCTGCTCCTCGGCGGCAGCATCCCCACCAGAAGGGAAAAGGTACGGCAAGCACGGCGAAAACAAAGCCGGCGCTCCTCGCCCCCGCTGCCAGGACCGACCCGCCAGAAGTTGCGGTGCGGATCCCCCGCCCCGCTCCGCTCCCCTCCGCGGCGGCGGGACAGCCGGAGAGACACCCCGACATCGCCTGGGGGCAGCGGGCGAGGGATGCCGGCCGCGCAGCGGTCAAACTTCTTTGTTAATCACACCCGAGCCCCAGGGCGGCGAGAGAGCGGGGGGTGCATCCCGCAGAGCCCCCGGCAACTTTTCCCGACAGCGCGCACGGCGCCGGTACCCGCACGGAAACTTGTTGGACCGCGAACCCTGCGCACTCGCCACTTTCGCATCCCCTCTCCCGCGGTGACCTCTCCCGGCGCCTCCGGGAAACTGTTGCCTCCCTCGCCCGGTGCCGGTGCCCAGGAGCGGGGAGCGGCCACCCCGTCCCTGCTGCGGCCGCCGGCCAGAGCCCGGCACCGGCCGCTACTTCGGGAGTTGGGCACTCACCCTGCGGGATCAGGCGGCTCTCAGAAAACTAGCGGTTCCATCATCCAGGCAGTCCTTCCCAACTTTCCTTGCATAGGGCGAGGACAGAGCTCCGTGTATTTATATGAAGAGGGAGAGCGAGGGTGAGAGAGAGAGAGAGGAAGCGCGCTGAAGTAGACAAGCTGTTCAGCAGACTTTTGAATAAAAGGGGGATGAAACCGGATTCTTCCCAGTATCAGAACCCTGGAAAATCAAATCCTTCTCCGGAAAGGGATTCTTTCGGCCGCGTTCCCCGCGTTACTCTTCGGGCGCGGAGCGGGAGGCATTGCATACAAATAGAGCCCGGCAGTGCCGCGATTGGCGGCGGCGGCGCCCCCCGGGTCCTACAGCCCCGGCGCCGGGCAGCGACAAAGCCGAGCGGCGGCGGCGGCGGCTCCGGGGCGGGCACGGGCTGGGGGACGGCGGCGGGGGCGAGTCCCGCTTAATTGATTCGTTACCTCGCCCATTGTGATACGTGTCGCAATGTTCGAGCGGGAGAAAGGCGCATTCTGAAAGGATGTCATGCCATCTCCCCTTCCCTCTAACTGCTCTTGCAGGGCTATTGTGCGGTGTGGTGTGAGAAATGTGTCTGATTCTTAAAAACAGGGCTTTATTTGTCTGCAGCCTTTTTCGTCTTTTTTTTTTTTTTTCCCCTTCTCCTGCGCTGTCACAATTATCTGTCACGTTCCCTAATAATTATGTAGTTACTTCAGTAATCAATTATTCATTGGATTCCACTTACCTATGCTTTTTCTTTCTCAAGTTATGGCTTTCCAAGGGCACATCTGCTCCTCTGTGCAAAGAGAGTAAACAAACATTCTTTAAAATTAAGCAACTTATTCTTAATTAAAAGAGAATAAGAGTAACAAACAACTGTTACAGGCTTAGTTCTCTCCATTACAGAATACAGACAGTTAATGATATTTAAATTATGGTCCGTTTTTGGATGCAAGGAATCATTGGACTAGAGTAAATATCCCATTTGAAAATCCAGGCAGTGAAAAGAAAAAACAGATGCAGCATTTATGTATTGACTGCTACATGGAGGGTAAATGTGAGATAATGACAACATAGGTCAACATAATGAGAAATTAAAGTAATGTATGCACTTATACATATGCAAGAGTATCACACCTAGCTAAACTTCTGTTACTGCCTGTAGATAATATACTTTATATAATAAACATGCATTTAGATAATAACCATTAATAGGCTTAAAAATATGTGTGTATTGAAGTCTTTTAAATAGTGTATCAAGATTGTCTGGGAATAAAGCCTATAATATATTGCAGGCATGATGCAGTTGAAAGTCTAAACTTATCACTTGTCCTGCATAGAAGTCTGGGAATCAATGACCAGAGGACGAAAGGTCCAACATGCAAGGTGTTGTTTATATGGCAAGGTCTTTTCAGTCTAATTAATACAGATATTACAAATATTATGGACAAGTCATAGAGCAAAAGGTTATTTGCCACTACCCACCTATACCTGGTATACACATAGAAAGAGACACAAAACATGGAAGAAAGTCAAGTGTTTAAACTGCTCTTGGACTCTCAGGATCACTTTTTGAATGAAATACTCTGTACACCTTGGAGCAGAGTAACAGAGCAGGAGGAAATCAGAATTTTATGCATCAGTAGGCTCTGATGAGAGAAGTGCTTTTGAGTATGGGATCAAAATTAGGTCTTCAGTGCTGCAATTCAGATCTACCCCACACCTTGCATCTTTAAGAACTTGCATCTTGTTGCTGTTGCTAGATGCCTCTAAATCTCTGTTCTTTGAATTCTGTTGCTGCTTTGGTTTGGCTATTTAATCTTTCAGATAAATGCTACAAAGAAGTAGCATTTCTGTTGTCAAAGGAGGTATACTAGAACAATTAATAAACAACTTCTGTGAATACACATCTTCAGTTATCACTGTAGCTACATATACTTATTTTTTCCTTGTTAAATAGAAGAAACTTAAGCTTCAGTTAGGTTATTTTGAGAACAGCTGCCTATTGCACTAGTAAATACAAGTTGTAAAGGAAGATGTAATTGTTTTGACCAAAGACTGTCACTGCTTTGTTTTTGTTTGTTTTAGGTCTACTTAGGACAAATTGTGCTTACCTGAGAGCTCAGGATATACCTCTCATAGGCATAGCCTTTTTTGCACTTGCTGTCATCACCTTAAGGAGATTTCTGATTACCATCAGTTCAAAAGACAACAGTCTCTGGGCTATTGTATTTAGCAAAGTAGTGTGAAATCATTGGCAAATTTTAAAAAAGAGCAGATTAGTATAAGTGCAGATGAAGGAGGCAATAACCAACACTACCACAATTAAGAAATTGCCCTATGGAGAAGAGAAATTACTATGGCCATTGTAGAGCCTACAGAGATTAATGGAATATGGCTGTGAAACTGTTTTAATAGATAAATGGGTGGGTGGTTAAACATCTGAGCGAAGATGATTACTTTGTAGTGAAACAAAACAAAGAGGAATAAATCACAAAGCTGCTCTATTACCACAATTAAAATGCAATTTCTTGATCAATTATCACTCCAGCTAATAGCTTGATGGAAGACAAGCAAATAAATAAAACATTATGCTAACCAGGGTTCTTTGAAATATAATAATAATAATACCTGTACACTTATATGTTCCTTGTTTGCATGAATTTATGCCTAATTTATGTATAGTCCATTACATGATATAAACAAGGCTGAATAAAATGTGTTTAGATATTCCTTTGTAGTTTAAGAGTAAACACTACTGATACATAATCATGGCAATGCATGCAGTGGGTAAATATCCTACACATGTTTAGATAACTGACACCTTACATTTCAATATTTTCTAGGTCTCTAAGAATCTTCTTCTTTAACATACGTACCAGCCAAAGGTGATTTGGGAGAGTTTCCCTTTGGAATAGCTTCCAAGGTCAGTATATGTGATGACACATGCTGGTTTCCGGCTTGCCCTTGGAAAATGACTGGAGTTTATGTGGACGTGGGGAGGCAGTAAAGCAAACTGTGGCTGTCGTATATCAGCATTACATTTTTATCTCCCGTAATCAGCAGGGCGTGCATTCCTGTACAGGAAGGGAAGGGGTAACACGTATGTTTGTATGAAATAAAACCCAGGGTATAAAGGCAAATAGCTTGTACAGAATGAGCACCCTGTGATAACCTGATCCAAAGTCAATGGCAATGACCATACCTGCCCCTTTGACCCAAAGCCCTGGTAAAATAGAATACTTGATTTCTCCATTGAAGTATTCATAGATTGTAGTTTGAATTCATAGGGAACAAACATTTTGCAATGATTATTCAACATTAAAAAAATGTATATCTATTGATTAATAACAACACAGATTTTGTCATAAGTTGAGTAATATGTAAGAAGATGGTTCAGTGACTTCCTCAGGTATAAAACTGCAAGTAAATGGCAAGTAGTTCCTAGATCCAGTTATAGAGAGTTACCTCTGAGGTTTCTTTTTAACAATTTAATGCTTTGTCTTATGCAAAAACATTACACATGTCTGGCAAACTTAATTTTCCTTTCCCAGGGCAAGAGTCATCAGAAGGCATGCAAGGCATATGGACACATTTAAAGTGAACAATGTATATGCTGTAAATAGGTAGGTATTGCTGGAGTGAATTAATGAAAGAGCAGCATTTGTGCTCTCCCAAAAGCCATAAGAGATCTCACCATATCCCTTGTGCACTGGTTTTGCCCCAAATATAGGTGGCATCTGCATTAAATCCTTTCATGTCTGTTCTTGCAGTTCATTTTTGTTTTTGTTTGTCTGTATTCAGTATTCAGTAGTTGATTTGGAGAAAAGTCTGAGACAATGCCATCCCATCATTTCTGGATGAAACAATTTGAAGAATGGGGACTCATTCCTTTCAACTTTCCCATTCATAAAACAAGAGATGCCTCCTGACTATCAGAAGTAATCTACTGATGAAGGCAGAAATTCAATGTAGGGAAATTTTGCAGGGAAAACAGTAGAATGGTCTCTGAAGAGCAATATTTGAGGGTGAAACCAGGTTTTGAAGTTCTCCTTTGGAAGAATTATGGGCTGGACCTTCCTCAAGTACCCTGTG
Organism: Eopsaltria australis; assembly: GCA_034509425.1. Lineage (NCBI taxonomy): Eukaryota > Metazoa > Chordata > Aves > Passeriformes > Petroicidae > Eopsaltria > Eopsaltria australis. Next base: position 9,639,330 of record JAVTVJ010000024.1, read on the forward strand.
TTACTGAACATCAAGTACATCTAGTGATGAAAATACAGGAAGGAAGGAAAGGGAATGGAGAAAAGAAAATTTAGAGTGACTAAAATGAGATTTCAAAAAGGAATTGAATAGAATTAGAGAATCAGTAGGACTGAGGACTGATTTCATGAACTCAAGAGGGCAGTTTTCTTTGTTGAAGTGCATGAAGGGTATAATTGAACAGGAACCCTCATTTCTCTTACCTAAATGTAAGGAACCCTTACAGAGTCCCATATATAGGTTCCCATACAATCCTTTTATTCCAAATCCCAAAACACTTTCAGTCTCATAGACATCAGTTATCGACAGCAAGGAATGGTTGCAGATCACAACTTCATGTGCCTCCTATATTTTGGGAGACTGAGGGCTTTTTGTTCCTGGTTGGTTTTTTTTTTTTTTTTAGTATGAAGGAGAAATTAACAGTTCGGATGTTTTCTGCTGTAGTTCTCTATTATTATCTTTTGAAATGTATTGTGAAATTGAAGACCTGATCATTGGAAGGTCATTCTATATGCTACGTGCTTAGTATTTTTTCAGAACTTTAAAACAAAAAACCAAATAAATAAAAAACAAAGACAAAGCCATGAGCTCTAGTGGTGGATAAAGACTGAAGGTTAAAGTGAGCTTGAAGTAAATGTGAAAAATAGGAATGTTACGTATATACACTTAGTGAGGGCTGCAGGGAAAAGATAATGTCAGGAAAAAGCTAAATGAGTTAGTGCATTCCTAAAGCTATAGGAGAGGAAGAAAAACTTTAAAAGTATTCATCAGAGGAAAGTGAAGTGTCAGGAAGAAACTGTTGCTATTGCCAAATGCAGAGGAAAATAAAGACTGAACAAAATTGATTTAGACACTGGTGTCTTTAATTTTCTATATTCTTTTTCCTTCTGATAAAGAAATCCAAAGAGTCATTCTGAAAAGAGTTTTGATGGAATTTCTATCAAAAATTTTAAAAGTATGCCTAAAAATTAGATCTATGGAAGATACCAGTTCTAGATTATATTAAGTTTAATTTTAAGAGAGCAAACATAGAAAGGTCTTTAACTAGACCCACTGATGCAGCTGGCAGTTTGTCTCATTCACATCCATAGACCCTGACAGCTTCAGCAGCATGAAAACTTGCATTTTGGTTTGAAACATGAACTTGGAAAGTCATCAAACCTTCCTTGCAACACAAGAGGAAACCTTGACAATTTTTCTCTGATTTAAAGTATACCAAAGTAAGTTGAAATAGAAAATTCAAACAGTGCAATTCCTTTTTAATGTGATGTACATAATGATGGTTTTGAAACAAACTGAAACGAGTACAGACAGCATATACAATGCCCACTATAAGAGCACAAGACTTCAGGTTTACATAAGATTTTGAACTATTGCAGACATCCTGAACCTCAGGATTAATGTGCCCTGAGGAGTGTCTATGGCTGCTGGACATGGAACAGGGTTCTAATCACTCCATGCTCTACAGGAGTGCACAAATCTCCTGCTGCCACTGCTAACAAACAAATGTGGCCCCTCAGCAAAACCTGGGCTCTTGCTGGAGCAGCAAGAGATGTGAAAGGGGTGGCAACTGTAGATATTCTCTCCTGTTATTTTTACACTTGCTTTTTGCTGACAGAGGGTAAGCAGGTTGAGCTGTTTGCACTCGTGCACCCTGTGAATCAATGATTTGTAAAGGATGATTCACCCCAGTCACACTTGATCCTATTTGAAAGGCCTCTAAGTGTGTATGGCAGGAGAGATTTTGTCAGGAACTCAATACAACACTTACAAAGTTAGTGAAGTGTTTTGTTTTTTTGTTTGTGTGTGGATGTATCAAAGGGCTGGAATAAAAAGTAATTATGTCAGCAAGCCTATTGCTGTGTATAAAATAAAGTCCTGTCTTGTTTCAGATCCTTGTTGCTCAGACGTAGAGAAAGAATGGGAAGATTTTCATTAAAACTATGGTAAATTTAGAAGGCAGTTCTTTCAATTCACAAATGTATGTGTTTAACTGTTGGTCAATAATGTTTTATTAAGGCAATATTTTAGGGAGGGAATTGAGTATCTAACTAACAAAAAACTAGATATTTTTTAGGGAACCACTAATTTCCTATCAAACAGACAAATTCTTGAAAAGTCAGAAAAGTTAACAGAATCCTTAAATTCAGAAGCACTACTTTTGTATCTCTCTAGTGCAGCTGTAATCCTTCTGCATCATTTTATTCTTGGTTTCTCAGCCATGCTTCATCAGGGCTTAAACATTCTTAATGTACAGAAAAAAATGTTTGGAACAGAAAGTAAATTTCCTGGGTCTGTACACATCAGAGAGGAGAAAGATTTTAGTACATTTCTTTTTAAAGAGCTTTAGCATGTAGGAGGAAATTACCTTAGTCAATTGGAAGACAGGTGGGGATGGAAGGTTGTTGTATCGACCTTTAATTGACACTTTCTTTCAAAATGTGGAATTTGTTTTTAGCTGCACCGTATGACATATAAGAAGAATAAATCCAGAGCTAGAAGATAGTAAAGGATCTTCTTAACAAACCTCTTGGGATGAATCACTGATGGGAAAATGCTGATTAAGTCACTGATGTTGTGTGCAGGTGTTTCCTTCTTGTTTGGGAAACCTTAAAAGAGACCCATGGGAGGGAAGGGGTAGTACTGGGGAGTGTTTGTGGATGGAGTGTTGTAGCTGAGAGCATGTGCAGGTAAGACTGTGGATAATACAGGCTGCTTGTGAGCCTTTTAAAATTCATGTTATTGTGGTATTTTGCTATATTGGGGTTTGTTGAATCTGTTACTTTGTGGAAGAAGGGAATAACTCATTCTGGTTAAGAGAGATAAAGTTAAAGTTAGCTTAGTTCAGTCTAGTTTATGTTAAGAATTCTATTAAATTGTTCTTAAGCCATAATCACTGAAAGGCATTTTTACTTTCCTTTTTTATTTTTTCCTTTGTGGTTTTGTTGATGTTTTTTTTCCCTTCTCACTGGACCTGTGCTGTGGTTAAAAAGTCACATGCTGTTTCTCTAAAACTCAGAATTGTATTTTTGGCTATATTTTCTACAAATCAGCTTTTTATTAAAGCAGTCTCAAGACTACAGTTTTTTTTTTTTTTTTCATTTAAGGTTATCAGAGAAGCACCAGCAATCAGTAAACAGTCTCTATATCTGCGTCAGCTGACTGGACTAGATAAAGTTATGTTCCCTTTTCCACATCTGTTTCTCTACTCTTTTGACACTGATACTATCAGATGTGTATGAATGTTTAGGCTGTTCTAGGTGCAAGAGGGTTGCTAGAGCATTAGATGTTGTTATTGGCTGCTGTACTAGATAATAATTAATTAGCTAATAATTAATGCTTCTGGAGAGCCAACCCAGTCTTCATTTGGTATACATAGAGATGTCCATGTTTGTATGGAGGCTGTGTGTTCTCAAAGTTTTGTCTAATTTTAGGGAAAAGTCAAAAAGAAGGAAGACTTCTTGTGTTTCCACTAAATTTTTTTTTAGGGGGGAGCTAGTATCATGGAGACAAAATATTTATTTCAGTGATATACCAAGCAGAAAAAAACCCCAGAATTCTGCATGCAAATATGCTTTAAGATGCTTTAAAAAAAATGCATGTGTATACCTACATTATGCTGTTTATCCCCCTACTGTTGTTTTCTCCTCTTTCTCTAATTAAATACTGCTTGTTAAGCCTCCCTGTTTCCCAGTTATCTGAAGACATTGGGTCATTGAGTCCAGAGGATATATTTTACCAGCTTGCCAAAATTTTAAGCTGTTGTTGCCAGTTGCTATTTGATTGAAGATTGGTTGTGCTAATTTTTCTTCATAATTGGGGTTGTTTGGCTGATTTTGAGGCTGGGCAGAACATGAATAACAAGTGATACTTTAAAGAGAAAATGTCCTTTTCAACCATAATACCACTATATAGTCACTTATTCTGATGTCTTCTTTTCTTCCTTCCTTTCACAGTAGTCTCAAGAAAATGAATATAATTTTCTCTTTTCTCTCTTTTTTTTCGGTTTGAACCTCATGATTTTACTTCTGCTGGGAATGGAAGACAAATTGTATGAAAATGAGACACAACTCCATCTGAGTGAAAAATCAATTATCAGTTTTCTGTTGTCTTGCATTTAGTGCTATTTTTAGTCTTTTTAAAATTAAAAAACAACCATATAGAGAGATCCAAAGGCAAAAAGAGGTATTGCCTAGGAGGCTTGTGGAAAACTGTATCATGTAAACTTGTCTAAAACTGAGAACCAAGCAGATTTTGTAATTATGGAAGTATCTCCCAGTCTCTGTTTCTGTAAAATGCGTGTTACCCACGCAGTCCTTTCAGCAGTGAGGATGTGCTCATCTGCTCATGAGTCAGGCAAATACACAGCTCTTCCTTCAGTGAAGATTTACAGGAGAACTAAGCCCTGAGTCTTCTAAAAAAAACCTGTGCTGTTCCCACTGGCCACTTTGTACTGATGGAGAGAGACTTGACAGCTTGGGAAGGTGAAGGGAGGTCTTGAGAAGTCAAAAACTGAAACTCCAGATTGCTTATGATGTGATTTTCAAGGTGGTTTTGAAAGTGACTAAAAGCAGTCCTTGGTTTTTAGGAAAGAAATGGAGGCATCCCAAGCAGTGAGTACAGGTGGGGGGTACAGGAAAAGAAGGAAAAATTTAGAGTTTGGAGAGAGTGCTGTGGTGGGCAGGGAGCCTGTTGGACTGACTGCTCACAGAGGTCACACTACAGCAGAGAGAGAGCACAGGCTGAGGAGATGAATAATGACTAGTGAGAGCCAAACATGATCTCTCTGGGCTTCAGCAGGAAAACTGAACAGTGAGGAGCACTGACAAGCTGAATCCCAGAGTCTGAGGGGGTAAGGAATGACGATGTCCAGACCAAGGAAGGAAATGGAGCATGATGTGAAGCCCATGGTAATACTAGGGATAAAAAGAAGTTCCCTTTTTAAAAGCACAGATGCAACAAATTAAGAAAACACTGATCCTAATGATGGCTTCTGCAGTGAGTATTTTGTATATGAGGAGAAAAGTAACAATTTTCTCCAAGTTAGTAAATGGGGAATAAGCACAGCACTGCAGTGCCTTAGGAATGGGTTATATTCAAAAACTGTGTTGTGTGTAGGAGGACCATGACTGAAGACTTCAATAAGTAGTCTCCTCAGAGAAAAATGTTTATAGAAATATTTTGATCAATAGGATTTATATCTATTTTTAAGTAATGTGAATATAGTTCCTACACACTTGCTGAATTTAAAGCTTCTGCCTGTGTAAATATGTAAAAATAAGATTTTTGCTATCTAGTCAGGGAAAAATTGCTATTATCTCACTCTCCTCCTTCACCTGCACAAATCCAGTGAAATTAGGTCAATTAAAATGAGGCAGGTGTATATATAACTAATACTGCACTTTATATTATAACACTTATGCCTGAAGTTAAACTTCTTTGCAAGAATTTTGGCAGCTAAACTAAAATAATTTAAATGAAAAAGAAAAACTAGACCTATAATGGTTGGCATGTCCGCTATTACAGAAGAGGAATAGTAGGAATGCTGCAAATTCTTACATTTTAATTAGCAAAACTTTCCTTTCAAAACTTTAATTTGAATTTTACTGGTGCTTTCAGCACAGAGGTGAATGTGTTTTAATGAAGACCATATCTGCCTATTTTAAAAGCTTCAGATAGACAGATTAGGTAGAGTCAATGTTGCTGGAGGTAATGAAATGATTGATGAATAAAGCATCTGGGAAATCCTTGAAGCAACTGTTGAACAAAAGTCTACAACAGAACCTGAAGTCTGCATTTGAATAGAAATTTTAGTAGATGAGGGAAACCCTTTATGGAAAGTTGAGTTTTCAGAGTTGTACAATGAATTTTACAAGAGTAGCTGTCCTATTTTGATGCATAACTAGAGACTGCGGTTATCATTGTTGGTGAAACAGCACTAAAACTTGTTTTGCTGTTTTTGTCAGTTCTTGGGTTCTTGGAACACAAATTTTCTTTGTGCAAATCAAAACCTAGAACTTCATTTTAGTCTATAAAATGAAATTTTAATGGTTCTAGGAGGACAAAAATGGCTTCAGTTTTGAGTGGGGAGGTTAATGTCTTGCCCCATGTGTCAGGCATTGCATCTGGAATGGGAAAGCAACATCTTGATCCTCCTTAAGCAGGGAGGTTGGCCCAGATGACCCATTGTGGTCCCTTCCAACCTGCCCTATTCTGTGATTTGTTTTCCATGCTGAAAATGCTGCAGCAGGGCTGCTGTCAAGTCAGCTGAATCACAGCTGGGGTATAACATCCTCTATAGCCACCATTTCATGGGAGCTCCTTGGAGGCCTCCACAGCTATTTTTGATGTGGATTATATGTATTATTATTTATGGAGCATTGCACAATAGTTGGATGTGGATGAAAGTGTCCCTTGGAGAGCCAGACGTTTTGAAAAGCTAGATTTACACACAAGATACAGAAGCGTATTTGGTACAAGGGCTTCACATTTAATCTTGCCTAGAACAGATTAATCTTTGTCACTCTCAGGCTTCAGTTGTTGAGTTTACAGACACCAGGAATAAACTTGCAAAGACTGGAAGTTATTAAAGCTTGAATTGTTACTTGGGGGTACTTTAAGTATATAGAGTGAAGCCTTTTTTGGCCGCCTTTATTTTTTTTGGTCAAGTTTTACATCAGCTGATTCAATTTAAATCGAATTTCCATCTTAAACCTGGTAGGCCTTGCTCACTTCAGAGATTTGAACATTTTTTAATAAACAACTATAAGAAGAAACTTAACCAATGGATCTGGGAATTAACTGAGATCTGCAGGCTTCTAGATTCAAGCCTGTAGTGTTAAATGTTTTGCTTAAATCCATTAAAATGCTTAATCACACACTTTATTTGTGAACACTAAGTAGTTTCAACTAATATACATTAATGGACTATTGCATTCCTTAATAACTTGAGTGGCTCAGGAGTGCATGGCACATACCAGCTTCTAATCACCTAAGAATTTCTGGAACATGAAAGAATAACTGAAACAAAGCAACATAATGAGCTAGGCTTTGTTTTATTCAGGTCTTTGTTATGACCAAACTTCTATTGGATTTTCATGTAGATTGCCTCAGTCTGCATTTGCATTACAAATTTTCATTCTTATTGGTGTTAAATAGATATATAATACTCACATGGCTGTAACAATGAGCTTACAGGCTCACTTATTTTATTTTATAATCCAGTATTGTAGTGGAACAAAAAGCAAATATTTTGCTATAATGGTTATGCTAATTGACTTTTAATGTTACTTTATTTTCCAGCTACTCACCAGCAATCTCCCAAGTTTAATAAAGCTCAAACATTTAATTTTATTGCCTTAGAGTATTGATTATCTGTTTAACACTAAGAACAATGTGATCTGTTGTCTTTGCCTTGCTGATTGTCTGAATTGTCTTGAAGTAATAAGATGTGCATGAGGAGAATCTCATGCAGTAAAAATAGTCACTTGTATGTATTACTCGTGGCTATTGTACAAAAACCCCAAGCCTTTAATCTCAGACTCACAAGGAAAAGAAATTTTATTGTTCCACAACTGCACTCAGTATTCCCTCAGGCATTACACCACCATTTACATTTCATTCTTGATTTTTATTGCCAACATAAGCTTATTTAAAGGAATGAATAGCATACTGTCTTGTTTGAGACAAGTATTTAAATTATGCTTAAAAACCATACTAGATTTATTAGAGAGGGTATTTTTTTAAATTTTAGAGGTTAAATTTTTGAGGTAAACAACTATGTTTCAAAGAAATAACAGAAAGAAAAATAAGAACAGTGGAAGGCTGAATCCATTCCACTAGTATGAAATATTTTTTCACTTATCATAATGTGCCTATGAAAATTTGGAGAAAACGGAGACTAAAACAAGTTACTCACAAGAAATAATGAGTAACTCTTGAGACATCATTATTAAGGAAACCATGTTTTGCAACACTTTGGAGTGCAGTCTTTCATGACAACTATCAAAATTTGTGTGGGTATATTTTCACTATCTACTAATCACATGCTTGGAATGAACTAGTCACTTCTGTCAAATGTAAGGAATTTCTGTCTTATTGTGCAATGAATTCTTTTGAAGACTGCTATGGTATTGACTGTGCTGCATCAGTTTTCTGTTTGTGAAGTAGAACAAATTCCAGGTGTGGTGGCAGCAGATGTTTTACTCTCAGTGAGTTCCCAGAAACTGCCATTCCAGTGAATCACCAAGTGTGATCTTGTGCTCGGTCAGCTGGAACAAATCACAAGTGTTTCTTGCTGCCTTTATTTTTAAGTGTATCACATGTTTTGTCTCCAAATTTTTTTGAGGACTGTGTAATAGGCTTAAGAGGGACCACTCATATTTCTACATATCTGCAACTTCAGTGCTTAACATTGTTGCTGGGAATGCCCATTGACTTCATTGGAAAGAGGAAAACAAATCACCTAGGGTATTACTTCTGAGAAAGTAAACGATGGTTGATGTGTATGAAGTGTGTTGGTTGTTATTGGGATCTCGGTCTTGTTAAGAAAATTTGTGTTTTGTTTCCATATAACCTGGAATATTAATATATGCTCTTTAGCCAGAACAATCTTAAAAAATGATTGAAATAGAGTTTTTGCAATTGTAGAGTTTCTAGACTTTAAGAAATGGGAAGTGTTATCAATTCCATTTTAAAAATCCCCTCCCCCATCAGTTAAGTTTTTACCTTTAAAATTATACTGTCAGAAAGTGGAACACAGAATCATGGAATTGTTTGGGTTGTAGGGACCTTTAAAGGTCATTTAGCCAAACTGCTCCTGAGATGAGCAGGGACTTCTTCAATTAGATGAGGTTGCTCAGAGACCCATCCTACCTGACCTTGAATGTGTCCGGAGATGGGGAATCTGCAGCCTATCCCTGGATTTCACCAGATATAACTTGTTAATCTAAATGTGAAAGTGACAACGTGGTCCAGATTTTATCTACTCTTACCCTGGCTATAGCTTTTTATTATAACAAGAAAGAAAATTATCAGCAAAAGGCATTAGTAAAGACCACAGTGTTTTCCAAGTCCAAAATGGGCTGAATGCTTTAAATTTTTTATAACCTCTTGACCAATTCTACTAAAAGCTAATAATTCCTGAAAAATATAGATTTAAAATTGAGTGTTGGGACTCTTCTTGTCAATAATTTGGTTTGTCTCCTATATTTGTGGAGAAATTATAGGAAGTTCTAGAACTCCATTTCCTAGTATTTAAATTCAGGGATAGTGGACCAATTTTCTTCCTCAGCCAATTTTTTTTTTTGCTTCCATCTCTGCCAGGAGAGCCTTTGAGTTGTGTTACCTCCATAAGCTTCCTTCAGAAATCATTCTTAACAAATCCTTTGTGAGCCAGAGTTTTGAATGTGCATGACATATTGGGTAATTATTGTGAAGACCATTTGATTATTTTAGAAATTTATCAGGGGGGGGGTTTGCATAACCCTATGACCTACATGCAAATATTTTCAATGTTTCTCACTCTCTTCTACTTAAAATTGACATCTAAAAGTGGTCAATAAATCACTGCACTATCTTGGAGGCTATATAAATTCTTCTTTTTAAGGGTGACATTTAAACATGGGAAACCTGCCATTTCTACAAGGGTTTTGCTTGATTGTTGGTTTTTGGGTTTTTTTTCTGGAGAAAAATGTTTTATCAGCTCTTGCAATTTTTTTTTTTTTTGTACATTAAATTGAGAACCACTTGGTAACATCAGTTCTTGCTATCCAGACATCTCTCTGCATGTTTGTAAATGCTAGCATTCTTGGTGAAACCTGTTAAAAACATTTCAGGAAATATTGTTTTCCATGTTCATTACCTATGGGCTTAGTAGGAGCCAAAATGTACTGAAGTGAATTGTTTCCTACTTTGGACAACAGACAAATCAGTAAGACACTGATTGCAATTATTGATTTGAAGGGTTTTCACTGTGTTATTGTATTGTAATAGTCTTAATATATAAATGTTGCAAATACACAAACGAAAATTGGATTTCAGTCATATACAATTGCTTTTTGCGAGAAAAATAGCTTAGAAACAAATAAAAATAGTAAGTCAATATAAAAATTAATATGAAAAATTCAAGATATATTTTGTTGTAGCTGAATGCTGATTATTATTTTCTTATACTTTGAATATAATAATTATGTATTTTCACATTAACTTCACATTTTTATAAGGCAAAATAAATACAAAAGTATTTGAGTTGAAAAGAGGAAATAATATTTCTGTGTGAGAGTACTTAAGTTGCTTTAGAAGTTAGAGCTTGTAAATTTTAATGGAGTATCTAATGGGCCACCAAAAGTATCTTTGTTTTCTGTGTCAGCTGCAATAATGACTTTAGGTTTTTCTGACTAAAGTGTATAAATTATTTTAATGTGGCCCATAAGATTGAAACCCAATAAGCTTCAGCACTGTGTGACAAAACTGTTCATAAAACACCTGCAAAACCAGAAGACTTCATCTTAAGAATTTGCATTTTTTTACCCTGTGAGATTTGGCTAATGGCAGTTATCTCCATGTGGCTCAGTCCCCTTATTTGTTAAACAGAGGAAATTGTGCTTTAAGGAAGCTTTCTGCCTGCCTCTTATGTTGGCTTAGCTGTCGATGTGAATCTGTGTTACTCCTGCAATCCCTCCATCCATCCACCCCTGTGGCGAATGTTCTCTCACAGTTCTGTGACTCTGTGAACTGTTTGAGAGGAAGATGCAAAATACAGAGCTGAACTGCCAGGCACATCTTTATGGCAAGAGTATAAATGTCCAGCACCTACCCAGACGAGTGTGTTGTGGCTGGTGTTGGGTTTCTCTGCCCTTTTTTAGTCAGATGCTGCGAGGAGTTGAGAGGTGAAGGTGAGGGTAGGAAGCAGAAAGGTGTGAGGTCTCTTCTCTTTGTTGCTCCAAGGCAGAGAAATGAAAAAAATTAGACAAAACAGCCATGGATAAGGTGAAAAAAAACTGGCTGATGTCTTAGAAGGCAAACAAGGTCTCCCTCATTTTCTGTGACACTGCAGCAGATTTCCCTGAGCATTTCGTGGCTGTCCCATTGCTTAAAGTGCTCAAGGCCAGGACAGGTTGAATGGGGCTCTGAGCAACCTGGTCTGGTGGAAGGTGTCTCTGCCTATGGCAAGGGGTTGGAATTAGATGATCTTGAAGGCCCCTTCCAACTCAAACCATCCCATGATTCTAAATGTGGAGCAGAGTGATGAGTGTGCTCTGATGTGAGCATTGGGTGCTTTTGCAGCCGTTTGGAAAAAAAACCAAACGGAGACCATTGCTTCTTCCAGCAGGATCCATCTTTATTACACAGACTCCAGTCTTTATATGTTTCTACTATGAGAAAGTTTAAAGAAACTCCTGGGAATGCACAGAAGGAAAGAGAAACCAGCCAACACCTCCATGCACTTTTCTGCCCTTATCAGTCACTCACTCAAACGTGCAGACTAAAAGGGAGCCTTTCACACCTGGTGCTCATGGCTGCAGTCATTCCTCTGGTATGTGGCTTTCCCAAGAGACCAGAGAGTGTTTATCAAAGTGTAACAAGTTGCTTTTCTACATGGGGCTTTTCTTTAGGTCGTGATAGCTGCTGCAGTCCACTGCTTCTGCACCTTTCTTGTCCTTCCCTCTTTGAGGTCAAGGCAAGCCTGGCACCACGAGCCCTGGGGACATGGAGGCTGGTGACTGACTGAGAAACCTTCAGGGAGTCCAGGATATGGGTATGGTGAGCCCACACTCTGAAAAAGCTTTCATGACCTCTCCTTGCTTTGGAATTAGTCGCCCCATATGTTGTGTTGGAAAGAATAAGAAATTTCTTAAGTGTAAAGAAGGTGAAAATATTGAAATTTACGCAGATTCAATTAATTTAATTCAATCTCTTGCCACTCCTGTGTGTGCAGTGTTAATTAGCAAGTTTTAGTTAGCTTTTACCAGAAGTCTCAGCAAAAATTATAGAAGTGGTATTATTTTATTCCACTGAGAATCTGAATAGAAGAGTGATTCAATGATTTTTTTTGAGCTCATCAAAGGCAGAGCCAGGGATAAACTTGTGTTTGTGAGACCTTGACCTTTATTTACTAGATCACAGCAGTGTCAAAAATATGGTTAAACTCGGAGATATACTTCCCATTACAGTGTTAACTCAAATATTGCTTTAAACTGTCTTGTTTATAGGTTCACTAGGGAAAGGATATTAGTTAGGATCATCTGGCGTTCTCTAATAGATATGTCCCACAAGTGCTATGATCCCTCTTTTGTCTTATCACAGTTTTATTAACAGTTAAAATAATTCCTGAGGAGAATGCTTAATATAGTGAGCTTTATCTATCTGGTTGGTGGAATCTCTTTTTAAAAAAATAATTTTGAAATAATTTTGAATTGTAAATCACATCTTTACACAGGTCAGGCTTGTCTTGCTGTATGAGTGGGTTCACAGTTTAAATTCAGAGCTTCTTTTCTTCTTGCTTTCTCTTGCACACATTTTTTCTCTGGTCTTTGTGTGATTCTAAAATCTGATAAGATAAATGTGATTGCTTTGCGATTAAAAACTGAAAATTGGTTATCTCATGAAATAAATAGAGAACCAAGCTTGGCATTTTTATTCGTGGAAGGATGACATTTGAATTGCTATTGATCCAAAAAAAAAAAGAAAGTAAGGATAGACTCAAACTTATTTGCTGAGGCTTTGTAAACAATTTAGATCTATAACAGACTCTTAACAGAAAAATCTGTTTGCTGAAAACCATTGGATTTTGTTAATCTTGTACTGCTCTCAACTTTTTAAGTATCTATTGGTAAATTTATAATTTTGAATCCTATTTAATTAAGTGTTAAAATCACAGAAGAGGTAATTAAGGCCTTGTTATGGTTTAAGCCCAGCCAACAACAAAATACCACACAGCCACTTTCTTCCCCCTTCCCCCCTGTTGTTGAGATCAGGAAGGTAATCAAGGGAAAAAACAACCGAACAAAAAAGCCAAAAACAAAAAACATTTGTGGGCTGATATAAGAACAATTCAATAAAAATACTAATGATAATAATAGTAATAAAAAAGAGAGAGGGAGAGAGATAAAGTGTAAGAAAGACAAGTGGTGCACAATGCCCCTGCTCACCACCCACTGATGGATGCCCAGCCTCTCCTTGAGCAGTGATTGCCCCTCACAGCCAAATCTCCCCAGTTTGTGTACTGGACATGATGTTCTCTGGTATGAAATATCCCTTTGGCCAGTTCAGGTCAATAATCCTAGCCATGCTCCCTCCCAGCTTCTTGTGCCCCTCCTCACAGGCAGAGCATGAAACACTGAACAGTCCTTGACTTAGGGCAAGCACTGCCCAGCACCAGCCAAAACCTCAGAGGGTTATCAACATTATTCTCACACTGAATCCAAAACTCAGCACTGCGCCAGCCACTAAAAAAATTAACTCCATCCCAGCAGAAAACAGACCATGCTTTATATTTTGAACTATTTATTTCTGAACTTAGGAATTTGCAGTTGGGTAAGTTGCTCCTTTGGGTTTTTTTTTTTTTTTGTTGGTCTGTGTTTTTTTTTAAAAGGCTAAAACCTGGAAAAAATTGTGATGTGCATGATCTTCCTGGAAGGTGAATGTTTCTCCATGTTCTGTGGGATAACTGGGTTTATTTCTGTTCTGGAACCTCTTGCCCTGCAGAACAGCAGGTGACTGGAATACTCTGAAGCAACTGCTGGCACTTTTGGAAGGTGTTAATGCCCTTTGCTGCTGAGCCATCACATGTTAGTGACACTTTCAGACTGTTAAAGAGTAATTCTTTAAATATTTTTATCCTGAAGGGTTATTGTGATATTGACCTCGTGGTGTGGGGAAAAAAAATCAAGGTTAACAAAAGAAGTCTCACTCTTACAAGGGATCTGAAAGATCTGCTATTTGCTTAACATCCTTGTTGGCTAAAAAGACTCCCCACATTGCTTGGTTTTGGATGTCTAGAATGTTTTTATTATGGTAACTATGGCTTTCTCTTTTTATATTTATCTGTATGGGTTTTTTCAGATAAAAATTGTGAATGCTTTTCAATAATTTTAGAACATTAATAATAGTGCAGTTCTAGTTTTAGTCTGTATAAAAAGCAATCTTAACATTTCATTGTTTTGGTTGCGGTGTCTATTTTTATGCTAAATTGTCTTTCTGAAGTACTTGTAGAAAGGTATGAAGAAGCTCCCAGAAGGGACCTCTTAGTTCTGAAAAAGGTAGGGATTTCAGTGTACTTATCTTTGCTTTTAAAAGCTGCCTCTCCATTTTTATTTTTTCTCAATGTGATTCATCTTGCTGTTTATTATTTTTTCATCCTGTCTCTACTTTGCCTTTTTCACTGTGCTGCTAATCTGCTGTGTGTGTTAGGACTCCCTTGCTCCTTCCTCTGAAGCATCTGCAGGAGATTAATGTGAAGGTCAGGCTGGTAAAGTGGGTGAATTTTGCTCTGCCTAAAATACAGGCAGAGAATTAATTTTCATCAGCGATTCTCTTTGAAATAGATAAAACTCAGCTCTTTTCAGCGTGTCATTGCTCTATTAGTGTGCAGGTTTTTAGGTATATACACCTTTATAAAAAACAGATCAGCACACAAGGTGCAAGATATAGGGGGGTCTTTGCTTGAGACTCAAACTTTTGGTTTTGAAGCTTAGAATTTTCCTGAAATATGGAAGAAACAAGGAAAGGAGAAGTAAAAAAGACATACTAAATTTCTCAGTTTGAGATTCTGGGGGCTTAGGTGAGTTATTTAAGACTTGTCATTGTCAGTAATACAGAGGGATGTGTCCTGAGCCTGTTCTGTGATTATTTATGCATAAAGGTAGATTGCTGGGGTTTGGAGACATTTTGCCCTTGTCCTTCTATTACATGGTTTTGTTTCCATGGATACAGACAGTTACCTGAAAGGTCCAGAAATATTATATAACCCAATTTGATGGACACCAAAATTATAATTTTGAGCCAAGATGACCTTGACTTAATGGAGCTCTCCTCAACAGGCACAGTGAAGTTTGAGCTGTTATTCATCTGAGGGTGTGAACTATACTCTTACAAAGATATACTGATCCAAATGCTTGGTGATGAGGATTTTATGACCCAGTCATTTCTTTAATATCTTAAGTAGGATGAGGCAATTGACTGACTAATGGGATCTTAATGGGTGTAGTGGTCTGAGTGAGGGGAGTGTAGAACTGCCTTCATTTAGGCTAAATCTGTACTGCTTAGAAATTTACTGTCCTGAGAATTTTTCTTGTAATACTGCAGGACTGGTACTGATGACATTACCAGTGTATGTAATGACTTGAAAAGGGGCAAAAACAGCAACAGAGGATGTAGTCTTAGCAAATGTAGCATTGTTGGTGCAGGTTTTTTTTGAGGGCACCTGCATAATTTCAGGAACCAGATAGAATTTTCTTTCATTAAACCGCAGGAGTTTAAATCTCTGTGGCCTAAGAGACAAACTTAAAAAATAATTTTCCTTAGTTAAGGTAATAGCTTTCATTTTATATTTGTACTGGAGATGCAACAAAATAAAATAGTGAAATAAATCATAGTTAGATGGGCTTTTGTTTGTGTCCTCTAGTTTTATCTTTTAATTCACTGCTATTTCTTCCTGTCCTTTTTCCTCCTAACTTCTGATAGAGCTTTTCACTTGAACAGTTTACTTTTAGCTGATGTGTTTTTTCTACTTTAAAAAATTGGTTTTGCTCTCTCTTTTTCCATCTCATCCATTTCCAGCTGATCTTCCAAGTCTGTTAGCACAGTAGCTGTGACTCACAGTTTATATTTACTTTCATTTCCCTTTTGGTTTGGAATTGCTTTCACAGAGGCCTCTTTTACTGCTGTGTGTTTTGAAGTTTAACATCTTCAGGTCAATTAGGTTTCTGAAATTTATGGAGCATTTGGTTGCAGCAGTACTACAGTAGCTGTTATGCTCTACAAGATTTGGCTGGAAGTAGCATCTTAGACCAACCAGTGTAGTCTGGAAGGAAATCTGCAGCTTGTAGGGATATGTGCTCTTCCTGTCTGAAAGAGAAACAGCAATCATTAAAACCAAATACCAGTTGAAACAATTATTCTAACTTAATTAGCTGTGTTACTTAGAGCATGGGATAATAGATAATTGGTATCTATAAGGAGGTGATAACCATGTCTTTGCCTTTTTTTCCTGACTTACGAAGAAAAATTCACTCTCCCTATCATCTGTGGGATGTTGTTGGTTAACAGAGGGAAATTGCAGTGCTCCATAAAGGCAGTGCTTCTGTGGAGTTCCTAATTGTGAGTATCCTCTAGTGTTATGGATTCCAGTTTTTATGTGAATTAGTTCATCTTATGCAGGCTTGTGGGGAGGAGAAGGCAGTCAGAGCTGACTCAGGATAAATGCCCTGCCGTGGATGCCTGTGTCCTTCATCCACTGTCTTTGCAAGGTCACTGGGAGGCTGTCGTTCCATGCAAGCTGTCTGAGGAGCAGTGTTGGTGCTTTGGATGGTGTACCCTGCATTTTGGAAAGGGGGTGGACTGAGTCTAGGGTGATTTTTTTTCTAATGAGAGGCATCTCCTGTGTGTGTCTGGATTTGTGGGTTTTTTCCCCTGGTCACATTTGATGCATATCATGTATTTGGGGAGTTTAATGATAAAAAGTGCTGTTTGAAAGGTAGGAGTTTCTGGGAATATCTTTAAAGGCTGAAAATTCTTACAGCACAGGCTTTAGCTTTTCAAATGTTGTATTTTTATGGTAAAGAATTGTCCATAGAAGGCATTTTCCAAGAACACTGCTCTAGTCAAATAAAAAATCCCTTTAGGTAGCTAAGTGGTATCACAACAGCCCTCCTCAGAAGATATGCTGGTATTTAAAGGGGTGTCTCATATTATTTCTATTTTTTATCTAGATTCTTAGAAATTAATTTATGGTGACTGATTAGAACTACTGCTACTTTTATAGTAATAGTATCAACATGTAATGATTCATAATACATGTGGTGAGTTATTTTTCACCTGGTTGGAAAGATTACTGTGTTGTTGGTGGTAGAAATTAGTCTGGAAAATCCCTTGACTATTTTCTACTGGATCTTATCATTTAGAGAGAACAGGAATCCAAAAAGAGGCTCAAGATTCCTCAGTTTTCTCAGGGCTTTTTTTAATGTCTTTAGAATGACAGTTTGAGTATAGACCACTGGTACACAGGAGGGATAGAGATACAACATATTTTAAAAGTTTGTTGTAGTGAATAATCTCAGTGCTGCTTGTCAGCCTCATTCATGCATTCTTTCCATTTCATGATTACAATCTCCTTTCTTTTGTTTGCTACTTTAATTGCTATTTGATGGTTATGGACAGTATGGATTTTCCCTCTGAAAGATAACAACCTTTTTCTCTTCTACAGCACTTTCTGCTCTCTAGTCAGAAAACATCTTTCAGATGGACTGACTAATATATACAGTTAATTAATTGTTTGCAATTTGTATGCAGCTTTGAAATTTCCTCTGTTTCAAACCTGAAGAGCTTGTGTACCCAAAAGTCTATTTTCTTTTCCTGATAAAGGCTCTTTTTCTGTAAATCTTGAGTGGGAAGCTGCCTCTCAGGCAGCTTAGAGATGGAGGTGAAGGGAGTGTTGGTAGCATGCTTTCTGTGTGATTACACATTAGCTGAAGTGCATAAACCAGTCCTTAGAGTGGTTTTGCAATTAGGGTCTTCCTCTTTCAATAAGATGAATATCTTAATGATGAAAATAAAGGGTTGTGGGCAGTTTTCTCTAAAGTAAGGTCAGGCTCTTTGTTGCTATGAGGGCATGAGCAGAATTCAGAAAACAGAGTAGGAGAATAAGGACCACAAGGACTGTAATTATGCATTTTGATAATTCTTTTCCTTTTGCTAAATTAGTAAGTTTTATATTGTAAGCACAAACACACATCAGGACATCTGTAGGAACAGCAATCATTTGAAGAAAACCAAGATGGACATCAACACTAATTTTCCTGGAGGTAGCAGCAGATATTGCTGCTGATAGTATTTTGCAGCAGGATTAGGAAGTCCAACTCCAAGTTATTAGCAGTGGGGAAAAAATAACAGTAAAAACAAGAACAAATTAAAGCAAATGGATTTACTGTCGCTGCTAAACAGGTGGGAATACAAGAGTTTGCCTTCATGTGGTCACAAAGACATTAATGTGCAGAGCCAGCAGTTAAAGGCAGATATCCACCAGGAGAGACAATAGTCTTATTTTTCAGGTAGTTTAGGCCACTTAGAATAACCTCTGCTGCTTGTGTGGTGTTTTATTTGCCTTCAAACCTTTCCAACAACCTGCAACAGAACCTCCTTAGGAGACACTTTAGATTCTTCTAATTTATGGCTGAGTTCAAAACTGTAAGATATGTTCCTTTTTTCCAGAATAATAGATTAAAAGTTAGGAGGATTTTTTTAAAAAGAGGGATTTATATTGTTTCTATCTTTACCTCTGAATATTTGTTTAAAATGATTTTTATGTATCTCTAGGATATATGACTGGTCGGGTCCCACTCTTGTTAGTGAGATTGCTGTAATCTTCCAATCCATTTTTGTTTTGGCACTCAGTTTGCAGCTCTATTTAGTCTGTCAAACCTTTTGACAGCAGCTGTAAGCATTTGCCAAGCTGGCTATCTTTAATTTGAGGAAGGAAAACACTGATAGAGATGGTTTTTTCTGCAAGTGTTGATGATTTTCTTTAGAAGGACGAGTTCCAGACAGTGACTCATGCATGTCTTTGGGAAGCAGTCTATACATCAAATTAGCCAACAGAAGTTACTACTTTATCAGGAATAGGATTCAATTTAATGCTGAAAAACACTGTTTATAGAATTTTTCTTTGACTTGAGTGAGCAATCTTAATTTTGTGTGATAATACACATACTACTATAGTATGGCTAATTAAATGTGTCATCTTGATAAAGATAAATTTCTTTCATGTTGAGAGTCTTGATGCAGCTGATGTAAACTGGTTTTGATTCAATGGAGTTAATTTATACTGGTTCCAGATCTGGTCAATTATATTCTGCTTATGTCACCATGTAAGAGGGAAAATAACAAGGACTAAATTCTTAACCTCGTGTCTCATTAAGTAAAGCAGCAAAAAATAGAATTATTATTTAATGATTTTTTTATTTAACTAAGTAGCCTTGTCTGTGGTTGGAGATACAGATAGAATGCATGCATAATTGACTAGAAAGGAAAACAAATCACAAAGAGGGCAAGTTCAGCATAACACCAAGGATGTGTTAGAAATCTTTCAAGCTCACTGTTGGGAGTTATGGGTGGAATGCCTTCATTTTTACTTTGCTTGAGGAAATAGAGTGCACTAAGACAAATAAGCCAAAGGAAAAAACCTCATGATAACAAATAGACCTTCAAATAACCACATACAACAACTTCTATAAATTTTTGGTGATGTGGTTACCCTTGTCACTTAATATTTCCATATTGATAGACTGTTTAATATCTTATACCAGTAATGTGGACTGGGATGTGCCTTTTTCAATCACAGATCATGAGTAAGTAATGTGGTATTGGAGATTTACCAGCATATACTCATGATCATTTGTGGTGTTTGAGATGATAAATCTAAATGTTTTGTGAATAAGACTAGGATTAATTAAAGTTTGAAAATCAAGCATGCTATCAGATTCTATCGGTCTATTGTCTTGATGTAGGCAAACATGTAGACAATAATTTTTCCTCTACCCAATGCTATATGGTTTTTGGACTGAGTTTGATCATTTTATTTCTCCTCTCTGCCTAATGTCTGCAAAAAAAAAAAAAAAAAGAGCAACATTTAATTAGATGTAGTTATTGGGAAACACAATTTAGATAATTTTTAGAATTATAACCTAGCTATTTTGTGGTTGGTGTTCTTCCGTGTAGATGTAAATTATAATTTCTTCCCAATTATCAAGTTTGCCCACATGACATTCTGGTTTATGTGAAACAGTATTTCTTCAATACACTGCTCACTGTGCTGCCAGAGCTGGAACTTTGGGTAGACAGGGCTGCTCTAAATCAGCCTGAATTACTCTAAACTTTGCCTTTTGTCTACTTGATTATATATGCAGGAAGTAACATAGTGGAGAATTAAATACATTTTCTAAGTTATTTAAAAGACTGGAGTTTGACTTAATAAAGTGACCAAGGTTTTCAAGACCATTTTCTCTATAGCACAGTTGTGGCTCTATCCTGTTATCAGCCAATATCCTCTATCTGTTTGCTAATTATAAAGTTAATTTCTATTTCAGCTGCAGTGGCTAATCTTTTTATCTGAATGGATACAGGGGTACACACTGTCCAAGTCAGTGTCCTTCAGAGTTTGATCCCAAATCCTCTCTACCTGCCACCACTCTAAGTCTAAATGGGGAGCATTTATTCATTCCTGGACCCACTTTGTTCACTAGTATGTGATCTTTTCTAGTCTATTTGTTCTCCCTTATTTCTTGATTAAATGGATACTTTTTACCAGTGCAGATGAAATTATCCAATAATATCTGTCTGTAGTGATCAGAATAATGAGCAAATGATGTTTTTAATATAGGTAGCTTTGCTTTTAAGCTTCTATTCAAACTAAGTGGAGTATTAAATTAAACAATGATTGAATTTTGGGGAAAGCATGGTACCAGCTAAATTTTAAACTGGCTTTTAATAATGTGTTTCTGGTAGAACTTTTGAAGAACTGTCCAATATTCTTCAGGCATGTTGAGATTTTTCTAAATGACCGTAGACACATTAAATGTCATTTTAGGCTGTTTATACTGGTGAAATTTCCAATATTTCTTTTTAAATAAAATGTGTACCCTTGATTTGAGCTCACTTTGTAGATTTTGTGCTATAATCTCTTCTGGAGTATGGTTCAAAAGACACAAATTTTTAGATAAAAGTTATAACCCACTGACCTGTGTATAAGATTGCAATCTGGAAAAACCTGATTTTATTTGTCTTTGTTTTTGACATTTTTCCTGTAGTCTTGTTTAAATATAGAGGTGTATTTTTCTGTCTGCATAGCCGGAAACTTTTTTATAGGAGTGTGGATTCTTAATTTTTTGAATTTTTTTTTTTCAGGACCTCAGAGTTCCTGAAATAAATCCAAGTATTTTCCTGATTAAAAGACCTCACACCTTAGAGAAAAGGGAAGTTGTCTGAGGTCACAAGTTGTGTGCTACGACTTTGAATGGAAACTATTTGTGGGGGTGGTTTGGTTTGGTGTTTTAATTTTTTTGATTTTTTTCTTCCCCCCCCCCCCCCCCTAAGAAGCTATGGAAAAATTTCAAAGCAGGAATTTAGAGTTGGGGATTTTTTTCCATTTTCAGGTGAGAAGACAGAATCTTGAGGAAGCCGGGTGACTGGCCCACTGCCACCAGCCATGTCAGTCACTGGAAACAGCACTGACAGAGGTGTTGTACTCCAGACAAGGTGTCTGCTTGGCCAGAATGCCTTTGAGCTGAAAGCAGCTTGAATGGGAGTTGACTCCTCTCATTCTTTGTTCAGAGAAATTATTAATGATCTTATTCAGCCTGCTGTCCTGGTAATATCAAGGATTGATAGAAAATATATAGTCTTACAAATTCATCATTGAGAAAGAGACTATGTGTGATAAAAAGCAAGGTTTACAGGCAGCTGGAGTATGCCAGTTTTGGGAAGAGGGGTTAGTGTGCAATACAGATGGGTGTAGAAAAAGAAACCATGCAAAGGGTAAATGAGGGATTGCTAAAACCCAGCAACTGGATAGGATGAAAGCAGGTAGAAGTTAGTAAGTCCGTCTGGGGTCAAAAGTCCTGAATTGTTAAATATGAACTGTTAATATAGCTGCAAATATTATTGATAAACCAAAGTGGAACCCTGATAATCAGGATCCTGAAAATTTCCAGAGTTTAATGTTAGAATATGAAAGTTAGAAATGTCCTTCTAAATTAAAAATAAAGCGTCATATTTTTCATCAAAGAATGAGACACGCTATTTTTAGTCCCACTGGCAAGGACCAGTGGATGGAAAAGATTAGCAGTAAGCAGCAAAAGCTTGAGGGGAAAAATGACCAATGTCACCTTTCAAGCCACAAAAGCTGCAGCAACTGAATTTTTATGTTGCTTCCCAGCTCCCCACGATGACTTACAGTTAACATTTGCAGCAGTGGCTGCTGAGAACTAAAGGCTTACTCAGCAGAAGTACCCTAAGGTGAACGCGCCGCGCTTGCTCGTGTGGGGTCAGTGTGAGCTGAAAGCGCTTCACACCCCACCATCATTAATATTGCCAGAGAGGGAGTGCAACCACATGATAACAGGGCTGGCTGTGACCTTGGTGGAAGTGACAAACACCCCACATTACAGCAGTTCACAAGTGGCAATAAGTAATAGGGCTCGCAGAGGTGGCCATCAAATATAAGTAATTAACTGAAGCAATGCAGAGAGAATGCATGAGCCTGGGAAATGGTCCAAGGGAGAAGTATAAAAAATACCCAGACAAACTGGAGGAAAAAGACATTTTTGTTTTGAGATGAGAGACTTATGAAGGTTGCTGATAACATCCTGGACTGGCTGGGAAGTGGAGATAAGTTGGATGTATGCTATATAAAAAAATAAATATCTTGCATGCCTTGGATAATATCACATTGGCAGAATTGGTATTTTCTTTCCTGCTCACAAATGAAGCACATAGCAAACTAATATATATCTCGTGGGAGGGGACAGGGAAGGGCATGTCTGGACTAAGGCTTAAAACATTGAATACCTCCAAGGCCAACATCCTGGACTTAGAGTAAAAAATTATTACCTTTCATTTTAAATACTTCTATTTTCTTATTCTCGCCAATGGAAAGAGATGAGACTTGAAACCATCTCCAGCACGTAATTGAAGCTGTGGTGCCTTCCTGAGTCAGCAGCTGAGGGGTGTGGTGGGGAGAAATGGAATTAAAAGAGACTTGCAGTGCAGAGGTGAGTCAGAACCACAGGGTCATGCAGAAAGGATTATTCCTGCAGAGGCATTGCTAGCAATGAAGTGTGTCTTGTAGATTTTTCAAGCATGTGCACCCTTATTAGAAGTATAAATTCAGAAGAAAGCCATTTCTGCTAGCTTTGTTTCTAAACATCTATCACTTCCTGAAGCTTTGAAATCTTCTGTGATGGAAACTCCACCTCCCAACTGCTTCAGTCTCTCACTGTGAGAGTGCTATCTTACAAATACCAAAATCTTTCATATTTTTTCACAGTAGATCAAACTTTATTATCTGTCTTTGTCATATTCTGCTCTGCACCTTTCCTAAGAACTGGATGTTATTATGTGGACAAAGAACACTTGCAGTTTGCTGCAGTAGGGAAGAACCATGCACTATACAGTTCTTAAATCCAAGACTTTATAACTCCATTTTGTGTAACCTCTGGAGAACACTAGAGTCGAAAAATGGAAGAAAAATATAACCTATCTTTTTTTCCCCCCTTCTTTGTGCTTTACAGATATGGCTGCAAAATAGAGCATTTGGGTAATCAAGGGCAGAGAAAAAGGGTAAGAAAGTTCTAAGTAGATCATTCATTTGCAAATCTCCTTTTTTTTCTTGTATTTGAACAATCTCATTTCTATAGTGGGCAGCAAGCACTTTTGTATGCAGAGAGAAATCTTGCTGAACTCTTACTCCACTCTTCTAGGCATTCCATAACTGGACAAGGAAGCAGACAGTATTCACCCCTTTTGTTTTCCTCTTCCAATTTAATAAGCTGGGTCAATCTTAAACAGGTGTCATGGAAAAGAAACAACAACTGCTTTAAATTGTCCTGTGGCTCATATCAAAGGTGCTTCTGAAACTACATGACAAGCACAGAGATTTGAGCAAGAGACAGAAATAGAACTTCAGAGTCTGTGATTGGAGAGAGGTGACCCAGGGAATACTTGATCAGTTCATAATCATAAAGAACTGGGTTCCTCAACAGGAGTGGAGGCCTTTTTCTTTTATACCAGATTTTCTTTTTAATCCAACATGCAGTTTTGAAGGTGTTCAGCTTCTGCAAATTGGTCTGAATTCCATAAATTCTCAGTATTCAGTGTGCTGATTCTCTTTACAAAACTGCTTTTCCTGTAGATAAACCAGTTGTATCCTCTTGAAAGTCAAGCCCAGACCCTTACAAAAAGTAAGGACAATGCATCTTATATGCATTAGCAGCACAATAACTTCAAATGATACAAAAAAGTGGAGCTTGGTGTCCTCAGTCTGATGTATTCCAGTGTTTCTTTCAGAAATCAAGACTAAGAATAGGGAGGTTGTTGCTAAATATGTCTGAGAACAATTGAGAAATAGAAATAATTGATTGCCCTGGAAATCTTCAGTTTTCATTTTCTGTATGTTAGAAGTCTACCAGTTATAAAAATGAATATGCATTGTTGAATAACTTTGACTACTAATTGTTTGTAGATGCTTTATCAACAAGTCAGATGTTTTTAGTGATTTCTAAATCCTGTAGTGAAGGACAGATATCAAAATCACTGGAAGATTTAAAAACAGGTTCAAAGGACTCCAGAAAATGAGATGTTTATAGGCATTTCTATGCTTTTGAAAAGCTACTCCTGAATACTAATGTTAAGAGATATATAGAGCACCTAAATAAATAAATAAATTATATCACATGCAGTTTTAAGGTAAAGGCTATACACAATTCTAGAGTGTTATCTATCAAATAATTATTGCTGTGTATATTTCCTTCGATTGAGTATTCTTCAGTGTCTACAAACTCTTGTTCTGATGATGTTTTCAGGCATGTGCCATACTTGATAATAGTAAGAAAGCTTCTCATGAACAATCTCTTAGCTGGAAATTCTATTTAAAACAGTGTAGTTGACCTTGTTCACATCATCTATGGAATCATTCCTCTGCTCAGGTTTAGAAACTGGCTGGTCATGTAGAATATTATTCTGCTGAAAATCTGTAGGAAACTTTGGAATTGTCATGGAAACCTTTCCAGTGAGAGCTAGTAAGTTTGCTACAAGCACACAATTTTCACTGGCTCCCTTTAATTCCTGAATTCCTGATTCTTTCTTCATTTGATCCAGTTCCCTAAAGTGTAAGTTTCCCTAAAAGACTTTTGTGGATGTGTGCATATGGTTCTTCCCAAGATAGGCACCTTTTCAGAAGAGAGAAGACACCTTTTTGGGATGAAACCACCCAGAACAGTTGCTAGAACATATTTCCATCCAGAGCTGATGGCCAGCTGGCAATGGCTCCTTGCTGGCTACAAATACTTGCCAAAACTAAGTGTGGATTTGTCCTCCCTGCCTTCCAATTTTGCTCTCTCTGTTTTAATATTTCCTTTGTTTCTAATATTTTGGAATCATCCACCCTGTGACCCTTTGTAAGGCAGCCATAAGGACATGCCTCTCTCTTCTGTAATTTATTTTCCTGGGGCAAAACAAGTATTCCTCAATTAGATTGACAGATAAGAAATCAATATTTTAATCTTGTACTTCCTTTATATTCAATTCACAGTACATTTCTTGATGAAGTTTGTACTGAAATGTTTATCAACTATTTCCCTAAATAATATTCTGTTTCTCTTCTGTTACTTCACCTGATAATGTTTTAATCAATCTAATTTATTAACATTTTCTTTACAGTCTGGTGCTCAATTTCATAACAGTCTCTTCATAAAAGTTTAAATACAGCAGGAAGAAAACAAACAAAACTTTCCAAAGAGCATCTCTACAGAAGTGTTGCCATCCATTTGTTTCATATGGAGTTATGTACAGATACTCACTGTATTTGCTTGATTTTTTTTTTTTTTTTTCCTGGCTAGACTTTACCTTTCCTATGCACTCTTAAATGTATACAGTTGAAAATAACAGAAAATTAGAAAACAGTTTCTATGAAAAATCTCACTGTAATTTTTATGAAAAAATCTCAATGTGCTTTCTTGCATTATAATGTCCTTAAAAATGGAAATTTTCTGTAGATGTTATGGGGAATTAACAAATACTGAAGTGTGCTGAATCTTGTATTTGAAACATGTTTCTTGTAAACTTTTAAATCAGTAGGAACATCATATTTCAGATAAATCCACTGAAATTTAGTACAGAAAGGCAAACAGAAAATGGCAGAAAGAAAGGTCTCATGCCAACTAGCAGTTGTAGAACTGTACTCTGAAAAATGTTTTAGATTTTATATTAACTCCTTAAAAATAGTAATAAAATCAATTCAATTAATTCTGGAAATTGCTATCACTGGTCATTGTTAATTATTTCTGAAACCCTTTAAACTTTTTTTTGCTAAGTGCACAGAATGTTCAAATCCCTTTCCATGTGCTTTAACAATTTAGATACTCCAAATGTTATCTAGATTGGAATTACAGATATCAGACATGGTGTGGTTTACTTTCAGTAGCATTCACTGTCTAAATGTAAATCTGGGAAGTAGTTTTACAATAGATTAATTTTTTATAAAAGTTATTTTGCTTGCAGGTTATTAAGTCTGAGACACATTAAAGATGCAAGTTTTAAATTGTTATTATATAAAATTTTACCCGTGGCTCTCTAGATGAGTTTTGAGATGTTGTACATAGAAAAGGAGAAGCAACAAGGCTCTTAGACCTTCTTGGCTCCTGAAGGGAAAATAAAAGTGGCAAAATGGGGAATTTTTAATCTGAAACCTGCCTGCAGCAGGGCAATGAGATTTTTTTTAGGGGAATCAGGGAGATAATGATCTTAAAAAGTCTCCTCTCTGCATGAATGAGGAGGTATCAAAAAGTAGCAATGATGAGTGAGGAGAAAAAGGAGAGGAAGCAAGGTCATTAAAAAACTAATCATAAATTAGCAGTGAAGATTGATTATGATGTGCCACAACAAGAGAGAGTAGATAACTCAAAGTATGATGGTGAAGGAGGAAAGGAAGAAAAGGTCAAAGTTTCTTTCTCTCCCACACTGCATCTCCCATAAGCCTTTGTCTCTTTTCTGTCCCTTGATAAGTGTATCCTTTATTTATCTTGGTCTGGAGGCTCCAGACAGAGATCCTTTCTGTTCCCATCCTTCTTTGCCCTGTGTTTGCAGAGGTCTGGCACTGTGAGGTATTATATACACCAAACAGGTAAGAATTTCAATTTTTTTGGATTGTCTCTTTTTGGATTTTGGATTCTGAGTCTCGTATCTTATTATAACATGAGACCAAATATTTGTTCTTGCATGGTGGACATGGAGCAATGACGTGGGAGATGGCACACGGAGGGGGAGAGTATCAAACTTGGTGTAGTCAGCCCTTGGGCAGTTTGGAAGTGGCAGAGAAGAGCAAAACAGGGACCAAATCAAAGTGGTGATGTAAACACATACAGGAGCATTCCACATTTCTTCTCTAGTCCAGCATAATGTCTAGTTCCAAATATTTTCCTCCAGGCTTGTGAATTTTTGGTGCTCACTGGTGAAGGTATGGAACAGGTGCATTCTCAGAAAGATGAAAATAATTATAAATGTTTGAAATCTGAAAAAAAGAAAGTGTAAAACACTCACTTCAAAGGCTTTACACTGTGTTATTGAAGTTAATGCTAAGGTTTAGTCAGTTCTCACTCATTACGTTTGTCTTGTGCTGAGTAGCGATGATTACACGATGCTGGTGCATGAACAAATATTCTAATAGATTTTTAATTGAACTGAGGAAAATACTTGTGGGGTCAAAGTTTTTAATGAATGAGCAGATTAAATGTCCCATGAAAGGTACCATATGGTTTTTTAAAATCTGAAAATTAGTTGCAAAGTCACAGTTAATTTAATTATATGGCCTCTGTCTTGGGATAATAAAGTAGACTTAGAATTATAATAGAGAATGAAACCCTTGCTATTGAGAGACCTTTTAGAAAAGAAATGTTTGGATAACTGCTTTTAAACTACTCATATTTATGAGTATATTATTGCAAAGATAATGTATTTAGGTCATAACACAATAGTGATTGGTGATGTGTCATCTTCTGAGTTGGACCTTCTTGTGTCAGCATCAGTATTTATGCATGCAGTAAAGCAAACATGCTCTTGTAAATATGTGGAAAACAAATATCTTGGGACACTTACAGGGTTTCCTGGTTTTAAGTATGCAGACGAACCTTTTTGACCAGTGTAGACTGGCTTTTACAGAACATTTTTGTAAGAAAGCAGCTGCCTTTCAACGCACCTGCAACTGCCATGAAAATGTTTTTTTAAAAAAAAAACAACTTATATATACTACACCCCAAAATTTACCATAGTCTTTCTTGACTGTTTATGATGTATGCTCATAATTTCTCAAATTTTCAAATGTCTAGTCATCTTTCCAGCACGGTGGTGTTTACCAGCTGTGATCACCACCAACATATCTTTTATTTTTTTTATGCAAATTCTTGACCTGTATTGGTTTTCTTCATCCCAGGTGGATGATAAATAAAGTCAAATCTTTGATTCATTCATTTGAATACATATGAAGATCATGGACCAAAGTTTATCCTGAGAAGACTGACCTGAAACAGAAGCTAGGTGGAGTTAAAAGAATAAAGGAAGTATTTATTAAAAAGCCTTTACAAGGTGCACCTTGGGCAGTGCAAGAGTCTCGTGGAGATTACACCCAAAATGGACCCAAGCATGTGTTTTTTGGACAGATATAAGCTCAGTCCATCTGCATATCAGAAGCCAATTGTCCAATTACAGCTTCAGGGGATGAGTCCCATCCCCATTTTGTCCCACTTCTCTTGCTGCTGTCCACGGTTGTTGACACTTTTAAGGCTTTGGACAAACCAGGTACCCTTGAGACCCAGGCCTAGAGAAGAATTGTTTTGTCTGAATAAAATGGGAGATCAGTAGCTGACAGGCTATGGAGTTTTAGAACTGTACATTAAACAGTACTGATCTGGAAAATATAAAAGCTAAAACTTAAGACATCAGTTAGAAGACAAGATAGAACTTGGTATAAGGAATTAAGTAAGATTATTCACAGAAACTGTCCTCTACATCAGTGAATATTCTGCTTTTAATGAAGGAGAGAAATCAGACATCTATTCAGCAGCTAAGTCAGTCACTGGTAAGAAATAAGGCTGGTTCTGATTGCATTTTTTTCAGCTATAGTGTAAAAAGTTCTCTTAAATGTAAGTTTCTTTTTATTCTGGTCAAGTAACTTTCTTGTCTTTTCAAGACACTGAGATGTGAAAACAGCTTTCATATTCTTCTGAAATTGATTTATTTATGGTGTCTGGAGAAAAGTACCCTCAGAAATCTTATTAATAATTGTCAGAAGAAAATATATAATAATAGAAAATGAATAGGTTAGGGTTATTTAATGAGAAATCTATTTTGAAAACGTTTCATAAAAGTAGATGGAGAAAACGTAAGGCAAAGTTTCACTGATCTACAAGATCTAAGATATTATTGCTCTTTCTTTTCTTTACTAACAGCTTGATGAAGTGTGCATCTTTGCAAATGGGTTGATCAGAGTCTTCAAATATTCATTCTGACTTTTTATACCAAAATGCAATGAAGGAAAAGGCTAGAAGTTGTCATGCT
Organism: Eopsaltria australis; assembly: GCA_034509425.1. Taxonomy (NCBI): domain Eukaryota; kingdom Metazoa; phylum Chordata; class Aves; order Passeriformes; family Petroicidae; genus Eopsaltria; species Eopsaltria australis. The sequence goes on from JAVTVJ010000024.1 coordinate 9,668,889, forward strand.
TCAACACTTCCTGAATAGAAAAAAGCCCTGGTTTGGAATAGTGAATATCCAGGGGAAACAGCAATAGATAACTGGAGTCATTAAATTGTATTGTTAAAAGAGATTTAATAATTTTCTTTTCCTTATCTCCTCTATTTTCAGGGGCAGAGGTGTTTCTATAGAACTGTGATATTGTCTTGTGCTAGACAATTTCCTCCTCAGACCTGTTGGCTTTTCTTTTTCAAATGAGCAGTTTTGAATACTTTCAGTCACAAGTGTTCAGAGTAGGGTAATACAGTGAATCTTATTGATTGTACCTGTGGCGAAATATTTCGTATTTCTTGTCACATTATTAAATAATGCAGCACAGGAAGTTTTATGACATAAAAGGAACTATGTATGTAAATGATTTTTGCTGCTCTAAATGCCTGTGCTACTGAGAATTAAAAGTATATTTTATGGGAGATAAAGGAATTGGAGTGCTCCTCTGTGCAAAATAGTTTTGTTAGATAGGAAACAATTTGATTTTTTCCCTCCAAATTTTTACACTGAAGATAAGGTTTGCAGACAGATTGATTAGCATAGGAAAGCAGTTTGTTTTTTATTTATGAGTCCTAGGCTATAAAACATTCTCAACTACCATTTGCCTGAATCTTAGTTCCTTAAAACCTACACCCTAAGAAACATTAACACTGAGCACATGAAAAGATGAGGTTAAAATTTCAAAACCTTTTTACATGGGGCTGGTTGGATAGAAACCTATGGAAAATACTTTAAAAAGTAATAGCTTAAAAATGAGAATTTTGACATGATTTATTGTCTGCGGAGTTAGGGAGAAAGGAATAGTATTAAACTTGTGCCTAGTGCCCTGAAGCAGAGCTGTATCCAGCCCAGTTATGCCATGTAAATGGCAGGCTCAGGTCTCCTCTGGCCTGTAAAGGCAGGAGAATATAAAAATCTGACCTCATTTCCTGAGCTGACTTTGACCTTGGTCTTGTGTTGGGGAGCTGGGCTTCAAACTGCAGTGCTTGGTCTCACTCAGAGCGTGCAATACCTCTAGTGTACATTTGTTCTGTAAGCACCTTCAACTCCTAAGCTGTTGTTTTTGGTTTGTTTTAAGCCATAAGACTGAAATAGAAGTAATTTTTAGACAATGGCTCTTCAATTCTGCCCACCTTATAATGTAGTGAGTAATAACTGTGACCGTTTTTGTATTACATGCAATCTTTGGTTTGATGTATGCTATTTGCAGTAGCTAGAAAGTGGAAAGTAGATTTAAGTTGGCCAAAAATAGCCAATTGAGGATTTTATCAGTGAAATGCTGGGTTTTTTTTATAATAGCTGAAATCCAAAGGAACTCTGGGCATTTGTTTCTACTCTTGGGTGGCCTCTGACATGTAGTAAGAAGGGAAGAATATTTAAATCTGGATTAAAAGCAGTCAAAATGTGATGAAAACATGAAAGAGTCAGTAAAGAAGAAGCAGGAGAAAGTTATTTTTATATTGATGTGCCATGGGTCAATAATATCAAAGTGTTTGACATTACATTACTACAGAGAAACAAATGTTTGGACTACTGTTATAATAATTTTGTGCTAAATCTAATGTAAATCATCTTTAAATCTTGGTTTTAAAATTTAAAAAAAAGAAAAAACCAAAATGTAATACTTAAATATTATTGAAAAATGTTTTCATTCTCTGTTAATTTTGTCATTTATTACATCTCACTTTATCTGTTGATAGCCATATGGAAGGCTTTTCTGATGAGTTATTGCAGTTGCACCATCTTTATACTATTGGTTTCTGCTTTGCTTAAATTAGACTTTGTACTTTTTCAGATTATAGATCTCTGTAATTAAATAATTCTGATGGGTTCTGTGGGTTCATGTGTTTTTTAAAGAGTCTATTTAGCACCAAGTTCTCTGCTTATTACTGATCATAACTACTTGGAATCGTATAGTCGGCAAAAATTTCCCAAATCAGACTGTAACAATAAAAAAATAGACAATTGATACTTTAAACAATTGTTGAAGTAGGTGTTCTGGTGAAATTGTCAGGGTTGGAACAGTCTGGTTGCTATCAACAGTAAGGAAAGAGAAGGGAAGCTTATTCAAGTAGAAGTTTCTTAGCTGAAAAACAAAACAAGCTGAGAGAGAGAATATAAAGGGGCAAGAATTTTATTCCTTGATAAAAGCATGCAATTTTGACTGAAGGACAAAGAGTTGTGAAAAATAAACAACTCAGCATGAGTCAGAGTCTGATTTCTGGGCTTCTGCCTGTACAGAAGGTAAGGGGACTGACCTCTAACCAGTTACATGTATGAGGGCAGCTTGGCAGTGAGTGACTGACAGGGAAAACACTGTTCTCATCTACACTGTCACCCTCTCCAAACTACAGGGAGACTTTGTTAGACTGCTCCTGCAGCAGTTCTGTTTGCCACCTTTAACTCTTCTGTATTAGTGAGAATTTATTCAGAAGCACCTGCAATTTTAGCGTCTGATCCTGAAAATACGAACATGAATAAATTTCTGCATGAGGCTTGTCCCAGTGGAATGCTATGCCTAAAGTGAATTACATGCCTAGAATTGTTCTTGTGAACAAGGATTTGTGAGTAGAAAGGAGGTGGTGTTTTACAAAGGGGTATTCCACACCCTGTGGCATCATGCTCAGTATACAAAGCAGGAGGAAGGGAAGGATGTTGGGAGTGATGTTTTTTGTACTCCCAAGTCACATTGAAGTGTGATGGAGCCCTATTTTCCTGTGGATGGCTGAACACCAGCCTGCCCATGAGAAGTGGTGAATGAATTCCTTGTTTTGCTTTGCTTGCTTGCCTGACTTTTGTTTGCCCATGGGTGTTCTCACTTTTATTTTTTCAAGTCTTTCCCCTATCTCAATGTGGAGGGAGTGAGTAGCTGGGTGGTGCTGGGTTGCCAGCTGGGGCCAAACCACAACTATTCTTTTTTTTTCCCAAGAAACCACCCTAAATTTTATGGAGAGGGTTCAATTTCACAAGTCTATTAAAAAAAGCAAATGAAAACCAAGAAGTGACATTTCACAGGTCACCTGCATGGCTGGAACATGCTAAAGCCATTATATGGATGTTTGCTGCCAGAGCTAACAGGGGAACTAATAGGAGTAGCAGCTTTACCCATTTTGTGTACAAACTGTTACTGGACCTGCTCAGCCAGTGCATTTCATAAATATTTGCTGATAGCTTTAGGCAAATGCTACAGTAAGCATCACTTTGAAGCATTTTAAGTGGATGTTCTGGTGGCTGCACATCTCTAATCCTGTAATAAAGCCAAAATGTATTGCATAGAAAATCAGTGCATTCATAACTTTTATACTCCTCTTCCCCTTTATGTAACTTTGCTTCTGCAGCTCCATGTTCACAAGGAATAAACTAGAAAGGTGCCCTTTTTGTGCTCTTCAGTTTGTACACATCCCGTTCAGGTTCTTCGTCTCAGTCCTTGTTCAAGATTTTTGCAAAGTCTCATTGTCTTGTAGCACTTCTTTTTGCTTCCTTTTCTTCCCTGCCTAATGACCTTGTTCAATTATTGTTTCAAACTTCAGACGTGAACCTAATCTTACGCTTTCCCAATTACTGTTTCCTCCCCCTCCTCACCCTGGTTTCATTTATTTTCTAGAGTCATGGATCTTTTCTGAGTTAGCTTCCATTTTTTTCACACCATGTACTAATCCTATTTTTCTTCAGATACCTTCCATCCAAATCCTCTTTTTATTGGTTTACAACAACCACTTTTGTCGCTTTATCACCTAAAGGGCTGTGAAACATTTAGCAAAATTCAGCTTTTCCAAACAAGGCTGTTGTTCTCCCTTGTGTTAGGATATTAATTTCTCAAATTCCTTAGAGATGCAGATAAATGAAGAAAATCTCAAGTAAGCATAATATTGTTTCCTTTTTATCCCATTTATCATATTTCTGCTAGGTGAAGTGATATTGCTTGTGAAGAAAGTAACAGCTTGACAAGTTTGAAGCAACTGGTGTTGGTGTGTGGCTTGTTTCTGCTATTCTGTTTCATATCATGGTGTGTCAGCATCCAGAGGGTATCTTTTATTTTTTTTTTCCTATTGCTAAATGTGGAGGATTGCCAGTAGCAGCTCCATATCTGCTGGCATTAAGAGGACAGGCTCAGCAGTGCAGGAGGCTGAGGCAGCTTTCCTGTGCATTTCCAATTAATCCCAGCAGGTTGTCTCTCTGTGGCAGGATGACACACAAAGTGCACCGTAGGATTGTGGTGCCTTCTCTTCCACAGATGGAACAGAAAATTCTTGTGTCTGTACATCTGATCCAGAGCTAGACAGAGTTTGCCTGCAGTCTTTTATCCATGCATATGTTGTGAACATTCTCGAGTGTAAAACACAATCCAGCAGGTGCTCTTTCCCAGCTGAAGATCCCATGACTGATTTGAAAAATCAAAAAGAAAATCTGTGCACACACTGGCAAAAGACTGAAATCCTAAGAGTCAAAGCAGGTGAAATGACTGCTTCTAAAGTTACCATGGCAGACTGGGTTCTGTTTTTCTTGGCACATCTATTATTGATATGCTTGTTGTGCAGGTGTTATTCATATAAATACACAAATGAATTGTAATGAGGTATCAGAATTGTTGGTACCTGCCCTACTTTGATGATGAATAAATGAAAGCACTGATTCCTGTTACTGCTAAAGAAGGGTTAAATGATGTACTCACATGTACAGTCTCTTGTAATTTCTGTAAATTAATAACTGTCACAATTTGATTTTGTATTTTTAGACAGAGGGCTCATTAATCAACACTCCTAAACTATGAAAGTCATTATTTAATGATATTTTATTATAACAGATTGTACTTCTCAGTGCTAGCATTATGCAGTCATTTTAAATTTCAAATGAATAGCTGCACATCTTTGGGATCTGTTAATGCACAACAGCTCAGAGTCAAAGAGCCACCAGCTATTCAGACAGAGTGTGACATTTCTGAGTTCTCTTGTTTTCTCTTACAATCATATTTGCAGAAGTGAAAACAGTTAACACAGCATACACTTTTCTTAATGATTTTCTCAGCTGTATGGAAACCCTTTTTATTTATCTAAAGGCATAAATGTTTTTCCTATCATTTTTAGAAAAACGTATGCGTTTCACCTGTTTAATGATCCAAAATTAAGGGGCTTTTATGTATTTATATGTTCTATATATTCTCCCATATATGATTCAACCCTTTTCTTAGCATTTACTTGCCTGTGATTTAAATAAAAAATTCATGATTCCTCCCCAAATCTGCTTATTTGCATAGAACATGTAATTGTCTCCTGGTAAAAATAAGAAGTTACTTGAGGTTTAACATATTTGTGTTCTGACAGATTTTTAAAAAATTGTTGTAAGCTAAAAATTTTACTTTCAGACATAGTTAAAAATGAACTTTTCTCTGTTATTAAATAATGTATACCTACTGTAAATAGTTATAAAACACTTATTGCTATGAACTACTGAATATTCATTACTGAAATGTGATCCTTAAGTCTCATTTCGTGGTGAAGGTGTATTAGAGGTGAGATCAGGATATTCCATTCAGTGGGTAAACCCAAGGCTTCAGCACAGTGATAAGATAAATATTCTTGCTGCTAACAGCAGGAAATGCTCTTTGATGTGTTCTCTGGCAGCTCAGTACAAATGGGCCTATCATGAATGCTGATGGAATTGAAAACTAACTAGAGGAGTCAGCCTGGAGAACATATCCCCTTACAATCCTGTTTTGGCAATAGAAGTATAACATTTCATAAATAAGGAAATAAGTCAGACCATCCAAGCTTATATTACCAGTGTATACAATGAATAATTTTCAGAAAATGCTATTAAGATCTCTCAGGAAGAAATATTTATCTTTAAAGGCAAAAGTCACTGAGGTTTTTGAATACTGAAATTGCAATCTATCCAGAAACTAATTTTTCAAAACATGTATTGTTTTCAGAGAAGACAAGAAATTAAGATGCACATTTCTCAGAAAAATCTAGTGATTTATTAAAACTATAAATGTTTCACTAGTATTGTTCTTGGGGTAGAGCATTTAAAAGAAACAGATACACAAATTTTTTAATGTCAACTTTGTGAAATGAGTTGAAATACTTTGGTTTTTTATATTGTAATATAGAACTTGTATCCCCATGTACTTTCCTAGTATTTCACAACATATATTGAGCATCTTTGTATGCTATGCTCAATCCAAGTAGATTTCCTAATATATATAATATATTGGGAAATATATTATTCTTTCCCTCACATAGATCAAGGAATTTTCCCTGACACCATGATATATGTGCTTCAGCCAAGAGGAAGCCAAACATTTTTTTTCTAAAAAATGCACTGGTAGATTAATGCAAAAATTAGGTGTCTAGTTGTAACTGAAATTATTCTTCAACCTCCAAAATATTGTGGCCTTTAAATGTCTAAAGGGGATTTATGAGAAAGATGGGAATGGGTGTTTGAGCAGAGCCTGTTGCAATAGGACAAGTTGTAATGTTTTCAGACTAATAGAAGGTTGATTTAGACTAGATAAGAGGAAGAAATTTTTTACAATGAGGGTGAGGACACTGGCAGAGGTTCCCCAAAGAGGTGGTAGATACCCTGCTCCTGGAAAAATTCAAGGTCAGGCTGGACATGGCTCTGAGGAAATGTCCCTGCCCATTGCAGGGTGTTGGATGAGGTGACCTTTAAAGTTCCCTTCCAACCCAAAATATTCTGTGATTCCATCCAAATACAAATGCAGGCTTGAGTGAGAGCAATATACTTCATATCCCATGTAGAATACATTATTTTTATTTATGTGTTTTCCTGGCTGCATAACCATACAAATGGAATGGCTTGGAATAATTTATTTGAAGGATAACATATATACACTATTTCTAATTTATAAATGATTACGTTGTACAAATAGCAAAAACCAAGCCACTTGCAGTGAAAATTGAACCTGGAAATAAAATAGATGGACTCTTGTCCTTGGGGAGAGGTTTGGGTCCCATGAATGCTCTACTGCTTGAGAATATTTTACTAGAGATAGAAATCATCCTTGCCAGGGAACCATCACAAGATTTCAGATTTTACATTTTAAAAAATAGCATATTACAGGGAGGGACAAGAAGATGCTGATGTGAATTTCACTAATGCTTGAAATAATCACTATTTCTAAATTCAAGTGTTTTAAAGAAGGTTAAGAAGCAGCTCCTGGTTGCCAAAGGTGAGGCATCCTCAATTACAAGTGCTAGTGACCTACACGGAGAGAACAGGAAGCCTAGGGTTTGATGTTCACTTGGGAAAGAGGATTGTCATAGAGGAAATATGGTCTTGGGTTTGAAATTTACAGATGTGTAAGACAAATTGCCTTCACCAGCTAGAGGAGTAATTTTGATTAATTTATTTTTGTTTTTCCATGGTTATGTGGATCACACTTCAATTATATTGGCTGGAAGTTAACAATGGTTATTAGACAACAGAGTCTGTTTTGCATCACTACTGGGTTTTTTGGGTTTGTATTTTGGCTCTGAAATGATTCAGGCTATTGAATAAATGTGATCTACAACATCTATTCTGAAGAAAATATGTTGCAGTGTGGAAACCAGTGATCATAAAGGGGAAGAGATTTAGCAATGCTTTTTACTTCAAGAAGGGTTTCAGGACTGGTTACTCAATTTGTTCATTGAAAGAGTAGAACTGGCTGGAGGAGAGAATGAGCAAATAAAAGTTTAGAGGCTTATCTAATATTAAACTCATGTGTCAGCAGTTCTGAATGATGGCAGTTTTACACAGCTAGATATTTTAATCTAGCACAATTAATACAGCTAATGTTCTCCTGACTATGGAGAAGCTACAGGAAAGAGCTTCCCTCTATCAATTTGTTGCAGAGCTTTGCCAGCAGGAATCTACTTAATTATATCTTAATTTGAAGCTTTAATGAATGCTATGAAATTGCTTTTTTTTTTTTTTTTTTTTGTAAGACAGTACTCAGTATATTCTTAAAAATCGAGTTATAATGTGCATGATACTAAATTTATTTTTTTAAAAAAGATTTTGTTGTAAAATAGCATATGATCCTAAATCTAAGCTTTAAACAACTGCTCTAAAGAAACCCTAAGGAATATGTTGTCTAAAGATTGGGTTTCATATGCTGATTAAACTTTGGCCACATGTCAATTGGGAAAAAAATTCAGATCATCTTCAAAAAGTCAGGCAGAATAAAATCCAAATTGTTGCATTAAAATAAACAAAATAAAATCAATACATTTTGTATATCATTAATAATTTTAGTTATATAGGTATTTGATTGCATATCTTTATAGAAACAGCTTGTTATGTGACTATGTACCTTCTGTGGTTTTACAAGATGTAAGATGCTTTATCAAGTATTTTTTTCTAAATATTGATTCAGAGAATTTATCTTTTACTGTTTTCTTATATGCCTTTTGGGGTTTGGAATGCAAAAAATTCAAGGTAAGATAATGCCACTGAAATCAGTCCACAATAAGAAGTTTCTTAGAATGGGAAAAAATAGGAAGCATGAACAAGGCTAACTTAGAGCTGTCTGTTATTTTCATCTGTCAATATATACTCCAGAAAAAGGCATTGAGGAACCACAATTTATTTGCAGGGAAAATAAAATTATCATTCAGATTGCTGTTTCCTGTTACTCTCTGATGAAAGAAAATACAGTTCCTTGCTGTACAAAATCTGTAATATCCATTCATAGTATAAATGGCTCCCAAATGATTATTTAAGCCAAACAAGGTTTCATTGTCACCAGGGAGTGTCAAGCAAGGTCCTGGGATTTGCATAATAATTGGCTTAAAACAAGTGATATTCCATACGGTTCTATGTATACAGAGAGTAATGAATATGGCAGCCACAGTCTGCAAGATCAGTATCAGCACCATAATGAAAACTGAATATTTTTCAGTCTTTGGAGGTTTTCAAACATCCATAAAGCTAATGAGCTAATTTAGATAAGCATTAAACATGAATTTAATCACATTACTGGTAATTATTAGCAGACACACAATATGAAGGCCTTACAGTTTCCTTCAAAAGTTGTAATTAACCATAAAAAAATAAATTGTTTGACCTAATGCACTGCATATAAATGACTCAACTAAAGACTTTTAGATTTAACAGAATGCTTAGCTTAGAGTAATTTTTCCTTATACATTTTTTAGCTGAAAGTTAAAGTGTGTTTTTTGCCACACATTAACTTAAGAGCAAAATCACATGTCTGCAAATGTTACTCACTACAATCCAAACCCATTTCCTAAACAAACACAGTGTGGCTTTATCTGATCCATGGCCTCCTTCCTATGCTGGCCATGAGCTAGAAGGTAAGCACCTGCTGCCAGTAATCTCCCCAACTTCTGGGAAATATTTGAGGTTAAGCATGTGAGCAGGAGTCCTGAGTTTTAGAATAAAAAGTGTGCTCAAATAATATTTAGAGTTGTGCCTGTCCACGTTCACCAAGCAGTAAACCAAAAGTCTTGGGAGGGACCAAAAAGATTCCCTCCCTGGCTTCCTTTGCCAGGCAAGAGGCCACATTCCCAAAGCATTTCAGTGATAAAAAGTAATTTCTGGAGCATAAAAATAAGTATATAAAAATTTTTTATAAAAGGGTTTTAAAATAAAATTCCCAGCCCTAGAAATGTGTGACCAAACAAATATTTTTAGTTTGTCTGTGTTAAAGTAAAAGTAGCTCTTTCACAAAGGCTTAAAGCTGGAGTACATAGAGTCTGGTCCCTGAAGTTATGATTCTGGAAAGAAATGCTTAATAGTCTAATTTCAAATGATGGAAGAGAACTGTTTTTTGAAAGCTGGCAAATGACTGTGACTCCTCAATTTCTCTCAGGCAGAAGGAAAGGGCTTTCTTATTTAACAGAGTGGTGAACTCATCTACTTTTTCATTTTTCAATGGACCATTGCTCAAGAGCACATCTTCCATGCCTTTACTCATGTTACTCAGAAGTTCCACTTTTTCAGCAGTATTGAAAAATGGAGATTTATATGAAAAGAGATAAAATGCCTTTTTTCCAATGGATTATCACTGATATGAAATTATTATCTTTTTAGAGGCTTGTAGAAATCCATATTCTTCACTGTAAAAATTGGCAGAGAAACCATTTTCTGTATAATAAATTTTCAGTAAAAAATGTTCAGCCACCTCTCTGCCTAGCTGTGCTATCTGTGCCTGTGATTAAGCTGAAGCCTTTTTTTGGGTTCCTGCAGGTCAGCTGCCAACCTGGACTGGAATGTGCTTTTGCACACAATGATGTGGGTAAAGGGGAATCAAGCCAACTTTTCCTGTCTGAGAAATGATTAACAAAATGGACCATGCTTAAATATCCTCAGGGCTTTTTGTGAAAGCTCCCTTCCAGCCCCTCCAGCCCCACAACATTTGGCATAGGAACACGCAGAATTCCTCAGATGGAAGAGTAGTTAATCAGCTGTAGGGATGTAGTAATCACCAGGTGTAGGGCACTTCTGTTGTATAAAATTCTCCTTACAGCTGTTTCTCCTTCCTGTCCTTCACCTGACTCTTCCTCACTCTATTCAAGAGCATTTTTCTCTTCTCCTACCTCTCTCTTCCCCTGATGTTGTCACCCTTTCTTCTTTTGTTGTTCTTCCAGCTGGGTAATCCTTGCTAAATAAAACATTCCTGAAATATTGTGGAGCCATGATAGCTCCTGCAATTGCATTCCTCAATTTATTTATGTTATACATCTTTCTTTTATTCTATGTTTATGTATGCAGTTACAACAGTGGAGCACACTATCTATAGACTAATTAGAATTTACTATAATAAACACAACTATTAATCATGACTTTCATTATTTCCTGCTCTAATAAACTGTTGATATAATCCAGGACAATGACAAGGGAATGACCGTTAAAAACAAATATTTAGTATTTACTAATTAATTAAAGCTGCTCATTAATTTATTTGAAGGCTAAAGATTAAAGAAACAGGCCATTCATGTAATTTACTGTAAATGAAAACCAAAATATCTTCTCTTGGAATTAAAATTTTCATGAAACTTTCCATATTGCATTAAGGGCCTTGTGGGTGGAAAGCTACAGCTGTTTAATGAATAAACTTCCTCATTTAATTATCAGTCAGAGCACTCAGAAGCTGTATGGTGTATATGTGAAATTACATTAACCAAATAAGAGAAGAGATTCTTTTTTACATGCTGACTGCATGGAAAAAATATTTCTTGCTATGATTTTGTGCTTTGTCCACGGCAAATGGAGTTGTGACCTTATCTCTATGTCTCACCTTGATGTCTCTTGGTTCTGTTGTGTTTAGCTAATATTACACAAAAATAGAAAATACCAACTTCTTGCAAGAATATAAAATTGGGTTGAGAGAGGGATTTTAACTTTTGTTTTTGTTGCCTCTGGCACAGCTTGAGTTAAGTCATACCCATGTCTGTGAAAACTGGTTTCTGAAGCCCATCTAATAGAATTACCTTACACAACTACTCTTGTCTTCTTTTGCTGATGTCTTTCACAGTCTGTTTTTGTAATACTCTAATTGCACCTAGTTATTCTGCTTCTGTTGTTTCACTATGTCAAATTTGAGTATGAGAAATTTCAAGCTGTTAAAACTCAGGATTAATTAACGTGTGATGCTGTCTTACCTCTTCCAGAGTCTTCATCAAGAGCCTAAAGTATTTCAAGTCCTGATAATTTTAATGTGTACTGGGAAAGCATGAAATGGAATGAGAATGTGTGGTGATAACTCGAGAAAGAGAAAGGCTATTAGAAAAACTTCCTGCAAGTAGGAACTCTGGAGTCTTCCCTGTTTTTAACAGGGATCATTTTTCATGGTGTTAAAGGGCTGCTTGTTGGTGCTGGGGTGCTGAGGAGGTTATGGAAATGCACAGCCACTTCCAGGATTGTGGTACAAAATGTACCTTGGACAGAGCAGTTCTTACTCAGACACTTGGGCCCCACTGCCTGATTTATGTCTGGAAATCCTCATCTGGGCATTTGAATGAGGAACACAAATTTGCTTGAGGTGTGTTGAATGTACTGATGCACTGAATCTGCATCTTTAATAAAAGGTATGTTATTAAGGAATATCCCTTCAGGATATTAATTGAAAGGAATGTTGTTGATATTAAATGGTATTAATATATAGTAATAATAATACAAGATAACAATATAAGAAGAATATAACTTCAGAAATATTGTCCCAAACTAAGAAAACTTTTTGAAACCAAAATAATCAAAACCACGATGGGTGTCAGCAGAAGAAATACCCAGTTTTGTTCATGTTTCTTTTAGTTACAAATTATTTCATGCCTACTGTGTCACATTTCCAATTCTCCAGAGCAAAGGATCTGATTTTTGTAAAATGTGTTTTGATGCTTGTTTATGTTTGATCTCTCTGAACTCAAAATTATCTTTTAAGATTGTGAAATTTAGGTGTGGATCCACTGAAGTGGAACAGTTCCAATATGCTTTTGGAATATGACTTTTTTAAGTCCTTCATGGTGGGAGTAGGAAATTCTCTTGGATCATGGCAGAGGAACCAGTGAACTTATAACAGCACTTGAGATTTTTTTGGGTAGAAATTACTTATTCAATTTTATGACTTGCAACTGTCATTTTTAAGCTTATTTTTTTTATAAACAAGGGACAGGAATATTCAGCATTAATCTGTGACAGAACTATATTAATTTATATCTTGTGATCATCTGAAAACTTAAGGTAGCCTTTCCTTTTTCATCATAGGAAAGGTACTTTAAAAATTATACTAATTTTTCTTGTCTCAGTGAATCATGGGTTATAAAAGATAGAAGAAGTATTCCTATACCATTCTTGCCATCTTCCTCTTTATTTTTACATTTTCAAATAAAATAAAAAAATCATCCTAAAAAGAAAAACCAAGACCAGAGTGGTGATTTTGACCTATGTAGCTGCTTCACTCAGTCATTAAAAAAAAAAAAAATCTCACTGAATGAGTAAAAAATTATGTGCCTGTGTGTCTGTGGAAGCAGAGGGCTCCAGTGGGATCTTGTTCACTCTGTGAGTTTTTGTGACCTCTGGATGAGCAGAATGTTGCACATGAATATGTAGGCAAGCAGCAGCCAGGCAGATGTTACACTCACTGACCTTCACTCACTGAAACTGATAATCAGTTTGGCTGTCATTCATTGTCCTTTTGAGGCTTTCTGGCAGCAGATGAATGCCAAGGAGACATATTTGATCCTGTAGGTCCTGCCAGAAATTAGGTTTGGGCTCGGATATTTTGAAATGAATCTGAGTCGAGTTTGACAACAAAGGGAAGGCTGCTGCAGTAACATGTGCAGGTGATGCACTTCTCAATCTGTTTGTATTCTCCAGACAGGGAGAGATCAGGGCCCTTTCCTGCCTTTCATTCAGTTGTGGATATCAAGGCCAAATACAGAGTAATGTCAAAACATATAATTTATTTATTTATGCAGACAAACTGCCACTGAAGTTGCACCTCTGTAACCTAATGAATGGGGCATCAGTGTTTGAGTTAATAACAGGCAAAGAATTAATTACCAGCAGCAGAAGTCTTCAGCTTTGTAATTTAGAAATTAGAATGGGGTGAGGACACACATTAAATATTAAGATAAACTTTCTTTTTACATAGCTACCAGTATCTTGCATCATTTAGTTGCCCACTGAATAAATAGCGTTTGATTAAAAAGAAAATTTTCTACATTTTTAATCACGTTTTTTTTTTTGTACCTGTAATATTTCATTAATGGTTTCCAGAGGTTCTGCAGAAGGAGATGGGGATGAGCAATACTGCACCTGCATGTGCTGGATAGGAGGAATGTGGCAACAGAAGCATAATAATGTTTAATTATTAGAACATATGAGAGCTTGTAAGGCTGCAGAAGCTGCATTGGGACACAGGTCTGTGCCTCACAACCATCCAGAAACTCAGAAATGTAAATATGCTGAGTGTGTTTTTAAAGTGGAGTAAAAAAGCATGGGGGGAAAAAAAATAAAGTTTAAATAGTAGTAATCAACAAAAAGATTAGGCTGTTACATATTGGACTTTAGATTGCAAGGCTATAATTGCAGCTTTCAGCTGAGGAGCATCCAGGACAGCTCATCAGGAAAGTCAGCTTGGTCCTTTTTAAACCTGCAGTTTTTATGTGCTGATCTATACTTCTGGCATAGCTGTACTTGTCCAGAGGGCTGTGATGGACAGGAAAGAAACCCTGGACATGCAACCCCCTCCCTCTGCCTCTATTTGCTCAAAGGAGTGGAATCAGAAACTGATATTATCTCAGGAATATTGGGGTGGTCCCTTGATTATTTTAGCCTTCCATTGCCTTTCCATTAGCAGTTGTGTTCCACTAAAACACAGGTGTGAGGGAAAGGTGCACAATCCCATTTCTAAAATCCTGGAGTGAGCCCCTAAATTAGGAGATGTCCTTTATGGCTTTGCTGCCCGGTTGGCCTCTCAGTGTTCCAGTGCCTTTGGGGTGCTGTCAGCCTCTCTGTGTGAGGTTTACACGTTGGAGCTGGCAGTGATCTGGGCTCTTCACAGCACAGATCACAATTTTCATGGAGGAGATTGAGTTTTTCGAGCACTCTCCAGCCATACAACTTTCAGTGCCTTTGCTAACCCAGGCTGGCTCTTATTCCAGAGCTTTTAGCCTCTGTTTCCATGTCACTGCTGAGTGTAGGCGTGATCCGTGCTGGTTAAAAAGGTGTTCAGAAAGATGAAAGGAAATGGCTTTTAGACAAGGCTGAAATAGTATCTCACCTGTATCCATGAATACCTTTTTGACTTTGAGAATTTATATGATAATTAAGGAAAAAAACCTCACGGGAGATTTTTTAAGATTTGTGAAGATGTGTTGTGAATAATAAATATATTTTCACTATCAATGCATTATCTGTAATTCCATGTGGGTGCAACCAAGCCAATTTTCTTTTTAACCTAGCAATCCAATTTCAAAAGTTCTATTTCCCCCATTGACTTTTCTGCTTTTCCAGTTGTGAGTTCCAGCTGGAAAAATCTGCTGTCTTAGTGGCAACTAAAATCTGATCAGCAGCACAAAACCATCCCAGAGTGCTACGCAACCACTGAATCCTTTGAATCCTGTCTTGCCTGAGACCTTAATCCTGGCTTTGGAATGAATGCTTTTTTAAATATGGAAGACAATTCAATCTCTGAAAAATCATTATCCCAGGGATTTCTTCAACACTGTCTCTTGATTCCAAAGGGGGAAAAAAAAAAAAAGGAAAAACCAGGAAAACATCTCTGACTCTGTGCAGCTGAAAATTAGAAAGAAGGTAGAGTGATAACAGGAGAGCCTAAATTTGCAGTTTAGGGAATTTGAGAAAAAAATGCCAATGTTTATTTTCCAGGTTATTTGGCTTAGGGAAAAAAAAAATCCTTGTGTATGTTTGTTCTCTGAGTATTTTCTTTTTCAGAGTGACATTTAATGTTTGTCATGAATGTGTGCAAAGTTTGCTTTGTTTCGTTTGTTTTGTCTGGAAAAAAACATTAGTTGGCTTGTACTTAACCAGAAAACTTGTTATTGTTGGGCTTACACGTGCAAGTAAATAAGGTATAAAGTGGCATAATGGTATCTATTCAGCCAACTCCTGTTTATTTGTTGAACCAACCACCATCAGTGGCTGTGAATGGGTCTCATTGTGCTGGTGTCAATGAGGTTGTGCTTAGTCCTGTGAGCTTGAGAGCAGTTGGTTATGCCTGAGAAAAAGGCTAAATAGTAGGACTTGAAACACTCTTTTGCAATTACCTAGGCACTGTTATTGAATATTTGTTTTACTCTGGAGAGAGGGGTTTTATGTCCAAGCAGAGATGCCAAGCAGAGATCCTCAAAACTGAATGTGCAGAGCTGTTTCTGTATGGGGCAGTCTGAGTCTGGGAGATTGGTAGCCAATTCTGTGGTGATGTATGGTGTGCTATTTCCAAATTCATGGTTATGAATCTTCCTAGGACTGCATGATTTTAATATACCCAGGTCTCCTCCAATGTGAGTAACTCCTTTATTTGTGCTCCCCCATTGCACAGATCCCAAATATCTTTAGGGCTGCCAAAGTGGCATGGATATAGTTAAGAAGGGGAAGCCTCAGATCTTCTGCTAAGGAATCATGATCAAACAGGTGGTATTTTTATTTCAATTATTATTTATTGGATCGACACAGAAATCACTCTCCAACAAATACATGGCATTAATGCAGTGGTGCCCTTGGTAGATGAAAAGCTCTTTTCTTTCTGGGGCCTTGGAAAGTGATGGGAACGAGGAATTGGTTCACTCAAGTTGTTGGAGGTTGAGCCTCAGAAGTCAAGTCATTCATCCTGCCTAAGCAGAAGGTGATCCTGGCCTTGAGATTCTCATCATTTGTTTGGTTTTCCCATGGCCTGGCTGTTCCCTTGGGGTAGAACAGGGCACAGGAAGGAGTTCAGAGTCTCCAGTTTTTGTGTCTGGTGCTGTGCAGACAATGTAAACAACTGCATTCCAGTCAAAAAGGATGGTATGGTTGGGAGCTGTACCCTAGAGTGCTTCTTTCTCTCTCTGCTGGACTGGAGAATATCACCGGCATGTTCATTTTCCTTTGTTATCAGTGACATGCTACTCATAATTAAATTTATCATAATCCACTAAAATAAGTTATTGGGTTTTTCATTACCAGTCATGGGCGACAGGAAGCACAGGACTCTAAGAATGTATCTGGAAAGGATATCACTATCAAAAGACAAAGAGGAAGACTACAGAAGGAAATGTAAACAGGGCTGATTTACAGAATACCTCACCTAGTAATACCAATGAAAAATATCAGTATACCAGGAATGGTAATTAGTACATTGGTATGGGAATCAATGTCTTTTGTTTTAGCACAAATCATGTTCTGAACACAGCAGAAACCTATGGGAAGGTGAAAAAACTCCTATTCCATGGCATCTTTGGGATTTAGTAGAAAATCGTGTTGAGGATGAGACAGGACTTCAGTCACCACAACAGACCAGTATCACAACAACCTAGAAAAAGGCTTATCTCAGAACCTACGAGCTGGGAAAGACAACACTGCTTAAATAGAAGACTGGGGTCATGTGAACTTAAAGGGACCAATTATTTTTGAACAGCTATGTTGGTCTCTCAGCCTAAAAGCACCTGCTGAACTTCATTTCAGTCCAGAAAATTCTCAGGTGGTTCATGTTAGATTATGGGGACCTTCATGATCATCATTTTTGATGTTACTACTCCTCTACTCACTGTATTTCAGTGCTTTGATCAGGGTACCAGTTTTCCTTATAGTCACAGATGGTTGCTGTTTGACAGGCTGACAGGCAGACAAAGGAAATAGGCATGAAAATAAAATATTCCTTTGTTTTTGTGAGTCAGGCCAATGTCATGTGGGTAGACACTGCTCTGTAATCCTTCTAACTGTATTAGGATGGGGAGAGGGTATCGTGGATAATGGTACACAGGAATCTTGCAGCTTTCTCCCCTGGACTCTCTTGTTGAGGATTTGATCAAGAAATCTGAGCTTACAATGAAATTTCACTGTTATCTTTTCAGTTAAGGTGGTAAGCATTGCCATCACAGAGTACTCTGAAATTTTGAGGGGTTAGTCTGGAAAAATCCCATCTGGCAAAGATGTGCCTGATCCTGCATATCAATAGGAGTTTTGAGCACAGATCAATAGCGCGATGAAATGCTACATAATTATTGTGTGTCTGTGTTCTGCATTCACAATGCAAAAAGAAATAAAACACTCAGAAAACAAACAAAACAGCACTTCAGGTCACCAAAGATACAGCTCCTAAAGTAGCATTAAATTAGTTACTTAGGCAGTATAAATGCTTTTATGAAAAATTTCTATATTATGAAAAGAGAAATCCAATAAATCAATACTGATTTTGAAATTGATTAAATACTTTGGATTAAGGACTGTTGCACAGCATATGTGGCAACTCTTGACGTGACATCTGCTCGGTGAATTCTCCTGGGGTAATTCTGTGGGATTGGAAACCTGGTTTTCCATAAAGAAATTGTTACTGACCTATTGATGCGATGTGACATTGCTTCCTTCTTTGGCAGGTTGGGCAGTAACAGAGAGAGTTGGTCCCACCAGCCCTTACACTGATCTGCTGCCAGGTAAACATAAAAAAGAATCAGATAGGGATTCTCTCTCTCTCTTTCTCTCCTCAAAACAAAACAAGAAAAAAAAGGTAAATTCATTATGTTGTCATCTTTTTCTCATTGTTTATCAATTGAAGTGAGCCTAAAGCTGTATTTTTTTGTCGTTACCTTTAGCTCTATTAAAAATAATGAAGCTACCAATGAAATGGATTTTGCTTTATTGATACATTACCTAAAGACCAACTCTTAATATTGAGTGCTTGAAATAAATTATTTGTTTATTGTAAATAGTTGAAAGGAAGTTCTGTTACCAGAGACCTTTTTATACTTTTTATACAGTTTTTTCTGTGTCTTGAACAGTTTTGCTGGGTCAGTTTACCTGATCAATTGAGATAAATATCAGTTTGTTAAGGACTTGTATTGAAAAGGAGAAACAAGCATGTTATTCCTAAGGGCACTGGGGAAAAAAAGGTGTGGATTTTTAAAAATTATTTAATCCATTTTGGAACCTAGTGGTTTTGAGGCCATAGCTTCAGATTAGGACCTTTGAGAGAGCTCTTGCTACAAAGACTCTGTCTCCCTTCAATCCATAATTAAGAGGGTAAAACACACCTTGGGACTGCCATCAGATGCTCCTCTTCTGCCCCTGGAAAGCTTGATGGTGGGGCAGGCAGCCAAGAGTTTTCTAAACTTTGGTCACACATGAAGAATTCTGGACCAGACTGGTGTTCTGGCCACAAATTTGGGAAGAGGTGCAGGTTTTGACTCGCTTTGGTAGCTTGGATTTGTTAATCTTTTTCCAAGGACAATTTGCAATAATTGTGGTTTCTCCAGCTACTGGAAACGATTTATTCTTAAGAAAAATATTTTAAATCATTCAGTTTCTTAAAAATGGTAGATATTGTGATTTTAAAATAGAATTTGCTTTGTTCAGTAGGCATAAATTTGCAACAGATTATACTACTACAAGAAAAAGAGTAGGTGGAACTTTCAAACCTATGTCTTCAGATATTTTCCTAAAGTTCCTAAAATACTAATTTACAATCTGTAAATCAACACTGTAAATTTGTAGCAATTACTTACCCTCAGCTGGGTAAATGCAGTTGGGTAACTCTCAGTCAGTAAAGTTCTATGTCTCTCAGTGGAAACAAGCATAAATATAGATATAAAAAAGTTTTCACAGAAGAAATTACTTGGTGGTCGCTAGCTGATGCTTTCCCAGATTGAGATAAATTAAGGTCAAGAAAGACTGTATATCAAAAAAAATGAGGTCAGAAGAGAACATAGAAAATCTCATGAAGAAATATCCAGCAATGTTATTGTAAAAGTATTCAAAATTACACATGGAATTCATAGATTGAGTTTTAAGGTTTATTTTCTGGATATTTGAAGTGGATGCTAATGCTCAAATTATTTTTGATACCAAGTACTAAAAAAATGCTAGAGACATTTCTGTGTAGCATTTCAGAACCAAAATAATGATTGATCATGACTATGTCAATCTGCACTGGAAACATGTTTCTTTTTATTTGTATCTGTGTTAGATTCTGCTATTGCCATCAGGTTGTGTTGCTTGTCCCAAAATCTACAAGAGGCTGATAGTTTTTTTCTTCCAGCTCTGTGTCATGAATCAAAAGATGGAATGGAAAATAACTGAAAATGTTAATGGTTTTATCACTGAATTGTTCTATAGTATATGAGATGTGAGGTTTTTTGGTGAACTGTGGGAAGATCAAGGCACAAACAGATACACAGTGATCCATGCAGGCTCAGGATTAATTTCTGAGTTAGTCCAAAGCTTTGATTATTTGCCACAGCATTGTTTCTCTCAGTTATGTATCTATAATGACAGCTCCTCAGTCTGCCTTCTGAAGAATCCTACAAGCTCTCTACACTGCAAATCTCACTTAGGTCTCTAAGAGAAACTGGCTGATAGACATATTTGTTCAGTGTGTCCCATGGTATAAATTTTTTATTATTTTCAGCTCCAGAACTACTGCAGTTAATTTTCTCTCCCTCAGTTTCCATAAAGTTTATGTCTTTTTTGGAAAAGGAAAATAAACCCAAATGACTCAAAGATTCTTATTATTTAAGTTCAAATATTATGACTAGGCTGTTAACTTTGGTTACTACTAGCAAGAGTAACATCATCCATCTACCCTTCCTCTGCACTGAATTAATGGCCAGTTTCTTTATTCATCTTAGCTGCTTTTTTTCACTTTTCTCCGTGTGTCTATCACTTCAGGAAAATTAACGAGTCAACATTGTACCCGTTCTAGAGAACTGATAAATGAGAAAAATCATTCAGCTTGTTCAGCTTGTGTCTTTGCATTAAATCAATCTTGAAATAATTTATCCTTCCCACGAGCCTTGCAGATACACAGATCTCATTTATGCAGCTTCTGTGCAACTTTCTTCACAGCTTTCATTTGATTTGCTTATCCATGTGCTTCTGCTGCTAATGTTGGATACTGGGCTTAATAGGATGGATGGCAAGTCTTCGTGGTGTTTCAAATACTCTGAGTAAATCAGGTCATTAAAATACAGCTTAACCTAATGGATCACCCTGGAGTGTAAAAAAATTCCTTCTCTATATTAAAATGAACAGAATTGTGGTTTTTTAGCATCTTCCCCAGACTGGAAAATAACTATTAAAGTGCACATGGAAAAACAGTATGAAACACTGTATTTGACTTATAATTCCCTAAAGCTCAGGTTTTACTCCTCTGTCCACATCTTCCTCTGGGATTTCATTTGAGGGAGGGGCCATTTCTTTGTATTTTGTTTGCACAGTGCCCTGACACATGGTTGGGTGCTCCTTGTTGCACAAATAGGCTCAGTTTTTCATCAGAAGCATCATTAAAAATGGTTTATTATGCAGTATTCCAGTCTAATCAGGTTTATATATGCCAAGACCTTGGTCACGGATCTAAATGTATTAAAGAATGAAACAGAGATTTCTGTGCTTTGTAAGGCACATTTTAATGTAATTGCTTTGTCTAACAGGTGAAATAATCTCAAAGTTCACTTGTGCCTGGACTGCAAGGGCTGAAGCATCTTGTTGGGCAGTGCAGAACTGCTCTGGCCCCAGAGTTCAGCACCCCCTACACCTTGTGGGAAGCTCTGAGTTCACACAAAACCTGTTTGTTCATGTGGCTGGTGACATCCCTTGTCATCCAGAGAGGACACAGGTATCACCTGTTCAGAACAAAAGCAGTGCACTGCTTCCTAATTTCTGCTGGAAAAATGGGCTGAGGGCTCATTTTGACCACCAAGAACTTGGCTGAGTTTGGCTTTGGGTGCAAGAGCTCACAGGGGTGTGTTTTTAGGGTCCTGATTCTTCTCTCTCTGGCCCCAGGTCTAGTCTTCCTCTCAGTCTGTGCATGTTTTATTGGCTTCTGTCTTTATTTTATTTTGCAGTAGTTGCTGTGTATGTAGAGTGACTGTTGCCAAACTGACTTTCTGCCTGGCAGGGCACTGGGATGCAGAAGAGCCATATCTCCAAACCTGGGTATGAGGAAGTGTCCCCAGGCCAAATGAAATGTCAGAGAGACTTTTTCTGGGGAGCACTGACTGGAAGAACAGAGGTAAGAATGTGGTCTGCTAACACTTCACTGCATCAAAGATGTGGTAATTCTAGGAAAAAATGGCATCATGGATGATTAGGGCACTGCTAAAAGTGCTTTTCAAGCAGAAAATTAATGAATCCTTCCAAAGACTTTAAGATCCTTTATAAATCAACACCAGCAGCAGGTGTTTCAAACCAATCCTGTTGCCTATCCCACTGCTCTTTTCCATTTGATACAGCTCCTGTTCAGCCTTGCTCTGTTGCTGTGTTTGGTTATCTCTGCTCAAGGCTTTAATCCTCTAATAGCAAACTGGAGCCGTATCAGCACTCAAAAGCTGCTGTGATGTGCAGCCACTTCATCAATGTGAGCAGTGACCCTGGGCCAGGCTCTGGAGCTGCACTACAGGGCTCTACGCGTGCCACCAACACACAGGTCACACACAACAGCCAGCATCAGCCACCACCCCTGGGATTTCCAGCAGAGCAAATAGAAGTGACCAGGTGAAAGAAAGAACAGGGGCTGGAGCTGCTGCTTCACAGGTTGGAGCCTTAGTGCTTCTGCTTGAAAGAGATTCATATATTTTATATGCATTAAATGATTGGGCCAACTCAAGAGTAATTTTAGCACAGGAAGAAAGGGTAATTTAAAAAAAAAATCAAAGGATAAATAGAAAAGATCAATGCTCACAGTTCTCTTGGGCCTCAAACAACAAAATGCAAACATAAGCATGAAGAATTACGATAAAACATAAGAAAAAATCCAGGGAGATACAAAGTCTGTACTTTATCTACCACTATGAATTTCTCCAGGTCTGTCATCCTGACACTAAACCAGGATCTAAAACAGCCATCAACAAATCCTCAAAAGGATTTGAATCTAAGATTTGAACAAATCTAGGTTTTGAAGTATTGTTTTCCCTAAAAGCTGAAGAAAATATAATACCTCAATAGAACTCAAAGGCTTAAACACTAAATTCGTTAGGAGTGACTCAGGAAAAACCCAAACCTGAATGTGTGCTCTGAGCAAGGATTTGATTCCTTTTTAAAAATTCTTTCTCAGAAACAGAAGTTTTTAAAAGTACTGAAATGCTGATAGGAAGGTACACCAGGCTCCCTTTAGAAGAAATATTTCCAGGAAGACTTCCATGGTGCAATCCAATTAGCCTTCTTGTAGCTGCAAAAGTCCTCACAAAACCAGCTCCCTAAGTTCATGTGCATTGAGCAGTTCAAGTGAAAATCTGTCAGTGGAACTGAATTAAAACCATAGAGCCAAGGTCTCTCCTAGAATAAATCATGTACATTGCTATAATAAAACAACATACAACAGAAGCAATTCTTCACACCACTGAGTTTTTGGCATGGGAACTGGTCCCAGAATCCAAATCTTACTGCTCCAGCTTCCATATTTCATAATGTGTCGGAAAACCTAAACTACAATATGCTGTAATAATTTTGTGACATTTGAGAATAGAATAAATGTGACGTGGGATCTAAAAAAATCTAAAATAAGTTGGGATTTATCTTATTTTTCTTTTGTAATGGTCTTGGTCATGCTAGTAAATGGCATTTTCTCATCTGTAAAATGAAGTGGAGGTATTGTACCATGTCCTGATTTTACCAGTTGAAGCCTCTTTCTTTTTCCAAAGTCATAAAGTATATGTCAAGCACTCTGAGCAACTCCTTTATGCCTTGCTGGCAGTGCTGCAATTAGTATCACACTGTGTCATATTCAGAGCTCAGTGACTGTTAAATGTGCTATGCCTGCATCACACTAACTACTATATCAGTCATTTTAGATGACCCCCTTGGAAATTGCTGCCAAAAGTTTATATGTCAGAAACCACTTTCAAAATGCTTATGAAGTGAAGAATTTTCACAGCTCTTTACCTACTTAAATACTAAAAACTGTCAGTCAACGAAATCAGGCTCGACAGTTTATATTCCAAGACTCACTATTCAATGATTTGCTTGAGAAATTATTCCTATCATCTGTCAGCAAGTGGCTTCTGTGTTTAGTCAGTTGCTCACTTTTATATTGCAATGACCACTGTAAGTTGCTACAAAAGACCTACCAGAACATTTGGTATTGTTTTTAAATGGGGTGAGCCAGGGACATTCTACATCAGCAGTCTTCAGTCCCAAGTGATCTAAAAAAAAAAAGATCCAGGTACTGAACACCAGAGATTTATTTACAGAGCAGTTAACAACTGATAAAACCTCTAGAGAAGGGAGATTAGGAGTTTTTTAAGTTTTAAGAATTTGAACTGTTAACATCCCATGTGTCCACTGCCAAGGGTGAGGTTTGATTTATGGCTGAATCTCTATTTATTTCTTTTAATTTCCTGGAAAAATATACTAATCTGCTCAGCTACAGGTGGGACTTTAGTAATATGGCTGAGGTCCAAGCCATAGGCTAGATTTTTGTCTTTATTTTATGAAAGCTGTGTAGCCATCAACATAGTGCTAAGAGTTAATGTCCTCTAATGAACTGCTATTAATTAAAAGTTTCTCATTCTTTAATTTGTAAGGTAAAGACTATTACAATGAATGGCAGAAGTGCAACAGGACTTTTTGTGCCCCGTTACCAACCTGTGCCAAATCTTTTCACTTCCTTTCCTGATAACACTGAGGAGTTTCCTCAGTGCCATTGGTCATTTTGCCCAGCCTGATCAGGTGGGGAATCTGGGCATTGGGGATTATACAGAAAACAAACTGATCTCTTCTGAAGGCTGTCAGCAGGACTTACCTACTCAAGGCATTATAATAAATGTCTGTCTCTATAACTGGGTTTTTCACAAAACAGTCATAGAAAAATTACACTACACTCATCTGTCTTTTATATAGTGGAAGACAAGTTTAGTGGTTTCTTCATCTTCCAAGTGTTTAATTTCCTTTTTTGTGCTTTCCATGAGATGACCCAAGCTCTAGACCAAGTGCAGGACTTTGTGTCCTGTCCCAGGAAGAGGGAAATTCAACCAGAAAAGGGTGTCTGTGTCCTTGTCTTTTAATTGCTACTGTGTTTTACATAACATTCTCACTAGATAAAAAAATTAATGATGGGACTGAAAAATGAGTGCAACCAACCCTCGGTGTGTTAACTGTTGAGATTTTTATAGCTCTGTTTTGGGTGCTGCCTCATTTTCCTAACAGGCTGACTGTCACTTGTAAAGAGGTTTCTTTCTTGTTTAAAACTGTCTTTTCCTCCTGTGAAATGGGTTTTGTAGACCCAGGAGAATTAGTCAGCCAGCAGGTCATTCTGTCTGGTGCTGCTTTGCCTCCTGCAGGAAGGAGATGCAACATCCAGAGATCCATCCCCACCAAATACCAAGTGGCAACCAGGATTTCTGCTTGCAAATGATAAGCTCTATCACAGAGCTGCCTCTTCATAAGGTATGTCTACATAGTCCTTATAAACATTTTGTGTTTCCAAATGTATTTAGGTGTATAAATATTTATGGCCATAACAACATAGGTATAAAAAACCCCACCATAAATGATGTTAAACAAATGCATAAACCATGTACAAAAGTGTCGGTAATATCTTCACTGAATTTCATGGGCATTCAACCAGGCTCTCTCCAGAAAAAGAGATTTTGAGGTTCTCTGCTGGGTACAGAGAATTCTGAGAATCAGATTGCCCTTGGACAGGAGAAGAGACAAAAGCATTCCCAACAATCTGTTCTTGTTTTCTGTTGTCTGCTTAGGAGCCTTTTTGCTGTCTGGCCTAGCCATTTGAATCACCAAGCCTTTGGAGGGTGTTCAAATTTTAACCTCTAACTTTGCCCTCGTTTCCCTGGCCTGTCTCAGCATGTTGCTATCAGAAATACTCTAAAACACAGGCACCCTGCATAGGAATTTCTCTGAGAATGGAGCCAGTATATTTTAATTACATGACATAAGAGTCAGTTGTATCTAATGTTCAGTTTAGACACGTCTCCCTTGGTGTCATAAATGAGTGTAATCTACTATAACAGGCAAGTGAAAGTATGATACAGTCAGAAACAAATGTGCTGCAAGGGAGTGGCTGCTTTCAAATCTCTTTTACCTGTACAACATCAATCTAAAATAAATTACTGCTAAATAGAGACTCCAAGGAAGATATGAGTAGGATCTCTTGCTAGTCAATAGGGTCAATACTGCTTGGGATTTAGTCAAATTTACTGCTGAATCCAAAATCTTAGTTTGACTGTTATGAGTTTTGTGGATTTTTTTTGGTGTTTTTTTTTCTCAAAGAATCCCAGAAACCACCACAGAAGGCATATGACCATGGAATTTACTACAAAGCTTTTGAGATTTGAGTTGCCTGTCAAGAACACAAAACAAGTCAGACTAGAAGGCTGAGTCTTAATAAAACTGGACTCCTTAACCACCTGTTTTGTTATCTACCATTGCTGGAGTGATAAACCTGCTTGAGAACACAGGAATAATTTTTCACTTTGTAGAAGCTTTTCAAAGGCTTATGTGCCAAGTGCACAATAGAAATACGTGATATTGCCCAAAATACACAAAATGGTGATAATTTCAGTCTGAAGAACATCACCAGCCCTAATCTTCAGGCTAAAGCAGACTTGTTTGAGAAAATGTCATACTAGGATGACAAAAGAAGGTCAGGGGTGCTGAAGAATAAGAATTTTGCCATGAGTGGTGTAGGCTGCTCTGACATGTCATTATTTTCTTGATTAAATTGCATAAGGTAAATAAGCAAGCCTCAAATAGGCTGGGCTAATTCAAGAATAGGGCCTGCATTATTATTAAAGGTGGTTTTTCATAAACAATAGTACTATCTAAACAATTCTTATTGCATCACATTTCTGGCTACAGGGCTACTCTTATCTTTGTTTCTATTTTAATCATACCTCAGTGGGGATCAGGTCTGGGTTGTCACTGATCCTGACAGACAGTGCAATTCCACTTGTAACTCCACTTGAAACAGTCATTTCTATGTCAAATTCCTGGATCAGTTTAAAATCCTACTGCTGCTTCTGGAGTTCATGGCTGGTGGAGGAAATGGTGACCAGAGAGGTGTCCTCAAACTACACCCACAATACTCTGTCAATAAGTCGTTTGCATAACCAAAATATGTATATTTGTGATTTATCCTTGGATCTGTCCACACCCAGCTGTGGAACTCAGGAATTGTTGGGTTTTTTATAAACTGTAGGGAGTGATCTTTATCAGAGTGGGATTTCTCTATTAATTTCTTCACTGCTTTTGTTGTCCAGAGAAAGGCTGGCTTTTCAAACCAGTTTAAAATCCTTTGCCTTCTTATTTTCTCAGTGCCTTTCCTCTTTGGCAACCTGGTCGGGTGAGTTCAAGCAGGGGTCAGCCCTTGTGTTGCCCCTCAAGTGTTGCTAGATGGGAAGTTATCTGAAGGTGTTGCATTCTTCCCCACTCACGGGAACCAGCCCTTTGTTAAGTTAGTGCTTTAAATTCGCTTACATTTAGCACTTACAATGCTTTTGCCTCAAAACGCCTCTTGAACCAATGTGTTTATCTCCTGCTCTTTACAAGCACTGTCAAACCTTGCTAGTACAGTTTAGGTTTTTAACTCCAGGTTTGCATTCTGTCCCAAGAGCTTTCTGCCTCTCAGCAATGTTAGCAGGAGAAAACATGTATTGTTTTACCTCAAATGCTCTGTGGTTGGGAGTTTCCCCTGACTCTCTTGTAACACTGGAAATCTGTGGCAAAGAGTAGGAGGGTGCTAATTTCTACAGCACAGATTACTTGAATTAGCTGTTAATCCCAAAATGTCAGAAATCTTATACAGGATAAAAAAAATATTTCTGTGGTCTGTTTCAGATCTCACACTCCGGCTGAATTCTTTACTGAGTGCTGTATTATTCTGTCATGTAAAGAGCCCTGGATACTACTTCAAAATAAATAAACCAGTCTACTTCTAAAGTTTGCCAACTTATATATTATTTAGGATTCTCTTCTTTTGGCCATATCTTGTTCCTGAGGCAATATCCAGGATCTTTGCCCATCAGAAAACACATCCTTTGTCAGTGCTCCTTTAATGGTGTGAGCCTTGTGAGGTACAAGTGCCCCAGCTAAACTGGGCAGGTGGACTGGAGGAGAAGGGAGAGCATCCTTCTAGAAAACACCTTTCAATTGCTGGAGTCTCCCCACACAGCTTCTCTCTGGTTGGTGCCATCCTTAGTTGTAGAGCTATCTTTTCAATCCCTCAAATCTCTACGGCTGCTAAAATTCCAGCCTTGTTAGTCCGTTTCCTTTATGCCTTGGCAAACATTAAATCAGTGTTTTGCTAAATATATTTAAATAAAATGAACAAATTAGTAATTGCCTGGTTACTTCAGTCAGCAGTTTGTTTAGTTGCTGTCTTGTCACAAAAAAGGTTAAGTATGTTCATGTGGAGCTGGCAATTTGGTTTATGACTTATCTTAGTCCAATGTTTCATTTCCTCTATCTGTGTTCATGATCTCTTGATACAGCAAGGAGAAAAAGTCCTGATGGGTTTTGTTTTGTGTTTTTCCTTTTTTCTTCTGTCCTGGGATCATTTTATTTTCCCTTTCGGTTTTTCTCCCTGGTTTTTTTTTTTTTTTTTCTTTCTTCTTCTAATTTTCTTTATTGTTTCTGTTATAATTTCTTTTCTGCTCCAGACCTTGAAGAATGTTATATTTTGTCAGAGGAAAAGATGGAATGCTCTATACTTGCCAGAGAAAAGCACTCTTTTGCACTGTCCATCTTTGCAACAGGCAGAACAATTCCTGAATTGCTTTTTTTTTGGGCTTACCTTTGTTAAAGGTAACATCCAGCCATATCAGCACAGCGCTTAGTCCTCCCTGTGCTTCCCATAAAAACTATATTTTTGATGGATCCACTCTCTCATCTTGAAAGACAGAGATTTCTTGAGAAGCAAAGAGCAAGCTGTGGTGAAAATGTTCTCTTCCCTTTGCACCTTTTCTCTTTTTTTCCAGTTTTCCCTTTGGATTTCATTTGCAGGCAAACTGAAGGAAGGTGCTCCCTCCCTAAGGCCAAAGGAAACAAGGCCACATTTCTGGTTAGAGAATTTGTGAATTGAAATCATCAATAGTTGAGAACTGAGTGAATTCAAATCCCTTAACTCAGAACCAGGTTAACTGATTTATGGAATAGCATTGCTCCATGTACTTTGTAAGGCATTTTAGTATTGTGCTCTCCCCCCCCAAATGGAATGCTAAAAAAAATATTTAAATTGATCATAAACCTGAGAAAGAGTTTTACCAAGTGCTTAGCCAGATCAGCTATTGCTTGTGATCCTTGCTTCATGCTACAGCTCAAATTTCATTAGAAGCTGCTTTTCATTCAAGTTAAATAATCCCTTAAAATCCTTATAAAATTGGAAGATACACATGCTTGAACTGTTTTTCTTCTGCTAAAGCACACATTGCACAAATGAAGCTGACTTTCAAATTATGATTTGCACAGTACTATATAATATAAATGCAAGTGAAATTTATAGCACGCCACAAACTTTAATACTCAACACTTAAACTGCTGTGTTTCCACAACAAGCTGTAATAACTAAGGATTTAATACAGAATCTGATATCTGGACAGTTATTAACATTGTTTTCTTAGTATTTTACTGCTTGCTTGTAAACACTAGTTTATTAAAATGTATCTACATGGTCATATAAACTGTGAAAAAGACCCCGTTGTTTTCTTTGCCAGAGGTACCGCAGATGTAAATGAAAAAGTCTGGACCTTGAACTTAAACATCCAATCCTACATACACAAAAACGTAAATCCCTTCCTACCACACTATTTTGACCTTGTGTAGCTGTTCAGGTTTTTGACAAACAGCCAGAGGAAGTTGCTGCTCTGGAGATCTGGTTTGTTTGAGTTAGGTTTTTAAACTCTGTAATTCCCTTTACAGAACTAGGGTTCCCTCCCTTCCCCCTTTATAACCTGTAAAAAGGGGGAAGGACACTTCAATGTACAGTGTTATTTTTACTGCTGGATCTTGTGCCAACAGAAATGAAAGGTTTAATTTTATTAGACTGTAGAGATTAAAAATACCATAAGATGCTCAGTAAATGGTTATGACTTGATATATTCATGTTTCAAAGTAAGTATCTCCTTTGATCTTATTTAAGTCTATTTTAAGACTTGTCCTTTCACTCTTTATCACCTTAGATGAAGATTTTAGGTAAGGCTTTAGCAGCTGTACAAGGCAAAACCAGCAAAACAAAAAACATCCAGGGAAACTGTTGCCCAGGTGTTGAAGTCAGTGAAGTGTGATACTAACTGGCAGAGAAATTACAGGTTATCCAATAGATTCCAAAATTAGGGTAGGATGTTAAGGAGTTACCTGTGTTCACCTAATTGAGCAAATCCTAGCTGAATTGTCAGAGTCAAACCATATCATCCTCCACAATGCTGGGTGTGTTTTTGGGAAAGAAATCTACCTTGTTCATCAAGGGGAAAAAATGAAGACAATTAGCATCTGTTTAGGTAGGGAGAATTTCATAATTTCAGCTCAGCAGGATTAAGTCCGTAATCTGTACAAATAAATGTAGCTTTCATGTGCTTTTGTACAGACCTTCTCCTTCTAAGGTTGGACCTATATTTTGAGACCTAAATCTACAAGTGCTTCCTCTGTAATCCATGGCACATGTTTCCCTGCTCCCTAGCCAGTATTCTTTGGCTAGATCAGATGTTTCAGAGACCCTTTATGGAGGTTTTTCTCACTTTGTTCACTAAGGTAAGTACCTGGCAAATGGAGTCAGGTTCTAACTTGGTGAAAGAGGCTTCCTTGTGGCTTATTCTCTATAAAATTTACTCTAATGGGAGAAATTTCTAATTAAATTTGGTCTCCAGCTAACGTCAAACACTGCACAGCTGCTTCATATATATATGTTTATTTCTGTTAGAATTTGAAACACTTAACTATTGCAACTTATTAGATGGGTTTTAGATCTAGACATATCACAGATATGGCAGAGAAGGCATCATCCATCTCTGACCTCTTCTGAAAGTTCAGATACACAAAAAGCAGTGTTAATATTTTGGGTACATTGAACCATGGAGAGAAAAAAAAGAGCAAAATACCTCAATTAAAGAGAAAGTAGGAAGACCCACTAGGCTTCTCACTATTGTCATAGACTTCTCAGGCCAAACATGAAGTGGTCCATTTTTGGTTTTTTGTTAGTTCATGTGTTAATATCTTCTAGACAGAAAGGAAATTCTAAAGAATTCTTACTGGTCCTATATTTTCATTTTAAATTCTTCTACCTACTCAAAATACACATTCCAATATTAGAAAATAAGTGTAAAAAAGATCAAGCAATTACCTGTGGAAGAACAACGATTTATTTTTAGCATTATGGAAATTAACTCTTCTTTAAAATGGCAACTTTTTAAAAGACTGTAGCATGAGTAGGTATTTTTTCCATTTACAGGTAGAATAGATTGTTCCATTGCTGCCTCCAGTCTATTTTACTACGAGCTTTAATTCATCCACTTGTACATGAAAAGAGTGATCAGAAGGATTCTCTGATTCAGGCTGTAGCTATATTTAGGTCCAGTGAGTGTATCTATCACTTACTCTGGGTTTATACTAAATACAGATACCAGAGGAACTGTAACTTAAAGACTAAAAACAGTGCAACAAAGGCACAGAGCACTGCATTCACCAGTCAATAGCCTTGTTTGTCTTTTACCCTTTAGAATGACATTAAGAATCCTAACAAGGTTTAAAAGGGCTTCAGTAATTCTGCTTGGTGGGGTTGTTTTTCCAAGTAAAGCATAGAAGCATCAGATAACAAAGTTTAAATGAAACATGAGAAGGCAGGATGTGATTCTTTTTAGTAAAGCTTTTTTTTTCCTTCAAGTTTATCTCCGTTGGCTGTAGATCACCTGGTATATATATGTATGTATATATATGTACACACATATTTATATATAATTTTTTTTCTACAATTTGACAGGAGATATGTTTCAAGACCAGATATTTATTCAGCATATTCTAGCATGACATGGGGTCTCCCATGCACCTATAAAAGAATGCAGAGGGGCTTTGAGCAGAATCCAAGTATTTTAGCACCCCTCAGGTTGCTCTCCAGCACTGCAGCTCATTCCCTTTCACTCTCAGATGCCCAATCTGTGAATGTACAGCCAAAACCATATTGTTTGAGTTTTTTTTGCAAAGACTGCTCTTGTTCCAACAGAATTGTAAGAGCAGTGGCCAAAGTTCTGATAGCTCCATCACATCTTTGAACACAGAAGTCAATTTTGCAAACCTCAGTTTTGCCAGCCTAAGGCATGATTAAATGGCAATGCCATTTCTAAATGATTGAACTAGGACTTAAATTAATGTGGCCTAATAACTGAGATATGTTTTCTGACATTCTAGACTAAGGTAAGCAAATCATATGCTTTTAGTAGCTGGTTTGATATCATCATCTGGCATAAATGAGCTAATCTGTATCTCTAAATTAAAATTCCAAGTATGTTGGTGTTTTCTTCTGAACATATATTTAAGAGAGAAAAGTACTGGTAGGGATTTCATTAACATAAATTACAATGACACATGAAGAATTAGAGCCTGCTGTCTGGGTAAAGACAGTATTGCCAGGAGAAATCTCTTTCCAACCTGCCTGTATAGGATTAATGTTTAAAAACCTATCTTAATTATCTTCACTGTGAACTTGTTTTTCAGATCAACATCTTATTTTAAAATATACAGGCATGCATAAAATATAAATCCAAGTAAAGTATGCAAAATACGTATTATTACAGCTCATTAGTGCTTGATGCTCTTTCTAAATACAGAAGTGCCATCAACTGCTTCTGAGATCCAAAAGGAGTTTGGGCAGCAAAGAGGGAAAGCAGAAACAGAGTAGTCTGTGAAGGACTCAGCATCTCCTTCATCACTCCTATGGACCATCATTTACACTTCAAACCTGAGAGCTTAAAATCTTAACACACAAGAAAAATCTGTGTTTCATACTGCTTCACCACATACTGCAAAATTTGCACAACCCCCAGGACATTCAGGGTCAGATCACACCATTTGTTCCTGAGCTGTCCATTTGAAACCCTCCAGTCCTGTATGGAAATGGCATATCCTTGCTCTGTGCAGTGTACATGATCGCTCGGGCTCCCAAAAATGGCAAAGTGGCCACAGCAGGTTCCCCTTTGTTCAAGCTCCAGCCCTTGTGTCACTTCCTTTTGTTGATTCTCAGCTTTAGCCTTGAGCCTTTTCATCAGGTACATAGGAAACCAGCAAATTTCTTGGCTGACAAATTCATCTGTACCAGGTAAGGAGTAAAATGATGCAAAAGAAGATATTTAAAACTACTGTAACATATGCTGGTATGAAAAGTTACTTGCAGTTTTTTCTTTCTAGTCTAATTATTGTTTTGAAAACTCTTGTAACTATTAAAAATAGTACTACTCTAACTATTTTATTGTAAGGCCAGGTATTCTCTTGACTTTGCTATTGTGTCTAAAAAGATGTTGGATATTGGTAGCTGATGAGTTCTCCACTGTGAAAAAAGTTTAACCTTCAAGAGGGAAGATTAAACTTAGCACAGGTACATATGTATAAATTTTGGGTGGAGGAATATAAACCTTAAAGAGAGCACTCCTCATTCTGCTAAGAAACAAATGTTCTGGAAACAGACCCCCCAGAATCAAAAAGTCCTCATTCACCTATGCTAGCATGGATTTCTGAGTTATCTTGGAAACACATGACAGAATAAAGGACCTTAAATTCCACTTGTGTTTCATTTGCATTGAGCATAGCCATGTGAACTAATGTATGAAAGTAAAAAGGATGCACAAGTCCAGCCTCATCAAGCCACAAAAGTAGACCTGAGTTTTATGCATCTGCACTTTTTGTTTTTCATTTTGCCATTTTCAAGATGAAAAAAATGTTGTTTGACATAAAATTAATTATCCCCATATATTTAGCTGCATTAGCAGTCCTAAAGGTGCCTCTCTGAATAGAAATATAATAAATTATCAAGGCATCACTATTTTCTAATAATCTACAAAATCATTCAGTAAAATAAATATTATAAAGTATTTTGATATCTCTAATTTATTTATTACATTATACAGTTTTTCCAGACTGTTCCTGTTGTCTTTTGGTCTAATATTTTCTTGAAGGTTGAAAGGACAAGAAACAACATACTGTAAATCTGTTGGCTCTTACTTGATAAATTATAAAAAACTTTTGATCTTTTGATCTTGAAACAACATAACCTAAAAGCCTTTTCCTTTTGGCTGGAATCCCAGACTCCAAATGTCATTCAGAGGATACATTTTCATGATCAACTGTTTGATACTCTATATCCTTGTATAAATTTGTATTTGTTGTATTTTGTTTGTTATATTGACACTTACCATGAACTTTCTTATACTCAACTTCCATTATTTAATTAGGACTATACAAGATTGGATATTTAAAATAAAATTTAATTTTTTTCCAAGAATGGATACCAGAACCTACAGAAGGTTAAAGTGGAGACAAATTAATCCTTCTCCATTGTTAGATGAAACCAAATAATTCTGAATTAAACATGTGCTACTATACTATATTTGGGAAGAGAGATGGATATTTGAGAGAAAGGAGAACAGGTAGGAATTAGAAAAACTATCTTGCTCAAGATTACTTGAGTAGACATACAAATCCAAAAAACAGATTTTTGTTTCCTTTTCTCTTTAAGGCTTATTATCCACATCTAATTGTCTTTTTTCATGCAAATTTTACAATTGAAGGCAAATCAAATTTCTTTTGCAAAAGTGGAACACATACTGTGGATAAATAGTGAAGATATATGGTGGTGTATATATATAAAAATTATTAAATTCTTGTCATCCAGGGTGTCATTACATGTAAGTCAGGACACTATTTGGCTTCAGCCAACTTTAATTTAGTGGGAAGAGTAGGAAATTGATTTACTACGAATTGTTTTAATATTGCTGCATAATACAGACTTGCAAAATTGTCATGAAAATTTACCAGTGTGTATGCAGATATTTATTTGTTTGCCTGTTTTTCTCAGTAATCAATCATGGTGGTGAATTAATAACTTTTTTTTTCACTGCATTGCAAGCTGCTATTCATTTCAGCAAGTTGAATGAGAAAAAATTTGCTAAACTGCTATACTATAAGTACATATTTCCATATATTCCTTTTTTGTAAAGAAATTGTGTGTTGTAGCCCTGTAGCTTTCTTGTGTGTTGGGGATGCAATCAACACTGAAATTGAAATAGAATGTGGGAGGATTAAATAAAAATTACAATTGTAAATAGCACAAACTTTTAGGGCTTGTTTATTTTTTAATTTTAGAAACCTTACAGGCATAAATAATATTAATATTAGCTACCTGATAGGGCATGTAACATTTGCTGTAACATTGTAATGTAACATTGTAGTGAAATATCTTTAGAGCTTTAATAACAGATTTATAGCATTTTTCTCATTAATAAAATGGTCATATTTAAGCTCCAGGTCCTATGAGTGGTGCAGTGCTAATGATTCACTCATCTCTCTGTATGGATGCTGGCACAGGAGGTGTGAGATTAACAGATGGGTCTGGATTTCATTGAGAAGAGGATCGACAATGATTTCTCTGCTCTAACAGTTTGAATTGAGAACATCAACCTATGTCTTTTTCCATTGTTTCATTTATTTGGATATTGGCCTCATGATTCAAGCAGAAGTGTTTTGTGGAAGATTTTGGGTTCTGTACTGAGTTCAGCACAATCTGAAATGGAAAAAGTTTCTGGTTATGAAATCCAGTCCTTACCAAGTAGTTCTGTGCACTTGGATGGTTCAGCTCTGTGATGTCCTGGACCTGGAGTGGCACTGTAAAGAATCAGAAGCCTTGAAAATTAGGTCTCTATTCATTCCTTCTGTGTCTTTATCCTGTAATGATGGAATTACTATGTGATTGAAAGAATTCTGTATCTCACCAAAATTACCATGAAAATCCAGTTTCATGCCAAACAAATTTTTTTATTAATTTGTCGTTCAATGATGTGGAGCTGGTCAAGATGTGGAGATGGATTCTATTGTGGAAAGATCCCTGTCAGTGCCAGGGCACTGAGGTGGGTGAGAAAGTTCTGGTTTCTTAAGAGAGAGAAGACTGAAAGTAGGAAAACTGAGCTGGAGGAAACAGAGGGTAATTTTGGACAAATATTAGTGGTCTTGGAGTTCATGACAATGTTCAGAGTTGCTGAAATTAATAATGAAAATCAAATTATTGTAAGTAATACACTCCATAAGGCAACAAGCTAGTTTTACCATTAAAGAGGAGGGGAATGAAAAGAAACAAAACCAACCTTTTATTTGCACAAACAGAAAAAAATTTTGTTGTGGAATAAAAGTCAATGAATGAGAAAATAATGAAGGCATCTATATGAGAGTTTATGACAGCAGTTGCATCTGCCAAAGGCTGGAATATTTTTCCACATTCAGGTGGGTGATGCCAGAACTGGAGATTAACTTTTGATCAGGGATATATTGTATAATTTTCTTTCTGGCATCGCTGATTTAAATATAGGCATCGAGCTATGCAAGAGTGGAAAGCAGATAAACTATCATTAGCATCATTCTAGTAACACCAGCTGCAGTGAATACCAAACAGGTTTATACTTAGCAGGGGAAAGTGAATGGAGCTGCAGTGAGATTTGAACATCTATTAACAGCTTGTCCTGGAGCTGAGATTAGAGCAGTCTCCCGTCAGTTGATGTGTTTCACTCACAAAGTGCTCTGCTTAACTTTAAGATAACCATTGTTTATGAAAAGAAGAAAATCAAAAATATAGACAATAAATCAGACTGCCCTATAGGACACTAGGTCCATGCCTGGTCATATATGGAATTTATTACTTCCTTCCTCAGCACACAAGCTGAACTTTCAACAGATCTGGCATTTAAACCTAAAATTTAGAGTGTGCTATAGCTAAATAGTCTTTTGCTCCTGTGGAAAGCATTTCAACTCATGATGCAGAAAATATGAGCTCTTCTAAATTTCTCACAAAGCAAGCAAACAAAAAAGTACATTTTTCAGAATTTACAACCAGGGTAGAACACATTTGTATTTCTCCGTATGAATCAATGTGCAGTGACACGAGTTACTAATGTAGTTTCAGCCATCCTAGTACCATTTTTTGTTGCATTGTGAGGCTTTTTGGGTTAGTTTCTTTTAGGCTTTAGTCACTACTTTGCATGGTTCTGAGTTTCAGTGGTTTGGATTCAGGGTAACCTCTCTGTTTTACTGCTCCCATCTAATGTGTGACTGCAGGACAGTGTCACTGTCCCTTCACTTATGAACAATTGTGTAGCTCAGAGTGGAGCATGGTCTGGTTTTTGTCTCAGTTTTATGAGTGAGAACTGCTCTGTACTAGAGTACAGGTGAGTGACAATTAGGACCCATGTTGAGCAGTACAAAACTGACTGGGAAATATTTGGAGATCCTGACCTAATGAAATGTTGAGGCCAAGACTTGCAGAAATCAAGCATTCAGAAAAACATTGAAAGTATATGATTAAGCACAAGTGATTTCTTTGTGATTTAAATGTCTGCTTAATGTGCTTCCCATAATATCAGCTTCAAGTTGCACTGATATAGAAAGAAGCTGAATATGTTAATTGCTTTGTATGATTTTGTCAGTAATTATTGTGTTGAAGAATTTATGAGTATTTTCTCACAGGAAAGCAAAAAACAATCTTCTTCCTGGATGTTTCTTCAGCTGCAATAGAAGTAGACTGAGCTTGAGCTTTTCAGTGATTAAACAGGTATTGACTTCTCTGATTCAGAGACTGATATTTATATACATGATAGAAAAAGTTCTAGCTTTGACTGTATTGGATACTGGAATCAGAGGTTAAATATAGTCATGGTGGTAAAGAAATTCAAGTAACTCTGAGTTAGAAATCTGTTCTAAGAATGGGTTCTAGCCCCTAATTTCACATGGATCAGCTGCAGTGGTACTGCTGAAAGCCATGACAACTAAATCAGTTTTAAGAATTCTAATTGTCAAGCAAAATGCATTTTAAACACATCACAGAGGTTGATACAAAGTAAATTATCATCTCAGCTACTTCATAAGATTAGGATAACGCATACTGATTTCAGGCATATTTATTTCTGTAAAAAAACCAATTGGATGCTTCTGCCACCATAATCTAAATAACTTTCTGGACCCTGTCCTTTGCTTAATTGACTGATTGTTATTATTGGAACATCACACCATGTAACATTTTCCTGTTTTGCTTCTTGAGGGGCTTATGGAAATTAAAAATTATTTCGCCCAAAAATGCTATAATTTCTGAACAGAACAAAGAATAGTATATTTAAAAGTAAGTCTTTATGCATCAGTTCTGGGTATAATCTTGAGAAATTTTGAAGAGTAAGAAGAGCAAAGTGGAAAGTTATAAGTTTAGTATAGAATTCAGATGAGAATGATTTGGCTTCCTGTTTACATCGTACAGGTGAAATTGGGAAAGAGAAAGCTTTGTTCAATTCCTTTTTCTGTTTCAGGATATAAGTAAAATAGTTTGTGTCTGGCTTTTGAGAGTTTGTGGGGTTCTAGATTTCAGGCTTCATTTCTAAGTGTGATGGAAACTCTGTCAGTTGTTCCAGCAGTTGTTCCACATCATCACACACACATCTGGGCTAGCAGAACGTTTTTGAGAAGAGTTTATGCTTAATTGGAGTTCTTATGGCACTATTGAATCTTTGGATCACAAAAATTTCCTTTAAAACAGAGTGAGATGGAAATTTTCATAGGAATAAAAGATGTTACACTTACAAGAACAATACTTGTGATCCTTCTTGTATCTCTGAAAACCCAATAAGAATTGTCTTCTTCAAATCTCACAGTCTTGACTATTAAAAGTGGCATTGATAAGAAACACTTCTAATAATGTATAGGTTTGGTATTTCTTGCCAGGTCATATATTTCCCACCCTTCCAGGAAAACCTGGTACAGTGGAATAACAAGAGATAAAAAAATATAAGTGCCATATTCCCTCTCTGATGGAGGCAGGAACATAGAAGTCTTCTCTCATCTCTATAAAAGTGAGCGGATCTACTTGTCCTCCAGTGCTAAATTTAACATTGAAAACACTGCTGAAACAAGTGTATTGTGCCTTGAAAAATGACTGCCTTACTTACAAGTAACTTTTCATCTATTCAGTCACCATTTCATTTCTGTTTGG
Source organism: Eopsaltria australis (assembly GCA_034509425.1). Lineage (NCBI taxonomy): Eukaryota > Metazoa > Chordata > Aves > Passeriformes > Petroicidae > Eopsaltria > Eopsaltria australis. Next base: position 9,707,761 of record JAVTVJ010000024.1, read on the forward strand.
TCATAGGATTAAAGCAGAATTATGAAAATAATATTGTTGCTCTGATAATTCTTCAGCTGTTTTTTATCTCATTTTCTGAGCATTTTGCATGTTGCTATAAGCTACAGCTGGTCACCTGATTGGAGATCTTGCATCACAGCAGTGACTACCACACAGCCAAAAAAAAAAAAGAGATTTACTTGTGCTTTGCAAAGACAATTTTGGAAAAATTAATGTGGGCACTAGAAATTATTACATGAATGATTTTAACCATGAATACAGCACTCCACTGTAGCAGCATTGAATCTGCAAAGAGGAAACAAGCAAATTCAGCGGGAGGGACGTGTTCCAGAGCTGACCTTCATCATGCTGATAAGTTACAGGCTTCACCTCCATCACACCTCAGAGTAACCTCTTGTTGTGATCATAGATAGGTATTAGACAACATTAACATTTAGGAAGACAAATGTAGTAGATTGATTTTTAATGTGATGATTTTCTGTATTGTGAATTTTTTTTGTTGTCTCCTCACCTGAGAACCGTCTGGGGTGTATATGATAAGGCTGCACAGGCTTGCATTTTGGAAACAGAGTAGAAAGTCTCTATTAAGACTCAGTTGCAAAATAAAATCCATGTGAAAACATTATTAAAAATGGCTAAACTTTATTATATAAAATCGAAATGATTTCTCTATTAAAAAAGGATAAAAAATTCACAAGAAAGATCTAACTGGCGAGGTGAGAACAGTAAAGTGGGCTTCCTCATTAAAATAAAATAACAACAACAAAAATCCTGCAAATAAACCAGCATAAATGATCTCTGGAATCTGTTTCCTCTGCTGGCAGATGATAGTGATTATACTAATTACAGTTGCATTTTCTGCAGAAGTTTACGAATAATGTATGAAATTAAAATACTGTTTCAGGTTTTGTTTGTCAGATGTTAAAATTACAGAGACAAAGACTTTATGTGAACTTTTTGAGAGCAGTAATCTCAGGAAATGGGCAATCCAAGTTTAGCATTGTTTTGGCATTGCATTCCCTTCGCAGTAAAATGCTGAACAGATGTATCTGATAGCAGTTGTAACCTATTCAGGAGGAAGCCTGCCAGTGCTAACCTACCACTGGTAAAAAGCAATAAAATGTCTCTGGAACCTGTTCACTGCATATGGTTTGCCTGAGGTTACTGTCTTGCCTTTCTTACAATGTTACCCAATAAATCACGGAAAATATGGATTCATTTTGAACTTAAATGAAATAAGATAGGAAAAAAACCCCCTAACCAAAAAACCAAAGAGCAGACTGTGAGGACTGTTAGATATTTTCCCTTCAGACATGAAATCAGCTATTTATAAGACTAAACTATTTTAGAAATCCCTAAAACAGTGCCACTAAAATGTTTCTATTCTTGCTTAATACACTTATTTTAATTTCAGGCAGAAATGCTATTGCAGCCTACACTTACACAACATCTGCTGTGTTAATTATCAATATATTACAAAGCCCTCAATTTCCTTACTCAAGCATAATTCTTTGAAACATTATGAGAAACAATGGATTAGGAGTATATCACTTGGGGATTTGATGTACTGTTCAACTTAGATTCCTTCATTCTGGCCAGATGGAGTTCATAAGAAGTTGTGGGGGAGGAAGCCTCTAAACTATTGCCAAAAAAGCTTTACTGCACATGTAAGATTTGCAAAAATGGTGAAAGAGCAGGTTATCCAACAGCAGCCTGTAGGGAGAAAAAAGGATAGGTTTTACATATAAATCAGTTATGGCCTTAATGCAAAATCAAAGGTAACTCAGTTTCAGGCTGGAGAAAGCCTGTCCTCGTACACTGCAGCTTTTATTTGAAACGAGCCATTTGCTTAATCTGAGACCATATCAGTTTCCACAATGGAAAGATAAAGAGTTGGAGTCTCCCTATGATATGTATCAAAGAACAGGACTTTGAAAGATAAAACCAGGAAGAGATAAGCAGTCAAAAATTCTGCATTCTCAATTTTAAATTACTTCCATTTGGAGGGGAAAAAAATAGTAAATTTTCAGGTACCTAAGGTGGGATTTGTATCCTCTGCATCTGAGCCTGGCACCTTGATATGCCTTTAAGACAAAAGAGATGAGCTGCCACCTTTAGTAAGCCAGCTAGCTTGTTTTGATGATTTCTGTGCATGAGGAGAGCTGCTAATGTTTCTATTTTCCCACTGATGCTGCAGGCAGCCCGAGGGGCAGGCTCAGTGTTTGCATTGGCCAGTACCATCCTTCCCCCATGGCCACGGGTACACAGTTTGCACTGTGAGCACAAACGAGCCGAGAGACAGTGCACCTCATTGTTCTCTTCATTTATTTCTTCATTTACTCTGCTCACAATCCTCTTCTGAGAGTGTAAATTGTGCTGGAATCCAGCAGCCAGGAGCCAAGCCCAGGCCCAATGGCATGCATGTTCATTTGGGTAATGAGGCCATTTACAGAGAGGCTCATCTTCAGGTCTAGGTGTGCTCTGGGTAGGTGAACCCTGGACCATCTTGTTAAACTTGCCTGCTTATTAGACACACTTTGTGTGGAGGAGTCCTTTGGATGTGCAGAGATTTGATGTGAATGAATTTGCCTTAAGGTCATAGAGATTTCTTTTCCTCAGGAAATATATTAATTTATTGCTCCATATTGCATGTAGTAGGACACTGTTTAAAATATGTATAACATACTTTAGGCATTCAGAAAATGTTTATTTTAAAAGGATTGACTATATAAATAAATTTAGAGAAAATATGAATTTATCAAATGCTTCAATTAAGGTTCCTTTGCTTTTCTTGGCAGTTTTTCTTGAGGAACAAAATTTTTGCTCCTTTGAAACAATGGGCCTCATTCCTAGGGGTCATAAATCAAGTCAAAGTAGCCTGAGGGATTTATACCAGAGAATGATCTGCACCACCAGGTAAAATTATTCCCAAAGGAAGATTCTTGGTGTAATTCCAATGAATTCACTGAATAAATGTGTCCCTTTAATCATATATGAAATAATCCTGCTTCCTCATACACGATGTCACTGGCTTGCAGAGAGAGATTTCTAATATGCTATTTCCTATCTATTCACTGCCTGAATTAAAACTAATAAGATCCCTTCAGCTGATTTCCTTCCCTTACACAGAAGATATCATTACTTTGTTACTTTATACTACTTTTAAAATGGAAAGTAAATATTTTTCCAGTAAATAAAGATTAGGTTGCCTCAGTATACTTAAAATCTTTACAAGATTTTATTAGAAAATATATATACCTGTACCAAAGAGCTGTAAATGTAGTCTGTAGTGTAGCTCAACAAAGTTATGTTCTTTATCTTTTAAATTATCGCTTCTGTGTGTTAACCCAATATCTACAAAGAGAAGGGAAAACCATAAGCCTTTGGAACAAAATAGGACATTAAGATATATGTTAGGAATTAACTTGGTCTTTCTTTTTCTAGTTCTCTGAAGGAAACAGAATATACTATAAACACCTTGTTGAGTTCTTGCAGTGCTTGAAACTGCTGATATTGTTTAGAACCATATTTCTTCTACTCCTGTGGCTTTCAATTGTTGCAACAGTAGTAATTTTTGCTTGAAAGTTACAATCTTATTTGTACAATGAAACTGAGACCCGTGTAGAGCATTTACAGTCATATGTCAAATTCCACAGAGGCAGTTTCTGCCATGTATTTGCCCTTTTCCTAAAAATAAAATTAGAATATGAGGAAGATCTACAGATACAATAAATAACAATTATTAAAAAGAAAAATAATTTCTGCAACAAAAATAGATTTTGCTCTTTTCTCCGAGAGAATTACTTTGATCACGCGTGGTTTATAAAGTAAATACCTGTGTTTGAAAAGAGAAAATACTTGCCTTCACAATTTAGTGGAAATTAAGATTTACAGCTAACTTTTATTTGAAGAAATCATGTGGTGAAGGTCAAATGCAAGACATGGAAAATTTCAAACTTATACAGGTTTTTTTCCAGAACTATTTTCAAAAGGTTCTGATTTTACTGTTGATTCTCATTTCAATGATGGCCAATATACAATAAACTCACCCTATGTTTAAGGAACATGAAGGTTGTGACACTAACTGACAACAGACAGGAAATTTAAAGTTAAGGCTATAACTCTGGTTTTAAGTCATGTCATGGAAAACCAGAGAGCATTATAGATAGAGTGTCAGCCTTAGGTTTCAATTTCCTGGCTTTTGTCAGTTTATGTCACAACGTTAATTATGTTTAACATAACTTTTGGATTTAATTTCCTTGTCTGTTTTTCTGTAACTTCTTGTTGCTGTTGTTGTTACAGGGGAAAATAAATTTCATTACAATTAAGAAGGTACATGTTATTTAGCAGAATTATTTTTCTCTTTTTTTTTAAGTTATGCTGGTTTTGGCTGGGAAAGAGTTCCTTTTCCTCCCAGTGGCTGGGATGGGGCTGTGTTTTAGATTTATACTGGAAGCAGTGTTGATGGCACAGTGATGTTTTAGGCTTTTTCCTTACCTATTAACCTGTCTTTATACCAACTCATGAGTTTTCTCACTTCTACACATCCAGTTCTCTCCCCCATCCTCTGTGGGAAAATGAGTGAACATCTGCATGGGACTGAGCTGCCACAAAAAACCCACAACATTTTTCTCAAAGCCACGATACATAACTTGGACAGCCTATTCTCATATATCTCATTATTGCCAATTAAAAATTGTTATGATGAATTTGCTTTGCCTATTTATAGAAGATTGTGTTCTATGTGTATTTTGCAAAAGCCATTTGCTTTTAAAAAAACAAAGACACTAAAGCTATTTGAGTAGTACACGGATTTGTAACCTACCACAATTTTAGGGCCACAGTAGGTATTCTAGATTAAGAAAACTATAGTTTCTTAGCTGCTATGATAGTTGATAATGAGTGAACCATGCTCTGCAACATAGAATTTAAGGGTTCTAGCCAACTCAGTCTCGTTGCAAAAGATAGAATATTGAACAAGAGAGGAGTCTGGCCTTGCAGGATGTGCTGCAGTCCCTGTGGAAGTTGATGCTGAATGCACAGAGGCAAATTATTGGCTTGTGAATTGGTATTAGTAGGGGAAAATACTTCCACACTGCTGACATGATTCCATCCTCTACAGTGTTTAATTCTCTGTTCATTTCCATATTTCAAAGGAAAAAAGAACCATTAATTTTAGAGTACTTTTCATTACCAAAAAATTGATGTGCTTATTTATGTATTTATTTAAATTATGCAGTACATGAGGAGATTTGTTTAAGAACAATTGATTTTTACCTAAAAGGAAGTCCCTAGGTGCTGGGCATAAATCTAATCTCACTCTTTGAAATGTTATATCTACCTTAGATCTGAAGCCTTGTATCACACTATCCTTGGAAACCTGGATGCAACACATTGACTTTCAAAGCACTTATTCCCAGCTTGCAGGCTCTTCAGGAGCTTATATTTGGTGTGACTGATGAGAAGCCTTTAGATGTGAATTTTAACAGTGAATTTAAAATAGGAATCTTTTAGGTGTGTAAATAAATAATTTTCCAAACAGTAAAAATTGATAACAGGCAATTTTCTGTTCAATATTTTGTTACAACTGAATGGAGCTTTTCTACTTTAGTTAGTGAAGTTGGACAGGCCAAGGTAGCATTCCTTGAAGAACAAAAGATCTTGGACCATTGGTCTTGGCTGGAGATTTTGCTTCCTGATGAATATTCATGTCTCTTTTTGCTCCCCCTGTTCAGCATGAAAATTCATCAAAACTCAGTGGCTTGCAAATAAATCAAACTTACATGTCCAGCTTTTTCTGCACTAATACAGGTTTTTCAAATAAGAGACAATTTCAGGTTCAATCTGTATGCACTGCGAAACTTAAAGTTGTGTTTTTGTAGCTTGCAGTCCCTTAAACAGGCAAAAAATCCCTTCCAATTGTGTACATAGCTTTTCTAGAAAATCAGGAACAAATATGTAAAAACAGTAATAGTAAATGACTTAAACGACTTTATTTGGTCCAAGTTTGAATATTTCCTCACACTGCTGGCAAAAAAACATGGAATAAACTGTATTTGCAGATATTGGAAATGATCTGTTTCCTATAAGAGGTCAGCCGGCTTAATTGGCGTCTTTACTATTAAATACTTTTCAGCATATATGTTTTTAATGGCTAAAGCATTACTGAGTTTCAAAAAAGTTTTGTCTATCTTAAATTAGTGTTTGCTTTTTGATAAAGTCTTGTGATTTTACTCAACTTCAGTTTAGTGAAATAGTTTGGATGACATACCCAGGGTAAGATTTCCACTATATTCACCCTTAGGATATGAATAAATGGCCACTTAAGTCAAAGGAAATAATTCTACAGAACTCAGTGTGCTTTAGCATGCATCCCAAATTAATTTTTTGTCTGCTGTTTTTCCACACCTTTTGCATGCACCAATGTAATATGATGTCACAGTTTCAGGTCGAGTTTTTTGCTGGTTTATTGTTGTTTTACCTTCTCACATACACTGCCACTTAGATTAATTTCCTTGCGCCTGTAGCATTTTTATTCCTGATTGCCTTTTAAGTGGTCCCAGGAATATAAGATATTCATAAGAAAAGGCATGACTTTTATAGGGATTAAAAATTTGACTATTAAGTTTATGTGAATGTATCATTACATTAAAAAATTAAATTTTTCTTTTCTTTTTTTATAACTGATAATAAAGCTCTCTGATGAGCTGTAAAGTACTGGTGTGGAAAACTACTTCTTACTCACCACTATACTGGATTTTCTAGAGAGCCATTCTCTGAAACAGCCATTTTTGTACTTTATCTGCTCATTTTGAATGCTGCCATTTTTTTCAGTAACCTAGGACCTATGTGTTTAAAAATTAAACGTTTCTCTATAAATGTTTTAGAATGTGATCTCACATGTTCTAGACTACAATGCTTATTTTATTTTACAGTTTCTTTTTATTATCAAGATAGAGCCATGGCTCAAAAGAGAAGCTGTGCCTGTTGACTGTTCTATTTCATCTCACCAGCCTTTCTCCTTATTAGTCTTTTAAAATTCCTTATTTACCACATGCAGCAGGACTGAGCTCCTGCAATAAAAGCTGCAGCTGTTTCTGCTTTTTCCTTTCTCATTTTGCCTCCTGCTAACTGTGTCCCAAATTCAGCCAACAGTGGTCTGTCTACCCAGGGAACCAACATCAAAAGTCTCTTTTGTTTTGGTGTGTTCCTCCTTTGCTGCCCCAGGAGCAGCAGCTTTTTTGGCATTTGTGGCACGTCAGCAGCAGTTGTGAGGAAGACTGTGGGCCAAAATCTCACATTAATTCTTCTAACCAGAAGCTCTCTGGGGTGGCTCCAGCCTCCAGTGCCAGCAGCACCAGCTGGCCCAGCATCCCTGTGGGAGGGTGTCTGCCCTTTTTCCACTTCTCCTATGGAGTTGCTGTTGGGCCAAGAGGTCCTGAGGACCCCCAAGTTGCCCTGCTGCATTGACTGGAAGGAGAGAGAGAGGTGCTGGCTCTCAGTGGGCATTTGGTGGCACAGACCCTTCCAGAGATTCATGGCTGCAACCTCTGAGTTGTGATTTGACACTGGGAGCACACCAGCCCCTGGTGCTTGTTCATCAGGTTCTGGTTAGAATCCAAGAATCATTGCTGTTGAAAAAGCCCTCCAAGATCATCAAGTCCAACTTCTGACTGAGCACCAACATATCAACTAAACCACAGCAGCAAGTGCTACACTGAGTAATTTCTCCAGCACTTCCAGGGGTAATGACTCCACAATTCTTGACTTGGTGAACTGCAGGCAAATTCCTGGTACAAACAAGAAAACAAGGAACAGATCTGGGTTCAGTACTCATGAGAGGCCACCCAGTGGCTGCTGTTCTTCTGTGTAGTGTTATCTGTTTTATAGTGACAGCAAAAGGAACTTCTAAAGCCTGGCTTCCCTTTGAGGACCTAGGAATGAATTATTAAAACAATACTTTGTGAACCATATATTCTGTCTCACATGTATATTGTCTCAAGATGATCAGCCTTTTTGTACTGTGACATGAGAAGGAGAAGCTGCTTTGATTCTGGAGAAAATGCAAATTATTAAAAAAAAAAAAGAAGAAAAGAACAAGCTGGCACTCTCTTTGTTGTATAGACAGGAGTTCCAAGAGACAAATTAAGCTGTTTTCTACTCATGCAACCTTGATGTGGCCAATAAATGGTTTTGCCATCACACCCTCTGCTTGTGGAGAGACAATAACAAAGCACCACCCAACCTCACACTCTGCATTGGTTTGGGGGAGAAAATCAAGAGGATTAAAGTGCAAAAACCCATTCATTGTGTTAAAGACAGAGACAGTTTAATAGGGGAAGCAAAGGCTATGCAAAAGCAAAACAAAGAATTCATTCACCAGTTCCCATGGGCAGACAGTTGTTCAGATACTCAGCTTTACATGCTGAGCATGATGCTGTGTGCTGTGGAATATCCCTTTGCTCAAGTTACACAATAAAATGTACTTCATCTACTGAAATGTCCAGTTGTAGAGAGTAATTGAAACTGAGAAAATATTGCATTCTTGGTTTATGGGGAAATCAGGCTAAAGCAAACTTCTATTGACTTCAAAAATATTATTTATGGCTCCCTATTGTGACAGTTCCTGGCTAAAGAATCATGTCTTGGTTGCTCTGAAGCCCAGTGACCTACTCCAGGCTGAATATTTAAATTTTAACAGATAGATATTAAACAAAACCAAGTATTTGATAGCTTTTATACATTAAAATGGAGAAAATGCTTTGCATACTCTTCATTTGATTACTCAGTTTGGTGGTGATAGCAAAAATATCATTTGTTACATTTTCAGGACTCTTCTAATGAAAAACACTAAGTATTTACTTTAAGTAAAAAATTATGTGCTGTATTACTGTTTTTTTTTTTTTTTAATATAAACCTGCATTTGTGACCTGTAGCAATGATGATATATTGTTTTGTTTATTCCAGGCTTCAGAATTTGCCAGTTCCTGTGAGGCATTTGTTATCTTATAGTAATATCTCCCTTAGCTGTTTTCCTGTTTAATTGCACCATTGCCCAGCTGTATAACCTGGATCAATCTAAAATAATTGTGAAATTTCCCATATCCCTAATGGAGAGGAGTCCATGCCCTAAAAGCTGAGGGATCATTAGGTGGTGTGTTCATTATTCAATTTTTATCAGAAGATTGGTACCTAGAAACCAATCATATGAACACATGATGGTTCATAAATTGGTAAAAAACTACTTAGATTCATAACCTTTTGCAGTTTACATAATAAAATCAACTTCATCTACTGAAATGTCCAGTTCTAGGTGATAGGAATACAGTATTGTATGTACAGGCTCTGTAAGAAACTTGAACTGAAATGAAGCTGCAAATCAGTGCATAAAGGAGCACCTGGGAGTATTTATGTACTATTTTCTGTTCAGAGAATTCTTCTTAAAAAGGATAATTTCTTTGCAGATGTTCATAGGTATGTATGTGATTTTAATATGAGGAGCAGAGTGGATTAATTTAGTGCTTTTTAAGCAAAAGAAAAGGGTATGGGTAATATTTTATTATAAACTTGGGGGTTTTTTACTTTGTAAGTATGACACATTTTGGGGAAAAAAGTCTAGAATCTTTGCCAAAGAAAAACAATCAATGTTTAAATTCACTGAACTTACTCTCTTTCAGAGGACTCAGACTCACTGTGGGAAAACTGCATCATCTGTAGGATTAAAGCATCACAAAATCTCATTCACCACCTAGACTTGGGCTGTGATAAATTTATAATGGATTGTGATTTTGCTTGCTAACTTTTGCCACTAATCAAATGTAGAGTAGTAGGTCAAAATCTCGTCCATTTCTAAAACTGGGTTACTTTGACTTGTGGTGGTGTATATTTTTTGTATTTTTTTAATGGTGAGCCTATTAAGCACTGCAAATAAAGGGAAACCTTTCCTGCAGGTTTTAGTTTTAACAATTAGCATATTCGGTATATTTTTCTTTGTGTTTAAAATAGGTGTCATTGCAGTGAATCTGTCAGTAAATTTCTCTTAAATCTTTATGCTTTTCCTTATGACGCAGGCTTTGCAATATGGGCCCACATTTTACTTTTAAAAATGTAAAATCAAAATGAAAGAACTTGAGAAAAGTAATATCATGAAAGCATGTAATAATGCTTCTTTTTAGAATTATTTTTAAAAGTTACCTCCAGCCACTGCTATTTTCACAAGCACTACCAGTATGATTGCATTGTTTGAGCTGTGTGAAAACTGTTTTCTCAATTTTCTAAGCAGGAAAGAGAACTGAGATTTGCAGAAGGGAAAAGGACTGCAGAGCAGTACTGTAATAAAGGATGGAGAGTGGCCCTACCTCATAAAGCTTAGAGGTGGGAAATGATGTTAAACTGGGAATGTTGCTTTGGCAAAAGAGAACATTTTGTGTGCAGAGATAAGAATTAATTGTAAGTGTAATTAAAATCACAACAGATTGATCAAAAAAAATGACAAGCAGTTACTTTCAATCCAGTTGCCATCACACTAAAGCCTGCAGCCAAATTTTCTAATTAATGCAGAAAAACCTCTTTGATAATAAAGTTTAAATTTTTCTGGAAAATTTTGCTAATCCGCATCCTTTTCTTCTGCTTCTATGACCAGCCTTGAACTTCCCTTCTGACCCCAAGGTTCAGCAGGACAGGGCATGAGAGGCTTCAGCAGCCTGGCAGTGGGGTGACTGCCACTACAACCCAGGCACGTCTGGGTGAGCCTTTGCAAGTCCCGTGGCCTGGTGCTGTCAGGGAGTAAAATAAAAGGTCTGGGTTCTTTCATTAGGAAGTGCAAAACATTGCATCTACTGGGCTACAAGAAGCTTCAAATTCTCTCTTTTAATATTGAAGTGGAGGTGAGATGGCAGGGGCCTTTGGTGTGCCATCTTCAGAAGAGTTTCAATTTAGAGAAAAAAGGGAATCCTAATGACTTTTTGCTGATCCCTAACTGATATCCTTTCCCTCCACTGAAAGCTCCCATTTCATTCATGTATCTGGCACAGAAATTAATCTAGGAGAGATGCAGCAAGGCTTCATAATCAGCTACTACAAAACAGATTGAGCCTGGCATCAGAGGAGAAGGGGAATTTCACTGTTGTGTGCAATTTAACTGGAGACTCCAAGATACTCCTCAATTATTACTTGTCCAGCTCTAGTGCCCCTTTTCTCTCACCTTTCCTGTATTACACTCCAGCAGCCAATATGAAGTCACACAATGGAAAAAATATCAACTTCTATGATTAAACTCTCTTATTTCTTTTCACTTATTTTTTTCCTTCTGGATTTTGATTAAACCAGTGCAGAATTTCACAAAGGTGCTACCCATGTTTGCTTTATCCCTCCCTCACATTAATTATAACCTGTATATGTTTAAAATTTCATTAGCAGTGAGTAGGTTTGATCTGCCGCCTGGTAACAGTTTTTAGAATCTACAAGTTCTATTTAGATTCTGTGTTTTGTGTGAAAAGATGTCTCTCTGTTGCTCTTTCTAGCTTGACTACTGTAGCTGGAATTTCACAATAAGACCTTCCAAACAGCAATGAGCACCAGAAATAATGCTAGACTGAAATTATTTCTACTTATTAGTTCTCTATGTAATGATGCAAAGAGGAGAAGTGATGGCCAGTATAATAATGTGTGGTTATGAAATTCACTATGGTGGTTTGTACAACTGGGATCAATGTTTAAGTGAGGGAGGAATGTAAAAATATTTTCATATATAACTTTGTGACTGGAAAAAAGACACTGGCTCATTTAATTCACCAGCTGATGATCACATACAGAAAGATCTACTGTACTTTTTTGTCAGGAGAGCAGATTCATTTAATAAGGGGTAATATTGGTTATTGGAAAGCCTGATGACGTTGAATGGCTGAAATCTTTATGCACAATTTGAAAACAATTCCATGCATCTAATCCAAATATGTAATTCAGACAATATGAGAAACAGGCCTGTGGAGTAAATTGTAGTGGTCACAAGAAATAAGAAAATGGCCTCAATGGGGCAATATTTATTTATTGTATCCTTACTACTGATGAGCCAGCAAGGCTGGTATTTGGGAAAAAAATAAGGTTTTTCCTGACATTCAAGGCTCCAGAAAATTCAGAATAGTTTAATTACTGTATTACATAGTCAGTGAAATCAAAGTGAGATTGGTGCTACTCTGATCTTGAAGTATTTTGTATTAGAAGCACATCTGGGGAAGAGATCCAAGGTACAAATTATCTTATCCCTCACTTTTGTTTGCTCCAAGAGAAAGTTTTTTGAAGCATTAGGAAACTTGAAGACTTGCAAAATTTCTCTTGTACACAAACATTTTCACGACCACAGTGGTTTGGGTTTTTCTGGTTTTTTTTTTTGTTTGTTTGTTTTTTTTTTTTTGTTTTGTTTTGTTTTGTTTTTTTGTTGTTTTGTTTTTGGTTTCTTTTGTTTGGTTGGGGTTTTCTTGTTTTGGTTTGGGTTTTTTTGTTTTGTTTTAAATTATTTTTTTTTAAGTGAATCGTTGTAGATTCCTTAAGTGTTTCATTCAAAAGAAACCTGGGCTGGGAATAGCAGTGATACTCACAGAGCTGCTCCCATAAGAGGTGACACTTGTGTAAGTGACCAAATGTCTAGACCATAAAAAATTTCTGCAACAGCAGATGACAGTCAAAGGCTTTCAGAAGTCACAAAGGAAAAGATAATTGTGCCAAATGAATCTTTGTAATGAATCTAGTTCTTTTGCTTTGCACTCTCTCTCTTAAAAAAAAATGCTAAATGCCTTTTCCAGTGACTGTTTTGGCACTATTACGGCTTCTCTTCACCCCTTAGGAGAGCTTTTACCTTTAATTTTGGTGTATCCTGCTGTGGCCATGCTATTACTTAGCTATGACAAGAGTTTTAAAATTACAAACATGTGGGGCTGGGGTTGCTGCATTTTGCTTCAGCCTTTCAAAGTGGCTTGTTGATGTTAATATACAGCACCCCTGCTGTGCTATTTTTTCTTATTCTGACTTTCTTTTTTTGTTGCATTTTGCATGTGGAGCCTGAGTGATTAATATTTCATCAGTTCTTTAGTGCAGAATGTCACAAGGATGTGTTGCATTTGGCTTTTCTGGAGCTCTGTTGCCACTGAATTGTGACTAATAGGTGGAACTGGACCTCTAATGGCTTCATGGGATCACCATCAAATAGAAACAAACAACTGTTTGCCACATCATTAATCTACAGGAAGTTCATTAAATATTTTCATCTGCATTTTAAATGTTACCTTCTCTAGAGTATGTCATAAATTATTCTGATAATGTATACCCCTGACTTAATTCAATGTTTAATGTAAAATTCAATGTGCAGTAGCAGGGTTTCATTAGTAAAATGGTCCACTGCAAAAAAAAAGAGTTAAAAAATTTTATGAAAAACAATGTTCATCTGTATATTTTGACTAGAGATGACATAAGGGAATGTATTTCAAATTTTTGCTATTTTAAAACACCTAAATAAAAAATATATGTGTGTACACACATGTATATACATAAATACCAGATGCTGGCAACACAACCACTTCATCTAGAAAATATATTTATTTTCATAAGTTAAACCGGATGTAATTTTTCATGTTTAGCTTGAAATCATCTTGTGTTTGTATAAAAAACATCAGGAAGAAACAACATATTTTTCCCCCGATGTTTTTTATTGCAAACACAGGATGATTATAAAATGGAGCAATTGCAATTTCATTTCTTTCTAAAATGAATGCATGCTTTACAGGTGTTGGTGTGGGATTCTTGACATCAGTTTTCCACATGCACATCAGATTGCAGACTTGGGGTAGCCTCGCAAAATAGTGACAACAGTGATGGTGGGTGGCAACCCAGGGAGAGACCAGAGTGCCAGGATTACACGAGAAAAAACAGGACTTAAAAGTGGGAGGAAATAATCAGCTTAGCTAAATCTGCAAGAAACTCAGGCTGGAGGGCTCTTTGATTCTATTTCTACCAGATAACCTGTTTGAGCTGGAGTATAAGTGGATAATCCACATAAGTGTTCTTATCAGAAGGCTTTGACTCTATGGAGTGATCTCAGTAGGATACAATTTTCTATCAAAACCTCAGTGGTCATATTAACAATTTTAAAAACCCAGTTAACACTGGCTTTTTAAGTTATATGTAAAAATAATTAATTTTCTGTTTTGCCCCTATTTTGGTTAATTTTTGGATAATTTTGTAGATCTTTCTGCTTGTTATTTTCAGAACCTAAATAGGGAGTGTTTAACAGCAAACTTGTGCCTAGGCTTAGCTGTGGAAGACATGAAGAGAAACAAATCAAACTGTTCTCATATAAAGTATTGAGCACAAATATATGGAAGGGATGTAGTGTATCTTCTAGAAAAATAAAGAACATTAAAAAATGAAGAGCAAAATATATTATGAGTCCCATCTCAGAACTTTAACTTGATGCTAGTACAAAGAATTGCCTTAAGGATTCATTATATTTTTTGCTCTGATCTATCAAACAGAATGCAGATTCTTTTGACTATTATTTCACTGACATCATTCCTAGTGTGATAAATTTTCCTCTGAAATGCTCATAGGAAAATGTCTTGTGGGAAAGGAAAACCAGATTGTATCATCAGGCTATTGGATTTGAAGGCAAGCAGAGCCCCATCCCTGATGATTTTGGGTGATTATTGCATGGTTTCCTGGTGGTAAGGTCTCTTCTGCTTCCCACTGTATCCACCTCTGATCATGCATTGTGCTACTGGAGGGAAAACCTGGCATTCTGTATTGGCAGTTCACGTTTGAATAATTTTCTTCTTTCATAGTGGTTTTTGGTTTTTATATCTATCAAATTAAAACAGGAACTTGCCTGATACCTTTAGCTGGCAAATGCAGTAATTCCAAAATCTTTCACTCTTCTTGGGTGTGGGGAAAATTTTGAAAATGTAACCATAAAAAAAAGAAACCAGAAAACCAGGGGAGGTAACATGAGAACTGCTGTGATGCTTAAGGAGACGGGAACACTTTGTTATTTTTAAATGTTTAATAGCTGTGCTATGCAGCCTAACTTGGTGTCTTTTTTTCCATATGATCAGGAGTACATCCGCAGCCACAAAGCTGAAGGAAGCAGTACAGGAAGGAGTGAAATCACTGACACCAGCCAGGGAAGTGCTCTAGCTGTCAGGCTGGTGGGTGTTCAGCACTGTAGAAGTCTCAGTTTGTCCCTCAGGAGCCATTCCACCCTGCAGCTGCAGTAGCATCAACCTCAGTCTCTGAGGCATTGCTGAGCTCAGGGGCTACGGAGCCACGATGATGAAAAGTGTTTTATTGTTTAAAAGCAAATAAGGAAACCTCCAAACAGGAAAGCTCCAGAGTGTCTGTGCAGGAACAAACAAATCCTCTTGGCTAGGAGATGCTTCCATGTGGTGTAAGATTAAGGTTTAACTCATCTCTCTGAATCATATGTAGAACAGCAATAGTTTGGAAAGCAGGTAGTTTCTTACCTTCTTGTTCAACAGTCTTGGGTTGCTTCAGTGGTGAAGAAGAATATATAAATTCTTCATTTTTAGGAAAAAAATAAATAAAAGCTAGGCATGGATGGCAAAACATCTCTTTCCTGTAACTGTCTTGCCTTTTGGAGAGGTAAATCTGTATGATGCTGAGAAAACAGCCGGCTTGTAATCCCTTCCCTTGTTGAGGCTTGCTGTGAATAGGCAGATAATGCATTTCCCTGTGGAACTCCTTACCTGATAAGTGCCCAATAACATGGATTTGAGCATGCTAGAGGCCTGCCTCTGGCTCTTGGCATGACTATTTTGTGTAGAGGAATGCAGTGCTGCTAAAAAGGCTGTGGGGCTGATAGCCACAGACACAGCCATGACACTTGCAAACTTCTCTTTCCTGTTTCAACTGGAAATGTTTTACCCTTTTCTGACACAGCCACAGCTATAAAATTCCATTTCCATTCAGCATTTGGCCTGCTGCAAGCATCAGTTAAAGTCAATCACAGTGGAGTTTTTAGTTTGAGGGGCTATATGAAGGCATTGTATTGAAAGAACTAATGCATTTTATTAGAGTAAAACAAATCTAATCTCATGTGATGTACTCTGCCATCACTTTGCTCTGCTGCAACTGAAGATGAAGCTTCAGATCTGTCTTGCTCCTGAGCTGAGCTTAGTCTGAGTGTTCACTACAAATGTGTGTAAAACTCCATATCTCATTACTAGTCTCCTGGGCTTTCTCTAAACAAATACAGTGGATTAAAATGCAAGTTCATCAGGTTAAAGTGCTTAATTATCTTAAAACTCTTAGTGTTGGAGTCAGATGTCAGGATTTGATTAGCACTGCAGGGAGGCTCTGTAAGAAGCAAAATGGAAATAGCCATTGTCCTACTATAGTTAAAATGCTATAAATATGTAAATAAGGACACAAATATAGGTCTAGCTACATATGCAATATTTCTTAACTCTCAAATGAAATAATTAGCATAAGTTATTTTGATGCATCCCTATCTCTGATCCTTAATTATATCAAGGCAACATTATTTAATATTCGAGGACAAGTTGTCATAATCACATTCCTTTCAGTCTTGTTTATTGCCTTCTTTACTTATTAAAGTGTCCTTTAGTTATGTGTAGAGGAAAAATTAATATCATTTATTACTGACCCCTAATGCACCAGGATTTAGAGCTCTGAGATTCTCCCACAAGGTGTGTTATAAAGATGAATTTAAACTTGGGAAGAGTACTCTAAAATGATTAATGAGCCACCACCCAGGGAAGAAATTAAAATACTGTGTCTTACCATAAGAAAACACAATTATGTTAAAGCAGTCAAGGGATCTATATTTTTACCTACTTTGCTTCATTGACTTTCTTTATTACTCAAAAAGAGTTGAAGTATAGGAAAGAGAGCAAAGCTGATTTCCATATGAGAAAGACCTGTGATCAGTGTCCCATAAATGTTTATTTACCAGGTGTGTATGGGAGGAAATGGGATTTGATGGTTTTCAGTGCTCTAATTGCAATTCTGTCCCTCCAGTAAGAAAAAAGTGTGCTGCAAACTACCAAAATCCACATTCAGTTTCATTATTCTCTTCATGCTATTGAAAAGGAACAAGAACCCAGCTACTTAACAGCAACAAACAGGAAATGAAATTGAAAATGATCATTAGATTACTCTTGAATTTCCATGACTTCCTTTTATCTGGATATTCTTAGCTTCAAGCTTCAGTGGAGTAAGCCAGTAGCTATAATTCTTATTTCTTAGGGCTATTTTTTGGGGGATTTTTTTTGGTTTTTTTGTTTGTGGATTTGTTTTGCTTGTTTTATGTTTTTGTTTGCTTTGGGTTTTCTTCTCATACAAGGATTTTTATTCCCATAATCTGTTTATTTTCTCCTAAGAGCTTTCAATCCCTTTTTTAACCCAAGATGAAACACTGCACTGGCAGTTTCCTAGCAGGTGAAATTCCAGGTGTATGAGGGTTTGTGGCTTACAAAGGCTTGGGCAATGGTAACCAAGCATGCCTTTGGTAGACGTGGCAGTGCCTGTTGCAAGCTTTAGTTTGTGCCAGGCAGAGCTGCATAAGAATTTGATGTGTTTTTGAGATGAAACATCTCATCTCTTCCGCTTGGATGCCCAGCATTACACAATATTCATGATGGCTCTGCTCCACTGAGGCTGAGGTATTTAATCTGCAGTTTGCTGCAGGATTTTGAGACCTGTTAACAGGGTGAGGCTCAGGCAGGGAGCAGCTTTCCAGTCTATTCCAGTCCCAAGCGTGACAGCTTTGCTGTAGGAATATTTCACTTGCATCTCTCTCTCTCTTAAGTGACACTGTAATGAGATTTTTTTCCATGGCATCAAAATGGTTCTGTAAATAGCTAAGGCAAAATCCTGCCCTGGGGAAGTAAGTAGCAGTGCTGTTGGAGGGAATTACAGTCAAATGCAAGTATCTGGGCAGGTGGTCTCCAGGGAAAAAAATCAGAAGGCAGAGCTGGAGTTGATCAAGTCACCTGCATCCACACGTGGGATCCTCCAGAAAGAGAGGAGAGTCATCCATTGAACAATGGTGTAGCAGAGGGTGCTTCATTCTTTGGATAATGATAGCTCCGTATAGAAATATAATGAAAGTAAAAAATCTTCCTGGTATATTTCCTTTTTATCCCAACCCTACAATATTAATATTTCTGTGATGAGAAAAAAACAAACACCAAAACATTTTCTCTCAAAACCTGTGCCTGGAAAAAAAGAAAATCCAACTGAAGGCAGAGATTGCAAGTTAAATATTATCATCAACATCTTTTAGTTAATACTTCCAAAAAGCATATTTGTATTATTTTGAAAGGTAACCTTGAAGATGTGAAATTACTTCCCACGTTGCTCTTGTCTTATTTATCCTTAACAGTTTTCAATGCTTGTAACTTTGGGCTTCAGTTTCTGCTTTGAGACCCTGTATCTTCAAGTTCTATCTTGCACTGCTGACTGCCTGAATTTTCTCACTAATCCTAAAGTGTGTTGATATCCTCATACTGCTGCAAATGTATTAACCTTTGGGTTCCTGTGGATGTTTACAATTTTCCTCTCCTCTGCTCGTGGGAGGAAAGGGAAAAGCAGAAATGTGTGAGCAGTGAGATGGTTAACTGGCTCCAGGACAGATGTTCATGTTGCTCTAATTTTGACAAAAGTACATTGGCTTCCTGTGAAGCAAAGGATTGATTTTTAAACATAGTATTTGCAGACCAAGCACTATGTGGCTCAAGTCCAGCTCTCTTGAAAGACTTATTAGCAGCCCCTCACATTCTCTTTGTTCTTTGGAAAATCATCAACTGCTTCAGACACCTACTGCAGCTTCCTGGGGTTCCTATACCAGCATTCTATTAATGGTTGCTTCTTTTATCTATTGAGCATTTATACTTTATTATTTCATGGTTTAGAATATTTTTTAACAATGTTCATTAGGTAATTGCAAGAAGTTATGATATTTTTTTCTGTAAACAAGAATTTACTTGCAATTTCTTAGATTATGCTCTTCTATTTTACAATCAATAGATTTTGTCTTCTAGCATCAAAACATACTTTTAAGAAATCTGTTCCAGATCAGGTTTTTTTAAGTGGCTATGATACGGTATTACTATGGTATTGCTAGTATTGTTATTTTAGTTTATTCTATTTCATTTCTTTTTATTTTATCAATACTAACTTATTTATGAACAGGTTTATAGAATTATCAGACGTTTCAGTGCTGTCATCTTGCTCTGATACATGCCATACTTTTACAAGTAATAATACAGGAGAAACATCAGTTTTAATGGGTTACAGCAGTTCCTGACAAAGTGAGGCTTGGACCAACCACCTCCCAGTGCAGAGAGTGGCTGACCCTTTCCCTGGCCACAGCACAAATCAGGTTGCACACCTCAAACAGTAGGATCAGGAATATTAAGAATGTATTCTAAAGATAACACTTAAACCAGACTTGTTTTTAACAGGCCGTTGAGTGCCATGGCAATATCTGTCTCTATTGATATACAAATTTCTGTATAATCAGTGTCCATATATATGTACATAAAAGGACCTAGAAGTCTTTCTATTTTCACCATGAACACTCCTGTGTGTTTATCCTCAAACACTTAATAGTTTGTGAGCAAAATTTATCAGAGTGATGAATTTACAGACATGCAAGAATAGAGCTAAGCCTTAGAATCAGAAATTTCTCTGTATTTGCATGCTTGGCTATAATGTTTATTTTTTTTTCAGTGATTGCAAGTTTGTATATGTATTATATGTAAAAGAAATTCCCCTTTTCCCTTAATCTTTTTGTGTGCTCAATGTGTACATTTGTCATCAGTTGCAACAATGTAAACACAGAATAAGTCTGTTTAGCTTTCTGTTTCCATTTCCAAAACACACATATTTTTCCAGTAAATTTTTAATACACCATTGTCCAGAGCTAGATATGTAATTGAGTAAATACATATTTAAAGGAGTGTTTGGTCTCAGCTAAAAATTGAGGCAAAACCTAATAATAAAACAAAACAAAATATTCGGTTTTCTGCCACTAATTTCCTGACTTTCTTGGTTTGCAGAATAACATTTTAAAATTAATCAAATGTTTCAAGTGCATCCACTCCTTATTCACTCCCATGTTCAGAGTTACTTATGTTATAATTTGCAACATATTTTTAAGTAAATTGCCTGTAGTTTATAGATGCTGAGAATCAGTCTTGGTGAAGGGGTCACCTATAGGGAAATGTAGGGAGCATCCTGTTTCTATTCTCTTTCAAGTCCAGTGTTAGTAGCTATTGTCTTTTTAAAATGCCCTCCAAGATAAAATTGTTCATGACAACATTTCAGAGCAACCTACCATGGTTTTCTAATGCTTGCGACTGTACATGATTCTTATTACATTCTTTTTCTTTCTCTTTGATTTCCATGTATAGTATTGTAGATCATGAAGAAAAAGTGCCTGTGAAACTCAAACCCATCATGGACTATCCTTTGGATAGAGCTGCTTATCTTTTTCCAAGATTCCAGTGATCACTTCAGAAAGGAAGTAATTCTCTGCGTAATTTCTTCTCTCACTTCCTTTTTCTTCTCATTTTTGTTTCAGAAAGCTAGATTTTTTTCTTTCTAATCAGCAAAATTGATCCCATTTTACAACAATTTAGATCTTCTAATGCCCTGCAGCAGACTCAGTCTGCAGTGTGTTATGTTTGACATACTTGAGTCACAGCTTAAATTCAAACTTTTGTCTGTGCTCAAGAAGGCAGAACAACCTGCTGGCACAAATGGACTGAACCTTCATGCCCAGCTAAAAATGTCACTCCTTTAAAACTGACTAACATCAATGTGCAAAATTCCACCATGATGGACTGTAATAGAACAAAATGTTCCTGGGATGCCTGGCTTTCTTATCAGTTTTATTGTTTTTCATCTCTTACTGAATTATGAAATGCTGCATGTGATTCAGAACATTTACTCAGACTGCTGTGAGTATGGTTTTTCAAAGCAGGTTTTAGGATATTTAATCTTATTATTTTACAGTAAATATCTAAAAGCTTGAAAATAAACAGTAGGAGAGGCACAGATGAATGACATAGGTGTTTTGCATATCAGAACCATTATACTTACACTTACACTGGAATGGGAATAGAGAAGGAAAAGGCCAGATATGATTCAGCCTATAAGCAATTTTTTGTGGTGACTAAAAATTAGGAAAAATAGGCAGCCATTGTCTTCATACCACTGTTGCTATCCATTCTCTCTCAGGGTAAATTACAAAGGAAATTTAAGTCTCCTCCTAAGTATGATGGGGTGTATGGCACTTTTTTCCTACCATCTAATGAGGCTCTCCAAAAATCATAATTCTGGGGAATGATAGACGTATGGATAAAGCATATTTAAATATATATTGACAGTAAAATATAAAGGAGGAAAAAGAGAGATTGATTCATTCAGTAAAAAGCCTGAGCTTTGACTAGGGAAATGTTTCTGTTGCTCATGCTGTGGCCACAACTCAGCCAAAAATGATCACCTGCAGAAAACCACTCTTTGTAAGTTCTCAAAGAAGCAGAACATTTTGTGTCCTGCAGCTTTTTTTTCTTTCATGAGGAAGAGATCATTTCATGAAGCATAGATCATTTTTGTGTGTGAAAAACTGTTAAAGGTAAGATATCCCCCAGCACCTACACCCCAGGGCTGGGCACTGAAAGCTTCAGACATCTGCTGGCTGAGGGCTGCAGCACCTGACCTTAAAGGTACCTGAAGCTGAGGGCTGAGCAACTGAGAGGTCTAATCCAGGCAGGTTCAGGATGGGTTGATTTATCTGCAGGTCTTGGGCACCACAGTCAGGTGACACCTTCAGTCACATCTGCTGCTCACAGCTGGAAACAGGATCCTAGGGAGTGCAAATCCATGGCCAGGGTCACTATCCATGATCAAAGGTGGGTTTACATCTATGGCTCCAACCCTGCAATCCCCATAAACTGAGAAATTAAAATACAAATGTTTTTAAAAAAATTATGCAGTTTACTCTCTCTCATGGACACCTGAGCCAAAACTGATCCCAGCCTTCTCCGTGTGATATCCACAGCTATAGCCATGTACCACATTTCCCTTTAAAACGAGACCATGGCTAAGAAAATGTGATGCTTGTGTTTATGCACACACATATTTTATACATGTAAAGTAGTCTTTATCAGATTTCATAATGTTCAGAGTATTTGCTCAGGAAGTGAAGAGTTTTATCTATTCTAGAATTGCCCTGCCCTTTTTCTCATTTCAAAGTTATTCCAGCAAACAGGGGACAAGTGAGGCTGGGGAAATGGGGCAGGAAGAGATCAACACAATTCCAACACAATTTCCAGCCAGTGCACAGCATACTTGGGGGGAAGGAGTTTTGGAAGCCAGTGGCTATAAAACACCTGCTTTTCTCTGATTAATGAGATTTTCCTGCTGCCACCAGCACACCATGAAACATTTTTTTGTCTCACAGAAGCTCAATTGCAAGTGTTGCATACTGATTCCTTGGGAGGAAATACGATTTCTCCTAATAAATATTTTCTAGTGAATGATTATAGCAGATTCTGAAGAGCTCTGCAAGCTTAAGGTTTTACTTTTAATTAACTAGTGTGAGACAAATATGAATCCATAGACAGTTAATAGTATAACCCCTTTTGACTCTCAAGATATAAATAAACATTATAAACTAAATTCAGTGTGCTAAACAGAAAAGTCTCCCTTAGCTGATATCACTGTGAAGAAATAGCAAATCTAAAAGCCTCTGAATGAAAATTGAAGGTTCAATTATCCCATGTATTTATACATATATTTACAGATCTACACACAAAGGTATATAAATTGAGAAAAATATTGATCCTTAACTCACAGCATTTTATATTATCTCCTATGAATTTCATGCTGCAATGTGTTCAGCTCAGAATTCTGAGGTGTCTGCATACAGCAGAGACGTTTGAATGAACAAGACTTCTTCAATGCAATTCTTTAAGAACAGAGTTCTTGCAGGTAACCAACTTTTCTCATATTAAAACAGAAAGTTTGCAATATGGAGAGATGTTGCAAAAAATTAATCCAGACTAGGAGAAAATAAGATGCATTTGAATGTCCCATCAGATTTGTTGATTTCATACTACAATAGGAAGATGTGGAGTGGCATAAGAGTATAGAAATAAATAAGAAATAAGAAAACGAGGCACACTTTCGAAGAACTAATTTGAATTTAAATCTCTTGAGAGCATTGGAAATTAGATGTAATGATAGGAATTATGATATGAGACATATAGCGTGAACAAAGTCTAGGAGTAGCACACAGACATTTTCCAAGTTCAACAAGCAGCAGAGTACAGAGTGCTAGGAAAAAAAACCCTGTACTTAAAAGAATGAGATGAATGGTTTTTTTCTACAGTTTCAGAAGACAGAAAAAGGAAGAAGAGAGGAAGAAAACAGCACAAGATGCAGGGGTTTGTCCCCAAAACCTTCTGAGGTCACTGGTATTGTTTTGCCCAGAGTTTAGAACTCTCCATCAGGAATCCCAGTCTCTGGATTGAAGCCCCTAGCAGCAAGGGGAGGTTGTTTCCCATGACAGAATTTATGTTATGGAAGTTGTACTGAGTGAGCCATTTCCAACATAAATAAAGCCTTTTTGCTCTTTTATGCAGGAGACAGAAGAGCTATCACTTCCAACACCATGTGCAATTATTACTGCCTGTGTTCTGGAAGATTAAGTGTAACAGAGTGATTGAGGAAGGGGGAACCTTGCTTATATGGGCAAAGAAAGGGCCTAACAAAACAAAAGCAATGCTTAAAAGTGGAAAAGACAAGCAGGGAGCAGGGGGAAAATCCTCTCAGCTAACAGATAACACTTGTCAAAAGACAAATAGGGATAACCTAAGCATATATGAATTTATAAGGAAATTTATATATGAGGAAATTTATATATGAGGAAAATTAAAAGCAGCTTTCAAATTCTCACAGCAATGAGACAAAAAAATATAGGTGTTGGAAATTTAGCTGGTTGCAATACTAGTTTTGCCACAGGACTGTAGAAGAAAATGTTTGATTTACTTGCTTAAATTAGGAGAAGACCAATTTCAGCCTGTTTCCCATTGTCTTGGCAGTTTGAACTGGTGTCAGAGTATTTCAGATAATACTTTGGAAATCAGTGTTTTGTCTTTCAGCAAAAGTGTCTGTGTTTGCCTTCCCAATAGCTAAAATGCATGTTTATGTTCAAGTGTGTAGACTTTAGCCACTTTCATGTAAAGAGATCAACATACTAAACATACTTACAAACGTATTTTCTTTGCATGGAGCACAAACAGCTTCTGTAAGCAGATTTTCAAGATATTTACTGAGTCCTTCAGAACAACCTGTTGTTCACATGTAAGCTTTGAGTAAATCCTATTCCTGTATCCTGTTAGTAGTAAAAATTCAGATCACTAAGACCTTTTTAGATAGTCACATAATTTTTCTGCAGAGAAGTTAACTGAATAACAAGGGTACTAACATAACTGCAATGTCTTCCAAACTTGTTAATTCTGCCCAGTGTACTTGTGATTTCATTGGGTTGCTTGTGATTACAGTGGTTACAAATTAATTTATGCTTTGCAATGAATTTGATTCGCGGGGAATTGCAATGACAAATATATTACTGATGCACTCTCTTGCTATAAGGCTTTTCATTCAACCTTTAATTATGTAACTACATTCTTTAAATGGGCAAATGTATTCTCAATTATAAATATTAAAGTGGTAGGTATGGGAGAAAAGGAATATTGCTATTGCATATTTGCTTATACAAGCAGAAGGTCAGACCTTCATTATCACTATATTCTCTTTGGGAATTTGACAGGGGTTATGGTACTAGCAAGATAATTAACATTACAAAAAGATTTATGTATTTTTAGGCTGATTTTTCTTCTAGCAATTTATTTTCATAGCCATGGAAAATTACTTGTTGCTTCAGTCTAATATTTTAATTTTTTTTTTAAATGAGACTATAACAAGATAAAAATGGAACAATAGTAAATTCATGCTTTTGACTATGAAGTCTGGACTGCAAACAAATTCAGGTTACTGAAAACTGTGCAAAAATTGCAAAAAGTCATTGCTGAAACTCTGATTTTGGGAGTCTTGTACATGTAGTGGAAGCAGAACAGAAAAATTAATTTCTCCCTGCAGCAATCTTAGTTTCCAGACTTCTGGACTTCTCCAGGTGTTGTTTTTCTTGCACAGCTTTATGCCTTTGTTTACTCTGCATTCTTGGGTTGTATTTACATGGTCTTTGCTGTGTAACTGCTCAAGTTAACAAACACCTGACAGCTGTACAGTAGGAACTGCAGCACTCTGCAGTGCCCAGGACAGATCTCGTAGTGCACATCCATCAAAGTGGCACCTGGAGAACCCTGGGAAGGATTCTGTGTCTTAATGAAACCTTGACAGCACTGCAAGTGCCTTCAGAGATTTGTCCCTGAGTGGAACGTGGGAAAAGTTAACAGATTGGTTCCCTTCCTAATTTATCATTTGTCAGGCCTTCAGGTACCTATACTTTAATCCTGAATTTTTCGTTGTTGGATATTCTGGACTCAATTTTTACACTGCGTAGTGTCAAAACAAGAATAAATCATTGCTGGGAGCAGAAAAATCTTTTTGCAGAAATAATGGAAGAGAGTGTGCCTTTTTTTTTTTTTTTAATTAGGGTAGTTGTGGATATTTAATCTCATACATCTTTTAGTTTTCCTAGTAAATGAGCTGGTTTGAATAAAATCAAGTAGATCGATTACTGATTTTGATTTCGCTACCATGTTTATAAATTTATGCAGTCTACAATTTTGGATTGTTTTAATTCTTTAAAAAAGTCTTCTTATGACCTTCCATTTGATAATGAAACACCTTAGAAAGGTACCAAAGTTCTGAAAAGGACTGATAAAATCTCTAGTCTGACAGAAGAACTGAGTCTTTTCAAGCTAAAAAGGAAAATAATTATAACCTTTTCTTCCCCCCAAAAATACTATGGGAAACTTCTAAAAGAAAATCTAAACCATGTTCTCATTGTTACATCATTTTCCAAAATGTAAGAATAGATGTCATTATTTAAGATAAAAGCTAAAAATATGTTAAACTTTAATAACAAAAAGAAAAGCTAAGATAGTATATTTGTTAATGCATGTAAAAAATATCAGTGTTCTTTTATGTAAGGTTTTAACCTGAATTTAGGAAAAAATAAACACCCATAGAAGGCCCATGTGCTTTATTTGAACATTTAAATAAGCAAATAAAATTTCAGAAATCCTGTTTCTCCTTTCAATTTCTATTCTGGTCCTTCAAATATCTGAAAAGCTGGCCAGGTACTTACATGAACATGGGCTCAGCATTTTAATCTCAGGCCTAGATCTTGCTTGTGGGATTTTTTTTTTTCCTGGTGATGAAACATCCGTGAGCAAACTCAATAAAACTGAGAGACATGGGCAAATACTACATAAAAAATGGATGATCGTTTTCCAGAAATAAAAATGTGGTTCGATTTTGCAAGGTTCCCTTACTGCGTTATTAATATTGGTGGACTTCGAAAAAAATGACTCTGGGAGATGCAATATTGCTTGGTTATTAATATTTTAAAAGTAAAACATATCTGGGGTTTATACTTTCAATGATGGGATATGTAGCTTCTTCAGTGTCAGCTGGTTCTCCGAGTTCTCTTAAATTCAGGCATTTTTTCCTCTGTTTTCCTTCTCACTCCTTCATTTGCCGTCATTTTCTCCAAGAGATTTTCTCCTTGTTATCCTCATCTCTGCTTTTCCTCTTTCTGTTGCCTTTCTTGCACTGCTTCTCATTTTTCTCTTTCCCATTTGAGTTTGTTTTCTCTCAGTTTTCTGTTGTTAAGTTTCTCATCCTCCACTCTCCCACCAGTTCTTGCTTCTACTTCACCCCCAATTTCTTCAGTCTCTCATTTGTTAAATTAGTCTCCTGTTTTCTTTTTCTACTCTTGTTATTTGCTTCTTTTGCATAGGCTTCTTTTCCCCACCTCATTCTCTGCATCCTCTGCAGGGAGCCTTAGTGAAGGTTTTCTTTTGTTTCCTGTTTGCACTCTGCCTTGGAGTCAGTCACTGTAAACACTGCAGATACCACGAGCAGCAATTTTCCAGGCAATCCCACCATCATTTCAGGAAGTGATCCCAGCATGCTGGTTTCCCATGCATAGTTAGTGTGCCTTCATTCAGGATCCACACATGATTACATGTCTTTTTCTGTGGTGCTGTCCCATTTCTATGGTAACACTGCACGTCTACCATTTGTGTCTGATGGAGATTCTGGCAGGTGGGGCCCTTTAGCAGATCAAAATACCTGTATTATATAGAATGTTTGAGGAAACTAAACAGCAGTAACTCTTCCATTTAGTCCATAAACTGAATGGAATTTAAACAGCATTTTTATAGCTTTTTTTTTTTAACAATCTGCTTAAATATGGTCAAAGAAAAGAATAAACACATTCTATATTCATTCTCTCTACTTTAAATGATAATAATTTTTTCCTCAGGAAAGTTCTTGGATGACAGCATTTCTGTGCTCACTGGTGAAATATTTTCTAATGCTTGTCTACCTTGTAATGCAAAACCTCCCCTGGAAAGGATAATGTGATGTTATCAGAGAATCCTTAGGTCTGGAAAAGACCTCTAAAATCATTGAGTCCAACCATCACCCTGCTCACAAGTAATGCCAGAACTAAAATTAGAACCTGTGTTCCAGACTCTAAGACAGTTTTTAAAACCTGTAACCTGTTCCTGGCACAGATAAGATGATCCTTATAATTCTGCCCAAAAAAATGCTTGAATGTGCACTTCATAGCTGTGTGTGTTGTTTCATTCTGCAAACTAATAATGTTTTTTGATTGCCAGTGCTGGTTGAGACCTGATTCTGGGACTCTTGGGTTGGACAGCTCAAGAAATTAATTTTAAAAACTCAGCACCTAATTTCTTCTACCAAATCAAAGTGTAAACATCAGGCATGTTTTTACTTTTGAATATGTTCTACAGAGATATTATAAAGTTGTAGTGTCTCTGATTATTTTCTCTTTCTCATTCATCATCATTAGGACAATTAGAAATGTTTAAATGAATGATGTGGGGTTAATAATGCTGTCTCAAATACTTCACCTCTTGAAGTCTGAATCATAAAGCTGACCACTTTTCTCTGGGTTAGAAAACTATCTAAGAAAAATATTCTGGAATGTAGGCTCTGAGGATACTAATTTTTGCTTTTTTGCTGATATTCCTGTAAGATCTTTGAACTTGATGTAATGATCTGCAGCTATTTTCTTGTTAAAAATTTCAGTATTATTTTAATCATGCTGTCTTAATAGATGCTGATAATCTGGCTCTTGCATTTCTTTTTTCCATTGCCTATATTTTTAAAATTATTTTAAAGAAACATTATTTTTAAAATTATTATTTTTAACTACTTCTGTTTTTTTTTTTTTCTCTCTTACACTTTCATTATAACTTTATTTTATCCCTGCCTACTTTTCTTGATGATACAGAAAAGCATTGGTTTTTTTTTTTTTCATAGAGTGGAATATTTTTTTGTTTGATGGTGGATAAACTCAAGAATGGTGTGGACCTAACCACAAATTTATATAAATCTGAGTGTCCAGTCTTTGAACATCTGCTGTATATCCTACCAGATGTCCTATTCCCACTGCAGTTCCAAAATTATCAGGTTCCTCTAAGTCAAAGCTAAAGGAAGGAATGTCTTTCACAGGTACTCAGGCTACCCCACAGGTAATAGGTATTGAATTGTGTCAGACTGTAGTCTCTTAAGAAACATGGGTGAAAAGTCAAACAATTCAGTCAAGTGTAGCAGAATGCTGGTGAGAGTCTATTCAATATCCACAGAGATATCAAATAAAGCAACAGTAATGAAAATGGAGCTGTGTATGGAACCTCTGATGACAGAATTAATGAGTAGCTGAGATTTTCTGGCTTCTGTTGCATTGCATCCAGGTTAGTGTGGAGGAACAGTATTGATCTGTGAGAAAGGTTTACCAGTACAATTAATGTATTTGTGGCTGTGTCCAGGTTCCCTGTGTGTTAGCTGCACTGGCATCATGCAGGTGGCAGAATAATTGTGCAGAGCACTGAAGCATATTCCAGCTGAAAGGGCAATGCATTCAGGTGACTGGAATACAGCTGCATTCCCACTCCAGGGGAAGGAATACCTTCACCAGCTTCTGCTGTGGTCCCTGAACCAGCCCTTTGCTCTGTAGATCACCCTGTATCTGTGTGCCTGCTTGGGGTGGCTGATTTGGGTTTAAATAGCAATGACAACAGATTAACTTTGGGTCAGATTCAGTGCTAAGTGTGGTAAGCAGATTTCTTCCAATGTGAAAGCATCACTTGAAACAGGAAATGATGAGTCTACACACAGTCAAAGATAAGGAATTAATCTTAACCTGTGATGTGACCCTAATCAAATCAGGTGCCTGTGAGGCAGATGCCACACAGCTGATACTTGAACAATTATGGGTGCCTTATCCCACCTATCAGGCCTGCTGGGAGTGCTTCCATAAATCCTTTGCTGCTTGTCCATTAATGTGATAAATTGGTATTATCCTAAGTGCTATTTCCTTGAAGATGTGTCCCAAAAATTCAAGCATAACTTCTTGATGAGGTAAACTCAGTGAAGTCACTGATATTTCATCAAGTTTCATGTAAATCTGGTGTTTAGCCTAGTAGGGTTTATGGTGTAATAACAATAAATAGAACACTCACATGGAACAAGTGAGGACTCAGTTTGAAGCCAGGTGGTCACAGTCACGTTCTTAATAAGAATTACATATGAATGATGCCATTCATGCAAAGGTTTCAACATGTCAAATAATGGCTTAATACAAATAAATTTTCAGTCCTCTAGAAATCAAGAGGGACTTACTTTGCCATGAAATCTGAAATGGCCAGAATTTCATAATGTACAAGAAAAAGTATGAAAACATTTTCCAAGTGTCAATTTTTAATGTGAGTTTAATGTGAGCCTCAGCAAATGAGGATGCTGCTTCATTATTTTCCTGTTTTCTGTCACAGACTGAATTACATTGCGCTTTACCTCCAAGTATCAATTATAACTTCCTTCACAAAGTCAAACACTAAGATGATCCCTTGTGAAACTAAAATTTGCAGAACAAATTTGTTCTG
The DNA here is from genome assembly GCA_034509425.1 of Eopsaltria australis. Lineage (NCBI taxonomy): Eukaryota > Metazoa > Chordata > Aves > Passeriformes > Petroicidae > Eopsaltria > Eopsaltria australis. The sequence continues at coordinate 9,737,967 of JAVTVJ010000024.1, forward strand.
ATATTATTGCCTCTCTAGTTTACACACAACTCTCTTGATCCACAAACTCAGTCCTACATGGGAGGAGGTGTTTCTGTGCAGTATTCTGTGTCATGGAATGCAAAGAAATGATTAATCAATGAATCACACAGTAAATAAATTAGATGGTGATATTCTGGCACTTATGCCACGGGCATTTTTTGCACACAAAGAGCAGGATCCTTCCTCCAGAAGGGTTATGGAATTGTTCAAGCTCATCTCAATTCAGCCCCAGGCACCCGTGCTCCCCACTGGCAGCTGAGTATTTAATTTCTTGGAACATTTCTATTACTAATTTGTCTAACAGAAGCAATCATCCTAAAATGATCAGGTCTGCTCTGGTAATCAGGATTTCATTATTAATATCTGTAAAATCAATCAGATCAATGCTGATCTCTGCTAGGTGAGAATTTTACTCTGCCAGTGGACAGAATAAAGGAAATACACTTCTTTCAAAGCATGCATATGATGACTGTCTCTACTTGGATGTAAACATTTGAATAGAAAATATTGTAACTGGTCATGACCTCTGCATGAAAATGCTGCAGAAAAAGCATACTCTCTTACATGTGGCTAAAAAACTTGTTGCTGAAATCAGCTATACAATGAGAAGGCTGTGGGCTTTTTTTTTTTTTTTCCTTTTTTAATGATAAGAAAACATGGATTGAAATCTCTGGGGATACACAGCAGAATCTACAATGGCAGCCCCTCCTCCCCCCCAAGCCAGATAAGAAAGCCTATTAGGCAGATGGTATCACACATGAAAAAAGTGATCAAGCTGTGAGCAAGAAAGCCAGATCTACTTAGTGTGATAATTAGAAAAGAAAGAGCCCCAAAGGAAGTGGAGAACAATAAAATATATTATCACAGCTGGAAAATGGGGTGAAGATTGTATTTTGGATCCAAGAATGGGTCAGATCAAGACAAAATGAAGGAAGGACAATGAAATTAGGGATAAGAATTTGGGGAGAATATGTCTATCAGATTTTGAGATTGTAGTTTACCGTGTCACTGAAAATAGGATTGATCTGATTCCTGTCTGATGCCAGTGCCAGTTCAGGAATTTGAAGTACAACACTCCTAATCATATATTTTTTTTAAATTCTGTGCTCTACCCAGCTAATAATATTCTGTATTTCCTTGTCCTATGCATATGTGTATGCATGGTGAAGAAATCGATTTACAGTCACAAGCTTTACTCCTTTCATAATTATACTATAAAGTGGTTTTGTAGATAAAAATTCAACATGGCTTAGTAGCCAAAGGATGGCCTCTAAGTTAGATCCATGCTGTTATCTCATTGGGTAACTGTTATTTCAGGGTATCTTAAAAAAAAAAAAAAAAAATCCTTGCCATCTTTATAAGCTGTTTGACAGTACATAGGAAAAAATATAAAACAGAAGGTTTTTTTTTTCTCCCCTCTTCTCAGCACCTCAAATTCTCTTTTGAATTACTATAGAAAAAGCATTTTCTCCTCACAGTGGTAAAACTCTTTCTTTTTTTCCTCACTGCTGAAGAGGACTTCAACATTTCCAAGTATTCCAAAAACCACTTCAGTATTTAACAGGCATCAAAAGCAAGTGCTAGACTGCAGTGCACAAGACAACATCACATTGTACACAGGGATCAGCTCTCCCAGAACCCGAGGCACATGGACCCATGCAGGCATTTTATGTCTTTGATCCTTTCTGTAGATTTAAATAACAAACACCCTGCCTCCTCCATGTCTTGCCATTAGCTTATGGTTTTATTGTGACTAAAAATATTTTTTAAGTGTCTAGGCAGCTTAATTAAAAAAAAAAATTGTTAGCTCATCAGTTTGACCTTTAACTTCACTAATATTGCTGTCCAAATAACTCCTATTTCAACTCTGCACTTCCAGACGATCCTGGCTGTGGCCTTTAAAACAATTAAGTAACTCTACTGACTCATCCTACTTCTGAAACTCATGCAGCTCCAGAGTGAACATCCATGGCCACCAAGAAAATCCATATTTAAACTCCTGTTCAACTCTAAACAACCTCCATGGTAATGTCTCCATTGGGTTGGGAGGGAGGATTCTTTTTCACAAGGCTGATTTAGAGGTTTGAATTTATTTATTATTTTTGTGGAAAAAGATGGAAGGAGGTGTAATGAGTGAAAGCTAATTATATATTGCACAATAAGACAGTTTCTATCAGTTTTAAAATTCTTCCCTCTGCTTTAACTCAATTTACTTTCCTTCTGTGGATATTAGCAGAAAAGGTAAGTAACCTCTTTGTGTCTTTGCGCCATATACTTTTATACTTTATGTACTTCTGGTAACATTTCTTATTTATTTTTATATTTTCTTTTATTTTATTTTACTTTATTTTGCTTTACTTTATTTTAATAGTTTACTTTAATTCAGTTTATTTTCCAGGCCTTTTTTCATATAAGCTTTTGTTTCCCTCTTCTTTGAATGCCCTGCTTGAATATTTCTGCTTTGTCTCATTATTGTTTCTTTCCCGGGAAAATAAAACAAATATTAAAGATAAGGTCTAGTGGAATGCTGCTGCTTATTTTTCTTTTTATTTTTGTTTTGATTGGTTGTTTATAAAGGAAGGAGATTTGGGGGAATTCTTAATACAGTTATTCCTTTTGCATGTTTTGTTTTACTTTGGTTTTTTTTGTCAAAGAAATTTTTACTTGCTCCAGGCAGAATGTTTTGCAGATTCATATTCCAGACTGAAGAGAGAGCCTTGAAGTGCTTTACCAGGGCTTGCACAGGAAAACTAATGACAAAAGTTTGAATTTGCACCCACATCTCCTATAAAATCTTTATTATTTGCCACAAATATAAACACATCAAAATGTTTTGTTGATCCTCCTGAGTCTCTCCCAGCTCAGGATTTGATTCTTAGGCTGAATGGAAACACGTCACATGTGGCAATACCAGAAATGGCTTCACAATTGTGCAGCATATCCACTTGAAATGTTTTCTTATGACATTCAAATGTTTTGGTTTTGCTGACATGTGAGCAAATAGCAAAACACATACTTGGATTATTCTTTTTCATCCTAGAGAAATCCCCAAAAACTATTATTGAAACATTTAACTCCCATTTCTGACAATTCTTTTTTTTACCTTTATGTAGTACAAGTTTATTATTGGTATAAAAATAAGTATTTGTTTATATTGAGACAGATGCAGTTTTGTTTCATGCTCACTCCTTATGGATGGCCAGAAACACTCACTTCTGCTGAAGCTGAATGGAACTTTAGGAAAGGTTTCTATGAAGGCTGTGGCATCAGCAATCTGCATTATTCTGTGGGAGCATAGAGTTCTTTGCAACTCAGAGGAATTATAGTTCATGTGCTTATTTTGATAATTTTTTCATCATACATAATAAAAATTTAGCAATAATTTAGTACTAACAGTAAACAGGAAAAGAAAGTTTTACATCTCATTTGATAGAAGTGAAGCAGGAAAATCATTCACCTCTGAAAGGCACTGTCTTTATTTCAGCCTTTGATTGTAGTTTGTATTTTGATTCTAGTGCAAAAATAATCAATTTAATTGTCATTAACTTCAGCCATACTTCTGTGAGATTTTTTTCATGTTGAGCAAACTGAGTTTTAAATTCCACAGAAAATCCAAATAAAATTACACATTCATGTATTAATTCACATTATATTTGAAAAGCTTTGTACAGGGAGGGAGAACAGAGTTGGGGTTTGCCTATTGTCACGTGAGGTGGTGCCTGACCGCAGAAACAATATGAAATAGGTTTGTCTGCCTCTGTTGGTAAGAGATTTTTATGTTACAAGTAAATCCTGTTCCTGTAAACTACAATAAATAAAATATTTCCCTCTAATACTCCTCTAAAGGGAAAAGTTTATGTACCTCATTCACATGAGAGTGATAATGTTACTCCAAGCTATAGACAGAAAGGCTGTATCAACTTTAGTTAAAATACAGTTTAGGTGCTTTTACTGGAATGAAAACAGGCCTGATATTTATCCTCTTGCTAGCATCTTCTAGAGTAATGAGAGCTTTCTACTGTCATATTTTAGACTCTGTGTGCTATCCATATTCATCTCCCTGATGATTGTTTGTTCTCTGTAGCCAACCCTACATTCCCTGTAGTACACTACACTTTGTTACAGAAGCAAAGTGAAAATACTACAGAAAGAGCTGCTCTGAAGCTCTGATTTTCTCAATTTGTGATCCTTTTGTATTATTTTGTATGTTTTTATTCACTGTATGTTATTTTTGGCTAAAAGCCCCGTCTGTTAAAGACTTTCAGAGATGTTTTGTGAAGCAGGAATATTCCCATTAGGGATCACCCACTGGTGCTGTTTCCAGCCTTGTGTTCCCTGATGGCAGCCACACACACTCACCCTTGCTTCACTTTGCTCTTTTCCTCCTCATTTCTCATACTGCACGATTTGTGAAACCTCTGAGAAAGGCTCCTCAAAGTCAACAGGACTCTTAATTTATCTCAGATTGCTTTTGTCACCCATAAGTCCTGATGAGGCCCAGCTTTCAAAGGCCACAAAATGCTGTGCGAATGTCACAGGTGACTGCTGGACACAGTTCTCCTTTGAATACACAAACTAAAGTGTTCTGTGTATTTCTAGGTACAGTCAGTACCTCAGCTGTTCTAAAGTGACTATAACTTGTTGTTTTCTCCGTGATTTATTGACCCTTATTATTTTCTTTCCTTTTGCTTACAGTATTCCAGCAATTATGTCTCTTATGTCTCAATAAGGAAATATTTTGAATTACCTTTTTAGCAAGGTAATTCAAATTCTGCCTTTTCAGCAGGCAGAATTCATCCATGCTCTGTTTTTTTTGTTTGTGTAGCTGCTCATATTTTTAGCAAAGAGAAATGCTTGGGATTCTGTTTGCTTGTAGTATTAAGATTTTTTTAACATCTCCCCCCTCCCTAGTTTCAATGGAAACTTTCTTTTTTGTTTTAATGCTCATACTTAGCCCTGACTATATCTACTAATATGAAACAAGTATTTATGTTCCTCATTGCTAAGTAGCAGGCTCAATGTGGTGCTTGCCCATTGGTTTTAATTCTTTTTAAACCTCCAATATATTGCTTGTTTTGCAACATCCACATACATCCACAACCACAACAGGGTCTGGACTCTACTTCTGGCTGGTGGTATTCTATGTTCTGCACAGAACAAACCATGTTACAATTTTCTTTGTCAAGTCTCTAAACGTTTTCTTAAAATATCTTTTAAGACATTTTTATTGGTAGTTTGCTACTACAAGGCATTGATTTCCATTCTGTCAGTGGTGTACGCCTGAAAAGTTTAAAGCACTTGCAACCTGATAGAAATTCATGGTTTCTTGCAATATTAATTTCCTGAATAAATCATAATAAATGTATTGTTTCTGTATCACCATTTTCTGGTCTTCCCTTCTTTTTAAAGTTTTTATTTAATTAAGTTTTCTTCAGGCTACTTTTTTTTATTCCACAAATCTTGGAAAAATTGAGTGTACAGCAGTACCAAAATATCACTTGAAGTGATTTGAATCTATTGGATAATTTAAACTGGGCAATACTAAAATCCATTAAAATCCCCCTAATGAATGTTTTTAATATAAGTTTCTATGTCTGTCTGTCATGTCTATCACTCTGCTTATCTATACAGTGTCAGAGAAACTTGGTGTTTCAAATTTCCCTACCTCCAGTGTGTAAAAAACCCTCAAAAATTGTTTTTAGACTTTTGGTATTGGTGACACAATTGATAAGACCTGTATGAGTTTTTTTGAGTTAACATCAACTTTTGATTACAGCAGGATAAATGAAAATCCATCCCTGCCAGTTAGAGAAACATCACTATTGCATAAATGTGCGGAGGTCAGGAGTCTCCTTCCCTTTCCAGATCCTTTGCCTCCTCAGTACCCATGTATGGGAATACCCTTTCATATCATTGAACATCTGGAAAAAAATGTTTCTGAATATTATTTGGCTAACTCTAGAGCAACCAGGAGCCAAAGCATTTCTCAGCATCTTAGAGGCTACTCCCAGGAGAACCAGCAGTGACACGAGCTGGCATTCACTGCTCCTAAACTGCTCCTGTCTGCTTGCATAGGGAGGGAAAAGAGGCGAGAGAAGGAGATTTACAGGAAGAACTACATCCTTTTGAGGAATTCCCTGAGTGCACTTTTAGCATTCCTGAGGGTTTCCTTTATCCTTAACCTCATTCTATTCATATGTCCTGTCAGCAACATGCAATAACAGCTCCAGGTTCAGCCTTTAGAAGTCTCCATATATGAGGGCAACATAAAAGTTGTACTTTCACTGACACGCTTTCATCTGCCAAAAATGGATGAAACCTTTTATCTCAATCCTGCCTTCTCTTGCATCTAATGGAAACATTTTTCATTTCCTGGTCTGACCAGCTCCAGGAGTAGTTTAATTTTATTTGGTGTGAGCTATAATGAAAAGCAAAAGCGATGTGTCTGCAAAGCTACTCGCAAGTACATATGGACATTATTGCCACTGCTCACAGAAGTTGCTGCTGTGGGCTTGGTGCAATCTTTCCTCTCTGTCCCCTGCTGTTTCTTACTTAGTGGTAGGATTGTGTGTTATGGCTCAATTTCATAAATACTGGATTTAGTGCTAAGAATAAAACCAACTAATAAACCCATTTGAAGATGGCAAATATGTAATGTTTCTTTCTACATTGTAGATGAAGAGTGTTCTGGTACAGTAAGTGAAGCTGTGGTAATTAAAAAAAGGTTATATTCAGTCACAAAGCCAAATATTAACAACTAATTTGCAAACCAGTGTTTTTTTTAAGTCCTCAAAAGAAACCATCAACTGCTTTTTATTAATATTTTCTTGTTAAAACAGTTGAGTGATTAAGTCTGAAATTTTAATGAATGTCAGTCTAATCAGTGATATTAACGTGTGGATATTAATACACTCTCCATCTCTTTCTGCTCTCTTTCATTTTGGGAAAAAAATATTCATTTAAGTAGGTAGCTTAAACCAAAGACTAACTAAAATTGTATTAGTACCAGACCCTGGATCAGCAAATTAATTTTGCACAGTGTTCATAACATATATATATGTAAAAATGAAAATGGTGTTAATAATGTACAAAAAATGGAAGGTGGAAAAGGCAAGAAAGAAGGGCCTGCTTCCTCCTTCTGCTCCCACCCAAACCTTGCCTTCCACCACTGAAAATGTGCTACTGTACACTTTCCATACATAATGGGCAGAAACTCCATTACTTTAGGTTTATGGTGGTTCAAAGCTGAAGAGTTTTTCACTGGATATTACTCCATGAAAATTCATTAATGTAATCCTGGGCTGATGAACTGAAGAATTAAGCTCTTTATTTTTAATAAAAACTCATATGGTTCACTGAGTACTTTTCTCTGTTGAAATCCCATTTCCAAATATAACTCCTGATTTTGAAAACCCATGCAAACATACCTATCACTGGAACTAGACCTGAAGTTATTAATTTTGTTGAGGTTAACATTGACCCTACACCTTGGTGGTCTGGAACAGTGACACTGGGAGCCTTGTTTGCTGGGAGAAGGTGTCCAAGCCTTCTCACAGGTGCAGGGGATGCATTTTTGAGCGAGCAGCACATCTGCAGTGTCTGTCAGCATCTGCAGCTGTGGGCAGAGTCAGAGCTGCCCAGCTCTGATGACTTGGCTGGCTGCTGCAAAGGAACATTCATATCTGGCCCCTCGGAGACAGAGATGACATTTTGTCAACTGTTAATGGGAGCTGCCCCCTCACTCAGGCAGCTTCAAGGCCTTGTGATCAGTTCATAACTCAGGACTGCGAAATTGCTTCTTGCCAGTGTGAGTCTTGGTGTGGCTCAAGGAGAATCTCATTCTCCTTTTCCCCTCCTATGGCTAATTGCCTGGCAGCAGAGCAACAGAAAAGAAGGAAGACCCTTCAGATTCCCAACACGCCGTCCTTGAAAATGTAAGCTGTACCTCTTGTAAATAGATAGGGTGTTATATTTAGGAAGAGAATCTAAACAGGAGTGTGATATATACAGCGCAGCATCCTTTGTTTGCAACTATCCCAGTCATTTTAGATCAGCAGTTTTATTTACTATATGTGTTTTACATTTTTCTTCTAATACCATTAAGGAAGACAACTCTGGATCAATTCACTTGGAAACTGTTAACTCAGCCAAGGTGAAATATATAAAGGACTCAGTATTGCAGATCTGCTTGGCCTCTTTCCATCTCCGTGTATTTTTCCCTTCATGATGTATTTATTAGTTCTGTTTGTATTTTTTCCAGTGTGTCCTTTCCTTATGAAATTATAAGTTTATAAGCGAGAGAAAGCCCACAAAATGTAGAACAATTGCAAAAGCAGAATGTTTGAAGAAGCGAGAATATCACTCCAGAATGTTTGTTTTACTTGCTATTTGTTTCTTTGTTACATATTGTATCCTTTGGTCTTTTGCCCTTTATATATTTCTAACATGCAGTCTCTGATTGCCTCTCCAATTGTTTGATGCCATTCCAAGAAATGTAAATGGATGTTGACCTGCTAATATTGATTGATTGATTTTTTTCCTGTTGTTGGTCTAGTTTATTTTCTTTTCCCTTTGAAGATTTTATACTCCGGGATGGTTTGCAACACAGAGGGGCCATTAACTGCTGCCTGTGCTGCAGGCAGCAAAACTTACAATATATGGAAGACCTTTACCATGCAGTAAATTATGGGAAAACAGTAGGCTTTAAGTCATCAGCACTTACATGTAGCCCTTCTTAATTTTTGGCTCCATTTTGTAAGTACCAGGCAGGTAATTTCGAAGTTAGTAACAATGTACATTTAAATTTTTCTCATCTGAAAAGAAATAATTTTATTTTCACTAACAATTTAATTTATGTCTCCTGTCAGTTTGACACAGGCCTGAATGAGGAATACAAGACTTGGCTTTTTAATATTAATTCAGATAATTAAAATAAATTCCAGCAATGGACATTTTCTTTTGCAGTAGATGCTGATAATGCATCTTACAGGATAATCAAAACCTGATGTTCTCTTTATGGGGGCAAGTTATCTCATTGATGCAACTATGCTGTTATGATTAAGGTACCCTGTGTATAGCATTGTTTCTAGATGAAATGAGTAAAAAGAAATTTGCAAAAATATTTTTCATGTGGCCATGTGAAGAGTCTAAAAAGCCATAATTCATGCTAGACCAATTTTCTTGGAGAAAAAGAAAGGTCTGCTTCCTCTTTTGTGTTTTTTCAAGCTCATCATGGTCTCTGCTTAGGGCAAAGAAAAAAAAAATTGATCACGTGAGACATTAGAAGTTTCCCTAGTCCAACATTGCTGGTTCTGTGGATTAAGTGAGGCTGGAGAGATGATTGACTATAAATTATTGTCAATGTATCCATTGCACTGAGGATCAGTATCGAATTTAAATTAAAATTTTGCATTTGGTTTAAGGCAGCCATGAACATCTTCATTCGTATCTCACCAGTGTCTGTCATTGTTTGAAATAGCACAAGAGTACAGAGAGATTGCTAAAGGGCAAGACTGGTAGTGGGAATATTGTTTCCACACATCCATCAATCATTGTCTTACTTTAGGCTTGGGAACAAATAAAGATGAAAAAGCTCACACATAATGACATTCATATTTGTTAAAGAATTCTTTTTATTTATGATGGTTTGAGCCATAATAAGGAAAAGTTCTCTTTTGTGTGAGTGGCATCCTTCTAGCAAAACAAAATAGAGGTTTGGGGGTTTTTAAAGCATGGATAAATTTATTAGAATTCTCATTTTGAGCACACAAAAATATGCAAGAAAATGTAACTTTATAATGTCATCACAAGTGTCTCAGAATTCACAACCTCTACAGCCATAAGTATTCTTTGAAATGTGACATTCAGAATTTTGAATAAATGGTCAAAAATATTTTGTGGGGTGTATTCTCCCCTCCTACTTTTTATTGGAAAGACGTTTCCTCTGAACAGTTACTAATGTAGCTACTTTTTCTGCTTAATATTTAAATTATTAAATGTGAAATATTTCAAAAACTTATAACACTGATCAACTGGAATGTATTTCTGAGTGTGTGGGGTGATAACGACAACTTTTAAATTATTTTGGGCAATGAAGAAAAGCATTTTTGATGCAAACCTGAAATTAGGCAGAAGAGCCTCTTGGGACAGCCAAATGACTTCTGCTCCTCATAAGTAAAGACAGGATTGAAAAGGACTGAAAAAGAGAAGGTTTAATGGTTGGATGAGGAGGGGATCAGCAGCATAAATTGAGTTCTTCCCTTGGAATTAAAAACTCTAGCTCAGCCAGGAGAGAGAGTTTAATGCGGATGACATTTAAGTTTGGCTTGTCTAAGAGAGTTTCGGTTTGGATCCAAGTGTTTCTTTGTCATGCTGGAACTTGTGGTAGAGACAATTGCAGTAGCTGGGGTGGCATCCAGCTCATTTTGGTCCTGGAGACTCAGCCAGGGAGGGCAAAGCACTGTGGAATATGAGAACTGTAATACTGATACTATACTATGCAGATCTGCACACTGTTATCCTAGTGAAGGGTTAAAACTTCAGCAAAAGTAATTAAAATGAAGGAAAAGGACCTGGAGCTCAGAAGAAAGGCACAACTGGAGGATGTACTTAAATTTTTTTCTCAAAGAGAAGATGTATGTATCCTATATATTTTTATTATGGATGGAGACCCTAGTCCACAAAAATGAGAAAGAAAAATTTGCATTTATGTAAGGCTTTATCAGAATTTCAGAAGCTAAACAAATATTTTTTTATAAATTTATATACATATATGTATGTCTGTATATGAAAGTCAAACATTATGCCAAAAGATAAGTGACATTAATTGGTCTATGGAATAGATATTGTTTTCCTACTACTAGGGGATGTTTCTGATGGTTAGTAGGGATCACAGCCTTTTGGGTTACATTCTGTTTATAGTGTTTACATGATTTTCTGAAGATATTGAAGAAGTAAAGTTACCCTACAAAAAAGTGGCAGTGAAATCATAATAAGCCTTGCCTTTCATTTTTCACATGCTTTTTCAGGGCCTTTGGCCATTCCTCACTGAAAGCCTGTAGGCCATTTTTTGTCACTAGATTTTGTCTTTCCTAAGCTCTCTACATACTACTCTTGTAAGTATTTAGGCTTTGGTGCTTTTTAGTCAGAATTTAAGGGGATTTCTGCCGGCTTATGTTTATAATCATGCTAGAGCAGATGAGGGAAGGTGTGATATTGTCCAGGTGTAAACAACCATAGGAAAACTGAGACTCCACCTGGCTCTGGAATACATCACTTTGACAGAGAGATACACAAATTATCCACTGAAACTTCAGAGTGGGGTTTAAGAACCATCTAAAAGCTCACTGGGCTCTTGTTTTGTATTGCATTTATCTTCTCTGTGCAGGAGGAGAGGAAAGATAGATCTGTAGTCAGGGGCAGTGAGCATCAGGTCTCCTCACCTCTCACCTGTATTTTCTATTTTCTGGTAATGACTGCTCTTCCTTCTGTCTTGCTATTATTGCTGTTTACACATCAGATCTTCCTGTTTTAATAATGTAACTGTCTGATTATTTTATGTTCAATCTTTACAAGGCACCTAAAAATCCAAGCTCAGGATTGTCTGCTTCCATATGCCCCGGCGGAATCAAAAGTGATTTCCTTTTCTAATATCTGCCATTCATCCTTTGTGTAGATGATTTGGCAACCCAGCTTATATTGGCATCTTGCTATGCTTTTTTAAAAAATCATTAAATTCAGATTTTCCATTTCAGAATACTTAGTGACATGCAGTAAAAACAGAATACAGAAGTATAGCATAACTTCAGTGGTTATTTTAGAGAAAAACCTCCAAATAGCATACTCCATATAAACTAGCAGGTTAATAAGATTTCCCAGCTTCAAAGTGTATTAGTTCATTTCAGTAGGGCAGAGGTTACTCATGTTTTTGGGGAGGGTAACAAACAATTTGGAAAGATTTAGATAATTAGCAGAAACAAAAGTGAAAATCCAACCTATTAAATGCAGAAGCCATTAAGGAGACAGATGGATAAACAAAGCTGTTTTTCTCTTTGGCTTTGGGTTCAGTTATTAAGGGTGGAAAAATCAGCATAATCCTTTCATTTGCTCCAAATTCTGGGTCGATACTCAAAGCTGGGCATGAGCAGTGCAAGAGTTTTGAGAATGTAGCTTTTGCTTTGGATATTCACACCATCTGGATTCTTGATTATAGCTGCATGCAGAGGCCACCAGGACAGCTGTCAGGGTAGGCAATGGGTTGTGGCTCCTTCTGCAGTGCCTTTCCCTTTGTCCTGTCTCCTTCCCACACCCTCAGCTCCAGATCAGAAGCAGAAATTGTGGCACTATCCACTCTCACAGCTCCTTGGCAGGAAGGTCTGATGTGGGATTTGATCACTGTGGGCTTTTTTTTCACCCAGTTTGTTCCCAACACATGCTGATTGCACATAACCAGATCTTGTGCTGCTTTTCTGCTGCTCCTTGCATCCCCATCCAGAAATGCATCTCTCTTGCTGGCATTCGCTTTGAAATCCACTTCTTTGGAAATCCCTTTATAATCCAATCCTGCACTAATATCCAGCTACAAACCTCTATTTTGAAAGTATTTTGGAAATGTTAGGGTGCAATATGCAGACAGAAAAGCTGGAAAAGGACATTTCAAACTTAATCATGTGCCTCAACAGGACATATTCCCTGCTTCCCTTGCCTTATGTGTAAAACTGAGAGGCTGGAAGAATTAATTGTTCTGTTGCTTTGTTGGCACCATGGAAAAGCTCTTTCCATTTTTAAAATTAAATTAATCCCCGAGCAGTAACTAAACACATTATATGTTCAAAATATATAAAATAAAAATTCCCTGTGCCTCATACACAGTCTTCTAGATTGATTTATTTATGCATTAGATACTCAGCTTTGATATTACTATCTAGTTGTTCATTTTATGAATGCTCAATGTTTCTTTAATTTCTTCAAAATTCATATGAATTATTAATATGTGGATTGGGACAGTTTAGTTCGTTAACTGTAAATTAAGAGTTGGCATTCATTATTTAGTAGTTAAATTCTGGCTTCCAGTTTTTGTGCTTTTTCCTGCTCTAATTATTCATTTCTTAATGGAGGTAATTATAAAGTAGTACAACACCAGGTCAAAAAATATCTCCCCGTATTTAGAAAGAGGCTTAAGTGTATTTATTTAGAAGTCAGAAGGTCACCCCAGTGTACAATGTTTTCTTAACCCTGTGAAGGTAGAAAGGAAACAATCCAAAATTTTTAAAATTTTTCGTCCTTACTTGTCTAATTTTAATTAGTGTGGATATTCAGATTGACAGCTGCAAAATACATGCAGTGTTAAGTTCAGCTGGATGAAGTCTGTAAACAATCTATTCCTTAATTATGACCTAGTCTTGCTAATTTTTCTCACACTGTAAAGTCATTAATTTCTAGAGTAATTCTTCCAAAGCCTGTAGGAGTACCTATGGATGAAGACTGTGCTTAATGGAGTGCATAAATTATTGCAGCTCCAAAAAAACCAAGAGAATAACAGGGGATATACAGGCCTATATAATACAGGGCAAGACCTATTAAAAAAACCCCAAAGAACTAATTTTCAGGGTGAAGGGCCTGATCCTAGAAAAATTTATTCTCTTGGTGAATATAGTGTAGATATTTAAAATGCAGCACCCGCACCTGGGCCAGTCATGTCAGGCTTTCTTCATCCTCAAGGGAGAATCAAACAATTTTAAACCATATTTCTTAAGGTTGTTGCCTTTTTGGAGGTGAAAGGAATCCACCCTTAAATAGCAGCTCTTACCTGCTGAGGAAAGCTGAAGTGTCTAACTCAGTTACCTCTGCCTACATTAGTGAATCTTAATCCCCTTGTTTTGGTGGGTCCCATGCTATCTTCTGAATTTTTCAGTGTACAAAGAAAGAAGGCAACTAAAATAATTTTTTTTAAAAATCAAGAATTAAGCGAGACGCTTCTACAGCATTTGTTGTTTGCACAGTATAGTCAACAAGTCATGTACATGAAAGTAGAAACAGGAGGGAAAGAGGCAACAGATAACTTTTTCAACAGATACCTTGAATTCCCCCATCCTCTCTTCCTGCTTGTGCTGTAAGAAAATAAAGTATGAGGGGAACAACCAACATTTAACAGAAATTATCATAAGAACAACCAACATTTAACAGAAATTATCATAAACATTGGCTTGAAAATTTCTCTAAGATTTTGGAACACAAGCTGGTTGGGTTTTTGTCCCTGCCTTTCTCCCCCCACCCCCCTTTTAGGTAGTGTCTGATTTGTATTTATCTTCTGCATCTGATCTGCTAAGGATTAAATTGTCACTGCTTTTCCTGAAGTTTCCAAGCATTGTAGTTTGGCTGGGAATTTAGTTATAAGACAAGGCAGAAGCAGAATGAGGTTATATATCTCATGACTTTCTCACTACCTTGCCTGTCCTCCCCATATTTAAGAGCTCATTTTTCAGGTACAGTCTTTTTTCCACTGTGATCCTTCTTTAGATTTAATTTCCTATTCAAAATTCTCCTTGTAGTTTTTTATTCCCTGAATATATTGATAAAATATAAGGGAATGTGCTGATAGCAGCACAAAAGGTGAGATTTATCAATCACACTTCACTCTTTGGCATCCTCGCTAGCAGAATTGTTGTTATGCTTGCAAAGATATTAAGAGGAAAAAATAAAATAACTGTCCCAAAGAAATGAGGGGAGGCAAATGGATGCTGATGGCAGCTGTTCTTCCAGACATTGACTTGGGAGCTCAGAGGACAAGAGCAGACATTGCAGAATGTTCCTGGGGATGCATCAGGCCATCTCTGATCACCTCAATATTTCTTTTATTTGATAAAATAATGCTATGCTATGGTCAATGATATAATAAAAATCCCATCAGAAGCAGCAGAGTTACTCATTCATGACTGTCTAATTCCTCCAGTGTCAACAAATAGATTTTAAAGTACCCTGTAGCACAGAAGGTTATTTCTGCTGTCGCTTCATCTGTGGAAAGAAGCAAAATTTTGTCTTTCTTAGGTCAGTATGATCCGGCACCTGGTAACTCCTATAAATCATAAACTGCAGATGCACTGTCAGTGCTTAATAGTGTAAAAATAAGTTTTCAACAGGCTCTTTGCTAAATCATATTTATTAAAAATGAGCAGAAACATTAAACTCAGTCTCACATTTATCGAATATATGACCACATGATTTAAAAGCTTGCTCCTGAATTAGTTGCTATTTCACAAACCTCAAATGCAACAGCTATTCAGATTCCCACAGAGTCACCACCAGATCTGTGGTGTACAACAAAACCAGAAATCTCTTCAGCTAAATGATTGGTAGACTTTTTCTTCATGCATATTTAAACTGCCTCATTTAAAACAATTATAAATTCACAACATTTTATGATTTGAAGGAGGATGATGGTAGTGATACATCTTTCAATTACGTCTTTATGACCATAGCAAGTGGACTGTGTGATTCACATCTACAGCTATTAAGGTGCCTTTGTTATAACCTCAGGCCTTTATCTTTTCCTGGATGGACTTCATAAAATGATGGCTCCCACCTTTGGGATTTATTAAGCAGCTATGTTGTCCTTCACAGTTCTGGAAAAGGTCAGCTTCAGAATGTTGCTGTTTCCTACAAGCAACCATCAGAAAATACAAGTATTGGAAATGCTTGATATCTTAAACCTCGAGATAATGGTGTTGGGACTTTCCAGCTCCACAGCAGACTGAATCTAAATTCTGTGCAGTTGACTCCAGAAATGTGTTGACTGGCTGCCATCTTTTAATACAATGAGAGTGGTCTATTTTTAACCATGGACTTAATTTAATCAGCATAGTGGGAGTTTTGGCTATGATGAGGGAAAGGAGTGTCATTATCTCATTTATTTAAGTTGCCCCATTTTTCCAATGTGGATGCAGTTGCTGAGCAGAAATATCCTCAAAAAAAATTGTCAAATCATGTTACAGTTTTGGGCCCAGCTGGAAATCTGTTACATAGCACATTGTTTGGAATATAAAGAATAAGGGGCAATCCACTTCAGTGACATAACAGCAGCAAATTTAAAATTATTTAATTGCAACATATTGTATGCCACCTTGTGACCTTGGGATCTGTGAATAACTGCAGAAAGATGGGAGGAAGTGAAGAGGAATAACAACACTACTGCTAATGAGGGAGAAGGGAAAACTCTAATCCACCAAAATACTGATACTGGAGTTGCAAATCTGTTAATGAACTCTGATGAATGCTCTGGGCCTGGGAAACATCCAGGAATGTGAAACCCTGGCTTATATGAGTTACTGTGCTTAAGAATTCATGCACAAGAAAAAGAAGTAATCCTCCGCTCTTCTGAACTGCATTCAAACAAAACTAAAATCCCTAATTATTTTCTAACATATTTTCTAAATTATTTCCACCTGGAATTAATTGTCTTGCCTAAACCAAAGTAGCAGCTGACAAGTCTATATATTTCTTTTAAGACTAAGGATAAGTGAAGGATGTCTGGAGGTCCTTCTCAGTCTCACAGTCTAGTCCACCTGTAGCCCTTTTTGCTATGGAAACTTGAGTGAACTTGCCTGGAATAAAGTGTTGATCAGAATATGAAAAAAACACAACAGGCATGGGAATTTCATTATTACAACACATTCTCCAACCAATCTTTAGGAACCACAGTGAACTTGTGATGGCCATAGAGAAAAATACAAAATTTAGATCCTTATATCACTTCCTGCAAAGTCACTCACCTCGAATTGAAATCAGAAAATAAGCTTAGTTTGCTTAAGAACTAAGAACAGATTTTATGCATCATCATTTAGATACAGCTAGGCTGATGCAGAACTGGTGTGCAAGTAATAAGAAAATTACAAGAATAATTGGAAAATATTAGTGCAATATGTGCTGTATGGATAGACAGGAGCTTGTTGCAGAATGTAGCACATATTATTATAGCTTCATGTTTCATGTAGAGTTTTCTCTGAACATTTTTCATGCATGAGTTCTTTCTTACCACTAATGACATTTGGAAACCTTAGTGCATTTGAAATCTGATGAGCATCGCTTCCAAATTGCTTTCAGGGTGTGGTGTGAATCAATTAATATCTTCTGTTCTGACATAAATTCAAAGACTACCGTTTTCAGAAGCGTATAATGGCATAATTGTGGAATATGCAATATTTATTGATGAGCATTCTAAGAGGAATATAGAGATAATTATATGCAAACGTACTAATGAAACAAAATCAATGTTATTTTCTACTGATTATTCACAGAGGCATAAAATAGATTCAATGCTAATAGTTCTGTTAATTGCACATATCCTTATGCATGTTTATGAATAAAAGACAACCAGAGTACCTCAGAATAAAAAAGAAGCACAACTCCTAGGAGGCATTTGCTAACTAGAGACATTAAAATAATGAAAGTTAGTTTATAAAGAAAACAAGGACAGAACACTAGAGTACCCTGTAGGTGAAAAAAGTGATCTCAATTTTAAGAACAGATTTTTGTATTAATTCAAGTGCTTTCTTTGAATTGGTCTAAACCACTAATTTTCCTGCATTATTTTGAATTTTTTAAAAAACATCTGTTTTTCTACTTGTTTTTTAAATTTCTTCATTTTCATAAGCACCTTTTTTCAGGTAGCAGGTAGCTCTTTATAAACTGGAGAAATCCAGTGACATCCAATATGATTTGAAATATTTCACAGAGAATCAGTATTCTCTGAATGCCAAGTGGGATTTGTGCTCAGAGGTGTAAGCCTGCTTGAAGGTCCTTGCAGCTCTGGGACGTGAGACATGGTGTCACTCACACTCACTCATGGTATCTCTAAAACATCTTACTTTCATTTTTGATATCAAATATTATTGCTGTCGTTGCTCCAAATATAGTCATGGATTCCTGAACTCCTGTGTGGTAAATTATAAAGGGGAAAGGAACATGTGCAGGATGAATGCTGCTGGATCAAGCAGTGAGCTTGGAAGGTCTGTCCTGGAGAGGGTAGGGAGACACCTCTGAGAGCTGGTCCCTGGGACACTGATCACAGCAGCCTCACCAGAATATCAGTGATGAGCACCATTTCCAGAATGAACACCCTGAAACAGCTGGGCTGAAAGAAAGCAGCCAGGCTGAGAGTGAGACACTGTGGAGGTGTTTGTTAGAAAGGAAACACAGCTTTTACAGTGCTGCTCAGACTTTGAGAAGAGGCCAATAAGGGTGAGTAATATTGCTTGAGTCAACACAGCTTCTGTAAAGGGAAGCCATGAATCACACATCTGTCCCAGTTCTTAGGAGTCAACCAGCACTAGGAAAACATATCAGCAGTCAGTATAATTCAGTTAGATGAAATTAAAGTTAAATTATGTCTTTTATGTTTTAAAAAATATTCTATCATAGATAAGAAGTGAAGTTTCTTTTTTTTTCTAATTATTACTGCCTGAAAGAATAATAGAAACCTCATTACAAACACTGGATTGAATGAAAGAAACCCCAACTGAATATTTATGTCACTGAAATTATTGAGTGAAAACTAAAAATTGCCTTAGCTTTCTGGTGACTGCCTCAATGTTTATAGAAAATGGATAGCTGTTGGCAGAGTGGCAACAGAGGAAAATCAAAGCAGTGTGTAAAAGAGAAGTGGCTTATCTTTGGCAGGGGAGAATGCACTTAGACCAATTAATGTAGACATTAAATCATATAGCTATGAAGTGCCAATGTTTAGGAATAGTCTGAGTAGCCAAGTCTGGTAACTTGGAAAGTGTTCTCAGAGATTTTACTTTTTGTCTCTACTGAAATATCTGAGTCTTCATTGAATAGACTCTGCTCCCCTGGCTTTGGCTTCCCAGTCTTATGAGACATTTCCTTAATTATTTCCTTAATGCACATTGTTGGGAACAGCTTGCACCTGTAGAATTAATGGTTGATGTTTTCAGGCTGAAGTTTGACTGCATAGAAGAAAAATTTATACCCCATCCAATTTGGTATTACCATGGATAGGAGTACATGATGCAAACCTTTTAAGGTACTGGCAATTTTCAATGTGATATTTCAGCAGATTTCCAGCACTAATGATTTATGTAGCTAACTTTATAAACTGCAGCTTTATAGAAGAAGTGCTAAATTAAGTCTCCATCACATAAATTGATGGCTTTTCTTCTGCCTTTATAAGTGAAACATTTGAAACCAATACTCCAACTAAACGAAATTGTCATTTTATTAAATCCAGCTTATGATTCAATAATTCTGTTGAACTGCTGTTCCCATTTAGACATCAATCTTCTGCATGCTTTTTAAGACGCACACAAAATCCCAGACTTTGCTGATGGTAACAGCATGCAGTGTGGAAATGAGGAGGAAACTCAGTTGTATGAAGCTCTGACTTGCACACAGCCAGGGCAGTGATTTAACCTAGGGGAGGACAGAAAGCTTACAGGAATAGACTGCTTTAGAAAATGGAATCAAACTTGGCCCACAAAACAAGTACCTAAACAGTTATGGGGATGTGGTAGGTTGACCATGCCTGGCTGCCAGCTGCCCATCCAGCTGGACTCTCACTCCTCCTTAACAGGCAGGGGAAGAAAAGAAAAAAAAGCTCAGGTCAAGATATAGACAAGGAGGCCACTTACCAGTTTTGTCATGGGCTAAACAGACTTGGGAAAAATTACTTTAATTTATTGTCAGTGAAAAGAGAATTAGATAATGTGAAACAAAGGAAGATTAAACAAACTCCTTCTCTCACTTCCCTTTTTTTCTAGGGTCAGCTTCACTCCTCATCCTCAGTTCCTCTTTCTCCTCCCCTCCATGAGTGGCACAGGGGGATGGATGATGGAGGCTGTGATCAGTCCATAACATCATGTCTCTACTGCTCCTTCTTCCTCACAGTTTTCCTCTGCTTCAGTGTGGATTGGACTTCCCATGGGCCGCAATCCTTCAGGATAAACCTGCGCTTGTGAGGGCTTTTCACTGGGTGGAGTTCCCTCAGGTAGAAAAATACAGTATATTTTATCAGGAGGAAAAAAAAAACACATTGAAACATAGATTCACACTCTTTTTCATATCACTGATACTCACAAGTAGTGTTTGACCTCTAGAGACTGGAAATTTTATCTTCTTTGAAGTAACCAGGTCTAACCCTTTCATGGCTTCATATTTCTGTTCCTACTGGTCTGGAAGATGAGGTGTCTGTTCAGAATTATGCCTTTTCAGAAATAAGGCTTTTCTTGATACTCGGAGTAATCTTATGACAGATTTCTGTAATATCCCTGTGCTCATTTTTCATACCTTTGGATACTTTACAGATTTGGTTTTTTCCCAGGAGATGCTCAAGGAGTTAAACTACACAGAGGATTATATCAGTTTAAGCTTCACATATTTTTGTCTCTGTAATGAGCCTTTTGAGCATGTGCTACCACCATAAACCACTTAGAGAAGGAAATGGGAACTTTCATCAAGTCATGAGGTACAAAAACTATCTTAAAAATCAAGAATATTTTTATTAATACTATAAAAATAAACCACATAAAAAGATAATTTTACTACAGTTTTAGGACTATTGTGTTTTCAATTTCATGCTGATTTCTTGTAATATTGCATTTGAATACAGCAAGAATACCAAACATCATCTCATCAAGGTAAGTTTCACTAGCCCTTTGTTAGGACTACCTGGTGTAGCTGGTGTTGCTGATCATGAAGTATGAAACAGCTGGGACCTGTTATCTTTTCCTTATTTACTTCCTGTGTTCTTCCAGCTCTAGTCATAATTCCAGTGAAACACAAGGAAACACAAGCTGAAAGAAAGCATGAAGCTTACAGCAGAATAGAAAGCAACCAGGCACTTGTGTTTAAATTTTTGTTATTATGCCCTATCATTTCCAGCTGAACCACAAGAGCTTTTATCCACTCATTTTGCAGGCATTTGACTTTGTATTTTTAAGCTTGTGGGTTATTTTTTGTTTTGTTTTGTTTTCTCCCAGGGAGGTTAAACTTGTATGTTCATAAGACTGGATCTTGTACTGCTTAAAACAAATCCTTCCTAGAAAGTAGAAGAAAATTAGCATTTTGAGTCCCACTTCTATTAAAGTCAGTAGTTTAATGTTGCCTGGTTGATGCCTGTGAGTGAGCAGTGCAGAAGGCAGGTTTCTTTCTACACTGAACCTACCAGTGCCTCATATTTTAGTAATACTTAGAGTCATGTGATAAAACCTTTCTGTGGTCTGACAATAAACACTGAAACAAGCAAATAAGTCTTTTCACAGGGCAATTTTGTTGATATAGGGATGCTGAGACAGGAAGAGACTTTCAGAATGGCTTCTTCCTGTGGGAGAGAAAAAAAACCAAAGGCCAACTAAAAAAACCCCAAAGACCCACATGCAGCACCTTTAAAGAACAAGAATGGATTGTGATTGTAAACCTAAAAAAAAAAAAACAAAACAAAACAAAAAAAGAGGAAAAAGCCAAGTGCAGCTCTGGAGGAATCATATAAAATCTATTCTTTCTAGGGACAGGGAGAAAAAGCAACCCAAACAAACCACCTTCCTAATAATATTCAGGAGATGAAGACTACTTTCCATTCAAGCCCCTGGAGTAAAAACATGATGGAAAAAAGTTTTACCTGATGATATTTCACCAGTCTGCTCTTAATCCAGTGGGTAGGATAGAAAATGTATCCACATATTACACAGGGGCAAAAAGTTCAAGAATAAGTTTTACAAATCTTATTCCCTGATGGAACAGTAGTTGAAATGATTCCCTTCTTGCTTCCATAGAAAGCCCAAGAAAGAGAAACATACAGTTTTATACTGATAATCCAGCATTCAAATTGCTTTTTCTTAAAAGGCAAATGGATATTTGCCCTATGGAGGAAAACAAAACCCAGTTCTGAAGTCTGTACATAGGTGAAATTTTCAGTGAAGTGAAATTAGTTAACTGCTACCATATCATGCACATTTTTAAAGACCACAGGAAATCTCCAGCAATTCAACTTTTGGAAGAATTGGCAAGCTGGCAGAACTAGTTCCATAGGGAAAAAAATATTTTAGAAAGCAAAAATATGGTTGGTTTAAAGTGGAGTTTTGCTCAGATGAGGTTTTCAGTGATGTTTCCCTTGCTTATAATAACAGCATGCAGTACGTGTCACCAGAGGAAATTAAGAGAAGTCAGCAGTCAATTTGACTAACTAAAATAGGCCTCAGACAGAAGCCCAAGAAGCAACAATTCCACCTACTTAAGTTACAGTTTCATATATGTATTATGGAGCTAGGTTTTGAAATGGAGGGCAAATCAGATTAAGTCCTAATTTCAAAAGACAAAAATCCACTGTCAATATTATTTTAGATTTCTAAGGTATGTAGCTAATAGCTGAATCCCTTATTTGTTTGCTACTTAAATTCTCAGTTTGAGTTTGAGAACCATTCTTGTTTTCCTGTGTGTGATTTCAGAAGACAAAGTTTAATCTGGGACTCCCAGATAAAGTCCAGTCACCCACCCAGAAAATCCATATAATTTTTTAGAGTGGATGATAATTTTCACTTTTGCAATGAAAAATATTTTGGAGAAACTCCAGGCTTGGTGTTAAAGAGTTGTTGGATTTTATTCCAGGAATTACAGCTTTCACATGCAATTCAAATAATTCCAGTACATGCATGACTTATGTAAAATGCTTTGAGAATTCAGAAGACAAACTGCCAGTGTCCTTTATTTCTTTGCTGAACCTGAATATTAAAAGTTTGAGGTATTTCAGGATTTGGGACCAATTTTAGCAGCAGTACTCTCAGGAGTGAGATCAGTACCCCTGGCTGTGGCATGGAGCTTTGTCTGCTGTTACTACAAGCCTGGCTGAGCTCAGAAATATCCTGCACTTCATTAGCAGCTACTCAAGGCACACGAGCCCACTGTCTTTCCCTGATCTTCCCCCAAAGTCTTGGATGTTTACCTTTAAAACTGAAGTTGTATGACAGCTTTCAGCTGGCAAAATTGTATTAGATTTGCATCTATTTGTGCTGAGCGAAATAATTTAGATTTTGTCAATTTAAAATAAGCAATTGCTAGTTAATACTATTAGCCAGGTAAAGTACTTAAAGTCTCAAAGCTTGATGTCTTTACAGCTTGGTATTAACTCAGGCATCAGTTTTATTTCAGCATTTGAGACGCTGGCTTTGTTGTAGCAGTTCAAAGAAAGGAAGAACAATAGTTACATTTTGTCAGTGCAATTCAGATGAATAGGAACACCTAAGGTGTTTCTAAAATTATTTTACTTATGCAATTTTGATTTTCGTAGATGCTTGGTATTGGCATTTTTAGTACAAAACTTACTTATCTTGAGAGGTTTGAAAATCACTCTGTTTTACTGACATAGAGAAAGAGACAGCAGGGGAAAAAGAAGTGTATTATGACAGCCTGTTAGGCTGTAGGGTATAGGGTAAAATAGGGAATTGAAATCAGAAAGAAGAGAAAAGGAAAAAAAAGCACAGACAGGTGGATGGAAAAAATGCTAGAGGGAACAGAAATCGCTGCAAGCAAGATTTACCATAATCATTCATGGAAGGTTTACAAAAGGATATTACAGCTACCTGGGAGACCAGAGCCTAGGGCCATTTTGGCACACAGGCTAGGGGGAAACTGAGATGCAGTAATGCAGTGTTTCAGGATCCAATCATAACAGGGGTGTTCGGAAGGCAGAAGGTGGCAAAAATGGGCAACACGTGAAAGTCAACTGATTTTAAGTAAATAATACTGATGGAATGACACCGTCAGAGGTTTTTCTCTTCCACAGACAGGGGAATGACAGGCTGTCACATCCACCTGAAAAAGTAAATGTCCTACAGAAAGGGGGTGAGCATTTTATGTTGGTTTAAGGCTGGAGATTTGCACTGTCTAAAAAAAGAAGGCAAACATTGGCATCAGGAGCAATTCCTGTCAGACGAAGGACATTCCTCTTTATGAGCCTTGACAATAAAACAGCTTTGTGTGGATGCATCTCCTGGGTTTTAACAACTCTCCATCACTGTGGGTTAGTAATGCAATGCATCTCTTCAGTGTTTCAATAATGGGAAAAGTAATTTTTTCTCATCTGTTAATAGCAGCTTCTCTGTGGCTATTGCTAATGGCTGCTGATGTGCCTTGGAAATTTTGTGACTTTGCTCAGGAGATTTTCCATATTTGCCATTGCAGAACTTCGGGTGCCAGGTCTCTATTATAAAGCTACAAATTCATAACCTGCTTAAATGATGAAATAAGGATTTTATATAAAGGGGTGGAGCTGCCTATCTTCCCCTTCCCTCCCCATGAAGCATTCCAGGCTCAGCTCTGTGTCCGTGTTAGTTCTGCAGTGCATTAGATCACCTTGCCAATCTGAAAGTGTATTTGCTCTCTTTTGCTGTAATTTCCTACCAAATCAGGCCTCCAAACCAGTTTACCAGGCACCCACCGAGTTGTAAGGGATGGGGAAGGACACATGCCTTCCACAGGAGCAAAGGAGGGGATTCCAGCCTGGCAAAAACAACCTTACAGTGTCTTGGAGTCACAGCCTCATCTGCATGACCCTGCCTATGGCCAGTGACTGACAGTGAGAATGGAACTACCTGTTAAACCTGTGTCCAAGAACTCCTAATTATTGGTATTTCAGCTCTATTTCCTTGGTTCCCCCCTCTGTAAGCTGAGAAGGAGCATACTCTCCTTTTCTTGTGCTTTGTGTGGTTTCTGTATTTGAACAGCCAGGTTTTCAGGTGATGCCCTTCTGCAGTGTCTGGTACAGCAGCACTGAGACCTCAGGCAAGCAGGGGAGAGGCAGAAGTCAGGGATATCTCTCACTGTAACAGTGATACAAATTAAAAAATAGCAATCTGTTTATTGGGATTGAAATCTGTAAACCTGGCTAACTGTAATTCATTCAGATTTCTAGTGGTCATCTACAAATTAAGTGTGGTCAATTAACCCTTTCCTCTTTATTGACTACTACTATAAATAATGATATAAAAGCTATGTAAATCCTCACAAATGTGATATAATTATCTCAACAACTATTCTGCATCTCAGTGGGTATGGGGGAAAATGGAACCTGTTCCTAGAGCATTTCTGGTTGCTAAGGAACAGTTACTTCAGTCGTAGAAATTGTCTCTCACACCAGATACATTATTCTGGCAAATTGGACTTTCAGATTGAGTATCAAGGGAAAGGGGAACAATCAGAAATGAGAAAATTGCTATTACAGAGCTCCATGGGGTCTAGTATGTGTGTGTCAAAGATTCTGGTTTTATATCTGCTTCTGTTTCTATTGTCATGATCTCTATTTTTTTATTTCTTTTTCTTTTTTAATACCCTCTCTGAAAAAGATAGAAAAACAAAAAGAAAAACAAAAACAAAACAAACAAACAACAAAAAAAAACAAGAAAAAAACCAAGAAAAAAACAAACAAAAAAAAAGTCATTTGATAAGGCAGCATACCATAAAATCTGGTTTCTTATTGGTGGGGGAATGGTGGTCAATCTCATGCTCACCAGTTTCTACTTCCCTCATCTTCCCGAAAAATAAAACCTGTGTTGTGGTGTTTAAGACAGCTTTCAACAAAAGCAATTGGGGCAAGTGAGAAAAGGTATCAAAAGTCTGTTTTATGTCTTTTGGTCTGTCAGGTGACCCAAACTCTTCCTCATCACTGAGCCAGTGCTGGCCCTGGGATGCCTGGAGAGGGCAGGGTGTCCGTGCTGCAGGTGACATCCTGGGACTGCCAGATCCCAGATGGGACAGAGCCCTGTCCCTGTGCAGGACTGAGCTAGTTGGACTGTGAGAAATGAGACCCATACTGGGAGAATGAGAGCACAGAACTTTTCTGCAGGGGCTGGAGACTGAGAAATCACCAAGTTCATTCATTAGAGCTGGGAGTACTTTGTGTGGGTGTGTGTGTTTACAGCTCATTTACTCTAAGCACAAGATATAAATTGTCCTGGGCCCTCTTCTGACTGATCTCTCCTTAATTCCCTTTCGTTACAACTTCATATTTTGTTGATTTCAAATGCTTTTCAAAAAATAATTGAAATTATATTATGTTACCATTGAATAAAGTAAGCAAGACCCCAGCTATCTTTCTGTCAAAAGCAATGAAAACAGAGAATCAGTCTTTGCTGGGTTCTGCCCTTTCAGTTTGAAGCTGCTGCACATTCTGAGTTGTGTTACTGTGTTTTGTGCTTAAACATCTTGGCTAATTAAATTCTGCCTGAGTTTCTTCTGTCGCTTGTTGCAAGATTTATAATGCTAAAGATCAGAAGGTTGAATCAAGGATTTAATAAAATGTGTTGTACAAAGAAAGAAGTTGTGTAGGTGCACAGAATAGTAAGTGCTCATTTTAGCACTCCTTGTGGTTGTAATGATAATTACTGCACTTCTCTTGAAACCCATTTAATTCTCAATTTTACTTTGAAGCTTAAAAATATCATTAATTAATTACTTTATCTAAACAGATTTGAGATATTGCTGAAAGCCTTCTGGGGAAAAAAAAAGGAGTTGCTCTTGTCATGTACAGCTTTCCCCTTCCATTTCTTATGTTTGTGAGGTAGTGTTCATATATACACACAAGTAGACACAGAAATGTATTTTTCAGTCATTCACAGATCTTACCACAAGCACACAAAGTATTATCCTGCTGTGTGCTACTCAAATCACATTATAGCTAATGCATTTATGTTTCCTACATCTGAGACAACAAAACTTTCAGAATTTTTTTCCAGGGTTTTGCTTCCCTGAGAGTGATGGGATGACACTTGTAAGAGCTCTCTATCTGCTACTGTAACATACAAATAAAGCAGCTTAGAAAAGAGACAAGAGAAAAATAAAATTCAAAATACACTGCTGGTTCTCTAAATGTTATATAGAATGGCAGAATATTAAAAAGTTGTTTCTGCTTGATATCAATCAAAGGGCTGTGTTGCTTGTTTGTCGTGGGGTTTTTTCCCTTGTGTTCTGTTTTGTTGTTTTCTTGTGTCTTTTTCTTTTCTTTCTTTTTCCTTTTTTTTTTTTTTTTAAATTTCATCTTTCTGAAGTGTATTGTACTCTTTTGCATTGCTTTAAAATCAGAGTTGTAAGTTGACCTCTGAGAGAAGTTAGAGTTTGATGCTTTGTAACTCAAGGCCCAGAAGGTGTAAATTGGATTGAATCCAAGTTTTTGCACTTAGAAGGCTAACAGGGGCTTTAAAAAATAACCCAAACAATGGGGGAATTAGCTTTCTGAACTCCAGGTACTTTGCATAAGACAATGATTGAAGTGTTGCCACATGGTCTTTAAAAAAGCTTTCTTAGGCAAACATTCCTCAGGAGAAGGATCAACCTATACTTTCATAAATCCATGTTCAAAACTTGTATTAGTCATACCTTTGAAAACTGAGTGATTATTGTTGAACACTCTTAGGAACTGTGTCCAAATGGACTGGAATACACAGCTCCTGTCTTTATAAATCTTATCCAGTCCCCTTACAGCTGCTCCAGGGTGGACTTTATCAGAAGCCTTGGAAGAATATTCTAAGGTATTTTTATACCTCGTATCTACTTTCTTCTTAAAGTAGTGACATTTTAGTGTATCTGATTTTCAGGGTCACAGCTTCCTTTTGAAGACAGCAGGATGTTAAAAGAGCCCCTACAAATCCACCCAACGCTGCACACTGGCATTGACCTGCAACTCATTAATCTCCATAGGCAGAAGGTCAGACTGGGATCTGAGCTTTGGATTCAGCGCTGCTGAGAAATAATGGGCAGGGGGAAAGCTCTGGAGCTCTGTCCTCTTCTAAGTGTGCTTTGCTTTTGGGGAAAAACAGGTGTCTTGGCATGTCAAAGCCAGGGAAAATTGCCAGTTTGACCTGCAGCTGCCTTCATGGTGTGGGGCCAGCATTTAGAACCCTCCTTCATTCTCATTGCTAGAGAGGAGCGGGGGATGAAAGCCCCTCCTCACCTTGGGGTCTGCCCCTTTGGGCTGCTGGCAGCTTTTAGGATCTGATGTGGGGTTTGGAGGTTGAGCCAAGGCACGGGAATGGGGTGTTTCTCTCTCTCTTTGTGCTACACAAGGCTCAGCTGCGTGGTGGATTGAACTTGGGGACTCTCCTGAGCAGAGTGATAGTGCACAGTTAATAAAGCATTCAGCACCTGACATTGTTAGGCTGGAATTATTCCTCCCTGGTCAGATTCTAAAGCAAAAAACTAGATAATCCAGCATGAGATTCCCTTTATAACTGCAAGTGCCATTGTTGCACAAGGAATTGCATGTATTGATTAAAATCTCTTCACAGAAGAGAAGGGAAATGAGCTGATGACAGTTCAAAAATTATTTTTCAATAGAGTATGGCTTAAGGCCATCAAAGGAAGAGAAGAAAAAACTAAATTGATGTGCAGGAGAAAAGGGAAGATGTTGTCATCTGTTTGCTTAGACAAATAAAGCAAAAAACGAAGAAAAATATGAATCATACAGATAGATTTTAAATATTACAAATAATATGTTTGAAAATAGGTGGTGTGCAATTGCAAAACTTAGAGATGCATTTCATAATCATAAATTTTTATTTTTCAAAAACCCCATCTGTTCATTTCATTTAGTCATTTGTCTTTTACAGAAATGGAATAAATGTAAAATATTAATACACAAAAATATACATAAGTAAAAAACAAAATCATGAACGTAAAAGTTACTTATTTCGAAATAAGTACTTGAAACCTGATGGTGTGTTTCCCTAAACAAAATGGGGCTATTTTCTTTTTTTCTGTGTGTGTGATATTACTCTTTTTTCCACTGGATGAAAAGTACAGAATATGCCACAATAGTCACAGTGGCTTGATGAATTACATCTGTGATATCATAAGAAATAAACTTCTCCTGATTCAGAGAAGACAAGTAGAACAGTACAAAATGCAGCTCACTGCAGGCTGCAATGCAAGTCACTACAGTCATGCTAACAGGAAGTATTTTAAGTCAAAGAATGTCTTTGATATGGTGTAAGTATTTCACTGTGATGAATATGTACTCTACATGTAGGAATAAACCAGCACAGTCAGTATCTCATTTTTAGCATGTAAAAGGCAACGTGGGAACATCTATAAATGTATTAGCCTCTGTCAACATTTCTAAAGTTAAGATGATTTACAAAATATGCTGCAATACTGAAAACATAAATTTAAGCATTTTGCCACAATGGAGCTTCAGAAATAAACTAAATTCTAAAATAATTATGAAAAGAAAGCACCAACCTGCCTGGCAAGATGTTGTCAGTATTCGATTTCTTTGAATATTGCTGTACCTTGGGATATGGGAGCTCACCTTGAAATTAGACTCCCTGACCACAACAAAATGACTCTTTTACCATTATGGAAGTCATTTCCATGTGTCTGATAAACCAGGATTACAAGCATTTATTTTAGGAAATTTATTTTTATTTGTCTTTCCTCAGCATTAACCTTGACTGCAAAATTTTAACTCTTTTTCTTTAGATCTGTAAGAAAAATTGACCATTCCAGCTCAACTTTATGGCAAGAAAATTGTCATAAGGAGCGAGCACAGTGAAGCAACAGGAAAAACAAAACAAAGCAACCAAATATCTGTCAATTTTTTTGATACAGGGCTTTATTTTTAAAGGAAGTCTTGGCAAAAGACTTATTTTAACAGCACCTAAAATATTTCACATGAAGAAAATTTGATGTAGGCATTAAATATAGCTGGAAAAATATCAGTCTTCACAAACATTTTGGATTATAACCTAACTAGTATAAATTTTCTTTTTGACTCTGCTGTCCCCATTTAATGTTAATTTCCCATAGATCCATAAAAAATTCAGATTTAATTCAATGTTTCTGGCATCTGTAGAGATTAAATTCTCAGTTCCATATTTCTGGAAATGTATTTTATATGGAAAAAGATCCTGTTCCACAAAAGAGGAATCTAAGGGAGAAAGGATAAGAATTGAGCTATTTTTAGTGTCACAGTGATAATACAACATCACTGTGCAAAGTTAAATTCAGAATGAGCAATAATAAATACATAATGTGTCACTTATGTCACACAGGAGGTCACACATCATTTTCAGAAGAGATGAGCACTTGAATCCTCTTTCTAGAAGTCAATGACATTTAAGTTTCTAAGTGCTAGAGACACTGAAATTCAGACACTATATGGTTTCTTATTAGTGGGGCTTTTTCAGTTTGTCTTTTATAGTTCATAATTTTTAAACTAGGTTATGCTTTGTTTATTTTATTTTTTTTTTTAATGCATGGTTGGAAGAAAGTTTGATAGCCACTACAGGGCAGTCCTTGTTTTTATGAAGAAAAGGCAAGGCTTTGAGGTGAGAAATTGGTCCATTTACATGTGAACTACCTGCCATGCCCTCAGTGAGATCATTACAGTCTATCTGCCATGGACATGCCACTGAACAAATATTGGATTACATTATGCCTGTAATCCTCAGGCATTGTGCACTTCTCTAAATTATCCTCACGTAATCACTCCAGGGGATTACACTTTAGGATGATGGGAGGATGCCTAAAATCAGACAGCCACAAAGTACCTTTATTCTTCAGTGTGTTCTTGGAATACATTAATCTTGAAGCTTAAAATGCACAGTGGTGAGTTTACCTATTTGGAAAAGATGATGATGATTGCAGATCTGCCAGATAACAAGTTAATTGCTATATTTAACTCAGTTATTGAGAATGAAAGACAGGCTTTTTTTTTTTTTTTTCTTCCTTTTTTCCCTCCGAAGGACACTTCTAATGACAATTCTTCCTCATATGTGGCATGGCTAGTCATTTTCAGCAGGTAGAGCTGCTGCTCGAAAGTCTTGCTGTCAGAAATAACAAGTGCTTTAAATTGGGTCTCTTCAAATAGTAATAGAAGATTACTGTTATTAATAAAAGTATTTGCTTCATGAAAAATGCAGTATGCCTAAGGGGTTTTTAAAGTGTAAAACTACCAAAGGTGATGCTGCATCTGCTTTTCCCTACTCAGCTTGAATTTTTTCCTATTGTGATTAGAATACAGAATATTATTGGTTACAGAGAGGAATCTTGGAAATTTGTATCTTCTGATAAAACCTCCTCACAGCTGTTCATGTTTTACAGGCACGTTTTAATAAATCAACACCTGAAAATGAGGCACAGAACAGAAATAGAATATAGTGTTTTCCCTTCTAATATCTCAACCTGAGCAGGTCATCTCAGTAGAAAGGATTCAGAGTGGTGAGCTCTGGAGTAACAGCATCAGAGAATATGCTTTGTTGTATAAGATGAAGTGGAATTTATTTTCATAACATCTGAATCTGATGAATATATGCATCTGCTGCAGAACATCAGTTTAAAAGTAAATTAAAATATCCTGTAGAAATTACTGCAGGATAAACAATTTTGAGACCAAAATGCAGTATTTTCAAGCTCATATGTTAACTCCTGAGGCTTAGTTGTCACCCACCCTAGCTGTGAGCTCCTGTTTTCTTTGGTAAAATGAAAGAGGTAAACTTTTTTCACTCTCCCTCCCTTATTTTGCCATAATTACAAAGCCACAGAATAAATGAGTTTGGAAGGTGCCTCTGAAGATTACATGCTCCAAGCCCCCACTCAGGGGTCAGTCAGAGCAGATTTTTCAGGGTTGTGTCCACTTGGGTTTTGAATATCTCTAGAGATGGACACCCCACAACCTCTCTGTTCCAGCATTCAACCACCCTTACAGCAGAAAATTGTTTTCAAATGTTTAAGTCAAGTTCCTTGGGTTGTAGATTGTGCCCATTGCCAGTTTTCCTGTCACTCGGCACCGCTGGCAAGAGCCTGACTGCCTCTTCTTTACTTCCCCCATCAGGTATTTATAGACACAGATCACATTGTGAGCCTTCTCTGCTCAAAGTAAGAGCATTTAAATTCAAATTTTAAACTAATGATGATGCTTTCATATATAAATATGGGGGATTTATTTATATATTTGGTGTAAAACTTTTTTTTTCCCTACAGGAAATATATTTTTTCTTGAGGAAGAATATAAGAGACAAATATAAGAGACAAAACTCCCAGTAATTCCCACACAGAATTTTAAATGTAGTTAAAAAGATCCCCAGACTGAAGAATCTGAGTTTCATGGATCCCATTTACACACAGATAATCCAATAAAGCTATTTGGAGTGTTTCAAAATTTCAAAAAGATGGGACAATAAAAAATTAAGACTAGGGCACAATTCAGACTAGAAGGGAGGTATGGACACTGGGCAACAGACCCTCTGAAGAAGCCCCATAAACGATGCAAATATTTAAAAATGCTGCTATTTTATAAGAGAACATGCTCCAAAAGTATGAAAAACTATCCACACTCAAAATTTTTAGGAAGGATTCATTCATGGTGTTAATGATACAAAGGTCTGACTTTTTGGGTTTTGTTTTGTTTTGGTTTTATTGTGAATGGAGGAATCACAAATTAGTGCAATTTGAACTTGGGACACTTAAAGCTAATGCTAGTTTTCCATATATTATAGTAAAACTTGTGGTAAGAAAATGGGAGTCTATGGATAGATTGAGACCTCTCAAATGGAAACGAAATGCTTGAAAGACAGGGAAAGAATTCCTCTGCTTTTTGTTCATTGTTAAAACATGCAAACTTGAAAAGAAAGTGTTACTAGAGTGCAGGTAATGGATCTGTTCCAAGAAATAAAAATAACTCTCGATGAAATCTCCACGAGAAAGGATTAAAGGAAAATGTTAATTAGATTAAATCTTTTTATCCTGATGGGTTCAAAAGTGCAACCATTCTTCCTCTGAGAATGATGCAAGGAAACATTTTTTTTTCTGGGTGAACTGTGAGTGAGGTTATATACATATCTTTATTCCTAAATCTCTGCATGATTGATGAGTATGTGGATGTTTTGAATCCCACAAAAGGAGAAAAACAAATAGTCCCTTGAGGTATTCAGCTTCAGATGCTGCACCCCTGCAGGTGTTTTGTTAGTGTTCCCTACAGCTGCTTTTTGTAATGAAGTTTCACCATTTCCCTGGGAAATCTTGTATACTCAGGAAAAGGAAACCTGGTTCATATTCTTTGAAGTAATAATCCAAGGGGGGAAGGAATCATGGTGGAGCAGATTTTTGTGGAACAGAATGCAAGAAGCAGTATAATTTACAGCTTGTAGGATGCTTCTAACACCCTACTTCAAACCCTTGAAGTGGAATTTTGTCACTGACTTTCCAGAAGGTGAGGGTCACAGGGCAGCAAAATGCACTTGCTATGTAGATAAGGATTGTATTACACAGAAAGTGCCTAATATATCTTCTCATCATACTTGCTAACTATATATAATATTAACAGATAAGCTTTTCCTTCTTTGATTATTCTCTGTGTCAGTTTTTTCTCCTTCCACCACTGGAGTCCAGTGCTGGATTTACCCTTTTTCCACACTGTGGGTACGACCACGTCTAGCAAGCTGAATATCTTCATTAGGCTTTTTATTAGATGTCACAGTGGATTAGAGATGGTCAATTGGCTGAAAAGACAACAGAGCTTACTGTACATGTGAGATTAAAAAAACCCAGCAAAACAAGAAGGTATGTCAGTCCACCCAATCATTTTGTGTGGAGATTCTCATAACCTCTGGGTTAAGAGTTTTGGGAGTATTTCAGTGAACGTGCAAGTCATAGAAAACAACAACAACAAACAAAAAAAATCCCAAACAAACAAATTATCTAATCATATATATTATAAATAATATTTTATATTAACTCTCATAAGTAGCACAACTTTCTCTTCATAGCCTTATAATCCTTTTGCAAACCCCTTAAATAGTATAAACTATTCCAAGAGGATAAAAATTTTCTGTTTTTATTTAATGTTCATGGGGATCAACAAAATATGTCATCATGACAGCAGCAGAAAGACAAGTAAGTTAAGAATATATTTTCAGAGTAATAAATATTTTCACAAGAGATCTCAGTCTTTATTTCTATATTAGTTTTGTTTTGGTTTTGTCGTCTTCAAAATGGAACTTGTATTCCAAAAAGTACCACTTAATTCTCCTGGTGGTAACTTTTGGTGGATTACAGGCACAGTAGGTTAGTCTTATAGAAAACCATAATTTTTCAAGAGTTTCAGATAAAATGTAAATTTGGAAGTTATTTTATACAGGAGGTTTCCTTCAATCATCATATTTATCAAACACTACCATAAAATCAGGATTGAAATCATGTCTCAGATTTAATCGAGTCCACTTAGATTATCCAAAGAGGTTTTTTTTCAGATTCTGTTGGCAAAGTGTGTGGAAATGATTTAGAAATAAATTGCTCAATGCACTTGAATGAGTACCAGTTGCTGAATATCAGCAAATGTTACAAGGTGTTACAATATGTTTGAATTTGGCACATTCCATAAGTCACTGTCATATATCAGCTCATAATAAAACCTGCTGGTAGAGTGCTGGACACATAGATATTAGATTTGACTCATGGGAAATACATGGATTCTCAGATCCAAGTGATCAGGATCTCCTCCTGTCCCTGCCCTTTTGGCACCATGATGGTTGTGATTTTGGTGGAGCTGTATCACCAGTCAGCTTTAGACAGCTTTTGCTTCAGCTTCTTTTTATTTCTCCATAATTTTTCATAAATACTCCAAGCTTAATTTTCTCATGGATGAAAAGGTGATAGGAAGCTGAATAACATGTAATCAAAATTCAGTTTTCTTTGTAATTTTGTCTTGGGAAGCCTTATTCCTTTAGATGGTCCACATCCTTGGAGTGCACAGTGAATAACAATGAGGTGGCTGTGCCTAAAATCAGGTGAATAATTCTGTATTCTATCAAAAGTCCTTCAGGCCCAATGTTCTCTCTGTACTGGTGGCCAATTCCTGAAGTTTAGGAATCAGGATTTAGGCACATTGATTGATATTTTTTGCAAATATTTAATGATTTCACTGAATAGTTTACAAGGCAGTTTACACTTATGAGCAGATCACCTGGCATGTGAATATTTTACTTATATGATAATATCCAACAATCTTGCATCAAAAGCACTCTGAAAACAGCAAAAGATCTGTACCTTATTCAACTTGAAGCACAAGTATCTATGACACATCATTTGATAAGTGCTGAAATCTGAACAAAAGCAGTAAAAAGTGATTTCAGGATAAAGTTTTTAACTGTCCATGTAATATGACATTGTTTTCAGGCAAGATGCTTTGTTTTAGTCTCTTTATTTCTGATATGTATACATATGCAAATATATTTAGTGGTTTCTCTATTTTTTTGAAAGCTCATTTATATTTGATATAAAGTTCTTTTGCATTTGATGTACATATACCTATTAGATTTATTTATTCATCCACGTAGGGCAGCATCAGAAGTTTATGCTTTCAGTCATACTTCAAAAATGTCAATATTCTCATTTTCTCTCCATGAAGTAAATGGATTTTATTGTTGATTTTAATAAAATATTACAATACCGAAATCTATGACAGCATCTGTATTTGTATATATCTATATACACACTTTTAGAGATGAAAACACATATTCTCACTTTTATTTCTCCTTGAAGATATGATTATCCCCATCAGGTGATAATATATGGCATGTTTCTGAAACATTCTTATGTGTCATATCCTCTTCTGGTTACTTAATTCAGATGCTGAAAATGTCAATTTAAAAGAAAACCTTATGTATTCTTTTTGAAAATCAACTCTGTATAATGCAGCAATGCTTAGAATCACAAACTACACTCAATGTCATACATTTATAAAAAATACCTAACCAAAGTTGCCTCTCACCTAAATTGAAACATAATTCTGAAGGTGATATTAACATTTTTCCCTTTTATGAAACACCAAGATTCTCAGGTTTTTTAAAAGGTTATTAAGATTTCAAGTGAGTTGTTTCTACAGATTAAGAGTTTAAATGACACTGAATGAATTTATACATCCCATTCAAAATCTTGCTTCACTCTTCATTCACAAAAATTGAGAGAAGAAAATGATACTGATAGTTTTACCTGCTACTTGTATATTTGGGAGCAACTTATCACATTTTCTATGACAAAGGAGAAAGAATAGGAAAAGTCTCGTGTTAAAATGGGAGGTGAAGGGACATGGTGGGGTTACAGAAGGCTTGTGATCATTGACACAAGAATAAATATCTTAAATAGACAAAAAAAAAAAACCATCTGAAAGTAGTCTGCTTGTCTCCATTTCCTTTAAAAGGGAGCCAGTTCCTCTGCTCAGGTGGGGTTGTCTTACAAAGATGCTGGAAGATGTGTGAGATAAATCCCATCCTTTGTGTGTTAGCAAATTGTACATTATCCTGCCCGAGTGATTTCCCAGTCTGTCCAGTGTGGGATTGCCTCTGACTGCAAGAAAAATCTTACTTGGGTGCTCGTAAGTGTATTTTAGCACCTCTGCTGCATCCATTTCCAGGTGGCAGGAAACCCCTGAGTTGTAAAGTATCCACAACCCCAGTCTACAGTTCCAAAATAAGATCCCATTTCAGTCTAGACCTTGGTGAAGCAATCCCTCACTCAGAGAGTGCTGATCAATGTGCCATCCTGTCTAATTCCATGAAGGGGGAAGAGAAAGCATTTTATTTTTCTATACAGTGATAGTATGTATATTATCTAGGCTCTCTATAAGACCTCTCCTATTTCTGTCTCTGTTCTTTGTTATGAGCAAGAGGATGGGTTTTTTTCCATAAAACTGACAGTTTTATGTGAATTGAAGATGAGTATATGTTATGGTCAACTCTATCCAGATACTTATAGCTTATGTCTAGACACATTTAGATACCAGCATCAGTCAAAATCAGTCAAACGTTTGGCCATGGTGTAAGACTCTGGAAATTCTGCAAAATACATTTTACAGTGATTGAGAAACTATTATACCTCCAGCAAGTACAGTCCTTTGATCACCTGAGCAATGCCCACAGAGAGTTGCAAGCACACCTTCTTCTCTTCTGAAATTTCTTTTTGTGTGAAATTACGCACTGTGTGTGTCATAAATCAGCTTTGAGAACATTCTGGAGCAAATATTTTGGGATTTGAAGGTGCTAAGGAAACAGGAAATAGCTTGGTGACACTTGCTGCAGCAGGCACATTATGAATGCTGTCAAGCAGAAGCCATTTGTCACCTACCCATATTGAGGAGGCAAAGTCAAAGCAAACTTAATCTACACTGTTTCTGTATTAGTGGAACAGCCTTTCAATAAAAGTATTGGCCCAGCAAGGGAAAGTCTTTTTGTGTGGCATAAAGCGAAATAGCTGGGTCTCATGAGAATTAATGTTTTCCAAGTTATCCAGCTCCTTTTAAATTTAGCTTTTATCACATGCCTATGGAAATGTACTGATTTTTTCACTTCTAAAATTAGTGAGTGAAATATCTGACACTCAACTTAAATGAATTTGTAAAAACATCAGTTTTTTTTTTTTAAGTCAGTTTGAATGATTTTAAATGAGGATTATGTTGATTTGCAATTGGAAAATGTGCGTATTAGTATAATATCAGTTCTGCTGTTCTAAGCAACTCAGCTGGGGTCATGAAACAAAGAATGAAATGTACCTTTAATAAATAGAATTATTATTATTGTTGTTATTATTTTTATACATGCAAATTCCAATAAAGTTTCCTTGCGCTATGTGGTTCCCCATCCCCATGCATCAGTTTCCAGCTGCCATGCTGTGAGCCTTATTGTACTTCTGCCAAAGTGACAGCTACTCTGTCACCTGCCAGGAAGAAAAGGATTCCTTCTACTCTCATTTATATTCTTAAAGTATCCTTTAAAAAGTGAAGATGTAAATGTGATTATACAAAATGCAATATTTCTCATTTGTCTATTATCAAATAGATATTCAATTAGGTGAAATAAAGGAACTTTATATCATCAGACAATTCATACAGTGTTAATCTCCATAGAGTATTGTTTTTGATAACTTGCTGTGCTCAGATGATGGGGTAGTGAGGAAGACACTTTAATGAGCCTGAGAGAAAGTTGTCAGACTTTGCTGGTTTCTGACCTGTGAGCTCAGCAAATCTCAGTTTGGCACATGAGGTTTGAGGCACTCTTGAGGTTTGGAATTTATTGAGTCAGCTGTAGGTGACCCAAAGAGATACCAGGTATTTGTAAAGTAAAGGGGCTCAGAATCACAGAATGGGTCAGGAGGAAGGGACCACAGTGGGTCAGCTAGTCCAGCCTCCCAGCTTAGGCAGGGTCATCCCAGAGCATGGTACTCAGGGTTGTGTCCAGACAGTTTTTGAATATTTCCAAGGAGGGAGACTACACATCCTCTCTGGGAAATCTGTTCCAGTGTATTTGTCACATCCAGAGTAAAGAATTTCTTCCTTATGTTCAGATGGATCTTCTTATGCATCAGTTTCTGCCCATTGCCTCTTGTTCCATTGCTTGGCACCACCAGGTCATTCTCTTTTCCTCAAGTCTTATGGTTTCAATGTCATTATTAATCTGTGACAATTATGATGTCATGGTTTATTTTGTGATGGTAAAATGGGATTCAACTTTTGTTTTGCTCCACTAGCATTATCTGATTTAATCAGAACTGCACAAGAAGAAAGAAAAATACTAAGTGTGACTGCAAAATTCTTCAGTACTGGTATTTTACAAATGCACTAATGCAGCTGAACTAATTTAAGCCTGTGTTAACATTGCTCACGAAGCATATCGAGTGTTTAATTGCAATGCAAAAGGAACAAATAATGAGAATAAGTTACCCAAATTATTTCATTATAAAATAATTAATGTGATGGGCAATTAAAATATGCATTAAAGTGTACTCATTACATTGTCATTCAAAATTACCTAAGCTAAGGTTAAAGGTGTTATTAAAAACATTAATTTAATTTGTTATATAAAAGGCAGATAATTATCATAAAATATTGCGAATGATAATGAGAAACACTTTAATGAAGTCTTGCTTTAATTAGCGGGGGTATCATTATGATTTGCCTGTGGGTAAAATGGCAGACTGTTAATATATTTTCTTTTCATTATGATTAGAGTCTCAGAGAGTTATTTAACAACTTATATGAAGAAATATAGGCTTACATTTATATCTTTGGGATGGTATCTCATTTTGTTTGACACATTTATGATATTATAAAGACTCGATAAATCCAATTTCTGATGATAGTGTTCCAAGTGTTGTTTATCCTGCTTCACCTCTCAATCTCATGTAATATCCACTGTTAAGAGACTGCGATGGAAAAAACCCTCTTATGAAATGGAAGAATCTCAGAACTTCTTTTTGGTGGTTTTTGACCTTTTCAGAGCACCATGAAAAAATAATTTGAAAATACTTTAAAATTGTATCTAAGTTTACTAGGTTGCATCAAGCCAAGAGTTGTTCTACAACACAGGTTAACTTTCTTGTTATAAAATTCTGAGAGAAAGAACCCCTTTTCTGAATTCCAAGAAGTCTGTGAGTGAAACAAAACATTGAAGAAAAAGCTGTTTTCAAGTCACTGAGTTTTCATTTTCACCGAGTTTTGAAAATGATTTTAAAATGAAATTCTTCTGTATTTTTCGTAGAAGAAAAGTACTAGAAATAGGCATTCAACCAGAGATTGTTCTGGCAGGGAGAAATGGTTGTGCTTGCGAATTTGTATCCTCGTTATCATGGTCTTTTTATTGTCTTTCTGCTTTTCCTTCATCCATGCTGCTTTAGAGCTGGTAAATGCCATCAGAAGCTACCAGGCTGTTATTTATAACAATCAGAATAATTTGAAAAAACCCCTGTTGGCTGATGCAGTTCTGGCTTCCTCATCTTTTCTGATTACAGCAACAGCAGTCAGGTTTTTTCTTCTTTAAGAAAAAGAAGACTTAATTCAGGGACAGCATCTCACTGTGATGAACTTGGCTTGACTTCCTCTTTTATTCAGTAATATACAGAGACTGGGGCAGATTAAAACAGCTGCTCTCATTTACCATCTTCTATTTCCCATCTTTTTTTTTGGTTTTTTTTCTGTTTCTCTTTATTTCTAACTTTCATATTTAATTCATGGCTAACACAGTAGCAACATAATGAATTCAATCCTCACTCTTTACTCACTAATGCTTTCAGTCCAGTAGGCACATTTCATTTGGTGTTATCTTTTGTGTGCTTTATTATGCACATGAATTTGAGTTGGGATAGATATTGATTTTTATCAAAACTATGTGAACTGTGACATGCATACTTTTACACGTGCCCCTACAAGATGTATTATAGTATGTTTAAGTGAAGAAAAATATAATAATTTTTTTTTCCCAGGAATTGAGCTTATTTGCCTAGAGAAATTAAAATAACATGTGAGCCTTTTCTGATTTTTAGTAACAGCTAAACTTTTCCACCAAGAACTGCCCAAAAGTAAATTTTAACTGCAATCTCATTTACCAGTGAAGTGAAACTCCTTTTAAGAATTCAATTATTTGACTTGAGTGAAATAGAGCTATAATAGAGTACAGACACACACTGTATCACAAGCGCTAATTTTTGTTTTATTTCTCCGATCAGTTTCGTAGATTTTACTAGGTTAACAAGAGGAGAGGTTCTTGTGACAGCCTGGTAACTCTGCCATGCTCTGCTCATCAAGTGACAGACACTTAACAAGTTCCTGTCTTGTAGCTTGAGCTACACCTGCTCCAGGTGCCACTGTGATTATTTAAACTTAACGAAATTTATATAAATAACACATTTATTTCCCAGCTGGGTTGGTTGCATTCATGCTAAAGCAAACATCCACATCCACATCCACATCTGTCTGATGAGAAAGTGTACACTTTCAATATGAGTTCAAATTATAATATTAGATGCAACAGTAGGATGACCATACAGTGGCACAACCACAGCCACTGTAATTTTAATAATTGGGATTGGTAAGTTTGACAGTTATTTCCCATGCAAGGGAGATATTATAAGAATGTGTTCAATCAAAATACAGTTTTCTAAAGGAATCATATTCATTTTTTTTCTAAATAGGAATTGATAAATAGATGCTTATAAGCTACAAGACATACTATGTAGTGCTTGCTGCATGTTTTTATTAACTCCAGTATTGAATGAGTTCTTTGATCAGATATTCTCTGATGCTGAGACAAGGCAAGAAGCTCAATTTACTCTCCAAAATCAGTCTAGTCAGATACAGGAACAGGTGGCTGAAGAAGGGCAAATAAAGATACATTTTCCATTAATCAACAAATATGAGATTTGCTGAAATGCTGAATATGAATGGGTTTTCCTGTGATTTCCTGCAAATATTCGTTGTCTTAGCCTTCCCTTATGAGTCAGTGCTGGCAAGTCCTGCTGAGCATATCAAAGCCCTGAGTTCATTTATAATTATTTTTTCCTATTGTCTTCACATGTGAGGAGAAGAAGTAATATTTATTTTGCTGTGCTGAATGAACTTACAAAGGCTTCTGCTAGTGGTTTCTAATTGGGTTGCATATTTGTTACACTCTTTTTTTTTGTCCCCAAAGAACATAACTGTATTTAAAGTAGAATTCAGGAAGAAAAAAATATCTGTTTAGATAATTTTTGCAATGGATGGGTCAAATTTGAGTTGTGTGAGGCATCTGGAACATGGACAGATGAGGTCACCACTATCCAGACCAAAATGTCTTCAGTTTATTCTCAAGATCTTACAATTTTAAGATGTAGTGGTAGAAGTGTTCCCTTTTTGATACAGCAAAGACAATTTGCCTCAGATACCTTTGTTAATGAGATACTGCTACTGACACCATCCTCTTGGGGCAGCAGGCTTTCAGGTTTTTTAGTGGTAGACATGAAAATGTTTCTGGACTGTTAAAAATTGTTTCATGTCAGAAACTAGAACTAGAAAAAGTGCAAGACCTGTTGCATGAGATATAATTAAGTTAGGAGCAGCTTGGCCATATCTGAAGCAATAGAAAGCAATTTTCTTGAGAAAGGTTGAAAAAATCCATATTGATCAGTACTAAGTAGTAAAAATTTATTGCAATGTTGTCAGTTGCCTTATTCCAAATCAATACAAATCTCACCAAAAGCTTCTTAAATGCAATAAGAATCTGACAAGGCCTTTTTGTCACAGATTAATGTTAAAGCAATGAAAAGGCCCCTGAGGAAAACTGTCTCTGACCAGAATGCCAGCTGTATCCCATTTCAGCAGTACTCCTTCTGGTACAGGACATCTTTATTGGCATTTTGGAGCCCTGAAGAAAAGCTTAATGTTTTGTCAGTTAACTAATGCAAATGGTCAGAAATGCCTAAAGACCTTCCATTTCTCACTCTTTCCCTCTAATCATAAAAGTGGTTAGTTTTAAGAAGAAAAATTAATGAGCCACCTGTATAAAAATAAAAGGTTGAATATAGAAGGAATTTTCTTCCTGTTTGCAATTTAAAGAAAGAGCTTTCATAAAAAGCTATTTTAGTCAGAGGGTTAAGATCCCATGATAGGATATTGGAACCTGAAACTTCCACATGCTGATGTGAGAGTAATATTTTCCTTAGAAAAGCATTCAGAACAATTTCAACTCAGCTATAACATAGGTTTAGATGTTGATGAACTGCCTTCCCAAAGCAGAATAATCTAATTTCATGTAGCAGAGAAATATGGCACCATCCTCTGTACTTCTAGAACAAAGGTGTTTCAGGAATTCTTATTGTACTAGCATTTGATCGATTAATTGGCATTATCAGAGGAGTTGGGATGAAAAGAGATATCTTACATATAAAGTTATCATGTCCTTCTTTATTTGTGCAGAAAATGTAGACACATATTCACTAAAAATTAAAAAAAAATCTAAAATTAGTGATAAGTACCTACTTAACATTCCAAATGATGTATTTTTGAAATCTTGAAATGATCCCTTGATTTTATTTGGGACTGGGGACCTGAATGCCTGAAAGGTGAAGCCACAAAGAATGTAGATCACATGAAAAGACAATGGGATTTTCATCCTAAATAACATACAACCTGCTAAAAATTTGCAGGATTTTTGTCCTTTGTGTAAGACAGTGTTTGTGCAGTCATGTGGTTTAGCTCCTTAGCTCCTTCAAAATGCACTTCCTGAGGCCCTGAGTGTGCACTACATAGGTGCATTCACTTATGTTGTCAATCCACACTTTTAGAATCATTCATCTCACTTGAAAGACAGCAAATAATAGGGAGAAATTACTTCCTGAACCATCTCTTGGGTGTTTCCAAGCATACAAGAGCTGCTTCTGTGCAGATGTGTTCCAACCAGAGCTGAAGAGTTTGTCTCGAATAGGTGCCCTCAGCTGAGACAGAGAGGCCACTCCATTTCCTAGGTGGAGTCTGATAGAAACCAGACACCAAAAAATTAATGATATCTTGATGTTTAGAGGAGCAGACGGTTTATAGATGAA
This sequence comes from Eopsaltria australis, assembly GCA_034509425.1. Taxonomy (NCBI): domain Eukaryota; kingdom Metazoa; phylum Chordata; class Aves; order Passeriformes; family Petroicidae; genus Eopsaltria; species Eopsaltria australis. Next base: position 9,781,326 of record JAVTVJ010000024.1, read on the forward strand.
AACATTGGAGAACACAGAGGAAAAGTCTGCAGGATAGAGGACAAACTCTCTGGAATGCACAGTACTTAGGAGGAGATGGGGTGAGGTGGTGGGAGAATCCCTTCCAAATGAAAACCCTCACAAAAGCAAGTGGAAATTGTTTTAAGTAGGATAAAAATTAACTTTTCTTTACCCTGGTGCTGATATGTTGATCCATTTGTCTGAAAAGCTATAGTTGAAAGACAGAAAAATTAAGGGAGACTGGTGCACATGTGTAAGGAGTGCAAACTTATCTGTTCCACACAAAAACTCAAACCTATGAACTGCTAATTATGAACTTTGAAGGTGACTTGCAACAGATGGGGCATTCCAGAGCCTTTCTGAAAACTCTTCTGTGACACTGCAGTCAGGAATGAACCAAAGGTGAGAATCCTGCTTCCAATGTGGACTTAAATGTGGAAAAAAAGATGTTAAGTTTCTGCGTATATAAGGTTGCAAAAACAACAGATCTTATACTTTTATTGGAAAGGAACACATGGTACAGAGGATCAGTAATCCACAAGAAACACAGGAACCCTGAAAGCAACTGCAAAGGGAGAATCAGCAAGATGAAAATGGAAGTGTATGGGAGTTGTGGAAGCAAACCAGATTGATGCAGTGGTTGGCATTTGGAAAGAGATGGTGCATTTACTGGAGCAAAATTAAAAGACCCAACCAACAAACCAACAAACCAACCAAAGCAAAACCAAAACCCAAACCAACCAACCAACCAACCAATCAACCAAAAAACAAACAAACAAAGAAACAAAAGAAAAAAACCAAAAAAATGGAAAAAAAGGGTCATCCTCTTGATCTCTACTGTGCAAGCTACCAGTGGTTTAAACTACTCAGTCCAGCTTAGCATTAAAAAACGTCAGCAGTTACCAGTCTTGCATCAGAAACTGGAAAACTTCCATATTGCCACTATTTTGCAGTTTCTCAGTGCTTTTATCTTCTGCCTAAGCTGGCAATATAAACTATTTATTTAAGTTTCCACTGGGACAGAGTAGAAGAGGAATAGTCACCTGGCCAGACACAAGTTTAGATGGATGAAGGAAGTACAGTGGCTTCAAATGCAAATTCTGGTGCTCAGTCAGCTTTGCTTAGTTTAGTGACTGACATATTAGGTGTATTATCTTGGCCTGTTTTAGCTGAAAAGCACTGTAGAAAGCTGTTAAGGAACTGACAGCAAGAATTGAAAGTCTGAAATTCTGAGAATTCATCAATGGCTTATAGGTCTTTGAATGTCTACATATTCACATTAAAAGAGTCAGGACTAATTTTCATTTTAAATTATATGAACAATTTACAAAGAGAAAAGCAGTTGAAAGGAATTTCTAGTGTTCAGGCTGATTGTCATGCTTTTTTTCTCATCTTTTGTCATCCTTTCTTTCATAAGTTGGTAATATGTATTTTTTTACTGAAAATATCCCTTCCAGACTCAGGCATGATTTAGGATCCGGTTTCCAGTTCTTTTCTTTTTAATGTTTCCAGTGCATTCATGGGATAATGCAGTTGGTTTTCAGTGTTCTCAGCTGCTTCTCTGCTTTCCCTGTCACAGTAAAAACAAGGCTTCATGTTAGTAGGCATGGTAGGTACATACAGAGTAGAAATGAGTCTGAAAAACAGTAATTTTAACATATATACACCAGAACACAGGAAGAAGGTATGGCTAAGATGTGGTTTAGGAGACTGCTTCCTCTTACCTCTCAGCGAGTGGTTGTCAGTCCTCTGAAAAGCCCAGAAACTGACTGTGAGAGTGCTTATTTTACCTTTCTGGACCAGTGTAAGACTTGAAATCTTTTTCTTTGTTTCCTAACGAAACACAAGGATTTCATTAAGTGAATATAAATTTTGGCTTCCTTTGTAAATCAGTATATGATGGCAGAATTTTATTAATAATAGTGGCAGCTTCTGATTCTACCATTGTACTGAGAACACACATCACAGCAAACTAGAGTAAAATGCAGTTCTCACAAAGGTGGTGCAGACAAAAATGCATTCAAAATGTTAATCCAGCCAATTTCATTATAGTCAATAGTGGATATGCAGAAATGGGCTTGTGAGGGTTCTTTAGTAGGAGGATTGCAGAAACAGCTCTTTTATTGACTGTTACTCTCATGGAACAAAACACAGAAAAGAGGATTTTTGTAAGTCATTTGTAAGGCATGACTGTCTCTTTAGAAGGTTTAGTTGACTTAAAGGCTGGATTATGGAAGCATCCTTATGTTCTGTGATGAATTAAAAAAAGATTTGCTGTCTTGAACAATGGGAAGTCATGCAGTCCAATACTAAGTAGCATCTGCTATGTACTTTTAAGCTACTTGCAGGCTGTAAAACACATAGTGGGGATCTGCTGGAAAGGAGGCAGATTTCAAGGTCCAAAAAATAACAACAGGTAACAGATGTTTTGGTCAGATGTTTAAATGCAAATATACATTTTGTACTGATGTCTGAGGCAGCAAACAACATCAGAATTCATGACTTAATGAACCTCATATACAGTAATTTTCTTTAAAAAACTCCTCAGCATACAAAGCAACATTGCAAATAAGCCTTGTATTCCTATTATCAGGTAATTCTATTTCAGGTGTCAGTGAGAGAATCCTGAACTTCAACTTGACTGACTCAATCACTTCTGTCAGATTTCCAGATTCTCCATGTATCCAGCAAATTAATTAAAATCACTTACAGATGGTTTTTACAGTTTTTATACGCATGGTGTATTTTTATAAGCATCTTCTGCTATGTCTAGTACTTCAGTAGGGGAATTGGAACACAGCCTGTACGAATGCTTTTCATATTGCTCAGATATTTTTACTTCTTCATTTCAAGCTACAGTGCTGCTTTTAGCAGTCTGGTAAGACTTCATTTTGACCATTCTAATTTAAGTTGCTTGTCTTTAATTGACAAAGCTGTGAACGTGTTTTCCAGGGTTGTCTGAAATTTCAGAGAGGCAGGAACTTGAGTATTTTACAGCAAAGCTGTTACAGGGAGAGGGTGACTTCAGTCAGTTGTGTTTAAGGCACTGTCTCTTCTCGTGAAGGCTTTGGATGTCCTCAGCAATTTTGGGGATGCAAAAGGCTGCTGTGCAGTCCATGAAGTGTCTGCTGGGTTGTACTGGGACTTTCAAAATGTCTTGGATTCATGGAAAGCTTCAGGAATGGTTGCTTCCTGCCACACAGTTTACCAAGCACCTGTACTGACACCTGTAACTTTAAAGGACAGAAGATCCCAGAACTGAAGAAAATATGAATATTCACATAGCTGTATTGCTAGTTTATCCCCTTATGATGCATGAAACATAATTCAGTTGCTAAAATATTGCTGCACTCTTATAAAATTATTTCTCTGCCACAATTTCAGTTTTTGCCTACCCTTGCCACCTTATTTCAATTGCTGCACTCAAGATGTCCTCCCTTGGCAGGGGGAATCTGATCTCCCTCCAGCTTCCCTACAACACATCCCAAAACTTTTCAATTTAAACTATCTTATATATTCATATCTTCTTCCTAAACTTGGCAACAGAGAATGAAGTAGGTTATTTTTATTATTACTATTATTTATTTCAAGATCCTCTATTTATTAATCGGAATGGGGCAAGACAAATATCACCACCTTTTCTTTCCTTTTCTTTTTCTTTTCTTAAATTCCATTTGGTTTGATTTATGTATTTTCACACGTCAGATTCCTAAACTGACAGAGTACATAGAATTTTCAAAAATAAACATAAGGGAGTGCTTATCAGAGCCCTGCAGGTTGATCTCTACCCTTTCCCATGGTAACACTTTTTCAGCACAGTAGCAGCCAGCAGAGTAGATAATGGGGCACATCTGAACCTGAAAATTAGATGCTCTCTGCCATGACTAAAAAAGAAAATCTCAGAGTGGAAGAATATGAAGAAAGGGGAATAAAGTTAATTTTTATTTGTATTTTTAAAAAAAAATGGCATAAGGAAAATAAAGGAAGTCAGAACTTATATGAGAGATATCTGCATGAACTTAAGGAATACCACCAATAGACCTACCTATGCAATTGCATGAAAAGAGTAGCACAGACTTTTGCACTCATTTAATAGGTGGAAAGTTAGGTTGGAATTGCTTATTGGAAATCAGTGATTGGCTAAAAGAGACAAAGTCTCTTTTTTCCTTTCACATTATTCCCTAACCAGGTTGTCTGAGTAGGTAAGAAATTCTTTTGTATTTATATTGATGAAGGTATTGCAGTGTCTTCTGCGTTGCCATTTCCTTTTTGCAGTGAAAATATTTACAAATAATGATGTGTACTGAATATTTGAATTTTTTAAAGCAGACAGCAAAAGGAAAGCTTATTGATAATTCTATGATGCAAATGACTAAGAGCTATTTTATAAAAAAAATATTGAGATTTCTATTTATTTTTTCACTTCTTTAAATTTTCATGTGTATGCATTTGGCAATAAATCAACTGAAAAAAAGAGAGAAAAAAGAGGAGAAAGATTAAAGCCTGTGTTTTTTTATATAAATTCAGAGATATTTTGTGCCCATAAAGTAAAAAGATGGATGAATTTTCTCAAAAATTTCTGAGTAATGTCTGCTGAAGCTGGGCAACAATACTCCTTCTCTGATTGACAGCTGGAGCACTCCAACTCTGTCTGTTATAGCACAAACATCACACTGAATCTTTCACGAATAGATGCAGTCTCCTTCCCTTTATTAGCTCTCTCATCCCATAAAGTGCAGCCAGGATAGGCATCATTCCTGTCCTTTAGAAAGCAGTAGATTAGTCCATTTCCTCATGGGGCTTTGCAAAGTCCTTCAACAGACGTGACTGGAAGAGGAAGAGGCTGAAGATGGTGGCCTAAGGGAATAAACTGCTGACTTGATAAATCTTTGGGTCTTAAGAGGTCATCTCTTGATGTCTGAAAGAAAGATTGACTCACCAGCAAATATGAGCACCAGTCTTTATGGCTTTTTGAGGGTTTTTTTAAAGTAATATAGAAAACATTTGTATATGAAATACTTATAAATTTTCTACGACTATGGAATAACAGCACTTTCCTTTCTCAGGTCTTATTCAATTCTCATAGATTTATTTATTCTTTTTTGCACTGTCTACATGCAAACCATGAGATGTGCAGAGAATTTTAATGAGTTTTTGCACTAACAAATGCAGCTATCAGATACAACATGGGAAAAAATCTAAAACTCTGTGAACTTTTGATACCTGTGACAACTCATAGAACATAAAGAGCTTAAACATATAATTAATAAAAATTATGATGTTTCATATCCATTGCCCTGAGATGAAGAATAAATTACAGCTATGAGAAGATTAAATTTGTTTAATTTTTTTTTTTTTCAAGGAGTATTTCCTTACTTCTACATCTTCTTAGTTTAATAAAAGAGAACATATATTTTTTTGATAGGAGCTTTTTAAAAAGTTTTTAACACAACTCCTCAAAACTGGTAGATTCTAAAAACTCAAAGCCAGACCCTTATATATGGAAATTGATGGGGTGCTTCAGGAATTAAAGGAAAAATGTGTGTTTGAAAAGAATTTATTTATTATTATATTTTTTTGTTATTTTAACACATAGGTAGGACATGCAGACAAAAAAGTACAATCTGCTCGTTTTCAGATTGTAATTAAGGAAGGGTTATTTTTCAAGACAGCCAGACCATGGTGTTGTGGAAGTTGAGAGCGTAGGTGAGAACACTGAATTTCAAAGGAGGGGCACCTCAGTGGATCTGCTGTGATCATTTCTTAGCTGACATTAAATCTGTGGGTAGATGATGCTTTCTATATATCCTTTGTTTCTGTAACCTGCTGCTGGCAAATTTCCTGCTGTTCCTTGGTATCCAGAGTCCACAAAAAGCTCTGGGTATTTCTGGGTATTTTATTAGTACAGAAGACTGTCTAGACTCTGGGAGGAATCTAAAAGTAATTTGGATCCTTGGGGGAAATAACAAAGTGCAGCTCTATCACAGGACATACTCGAACTCTCATAATCTGTAGCTGAGCAGGGAGTCATAATCCAAGGAAGTTTCCAGGCAATTTTTTGAGCTAGTTTTGATTTCAATTTGAACAAATTGGAGAGAAACACAAATGCTGCACCTGCAGACCATAGTTTTTTGCAAGCATGACAAATTTGTGAACAAAATATGTGACCTACAGCCATAAAAAGATTTGTTTTAATTCCTTATTGTTAGGGTCTTACATTGTGAAGTGTATTGATATTTTTTCAAATAACAGCTAGCACAAGAAGTTCTATGCAGTTTTGTTTTGGTTTGTTTTGGTTTTTTCAACATCTCTCTCCTGAGAGCTCTGTAATACAAGTCCAGATTGCTGCTGTCCTCCTCTGACAGGCTGGGAGAGAAGTATTGATCTGTCATGGGAGGATGGGATGAAGTGACAACAGCAGTGACTTTTATTTGCTCATCTCAGATAGAAAGTACCAGAAGGCAGTGATAGCTAATCTCCCATGCTTAAATAGGAAGATGCTTGAAAAACAGAAAATGTACGTAATTATTCCTCCATTGGGCAAGGGTGTGTTGGCATTAAAGTTGCCTTGCTGAGAATAAAAACACTATAATTTATTACAGCTTTATATGCAACAGGATTGAGGGAAGGATTTGGGGCCTACTGCACAATCAAAATCAACAATCACAGAGATGTTTTATTCACTTTTCCCACCACCTGACTGAGGTCACAAAATAATTCAAATTTTTAGGGCTAACGTACACAGTAAAAGAAAGGAAAACATAACCATAGCTATCAAGAGTAAGGTGTTCCTTTTTTGTCATAGGAAAAGGCAGAGACTTAAATAAAGAGAGGTGTGTTCAGGGTATCAGTGGAAATCAGCATTGAATAGAAACACTTGTTTCTACAAATCTTTTGGCAGAACACAGATTCATGCTGGGTTTTTTAGAAGAAAAGTAGGAAAATCAATTTCTAATTGGAATGTATATGATTCACAAGTACAATCTGTAATTTTTGCTCAATAGTACATTGCGTTCTGCATATACTGCCAAAGAAATTAAACAAGTATAATGTCCCTAAAGACCAAACTGTTACATTTAGGAGAGCAGTGATACATAAGGGAAAAAAGAAAATTCTGTTAATATTCAGCAGGTATAGCTGAATTGCAGCCCTTAATGCAGAGAGCAATTGCTGTGGTGCATAGAAACATTGACTTCCACGTTTTATTTTACACTGAGTTGTGCCATGCCCTGTTTGGCTCCAGCTCTGCAGTGCTCTGCATGTCTGGACTGCTGCATTCATACAGATTGCAGTGGTGAGCCAGCTCAGAACTAATTCTAAAACTGGGGCAAAAGTGAAGAATATTAAATCAGAGAATAAGCACAATAACATGTTTTTTTTGGTCAAAAGCAAATTCACAAAATATTTCTGGCTGAGGCAGCAGAGGCTGGGATCAGGACACAAAAGCACACTATGGAACAAGAGCACTGCATGTACTGCGTGGTTTTCTAGATCTTTGTCCTGCTTTCTTTGAAAATGCATTTTTGGCTGTAAAATATCTTGCTCACTCTTTCCTAGGGAACACTTCTGAAAGGCAAGGAGAGATTCTTACCACAGTGTTATATTGCTTTTTACACAGAAGTAAAAAAATCCATTTTGTTAGACAATATAAAGCACTATAACTATCACCCATCACCAAATACTAACAAACCTAATATCTTGTGAAAATTAGGGAAGTTTTGTGACTGCATTCACTTATTCCTTATTTGTGGGCCAGTTACCATCTCCATGACTGATTTTAGTTGCTGGAGTCTGATCTTCAGTCTTATTAACCTTTGATTTTTAAGTAAATTGAATTAAGCTTTTGGTTATATAAGGGCACAGCAAAGAAAGAGGAAAAAGGAAAAAAAGATCATTCTCCAGAGGCAGTCCTGAATAGTCACCTCAGCTTTGCAGTTCAGAAAATTTTGTTCTCTGTATTTAACATTTCTCAGTTGTGTTATAGTTTTTTTGGTTACTGAGTGGCTGTACCATTAAAATGTCATTGCATTAGGTAGATGCATAAAACTTCACTCTAGGAATATTCTCAAACTGAAGAATATGAAAAATATAGTCTGAATTAAATAAAACATGATTAGTCATTCATTGCCTGCTGACCTTTTAATTACTGTGCTGATAACTATTAGTGCAGAGAGTCACTCCCTTCCTTTCTTTGACAAGAAAATATGGATGCTTTTAATTGATATGCACAGGAGGAAAGGGAAGGGAAAGGAAGGGAAGGGAAGGGAAGGGAAGGGAAGGGAAGGGAAGGGAAGGGAAGGGAAGGTTTCGGGAAGGTTTCGGGAAGGGAAGGTTTCGGGAAGGGAAGGTTTCGAGAAGGGGAGTTTCGGAAGAGCGACGGGAAGTAGAAGGTGGAAGGGGAGGAAGAAGAAGTCGAAGGGAAGGGAAGGGAAGAGAAGGGAAGGAAGGGAAGGAAGGGAAGAAGGGAAGAAGGAAAAGGAGGAAAGAAAGGAAAGGAAAGGAAAAGGAAAGGAAAGGAAAGGAAAGGAAAAGGAAAGGAAAGGAAAGGAAAGGAAAGAGAAAGGAAAGGAAAGGAAAGGAAAGGAAAGGAAAGGAAAGGAAAGGAAAGGAAAGGAAAGGAAAGGAAAGGAAAGGAAAGGAAAGGAAAGGAAAGGAAAGGAAAGGAAAGGAAAGGAAAGGGAGAGGGAAGAGAAGAGAAGAGAAGAGAAGAGAAGAGAAGAGAAGAGAAGAGAAGAGAAGAGAAGAGAAGAGAAGAGAAGAAAAAAGAAAAGAAAAAAGGAAAGGGCTGTATAAAAATATGTTAATAATGAAGCAAACAGTAGTGTCTGATAATTCTGATCTCTAATTTCCTAACATATATCCAAACTGAAGAGTAAGTAGTAAATCCTAACATCCACCAATGGATTTCAGATAGTATGGGTTATGAGACAGTGTGAAAAATAAAAATCTATTAAGAAGTTTGTGGGGTTTTCTTTCAGATCCTAATCTTTCCTTAGTTATCTGAATAGCAAGAAATTGTAATCTCAATTTAGAAAAACCTGCAACAAGAAGTGAGAAAAAATGAAAAATAATAGCAGTATTCAGCGTCCTCAATTATGGAATAGTTTTGTATACGACTACTTTACATCCTTTGTTTGAAAGGTGATAGAATTTAATTCTGTTCTTTCTGTGGAAAGTGTATGAAAAATTTATTTTAAGGGAGACCTTTAGGAAGGTCTACTTTAATGCTGTTAAAACTTTAACTTTGTATGAAACAGCCTGGAATGTTAATCTTGAAATTTGCTTCAGGAAAGTGAAGCATTTCCTGAGAAAAGTGGCCTCAAAGTAGGAAAAAATTGATTCTGCAATGATTCCCTTTTACTGCTACTTTGTTTCTGGTATACTAAATGGTTGATGTAATCATTCAATCTGATGTTCTTGCAACAGAATGAAAATTGATCAATATATCATTATTGATCAGTTTCTTTCTGATTGGCTTAGCAAATCTCTGTGTTATTTCTAGCCTCACACAGCCAGTCTAGCCTATCCAGAGTTAATCTAAATAAATGTTTGTGTCTTCTAACTCACAAGGTTACAAAACAACTAGATTATAGAAAAAGGAGCTGAACAATAGCATAATTCCATATGTACATATATGAAAGCATTGAATGTGTTCTTAAAATTGGGCGTGAAATTAAAATCACAGTTAAATCTTGACACGAAATAAGAGCACTTTAGTTAAGTCACAGTCACAGTAGTGCAATAACCTCTCCATTCAGCTCGATTTATGCAAAGTCTTTTAAAATTGCAGTTTCTAGGAACCATACACTATAACGCTGAGTACTTCCATATTTTCCAATTGAATTCATGTAGGTGTTTTATTAATGAAGCTCTCTAAAATAGATTGAAATACTTTACAGCATTATAAAAAGGCATGTTGCAACTGGTGCATTTAGCAGTCCAATGAAATAATATTGGACCCATCGTCCAACGCTTTATTTATTTTTAATGTATTTTTTTCATACTTTGTGAATCACATTGAATAAATGTTTACGATTATATGATTGCATTCTCAGTTACCTAAGGACCCTCATTTGCTTCTTGCACATGGAGCAGTCTGTTTCAGGGATTTTTAGTTGCTTCTCCTCCCCTGCCTCCCTAAGTTTAGTAAAATGGATTTTAATATCCAGTTAATTGAGAAACTAACCAGCAAAGCGTGATAAATTCATCAGCTCAGAGTGCTTTTAACACCCAACTTCAAATCTCTAGTGGATAAAGTGCTGAAAATCTAGTTATCTTATCAATTGCATGTCTTCCCCAGCCTGGTTCTGTGTGGAATGACATCTGATTAAGAAACTGTGTCAGCACAACTCTGTTTCTCTTTGGTTTTTTTAGCATATATCCAGGGACACAGAAATGCACGGGAAGAAGGGTCAGCAACATTTGTGTATCTCAGCCTTAGAGGTCAGATTATGCCACCACAACTCAGGTATCATGTGTTTGAACTAATGTAATTACCACATTATCCCATTATGTCAACAAAAAGAGGTGTCAGAAGCTTATTATCTCGCTGCTCCAGTGTTACCCTCCTTCATCTCATTTTCTTTTCCTCAGGAAAGTCTTTTAAAGAGAAATAAATTGATTATCAATTTTTTACTTGCATGCATCTTGGGTTTTAGTCAGTGTGAGCTGATTTTATGCTAGAAATGACTTTGGAATGAGAATGGAGACTTAAAGATTATATGCTAGGGACTGATCTTTTGTGGCTTCAGGCACAGCTGGGAATTATTCTGTGCAGGAGCAGGTTGTAGCAAAGCCAGATTCTTTAGGCCAATACAAAGAAACCATTTAGCCACTTTGTGAGGTCTTGGTCTCTTGATCACAGGTATCATAACCTGCTGAATACTCCAATATTCTCCTTTAAGAAAAGCCAATGAAAGACAAAGTTAATTCTTCTATATATGCACCAGGAACTTCCCAAAACCTGATTTCCTCAGACAGATGAATAACTGCTCTTGCAAACCTGATGGCCTGGATCACACACATGTTTTGAGGAGGGGAGATGAAATAATAGAATCAATCAGTGTTCAATATTCAATATTCAAAAACTGCATGTGATAAACAGCGCTGCGAAGGAGCTGAGAATTATTATTTCACTTGAGGATGAATTCCTCTCCTGGATTCTTTGTCTCCAAATCCTCACAACAGCTTTTCATCTCATCTTCCTGATGATGGGTGTTATTTCCTCTAGCCTATTCCATTGATTTACTCTATGGAACGTAAAGTTATTTTAATTTTTATGAGTGCTCTGCCTTCTGGGGCCAGATGTTCTCCCTGGTTCTGGAACCTCACAGCCCTTGTTGGACTATGAAAAAGTGGCCAGATGTTACCTAAGGACACTTCCATCTTTTCAGTACATATGCTCATGAGATGAGAGAGCTCACCCAGTATTTCTTCTCCTCCTTCTAGTTCACCTTCATGTGTCCAGAGGTGCAAAAGATGTTGCACTATCCCCTGTTTAGGCCACAGATTTTCTGGATTCTGTTGGGATGAATACTGTCATGACCAGTCCATGTGGGTTCAGAAAGGAACATCCTCCACAGTTTCTTTGCTGGCAGAGTGGAGGGCTAGGATCTGAGCTCTGAACAGCTGGCCTGGCCAAACAGTGGTGGTAAGACAAGACAAATGTTCATAACAATGAATGAACACCTACCTCCCTGTTAGCATAAATCTTGCCTCCTTTTCTCTCTTTCTCTTTTAAATTTAGGGATTCATGTGGCATTGTGAGTGGCAAGAATAAAAGAAAGGGAAACTCACTGTAAATCAAGCTGAAAATAGCATAAAATATGGTTAGAGAAAAGCTAGCTAAGAGAAAAGGGAGTGGTATCCCTAATACTCTTGTGTATATTTAAAAAAATATTCCAGCCATTTGAATGCAGGTAAATCTCAGAAAATTATGAAAAGCCTTGGATACATCTGTGCTTTGTGAATTGACATAAATGACAGGCAGCCTGTTCCCAGCTATTGTCTGCTTATTACTGGGCCTGAGGGTAAAAAGAGGTTGCAACTTTCTAATCCTCTGTTTCCAGTCCCAGGAGTCTGGAATTCTGGACTTGAGGAGTATAGCCAAGTGGAAATGCCCTGGAAGCTCAAATTATTAAATTTATTGATGATTATTTAAATTCTTAATTAAATGGATTTTGTTGCTTTTTAATTTTCCTGTTTAATTTCTCCTGTTCTTCTAGCATGTACCCAACTCATTTTTACAAAAGGAAGCCTTTTTTTTGATTGCAGACTATGACCTTCTGAACATTCATGAATGATATAAAAAATCCCCATGAGATTCACAGTAAAATCCGTGAAGATTCCTCATTATTCTTTATATACAGTTGAGAGGAAGGCATGTCAGTCATGACAAAAACAAAAAGATGACCAGGTGAATTTAAAGCTGAACAGCTTTTTGTTGGTCAAGTGGAAATGAGAATTCCCCAAGGAACCACTGAGAACACCAGTGGCCACCAGTTGCCATGTGCCAGTATATTGGAGGTCACAACAGTAGTAGCTCCTTCTTCATTCATGCATAGCATCTGCTGAAATCACAAAGAGACTTAAACATAAATTGTGGGGTTGATATATATCATAATTGTCATAAATGATAAGCCACTCATGTTTTATATTGCACCATCCTTTGGAAGAAATACATTCTTGGGACATTTCCAGTTATTCCCTGGGAAGTGTTTACTATTATTTGTTTCTTCTGTCTTACCTCTTCATTTCCAGCAGCTGCTCCTTACCCTGTGTAAAAGGCCAGGTGAAACAACACCAGCAGGACTGTGGAGGCTGTACCTTTCTGAAGGGGCTACAGCTGGGGCCAGGTGCTCCCTGCCACTTGTTCCCACACAAAAGAAATTTTTTTGGTGCTGCCCATCTTGAAACATGACACAACCCTGGGAGCTGTTATTTAAATTGCAATTTAAAGAAGCCACAACTAATTAGAACAAAATAGAAGGGATGGAGGCAAAGGAGACAGATGGTTGGGTTGGATTAAACTCGGTGATTTTGCTGAGCACCAGGCATTGCTGTGGGGGTCTGATCAATAGCAACAACAATAAAACTGAAAGATAATGTGGGGTCTGCCCTGGGAGCACGGACAGAAACCTTACAGCATCCATATTTTGTGGTAGGAAATACCAGGCAGTAGGCATGGCCAGACCTGAATGCATCTTCTTTATAATTCTCACTTTAATAAAAATCTTTTCCTTAGATAAAATAAAAAACAGGATTATTTCGTATAACAATGAGTAATGAATAAATGAATAATATGTTTAATTCAAGACCCGTTCTTCTCCAACTTGAATTTTTGCAACAATGTGGAAGTAGCTTGTTTAAAGGCATGACACTACCCTGAGACCCGTGGGAATAATGGGTTTCTAATGTGATGGCCGAGGAACAAAAATGTAAAGAAAAAAGTAATCTTAAATTGAGTTAAAAAAAAGATCTCTTTTCCTGCTTCCTCTTTGGGTTAGACAAAATCCTTAGATTATTCAGATTTCTTATAAAAAATTAGCCAAATTTTATTTCAAAATATGAAATCAACTTCTTTCATACATAACTAAAATATTTTGCTGTATGCATTAATTTCTCCTTTTTTTTTTTTTTTTTTTTTTTTTACAAAAGCTATTTTCTAGTTGCCACTTATGCTAAAAGTTTTTACTTAGATGCCAAGTGAGAACTAAAAATCCCCATAAATTTCAGCTGAGTTGTTAATTTTTAACTTCTCAGCTTCAAATTTCTCTGAGTCTGGGTGAAGCTGTGCAGATTGTAGAAGCTTGTCAACCACATCCTAGAAGTATTCTGAGTTTGGAAGTAGGTGGTGAAAATCAGAAGTTCATTGTACAAAACCACTTAAATGAATGTATCTCTAAGTATCTCTTTCCCCAAGAGCCCAGATTTAACAGGATATTATCACTGAAGCAATGCAAACCCAGGAATACCCATCCATCACAGCAAGCACCAGAAATACCTGCTGGAATCTGTCTCACAATCAGGCTTTTTTTTTTGTTTGCTTGTTTTGTTTATTCCCTAAATGAATTTCTAAATCGATGCTTAGCTAATAACACATCATTAAATCCACAAGCTTATCATTTCAGATTGTGAGTGCTGTTCCATGGTAAATGAGGCTATTTTTTCCCAATATTATAAGAGTGATAGTGTGCAATAGAACAGTCATTTACCCAATAGCATTCTGCAGAAATAGAATCCTACACTTTCTGCAGCACATTTTTAATGCCCATTTTCCTGAAATCCTCGCTCCTGATGGTGAAAGCTGATTTACAGCAGAAACTCACCCTCTTCAGGATTATTGACAATAAACGTGAAGATGTAATTTGAGTGATAATGAAAGAACATTTTATTGAAAATCTCCAGAGAGTCTGTTTCACAAGATATAATTGGAGAGGGGCTAAGAGTCTCCTGCACCAATTTCCAAATTAAGCATCTCAGCCATCAAGATGTGTATATTTTAAAACTGTCTGGGGGGAAAAAGCCTATAATATAATCAATAACAGTATAAGATTAGAACACAGCTCTGCAGAAATGGGGACATGGAGGGGACCAGAGAAGAACTCAAACATTTCAGTGTAAAAACTACACCAATTTTATTTGTCAATGTAGTCTTAACTTTCCTTTTCATCCATATATGTTCAACTGCTGGGACAGAGCTTCATGTTTTACAAATTGTGCAGCTGTCTTGACTAGCTTGGTTTACAGAGACAGAAGATGCTACAACTTTTATTTTTTAAATTTTTATTTTGGTAGAAAAAGCTCCAACAGTTTGTTGGTAGAGTGTGAGCTTTGTTTTCTGACACTTATGTTTGAGGTAATACTGAGAATACCCAAAATCCTCCTCCCTCTTTTGTGGATCTAAAATCACATCTGGAAATAAAATGCATTTTGAACAACTACTGCACCTTGTCAGTGTATTTTCAAAGAGTTTGTAATGGCAGAGTTGCAAAATTCCCTTTGGTTGTGTGTTTGTTTCCTGTGGCATTTAATTCTTTAACATTTTGGGCCTAAATGATTTGAGCATTATTTGTTTCAGAGATGGTCTCATTTCTGTCTTCATTAATGCTTTGGTCCCAAAAGCTGAAGCAGGGGCTCATCATTAAAGAAGACAAGAGATTACTGGCTTTTCACTGAATGGGAATTTCGAGGATGGAATCTCTTTTTCTCCCCTGCTCCAAAATAATTCAAATCAATAGACTCTTGGTCCCATTTCTTTCTTTTAATCTAAGCTTTTGTGAAAGAGTAGAAAGGCTGGCATTTGAGAGTAGGGAGTCATTTAAATTCCATTTGCCTGCTGATTTGTCTTTTTTCTGGTGTTGATGAAAAACTCTTAATTATTTTCAAAATCATGTCAAAGGCACTGAGATTTTTATTTTATCCACTATCTTAATTTAATATATTAATACAGATTATTCTTCAATGTTATGTTTTATCTTCACTTTACAAAAGCTATGTTCCTTAAAACTCCTCCTCTAATACAGGCTGAAAATAAATTAATACTCGTATTGCAAGATTAATGAAATTTAGAAATATCACCAACTTTGTAAATTATTTGTATTATATTATTTGTGTTGGTTATGCAAACCAGGTTTTTCTATAGTGAGGGATGTATTTTATTAAAATTTGAATAAGTTGTGATTTTTTTTGGGGGGTCCAGCAGCATCATTAACGGGACCACCCTTCCCATGGTTTTAAAAGGGTACAAGAACTGTTGAGGAGCAGTTTGCTTATGCAGTACAAAAATAACTTGTATTCTCTCTGCTTTTCTGCTTCCTTTATCCTATAAATTTTTTTCTCAAAAAAATTTGAAAATATTTTCTTCTGCTTTCAGATACATTATCTTCAGGCTTCTAGGTTTAAAATAATTTTTTTACTTGTGAGTGAAAACTTTCATGCAAGAAAAGATCTTAACTATTGTAGCTGATAACAGAGAAAGGATTTTGGTGCATATTTTTACAAAATAGGCTTTCAATCTCCTGTGAAAGCACAGAAAATTATTTGTTTTAAAGACTTTCAATCAGTTTCTTTCCATATGAAACTTGTCTTTCTTTTTCTTCACTTTACTTACCTGTAGAAGGAGGTAAATGGTTAAATCATTCTAGAACAACCTGAACACTAAATCTGGATGTTATGATAGTGATATCTCTAGAATTCTGTTTAGACATTGAGAAATAATCCACAGTACAGGTGCTTGACACTCAGCATCCCGAGAACAGATCTGCTGCTGAGCAAACCTGTGTGCAATGCACACAGTTCAGATAACCTCATTTTGTGCTGCCATTTTCACACAACAGGGAAAGCCACCCTTGTGAATTTCCAGAAGCAGCTGCTTTCCTTAATATCCTTTTAGCATTTTTTAGTCATGAGTAGTGAGGAATAGTTATTTTATTTCCTTTTGAGAGTTCCCAGCAATGCCTCATAACCTTTGTAACCTTTGTAAGCATCACATTAGAGCTGCTTATTTTCATCTATATGAGATGCTAGTCTTACAGTGTCATTCACAATTCAAAATATATGTATGGCACAATGTTGGGCTTTCCATTCAGTGGTGGTGCTGGTAGGGTTGTTGGTGGGTTTCTTTCCTCTTTCTTTATTAATCAAAACATTTAATGGCTGTGGAATACTAACATTGGCATAAAAATGACCAAAAGCAGTTTGCCAAATGGGAAGCTGGATGGAGAATGAATGTGTGTTGGCTTGATGAAATTGTGAGAAGTTGTGTCTGGACAGACCATCTGAGCTCATGGGAGAGGGATTTGCAAAATATGGATTGTAAAGGACTCCACTGTAGAAAGAGATACAACATTCACCAAATTCTTGAAGAAGAGCTTACTGAGCTTCAGCAGGACTAGTTTGCTTTACCTTAACCTTCATTTTATTAGACCTTATCTGATTCTTGTAGGAGCCCAATCCAGACAAATCAACTGCAGATTACTTGGCTGTGAGTGTAATTTGATAACCACTGGTTTAAATCCCTTCCTTATAAAACAGAAAAATGTTACATTGATGTGAAACATCAATGGCCAAACTTGAGTATGAGGAGAAAGGAAAGGAAGTAAAAAATTACAGTTGTCTTATAATTTCCTTTACATCTGCCATGCTAAACAGTATCTGGGAATATCTGGACATCCTTTCCATTTTGTTGTGATGGATACAGCAAATGTCAAAAATTGTATGAGTAATGGTGATTTTTCTGCAAAGAGCTTGGTTTTTAACTGGGCCAAGTTTTAGGAAATGCTAGGTAATATGCAAAAGGTTTTCATTTTCTTATGGTTCAAAATGTTAAGTGTATATGGAAAAAAATGAGAAAGCAGGCAGATGTTCACCTACCTGAGCTGCTAAATGGAGAATTGACACACATGACCCTGGCAAAGCTTCACACAGGAGAAAATTCTGGAATAGCAATACTGCTCCTTAGAGGGGTAACAACCTCTCTTATTCAGCCATCCTACATTATGCACAAATGATCTATGCACCCTTTGGGTGATATTTGTATCTGAGAGCTGCTCAGGGTGTTCCTGTCCTGCTTTGATGAAAATAATGTGTGAGGGCATCCTGGACTTTCACAGCCCATTTTTATAATCTAAATACCACAGGAGGCATGAATTTTATACCAAAAAATTGTGTGGCAACATCATGAAAGCTGAGTGCCTGGAACAAATGAAGGAAGTTACAATATTGTTTTCCAGTTATATCAAATCTTCCTGCCTTAACATATTCACATACCTAGTTTTACACACACGAACACACATATATTTTTATGGTTTAGGCATGGGATTTTGTGCCAAGTCATTGTTATTGTGGAGATAGAGCCATTATGGTCTTACCTAACTTTGTTTTTTGACAATTGAATTTTTTTTCAGAATACTTGTTGTGCATGAATAATGCTTTGCTGTTTGCTTCCATGTTATGCCCCTTTATATTATGAACCTATTTTGAGTTTTTGTCATTTCAGAGGGAATGCTTAAGTTGTGTCACCAAGTAAGTGAAATAGCTGTCCATTTTTCCTCAGGCTTTCTATACACAGTAGAGAGAGTCGAAACCTTCTCTGAACTCTCCTACAGAGGGTGTTGTGATGGTTTGGGGGTTTTTTCTGTCTCTTGCTCAGGATTTTATGGAGACTAAATAATTAATGTGGTAAGCTGAAAAGGTAGGTTATAGGATGGGAGTATTACTCCCTTATTTTTCATTCCCTCCACTGAAGGGTTCCTCTGAAAGGTCAAATAACCTTTTGAATGTTTGGATTCTTTTCATATTGTATGTTGTTACACACACACACACACACACATATGTATGTACCTATGTTTGTTAATTGTTAATGTCTTCAAATATTTACATATTTGAGTTCTCTTATGAATCCAGTCTCAATTACTACAGGCACACTTAATTTCCCTGCTATCCTACTCCTTACTTGGTTACAAAGCTGCTCAGCAAGTGACACTCTGTCTGTCAGGACATTGTGACAGACTATGGCATTGAGAGGGAAAATCCCAACTACTAAGGAAACATGTTAAGATTGACAAAAGATGAATAGAGAGATCTTTAAACCAAAAAAAGAACAAACAAACAAACAAAAAAAAAACAAACAAACAAAAAAAAAAAAGTTAAAAAAAAAAGGAATTCCAAAGCTGAATGGGATAGGACAAAGACAGGAGGTGATTAGGATGTGATTGCTATTGCTTTTTTTCTATGCAATTTTAGTGATCAATGGTATTCTTCAAAAGATGTCATTGGGGGCTTTTTTTTTACTTTTCCACAAGGAATGATTGATAAATAAGTGGCAGGTATGTTCTCAGAATGAAATGCCATTGCCATTTTTTAATTATTAAAAACTGATACCATTATGCAATAAAGTGTTTCCACATTGTACAGTGAATATTTTCCTTTTTAAGCCTCTCCCTTTAAAGACTTGCCAAGTAAGGTCAGATGCCTCTTAATGGAAATAGAAATGAAAAGCACTACCTCATTGATTTCTTCTCCTCATCCAAAAATGAGATTGGTTTTTTTTAAACTCTCTGCCTCATCATGATGATTTCAGATAAGCACCTCCATAATAACAGACTGGTATGGAGAGGTATAATGCTTCATTTCAACTATATTCTGCAGTAAGTTTATCATAGATTCAATTCACTGCCATGAGACTGGCTACAGTTGCTAAGAGGAGCTCTCATTGAAAGAATTCATCAGTGCATGGAAGACAGTGAACCAAATTCATCCCTGCTGTAAATCATCCAACTTTATTGGAACTGCCTTAGAAGAAATAAAAAATCCCACTCCATTTATCCATTACTCTACAGAAGGATGCCTTTCATAAAAGTTATTTTCCTCTTTGTTGCTCTGCTACTTACATATTTCAGTCGCTGAGTAGGTAAAGTGAATCATAAAGATGGAGTTGAATACTTGACACCTACTTCATCTATGAAGAAGATCTTATGCAAAGCAATATAGCCCTGAGCATTTTGCTCTAATTGACTCTTGAGACACAGTCTAAGCTTTCCCTCAGAGACTGTAAGATAAGGGAATAAAAGTAAAACTTTATAAATATATTAGTTTAGGAACGGGCTTCCACCCCTTTAATAGAAACTATGTTTGTGCAGCAGCTCTGTTATCCATGTGGCTGAAGAGCTCATAAATAACTGCTCCTCAAAATGTCACTGTCAATGAGGGAAATTTACTGCTCCTGTTCCAGAAATATGTTAACAGGTTTGATGAACACTGCAAGCTGAGATAGTCATCCCACCTAAAAGAAAAGCATTTTTGCCAAAAAGATGCAATTCTTCAATTATATTTCTGATAGTTTGCTCATCATCTTGGAAAGGGAAAGTTATAAGAGGGTTTTTCATTCCTTGCACAAATAAAGTTAGACAGAAGTTAAACTCAGGCTGAAATATTTGGTGGTGAGTAGAAGAAAGGCAATTGGTTCCTATTTACCTTGTTCTTAATAATAACACTGAAAAATAAAATGGACAGAGAGGAAAAGACTGCATTGAAGTGTAATACGAAGTGTTAATAATCAAATTAGTCCTTCAGTAGATTTAATATAGGTCTATGTCACATTTGGAAGTATTTTTAAATTGTGTGCTTCTCTAAATTGAGCTTGCTTTTATCAATTATAAACACTTTGTATAAGAAAGATTTTAAAATTCAGATCTGGGGTTGTGTTACTCTGTTCCCTAAACTAATGGCAGTTAAGAACATTTTATTCACTTTGAAATTCTACTTTTACTTACTATTCCCCTTTGATACACAACTTTATACTTACAGAAATCTGTCAGTCATGAAGCACTTAAAAACTGTCAGAATAAGAGCAAAAAGACAGTGAGTCTTTTTAAAATACACTTGTCACTTGCATGCTATGTAAGGCAAAAGTTTAATTAACATTGTGCAGTTTGGATTAGTGATGTATTGACAGCACAGTGCTTACACACTGAGGAAGAGCTCTCATTTTTGCTTCAGCACTCAGCCAGCCTGACTCCTGCTTATTGCACAGCACAAAGCCCAAATCCATTCATTCAGCAATATTTAAATCTGAAATTTTCTGTTCTAATGGACTGAACTTACTCTATTCTTTAAAAAAATGCATCACTGAAAATTAACTGCCTAAATCAGCAATCAGATTTTCAGTGGCAGAAAGTAATCTCTGACATCCTTATGAGATTTCCTCTTTTCTCCCCTTCCCTCTGACATGCTGTGTGCTTTATCCTGCAGAGGGTGCAGTACACAAGAGTTTAGGTGAGTGCTCAAGGAAAAAGTGGACATTAGCTCTGAGAAATCTGTGTGGGACATTATGTAATCAAATGTGATGGATGCAGGAGAGACCTTTCTTGTGTACAGTCCTGCTACTGAACATTCCTGTTTTCTCTGTGAAACTGGGTTCAGTTAGAGCTGCTCCTGTAGCTGGAAAACCTTCTGGAAAATCTGTTGCACAGAAGGAGAAGGTGAAAGACACAGGCAAAGCCTTTGTCAATACACTCACCTTAATTCCATCAGTATTAATTGGTTCATTTTGGCTATTTTGTGTAAAATATGTATTCAAATGCTTTGCTGAAGTATAGCCTATATTGCTTGCTCCTTTTGAAGGCAGGATTTACTGAAGACATAAAAATCTGATCTGCCATTGGAGATTCAGATTTCATAAAATGTGATGTTTCTCTATTTTTCACGCTAAATTAAGAAAAAAACCCCAAAACCAACAAAAAAAAAGGTCTAAGATGCCATATAAGTCCAAATAATCAGAGAAACACTACCACAAATAAACCTTGTCCCGCAAGCTTAAGGGAATGGAGGTAATCATTCCATCTTTAGAGGTCCAAATAATTTTATCACCCAGCTGGAGAGCAAAAGAAGTATAGGAAAATTGGCTAAAGTGAACTGAGGGGAAAATGTATTTTGAATGATGGTGCCATCTAGATGACAATACATTCTTAGCTGCAGGAGTAGTTTCATCCAAAATTCTCTCAAGAGAATTGGAAATCTCATGGTGATTAAAATAAACCTTAGATCAGACCACACCTGTGATTTGTTTTTCTCTGACAGGAGAAAATGTAAACAGTCCTACTGCAAATATTTTAACTGGTAGTAGTCTGGAGTGACAGAAGTGATTAAAAAAATAATTCTAGCGCCCTAATATTTGCTGGAGTAATTAGTGATGTTTGAGCGCTGCATCAGAGAGTCAACATACCACCTCAGCTCATCCAAAGTATTGTTGGATGAGTGGAATATATTGAAATGTTGCTCATGTCACACATTAGCGAGCTGTGTATTGACAAGCAGCTTCCATACTCAAGGTGTTGATTTTGATTTCTTGTTAAGCCCTCCCAGTGATTTGTGACTAATCTATATCTAATTTAAAGTACTCAATAGAATCCCCCACATCTCTATTTTGAAGGCCATCTTCTTTGATAGAAATGCTTCTGAACTATATTACCCCTGATTACAGTTAAGCATGTTGTGCACAAGCCTTGAGAGAGCTTGTCTAACGACTCATAATTAGTTTGATAGCCAGTCCTATTAGACAATCCACAACATTTTCTTCCCCACCTATTAGTTTTATGGTCTGTGACTGCTTCATGGGAATTACAACATGAGAAATTGCAAAACAAGCATTAAGATGAAATTGAATAATGTTATTTACTTGTGATTGCAACTGTAATTGTTTAAGTATTGGCAACATGCAGTCAGCAAAAGCCTGACTCTCAGCTGCCTGTTTGATGTCGTGATTCCCTCACCTTGGGAGTGTGGTACCAATTTAGCATTTCTATTTCCCTCATTATTGAATGCAACTTTGATTAATGTGAATGGCATTGGCCAGGATGCAGGAGCACTGAGTTCTTCTTAGAAAAGCTGCAAATCTAAAACTCTCCAAAAGCTTTGCTTGTAGGAACAAAAATAATTTAAAAATGTGTTTTAGAGCAAACTTTTTTCACACATAAGACTGAAGTGTATAAAAATCTAAAGTTTATAAAAAAAATAATGAAATTGAAATTATAATAGGAGAAGCAACAAGAATAAAATATTTAGAGGTATAAAAATATTATAAAAATAATCTTTGCCCCACAATTTTTGGCAAGATGAAGAAAATATGAGAAAAAGGGCAAGTATCTTCCACTCTCTTTTGTTTAGAATGAAGATTTGAATGACAGAAATTGAGGAAAACCATGGAGACTAAGGAACTGTGGCCCCTAATGCTTAATGGTGTGGCCACTAATCACAGTGTGGATGTTTGGAAGGACCTTGATTCAGAGCACAGATCTGAATTTACATTCAGAAGGTGAATCTGTCAGTTCAGCAGTATGAATGTTGAATAGGTATGGGTGAGAGCAAGGGCTGGGATCCCTTAATCTCTCACTTCTGCCTGCTGAGAACCACTAGATCAGAGTCTGTCATCCCCCAGCAAACAGCAATTGTTTTATACAAAGTGGAACAGATTCACAGAGGAGCACTGGCAGACACTCACCTGCTGCTTGGCCTCACTCCTGCAAGAATCCCTAAGTCCATCCCCCTAACTGGAAAGGGAAAAGAGAAATGAAAGCAGTCCCCTGAAGCTCTAAACTTGAATGTCTGTTTCCTTTTCTTCTTGTTTTTCTTCAGTTTTACCATGAGGCTTGGTAGGGGATTGATTTGGAAGCAAACCTTCAAGGCTTGATGAGGTTTAGGCGTGAAAACAGCGCCATGAGTCACCTCAGATGTAAAGTAACAAAAAAATATTGAATACTTAAATGACTTAATAGAGATTTCTCCAGCATAAAGCTGTGGATGGATTACAATTTGAGCACGTACACTTAGGCAGCTGTAGGCAACAAAAGACTGAATTCTCTGCAAATCCTACGCAGTGTCCCTGAGCAAAATTTAATGTACTAGGTCCCGATGATAAACTGATGTACAGGGGGATACAGATGGTAGATTTCTTCTTATTCACAAAACCAAGAGAGAAAAAATTATCCCAAAACCTTATTGCTATTTTGTTCCTGAGAAGTATACATAACATTTTATCCATTTAAAGTATCTTAAATTTTCATATTGAGTGATGGTTTTAATAAGGTGCTAAAATGCTGACTAGAGTAAAGCAAAGTATTTGTTAAAATGGTAATTGATTCCTTTGAAAAAAAGCCAAAAAACAAACAAACCCCACAGCCAAAGAGTCAATATATCTTAGGAGTATGTTCAGTATTTCTGTATATGAGCCATGGTAAGAGGATTCACAGAGGAAGCTTTGAAGCCTTGTGTTCCAGGTGACATTCCCTCAGGGGACTGCCAGCTCCTGCTGGAGCAGGGAGGATATATGAGAACAAGCTCTACAATAACCTTTGTGGCTGCCTTAAATTAGCAGTGTAAAATATTCTTCATAATGTATTTTGCAAACTGTTGTCAAAAGTAAGCAGAGGTTTTTGCTTTGCTGAATAAAATTACATTATTTATGTAGGTTTTTTTTTTTTTTTTTAGTTTCTCATATTCTTTCATGATTCATTATTTTTGAGAAAAATACCCACGATGCCTTAGAGAAGGTAACACTTATTTCTGTGTAGAGAGGAAGCAGAAAGCTCACAGGTTCCACAAAGGGCATATGAAAGGTTGCAGTTAAACCTGTTCAATGCAAATTGTAGTGGGTTGGCCCTGGCTGGATGCCAGGCATCCACCAAAGCCTCTCCATCACTCCCTCCACAGCTGGACAGAGGAGAGAAATTATAACAAAAGGTTCTCTGGCTGAGATAAGGACAGAGAGAGATCATTCACCAAATACTGTCATGAGCAAAACAGACTTGAATTAGAGATATTTGAATTTATTGCTAGCAAAATCAGACAATGAGGATAATGAGAAGTAAAATAAGGTCTTAATGACACTTTTCCCCTCCACGCCCCTCCCATTCCTTCCCAGCTCTACCTCCTGCCTTCCAGCAGCACAAGGGAGATGGGAATGGGGGTTACAGTCCCATTGCAGCTTACAATTGGTAAACCAAATACACAAATGAAAAGAAACAAGGGGAAAACAATTTTTGCAGCAATTTCCTATATTAATGTATTCTCATTTTTCTTCTAGTGTTTCTCCCACTTACTGATTTACTGGATAAACAGACATCCAAGATGTTTAAAAAAATGAGGTGAATAAAAGGAAAAATAAAATGATTCTGTACTTTGGACAAGCAGTGGTTTTAGTACTTCTAGGCTAAGGAAGTTGCTTGGTTTTTAAGCTAGAAATTCTCAGGAGTGCATCGCTCAGAGGAAAACATGTAAAGGGTTTTCACAAGGCAAAGATTGAACATTGAGGACATTAAAGGGGGCCCATCAATTTACAGGAGACCCACTGTCCTTCACTACCAGTGCCCTCTGCTTCTGAGGGCTTGTCCAGGCACACATGTCCACTGACTTTCTTGTCTCAGGAGATTCCTTCTGTGAAAGTGCTGGTGTCCTCTGACAGCCAGAGCCAGGTCACTCGACTTGCCACACTATGCATGACCTTATTGTCACAAAACACGAGAGCAGAAGATGCCAGCAGAAATAAGGTTATCCTCTTCTGGTTGTATGTGTGTCAACCAAAAATTGTCTGCCTATAGTAACTCATGAATTTTCAGCAAGTGCTATTCTGCACAGGTTTGACATTTATACTACAGCTTCATAAGAGAATTTAAAGCCAGACTGATTAGGCAGTGTCTGGATTTGCCAGTGTTTTAGCCTAACCCCATTGCTGTGCCTGAAGGAACTGGTAAGAGAGTCTTAAGACTCTATATTTTCATATAAGGGATATAGAGTTGGACAGCTTGGAAACAGAAAAGAATAATTTCTCCATTTCTTCAGGATTTCTAGTTTCCCCATGTCCTTATTGCAACTGAGCTGCTGGGTTAGTGGAATTTCTCTGCTGAAATGCAGAAGTCCTAGACATAAGACCCTTGCCTTCTGTGTTCTCCATCCATCCATCCATCCATCCATCCATCCATCCATCCATCCATCCATCCAATTATCTGAAATTTCAAAGATAGAAGTGCAAAAGCCCAAGCTTTGACCACATTACAGGAAGTTAGAATATGACAAAGATTTTCCTAAATATGTGTCTGGTATAAAAGATGAAGGGAGTGGTGGTAATGGATTTTCTTGTCTCTAGGAATTAGAGTGAGATTTCTGGTATTTCCCTTGGGATTGTCCCAGTTTTACAGCATGTTCATGGCATTGTGATGAGCTTATGTTTCGTGGATCATCTGGAGAATTATGAGAGACAGAGTGGCTGAGATGTTCAGGAACTGGAAAATTTAAAATATTAATGCCAATTTATTATGCAGAGATTTAACCATTGCCACTTATTCCCCACCATTTTTCTCCTTTTTCTCTCTGTCTCTCTCCAAACACTTACTTATAAAAATGGAAGTGCAGGTTTAGCTGCTTTGGATTTCACTGACAGACAAGTGTGTGTTGTGCTTCGGTCTGGCTCAGTGCCAGAGCAACAGTGATTTCCAAAGCCAAACTGCAGCACAAGCCTGTTGTGAATGACAGACTAAAGTGTGTGTAGGGATGTGAAAACAGGTGGTCTGAGATGTCTGGTATCAACAGAGCATCTGGTCACTGGAGTGTGACTGCACCCTACTTTGTACTCCTAATCTAGAGTGGAACCAGCAGAGAGTGAAGAAACTGGCATCTTTTCCAAACCTGTCATTGTGTAACCTGTCCTGAGAACCCAAATACATACAAATGTTTGTTTCGTGGCTAAAAATACTCCAGTCAGTCTATGATTTCTTTACGTAATCTGTATTTCTTAAGTGGCTAGAAATCAGATTAATTTCAAATATGCCAGAATATTTGTACAACAGGGTTTTGCTTTCTTTTGTAGACACACAGCTGTGTGAATTTTTAATATCTTTTTTCAGTTACAACTAACTAGATGAACATACTTTTATCTCTGCCTAATGTTGCCAGCTCTATTAATATTAAGCATATTAAATCCATAAAATTATTAAAATCTCCTTTGAGGGTGAATATCCTTTCCCTCTTTGCAGTCAAATGCTTTTAATAACAATTTATCAGCAGTTTTAAAAGGGTAAAGAAGTAACGACTTGAAAACACAAGAGCTTATCACACACTGAAATATGAAATGTAGGCCATGGTTTAAGCTAGCAATATTTTTCAGTCAGGTTTTCATTAATAATATTTTCCTTTAGAGTGTGACTCTTCTACCAACATCTGTGTAAGAGAGATTTTTGGTTTACTATAGAGGTGAGAGGAATTCTATTACATTCTTGTTGTATAAAATTCCAGAGTATCCCTATCCATTTTAAATACAGAGTTAAAAAGATTAAAAAACACCTCAAAAAACAAGTCTCAAATAATTCATGAGAAAAATTCTATATTACATTCTTACATCTCTTCTGTTACTCTGAGGACAAAGTTAGTTTTCTTGTTTCTAATCACAACTTGAACAAGAATACAGAACCACTGAGGATTGTCCAGAAAGGAATAATGGTGCTAGCACTATTTATTTGCCCTTGTAAACAAATGATATTAACATCAGGGTGATACCTGATGAATGTGTCTCTTGTAAAAAAAAACTCTCAACATAGGCACACCACTATCAGGAAATCTGCTGTCTTCATGAAAAGGAAAATTATTCTGTAACATATAGCCATTGATTGCATAACCTCTGATTGCAGAGATCATTGCTTTTCACTGTGCAAAGCTGAAGACCTTTCCCTTAAATTTCAGAGATAGTTAAAGGAGATCCTGTAGAGTTGTTTGCCTAAGTATATATCCTGTACAACCAGGGGACCACATTCTCCTGTCTAGCACTCATTGTAATTCCCAAAGCACTGCTCCAAGGTGTTTAATAAAGAAAGAAACCTCAAATAATTCCAAACCCCCAAAAATTTCAAAAATTCACTACCCCCAAACCAGCCAAGCAAAAAAAAAAAAAAAAATCACAAATAATTTTTGGTATCGGTTTACAATACTGTAAGTTTATATTTGCTAGGTCTTGTAAAAGACCTAATCAGAAAGAAGAGAAAACAGAGGCTCACCTCTCTTCAATAATGGGCAAGATGGAGATGAGAGCTCAACTCCAGTCAGCTTAAAATATTAGGAAGAAATAACCAACATTTAGTTTCAGTTACAACTGGAATTCCTATGAACACTGAAGCAAAGCAGAATGTGAGAAACAGAGGGTACCCCAGCAGACAGAAACCACATTGCTGTCTTTTATTCCAAAATGCTCTTTGGCTGGATTTTAAAATACCACGTCTTGTGTTGTGAGATCTCACTAAGGAATACCTGTCGGCATTAAGAATTCAGCCTTTTAAGATAGTGCAGCATGTAGGTGTGTGCTCTCCCTCCAACAGATAGCTTTGAAATACCAAAGGTCATTACCTGCTCTAGTACCAGAACTCCTGGAACATGCTGGGGTGTCTCAGGTACCTCTGTGTGCTCATGTTACCTTTTTAATTGTGACAGCTTTATGGAGAAATGACTGTTGGGTTGGAGTGTTCCAGGCATTGTCCCTTCTCTCTTTGACTGAGAAAGATTTTCAGGCTTTTTACTTGGAAATTTCAGTTATTTTTAAAAGGAAAGGTATCTTCCTTATTAATGCAGTGCTATTAACATGACAATTGCAAAGCATGCAGGAAGGGCACCATCAAGATAGGGTAGCAACGGTGAAAATAAAGACAAATGTGAGTCCATTTACAAATCACATCTCCGTTTCTTAAAGGCCACTGAAATCCAGTAATCCTTGATTCAGAAATAATTTTTTAATAGAACTCTAAAAAAGTAATTATTTTAGGTAATTTTAAAGATTTTTGTCCCCTTTGCACTGTCGTAATGACAGCAGGAAGTAAGAAATGTGTGCCAGAGCTGGAGAACTGTGTGCAAGACAGGTCTGGTGCAGTCCTTGCTATGGGTCATTTTCAAGCTGGTGGTAGTACCAATAATTTTAAAATAAAAACAACTACTTGCTAGGTTTTCTCCAAAATTTAATCTAAAATTTATTTTCTCTGCCTTAAGATAAAAAATTAGATTACCTACAATGCCTAATGAACTAGAAACAGTATTTTATAGAAGGAATGAGGGAACCAAATTGTGACCAGTTACTACAACAATTAACTGAGATATTAGGATGTTTTAAAGGCTGATAGAGCCCAGTGATGAATGACATTTCTCAGGGGTCAGTATTGGGCCTTCAGTTGTTTAACATCTTTATCAAAGCTCTGTGGGCAGCACGTCAAGGGAGCTGATCCTGCCCTTCTACTCTGCTCTCATGAGACCCCACTTGGAATGCTGCCTCCAATATAAAACATGGACCTATTAGAACAGGTCCAGGGGAGCCAAACCATTCCAGGATTCTAGTAAAACATAACTGATATGTATCATATTTTAAATATCAGAATTGGTCTGTATTTTTTATGTATAAATGTATTTCCTTACCTTTTTAAACAAGGATATCACCTCTGATATACTTCAGGGCTCAAACCAAGATCTAACATTATTTTAAAATATTCTTCATTAATTTTTCTGGAGCTGTGTTTTGAATTGCATCTTGCATAGAAATGTAACAGCCAGAGTAATAAGATTGGAACCAGAATTCATTTTACCTTCTAAATTAGAGTTTTATAATAAATGGTAAATTGAAATGCCATTACAAAAAGGTTACCATCTTTTATTACATGAAGTTAAGAACTTAAATTTTACTAATGGTGCAATTTTCTCTGTAATTCATCTTTTACTTAATAGCATATAATTGTTTAAATAACGTTTTAGTCCCTGTAAAAAGAAGGTATTGTTAACAAGGAAAGTCTGACTATTAATTCAGGAAAAGCTCAGAGTCCTCTTTTTCAGATATTCAGATGTATTAGTTTTTATTTCACTAAGCCACAAGAGCATATCGTTTTCTACATCAACAATTGATTTTTATTCTGGTTGATGACCTCAATCTTCCTCCCCCCCCTCCCGTTTTTTCAGCAAAACACTTGGGGTGGGGGCTTGTTGAAAATTCATTTTCAGTGTAGTGTGTGGGGCTTTTTTTACTAATCTTAATAAGGTGCTATGAATGCAATTTACTGGAATAGATTTGTAAGTGAAAGAAAAATGTGCTCAGAATTGCAATTAAGCCTATAATAAGTGCCTATAGACAAGAACGGGAAATTTTAAGCTTAAAACTTCCAAACCCTCAGGTCTACTCTGTCCTCAGGGGATACAGTCTCTCAGCATGCATAAACTTTATAAGTCTGGATGCTTTTAAAAATGCCAGTAGGAAGATCTTACCTAAATGCTAATCCACTTTAGATCCATGAAATATATTTGGGCAGCTGCATTTCTTTTAGTGTGCACAAAGACATACCTTGCAGTCTAAAACTGTCTGGGGACTCATAACCTGCATGTTTTATTCTAATTCTCCTGAAGCATGGCTAGCATGCCCCAACACAATAAAACCCCCACAAACCCAGTCCTTTCCCCTTAAATTTGATGATGGTGATGCTGCCCACCTGCTGTACAGAGGTTCAGTGGTTGGGATTAGGAGGTGGGGTGAAAGGAGAGCAAATCCTGCTTAGTTTGATTGTTTATCTCATCCCAGTGAGCAAACTCACATCTGGAAGTGAACTGGGGATATGTCCTGAACTGGGATGTTCCCACCACCCATCAGGGAAAAACCCTGCTCCCCTTGGGGCCAGCTTGGGGATCTCTGCATGGGAGAGGCTGCAAATATCACAGGGACCCAAAGAAAACCAACAGGATCCTCTCCTGCAAGCAGAAAAGCTGCACTTCTCTGCTCTGTGTGGTGTTATGTATCATATCCAAAGACTTAATGCAAATGTATAAGCAGTCCCTGGAGCTGGAAAAAAAATCTATAATATTTCTATTGCTGTAATATCTATGTGCCAAGTGCAGGCATTTGTTTGATTTTGCCTCTGGCATTTTTATCTGGCATGCTCTCCATTTCATTTCTCCCACACTGTATCAATCTCAAAGCTTCTTTGGTTAGAAAAAAAAAAAAAAAAAAGGAAAGGAAAAGAAAAGCTCCAGCAACTCCCTCTGTATTGCTTTTTAGTTAAGATGCAAATTAAAAGAAGCCTTCTCTTCTGAAATATTAGTACCAGTATGGTAGCAATGCTGCTGAAAAGCTGGAGGAGAGGCTTGGCCTGTTGTGATTGCCTGTGAAACGTCCCCTCCCCTGCCAAGCTTGCTGTCATTCCCCTCCTAAAGAGCGGGTGTTCCAGCTGACACATGCTTCACTGAGCACTGCAGCTTGGTGGCATCCCAACCCTGCCACGTCATGTCAGCTGAAATTGCTATGTTAGAATGTAAATTAACCCCAGGAATTACAGGTACACATTGGATGACTGTATATATTCACTTCTTCTCATCTAGGGGAGGGGTCCTGGATGAGATTGTGTTGGACAGCAGAGGTGAGGCTAACTAGCATCTCAATTTGTTAATTGTACTAACTTGTATTTGTACATTTTGAATGGAAAACAAAAAGCTTGTTAGGCTTTTGGGTAACGACTACATGGTCTTTATGTTATATGAGCAAAAAGGCACTTGTTTGTTTTTAGGCTAAATTACTAATATATTTTTCCAGGCAAAGTTTCAGTCAACATCTCACCACAATTAGCCAGGAAATGATGCAAAAATGTCCTAACCAAGTGTGGGCAGTACAGAAGTTACCATGGTATAAGTAAAGAGAATTATTGCAGGTTGTCACTGTATCAGCAGTCAAAAGATTTACAGCAAGGTTATAAAATAGTTTTAAATATTGACCCAAATTAATTCAGTCCAAAGAGTCAGCCCTGTTATTCTCCAAGTGTCGGTTTGGCCACACGACAGACTTGGCACAGATACAAAATTCTCCAGAGATTCCTGTGCATTAAAGTGGCAGAAACTCTGAAATTAACACTTACACCACAGTGAAGGAAGAAGTGGGTTTATTGGTCTTGGTTTAATATTTTTCTCTCTTAGTAAACTCTCCCTCATGTTAGGCAAATCTAAAACATTATTTCAGGATCATTTTTCTCCACTTTATGTATTTTTTTATACTACCAGGTTTATATTTTATGGCAAGCATCTGAGAGTCATTAATTTCAAATGGCTGAATAAACATTGCTTACTTGACAGGCACTTATTTAAATGCATTATTTTTGGCATAAGATCTAAAGTTATGTTTGCAAGAGATGGCAACATTTTTTGGCTCCTTTTTCCCTCTCATCTCATCACAATCTGGTGTAATTCTCCCAGTCTCTCATTTTACCTTACCATAGACTAACAGTCAAACTCCAAAGGATCAAAATTACCCACGCCTAGAAATATGAGGAAATAGTTTGCTTAGAGCTCTTTGTTAGCTATTCTCTGATATTTAGCTATGTCCCCTCATGTGCAGTCTCCACAGAGTAGACTGAGCCAGTAAGAGAACGTTTTTAAGCTCCTCAAGTCATCAACTTAAATAGTGAAGGATGGTAATTTCAGCAACAGAGACCTGCACATTTCAATTTTCAGTAATAGATGTTAAATGAGCAGTAGAAAACAGTTTGAATGAGTCTGTAGTTATTTCATGCAGCTGTTCATTGCTCCTTAGTTTAAGTTTTTGATTATGTTCCTTTGTAGAGATATTTCAGCAGATCTGCTGGCTCTCTCTCCCTGCTATTGTCTGAGATCTAATTACAAAGCATCCCAATATAGTTAGCCTGTGCTGAGGATTTGAAGAAAATATCTCTGTGGGAAGAGGGTATTCTGAAGAGGGGGAAAAATTATTATAAAGCACTGTTTTCTGGTATTCCGTGTGTCAGTTCTGAAAGACATAAAAAAGTGGTCTAAAAAATCAGTAAAAGGAAGAAAATACCCCACACACTCTTTCCCTTGCAGGTACCAGATCCATGTTAGCACTTGCTGACAGATGTACCTACAGACTGTCTGCTGTCCTCTGCCAGTACCTGTGAGCAGTGATCACAGGCAGGGGCTCATACGATATTTTATATATCAGTTGAATTCATTATTTTAAATATTTAAATTAAAAGATAATGATTATGATAATAAATGGATGATTTCTATTTAAAGTCTTGATTAATTACATTTAAAGACATGGAATTATGGGGAAGACAGTATCTGGATCTGCAGCTAATGCTTCCATTTTGATATTCTTAAACAAAATTATTCTACCCATGGTCATGAATCATCATCATTAGGCTGTTTTATAAGCAATTAGAAAGGTCAAGCTGACAAACTGTGCTGGCTACGAGACATTTCAAGGATTAAAAAACATTGGGAGGTGTATTGAGATGGATTTTTCTGGTGGAATCAATGGGTGCTGGAACAGTGCGCCACACCTGATGGGGCATGTAAAGTTAGACAGCTTTATACTGATGACACTCCTGTCTTAGGCCCCTTGATTTAAAGCCTCAAGATCACTCAGATGAATTTGGGACATATTTCAGTCAGCAGACAGGTCTAGTCAGGAGACAAAGATGCTGAACTTCACTTGTCACCTCCTTGGCTTTATCGCTTCAAGATCCTCTACTTCAGTGGGAAAACTCAATTGTTTTGCCATTGCACCCTGAATATCATGTCATGATTTGTACCACAACAAAGTGACTAAAATACCTGATTGATTCAAATCTGCAGAGACATTCCCTGAGTTTGGATATATCAATTTTTTTTACTAAGTAGAGCTCAGGATGAGGTGTGTGAGACACAAAGGAGCAAATGAGCACAGGGGAGCTATCAGAATTGGGTGATCTTTCTGCTTCCAGCCTGGGTGTCCACCAGCCCTTGCCTTCTCTCACAGCCTGTGTATCCACAAACCCTTGCCTTCTCTCACATCCTCTTAAATCCAGACACAACATGGGGCTGTAGAGGAAGTTCTGCAGATGAAGAGCAGGCACTGCCTTGATGATGGTGCCATGACAGGGACATGAAGATGCATCCTACAGGACAACTTCAAGGACGTGCACAGATGACAAAATATATGCCAGCCCCACCACTGCATCTTCCAGGGGGTTTGTCCTCCAGAGGAGGATTGCAGTGACGCTGATGAGATGTCCAAATTGTGCTTTATTTGTGCTGGTTGAACATGCACATAGATTATTGTTAAATTGAAAAAGAGACCAGAAACAGAGAAATTCCAGCAATGAGTGTTTTGGGACTGTGATTTCTTGTCACATCTGAGAAACCTGAAGTGCTAGTAACTGATCTGCTTTATGTGTATGAGCACAAAGCTTCTAGTTTTTATTGTAGCAGAGTGCTTTCAATTTAGAAAAAAAATCAATCAACAGAAACAGTAAATGGCACCGAGCTTCACATTTCTCTTTGGGAGCAGCATTATAACATTTAGTCTTGCTCAACAAGAAGTTTTATATTGCTTTTGTTTATATACAGGATAATGTAATGGGGACACAGGGCTTCCGTTTTGAAAGGTTATTGACACTCTTGGT
Source organism: Eopsaltria australis (assembly GCA_034509425.1). Classification (NCBI taxonomy): domain Eukaryota; kingdom Metazoa; phylum Chordata; class Aves; order Passeriformes; family Petroicidae; genus Eopsaltria; species Eopsaltria australis. The sequence continues at coordinate 9,815,258 of JAVTVJ010000024.1, forward strand.
GCTGTGTTGGCATTTATTCTTTGGATTTTATTGCTTCTGATCTGTGGTATTTATGTCTCTGAGGTGAGGACTTTTATCTGTGACACATGCTCATAATTTACAGGCTGCATGGTGCCCTGATATTGTCTGCAGAAACAGGAAATTAAACAATTAAACAGGAGGCAGATGTGAAGAGTAAAACAAGATATTCCCCTCAATACATTTATTTTTCAGTATTGCCTGTTGGTCAGAGGAGGCTGAAAGCCACTGCTGTACCAAATGACTTTGGGGAAGCAAGATGGGTTTCCATAGATGGATATGAGTAAATGGCAAAGCACTCCAGGAGGGGAGCAATCCAGGCAGAATATGAATTCAGAATTTAATGGAAATTTGAGCTTCCATGTTTTTTCCTGTATCCAGCTCTCCTGAATCTGTGTGACATGGCTGAAACCTTTTGTCACAGATATTCAATCCCTCCTCCCCAAGCTGTCTGAAGTGACCATTGCCAAGCTCCCTAGTGATTACTTTAACTGTAATAGCAATGACAGATCACTTTATTAATTGCAGATTGCACTATCTGAAGATGGTGACAACAGATATGGAGAAAGGAACAGAATATCCTAATTTTTCATAGCATAATCAGCCTGTTTGGAGCCCCAGATAAAAATAAATTACCTCAACCTTACAATACACTTGACACGTATTTATTGCAGCATTCTCTATCAGCAAGTGCCATACCTACATGAGCTGGCATCTCTCCCATTGCCCTATAACATGGAGGGGAGTGTTAATGAGAAAGAGCAATCAAAGCAGGGCTGCCCTGGGATCTGGGTTTGGGTTCCAGTTGTTTCATGCCACCACCTCTGGACGCTGCCTTCCTCAAGTGCAACCTGCCCACCCAGGCCCAGGGGAAGGTTTGTGTTACACGTCCTGAGGGGAAAGGCACGACAGAAAAGAACTTTGCAACCCTTCCGTGGTAGAAATCAAATCAATGAGTAATAGTAACTGAGAATAACAAATAGTGAAAAAGGAATTTCTCTTCACTTACAGAAAGAGGGAGAACAATTCCAGCGACTTGAGAGGGAAGGCTGTCAGCATTCACTCAATTTGGAAAAATTGAAGGACATGCCTATAGACCCACTGTTTATCTGTTCTCAGAGCCAAAGTTTACAAGACTTTCTAATGGAAGCAGACAATTCTTCAGTTCCTGTTTGCTGCAGTTGTTTTCATCATGTCCTGAATTGTTTGATACAAAGTCTAAATTAGTCTTGAGAAACAGGATTAACCTTTCCAATCACATTTAAGGTGAAATTGCTTAACTACAGCACACAATGTCATGCTACAGATAATCCATGTGCTTGATTAATGCCTTTATAATCAATTGCTGTCTGGAAGTGACTCCTTCCCATCACACTCTTCACAAAAAGAGCAGATGGTATTTAAAAGGTTATGGCAAGAGGGCATTTCAGAGGTCAAATAGAACATCGATCAAGTGGGCAGAAAAATTGCTTTTTTCCTTGCCCTTCTTATCCTCACAATCCATGAGGGAATGTGGACTATGAATTATAGTTTGATCTATAGTTTGAGCGCTAAAATGTTTTCTTGTTTCAAATTTCTGTGTTGTTTTGGGTAATGAACCTGGAAATTGGATTCCCTTTGTGCCAATAAAAAATTGTGCCCAATACATGTATCTCAGCAACATAATTCTTAGACCCACAGAGATTTGCCTGCTACTACCTTGAACACAGTCCTAATTTAAAACTGGTGCTTAGTAAAGGCTGCACTAATATCCATGACGTCTCAGATCAATTTTTAGCAATGATAAGGGCTCTGTGAAAAAAAAAAAGATACTCCCCATTTCCATGCTCTTTTACAGAAACCAATTAAAAAATTATACTGTAGTACTTGTTCTCACTGTTTTCCATGTACATATCTGGTTGCCATGTTGCATCAGAATCCAAGGAGAGGTATTCTTACCTGGAGTGAAGGGGTCAGGGAGACTCCACTTACCAGTGAGGTCTCCAAGGCCAGAAATCAGGGGTTTGCCATTGTGGAATACATAAAATTACACTAGTACCTTTCTTCTTCCCCTTTCCATCTCCTGTCATGCTAATCACACAGCATGAGAGTAATAGGAACAGAAGAGTAAAATTTTTTATGTCTTCTAGTAGTTTTAGGGTTTTTACTAATGAGAACGTAATTATTTTCCTATTGTTTTGTGCTGAATATTGTCATCTTTGTTGCCTAATAAAAGTGTATTTTTATTGATTGTCAGATCTTTTCCACCATTCATTGTTTATTATTTTTTTGTTGTTGTTATATAGGTCACTGTGACAAGTGAAGTGTTCATCCTGAGTATGTCTCTGAAGTAGATTTTTATTTGGGAAGTGAAAATGCTATAATCCTGCTCTGTGATCAAAACCAGGATGGATTGGCTGAGATATTTTTCAGGATTGTAACTTATATTTAAGGGCCTGAGCTCCTCAAATCTTTCTTATCGACATAATTCACACTCACTTAATGTAAGTAACCTGAGGAGCTAGTAATGAGACAGGGGTTTTTATTTATTCATGAGCAATTAATACCTACCATATATTGCATAAATAAAGCTGTTAAAAATGAACTTTCAAAAGGTGAACGGAAGCAGAACTTACTAATTCTCTTAAAGTGGCACCTGGGTGTCTTCCCATCCAGGAGTGTTATCACTGGAACTGTCAGTGTATTTTAAATAGTCCTAATATACACAGCCATCTATAACAAGCTGGCAGACCTCTCAATATCAGTTTTGTAGTTTAATTTCCTTTGATTTATTTCAACAGTGAATGTACATTTTTAAAACAGCTGAAGTGTACGAGACACTTCAACTAAGTTATGTCTGTCGGCACTGTATATGAAAAACAACACATGTACAAATGTATATATTACATTATTTTTTTCCATGATTTACTGTCCAACAGAGAGGAAAAGAAATCTTCCATATGGGTGAGGTATTTCTGTTTCACCATTTAATTTGAGATTCTTAAAAGGTAACATCTAAAAAAAGACGTTAACATGAACAACTGCATTGGTATAAATGAGGAGTTAGGAGAGGTTTATTTCTAGCATTAACTTAAAACACACAGATTTCCCAGAAAAAAATGACTCCTGGGGACTGGCTGCACTTCAGGCATTCTTCATGGGGATTCTGAGTGGGAAGACAGTATTGGTCCTTAGCAGAGGGTTTTTTCAATTGCCTTGTTATGACTGGGACCCAAGTGATCAGAACTGCCATATTAAATGTAAATTGATAAATCAAAGTCTTTACTACGAGTCCGAAGGCAAAAACAGGCTGTGAAAATAATGCCAGATATATTGACAGCACCGTAGTATTTTTCATGGAGTTTAATATATGTATTTTATCACTAATCCTTTAGAAACTTCTAAAATAAATCTTTTATCTTCTATTGTGTGTCCATATTGATCTGCTGTTGAAGTGTTGCTTGCAGCTGAGAGGTATTATTCATTATGTTTGGAAGCTGTTTGATCAGAGAAGAAAAGAATACAGCATGGTTTCAAGAGAGTGAGAAAATCAAATGACTTTATATAGATGAAAAATAAATAGTGAGATGTGCTTCAACTTTCTGTTATTTAGTTTTCAGAGCTTTTTTTCCCTGAAGAGACCACTGAAACTTCAGATAAATTGACAATATCTTAAGCAACCTAATAAAAAGCCAAAGCCATCTACCTTTTAACAATAGAGTTGTCTATAAATGTAAATGTGCAATTTCAGCCCTTTTTCCCCATGTTTAATTTCACACCTTAGTTTTCTGATTTAACAGAGACTTAAATAATGTTCTGAATGAGGAAATACAATCATGTGTGCGATTGAGACCTGATTTTTAAAAATTTATGGTAAGTGAATATTGACTATTCCTTTGAATATTAAATGTGGTACAATAACTTCATATACACAGTCAATCACTAAGAAGAGGGACATATATAAACAATTAAAAGAATTTTTCTGTCTTTCCTCTAACTAAACCTATTATACCTACACAGGCTTCCCATCACTCTCCCTGCTGTCACTTTCCAAGCTATAACTCCCTCTTACCTTTGATAACCAGCCAAAATCAATCCAAAATGTATCTCTTTTCTTTATGGTGTGACAGTACTCAAAGGTTTTCTTTTCTGGTGCCTCCTGCTCCTGATTTTAGACACAGTATCAATCATTGGGGCCGCCTCACGTATCTGCTGAGCCATCTCTCTTCTGCACCCTCCCAGTATTTCCTTGGCACAATTATATTCCTGCCTGGGTTGTTTGTTCCTTTCTCAGAAATCCATAATACACTACCCATTGGAGAGGGAGGGAGGAAATGCCCTGGGCTTTTTAGCAGCAGTTGTAGGGATTGTGTAGTTTACTCAGTCCATAAATGTAATGCCGAAATGAACCTGCGGTGTCAATGTTTGGGTGACTATTAAGTGACAAAAGCAGTGCAGTATTCTTGTGCAATCAATATCTTACATGTGAAACCAAAGGCAGCACTTTAAATTACAAAAAAAAAAAAAAAAAAAAGGAGGATACCACAATAACAACAAGGTGATGTTTACATCTGCTTTTGCTTGTGTATTGCTGCCTTTTCATGGCAAAGTGCTTATTTCAGATCCTTTCTGCAGCCACCAGCACGTGCTGAAGAGTGACACTGATAAAGCACATGCTGTATACTCTCCACATTTGTCAGATTTGCTTCCTTGTGCCTACTGACAGAAGTGTTCTACCGTTCCTTTGTTTCTTTGAAAGGTTTTCTTCAATGTCTGCTCATTTTTAGGTGTTGCAATTCGAAGCAAGCTTGCTCTTTAGGCTTCACCTGGAAAGGTGAGAAGGTAGCTGATTAATTACACAGGGAAAAAGATAGAGGAGCAGGAAAAATGAGTCATTAGCAAAATCATTTTTTGGTCCTGGTGGTAAATTTAATAAAAATACTAATGTGAAATTGCTTCCACAGTGGAACAAAGCTAATAATACCTTATATTGTTCTACTTGTTGCAGGATGTAATAACAGCAATGTGCTATGACTATAATTTTTCAAACATTTAGATTTTAAAATTCAACACCAATCTATCTATTGGCAATTTGAGGCACCTGAATTCCTTCATTAATTTGGTTTTATGTTCCTAGAGCCTCAGAGAGAGACACAGTAAATCTGCAGTAAAATCAACAATTAAGAAGGGAGCTCTGCTCAACCAAATTGCAGGTTCAGACCCTTTTGTAAACTTTTCTCCCAGACTGTTGAATGTTTGCAGTTTGCCTGAGCACATCCATGGGCATGATAGCCACAATTCCTTCTTTTTGGGCAGGCAAGCTGGTGTGAGTGTTGCACAGAGTGCTGGCACACACTCACAGTGCCAGGGGCTGAGTCACAGCACACCTTGCAGGTCACTGCTCCTGCAGTGCCAGAGCCAGACACAACCCAGGTGTCCCAGATGGGTGTGCCTGGACTTTGTGTGCACAGGGCCAGCTCCCCCCAGGGCCTGCTTTGCTCAGCACCTACCAATGCAATCGTGGTGACAGCTCTAACTGGGCTATGACATCCCACAGAAAGGCTCTCTTGGTTTTGTTTTCATCAGGATTTAGTTTCACAACAGCAAGAGAGCATCTCTAGGATAACTAGGATATATGCCACCTTAGCTTTCATCTAGCAGCCTCTTTACCATCCAACAATTAAGAATCAGCTGATCTGTGAGCTGGAGTGAACTGATCTGACAGCTGGAGGAAGAAATGGGCACTTTGGTTCACTGGCAAATTGAGCACATTATGCTTTTTTATTTTTTCCAGGATATTATATATAGAATTATTTTATCTCAAATTATTGTTATTTTAAAGCACTACTGGACTCCAAAATAAGGAGTTCACATGAAAATCTAAGTATTTTTGTGCAAACAATTATTATCTTCAAATAAATATGGCATTTCAGAGCTTTTTTGCTAAGGGAAAACTACTTTTCAAATTAAAGAAAAGGTATTGACTTTTCAATTCAGATTTACTAAAGGAGAAGCAAAGACATGTTGAAATGGGGAATTTTGAAAGAGTTCTGACTGACAGTGAGATGACTTTCCCATCCTAAAGAGAAAGAGAGGAAAAAGAAAAGGTGTTGACTTTTAGGTAGTGAATGGAGACTTGCATGAGCCATAATGTGCCTGTTCCATATGAGAGTCTTTTCAGTCTGCTCTGTTCAGGGCAGGAAAACACTGTGGGAGATGGAGATCTGTACCTGTCATTAGAGTTTGACAAATGATGCAGTGCTATTCATATTTACAAGGGTATAAATGTGGAATGACTGCACTAAAACCAGTGGCATTCCTCCTGATTCGCAACTGAACAACAGAGAAAAACATTCTACCATCAAAACCTGATTTTTTTAATTCAAATTCACAGCCTTTAAATCTGAGGACATTTAATATTTTTTGCCTTTAACTTCATTTTGGTTCCAGTGCATTTCCTACTTTATTCAGAGTAAGTGGATGTTCAGCTCAGATTTACCAGGCTGATCAGGTTTCTTTTTGCCCCTGGGGAAAAATATTATCTAACTACCCACTTGAGGAAATGAAATGTATTAAAACACCTAACTATATGATGTCTTGTTAAAACATAATAATCCTCTCTGACACTCAGTCACTATTGCAGTTGAAACAAAATGTATTTATTTGATGATTATCTGATTGAAACAAAGTTAGCACATCAAGCTGACTGCTTCACTTTAATTTAGGCTCACTCTCACTCTCTAAACACTGGCATGGGCTGGTGGACTCTGGGAGCAAATTCTGGCCTCAGAGATGTAATTTAAGGCAGTTTCTACTGACATATGAAAAGTGCAACACGCCTGACCCAAAAGGGCTGCCAAAAGCTACTGGTGGAAACAAAGGTTTCATACTGAGCCAGATAAAAGCAAAGGAAACAAAACCAGAAGTGGTACAAGCTGGATGAGGTACTAAGGATTTTAAGATGGCCTCTGTGTGACAGAGATGATAATATAAAAGTCTTAGGATATTTCAAGAGTCAAATGATACATTAATAAGGACACCACGAACCCATTTGTCCCAGAATCACACGCCATCTAATTCAGCTCTTTATTTAGTTTTTACTGTGTGAGCTTTAGGGAGTATCTCACAGTGAGAAAGTCCATAAAATGAAAAATGCAGCTTAGTTTAAGAATATTTCAACTGTTAACATTCAATTAATTTTGACTGTGATAATTGAGTTCTTTTATGTATAAATGTGGCTATAAGGAACTGTTTTTATACAACCAAAATATGTTCACATTTAAAAAGAAGCCAACAAACCTAATTGAAGCAAGAAATACACTGATAGAAAAATAGGAATTAATGAGGGATAGAGAATACTGAAAAAAAAAAGAGGTACAGACTTGTAGAATTTTGGACTTGAATAAATTTTAAAAAGAAAGCTTTGACTCTAGAGACAAAAAATTATGTATTATTAAACCTTTATATTCTGGTACCATCTAGAGGCCAAATGGCACAGCATCCCATTTTGCTAGGAGCTGTGCAAACATATAAAATTATAGATGTTCCCTCTTCAACCCAAATAATGGCTATGGCAAACTCACAGCTACTGAATGTTTATGTTATTTCTTCTTGGTGCAATATTTTCTGTCTGTCTCTCTTCCTTACATATTGTCTGGATCATCTGTGTGCAAACCCTGGGTGTGCCATCCTTCTAGTCTGCCAACAGCTGTGTCACGAGCACAAATCACTGGTACAGGAGGCAGAATGTGCCTCTGGTGCAAGAACTTCAACAGCTGCACCCACCAAAATGTTATAACGACAAGAAATACAGCCAGGGTCAGGAATGAGTTGTTCTTACCTCTGTGGTGCCCTGAGATTGCAGTTTTCTTTACAAGATGCCCAAAAAGAGTTCTTTGCTAGCATTTGGAGTGGAATGTGGAAGGCCAAAACATATATACATCAAATACTCCTGCTTTTCAGCTACAGAGTTTGTAAGTGATGTCTAAGGAAAGATGTACATTTGTTTTTTGCTGCTGTTACTCTGATGCTGGATTGTTGTGAATGAGACAGTGAAAGGATATTTTGAGTTGCTGCTCCAAGAAAGAAAAGTTAAAATAGAAGGTTTTCATGGAAGCCAGGGCTACTGAAGTGCCTGGGAACAAGCCAGCCCGGAGGCTGGAAGGCATCAAGACAGGATTGCCTGAATCTTTGCATGAGCAGGCAGAATTAGGTAGCCAGGGCAAATAGATGTAATTTTCTGGGGGACAGCACTGCACTAATGAAATTGTGCTGTTTCCAGCCAAGGCCATCTCTGGCTAAGACATTCCTTAAATGAGTCTGTTTGTTATTTGGGTCCACTGGGTTATAGATCAGTGGCCACACCCAGTGATCTCTAAAAGGGTCTTTCAGGGATTTCAAGGGGATTCAGACTAAGCTTTCTGACTCTGAGCTTCACTTCATGTCTGGGCTTTGGGACTTTGGACTTTCTGTTAAATTTTGCCTTACCAGTAAAATCTGTGAAGTGAAATACAAAATACAGTGATACAGACTTGATCACATGATTCAGTAAGGTGCTCCATGGGCTGGCTGCAGTGGCCATGCTGGCTATATAGGTGACACAAATAGTCTAATTACTTTTCCAGGTATTTAGCACACAGAAAAGATTCCTGTTATATTTGCAATGAAACTTTAGGGATCTTAAAGATTCCCTACATGCATTACAGGAGGATCATGGAAGCAAATAAATAAATAAATAAATTAGGGAATTTATTAGTATAAAGTAGATAACCTTTTATCCTTGAAAGCATAATATTTTGCTGGAATTAACCGAAAGAAATAGGAGTATTTTATGATATTTTAAACTTTACCTTTTAATTTTTTGCTTCATTCATTAGGAGATAGGTGTAAAGAATATCTACCTCATTTGACTATCTTTAGACTTAACCAAAACTTAATAGTCAGCTTCCAAAAATAAATTGCAATATTCCTTCTAATTTCAATAGGTGCAACACCATGTACTTGATACAGGCAAATATTTTGACTCCAGTTGCTTCTGTAGGAGGCTCCAGTTCTGATGTTACTGTGGCAGTCAGCAAGTGTTATCAGTATAGATCATGGTAAATTTAGAGGTCATTTAGACCCTTCTAGACCTGCCAAATGCTTTACTCCATCATTTTAAAAGCAAGATTAGTGCATCATTGCTATTTTTAATGCTGTGGAAATATTTACACACTTTACCACATCTCAGAAATGTACCAGGAGAGCTGGTAAAATTTGAACATTTTTTTCTGGCAACTTCTGTGTGCTTTTGGCTGAACTTTGCAGATGTGAAAGGTAAAAGGCAAAGGTTTGCTTTAACCTCTCCATTCTTCACAAGCTAATCCCAAAAGCCAAACGGCAGAGGGATCACAGGGGTCACAACTTTAATAGGGGGATACTGGAGAGGGAAATCCCACTCGTTTGACACTGACAATAATGCAGACATCTGATTTCTGACTGGAAGTCGATAACATATAGCTAAAATAAATAATAAATCATCCCCCAAAAGAGTTTTATTTTTTTAATGGTAATACATTAAAGAAGCAAATAAGTGGGCAGGGCAGGGGGTAGGTAACAAGAAGCACTAGGACACCCCTAACTTCTTGAATGCAAGAAATATATCCTGATAAATTTCAGTTCTTATGGGAATAAAAAGCCACAGTTTGCAAATATTTCAGATGAAAACATATTTTCAATGTTTCCACGGCTTAGTATTTTCATATTGACAAAATGGATTTATGTGAAATCACTGCCTGCTCATTTTGCACCAAAGTTAAATCTTCCATTTTTGAGTGCCCATGCTTTTCTCAACATTTTATTAAAAAAATAAGTTCTTCAATGGTTCTATTGCAGCTCGACATCAACTGTTCCAGCTCTAAGAATGGTCTTACAAACCTGCTTCCAGTACAGGTGTTGCATTAGTAAATCAGATACATTATTAAATCAGCACAATTTCATTAACCCCATTCTGTCTGTAAAGAATAATTTGAACTGAATTGTTTGGTTAAACAATTTTTACCGGAGAGAGGCACTTTCTCACAGACAGAAGTGCAAAGTGATTTGCTTTAGAGTAAAAATATTTCTGGGACTCTTACTCAGCCAGATTCTGAGCTCAGAGTGACTGCTGACGATCACAGTCATCCAGGCTGTCACAGATGTTGTGCTAAGAAAGCTATTGACCATCAGTGGGTAGTAAAATTTTTCTGCTCTCACTTTATTGCTGCCCCCATTAAACCATCCTCTCAGGTCCTATATTTGTGTAACTGGTTCTGTCCCCTATGGCCTGGAGTCATTAGACCATCCCTTAGTACTGGACTATATAATGCTTTCTTAATTAACCCTGTGGATCTCCTTGCCCCAAATAACATTTAAATGGGAGCCTGTAGTAATATCTTGATATAGATTTCCACTGGAATTGCTTGGATGGAATGCATAATTTCAGAGATAAATGCTAAAAGGCCACAAGATACTTTTGAGACAATTACAACATAGTTTGTCATTTCATAACAGAAGGACTGGATTTATTGTCAAGACAGCATTCCCTTTGGAATGCCATCCTTATTCAGCTGCAAGTTGAGTTTCTTCTAACCCAAATAAACTGAAAAGACTAGGAACATATTTATCAAAATATAATCACATCTATTAATTCACAATTCTACCACAGGCAGCATGTTTAATTGGTCAGTAATTATTGCTTCTTAATTAGAAAGCAATTTATGAGATATTTAGTTTCCATACCTTTTGAATCCTTTATCTCCAGCACATCTTTTTACATATATCTCAGATTCAATCCAAGCTATTTGATCACAGAATGAAGCACTCTTATGTCAAGCATATCAAGTGTGTTTGGCATTAGATAACTCTGTAAGTGTGAATTTGTCTGTGTATGCTACTTTCATTTCAATAAAAACATGAGTAGTCTACTGCTTCAGATCGATCATTTGTTTTGTGTTGTGACATTTCACTTTGTCCTTCAGCTGTCTCTACTTTCATGAACAGAAGTGATCTACAGGCTGAGATTTGGTGGGGATCCACCCTCGTGCACCTCATCTAAATTAAATTCTAGACCACAGATCACAGGAGAAGCAATGATCCACTTTGTGCAGACCAGATTTTAATCACTGCAGATGGCACAGAAGGCATCCTTACCATTTTATTCCTTTGTCATTTTATTTGAATTTCTCTTTCATCCTCAAAGTAGTCCAGCTTCAGTGAATCATTCAAGGTTCTGCACTTACTGAGAAATGCCAAATGCATCATTTTCAGTCCTGGAAAATAAACAAGGAAACCCTTATACCAAGAGTCAAAGTGCCACGGAAGTAAAAACTGTAAGTCTGTATATGTGGGGCAACAAGGCCCAGGAGAAAAAAAATGTGTTTGAACTCCCAATAAATGAGGCTAAGACAGCCTAGAACAGCAGTAATTCAAGAAATAAATGGTCAGGTATGCATATTTCAGGTCTGAAGCACACAGCTGGTCACTCTCTATATGACTCTGTCTGACGGGACAGTTACATTCTGCCAAAATAATTTTTTAGGAATAGTGGTTTCCTAACAACATTTCTGTATGTGTTGTGTTCACTGCACCATGATTCTTTACTTCCTGCACAAGCTGCTGCTAAAATTACCAGTCACTCAAAACTCCAGGGTTGGTGTTTGCTCTGCAGAGCCTCCCAGGAGTCAACCATGGTGGGGTTGGCTCATTGGGGAAACATATGGGCCACTGCTGTTATTTGGAAAGGAAATGGGAGCAGACTCTTGAAACTCCTTAAGAAATGAAAACCGAATAGATTGTAGGGTTAACAGATCAATATTCTTCTTAAATATAAAACATGGATGACTTTTTAAAAGTATTAATTTAGGACTATGGAAAGTTAATTTTATGCCCGTTTTGGAAAAGGTTTATTACAAGCTGTTTCATTTACCAAGTGGAGTATGATTGTAGATGCTGGGCAAATGGGAGCTTCAGAGGAAAAATAATTAATTACAAAGTATTTACCCTTTTTTCCTGGCCTGGGCAAGCCATCTTATTTGTAAATAAATTTTGGATTGTAATTAAGGAGAGATTTGCACTTCTAACTAATTGTTCAATATGCCTCATTATTTTTATTTGAGAAAATCTGCTAATGAGAAATATGAACCAAATGTTTGTTGTTACTGTCTTTTTAATAAATGAGATACTGAACAAAATTTTTGGCTTTTACTAACCGGAATAGATCCTTTATGAAAGCTTTGCTTTTAAAAAGAAGAGCTTTGCTTATTCTCTGTCTTTGACAAGCCATTTGTATCTTTCTAGGAATAAGAAATGTACTCTTTTCTTAAGTAAGGAGAAAAAACCAAAAGATAGACCCCTTTAACCGAGTCACAGTATAGAGTAGGTGACCATAGTGATTTTCTTAAAGGCACAAAAAGAAAACAGAAGTAATTCTTTAATTTTTTAAAGAAGTGCTCCTTAAAATTCACTAAAATTTTTAGCTAAACTCTAATTGACTTTTCAGATTGTTCATCTCAGTAAATAAACAATGTGCTGCTTGTGTGTCCTTTCTATCACCTTTAGCCTCCAGCTTTTCTCAAAAATAGTGTGAGAAAGATTGAGCACCTTGCCACCACTCATTATCTGCCTTAGCTATTACGTGCTCAAAAGCAAAGTTATTATCATTCACATTTTTTCCCCATTAAAAAGGTAAGTGGTGAGGATCAAGGCAGCAGCAGGCACCTCTTCTCTTTCTGTGTGTCTACAATTTCTAAAACTGCAGTGAATTTGCATATTGAATACACACCACGAGCACCAGATTAATGTTCCCACTGGATGTGATGAGGCTCTGTAAAGCCTAAGTTTCTTTTTTATTAGTCCTAGATACTATAATGAAACCAACTCTGGCTGTACTGCATTTCTCACTGTCCTTGAAAAAATGGATGGATAACTTATAACCATAATTATGCCCACTCACTGGTCTAATGAAGAGAATTAGGGAATGTGTAAACAATAGCTGTGCAGGGGAGAGTATGCATAATTGGCAACTATTAATCTAATAGTGAGAGAGGGAGACGGGTGAGAGTGATTAACACAGGCCACACAGAATGATCATTTGTGATAAGGATGACTGAGAAGACATTGACATTATTTAGCCCTCCCTGCTGGCAAGGAGAGCATGAATAGAAAGAAAATTAAATGCAGGATGGATCAGCAGGTGTGGTGTAGCAGGATTTCAGCACTCACATTTTTCCTTCTCTGTAGAAATATTGCCCAAGTTTTCCTTTCCATGCTATCAGTACCACAAAAAGTGCTGAATAGTAATGTAAAGAGCAAATATTTTCCAGTGTCTCATACAGAGATTCATTGTCCAAATCGCAATTTTCTGGGCCAGTCAAGTGTGTTGTGAGCTATGGAAAGCAGAGATTTTGATTCTCATATGTATCTTCTGTCCTCTGAGTGGTCCTTACCTTATGGCAGGCAGGAAAGTGACTGCAGGATGATGGAGAGTGATTATTAAAAACAGAAAAAGAGAGAGAAGGTAGATAGTTCACAGAAAGGAAGAAAATAGCAGTTAAGTGGAAGTGAGAAAGGAAAAGGCTGTAGGGGTTGTGAAAAGAAGGTGAGAGGAGGATAATAGAGACTGGGACAGTCATGACCTGGTATTTATGGGGTGAGGAATTAAAAAGGAGATTTTTTCAGCTGTGAGGGTGAAGTCCCCTGATTGGGGAGGAACTGGATGGAAAAATAAAAAGTGGGAGGGTCGACAAATCTGGCAAGAGACTGGGATGTGAAAATAGGGGATTGCAGAGTGTGGGTTTAGACCAGGTGAAAGTGAGATGCTCTAGTGGCAGAGCTTAGAGAAACTCCTTGATGTACATAACTGAGACCTTGGGACTACAGCCAGCTGAATGAGAAGGGGCATAAGAAATATTGGAGAAACAGGAGGCTAAAAAGTGAGATCTCACAGAAAAAACAGAGCCTGCAATGAGAGTTGCTGGATGGATATGAGAAAAGGCTAAATAAGCAGAATATCTATATACCTTAGGATACTTTCCTCCAGCATCTGGAATGGCAGACAAGACTTATTCTGCTGCTGTCAGCAAGGAACTAGACAACCATGCACAACCTCCAATCCCCAGCACAGGTTTGTCTTGTGTGCAGATATGGGGAAAACCAGGGAATAATAGCTAGAAATTGCCTCTTAAAGCTCACAAAATGACTTCATGGGAGTTTGCACTGGAAAACTGAAATCTAGCATTTTCTCAATTCTGAATTTTATTCACCTTTTCTTCAGCCTGATGTTGTTTTTATGGCTAGCTAAACACAGCTGCCATTGAGAAGGCATGCAGACAGCTCAAATTAGATGAAGGAACATAAAGAGAATAAACTCTACCTATCTGACCATTTTGTGTGAATGTTCTTGGTAATTCTCAATAGTTGCAGTATAGAGTGGAGAATCTTTGTACTAAAAAAGCTGCTCCAGAGATAGGGTTGCTACCATTAAATTCTATTTTTATTTTTTATTGCTAAAGCCTTCCAAAGTACAGTTAGGAGAAAGAATGAAGAAGATAACAGAGAGGAAAACTTTGGGAAAGTGTATTTGCCAAAGTTTCACTCTCAATTTGTATTTCTCAAAAGGACCATCTCAAAACTACATCCATGCACATAAAAGAAATACAAATGGAAATTATGAGATGGCTCTGTAGTTTCCCAGTCATGTATAATTTCTCCTTCTGCATCCAGAAAATGCAAAGAAAATATTTCCATTGGATTCATGTGGATTCACATGGGTAGAACTAGAAATCAAAAATGTTATGTAAAAAATGCCAATTATTGTCTCTGTGAAACAAAACACAGGCCAACACCCCACCCAAAGACAAAACTAGAAACACTTGAAAAGGAAATCCCTGAAAACTAACACTCATCCAGCTCAAGTTTAATCAGAGACCATCCATCTGTTCTGGGGATACTGCAAAGGCTTTCTGTCTTCCCATGTGCTGCAAAGACAGAAAGATTCCAAAAACTCTCAGTGGAATGAAGCCTCTCCTCCTTCCCTCTGCTGTGACTGCATTTGCTTGAAGCAGATTCAAGCCCTCAGCTTTTATTATAGAAATTTTCTTCCATTTACTGAAGCATCATGTCTTATTTAAAGAATATATATTTACTTTACTAATGCATCACAGACTGTGTGCATCCACTGTAGACTGGGGAATTAAGTACAATGCTCTAGGCATGCTTTTCTTTTCCCATAGCAGTCCACCATCACCATAATATTGAAATTCCTATGGGCTCAAAAACATTCATCTTTTTTTTTTTTTTTCCCCACAATGACAGAAATCAAAGGAAAAAAAGTCTATGCTAGTTTTTTCCCCTCTTTTAAAGCCATCACTTTTAGGCTTCTCACGACTGAAATCTTTCACTTTTAAATTTTTTAACCTGTGTTGGATTATTTGAAAAATCATTGAAAATAGCTGGAAACTATTTTGAAAACTGAAACATTAGGCAAGGAGTGATTGAAATCAACAAAACATCAATTAATCAAATTATCAAAGAAGCGATTTCTGAACATGAGAAGAAGGATATTAAACTCTCGACAAGAAATTGAAAAGGTTGCAGATATTTCTAAAAAAATTCAATATGCATATAGATATACAAAAATTATCAATATATGGAAACAGCTGCTGAGCAACTGATGAACAATGCTTATCCTCTGGTTCCCAGAGCACAAAAATTAATGGATTAATGCTTCAGTCATCATCTTCCTGTGTTCCATGAGCCAATATCCCCACCTTTGTTAAAAGTAATTTCAGATCATTCCAACTATTCTGGAAAGCCTGTGAACTTTCAGCCACAGGTGTTGTTTCATCATTCAGGATGGGGAATAGCTCTGCTGCAGGTAACCCCCAGTTTACCCCAGCTCAGCAGGCACTGGTAAAGAGCTGTCACAACCTTGCCTGGGTTACTGAGGTTCTGTCGTGTCCCCAGCTACTCCCAAGCAGGGAGGGTGAGTTTTTCTTGGCCAAATGAAGTAACGGAAAGAAAATTGTACCTACAATGCTTCTATCAGGATCAAAAGTGGAACTGCTTTTTATCCTTTCTCCCATCTGCTACAGAACAGCACAGAACAGAAATGAATTGAAGTCTATTTCAGCTGGAGGTGACCTACAGTGGTCATCTAATGATCACCCAGACCAACTGCCTGACACCAGAGCTGACAGAAATTTAAAGGATATTATTAAGGACATTGTCCAGATGCCTCTTAAGTCAGGTTTGGGGAATTCTGTTCAACTCAAACAGCTTTTTCTTCCCATATATCCTGTCTCTGAACTTACCTCTGCAGATGCAGTCCCTTCTTGATGAAACTCATTTTATTTTACTGATAATTTCCTGAGTTTTCTTTGTGTTGTTAATGTTGAATTTCTCTTCCCAAGGCTTATCTGTCTGTAGTGCATCCTTACCAAACAACTTTGCCATGCCAAAATGAGTACCTGCTCCTAAAGTCTTTCCCCAGGATCTGTCCCTGGGGTTTTGGTGTGGCTGAGCCAAAATCTTAACTCACACAGAGACTGCCACAGTGTCCCACAAGCTCCACACATCTCTATCAAAGCTCAGAAGACAGAAACTTCTGCTATAAAAAACTGTTTCCTATTAAGGATACGCACAGCATAAGCAGAGTCATCCTTCAAATAATCTCAGAAACATCAGTTAAAACCAAAAAACAACACACAAAAAAATCCCAAACAAATCGAAAAACAAACAAACCTAAAATATAATAAATACTATGTTAGAGAAACATCAAAATAGATAGCACAAAATAGATACTTTACACTAGAAAAAATGTTGGGAATGATTTTACTGGTGGTTTTTTTGGCCTTCCTAGTAACCACTGATTTATGGAAAGGAGCAGTTTCAGCATCAGAAGGAAGTCCACTGGCAGTGAGATCCCTACAGGATTTGAAACAGGCTTTGGACTGCTCAGAAAGCATAGCAGGATAGCAGACAAATCAGAGGATGAGTTTTAAGATCTGAGAGTATTAATCTGACACCTAATGCAGTTAATATAAAAACATTGTCTCACTCTCTGGTCATTTAACAGGTACTTCTACAGGCACAAGGGCAATGATTTACAGCGAGGCATTGTCCATGCTGCCCAGGGAATTCAGGCAATAATGTGGGAGACATTCCTGTGAAAGCCAAAAGGTCTAACAAAGGGAGTTTTTTTTACCTCTATAGGTCTGCAATTTTACTATTAATATGCATTGGAATTGTGCCACCTCCTACAGTTCACTTCAATGGTGAGATGCTAAACTTTGGTTTTTTTTAATTCAGCAGGATCTCCCATTGTTTTAGAGGAGAGGAGAAAACTTTACTGCAGCCAGTGGGAATAACTGGCTTTTAGTCTTTCAGTGCAGACAGTCAGATTCCTAGAGTTGGGGAAATACATCTCAACTGGACTTCCAAAGGGGCTGGATGGGTCTCTCTCCACTGTGCATTTATTTGGCACATTCCTTATTGGTTTTTGAAAGATTGCAGCTTGAGCCAAGCTTTACTTGCTTTCAATATTAAAAAAACCAACAAAACAACAAGCAAACCGTAAAACCCCAAACAGTATCCTACTAAAATGTTAAAGTTTTAGCCTCCCCAATATGATGAAGGAAGAGGGAAGGATTCAAATTAACTCAGGTTGTGCTGAAAAAATATTACAAGTTAACAAAGTATAGTCATCATTATCGTAAATAAATTTTTACTGCGCTAAGAGAAAGAAAATTCCAAGGACGCTCTCCCTCTCTATACAGAAGAGGTCCTGCAACCATTCTGATTCCTTCCATGTTTCATGTTACTGACTCAATTTTATTTCAAAACACAGAAGAAACCTCCTTTTCTACATACCAGAAATGCAAAGAGAATCATAAAATATATAATGTGTCTTTTTAAAAATCATTTTCCACAGGTAAGGGAAGGAATGCATTCTTTGTTCATAAATATTGTAAAAAAATGAAATTATTCCTAAAATTCCCATTATATTAAAAAGGAAGTGTAGAAGTACAGTGTGTGGGTGAGGCAGGGAATGGTATAATGCTGTTAAATTAAAATTTATGTCAAAGAATTAAATACATGCAATGTGTACATGGCACATGCCTTAGGCTTCTTACATTTGAGACCACATTAAAATAAGAATTTTTATAATAATGAAAAACTTTAAAGTTATAAGACTGTCATCAGGATAACTATTAGGTAACTATTAGATTGATAACTATTAGAGCCTGAAAGGTTCTGAACTCAGGTGACATTAAAACAAATCATTCTCCTTAAACAATTGAAAATAGATCAGAGACAGAAACTGTTTTTCAAGATGAAAATGCAAATAAAAAAGGCAGTGACTTTTGAGTTCTTAAGCCAGAATAAAACAAATATCCTGAAAAACTCCCCACATGAACTAATTTGAATTTTCTGGAATGTAAAATATTCTCCCAAGAAAGGTATTAGATCAGACCAAGTAGAAAGTAGCTGTATAGTATTTCATGGATATATTGTGGATACTGGTGCTATGAAGATGTAAACCAGAGCCTCAACAAGTGTTGAACTTTTGCAAAGAGGCAACTTTGTAAATGATGTACATCAGGCACTTTGGAAGAAAAGATTATTATTCCATAGAGCTTAAAGCTACAGAGGTCTTCAGAGTAGCCACACATTTCCTATTCTTCCCTGCCACAAACCCTCTTCCATTCCCCTAAAAAACCTAACCAGAATAAGTCTTTACATTAACAAAAAAACATAGGTTCAGTGCAGCAGGATGCAGATGAGGCATCCCAATTACTGATCACTGCAAACTTATCTTAGGCAGTTAATTATTATATGACAGTACTATAAATACCTCTGTGCAGAGCCCGGGGAAAGAACTTTAGATTTAAAACTTTGCACAATATCCCTCAAGTCCAGGGCTTCACCAGAGCTATTTCTGTAATTCATGGCTTTCAGGGATCACTGGGTAGCTCTCTCCAATTTAATTATTACTTGGTTACAATTGCAGTCAGTTCAAGATGTCATGAACTGTGCTTTTGGTGCAGATTAGACAAAATAAAGTTATGCTTGAGCATGTTCTGGTTTCACTTTCTTCCCTCAGCTGTCATGGAAGCAACAAACACTGTGAATTAGTAATCACTTAAGTTTGTCTTTGCCATTGAAATCTGCCCGTTTCCTGAGAAAGTTCTCACAGATTGGCACCGTGCTGCAGGATGTAAAGATGACAGCAATTTCAGTATGCTAATGCCTCATTTGCATGTCTGAACATGCAGTATTCCTCCTTGATTGGCATTCTCATTAACTTGACATTAGAAAAGTCTGCCTGCTAAACAACATAAGCAGCATTTAAACATTAAAACTGCTATTAATTTGTCTGCTTTACAGGAAGGAACATTTAATTTTTCAAAGGTGCCTAGAGATAAATGTTTAAAGTTAGGTTGTTTATGCTGAGAAATAAGCTTTTTTCTCTTTTTTTTCTTTATTCAGTGCCATTTGAGTCTGGTAGGGACTTCATGTGAAAAATGATGCCCCAGACATGAAGAGATTACATATACTTTAACAGCTATAGAGGTCAATATGGTTTTCAGCATTTGTGAATAAATGTATGGAGGTAACAGAGATTTTTTAATAATAAAAATGTTATAATCTCTGTATGTTAAAATCTTTTAATTTCTGTTATAATCAGTTGGGAAAAGGTCAACTCCCTAATGAGAAGGACTGCTCTGAGGTATTATTTGGAAAATAGCATTGCCTCTCTGATTAAAAACAGACATTCTCTAAGTGCACAGAACTATAGATTACTCTTTTAAATTTTAAAAGCCAATCGTAAGACTTTATTTGTGTTATCTGTTCTGAAACAGGCTTAATACAAGCTTCTCTTTGGTATCTCTAATATCAATACTTTCTGTAGATTCTTATGCTGAGTAACTATTTTTTTACATAAATATAAGGTCAAAGTAGGTGGCTTATCAGAATATTTTCAGTTTGGTTCCTCAAGTCTTCATCAAATACAACATATGTCCTCCCATAGGATCTTGCTGATGCTATGATGGCCTGAAGCAGATGAAGCCAGTGAAACTGCACCAGTGAATAGGTGTGACCTGCTGTGACTTCCTCAGAAGTCTGAAAGCTGCTGGCTTCCCAGAAGACTCAAGTTCTGTAAAATCCTAACAGGGTATTGGTATTACACATGCTTGGCATGGCTCAGTGTGGCACACAGCTCACACTTCCTGCCCAACTCTAATTTGTCCCATTGAAAGTGAAAATATTTTAGGGGTTTGTTTCCTTGGGGGTTTGTGTAGGGTTTTTTTGACACTTTGTCCCAAAGGTTTTATTTCTCAAGCAGAAAAACTATTGTCTTAAAGCCAGCTTTCAAATAAAAATATTGCTCACCTACCTGGTTCTCTGGTTGATTTCCTATGTTCATTGGGCCAATTAATATCTTCCTTGCTGCAATTTAGACCACCTTAAAATTATTTTCAGATGACAAAATCTCAAAATGTCCAAATACATTTTTTCACAGAATCAAAGGAAAAAAATATTTTGTCATAAGGCATTTTTCCACATCTGTTTCAATATCCTGATGTGATAGAAAGAAGGTTGTCAATAATTAGGTGCTTTTTAGGTGGCCACACATTATTCAAGGACTGGAAAAACAGGACAAATAGATAGTCACAGGGTTTTTCCCCAGATCCTTCTGGGAGATTTTTGTTTCCCACTGAAGCATCCAGGTTCTTATCCTACTGGGGTTTCGAGCAATATTGCCACAGTATTTCTTTGCACAGTGCTTTCGTTTTTAAGAAATGTTGAATGAAGTCTGGAAAACAAATTGCTTCATGTTGACCAAACCTATGGAAATCTTCCAAGCCCACAGATCTTTGTGTGCAGTTTCACAGCCTTCCATGCAGCCACTTTGACTTCAGAAAAAGAAAAGTCAAGCTGGAGAACTTTCTGATCCGAGCCTCAGAGGTAGGTTATGCAGCAGCCAGAGGAAAAGGAGAAATTGAATGCCCATGCATGGGCAGCCTAACCTAAAAGCTACTAAACGAGCAGCATATTTGTTGTTTTTTTTATCTGTCGACTGAAGTGAGATATAGAAAGTGAGTGCCAAGTAGCAGCTATTATAGCATTGTGCACATGACATTGAAGTTCAGGGTCAGTTGTTTCCATTACAAACCCCATTTTTCAGGGTTTATAACTTGTCTGCCTTAAGTCACATCCAGCTGAAACTGGTATGCAACCTGTCGGGACAGCTATAGGAGATATTTTCCCATTTCTTTCATTAAAAAGGAAAAAAAAAGTGAAATCTTCACACCATTTAGCTCATTTGCCTTTTAATGCAGTTATAAGATACTTAGTAACTACAGACACTTCAGGGAACAGAAAGTGTCTAAGACAAAGGGAAACACTTTTAAGGGAAAAGCTTTTACTGCAGTGTATCCTGGACTGTAGGAAAACTGAGGCTATGAATTCAAATTTTGCAGCTCAACTCTACAGTTGTTAAAGTGATGTCAAGCTGTGTCTCCAGCCACACAGATGAGAAAACATTTCTCACTGCTGTTTTTTCTCTCCATTTATTTGCCTCTGATGTGAAATCCAGCTAGTGAGCTACCTGACTCAAGAAGCATAGTGATGACTTTAGTGCTGAGATCAGTAGAACTTAGATCCCTACATTGCTGTGCCACAGGGGAAACAAGAGATGGCTATATTCACTTCATAGATATCTGAGAACGTAGATGCAACACGTGGCAAGAGAAGAACAGGGCAAGGGAAATAAAATAAAAAAAAAAAAAAAAACAAAAGGAAGAAACACAGTTTTCATTAAATGTAGATAATAAGCCAATTTTTTCCAGGCCTCCATAAAGCAGGAAGGACACAAAAATTGCAATGAATGTCACAACTCCCAAGTACAGGCACTGTTGACAGTGAATACCTCTTTGTTCCTCCTGTCCCAAACATCAGCTCAGTTGAGTGCATTTGAAATACTCTTCTGAGGTCACCTGAAGCTGACACAGCCTCTCCACACATGGCACACCTTCCACAGTATCTTATGGACACCAAGGTGAGGATTGTCTCCTCACACCCATCTTTACACCAGCTCCACTTCTCTCTGTGATGAATTAAGGCTTCTTTGCTACATCAGAGGTGAATTCAGAAAGTGTTTACAACATCTGGGCCATGTAGCCCATCTTTCACCTCTTGGAAGAAATTTGTGCAGAATAGAGTGGTGAGGCACAGAGAGGAGACAGGTTCTGAGTGAGTGTTGACTGTCACAGCCCTGCATCTCCTGATGCATCAAAAAACATCTTGTGAAATTTACAGCTGGAGCGCCAACTCTCTAGAATCACCTGAATCTACAGCTCCTGTGAGAATGAGATACTATCAGGTGGAATGGGAGAGTCTCATTTCTTTGTCTCTGATACTCTTCTGATTTTACTTTTCCATGGGGGAAGATCAGATTTTTGCTGTACGGAGAGTGTACCAGCCTTTGGCTCAAGTCATCCTAATGCTTCCCCTCTAACTCAGTGCTTGCTTAATGCATTTTCCAGCTCCAATAAAAAACAGTAAGAAATCTACACCCCAGACTGTGCAGAAGCAAGGTCTCTGAAAAAGCCCATGCAAAGGGAGACAAGCAAAACCTAACTCAGATCAAGGATTTGACCCAAGATTCCTTGCCCTCAGAAAAATGTCAAAAGAAACAGACTTCAGAGTATTTAGAAATCAAACAGCTGCAACATTTCCTACTGGAGATGGGTCATAATACACAGTACCCCTAGTGTTAATTGAGCCCATGAGCAAATAGGTTAGCATGACTCCTTAACCTTGCAACCGAGATCCTCACCTGGGACTTTAAGTATTTATGTGGGATGATCGTGTCAGCAGGAAAGGCTGAGAGCAGATGACCTGGGTTGTGCTGTCACTAGAGAGTAAGAACATGTTTTTGATAAGTCTAGGAATGATGCTTTTAGGTTCAGATTGTCAAAATTAGAATCCTTCCAGTGGAACAAACACCTGATTGTCCAGCTCTGGAGAGTAATGCGATGCCACATTGCTTTTCCTCCATTTTGTAACTCTACTTCTTTGTTTTATTGATTTTACTGAAAATTGTCTGGTGAATAAAAGTTTAATTTTTTAGCCTAAGGATGTAGGTTTTCAGTACAGTTTGGGTTTGTTTTTTTTTTGGGGGGGGGGGGGTAGTTTAGTTTTAGTTGTTTTGTGTTTGGTTAGTTGGTTGGTTTTGAGAGAAAGGGAAAAAAAGAAAGGGGGAAATATATCAGTCCAGTTACTGATTTTATTCAACAAAATATACTTTAAAATATGTAGGAATATTTTCATGCGTCCACTTCGAAGGTAAAATATATTCTCCAGCTTCAGGCATTGTGTAAGCATTTTACCTTGAAATAATAACTTGCCTTAGAATGATAATTGGGCTAGGTTTCTGCCGAACCTTAAGTGATTTCATTGGGGTTTACTGGGCAATTGGCTATTTTGCTTCTCTTGCAAAGGATGGCAATTTCTGTCAGGACCTATATGTTTCATCTTTATGGAAAAAGAAAAAAAAACCAAAAAACCTCAAAAAATAACCCTGACAACTTTTGAGGGAGAGAAAAGATGATAGTTGGCAATTATTCTGTATGTGTGTATAAAGTTGCATATAAGTATTTTAGATAGGAGTAAAATAGAGAACAGACCTGTAATCTTAGTTTATAAAGCTGGACACAGGTTGTATTAGAGAGCCCACTCCAGTTCCCTGGGGGTATCTAGACACACAATTAGAGGTAAACACAAAAAACATCCCCAAGGAAAAACATAATAATAAAAAAGTATTTTTTATAATAAAGGACTATATTAAAAAATAGAAAAAAGAGAAAGTTGTCCATTGTATAATGAAAGCACAGAACCCAAGGCAAAAAAGATCCAGTCAATCTTCCAAATGATCTTTATGAGAGTTAAGGGAGGGTTGGTGATTTCATGAGAGACCTCGAGGAGAGAGGTTTGTACAGCCTCATTATCCAGCACTGCCTGGACAGCAATATCAGGGGTAGGGAGAGGCAGGTACAGAGCCCATCATTTGGCTTGTCATACATAGCTAATAACGCAGAACTGGAGACTTCTTGTCACTGCTGGTTCATGTGGGGCCAATTTCTGGCAACTGCTGACAACAGGCACCTGCCAATAATCCCGGGCAGAGCAGTGAGGTCTGTGTCTTGTCCTGCTTTCCAAGCTGCAGGGCTGTGATGCTAACCCACTGCGACATGCCAAGGAGGAGCATCCCTTGCTGAGCCCTGCCAAGTTTCTCTCTGCATCTCCCTCATGTGTGCGTGCATCTCCCTGCAAACAATAGCCTTAATCCACTGTGAAGGTTCATGCTGAAACAATTTGCTGCCTCCTCTGTAAGAAAAATCCCAGTGTGACACGGTGAGTCTGCGTCCAAGGAAGTTTCAGTGTCAGAAAATTTAATCGATAACTGCATTCTTTTCATGTTAATTTAATAATTAGAGCAACCATCAATATCAGTGGGCCCATCTGAACAGAATTTAACCAGTAAATTTTCTTACACCAGTTAACCAAAAGAAAAGGGCAACTGCAACAATGGCTTCACAATTCAAAGTTCTTGGTTTATGGCTGTGTGTGACAGTGTAGTCCTAAACAAAATACCCCTGAGATTGATGGCTGTGCTTGCCTTAGGAGAGCAGGAACAAACACACTGAGTTTCATTTTTAGTAGGTCTCAAGTCTGACATGATTTGTAATTGCAGGGGAAATGGATCCCTCAGATAGCTCTCTAAATTACATAGCCAACAAACTATAGCATCAGGACTCCAGGATTTTTAATCATAATAAAAAACATACCAAGTGGTCATGTATGTGATTAGTTTACAGATATAACTAGATGGAAGATACAACACTCAGTTGCAATCCATTTATGGAGACAGTTATATGAGACAAGGGAACTAATTTTGCAGAGTGAGATTTAGTGATTAGCCACTGTGTCTTCATTTAATCTCTAAGCCTATAAAATTCAGTGGTCTGAAATCTATTGAACACACCATTCAGGTACCTGTGGCATTATTTTGGGATGCAGTCACTGCAGCTGTGAGCTACTGAGCTAACCTGCGATTGAATAGCCTCATACAGAAGTGGTCACCAAATTAGGCTGAGAAAAAGCTATTAATATTTTCAGTTCATCACTTTTCCCTCCATGGACAATTTCAGAAAGTTATTCAGGCTGGTTCTTGCCTAACTGGTTATCTATTCCACCCCATGCAGATATTTTTCAGAAATGCTGTTACCTCCCATGCCCATAAAACATACAGTATGTGTAGCATATATAGGCTGTAATTAAAGAGACATTTGTGTTGACAAAAAGACAGTTGTTCTCACATAAGTGTAAAGACTGTCTTCTCTACCAATTAAGAATCAACAGAATATGGGCTTTAATAGTCCTCTTGGGGAACTTGTCTTTTGTATGTATGATAAATACATGATTATAAGGACAAATTATATGAGCAGCAATAATTCCCTAGTAATGTGATCATTAAAAGCCTTCACAACTGCAATATATCAATATTAATTGGGGACAGATGATCATTTTACTGACATGCTCAAGTCATTATCCATATTTCAGTACTTCATGAATACCTGAATAGTCTTAATGATGTGATTTTTTTAAAGATTCTTTCTTCAATGGTCTTAACATTATTGTATATCTAAAAATTATGAAAAAAGGAGAATAAGATAAAACAATTTAGTAGTGCAGGGAGTTCTGAGCTAAAAGTAAGCAAGATTCAGCAAAATTTCAGTTTCTGTTCGGGTGTTAGAACAGTTAATCACAATTATTGAGTAGAGACAACCAGAAAACCTCTGTCTGCTGGGCCTGGGTCGTGTTATGTCCGTGGTAAATGTTTGCTGATAAAGAGGACACTGTTGCTCAGCTTTGGAGGGTAAGCAGCCTATACAACAACCTGTTGATTCATACTCTTTAATAACATTCATTGCACTGCCTGTCTGCTTCAAAGACCTTTTCTCATGCAGGGCAGACACAGTTTGCATGTCCTTTTACTTGCATCCCCTGTGACAGTGGACTGCCAAATAATTTTGTTTCCTGCCATAGACAGGCAGTTGAAAAAGCCACAATGACTTGCAGATAACATGTTTGCAAGAAGAGTGATAAATCTGATAGGATAATATCCTGAAGGCTGAAGTGAAATGACAGAATATAACTGCAGAACACATTTTGTGTCTGAAAGGGTGTTATAGACTCACTACTACTGAGATGTGAATGTCATGTCTTAGTCAGTAAAGTATCCTTGATATCACACCTGCTGGTTTTTCTTCTCATGCAATGGTTAGATACAAACCAAAGAAAACCCTGACTTTGTGCATTTATTGTTACCTATGGAAGAAACACATAAATGCAATAGCAAAGCTGAAGAATAAATATATAAGCTATGTTTTTATATAACGGTGGCTGGACACAATAACTACATTCATATACTCGTTATTAAGGCTTCAAGAGCTAATTTTCACTGTAGTGGTTTAATAAGACACCAGGTGTCATCAGTAGGGCTGTACCAAGAACATTTTTCTTGCCAAAGCAGAAGTTAGAACCTGTGAAAAAGTGTCTTTTACAATGTAGATTAAACTGTGATCATAAAGTCTATTAGTGCCCTCCTTCCAGTAGCCATGACTGTCAAGGTGAATTATCCTGACATAGAAATTACAAACTGAGCTAACAAATATCTACTAGCTCATGCCAATAATCATATATATACTAACATGCCATCCTGGGAAACCATCCTATAATAATGTGCTGCTGCAGTAAAGAAACAGAATATTCAACTCTAGAGCAGGTGTAACCTGTCTGTTTCACTCTGAATTGCAAGACAATGTATCTTCAGAATGGGGCACTTACAAACACAAAATGTGTATTACTTTCAAATTAAGATGTTACAGTTAAATTTGAATTAACATTCTTTACGCTAAATTCTAGAATTTACACAGTAAAGGTAAAAATATTTCTCTTACTGTGTTATAGTCATTCTTCATGGAGGATATCACAGGGTGATCCTGTAGGATTATACTTAAATCTGTGGATCTAATGGGGAGAGCTGTTCAAACAGTATAAAAGAGAAAAGCAGTTGAAATTAGTACACGCTAGAATTTAAGTCAAAATGCTAAGGTTTTTTCTATAGTTTCAATTCAAAGATTGTTTTTTGTTTTGAGAGTAACTATTTTGATGCCATTTTCAACTACACTCAAAGGTATTCTAAAGTCTATTTAATTTGCACATCTGGGAGATGGAACACCCTGGTTCAATATCTTCTCCTACTTGATGAGTCTTGAATCCATTGCTCTTATCAAAGCCCTGTGGTGGTCAGGCTATCAGGCATTGTAAAGTCCTGTCCTTTGTCTTGCCTTTTGATGTTGTTGCATTTTTTATAAAACATTTTTATAGGAAAAAAAAAAAAATTATTGTCTTGTTTAGTGAGTGGGACATTTCCTTGTTATTTAAATAGGTTGGATGAAGTAGAAAATCTTCTGGGGAGCCAGAGAGAGCTACATGTCTCCAGAGTCTGTGACAAAGCCATTCATGTGAGAAAAAGGAATTCTTGGTCCAACAGCAACAGCTGCACTGTTTATTTAATCTATTCTCTCACAGCTTTGGTAGGACTTTGAACCTATGAATTATCTGGTTTTTGTAAATTATGCTCCCTTTGTATGTGGGAAACATAATAAGTGCTTTTTGTTATCTTTTGTGTACAGTGAACTGAGTGGATAATCACATATGGTCAAAATGTGTGAATGGTGTGTCAGAGGTCTGAACTGATGCGCCTTGGGGTAATGGAACTATTGTATTAGGAAAGAATGTGTGATTTCTCCACTATTAGGAAACTGTTATTGGGTATTTACTGTGGAATAATATCTCTACTTGTTTTTATTCAATTAATTAAGAAGATGCCAGGAGCTACAATAGTATGAATGAAGCCTAATATTATACATTTAAGATGCAATTATATTAAACCATTCAAGTAATTACACTTATGCTCTGAAGAAAGAACACAATAAGCCAGATAGAAAAGTCTGGCTCCAAGAACTTAATACATTTATATTGTAATTTAGTGTAAAACTAGAACTTTGAGATAAGCTGCCATGGCACATTCAGCAAGATGGAAAAACTTTGTAATTAATAACTTCTTCAGTTATTATTAGGTGGAATTAACAAAGAGTCTTTCACATGTAGTAAAACACCACAGATGCTTTCAGCTTTGCCATCTGATCTTTTTTTTTGTGAAAGCAGAAGACATGAATTGAGGTCTTGCTTCTTTTATATCTATGGGCAATACAAGTGAGGATGTGGATAAAATAATTTTGAAAGTAATGAAAACCTTGCTTGATTTAATCTTCCGACTGGAAAATATAAATACGACATCAAATTTCTCATCCTTTATTCTGCAATTTCCATGACATAAATGTATCTTTTTTCTCAGGAAATCAATAGCAGACTAACTTTCCTGGGCTAAACTGCTGTATATCTTCAGGACATGCTATCCTCTTTTTTTATCCCCTTTTAGATTTCTTTAGTAGTAAGAGATATGCACTCATCCTTGTAGGGAGTACTCAGTACTGGGAGCTCACAGGTTGTGTCTGTTAATGGGCAGTCAATTCTTGGCATTATTGTTATTTTGCCAAAGAAAAAATTAGCAGAAAGAAAACACCATCAAACTAAACATAATCCAAATAGTTACAATCACATGGTACCCTGTCCAGAGCTGGTCATGACTTATTCAAATTTCTCAGCTTTTATTCCTCCAATCAGATGGTCATTTAAGTGAAATTTGAAGACAGGGAAGCTTTTTAGATTTCTGGTCATATTATGGTCCAAGACATTGAAAAAACCCCAAACCTTACAAAAAATTTAAGTTTATCAATTTTGTATTCCAAGAAGTAAGTAAAAATAGTTTTGCAGTGTTCTGGATGTAACGTTTTCCTAATTAAAAATAGCATCCAATGCCACTAATGTAGCTTTTCTCACTTAAATTTTTTCCAGCTTTTAATCTGTATGAGCACAAACAATTCATAAATAAAACATCTTTGGGAATCCAAAAAGGGTGTTGCTTCTGTAGAAGTTCTCATAAGGAGCTCACATGCTGCATGTTGCTAGGCTTATTTGAAAACTGCCTCCTTCTCTCAGTCTGAGAGTATAAAACACTCTCCTAAAAAAAGCTCTTCTAGCATGGCTGTCTTTGTGGGATGCAGGCAGAGATAACTGGTTGTTTGCAAGAGGAATAGCTGCCTCCTGTGTCAGTCAGAATGTGAATATGTCCGATACCGTTGAAGTCCTTTTTACCCAGAGTAGTGCTACGACTGGCACATCACTTGGTACTAATGATAAGCTCATGTGGAGCACAGTGTCAATGGCTCATCTCGAATATCTAGAATATCTAAAATATCTAGAATATCTTGAATATGACTTTTACGAGCTGAAAGCTGTAAGATTGGTTAATGCTGGAGAGGTTTGGATATCTGCTTTACTCTGCATCCTGTGTGCTACCTGGAGTGACTCCAGTTCCAGGGCAACGCTGCTTAGCAGGGAGGAGACCTCTGTCAGGGAGCTACTCCTAAAAGGAGGCAGCCAAATCTGCTCCAAATCCCACTGTGTAGTCAGGATCCTGTTCTAATTTGCCTTATGGCTTCATTCCCTTTTTATCTTCTTTCTGATCTTAGTTTCATAGGAATCTTCCAATTTTCTCATCAGACAGAGCGATAGAAATCATGTTATAATGGCTTGTTCATAACACTGCCAGAGAAATGCTGTGTTAAATTCTGAAAAAGCTGAGTTCCTCTGGCTCATTGCTGAAATCTGCTCTGGAAGACAGTGTGGACTCTCCATTTCAATTTCTTCACAAATAAAATGGAAATGATGCACAATTCCACAGAAAGAGGGAAGGATGCAAGAATACCTTTCTTACACTTCTGTATTTTATGCTGCAACAATTATTTTGGGGTTTTGCCCTGAGTGGTGAACTGAGCACTAATGAGATGTGGTCTCATTAGTCACATTACTTTTTTCATTGTTCAGCTAAAGCCTTATGAAGATTAAAAATTAAAATTTATTTTCTTATTTATTTATTTATTTAAACTAAGGTGAAAGGCGATAAAGAGAGCATCCTAGTCTATGATTAGCATGCAAAAAATTCCCTGTTATCCTCAGAATCCTAGGTATGTGTAACCTTGTCACAGCTGCAAATCACTTTAATTGGCACAGAAACTGGGAAAAGGACAGACAGGATGATCAGAGACTTCCTGAATGATAACCCATGATGAATGATGACCAAAATAGCCACTACCTCATCTTTTTGAGGGATGTGGTGAATATTTATCAAATATTAATCATATTTGAAAACTTTAAATACACAATCTAGGACTTCGTCACAGTAACTTCTTCAAAAATTTCCACAGTGACAAAAAATTCAGTTTTGCTCTATGACCATGCTTCCATTCTTAGAATTACCTTCTGGTTTCCTACTGTTATCCTAAATACTTTGATTTTCCTTTTTACATGTGGTATGCCTCCACTGTCCTGAAACATTGATTATGTACACTACGCTTCAAAGCTTAGAAGTAACAGATCTCCTTCAGGCTGCGTATACTTGTCTTCATGTAACTTGTTCAGAAGAATTTCTGACTTGATTTTCAAGAAATTCATCCTATAATTATCATATATATATATATATATATATATATATATATATATATATACCTGCATATGTATATATAACATATCCATACATATCCATATCCAATTAAGACAACTGGCCTATCTGAAGGAAGTGCCATTCACAGGACATATATTTTGGCTCAATATCTAAATTGACGATTCTGAGTTGCTGGATTTTTTAAAACTTTATTTTCCAGACCATATAACCTCTGAGTTACTGTGTCAGTGAACACTAGGTTTTTTTCATTGCTATTATCTTCTTTCTTTAAGGCTGAAGTTAGCTGGAAAGTTTTTCATGTCATTATTCATTTCTACAAAGAGGACTGGTCAACTGTTGTCCTAGGACTTTTCTTTAGTTTTCACCTGCAGAATATTTGACCTCTGCTGTGGAACAGTAAAGTATTTTTATTAGCATTATAGTTAGTCTGGACAGTAGCTCTGTTCCCTCATTTTGATGTTATTTCTTGAGTTCTCCAGAGAGGCTTTGATCACTGACAAAACTGCTTTTTCATGACCTCATTTAATATGCAGAATAAGCTTCACTACCAGGTGCCATGGTTTTCCTTCACTGAGATTTCCCTGAGGACATCCTGGCCTTTGTGTAAATCTCCTTGTGACTTCTTTGTTCTTCAAAATGTAGGCAGTGCTGAAACTCCCAAATCTGCATTTGAAAATGCTCTTTCTGTGATTTTTTCTTTCTCTTTCTTCTATTTTTCAGTGAGACCCCAGCCAACCCCTTCCCTGTATCTGCACATATTTGAAATGAGATTTCACTGGCTGTCTTCCACAGCCATATTTTGAACCCTGGGGCTTCCCAGAACAATTTTCTACCACTCAGATTTTGGCTCTCACTTTTTATTCTGGGTCTTTTAAGTGCATGCATCTAAATGAAAAACTGCTCTTGTACTGTACTGCATGCTGTCTCTCTCTTGGAACTATTGCACGCTGTATTATAATTATGTAGAGATATAGATGATAGTTTGTTCTGTGTGGCTGAACATTTCCAAAGCAAATTTCAATCTTCAAAGTTATAAGTGGTCTTTTGTCTCTCCTGTTCTCTGCTAAAGATGTCTGTCATCACATGAAGCACAGCACCAGTCCCATGGAGGACTGTACAGGTGTATGAAGTTACTTGCTCAGGTTTACAAAGTGCAAATGCCATGGTTAAACGTGGACTTTGTACTTCTGTCCCAAAATCACACTGGTCTCCAAAAGACTTCATTATATAAGAGAGAAGGTGAAACGTTGGAAACTTTCATGAAGGATTTGCCTTTATGTGTTAACTCATTTTGAATCAGAAACTCTTACATTGCCAATTATATTAAATCTGTTGCTTCCATCTGTTTCAATTCAGCAGAACACTAACTGCACAATTGTAGCTTCATTAATAAATGAATTATGTTCAGTAAGTTGGTATTCCAAAAGTAAATTGATTAAAGCATTTGTACTCCATCCTAGAAATACTATCAAGTACACAAAGTGAATAAATGTTTCTCTCTAAAATAATTATTGTAATGAAAAAAATTTATGTTACACAAGTAGAATGCTATACATCAAATTCATTCCTGACCTACCCAGTCCAGGGAATCTCTGGGAAATGTTAAGGGCATTTTGCAAGGTAAAGACTTAATGGTTTTAAAGCAGATAAGAATCTGTAACGTAACAAGTTACAGATCATATAACACGGAGTGAACTTTCCCAGGGACTTCTACTTGCATTAGCATAACACAGTTTACAGGAGGCAGGCAGATCCTCAGCAAAGCATGAGACCCCAGGTCAAGCTTTGGTCCATTAAAGGGTTCTGCCTGCCAGCCCTACAAGAAAATGCAGATCTGACAGCATGAAGAACTGGAATCTCAGTGATCCTCAGCATTTTGAGGTGATCCAGAATTTTTCAGGGGGCAGAAGGAAAGCAGCAAGTACCACAGCAACACATCGGTGCACAGTGATATTTCAGCCACATCCCATGAGGTTTGCAGTGACCATCAGGTTTCCTGGGAGGGGGGCAGTGCCTCTCCAGAGCTAAGATCCTGCAAGGCTGCAGTTTGAGGTAAAACAGCTTTGTGAGCTCTGCTGCAATTTCCCTGCTCCCCAGCATGGTCCCCGGGGAGCTGTGTAATACCAGGGAGTTTCATGTTTGCACCTTCTCAAGGTCACTCCCAGGGACTCTCTGGCATAAACAGAATATTAACTTTTCATCACACATCCTTCAGGTTCAGCATGTGTCAGGGAAAGAGCTGCCTTGTACCTGTGAATACCCCTGCCTGCAGGTGCAGGAGATTTCCAGTAGGAACAGCAAGTGAAGGAAAAAATGTGTTTCAACCTAGTGCAGTTTCAGTAGGAGGGCACTACATGGAGGTGGGAAAATCAGGGTCATCTGATTCTCCAGCACAGCACTGAGAAGCAGAACAGCATTAAAAAAAAAAAAAAAAAAAAGGAAATTAACTGAGCTGGCTCCTAACAAATGTTATACAATTTTTAGTTCATAATCTTCCAAATAGAAGGGATTTTGCTAGATTATAGCTCTGGGAGTCGATTTTTTCCCTTTCTTTGTGATGCTACATCTTCCAGACTATCCCTTCTTTTAGCTGTTTGTTTCTTCCTTTTGAAATTAATCTACATTATTCCATTAAGGTTCAGAAAACCAAACAAATAAAATCACACAGCAAGAGATTAAACCTAGTCTTTAGGGGTTTAAGAAGACAGAATTAGTCTATTTCTTTTTTCTTTTTTTCCTCCCTCCAAAAATATTACTATCTCATGCTTACAACCAGTTCCTGAGGCTATGGAAACTCAATCACACATCAAGAAGAGGTAGGTGAATATAGATAAATCCTGTTTCCATTTCATAAAAAGAGTCCTGAAAGACTCTGAATCTTCAGTAGTACCACACCCTCATCTTCTCACTACACATTTTGCCCCTAGATCTTAATAATCACAAATGTTTAGGGTTTGGGAATCTGATGAATTGGAAAGGTCTTCTACACAGACTGTCCTGTGCTGTTCACAGCCAGCAGATCCACTGCAAGCCTTCAATGGTCAGGGACATCTATAATTAAGAAAAAATATGTAGGTAAGGAGTTCAGGTTCATTGAGTAGCCAAGAGTTATGTTAAAGTTAAAGAATATGTGTATATATATATTTAAATTGTCATCTTTTGCATTCTTAGACAAAGGATAAATTCAAACCTGGAGAGAAAAATTTAAAAATCCAGTCATTTTACTTTTCCCTATTCCAGCTAGTGAAAGAAACTGATTCTAAATCAGTCTGAAAAAATAATCAGACAAAATGTGTAAGGATGTCATCATCTTTGCAAACTAAAATTAAGCTGTCACAATCAGAGTTAAAACTGATGTGATATCTCTGCAAGATGACTGATGAATTTTTCAGCCTGTAGGGGCAAACCAAGCCAGCAGAACAATAGCATGTGCTAGGTGTCGATTGAATGAATAGCGCCACATCCTTATTTTCATTTTTTCTTCCCCAAAAGATGCTGGCTAAAAGTATTCCTGTTCTCCTCATCTCCAGCAGGCCTTTTCTAACAGTGTAATATTTTCACAGCTGTTTTGTACTGGAGCACTTCACTGCTCTGATTCACATTCCAGTCCCACAGCCTGGAAGGTGTACATGTTCTCACCTTTGTAACCATGAGGGAGAGTTTGACCAGAAGGTGGTCAGATGATCCCTGCAACCTAAATTATTCTATGGGTCCACAGAATTCCAGAGAAATTCTACAAAATGGACCCAATTCTTCCTCCTGGATTCATCCAGTCATACCAGAGTGAATGCAACTAAAGCAATTCTGCTTTGCACCCATGAAATCCTAGCCAGGGGAGGGAGGAAAGTCATGAAAACCAATGTGATACAATCAGCATGGCCATTTGGAGTTTTAGTACTATTCTCAAAATAAATCTAAAAATATAGCTTAGCCTGTGTTTTCTCCAAATTTGTTTTATTTCTCTTTATCTGGAATTGTAATCCATAGTAATGATGCAGTGCTGCTGTTGCTACCACAGATGGTGAAGGGTATATGATGAAATTTTCATTTACTGCAAAGTCCTTTGTGACATTTTTATAAAGAAAATCAGTGGCAGCTCCACTCCAGAAATACGTAGATGCTTGGGATATTTTTCTGATATCTATGGAAAAAGCAGCAATAAAATGCTGCAATAATCCTGTAGAAATGTCATATAATGCTTCACGATGTGCACATTTTCTTATAGTTGTCTATGTTTTCTATATAATATAGGGATATGAATATGTTTCCAAATTCCACATCTATTTCTTCCAGTTTTAATTTAGGCTGTTTAAGTGACACCTTAGCTCAGATGGTCAGAGCCTGGTGCTAAAAAGGCCAAGGCTGTGGGGCTCAATACCTGTGAGGGCCATTCTCTCAAGAGTTGGATTAGATGATCCCTGTGGGTCCTTTCCAGCTCAGAATATTCTGTGGTCCTGTGACTCTCATGTACATTGTACTGCTGCTGTCATTGATATATTTCTAATGCACTCACAGGAATTAGATAGTGGAGCAGAAATGTATTTACATATCTCTTGTATTTATATATTTCTTCTTATTTTTCTATTTATATATTTCTTAACAGCAGGTAATTAAAAGAAAAAAAAATGTCATTAATGAATATAAGTTAAGGCAGAACCCTTAGAAATCTGTGTTAGAACATTCACTTGGAAGCAAGTATATTTTTTTTACAGGTGCACACAATAATTTTAACATAAGATTTTCTGATCTTGTTCAATTGACATGGTTTCAAGAGCAAGTATTGACTGTAGCAGTGTATGAGGCCATCAGAAGGCAGTTGATAATGAGCTCTGACACAGTGAAGATGGAATTTTTGCTTTAAGGTATGCGATTAAGGTGTGTGAAATTACAAGTGCTGGGATAATGTGTGACAAATGGTGAAGGAGAAATACTTTTAGCTTTGAATCACCTGCTGGTCTTTGAAAAATACGTGTTCAAATGACAGTGATATTATAAAAAATAGAAATTGTGTTTAAAAAAAAAAACCTAGGAAAATGCAGCTTATTCTTCAACATCAGTGATATGAATAGCTGAGACCATGTTCTACTATTGTATCACCCAGGTGTGGAGGATGTATGATGCACTTTACCCTGTGGAGCTGAGTTTATTATTACCGACACTACATGCATTTTTCACATTTTCATCCTCCACATCACATGGAAGAAGTGAGATATATGTAGTACAGATAAGATAGGTAAGTGAGATAAAAACACTACTCACTTAAAAAAACCATTTGGTACAGACCTTTGCTGTTCTATACAGATGTAACTGTGTGCATAATAGCTATGCTAAAAGGGGAAACTACTCGAAGAAATAATTTAAATACCTGTCCCTTTCAAAAGTAACAGTCCAAAAAGAGAGGTTAATAATCTGTCAGTCCATACAGGACTCTGTGTGTGTGTGCAGTGATTAAGAATACTGACAAAACACAGCTGTGGGGCATTGAGAAGACAAAAATATAACTACCAGAACAAAAAAAAAAAAGGAAAAAATCCATAGAAAATAAATTTTTAAAAGAGATGTCAGTAGCAAGTGATTTTGAAGAGACTGAACTAGCACAGAGACTGGAAGAAGGGCTTTGTGAAGGAATTGAGTGACAGTTGATTTGCAAGCTAGAAATCTCCATTTGTTTCATGAAAGGAATGAAGGCATGGAGTGGTTATTGAAGAACAGAAGTTAGAGGGGAAACAGGGGAAGGACTGCAGAGAGAAAGCTTTCAGGAGAAATTTCAGAACATTCTGAACGCAAGAATGAACCCAACTAAATCCTGGTTGGTGATACGTGGGAGTTTGAGTTTGAAGTGCTAAAGATTGGAACAATAGAAATGGGTATCTTAAAGCCATGATTCTCAGACTAAAAGTCCCTTTTAAGGCATGAACAGGCTGCCAAGGAAGGTGTGACTTTGTTACACATTGTGAGGTAGGTGAATCCTGTGAGTCCTTAACATTCTGAAGAGAATCCGTCTTTCCCCACTTCAAGAACCTGAGCATGGAACACTCATGCTCTAAACTCCAGTGACTGAATTATCACTTGGAAAGTTCTTCTAAGCCTCAGCTTTGCAGGTCTTTTAGAAAAGCACTATGGAGGGTGTTAATTGCATGTGACTCAGTAAATGAGCGCACTGGCAAGCAGAAAAGAAGCAAGGAAAAAACCTATAAAAACTGTTCTGGGAGACCATACACCAAGGATACACCTACAGGAAGTGTTTTGGTGTTAATTCTTATGTGTAACAATGTCCCTAGCAAGGGTATTTTTGACAGAGTATTAATGACATTGTGACATTGAAATTCAGATTTTTGGTGCAAGAGGTATTGACTGTGGTAGTGAATTCACACAGCTCTTGCAAGAAGGTTAAAAGGATTATTGGCACTGTGTCTGACGAGAAATAGAAGGATGTGAGGGAGCTCAGAATGGCCTGGGATTGAATCTGATATTGATTCATAGTTGAGGAATTCAGGAGTGATGTGAATTTTTCAGAAATATTTGGCTCTTATTCCATCTGCTATAAAGTTATGCTATAAATGAAGCACATGTTAAAAGAAATAAGATGTAAGGGCACAAGTAGAAAAGAAGCCAGCACACTGTTAAATATAACACGTATGTTCTCATTTGTTAGGAACAGGCAAAGGGAAAACTGGAATTCTATAGAGCTAGGTGATAGTTACATATGTACTGGGGCTAGGACATGAGTCCTGGGATGCATTTGTCTTGGTGAAAATATAGGATAAGATCATGCTAATTATTTTTTCTCTTCAGTTTCTTTTTCAAAGAG
The DNA here is from genome assembly GCA_034509425.1 of Eopsaltria australis. Taxonomy (NCBI): domain Eukaryota; kingdom Metazoa; phylum Chordata; class Aves; order Passeriformes; family Petroicidae; genus Eopsaltria; species Eopsaltria australis. Next base: position 9,852,805 of record JAVTVJ010000024.1, read on the forward strand.
CTAGTGGTGATAGATGTTAAGCAGTAGTGCTGTATGACATCATAGCCCAGATATCAAATGAATATTCTCTGGATGGAGCAGTGGGTGTGGTGATAGAAAGACCACGTGGGAGGTTTCCAGTGGATTTTAATTACCTCTTCCAAGGCTATGTGAGTAACAGGTAACTGGTTCAGCTGGGACCAGATTATGGAAGCCTGTCCTACCCACCAAGCAGGGCATGCTCCCTGTTTACTGGGGGAAACTCTTCCTGTCTCTACAAAAGTCTTGAACAGATATTGTGGAAGGAAACACAGGGAGATGCATCAGATTGGAGATGGGTCATTCCTTTGAGATGCTTAACAAACTTAACTGTTAGTCCTGTTCCAGCAAATTTTTAAATGTTTAATGGGAAAGCACCTTGAATCTTTTAGCGCACATTAGCCAAGGTTCAGCCTCAGAGTAGAAGAATTGACAGAGTTTCAAGGCAGGAACTGTTTTCCTAGAAACAGCTGGACAAGGCCCACATTTGCCCATGCTTGTCTGTATTGACCTGACATTGTTAATAGTCTGATCTAATTTTCTGGGGAGAGGAGGGGGTACATTTAGAAAAATTACAACTCTGAAAATATATTTGTATCTCTTTTTGTTTCTGCTGCATCCTAATCAGGGAAGATAGAGTTGTCTCTGGAGCTGAAACTTCAGCAGAGGATGATGATGTGGTAAAAAGAGATTTCTTCTTATTTACCAACATATTGGAAGTCTGTGAAATAGCTGGTGCACAGTTACTCAGCACTCATATTCCCAGTGCTCCCATGGGATATGAAGGACTCCCACAGCAGAGGAAAGTCAAGCAACATCATGTATAAAACACACCTACGAAGGCACACAGACCTGGGCTGTGAAAACATCTGAAACCATCACTGGTTAGGTCAGCAGCATGCCTTTGGGAAAATAACTTTACTGTGGATTTTCATGTAGTGCTAAGAAATTAAAAAAAAAAAAAAAACAACAGAAATATCCTATCTTTTATTAAATTGTCATTGTTGGTTTTGTAAGGAGTTAGTCCATGACTGCTGCTTTTAAAAACATCTTGTATGTGTCAAGAAAAGAGATGACATAATATTTCTTCCTGTTTAAAAATTTCATTACACTGTCTTTTTCAACATGGTCTTTCAAAAAAGAGCTTACCAAAATGAAAGGAGGAGGAAGTGAAGAAAATAATGTAATTTGTCTATTTATTCTCTTTTATTGAACATGTCTTTAATCTTCTCTCACAGACAGTAGCTCACATGACTTAAGAACTTCATTTAAGAGGAAGCCTTTGTGAGGCAATTTCTACCTTTCTCTCAAGTTAGTCTTCATCCTGCTTTTATATGAACAAGACCTCATTAGCATACTATCACAAAGTGCAGTTAAGCCAGGGCACTGTGAAAAGCATCCATTTAGCAGTCAAATATGTTCTATATCTTCAGCAGAAAAAGGTTTCCCTTTTTCCCCTAGACTTTAATTTCCAGCCAGTGTGATGCTATGATTCCATCACTTCCCTACTCATGGCTGTTGACTCTAGTGCCAGATACCAGCTTCAGAGAAAGGACAAAACATGAGGCTTTGCCCATAAGAAATATATTTAAAAAACCCCATGGTCTGGACTAGCAATAATATCTCTTCCTCAGTGAAGCCAAGCAACTAACAGTGAAATGTTAATTAGGACTACACAAGGAAATTTGCACTCTCTATCCAACTGAAATGCCATGAAATTTCATTAGGTTCCTTTCTGAGTGTGTGAGCAGCAAGCATGTAGTTTATTTTAATATGGACTCTAAACCAGCACATGCAAACAGAATAACAGCTTAGAGGTGCTCAAAATGAAACTCTCTGGCTTGCTTAGAGATGATCATAAAAGGAACATTATTTATTTAGGTTCGGTCCTTAGTATTTTAGAACCATTGAAGCTCATTTTAAGAGTTATTCAGGTAGGAGTACTAGAAACTTCAATTAGCACCATGTCTGACCAACCATCTATGAGTTCATTAGGCTTTTACTGGACAGACTACAATAAGTGTGAAAATCATCTTTAAATTAAACACAATCTTTCTTTGCTCTCATTATTCTCCTGACTTGTCAAGTCTCCTGCTCTGATTTAGGGGATTGCTCAGCTGGCCTTGCCATCTCTCCTGCTCTTGTCAAGAAGTCTGGGCTGCTTCTGACAGGCTCATGTGGCAGTAACAGCACAGGCACTGCACAGCATCATAGCCTGCCATGCCCTGACCACGCCATGTCTTGTGAGAGAGACATTCAGGCAGGTTTCATGTAACATCCTGTGCACCTCATTTCTTCCAAAATGATCTCAATTTTGCATCAAAGATAATGCCTCTACTGGGTTGAGATATCCCTAAGTTGGTTACAGGTTCAAAATTAGCACAGCAATCCCTCTCAAATGCACCAGATGTCAAAGTGATGCTAACATCCCCAGCAACACAAGACGAGCTGTGTAACTGGGGTTTTATGACAGGATAGCAAGTGATAAATTAGTTAGCTGTGATACAGGGTTAATGGTAATGGGTATAATTGGGCTTCACAAATGACATCCTTTTCAAATGAATGGGTGAAGTTCATGTTTCACTTACATTTCTTGCTGAAATACATGTGACCTCTAAAAGACATGGCACATTATTTATGTGAATAAAGAAATAATTACTTCAAAGAGTTAGTGAAAATATAGGAGGTTTTTTTTTTTTTTTTTTAAATTAAAAAGGTCTGTTTTCCTTTTTATATATAGGAAAATCTTAACTAGATATAGATCAAGACTTCATGGCTAATAATGACATAACTTCCCATAGACTTCAGTAGAGTCAGAGAGTTTACAAGTTAAGGAACAAAATCCCTATTTCTGTACTTTCCTTTTCTTGTATTTTTATTTTCTCCAGTATGTCCTCTCTTTATGAACAGAATCCTTAGACAGCTAGGCAGGCCATTCTACAGGTCCATATTTATGCAGATACTCCTTGTTTTATAGTACTTGTTCACTCCCAAGCAGCAGCAATAACTAAGGACTCCTACTGAAGGCAAATTCCGTGGCTGCATGGTTTACCACTGGCAATAATGAGAAAATACCACTCGCTTTAATTAAACAACAATAAATTAGAAGCGATGATTTACTGAGGATAATTGCTCTTTATTTATTAAAAAACGTAGCTTGATGTGTGCTGTTCTTTTCATGCAACATCAACTCTTTTTTAAACAGTCAGCCTTGCACTTGCATGGTTTGTGTTCGTGAAGTGCTTGCTGTAAGGCTGGAAACAAACGGTGATTAAAAACAGTGTCCGTTATGTTCTTGAAGGAGCTAATGGCCCCCTTTGGAGTTGCTAATTGGCAAGTTCTGCAACTCCAGGCTTTTGAGGTATGGTTGCCATGGAAAAATTGCTTTGAAGTTGGCAGTTGTGAATATTTGACCACGGTTTTTCCTAGTTTGGAGACGGGATGAAAAGCACTGTCATCTCTCCCACAGGGCAAAAGAGAGCTGGAGAAACTGTGCAAAATGATTACCCATCAGAGTGGGCAGAGCAGTGGCAGGTGATGACAAACAAGGTTTTCCCAATGGATTAATTTCTCTGTCCACTGCATGGTTTTTTGGAGCTTTTCCTGTTTCGGTTTCGGTTGATTTTGGGTTAGGGTTTTTTTTTTTTGGTCCATCGTTGATCTGATTAGAAGATTTGTGAATGGGCAAAGCTTGGTGACTTCCATTTAACCCAAGCATTTGTAAAGGAAATGCAGTGTCCAGCACTGGGAGATAAGTTGGAGTTCCTGCAGTACAGTATATCATTGCAAATAAAACAACTTACTGAAATCTGTTTAGAGGATTCATCTCCTGTATTTGAAAAGATACAGACTGGCTTGTTTCAGTATGGCTGAGAGGTACTTCAGTAAAATGCTTATATTATACCACAACATCAGGGAAAAGAATACATGGCTCACCCTCTCAATCCATCCTGTGTCACAGTTTGTGATGTTCCCCAGGAACATATCAGCAAGCTTAAAGTCCTCATGTCCTATTGTAGGTTGTTTTAAAATCAGTTCTCAAGTTTGCCTAAAATTTAAATTGGCTTTGACCTTTACCTATATATGCAATGAACACAATAAAAACAGAGAGGTGAATGTTACATACAGAAAAACCACACTACTTTTGTTTTCCTGGCTTCTTATTTTCTCACTACTACTCTCAAAAAACAATGAAATACATGTTGTTATCACTGGGCATGGGTCAATTGTCCTCAGATATCTTTGCTCTTATGCCTCAGCTATATACTTCAGTTTCCCTTAAAAAAGACCACTCATCATGTTAAATTGTGTGTTCATATGGATACTGGGCATGAATCTGAGCAAAACAAACCTATCATGTTTTTTGATTTACAGCTAATTTTCAGAAGCCGTTTCAAGAGGGATGAATAGTTTATTTTCTGGAGAGATATTTATCTATCATAAAAAGCTCTTTTTGAGGCACACTGAGGGGTGATTATGATTCTTGTATAAAAGATGAATTTTGAAGAAATCTTTACCTTATAATAGTTTCTAAAATACTAAAAAAATATGAAGTATAAAAAATAAAAAGTATAAAAAATAAACATGGTTGCACAGCATAAATATGTTGTGATGATGGAGATAAAGCAAGATTTATTTTTTTCCAATTATTTAGTCTGACCTGAGGCAAGTCAGACTTTCCTTACACCTTTTGAAAAATGAGAGTTTTAGGCTCAAATTTGCAGGTAGAAGTAATAAAACTATGTTCATAAACAATGAATTTTTAATGTAGAATTTGAGAGGTGTCTATTCCTTTCTTGTTTGACATACACAAGGTTTTCTCTTGGGATGAAAAGCAAAGTACTTTTGATATCAAAAGAAAGTATCCGAGTGACTACAGCTGAGCATGGATTTTAAGCATGTACTGGGATTTTGATTTCAAAATAAATTATTTTGAATCTGTTGGGTAGATTTAATTTTCACTATTGGTCACTTAATGGAAGTGAACTATGGTTTAAGATATTGCAATCCACCTTATTTATTTTTTTTAGTGTCTAATTCTCCCCCCAAAATGCTGCTTTGCATATTAAATAAAATTGCTTCTTTCTTTTCTTCTAAGTCACAAGAATAACCTTTAGGTGACTTTGGGGCTGTTGAATACCAGTAATTAAGGCCAAGCCTTTCCTGATCCCCAGTTCTGTCCTACTAGCTACGTGGTTATATTTCTTTTACAGGTTCAGCATTGTTAACATTTATATTCTGTCACAGGAGAGATTTATCTAGAGTAGCTACAATTCAAGTAACTTCTATAAAGAAGAACAAGTCAATGTTTTGGGATTTTTTAAGGTACTGTTGTAAAATGGTCTGAAATAGAAAGTCAGGAAAGTCAGAGATCTGTGTGACAACTTGGAGCAATGAAAAAGAACACTGTGGGCACTTTGGAAGGTAATGTGGAATAAATGAAAATTAATATGAGGTGGTTTACTTTCCATATTACATAGGAAAGAATGAGATGACTTAGGATGGAACTAGAGACAGAACCTTGAGCTACTGAAGTCAAAGGAAAGTCTTCTTTGTAGGACAGCGAAGAGAAAGATCACAACCCTTTTTACTTACAAGCCCAGAATTCTCTTGAGCACGCTTCACATTACATTCTTTAGTATAAGAAATGCCAAAAAACCCTGGGTTTGCAGATTAAGTGAGAAATGCTACTAATTTTTCTGTTTAAAAAAAGAGTAAAAGATTGCTGATGGTGATCATAAAAGTAATATGAGCCAAAGAAAAGAGTATTTGCACCACAGGAAACAGATTCAGAGGAACTCACCCAATATTTTAATCTGACAGTAAAGATGCTAGACTTAAGCTATAAATAAACTGAAAGATGTCATTCCACTTTACAGCTTCATTTGTGAAGCCTGCTCAATATGTCTTTTCTCCATCATATAGAAGGCCATTTCTTCAAATTTCTCACTTATGCCAATGTAAATATTTGTAATCTGTTTTAAAGGACTCTCTTTTTTTCATGTCCTGACCAGATTTAAAGTACAGAATATCTCTTGCAGCAGCATGACTGATAAAGTGATAAACTGCAATGGTGCTGTAGATATTGGAGAGGACTCCCAATGTACTTGTGCTGTATACATCACCTGGGGCGTGGTGCTGCAAGTAAAAGACCAATACGGATCAGAAAATTATTTGGCCTTTGCCTTCCTTGTCTCCTCTGAGGTTACGCATGATACTCTGACTTGTGTTTTTACTAAAATAGGGCCTGATACAAAAAGTTTTATTTAAAATTTAATAGAGGCAGACTGGTCTTTCCACTACCATGTGAGGACAGAGCAATCACTCTGCAGGAGTCTTGGATTCATGCCCAGGGAGTTTTAACCTTCCTCCATGCATATTGGCAAAACATGATCTGAGCATCAAACTGTTTTGGGAAGGACAACTCCCATCACACTAAAGTGAAAAGTAAATATATCAAGAAGATCAAGATTCATTACGTGATTGTCTTGATGTGCAAGGCTAATTCTGGAAGAAGATGTGGGCTCAGCTCATCTCCAAGGACTCTTTAATCATTATGGATGATTACAAACATACAGAAATGTTGCATGATCAAATCCTGTCCCTTTCCAGGAAATGCCATGATCACTAGATAACAGAATCATACATATGTTTGCACTCTTATTCTGGAATAAAAGAGTCTTGTTTTATTTTTTTAAGGAAAAACACTCTGACATGCAGCATGGAAAATCCTCCCCCTCCTTCCACAGGTGCATGAGCATTACTGAAGTGGCCAGTACCCTGTAATTAGGTCAGTGTCTGCAGTGATGAACATTTGAGGCTATTTAGCAAACCAGGGGATTGAAACTAGGATCCATGTACTCTGTACAGCTATTCTAAACACTGGGACACAACAGTAAGGAAAAAAAAAATAATCCTTTCTCTTTCTTTAAAAATGCTTATAATCCAGATAGAAATGCAAAGGACATACAAGACAAACAAGTAGAGACTGTGAAGTGTGAATAGCAAGTAAACTCTCTCACCATCCTGAGGTAGAGTCCTTTATTTTTAATCCCCGCTATGAGGAACACGGTCCAAATCCAATTTTTCTAGATCCCTTTCCAAGACACAGTAACTCCACGGGTCTAGAAACCATAAGTATAACACTTGATGTTGAAACTTAGGTAGTTTTTCCTTCATTAGTTTTGTTTCCTAAATACCTTTCTTAATGTAATGCAGTCATACAATTTTTACTTCAGTTTTTCACTGGGTTTTTTTATGCCTACATGTTCTTTCCTATGATAAATCACAGGTTAATCTTCCAGAGCATTTTTTTTTGGTTATTGTTTTTTTTTCCCTCTCCAAGTATATTTGGGCAAAGGTATAATTGATTATCCTTATGACCATTTATACTTTGAAGTGCTATTTAAAATATCAGTATTTCTACAGGCTCATTTTATTTCAATGAACATGGAGGGTTTGTATAAAATAGATATACTTGGCTCTGTGCCTGCAATGCATTTTGCACAGTTCTTCTTTCTCTTTCTAAATATACCAACGACACAGTTCCACTAAATTCATTAAGGAAGGATAGACAACGCTATTCAAGTGAAATGCCACACGAGTGCTTTTAAAATGCAATGTTTACTGTCTTTTTCCAACAGTTAATAACAGGCTGATGAGAATTTAGTGTGCAGGAGAGGGGAGACCTGCAAGACATCATAAGTACTATTGATTTTTTTTAAGTGCTAAAGCTTTTAAAGGGATTCCTACAAAGACAATTGCTGCATGGAACAGGACTCTGTGCTTTGTCAATTTAGCTGGACAGCTGAAGAAAAATATAGACTGGAAAATTCAAAGAAATGGAGAGACCTCTGGGGTTAATAAAAGTGAAGCTGGGTTCCTCCCAGATTGCTGTGTAGACAATTGGGAAGGCATCACAACCATTCAGCTTCACTCTTATGCAGGAGGTGTTATCAGTCCCACTTTTAGAGGTTGCAGAGAGAGAGACTCAGGTTAAGTTATACTTCAAAACTCCTCAGAAACTGGAGATAAAGCCAGTCACATTCATAACCTCAGATCAATATCAACCATATGCACGGCAAAAATCTCTCTCATAGAGCCAAATTCACAAATAATGTCACAATGCTAAATGATCTGTTTCAACCTCCCATTACACTTGCTGCTCCATTTCTGACAGATTACTGCATGTGGCACTCAGCTTACCATGAAGTGTATACTTTCCCAAGGCCAATTGCTGAGCAAGAGATCCATCAAGGCTCCTGAAATGCATTTTCAAAGAGGTTAAAGTGATCTGGTGATGTGCTGAATTTGAAGTGTTTTTCCACTTAGAAGACCAAAGTCCAGAAGGCAGCAATTCAAAATGAGGTTAGGAAGTTATTTACAATATATTTGTTCTTCCTCTATGGTCAAAGGCATGTTTTGAGGCTTTTTGTGAATGTTTTGACAATGTGAAATGAAGTATCAATAAATTAAGCTGAGCTAATTCAAAACACTTATTGACCTTTTAACTTTTCATGGGGTAAGTACAGATCAGATATCAAAGCTGAAAATCAGTGTATTTGTTATAAACAATTTACAGGAAGGTTAGAGATGCAGCAGTAGGCCAGAAATGTGGTACTTATGTAGTCTACAAACAAATTCTTCACTAGCTGAAAACAAGCCCAGATTTTTGCCTCAAGCATGCTTTAATCTGTACAAGGAAAATAATTTCTGCTTTGGTTTTGCATAGAATTACAGCACTAAACAAAGAGGCTGTGTATAAATACACCTATCCTAACCTCTGAGGGTTTAGAGGAGATTTGCATGTAAAGTCAAATTTGGACTTTCCAGTAAGTCAGTAAACATCAGGAACTCTCACAGTGCCTGCTTTTGGTTCATTTTGATTTTGAAAGACTGAAATTGAAAATTTTTCAGCAGTAAAGTTTTTCAGTAGAAGCTAAATAAGGAAAGCAATGCAGGGGCTAAAAAGACATTTTGCCATCTGGATTTTTTTTCCTTAGCAGCTGTAGCATGCTGTCAGAGCTATTCCTCAAGTCTTCAGACTGTAGTAAGGTTATGTAAATTTTAATGGAGAAAGGACTAACTCACCTAGGCTGAGGAAGGGCTCTTTACCTTACTTTTGATGCATAAATCATGTAACAATGAGGGGCCAGGAAACATAAAAAAATCAGGGCACTGTGGAATGAACAACATAGGATCATGGAGCTACAGAGAATGAATACAGCAAAATGCAAGACAGGAATAGGAACATCCTGTACCCAGTAACAAAGGTAAAGAAGGAGGTAGAAGAAAAGTTTCTTATCCTCAGGTAAATACCATAACGTGAAACTCCTGCTGCTTTTCTAAGAAAATTGATTAAATCTTACCGAGTTAAAGTACTAAGAAAAAAAAATTTAAAAGGCACCTCTACTTTTCAGACAGATCTATTAATAAATAACCTGAAGTGCATTGCAAATGGTTTTTATTCTCATGTGAAAAGCATCTTTTTCAGAGAAAAATACCTTATGAATAAAGGGCTCTCTAAGATCCTGCAAACCAAAATAAGTGTGAAATTAGCATTATAGCAGCCTTCCAGGACCTCAAGGGGGTCTACAGGAAAGAGGGAGAGAGACTTTTTCCAAGGGCAACTAGGGACAAGAGGGCATGTTCTTAAGCTGAAGGAAGGTAGGTTTAGATTAGGTATCAGGAATAAATTCTTTACTGTGAGGGTGGTGAGGTACTGGAACAAACCAGGGAGGTTGTGGATGCCCCATCCCTGGAAGTGTCCAAGGCCAGTTGGATTGGAATTTGAGCAGCCTGGGCCAGTGGAAGGCATCCCTGCTCATGGCAGGGGGTTGGAATGAGGAGTTCTTTATTTAAGGTCCCTTCCAAACCAAACCACTCTATGATTCTATGATTCTGATATGACAAGTTAAGTTTAACTTGGTCTAACTTTTTCCTTTTGTCAAGAGCTTTGCCAACAAAATGAACTCCCCATTGCTGACATCCCCTGAATTACAGTAGGGTGTGTGACATGCACACTTCCCCACTTGGATATTTCCAATTATCTCAGCTGTACTCCAGCTTTTTGACACACCTACCTTTTTTTTCATGGGGAAAAATAATTATGAAATTATTATTAAGAGCGCTTCAACAGAAAGGACTGCCAATCAAAATGTAACATATTGAAAAGGTCAAATATTTCACTTTAATACATTCAGAGTCAGAGCTCTCTTTGTTCTTCACTTTCTTGAATGCTACAATTAATTCAATTAAAGTAACTTTAAAGCTAAGAAGTGTTGTCATAGATCATAACCTTTAGAAATGTCTGCATTCTTTCTTACACATTTACCTTAGTTAGCATATTTTAATGATATCTCAAGGAAGAACTGTGTTAAGTGCTCCTGGCTTCTAAAAAAAAAAAGTAAAATTAATAAATAAGGAAGCTGTCAAAAGCATACAGAAAGATTTAGAGCTATTATATTTAAAGATCAATACCCATTCATACAGTGAACTGAGCACAGAAATATAGAGAGATAGGAAAAAATTTAGTACTGGGAAAAAAATTAATTACAGTAAAATGTTTAATATATCTCCCATCGGCATCCCTGCACTTTCTCTCAAGAAAGGATGATGGCTGTAGGGTGGTTAAAGCAGGTAACAGGATGAAAAGAAAGGAGGAGGAAGCATATCCCTGGGAATTTGGGTGACTGCCCTATGTGAGGAGCTGACCAGCTTCCTAAGGTTGGTCTAGGTGATCTTTCAAAACCTTTGAGCAAAATAAAGTTGGGCCACTCCATCGTTTTGAACAAGACTGGCATGGGAGTACTGTACGGCAATCAGCACCAAAAAAGGTGGAAAAATACTCCATTAGACAGGCAGTGTATCTGCCCTGATCCTTTTACCCTTATGGAGCCATCTCAGGAAATGGGAATTCTACTACCATCTACTCTGCAAGAGGACTAAGCTGGTTCTGACAGATCAAACTGTCTCCAGATGGTTTAAACCAGATCAAACTGCTCACAACCTGTTCTAACAGGTTCAAACACATTTTAAACTGATCAAACCACATAAAACCGGTTCAAACCATTTGAAAATGGTTCCTACCAGATCAAGCCAGTTTAAAATTTACTAAACTCATTCCAACTGGATAAACCAGTTTCCACCAGTCTAAACCAAATACAACCAGTTTCAACTGGATCCAGCCAGCTCAGTCAGGTTCCAACCAGTCTAACTGGCTTAAACTGGATTAAACTGGTTCCAGCTGGTTCCTGCTGGCTCAAACTGGATCAAAGCAGATAAAACTAGTAGAAAGTGGTTTAAATTGCTTCAAACTGGACTAACCTGGTTCCAGACAGATCAAAGTACTTCCAAGCAGTCTAAACCAAATAAAGCCAGTTCAAACCAGACCCAAACTGCCATAAACATTTTAAGCTGGATTACACTGTTTACTACCAGTTCAAACCAGTTCTGACTGCTTGAAACCAGGTCAACCCAGTTCCAACCAATTTAAACCAGACCTAACTGGTTTCAACTGCTTCAAACCAATTTCAACAGGATCAAACCAGATAAAACTGGTTCAAACCAGTTCGATCCAACTCAAGTCGTGTTAAACTTGACTACACTGGTTCCAACCACCCAACTTGGTTACCTCCAAAACTGGGAGGCAAAAAACCCCCAAACCAGCCAGAAAAGCCAACCCCCTCTACCTCCTGTCACAGAGGCCAAGCTACTGCCAGCAATCCAGGGTGGTTACCCGTGAAAGCATTTTCAGCCAGCAAACACAGTCGCTGCTTTCCACAGCTCTCTTGAAAGAACAGAACAACTGGCAACTGATGTGACATTTTCCATCCTTTTATAATCCCTTTGATCCCTCAGAGGGGATGGTAATTTTCAGACTGAAAAACACTGCTCGAAAGAAAATTTTTTCAGATTATTTGCAAGAGGAACTTGAGAATGACAGTCAAATATTTTATAAATCAGGGCTCATCTGCCTCTTTTTTGACCTCACACATTACTGGCTTGTGCTAAACAAGAAGATACAAGATAAAAAATTCTTTCTTCTCATATGTGCACCCTCCCAAGCAAGTGTTTTTTGGGAGGTTATGTTCTGCAGGTTAGGAAATGCAAGTTTGAAACAACATTGATTTTTATGCATCTTATACCACCCTGGGACAGTCTTCCCTACTGTGTTGAAAGGTATGGCATAAAAAAAAAACACATCTCAAAAAGGAGTAAGTCCTTTCATAAAAATACTGATTCATTTCTTAGACAAGAATTATACCCAGTGGTATTTAGATATATAAATAGCTTTTCCCTTCCCTCCTCTATGTCAAAGCCTACAATACCCCTGAATATCAAAACTGAACGGCAAAACAAAATAAGGTTTATTTGTGTTCACACTCTGTATTGTTTAGAAACAAAACTATTTTTCTGAGCACCTTTCTTTTAGTGCAATTACTAATAAAATTTGCAATTTACACAAATATAGCACTGTTTGTTCCAACATGGCATCTCTGGAAGGCATTAGTTGAAAGATACTGTATTGATTTAAATTGAAATGAATTACCTTTCAGGGAAAATGCATTAACTTCAGTGGAGAGACATGGCAGTGAATATAAATGAAAATAAAAATTATTTCACTAGACTATTTTAGCATCAGTTCACATGATTATTTTCTTTTTTTTTTTCTTTTGTAAAATAGATTGAATCCAAACCAACACTAGCTTATGACATTGTATATGTATGAATTTCAACAAGGATGAAAAAATGATGGAGAAATAGAAAAAGTATGAAATATGAATCAGATGGCCTTAAGGTCCTTCCTTTCCCTAAGGATTTTACCTACCTACCCTTATTTATTGTCTGATTTAATAGACACTTGAGGAATTTTATTTTATTATTTTGGGGGAGGGAAGAGTAAATCAATTTAAGCACTAAATGGGATTTCTCCTTTAAATAGTCCTGTGAGCAGACTGATTAATGTATTTGATTTTGTGTATCTTCCAGAGCAATGAAGCCATGTGCTTTTTGTCCCAAGCTACTTCTCATACATAATATTTTTATGAGAGTCCCCACTAAAGAATACACACTTCAGGACAGAATTTTTCTCTACTTACTAAAATTAAATTTGCATCTTAATCTTGCAAATCAGGCTTGGTGTACCAGAGTTAATAATTTTCTTTCTGAGGAACAGCAACCACAAAAAAAATTATATGTGCGTGTGTGCATATATATATATATATATATTGTTCTTTCAGGTAAATCTATTTCACTCACAAATGTGAAGTCATTCTAATACATGGGAAAATGTGGACTAGTCAAGTAAGATGTTGCTGATAAAGGCTTTCATCAAACTGAAGGAAGGATCTGACAACATTTCTACAGCTTAGATCAATATTATACAGGCACTGCATTAAACTGCACTTGTATTACATTGTGACTTTAAAAGAAATTTTTGCATCAGTAAATTTAAATTCAAATAAACTCCATTAATTATTTCCTCTGTGCTTCCCAGCTACAATTTTGACAATGCTGTGATGAGTCAGAGTTTTGTAGCTCCTCTTTGGTCAACAGTAAACTTATCTTTTATTGATTTCGTATCGAGTCTTTATTCCCCAGCTAATCTTTCTTGGAGGCCATCCAAACCAGTGGATTCAAGCCTTGAAGCAGGGAACAAGCTCTGATGTGACATGGAAAAAGAATAGTGAGTGTTTGCATTACTTTTGAGAGGCTGAGAATAGCAAACTGAAGGAAAAGCTGTGGGAAAGGAGGTAGAGAAATGAGAGTAAAAACAAGCTTGTGAAGGAAATGCACTCACTGGAGACTCTTAAAATGCATGTCTTCATACTCAAGAAGCAGTCATGGTATGAAAAGGGTTGAAAGTGGAAATTCTGAGAGCAGAGAATCTTAAAGGAAACAACCCACTGTAGAACAAACTGAACTTCATTTGTTACCTTTATGAGGCTGTGTTCATTAAACTAGAAGATGCAATTAAAGCTGTAGATATTAACCTGTTAACTCAATCACAAAAATCCTATCAGAAGATCATTCTGAGCAGCTCTATTTTCCTAATGAATGCACAGCCTCTGACTGAGTCACCCAGAAATGTTTTAGCTCAAGGTAAAAGAGAACAGTTTGGATGATTTGGTATTGAGCACGGCTTTTCATTTCAGCATCAATCTCTTGCTTTTGAACTCTATCTCAAGAATGAAATACAATGGTTTGATTTTCATTAATGACAATTAATGATCCACACCCTGATGATACACCTAAAATTAAGATTTCAATCAGTCACATGGAACTAACTGGAAGTTCACTCATATTTCAGAGAAGTAAAATTACTTAATGGTAATTCCCTGGATTGGTTTATTCTCCAATGTCTGGAGCATATATCCATATATTTGCAGGGATGGTATAGCCAGCCACTTGATGTCACCATAACTCCACAGGAATATTGCTCTTCATGCACTAACAGGGTGCAAATAAGTGGTTGAAATAGAAATGTTCTTGGAATTAATGTTTCTGTCACTAGACATATGAGGTAGATAGACGACGTGCATCATCACATTTGTTCTCCTCTGCACAAAGAGAAGGGATAGCTAAAGAAAATCTCCTTTTTGTGTTTGCACTAAAGATTACTTTTAATAAGGAAACTTGTCTGAGAGGAATTAATTTTTTTTTTGCAAAGAATGAAAAATATTGGTGGGGAAAGAACACTGGCAAAATCAGTAACATTGTAAATAAACTGAAAAAGTTAAGAGTCTTCTTTGGGTCAGAAATATTTTAGTTACAGATTACAATTTGTCTTTGTTGTTCTTAGAGACTGAAAAAATATATTTTGGATGTGTCTGGAGGTCCTTTCTATATGTGAAAAACCCCAAGTTTTTGAGTCCAATGTCATGATTCAATTTATCAAAAGGATTAATGCTTTTTAATATTGCAACAAAGGCCAGAACCATACCTTACTTGAAAATTGCATTTGTTAAAAATGTGATTTTTCATGGGTTTTATTCAGTTTATGATGCAAAAGTGTAACTGATGCACTCAATATGATTCATCTTTAAGTCCTTTATAAAGGAAAAGTAAAAGGCAGTCTTTTACCCTGAAATTTTAATAAATTAAGGATAAACAGTGGGTGTGGTTGCTAATATCCAGCCATCTATCATAAAATAAAGTCAATTTGAGCCATATCAGTTTCTGCTCAGCTGGTAACTTGCTTTTCTCTCCAGTATTTATGTTATATTTCCACAAACAATATATTTACGCAATAAAACCAGAGGAATAGAGCTTTGCCTGAGAATTAACAACCTCCTGGGAGCCAATGATCCACAACCCTGGAAAGGGTCATTAAACCCCAAAGAAATGTCCAGTACTGAAGTTGTTATTGATATCAGCTAAAAGTGTGTGTATTTATCTGCAGAAAAGAATGGGGCAGGCAGAATAATTGGAAGTTATATTTCTACGTGTGAAAAGAACTTTAGCAAAACAAGTAAATGATGCTACTATAATAAGATGAATGTCCTTGGTAACTGTCCATCATATTCCACAAATTTCAGTCCTTGGTACATCAGGATAAAATGTATTTGATTATGTGGTTCTTGGGAGAATCTACTAACATGACACTCAGAAAAGACTGATGAACAGCTCTAAGGGAAGAGAATAAACCAGAAAACTAAATGGATTATAAAACTGCCTGATAAACTGAGGAGACAAAAGCAGAAGGAAAGAAAATCAGGACAATAATAAATTAGAGGCAGCAAAAAAGTTGGAGAACAAAGAAAAAATTAATGTTTTCGCATTTTGATCGTCTTCTCTGTAGACTTGTGTGTGAAAAAAGAACTACTCTAACACTAAGATATAGAATTGCCTAATGGATATATTTCAGATGAAGGTTCTTTTTGGATGACTGACTCTATTCCAACATTATCCATGTGGATAAATTTAATATGTTATTTATTTATTTATTTATTTCCCCCCAAGAGCAGTGTTCTGTCATGGACAAGCAGAAATTCAGCAATTTCTACAAGAAATTGGAAACTACATTAGACTTCATGGATCATTGACTCGAAGAGGCTAAGCAGAGTAACAATATGCTTTGTAAAGGACAGAGCACTTTCAGAGGTATGGTTTTCCTCCTTTCTCTGATTTATGTCTCTTCTCTCAGCATCTGAGGGGCTTTTTAGGCACTCAGCTGCAACTATTTTCTCTCTGCATTGGATAACTGATTTTTTTAATTCAAAAAGTACCCAAATTGGTTTTCTAAACAGAAGGTATGTCTTGAGTACAGGATTTGAATTGTCGGAAATATTAAATTTCTTGACAGAGATCATGAGAGGATATTCTGGTGCAGAACCGGGAGCTAAAATGCTTTTATTAATTAAATCTCCCTTGGTAGCTATGGGGTATTGCTTCACCTATCCAGAACAGATTTAACTTCTTTGAGTCTGGTATTTGCCTTAGGGCTTTCTTTCAAGTATTACTGAACTTCAAAGCTTAGGATCTTGGGTCTTCTCTAGTGTTGAAGTATATCAAATACTGGCTGCCAAGTCAAGCTACCCAATATGAGAGAAAAGCCAGATCTTAAACTCTTCTTCCAGCCTAGGGCTATCTGAAAGTGGAAAAGAAAGCTCTGGGACTACATGGAGCTGCAACAAAAGCTATTAAAAAAAAAAGCAACAACAACAAACAAACCAAATCCTGGCAAAATATTATATTTGATAGTCTTAAAGCCAAGTTCTTAACACGAAGCTTGGAAAAGATGCAGTAAGAAAGAAGTTATACAAATGGAAAAGATATTCCTCTATATATTAAAAGTATCATGGGCATTGGAAATGGCTGGCTTTTTATGCATTCTATGCAGTACTGTAGCAAAACATATGATATCAGGGGTAACATATTTTACAGTCAAATCTTTTTCATTCAGTCTCATACAGGGTTATGACCAGCAGTACACATATATACAGCTATAAAAATGTCCTGTAAATAAATTGTAGTTTTAATTTCTATTCATGGTAAGAGCAGCATATATTTTAACTAATATATAAAATACCAAGCCTTGGAGACATTATAAAGGACCTTAGAAAAAGATAAGCGTTTCAAAATCCTGGTGTTTTTTATGGTTAATCATAAACCATGAATAAGTGCATTCATGTATATTTCACATTGCTTATTGCTGCCTCACTACTGTTATCAGTTAAAGTTTCATATCAGCAAAACCATAAACATAATTCAAAAAGAATAATCAGGAATTTATTGCCACTAATAAAAAAAATTAAAAAAAAGCAAACCAGAAAATGCAATTTTCTATGATGTCTCACAGTGCTTATAATTAATTTCAGATAGAAATTGAAATTAAATTACACATTATAGGCAGTAGAGGCTTTTTGGGGAACCCATCAATAGGTCATTTTCCTGAAGGGTATGTTTACAATTGCACATTGATGAAATACATGCATTAGAATGCAAATGCAAGGAAGAGAGTCTGGAAAAATGTGTGAGAGCCAGGTTCCCCTCACTGCAGGAGTACTCTGACTTTTGTGCATACTCTTAATCTTTCAGGCATCTCCTTCCTGAAAACATAATTCCAGGTGCACTGAAGCTCTTGGCAAGATTGTAATTACTGTCAATGGTTTTCAAGAAGGCCCTGAGATAAAAAAATTCTTCTATTAGCAGGTGCGAATGGCTCTTCCCATCCTATTTGCTCTAATTTTACAGAATAATTAATAACTAGAGGCATAATCAAATACAATTTTTCCTGATTTTACACTCGAATCTAATCCCACTGACTTGAGTGGAGCAGATCATGATCTATGCTCCTGTGAAGGAAGTTATCAAAATCAGGTTCCAACCTTTTTGACAAGGTTTTTGCTTATGTCTCTACTACCAATTATCTTCCAGTTATTCTTACCACATATTTTTCATTTTAAAAGTATACTATAAATATCTAGTAAAATATTTACATTTATGAGAACATTAAGTATATACTCCCACCTTACTGTTTTCAGAGGATATAAACATGCTTGAAATATTATATTTTCTTTCTAAATAGAAATTCTTTTTACATATGGCTCAAAAAGTCTTTAAATTAGATTAGACAAAAGATTTTTAAAAATGTTCAGAACTAAGATTTTCTTAATTGTAACTTAGGTTCAGAGCATTATAAATATCTGAGGCAGTATCCATTTCAGTAGGTCTGCATGCTTTCTGTGTTGGAATCACAGTATATTCAACCTAGAAATTCTCACTTTTGTATCATCAATCTGCATAATATAGTTTGTTTTGAGAAACGGCATCTCTTCCTCTCTATCTACGTGTGTTTGTACTTTTATCTTTTGCAGGGGTAGATGTCTTGCATCCCACATAATCCCAACATTAACAAAAGTTAATTTTATGGTTCAGTGGACTCTCAGGCCACATTCTTCCAGCTCTGAAAATAGCAGCTGACCTGTTTGCATGAGCAGGAACTGCCCTTTCTAGAAAGGAGGCGGGTTTTTCATTGCCAGTTTCATCCCTCTGTTTGGTGGAAATTGTGCCAAATTCAGTTTCTGAAGTTCTGAAGAGTTACAGAACTGCTGGTTACTGCAGATCAAATATCTTTAGCAGAGACACTTCAGTGGTCCATTCTGACCCTGTGATTTTTTTTCTAGTATTCCTTACTCACAGTCATCTGCTCTGCATTTCTCTAGTTTTTTACTGTTTGTTTGCATTTTCTCCTCATAAGAATAACATCTTCTCTTTTTCTGCTTATTGCCACTTCCATGACTAATGTAGCAGCCCAGTTTGGAGGTCTTGAACATGATTAGATTTTGTGAACAGGCACTTTACTA
Organism: Eopsaltria australis; assembly: GCA_034509425.1. Classification (NCBI taxonomy): domain Eukaryota; kingdom Metazoa; phylum Chordata; class Aves; order Passeriformes; family Petroicidae; genus Eopsaltria; species Eopsaltria australis. The sequence continues at coordinate 9,871,632 of JAVTVJ010000024.1, forward strand.
AACTGCTGTCCAAGTTGTGATAGCATGAATCTCTTGGAATGCAATAGATTAACAAGCATGCACTTGTACTCATTAATATAATGTTATTCCAGCAGAAAACTTCTTGATTAACATTTTCTTAGGTTGTGTTAATTTGTGTGGTTCAATGAAACTAATTCAGTTACACCTTATGACTATTTGATGGAATCTGTTTTTCTAACTTTCATTTTACATTTCCTTCATTACTGCAGATGTTAAAAAGAGGAAGATTTTAATGTAATATTTTTAAAGATTTTTAAGAATGGATAAGTATTTCACTAAGTGTGATGCTGATACCTTTCCAACATAGGAATCTTTTAGAACCTTCCTAGTGACCAATGCCACTTTCTGACAAATGCCAGAAACACAACTAACAGCATTGGGGCCATTACCAATTCATACATGCAATAAGAACATGTACAGAGATCTGCAGAACAGCTTTTTCCTTCCTGCTAACTAACATTTATATCAAGGAGATAAAGACCTCTCTCAGGTCTCCTTTTTCTCTTGAACAACTCCAAACTTCCAGTATTTAATTTTAAGCAATGTTCTCTCGATCACTGATGAGATTTTCTATTCTCCTCTCACCGACTGACAGGTCCAAATTTTTGTTCCAGTGTAGTCCCAGGGCTGGGCAGACGATTTATGATCTGTGTGGAGGAAAGGTTATGCTCCATGTTTTACTGACAAACTCACATTTCCCGTCCCAGTAGTGTGCCAGTCTTTCTGAAAACAACATGACATTGTCACGCTGAGTTTTCAATACATTCCCTTCTTAAAGGTCTTTTGTTCACAGCCAGTAGTTTTAAGGTGGTGTCCATTCACAATGTAAGAATTCATTATATACCAATACAAGGGGAGACTTTTTAAAATTGAACCATGTGTTTCTGGTTTTGTTTTTGTTTCCTTTTTTTTTTTTGACTGATTTCTCCAGACTGTCAGAATAATTTTATATTTGAACCTATCATCTAAATGACTACCAGCTTTCCAGAATGGATGACATGTCTAAAGTGAGTATTTCTACTCTCTTCTATTGGTTGGCTCATTAAAAAAAAAAAAAAAAAAGTAGTACAAGGCTCAGAACAAATTTTTCAGGCATTTTTAATGTATTATTCCAGTTTAAAAATGCACAATATTAAGTGCCTCTTGTGTATGCCTTTCCAGCTGTTCATTTTAGTGCTTAGAGCTCGGATTCATTTTCTTATCTTGCTAAAGAATGCAATCTGCAACTGAATCAAAAGCCTTTCTGAAATAAAGGTACTGAGGGTAGAGAGCATGTGTGTCTTTTCTCCAGTCTCACAAGCTGTAACACATGGAAAATATATTGATTTAACATCATTTGCTCTTGATCAATCTGTATTGGTACATATTCATGTCCTACCTACCATCTATGTGATTGGTTTACTTGAATGCTTTTTTCAATATTTTCCTGAAATTTGAATGCGAGGAAAGTCTAATTCTGATGACCTTGCTTTCTTTCTCTAAAATATAACAGCCTATAGTCACAATTTTCCAGTCTTTCACAATTCCTAAGAACTCCTACATATTCCTGCTTAAGATACTTTTACCATTTCTATTAAGCCTGTCAAATTAGATATTAGCTTTTAAAAATATCCAAAATGTCTGAATACATTCTACCTATTATTTTTCTACCTGTTTCCATGCTTCATTCTTTACCCCTTTCTTGGTGTAGATAGTATGACTGACACAAAGTTGATCTCTGAAGAAATATGATTCATTTTGGATTGATAATCTAACTTTTACTTACATTTTCTAGACAAAATTAATATGTTTATGAGATTATTGATTAACATTTTATTGATTAAATAAATAGTGCCATTGTACATATGGCATGATGCAATGTCAATTTTTGCTATTTAAAATATCAGAATGTTCTCCTAATTTAAAATTAATGAATGAGGAAAGTCACACTTTTTGGACAAAAGCAATTATTATTATTACTTCAATATGGACGACCACTGAAACTAGATTTTGGATATAAACTTTGGTTACTTAGCAACTCTTTTTGAGTTCCAAGAAATATGGAAAGGTATTCTCCACTTATCTGCATTTAATATGGTCTTAATACATTTTATTAAACCACCAGAAAGAAGAATCACACCAGTCCTCTTATCTGATTAAAATATTCTGCGTCTGCTTTGGCTGCAGGTGCCAACCAAGATTCAGTGGGGAATTTTCCATCATTTTTATTCGAGCAGCACATAAAGTTTGTAAACAACGAAACATGATTAAAACCTGATTTTTTCCCTAGTTCTGCAATTTCACCAGAAAATATGTTATTAATCAATTTACCGTCTTTTTTGAGCCTCTTCTCAGCTTTCTCTTATCCTCTCATTTCTGCTATGTCAATGTACTGCACCCTTGATAACAAATTTTTTTAAAAAATTCTGGTAACTTTTCATGAACAGGTATTCAAGAAGCTGTCCTCCAAAAGAAAAGATGCTCTAGTTTTGGTAAAACATAATTTCTGGTCTAGTAAAAACCATTTGATATATTTTGCATATTTTTTTCATTCTAACCATAGAATGGCCTGGTTTGGAAGGGACCATAAAGCTCATCCAGTTCCAACCCCCCTGCCATGGGCAGGGACACCTTGCACCAGACCAGGTTACTCAGAGCTCCATCCAGCCTGGCCTTGAACACGGATGGGGCATCCACATCTTCTCTGGGAAACCTGTGCCAATGTCTCACCACCCTCACAATAAAGAATTTTTTCCTAATATCTGATCTAAACCTACTCTCAGTCTGAAGCCGTTCCCCCTTTTCCTGTCACTCCAGCCCTTGTAAATAGTCTCTTTCCATCTCTCTTGTGAATTCCCTTCAGGTACTGGAAGGCTGCAATTAGGTCACCCCAGAGTCTTCTCTTTTCCAGGCTGAACAATCTCATTTTTCTCAACCTTTTTTTCTGTAGGGAAGATGCTCCATCACCTAAATCAACTTGGGGCCTCCTCTGGCCTGGCTTCAGAAGGTCCCTGTCCTTCCTGTGCTGGGATCCCAGAGCTGGATGCAGCCCTGCAGGTGGGGTCTCAGCAGAGCAGAGCAGAGGAGCAAAACCAGCTCCCTGCCCTGCTGTCTATAGCATGTCTTTAAAAATTTTAAGTGCGCCAAATTGTATTCTCTTTCTTCCCACAACAATCATATTTATATTTTCTTCCTTCTACAACTTATCCAAGCAGCCAAACCTGATAACTCACCACTATTTCTTCTGAAACTCTATGGAATGGAAAGATAGACCCACACTGCTGATGCTACAAAGCTGCTGCAGAGCAGGGGTGGCCCTCTGTAAATGTAAATAGAACTGGCATGTAAATAGAACTATTCATTTTTTGGCTGGGATTACTGCAGGCCTTCCTGGATTCTGATAAAATGTCTTGAGGTAATTCTTCAGAAAACAGATTGGAAAAGATGAAAAAAAGAGATTATAAAATATTTCCACATAAATTGGAAAGTGAAATAACATTTTCCAGCAAAAGCCCTGAACAAACTCAGCACTGATCTGCCACAGAGTAAAATACAAGAACTCTGCATCTCCCTCTCTCTGGTGCAGCCTAAATTTAAACTCGATAAAACTCTACTGAGGGTAACAGCATTAAAGCAGAAATTTGTTCCAGTACTTCCAGTCTCCTTGAGAGAGTGGAACATTTCTCAAATGGCCAATCTATTTGAATTAAATTAGGTGAACTTAACATTCATTTCAAAACCTTTTGTTCCTCCTCTTGTCAGCCTTGCAACGCAGGGAGCATAACTCTTGTCTTCGGGGAGCTGTTGCTACCAATGTAATTTAGATCAGCCTAGGTGACTGCTGTTAAGATGCATAAATGAAGCTCAGCCAGCCCCAGGATTAAGGAATCAGACTGCTCCTTTCAGCACTTTGCCTCTTCTTCCTTCCCTATTATCTTCTAAAATCTAATTTTAAAACACCAGATGCAGTAACTTCTATCATTTCTCTTTTTTTAATGACTATTCCACAGCCTCCATAGGCTTTCACTCTCAATTTTATGTATTTTCATAAATTCTCCTTTCCTCTGCTATTTATGCTTTCAAGTCATTCACAAAACAGTCTCTCCTTCCATTTTGTGTTAAGTCCCTTCAAACACTGGATTTAAAGGTTCCTTCATCATCCAAACCCCATTTTTTCCTTTGGAAACCTCTGTGTAGTTTGCAGTTATGACAAGTGACTCTGTGTGCATCATAATTTATTGTAACTTACTTATACTGGATTTCAGAGTATTATCATGCAATAAATTACAGGAGTTTCACAGGCTACTCACAGAAGCAGGTGAGCTGTGGGCAGAAGGTCTCTCCTACCAGTCCTGCCACCAGCATGGCAATCTCCAGTGGAGCAGACTGATAGATATTTACTCTAAACTGCTGGAACAAGATGCCCTGGAATTAATTTGTCACAGTCCAGTTCTAGATGAAAAGCACAAGATTTATACCTTGGGATTCTGTGTTTAACAAGGGGGAGGACAGTTTCTGCAGTGTTCTAGAGAGCTGGTTAATGATGACAAACAAAAAACAGTGTCACCAAAGCACTATGCACAGAATTGTTCACATAATGTAGAAATGGTTCTGAGTCAGGAAACCACCTGCAATAAAGCAAAGTCTTTAATTTATCTGAGCAGTTAATTTAAGCTGCCATAATTAAAACCTATTGTGTTTGAGGAATTTCTTTGCTCAGATAGTCATTATTAAAAGTGCTTAGACAGCACAAGTTTAAAAGAGGAAAATTTGCTTGAAAAGATTTAGAGCTAGCTCTTTAGCTGTGACAGACTGGAACAGTTCCATTATTGCCTGTGGAGTTAGCTGGATTTATACCTGGCAAGGTTAGGGCTGACAGTGTCTAACACATCATTCTCCAAGACAAAATTGTGAATTGTGGTCCCTGTCTTTTCCCACATTCCTTTTTTTAATATCAGCACTTTATTATTTCTCACTGCTATTTATTTTAATTGGGTTATGAGCTGCTTTTCTCAAAATCAATGCATCCTTTTTACATTTTTAAAATCTTTTCAGGATAACTGTCATATGTAATTGCTTATCAAATCCATCCAAGTGCTCTGCAGCCAAATCAACTTGATGGCTTGTATGAGTAGAACTAATCTGAAGAATCATTTCCACACCTACAAAGCTAGCATTTGAAAAAACCACCAAACTAATATTAGAAATAATTTAGATCAATTCACATTTTAATGACAAATATTTTAGAACGAATATTTGCATGTGTGGTTTCATGCCCATATAGGCAAACTTCTATGCAACAAACAGGGAGGGGAATTTCACTGGCTTATTGATTTTAGCTCCATGGGACTAGGTTTGCTAAATGGATGGTTCTAATTAACTCATTTTTTCTATTACATGCAAATGTGACTTGTGGATGCTAGTAAAATCTTATAGATTAAAATACTCATTTAATCTTTATAGTCTCACATTTTATGCCATGCCATGGATCCTTTTTTGTTGTATGGAAAATGTCCACAATATCCTTTATTTCAGCTTAAAGTTCAAAATCATTTAAGAGAAATCCTTCATATTCATCTGAAAGGAGTCTAAAGAATGGGTAAGCACAAACTTCAGGAAAGCCTTTATGGTGAAAATATTAACTAATACTTTTAAAAAGGTATAAATCCATTTACTTTTTTTAATAATGAAAAATTTTATGAGTTTTTACTAGCATTATTTTTATTCACAGAAGTTTAACATCCTAATTACACTTTCTCTACTACAATAAAAACTTGCCTCCTCTGATTTTCCACAAGACAATTAAATATTTTTATCATTAAAAACATTGGGATACCATCAAATTTGGTAACGTTTTCTTAGAAAGGCAAAGCATTTTAAGGACAATGTAGCTACCATAACTAAAATGTTCATTGCCATTTTCTCATTATAAAAATAATTTCGCCTTCAGGATGTATTAGGTCTACAGATCTATCAGTTCAGGTAGAACAGAGAAAATCAGTCTGAAGACATACCCTAATTTTATTTGTAAACACTAAGAGTGCTGTTCTCTTTCCCATACTTTAAGAAATGGAAACAATAGACACCAGTAATTGCAAAAAAACCCAAACAACACCAATCAAAACCCCCCTTCTCTTGTCGGCCATTATGTGCAAGAAACATCATGCAGCATGTTTAAATGTAATATCATTTTATTCTTTTGAGCTGAGTTTAGGTTCTCCACTGGAAATCAGAACCATCACATTGATCATAATTTTTAACTGCTCTGATTTGTGTCATTTTATAGAGAGAACTTTGTAATGATAAAAAGTTGTTCCAGATATGGCAGAATTTGAGAGAAAGATGAGTCTATTAAATGACTAGCTTAATCACACTTAGAAGGAAAAAAAAAGCCCAGATCTCAGATCTTGCATAAATATCTAAACTTATGAATCAAATAGCTTTTTGCTTCCAATGTATTTATGTGTATGCATTGCATTTAGATATAGTTTGAAGCATACACAGCTTAATTTCCATTTTAAATGTCTGAATTATTCTGTGGTAGGAAGTTCAATGTTGGAAATAATGTTTACCTTAAGTAGTTTCTTCCTGTACTGAGGGACAAAGAACTTCTTACAGATATGAAATTTACTTTTATAAACAAAACAAGGCAAATAATTAAAAGACAAGCCATGTTGCCAGTACTGGAAAAATATTGTCACGCCATTTACCTTCCAAGGTTTTGCCATCCAAAACAAAAGATCATAAAAGAAAGAAATAGGTTCAAAGAAATATATGGACCTGCTAAAAATTAGTGCCTGGCATATAAACCTCATTAGTATATCAGGATCTTTCTTTCTTTCTTACAACAATCAGGCAGAATTTTATATTAAGCAAATAAATCAAATGCTTTCAATGATATAGCTGTGCCTGAGAATGCTGAAATATATGGATAAAAAAGGTTTTATTTTAGTCTCTGAAAGGCCTGGCATGAACTACCTTTAAGATCTACCTTTAAGTCATGTCTGTTTATAACAGCCAACAGGAGATAGAAAATTGATTAAATACATTTCAAGGCTTCAGTGATTCTTTATCTGTCTCAGCTGAGTTTAAATGTGTCTGTTTATAAAAAGAAGTCCTTTAAGTGGCTATTCTTTTTTGTTTTCTTTTGTTTTGTTTCTCTTTTAACAGAGCAATAATCTGAGAGATAATTACGTAATTTACAATCTGTGAGTAGCCTGTTTTTCCCCACAGAAAAATTGACTTCATAGAATTCTATTGTTCAGGCAGCAATTTAAGTCTTATGCCACTGCTCCATAATCAAACATGTTTATTGTCATATTCAAGTCCAGAGAAATGTTAGACATTCATCCTTCTTGCCTCCAGCTCATCAGTAATAAGTTTTGGTATTACAGCTATTTCTGGTAATGGTACTTATTTCTTTAAAGGCTCCAGGTATGTTCTGCTATAACAACCTCCTTATCACTGGCAACTCTTCAAGTTTCTTATATTTTTGAATACACATGTCAAATTGGATTTCTGACCTTGGGAGACATCCTCTGCAGCAGACACCATCCAATATGTGCTACAATTAAAAAAAAGAAAGATGTGACCATGGTCCCCTCCTTACTTACAGGGTAAATTTCTAACAAGCATTTCCAGCAAATCCCTGGGAACATCTTAGCACGTAATTGCCAGGTGGGCCAGCTGGCTGGAGGTAGGGAAGCTGCATCCACTTGGCTGCCAGCAAGATCTCAGGAGAAACATGCAAGCCAATTTTTCCACATGAAAATTCAGGCAACTTTTGTGGCTCATCCCTGGATATGAAACCAGTGAGCAGAGACTGCACAGCACTGCTGGCAAATCAGTGTGTTCTGCCAGATTTTAACTGAATTTAGTGGTGTTTTTTGGATTGAGAATCTGAAACAAACCTCAAAGAGTTGCTACTCCACATGGACCAATTTCTGTTATTCCACTTTCCTCAGAGTGACAGCTTATACATAATTCCATGCAAATGAAAGAGAGAAAAAAATAATCTTGTTTCTTTACTAATTTCCTTCATTACTGCTTAGCCAATAAGTGGATAACAGGCACAGACAGATTTTACTCATCTTCCCATATGCAGGATGGACTATTGCTGAATCCAATGGAAAATACCTTATCCTTCAGGTTTAGCATTGCAGTTTCTGACCCAACCCTCAGGTAAGATGTTAATGAAATATCAGTTTTTGAGTGACTAGGGAAAAAAATCTGCAATGTGTAATTTGAAGAAACCTGCAGATCTTCTAGCACTGTTTGACTTAATTCAAGTATCTAGTTGGATTCGATAACAGAAATAAAGACACTTTCAATGAAATTCTATGTTTATAATCCTTTAAAAATACTAAAATTCAGAAAAACTTTCAAATTAAAAGAGGGAGAAGAAATGTTGAGATCTGTAACTGGTCTGCTAAATTCCAGAAGGTGCTGCTCAGAAAGGTGCTCACAATCCCACTCTGTATTCCTAACTGGAGAATTATTCAAGACAATAGATTTGGAAATGACAAATAAACAACATTCATCATGCAAGTGCAAAAAAATGCATTTTTAAAAACTGGAAAAACCGCATAAATTGAGCACCTAAAATTTGTAAATCACTTTGAGATTTGATGGGCAATTTGAACAGTGTTGTCAACTCCTTATACTTGATTGAGTTCATATTATTAATAATTCATACAAGTCAAAAAAAGTGGGCTGAGGCTCTTACACCCAAGGTCAGGCTATCCCAGTACTACCTGGCACTTTTTAAAGCCATGTTCTTCCATTATGGAACATCTGTAGTAAGGATATGGATATACCAAGTCACATCCTGGCTGAGCTAGGATTGCAGATTTCCTTTCTTATCCCTCTATCCTGATTTTCTTTCTCTATTGTACAAATTTTCCGTGTTTCCCAAGATGCAGACAGAAAACTTTGTGCTGTCAAAGGGCACATTACAGAACTGAGAGGTTTGGACCCATCAGTACTAATTAGGGGCTCCCTCAGCATCATCCAAAATAAGATTTTAAATCACTGGGTGTGTTTCTTTAAAGTATTTAGATAGGAACACAAGAAAATATCAATAAAATTTAGCATAATTTTGTAGGTTTGGAAGACGTTAAGTAAAAAACTAAACAGCCTTGAAAAGTTTCTGCTAAGGAATACAGATCCTTATTTTGCAGGGAATTTTCTAAGGAATTTCTAAGGTTAGGTTATCCCTGAAAGAAAAAAAAAATAATCTTTTTACCTACAACTGAAGAATTTATTCAGAGAATTTGATCTCTTCATGAATCTTATCAGGAAATAATGAGATGCAATGCCTTATAAATTATAAAACAAGTGACTTTTGAAATGCTTGTAAGCGGTCAAAAACCCCTTCCAATTCTATTCATTTACAAGTAAAAAAGAAAAAAAACAAACAAAAAAAACCAAGATGAAAAACAAAAAAGCAAAACAAAAAATCCCCAAACAAACTCACATTTCAGGAATCATTTATGAATAGAGCATTATGAGCCTGTGTGGAGGCACAGAATTTTGCAGATCCAGGCAAAGACTAAGGGTCCTGTCGTTCTTAGCTATTAACAAAACACTTCAACCCTTTAGTCCAAAATATCCAGATGTTCAGCAAACCTGTCAGGCTGCTCCAAGCCCTTCTGTCCTGCACAGATGGCAGAGTTTAAGTGCACAGTGTGTGCACAGGGATGTGCCAGAGCGCACCTCGTGCAGCAGGGAGCGGCTCCGCGTGTGATGGAGCCTCTGGAGCTCCACACAAAATTATTTGTAGAGTCAATCCACGATCAGGACGTGTCAGATTTGCTGTGTTTGTGCTGGCTGCTTGCCCTGCACAGTTCTGGAATGTCTTTCCATGCTGTATTCCCCAGGTGTGCAGGGTGGAAGATGTCACCACACGGCCCCCCCATCACACCTCATGGCACTGGGGTTTTGTGCTACTGTTCAGGGCAGTGGTTGTCTGTGCCTCGGTACTTTCACTTTCATTTCTTCTTTTCTGCCTCTGGAAACAGAATCCTGAGAACTTCATCCATCTAGAGACAAATGGATATTTTATTGCTACTATCCCTTGACAGAGTAGTGATAATTATGAGGATATGTCAAGCTTAGAATAACTGCAAGAAAATCCAAAAGCAATGTGCTAAATTGATATGGAAGTGAGGGATGTGGAGCTTATTTAACTTTTATGGACAATTAATAACATGTTTTGAGCAGACATCGGAGTAGAAAACCAAATTTACAGCCTAGGCAACAAAAGTGCCCAGTAAGATTAAAGAGGTCATGCTGCAACCAAAGAAGAAATCTGAGGACCACTTGGAGTATTTTAAAACTGTAGTCAGGGATAATGCCATAAGAGCCTATTGGTACCTGGAAAGATAAATATTGGCTTAGATCAGTTGTGTTTTGACTGTTCCTGCTAAAATTATACATACATATATATATATATATATATATATATAAAGTGAAATACTGGTGTTTGTGTCTTGAATAAATGGATACATCATCCACTGCTCAGAGTTACCAGCTCCATTTCCCTGACTTGGAAACCTTTATGTTTTGTTCAGCTTTCAGCTGATGAGAAAAGGTAAATTTTGTGCCTATACTGGAACACACAGCCATGACAATGTGTGAATCTTCCAAGTGTGGCACACACAGATAGCAAGGATGCATGGGACACAATGGGCCAGCTTCTTTGTATCATGGTACTTATGAATAAGCTCCAACAATTAACATGTATGCTACTAAAAATAAAGAGAAGCCTTCAGTGCTGAATTTGGAAGGTGAAGAAAGACCAAGACCAGAAGATCTGGCAGTTCCACAAATTTGATTGTCTAAGGTTGAGATATTATTTGAACTGTAGTCTCCAGATCCATGGAAAAGATTTTTTGTGCCTATTTTGTCCAACTAAATTAAGAAATTATTTTTCAGAGGCTCAGTCCCAGGTTCTATAAGAGAAGGCTGCTAAAGGATTTGGTATCATGTGTGTATTTATAATACAGGCAGAAAAACATGATTACTCATTTCTTATTGCAAAACTGCTAAACTTCTTTCCATAGTTCCTCAGTATAGAAATTCCTTGGGTATCTTGATGTTTAAGTGCAACCATTTCCTTTAGGAAAGAAAACCCTATATGAAAATGTTATTTTTTCAGGTTTTTTTTTTTTCCTCAAGCCTTTTTTTCAAGCTACAGTTCAACAGATTATTCAGAGCTATATAGCCCATGTTATTAAAACTTCCTGATTAATGTATCAGTTATAAACTTACAGCCAGTTATCTGGTCTAACAGATTTCTCTTTTCCCTGCCAACTCAAAAAATACTAGGAGAAATACCATGTCTAGACTGTGTGGATCTCTGTAAAAGAGTGGGGTTTAATTTGGTAGAAATTAAGTGTATGTGATACTGGCTTATCTACAAGTAGAGAAGGAATAGTGTGCCCATGCATAATAAAGTTGGTCACTCAGGTCCTATAGAGCAGCAAATATTCGTGCCTGTGAAGAAGTAAATGGGATTGAAAAAGTTTCTGAGAGAGGTTTGCAGTTCCCTTGAGTGGTACAACTATTTATTCTTGTACTGCCTATAAATCATGCATGCATTTCTGCACTCACTAGATGCTCAGCTGGTGGAGGTCCATCCCCTCAGCAGCATAGTTGTATGTTGCATGCCCTCACTTTTCTGGCTTGTTTTTACTGCAGTGAAGCTGCACCTGATTTAAAGTGTATGAGAGAAGGCAGAGCAAGCACAGCACACACAACTCACTAAATGATTCATAATCACATGCTAGTGTTTTCTGTGTACTTAGTACTACTCTTTCAGAATGCTCCATTTCAAGGAGAAAGAAAGAAAGAATTTATCTTCAGAAAGCTACTCAATAGAACATGGTTTGTTCATTTTCTAGCAAGATTCTGGGCTGATCATGTACACAGACCTTCAAGTAATTTAATGGGAAGAGGGGAGTCTTAAAACATACTTTTTGCCCTTTGATTTCAGTAGTAGTTCAAGTAATATAGAAATCAAGATTTGCTTTAGCAAGTTCCTGTTTGCTTTCTATTCTCTCTGAAAATTACTTTTTAGCTGTCCATGTCCCTTTGGGTTCCAGTGTCAAAGTATGTTATTACAAAGGAAGAAATGCAACCAGTGGAAGGCAATTCTCAGATGACAAAATTATTTTGAAAGCACAGATTCAATATATGTAAACACAAATAGAAAATATTCCCCTGAATATTCCCTGGGAAACCTCCTAGAATTGGAGGCCAGTCACCTGCTGAAATCAGAGCCTTGCAATGCTGTCATATCACAGAAAACAAACAAAAGAATAACCTATTCCCCAGTCCCTGAGACAAAATACAACCCAACAGAAAGTTGTGTAAATATGTGGTGAACCTTTGCAGTCTTATTCTGGATTGTCTATAGAGCTTCTTGACCTGCTAAATCCAGCCATAGGATTCAGTGCATACCTGAACAAGCACAGAAGAAAAAGGCTCACAAAGAAAAACAGAAATACTGTAGAATTCAGCCTATTACTTTAAATGGCCCACACTGCAATCTCTGATTATCAGTCCTTTCATTGTGAGACCTGTCATTTTCAGCACTGGATCTGTAGAAGAATTACCATTTTTTTAGGAAATATTAGCAAATTTGAGTCAGACAGAGACTTCCTTTCCTTAAACAAGGGCTACTTGGTGCTATGGATTATCTGCTAACCCAAGGGTGCAACCAAAGCTGTTCAGGACCCCTCAGGTGTGCTCAGTATGGGACTTTTAGTTGTAGATGCCCAGGTCCCTGGACTCTTAGAGAGGGGCCACCAAAGCCTGCTCTTCTTACATTGCTCCTGGGATCCCTGCTGTCCCCCCATGGAAAATCTTCAGCACTTAACATCACCAAACTGCAAAGAGCACAATGAAAGAAAAAGCTCACATGCTCAGAGATAGAATAGTTTTCCCAGTACTTTTGGGGCTTTATATATCCTGCATTCAAGATGCCCTTTGCCACTAATCACAGGAACAGTCCTCTGATACTGCTTCAGAAAAAGTCACTGTGTCAGTGCATGTGCATCAAATAATGCACTGTTCTCATCACTCAAATGGGGTGTATTACACCTTTAAATGGCTGCAATACAGCATGAGAGCTCACAACCACAGACTGCTGCTCTGTGTGGCAGCTTGCACTGCAGTTACTCAATTTATACATGATTCCACACAATGCTATCATCAGTCATTTCCTCCAACAATCACTAGTATAGGCTAGGAAGAATAATTCTCTCCTCTCCGAAAATTCAAAGTCTGAACTATAACGGGTGGAGTGCCAGTGCCAAGAGAAAGCCTGAAATTTGTTTATTCCACGTTATATTGCTGTTACATCTCACTACCTGTTCTAATTATTGTTCTATTTTGTATTAATACTATATTATTATTTTTACTATTATTATTGTTGTTGTTGTTGTTGTTATAATATACTACATCTATTTTTATTATGTAACTTAGATTCCAATATATGTTTTGAGACACAGGTAAGTACTGCTAGGATGAAATAGGAAACACTCCTTCAATTATTAAAATGGATACTATTACCTTAAAAAAGATCATTATTTCACTACTTCACTGTCTTGGAGAATCTCCTCATGTTTTATACTTTTCTATACTTTGCTCTTTTGTTTTGCATTACTTTTTCTGCAATACTGGTTTTATTATCAAAGTTTTTCAAATTCTACTTTCCCATGAGCTTTTGATGGTCCAGGTCAGTACTCCAAACTTTAAACCTGGTTAGATCAGGGTTATGTAGAGGACATTGAGCTGTTCTTTCCTTCAGGATTAGGAAATGATTGTGTATGTAGAGTCCTATATAAGGGGCTGTTAGCTAGAGTTGAAGTGCAGTTGGCTATGGAGATAACCCAGTGCTGTGCTGAAATGTGACTTTGTCAATTTGAATGATCAGAGCAGAAATGAAAACCAGAAAAAAGGTAATGGGATGAAAAGAGTGAATGATAACAATTATGTTGGGAATGTACCATTAAGGAACTTGGAGTTATGCTCATCACAGAACATAGTATTTCTTATGAGAGTTAATTAGAGGTTGATTTGTAATTCTTCAAATCTCTCAAAATGTTAATATTTTATAAGGTCTTTTTCTACTGAAATGCCACAAACCCTTTTCAGTATTATGCAAATTAAGAATACACAGATTTCCAGCAAGGAGGCAGCACACTGGCTTTCATTCTGTGAGTCTGTGGGGAAATAAAAACCCCAAATAATTATGCTGTGTGTGGAAAAGGGGGTAAGCAAAGAAACAAGCTAAAAAAAAGCAAGGAAAATACCTCTGGGTACTGAATAATTCCTCTGAACACTTTTATTACTTAGAGAAAAAAACTAACAGACTTAAAAATTCACCCAACCTGACTTCTGCAGACAGCTGACAGCTAATATGTTTCAGGTGAACATGCTTATAAAGTACATACACAACAAACAAAATTCAGATCCATATTCACAAGCTACTGCTAATACACAAGCTATCTGATTATATATTTTGCTCAGGTCTTTGAGGCTTTACCCCTGTACAAGTAAGAGTTGGAGTCTTGACTTTTAAGTGATGAAGTATTTAATCATACTTACCTTGGTCCTCGTGTTGTTTTGTCCCCCCTCCCATGCCCAGGACTGGCACTGTGACCTAGCAGCCTTCTGGGGTTGAAAAACAAAATTGTAGCTTTCCAGTTACATGTGGAAGACCTGACTCCAGCCAGGTTTCTAACAGTTATCAAATAACTGTGCAGTACATGGCAGAAGGATACAGCTTCCAGCAAGGAAAAACCTCTGCACCCACAGAGAAAAGAGCAGTTTTCCTTGTGCTGAGGACTTGATGGTGCTTTTACTACTACTTCCCAAACATCTTTGCACTGTAGAATCACTCATCTATATGCACAGATGATTTATTAAGTCTGTTTTTTTGGGTTTTTTTAACCAAGAAGTTACTTCCACACTTGAAAATGGTCTGAAAATATAGGTTATTCGAAAAACCAAGAATTTGAATAACCAATATAGGTTATTTGAAAAACCAATTTCAGTGGTGACATAATGCACTGTGGAGTAATTCAAAAGATGTCTTACCTACAATGTGCAGGTAATAATATCTGTACCTCAGACAGAACCAGTATGGAAGTTCTAGTATGCACAGGGCATTGACCTTGGTACAGAAAATTACTTCAGTACATACAGAACTAAACCATATGAATAAACCTTCTATGAAGCTAATCATAACTTTGAAATTAGACCTCTGTTTTACAGAACAGGATTCAATTCTTTCTGGAATGGCAATGTTTTTAAAAGCCTCTTTCCTTGCTTCATGGTTGTGCTGTATAGATGCCAACATATTTAGTAAATCAAGATTAAAATCAAAACTCCTGTTGTTTGCAGAACTGTGTTTACCTGTATTTACCAGAATTTCTGTGCCTTTGCTCATGTTATGAAGTAAACTAATGGACAAGGGTGTGGAATCAATTTTTTTCTGAGCTGCAGCAGTGTGTATTTACTGAATAATTTGTTTAGGCCAGCTTTTCTGGCAAGCCCTTCTCATTCTGATCTTCATCCCTGAGGAAAATGAAACTGCTTCCACTTCAAAAAAAACCATGGAAGTTACTCCTGGGTTTGTAATTAATTTCTGGTTTTTGTTAGAGAAATCTCAAACTTTTTACCAGCTTTTCAAAAGCCAGATGTTCCTGGCAAAGGAGTGTGTTCTCTGAGCCCACAGCTGATTGAAGCCATGCTGGGATGTTATAATCCTGTTTTGGCTTTCTTTCCTAGCCAAAAGAACCCCAGGGTCACTAATTGTCCTGACAAACATCTCTTCTGAACCTTACATTATAAAAGGAAATAATAAATAAAAAATGACCTACCATCCTAAAGCATAAAACAATGTGCAATAGTGCTACTGCTCATTAAAAAAAATCACTTTGGCTTAGATCAAATGATTAATCATTAAATGCAATTATATGACTGCATATAGATAAACAACAAAGGAAAGTTTGGAAAATATAGGAGGAAAACATTTTGTTCTTAAGAACTAGATGTGCAAGACTAAACTATTATCCAAGTAATACAGCAGCTATAAAATTACTCTCCATACATCTTTTCTGAAGACTGATATGGACAAAATATTTTGAGTAGTATAGATATATTTACAGCCTAAACCAGGAATTGAAAATAATAGTTGTAAAAAAGAAATTTGTCTTTCAGAAAATGTAGAAGTACATCTACTCTCTCATCAGGGAAAGTATATCATGTATGTTTATTTATGTGCACTTATTTAATTTATAAATATAACTCAGGGGTCTGTTTTCCCATTCATTGTGTATTGCTGCAGCTAAAGGTTCAGCCAGCCTAAATGCAAGTTAATAGAATTTATGCATATCTAATCTGGGTGATAACTGATTTTCACTGGTATGAATGTCAAGCAGGTAAGTGTACCCACTTTTTTCTTTACCTATGTATCAGTGGATATGACTATCAATTTAAGTATTAATGAAATGAAAAAATAAAATTTATATAGTGAATAAGGATTTCACTCTTTTTAACAGATCTGTGAAGCTGTAGGTCTGAAAGACATGCAGATGTCTTAAAATGAGACAGTTCCTGTGTATCTAATTAGTCCTGTCATGTCCTTGACACTTCAGAAATCTTGGGGTAGGGCTGCTGTCCCACAAATGCCAAGGCAATAAAGGTGACAGTGACCTTCTGCACAAACCGCGTCAGCAGAAGCGTTGGCGTCGCCAGCAAACCCCGGGAGAGCCCTCCAGGGGTGATTAATACTGAGTCAGGAGCCATAACTCTGATGAGCCTTTAATACAGTAAACCAACAGAAGCAGTTAAGGGCATTGTCTGAAAGAAACGGAGAGGAATTTAATCAAGTTGCTAATATACTTTGACCGGGACTCTCAGGTGCTCTTAAATGGAAAGACGGTCTTAAAGGGATTGAGACATTTCAGCTCATGGCTCTTAGGGGGCCAGTTACTCTTACAGCCCTGCTGGAAACAGAGAGCAGTGCCTTGGTAAGCATCCATCACTTCTGCAAGGAAAAATGATATTTTGCATTCACTTTATTCAGTTTGGGTTACATGTTGTGATCCGATGAAGGACAGAGGGCAGAAAGGCTGTGTTCAGAAGACTAATGTAGTTCAGCAAAGTAAATTTCCCCTCCTACAGTCAGTATTCCATGGAGAATCCTGCACAGGGAATATTCAAGCTACAGCCTCCTCCCTATTGTTAAAAAAGATTCTGCAACTGAACAAAAAAACACCAATAGGGACTGTGCAGGCAAAGCATTGCCTCTAACACTGAAAGCTCTGGAATCCTGAAATGTGACAGCACTGCACATCCAGAGCCCTGGCACTCATCTGGGCTCCCAAAAGCTTATGGACTAAGGTAATAGCTGCATTCATTTATACTTATTAACTAATGGTACTTAGATCTTAATGCCTAAAAATTAAATACTCTCATATTATTCCATGCTAGCAATAGCATAGTGGCACAGAAAAGAATCCAGATCTGTCAGGAGAACTGAGCTACATTAAAACAGACATATTTTGTAAATCCAGTGACATCTCTTCACTAATTCAATGAGAAAATATACTCAGACATGGAAAACCAGCCAGCAGTCATTCACTGATACTGGCAATATATGGGACAACAGGCAGACTTAGAGACATTTTCTAGAGCATTCTATGTCTTTTGCTAGAAGATGTTATTGATCCCAATGAGAAGGGGATTTAAAAACAGTTCTATTTCTGTTCTTGGAGTAATTTTCTAATTAAATTGATACGTCTGAATCAAATTCTTTCATCCTCTTCTCCAATGAACACCCTGTTGGTATCTTTAAAGTACTCACGTCGTTCTAAATACAGCATTGTCTCAAAAAATAACTGCATATTGAACCACGAAAAATATACTGAAGTCAGTAAGTCTTAAAGTCATTGGCAAAATTTTTCACTAAGATCTACAGTAATTGAGATCTATGCAAGCAGTCTCCATGTGACTTCTCAAAAATTCCAATAGTATTATAGAAAGGGTTAGACATTTGCTATAAGGTATGTGTGTGCTGGATAAAAAGCTTTTCAATATGCAATTAATAGTGAAGAAATAACTTTTGTAGTACTTTCCTAAAGAAGTCTAATAGATTCTGCATTATTTCATGTGAAATTTCTTGTCTTTCCTGAGGAGGATTTTCAGTTCGCACTTGCAGGGAGATGAAGCTTAGCATGGCAAGAATAGCCTGGGAGTGTGATGGATGGCCCATCAAACTATTGGCAGATAATGATTTTGTTCATCATATAAGTCAGTCCAAATCCTGAAAGCACTATGTGAATATACAGTTTCTATTAACACAGGCAGCCTCACCTGCTGTAAAACAGGTGTTCACTGAAGTAAACATAGACAGAGATACAACTACTCGAGTGATTGCACTCTGATAGACATTCTAAGTTTTGATGAATGTTTTCTATAGATGTGCCAGTGTAATAGATGCCTGTGTTGGCTCTAGTAGTGCTGACTTCTCAGTTTCAGATAGTCTTTAATGATATTTTATTTTCATGTTGAGTGATATGACACATGAATTGAAAATACTTGTGAGTGATTTCCTCTCATTTTGCACTAGAAAAGGGAGAGAAATTATAGATCAGGTTGGTAGGACCAGTAGTTTGTGTTCTGCAAAAAAAAGAATTAAAAATTGTGGAAATGAATTTTGGATTAAGTTCAGTGGCTCCATAAACCATCAAAATGGCATGCAGCATCAGCAAAAATTCATTCTGCTGAGCAGACTGAAGAAATTAGCGGAGATTCTAGAACTATTTCTTTTCTAATATACCATGATCAGAATGAATTCTGATTCCTGCTGCCTCTGGCAGAAACAAAAGAGCTTCTTTCTTCAACTACACTGGATAAATAAAGACATGAAAAATAATTTAGTGTGAATGCTTATCTTCCCACTGTCCACATGAATATTATTTTAACTATTTTGATTTTTAGAGGTAACAGGCAATCAGATTGTGTTTAAAGCATATGATTTCTGCAAGGAAAGGTTAGACTGCAGCAAAAATTACTCACCTCTCAATCATGCTTACCCAGGGGTATACAAATCGTTTGCAGGTGGGTTCCTTGTTCTCAACACTGGAACCTGAGAGTAACATTATACTTAATGGTACATGTCATATTTCTACTTGGGATTTCAGTTTCCTGAATTACTTGATCATTTACACATTTTGGTACCACATCTGACCCTGTCACCATTAGGAGGAAAGACTCACAACAATAGCAACAACAACAACAGCAACAACAACTACTACTATTACTACTACTACTACTACTACTACTACTACTACTACTACTACTACTACTACTATAATAATAATAATAATAATAATAATAATAATAACTTGAAGTTGCTTTCAATTAAACAGTCTGGTTCAATTAATAAGTTTATCCATTGAAAATCAACTTCCACTTCTGCAGTGTGTCAAAGGGATTAATGTGTATGTTGAATTATTTACTTGTACTAAAGGTGTGTCAAAAATCATTCCGAGGTCATTAAAAAAATAAGGAAGAAAGAATCATAAATATGTTAAAGTATGAAATATTTTAAGCAGCACAGACAGTTGAGCCATTAAAGGCAATCACAAGGTCACAGAATATGCTGAGCTGGAAGGGACCCACAAGGATTATTGAATCCAACTTCTGGCCCTGCACAGGACCTGAGAGTAATGTCCAACTGCTTCTAGAATTCTCTCAGGCTCGGTGTTGCGACCACTTCACTGGGGAGCCTGTTACAAAATATTTCACTAATATTTTTTTATAAAAGTAGATATATATACACCTAAGTTCCAGATTCTTTGAAAGAATACTGGTTTTCTATCCAATTTTCATATGGGATCTAGACTGTGATCCCTTGCAGTGTTCACACATGATTCTCAAAGTGTGTTTCTATCTGCGTCTGATGCCATTAAATCCTCCAAAACAAAATAATTTCCTTCTACCACAGAAATGCACCAACATGCCCTATCTGAAGAAGCCCTGTATGTCAGAGGAACATAGACAAACCTCTGGAAGAACTCTGGTCTGGAAAGTAAGGAAGTTTAAGGACAGCAATCACTGGTTTTGAAGTGGATAAATCCTAGGAGTGTGCTGCATGTCCTGAAGTTTGCTAAGGCACGAGCTTCAATGTGGTGGGGCTCTCCAGCTGCTGGAGATGCATCTGTAATCTCTGCATCATCTGGAATGATTTAATGTGCTGCCTGTGGATCCTACTGTGGCAGCAGCTGCTCCCTCTTGTTGAACAGGTTCTGCATCCATGTCTAGGGGAATGTGATCATGACAGCTCTGTCCCTGCTGCCTGCCCAATCTCCCACCTCTGGATTTTCCCTGCCTGGGCAATCCCAGCACATTACCTCTCCAAATCCCTGCATTCCTGTTTGACACCCATGAGGTTCTGGACTAATGCCTGCTTAAGTGTTTGGGAAGACTGGAAGCAAGTGAACAGAGACTTCAATCATCTTTGATTATCAAAAGTAATTGGCGTTATTCCATACTGCCAGCACAGATTAGGATGTTTGTGTGTCCAGGTAGAGAAACAGAAAGTTCACCATCATGTCAGTTTGACAAATTGGATAGGAATGTCCTTATAGCTCTTTCACTATATGCTCTGCAAAAAGCATTCCCAAGTCCAGAGGAATAAAGGAAGAAAACGGATTAAAAGAGAAAAGAAAATGCCCTCAAAGCTCCAATGACTACAGCCATTCATAAAGGTATAAATTCACAACAAGGACTGGCATGCTAGTAATGCTCTTAACATGTTCTGGAGCTCTGACCTACAGCTTGTCTTTCCTCCAGTGTATTTTACCTAGAGATTCTAAAAAATATCAAGATCTGGAAGCAAAAAAATCTGTGAACTTGAGGAAAGCTACAGTAACCTGATTAACACAACACTCATTGTATTATGCTTAGTATGCAGAATAAGATGAATCTGCTCTTCAGTTTTATCAGACACTTCAGGTATGACTTGTGTGAGGAACCTGCAGAAATCAAACATGACATTATCATATTTTTCAGTTGGCTGTGGTTAAGGAGTCACTCAAACATCTCTAAAGACCAAAACAAGCAAACAAAAAACCCTCCAAACAAACCAACCAGTCAAAGAAAAAACACCACATCCACCTACATATTTATATGTATTCATGTTTACATGTATATATGGTTATGTATTCAGAACCATGTAAATCAAACTAGATTTAAAATAAATATTTCCTCAGGCCACTGGAATCAGTAGCAATTAATTAGATATAAAGCTCTCTAATCCTGCACAAAGTAGGAAAAATTATGAGCCAGGATAATTCAGAAAACTAAGCCAAAAGAGACAGGGAGAAGAGAAATGCAATTGGCAGGAACTACATTTTAATTTTCTTGATACCAAGAGTGAAATTTCTGTTCTAAAAACAGAAAATAATTTTTTAAATGAGCTATTTAAATTAAAACATGGCTTGGTCAAGTACCAGCAACTAAATGAAAAATTAAGTGTGGGGTATCTGAGGACAAACTATTTTTAGGTGACACAATCTTGCACTCAGCATTTCAACCTTTCTCAGGCTTTACAGTTCTTTTCCTTTTTGATGAAGCTTTTGGGCACAGCTGCTGTCAGGTGCTATTTCCCTTACCCTTCAAACCTAAGATAAAAAATAATGAAATAAAGGATGGAGATGAATTTCTGTGTTGAGTGCAGGTTTCTGCAGAACACTGAGCTCAATTAGATTCTCACTGACCACGAGCACGAGCCATGAGGAGCACAAGCAATACAAAGACTGAAAATAGTGTAACCAATAGAGTGCACGGTGGGACAGATGTGGTTTGGACTTTTACTTTCCTAAACCCACCACACATGCATGCAAGTACAGAATTTTTTCATGAAGCACACTTGAATGTCTAAAATAAATAAATAAATAAATAAATATATAAATACATACATACATAAATAAATCTGTATACCTGTATATAGATACATGTATACATACAATTCATAATGTATTTCCATGTCAAAAATGGCTTTCAAGTTAACTATTAGTACTCAACTTCCACATATGCACCTACTGATTCTGTAACTTTTTCTCTCATTCATGTGTATACTTATATTAACACTTCACAGTTTCTTTTTTTTTTTTTCCCATGTATTGGAAGTGTTGTGAATTGAATACAAATCTTACTTTATCTTTGAAAGAAAACAAGGGTATTGTTCTTCTGACACTTTGATCATAATATTTCTCAGACTGGAGACACATAGCTTTCCGTATGATTAAAGATATGTGAACAACATTTATTTAAATGTTATCACTACATTAGGCTGGCATCAGGATAATAGTTAGGTCTGATTTATAGAAGCATGACATACAGCCTTTTTCAGGAAGAGTTTTTCCCAGCAATACCATACAATACATTGCTTTAATGTGTACAGTTCAATATACTACTGATACCTTGATGCTCTAGGTAGCTTATTGCAATTAATTCTATCCATTGCTAGGAATAATCATTAACTAATTTGTAATTATCAGCTACTCAAATCTATTTTTATGTGACTCTTGTTACAGTATGAATAAAAAATTAAGCTGGATTCATGTGAAAATTTGCATAGAAAAAAGAGGAACAAAATTAACCTCTAATTAAGGTAGACTTCTGAAGAAAAGAATGCCAACGTTTATATATTAGCTTATTCTGAAGTCTTAATCTGTGCTCTAAGGCTACACTGAGGTCAGTAAATATACTTCTCAATGTGTCCTGGTACTTGAATCCCCAATTGTTTGGTCAGGTGATACAGTGAGATGTAGCTTTTTCCTTTTCATAAAAAAACTGGGTGCTCGTCTATCAGCCACATTGGATATGACTCAAACAGTGTCAGAGATCAAACTGGCACTGCTCAATCAGAAGAAATAAATGCTTTATCCCTGTAGAAAATATTAAATACTTTTCCTCCAGATACTTTGGCTGCATTTCCTGGTTTTGCAATTGCCTTATCTGCTACTCAAGTGATAATATTTGCAATCTTTATTTGTACAATGCCTGATTAACACAATGAAATATTGCCCTTGGTTCTTGTGTCAGCAAAAAAAACCCCAACATGATAATGGTTAACAACAATGAGATAATTAACTTGTCTCTTGTATGGCAACATAAAATACAGATGTGCCTGTCTTATTGGGTGGGGACAAAGTTCAGAACGAAGTTCAGAAGTGAAAAAGGAACTGAGCACTTTATCATGCCTGTCTGAATAGACACAGCAAAGTGAGAAGCTTCTGCAGTGAACCTTTACAAGGGAAGAGCCTGCCCTTTCCCCTTCCCTGTTCTCTCTCCCTCTCCATCTACTGTCTAGGTGTAAGCTGGATAATATTAACACAGGAATCCAGAAGTCCACTTTCACTTAATACAGGTGACTGGAAAAAGTTATGTTAACCAGCAGAGCTGTGACAATGTGCTGTGCACAAAACATCTTCACAGAAGAAGTGAAAAACTGAGTGTTCACTGCTGAGAGAACTTAAGAAATACACGAAAACATAAATATGTGACTGGAAAGTTCCTTTTAGGTCCATGTTTCCAGAAGTGAAAATGTATGAAAATAACATGGTGAAAATGGGGAATGTGAAGGAAGAAGAAAGGATGAAGCTGTGTCTGCTTACCCCCCAACTAAAAACCAATCGATTTTAAGTAAGTGGTATGGCAACACTTGACAGAAATATGGTTTAAGCACAATCCATATTCCAATGTGAACTAGAAACCCTGGCTTTGCCTCTGACTCATGCAGAGAATAAATTCTGATGACTGGCTTTATTTTTTGTGTTCCACTGATCATTTCAGGTCCATCTTGTCTTTTCCCTCTCATCTGTGCAAAGCAGAGATTTTGCCATGGTTAGCAATTTCTTTAGTATACATTTGCAAAGGCACTGAGAGACTTCCCTACTGCCTGCCACTATATATCCATACATTTCTCAGTCACATAATGTTACTATCATCTTTGCCTTTTTTTCACAGAGTTGAGCCTTCTCTGCAGCAGCACTCAAAGCAAATATTTGGTCGTTTATAATTTACTCCAAAATTTCCAGTTTTTTATTTCTAGGGCAGCATCAGGCTATCCAAGTACTACTGCATACCACTTTTGCTTCTCAGACCAGATGGGCTTCTAATTAGAAGTCAGAAGTTGCATTTTACCTATATTTCCTATTCAGGCACGTTTCTGCCATGGGAAGGACCCCAAATGGGACTGTAGGAAGGAGTGGCAGAGTCAAAGCATCATGAACTGACCTCCGGCCCCCTTCCTCACACCTCTGTGCCTCTCAGGCAGGAGGAGGAAGAAGAGTCCTAAATGAGGTTGAGACTGAGGAGGGATGGGGAGAAAGTGTTTTTAGTTTTGTTTTTATTTCTCACTATCACACTCTGTTATAAATTTGGAATGAATTAATTTTCCCAAGTGGAATCAGTTTTGCCTGTGATGGTAATTGGTAAGAGATCTCCCTGTCCTTACTTTAATCCTTGAGCTTTTCCATCATATTTCCTCCCCGTCTTGCTGATGGGAGGGTGAGATAGTCTCTGGCAGCCAGCTAAGGTCAAGTCGCCACAGCTGAGAAATATCTGATTGCAGTAAATGACATTTCTCGAACTTGTGGTTGATGGAAAAAGTGAGATGTGATGAGCAAAAAGTGTCTGGAAACTGTGTGAGAAAGCTTAGGTAAATTTGAGAATCACTAGTACAATTTGCAAACAGGATGTCATAGAAAAGGAGTTTCTATGGATTGTGAGGTTAGACTTTCTTCCTGCTTCTAAGGGGAAAACTAGGTAAATACTGCAAATTCCCAGACTACCTCTTCAGATTCCAGAATGTTTAAATGTGTGAGTTTTGCATGTCTGCTGTGCAAGCCAGGTGGCTTTTAATTGTAAAGAAAAGCTGACAGGTATCTGTCATTCAGTTAAGGGGTTGTAAGGGCAGCAGGTATAAGCACACCACATCTCCAAATGAAGGAGTGACCACAGGTTTTAGAGGCTGAAATTCCCCAACTTCCCACTTGTGTCACTAATTTCTTTGAAATACAAGCTTTACATGTTTAACAGCGTGATATTTTGTGTTTGCAAAGGAGTTCTTCAAAACTTGAGCAATTTGCAGTTAATTGGGCAAGACATGTGCAGCATCCTCGGGGTTTCACATTTCTTGGACTGGACTGTGTGGGGATTTGAGGCCCTGGTTGGTCAGCTGGAGTGAAAATAAAAGCTTTTTACAGTTGGCCAGTGAAATAAGGATCTGATTCAGCTGGAGGGAGAGCCCCTGGCTGACTGGCTGGTGGCAGAAGTGCACTGGACTATTTTCAGGAAAGGAAACACTCTTCTTTAGCATAACCACAGGACAAGCTCATTTTATTTGGCATGTGTTGGTCTATGCCACATATGAACGATGAGATTTTCTTCTCCAAGCAAACTCCTAGATAAAATCAGAACACCACAAAATTGCAAAGCCTAAAAGGGATACACATGGTGCTTATGAACCCTCCCAGGGTTGATCATGACTGCCTTAGATATATGTTTTAAGTTGTGAAGACTTTAGTCTTGCAGCTGGGGACTGTCCCTTTAAAGTGAACAAGAGTTGTACAGAACACTGTGAAATTCATTAGAAATTAGAGCAAGTACCTATAGATTAAGAATATTTGATGGTTTTTGAGCTATTTTATACCACTCAAGATACAGGGAGCTATAACCTCAAAGTTATAAGGTCACTTGTACTGATGGAAAAGGAAAGCTTCAGTCTTGTATTTCATGAGAAAACAAATTCACCTCTGTGTGGTAACAAGCCTGGTGGGCAAATTAGCTGACTGACCCCAAGTCACTGCTGACTTTTGTGAGAGTTAAAGACAGTGATCCCTCTCTTGAACCCAACATTCAAAAATGTACTTCTTTAATGGGTTTTCCCCCAGTAAAAACAGCTGTGAAATGAGTCTTGTGTATTACACATAAGACACATAATACTAAATCCAAGCATGATGAAACAACTTAGAAAAATCTTGTCTGCTTTAAGATTCATCAAAACAGGAACTTAAAAGTAAGTATGATAAAAGCACCACTTAATTTTCAGTATTAAAAGGAGAAATCTTAGAGGCACACTGATTAAGTCTCATCATTTTACTCTTAAAAAAACCCCATGCAAGTAGACTGCTTGTTTCATCACCAGACATGCTACTGATTAAAACCAGGCCCAGGAAGTACAGTGTAAAAGCCTCCAGTTCTCTGTTCTCTCTTCAATCTGTCATAACTCAGAATATACAAATGTGAGCACTTGCAGCAAAGAACCTATTAATCGGCTTAATTTCACCACAAAATTTGCTAGGCATTTAGGGGAGACTCTGAGATTTGGGTTTTTTCTCCTTATCTTCTCTCATTTCCCCACTTTTAAAGAGATTAGCAAAAGGGTAGCATTTTACAATGGCAGTATTGACAGAGGTTGAGTGTCTTGCTTAAGAACTCTTCAATTTTCTGTAAGCAGCTTTCAAACAGTGGTTAAATAAGCAGGAATTTTAGTACAGATCTCCAGATATTTGATCATGCTTAAAGCTAATTAAACTGCATGTTCAAGAAATAAAACAAAAGTAATGCTATTAAAATGCAAAGGGGAAAAAGATCTGACCCTGAATTGGTCAGACAGACTAGATGATCACTGTAGGTCTTGTCCAGCCAAACTATCCTATCCTATCCTATCCTATCCTATCCTATCCTATCCTATCCTATCCTATCCTATCCTACCCTACCCTACCCTATCCTGCCCTATATCCTATCTTACCTTATATCCTATCCTATCCATCTCACATAAAATGTATGGTGAATTTTCACAAGTCTACATAAAATCTGATTGTAAATCTTTCCTAAAAAAGTATTTCTATGATTAGCAAATTGCTGTCACAGTTTTCAATTATACTACTGGATTTTTAAATCGTAAAATTAAGGCTGTTGTCTGCTCAAATGCATCAAGGTCAAGCATTATCTAAGAGTTTTAGAGAAGCTACTACTCTAGGAGAGTAATGCATAGAGATATGCTGTGTCAGACTACTTTTGTGAAGTCAGAAAACAATCATGGAACTTGTACTCTTTGTAAGAGCAAAATAACCAAACCTTCTGAAAGCATTTCATTAAGAGTTTTAGGCAATCATTCAAAATTGACTTTGACAATCTAAATAAGGAAACTTCATCTTTTAAAATATTTCTAAATTGAGATCCACTTGTGTCTGCCTACCTTTATTCATTAATGAAATGGTCTTGTGTTTGATCTCAGGCCAGATTAGCTTCTGTATCCACTCTCCACAAAATCCTGCAGAAATTTTACTTGTTTATTAATTTTATTGCTTAATGTGAGAACCTGCAACATTAAAACTTCTCTGCCTGAGACCTCAAGCAGCCACATTGCTGCAGGGTGAGAAGTTACCATGTGCTGGCAAACCCACAATAAATATCTATTTGAATGCTCTTAGCCTGTGGCAAATGCAGCGTAATTTAAGTTAGCATGAAGGAAGACTAGGCAAACTCAATTTATTTTACATTTGCCATGGGCTAAAAGAATTCACAATGGATAGTTGCTGTAGATCAGCTGCTGTATTTATGAAAGCAATTCTGTTGTCAGTACAACTCGTGTGAAATCAGGGAACAATCAGGAAAGAAATATGTAATTCTGGTATTGCAGAATACAAGTATCCAGGTAGTCTATGAAGTCATCACTCTCTCAGTGTGAAATACTAGAACAAATATGTTTGATGGGTAGAAAAAGAGTTTTGGAGAAGAGTTGTTTGTGAT
Organism: Eopsaltria australis; assembly: GCA_034509425.1. Lineage (NCBI taxonomy): Eukaryota > Metazoa > Chordata > Aves > Passeriformes > Petroicidae > Eopsaltria > Eopsaltria australis. Next base: position 9,899,475 of record JAVTVJ010000024.1, read on the forward strand.
GGGTATTGTTAGGTTTTTAACTGGAACAGAATAGTTCTTACATTGCCAGGCAAAAATAAGAAAAACAAAACAAAGACCAGAGACATAATTTTTGACATTTCAAGTAAAATTACAGATTTATAAGTGTAATGAATGGAATTGTATAAAAAACCAACTTTTCTTTCCTGGAAATTGATGGAAATGTGCCAGTGATTTTACTGGGAGCAAAGGTGTGTTCTGTTCAGTGTTTCTTGGCATCTCTTTGTTTTGCTCAGCACTGCACAGCCACTCATTTTAAGCATGCTCTTGAAGTTGTAGCCTCATGGAGTGTGAAAATAGGCAGTTGTCACCTTTCTCACTGTGTCATGTAAACACATTCTTAATGAACAGATTAGATAGGCTGTTCTATAGAAAAATTCTGCACTGTGAGGCAATGTAATTTTTTCTGTATGAGACCATGAAGATGCTCAGAGGGCTGGAGCATCTTTCCTGTGAGGACAGGCTGAGAGAGGTGGAATTGTTCAGCCTGGAGAGAAGAAGGTTCTGGAGAGACCTTATGGCATCTTCCAGCACCTAAATGAGGCCTACAAGAGAGCTCCAAGGGCATGTAGTGACAGGACAAGGGGTAATGGCTTTAATCTGAAAGAGCAAATTTAGGTTAGTCATGAGGAAGAAATTATTTTTTGTGAGGGTAGTGAGGCCCTGGAACTGGCTGCCCAGAGAAGCTGTGGATGGCCTATCCCTGAAAGTGTTCAAGGCCAGGTTGGATGGAGCCCTGAGCAACCTGGGATAGTGAACGGTGTCCTTGTCCATTGCTGGGGGCTTGGAACTAGAGGACATTTAAAGTCCCTTCCAACCCAAACCAATCTGTTGTTCTGTGATTCTATGATAATAAAATAAATTTCAACAAAAACCCGTTTAGCTAAGCAGTTTTTCTCCTCATGTTTTTCATCTCCTTTCTCTACTGTACTCACAGTGAAACTTTCCCTATGATGCTTAAAAATGCATCAAATTTTCCAATTAACTGATAACGCTCATCTATCACAGCAGGCACCTGCAACTCTTAGGTGTTGGTCTCCTCTATATACATATTGTGTATAGACCATATTGTAGATGTATACTAGAAATTAAAGGAGGTTTCAAATACTATGAACAAAGAGCTTATAAAGTTAGAGAGACAGAAAAGAACATAAGAGATGACTCCACCTTCAAAGCTGGTAAGCAAATTACAGCTGAGCACCACCACACACAGTTGTCTGTAAATTATGTTTGGATCAAAGTTATTTCAACTTCAGCCAGCTCAGGGAGTGGACAAAACCAGTTCAACCATCTGCATCTAGGACCTGTATCTACAGCATACTTCTAATCTCTCTGCTTTTCAGTTTCCTTGTCTGTATAAAGACAGCATTACTTTCATTAAAAAAAAACCAACAAACCTGAATATTTGCTTTGAAAGAGCAAAATGTTCAGTGAAAAAAGATGATCCTATCCAAGAATGAGAAGATAACTGCTAGGCTGTAGAGAAACAGTCATTTTTCTGTCTTTTTGTGCAGCTATTTATCATTCAGTGTGTGACAGCTTCAGCAGGACGTAGACAGGCCCCTCAAACTGCAACATCCATAAATGAATGTTTGCGGCACTTTCCTGGATACAAAGATTATCCTGGAGCAAGGAGAAATGATGACTGAGATACCTCACCCCCTGATGTGAGTAAATAAGCTATTTGTCACTTGGAGTGAGGACTGGTTGGGAACATAATACAACAGCAGGACTGGGGGTTGGGAATGGAGGGAAATGCCATGCTACAATTTAATTACAAGTTCACAGAGCAGGGAAAAATTAAGTAAACCTGCTCATTTGAAATTTTCTGTTGGAAACCAGGAGGCTGTTTTCACCTGCTGCAGGTTGTATTTTGCAAATTCTTGCTTATTTGCCTAAATATTTTTAAATAGTCTTTATAGGACTCATGCTGGAACTTTGAACATATGATTTGAAGTTAAGTTTGAAGACAGTCTAACTACTAGTTAATCATGATGATGTGGTGGCTGGAAAGTAGGAGAAGATCTGAGCATTTTATGTGTTTTGTAACTATTTCTTCTGATACAGTTTGGTAAAAGGCACTGGCAAAATCAGGATACTGAAAAGGATGCTATTCAAGCTTGATTATTTCTGTTTATTCCCAATGAACTTCGCCAACATGGGTTCTTCCTATGGGGTCCAGCTCTTCACAATCTGCTCTGGTACAGATCCTTTTCCTTGGGCCACACTCTTCCAGGAACACACTGCTCCAGCATGGTTCTCCCATTTTTCCTGCCAGAAAGCTTGTTCCTGTGTGGGATCCCCTCCATGGGGTCCCCCCAGGCTGCAGCTTCCATCCGTGCACATCCACCTGCTCTGGCACCTGGGGGCACATCCACCCTCTCCAAGGGCTGCTCTATGGATATCTGCTGCACTGTGCTCCTCCATGGGATGCAGGGAAATGCCAGCTCCATCATGGTCTCCTCCAGGAGCCACAGTGGAAGCCCTGCTCTGCACCTGGGTCGTCTCCTCCTCTATGTCCAGCATGGATCAGCTCTGGCCACTTCTTAGACACTGCCCAGCAGCCCCTGCCAGACCCTGGGCACCTTCACCCAGCACTCTGCAGCCCAGTGATGCCCTGCCTTAAGAGTTCATCTGATTGAAAACCATGGCAACACTTGTGAAATAGGTATGGGTCTGCATTTCCAAATACATTTATACTGGAGACTATATAAAGATTAATTAATTCCTTTAAAGTAACAGAGAAGAGTACTCTGCTGCAAGGTAAATACAGTTTAAGCCAATGTGATTATATCTTAAGATGCATAAAAGCAACGAAATGTGACCCTAAATTAAATGAAAAATTCTCTTGGATAAAAGTATAAAAATATTCTAGAACAAGTCTAGAAAACTCTTCATATTTTTAATCCTCTCTCACCTCAATGCAAAAACCTGATGTCTACCTTTGGTGATCCTCAAAAATTTATTGCAACTGATAGTGGTTCTCTAAAAAGCAGATGATCATCTCTCTGGGACATGTGCCAGACTAGCAATATCCCAAAAACTTTAGTGCATAAGCCTTATGAAGTGTTGCTGGCACTGGTGGCTGAGGCACTTAATTTAATGAGATGGGCTTGCCATTGCTGAAACTGCTAAATGGGCTTTCAGCAGAGCCAAGGAAAAATCTAATTCATTAGACCTCTGACTGTGTTCAACTATCGTTATTGTGCTGCAACATGTTGAATATAAATACAAAAGGCCCACAAAAAGCAGTATTTCACTGCTTGAATTTGCACATATTGCTGAAGGCCATTTCAGCTCTCCTGCTGCTGTGTTGCACTGCCTTCCTGGCTGCCACAACATAGCATGTGATTATATACCTGATGCCTATAAAACTCTGAAAAATACACAGTTGTTATAGGATGTAACTATTGCCCTCTGTAATGACAAATGACAGCACACTTTTGCAGTATGGAGACTTGTCTCTGCTAATACAGAGACTAACACAGTTATAAGAAGAAGAAAAACAAAAATAATAGTGCCATCATTAATAATTGAGTCTGAAATAGGCAGAAAATTAGATTAGAGCTTTTACAAAAAAAATCATCAATCCCCCAGCCCATGTTTTGCCTTAATTTCTTTCATAAGAAAAAACAGATGTGAGGGAAAATTATGACTAAGACAATGAGGAATTAAAATCTGAATATTTATGCTATTGAATATTGGCCTATAGCACTTCTGGGTTAAGATATGGCATTTCTTCACACAGCAGTATAGTATTTCTCAAATAATGTGAAGTGAAAATGTGTATCTAGATTGAATGTCTGTTAAAAAAAATGACATTTCTTACAAAGTCCCATACCATCCCAGTCATAACTGGTCAAACTACTAGAAACTTTACAGTAGTCTATTCTACCAGAATAGAGGGTGAATTATGTGAACTGCACCTGCAGCTTTCTCAGTTTATATCACATTCCAGCTGGTTAGTACTTCATTTGCATTTTATCTTTAGGAAACCAATGGCCAGAAGTTCAACATCTTGTGTAAGGGGAGGCAAGAAGTGTGCAGCTACATTTCAGTAAAATCCAACCCCAGGCCTCCTTCTTCAGTGTTGCCAAAACTCCCATTCCTGCCCCTCTAATATCTCTGATCTTGGTTCTTTTTCTCCCTTGCATAAACTGTCCTTATCATAGCAGACACCTGACAGCTCTCTGGAAAGAGGCATCCCAGGAGACAGATGCATCCCAGGACTTGCCATGAAACTCCAGATTACTGTGCAGCACCAAAATGTTGTACTTATTAAAGTTCATCGTGGAGAGGAATTGGTTGTTTCTTTAAAATCTTCATGAATGACTCATTTTCAAAACTGCATCTCTGCAAACATTACAAATTTGTATCTATAAGCTAAATTCTCACTTCTATCTCAGATTATATGCAGACTATGGTGTGTGTATATTGTGTAAAGCATACTGTACTCTTTATTTCCTGGCCCGCTAAACTATTTAGAATAAAAATACAGAAAAAAAAATCAAAACAAATAATTAATGTCCACGTTTCTGAGATCTTGTTCATGATACCCACCTTCATTCCTCTACGCTTGGAGATCTGTTTCTATTTAAAAAGAGGCTATGCCAGTGACTGTGGATGCCAGAAGTGGAACTGCTTAATGTCTTTATGTTCCAGTGTAAATGGTCTTGTTAAAGAGTCCTATCAGTAACAGCCTCATGATTTTTCCAGTGCATTGTTTGCATGAGGTCCTCAAACCAATCCCCCAAAGGAGGTGCACTTTTCTTGAAGAACTCCTGCCTTGTGTCTTCACTTACTGCTCAGCTGCTTAAAGCAAGTTCCTACCTGGAAAGAACATCCTTTTCTCTTCACCACTGGAATCAGAGAGCTCCTACAGAGGCCACAAAGCTCTGAGAATTCTCTTGTGACATCACTAGTGAGTAACCCTGCACAAACATTTTGAGCAACTTCTGTGCTTTTTGTTCCATTTTTAACATTTGCATTTTATCTTCTGTGATGTTGCCTTGTAAACTTAAAAACATCCTGATAATTTTATGGTTCAAGTCTCCCAGTCCAAATATATGTACCTGAAAATCCACAAATTTAAACCTCAGAACACCACACAGAAGGACCTTCACATCTGATTAGATGGTGAAACTCCTGACACTCCTACAATATTGAAATGATAACTTTCTCAATACTATGCCATAGTGGTTTGTAGCTATTAAATATCTTCCTTGGAATTGACCTTTGAGATTCATACTCCCTCTCCATCCCTGATTTAAAATATCATTGAGTTTCACTGTAATTTTTGAGACACACTAAAATGTTCTGCAGCAATTATGAGGGGCCAGAGTTGAACAAACCTATGGAATTTTAATGAGTTTGCAGTGGTAATTATTTTTAATTGCCTTCCATCTCATTAGAGTACCAGGTGGCAGCTATGTAACCTCACCATGGATGCTGATTGTCTACATGGCCACACACTCCTCTGCAGACACTAATGAACAGACATGTCCACAGTCCCTGTAGTGGTCTGATAACAGCAATTTACCTGATCCTTTGAGCAAGAGGAGTCCAACTCTGACCTCACTCACACTAAAATGAGCTGCAAGGATATCACTGCTTCATTCAGCTTCCAGTGCACCTTTTTTAATAACCAAAAATGATGTACACACATTCAAATATATTAAGTTCTGTTTCTACTGTGAACTGTTCAAAGGCTTTTACTTATCACTTTAGAGACAAAGAGAATCGTCCCAGTTCCCTGTTCACACAGCAATATAGCAGAAAAAAGGAATATTCCTCTACACTTCCTTCCCTTCTACAGGAAGTTTTTATTAAAGTTATTAATTATTAATGGTAATTTTAAAAAAAAGTCTATTTCTCACGTGATCAGAAGAGAGAATTTCAAGCGGTCAGAAAACAGCAATAACAACAGAGGGTTGTCCTATGTGTCTGTTGATTGCTAGAGGAATTTGTATGTTGTTATTTACTGAGAAAAAAGCCCCAAACCCAAAGAAATCAAAAGCAAACAACCTAACTTTTGTTTAAGAAGCATAAAATTGTGAATTTAATTCCCTAGTTATAAAAAAGGTTCATCTCTGTAGGATCAGTACTTTTTAATAAATGCAGGTTAGAAGCTTCCTTATAAAAACATATGCTACAGAAAAAAAAATCTAATCTATAAAGAAACCTCTTCTTTTTATTTCTGTAATAAAATGATTGGTCTACCCTGTTATTTAGGCTGTTTAAGAGCTCTGGCTTCCAGATTCCTGAAATCAAAATTATTCTTATTTCAATTATACATCATCAGTGAAACAGTTCTAGCTGCTATCCAACAGCTTTGCAATATCTAACAACCTGTGATGAAATACCTGTAAAGTTTAGAAATTTCCTCTGCTGTTTTTTAATAGAAAGAAGTCCTAGGAGATAAAACCTATAATGAAGTACTATTAGATTCTGTTTCTGTCCAGATAGACATTGACTTCTTTATCCTTTCTCTTTTTAAGAAATAAACTCCACAGAACAATTGATCAATTTATTTCAGGTGTCTTTCTTTTCTTATCTGCATATTTTACCTTCTTTCCAGGTATTTATTTCAGACACTTAAACTGCAAAGTTAGAAAATATATGCATTTTATGTGTTTCATATTAATAATATACATATATCTGGAGTTGGTTTTCTGCTCCTAATTGAGCCTTCACTGTTTCTTTAAATTAAAATACTTTCTTCCCTTGGCGTAAGGCAGTGAATAGCCCAAAGCATTGTCATCTCAGAAAATGTCTCTCACCCTAGATATCATTTAGAAAATATGGATTTTATCATGACTTGGAGCATTTTTTCAGGCTCTAAACTGTTTATCTTAAACTGCATTCTTTAAACAAAAGTTCCTCTGTCTTGGAGTTCCTGCACTATGACATGACAAAATAACCAATGGTCTTAATAAACCAACAAACTGTGCCTCTGAAAACCAAGGTGTTGCAAGCTGGGTCTGTTGTGACAACTTGAAAACCTTGGTTCAGAAAACTTTTTGGCTTTTTTCATATTGGAATTGTACAATTTTTAGTTAAAAAGCATTTTAATTTCTGTATATGCTGGAGTTTTTTCCCCGAACATTTATCATGGTTATTGTTAGAACAATAACCATAATAAACTTCCTTGCTACTTGACAATGGTACTTGAGTGAGAACAGTTAACTATCTTCCTTTTTATCCAAAAGGCTAAATTAAGTACTGCAGATTAGATTAGTGTTCACAGCAACAATATTTCCATTCATTTCTGTGGAGTTGGGGTAATTAAGAGAAAAAAAGAGTAATAGGTGTCTGAACTGTTGGAGTCAAAGACAGATAATGCAAGAAAGAGTAAGAAATGGATATTACCTAAAAAAAGCAAATTAATTCAAAATCACATCCTCTGTCCCTCAGGTAACATGAGTGGATGACATTTAGTTGGTGTCTTCATGGTTTAGGAGAACAGTCTGGCCCATTTTTATGACCTACATGATCATATAAACATAATTTATCAAAATCATTCATTTGCAAACACAGATTACAAATAACTCCAAATTCAAAGAAATGTTGCACCACTCTTCAAGTCAAACAAAAAAAAAAGTAAATTTGGAAATAATCTCACTTTAAGTAAAATCATTTTTTATATGCATAAAGAGACTTTAAGCTCACCCTGGAATTGTCTATGAAAGAAGTGTGGAAAATGCAGTAAAACTTCTATGTGATAGGCTGTAGGTGAGTTTGCATTAATCATGGAAGCTTTTGCAGTTCAAGCAGAACCCTCTCCTTTGCAAACGTGTATTTTTTCTGTTATTACCTTACAATTGTGTCAGGACTTTGTGTATCAGCACAGCTTGAACTCATCAGTAGCTAAGCTTGTTATGGATAATCTTATTTATTCTACCACCTCTCTGAAAGATAATCACATTATGGTTCTCTCAAGGGCTTATCACCTTGAGTCCGCCCAGGACCTGCAAAATGCATGCAGAGGGAGAAAGAGATGTACAGATGAAAAACCCAGCTAAATGTCTTTTTTCTCTATGCTTAGAATGATTACATCCAGACTGAAAATTGTTACTGCTACTATTAAATCTTTCCGAAGAACAGAATTAATTGGCATACAAATTAAATATAAATGTTATGAATGAACACTTTTGATAAGGAATGAACATTTACATTTTCTATTAAAAGTATAGAGAGCCTACTATATTAAAAAATACTCTTATCTGCAATGAGTTAACAATAATCCCAAAGACTACAGATATGATTTCTGTAAGAAGACCAAGATAATATTTGCCTTTCAATAAGCACAGTATAAAAGGGATGGTTTCCTCCAACCTTTTACTAAGCAGATGAAAAAATGCAATACATTTGTTGAGTAACTGGAAACTGGACATTGAAAGGAGCTTAATGGTGTCCTGCTAGACATATTGCTCAATGCCCAGATATTTGAAGAGACAGAATTACCTATTATTTCATTACTTGGAGTTCTAATCTAGTTTGGATTAAATGCTATAAAGTATTGTGCTTAAATCGATCTTCGACTGCCTAAGAGATATATCAGTGTGTTCCTTTTTATAGAATCCAATATTATGCACAAAAACATAAGGATAATTGTTTTGAATGTAACAGCTTTTTTTCAAAAGCATCACAAATAAAGATGTCAGAGGCTGTCCTTTAATATACTTGAAAAACACTTCACAAATCAAGTCCAAATTAATTTTCATCCAGGGAATTCATATTATCCATTAGGACCTCCCTTTGAAGATGGACTTTGACCCTTTGAGTTGTTTGATCCTATTTGATCCAATATGATGACTAAATCGGTAAAATTAAGCAACAACTCTATGTCTTCATTGTGTTCTCAGACTAATTTTCTTCTCACTTGTGTCTATTAGGACTCTCTTAAATACATCAGTCTCGCTGCACACAGTTCAATATGTCCCCATTTCCATATGTTGCCAGTCAGCAGAAGTTCTGTGAAACACGGAGCCAAGTTCTGTCTTCAGCAGCACTCGTGTACTAGTAGGAATTTGGTGTCCCTAATAACCCTAAATGCCAGAAGCTTTTTATTTGGCTGTAGTCTTGTGTGACTCACGTTAGTTTTTATTAATAAACATCAAATACTGCATTCCCATCTATAAAACTGCTCCTTACATAAGCACAAATGTTAGCACACCCTGAGCAGTGTGGAAGGTGATTAAGTGTGAAGTGCTATTTTGAATTTCAAGTGGATCCTTCTGAATGAAGTACAATACACTGTGCAAGGAAAAAAGATTCAAGTGTTTGATTTGGTCCTCCTTCCTTTTCTCCACAGAGAAGAATTTTCAGTGTTGGAAAAAGGAGACACTGACATCTCTTAAACCAGAAACAAAAGCAAGCTACTGAATTTTTCAAAAGATATTTTGTGATTTAGATGCAATGCTTTTAAAAGTTAACCCTCCTCATGCTTACACATTATTGGACTCTACTTTCATATTTATATATTTATTGTATTTTCCACATAACCCACCCTTCATTTACAATTTTGAAGGGCTTGTAACCTCTGGCAAAGGCCATGGTCTAGGGACTGTATCTTATTCCTGAGGTAATTTAATATGTCTCTCTGGAAATTCCTAGAACAGAATTACACAACGTTTAGTTCTCTAAATAATCTGTCTGGATCAGAAAGCAAAGTAGGACAGGTGATGGCTTATTGGACAACAAAGGTGTTTGCTTTGTGTAATCTCATTTTAAGGGGGGAATATAGGAAGGGGAAGCCAGGGAAAGTAGAATTATTTAAGTTGGAAAAGAACTCTGAGATCAAGCCAGCACCAGCATGTTCACCATGAGGGCTAGAGGTGTTGAGGAAATGAGGAAATTGATACGGAATATTTTGAGCTCTGTTCTAATATTTTACCTACAACTCAGTCATTCATAGATGCTTTAGCTGGGTCATTCACTGTCTGTGCCATGGGCTCAGAGGCAACTGCTCAGAACATGGTCCTGCTTCAGCAGGCCGAGTCCCACAGGACTGGCAGCAGACCTGAGCTGGCTGCCTCAAGCATGGCATGGGGCAGTATTGAAACTGAAATTTTCCGATTAATTTTGAATGGTCCCTGTGCATCTCACCTTACCTACGTTATCAAGGCCTTTTTTATTTGGTGTACACCTGCCCCTTGTTAGTCCAAGCAAGAGGAGGGCTGACCCATCATCAAACATTTATGTTTACAATCAGATGCTCAAGACATTATTCAAGAAAGATATCAGTGACCCCTCTGACCCCTCCTGTGTGTACAGAAATCAGTGACTCCACATGCAGGTTACTGAGCTTTCAAAATGAGGCTGGTGACTTTCACATAGTGCACCCTGTGAGAAGGGACCAAGTTAGCATCTTTGAGAAAACAGATCTTGGATTTTCATGACAGAAAAGAGATTTCCTTTCTAGACTTCACTACTGAGAAATGAAATGGATGATAAAACGAGCTAATCTCTTTCTCCAACTTTCCTCCCTGTGGCAGTATCTCACCAGTTTTCCATGATGAACTAGAATGTCTCAGATGATTTTAGGATTTTTAAGGAACCTTCTATTTTCTGTGCAGTGTAGTCACCTTTCTTAATGTTTTGAAAGCTCTTTTTTCCATATTTCAACCTTCTGCTTAGAAATAGAAATCCCAGATATAATTCTAATAAATAAAGTCGATGTTATTCATCTATGTTGTTCACCTGGTAACAATCAGAAATCCTGAAGTACTCTCCACCCTGCATTAAACCTCAATGTGAGCTCCCTGCTGGTCAGATACCTCTTGGTGCTATAAAGGCAATCCATCAGTACAGCTCAGAGCTAAATTAACACAAACTGTTTTCTTCACTTGGACCTATCTGCTCACTGATTGAAACAGACCAGTTAAAACCAAGAGATATTTCAGGCCCTTGGTTCTTCATCAGTATTTAAGAATGTTTCTTCCTGTTGCTAATTTATATATCCTGTAGCTTCTTTTAATTACTGATCTACTGTCTCTGCAGCAAATGCAAAAGTTAATAAAACATTGCAGACAGATTTGCCTTGTAGCAAAGTCTGGACTCCTTATTTTGAACCCAACATTCTCACAAACTCTCAAACCTTTTATTTGGTGGCCGTTTTTCATTTTTTTTCCAGACTGCAATCTTTATTAATATAATTCTCAAATACTGCCACTAAGTATACTTTGTTTACATTCTGATACATATTTCTGAAGAGAATACAGAAAAATCAATAATTAAAAATAAAATTATCTACTGTAACTTACAATACTCAAGATAAAAAGAATTTTATAAAATAAAAAGGGTAACTTTTACAGAGATTTTAACATTCAGCGTTCTATTACTTCAGATCTTTTACTTGAATATGTACTTGAGTATTACAAAGGCCAGGACTTCCTCCAGTGTGAGTAATAACGGTTCACATGCTGTAGTCATATGATTTATTGAAACTAAGAGTCTGTGCTTAAAAATTAAAATGATTCCTTAATGAAATTCAAAAGGCTTATTATTTATTGGGGTTTTGTTTGTTTGTTTGTTTGTTTGTTTTTGTTTAGTTTTTCTTTTTATTATTTTTTTTAAAGTTTGGGTACACATGTGGCTGAAACATCTCTTCAAATATACATCCACATCAGTGTTTACAGGGAACCTCATGGAAGATCAGTTAAAGAAATATTGCTGTGTTAAGCCCTAATTTCTGACACCCACAACTGAAAGTCTCCGTGAAGTAGCCCTCTGACAATCCCAGGAAACAGTTGCAGTTGTACTGTAATACACTCAAGCAAAATCAGTTAGAAGCTTCAAATATTTCTGCTCTCTCTGACAGAAATGAGAGCGTCCTGGCCCCTTCACTCAAACATTGTCACATGAAAACAAGCAATAGGAGTCACAGTTTATTCTAGAAGCTGTGAATTTTTAATGGATTCTGTCTAATAGAGACAAAATTCTCCTTTGCTTTCCCTCCTCCCTTCAGACACCTTTGCATATCAGCTCTAAGGCTTGTCTCATCCAACCTTGTAAGGTTACACATCCAGGTTCCAACATGATCAATCATCCCACGCACTCTTGTAAATTCTGTGTCACCACAATACCTGCTACATAAATAAAACAAATGAAATTCCCAGACTGCTGTTAAGGTGAGCCTTCCTCTGGAGCTGCCTGTATGCACTGGTGGAGTCTCTGTGACTCTCTTGGACTCTCTTAAGGGAGGAATCGTGTCTTCCCTTTGCATCTTCATGCAGCATTTAATACCCTATCTATGCTTGCTAAGTAATTAATAGCAACATCAACTAATTAAATAGCTTGATTGAATTTGGTATGCTAAATAGATGGATGGAATGCTTTAATTGGTCACACTGGATGGACGATGGGCAAGCAAGCTTTCTACTTCACATGTTTTCACTTTGTCAAGACTGACAACAGCTTTTCTTGTCTTCAGAGCTGAAAGTACTTAGGGAAGAAGTGCATTTAAGGCTGACATGGTAAATTCATTATTAAACAAAACAGTAGAAAACATTCCTGAACAAGCATACAGATGGAAAATAATGTATTTTTCATATATTTAATCTTAACTGTACCACTCTTTCTCACCAATGAAAATTTTGAAAATTGTTTGGGTAAACAATCACCTTGGTTCTATGTGCCTGTTTGCAAGTACTCAGAGCAGTATTTACAAATACTGAATGGCTTGAATAAAAAAAGGCAAATCAAATCCTATAAAAAAAAATCCAAGGTGAGACCAAGCTTTAAAATTAGAGGCCTCAGTAGCTTTCAATATCCTTTAAAATTCCACCCAGTAGAAGGCTGAAATTTTCACCTAGCGTCAAGGTTCCCATGCATATGTCTACATGTGTCAAAGCACACCAGAATTAAATATAAGAGTGAAACATCCCTCAAGTGCAGTGTGGCCTTGAAATCCAGGGATAGATGCAGTAGAAACCAGAGTAATTCTGACTGTGATCCTCCGTGCTCTGGGAAAGTATTTCAGAGTCTTCTCTCTTGTTCCACTGCTCACTGCTATCATGGAGGCACACAGAAACAACTTCATGCAGATAACAGACTCAGACAAACTTTAATTCACATCCAAAACAAAAGGCCAAAACTAACAAACCATGAGTTAAACATGGCAATGTTCCAGTGACATTTTATAGGGTACAGGTTCAGTGTTGCCAGTCAGGGCCATTATTCAGTTTGCTTCACCCAAAAGATTGAAGGATCACCCCAGGGTGTCCAGCACAAAAATTGTCACTCATCCAAGAGTGGGGCAATGAGAGGATGGGAGGCACTCCCATTGGGATTCTCCCCAGGGACTCACAGGAAGTCCCTGTCCTTCGGGAGAATCCCAGTCCCAAGGGAGGGCTTCCAACCACAGAGCCACTGCTTCAAGGAAAACGATTTCAGGGGGTTTCTGTCTGTGGCATTGTGGTGTACATGCCACAGCCAAAGTGAGACAAGAAGGGTGTGAAAGGCTGGTGGGCACCATGGCTCTACAAGCTCCACAAGGGCCTGAAGGAAACAGTGCACAAATAAACTACTTAAAACTAATAATCAAATATTATGTATATTGCTTTACAAATACTGCAGTAAATGAAAGATCAGAATCCACCAGAATTTGATAACAGTCTCAAAGCTAGATCACTTATAGAAAAAAATTTTAAAAGTCTTTAGTATGCACTAAAGGGTTGACCATCATGGATTATATAATTTTTCTATTTGATCCATTAGTAGTTATTGCATCTGAGCTTTTAATTTTCTGTGTTGTAGCTCTCCATGAATCTGCTGCTCAGGTCTACTGGATGACTGGGCTAACAAAGACTACATGTATCAGTGTGGGAATTCCTAGCCTAGTTTTTGAAACAAGACAAAATTTTAAATATTGTCTGTTTTGAAGTTTCTCTGTTAGATACTTTTTTATGCTATAGACACCCATATAAAAATGCATTTAAAATCTAATCTTTCATGAATCTTTTTCTAAAAGACAACTTCATGTTACAATTTAATTAAAGTTCTGTAGTAATTCAGTTTTACAGAAGATAAACTGTATATAAATTGCTGCTTCTATGATTCTGTGAACTAGGATATAATCCATGTTGCTTATTAAAGGATGTTTATTGAAGGCTGAGGGTTTATTTCATCAATCTGCAATTATTTCTTTAATTTTTTAGAGAAAACATGAAGATTGAATAGGATCTGCAACCAAACAAACAAACAAACAAGCTAATAACAAATTGCAACTTAGGCTAAGCCTAAAAGTTTTTCAAGCTTTCAGTAACCTTTTTTTCAACAAACACCCAAGAGTCACAACCATCTTCTAAAATAATTCAAAATCCATTACTAAAGTATAAAAATATACCAACCAAAATTTTCTTGGTGTTTATGACAGTGGTTCACAGATTGAAGTAGTAACAATGAAAACTACACCCAAAGTGGGTATTTGCACAGCCTCCTAGGATAGATCCCCAACTAAATAAGCCAAAATAAAACTGCTCACCAAAACAGGAACAGACTGCTAGAGCTCAGCCTCTGAGTTAAAAAGATTAGGAATTTTCTTCCTGTATCTCTGGTTTTTTGGTACTGCTTACAAGCAAGATTACCACTAGTGAGGAAAAGTCTAACTTGCAGCTTATCATTATTTCTGCCAGGATGGGGATTTTCTAAAAGTCTTTTGTACAGAGCCCTAACAGCCAAAACCCATGCATCATTCAGCTTGCCTCATTCATAGGGGTAGTGCATTTACTATATTAAGATAACCTTTTAAGGAATGACCTAATTAAAAAAATTGAATGAAGGAAAAACAAATCACAGGCACTTTAATCTAATTGTAAGAGAAAATGCTATATTAACTGCTGATCCTCAGAGAAATCTAAAACCAGCAAGAGGAAAATATTACCACTCAATAAAAGTCTTGGCAACATCCCACTGAGACTTGAAACACAATATGTACACATCAAACACTCACCAACTTATTGGATCATTAGGTAAAAGCCAGAGTCAGTTGAATAGAGTGTAACTCTATTTAGAGCTGAAATATTTCCTGGTACAACAAATAAAGCAGGCACAAATAGCTGCACAAAATAGGAATCATTAGGAATAACAAATATTAGAAAGGAATATGCTAAATTGTCTCACTTTGCAAAGTTTCACTGTGAAGTTAACTTTTCTTTGTCACAATGTTCAAGAAATAATAGCAGTTTGAACAATGTTTCTTTCCTTCTTCTGTAAACACAGAAACCAGAATGTCAAGGACATGAAATTCAAATGGTTCTCGGTGGAACTGGAAGAATGCAGATGGAAAGGAAAACGGCATCTGAAAATGTTATTGCAAATAACTCCCATTGCATAGATGTACAAATAACTGCCATATTTTTTTTTTAACTTTCTGTTCTTTGAGAAATATTTTTGACCTCCTCCTTCAACTACTACCATCAACCTATCTTCCAGAAATCCTTCTGATTTTGCTCCATCCATACCTGCTACAGCCCCTTGTTCTTACTTCCATTCCCTTTATAATAATTTAGTACATCTCACAACAATTCTGTTTCTGCCTCCTTTAGTGACTCCTCTCTTCCCAATTCACCATTAAATCTCCTTCCCTGATTAATCCCTCAGGTCTCTTTCATGACCCTCCTCTCATGCTGTGTCCCTCAAGTCTCCTTTCCCCTCTCTTCCACTTCCACGCTTCCTTTTCTGCTTGCGGTTTATGGCTGGGAGGTGAAGATAACCTCTGCACCAACCTAATGAAAATAATCCCTGAAGACCCTATCCAAGAAGATAGGCATATTCCAACAAACCAAATATTATCTCAATGGAGAGAAAAGTGCCTTTTTCCTTTAGATTCCATTACATTTCCATGACACTTTTTTTCTTTAGGCTCTTTTAATGTTCCTGCTGGATAAGAAAAAAAAAAAATCATGTGGGAAAATTATAACTAGATTAATCAGCTATTAGTGACTGAGAGTGAGTGAGGAGGTGTGAATTCCCCTGACTTCTACAATGCACTGTCTAGGTCAGCTGCTATCAGCAGTTGTAGATCTGTTGACAGCCAGGGACCTAGGAGGATTTATGACATTTAGAGAACTGCTCCAGTATTTGGAATGCAAGAAAAATTGTGAGCCCATGTGAGTCCTGTGTGGAGCCAAAGTCAAATAATTTATTTTCAAGCATTTGTTCATGAAGAACCAGGAAAACAAACTTTTTAGGAGCAATCAATTACATTTCATATATTTTTTTCTTGCTGTACAGCAACAGAATGTGGTAAAATTACATAGCTCTCATTTATCTTGTTTTTAATATGTACTGGAGGAGTTTCTTTCAGAAAAAGGACACAATGAAAATACTATCTTTCATATATTTACTTTCTTTTGATAACAAAACCTATTTGCTGTTCAACCCTCTGTTAAACTCCTTGAAAGCCATAAGGCAGAAGTGGCACACAAGCTATAACATTACAGCATTTGTAATTAATTAGATTTGCAGGACTTGACAAAAAAGAACAAAGAAATGTGCAATATTGTCATTAACTGGACTCTCTTTATGTGCAACTGAGAATATAGTTATTTTCTGCTTTATGCTTTGTCTTTTTTGTAAAGCCCTATTCAACAAAACCTCTGTCACATTCAAACGATGACAAACAGTTTTCTTGCACTCAACATTGAAGAAAATGTATTCATCTTCTCATCCAGAATGGAAGTGTTGATGGGACATGAGAAAAAATAATAGATGACTTGGATAAAAATATTTTTTATGGGATAGCTTTCTTGATCTAAGTAGTAGTGGTTGTGTTTATGCACTTCAGAGGAAGTGGGTTTCAGAGATAAGGAAAGGAGATTTGAGCAAGGTTTCTTCCGGTATCTTTGAGCCCTGTGGTATGTACAAACTCAGCTCAAACTCTGAGACAGTGATGAAATTTGAATGGGAAATATTCTTTTTTACTCTTTTTTTTGTTTGGGTGGAGAAATCAGAGACTATCCTCTTGAAATAACTTAAGAAATACTGGCTTCATGTCTTTATCCAGAATATACTACAAAAAAAAAAGATTTTAAAAAGTTAAGTACACTTGGAGATGAGATTTTAAGAAAACACATTATTTTTCAAAAACCTGCTTTCCTAAAAATATAAATAAAAATAAAAACAAACAAAAGACCCCCCTCCCCCAAACAACCAAATAACAACCCCAAAAACTCCAACAACCATGCCATTCAAAATCAGCAGTATCCTACATTTCAAAGGTGAAGCAGGGGTGGAAACACTCAAGCTTTAAGGAACCTTTTCTTAAAAGGCAAAGTGTAGTTTTCTGTTCCATTTCTGCCTGTTTTTACCTGCTTGTATGCCAGTACTGCCTTTGTAACACACTCAGTTACACTTTGTAGGCATGCTCTGGCTGTTTTAGCCCAAATTCTAGTGGCTTTTGTTTAAAATGTGTTGCAGGGTTTCTGTGTCCCAACACAGGTGTTCAGGGGTGGCAAGGATGCTTAGCATCTTGCAGAGCTGTGTATAGAAAATGTCTCTGGAATGCTCTGGTTGTGGGTCTCCAGCAAGGACATCAATAAACATGAACATTGCAGCCTCCTTGCCTTGAGGAAAAGAGAAAAAAAAATCATGTAAGTAGAATCAATAGCAATGTAATATGGATGGACAGGAATAAGATCAGAATATTTATGAAAGCTTACAGTCAAATGTGTTTTGTTCATTCCTCACACAATACAACATCATTCCCGTTTTTACTGTGCAAAGTCATGGTTTTGATAAAATTTTCTCCCCCTCCACCCAACAATCCAAAGAAAATCTATCTTACTTATTGAACATTGGCATGTCAAAATCCTTATAAATTTATGGGTTATAAAACATGGATGTAAATTTGTAGCTCAGAAACATCTCACATTCCCAGAATGCTTTCTAGCTCCCCATCTGCAACATAAAGTCAGACTGATTTCTCTAAATCAAAATTGTATTTTTCTGACACTTCATCTCTTTGTCATCTTTTCTTCTCACAATATCTGTGCTACAAAACTCCCTTTATCCATTCATAGCATCATAGGACACACATCAATTTTACAGGTAGCAAGACTAATGTATATGAAAAAAAGCTTATAAATCACATTTGTGGAGAGAAAAACTCTGTTAAACACCACAGTCATTTAAAGAAAACCAATTTGTTTTGCAATTTTTTCAGCTGATGCGTAATATTTTGAAATCAGGCTCTGTTGGACATATTTATTGTGATGTTGTATATGATATGCAACATGCATAAAGCTGTGATAGGGTAAGTTTTTCCCTAGGAAGGAAAACAGCCTGGTTATTCTTAGGTGCTGAAATACCTCTAACTACTCTTTTCTTCTCTCTCATTACAAATTTTCTTACATGTTCAGCAACTCATTTCTCCCCTCTGACAACAGACAAAGGGTGAATATCTTGTAATTCTGACAATTACTTTCCTCCTCCAGTTACTCTCTGTGAATTTGCATCCCAACAACCTTCCTAACTGGGCATGACACCATGAGTGAATGGGGCACTCCAAACACACTCTGATCTCTTCCTGCTTTCTGCTATACAAAAAATGTTAGTTATCTTTAGTTATATCTAGTTATCTCTAGTGAATTCTGATAATCCAAAGGCAATAGTTTCAAATAATTCTTTTGAGACCTACTCATTCAGAAAGGTTCTCACCCCTCAGACACATTCAATAAAAAATACCTAAAATGGATTGTGGAATAAAAAAGGGCTCTGGGGGTAAAACTAAACAGAAATGGGAAGTTACAGAAACAGGTATAATAGTATAGAAATTGTAGTGGGAAATGTGGTTACGACTCCCCGGATGGAAAGTGGTCAGCGTGCCCAACTCTCCCCACACAACACATGCTGAGGGGGGATGAAGCAGAGGGGTGGAACAGAGTGGAGACACCGTGGTCAGGCTCTGAAATCTTGCAGAGGGGCAAAATCAGTGCTACCTTTTAGCTGATAAGCCACAAAACCACTGTGAACCAAAGGGGATAAAAGAAGACCAGTGACTGTGACAAAATCACTCCCCTGGGATGTAACACTGATGCACATCTCCATCCCAAAGTTACCTGTCTTCACGGCACAACCACACCTCACTGAGCATTATATATGACTAGAGTCACTCAAGCTGCATGTGATCATAAAGAAACAGTATAAAAGTAAGTTAAGAATGGGTAGAAGTCAGACTAGACTCCATCATAATTTCTGGGATCAAGCTGAACTTGTCTTCTCCCTAATAGGGCTGCCTATTGGGTAAGAATTGCCCTCTAGGAGCACTGAATGATTACTTGGAGTGAGCTTTTATTAGGGATGAGAGCTGGTCTGTTTACATTTTTGCAATCAGATACTGTCACAGCAATCCTCAAACCTCAACCTGTCACAGTGTTATTAATAATGAGTATTATTCCATGAACTGTTAGTGCCAGTCCTTCAAGGGAGTTAGCACTTGTTGGCAGAGGGAACACACTCAAATAAAAGCATGGAGACCTGGGAGAGGGGCTCTCTTTGCTCTGTGTGTGTCCCTGAACAAGTCAGTGGAACTGCCCTCCTATTCAGTGGGTTGCTCAGTGAAGGGTCCCCAAAAGGGGGTACTGACAGACTGGCTGGCACAAGGGGCTTGGCTCACCTGGGGTGCTGACAGATTGATCAAACACAAAAGGTTTGGGGAAATCTCCCTTTCCATGTGACAAGGATCAAAATGTGCACTCTGTCTCCTTTCCTTGCCTGCTTAACTAAGTCCACAGAGATGACTATGTGGTGGAGTTAGCATATGAAACAATCCATCCTTATTTTCAGAATATTTCAATTAGCTAAACTGTTTCATGTACCCTACTGGTAGTTCCATATGGATAATGATTCCACAGAACTGAGTATATTTTTAGAGAAGTCCCTGGATTAATAAGAATAGGGAATAAAAACAACCCTTGGCTTTCAGCAGCCCATCCCAGATGAGAAAAGACGTTTTCTGTCCCTTTACATTTCAATAAAACCTGATAGACTTGCATCTTGAAACACTTCATTATTCTTTTCAGAAGAAGCAGTATCTTTGATTCCTTATGCAGTTTGACACTCAGCCTTTCATCCCTTATTCCCCAAGGCTTGCCTCAGAAAGATTAAGAGAATATTTTCCCATTCTAGTAATGACCAGCATAGCATCAGACAAAATTCTCAACAACAATTAAAGGAATATCAGGCTGGGGTTTGGAGCCCAGTAAATTCCCCTGTTTCATTCCACTTTCTATGACCCAAGGTACCTCCTGTTTCTGCTCCTGCTTCTTTAACAACATTGCTTTGCATGAATCGTGGAATTTATAGGGTTGAGAGGAATTTTCTGGAGATTGTCTGGAGATCCCCTCTGCCAAGGCAGGGTCACTCAGTGCAGGTGACAGAGGAATGTGTCCAGGTGGGTTTGAATGTTCCCAGGGAGGGAGAATCCATGACCTCCCTGGGCAGCCTCTTCCAGAGCTCTGCCACCCTCAGCGTAAAGAATTTCTTCCTCAAGCTGAGATGGAACTTCTTGTGTTTCATTTTATACCATAGCCCCTCATGGGGCTTGCCCTTGCTGGGCACCACTTAAAAGAGTCTGGCACTATCCTCTTGACAACCACCTTAGAGACATTTATATGCACTGATGAGATCCCCTCTCAGTCTTCTCCTCTCTAGACTAAACAAAAATTATATATATAATGAAAGCATATATGCTGATGTCAACCAGTAAAATATGCAATTAAATTCAGTTATTAACTCATTTGCAAAGCTGAGGATTCAGATTTCCAATGTGAGGCTGCTGCTGGTCTGGAGGTTTAACAAGAGGTTGAGCTAACATGCAAGAAGTGTGTCAGAACATTAATTTTTAAATGATGAAAACCCATAAAGGTTATTGAAAATGGAAATTTTATTCACACTCAAAGGCAATTTATGCTCTGAGTTAATAATGAAATCAAAACCTGAGGAGTCTTCTGATGTTATAAGTACCCTTTAGATCTTTTTGTATAGCTGTTACATCCTGTCGAGGAGAAATCTATTTTAATATAGGTGCACAGGAAAATAACCCAGTTAAACAACACAGTGCTGCAGTGGCACAGGGCCTTCTGAGCAATTCTCTACTCTTCTCATACCAGCCTCACTCTATTGACATGCAGGTCATTAAAGCAACATTCACATCCCTGCTCTTGGCCTATGCATCACTTAAATCCTGCTTAAACTCCCTAAACGGGGCTTTAAAAGGATTTATGGGGTGTGCAGCCTTATGAGCCTTCCAGGCTGGCAGGTGAATGTCACCCCTACTTTGCTTCACTTCTGCAAATGCTTAAAGGAAAGTTTCAGTAACTTCACTTGTTGTCTTCCTTGAAACAGGTTCAGCAAAGCTTGGCAGGGCTCTTTTGCTTGGTCTTATTTCTGGAGTCTGGCATGAAACAACAGTTCAAGCTTTATAAATAAAAATTAAGACCTGAAAGAGCTACAGGTCATTTTTAAACTAAGTTAAATAGAATATGAATAGAAAGTAATTTGAGGATACTTATTTTACTACCATGCTCTTAATTTTCAGAAGAAAAATTCTTCTAAATATTCTTAAAAATTACTAATTAGGTTATAAAGCATCATGATTCTGTATTATTTAGTCAGACTTTATGAGATATAGTAACTCATAGTCTTTACCAGCAGATGATCATTTGGTCGTTCCTTTACATTTGCAAAGGTTGCAATCTTTAAACTCATCTTACTGTGCTTTTTATATTTTACATTGCTCAAAGTTCTTTTTGTTTAAATACATCATTGTCCTTGGATTCTGTCTTCTTTATTTCATACAAGACATGAGCAGTCTGACAGGCAGTCCTATCCTGTTTTGCAAGGGTAGGATAGATAAATACTTTTGAAATCTGCCTTGCCTAATTTAATTTGTCTCCTCTTTAATGTGACCTGACCCTATGCACCTAAATACCAATACTTAACACCTGTTTGGATCATGCAATTTTGAACTGACATATTCTGATCTGGAAAACTGTGAACATTTTATCCACAAGATTGTCGATCAACTTTTCCCTTTAGCAAATGACAGATTAAAAACAAATAAATATATACATCTCCAAATAGTTCTTTCATAGGAAAATTAAAAAAAAGAAAAAAAAAGGTGTCAGGTCAGATGACCTTTCATGCTGAGGAGCTGTTCTGCACCTTGGGTAGCTCCTTGGGGTCATTAGATCAATCTGTCAATGCAGTTGTTATCAGTAACATGAATCAGAACCTGGAACTGTCTGTGTGTGTCTATCTTTCTACAGGGTATTTTTTGTGGACCTCTCTGCAGAAAACCAACCCCCACTGATAACTGAGTTTCCTCTCTTTTCAGTATTCAGTCTTTCAAGAGTATGTGTGATGCCACTAATCACTGGTTTCTAAACAAACTCAATGTCAAACCACTCCACTATTTACTTTCACCTCTTTTTAATGAAATGGATTAGCAACAAGAAAGAGGATATTTTCAGAGCTCCTTCTCTGAAAATATGATATTTATAGAGAGAGATTAAAAAAGCTAATTTCAGTCCTTCTTTTTTAATCAGTGTTACTGGGGCTCTGGACCATATCAAGAGGGATTCTGACAGCTTAGTATTAGTGGAAGAAGGAAGGAGAAAAATCTATCAGCAGTATTTAAGGTTGACAATGATGAAATAGTAGAGGCTGTGCTACAATTTCTGCTCCTTCATTTGTCTTTGTTGATAAAATGAGCACTGTCAGAGGCTCAAGCTCACAACAAATCTAACGTGACTCTGTTTATTCCTGCACTAAACAAGGTTTTCACATGATCAGATGACAAATGCAAAGTTCTGGGATAACCCTTCCTTCTGTTTAAAAGAGACATGCAATTTTCTCACTTTAATTTTTTCCCCATCAAAGGAATGAAGATGGAAAATAGCTAAGTAGATTTTTTCAGCAAGGTATTTCATAAAATAGAATGAATTCTCCAAAAGCAATACAAAGGTATAATATAACCAGTCTCTGAACACTGTTTTTTCCAGAATAGTCTTCTGCTCTTGTTAAAAAACATATATTCATCATTAATTCCTACTATTGGATAGACTTCTCACCTGGTATTTCAAAGGTGCCTCTTCAAACTACAGGTTGAAAGAAGTTTGCTGAGAAAAATGAAAGAGATAAATGGAGATGGAGCTGAAATTAGGCAACTAACTTATAGGATAGTCCTGAAACCTCAGGACAGCTTCCTCATCATACAATTAGATTTTGTTCTGTGCAAAACTGATTTGCCAAATACCATTCTACACAAAAATTCATCATGGTTAAAAGATAGACACGGAAAGGGTTGAAACACCAAACTGTGCTCTATAAAACACATATATAGGAGCACATAGGGGATGCTATCCAGCTTAATTTTAGAAAATAAGGATGCAAATCTAAAATTACAGTCCTTATCAGATCTCTAGGATATTCTGCAAAACTTCCTTGCTTTATGATGATCAAACCATAGCATAAAGCTGACTTGACTGACCATTCAATAACACCAAATTCATATTTCATGCACTCAAAGTGTTTTTTTCCCAGCATTTTTCAATACCACAACACAATAAGAATACCACAGGTATTCTGCAGAACTTGGCATTTGCCCCTCAGGTGATTTCTGGATATTATTTCAGCCAGTAACTGGTTTCCATGTAGTAGTAATAGTAGTTCACCCATTGAAACTCCTCTAAACTAAAAGCCTCTTTTCTACCTTTCAAGAAGGGTGGGATAACATGGGATTTAAAGTTTAAAAGTTTCCTGATAAAAAGTATATTATGGACTATTGCTTTTTATGATCAAAATTCCATTATATGAATTATTTGCTTTCTCAGTTTCATTCAGGTTGGGATTTCTGTAAGAAGCTCTAATTGAGTGTGTACAGAGGTACAGGTGAGAAAAGAAGAATGAGAAAAAGTGCACTATTTTCTTTCTTTTTTTCACATTACATTGATGTTAGGGGCCAAGCAATGAGGAAACTGGTGAATAAAATTTGTGTTTTCAGAAACTTTACTGTTTGTCCCACACAATAAACTTTATCTTAATATTTAAAAGCAAACATGTCAAAATCTGTGCTGTGCATTATCTATGCCTTGTGGGAAGCTTAATTATATTTTTTAAATGATGAATAATGCCCATTCTGTTTGCCATTGAAAATATGACATGTTTCTAGTTTTTATATCTGATTATCTATTTTTAAGAAATATTTTCAAGTGTCTTGTTAAAGGATTAAATATTTTCTTAAGTAGGAGCAGAGTCCCTTTAGAACAGCAGTTTTCTAGCTCTGTTTGTGAGCTGTGTTTTCAAGCACCATAACCACACTCAAACAATACCTCAGGTTAAATTAATCTGTCATTACCTTTTCTTTTTAGTGGATATGTGAACAAATCCATTTCCCTGTCTGCATTACTTGCTATGATATCCATCCAATTCATTTTGGAGGTATTAAATTAGATAACAAATCTGACTAATCTTTAAAAAATCCCTTTAAAATATATCCAGTAAAAGTAGTTCATAAAGGAGTCTTCAGAACTCTCTCTAAAAAAAAGTAATATTAAATAAGAAAAAAAGATCAGGTAAGTAGTGATTTCATGATTAGGGAAACATATTCACTAATCTTTATCAGGAAGGTGAATACCAATCAACAAACCAAATAAAGAAACACCACTAAAGAAATAAACCAACCACCATCAAACCCTGATTTAATACTCTTACTACTTCCAGTACCCTCTCATCAATATTATTATGATGCAAGAAATAAAATAATTGTACTGCTTAGCCGGACAAGGTTATTGGGAGATGAAGGTTTGACCAGAATAAAAATGTATACCCAACCACTGTGCTCAATTCTATCTACCAATTCTGTCTGTGTGAGCCACCTTCTACAACCCAGCCCAGCTGAGCAGGCTGCTCATTGTGGGCAGCTGGGTTGGGCAAAGTCAGGTTTATACCAGCACTGAGCTGAGTTTAGTGAGTGATATCAATGATGAAGTTTGCCCGTCTTCTTCAGAAGCCAGAAGCTGTTTCACCTTTCATTCACCATTTACTTCATGGTGAAAAACACAATTAGCTCTGTGTGTGTGTGTGTGTGTTTATAATTACATACAGCAATATTCCTTTGATTATACAGGCACATCTGCAGAAGATGAACCAAACGACATATATAAATGGTATATATATATATATTTTTTTTTTTTTTAAATATATATATATATACTGGATTTAAAAGAGAGAACAGGAAGTTGATCTGCCAGTTAAAGGTTTACTTTCCAGAGTGGCACACTGAGCATCGGAAATGAAACTAAAAAAAAAAAGGATGTGCAGGGCAGCTTCAATGGAAATTAGATGAGAAATTCCATGTACTTTCATAACTGAGTCGGTGTTACAAATAGCACCCAAGGAAGGGTCCTGAGGGTGAATCCGTCCCAGGATTCCCTCTGGGATCTGCCCCGGGATTCCCGCCCGGATCCATCCCGGGATTCCCGCCCGGATTCATCCCGGGATTCCCGCCCGGATCCATCCCGCGATTCCCGCCCGGATCCATCCCGGGATTCCCG
This sequence comes from Eopsaltria australis, assembly GCA_034509425.1. Classification (NCBI taxonomy): domain Eukaryota; kingdom Metazoa; phylum Chordata; class Aves; order Passeriformes; family Petroicidae; genus Eopsaltria; species Eopsaltria australis. The sequence continues at coordinate 9,925,052 of JAVTVJ010000024.1, forward strand.
CCGGGATCCATCCCGGGATTCCCGCCCGCTCCCGCGGCGCCGCCGGCGCGAGCGCACAGCGCCACCTGGCGGGGCCGCTGGGTCCCGGCCCCTCAGGCCCTTCCCGCCGGGAATGTGCCTCGGGATAACCACTATTTTTATTTTTATTTTATTTTATTTTATTTTATTTTATTTTATTTTATTTTATTTTATTTTATTTTATTTTATTTTATTTTATTTTATTTTATTTTATTTTATTTTATTTTATTTTATTTTTATTTTATACCCATCTTTGGGCCGAGGAACATTTGTGGTTTTGGAGATGCCGCAGTTTTTTCTGCTTTTTTATGGGTGACAGGTGTTTCTGCTGGCAAAGCCACTGAATGGAGTGATTTTACTTCCTGAAGTTTTATCCGTGTAACACTGAAGGAAGGCTCTTTATCTGCCTTTTCTGTTCTCTTAGGAAATTTAAAGAAGTCAAAAGGGCCTCAAGTTCACATAAAATGATTTTGTGCTCCCAAAAGCTCTGGGCACAGCAGGAGCAGCTCCATCCCTGGATGATGAGCATGATTTGCCCCCTGAAACAGTGGAAAAACCACATTCCCTTTGCTATACATCGCCTTACCCATATGCTTAGAGAGACCACAGACAAATAACCAGCATAATTAAAGCTCACCTGACAACTTTAAACTCTGCAAATTATCACATTTCCAGCATAATCAAAGGGATTTTTTTCCTCAGGGTGAGTTGTCCAGGTTTTTGGTACTGCAGACAACTTTCAGCTATGAGGGTAGCACCTTGTTTGAATTTAAAAAGCAAACACAAGAGACAATCTGTGTTAAGCAACATCCTCTAAAGCAAATACAAACCAACCAGAACAAACAGCTCCAGGCAAATTAGCAAAGTAAACAGCAGAAAGCAAAGAGAACAAGAGAAGACCAGAGAGAGGCTGTGTTGCACTTTCTTTGGAGGTCTTAAAGGGTTTCAGCAGCTCCCAGCTCCATCTGTCTGCAGGAAATCAGGTTTTTGCCACTGGCACGAGCATTGAAATTCTGCCGTGGGACTGGGAGAGATGATGCTCGTGGTGCTTTGTAACTCCCTAATTAGTTTCTCTCCTGCCAAAGAACACAACATCAACATATTTTAGTGCAGTAACTAGTCTCAGACAATTTCTCAATCGCTCCTCAGGATGTGACTGAAATTTAATCCACTGACACCAGCTCCTGAACTGTTGATTTCACTAGAGCTCCATGGGTGCAGGAATCATCACTGACTGATCAGTCTGCCCAGCCAGGGTGTTTTTCTGTTTAGACTTTGCTGGTGCAGACTTAACATTCTGTAAAGTAATTTAACTCTTTCCATAGATGTTTGTCTTGGTCTTCTGTTCTTACATGCTTACCTAGCAGATTATCTACTACTTAGATTTTGTCCAGAGGCTCTGAACTATCAATTAGTACTTTATTATTGTAATTATTTTTTTTGTCCAAATAAAATTTAAGTCAAGACAAAAAGATTCTTCAAAAGGTGGACTGCCTTGCAAACACATATGTTAAAGCACAGTTGTGAGTCAAACTGGATAATTCATGGGTTTTTGTCTCTGAACACACCACCTCAGTTGTGAAGAATTGAGGTAGTAAGATACACTACCTCAATTCCCAAGAAAATTTGATGTAGATCCATTAGCTTTTTCTAAAAAAAAATCTTTAACAAGTACTGAAAAAAGTGGTATTGACTGTACAAATAATATTTTAACAGAAGAATTGCTACAGTATGATGTAATGTTCTGTGTATTTATCTGTGAACCAGTACAGATGAGAATGCAATGTTCTTTAGTTTCAAGAGACCTTCAGCATCTTTTAGAAACACAAGCAATACTGTAACAAAAGGCTCCATTGTTTTCTACTTTATGTATTTTCCTTTCAAATCTAATGATTTTCAGAAGTTGTTAGGGTTACGGGGTCAATAGGCAGTGTAAGAGTCCATTAGGTGTACGAGAAAGCAGAGCTACAAAAAGCACTCATGAGGAAGAACATAAAAAACAATTGCCCACCAAATGTTGGAAGTATTGTTAAGTGTGGTTGTTGTTTCATAAAGCAGGGCACTCAGACAAGGAAAAGCATCCACAGGCTCTGCCATGGCCAGTCAGGACAATCTTTGTCCCTTCTAGGCCTGTGGGAGAATGCTCAGTGTCTGAATACCAAAGACATCTATTTGCAATCAAAATCCAGAGGGTTTGTGAGAGCAGAACTAGGTTACACCCACTGTTTCATATTGATGTTTTCTCTGGGCTCTCCAACCTCGCTTTAGAGCTTGCTTGTGTGATGGTGATGCTTGGTGCTCTTCATCACACCTGAAAATTGTTTCTAGCTCTTTCCTATAGCTAGGCATTATCCTTTAATATAATTACACTTACAAATTATTTCCCTGGTGGTGATGGACTGATCTTGATGAGGCAAAGGGGAATAAGACTGACAAACTCGTGGGTCAAGATCACGGCGGGGAGATCACTGTCACAGACAAAGACTTGGCTTGAGGAAAAATAATTTACTTTATTGGTGGTTAAGATAGATTTGCATGGTGAGAAGCAAACACAAAATTAAAACTCCTTCATCGCTTTCTCCCGGCCTCATCTTCACTCCTTCATCATTGACTCCTCAGCCTGTCTGAGTGGTGTTGGGAGGATGGGGAATGGGGGCTGTGGTCAGTCCATGACAGCTCCTCTCTGCCACTCCTTCCCCCTCTCATTTTCCCCTGCTCCAGTGTGGGTGCAGTGGGGATACCTGCTCAACCATGGTCTCTCCAGAGGCTGCAGGATAACCCCTGCTCAGGGTTCTGGATCACCTCCTCCCTCACCTCTCCCTCCTTCCCTTGGGGCCACAGGGATGTTTATCACACTTTCTCCCTTTTTGCCACACAGCATTTTGCCTTTCTGTCCCCACACCTCCCTTGAGGTGTCACCCTTCTGGCTGCAGGGCTCAGTATTTCTCAATAGAAAGTGCTCTGAAATATCTCAGAGATGGTAAATCAAAATCAAAAAAGGCTGCACTTTAATAGTCTTTTCAACAAGATGAACAGTATCAGTAAGATCTTTTTTATGGGACCAACTTTAGACATTTCCAAACCCAGACTTGAGCAATTTTCAACAAACTTCCACCTCTGGAGCCGCCTGTGAGCTGAACCAAGGAGCTGGATTACTGGTGAGGAGAATTACTGCAGAGAAGAAATTAGTGGGCTTTCAGAGGTAGCAGGAATTCTTGAGCTGCTTTTGCTGCAAAAGCCACTGATGTCTGAATTGTACAAATAATTTCAAGAAGAGTTTCCTAAAAATTATTCCTGGCATAATGGGAAAGGACACAAGGCCATGGGGAGCCATTCGATGGCTCACTGCTGCTACTGTGTCCTCTCCTCTTCTTTTTGCTCACCTGGCTCTGATCACTGCTCATCCACATCCCTTGCCAGAGCTTTTCCCATGCTGATTTGGATCCCTGAAGATTGCAAAAATATTGTTTGAAAATTCGACTGCTTTAATTCACTGATGCAGAATAAGGAGATCAGTTTACAGTAAGGGTGAAGGGAATATCAGATGCAGAGGTGTGGCAGTGGTTCAAGCCCTCAAAAACACCCTTTTTTCCCTTGCCTTCTCCTGGGAGGCCCTGGAGGGCCACCCCTGGGGTGGAGTTTGTTGTGGTATGCCCCAGAAGGGGGCTGGGTCTCCCAGGGGTTGGCTGCCCTCTCCCCATTTGTCCTGCCACCTGCCCATCTCCTGTCCGTCATCCTTGGTTTCTAGATTGTTCTCTGTTATTCGGTTGATGATTGGTTTGTACCCCTGCCTGTATTCCCTTCTCCTCCCCTTTCCCTTCCTGGTTGGTCCTTGTTCCTTTGTCCCTCCCTTGTTCCTCCCCCTAGCCTGTATGTGATTGGTTTGTGTTCCCCAATAAAAGTCTGGTGCTACCGGAGCTCCGGGTCTTTAGATCCCGGATGCCCAGAGTACTATCTACCTCAGGTACAGTGTCTGTATTATTCTGGGGCTAAAGATCCCTCCCTAGATACTCCAGCTCATAGGACGGTGAGCCTGAGCCTGCACACCTCCGGTGCCTGAGGAGGCTGCGTGTCTCTCCCGTCTGTCCACCACCAGGTTAGGACATTCGGGGTCACTCAGGTAGCGGGAGGCAACCATGCTGGCATAGGCCAGGGACACTCGTCCGTTGCCGCCGCCAAGCGAATGCCCGGAACCCTGGCGGGCGGCTGCCCGGCCACTGGACGGGAGGCGACGACGGCAACACAGAGGAAAAACTGTGACAGGGCAGCTACCAAAAATTTGGGGAAAGATGTAAAATGGAATTGAGAGAAAAGCATAAAATGAAGGGAAAGAGAACCTCCTCTTCCAAGGAGGAGGAGCCATTAGGCAGCCCATGCTGTCCAGAGACCATGCTCTGTCATCATCCTCACTCTTCTGCTCTTCCTTGGGTTGGCAGCTGGATTTTAAAAATGCTTACACACTGTCAGCTTTGCAAACATGTAACTTAATCCTTTTGTACACTAGACAAAAATTACTTCCCTATGAAGAGACATTAGGATCTGTCTTCACTCACCAAGTCAGGTATCAGTAGCTGAAAGACACAAGTTTTGCTTGGGAACCCAGTTTCTCTTTTTCCTGCTTCAGGGAAATTACATTGATTTTGTGAAAAATGAAGCAGCATTCATTCAAAATGATGACTTGTCAGATAAATCTGAAATCACACCTTTTCACTTCTCAGACCAACCTCCTCAAATTACTACTCACACATTTGTGAGCTTCGGTCATCCTGGAGATGTTGGAAAGTCAAACCCAAGAGACATTGCAGCTCCTGCTGGTGGCCCTGCCATCATAGCACTTCTGCACATATCCTGCACTGCTGTCTGTCAAAAGACAAGAGGCGTATAAAAACAGCAGATAAACAAGATTTTCAGCTTACCAGATATCCATTCTATGTAAAAAAATAATTAGGAAAATAAAGATAAAAGCCAAATTCCAAATCTTTCTCTTCTTTTTTTGGCCATTTGTTATAATTTAAGTGAGATCTTACTTTTTGTGAACTGATTGCTGCTTTTCTGTACAATCCTCCCATGCCAAAATGACAACCCAGGATGCATGAATCCAAAGCAGTCATATTTTTTACATGCTTTAGCTTCAACAAGGCAAGATTTCTGAACATTAGGAATAAAAAATGAGAAGAGAAAAACAGACTTTGTCATTTTTGATAAATTGTCAGAATGGACATCTGAGACAGTCCATTCATTCTAAAAATTCATTACCAAGTACTAGATTAATTCTAACTTAGAACTGAGAAGACCAATGCACACCAAACTCTCACCTGAATTTAAAGCTCTTTTTTTTTTTTTAAATGCTCACCTTTTATTCATTTCACTCACACTAGTTTTGCAGTGTTCTGTAGCTTAAAGCTACTGATGGCTCTGAAGCCTGAACACTCAAATACCATTGAGCAGATGTTTTTTTTTTGTCTTTCTGGGCAGCTGGATGTGGGATCCACCCAAACAAATTCCTATAAAATAATGTATGTCCCAGGAGTTTTGTGTAGATTCGGTAAGCTTCAGGTAAACTTTTGAACCAAATTTTACATCTGTAGAGGATTACCTGTAAGCTATTATTAATGATGTCAGTGACATTGTTATCAATGCATTTCATAACACAGTTAAATTCTTTTGTGTTTTTATAATGAAAAATGCCAGAAACTTCTTCAGTTTTAGGGAATATTAACATGGAAGTATATATAGAGGAAAAAAGTAGTAAGCATTGCTGTTTAAAATTGACTCAATTATCAAACACTGGTATTTCAGATCACAGAACCAGACTTCTTCCAAGGTTGGAAAATCTGAAATCTCAAATATTGACATTACTCAGATGTTCTCAGAAATTAAATAACAGATTTCTGCTTCTTTTTGCTTTGTAATTAATATTCCAGGTAACATCTATCATGTGAATGGTAATAAGACTTTATGTTTCACCATCACTGTGATGAAATAATCTGAACAAGAGATGTCTTCGATGCTTGTGGTAAGGGAGACCACTGCATTTCAAATGCTTTGTGTGACAACAGAGAGGATCCCAGCCTGTGGAATGAAGGTATATGTGAGAAACTGTAGAAATTCCATATTTACCCCAGTGTTATTCTTGAAACTTTAAAAAGCCCAGATATTTTATATGATGCTGTCTCTACTCATTCTGTTTTCTGATCTACAAAGGAACAAGTGTTTTCTGATGAGGGGGACTGGGCACTTACACATCACACAGCATCTTCACCAAGTTGTTATGTCCAGAGCAGTGGGATAAAAACACATAAAAGAATCAGTGACAACCTTAGTTTTAGGAACCTTGGCCAAGTGATTTCAATCATAGCTTTCAATATCTGAAGTATGAAAGGAGAAATTATGCAGTATACTAAAATGCCTGGATATTAGTCGTGTCACACATTTGAAAATCGCTGTTTTAATAACTCATTCTCATATGGGTGGTTAATTAGGCCAACAGTGTACTGTATTTTGAAGTTAAGCACTTTGTAACTGGATAAAAAGGTGGCTTTGGCTGTGGGTTATCTTAGTTCCTGTTGCTATTCCTGATTTAGATCTGAGAGCTGAATGCTTATCAGGCAGGATGCAATGTAGCCAGTTCAGCTCAGCACCCATAATATCAGGGCTGAATTTGAACAATGTTCAGTGCTTTACCCCTGACAGCTTACGACAGCAAAAGACGAGTAGCAAATGTCATCTTCCCACTGCAGCAAATATTTTCAACAACTCTTTTTCTAATTTTGATGACAAGCCCTCTTGGAAAGCCCCGTTTCCTCCAAAAGTAGGTGCATTGAAGTAGGGTGATTTTTTTTATACCTCTGAGCTAACAGCCAGAATATGCACACAAAAAAAGTATTGATTTAGATGTATTAGACATGTTTTTACTCTGCTATACCTACACAAAGATTTAAAAGAAGGTGCTATTGTACTGTAAAAGAACTAGAGGGTAGCATTGTATAGTGTAGTGGAAGCTATCCTAACTGGAATGCTTCACATCCACTTATATAGAGCTGCTGAGCATCAAAGAAATCAATTACAAGTCCAAGATTTCCACGGAAACCTAATGAAAACAAACACAAGATACAAAAGAAAATTAGGCTTGGAGGCATCAAAAGAAAAGCTCTAATTATAGAAGCAGCACATCATGGGAGGGAAATGTTAAACTATGAAAGAGTCAGCACCCACCTAGCGTGTCTCATAAAATCCCACATTCTAAGGGGAAATTCAACAGTCAAACCTGCAGATGTGTGTCTCTGACAAGTGATTGAAGTAAAGCTCCTTGTGGTCTCTGAAACATTAAATGTACACTCTTCAGGAGTCTTTTAGGCTCCCAAACATACTCACCTTTACCTCCAGACACAATATTCAGCTGATGTGTCCTGTGGAGAGTGGAATTTGAGTAAAAAGGGTTAATTTTAGCATGACATTTGTTATTTTCCCCATCTGATCTCTTCCTCCCTTCACCTCTCCTGCTTTTCTTTCAGGAATAAAAGGAAGTGCAATAAACCAGGCTACATTCTGGAGCAGCAATCCTATTGTGCTTTAGTTTTTTAAGCAGTTATATCCTAATATGGTACAAGAAAACTAGAGGGATAACAGAAGATGGAGATATATAATTTTAATGTGGAGAGATCCAAGAAATTACAGGATTTTACCAGAGAATTTGGATCCCAAGGACTGTCTCATTATACTGCTGAGAGATATTAGTTGTTCAGAATAAAGCAGCTCTAAGTTGAAAGAGTTACATAGAGTTGTAATACTGTGTGATATAGAATGTAGTAGCTGGGTTTGCTGAAAGCTCAGGTTGCAAGCTCACAACTTACACCTAGGTATGTTTTTAGTTAGAATCATTTTCTCAGTAGTTTTCCTAGTAGCTGTGTTTTGTCTTTAGTATGAGAAGAACATTGGTAACACACAGATGTTTTTGTTGTTGCTAGGTAACATTTATCCTAAGTCTAGGGCTCCTTTAGTTTCTCGTGCTCTGCCGGCGGGCAGGTGCACCAGAACACTAAGCAGAATAAAAGGAGGATACAGTTGTCAGCAGAAACTGCAAATTGACAAGATAATTACAATTATTGTCTGGCCTGCATGGACACAGAGAAAGAATCCAGTAAGGTGTTGGAAGACCTGAGATCAAAAATTACCACTGTACCAAGAGGCACATGCAAGATGCATGAAGTGCCTGTGAGAGGCAGGTGCAGAAGTTGTAAGGATGTAGTTTCCCAGGGATTTCTTTGTCCTGGGTCTCCCTCCAGAGGCATCCAGCTCAAACTGATCTGCTGGTTGGAACCATTTTGAACCATTTGGAGCTGGTTGTAATCAGTTTGAACTGGTCTGAACTGGTCTGGTCCAATTTAATTCTTTGGTGAGCCGAGGACAAGTATCAGAAGCACAGGCACTCTCAGCAAGGCTGAGTGCACAGGGAACAGAATGAGTACCTGACATGTGCAGCAAATCTGGGAACAGGGGAATGAGTCAGTGAGTCTGTGACAAATTAGAGGGCTACTGTGGCCCTGAGGGTTGGCCAGAGTGAAAGGCCAAGTTTGACAGACCCTAAGACTATCTGAGAGAAGAACTGCCCAGCAGAGGTAAAGAGACAATGGGGAAAGTGGAAGGCAACTCAAAATAGTGATGGGATATGAACAAGTGGGGGAAAGTCAATTCTGCCAAAGGATATTTAAGAGTTTAGGCCACCAAAAAGGGAGTCATAAACTGTTGCCCAACATGCCAGAAGTTTCCAAATACCAGACTGAGCTCAGAGTTAGGAGGATGACTGTGGACCTACTTCCCTTTTCAGCAACTGCACATAGACTATGCAGACGTGCCACCTCTGGCTGGGTACAATCATTTACTGGTGACAGTAGAGCAGCTGTCAGTCTGGTTGAAGCCTTTCTAACAAGGAGGGCTGACACAGGAGCAGTAGTAAAAGCTGTGCTAAAGGAATTTATACCTAGATATGGGGTTCCAGAGTCAAGTGAATCAGATGCACTCATTTCAGAGTGAATATCAATGATTACGTGTGTATGTTTTTGGGGACAGAGAGCCCAGAGGTTCCTTTGTTCAGGGTCCTTTTTCAGTGTCACCCAGCTCAGGTGATGTGAGTGCAACTGCCAGAGTGGCTCCTGCATGGTCAGGTAGGGAAGTTTCCTTAACATAAAAATAAATTCTTTGAGTGTATTATTCCTTACCTGTTACTCACTCAGTTTCACTTAATCATCCAGCCTCTGTAGGTGTCCAAGGCAACCCTTCAAAATCTGATTTATTTTTGGTCTCATTTCGAGGTTGTCATACAGTTGCAATGTGTTAGTTCCTAACATTTAGAGATCCACAAGTGCAGAACAGAACTTATCAATTCAGTTGCTCTGTAATGGAAGAATAAAATACTCTAAAATGTGTCATATGTTTGAAACACGAAGAAATGAACATGCTGGAAATAAATTAAATTCTTTTAAATATCCCTACTGTTCCAGCTCTCCAGTTCTTTTCTGATTCCCTGCATTTAGTCTTGTTAGGCGTGAAAGAGAATTCTTACAATACCATAGAATTTTAGTTCACTAAAGAAAGAGGTGTTTTTCCCCTTCATTGCTAAACTCTGCCCAAAATAATACTTTCAGACTTTTCCTCAAGTGGAACAGCAACCCCATTTCAATGATACATAGAGTTTTTTTCAGTTTCTTCTCCCTTCTATCATCTTCATAACCTTTCACGCTTCACTCATTAGCTGGAGTCACAGACCTGAGGCAAGTAATTTAAGAAATGCAGAAGGTCAGGATGTACCAACTGGACTTTACTAGGTGCAATTTTTTTAAGCAACAAGGTCAGCAGATCTGATTTTTCTTTCCTGGGTTTTGTTCATGAGGATTTTGGGTTTGGTTTGGGTTTTTTGCTTGGGGATTTATTTTATCTTTGGAAGTTTTATTGGAGACTTTGTCTTTTCCTCTGGGTTTCTATAGAGGTGTGTAAAGGTCATATGGCTGTTCAAGTGCAGATCTGCTCCCTAGGCTTTTGCTCTTGTGCAGTGGCTCTAATGTGCCTGGGAAGCTATGAACAAATTGCACAGGCATCACATGGCTGGCTTGCACACGAGCTGCAACCCTGGTGTGTTTGGAATGGATCAGATAATGCGTTAGCACGTTGAAATTCAGTAGAGAAATATGGAAAGTATCAATTACATTCCTTCTTTTCCCTCAGTAGATTAAGCTCATATATTCAGTTTCCGGGAAAACACCTTTACCCTGTAGTCTGGTATTGGAAGAGAGGGCAGAGAGCAACCCTTTCATCTAGTCTGGTATATTTTTTAATTGTCCTTTTCTAATGGATTATGTGCAGGATGTAGAGCGCAGAAAGATGAAGCTTGTCTCAAACGAGTATTTTTCCCCCAAAGACAGTGGAATGATAGCGTTAATCTAAGAGGATGAAGTCTATTATACCCAGTGAAAGGGCTTTGCTTCTCAACTGAAGGATGAGTCCCCAGCCAAAACTATTTTGTGCTGCATCATTTACTCCAACATCACTTACTCCAGTGAGCAGGACATTCACTTGAGAAGCAAGTTAAAATTACAAGTTACAGGGGATCCTAGTTTATGTTTCTTGTGAACACTTGTGCTGCAGAACAAACCAGTGTCAGCTGGAGAAATTTATGTTGGCTGGATGAGAGTAGCTGGGATGTCAGTGGCTAAGGGAGCAGCCTCAGGCAGGGGTGAGAGAAAAGGCCTTTTTAAAACCCCTCAGGCAGAAGGTGGAAGCTACTTTCAGTTCCAGGGCTGGTGTGGAGAGGCAACAGTCTTTTTTGTCTCTCTTGAGCTTTAGATTTCAGAGGGAGGGAAAGCACAGAAAGATATTAGGAACTTCTCCCCTTTTTCTGCAGAAAAAGTGGAGATCTGGAACAAAGTAAATTTTAGAATGTGGAGAAAAGCCAATAGAGAATCAATTAGACATTCTGGCCCATAAAATAAGTACTTTAAATTAATTTTAAGAAAGCAGCATGTGTGTTTTTGACAGTGGCAATTTGCCCATATGCATCAACATTTAGGCGCCACTAAAGTGACTTGAAAAGTTTGGACTGCTTGCTAATACTGCAGCAAATTTCTCTCCTTCTCATTAGACCTAAATTTTTGAAAGACAGGATTTAAGTTATTCTCCATTTTTTCAGTTTGGGAAGATGCATGACATTTGGTTTCAAGATATGGAAACAAATCAGAAAAAATATGGCTGATGTAATGATGTGATTTCAAGTAATTTTCAATAAAGAAAAATACCTTTTTGGGAGGGAGCTGAAAAGGAGTCTAAAAAAGGAACACATTCTTCTCACCCTAGTATTTCAGATTTTTGCCCTTTCAAGTTTTGGGTGGTTCAGAGGAGAAATATGTCCAACTAGACCTGCCACAGTAAATTTTCTAAAACTGTTAATTTAAAACCAGGCCTGTTACACTCATATTTATTTCTAACATTGTGCCTATAGGGACAGTGGCATAGAGTTTTATCTGCACTATTATTTTTCTGGCATTTTTGACAAACTATAAACCACAGGACTGAATTTTTAAAAGGAGACTTTTCCCATTATTAATGAAGTGAAAGTAGGATTCTGCTATTGTAAACTAGCAGCAAACTTGCTCTCAAACCATATTTCCAGTAGCTCTCATTTTGCTGCAGATGTAAATTCAGAGAGATATATGTTCCTCTCATCCCAGTGCTACCACTGAATTAAAATATCAGCAATATCTATGAATTAAATGGGCCTCATCATCACTTTTTACAGCAGTTGAGATAGCATTTTATACTTTTTGTTTATAAACAGCAATAAATATACTCATGTCTATTGATCTTTATTATCGTTAAGATTTATCAAGCAGCACTTACACTCCTGGCCTTGCACAAAAGGAAAAACAAGAAAGAAACCCATGAATCCCCTACTTGCAGTTTCTACAATACCACCACCTCATTTAAAATGTTGGAGTCCTGCATTTGAGCAAGGTGTATATCCACCTGTGCTCCTGTTCCTTGGCAGGAGTATGTCTGAGCACACATTCAGCAGTGAGTACCACATTGCACATTTCCTAGAGCCAGAAATCCTAAAGGATGCTGTTTACCTCACTCAGCTGCCTTCATCCATCACACACACGTGTGGCCTCCCAGTGCTTGAAGGGAGCCTACAAGAAAGATGGAGGGAGATTGTTTAAAAGGGCATGGAGTGACAGGATGAGGGGGAAAGGATTCAAACTGACAGGAAGCAGGTTTAGATTAGATATTGAGAAAAAATTATTACTGTGAGAGTGATGAGGCACTGGAACAGGGAAGAAGCTGTGGATGCCCCATCCTTGGAAGTGTTAAAGGATGGATTAGATGGGGCTCTGAGCAACCTGGGCTAGAGGAAGGCGTCCCTGCCCATAGTGGGGGTGTTGGAGGTAGATGACCTTTAATGTCCTTTCCATCTCAAACCATTCTATGATTGTAGGATTCTATGTGTGCATCTTTTAAGGTTAGACACCAGACTACTGTGGAGTGGCCTACCCTTAGGCAGGAGCAGGCAAGTAAGATTTCCCCTCTACTCTTTTGTGGCTAGAAAGAAATATGAGAGAATTTGAAGGGCTCAGTTCTAAGCCAGCATGTGCTTAGACCTTGGGTCTTTTCTAAAGGAGGTGAGGACAAGCTTCAGTGAAGTCATCCCAAAAGGAGGGTGCTCACTGAATGGCACAGCACACAGTGCTGGGTTCTTACCTCAGAGCTGCATCCAGCTGGAGAGATAGCACACGAGCTGCCCTGAAGCAGAGGCTGTGTAAGAACTGTCTGTGCATGGATGCATTTTCAGGAGAGATCATAGAAACAAAGTAATTCAGGATCACTGTAGTACTTTTGAGAAACCAAACAGATTAACAAATTATAAGATGAAGAGTCAAGAAATCTGCCCAAATAAGAATTTAAGCATTTCCCTCTTCTCCCCCTTCCCCACCATTGTGTGGAATTTACTCACACCCACCTAGAAGTCTGGGAGCATTAAACTGAAGATCTGTCTACATGAAAAAAAACCTAAAGCCTTCACTCATCACCTGTCATCTGAATGAAGTCACACCTCAACAAGAGCAGTGCTTTTCAGAAAGGCTAAGCTTTGGCTGTATGTGGTTTTCCCCAATGTAGCACAATCTACTAATTTTAATAGAGCATGACAAGTAACTGGAGGCAGAGTGTGATCATTAATTTGGGATTAGAACCACTTTATTCTTACATTTAAGCATTTTATTCAATGTTTCCTGTCCAAAACATTATACCAGCCCAAATTAAATTGGTTCAAGATTAATTTAGTTAAAGTGGTGCAAAACTCCCATGTAGACACTCTTAAATTGTTTAAAACCTGAAACATCAGCCTAGGTTAAATTGATTCCTCACAAGATTAAGCAAAATCAATATATCATCCATTTTTAACCTGTTTAGGAGTATCCACTGAGTAAATTAGTTTAAAAACCTAATAATTTAGCAACACATGCTGAGACTAGTGTTTATCATGATGATCACTATTGTTTTTTTGTTTCCTTTGAAGCTGGTGACTCAGATCTTGTACCCAATCTGGCATAGGGAGTGTGCTGTCATTGAGGCACTCCTGGATACAATCACAAGGATTTTTACAGTGCAAGTCTGCATGAAAGTGTGGCCTTGCTTTGAATTAACAGTCCTAAATAGTGGATTGTCAGCATTTGGCAACTACGTGATAGAGATTGTAGCCAGGTGGGATTGGTCTCTTCTCCCAGGTTATCAGCAGTAGGATGAGAGGAAATAGCCTCAAGCTGCACCAGGGGAGGTATAGGTTGGACAAATTCTTGTCAACATTCTTTTTAAATTGCTGTCCCTAAGGTACTTATCTATATATGGTGAAATGACAAAGAAAAAAAAACAAAAGTGATACAAGAATCAAGATGAAGACTTGAGCTTCTACTGAATTAAAACAAACTACAAAATTAGAAAAAGTAAAAATATCACCAATACCAAGTGCCTTATGTGCAGAGATAATGAAATTGAAAGTAGCTGATTCACAGCTTCAAACAGAGCAGCATCTTCCCAGTGAGGTGCAGGAAAACACGTTGTTTCTTTTAGTTGATTCTCAAGGTCTCATTCCTTGGCAAGTGCAAAGCCACACCACACCAGACAGCTCCTGTGGAAGGGGACCATGTGAGTTTGATAGCTCCACTAAAGAAAGAGAAAATATCTTTCTCAGTACCATGTTTATATGGCACAAGCTGGAGGAGGGGAAAAGGAATTAAATTCTTATTATAAAATCTAAATTTGATTTTACTGTGGAATAAGTTGTGATTTAATTGATCTAATCTTTCAGATACCTCTGTAAGCAATGACTTATATATTACTTATTTAATCTTTTTGCAATCAAGAAGCTTTTTTGAAGATATACACCTGTAATTTTCAATATTGAATTAAGAAGCTTTTGTCTTTGATAGCCACATAATGCATGAAGGAACCTTGGAACCTTTTCCAAGTTTTATCCCTGTAAAACCTACCAGTCACCAAGAAATTTATACCATCAAAGATTTCTTTTGTGTTACAATTTAAAAATAACCAGAAACTTTAAGGAAAATGGCAGGACAGAATAATAGGTGGAGGAAACCAGAATTTCCCAGTTAAGCAAATCTGTACTTCTTATAAACATTATGCAGAGTTTGCATCAAGATGTCTCCTGTCATCACACAATATGATTGGTAAAAATAATCCAAGGTCCAGACAGAAGAGCACAGAGTAAAAAAACATGGGGGCGGGGGACAGGCAGAGGGCAGGAATCCTTTTAGATTGACCTTTAGCTGATAAATTGGTGATGTCCTCATTAGCAGCAACCCTGCTGCTTGCCCTCAATAAAAGATAATGTCCTGTTGTTAACACTATTCCCGTTTGTGTGATTTAACACCACTATTACACTGCAGATTCCATTTAAATGGATTGAGGTTTAAATGAAGACAAAATATTTTTGGGTCTGCAGTGTTTGTCTCTGAACCAAGAGGTTCACTTTCATTGCCTGTGACTGGAAATTGGCAGGCTATAGGGGAATTTACCAGATCACATTAGAGCCAAGGTTTTCACAAGGTATTACCTATACAAAACCCAATTTAGTTAGTATGCCCTCAGTAATATTTCACAGGTAGTTAGTCTGTTTATGATAAACTTTTTAATGCACAGTTACCCACATCATCATCCTCCCTCAGGAAAAAAAAAGCAGACTTTTCTGAGAATTTCAATGTTATCTTAGTATGCAAAATCTGTGAGGTTCAGAATGTGGCAAGATAATGAATCAGATTAGCCACTACAGGCAACAGATACATGATGCTAAAAATAAAAAAAGAGATGCCATTACTGGTCTATGACTTGACTGGGCAAGTCTTTTGTTGCTTTCTGAAGAATTGTTTTAAACAAAGAAGCTTAAGCCTTTCAGTTTGCTCCCCAGATGTGCTTACATTTCAATACTGTACCCTGGGAGTCAATTTGTATTTTCAAGACAAATGACCAAGTTCTACAGAACAAAGATGTTTAGAAATCTCTCTCATCAGCTGTAATTATAGTTATTTTAAATACACACTGAGATAGATTATAGGGTCCTTTATTAACAGTAGCTCTTAGCATAACAAAATTCTTCATGTTGGTTGAAATCTCCTAATAAACAATGTCGGAAGTATCATGATACAGAAGAGCAATGTTTTCACAGGAAAGAGCAGATGATTTAAAAAAACTGATCTATTATTTCCATGTTCTTTCCCCTTTTCACTTGTACATGTGATCCACCACAAATCCTCCACTCAGTGTGATCAAATGCACACCAACCAGCTGAAATCATCCCAAGAGCAACCTTTCATTGCAGGGGTGTTCCTACACATAAAGATCTATTTGCAGTTCAAGAAAAAGAATAAGAAAATATTTTTAATTCCAGACAGGTGAAAGCAAATGGACATTGTCCTGCTCTGGTGAGACCCAGCAGCATGGTCTGTGAGGGCACCAGTCATCAGTGTGATCCTTTGGAACTGCTGGGACCTGGGACCACCTGTGGGAATTGCTCTGGGGGCAGGCAGGAGGCAGATTTCCCCTTTTCACTGCCTGGAGGTGGGAGATGTGAGAAGGGGCTGAAGCAGCACAGCTCCAGCATCTTCCCCCACTCTTCTGAGCAGGGCTGCACACAGGCACCAGCAGCCCCTGCCCAGGATATACACAGCTGAGAGAGAGCAGATCAATCACCTCCAGAATTTGGTTGTGTATGTGCTCTTCAAATCCCAAAAATACTCAAATGTGGGACTCCCATTCCTCTCAGCTTTCTGCATCATCCAGAGAAAAGAACAAGTGATCTCCACTCTCTCTTTAGGAGTGTTTTCTGCAGGGTTTTGAGCTCTCAGTCCCCCAGGTAATCAGCTCTCACATGTGCCATTCCTCTTTCACTATGCTAAACAGGGCTTTAATTAAAAGGTTTGCTGTTTCATCCTGGATTTTTTTCAGGAAAAAAAAAATCACACAATTGCAAGAAGCAGCTGTCACTCTACAGAAAGATGTGCAAGCGACAGAAGGGCTGGCTTGAATAACAATATCCAAAAGACTTGAATAATGTGAAATTATTCAAAGTGCCTTGCAATTGGAACTTGTTTCCTTTGAGAAATTTGGTTGGGGGGGTGGGTGTGAGGAGGATCCCCCTTGACATAAATTAGTTTAAATAATACCTGTGCTTTCTTCCAGTGGTTTGTATCTGATGGTAGGAAAAAATCCATCTCTGTTATTCTGGCCAAAGCACAACCTGGATTTGTTGTCCCAAACATGGGCTGTTATGCCTGGTATGCAAAAATCCAATCCACACACAGAGTTATTTATTTCAAGTCTGTGCTGAGCTGGGTGCTAGGTGGTAAATCCACACAGCTAGCACAGCCTCAGTGTGCTTTTGTACACTTCCAACAGGGAATTATCAACATTTCCCACATGTGCAACAAGCTACAGCTCTGAGCAATGGCTGCAGCTTCCTTTGTTTCCATTTCATTATACTGATTATTAAATTCCTCAAGTATTATGCTGTGCATCCTCTGTGGGGAAGGAGTTCATGTGAGATGGGGGATTCTACAAGTGGGGATTTCACTGTGTTAATGACTAAATGTTAGCACAAAGCTCAAGTAAAACTCTTCTTAGGCTCTATCAGCAGCTTGTTATGGTGTTATCTCCTTTCTTGATTTGATTTATGATGTCATCCTGTTATTGCTTTTCAGGTCTTGGCTCCAAGTTCCTACTTGCAGAGATAAAGTCTATTGTGTATACAACAGATTTGCTAGAAGCTCTTCACAAGAATTTGCAGGATTCCTAATCTTATATCCAGAGTTTCTGGAACATTGTTAAAACCAATTTTGCCACTTTCTCAGGAGTATCATACCCACATTAAATGATCCAGCACTGTTACTAGGTGTAGGATAAATTTGCATTTAGGAGAAATGCATGTCGGAGAAATGACTGCTTATCCATTGGTGATGAGAAACTGAAACTCAGAATCTGTACAATTTTAATTATTCAAAGTCATCATTGAATAGTCCTGGCTTAGTTTTGCAGTTATGTAATTTTGTAGAATTTTTATTTTAATAATATTATTTCATGATGATCACAGCTCTTACAACTACAGAGTCCCTGTCATGTTTACTCACAGTCAAAGAGAAAAATATTTCTATTTTTGACATCCCACCCTTAAGTGGAAGGGAGCACCCAAGAGTCATAAATGCTCATGGTTGAAAGGAATGGCAAAAGTCAGAGGGTCCACAAAAAATCTCAAAGTTTTATTAGTAAATTGCACATTGGGCATGAAAATTGATATGTTAGTCTCTGACCTACTCTATAAGCACATGGCACTGGATTTTGGATAAAAGGGAAGAGAGAAGAGATAAATGAGAGAGAGAGAGAGAGAGAGAGAGAGAGAGAGAGAGAGAGATTATTTTTTTTCTTTCCCCTCAAAAAAATTAAAGATCACTGTTTGATAAGCTGCCCTTTGGAGACATAATTCAATGGATTAAAGATGCACTTACAGTTATTCATTTATATGCACATGATTTCTTTCTCATTGTATTTAACAGTTGGTGGTTAGTTTATAATTTTATTAACTTAGCAGGAGTGAGAAAAAACCTCTTTAAATTAATAATGTAATTACTTCTACTGTCCTGTTCCTGTAGTTGCCCTTGTTATTTCTGATTACAAAAAATAGCTTTAAAAATGCAAATGTTTTGAATTTACACCTTCACAGAAGCAACACAACTGTATGGACAGAAGAACTGAAATGCAATATAAAAATCAAATGCTATCAAAAGTTAGAAGTTTTAAAAGGCTCTGTAAAACAAGTTTTCAGTGTTAACCTGAACCTCAAGGGAATATTTTAGGGGTAGATTTTTTTAAAAGTTGATGAATATTGTCATTAGTGATAATTTTGGAATATTGCATTAAAAAATCAACTAGTGTCTGTTAAATTAATAAAAATTTCTATCACTAGCTTTTTCAGGAAGCATTGCTGTCTTCAGCATATTCAGGAATTAAAGAATGCCTAAACTTTTTATGATGATCAGAGGTATGTCCTGCCTCTACAGAAACCACTGGTAATCTCCCACTGCCTCTAGCTGTGTTTTGCTTTATTTCCACAACTGTTCTGGTGTTTGCAGTCTCTCACTGAAAGTGCTGCTCTTGTTCTTTCAAGAAGAGTTGGATGTAATCTAGATTTTTCTGAATATTTAGTTAACAGTGTCATCTATACACACTGAAAATCTAAAAGGCATCTAAAATTACTGGAGCACAATGCAGAATTATGATCTGGGAACACAGCATCAGGGCTACTAAAATCTTCTGATATTCAGATGTACTTTTTGTCAATCTGTTTCTTAAAAATAGTGTCAGATAATTTGGAGACTGAGAGCACAGTGGCTGTTTTTACTATTAAGTGACACAGAAAATATCAAAGGAAGGCCAAGTCATTCCTACTGACATCTGGCACCCTGCCCTCAAATGATTATGGCAGGTTCTTGGCACTGCCTGTGCACAGAATAAAACAGAACAGCACTGCAAAAACATCTCAATACACCAAAATACTAAGTAAAACCCAAACAAAACTCCCCTAAACAAGCAAAGCCCCAAACCAAACAAGCAACAAACCCCACCTCAAAAAGCAACTCTCACAAAAAATGAATAGTTCTTTCAGATCTCTTTTTCTCCCTCAACCACTTTGCCAATAAATGGCCATATAGTTACCAGCTTAACTTCAACAACCTAGGTTGTTCACAATAGGTAAAGACTAAATCATAGATTTTTTCAGGCAATTGATCTCATTTTAGACCACAGGCTTATTTTGTCTTTCTTCTTCTCCTCCAACTATTTGCTGCTGATATGCAAGCTGAATTATGCAACTTAGGGGTTTTTTCTTTTTTTTTTTTTTCCTTTTAAAGCACTTTGGGGTATGGAAATTAGTGTTGTATTATTTTGGCCTTCCTCTGCAAATAAGTATCTTGAATCCTTTCTGGATTTCTCCAGTGGTATTAGTCTGCTAATTACAGCACTTGAGTTTTTATTGTTACGAGTTTTTAAAAAATCAGTTTTACGTGTATGCGTGTATTTCACAATGTGTGGGAAAGCAGTAGTGCAATAAAGCTGAAAAACAGAAGCTTAGTTTTTAGACTAAGAAAAAAAATAAAGTGGAAAAGTGGAAAGGTCCTTTAAGAGGTAGTGTTTCACACAAGTGAAAGTAAGAGCAGAGCAAGAAAGAGCAAGCATTTTTGGAAACGTAAAGGTGCTCGATTCTTTCTTCCAAGTTACTCTTGAAGGTTTAATTCTGAAGTGTTTTAAAGGTCACAACACTGGAAGCCAAAGCAGCAATCCACATGCAGCTTTTCCCCAGCACTTGCAGTGAAAGTCTAACCTATGATTCACTCAGGCTTGTGAACACTTAGGGAAAACCCCTCTCCTTGTATGTGGGCAGCTCCTGAGGGAGAATTAGTCATTTCACACAGCACTAATGATAGCTTGCCAGTGTTAAATTAATGGCATCCTTGGGGAAAAAAGTAATAACATTTTTTCTTATTAACCTAACTGGCTGCAGGACTCTGCTCCAGTTCTGTTCAAATTCATCAGCAAAACCATTTTTTTTGTACATTGCCTTGAGTTGGAAATTTTGGTTCTCAGAGCTGAGAGGGCAAAAGGCAGTTTCTGGTGTTCTGCTGGTTTCTGTAATTACCTGTGATCACAAACTACATTTATTCTACGAAGATGTAGCTTAAATATAAAACCCAATAATATTCCATAAATCCTCAAAATAATTTTTTCCATCAACAAATCATTCACTTAGGCTTTTAAAGTCAATCATTCATCTCCATTATGAAAGACACTGTAGAAACCAAAGCTGAGTTAGGAAAATGAAACATAAAGGAGCATCTACAGGTTAGAACAGCACAGTTCTCCAGATAAAGACTTTATAGGCTTATTCATTTAATATACACTGCCTTATCAGCCATGGAGAACAATACTTTGCCTCCAAAGATTGAGTCCTATGAGAAGAAATTGAATTGAACAGAAAAGAAAATCAAAGTATGGACATTTTCTTTTAGAAAACTTTGTTCATTATAAAGTGCTATGCTATGTGCACAGTCTTAGAAAGGAGTAGGAGAAATGCTCCTGGGAAATTCTGTGCAATATGATGTCAAAATTCAGTGGAATTGAAAGTAGTTTATGCTACCAAAAAAAGCGCCTAAGTTTTCAGAATGGAGAAAGGACACATTTAGTCTTGCTTCCTCTAAAGCATCTCTGTACTACAGTTCATTACACTAGCAACTAAATTTTGACTTGTTACTAATAAACTTGCCTCAAGGGTTGAAGTCTGTTACCTGTTCTGAAATTGTTGCATCATATGAAATATGAATTTTACCAATAAACAGCAATTCTACCTGCCAAACAAGAGACATGAAGGTGAATTTTATACAAGAGTTAAATCCTGCTTATTTTTCTCCTGAGGATGGATCCTCTGGGCCAGATTCTGACTCTTTTCATTTGCGTTTGAGACTGTAAGACTTTGCCTATGTGAAGGTGAAATCACAAGCCTCAGCAGTCAGCCCACTTGTTTCAGTAATTGCTGTAATTGAACTAAGATGAGCAATGCTTGGTCCCCACTTGAAAGCTGAGGGAAAATTTACTTTGGTGAATTGCAGCACTGCTACTCTGGCTGCAATTTGATGATAAGAGTGTCATGAGAGTAGGAGTGTCAGCTCTGTAAAGCAACATCAACTGTGAGAACAGAAATTAGACTAGAATGGTATTGCAAACTAACTCTGGACAGGTGTATTTAGAAAATTAATTCTCTTATTAAGCTAATTCAGTGCTAAAGCACCTCGCATTTTTCTCTATAAGTCAATGCAAGTCACTTCACATCCTATTACCCATGAGAACTTTGCAAAACTCCATTTAAAATTCATGGGAGACTATTATCTAATGATTCATTTCATTAGTAACTCATCTCCCTGGTTTCTAGGCCACAAATGCTCCAGACTCTGGAAGCTTATCCCAGTTGTTTGTAAGAACATTTCAATTGCCTTGTTTTTGGCAAACGTGGAAGGCTGGATCAGTCTATGAAATGCATGACAATAGTGCCAGAGAAAGCTTTAAGCACATACAGAGGGAATCCACATGTAATGATGATGTAGGATTGCTCCTGCTGCAATCCACAGGAAACCAACCTCTGTTTTAACCATCTCACTTTTAAATATATAGTGAGAAAGCTAGCAACAAAAAATTTATAGCTACTACTATAAGAAAATAAAAGCTGATAACTATTTAAAGGATGATAAAAAAGGAGACTAAAGACAAACTGAAGAAAACCTTAACCACAAATTCTCAATTTACTCTGAGGTATGCACTTCTAAAAGCAGAGCTCTTAAATGCATCAAGAATTTGGTATTAATTACAACTGTTCTGACTAAAATCTTGTGTAAGGAGTTGATACATCATGGTCACTGCAAGCACTTAGTACTTTCAGCAAGAAAGCTCCAGGTGTTTAATGGTGCCTCCTCCTGCAGATGGATAATCCCATAAAACACACAGTGCTCTTCAGACCCCCTCCTCAGGGAGTTCTGCCTGCAGCAGGAGTGGCTCCCAACTGCAGAACTGATTGGGGTCTGCAAATTCTTCCTACCTGATTGAGGTCAGCTAAGGACATGGCTTTGCTAGTGGATGTTTATATAATCAAGTCAGACTTAGCTGCATGTTTCACATCTGAATTAAAACTAAAACTGGGCTTAATGGAACCATTTATACTGTCCTTTCTATGTCAAAGGTAGTTCTCCTGCTTTCTCTGCCAGGAAACACAACATTCAAAGTTTTTTAAAAGGTAAAGTTACAGAAAGCAAAGTTCAGTCATACTGAGACAATCTCTTATTTGAAGTTCCACTGATAGCTGGATGTAGGATTGCTTCCTCCCTGCACACAGACACTTATAGGAATCCAGATCTCTTTTGAGCTCATCCAGGGACTGCTGCAGCACATTTGACATCTCATAAACCCCAGTTTGCCAAGCTGCCAGAACAGACAGATCTCCTGGTGACACCCAATGGAAGCTCAAATACAGATGAGAAACACAGAGCTGGTACTCAAACCCTCCCTTCCCTCTCTGCACTCATCTTAAAGAGGTAACAAGATCCATTTGAGGCTTCATCCATTGAAGCTTTGTCTCTCAGAAACGGACTGAATAAGGAATGCTGCAATTTTTTTCAAGAGGATGACATTCATTTCATTGGCATTTGACTGAGCTCCAACACTTTGTGTTTGGTCAGGAGTTAGATGTGCTCTGCAGACTCCTCCTTCCATCTCATTCCACAGCAGTTTCTGTGGATTATCTCACTCAATATGAAGGTTGTTGTTCAAGGAAAAGCAGTTGTTACATTTCTGTTGTGAAAAAAGCCTGAATAAAAAGCCTTACACAGTAAATGCATCTGAATAACCTGGAAACAGCATGAGGAGCATTCTGCCTCATCTTACATATTTAATTGAAGCATCTCATAGTGCTTTGGACCCCTGTAGTAATTAAAAAATGAGCTAAACCCAAGGAATTACTGTATTTCTGAACAAATAATTTTGAAGTAGACAGTCTTGTAACCAGAGGAAAGTCATTAAGCTGAAAATCCATGCTGAGCTGTAAAGTGCATTATATATTCCTTGATGTATTACCAGAAAGATACTTATTAAAGCAAAGTATGGTAAAATATTCAATTAACTCTACATCCATACAAATTGATTTTCTACTGATACTGAATGTTTAGTGGCTTTTTAAAATATATTTCCTTAAAATCTTTAATATTTAAAAAAACCCATCGACTCTCCCCCCAAAAAACCCCACAACCAAACCCCACAAAACCTAAAACAGAACACAAAAGATAATTGTATATTTTTAAAAGCAATGCAGGGTTTGTTAGGTTCCCCCAAATGTCACAAAGAAAATAGAAAGTATTGGTTTCTAGTAGTACTTCACAGAAACTGGAGGACTGCTTAACAGCAGGATCTTATTATTTTTGATTTTTCATATAATTAGTGAATTTAGTTGAAGAAACAAGAGATTTAGTTAAAAAAAAAGTATAAAGAGAAAAAAGAGAAAACATTTATTCTGGCTTCCATGGTTTGCACTCAAATATATTCCTCTAAGAAATTATTCATACAAGTTCCAATGCAATATTACCTCACCTGAAACTGTTGAAATAGGAACAGAAAACTTTCCATTGTCATCTGCTGAGAAGAAGAAAATTTATTTTATTTTCCACCCCACCTATTAATTGAAAGTAGCACTAAAAGTTACAAATTCCTCTTTATCCCATGGAACAGGGGTCAGGAACATCAGCACAGACACTCCCCCATCTCACAGGTCTTCACTCTAACCTGAAATTTGCACAGCTCCTAATTTTTGCTAATTTACACCCTTTTCCCTGACTCATTTTGCACTTTTTCCAGAAGTGCATTTTCTATACA
This sequence comes from Eopsaltria australis, assembly GCA_034509425.1. Taxonomy (NCBI): domain Eukaryota; kingdom Metazoa; phylum Chordata; class Aves; order Passeriformes; family Petroicidae; genus Eopsaltria; species Eopsaltria australis. The sequence goes on from JAVTVJ010000024.1 coordinate 9,949,085, forward strand.
AGGCTAGAGTCTTTTATCTCCTAGCATTTAAGGTGTATTAAGATTTATTAAAAAACAGAATAAATATATAGAACAATTAAAAAAGGCCTGGGGAGGAGGCAGAGTGAAAGGAAAAAGACAAACTTGGCATTTCAGGGATTAGTTTTGATATAGAGTATGAAGAAAAAATGAATAAAGATGTGCCTTTGTTTTGAAAAGTTGGCATGGACTTGCAGAGGTGAATTTTCTACAAGCAATCCCTGGCTCAATCCTCAGTCACCTGAGGTATACCTCAATCCTAGGTATTGTTACTCATATACAATAATCACAAAAAATAAACTATCTCAAGCTTGAACAACAGGAATTGGTGAAAATATTTGTAAAAATGCTACATTTTTATTTTCATGGGGCAGAAGGTAAAGTCTGACCTTATTTTTGAGAATAAGATCATAAATGTGAGCGGCAAGTAGACATGCAAATTTTAGCTCAATTCACTAAACAATTTCAAAAAGCATCTGAGCTCTTCAGAATAGGTTTTACCTGGTGAAATTGTTCCCTGTTAAACAATCTAAAATTTCTCCATCAGTTCAGCATTACCTAGTCATGTTATGGTAGAATTTGTGCTGAGATGCTCCCTGGATATTATCTGAAGGACGAAAAGTCAGGGTCCACCTTTCAAGCTTTAGCAACCTACAGAATTATAAAAATTGTAAGTTTGACTGTATCTCACCTACCCTGGTTCATTTACTATATCACATTCCTTCAGTGGTCACCTCTGGAGCTGATAAGGATTAAGCAATAAAGGTGAAAAAATCCTTGGCCTCAGATAAAAAAAAAACATTTAGTGGGACACTGAGCACACCTCATCTCTTAAGTCTGTATAAATCAAACAATATTTTTCCATCCATGCTCTCTTCTGTCTAATTAAAAAAAAACCTCACCTTTTTCAAGTGCAATGAACAAGAACTTAGAACTGTTTGCTTCTTTGAAGTCCCAGGCTACCACAGGTATGCAACAAATCCCATGACTGAACTGTGTTGGATTGCAAAAACCAATCACAAGATTCTGCCTCCTTTTATTGTCAGTGTTAATAAAGGGCACAGGGAAAAGCAAACTAGAGAAAAATAGTTGAGAAGAACAAAGAAAACATAAAGGGCTTGCGTACAACTCTTCTTTACTGTTTGTAATAAACCTGCAAATATTGGTGTTACCCAGGACTTTAATGCTAAGGATGAGACAGATAAGAAAGCAAAAAAACCTTAACACACTAGAATTTAATATTGTAATTTTTTGGATGTTTGTTTATATGTTTTAAAGAGCTTGGAGAAAATCTAACAGAGTCTACAGAATGCCTGGTTTCTACCAAGAAATAGGTATTCCTGTTCCCCATGAAATGTGGCAAAAGATATTCAAGTTATTTGCACAAGGTGTAGGGAGGAGCTTTATGGGGTTAAGGGAGAGCAATTGAAAGTGACTAAGATAATTAGATTTCACCTCTATGTGCTGGTTGTATAGGAAGTAAACATTAATTTCACGCAAATAGGTGGTACCACTCATGTCCCACAGTTGCAAAATCCACACTTATAGTCCATTTGGATTGAAGAGTCTTCAAATCACCAGGTGGTTTAAGGGATGCTTTAAAAGCTGCCATTGATGAAACTTCTTCCTTGAGTTTCCCAAGCTACAGAATAAGCAACCAGCAAAAGTTGTGACAACAAAACAAATAAATTTTCCAAATAAATATCCCCTCTCCTCTCCTCTCCTCTCCTCTCCTCTCCTCTCCTCTCCTCTCCTCTCCTCTCCTCTCCTCTCCTCTCCTCTCCTCTTCTCTCCTCTCCTCTTTCTGGTTGTGAAAAGAACATAAATATCATTGTGGGCATGTCACTATCAGAGACTATAGGAATGCCACTATAGGAGTATTCTGTCAGCTCTTTGCTAGGACTGGTGTTAAGTGTTTGGGGTTGCCAGTACCTGTGCTCAGACTCCATCATGGAGGAGGTTAGTTGCATTGAAAGAAAAAAGGCTATTTATCAATAAATAAGAGGAAAATAAATAAACCTCTACTCTTCCCATAGGAAGTGAACAGTAATTTTACTGAACACCAGAGTTAGAGAAAATATAATAAAACAAAAGAAAACAAATTAATATAATAAGTATTCCAATTCTAGCCAAGCCCAGAAGAGAATAGGTAATTATTTTCAGGTTGTGTAGCTGATGTGGAAAATTTCAAATGCAATTGTTTATTTATTAGTTATTTATAAGATCAAGGAACTGCAACTTCATCTGGTTTAGGAAGAAAATATGCCTTCATTATCAGATTTTTCTTTTTGTGAAATTTTTCCAACATCCTGCATATTTATATTCATCATATTTTTATTGAAGTCTTTATTTGTAAGGGAGAGTAATGGAATTTTTAATGCATTTTTCCTCATATATTGAATGCAACTTATTTAAATTCTTGTGCTTCTAGAGAATATCTTATTATACACATTAATTTTGGTAGTGTCTTCATGTAAAACCCACTTAAATTTATTATAAATTAAAGTAATAACAAAACTTATTTAAAGCTAAAAAGGCTAAAGCCATTCTCGAAAGGGCAATGATTATTAGTTGCAAACTTATGATTTCCATCACAAGATTAAACCTATGCAAAAGACCTGAAAATGTACTTCAGCTGCCAATAAATAACATATCAATCAAAAAAACAATATCAGTGAGTGAGCAAGCTGTAAAAAATCTGAAACAAGAGAATGTGGATGCCACTTTGTCTAACTCATATTTAAAAAAAAAAAAAACAATTTCTTAAATGGAGGAACTATTTAATCTTCTATTTATGTAATTGGGGAGGTTTGACTATTGAACCCTCTGTTCAACAACAGCCTTGAGATGAGACAGTGCTTTAATGCTCTCACAATATATTTGTCTAAGAGAAATAATGGGATCTGAAATAACCAGAATAAAAAAATACATAGATATTCTAAGGGAAGCACTGTCCAAGAAAAAATTTCAAGGGGCTAAAAGACTTGTCCACACTAAAATCTCCTAAGGAGTGTGAAGGTGTATTATGAAGTGTGAGGGGGAATTGATTTTCCTTTTTGTAGCTGTATAACACAGAAGGCCAGGCATTTAATTTGTTACCATGAAGTCAATAAGGGCTGGTTTTGAACCAAGAGTAATGCTGGAGAATACACAAACAGCTGCAGAGGAATGAGACAGCAGGGGAGAATATTTATGGTGAAAAAACTTTACTTTAAATGTAATCAATATATTTATTCTTTTAATTTCTAGAGTTTTTTTAGAGTAAAGGCTCATGCTGGTAGCAGCCCTGGTAGCTTCAGAAGGTTCCATGAAGCCTTTGCTGTACTGTATTCTTATTTCATGCAAAAAAAAAGTAGAATAAGAATATTGATAGGAATTTGCCAGACACTGTGCTAAGCAGTCTTGATTAAGCATTTAAGATTAAGATTTCCTGTTCCTACTAAAGTTGTGAGATTTTTAGATCAGTAAAAAATTGTTGAAGATGGAGCATACAATTGCTGAAGAAAAGGAGGAGAGAGGAAGCAGAAAGAGGTTAGTCTCCCATCTTTGGGCAAGCTTGGTCAAAATGAGGAAAGTAAACTGCACAAATTGTGTGTATTGAAATGCAATAAATAAAATATAAGTTTGGAGTTTCTTTTAAGTGCCCCTACTGAAATTAAGCAGTCTGATCAGAAAGAGTTCTACCAAACATCTGCCAGGGTTCACATGGGCTCAAAATACCTTTCAAAGAAGAACAAAGTAAGGCTTTATATTTTCATGCAGGAGCTCCTAATCAATGCTGTTACAGGTAATTTTCAAATAGCACGAAGACAGAAGATTAGACCTGAATGATAATTAAAAAAAAAAAAAACCCAAACCCTGCTATAAGCATTTGAAAAGCTGCTAAATTGATAAGGAATAACCCCAGCAGTCTCCAAGGATGCAGAGATTGTAAAAGAGCTGTGGCTTTTTTCCTTAAGGAAAGAAAAATCCCTAGACTTGCCCTAATGACACAAATTATCTAATTAGCAGATCTCTTAAAACCAGGGGGTAAAAAGACAAGAGTGCTTTGTATTGTTTACACAATAGCTGTGGAAAGACCAATGAAAAATCCAATATGTAGTTTTCTGACTAAGAAAATTAATGATTAGCAGCATTTACTATTGATGACACCCACTGCTTTCCTGGGCAACCAAAGTCACAATTATTTGACCCTTTGGTTTTATAACACTGTCTTCTCTTCCTTCTTTTTCCTCACTACCTTTTTCTTCCGAGTCAAAGAGCAGAAAATACTGTGTGTGGTATGTTAGCACAGATGAAATCAGCTAAAAAATCCCAATTATGAGAGGTTTTCCATTGCTCCTCAGACATCAGAGATTAACTGCAAGGTTCAGAGGTCGTTTCAATCCCTTCCAAATGTGTCATGGCTTTGATCCTCTCCCCCAGTGTCCCGAGGAGGAGGGTGAGGGGTGTATAATGATCTAGCAAGGGATTAGCTTGTTGCTCAGTTTATGCTTCAAATTGTACGATTGAATTGACGGTGTCACAGGCTGGGGCAGCAATAATTAGCAGTATTCTCATAGTGCTCACTAACAAAAAAAGAAAAAATGGTCCTTGGAGCATTGCCCTCATGGAGGCACAAAGGGCATGTGCTCTGGTTATGCTTTTGGTGACAGGTCATATGTACTGCAGACAGCAGGGACATTTTTTGTTTTAGGGAAAACAAGATAATAATTTATCAGGCAGGAAGATATTAACACAATATAACAAGAAAGTTATATTTTCCACCTTTATATTTAATTACATTAATTTAAAACCTGGACTAGACTATATGAACCACTAAATCTGTTGCCATATGAAAAGATACAAATTTAAAAAAAAAATCAAAACTGGATTTTGAGAGATATATGATCTACAGAAACAAGTCAAATTAAATTTACACAAATGACAAACAGCAAAAGAGCCAACTATTTTCAAATACTGAATATGCCAGAAATAACTTTTAAAGAGAAACTGCTTAAATAAACCCCCAGGCAAGCAAAATATAAAAAACAATAAAGTGATGTTCCAATATGAATTTTCATACATTTCCATATCAATAAAATAGTCACTGTGTGGTTGCTTTCTCCTTGTAGTTGTGATTACATGAATACTCAAGCAAATTAGTTTATTCACAAGCATTCCAAGAAAATGTTATTACATTCATCAAGCAATTTTCAGTCTGTTTTAAACATCTAATTGTGAGTATTTTTATCACAGAGCTGAGCTATCTGCTTAAAAGAAAAAAGGCAGTTCCTTGCACTGAATGCATCCAGCAGCACATCTCAGATTCTGATTTTCAGACAGAGCTTGAAGTGCTGTTGGTACGATTAGACATTGTCATGCCAATTACTCACATAGAAAGTTCAGCATGAAAATATTGAAAAGCAACAATTCTGCTTCACTTTCTCAGTTTTATCACTGTCTCAGCTTTGTCTCCACCACACCAAAGTAACTTCTGCTGCTTTCCTTCCTACTGCACACCTCAGTGTTCCTCTGGGAGCACTCTGGGACAGGCACTATTCACCCCTGTGCAGCACAGGCCTCTTTCTGCTTCTGCACTTTATGTTAGCACAGCAGAACCCTGAAGTCTTCCATAAGCCAATGTAGAGAAGAAAAATGGTGAAAAGCAGATGTATGAAAAGCATAAAACCAAATAAACAAACAGAAACCTACGGTCTGCTTGGGAAATATTCAACATAATATTATGAATTTATCTTGTCTTTCAAATTTACGCTAGGGAAATAAAATATTTCTTCCTGGTTCCATGTGCTTTGTCCAGCTACATAGTATCACTTTATTTTGTGAATCCTTTCAGTGAAACTTGAATTTGCAGCAAACCATTTGAGGGGCACTCTGGTTTTTCTCATTACTGAGTGTAGATTTGGAGATTTTCTCTTACCTGGGGTAGTGTATTGTTGAAAAATTGGACCAGGGAATATATTCCTTGTTCCTTCCAGACCTCCTCACCTTCTTGCCCCCAGCACATCTCAAGTGGTGCCAAATCCCACTGAAAAAAACCCACAATTTATGTGAGTGATGGCTCAGTGTGGAAACTTTCAGGGCATTTGGCCAAAAAGAAAAGAAAAGATCATTCTTTGGGCGCTTTCAAAACCTTCAAGCAAACAAACATCACAACTTTCCCTTTCTCAAATTACATTTTTCTTCCAATTCTACCACCATAAAAAATCCCACTGAGATTATCATAAATTTTGAATTAACCGTTGATTACGATTGACCTAAGAAAAGAAAGGTTAAATTTTGTTTGGAGTAGCAAAAATTGTCCAGAAAAAAAATTTCCCAAAAACCAAAAGACATTTAAGCTGCTGTTGATCTTATTGTCAGAGATTAATGAACAAGAACAGTCTAAAAAGCAAAAAAAGTAACATTAGAAAAAAAATCAGGTTATTCCGTGGACATTCTTTCATGCTTAATTGCCAGTGGATATTGTGGGTGTTGAAAGACACTCTAACCTTATGTAAAAATGTTTCATTAACTCTAGATTATCTTTATGGTATGTTTTCTGCAGTTTTGTTTGGGTTTTTTTCTGTAGCTCAATTATATTTTTTAAAATAGTTTCAACAAGGCAAGGAATGGTTATTAAAGGATACTTGTGTCAAAGTGATCACCTATTGACAGAAGGAACCACAGCAGATTAAAATAAAAGGACTATGAAAGCACACAACAGACCATTTAGATCTTTGCATGCAGGAATATTTTATGTACCAACTATGAATAAATTATTCTGGTGAAAGGACAGAATGTCCTGCACTGAATCTCTGTGGGATTTACTGAAGAACTTTAAAATCACGATGGTAGAAAACCTTCTGGAAAGAAAGTTTCCTCAATATCATGCTCATCTTCCTTTTTGCATTAGTGGCCAGCTACACCTGTTTTCTTCAACAGTAATGGCATCAGCAATGGGTGAAAATATGGAAGAGAATCTAAGGTGAAGACCATAAAATTTAAGCTGCAGTTCCTTGTACTTCTAGAATTAAGTGAAGTGAAAATAGAAATTAACCTATCTTTCTGGCATACAGAATTTTCTGAATTCTACCCCAGAATATATTAATCATATTCCTATTTTTGCATACCCTGCTTCACAAAATTTATATTTCAGGGTTTTGGTCTTCCAGTATTTTCTACAGAGAGATAAAATGACTATGACTTACTTTTCATATTTCTTTCAGTAAAAACAAAGTTACCCATGAAAAATTCAACAAAATAAATAATATGAATTAGAGAGAGTGCAATGGACGTTCTGCTTCATTACACTTGTAACAAATCATTATCATATAAAAATGAAGAAAAGTAAATTGCATTAAAAAATTGGAAAGATGAAGACACCAGTGATTTTTAATCAGTTTTACAACTTTTCATGTCACTTGTAGACAATTCAAACTGTCAAGCATATCCCAATAAAGAAAATCTAAAATGGCAAATCACCTTATAAGATGAAAATTATTACTAAGAAACCATAATCACATAATATTACTATCTGTTATATTAAAAATTAATTGAGAAATGATTCATTTGTTGCAAGAGTAACACATGCTCAAAATCCAAAATTAAATATTACTTTAATTTATTACAGTTGAAATTAACTATTCAGGTTATATGATGGAATAAATAATGCTGGTGAATTCTTAACAATCAATTTATGCTTAATTCTACATTGAAAGAGTTATGAGGAATCAAAATCTTCAATATTAATCCAATTAAAAGTAATTAACTGGCCACAGATTTTGACTTAGTCTTCTTTGTTATATATGCACAATTTTAGCTCTTGTGTGAGTATACAGAAGACAGATATTCTTACCTCTTTTACCTATTTTGAGTTCTCCTTGCTGAAGGGAATTAAGCATAGGAGTCAGTTGAATTTGATTATTCTTTAATGTATTTGTACAGTTCAAAACATTGTTTGCTCTCCCAATGTTGCCCATGTTACCCATATCCATGAGAAGTTGAAACTGCAATAATGCTCCAGATCACATCTCCAATTAATGACTATTTTTTTAGATCTCACTTATCAGTAGAGATTTCTTTACCATGGATAGAAATAGCTCTGCTCACTAATTCCCATCACAACTGGAGGATTAAGTTTTATTTGCTAATTTGTATGGGTACATGACAAAAAACTGTAGAGGTAATGTAGATGTTAATCTGGTTATATCTTCAGCTTCTACAGCTTAGACATGAATTGCAACAGAAAAAAAAACTCCAAACAAACAAACAAGCAAAAATAACTGAAGCATTACTGACACTGAACTACACACAATGGAACTGTATTTTATAAGCAACTACTTCAATAAGTATTGAGTAAGAGTTTTCAATCAATAAATAACTGTGGGAATGTTGAGGTCTTGAAATTGCCTAAGCTCTCCACAAATTGTATGTTCTTCCTATTCCACACATAAGGGAAAATAAAATTAATAGAAAGCATTTATAACTATATAAACTAGTTTGCAGATTTAAGACTTGTAAAATAAAGGATAACTAAAATAAGACATGAAGAAGTCAGCAGCTCTGTAATTGATTCAGTACTTACATCAGTTTCGTGAAATACAAGTATTTTAAAAACATTTGACTTAAGTTAAATATTAAAACAGCCATAGGGGAAACCAAATCATTCAGAATTGATAAAAAGCACACAGTTCTGAGAGGAATTTTTTCTGACTAGCAGCACTCTATTAAGGCTAATTTCCTTTACGTTATACAAGAGGATTGAAACCCAAGAGAAACAGTTCCTGACACCTTTTAGCTGCTGCCTCTTGCTCTCATGACCTTTTTATCCCCCACTTCTTGTTTCAGCAGAAGTGTCTGTATGGCCGTGGAGTAAAGTGCATGCAAGTTAAAACTAGCCCAGAAATAAATAAGTAGAAAGAAAGAAAAATTCAAAATAGCTCTTTTCAGTAATGATTAGTAGTAGCTAATAGTTCACTAAAGCTATCCTGCATCCCTTACAGCTTATTATTATTACTTGCTTGGGGTTTTTTATTTTCTTCTTATTGTTCTGTTAGATTTAAATCCTGATTAAAGCAGATAAGATTTAAGTGGTACTGACAGGCCTGTAGTTTCTGGGGTCCTCATTCTACAGGATAGCATGAACCAGATTCCAGTCCCAGATGGGACCTCTCTGGATTCTCAGGGCTGCTCAAAAACTGAGTCCTCAAAGACCATCTTCATCACCTTCCTGTATCGACATGTAGTGCAATTGCTTATCTTCTTGAAGATAGTTGTAGACAAGAATAGATGGATTTGGGCAGCACTGCCCTGGTCTGGACACAGGGGACCAGAAATTGCATCTGAGCCAGAGGCAATGGTTTGAAGTCAGAGTCCCCTGTGCACAGAAAAGAGGAATTCATAAGCTGTGAGGGACTGAGATTGAGGGTGCTGAGCAAAGGCTTAGCAGCTGTGGGTTCACAGCTCAAAATCATCCCCCACTAAACCTCTTACCTTAAATGGTTTGATTTTGTATTCTTTGTGGAATTCTTTTGGAGGAGAAAGGCAGCAAAAAGTTCCTTCCATTGTCATCCCTGCAGAAAGCAGGCTACAGAGACAGGGATTGGCTGCTCATGGAAAGAGAATGAAGGGAGTTTGATGATACATTTAGCAGAATACTGATATTCTGAGTTAGTGCTACCATGGCCAAACTTTTGTTTCTTTTTATTCAGACTTTTTTTCTTTTATTATTATTTTTCTCTTCTTTCCAGTTAAGGGTAATACCCAAAAATTAAAAACAGGTGGTTTCTGAGGTTCTGAGGGAGGATGGTGACCTCCACTCTCTGTGGCACATTGAGGATCACACAGATGTTGACAACCAGATCAGTATTAGGTTCTGGTTAAAATATCTCAGCAGACTTTGAGCTCAGCAATGAGTGGATGGCCTGGAGCCATCCACAAAAGACCTGAAGGCTCTGAGGTGGGATGGGGTTTGGAGTTCATGGTTTGAAAGCAACTTCCCCCAAGGCCACTTGTCTTGATTAAAGTCAGGCTGCAGTCAAGCCTTGGCAAAGATGAGAGGAACTCTGGGAGTGTCTCCAGCTAGAACCTGTAAAGGAGAAAAAGAAATATTGAAAATGGTGACAGGGGATTGTCAGGAGTAATTCTGCAGAGCCCTTCAGAGGGACTTGAGTCTTTTTGGAGTGCCTGGTAACCTCAGAGAATTGCTGAAAGGAAGGATGGGGAATAGAGGCTGCTCTTAGGGGCTACAGACTCACCTGGACACCTTCATCCAAAACCTTGCTTTGGAAGAGGGCTCCACCCTGTCTCCTTCCACATCCTCATTTGCTGTGAGAAATGGAGTAAATGGCCACAAAACAGAGCCCTCACTGCTCTTCCCTTAAAATTTAATTTCTAGAGTATTTAAGCAGTGACTAGGAAGCAGATTAATTATATCACTTTAACAACTTGTCTCCAAGCAAATATAGACTTAGCATCACAAATCGCTTTCCCGTCTACCTCTGTTTTTCCCCTAAAAACTCATGAAGCAAAGGAAAATAAAGTAAAAAAAATCTCAAGAAACCAAATTTTATCATCTTCTTCCTTTCCCTTAATAAACATGCCTTACATAGTTCTTATGGTTTTTTTTCTCATTAATTAATTGCCCCAGAGTTTGTTGCTTTGGGTTTTTTTTTTTCACTTTCCTGCAAATAGAAAAACAAGCACACTCCTGTTACTGCAAGACAGCATCACTGTGAAGGGAAGCACAACCTGCACTGATTTAAATTTGCAGGGGGATTTCACCAGAAACAGGCTTCTCTCTAGAATTAATAAAAGCTCAGCCCCCATTCTGTGGTATACAAAAGTCTTATTCAAAAGCAGCATTTTGAATTATTATTCACTATTTTGAAGACTGAATCTAAGTCCATCTGACCCACACTGAATATTTCCTTTCACCAGAGTTTAGCTCAGAAGTGAAAAGTTCCATTTCAACACAGAATTTCAGGCTCTCTTCATACATTTTTCCCAATACTAATGGTTTTCATACTTTCAAAAGAGATACAGCAGTTTCTTCTACTAAAGCTGCCCCAGCAGAATTGCCTTTGACATGTCATCTTAAAGAATGTATTGTAAATAGAAGAATTGCTAAACAAAGCCACAGCACCTCTGTTTGAGAGCATAAAATCTGCACTAAGCTGTACATTTCATACCAAGAGTCTTTACTATGGGAGTTGCAGCTCCTCGACTAATTCAATTTGTGAGCATAATATTGAATATTAACATGAAGCTAAAATATGGTTCTGGTGCCTACTGGAGCTTCATAGTTCAAAACAGCTTCAAAATATTCAAGTGAAACCAAATCAAACTGTCATTTTAGGATGTATAGCTGAATAATATCCATAATGAAATGAACTGTATTAAATAAAAAGCACCCTTATTTCTCTATTGGCAACATAGAAATTAACTTGAGGGAAGTGGGCTATAGTATTTATATGCAGCTGTAGTAGTGATTTTACTTTACATTTGCATATTAAAACCTGCATTCCAGCAAAGCAAATGACTTTGATAAATTGCCTTACACATAATTATTGAATATTCTTATGCATCTTAAAAGACTTCAGACACTTTTAAAATTAATCTGAAATTTCACACAAGGATAATTTTTATACCCTTTAAGTTTTTTTAAGCATTTCTCTTTTCTCAGAGAGAATTGTTAATGAATCTTGTCATATACTTTTAAATTAAAAAATGTATTAAAGGAAAATTTGGTTTAATTTTTTTCAGTCTGTTGCTCCTTTTCATTATTGACTGATTTGCCTTCAAAACTTGTTTAATCTTATACATTTTCAAGAATGGTGATTCCTAAAATGTTCTAAAATAGCAGTATTTTACAATCCTAGGTTTGTGGTACTGTTTCTCTCCATGCACACTGGAAGCAAATGTTCTATACTATTTTTGGAATGACAAGGTACAGAGCTATGTCATGAGAGTTTTTCTGGTATTATCACAGAAAATTTCCTCCATACTATTTGCCATTTCTGAGAACATGAACAAAATAATGCTGTCTATCCTCATGCTAGGCAACAAAAAAATACCCTCACCATCCCTCTCATGGTTTTATAAACCAAGGTGTCAAATATCTGCCTTCATGTGATTTATATGGACTTTTTATCACATTTCATATAATTTCCTTTCTTCCAGACAACACCCTAGTCATAGTCAACCCTCCTGGAGAAGCTGCTCCCTTATCTTTGCCATTCCCTTTTGCCCTTTCTATTTTAGCAGCTCTGAATGATGAAATCAGAGTTACACAGGAAGGTCAAAATGCAGGACACCATTGATTTATACAGTGTCCTAATCATGTCCTAATTCCTTACTTATTCCTTTACATCCTAAAAACTTGCCATTCATTGTGCTTTCTTGGTCCTTATTGAGGGTGGACAATTATCCCTTGTTTACCTGAGTCTTACTAAAGCCACTTCACAGCTCCTCTATTGTCACCTTTCCTTATCCCAATCCCATTTAGAAAGTGGCCCACAGCAGAACAGACACCAGCCAGGTCTAGTACACAAAAACTAGATGCTTTGCTGATAATGCCTTTATGGCAAAAATTTATACCAAAATGCCCAGTTCTTTTTGTAAAGAACAACCTTTGAAAAACTGCCTCTGCTATGCCCAAACAAGGCACACTTTTTGTTACTCCATGAAGCTCAGCCAAAAATTCATCACCAGAAACCATTTCCTCTTTCATGTACCCTCTCTACGTGATAGAAATGCAGGAGAGTTGGGAAAACTTGGCAATAGTCAAAAACAGGACTTATTTTCCAATAGAGTGAGAGTATCTCAAAGCTGGGCCAATATCCCAAATCTGGTATTAATCTCCACTGTAAAAAATGAAACATTTATTCAGAGAGCAATTTAAATAACTGCCCTATGTCATACTTAGGGAGACTTTACTGTCCTGCATGTCAGTAATGAGGAAAAGAAAAAACAAAAAAATTCCCTGAATATTCTGGAGTGGTGATGGAGGTTTTGCACACACACTGGCACTACTTCTGATGAAAAGTATTTAAGGTGAAGTTTCTGTTGTATATCACTGTAAATATCTTCCTTTTTTTTAATCCCTCTTGGTTCTCTGTCTCAGCTGATATTTTTTTCTGTGGCCTAAGGATGTCAAGATTTTTTTTTCTTTTATCGTTACTACATACCCTGTATCTTAAATACACTGAGCATAAATGGATTCTATTGAGAGAGTCTAAACACAAGGCAAATCTAAATGAGAATATAAATGAATACAAGGGAAGGACATTTAGAGAAGTCTTTTAAAATAACAAATAGTGTTTTGAACTAAACGCCTCATGCAACATAATTATTTTGCTCTGAATGCAAACTAATCTTAAGGGGGTTTTTTCTGTTGTTGTTGCTGTTTTGTTGCTTTTTTTAAAATTGACTTGTCAACTTGATATTTATTTAAGTTTTCAGCCCTTTTAGGTTATGACTATGTAGTCAATACTGCTCCCAGTAGTAATTGTACATACTTCCTTAGATATCCCCAAGAAATCTCTAATATCTTCTCTCTTTACTGAATGTTAAAAGGTGATTGTCAGTGTGCTAACAGATTTGCATTTCAGACATCTGTTTAAAAAAGTGACAAAAAAATACAAAATTTTATGATGTCAGACCCATGATTTTCTGTATCCTTTGTTTATAGCAAGCTGAAAGTCAGCCATTTTAGGGTGGGATAATTTTCCTCTGAAGGTCAGATATGTATTAAACTTCTGAAGGCTGACTTCTAAGTCTTGATTGTTGTGAAGGATATTTTTATTCAGTTCTTTCATAGGTTTTGTCAGGCTGAATCTGACAAATGTGTCTAATGCAAAAACAAGTATATTCTCACACAAAAAAAATGCACATAGTTCTTCTTGAAATCGAAATCATAAAAGAAATTTACTTTCCAATAATAAATAATAAATAATAATTCTAAGGTATAATTTTTCATTAGTAGAGGCACCTATAGAAAACTTTGTTCTTGAAGAATCATTTGTAAAGGTAATAAAATTGAACTAAATGGTGTCAATTTGGTCAACTTTGCTGATTTATTTCTTCTTTTTCTCTCAGAAAGTTGTTTTCATTCTTGTAAACTCTCCCAAGTCCAAGAATAAGATATTCTGTGCTGCTCATTAGAGTTACCAACTTTCCCAACAGATAACTGGGAAAGTCCTCTCTCTTTTTGGAAAATCTACTATCTAAAAAAATCAGTCAATGCAACAGCCATTCTCCTCTCCTCTGCCATCACAATATATATTATTGTCTTTAGTCTAAAAGGACATACCTGGTATTATTTTTGGCAAACCAATCAGTTCTGAGTAGAGGAATGATGAAAAGAATGAAAAAAAGGCAATGGATGTTGACCTCTGGTTTATAATAGAAGCATTGGATTTTTGTTAATTTACATTAATTAAGGTGTCTGTTGAATATCCCATGAAGCAATGTAGAGAAGTTCATGAACGAATTTAAGCAATATTAATTCATTTTGAATAGGACTTGATGCAGATTTCAAAACAGCAGAGAGGTTGGAATGAGATGGTCTCTATGGTCCCTCTCAACCCAGACCATTCTAAGATTCCATGCTCTTGTTCCCTCTGCTGAACTTTCCCACACCTGGGACACATGGACATGCTCCTAGGACACAGTTATTGAAGGACATATTCTGAATAGCTGCCCTTTGGGGAATGCATCCACATCTTCTAATAAAGCAGGGGGATTTTCCTATGCAAAGAATTTATTCCCTATTTTGTTGTAAGTGCGCTAGAAATTACGGCATTTCACGTGTGCTAATGAAGGCATGTGTCCTGAGAATAAAATGAAAACTGAGTCTTCTTGTAGAACATCAAAATTCAGCATCAGCTGCCATCCTCACCTCAATCAAGCAGTGCTCCCACGAAGAAGCTCCATTAGAGGCTTCTCATATTGGCTGTGTCACCACAGGGCAAGGTTTACACGGTTTTATGATTTTGTAGAAAGTAGTTTCTTAATCAAAATGAAAACAATATTTGGACAACACCCACCAAACAACTCCATGATGCTGGAAGGGAAGGAGAGAGGTGGTTTGCTCTCAGGGCTTTTACTGTTTCTTGTGGAGGTGGTGACAGAGATGCCAACTAGCCCTGGTGTTTCTGGAACAGACATCTAATCCTAAGGGAGCAGAGCACAGCACTGGAACAAAGCATTGATTCCTCTCCACAGGTAAGGAAATACAATTACCTCAGAATAGGGAGGAAGAGATTAATTAGTGTATCAGCACTATTCCCAAAAAAGGGACATTTTCCCTAATGTAATGACATTTCTCCCTCAGTATCTTGGGTGCCATTTTTCATGGTGACCTTTACCAGCAACACAAATCTACAAACTCAAGGTTTTCAGCAAACATTTCGGCAAACTTCCCCTTCAAGAGATGTAATACGCCTTATCTATTCATTTCTTGCTTTGAATATGCATAATTCTTGCTTGCCTCCATTAGGATGACTCCTTCATAGTGAATGCTATTTATGCAATGTATATATTTATGCAAATAAGAAGAAAGTAGAAAGTAGACTTAATGAAATGTAAATCAAACCCACAAAGATAAGGCACAGTTCGTGTCTCACTGCAGATGTACTGATGGCAGAAGCACAATGATCCCAGGCTTTCTTGCTGTTATTTTCTCTGGGAGCAGCACCCTATTGTTGTAACATGAGGATTGGCTATGATAGTGCAAAGAAGTCAACATTCAGTGTTTGCATTTAGAGTACAACATTAAAATGAGGTGGAGAATCAAGTAGTTTATCATTAGGATGAAAATTTGAGGTGTTTCTCCTGCTCTGCTTTTGAATAAGAAGGATGATGGCATGACACCAGAGATGGGGGGTGGGGAGTGGGGAAGGAGAAGCTTATACTTACAGATTATATGTGACAACCAGATAATCACAGAATTATTCAGGTTGGAAAAGACCTTTAGGGTCATTGAGTTCAACTGCAAACCCAGCCCTGCCAAGCCCACCACTAATCCATGTCCCTAAACAACATCTACACATCTTTCAAATGCCTCCAGGGATGGTGACTCCACCACTTCCTTGGGCAGCCTGATCCAATGCCTGACCACCCCTTCAGTGAAGAATTTTTTCCTAATATCCAATCTAAACCTCCTGTGGCACAACTCGAGGCTGTGTCCTCTCACGCTAAAATAACTCTGGGTATTTTTTGGGGGGGAGACTTTCTTTAAATGCATTATGCAGTCTGATCCATTTATGACACAGGAATTCTCTTTAGACCATATTTTATGGAAACAGGGGAAAGAACAGCACAGCCTAACTAGTAAAAAAAAAAAAAAAGCAGAACACAGAACACCATATTGGTGAGATCTACAAAATATATTACATGTAGCAAGTAGTCCTCAGCTTTACCTTCCACAAAGTTAAACATCTTATTGGAAAGATATTTTTTTCTCCGGTTTTTGTTGATCAGAAATTTAAGTGTTCATCCTGAAAGAATCTTTGATATTTTCAGTTTCTTTTTGTTTTAAAATCAGTAAGAAAAATAGAGATTTTTTTAAATGAACCCAGTGATCCCATGGATCTTTTTTAAGCTGTAGTATGACTGAACTCCGATTCCCAAGATAAGCTGCAGAATATTTTTTTTCAAGAAAAGGATGATTTTCAGGAAATCACAGTTCCCTTCAAAAGCCAATCTGACAAAACCAGCTTTTGATGAGCTTTAAGCATCATTTTTTCTTAGCCTACTCTTTCTTTGTTCCTCCCTGCTGTCTGTTCTGTGAAATCATGCCTGAAAGCTGTAAGTGTAATACACTTACCAGTCATACAATTTTAAACAGAGTTGTGCTATCTAACAGCTTTGTGAGCTTGGAGTGTGTCCTGAGATCCACAGAGCAAGAGACCTAAGCTGTACCCTTTTCTTTGCATGACTGTTATTTCTTCTTAAGGTACATATTTGAAAAGAAAACTAATTTGATGCTATTTCTGATACCTATTTCTGATTACTTCTGATAATATTAACTCTTTTACTCAACGGTAATTTATAATTTTATTCTCTGGCATGTGAACAGATATTTCTTACCTTAAAAAGTAATTTTTTTCTCTTTTTTGAACAAGAATATTGTAAGTAACCCAACCAGTCTTGTCAATGATAGTGCATTTTGCCTGTCATAAGGACTGAATTCAATTGTGCTAATTAAAGCTGAAAATCAAACACAGATCTGACCATATAAAGGCAAACAGGCCCATTCTTGTTAAAACAGACAAAATGTGAAGGTCACAACTTACATATTAATATATTCCTCCATGTGACCTTCAGTTGTAAACAAAGAATATTAACTGCTGTTATTCATCTTCTGCTAATGAACATATATTACTCTGGAGTCTAATGAATAGATAAAACATCTCTGTTCATCAAATATTTATAAAAGTAATATTTTCTGTGCTTACCAATTAAAAGGGTATTTTATTACAAATTTAGAGCACGCCAGCTTCAAAATCCTTGGAGACTGGGGGCATGAGAGTGCCAGGAAATGAAGACTGGTCTTCAAGTCATTATCTTCACATGGCTATTTTCAATAAACAAATATGAAAATGTAATAATAATATTAAGCCAAGTGAATAGCCAGTGGGTGTACTTATTCCTCTCTCAATCCCTGGTCTGGCAGTAGCAGATGATTCCAGTATCCTCTGAACATGTCTAAGTACTAACCTGCATCAAAGCTATTTGCAAAAAATTTGCCCCTACTCTCATCCCATTACAGATATTCAGGTCACCATCATCCAGATAAACACAATACAATAATATTTAAGCATGTAAAATACATAGACATTCACCTGTAAGTAACACTTCGTATCATGAAAGCATACACTACAATATTTACATGGTACAATTAACAATATTCACATACTTACATGACTTACATTGCTCATCCCACTCACCCCTTGTACCTGACAGAAGCTGAAAGTCTCAGGGGCACGAGGTCTCTGAAATACTCGTGGTAGGTGCTATTCAAACAGGCATATTAATATAAAATAAATGCAAGGAATAATCTGTGCAGATCTTAACATTTGTAAACATGTCACCTTCAGTTTCTGGGAATGCCAGGAACTCGTGCATAGATTTCAACAGCCTAATATTTTCTCTTCTGTTTCTGTTAGTTTGGATGAAAATAACTGTCACATAAATCACAATTTAGCGAGTCTTTAAAACTTTTAGATTACTAATTTATAGGGCACAGAATACTTTACGTGAGGAATAAATACTTTTCTTGGGATGTGAAAGGCTAAAAATTCCCAAGCAACAAGCTTTTATGATTAGATTACCTTCAGCAAAAGTGTGAGCAGTAAATTTTGATAAACAACAGTTTGGATATTTTTTCTTGTTTCTGTCTGGCATCAGATGGTGGAAGCTGCCTTTCCGTGACGAGCACATATCTGGAACACCCAAAAGAGCCAGCCCTAAGAATCTGTTAAAACTGACATATAGCTTTGGCTTTGTTGCATTAAGCTGGTAAGAGCAAGCAAGGATTTATTGGGCGATTTACAAGAGAAATAATAAAAAAAGAAAAGGTCATTTTCCTCCAGTGCAGGCCACTGGTGCCCTCTGCTGTCACTCTGCCGAGTATCACGGGTTCACTTTGTTTCTCTCCAGTCCCACTCAAATTATTTCCAGACTGCTGTTCGTGTTTCTCAATTACACTTGGAAGTTACAGTGCAGATGTAAAAATGAGGGGTTTCTTTTCCCTTTCAGTTTGTGCTGCCTCCATAAAAAAAAAAAATAAATGTTCCAAAGACTTTCAGAATTTATCTGTCCTCTGTGGTTATTGAGCATTGCACCCATACACAGCAAATAGTTGAACACAGAGTCTGAAGTTCTTCTCTGTGTCCTGAGGTTTTCCTGAAGCCTTAAGAAATTAGTTGGCATCCTGTCCAAAACTTTCTCAGCCTGCATTCCCAAGAAGACAACGAAAGCATTTTTAATGACTGTAACACACTCTGCAGCTGCCTCAGAAGCCACTGCTGACCTGTGCCTGTCTGCCTGTATATTTACACATCTATGGTTAAAGCTAAAAGCCTTCAAATCTCATGGCAGCCCCGATGTTGGCTAACTCCTTGGGAGGAAAGATGTGCACAGCAACCAACAATGTCATCCAGAAGTCTTTAACTTCAGAGGAAATTTAAGCAAACTCTCACACCCACATCAAAATGCAGAGCTGGCTGCAGGCCACAGCTGCCTCCTCTGTAACAGCTTTTCTCTGATAACAAAGCTGATTTATACCTGGTGCTCAGACATGATGATGATGATGATGGATGTGCCAAGGAATATATAATTCAGGTCCCATTATCAGCAAGGTAAGAAGAGTTAAGAAACAGGCACAAAGTTTTTGCTGGTGTTGTGAAAGCAGCATGGTACCCCTGGTAATGTGCACTACAGCTGCTCGTCTGTGGCACTGAGTTTCTCCAAGATCTGGAAGCACAGCTAATCCCATTCCTGAAGAGGGTTATGCAGGAGGGTGAGAACCAGCAGGATGATCTGAGTCTAGGAGAGGAGATTTAACTTTTTGCCAAGCTGCATAATAAATGGAGATTTTTTTGACAAATGAGATTAACAGAGAAGATTACTCCCCTATGAAATGCAAAACTGTGATATTAAAATGAGCATTTATATTACTTCCTTTTTACTGGGTAGAGGTCTCCCATCCTTTGTTTGACTAGAAACAAAGACCATTGACCAGGAACAGCATGTCAGAGGCACTGAGGGGTTTGGCTTTCAGAATACATTCACGGTCTACAGGCAACAAAATCAAAAAGGAGTCACTTCTTGAGTCATGGATATGTGCAACTCTTTGTGACACAGCCAGTTATTTTTTATTTGTCTCAATGAAGAACAAAATGAATCTTTTGCAAAACTAGAGGTAAATGAAAGGAATAACAAATACAATTTTTTTTTTAATATTTTTTATACATTTCTTTTGAATGTAGCCCTTTAAAGGCTTTTCTGGGTTCATATTTATCTTATTTGCACAAGAACCATTTTTTGCAGCTAAATTCAGTGTTCTTGCCATTCTTCATACTTCATTCAATTTATATTTTAATATATTTATGATTAAAAGCAAAGTCTATTCAAGACAGAGCTTCTACCTTTAACCACCTTCCCTCAGAATCCCCACTTTTGCTGCAGAGTGCAAACATCTGTAATTTCTCTCTCCATATGAAGAGGCACAGATCTTGAATTCAAAATGCATGACACAATGGACAAACTAAATAAAACCATCCTTGTGTCTCAGCAAAACTAATTTAAATTTCCTGATATAACAAAGCAGCTGTGAATCTACTGCCTGGAGGCACAGGCACTATGGCACACTTAACAAATGGCCAAGCAGATGCCCCTGTTTGGATCCTCAGGAGACAGGAGGTGTTGTTTTTGTGCAACACATTGCTACCTTTGGTGCCTCAAAATTACTACTGAGATCCCTCTGCATAATAGCCAGAGCTGCTTTGGTATTCACACTAAGAGCTACAAAGTTTTATACATTCTAGTCTGGAGCACACCTGCCTGCTTTTCTTAGTGTTCACCCTTTTTGTGAGGTTTTAAATCACCCCAAAATTGCTGCTTACTGCAGGATTTGCTATTCCTGGGGCTTCAATCTCATTTCCTCCCAGTAACAGAGCAGGCAGCCATTCGAAGTGGCTGTAACACTTGTTGGGCTGGCTAAAAATGTTTTCACAGGTGTGATATTTCCTGCTCCAGAAGCTTAAAGCATCTTAATGATGGAGGAGTGTTGGATGGCGTTTTCACTGGCAGCTTCCCTGGTGCCATTTTGAAAAGGCCTCTGTGATCTCTTTCCTAAGAAAAGTTGGTTCTTACCCACAGATTGAGACAGTGACCATTTTTCTACTGCCAAGTCAAACAAAAAGATAAGGTCCATTATCACATCCAACAGAAAGGTTCAGGGAACACATAGTTCAATACAATGGACTTCCTCTGTAAACTTGGTAGGAGCATTTCGTGTCCTGTTCAGTGAATTTATGAACAGTGTGACCAAGTAAACCTGCAGGACACATTTATGGCTCCCTCACTGGTGCACTGTTTCCTCTCAGATATATATATGCCCTATCCAATACACTAGTCCATATCCCATATTCTAGAAGAAATGTAAGAATTTGTTCTGTAAATAAATCATTGTCCACTTTTGTCTGCATTATTTCTCCACCCTTTTTCACAAAATGATCCTTATCTTAAATACACTTTCCAGGCTGCATATGCAGCTCACATTTATTATTCAGAATCCTGCTTAGCTATTATTGGACAGGTGGACTGAACCATTTTTCTTTTAGAGACTGAAATATATTCCTTTCCACTGCTGTTGTTCTTGAGAGCTACAGTTATTGGACGTGGGGCTTTGTGGTTTGGGCAAATTATTGACTCCTTTATTACTGCATCATAAAATCTGTAACTACACTTTCCTAAATGCTCTCACACCTCTCTCACTGCCCAAGCAGCTCCAATACATGAGGCAATCTATGATGGCAGAAATAGAGGTGTGTGAAGGACCAGAACTAAAAATCTCATTAGGTGTCACATAGTTCAGGGACAGAGCTCACAGTTTGTTTCTTTCAGAACACAAAATTTGAGATACAGTGCTTTTAATGAACAGAAATGAATTATTGTACAGTTCTGGGAGGCTTAGGGGAAGGGCATAACTCATGTGGGTGTTTTGGGGGGGCAGGGGGCAACATAATATAAGACAATTTCAGCCTATTGGATCTTTAATAAGCAAGGAAGTCAGTCAATTTTGGATCATTACAAAGAGAGAACCATTATGCACTTTTCTTTTGCAAGCTGGGATTGCATTCTTGTCTCCTAGCTCATTAAAATGATGAAAAATTAAACTATCCAAGGGAAAAAAAAAAAAGGAAAAAACCAAGAAAAAAGAGAAAAAGCAAATTTTCTGCTGTACCAGCCCACATAGGGATTAGGTAATAACCAGAATAAGTCTGAGGCCGTGACCAGAAGGTGAAATGTTCCCTGTTTGTGTCAGAAAACAGTTAGATCAGCTCATCTCAGCTGTGAAACCTCACCTGAAAAAAAAAAAAAAAACCCACAACACAAACAGAAGTCTTGCCAAAATGAGGGAAAAAAAGTATTTTACAAAGAAACAATGGAACAGTGGATAAGAAAGAAACAAAATTTTAAACTTTTCATTTCAATCTTCCAGCAGCTTCTGATCATCTGCATGTTAATATAACTCCCTTAAGAGATCAAAATTCCTTTTGTGTATCTTGTTATTCCTGTAGCAGAATGCCTGATACTGATAAGTCCTTTTCTTGAATCCTATCAGTTTCTGGCTGCTTCACATATTATGCCAAACTTGAATTCTCCTACTGCAAGAAAATAAAATGGAAGTGGAGCTATAGAATTTCATCTAGTTGGTTCCTGAAAGTTTAAATCAACCCCAGAACTTTCTTAAGAAAAATTGTGTGGAATTTTCACCTATTATTCTTCTGGCATGAGTTTAATACAAAGAGTTAACTTTTTGCAGAAATGGAAAACTAAGCAATAACTAGTGATAACTTAAGCTAGCACAAAACAAAAAAGTTTATCTGGTTATATGATGACTTCAGGGGAATAAAAAAGCTGTCAGAATATTCCTACAATTTACTGAATGGGCTTAGAAGAAAAAAAAAGAGACAAATGCAATGATCAGAATAGCAGAAAGCAGAAAGAATATAAAACATGTCAAACAGCAAGTTCAGACACCTGACCTTATTTACAGATCAAGTTTTGTGAACCCAGCATGAAACCCATGGATACAAATCAGTTTGGAGGGATTTGCTTTGACACCCTGCAGCTGGGATGAAGATGTAAGTGGCAAGCACACACTGCATTGCACGGCAAACAAAATTTGTCTTTTTTGAAGCACACAGTCATGTTCAAATGTAATGAAACATTAAGGGCCAGACCTACTGGGATTTAAAGAGTGTGATACTTGCTATTACACTAATTTATACAAGCCTCAAACTGAACTTCAGAGGAAGCTCTGTCTCAGAGGTAGCACAGCAGACTCTGTGTTTCCTCGTCAAATGCTTTTAGTTAACCATGGTGATTTGAAAATATCTAACTCGTGGTATGAACTGAAAAATAACCTTTCTTTCAGAAAGAGCATATAAGTAATTGTACTCTGTGTGATATACCCAATACTGTTTCTTTTGGAAGAAATTAGCTTTTCTTTAATTTTTCAGAGCTCAACTAAAAAAACCCTCCAGCTAGTATTCCTCCTCTTCCTCAAGATTTCATTTCTTATGAAAAATGAAATTCCAGTACAAGACTTAATGAGTACAAACCTAAATATACTTTTCAGTGTGAATGTTTTTAAGGTTTGTCACAACTACTGCTGACATTAGGTGAAAGAAAATTGCCTGCATGCATCATAGCTTACCCCAGTTCATCTCATAATCACCTTCAAGCAACTGACTGAACATTTAATCCTAATAAACTGCTAGAGTGAGGTGGTGAAATCTTCTGGCTTCATTGCTCACAAGTGTTCTCTGGGCAGTGAGGCTATTTCCAGCTGTCCTGCTGTGAAATGCACTGCTATTAAATCTTTCACATGAAAACCAGGGTAAAATACAAAGAATGGCTATCATTTTTCTTCGATGTTTTTAAAACTTTGAGGTAGTTGAGACTTTTTTCTTCTTTCTACTTATCACTTACTGTAGCTATGAAAATTTCAGAGTTTACAAAACAAATTAAACCACTTAGCTGCTTGCTTTGTCATGATCCTGAATGACCATCAGCCACCCAGCCCTTGTTTCTTCTCTTGTACAATGTTAATGACCTTATTTCTTTCTCTCACGCAGCTGTTCCTTTACATTTGTGCAGATAAAGAACCCCAAAACATAGTCATGTGCCTTTTCTTTGTTTATTACTCATGTCTCCCTTCAACTGAATGAAATACACTTCCAATGAAAAAAGTTAACATTAAACCAGCACACCCCCAGAAGGAAAAACGTTGGGATTTGTTTTGATGTTCCAGATAAAGAGTTTTAAATGTAACACTTTTATCCATACCATTCCAAACATCACTGAGAAAAGCTGCCAGGACTTAAGTATTTTATGACATGTCTACTTTAAACTAGGAAGTGAAAAACATTGAAATTTATCACTCTTTTCAAGCCTTCAGTTTCAGTTATTTTATGTCTCAGGCTTTGAGTGTTGTGAAGCCTGCATCAGTTTAATCACTTTGTCAAAACTTCTCCTGAAAGTTTTAAAAAAGGGTAAGATAGGGTAGAGTTTGGCACTTTAGAAACTGTGCAACTTAGACAATTTGACAATTTTTAACTCAAGCTTTCTGCTGAAGACACAGATGTAACAGACACTTCAGAAGAAGATGTCTTACTGAAAAAAGACTGATTTGCCACGAAGAGTAAATATTGCTGAACTACTTCACTTTGATTGTCTTCTTAGTTGCCCCACCATAAGTCAAAAGCAACCCTCCTAAAATTCCTGTCATTCAATGGAGAGAGCAGAACCAGATGCCAACAGTAACACAAAATCAATTGCTGAAGTAAATAATAAAATAATAAAAAAGAAAAATACACAACGCTTTCTGCAGACAAAGGAAGTTTTGCCATAGTAGTTTCAACTTGGCAAAATTTGAGCAGAACCTTGTAAAAAAGTTACAATTATGTTTCACTTTTCATATAATTGCTGAGTGATTGATTGTTCATTTTCAAGAAGGTTTGCAGAATAAAGGCTATCAGAGAAATTAGGAAAAAAAAAAAATTAAAAACATCTTCTCACACAGATTTTCCATCCAGAAATCTCCCTGTTTGTAGTTAGAAAATGAAATGTGGGAAGGCAGAGGAGAAAGAGGCACAGTGAAAGGACTGAAGTGACATCAGCCCAACAACAGGACATCAGAGTTTGGAAAAGATACATCATCCATACCATCAGAGGAATCTAGGAGATCCTAAAACCTAAGATCCTAAAATCTAGCATCTGTTGCTAAAATAAAGTAGTGTTCATTTGCAAGGAAGAAGAAGAACAAGGCAACCAAACCTACAGAGCCACTATTCAAAACAGCAAATATGATACTGTCAGAGACTAAGGGTGAGATTTGGAAGAATATTATCAAATTAACTTCAACAATAAAAACAGAGTGATGAGTTAATTTCACAAATTGTGGTGGGTTTTCTGTTTGTTTGCTTTGATGTTTTCTGTTTATTTGTTTCTGGGGTGTTTTTTTCTTTCTTTGTTTCAATTTGGTTTGGTTTGGTTTGGTTTGGTTTGGTTTGTTGGTGTTTGTGGGTTTTTTGTGGGTTTTTTGATTGTTGTTTTGTTGTGGTTTTTGGGGGGTTTTGGCTTTTTTTTTTTTGGCTGGTTGGTTTTTTGTTCTGGGTTTTTTTTTTTTGGGAGAATCGTCTCATAAGAAATGTACCCAGTGTTAATGGCATGAGATTTTAAACCAGTGACTGTGTTTTACAGGCATTCATCTCACCAGGGCATTGGAGGAGATCTTGGATTTCACCTGGAATATTCCAGGGGGAAGGAAAAGGCAGAGATAAAATTTTATGATCTGTGTTTTAACAAATACAGCAAGTTTCCACTGGCACTTGAGATTTACAGTCCTTAGTACACGAGCATCTTTTCCTGTGCACTTTCAAAGAGAAGATGTTGGATGGATTTTGTGGAGGGCACAGCTGAAAGAGAACAGCTCCGAAAGTCTGACTCACTCCACACAGAATGCAGAAGTGAAGTCATGAAGTCATTTCCAACTGAGTAACCCCTTTCTCATGTGGCACAAACATTGCTATACTATGCACATTAGTATGCTTATTTAATTTAATACAAATATTGCATGGATTATATTCAATCTTTTCAATTTTACATTTTCAGGCTATCATTTTCTAAATGATCACAGAATCATTTAGGTTGGAAAAAACCATTGAGTCCAAACTTTGAGCAATAAGTAGTTATCCAATTAGCTAGATATTCTTAAATATTAAGTATTTATGCTTAAATATTAAGTATTTATGCTTCATTAAAATAAAACTAATTTATAGGTATACAAAGAATTTCTTTTTATACAAAAGCATATCCTTAAAAACAGAACATTTCCAGTTTGGACATCTTAATACTGAATAGATATAAAAGTTAAATTGTTTAATGAAAGAAGGCATTATCCAAAAACAACAGAATAATTGTTGTGTTAGGAAATCTACCAGGCAAAAAGGCTACTTCTAAAAGTAAATGTTAGAATTTAATGTAGATTATACACAACAGATGGCTGAAACCCAGGCTAACTTAGATAATTAGGAATGGAGAAGATCTCAAGGTTTTGGTAAATTGGCTCTTTCATTCCAGTTGGATATACACCAGTTCTGATACTTTGAGAAACTGATGAGCACCTCCTACAATGAAGATGCTCAAAAACGTCATTTTTTCTTCTACTTCATAAGCGACTGAATTTGTCTGTCTGGAACTGGCAGGTAAATACAAACGAAGTCATCAAATACAGTCTGTGAGCTTGGCCACACTACAATCAATCTGAATGTAAAGGTGAACTAAGGTTAGCATTGATTAAAATGGGAGAAAAGCACTAAAAGAATAAAAAAGAAGAGGGTAATCCTATTTGGCTCCCATTTTACAGGTCATGTGTTTTATTCTGTATGTATATTTTTACTTTAGAGATGAGAAAGGAGGAAAGAACGTAGGAAGCAGATAACAAACTGCAAACTAAAAAAAAGGAAATATACCTGAACATAGATGAAAGATAACTATAAAACAAAATTATAGCATCCAAGCCTCATTATTTTGGAAAACACTCACACATTTGTATCACAAATATCATCTAAGCAGTTTATTAGAGTGTATATCTCCTTTCTGCAGCTTGCTTTATCAAAATGTTTTATATACTGTTTTCTGGAGCAATTTATGATTTGATATGTTTTGACTTGTTATTACTAGAAAAACAGAAAGGAGAAATAATTGACTGTCAGAGTACTCAGAAAGTAATTTCTATTCTTACTGCAATAATGCAGGATACTTAGGTTAAAAACAAAAAGATGAAAAATAGATAATTTTTAAGCTGATAAACAATCTATGGGATTCTGTAATTATTTGTCTATCACGCAGTGTTTTGACAAATTATGATGCTTTCAGACCAGAACAGTGCAGTTAATGGAAACTTGGTTGTCAGAAAGGTGCAAGTACTGAATGTATCACTTAAAATGACAGTATTTCTTCAAACAACTTGTAATGGAGGCTCAATTGCTGGTTTTCATATGTT
The DNA here is from genome assembly GCA_034509425.1 of Eopsaltria australis. Classification (NCBI taxonomy): domain Eukaryota; kingdom Metazoa; phylum Chordata; class Aves; order Passeriformes; family Petroicidae; genus Eopsaltria; species Eopsaltria australis. The sequence continues at coordinate 9,976,389 of JAVTVJ010000024.1, forward strand.
CTTAGTAATGAACATATAGATGTATTCACATAATATTTGTTCTGCTGCTGACATTTGTAATAATGCCTACTATTGTTCAAGCACATAATTAAATATACCTGTTTTGTATTTTGGAGCTTGCCAAAGACTCTGGTTTTTGTTTTTCCCAACCCAGGACACAAGATTTTACTTGAAAAAAGATTTTGGTTCAAACGCTGAGGTTCCCTTTCACCACAAGTCTAATGAAGACAAGGAACAAAGCAAAGCCTTGACATTTTGCAGCTAAAGCTAAAATGATCTAATGGTTAGTTGTCACTGAAAAAGTCCATTTTTGTCCTGGTATTTCTGCCATTTCCATTTCACCAGAGCTGTCCCTGAATGATATGATGCAGAGAATCCATGCAGAGTGCACTTCTCATTTCTGTCATGTAAAATTGATTTTTAGCTTGCTTACCTCCCTGGCTCAGTTCATCAGGGAGTCAGAGGAGCACCAGGGGTGGTTCAAAGTGTTGAGGGCTGCAATGTGAAACCATACTTTAAATTACACTTACAGGTTAAAAAAAAGTACAAATAAGAAACAAGATAAAGGATCAGTTTTAAACTTGGTCATGTAAAGCAGAAGGTTTTACAAATATTTCTTCATGAAAGACACTTGAAACCAGATGGTTTTGAGTCAAATATTTGTTGCAACAACTATCAAAGAAGAAAAAGGGATAGGAAAAGTGTAACTTACATGAGAAAAATTATGGGAATGGTTTCTTGAGCAATGTAGTTTTGGACTGTTTCACAACAGAGATTTTAGGGACTGAGTTATGTATGTGCTACTCTGTTTTTTCTGCCCTTCATTTCCACCTTTACTGAGTCCCACTAAGCTATGTGCAGTTTTTTCTGGGTGAGAACTGCTTGGTTACATAAACAGAAACTATTTAAAACTGATCCATTCCATTTAAATTCCTTCACCAAGCCTGGCTTTACCTTTTGCCAGCTCCTCTTTCTGTTCCTGACATGCACCATATGTTTTTCCTTATAATCATTACTTCATTCATGGGACAACAATTCATTAGGGACAAATGTTCGTATGTGAAACAATAAAGAAGGAAATTTCTAGTAGTTCTAAGAACATATTGGGGGAATTAAGTGAATTCAGTTTTGTATGCCAACAGTTTTCCTTGGTCCTCATTACTTCAGAGATAATTTAAAATATCTTTTGCTGGGAGGAGTCTTTTGGAGTACACCCTCACTTAGCAGTCTGATGTATCATAAGTTTACAAAAGAATTCCATGTAACAAGAAATTTGGTTAAACAAATCAAAATCTAATAAATTAACTACACTTAAGTGTAAATTGAGGAATTTTCTGGTATTTTAATAAATCTTGCCATACTGGTGGCAAGAACTCCTAATCAGATTCAGCAGAGTTAAACTGATGGAGAAGTTTTAACGGTAGCAGCAGGGTTAAAATATTCTTGTCACAACATGGCTTTTACACATGGAAAAATCACAGAGGAGGGGGATTGGTGGGTGAAATGTGCATGATTTTTATTCAAGGGATCAGTAATTTTCTATGCAATGTAAAGTCACCTGAGGAAGAGAACAGGTGAGGAATTTACTGAAGGAAAGGAATGAGACAAGACATGGAGAGGGAAGGGAAAAATTCTCCTGGATCATATATGGTATTAGAAATGTAAATGGTAGCTCATAAATAAACACCCATATCTCTAATGAGGGTTACATTTTTTTTTCCAAATTGTTTTAGATTTACAATTATATTTGTAGTAACTAACTGTATGGGTTTTTATGAAGCTGTTTCAACTCAGGTCCTTCCTGCTCAGTGTTTGCACCATGTGTGGGCTAAAAACTACTGTTATATTTCTAGGTCTTTACTTTTAGGGTCTGCAGGGTCCACCATAAGATGGGGACAGTCCCATTGGAATCAACCAAAGTGTTGTATAGGATCAAAATCTTCATTTCTTTCCAGCCTGAAAGAGAACTGTGCACCACTATCTCTCATCCTTTATCAGTCTGAGCATCCAAGTCAAATGTTTTAAGAAAGCCAAAAGCTGTTTTAACAACAAAAAACCCCAAATTTTTGAAAGTATTTTAGCTGAATTGTGCTACACCACAGTGTGTGTTGGTTCTAGCAGCCTGTGGGATAATCTCTTCTTTTCTCCTTATGAATTGAAGTTTAGGAGCAAATTTGTCCCAAGAGAAGTTCTCAGACAAAAAAAAAAAAAAAAGTATCAAATGGTCTTCCTGTATTCCATATCATGTTTAGATGCTAAATCATAACAATGGTAATTCAGTTCTTAAAAGTACTAACCAAATATAAACTCTTTTCTTCAAATGTGGGAATTCTTTGATATTGATTAATGATACTGTAGAAATTTCCAGTGTGAGGTTTGGTTCTGTGCTTGCCTTTAATAATAAACAAAGCAAAAAACCCCCACAAAACCTGAAAGATTCAAGACAGTCAGAAGCCTCCTAAAAGGCCTCTTTTTAATCTGTAATCAAAAATGAGCTCACTACATTGTTTATCTCACTTTTACATGCACCAAAAGTATTGCGCCATTCTACCTTCTCAAGTGTTTCTCATTTATTTCTTTGACTACAGATGAAAAGCTTTCTACAAAGTTGTTTCTCTTCATGTTTATGACTTCAGAATTGGATCAGATCTGAAAATCACCTTGAAGGTAGAAGTGGATCTTAATAGATGATTAAATACAGATACAATGGTCTTTTCTAGGATTTATTTTCATAGCTATTCAACAACCACATACAATATTCAATCTCTCTGTGTGTCTTGAGACTATATTGTTCCTACATAAATTGATTTTGAATTATTTCTTAGTCGTTGTTTAGCCTGACAGTGGTAAATAAAGAGCACAGAAATTACCATGGAAATTTTGACATCATGTTTTTTATAAAATGCTCAGGCTGTCTTGTTCTCGTGCACTGCAAAGGAGATGTTGATTCCTCTAATTCTCAGGAGGAACAAGAACTAAGAGCTATGCAGGTATTAAGTGGGAGTGACATAAACACCATGGGGAGTTGGGACAGCCAACTTGTACCTCACTGCCAACTGTCCTGCTCCATTACAGCCTGGCAGCCTTTAGTAAAGTTGGAATCTTGCTATTTGGGTCTTAGCAGGTCCAAAATATCATGTAATTCTTTCTTGATAATGGCATTATAAGCATTTGTCTTTCTTCCTGCTGTGTCCCTGACAAAATTTGATGTTGCCTCTCACCTGTGTCAAGCTATAAGACACTTTTCTCAAAGCTGACTCATCAGTCTGAGTTATATGCAATGTGTCAGTAGAATTTAATTGCCAGTATTCTTTCTAAGAACAGTTTTCCTAATGTATTTATACAGTGGTTATACTTTGGGAGTTTCTTCCATAAAAAAAAAAAAACCACAAACCCAAAAAACATAAACAAACAAACAAACCCACCCAATCTGAAAGATACTTCCTATATTTATTTCCAGTTCTAGTGGGAAAAGCTACTGAAACTCATTATTTTGCAAGACAGGAAGAACTGTCAAGGAAACTTCTTTGTAGTTAAAAAGAAAGCTGCACTCCTCTATTAGCAATTACAACCACCAACAATGATTTTTGATAAATAAATAATGAAAAAGTGATTACTTTAAAATTAAAATTAATTTACTTAATCCAGGCTGAGTTAGGCATCTACCCTGACTTTTGTGTATTCAGCTTCAGAAAAACAGGATGTAATTGCTGACACTTACACCTAGCGAATTTCTATCAAGGAAACTCAAAAAAAGGACATGAAGTTGGGCTATGAAACTGTCATGAGTAAGATAACTTCTTACAAAAAACATGTTTTTCAGGTAAGTTGAATATATGTAAAGCCATTCTTAATTCTTAATTTTTAAAATCTAGTTTTTGTATTGCCTCTGGCTGATACAGTTTTACCTTTGTGAAATCCTGTCTCCAAAACAACATCACATCTTACTTCCAAGAGCATGAAAATAACAATCTTGGCAACTAGTTTAGAGACTGAAACCCTTCACAGTCCAATGCTCACTTAAGCAAGTATTCCTTAGTTATTTGCTCTCTAAAACAAAAGCTTGATGTTCAAGCTGCCTTTCCACTTTTATCAGTACAAAACTAAAAACTATTTACTCCCAAAGATTTGTATTTCATATAATTCCATGCCCATGTTATATCACTTTGAAAACTTGCATGAGGAAGCTGAAGATATTGGCTACTGAAAATCTAAACCTCTTCTCTGCAATGTTAGCAAACCATTATGAGATATCTATCAGTGAAGCATCAGTTATATAAAATATATATTATACACTTCATGAAAGGTGCACAAACATCATCACTTGCTTTTTCTGTTCCTTTTCACAGCTCATAACATCCCTTCAGCTCAACAAGATCTATGACTGTATGCTAAGGACAATGACAGGAGTCTATATTGTGGCTTCTCACCGTGTGCATGGCAAGGCCAAGCAGAGATTTCAGCTTGCATGGAAAGCAAAGCAAGCATGGAAAGCACTTTCTTTCCAAAATATGCACTAGCAGTATCATTACAGGCTGGATTTGCAGTTATCTTGATTCCATGTGACAAAAAATAAGCCTTTGCATTTTCAGGCAGATTTTGGGAAAGGAAATATATCTTAAAGAGATGTTTTGTGTCTCTGGGGAAGAAGGAGTGAGGAGGGGGGTGAAGCAGAGCCTCGCAAGAAGGAAGAGGTGGGGGGAAGGTGTTTTATGATTTGGTTTTATGTCATTACTCTACTCTGATTTGATTGGTGATTAAACTACTTCCCTCAAGTTGAGTGTGTTTTGTTGGTGACAGTAATTGCTGAGTGATCTCTCCCTGCCCTTATCCTGACCCATCCATGAGTTTTTTGTTTCATTTTCTCTTCCCTGTCCAGCTGAGAGGGGAGTGACAGAGCAGCTTTTGTGGGCACCATGGCATTCAGTCAGGTCAGCCCCACCCAACACTGCCTGCCCTTGATAATCTCTTTTCTTCTTCACGTAAAACAGAGACTTTTCTGAGGGGGAGAGAGTGAAGGATGCAAAAGGAAAGGTAAAAATATATTTCTTTTTCATGCATGCACACACACACACACTTTTAAAATACATCACTTTTGAGTGTTGGAGGAGTGTTTGTCAGTAATAATCACTTTTGTTTTTCTTCCCCCTCAAGTGCAACATTTTTTGGCTGTTGAATTTTACTCTCTTTAAATCATAAGCTGGAGCAAAGTTTGTTTTAACTCTTCAACCATAAGAACCCTGAAGCACTTCTAACGAATATCAGTAATCATTATTGACATTTTTCCTGAACTGATCAATAGAGAAAGTCAATCATGTTCAGATTGACAGATCTATTATCAAAATTACTGGTTAATATCAGCAAGGTATTCTTCCAGGTTTTATTTCTAGTTGAAGATTTAGACTCAAATATCTAAACTCTATTTACATTCATTTCATAGTGAGAAAGAAGGCTCATAAAAATAATAAGAAAATAAATTAATGGTTGCTTTGTTTTTGAAGGGAGAAATCTTAAATCTGGAAGAACAATTATACAGCTCATGGAGCTGAATGATCACACCACACAAAATGCATTATGTATTTTGCTCTGATGCCTTTTTTTCAGAGCAAAAGCTAAATTTGTTTCTCTGATGCTTTGTGATTTAAGAGGGATGAAATCACAGAGTATGACAGTTTGCTGCACACCAGGAGAAATCTTTTTGGACAATGCAAAAACTTACCAGTTTGAAAAGAACAAAGAGATTCTGCCTGCACAGGAAACACAATAAAACATTTATGTTTGTCTCAATCCAGGATAGATTTTTTTAAAGTCTTTGATTCCCTTACTGAGAAGATGGAAAGAGAAGGATCTTATCCATAGAATATCAAACTCCTGCTCTTTGCCTGTGCCACGTTTACTGCTTTGCATTTAATGCTCTTACCCTCTGGTAAATGTACATTCTATAATCACTACTCTGAACTCTAGTTTCAGTTACTTACATTGTACTTCCCAAAACAACAATAGCCTGTGTAATACTGGCAAATATTTATTTTTCTGATGTATTCTTAGCATAAGGTCTGGTAACAAATAATCAAATTAAGCTTTGAAATTGCTGGGAGATGGGAACAAGGTTAGTTTTCTTCTTTGTTTTGGGAAATACCTGGTAGGGTTACAAGTCACTGCTTATTCACACTAGCAACCTTTATACATCATTGAGGATACTTCATTTTAGCATCTATTTCAAGCCCTGGAAATATGCCAATAAACTGTTTTAAAATACATATATTTTTATTATTCTTTCAGATGATTTGTCATCATTCATGCTGAAGCTCATTTAAAACTGGGGAAAAAATTAATTGAAAAAGGTAATTTCTAGTGGTTGCAGGAAAAGCTATACAGGGCTTATTTTGATTTGCTTAGGTTGGTTTGCTGATGGCAAAGTTCCTTGGGAATTAGAAAAAAAAAAGGAAATAAGGAGAAAGTGAGAGAGAACACCAGAAAAATGCGTGTTTTAAAGCCAAGGACAAAACATTTAGGTACCACTCAGTTTGTTTATATGGATTATACCTTTAGTACATGGCCAGTTATCGTGTCACCTCGAGCTTTAGAACATAAATTTTCAGCTGAGATATCCAGAAAAGTAATTGAATATAATTAACATCAAACTGAAAATATGAAATAATGAGACTAATTACTTCTTCTTGTGGGCCTAGTTTATTATTTGTGGCTGGTCATGTCAGGCTGCACCAGTCTGGCTGCTCGGATGCACTGAAATGTGTGGAGTTCAGCTGCCACTCACACCAAACAGGCATCTACTGAAGTGTATTTGTCTGGAAGGGAACCACAGATGCACCTCCAAAAAAACCAGGCAATAGGATAAAAATTGAGGGTGACGATGATAAGCAACCAAATCTCAATCCCAAACTGGGATTAAAAGAGAGGCACATCTGCTAATACAGACTTACACCTTCTTTTGAGGATAGACAGCAGTGGGAGCTGATTTATGATTTTTCAGTCAACTCTGAACAGCATTTCAGATTTTGTACTTTCCCTTAATAATCAAATGAATTAATATTCATACTTAAAGCATTTTTTTGTTTCAGTTAATAATGTACTGATAATAATAAATACTGCAAAGCTCAGCCTCCATAGGTTCGTAGCACAACCATGTCAGTTTTGTATTAAAATTAAGATTTTAATGTCATGAATAATTTAAAATCTCTTGGATACCTATAGTAAATATACAGTGTTTAAAAGAAAGGCCCAAGGAATAAGTCTGAGCACTGAACTCATGACTGTCCACAATGTTTGCTTGTTTGCTTGTTAGCAAATTAACCTAAGCTAACTAGTTTCAAAACCAGTGACTGGTACTTGGAGCCTCCTATCCAAAAAAAAGACTTAAACCAAATAAAAGACCACAAAACCCCAAGTTTGCACATGCATGTGTTTAGACATACATTGTGCATATATATACACAAGCATTTTCCTCTTTATGTATGCATATTTTAATTTTGAAATAAAATAATAATTGCCAGATCTACATCTCTTTTATTCAACAATAATCAGAGATGCCAACTGACTAATGTTGTAAAATTTCAATTGTTTTTAAAGCCTTTCTCTTCTTCCAGTCATACTGAGATGAAATAAAATTAAAATATTGAAAAGCATCTTTGGAAAAACAAAAGCAAAAGCATCAGAGGATTTTTTTTCCATCCTACTTATTTTTTTTCTTTCAAAGGGCTTTTTCTTCTGTCCATTTCTTATTTGCAATAAATGCCAAGCACTAAGGCCTGTAGCACTCATATACGTGTGCCACTACTAAGCACTTCAGAGGGTGACGTTCTGCATGCTGTCACATCAGTTGGTCCTGCTAATTTTCAGAGGGGCTAACTAGACCAATGATTAAAGGGATAAATATGAGATACATTTGCAGGACTGATGCCTCAATAAGCAAGCTTTAGAAAAACTGCAAAGCCATGCAATGCACTAATAAGAGGCCACCTGCCTCTCCTGTGGGCCAGCTGCACGCTCCAGTGGTTTTCCAGGGTGGGTGTGATGCTAACTACATGGCAGGGAGCATGCTGGGGCCATCACACAGAGAGCAGTGATCCATGTCTCTGCTGTAAAAGGAGGAAAACAAAACAAGAAAAATGACGTTTCAGGTCTGCGAGTGCCCATTCTCACCCTTGACACTGTGCTTACTGCACTGTTCTAAATAGCATTTTAGAGATAATGGAGTTCTCTGAATCCTATTTGCAAATTTACTTTAATAAAGAAAGATTGCAGGAGCCTGGTCATAGTTGGATGAGTGGGACAAATCAACGCAGAATTCAGACAGCAGTTTAATGCTTGAATTTCATGCTTTTGAAGGTGTTAGACATCTGCTGCTGCATCGGTATTTTAAAATGCAAAAGGAGGGGAAACAGCATTTTTCTTCTGGCAAGTGGCTACTGATGTTGTTCATCTTAGCGGCAATTTCTCCATTTCCACCAGTAGATAATTATTTGGGGAATAATCTTTCTTATAATTCTCTCCTTGGGAAGCCAAAGCAAGGCATTTACTTTCCAGACAAAACACAAAATGCTGTGCCATGTAGTTTGGCTGTAAAGTCTTAAAGAGGAAGTAATTTGTACTAGAAGCAGGCTATTTAGGGCAGTTTTTGTTGGAATAAAGTTTGGAAAGTAGCTGTGCTATACTTAAGGGGATCTGCTTTTAATAGATGGAAGGACTGTGTTTTGATGTTTCTACTACCTTGATGGAGCTAGGGAAAATGTCAGAGGTCTGCATGAGAAGTGTCCCCAGTGACAGCTACTGGGAGAACCTCTGGAGGCCTGGAGGCTCTTCTCTCACCTCTGATCCTGGCTAATTGTTATAATCCTTTATAATCCCTTTCACAATTTTCCCCTAACAGCAGAAGACAATAGGGAAGAATATTCCAGTAGCTAGAGTAGTTGTATTAGACCAGCAAAAAGTAAGTTACACAGAATTCTGAGCAATTCTTCCAACTCTTCCTTTAAGAAGGGTGCTTACAGACCATCCTTAAAGCCTTCTGGCAGGTGGGGCCTTTGTACAGCTTGAAAATCTATCCAGTATTTATTCATTTGGTAATCAGGTGGTTATTAAAATTTGAAATGCCAGTAGGATTATGGAAGTACTGGGATAAATTCAGACATCTGCACAAGGGACAAACTGCCTGGAGGAGAGAACAACCTCTCACCTGGCTACAACCTCCTCTCAGGGAGCTGTAGAGAGCAATAAGGTCTCCTCTGAGACCCTTTTTCTCCAGGTTAAACACCCCCAGCTCCTTCAGCTGCTTCTCATGCTCCAGTCAATTCATCAGCTCTGTTGCCCTCTCTGGATCTGCTCCAGCACCTCACTGTCTTTCCTGAACTGAAGGACCCAGAACAGGACACAGCACTCGAGCTGTGGCCTCCTAGTGACCAGAAGGGCAATCACTGCCCTGGTCCTGCTGGCCACAATATTGATACAGGCCAGGATGTCCTTGGCCTCTTTGCCACTTGGGCACTGCTGGCTCATGTTCAGCTGCTGTCAACCAACACCCATATCAATCAGTACATGCCCTCATCCAAGAGGTCATTCAACTATCCCCCTTCCTACAAAAACCAAACTGAAAACCACCAAACCAAAAAAACCCAACACACACACACACACACTGCCCTCCTCTGCCTCTTGTGGCCTGCCCTTTATGTGCAGAACCAAATATTTTTATGAGATATGCCTAGAAGTCTTGATCAAGTTTAGCACTCCTTCCCAATAGGGCTTTTCCTCTCCCTTTTTATGTAAGGAACAGTATTTCCTCTTTTCAGTTCATAGAGATGAGATTGACAGACACGGAGGAGGAGAAAAAATGTGAAATCTCTACAGAGAGCAGAAACTTTTATTTATATTTACTTTATGTTCACTACAACATCTGTTTGGGAAATGGACAAAGCTCACAGAGTTTCAATCCAGTGTTTTTAACATGAGATAATAAATTCTTGTTTGTGTAAGGTTACATTTCAAACCTTAAATATTTCAAATTCTAGAACATTTCTTTCCAAGAGCAAGAAGTACTGAGGAAACTGCAAGAGCAGATATTCCAAAGATTTAGGGTACTTCAAATGTGGTACATCTGCTTTTACAGTAGTTTTCATAGCAATTTTCCTGACATTCAGCTGGGTTTAAAATACAGCAGTTCAATTCAGGACTCAACTCATCAATACAAAACTGAAAACTAAAGTGTGAATGATGTTCTGCAACTTGATGTAATGGAGTCCTGCCTATCAAATCATGTGAACAGAACAGATCTTTCTTCTACAGCTACAGTTTCTTCAAGGCCTTTAGCATAACACCATGACTCAGAACAAAAGGAGCTCATATAAAATTTGGCCACAACAATATTATAACCACTTATCAAGTCTAAACTTTAAATTAAAAACAGGAAAAAAAAATAACTATGTGATGAAGGGAGCTGAAAGAACCCTGAAGAGTCCAGTCTGCTCATCAAGTTTAAAGGAAAATTGAGAAATGATTGAGAGCTTAGCTGCAAGTCACCATTGGAATGAGGTGGTAAAGTCAATGAGAGAGTGTGCTGGAGAAGATGGTAAGACCTTTAACAAAAGGCTTAAGGTCTTCCTAAAAGACTGAAATTGAAACGTCATGGTTATGACTTGTGAATCCTCTGGGTCTATTTTTGTCTCACATTGTCTGTATTTAATAACATTTCTACCTGTACTGTATGATAATATTTAAATCTCATTGTTTTGGTCTTCAATTATCAATATGAAGTTGATTTTACTCTTTTCTTGTGGTTGATCAGAAACCTTAGTAGTCAAAAGAAAAACCAAAACCACAAAAAAAAAAAAAAAAAAAAAACACCTTACCAAAGCACTTGCCATTAAAACAAGAAACTTTGGATATGAAATACCTGTAGGAAAAATCAGTGCATTTAGTCTTCACTGATCACCAGAATCAGACCCAGCAGAGGTGAAGATTTTTGGGGAGCAGCTGAGGTTCCTTGGTCCGTTCAGCCTGGAGGAGACTGAGGGGAGACCTCATTGTTGTTACAAATTCCTCACGAGAGGAAGAGGAGGGGCAGGCACTGATCTCTTCTCTGTGTGCCCAGTGACAGGACCCAAGGGAATGGCCTGAAGGTGTCAGGGGAGGTTTAGTTTGGATATCAGGGAAAGGTTCTTCACTCAGAGGGTGGTTGGGTAATGGAAGAGGCTCCCCAGGGTGGTGGTCACAGCACCAAACCTGCTGGAGTTTAAGAAGTGTTTGGAAAATACTCTTGGGCACATGGTGTGACCCTTGAGGATGTTCTGTGCAGGGCTGAGTTGCACTCAATGATCCTTGGGGGTGCTTTCCAACTCTTGATATTCTGTGATTCTGTGAAAAGAGTCGCTTTGCATGAGCACAATTTGAAGGGCTATGGTATGCATGATGTCAGATTAAATGATCTCAAGGTCCCTTAAGCTCTCTTAGATCTTACATGTAATTCAGTTACATACAAATGTAACTGAAAAAATCAAAGTCCAGGACATCTTTAAACAGTTTAAATATTTCAGGTTTCTGATTGACAGGCTTGCAACTGTCACTGGTATTTAAAACTCAACTAACATAGTTCATCTCATTTTTAAATTACACTCATGGATAAACCACATTTATAAAACTGATGAGCTAAATTATCAATTAATAGATTACTATTATCCAAAAACTACAGGATTTGAATGTCAAATGTGCAGTAGTAGAAGGCTGTCACAGGACTAATGAGGGGTAACTAATGGAAATATTTTGCAAGTCTTGGTTAACAGTTTTCCCTTCATATCTGTTTCAGGGCTAGACATCACTGACATGCTGACTTCTCCTTTGCCCTGACTCCACATCTCCCTGCATTGCACAGTAAGTTTTAGAGATAACATTTAAAGATTCATTCATTAAGCTTTCTTCCTCCAAGAGGTACAGGCCATTTTTTCAAAGTCTCAGGAGAGTTTAGTGATGATATTTTTTAGTTCTGTGATAAGGTAGGGTTAAACTGCTTTCCTCATTGCTGCTTCTCAGAGTGTATCTGCCTAAAGTGCACAGTGATAGAAAAAGGGTTGTATTACTCAGGCTAGGAAGCAGGGCCACAGACATATCCATCATTCTTAAGCCAAAGGCTGAGAGACACAAGAATTAGTCTTTTCCAGGGGTAGCAGGAAAGAAATCATGCTCAAGGTTTTTTTCCTTCTAATTTTGCAGTGAAATTTTCTATGAAGCTTCATTCAGAGTCTGTAAGTATGGACATGAAATTGAATGTCCCTTAATTTGAAACAGGATGCAGTTTATACCAGCAGGTCTTGACTGTGGACAGCAAGTGAAACCTGCTCTACATACTAATGTATGGTGGGAGAAGAGTGGGAAGGCAGTGAATTTACACTGGGACAAAGAGCCAGCAGCACATTCTGTTCACAGCTTGGTGAAACCATAGGGAGAGAGGCACCGCACAGTTTACCTATGACACCATTTGCTTTCTCTTTTCCACAGAGAACAGAGCTTTTTATTTTTTTAAAGCAAAAAACCACATTTCAGTTGGATCAAGAGTGAAAGTGATTGTCATTTATTTATATTTTAAAGATGCAAAAGAATTTAGGCTGCAAGCTGATTTCTTGACACCTTGCTATTAACTTTGTGTGACAGACAGTGTGTACAGTCCAGGCAAAGCACCAAACTTTAATGGCAACATGTAGTAGTAATTTTCCCATTGGAAAAGGGGAAATCTATTGATCTGCCTAAGAGTTTTCATTCTTCCTATGAACATGAGGAAAGTCAATCAAGTCCGTAGAATTCCCTGTGTTCTGAATAAAATTAGGGTGTGAAGAGATGGTCTCTCAGTGGATGTACAAAATGGAACACTTTCAAAGATAAAAACTAATAGAATTTAAGAAGTATAAACATACATTCCATTTCATAGTTTTAGAAAAAAAAGTATGAACATCGTACATTTTAGCACCATGTAGGGAGATAAGATCAGTGTGGTAAATTAATTTTCTTTTCTCATAGCAAAAAGAGCATAAACCCTGCAGAGAATGTTTGAGAGCTGACGTGATGGATCACAGTGCAGTAGCTTGATTATGACTGCATTATGCAAATTTTTTTATGCAGTCTTTTAAAATGTGTATGACAAAATCATTTTTGATGATTCACTGTACATAAAGACAGATTTTTAACTTCATGCAACTCCAATGACTTCTGTGAAGACGTGGGGGTTTATTAAGTAAATAAATACTTCTAACTACTTTTATTACAAAAAGTGAATTAGCTTTTGTAAAAATGTAAGAAAAGGGGATCCAACAAAACAACAGGAGGTATTCTTGAACACTAATAGCAGAGTTTATGCTACCATTGCTCATTCTTATGTTTGCATAAGTAAATACAAAATTAGGAGTAAATAATGCAGAAATGGGATCTGCCACATGCAAATCTCAAGAATTATCTTCAGATTGTGTCTCAACACCATCTCATGATCAGCAAAGCCCTTTTGAAAAACTGATCAGGTAACTCAATCTAGAACTCATTCTTCTCTCCCAGACTTAAAAATCCACTGTTGGGAAGACATAGTTAAACATCTTAACATATCCAAGGAAACCTTACTGGGAAATAAAGTTGTATCCGTATTATTAACTTTTCAACTCCATCAGCTAAGTTTGAGCATACCACGTGCATTCTCAACACTCAGAGCACCTTAAAAGTGTTAGAGACACAAATTGGGAAGACAAATCCACAATCCCTTTGGAGATATTCAAGGAAGAGAATTCTGTTCTTGTCTATTGAACAAAGCTGATCAAAAGTTCTTCAAAATTTGAGAAAGTGCTGAAGAACTAAACACCAAATTTGAATGAAATATGCTAAAGGAAATAAAGGGAAGCAAAACAACTAAACCATCTACATGATTGTACAAGAAACTGGATGGAACAGAGCAGGAGGCCTACAAAAGATAAGAAAGGGACTTTTTATGACATAGGACAAAGGGGAATGGCTTTAAACTGATACAGGGCGGGTTTAGAGTAGATATTAGAAAGAAATTTTTTTACTGTGAGTGTGATGTAGCTCTGGAACAGGGTACTCAGAGAAGGTGTGGATGTCCCACCCCAAGGCCAGGTTGGGTGGGCTCTGAGCAGCCTGGTCTAGTGAAATACGTCTGTGCAGTGGCAGGGGGTTTGGAACGAGATGATCTTTTAGGTCTCTTCAAACCCAGACCATTTTATGACTCTATGATTATCTGTGTTCTTAGGTCCAGCTCAGAGCTGACATTGCCCAATTCCCAGACACTTAGGTGTTCCCTGAACTGAAAGGGTAGGAAAAATATCTTTACTTAACGTGCTTTAAAGTTAGCCAAGTAATGGTTAATCCTAAAAGAACTGAATTTAGTGAAACCTGTTAAAACTTCTGAGTATGGTGCAGGAAGAAAAACAAAGAGATCACCTGTTCCCCAAATATCTGCACTTATTCACAACACAGGTGGTAATGAATTTTCTGTCACTATCAAACTGAAATAGATTTAAGTAGCTGAAAGGCTCCATATTCCATTACCAAGTCTTCCAGCCCATTCTAAAAAGCAATCTGCCATCTACTAAATTGAAAATACTGTCTGATTTGCTGAGACATCAAAACTTCACAATTCCGAAAAGTTCTGAGTGACAGCTGTGATGAGCTGTTTGCTGCAGTGATATATTGCTGTAGAGAGGAGAGTGAGGAACAGGAAAAACAAGACAAAAAGAAGGTCACGAAGCCAGGAGCTAAAGAAATATTTAGAAAAACAAAGATTTCCTTTTAAACTTCAGTTTACTGACACCAACTGTGGCAGCAAATATTTAACAAGACATGCCCGTAATGCAGTCCTTCAGTGTGTGCATAGCAGCATGTTGCCCTAAGCTGTTATTTATAATTTCAGCTGAAAACTATGATTTTCGGACCATTTGCTGAAGGAAACTAACATATCTAAATCGCTGTGTTTAAGAGATGCATTCAAAAATCTCAGGGATTTTTTCATTACCAGGGATGGACATTTTAGAAAATGATCATGTAAATAAATATAAAACAGATGCAGCTATTTGTACTTCCAGGAGTTAATTGAAGTACATTAGCACTAGACAGGATGTGCAATAGTACTAGACAGGATGAATTCTCAGTAGCAGAAAACACTCATCATGGGGCCTGGAAGCAGCAGCATATTCAACCCAAATTATTGTTTGTTTATGTCTGAACTCCTTAGGCACATTCCACCATCATTTATCTTCTTCCTCTCTTATTTGAAACCATGCCAGTTATCTGCAGGGCTCACTAGAGCACTTATCTTTAACAGGATGACATTTTCTAGTCCTTTCTTTGCAGTCTCTTTTGTTGTGTGGTGCCATTGCTCTGGGAGCAGAGGTGTGTGTTTGTGGGCAGGGTCTTCATGTTGGACAGACCCTTTTTTCCTTCTCCAAAGTAGGCTGCAGGCTGCTTCCAAAAAGGGTCTTTCAAAACCAATGGATACCACTTAATACTCTTTTGCCAGGCTTTGGTTACTTGATTTAAAAGTACTGAAGAGACAGAGAGATTATGCAATTTACACAAGGTGACACACGGTGAGTTTGTCCTACAGAGAGAGCTCAGGCGTTTCTCCAGGTGGTGTGTGTTCATGCACAGCTTCTAGCTCTCACATAAAACACAATTAAACTCATCCCACACTGAGTCTGAGCTTTCTTTAAATTAAATGAGGAATTTCCAGGATATTTCTACTGTGAAGCCCTATCCTAGACACAGAGCAGGAAAATCCTTGAAGGAGATTTAGAGTCCTGTTAATCACAGTGAGTGAAGATTGGTACTTCAATCAAAAATGTGGTGTGGGATCTGTTTTGGGGTTTTTTGGTTGGCTGTTTTTTATTTGTTGGGTTTTGTTGGATTTTTTTACCCTTCGATCTGGAATAGGTAAATTTATGGAATTAATTTTAATATTTTAGATGATGTCACAGAAACACAAAAAAATAAACCATACAAAAAAAGTCAGAGAAATCTGTTTAAAACATAAGAGGAAAATATCTTCCTCAACATGTGGGAGGATTTGCCAGTGAACAAGCAAAGTGAACAAAGGGGATTCTCTAAAAAGGAACATTATGGCCTTTCAATGAGGTGTGTAAAAGCAAGGAATGAGCTTCAGAGAGCAGGAGAAAGCATTTTGTACAGGTACTTGAAGATTCCTAGGGATGAGATCAGGGTTAGTTATACATCTTCAGGCTCTATATTGGTGTCTATATCCTTGTTTCTTCCTTTTTTCCTTTCTTTCAGATTAAGAAGAAACTAAGATTTTAACCCTTCTTCAGAAGAATAAGGAACCCTGAAAATGTAATAGATTGTGTTTGTATTCAGAGCTCTGTGTCTGGCAGAGCAGGAGTAAGAATCACGGTAGTACTGGAAGGGACTTGCATTAAAGGACAACCTTTCTCTCCACTATGACTTTGATTTTAGTAATGCATGGCTAAACTTCAGTTTTGCTACTTGCAAATTTCTGCAATATTATTGATATTCAATATAATTTATATTGATATTTGCTGTCCCAGAAAGGTATTGTGACAGGAACTGTGATCTCTAGAGTGGCCTGTCTCAGTCTGAGAGTGAACTCAACAAAATAAAATATCATGCTGAATAAATAATTACCCCTTATACTGTAAACTAGGCATAGTTTTCCCTTTTTCTTTCTGCTTCATAAAATCAAAAAATTGGCACACATTCTCGTAAAAATGCCTCTGGAGGGAGACACAGCCCAAAAAGTAGCTTATACCTGACATAAGAGGAAGAGAATTAATGTGTTCGCAAAAATCTGAGGACATCTACTTTAAAATGTACATCAAAATATGCACAATAATCTAGTCTGGCTGGGTCTGAATTCTGCAAAATTTCTTTAACTCTTTATTTTACACTTCATGAAAAAAAATTGTTGTATTGAGTTAGTTAAATGCTGCACTTAAAATAAGAATAATGATCAAAAGTATTAAGTTGCTTCCCTTCTACTTTCCCAGCCCTTTGTAGTGTTCTCATACTGGGTTTTGGACATGTAAGAGATCCCTGTTTTGCTTGATTGCCTTCATTTTTTTATATCCTGCCACTGATCACATCGAATCTGATATTCACTCTGTTTGAGACCAGCTTCTATCTGATACAAAGTCACTGAAGATCAGACTCTTTTGCTATATTCATTAGTGTATAAATGCTTTAAAATATAATGTCAGTACAGATTTTTGCAGGCACATGCAACTTACTGAATGTGCTTATAAACCTTATGTTGTGAAACAGGAAATCACTAGATTTTGAGTTGGTTTTCTTGTTTTGTTTTGTTTTGTTTTTGAGATTACCATCCAGAGTTTTGCTGCTATAATTAGAACATTTCTGTCCTATACCATGAATTTATACAATGACAATGTTAGGATTTTTCCTATCTTGTTAGGTACATTGTGTCCTGTCTTTCTACATCTCTACAAAGCATATATTGACTGAAAGAACAAGGAGAGATAAACTATAGACAGGCAACATTTCCTCAGCAAAAATAGCATGAAAAGGAACAGTCTGCAGAGTGATTCATTGGATCTGTAAGAACTTATGCATTAACATTTTCACATATGTAGTAATTATCTCAACTAGATTTCACAGCTCCCCTTTTCCCCTCAAACAACCATGACCACATGCAAATAATTCCCATGTAATTTGGACAATTTGATACCACTGAAGCACAGTAATAGAGAGAATAGCAAAAACCAGCTGCATTATCATGCAACTAAAGTGCATAAAGGTGTTCCCAAGACATCTATCTTTTGGTGAGTTCACTTTATCTGGCTACCAAACCACCCAGCTGCTTTCTGACTCCCCCTCCTCAAAGGACAGGGAGGAGAAAAAGAAGATTGAAAAGCTTGTGTTTGCAACAGACTTGACTTTAAGGCTGTGGTCAGTCCATGACAACTCCTATCTGCAGTTCCTTCATCCTCACACTTTTCCCCTGCTCCAGCATGGTTACAGATGAGCCACGGCCACCCCTCATAGCCCCTACCAGACCCTGGACATTATAATCAGTACCTCAGATTTCCAGATTTTTCTGAGAGCCTTAAAATCAACTAAGATCAATGGTTTTTTAAAGGGGCTTTACTTTTTCAAACCAGGATGATGGAAAAGGCAGTACACTCCTAGCCTAGAAAGATACACTATAAGCATTATAAGCAGTAAAGACAAAACCTTCCTGAGAAGTCAAGTCATTCACCCAGAAAGGAAAGATGTTCTTGTACAATGTACCTGATTTTGTGCTTTCCCATAGAGGTGTCTTACAGAGCAAGATGAGACCACCACGGGTGAGGAATCCTGGTGTGTGCGACTCTCTCAGAAAAAATACAGGATTCAGAATAGGACTCCAGTCCCACCAACCTGCTCCTTTTTGTCAGAGCATTAAATTTTTCCAACCTCTGCCTGTGACTGAAGCACACTGGGCACAGTGGCAAGGCACATCTGAGCACATGTGAGCTGGAAATTCCTGGAAACTGCAGTGATTTGCCTTTTTTGCAAAACCCTAGGAATGGGGACTGAGAGAATTGCTACAGCCCTCTGGACCAAACCATGCCACAAAAACAAACATTCTCACTACGGAGGTGATGCTGACAACCCATGGTATCCATACATCAAGACGAATTCCTCCCACAAATTTTCAGTTCCCAGTCAGTGTTCACAGGCCCCGATCACAAAAGCAAGAAATAACTATATAGTTCCATTTAATACACAGCACTGGGCTTCTTTGAGAGGGATTCATAGCCTAGCTTCCTAAATGCAGAAATTATGCAGAGCTAGTCAGTCCTGAAAATCAGAAACTAAGTGGGTACTTTTAGACAGCTATGAAATAGGCACTGCATGGTTCCACTCACCACAAGGCAAAGGGCTGCTGATTCTTTATCACCATGCTTCGTAAAACAGGTGTAAAATGCAAATTTTTTTATGTAATACTTCATTACGCTTCCTTTGCAAAAATGAAATGGCTTCATAGCACACGAAGGTCAACTCATTTTTAAAAGAGGAAGATCTAAGATCAAAGGATTGATTCCTCGCTATCTGTGTATAAATATTTAATCTGTTTATAGTAAAAGTGGGAAAAAGTAAATTATTTCAAACCCTAGGACTAATGCATCACCGGTAGGCTGCACAAACTCAGAGTAAGAAAATTGCAAGGCAACTCAGAGTAGGAAAATTACAAGGCAAAGGGCAGCAGAGCATCAAATGTATTCAAGAAAACAAAACCAAATGAAACAAGCAAAAAACCGCCAGCCGAAACCAAAACAACAAAACCAAACAAAACCCAAGACACAGACCCTCCAAAGCCCAAACACAGAGGCAAATTGAATTTTGACTTTGTTTACAATTTTACCCTAGTAAATTTCAACCAAATTGCCTGGCATCATGCTTAAAAAGTAAAGACATTTACTCTGAATGTTCTATGTATGTTTAGGGTTTTTTCAATTGCAGTTACTACACAGCTCCCCACAGGAGCAGCAGTTCATGTGTGATATGTGAAAGGAGGTTCAGAAATAAAACCTACCACAGAGAGCAATGTCCTTTCTGTATTCCAAAGGGTTTTCCAGGCAAGGATAACAGATTCAGTCCTGAAAAATATTGCTTTCCAAGGCAGTTGCATTCAGGAGAGGAAGGAGTAGGTAAATGCAAGCTACAATCAATATCCTCAAATATCCTGGGGAAAATTTCCTGCTGCCATCAGCCCACCTGCAACAGGGCAGCCCCCTTGAACCTGGACCATGGGGCACACAGGATCACAGGGTTTGGAAGTGAGTCCAGTCATAAACTCTGCACTTCCAGGCCCACCAGCAAAGCACATCCCCAAGTGTCACATCTGTGTGTCTTTCAGAACATTTTCAGGGACAGTGGTTGCACCACTTTCCTGAGCAGCCTTTTCCAATGTCTGACCGCCCCTTCAGTGAAGACATTTTCCCTAATATCCCATCTAAACTTCCCCTGGTGCAACTTGAGGCCATGTCCTTTTGTCCTGCTGTTTGCTGGCCAGAATAAGACACCAACCCCAGTGGCTATAAACTCCTTTCAGGTTTCCTCTGAGCCTCCTTTTCCCCAGGCTAAACCTCTCCAGTTCCCTCAGCCACTTCTCATCAGGCTTGTGCTCCAGACCCTTCTCTGGACATGCTCCAGCTCCTCAATGTCCTTCTTGCAGTGAGAAGCCCAAAACTGAACAAACACAGGATTTGAGGTGTGACCTCAGCAATGCCCAGCACAGGGGCACAGTCACTGCCCTGGTCCTACTATTGCTGACACAGGCCAGGTGCCCTTGGCTTTCTTGGCCACCTGGGCACACCTGGCTTATGTTCAGCTGCTGTCAACCAGCACTCCCAGGTCCTTTCCTGCTGGGCAGCTTTCCAGTCACTCTGCCCCAGCCTGGAGCACTGACTGGGGCTGTTGTGACCCAGCACCTGGCCTTGTTATACCTCATATCTTATACAACACACCACACCAAGCAGGTCTCGATCAAAACCAGGCCACTGGCTAAGAACCTGTTCTATTGACAAAAATCTCTCTGCAAGTTTTCTGTAAACGTAGTAAATGAGGCTCTCACAGCCTAATTTACATGGATTTCATATGATCTTCCACTAATATGAATAAATGAGAAACAATTAACTGTGTGATGGAGCCAGAAGATTAAAATCAGCCAAGGAGGAAGGTTAGCATAGTGATACTTGTACCAACCAGCAGGACTCCAGTTCGTTAAGCAGTGGGATATCTTTGTGCAGGCTTGCTCCAGATCAATTATAAGGTGCTTGGAGGAGGCCCAGTGTGCATCCATCAGCTGCTGAAGAGTCACATGAGGCTGTGCAGGTACATCATTGATCCTGCAGAGAAGCATTTGCAGCAAAGAGTGACTGTGCTGTGATCTGTGACACACACACCACGCCCCTCCCTCCCCCCCTGCCACCTTCACAGCCAAACACCTGCAGGGATTTTGTCACATGGAATTATTAGGAATGAAGATTAGGGGCCTTATTTAGAGAAGGATCCTAATGTACTGGAGATAATGTAGGCATATATTATATTAAATTCGTATCCTAATCATAGCATAGTCAAAATGTCTAGATAAGAGGAGGAAGGGGGGAAGCCTGGAAATGGGAAGATGGGAAGGGACCATGCAAGAATCAGCAATGCAATAGTTCTGTCAAGATCTGTACAGGAAATGTGATTTTCTACTCCAAGCCTCTATGTTTTAGGCTCTGAGAATTCCACTGGTGAGACTACAGCTCTGAGAAATTCAACAAATCTTTCAGAATTTGCATTAATTGTTTTATTCCTTTGATCATCTCTGGAAATACTTGCTACTGCAAATGGCATGCTGAACTTTCTCACTCTGATATAAGGCAGTATTTACTTTGCATGCACACACATTACCAAATGTGCCTGCAATAACTTCTGAAGTAATTTTGTTGTTTCTAAATCTTTGTTTGCATTTCCTATTCAGTATATGAAATCCACCTTTTCTCATCCTACTCTGACCTTATCTTATCCCCAAATATATCAGCTGACAGATGAAGCTCTCCTACAAATTCCCTGTGCAGGAACAGAAGCCTGGCAGTTATTGTGAGAGGAATTCAATATCTACAGAGAGGAAGATTTCAAAAGGATGAATGAGAAATTAAACTCAAATTGCATTTTCTATTAAATACAGCAGTCCCTAAAAATAGAATGGCCCTGAATACAAGACAACCTCTGATTTTTGTATGCATTTATTTTACTGCATGAAGATAGATTACTTCTTACTTCCTCTCACTATCCCCTACCCTTCTTCTCTCTCATCTACTCCCTACATATTGCATCCTTCAGCCAAGATTTCCATCTTAGATTTCTTGACCTTTCCTCCCTCCTATTGAACATCTCCACTCATCCACCTGTTAGATAAAATGTGCTCTGTCTAACACCTATCCTATGTCTTAAGCTGTGGAATGTTAGCTCCCCTACACTAATTTTCTGACTGTGTTGTGGAGGAGCTGTTGGAATCATTGTCTACCACTGGCAAAAGCTTTTTCTGCTGGCTTTCTTCAGCATGAGTCATCATCTCCCAAATCACCTCTTCCTGACTCTTTCAGCAAAGTGTGATTTTTTTAAACCCTGTTAAAAACACATGGGGCAGGAAAAGGGAAAACAATCTGAATGGATAAGTAAACTGGAGCAAGGACTGAAATACACTGCTTTATATATGCTGTGGCCATTTGATAAAAGAATCTGCTTCTGCATCTCTCATTAATCATTTGATAACATCATTTGAGTGGGGGGAGTGAAGGAGTCTCATCTCAGACTATTACCCTGTTGAATACTGGATGATGTGAAGTACATTCTTGGAAGGACAGTATTTGATAATTCAAATTAAACAGCAGCAGAGTACAACAACCCTTCTTGGAACTCCATTTTTCAAGGGCTTAAGTCTTGCTGTAAGGGTTTCAGTCCCTCTCAAAACAGTTTTCTAATAATTTTACCTTCCTCTTCTATTGGACAGTTTTACTGGAGTGCAGTGAGAAGTTATCTTTTCTTAATCACTAGAGTAACTTCCAGTTGACTGGGCAGAAAGGTCGGCTTAATTGTGGATCTATAACATTTCAGGCTGTTGCTTGTAAACTCTAGCATTTACAGGATTTAAGGTTTAGTAGAAGCTGCATTTGTCTCTGCAGATCTATGTCTATTCAGATTGATAATAATGAGAATGTTTAGGGTTATTACAGTCTCTAAATAATATATCTGCTGTGGCTAACAAATAGCTTCACTGTAGTCTAATAGCTATTTATTAACATAACTAAAATTAATTAGGAGGTGGCTTATTCATGCAATCAAAAAAATCAGTTGAGAAGAGAAAGATGAATAGAATTTATGTTTTACCTATTTTGTTGAGAGATAAACAGATACATCATGACAATTAATGTGACTGTTGCTAATTAAAAAACAATCTTCGGAATGGTAATTTCTGTTGTAATTTTACATTTGGGTGGCTCATGCTAGACTAGGCAGGCTTACAACTCTGTGAGCTAATTTTTGCTTACCTTGTTTTTCTCTCCTCCTCCTTTATGTTTATGATTCCTATCATCATCATTACCATGAGCTATTTGCCATGTAGCACTACTTTTCACTGTACAAAGACTTATTTTTAAAAAGCACTTTCCTGTATAATGCTCTATCCCACATTACTCTACAATGTAATTTCACTCAACAATACCAAAGCTACACAGCATGAAGGAAGGAAAACAGTGAATTATGGCATTTTCTGCATCTGACTGAAGAAGTAGAAGGATTAGGCTGGATGCCAGCAGGAAAAATAAAAAAGGTGAAGCCAAAGACTAAGGAGAAAAGATATGCTTTCTGATCCATTGCTGTGTAGCAGATTTAAAAAAAAAAAAAAAAAAAAAAAAAAAAAAAAAAAATGTGGGAGTAGGTTTTTAAAATTTTGCTGGCCCTAAACTTGGGCAATTTACCTCCAAAAAGCCTTCAGTTTGCTCATTCAAAGGTTGATCTGCAGGACTGAGGTATCAAGAAATACTAAACAGGGGTTAACAATCCTGACCAGTGTGGAGTGGTTTATAAAATAATATTAGTTCTACTTAGACTATAGATTTTCTGGGTAGATGATGTCAGAAGCAAAAAAACAAGAAGAGGATTAGGGCGAAATCTTCTGGCTAAAGGGGAATGCTATTGAATTCTCAAAGAAGCACCAAGGAGGGAAGAAAGCTGCCAGTTCCAGGAAATTTTCCAGTCACAGATTTTTCTTCATAGATATGGAGGCAGAGGGATTTTGTCTAGGTCTGGTTGTATGTAAGTTTAGCCTGTGGAAAAATTCGTAACTTATATAAGACTGATGCCAAGCATGTGAAAATGATTGGGGGTGTTTCTATTGACTTTAATTGGCTTGAATCAGCTTTTAAAAACTCAGCAGTGTTTCCTAGCTGACAAGCAAATGGTACATCAGCCTTTGCCAAACACAGTTTATCTCCCCTCTTCTCTTTTATTTCTATTTCATGGTAAAAGATATTAGGTGTTGTCACTCAGATCACAAAGTTTGCAGTGCACCAGAGAGCTGGGAGAAAGGAAACTCCTCTGCACAGCTCTGCTATCCAATATCTTTAGTGACATTCATGACAGCTTTGCTAACATCATGGCTGGGTAGAAACTTCACCGTGGAACACTGTAAAGGAAAAAATGGAATGTCTGAACTTGTATAAACCCAATTCTCAGAGACCGTGTTCTGTCCTTGTGTCTCCTTGGCAAATTGGCTGTTTGTAGATAATAGTAACACTTAAAATATGAACCTAGACCTAGTTCACCCTTTTCCTGCTTGTAAACCTTTTCAAGAGATGGGGCTGCACTGGGTGACATAACAGCACTTTAATGATTCCCTGATTCTATGAATATTGCTAGCGGTCAGTAAGGATGGGCAGTAATTCCCTTCCCTTACTTGGAATTCAGGCCAAACTGGAGGAAAGAAGTCCCTTCTGTTTTCCTGAAGAGGGAATATGACTATCCATCTTACATTCCAAGAATCATGGGATGATTTTTCCTGGAATGGACTTTAAAATCATCTTGCTCCAAACCCCTTTCATTAGATCACATTGGTGAAAGCTCCATCCAGCCTTTCCTTGAACACTTCCAAGGGTGGGGCATCCACAATAACTCTGGGCAGCCTGTTCTAGGGTCTCACCAACATTTGTAAACTCTTCCATATATATATTTTCCACAATAAATATGTTATACCATGTCTGACAGCATATTTGAGCAGGAAGCCTAAAACTAAAACTATGGTACTGTGGTAATATAAGCAACTTTTTTAACCTCCATTTTTAAAATTCCAAATAGTTTTCTCCAGTAAAAAAGGAATGGAAGACACCATTCTCTGGAGTGATGGTGAGCTGAGATTCAAAAGAACAGCAACCCTGGGACTGCAGGCTGTCAGAGAAAAACTTGAATATATAATCTCCTGAGAAACAGAATTACCTCAGCCTGCCATGGTTCCGACCTTTTTCCTGCCCCTTGGAGCCCTTTGATTTTTTTCATTTAATTTTTTATATTTATTTAAATCTCCCATGCTTCCCTTTCAAGCATTTATTTTAATAAAACTTTCCAATTCTCTGAGTTTTCCAAATGCTCTCAACTTTGGCTTAATATTATAATGGAAGTCCTGGCTGAACACTGAACTCCAGCAGTCTGAAGGGTGACGAGGATAAATATGGAACTTAATGGTGGATAACTGACTTTGATGCAGTTTCATCAATCAGAAAGAGATAAACTACTTTCTCCTCTTGCAGTAACCCTTTTTAAGAAAAATCTATTGATTTTTTTTTTTCATCAGATAGACATATTAACCAGCAAGGCACACAATGCATTCTCCTGTCTTCAGGGGCATTTTGAGCAGAGATTGATTTTTTTGGCTCTATGGGAAAACAGTCACTATTGAGTGATAAACTCCAAAAAAAAAAGTCCTTCCTCTTGCACTGCTGCCAGAGGAACAGAATTAACATTCACAACATTTAATTTGTGAAAGATAAGAAAAAGAATACTTCTCCCCCTTACACACCTCTCAGTAAAACTTTTGATTTCTGAGCACAGGAATTCATGGTAGGAGAGTAGATATGTGAGTAAAATTAAAGAGAAACAGATTTGATTGCTGTAATCTTCCATTAATGAGCCTATCTGTACAGTAATTGGGTGATACAGCCCACTCAGGCCCCTTTGTGACTGATCATTAAAGATCCCATGGCTCTCTTCACAAGGGTAGACTTGTCCTCCCTGTCCTTGCCAACTTCAATCACAAGTGATAATTTTGTTCTGCCTATCTATATTTTCCCCGCAGTTTTATCTGGATAAGACTTTGCTTTCCATTTCCTGTACAGAGTCTGTTGTATAATGTTTCTGTGTGCTATTAGTGAGCTGAAGTTTTCCATTCTGAAGATTACAATATCAGATGGAATTATTTCTGTATTATGGATATGACAAAGTGTTACAATTGTCTTTTGGATGCCCATGCCACTTACTTAGGTGAATAAGAATAGGTCTATTTAATTCTCAGCTGAAAAGTGGGACTGCAATAGAGCAACTGCTTTTCCCTGTTTTGATGGCTCCAATTTAGAAACCTTGCAGGAAAGAGCAGAATTTGACCTGTGGTATCAGCAAAATTTGAGAATATGCTTGAGCGAGAGAAACAAAATTCAAAACCAAAAATAGTGGTTTGCACAGGAATTGCAGTACTGCCAAGTGATCTGAGCATCATGGATGCATGAATTTTTAATGCACCTGTACACTTGCAAAAAGACATACTTGTTATATTGGCTTCTATAAGTTTAATACATAATGATAATAACAATCATGTCTAGAAAAGTTAATTATGTTGTATAATAACATTGTAGTCAGTGCAATGGTAGTTTCTAATGCAAACCATGTGATCTTCCTGAATGAAAGATTGTAAACTTTCCTGGGTCACAATAAAGCCGGATTGTTGAGAAATCCGTGACTTAAGTACAACTTCATAAACCGTGGTAACTGTTCTGGTAGCAAGGTTGTAACTAATTAATGTGCTGTTTCTTTTTTTTCTTTTGGCTACTCACCCACTGAAGGAAGGCAGAAATTTAAGCTCAGTTTTTAAATAAAATAACCTCTGATAATTTCTGAGGTAGTATAAAACACCTTGCAGTATGATGGGTAACTCTGTTTCTCTTTGCAAGGATTTTGCTAAGAGCATAATATGAAAAATGAAACCATTTTAGAATTTCTTTTTTCCCTGAGTTTTTAGGCAAATTATCCCCTAACTTGCTCTCTTGGTCTTCTTTTCTTCACAGAATATTCACTGCATACCATCTTATTAATGAAAACATCTCTAAAAATTTTGTGTTGAGCAGTCACCATGGTGCTATAGCAATGTCTTAGATTTACATACCAAAACCTCATCCCAGTCAGGAAAGGGCATCACATGAACAGTTGTACAACACAGCTGTGAAGGCAGAGCAGAAACTAAAGGCAGGAACAGCTTGTCTTAGCATTTCCACCAAAGAAATGCTGTCAGGTTGTGTGGCAATTTAAGGGCCAGATTATGAACAGCAGCCCTTGAAGCACAGGGAGATGTGAGATGCTGAAGAGAAGGAACACAATTAGCAGAGATGCTATTTTGGCTTCTCTCTGCTTTCAGATTGTTGGGAAACAAGGCAGGTCCAAAGGCCAGGCTCACAAGACTAAGCAACCCCAAGGGATGTGTGTCAAGCTCCTCAGCATTACTAAAACTTGTTTTGCACTGTATTTATCCCCCTACCTACCTCCATTCTAATTCATCCGCCACTTTCACGTGAGCAACACAGGCTACAAGCACAAACTTTGCCAGACACACTGGAATGAAGTGACAGAGGCTGGAGAGGCAGAAGGAAAGGAAGACTTCTGAGAGACCCTTCAATCTGTTAGAAAGATTTAGAGGACTATAGTTCCCCTCTTCATTAAATCACCTTTTCCACAAATCATTGATTGCATAAGTCAAATATTTGTAGCACTGAGACACTTTCCTACCTCGATTTTGTAATAATTTAAGAGATAAGTGCTGAAAGTGCATTTTGGAGAATCAGAAAAATTGTTTAGTACCTTAGTATTGCACAGATCAACTTGAGGAGTATCTTTGAAATTTCCATTATCACCTGTGAATAAAACCCAAATCTGAAAAAAAGCAAGTTATGAAAAGAGCATTTTCTCATAGGATTTTTTTTTGCATCCTTTTACAGGTGTGATAACATAAAGAAAGCAAGTCTCTTATAAGATCAAAATGTAGAGAGTTTTGATGAGCAAAAAGATCATAAATTCAAGTCTGCTCATACCTCAGTGGATTATTCAACTCTAATTAGGATATCATTTAAGTCATTAGCAAGACAAATGTCCAGATTGAAATGGAAAACAGCTTATGTTTATACAATGAAATTTTAATATTAAAGGTTCTTAGAAATGAAATGCCTAAATTCCCCATTGGGAAAATACCTTTTTTTTTTTTTTTGTTGGACTGTGATCAGTTTTCTAATTTCTTAAAGATCATACAAGTTTAATCAACTCCTGACCTTATTAGAAAGCCATGAGATCATGACATTTCGAATCTGAAACTAAAACTGTACATTTGTTTGCAAATTAAACAAAGTATTCCCAGTCTCAAATATTAATCTCCAAACATAGATTTAAATCAAATGATACCTAATTCCTTTGGTATTCGGCCCATAACAAATTGCTAAACATTTAATAAATGAGATTTAATGTCTGGCAGATTTTTCATAGCAAACTATATTAAAAAAATATAACATTAGTTGTGCAGTTAGACTTTGAAATAGACATTTTCTGAAGTAAATATCCAAAGGTCTTTTCCTGTTGCATAATCTTCTAGTCAGGGAAGAGTTTAGGGTTTCTTTATGGTCATATCTGTTCCCCAAGACCTTGCTTTCTGTACTTAATAGTTTCTTAACTGTAGTTCAAGCTAGAGTTTTGTTTGAACGAATCTCTAACACTTGTGCACAGTGTCTATATGTGGTTTAAAATTCCATCTCATCTAAATATCTCAGCACAGACTATGGTGATAGTCTCAAACACTGAAACTTGAAATTTATTGAAACTGATGGAAACAGACTCTCACCTTGCATACAACAGCCTAAAGAAACCATGTTTCAGGTGAGTATTACAAAATTATTTCCTTGCTCTTCAGTAATAAACTTACTCTCAGGAAGGAAGTTATTAAAAAAGGAATAAAAAAAAAATATATATACCAGAAATATTCCCCTCCTGGTTTCCCCAACCTCTGACATTATTCATGTCTAGAGAAAAAAAAAAGGAAATCAAATGGAAAACCACTCACAAATAAATAACTAGATTTTTAAATTTTTAAGTAACTAGATTTCTTAATTTCTTAAATCTTCCCAGGACCATAAGTCATAGGGATAAAACTATAATTCAGTGATACATACCAATTTATCAGTTACATACAATTCTATTGACTACAAGAACTTCTGTCCTGTTCTTTCTTCTATTTGGTTCCAAAGGGGACAATCCAGATGACCTCCCACACAGAGAAGGGACTCTTCGTGATATGACAAAATTAGTGTCTGATTTTTTGGTTGAAGTGAGAGCTTTATTTGATCAAAATAACATTATGCATGATTTTCCATGAAGGTAAATAATCCATAGGCAATAGAAAAAATCTAAACAAAAATCTTAGACATATTGAAAAGCTGTAAATGAAGTCTAATTGGTGCTTTTTACTTTAGTATTTTCGAAGTCTGTTATAGATTCTACAAAGTTCAGTCAGCATAACTTTCTCTGTAGCAATAAAGATCCTAAGCTCCAGGGACAGAAATGTTGGAAAGGGGCTGTGGTTTCACAGTGAGTTTCCAGCAGGAACCATCCCTGGCTCAGAGGAAGCTCCTCTCCACCACACTGGTGCCACTGCCCATACACTGCACTGGTGACACGGGGTTGTAATAGTGAAATAAATGTTTTCTTGAGATGTCTCTCATAAACTGTTAATGAGAACAACTTCTCACCTTTGTTCACTCTTGTTAATAAGGGTGGTGAAGAAAGTTCAGGCTCTGAACTCTGTGTTTCCCTCAGAAGCTCTTGAGTAAAATTTTCTTTATGGATTGACTGGGTTGAAGAAGGCTAATTAGGTGTCTCACTCAAAAACCACGTATTTGAGTTAAAGTTGGGCTTGGATATATATTGTGGGATCTTGGAGCTCAAGGCCAGTCCCTGCTGGGATGTTTTTAGTTGGTTTGGGTTTTTTGCTTGTGGTTTTTGTCATCTTTTTAAATGATACACAGGATTATACAACTTCTTTATTTGCTGTTTCTTTGGCCTCTGCAGTAGCTTGATAAGCAGCATTACTGTGTGAAGGTAAACAAGACAAATTTGTGCACACAGATCTTCCTGCTTGTTCTGCAGTGCTCTGATACACGGCACATATCAACACAAAGGCATTGCATAGTTCACTAATTGAGTTTTTTCTTAGGATCATCATTACTGTTTGTATGATATCAACAATGGTTAGGAATGCCTGTGGAGTCCATCCTGCAGTTACTGAGCTGGCAGTGTTGTGTCAGGCAGCACTTTGAATTTAAGTGGAGTCAAATAAATGATGGCAAGAGTGCATTTGCCCAGCTCCTTGCAAATGAGACCCACTTAGGGCTGTTATTTCTACCTTTTTTGCTCAAGGGCTGGTGTTACTCAAATTCCCTGAGACAGAAGTGGTTAACACTCCAATTCACTTTTGAAGAGAGGTATTGTATGACCTTTAAATGCTACCCTTGCTTCCATGTACACATTAGGAGAGGATTAATGCTCAACACTCCCCTGCTGACCTACAGAGGCAGTACCTACAATGGCACCTGCAATGGTCTCTGTAGCTGGCCAGCATCATTGGTACTTTGATATTCCAGCAGAATTTCCCCTGCTTCTAATTTCTAAGCTATACTAAGTGGTTTTAGATGTTAATAGAAAGATAGAAGGAAGCAGAAACAATAGAATAAGTTCCTTAAAACCCCTGTGTAATTCAAAACTACTTTCCAAAAATCACTGAGATTTGTATATATACTCTTCACCAGGAAAACACTCTGAGACACTTCCTTACTCTGGTGTGCAATTCTGACATGCTAGCCAGAAAAGACTAAATAAATGAGACATGAAAATCTTTTACTGTTTTGTTACTCTGTAGGAGAATAGAAGAGTTGGATTTTTTTTCTCCATTCTAGCTGAAATGCAATTCATCAGACTAGAATCCAATCACTTTCCAGAAAGGATAGCTTTTACATGTTTGTGTCTGGGAAGCACTGAAACTATTGATTTTTAAATTTAAGAGTCTTGTCTTTTTGAGGGCACTCTTTGAAGCGTATCAAGGCTTCTGGAACTTACCAGTCTCAGCTTAAGCAAAGAGTGAGTTTTCAGTAATATAATAATTATATTTAATTTTAGAAAAAAGCCATTTCAGAACCTGCTATGCACAAATCACGTTTCAAAACTACAAGAGAAAAAAACAACTCAACCTCCAATTCCCAAGAGTGTAATTCACCAGTTCCACTGAGATTCTTCCTTAAAATACTAAAGTGCTCAACAGAGATGAGTAGAGGAAAGGAATTCAAATATTTGATTGTTTTGCAGAGTTTTTAGGAAGGGATGAATGCCTCTTTGGGAGATTCTTAAGATGCTCAGGAAACCTTCCCTCACCCTGAAAGTCTACTCTGTATCACAGGTGGTTTTTTCTCCAGTAACCCCTGATTTCCACAGTCACAACTTTCCATCACAGTGGAGTGTAGACACCATGCAGACCCTGGTGCAGCAATTATGGAGTATTTCCTGGTAATTGCTGCACACTTTTTGTGGTTCCACTTAAATAAGATCATCTTCAGAAGCTTTCCACACAAGATCAAGCTCCCCGAGGAGCTTAACCTAAGATTAACATTTAGTCACAAATAAAAGCCCTTAAACTAGGGCTGAGAAGATGAGATCAAATCTTCTGTTTGTAGCCAAAGGGAAGTCACTGAGAGGTCAGATTTGCACTACATCTTGGCTGGATTCAACCCCTCAATCTATCATGAGAAAATAAATCAAGTCCCACTGAAAAAGATTCAATTTACATGATCTTGTGCTTGTAAAACAGTATATTTGCAAACTAATTATTTGGCTGGAAGGGGAAAATGTTGAACAAACTACACCAGGGAGTCTTGCTGCTCAGGTACACCACACCTAGATTTAATTACCAAAACAAGCATTTAACACAGCAAAGGCAGCACTTCTGCACCTGTGCAAATCTGTGGCATAGATGTCTGAAGAATCAATCAGGGATCTAAAGTTTTTCCTTGAACAGAAACAACTTTGGAAAATGTTTTAAATGAGGAGACATCATGGAATTGGTTTTTTTGCCCAACAACAAACTGGAAAATTCCATTTCATTTGTGTGTGAGTCAGCACTGCCTGTCTAAGGTTCAGATCAACTGGTAAAGATAATTTCCCCAGCACATCAGGTCCCCTTTATTGGTCTAATCAGTTCCTTCTGTAATAGACTTTAAACAATACCAATTTCTAAAGAAACCAGACATGAAGATTAGACATCTGGCAATGAGGACTTAAGAAACACGCACCACTCTTCTGCAGAAACATCTGAAAACCAGAAAAAAAGGGAAAAAAGTTTATTACTTTTATTATTGTGTTTAAGGTTGTGTAATTGTTCAACATGATCTGAATTAGAATATATGAAAGAAAGGTAAGTCCTCATAATATTAAAAGGGCTTGACAGTGGAATTCAATCTAGGACTTAACAGTTTGGAGGTTGAATAATAATTTTGTCAAATATGTTGTTTACAGTCAATAAAAATAACTTGTTAGTTTTATGGAGAATTAAGCAAATGATGAGAAAATGAAAAATTAAGCTGTTCTGGTTTGATCCTACTAAAGGCCATTTAAATATCTGAAAATTTACACCAGTTTGATGTACAAGAAGAAAGCAACAGTAACAAAAACATTTTCAAAATAAGTGGCTTACATTAAATTATTGCACAGAAAAACGGACTTTTCCCACTTTGACTAGTTCTACATCCATTTTTTAATTTGTAGATTTTTCTGGCTAAAAAATATCAGCTCTTTGAATACCTCTTATCCCAATGCAGCTTTTAGACCAATATGTACTTTTCCCATATTAAAGAGTCCCATGAGCAGCAGCACTAATAAATCTGAGAGTCTCCCAACCTGATTATTAAATGTCTATAAATGACTCCATTCTAGCACACTCAGTTGATTCTTAATGCCTGGAATTTCAACCCAGTGGTATCATCAGTGGCAGCCTTTATTCCCCAAAATTCTCTCTCCTTTTCTCACCATAATGACGTCTTTACCTTTCAGTGCTCCCAACTCACCAGCTGAGAAGGTCACAGCACTGATTTGAGGGGTGCACTCGCAGATTTTGGCTTCCCAGCAGGACAATCACTACACACAAGTGGATTAGGGAATCTTTAAGCCCAGGCTGAAGATGTCAGTTTAGTGAGGGCACTTGCTCTAAATCTCAGTTCTCCTCCACCACGATTTTCCCTCTCACACGCAAATCTTTGCTCCCCTCTTCCCTTTATGAAATTGCTTCAAAAAGGGGATGGAGACAAGAGCATTACACAAAGTCAATGATTTCTGATACAAAAGACTTATGTCTGCATTAGAAATTGTTAGAGAATTTCTGTTTGCTAAACGCCACATAAGAAAACACACAGATGA
The DNA here is from genome assembly GCA_034509425.1 of Eopsaltria australis. Lineage (NCBI taxonomy): Eukaryota > Metazoa > Chordata > Aves > Passeriformes > Petroicidae > Eopsaltria > Eopsaltria australis. Next base: position 10,009,668 of record JAVTVJ010000024.1, read on the forward strand.
TAAACAGTATTAGAAACAAAATTAAACTAAAGTAACACTCTACTTTCCAAAGCACTTCCCAGAACTTACTGGCAGAATGAAACTTCATTGCACAGGTTGCTCAACATGTATTGCTGATCACTGTCAGGCCTGGCAATATACTACTCAATTAATATCTGCAATACATTATTCAGCCAAACATACAGTGGCTGAACAGTGGAAAAGAGCCCAAGTGGTTTCTAAATGTATTTTTTAAATGAAATTCAAAAATATAATTCATAACATTTTCAACAAATGCAGTCTAAGTAGCTTTTGTACATGTGCAGATATTTATTTGTATTCCAGGTACTGAAGTTTTTGTTTCCTAAGAAGAATTCTCAGAAACCAGCTTTCCACTTAATCAGCCATGTTAATTATTATAAAAATTACTAGTTTTAGTCCATTTTGAAACAAAATCACAAAAACCCCCACAACAAAGAAACACTCAAGACCAAAGGACCCCACACAGCAAAAAACACCCCAAAACCAAACAACAAACCCTAAACAAAAAGAAAAAATAAACATAAATCCAAAGGCCAAAAAAGCTCTAGAACATGAACCACAGAAATGAAATGGAACTTTCTGTCTGCTTTGGACACAGACAAATCTCAGCTGAGAAACCCTTCATGTTGTGCAAGCACTTTTGACAATAGCCAAAACCTCGGTGTGTTATCAGTGCTGGTGGCCAAAAATCCAGAACAGAAGAACAATATGGGCTGCTTTGAACAAAGTTGCCTTGCACTTGGCCAAAGAGATTTATTTATGTATTTGAATCCAGTTATCTCCTGATAAATGCTGGGGCTAGTACAAAATCCAGGCTGACATGCTAAAACAAGTATCACAATAATGAGAGGCAAATAACAAGGTTAAAATGCTGGTGGTGTGTTGACCTTACAGTTATGACTTTTAATGAACCACCTGGATTTTGTAATGCTCAGAACTGCAAGGAAAGCGTTTAGAGAAATCAAAGTACACAGAAAATCTGGAACCAAGGAAAAATCCCACAAAATTTTTAGACTTGTGGTTTGCATTCTACAGGACACTTCCAGCCCTGCTCAGTCCTTACTTGGTTGTTTGAGCAGCAGGGACAAAATTAAAACTCATTCAAGCAGTTTGAACCCCCAGGTGATATCAGGTCTTGGGTTACTGCTGCAAAGAAGCCTTTGAGCTGAGCACTACTTTGATGAGACAATTTCAATAATATTCTGACCTGAATGTAGTCCATGGGAGTTTTACCACTGATTTCAGCAGAGTCAGGATTTCATGGAGTGGGTTACTATAATTTAGATTAGTCTTGCAACTTGCTCAGAAGCTGATTCAAAATACAGTGAAGCCAAAGGGAGCTGTATTTAATCAAATTTAATCCAATTAGTTAATTGAACTTAATAGTACTTAAAAACGTTAATCAAAGCTAAGCAGATTTCTGGAGTTTTTCTAGGGGGCAAAACCTGTTCTATTTTAAGTAATGTATTATTCAAAGTTTGATGATTTTATGAGATACCTTTTAGCTCTCTATATAAGTTTATGGCAAGAGGCTAGTTCTGGGTTTTTTAAAAGGTGCTTTTATTTTTTCCATTAATAAAAGGAGAAAAAAGACCAACCACCCTCATTATTAAGTTATAGAAACTTTGTTGGGTTAAGTGGGTAGGATTTCCAAGACTTCTGTCTTCCCATATTGACTAAAGCAGCTGAACCAGAAGCAGCTTGAAATGATCTTACAAGATATTTGCCCTTTATTAGAGTAGGATGCCCCTTTCAGGTCTAATATCTATTTTATTACAGTTCAGCAGTAATTAACTAGGCAGACAATCCAGTTTTCAGTTACTAGACTTCTAACATACATTGTATTGCTCTAAATTCTCTCTTGTATTTCCTGTGCAGAAATTATTTTTCCTTTTTTTTTTTGGAGATACTGTGAATTAAACATTTGGCTAACCGTGTCAGAAAGCAGACTATTCTAAATGTTTCCTGAAAAATGTGTTTCCTATAATTATGTTATAGAAATCATGCTATAAAATAAGATTACATGCATTTCATTTGAAACCACCTGATACTAAAATACTCTCAGCCAAAAAGAAAAGAATTTGAATCTGTGTTCCACAAAACAGGCTCTAACTGAACAATGTGAATTAGGTCTTATTAACAATTTAGTGAGGGTATTTAAGAGACAACAGCTCAGTGTCACCATGGGTGTAGCATAAGAACAGAACACTCCCAAATCAGAACTACCCTTCTGCTGATTTCTTTGCCTCTTCCTGTGCAAGCCCAGAATCCGAATTTGCCATTATTATTTCAGGACTAGGAATATAAAAGCAAAAAGTTTTGTCTTGGTGCAGAGACTTTTGTTTTTCTTCTTCCCTGTGTGCATTAATGAGTTCAGCAGCAGAGACATCAGTTGTTCCTGGAGGCTTTGAGGTTCTGTTGCACTGTAAGCATTAAGCAATAATAGGGATGATAATATCAGCTATGTGCTCTTTGGAATCCACCATACCATTAATTCAGAAAGTAAATAAAGCCACATAAATTAAATAAGCTTTTATGATTAATAAAACATGCGCATATGGCAATCTTATTAATGTGGTGAAAGGCAGAATTTAAATTTCACAGAGAATGAAATCAGAGAGATTTATTTTCAGATTGAAAGTAAACAAGTGGGTTTGATTTTTCTCTTCTCATCTAAATCGAAGTTGCTCTTCCTGAGCTGTTTAAAAATTAAGTTAACATCTGAGTCAGCAAACTTCCAAATCAATTCTGGAACTTGCTGGTATCTTTCAGGCCCTGGCAATGTTATACCTCGAGGTCCTTGGACATTTTTGCTTTTCTACAGCACTCAAGTTGTTATTCACTGTTTCAAGAGTTTATTCATCCCTCCTCAGAGGCCTTCTCTGATCTTTGTCACTACAGGATTTTACTTCCCATTTGAAGACCACCTGGCCTAGGAAGCTGGTTTCAGAAGGAATAAAAGGATAAAAGGATAAAGGATAAAAGTCTTGAGCAGTCTCATTTGGGGAAATCTGTGTCAGAAGAATGGGAAGAAACAGAGCATCTCCAGGCACTGTTTTCTTCAAGTCTCAAAAATTAGAATCACTTAGTAAGAAGTGAAGTGCTCACTTCACCTGTCACTGCAGCATAACCAATAAATGTATTTCTATCACGAAACACTAATTTCCTTGTACAAAAGCACTGAAAAATCAATTTCCAAACACAAAATGTTCCTGAGTGCCTTAGAAGAGAAAAATCACCCAAGCTGGACGGTTATATTTTACAAAACTTCATTTTGATGACATTGAAAAGGGCAAAAAGAGTGCCAAGTTTATCACTATTAAGTAAAAGTGATGGTTATGAATTAAATTTCACTATTTTACCAGCATAGACATAGTATGTCATATGTCTCTCTTCTGAGTTTAAAGCTTATTATCCTTTTATCACATTTTATGTTAATATGTTTAAGAAATAATGCCTTTTTTAGCAAGTACCAAAATACTACTTAGTCTATAGAGAAATTAATTCTTCTTGTAAAGATGTGAATTCAGTGATGAATTCCTAACATTTCTTCATTCACATATTCACATTCATTTAAGGACTTCCTTCAACTTTTCTAGAATAAAACAGGAAGAAGCAGCAGGGGAGAGCACTTCCTAAAGCAAGATTGTCTTTGAAGATCATTATGATTTGATAATTGAGGTAAATGATTTTATTCTATTCATGTGAATACAGTAAATGTGAGTTTAAATTAATATTCAAAAGAAATAATTTTAATATTAGTCAGGACATGTGGGAACAGTTCATGCAATATTACTATTAGTGCCTTAATTTGGTAAAATGGATTTAAAAGTGTTCAAACCTGGTTAAAAGTGGGCAAATTAGCTGCAACCATGTGTCTAAGTACTTTCCTGAGTTAGTAACTAAAGTAAAACATATTAGCTTGTGCTCTTTGCATCCACCTATTAACTTTAATTAATTTGTTAATAGTTTTCCCTTGATATAACTGAAACATGAATAGGAACATCCCCATCAATAACAAAATGGAAAGTCCAATAATTTGCATTGCTTAAAGTTTTAAAATTTATCATTTATATCTTAAACATTTATTTATAAATGCTTCCATTAAGTGCAAGCTCTAAATGGATTTTCCCATTATTATATCTCAGTAATGAAGCAGGCATGAAAATATTATTGGTATTATCCAAGAGGGGATGCAATGTTTCTTGAAAGATTTACTTCAGTAAGGCCAGCCACAGGCTTCACATGTGATCTTTACACTGTAATTAGATCCAAATCTCAGAAATTACTCAGGCAGCTGGCAGTTGGTAAAATCAATGTGAGACAGTTGCCTAAAAAAGGAGCTGAAAATTTAAATACTGTAATATTACTGACCCTTAATCTCTGTGAGAAAGTTCATCTAAAAATTACACATTCAGTTTAATCTAATTACCGAAGCTCCGTTTTAGTTCAGAATAAAAAGGCAGATGAAATGGTTTCCTCATTGGAATTTCTATCCATGAATAAAAATAAAAAAACTAATTGGTCCATTATTTTTGAGTTCTTTGGGAGAAAGGCAAGATGAACCTCACCTTTGGTGCTTTCTTTTTCTGTCCTTAACCTAGGAGAGTGAGACAGGGATTCTGTACCTGGCAGTCAGGTGTGGCAGAATCCTTGTCTGAGCAGCAGAGGGATCAAGGGGAAATATTCCTGTCCCTAACCCACAGCAGCTTTATTACAGATGGATCTGTCTTTGGAAAATTTGGGAGGTTCATGTACATTCCCACAGGCTAAAAGCAGGAAAGGTTTCATCCAGGATACTCAAACCATAGCATCAACAAAATATTCTAGGCTACTCCACCTGTGGAGGACACAGGTTAAAACATTGGTCTCCAGAATGTTAAATGAGGAAGACACAGCTTGTCCCCTCACATACCCTCTGGTAATGAGCTCATGTTTTAGAAAGTGTTAATAGAACATGGCCCCTGCAAAAGCTGTGACTCCTCATAGTGCTGTCCTTATGGGAACCAGGTGCTGGGATCATTTTTAGTGGATTCTGTGCCACTTATCACAAAACTGTAGCAGCTGTTTTCTGATAAGGAACACCTCCTCTCCATTTTATGATGAACTGGTCCTTCATGACTCTCTTCCTCAAAAATGTTTTTCTCCCAGGCATGTCACCCAGGATGGTTTTGGAGCCTCCATCCTAAGAAAAATTGAGAACTTAACTGTGTATGACTGAGCAACCTGATATGACTTGAGACTTCCAAATTCAGACCCAGCTCTGCCCTGAGTGGGAGCTGGAACCAGGTTGCCTCCAGAAATCCTTTCATTCATTGTTGTTTCAGAGTTATGTGTTTCTTTGTAAATTGTTGGTCTATTATCCAACTTGGCTCCCATTTTAATTGATCCATTAAAAAGTTATGAGAGCTGTTGGTGTTTGAAATCAGTCAAGAATCAAATAATATTAAGGACATCATTGCTTGACTCAAATACACATAAAACTTAACACAGCTGGTATGACTGTTTCAGGAAGGAGCACACGATTTCTTCTTTCTCCCAGTCCCTGCCCATTTATGCATTCAGCTGATCCCTGTGGTGACTCACAGTTGCATAGGGTTTCTGACAGTGAATTATTTCAGAATCTCACAGTCATATGGAAAAAATCTCTTATATTCTTTATTTCAAACATATCAGATCAGTTGTGTTTTTACTCCCTTACAAACCAAAGTATTCTCAGTAACCAAACTCTTGCAGAATAAAGTCCCTACTTCGACACTAAATTGCTTTGTTGGAATTTTTGCTGAGTTTATCTAAATATTTTAAAGGTCTTTTTTTTTTTTCCTGGCTAACAGAACATGTAAAGTGAATGAAAGCTAAAATAGACTTTAGTTATCACAAAGGCAGAGCAATTGACTTTCAGGGACTGCCAATCAATGACAATTTTAATCTGCTTAGTACCTCCAGTCCTTCAGGTGTTTGGGGATTCTGAGTTTTTCCAAATTTAGTGATTAGAAGTATTAATAGACTTTAAAGAACTTTTTATTTCATATGAAATTGTTTCTAAATTGAAACAATGTGCAAGTTTCAAAGTAAAAAAAAAATGAAAACAAACCATTTTCCATCTCACAAATTGAGTATACAGGCAAAAAGAAACTGAATTTAATCCAAGAAAATAGGGATCTCTTTTACTTTGAAGACTGATTGAACTTCCATTTAAAATATTAAGGAATTTATTCTTGATTATTAAATAATGACAAAGAAATGGTAACTTTTGTGATTGTAGTTTGGAGGTTACCAGTGCAAAATGATGACTCCAGAGACAAAACTATTTGAAAGCAAGTTCTGATAGGGATTTATCCAAAGAAATGTGTATTTTTCCTTTATAGAACTCTTGAGATACTACTGAGACTCACTAGTGTAGGACTGAATAACTAAAAAAAAATGAGACTGAAAATTAGGAGTTCTTTAAAAGGACCAAATTAGATATCCATTAAGACACAATTCAAAGAAAATTATGATAGCCAAGACTAAAATTCCATCTTCATTCCACAGCAGAACTCAGAAATAAAAAGTAACAGGAAAAAAACCCACAAAGAACCAAAAAACAACACAGAATTTCCTAGCATTTTTTAAAATTTCAATTTAATTTTTGCCTATGACATATCTAACTAAGCTAAGGAAAGTCAAAAGTACAAAAAATACACCACTGGCAGAGTGAGGAGAACTTAAGGAAGAGAGTTATTCTCACAGTTGTATGTTGTATGGAACCATAATTAGATAGAAATAAAACTCTTTTAATGTGGGTATCTGAATGACAGGAATTTAAGTCATATATATTTTCTGTACTCTTTAACACTGATAATGATTTCACAATTTCCAGCTCATTTTAAACCTCAGAGAATGTTAAATAATGTGTATAAGGGAGAAAGAAGTGTGATTTTGTATCATGTAACATTTTAATCAGCCGATATAAACGACTTTATCTCCAAAGGTGTAAATGTACTATCCAAGGTATCTGTTTGTCTCTTGGACATATTAAGAGACATTTCTGAAAACTTGGACCATGTCCTGTAACGTTCAAAAGAGAAGAGAAGGATGATTTTCTTACTATAAAAAATAAATTGGTATATGGATAATCTGATTAATTCCAGACATGAACTGGAGAAGATTTTTTGTCATCTCATAATTTTTGGCAAAGTTGACATGAAGAATTATACTTTCTTCTGTACCTCCACTTCTTCTCACTTAATGTTTCATTTCTATTTATTTAACTGCTTCTCCTTTCTCTTGATTGTGAGGTCCCTGTGAACTGTATCACTTTTACAGAGGAAGTTTAGAAATATTTCCAATTCTGTGGAAGCCAGCATGGCAAAAAAGCATAATCTCAATGTCAATCGATGCTCCATTTAACAGTATCAAATGGATTAAAATAGCATTAAAGGCCGTGTTAAAGATTTATGAATTGACTGACAGATCATGCAAAAAGCTTTTAAATGAAGAAATCAAAAACCTCCATTCCCACTCCACATTTTTAGCTGAGCTTTGTGGATCTGATGTCTCTTTCTTCCTTTGGTGATCTGGACGAACAAGATTAATAACCAGTAAAAGCTGCCTGTAACAAAGGTAAATTGGAAATAATTGAGAGGCTATGACAGGTATATAAGATGTAGCTTCATCCAGAGATAGATGCTGTCCTGGGAAGCAATTACTCTGGGAAGGATTTAAGGGCTGTGAGGGTAGGCTGTAACTAACACCAGTCCCCAGTGGAATAAGGCTGCACAGAGGGCCAGAGATGGATGGATATACAAACCAAGTAATGAGAGGAATAATTTTACCTCAGTCTGTGTCATCAGTAAGACAGATGATGTAACACTACACACCACTCTGATCCCCATAAATAGTGACTATTGAGTAACAACCACAAGAACAATTCAAGGCCTGGGGAAAAAAGTCTGTTTGGTGAGAGACTGAAAGACCTCAGTCTGTATAATTTCTAACAAAAAATAATGTACCTTTACTGTAGAAGTGTCTGCACACATAGACACAGAGACACAAAATTGATGGATATTAATGAGTTTTTTAACCTACATAACAAACAAAATTTATAAATTATGAACTAAAATAAATGACAGTGATAATAACTAACAAGTGAAAGGTCTGGAGCCTTCACTATCAATACTTTCATAATCAGACACGATCTTCCTGAAATGTATGATTTAATAAAACATATTCTATTGGATTTCAGATAAAGATGATTTTCAATGGCCTAAGCATACAAGAATAAGAGAAAAATAGTCCAGGTCACCTCTTGTTCTTTTCTATTCTTTTCTGTTCTTTTCTGTTCTTAACCACTATGAAGCTGAATACCTTTGCACATTCAGAACATTTTAACACTTGCCATAGACTTTGTTAGAAAATGCCTTCCTTAAAAGAAATAAAAAGGTAAAATATGGACCACAGTTAACTGAATAGTTTGAGGTAGCTTGAGACTCATAATGACAGACCTAACAGGTATTTTCTGGGGGAAAAGTAGGCATCACTGAAAAATATGTGTTAATAACCATGAAAAAACCTTTATCATATGATCCACTGAGGAGGCAATTTCCTTCCCAGAGCTCCCTGAGGCCACTGGAGGCTGGGATTGCAGGGGCTCCATGCCACCTCTAGCCAACGTTAGGGAAGGAGCATCCCTGGGATTTGTTCTTCCCCAGGTCACCCACCTGGCAGCAGCACTCACACAGCATAGAAGGAAAACATCTCCAAGAATTTAATGTGACATTTGTTTTGATTTCATACATATTTGAAGTCAGGTTCAAGGAATCTGCAGACAACACCATCATCCATCCTGGAACTTAAAGGTCTCTTTGAACCATTATTTAGAAAAAAGTCTCCATTTTTCCCTGAAATTCTTTTGGCTCTTTTCACAGGAGCTCAAGACCCTCTCTGGTCTTACATGCTGAGATACAACCTGTTGTTCCCCCAGTACACAGGCCTGACACAATGACTTGTAGCTGAGCTAAGCTATGAACCTGACTTATGAGCAACATTGATTTAAGAATAATTACTACTTCTCTTCTTCTCTTTCTATTTTTTTTTTTACATTTTATTTTTTTTTTTTGCCCTGCACATTTTAAGTGATACTTTTCATTCAGATAATTTCCATGGTCTTGTTCTTGCTACAGTGGAGAGATGCAGAGGGCTTTCTAGGTCAGTCTTTCTGTGGAAATTGCCTACAACGGGATGATTGCCTCACAAGAAGAAAAAAGCAGCAAATTAGCTGATACCTGGTAATTTAAAAAGTCATGGCCTAGTGATTCGATTATTTTCCCAACAAAATCAACTGGAAGCAATGTAGCTAAGATGTGCACTGTGGAAATGTTCTGGAGCTCCAGTCCTTGAAATACAGAAAAATTCATTAAAGGAGGTGTAGTGTTAATAAGTAAAACTCAGAATAAAGGCATATACAAATCATGCAGAAGAAAGGAAAACATGACCATACTTTAAAAAAAAAAAGAAAAAAAATCTCTCTCCTTTGTCTCAATACCTTTTTCAGCAGTGATTTAGGATATTTAGGCTTTTGTATCCATATTCCACCTTTCCCTGAATTAATGTTAGTGTTGCACTATCTCCTTTTCTCTGATTATGCATCTATTTCCCTCTGTTTCTTGAAACTATTTTTCTACTTTTAAAAAAGCATAAACCAGCAGCTTGTACCTTTCCTTCTCTTCTCAGTGGTGTCCTGTGCTCAAGCTCTTTGGCCAGTGCCCCAGAGGTTGCTAGCAGAACTCCTCTCCTCTTAAATATTCAGGACTCATAGGAATGTTATCTTTTGCTTGATCTACAGGAACTTATTCAGCCTCAGGACAGAGGCAAACCAGAACAGAACAGAAAATGGTCTGCTAAATTCTGTGAGATACTTTTCCCTTCTTACTTATTCACAGACCTGGAATGTAACTACACAGTTTTGTCCCTAAAACACCAGTGTTGTTGTCCCTACACAGAAGGACCAGACCCCCTTTTTAAGGAACAGCAAAATTGGGGTGAGTGAGGCAGTGCAGTTGGATTATGCAGAGCCACTTTTCCATCTGCACTGTATCCAGTCTCTTCACTGCAGCAGCCAAGGTGAATTACTGAAGAGCAGCAGGACTTCTTTTGCCTTGTTCCAGCTCTGACACTCCTTTCTCCTCACTGACTCACTGATCAAGAGGAAATCTACCTAGTTATGCTACTAAGTAGATTTGCCAGCAGGCTCATTAAATTAGCTGATAGAGGAGTCCCATGGGCATGAGAACCAGTACAAAGTCACCACCTGCCCATAGCTGGGGTGAATGGTGGCCCAGCCAGGACCTTCCCTTCCAGAAGCAACAAGAGGAAGACTGTCACTCTGCATCTCAGTGAATTATATCCTGACCAAGATTGATCCAAGCACAATTCCTATTTCATTTATTCTTCTTTCTACAATCTGAAGTGGTATTTTTTATTCAGATAATTGATAAATGATCACTGAATCATAACAGGAGTCACACAAGTAGATCCCATTCCCTGGTGCTCTTGCCTGTCCCCTTGCCATCATCTTCTCAATTTAACAAATATAACTGCTTTTTCAGACACAAAATAAGAAACAGAATCTATAATAATTTATTTATTTATTATTTATCATAATCTATCATAAATTTAGAAAGTTATTACCTCTCAGTGATTCTTTTCTTTGGTAGTGAAGAGAAGTGTCACTGGTAGAGGATCTGTAATAGAGTGAAAATAAGGATGGTTTAATGCATTGGTATCATTGCAGTCCTTTTAATATTGATTACCCTTAAACTTGATTCTTACTGGACTGATCCCAGTGGTTTCAAAAATATTGGAGGGGGGGATGGTAGGGCAGAGGTGTCCAAAGCTGAATTTTTTTCATTTTAACAGTGAGATGAAGATAAAAGCTTAAAGCAAAGGTTTTGATCCTGTTGTAATATGCAATAAAAGTTACCTTAAAGTTAGTTCTCTCCTGAAGTCATGGATTTGGACAAGAAGTGTACCCAAATGGCATTCCTTAGAATTAACACAACATTCACATCATATTTTGTTGTTAATTAATAAACTACATAAATAAAAGGTCTTGGTTGACTTCTGATAACCAGAGATTAATGAATAAATTAGGTTTCAGTATATCAGTCCATGATGAAAAGTCCTAGAAAAGTAAACACTGTTTTAAATAATTCAGACAGCTTTTTTCCAGTTTCTGGTTGTAACTGGAGTATGTATGCATGTGGATATGGATATCTGTGTGTATGAGAAGGAAAAAGGAGAAATAGAGTCACTTTACATGATTCTGTGAGCTGTGAAATATTCTCTGCTGAGGTTCAGTGCCTACAGCAGATCTCCAAGAACTCAATATGCCAAAATGGCCCTGGGTGAACAAAGCACAGGTCTTATCAGCCACCCATTCATTTTTCAACTTCTACTTCCACCTTCAATTGATTAAAGAAAAAAAAAAAAGCCACAGTTTTATCTTACTGTTAATTTACCTTGCTTGGAGTAAGCAGGAACTAAAAAACCTGATGGTTGCATCAGTAACCCCATAGTTCAGCTGATTGTCAGAGAAAAAAAACCACACTGCTTTTGCTTCAGCTGAACAGTCAAAATAATGAAAGCCCATTGTGAAGACTGACAGATAAAAACAATAAATTGTGGAAGTAATAAAATTGTCACAAGGGAAAGACAAGAAGAAAGATTTAATGAGACAGAATGGACAAGTAAGTAAATTATTTATATGAAATCTCCATTCAGACATGACATGCTTCACTATCTTTCATTAAGCTCATGCATAGGTCTGACCTGCTGCACTGGATGTAGTCACTGTTCTGTCTTTATCCCTAAATGCATGACATTTATTGCAGTCTAATCATGAGTAGTTGTTTTACTGATAATTTATTGTCTTCATAGTGTTGGCCATTACTGATAGACTCAGCCTATACTCAACAGATAATTACCTAATGAAAAACCACTCTATAAAAATGATAAAGGGATTTTTTTCTGCATAGACACCTGAGGACTTCAAGCAGCATGGTGCGGCTGATGGGCATGCAGTCAGAAGATATTATACTAGATTTCAATTATTTTCACTCAAATTATTTATTCTTGGGTAAAAATATATCCATCTGGATTTGATGGGTCAAATTCATGCCAGCAGCTCCATTAGCATGGGGAAGCATATAAATAGTTTATACTTGGGTTACTGAGAAGTCATGGAATGTATGTGCTCTTGGACTTTTTGGATGGCAAGATGGATAGAGGCTGATACCTCAGATGTAATTAAAGCCATGGTCTTCAGGCTTTGTTTCTGCTTCATTTGGTGCAGATTCATGATGGGCAGCCTTTCATTAGCAAAAGGCTGGAGTGATGACCTAGGCTCTGGTATGTTCTTTTAGCTGAAGGACTCATTCCCCATTTTAGATTCCCAAGTACTAGAATGTTTTTTCCATCTAGCCTACTGGGGTGTGTGAGAGAAAATGTGGCAAATTATTTTACAGGCAGGGAATAATTTAAATGAGCTATAACTTATTGCACAGTGAGTGTTCCAGTCACCTAGACTGAGGGGACAAGCCAGAGAGAAATTTGCTGCTTAATTTGATGATTTCCTGGCTCTTCTTTGTAGCTCCAGGAGCTACTCTGTGAGACAATTTCCCAGTGGTTTGAAGGATAGTTGGGAGCATGAAATCTACTGAGTAGACTGAATTCTCATTTCAAGCATCTCATGGAAAAGTAGTGACCATTTCATTTCCGCAGTGCTTCTTCTCACAATGACTTTGCTTAGAACACCTTTATGAATTAAAGCAATTCCAAGCAATTTCCTTAGCCTGGAAGCACAGTGAGCTGCCAACACAGAATACACCACAAATTTTACATAGCACGTTGCTGGTCTTTAGTGAACCAACTCTCAAATCAATTACGTCTGCTGGCAAGGAAGCTTTAACACTCTAAATAATTTAAAGTGCAAACTGTGTGGCATGCAATTCCTTTCATCAGCAGCAAGATTGATTTCACCTCGTGGTATCTCTGCCCTACAGAAATGGCCTTTTTTAGTTAAGTTTTCAAAGTTATCACAATAAAGCAGTAAAGTCTGCAACGTGCAACACAAGTTACATCTGTTCTTCTCAGATCGGATAGGCAGTCATTAGTCAAAGTAAAAAATGACTGAAAAGGCAGCATTGAACGTTATTTTCCCCTCCCTGTTATAGACTTGCAAGAGGAGTTTGTAGAAAATACCTTATTTTAAGCATTGATAAAGTTTAGCACTTATTCAGGATGACATTCAGAAGGAAAAGCAGATTATTTCAGAGTGCATGTAGAGTTTAGTCACAGTACATTCATTCCATGCAATTTTATTAATATGCTTGCCCAAATAACCTAAGCAAAGCTGATGTGCCAAACAGATCTGTACTGGTCAGCTAAATAGGTGTGCCCCTCTTGAGCTTAAGGGAGGACTGTGAGCTCAGTATCTGAACCCAGTAACCTCAGGATGGTTTTGCCTTCAATGGTCATTAAAAATCCTCCTTTCTCTTTCCCAGATCCATATCTCAGAAAAGACCTTGAACTAAGAATGCCTTTGCCACTGCTGTTTCCCCATGGCTTCACTTGGCACCCAAGTATTAGGAAAGAAAAGTTCCAGAGCTACTATTTATTTATTTAGAATATTCTTTTAAATTAAAGTCAACTTTCTTTCTTTGACAAAATACTGCAGTAGCAGAGAATCTGCTTCCTACAACAATCTAAACATATTTGAGGAAAAAAATTCCCATTCTTCTTTTACACAAATGAAAAATTGCTGCTTCTTATTAAGCCTATAAAAATTGAACTACCTTTGCACTAATAGAATATTCAATTGGTTTCAGCAAATGAAGTATAAATTTTAAAAATGGAAAAAAGAAGAAAAAAGAAAAGATTAGTTTACCTACTTAGCTTTAGGATTACAGTCAAGGGCACTCTAATAAAGTACACATTTCTCTGCTTATGGAATAGCCTTTGAAAGCTGAATGGTGAATGTGTTTTACAAACATGATCTGTGAGCTCAGAAAGAAAGAGGTTTTGTACAATTGAATCTGTATGGCTTCCTGTTCCATTATTGATATTGTGTATGCATAGGGTTTTTTTAAAATTAGGATTTTTTGCAAACCTTGCAGATGTAAAAAGAAGTCCTTGGACAAAGTCAGACAGGAATTTTAGTAGAGAGAACCTTTCCTGTGCCATATATATTGGCCCTAATTTCTACATCAGCTTGCTTGCAGAACATCAGAATTACAATCAAATCTGAGTTATCATGTTGTAGATGACCATTTCTCCATTTACTTTAATCTTTGAATTAGGACTGTTTTCAGTAACTTAAGGGTAGTTCAAAAGAATAAAAACCTCAATGTTTCACAAAACACCCCCAAACCAAAAGGCTATTCAGTTACTTTTCCCAGGCATTCTATGAATACATGGGAACTGCTGAAAACTGAAAGTTCAAGTACAAACCAATGCTTCCATCAAACCATGTACACCAAATCTGTGCTGCAACATTTCCAGCTCTACTCACTGTGTCTGCTGAGCTGTGCTGTCTGTAGATCCATGACCTCTATTTATTCACCAGAAGTACACAGGCACTCCCTTTATCATCCTGTGTAAAGGGCCAAAACAAAACATTGATAAACAATAGAAAATATGACACCGTACATAGTCACAGTTTTAGCCTTTGAATAGACAGAGCACTTAGATCAATGCTTTGCTGTGCTGCCCCAGCAAACAAGAATGCAAGTTAGAATCCAGCTTCATATTCAAACATGATTTTACTCCTATGTGTCCTTGGGATTGCAGAAGGAAGAGGTGTTCAAATTTGCCTACAGCCTTATAAAGTTATCGCTACTGTCTTTTGGCTTTCTAAGAAAAAGGAGAGGGCAAAACCATAAAATGGTCTGACAGATTCAGCTCCAAGAGATTAAAAACCTTTTCAATTGCTTTTTGGATCTTACTTAAATATATACTTAACCAAGAAAAAATTAATGTTTTATTCCAGGTGCTCAATTGCTATAAGGCAAAAGACATTATTTTTAGCCAGTTCTGTAAAAATACAGTAATTTTAAGAGATTCAATTCGATAATTTAGGTGCAAATTTTGCTCTTCTTTGCTGTGAAGAAACTGATTTAGCTAAGTAGAACTTTTTAAAAGGCTATTTAAATTACTCAGGTGATAAGAGTGGCTTATAGTTGATTATGTTTTATTTTTCTTTTTTAGAATAAAAAGTTACCAGAAATCCTGTAGTGGACAACAACTGAAGAGGAAAATTTAGTCTTATTTTTTATTTATTCACTATCTTCTTAGGCAGTTGAAATCACCCTCTTTCAATCATTTCTAGCATATATGTTTTCCATATCCATGCAAAAGTTCTCTTCATGAGAACCTCCCTAAGCTTCTGTAATAAACTTTCAAAGCAGCAAAGACTAATTAAATGTTTTGCACAATGGATCTATTTTACAATTTGAATTGTGTTCTGCTTCAGTTTCATCGACCGTTCTGACAGTGTATTAGCAGCATTTGATTTATCTTCTTTATCTCATCCTCCTTTGAATTTATTTTCATACAAAGCCTGGCCTACTCACCAGTTGCATTAATTAGAAGGAACTGCATTTTAAAAATCCTATAGACTAAACTTGTTCACACGATGGATTTAAAAAGTCTTATATGCAAATTGTCTTTTGTTTCATACTCATGAGCAGCTTCCTGGAGGTTTTATCTCCTGTGACACCATCACAATCCACAGGAAGAAGATATTGTGTTGTGTCAGCAACACTTACAAATGGACAGTTTCTCAAAATGCCAGTTTTCAGTCAAATCCTTCTGCTTGTTTGCTTTCAGTGTAAATAGTATTGAAAACAGTGTACTCCCATAACCATAACACACAAGACTAAGGCAGTAAATAGTTTTCTTTGTTCACTCTTCTGCTAATTAAAAAAAAAAACAAACAAATATTTCTTTTAAAATGTACTGCGTAAGAGCATTACTGAGAGCCTTTCTCACTCGCAACAATGCAAGACAAATGCCAGGTGCAGCAGTCAACAGGGGAAACAAGATGCTTCTTTGAAGAGGTAAGACCAAATCAAAATAAGCTGTCATGTCAATTATTAATCAATTGCTCTGGAGCTTTGCTGGTTTTACACTTACAGCCTATGCTTTTCTCACTGGGAATGAAGTTGTTACAGGAAAGCTGAAAATGCAAACCGACCAAATACCTGTGGTCTGACCTCAGACATATTAGTAAAATTAGGTTTCATAGGAATAAGTTCCCCTTTAAATGGGAGCTGTCCATATCTTTTAAGTCAATAAACTCCCTCAGGCTAGCACCACCTCTGCTCTCAACCTTCAGTTTTTCTCTTGAACTTCAGAGACCAGGGATGTGAATTACTGCACCGAGGAATGATGATTATTCACCACAACTGTCTTTCCTAAAAAAACAAGTTGTCTCACTAGATAGGACATAAATATTAATAAAAGCCATCATTGCAGGAATCAGTGGCAAGATCAGAGAAGTGAGAAGCATCCACAACCTCTGTAGTAGAGCTTGCCTAAGGGGAAATTATACTACTTGGTCCTTGATGAATCTGGTTTTCTACAATAGAGGTAGAAATCAAATCTCAGAATTCAAAGAGGAATAATTTACAAAGGTTATACAGTTTGCATTTGTGGGGCAATCATTTACCACATCCTCCCTTTTAAAAGTAAAGTGGAGTTTTAAACAAACAGAAAAATAAACAATCCTTTTTGTTCTGTTTGTTGGAGTGGGAGAGGACTTCCACTCTAAAGGCCAGGGTGAGTTTAAATTTAGCACAACAAGACACACCTTGCACTGTGCCCAGATTGTCACAGAAGGAGCATAAGTGAGTGGCTCTCCATTGCCTTTCATCTTCTCTCATCATGTTCTCATCTCTTGTTCTCTAAGCTCCAGATCCTGAAAAATATTTGGAGAAGTCTCAAACCTCAGTACAAGTGAGAAGTTCCCTAAACTGCACCAAATATCTCCTCCCCACCGCTCCTCCTCAAAATGTTTAAGGATGTGATAGATAATCTTGCAGGTTTCCCCACAGGAAAAAAACCCCAACAAATTCCTCAGAAGAAGCTGCTGCTGAATACTTTAAATCTGATGGATAAAATATTTTTCAGGGACGTGAAAGAGCCAAGCTCAAATCTCCTCTGTCTTTGTTGATCCAGGTATTTAATCCCAAACTTTGTAACCTGAATTGGTTCTGGGACTGCAACTTCCCCTCTCTAGACCTGGATCTCTGTCGTTTATCTAAATGAAACACCAGTCACCAAAAGATTAAAAAATTTCCAACTGGAATCAAAAAGATAAGGTCATGCCGTATATTCAGACTGTTGTGTAACTCCTTTAACCACACAAACAAATTATTTATTGGGAAAATTTGCACAAATGTCTGTCAGTAGAGAGCTACAGTAAAAAATGTTTTTATGGGATGTATTTTCTTCCATTCACTGTTAAAAGTTTTCCATAGACTGAATCAAAGGTTTTAGATTTTTGGACCCATAGCTTGCCAGTGTTTCATTTAGCACAATTCTCTCTAATTGCCTTTTGGAGACCAAAGCAGCAAAATCAAGTGTTAGAAGAAAAACGTAAGAATGTGAGTTAAAACCTAGTATTGAGAAGGCAGGTTTGAACAGAGGAATTACTAAAGTTAATCTGGGATACACTTCAAAAGCTGAGACAGTGGGAAAAAGAAAGGGCTTGAGAAGAAATTGTGTTAAAAATGTAATGCTTCTTGGAAGAGTTTTGGATGGGTTTAAACAAAGGAAAATGGGAGCAAAACAGTATCAAGGCATGAAATAGTAACATTTTTCTGAGGTGGTTTTGCATTACCTATTGTTTTCTTTCAGTTTTCTTTCTGATTTCCTGTGAAATGTTGAATACTGTGTAGACAATTAACCTTTCTGATTAATCTCTAATTTTATTAGTTAAAATTTAGTTCTACATTTCCACATTCATAATAGGTAATATCACATTTGTTTTCTTCTCATTTTTTATTATATTTTATATGAAACTGTAGTCAACTTAGTACACCAGAAGCACTTGCATTTCCATAGTATTTTTGCAGATGCTAATGCCAGGTATAATGTAAACCAAAATATAGATTCAATACATGTATATGGATCTATTATCTACTCTTTATTTACTTATATATCCACTCTTTATTTACTTGTATATGATTTTGCTGTGAGGATAAAAGAGAGATTGACTCAAATGTTTTATGTTTTTGTTGAATTTTCCATACATTCACACAAATACTCCCATTGACTTACCTGGGTTTGTTTCCTGGTAATCTATGGTTCCTATTTCTTAACCTGTTTATTATTTAAAATGAGGAAACATTATTAGGGTTTCTTGCAGTTCTTGTCTCCTAGCAACAGAATTTCTTCTTAAATTGACCCTTGTATTTTCTGTGGATTGTGTAAAGCTCACATAGGCTTTTTACAGAATTCAGATATATCTTAGCACTAACTCAATTTGTGTGTTTGAATTTTTATCAAAAGATTAATTTATTTCCTGAATTGGCCAAGTGACTATAGCATTAGGTTTAATAAAAACTTAGTTCTTTACTACATTAACATTTCAATAATCTATTTTAATCAAGAAATGAGAAAAAAAAAGGTACTCCTTTGAAACTTTACTAAAATATCATTTTGACAATATGTTTTAAGCATGCTTCTGAGTTCCTCTTTACAGGATGGTGGAAATTACTTTTTCCCTCCAGTTTCCCATAAGGTCAGGTCAGCTTAATTTAAGACCCTGATTCTTGGTCTGGAATAACATCTTGCTGATAAATCAACATATGTACAACTAGTGCTTACAAATGGTGCAAGGAACACAGTTTCTAGAATAAAGAGCCCTGGCAGACCCTGCTGGCACTCATTGTGGAGGAAATTCACAGAAATCTTCATCTGGAACAATCCCAAAGGTGCACTGTGTGGGCTAAGTACAGCTCTTCTCCCTTACTACATAAAATCTTAAATTTATAATGAAATAAAATTTCAGAAAATTTATACTGTCAGTCTCTTACATTAATGTAGGTTTTTGATATATGGAAATTTGTAACCTATGCTATGGTACAGAGAATTCCAACAGGTATTCATTGAAAGTAAGAGGTTGAGGAGTGAGATACATGTTGTTAGTGAGTCCAGGTTAAATGTTAGACTGGACCCTATCCTTCCTGTACCTTGCATGAGACAACCTGAGACATGAAACACTAATTTTATTTTTTAACAGATATTTGTGTAAAAAAAAAATAAAGTGGCACTTGAGCTAAATTCATGCACTCAAGTCTCTACCTTCCTAACTGACTTTCAAAATATATATTTTGGGTTTTTTACTTGTTTTTTTCCCAATGTTGCTCTTTGTCCTGGTACATTACTTCTATCTAACTGTGCTTAATATGAATGCTTCTTTTCTTTAAACATATCCTTAGACCACCAGTAAGGTTAGACCTCTTCTGACAAATGCTATTCAATAACTTATAAAAACCTAACTGACTAGGAATCTTCTTATTCAGCTTTGTGCAATTGCACCAAAATAAATTTCATTAAGTCTCAGCCCACAAAATGTATTGAAAGCTTTTAAGGATGGGTATGACGCAAGGGAAGGTTTTGGGAAGGTTTTGGGGAGGGAAGGTTTCAGGAGGAAAAAAAGAGAAAGAGAAGAGAAGAGAAGAGAAGAGAAGAGAAGAGAAGAGAAGAGAAGAGAAGAGAAGAGAAAGAAGAGAAGAGAAGAGAAGAGAAGAGAAGAGAAGAGAAGAGAAGAGAAGAGAAGAGAAGAGAAGAGAAGAGAAGAGAAGAGAAGAGAAGAGAAGAGAAGAGAAGACTGGATTACAAATCATGTATGAGAATATCTCACACGACTCCAACTTTTCTTCCACACAGCTCTGAATGTAAACCCAAAATAATGACCAGCATTAGGATCATATTGGCTAGAAAGCTCTTGACAGCTGGATAGTTGTAAACAGCAAGTTGCTAACGGCCTCCAAAGTGAGGAGTAGACTGAAGAGGGTATGGCTCTAGTTTGGACATACAGCTGTGTTTACAAACAGACTCACAAGTGTAGGAATGAAAGAGAAAATTCAAGAGGTGTTTCTGGTCTCTTGCTGCTTATGAAACCAGTGCTTTCATCCATATATTCTGAGCATCTATCTTATTCTGTGTCTCCTTGAAAGGAAGCATTAAGAGTTCTGACAGAAAATTGAAAGGAATAGGATAAAAGGAAATAGAACAGATTTCTTAAAATATAATTTAGGTGTTGACCAATGACCTCTGCTCTCATTTTTCTTCTACCTTCAGTACTAATAAACAGACATATATGCAATGTAATATAGATATTTATCCGTGTTATAGCTGGATGATTTTGCATCAGTGTGATCCTCCAACTTGTGGTGAAAACAATTGGAAAGCATTAATTCATATCTATTCCAATTCACAGGATTTATTGTCATCACAGACAAGTAACAAAATTTCTACATAAACTGTCAGCCTAAAATATAGTATGGTGACTGCACTTCATGGAATAAATGTGTGTTATGAGTCATGTGTCACAGTTTGTTTGATTTTGCCCATTTTCCTTGCTAATAGGCAATACAGATAAATTACCCCCAGGTGTAGCAGAACCCATGGAGTCACAAGTGAAGGAAAATAAAGGAGCAGGCCTGCTTTCTTTGGCCCTGACTGCATATAACTGGTAATAGAGCCAACATGGGTAAGAAAGTGCTTTAAAACTTTAATTTGACAACATGATCACCATTATTACTTACCCTATATTCACTCAGTAATATCTTTTCTGGGATGGGTCAATATTTCATATTTCAGTTCACAGTAGTCTTTATTCTCAATTTAGTCTCATATTAGGGACTGAAGGGCGTTTCTTTGGGGTAGATGTTTTCTAATAAATGTAAACGGCATGGTTCTATTCTTTGTCCATGAGAAAAATGGTGAGCACATACAGGGTTTCTCATGAATAATCCTGTGATTAAAAACCTAAATAAACAAGACTGTTTGCTTGAAATTTATTCATCACCCACTTGCATGCTAAGCTTTCTGCAGCATATGCTCTTCTGAACTACTGTGCATGGAATACACCAAAGATTCAGTTCAATTGGTTTCTGGAGTTTGAAAAACCCCAGACAAATGATATCCTTTGTAAAACTCCTTTTGAATCTCAAATAGTCTGGAGCTGGGTAGCACTGCTCTGTGGGACCAGGCAAGGGTGGCCTACTTAAAAGTTCCATAGGAATGAACAGCCTTGGATCTTTTCTGAAAAACTCATTTCTTTCAGATCATAAACAAAGGCACCTGGGCTGGGGTTTTCCTTGGTTGTTTTGTTGCATTCTTCGAGCTTTGCTTATAAAGTGCTCTATTCTGTAATTACTGCTGCTTCTGTAAAGGCTTTATGGTGGTTATTGATGAGCAAGCTGGCCAGTGGGACAGAGAGATTGTAGAACTGTAGAATAGTTTGGATAGAAGGGATCTTTGAAAATCATCAAGTTCAACCCTGTTAAAATGAGCAGGCACATTTTCAGCATGAACACATTCATCTTCAAGGTGAATGAACTGGGGAGAGTCCAGACAGCAGCCACAGCCAAGGGCTCTGGGGCACTTGCTGGAAATGCTGATTTTGCTTAATGTGGGGAAGGAAAAGCCAACAGTGACTCTGCAGTCTCACCACCCAAGGAGAGGCTGTCATGGAGAAGATAGAGTCAGACTCTTCTCAGGGGTGCACAGCAAAGAGACAATGGGCCCAGCTCAGCACTGACACTAAATAAAAAGACAATTCTCCTTATGGGCTCCAGCAGAGTGGTGGAACAGGCTGGCTGGAGAATCTGTGGGTTCTTCATGCTTGGAGACTCTCACATCTCAACAGGACAAGGCTCTAATTTCTCAGGAAATTAGAGGACCCTCTCTAATTTCAGTATTGGATCTAAGTTTGAAATTGGCCATGTTCTGTAGAGGGGGGTTGACAAAATGACCGCAGTGGTCACCTACAAACTCAATTATGCAATGACTCTGTTGAAAGTGTTTAAATTTAGAGCACAGTCTTCTGGTATATGATGAGTTAGACAGATCAGGGATTTGAATTTCATTTCACATATGCCAGATAACAACCTTGTACCACTGAGAACAGAGTTGTTCAAGGTAATTATATGTAAATGAATTTTTAAGCAGCCAGAATTACCTGCTTTAACTGCTCAGCCTGGAAAAAGCCAACAAGTGAGATTAGCTATTTTTTATATATATAATTTTCTGTTCCCAGAGCAAATTGAGACAGGTTTTTATTTTTATAAGAGGACTAACTGATGCCCTTACAAAGCTCATCTCTTTTGAGCCTGAAAGAAAGTCCACTTGTATTAGGCCTTCACCTTTTATACCTTTCCATTTGTAAGAAAAACAGGATTTGCACCTTGATGGCAATGAAGCCTGGGAGCACAGCTGTTAATATTTTTAGTGTAGACATCACCTGAATGATTAGTGAATGAGGAGATGTTATTGCAGTTTAATGATCATTGGATCAAATGCACAAATACTTCAGGTCATTATTAGACTTTCTCAAATGGGAGTAGCCTCAGAGTATTACATCTGAATATTTCTGATTCAGATGTTTGAATAAATGTCCAGGTTCTCCAGCACTGGACCTCAGAGGGCAGCCTTTATCACTTAATAATTGCCCTTTTGCCAACAAAAGTTCCTCATTCATAAAAACAGTGATGCCAAAAATGGAGGCAGAAAAGTGAATTAATAAAGTTTCACACTTCAAAAAGATGAAAGTATTTGGTTTATATATTTACACTACTATAAATTATTTACAAGTATGGATCATACTGATAGATATTATTAAAATAACAGACATGATTAGATAACTATTCCTATAATATTTATAAGGGCTTATATATTTATATCATTTAGCATTGTTGAATTAATTGTGGTGTCTCTGTATATGCAACTCCTGCACTTCCAGCAAAGATATTAAAGGGAAGATAGGAAGCGCACTTGCAAATGCTATTTGCCATGCACAATTTACTTCAGGATTTTGTATTCTCCTTGCTAACTGCAACTAAAAATAGGAATGCTGCTGCCTTTCCACTGTGTGGATTTCAAAAGAGGTTTGAATTTTTCTTTTATTGTCTTTATATGAAAGGAACATGTAACAGATAGCAGAGACTAGGATCAAAAGAGAGCTGTGGGTTTTTTTCTCAGCAATAATAATCACAACCGCAAAGCAGATGACTGCTTTGTAATTTTTTCACCTGTTAAAAATTTGGGTATGGAAGCAAGGCTCTGTTTCTAAGCCTCATTTTTCCTAGTTCATTTCACCATAGCACATTTCAGGCAAAACAGAGAAAATAAAATCCATTGAGTTATGAGACGCTACTCTTTTTTGTTGTTGAAAATTACATTTGTAGCTCAGGTTGCTGTTACTGTGAGAAATTACAGGCAAACAAAACCCATGTATACTGAAATAATCATAAAATGGCTTGGGTTGGAAAGGTCTCCACCACCCACACAGGAAAGAATTTCTTCTTAATATCTAATCTGAATATCTCCTCTTTTAGTTTAAAATCATTCTCCCTTGTCCTAATAATACATACCATGTAAAATGTCACTCTCCTTTTTTTCTCCTTTTTTCATAACCCTCTTTAGGTATTGGAAAGCTGCTATAAGATCCCAAGACAGAGACCTGAAGGATCAACACCAGCCTCTACCTGGACAGAGAGCCACTGACCACAATTCAATGGTTGTGTTCCTCCAGCCAATTCCTTACCCAAAGAACAGCCCACCCCTCAAATCTGTGACTCCAAATTGGACATGTCTATCATATACCATTAATGTTTGATTAAAGAGTATCTAATGTTCCTCCACTGCCTCTCTTCCTTCTTAATTATTAGTTGGGCTGAGAAATTGCTGGCTGAGCTCAAAGGGTCAGCAATATAGAAAGAGATAGAAAGGCAAACTAGGCTAGATTTTGTTGAGAATATGATATTCAGTGTGAATTTATTGCAAGCTACTCTGCTACCAAGAGTCTAAATTTAATAATGTATTTTCACAATGTTGAATTTTCTGCGTACGTCTCATTAGGTTCCTATGTGTTTGTTATCTAGTCCTGCAGTAATTTGGTAATTCTCATGTAAAAGGCCATTCTTATGTAAAAGGCCATTCTTATCTTTGGTAGATTGTCCACAAAAGAAAATTATTTGGTTCTATTTTCCTTGTGGAATATCAATTCTCTAAATAAACCTGTTGCTTGGTAATAGGTAAGCAATTTTTTTTTTTCGGTCATTATTTTGCCTTGGTTTCCGCTTCGAGGTTTACTCAGAGATTATCAGCCTGCTCAATTTTCTTCATTTCCTCCCTTCCCTTCCTCCCTTTCTGTGCACTTTCAAACAGAACTACACCTGGAATATGCTGAGTTTATCTGCTATATATCTTGAAGAACAGCTTCTGCCATCCTTAGCTCCAACGAGGAGCATTCACGTAGAGGAGAGCTTGAGGGAATATTCATGTGTGAGTAACTGTGAACCCTTTAGCCCCTCTGGCAAGCAATCTAGCCCTTAATCTGCTTGCTAATTCCCTTAGTTATCATTGCAGATTCCTTGGTTTTACAGACATCTCAGAGTGCTGCAATCTCATGTACCACAGATCCAGAAATACTGTTTTGTAATCTCTGAGATATGAATTTAATAGTTCCTTCATATTTTGCCTTCCCCACTAGATGTAAGAGGCTGATAATTCTTGCAAAGTTTAAATCTATTTCAGAGCCAATTTATTTCAGTAGACTTTATTGCTTTTTTTATTATTCCACAGCAATTTAATTTAAGATTTAGAAGCTGAAAGTGCACTTTTTGGAAAAATAGAAGATAGATATCTACTGTATATCACAACATAGCCATTAATAAAACAAATATGAGTATTCACATGTAGAAATCCCCCTCTCAATTTTATTTATTTTATATTCACAAATAACGCACCTGCACAGAGCTGTTATACTATGTAAGACTGTCACAAAAATGTAAAGTCTGTATCAGTATGGTATATTCAAGCAGATCATTGGTATTTACTGAATTTAGGCTTGCCTGGTTAAAGTCAAATCATGCACCTTCTTTGGCTTAGTTTTATGCTATTGTTACCCTTGAAAATTATAGAAATATTCACACAATATTTCTTTGTAAGGAAAGATTTCAAAAAACAGGGAGTATATAAATTAGCCATAAAAGGCAGCTCTGTCTCCTGTAACATTTTGTCTTTGTATGGAAGAGGGGAGAGCCTGCATCAGCACTTTGCATGGCTGGGGCAAAGCTGCCCCAGGGCTAAAGGACAGTTTCACACACATAACTGCACAAACCAAAAATGTAGGATTTCTATAGTAACAAACTGATGACCCTGCACACAGTCTTTAAGTGAATTATAATAGTAGGCTTTTTGTGCTGCAACTTATATTTTTTTTCTGCCTGAGTGGGTTGGGTAAACATCATTCAATTGTACTTCCATAAACTAGAATTTCTCTCCTCACGCATGTTAAAGTAATTTTCATCTGCAAGCATTTCTGTTGTTCCATGGTTTTAAAACTGTATTATTGCTATTATTTTTAAACAATTTTTTTTCTTACAATTTTCAAAGCTAAAGTTCACATACTTAGGCAATATGTCTGAAGAGACACAAAAAAGACCCTAAACACCTAAACTGTACTCACAAACATCACTTTTAAAACTTGTTATTGAAGCAAATTTCAGTAATTTGCTATATGTTGCTACAAATGCTACAAACCCTAAATATAGACCTACAAGACTGGTCACCCTTCTCTAAACCAGAAATGTTTATTCAGAATGAAAGGATGTGTTTATTTGTTCTGTTTAGATAATACTTATGGAAATTATAGGCAATAAGAACTCTTTTCTAAATCATCTATTATGACACTTTTGTAACTTCAAACTTGTGACCAGATAGCAGCTATCAGCTGAAATACCAGACTGTTCCAGCTGTCACTACAGGAATCACTCTAGGACATCTTCAAATCCAATAAACTGAAATGTGCTGGTACACAAAAGGGAAAAACTCACAATAGAGAGTGTGCACTGAATCCGTGGACATCCCTGTTCCAGCACTGAGCACTTTCCCAGACAGGTTTGGGGGTCAATATGAGGACAACATCTTTTGAAAAAACTATAATACTACTTAAGATTATATAATTTGTGAAATTATTGGATTGTTCATATATTTCCATTTTCAAATATTTGTCTTTCTAAGTCCCTGTATAACTTCTTCATGCTTATATTTTCTTTTCAAAGGGTCTGAAGTCTGCCAACTCACCTACTGATGCCATCTGGATTGTCACCAGAGCATTGACACTGACACAAACCTTCACATTCAATCTGGATACTCAGATATCCATACTCCGCATGAAAACCCATAATGGGACCTGATTTCTTTCAGAGGACTCTGGTTGTCTGTCTTCCAATAATCAATTTCATTTAATATACACCAGAGATCCCAAAATGGAGACAAATAAACCCTTTATTTCTTTATGAGGTTCTCAGTCTAGAGCCTCCTCGTTCCTCTAAACTTTATACTTGCAGTCTGTCTATCCAAATTCACAGCCAAGTTTAAAACTGGATATGGTTTTCTACTTCAATCTCTTAATTAAATAACTCCTGTATAACACTGGTTCAAAGTGAAGTTATACACCCCTTTTCTCTGCTTTGCAAAGTTTTTCTGTGATTTAAAGTTTAAAAGGATTTTGAACTTATCAGTTCAAAGGTGATGTAGAGGAACAAACAGTATTCCCAGACTGCAGATATTAACATCTGCTGAAAAAGAGTGAGGAAAATTTTGCATTTCTCTACAAAAATGCTTGTGTAGGAGAATGTAACTGAAGGGGTTGGGGATACAATCCCAGCAGGCCAACATAGAATTTTTTGTATTTAAGGAAGAAGTTCAGTTTTCAATAGGAAAATATCTTTCTAAAAGTAGCTTGAAAAAAACTTTAGCATCTATAGAAAAATGTGATTCTTTACAATAATTTCTTTAACTGCAAATCAGGTGAGAAAGGGAAGAACGAACGGCTTGTGTATACTTTATGGATGAGAAATTTGGCTTAAAATTTTCAACTTATGTTAAAACAGGCAATTCTTTCATCCACAAGCTTAACTTTCAATTAATTTAGTTATATAATACCACTTCTCCTAGCTATTATAATTGGGAAAATCAGGAATAGGATATTTGAGAGACTGTTGTTGTTCACATTAATTGTTGCCTTTTTATCCCCTAAAGAGACACAAGAATCTTAGTGTAGTGAGGAATTTTTGTTTTATTGTGTTGTTTTTTAATCCAATTTATGTAGCACTGACATGTATACAACTAAAACAACGGATTACTACATCACCTGTTAGATTCTTCAGTTCAGTTATTTTCTCTCATTTTGACTGACTGAGAAAATGAAAAAAAAAAATTGAGTCTCTTTACAGAGATGATGAAAAAATATGATACACACTTGTTTCTGCTTTATTGAAAGAGTAGTCTGTATCTCAGGTGTTGTAAATGCATTTGTATGCAGCCCAAACTAGACTTATTAAAAGAAAAAACAAAACCACATAGAGTATTTTTGAGCCTAACCATGACACAACCACCAAATATATGGTACATTTCAGAAATTTAATATTGAGAAATTCCTGACCTTCCAAACTTGTGCTTCAGGTAGCTTTTTGGTAGAAGAAGCTACCAGAAAAAGAGTTATGGCAGGTTTGCTCTGTTATCAAACAACTTATTCTGAAAATACCATTAAGTTTAGTAAGAGGCAGCAACTTTTCTACCAGGTGGGCTGGAATATTAGAGAGGGAGATCTGGACCATTTTGTTGACCTCAGAATGAACATGATATGTAATTTCTGATAAAAGCTTTCAATAGCAGGCTAAAGTCTGTACGTATCTTTACTTCTAAAAAGTTAGAATCACAAAGATTCATTCTTTAAATATTATTAGATTTATAAATGGTCTCACCTGTTTTTTCTTTTCAGTAACTTATGCTGCAAATATGAAACTGCAAATATCTCATTCTCAAAGTACTTCAGGTGCTGTGAAGTAATGAAATCACTGCATTAGTCAGGATTCACTATGCAGTTTTTTTAAATTTACTTACCAACAAACACTTATTTAAGAGGTGTGAAGGAAAAATTTTTTAATCATAAAATATTGAAAAAATAATTAAAACTTTATAGTAATAACTGTGGTAGTTTTCATAGAAATCTTAAGAGCATATGTTACCCTCCTCCTACATTTCCTCATAAAATAATATTTTACATAGTTCTTTTCATGCAATAATTTCAAAATAACACAAATGACCCTTTCTTCATACAACCTAACAAATTACAGGTCAAATTATTGCATGAATGCTTAACAAAATATATTATTTGAAAAATAAAAAAAAATCTATAATTACATAATTCTTATTAATGTTCACTTAGTAGCAGGTACAACATTATGAAACTCAAACATGACTGATGGCTTACGTATCTCTGAAGACAAAACAGATGTTTAGCTGTGGTAAATTATTCCTGTAAGTCCTGATAACCTTCCACTGACTTTCATGGCTAATGCATCAGCCCTTAAAAGAGTGAAAAGAGAAAAATTTGTGGCTCCCACAGCAATAACTGCAAGGTTATGTGAGATTATTTCTCCTGAATGTACTTATCAATGAGGAATGATCCTTTAATCCTTTCCCTCTCTGCAAAAACAGGAAAAAAGCAGATTTTTTTTTTTCACTTTGACAATTTGTTTAAAATGTTATTTAAACCAGTGTTTTATTGTCAAATTGTTATCATGATCACGAAAAAATATTGAGTATTGTGGCTTTAGGCCACTTATTGGATTTACAATACAGAATGGTCCTAAAGGGTGCCCACATCTGTACAGAAGCAGTATAAGGGATATAGATCATTGAGTAAAAATGTTTGTTTGTAAGGATGCAGTTCTTTCTTTTTCTCTTTCCTTAATAATTTCCTTTCTCTCAGAAATTTATGTCTTTCTTCACTGAGTGAACCTTCATATAAATATGCTGTTTGATGCTACTTCCACCCTTGGGAACTGTTTCCTTTGGTCTTTTTGATGTAGTGTTTATTAAGAGAAATAACACTTTAGTTGGCTTTTTTGGGATTTAAAATATATTTCTAAAAGTAAAACTTCCTTCCAGTTTTATAGCTATTATTTGCACCATGAACGCATTGAGTATTACCATCTTCTTACCCAACCACCCTCAAGCTCCTACTCAGTTACTTGTACTGGTGCTTTCAAAATAATATCCATCAAAATTATTGAAGTTAAGTTTAAATAGATTATATTTGCAACCCAAAAGCATTTTCCTTGACCTTGGCCTGAAAAAAGTCTCAATGAGATTGTTAACTGATAAAGATACCACCTCTAGCAGGGAGAAATGATAAGACATGGTAGACAGGGTGCAGACACTTCATTCAGCATAGAAAGATCTGGAAGAAAAATTGGGGTCAGCAATAGTGTGAGACTCAAGGTCAGAGAGAGAAAAGTGCTATTAAATAAGAGAGCTACACCACAGAAACATTAAAAGATACTCTGTGACTAGGAGGCAGGAGTCTCATTCAGGCTTCACATCTTTTTTTTCTCTTTTTGACCAGCAAAATTACCCTAAATCCTGATTTTCACCTTTGGAAACAAAGATGGAAAAAACAAAACGAAATTTCTTCTTTTTGTTGTTGTTTTATAGTTCATAACCCCAGAAAAAGCATGGAGCAAACACCCATAAAGCAATGGAAATCACACAAAGGAATGCAAAGGATTTCCTGCCTTTGGCTTTCTACTGCTACTGCAAAACATATTAACTCTTAGAATGTCTTATTTATGAAAGAAAGTCTTCAAAAGCAATAAAGGTTTTATCAAAAGTACCTTTGTATCAAAGATTTACGCTGTGTTCTTCAGGCTTTAAATCAGATAGATATCAAGGCTAAAATATTTAAGTGCTTCATGGAAAATTTCTCAAGCAATTTTTATTATCTTCAAGTAAATACATAATGAAAAGTATTTCATACCATTCATTCAGGAATATTTCACATTAAATTTACAAAACATGCAGTTATGAATAAACTTTTTTTAATCAAAGGATCAAATGATGTCATGCTTAGCAGAATCTGAGATTGGGGGAGTAGTAGTTTTCCACTTTAAATGGATACAAAGGAAAAAATCTCATACATTAGTAGGATATACTATTATTTTTCTGTATCATTGTGCTGTATTTTGTCTCTTTTGCTAACAAGCTGCAAGATCCCCTGAGTGGCAAGAGGTACAGAGATCTTTTACTAGGATGTTTAAGGCCTAGAGAGGACAGAGTGGCAGGACCTGGGAAACAAAACAAGCCAGGAAAAGCGTTTTGCAACAGAAAACCTAAAGGATACCTAAAAATTTGGAGATATATGGGGACGTTAATGATAAATTTATTTGTGTCTTTGGGTTCAAAGAAAGGAAATTCTGTCAGTTATAGTCCCTTGAAAGTTGGCTTGCAATAAATACTTTCTTGAAAGTGACTATACACAAAATCTCAAACTGAATCGTGAAAGCAGTCCCAGGGAAAGAACCCTCAGAATTTACAGGTGTGAAGTCCTGACACTAAAGCCACAGGATATTATGCATTTAACCTAAAAAGCCCTAGGAGGACACTTTCAGAGGCCTTCAAAACTAAAGTTTATCTTGTTTCAGATGACCTGATGACTTGAGCATTACGTATCAGGGCATTGGCCGAACACCAGCGTCAGGGTAAATAAAGTGAGTTCCCACTGTCTCTCTCTTCTGCTGAAGTCTGTAGGAATTGCAGGTATCCAAGTCTTTCCCTGCAACAAATAAAACCCAGCATCTGTCACTAAAGATCATTAGAAAGAAGGTAGCTGGTGCAAGTCCATCTCATTAAAATTACTTTCTTAAGAAACAGTTTTACAGCAGCCAAGGAGTGAGTGCAGAGCTAACTGGTTGCAATGATAACTGCCAGCAAAGTGGATTTGTTTGTAAATACACGTTCCAGAGGGACCAGTCTGCTGCTTGAGCATGGAAAATGTACACGTTAACTCCTCTTTATTCTAAATCTTACACATATTATGACTGATCTTCAGTTTAATGGTATTTGTGAAATGGCAGACATGGCACAGAGTAGCAATAATGCAATAAAATGCCTCTGCAATATTCATTTGTTGTCTACAACAGGGGATCTGTGCAGTGATTTGTCTTTCCACAAGTTACGTGCAAAGATAACTTTTAATTCCCAAAGCAAAGCAAATACATCAGAGAGGAAAGTAGCTGCTTGCAAAACAACCCTGCCCTAACAGTTCTTTATAATGATGTGAAATTTCAGCTCTTAACATCATTAAGTGA
The DNA here is from genome assembly GCA_034509425.1 of Eopsaltria australis. Taxonomy (NCBI): domain Eukaryota; kingdom Metazoa; phylum Chordata; class Aves; order Passeriformes; family Petroicidae; genus Eopsaltria; species Eopsaltria australis. The sequence goes on from JAVTVJ010000024.1 coordinate 10,041,122, forward strand.
GCAATTTCCCATCATGACCGTTATGGGTTTTTTATGTTCCTGTGACTGAAGAAACTATTAACTTCAGGTGTAAAGTGAGATAGTTATCTTTCATAGCTCTGAACAAATAGGAATCCATAGAAGAATCATCAATAAGATACAGCAGGAAGATATGTCATCTAGATAGATGTGAGTGAAGTGAGGAAGGGAGCTTCCAAAATCAAATCTCTGGCAAATCTTAGTATTTAAAACTGAGGTTTCTTAAAAAAAAACCCAAACAAAAAACGACAACAGAAAAACAACACGAAAACCACACAAAACAATTAAGAATTTTTTCAACAAATTCCTTTTCCCACAGTTCCACATGACTACTAGTCCTTCAGAGCATCCAGGTTGATGGGCAGATGATTTTCACTAATACCCAAGATCAGAATTTTTCAGCAGATTTACTTCCACATAGGTTGACTGGAGAGGTCCTAAAATTTTCTCAGGTGTGCAGCATGACATTACCATGGTTTATGACATCCCTCTGCAAACTGGGTTTCTTTTGTTAAATCTGGAACTTATTCCTTAAGCACAGAGATGAACTGTACTGTATTTAAATGGAATGCTCTGCTTGTATTTCACAAGGGTTTTGAAAAGCTTTTTTAAGGAACAACTAGGAAATCGTATCATCCACTTTTTAATCACTTCTTACATTTGACAGAGATGTGTGGGAGAAAGATGGCATGGAGGAATCTACTCAGATGTAGCTTTTAGGTCAAATATCATTTGAATAGTAATTACTGGTGCTTAAGGTGGAATATTAATGGCATTCAGACCATTAGGATAATGTATAACATTATGTGTTGTACATCAATACCACCCAGGGTTGCAAGACCATTAGGACTTGCTGCATTAAGGGGAAACCCACTCACTCAAGAGCTTGTTGGTGACCAATTTATTCCTCTTGCCTTTCACTATGGTCTGTTGGAGACTGAAAACATTTAAAGAGAAGCAGTGGAGAAAAACTGTGTCTGTAACAAAACATGTACTCAAAAGCTAAATAACATGCAATGTCATTTGAAAGATTCTCTTAATCTAATTTCCTCTGTTTCCATACATCAAAAGTAGATTACAATTTTAAGTTTCATGCTACAATTACTCACAAGGCTTATCTGTAAATGAAATTCAAGAACATGACATGAACATAATGTGCTGGCAGAAGACACCGAGACACAGCTAATCTGCCTCATATCACACTTTATGTCACTGTCCCCATTCATAAGAGGGACTGCAGTTGCTGGAAGATATTTGTGAGCACAGTCATGCTTTCTCTGCAATTCTTGACAAGATCTCCCCCACCTCAGTGTAAAGCAGCACATCAACTATTATCTTCTGTGTTGGAAGTAAAATAACCTAAACAAAAGCCTGTCTGGAAAATATTTTTCTTCTCAGCTTTTATCAGAAAGGCATTGACATGTAAATACACAAGGAAAAAAAGACCTCAAGTCTTGCAGGTCCTCAAGTCCTTTGTTATCCACAAAATACATTGTGAAAACATTGGTCCAAATGGCACCGGGTTTACTCCACTTGTTTAAACACAAACACCACAAAAAGCATTGTAAAGGAAGTTTTCCAGATGCAATTTCAAGAAACCTGAAGCTGAGAGCACAGATTGTGATAGCATACCTACATTTGCACACTAAATGGGACATAATAAAGAATGGCAGGGACCTGAGTTTTAGTGTTCTTAGGAATCTTAAGTACTTTCAATTTTTTTGAGACTTTGTTTTGTTCACTCTCTTGTTTACCAGTGTCTCCTGAAACACTTAACTCCATCATCTTTAAATTATGTAAACAGAAACTTCTGGAACAAAATGGAGAAAAAGAATGTTCAAATGAACTCCTTTCCAGCAATCCTAATTTAAGGGGATTCCAGCCACTAGAAGTATTTTAGTTGTGCCAAGGAAATGGTCTGCTCATACACAATCCAGGAAACATTATTTAGGATTTTACAGAAATCTGTCACTACCAAAAAGCTCCATTTAGAAGACATCAAGAAGCCAAACTGTATTTATACAATGTATTCTCAATAAGCCAGCTGACAAGTTTTATTTCTATTTCTGGTATACATCAGGTGTGCAAGGGTTTAACAGCAGCAAAACAACAACAGAAATAGCAAATGGTAGAGATCGACCAACTTTTTAAAATTGCATAATGTGCATTTATGCAATAAATACCAATTAAGCAAAATAAACCAAAGTATTTTTGTGATATCTTGCATTATGAGCTATTCATAGACTAAAGATATTTTGTTAAAAAGCACCCCAAATATTTATATTTTTCATAATGAATATTCCACCATCAGTATCATAGTTTAGAACCTCTCAACCTCCATTGCTTTCATGTAATAGTAAAGTAAAAAAATTGTGTTCTTGGTATCTGGAGAAATAAAGAAATGTTGTTTGTTTCTGGCCTTTTTTTCCCCCCAAGGAAAATTGTGGTAGAGAAGAGAACTGAATTTAAGTCTTACAACAGTATTCATTAAACTAATCTTGCTTATTTGGTATTGGCTTGCTATTCTCAGGTATTGTAAAAAAGTCCAGGAAGTTTGAGGTAGGTTTACTTCATGTTTCATTTGCATCAGGTTTCAGAAAATGAAATTATTAAAAAATACATTATTATACAACATAAATACTCAAATTTCCCAAGTTTACTGTATGAAACTATACCTATTTTTTTTTTTTTTCATTTGCTTCCTGGTCTTCATTCTGGGTTTGACTGTTGTGTGTATTTGTAGTCCTACAAGTAGGTTATAGCAACAACTTTTATCTAAGTTGAAAAATCATGCTTCTTCCCTTCAAGTAAAGTTCACAGCACATCTTATGGCAGGAAAATGGTTAATTCTTTTTTTAAAAAATAGGGAAAAATTGTAAGATAAACATGCAGGAAATTGCCTTGCCTCTTCCAAATACAAGCATAACAACTGACCCTCCACCAAAACGGAATTTTACCTTCTTCAAATAAACAATATCTAGTTCATGCTTTTTGTTCTTGGATTTTGCAACAGGACATTAAAAGGGAATTATTACCTTCAAGATTGTGACTTCCTTTGTCAAAGTTCCAGATCAGAGTATTTAAGTAGAAAATAGAAGAAATGCAGTATTTGTTTCACCATTAGGATTATTGGTTATATGGGACACACAGCAGCTTCAGATTACATGAAAATGCACCCTTCACAGTCTTCCCAAGTGAGAATTGCTCTTGAGTGATTGGAAATATGCTACTGATTATGGCAGGAGCTTTTCTGGTTTGCTTTGTCTCTTCTGAGAAAAAAACCCACATGTCCTGTTTTTTGATGAAGGACTCAAAGTGCTTGACATAATGGTGCCTTCTATGCAGACAACAGTATTTTAATTGCCGGGGCATTGAGGAACTTTGGTTTAGTACAGATGTGTATAATTCTTCTTGGCCAGTTCCTCAGCTATTCCCCTAAATTGCCTCTAATTTCCTGGAGTTAATTGTGCAGAGCATAATGTAAATTTGGTTGTTTTTGTCGTAGCTCACCATGGCTGGAAAGCCTCCAGTGGCTGACAAGCGGGTTTAATGAAGCACCTGACCTTTCTCTAAGTCATCTCCAGGCTTGTTAGCGCTCATGTTAATGACAGAGCTGGAAGAGATACTTTGTTATGTGCTCAGGGGCACATGTACACACAGCCCTACACGGGAGAAAAACATCGCCGAGATAATCTTATAAAGCATTCCTGAGCTTGGAACTCGCAGCTTTCAAGGCAACCTTATTTATTGTACAGCCAGGAAAAGAGGTGAATTACAGTTTAATTGCTGTATTATTCTCCATTTTTATCTGCAGGAGCCAAAGGTATTTACTCATAAAAGTGTTTTTTATTGTATCCCACAATTAATGTGTAGGACCTAACATGATTTTTTTTTTCATATTTTTTGTGGTTTAACCCTTGTAGGCAGCTAAACATCACACAGCCACTTATTCCTCAGTGAGATGGGAAAAGAATCAGGAGGGCAAAAGTGAGAAAACCCATGGACTGAGAAAAAACCATTCAACATGTAAACAAAGCAGAATAAAGGATTCATTCACTGCTTGCCATGGCAAGGAAGGTGTTCAGCCATGCCCAGCAGAACAGGGCTCCTTCAAGGTGACTTCTTCAATGCATTTTTCAGATCACATGCTGAGAAAAAGTTCAGTGATTTGCCATGTCCGCATCAGACTTTTCAGGATGTGGGTTGTTCTTTTTTCTATCCAAATAGGAAGCAGGTAAAAATTTGCTTTCAAATATTCACTGAATTCTTTAGCACTCCTGTAGGTTGCCCTCCAAAGTGCTGAAATTCTGTTGGAATAAAAGAAACATCTACGACTCAGTGAATATTTTAAAACTACGAGGAGTTGTGGTACATTTGTAGAAAGACTCAGATGAGTTAACCAGAAATATATAAAATATGTCCTTGTTTCAGTCTTTCCATACCCTACCTTGGCTCCTGTGTCTGGCTCTTGAGAAGGTAATTGTGCCTTGCTCTTAGAAAGCCCTGAGCTCTTTTAATCAGGTAATCTTGGAAGACTTCAGCCTGAGGCAGGGATCAACTCAGGAAATTTAAGGAATGAACAAAGGGCTCTTATTTTACAAACTGTTAGTGTGGCAGCATTACCTGCCACACATAATTAGAAGTCTGGGGGATTTTTTTTTCTTTCTGTGTTTGATTGCTTCTCTTTTCTGTTCTGTAACATACAGCAGCTATTATCAACACATAGGAGATGGGATCTTTAAAACTACATTGTCTGCTTGAAAGGCCTATTAATTTCTTTTTACAGAAGCTATCAGCTTTTGGCTATTTTGTGTTGATTTTCACAGTTTTGTTTTAATTCCCTTATGTCAACCACATTAGTTGTAAAGCTAACCTTGAAAGCAAGAAGTGATAAAAGGTAATAAAAGTCAGTTAAAAACCTTCTTTGTTAACAGGCTTTTTTCTGCAATATTTCTATAATTTCAAGATACAACTATTAAAATGTTTTTCTAGATTTTTTTCCCTGAAAACTTACACAAATAGGAATTTATATCATAGAAAAAAGGCTAACCTTACTTAATTGTATACTATGTTCTTCCTAAAATAAATTGCACAGGATTTTTAAATAGACTTTCAATAGACATTTTGAATGTACATTGTACTGAGCAGAATACTATCACACAGATAAAATATGACTACTTATTTCCTGTGGAGTTTCTACTATACTCACTGAGACAAGAAAAATTCCTGATTAAATAAGATCAAAACTAATTTGGTTCAGACATTTTCAAAATCAGGAGAACCAAATATTTATGTGTGACCATCCTGAACTTGCCTTGTCAAACCAAACGGTCTTTAACTGAGTAAGGGGGAAAAACTTTTAAGGAGCAAACACAAGAAAAGCTGCTAAATTAAAAACAAAACAAAACAAAACCAACAAACTGAGGCCTAGAATGATTATTTTCAAAACTATCACCCTGGTCAATATTGGTTACAAAAGTGTTCCTAAAATATTTCATTATTAAATAGGCAATCACCTATTTTTTTGTATTTTTAATTTGTTCATTTACATTTGGCTTTAAATGTCATTATTATAATGAAATTATCAAAGTAATAAAGTTTCTAACATGAATCATGGAGTTTTTAACTTTCATTTCACAATTTCACTTTCTAAGGGGTCAGGCAAAAGTAAAGTTAAATTCATAAATATATCGGTTGATTCTCACATTTTGAAACACACAAAATGAATAGTGTGATCCTGATGAATGAGAAAAACCTACACCAATATTTCACAATTTGTCAGGCCATTATTGTCATTGACAAATGAAGGTTTTAGTGTATATTGTTCTTCTAAGGTAAACTCTGCATAACAGATGGTTTTCCTCCTGATATGACAAGTATTAAAATGTCCAGTGAGAATCAAGGGGTTTTTTTAGTCCTCCCAAACTAAACATGCCAGAAATAACACGGAAAGAAGGCCTTTAAATAGAAACAACACAGGCAGCCACATCTGAGCAGGATCCAGATCTCAGGCTCACACTTGGCTGTGGCACCAGCTTGCTCTGGCACTGTGGGCAAGTCATCCTCATCTCTTTTTCTTTCACTGCGTAATTATTCTTGTCTACTCATATTGTGAAAGTTCTTTGGCCTAGAATGTCTCTTACAACATTTCTACAGCACAGAAATCAGAACACATGTAAGTATCTGTAATGCTCTCCAACACAATTATTTTTCCCAGTTGCATGCCATCATCCTCAAAGAATGTATATGATGCATTCTCACAGTGACACTCTAGAACAGGTTTTTATGTCAGTAGTTCTTAATGATCTTTTAAACTTGATTTATTACATAAGCATGTAATATGCCATTTACAGGAGTAATATATTTCCCACTAAATTTGGTTAAACTTCTTTTGAGTATAATGGAAACTGAAAGAACATGGCACCTTGTAATTATGCAGCCCTTTTCTAGCCTGAAACCTGGAATAACCTTAGCAAGTCTCTCTGGTTGTATCTGTTCTGCTGGGAGGGAACTAACATTGTGAAATTGAAATTTTTGAAGTCTGTCTTATTTTTTATGATGTTGCTTGAACCTGGCATACAAAATATAAGTATATAATAGTAATCAGATTTAAAATCAGCAGAATATAGTGCATATATATATAAACTCCACTATGTTAAAAAACCCACATAATTTATACATTTACACACACACACACAAATATAAATAAAACATACAAGTAGTAAGCAGACGATTAATTTACATTTTCCTCCCTTAACCACGGGGTTGCTCATCTCACAAATCATATTTCTGTGGGAAATGAAAGGTGCACTGCTGCCAGCGTTTTGTGAGAAATAATGACACACTTTACTACCTGTAAGTGCTGACTGAGTGCTTCTGCTTTTCCTTCCCAAGGTGACTGTAACACAGATTGATGAAAGATTCGGTAGGACTGCAAAGGTTAAAGATGCAGACCCAGAGCTAGAAGGCAGCCCTGACACTGATGGAATACAGTACAATGAGAGTAGCCACATTATTGTCCCATCCTCTGATAACCAGTGTAATATGAAAACTGACTGGAGGAGAAGGGAACAAATTAAATCCATTAATCAAGCATATCTGTGCTAAACAGTTGCTCTGAAGAGATGAACAAATGAAAAATTTACTGTTTGTTTCTATGGTTGCTAGCACCGGAGGAAAAAATTAATTATAAGGCTGTGGCTCAACTATTAGTTAAGTTTTTCTTGTGAAAACTATTTATTGCTTTGTCAAAGAACAAATGAACCTCATTAGTGAGATTAGTTTCAGCTGATCATTTTGCATTAAGACAGTCTAATAATACGCCCTGTAAAGATACATTGAAGGAAATAGCTTCAAAGAAACAGAGTCCATTCTGTTGTATTAGACTTAAATGAGAAATATATGATGTGTCACTAGCTAAAAGTTAGCTTAAAATTTTCTTCCCATTGCCCTGGTAAAGTGGTTATTCAGTTGTCTGCAGTCAGCTGTTTATCAGGTATTCACCATGGGGTCTCTCTAGTCAAGGGGGCTCACTATTCACTCACACAGCTCCACTTTTGAAGTGCATTGTCTCAAATCTATCTAGTTCTTGTAACAAGCCAAAACCCCTAAATAGGGATCAGTGGTGGGGGAGGGGGTTGGTGTGTGTGTGGTCTTTTAATAAAATAAAATTACACTCTGATTGAAACTTGACTAAATCTTCCAAAAATTTTCACTTATGAAGTGAAGTAAGACATATGGAAATTCTCTAATCTAAACAGAGCAAAGAGTACAGGCTGTTTTCATGAATTGTTCTGTCATCCTCCTGGAAACTTATAACAGCTGTCCCTCCCTTTTGGAAAGAAAAGAAGCCAGCTCTCTAAGAACTGGAAGCCTTCAAGGCAAATTATTACCTGCAGAAGGTCAGAGAACTTATGCATCTACCAGCAGAAGTGGATGAGGGTTTGAAGGGCAGCATTTTATGCCAATGTTTTTGTTCTCTTTTTCAAAAAGGAAGTTCTTCATGGTGAAAGCTTCTGCAGTGTTGGGTTCCTCATGGTGTAAATGCCTCCATAGGGGAATTGAGCTGAAGACAAAACAGCCAGATATCACACAGTAATTAGCTTGTCACTACTCAATTGACCTGATTCCCACTGCAAGTCTGGAGACAAAGAAGCAGTTGTCAAACATCACAGCTTAGGAAGTCTGCTTCCATTGTTTTTTGGTCTCATGAGTACCAGCCTTGATGGGCAAAACTATGGGCAGAGCTTACAAAGCTCTCGGTACATTTGAGAAATGCTTTCTTCCCTAGGGAAGTATGTCTCATAGTGCAATAACAATCTGCTACTATTTTTTCATGTTTCAGCACTGATACTGTGCATTTTCTTGCCCAACAATTTATTTTCAAAAATCTTGAATAAATCTACATTTTGCCTATGCTGTCCTTTGCTGGAACTGAACAAAATATTAAAATGTTACTGAGGGGATGGAGAAGAAGTTATAACAACACATGGAAACACGGATATGCCAAACTCCACGAGCCTGGTTTTCTTAGACCAACTAAGGGTTGCTATATTCCATTATTAATCATCCACAGAGCAGCACAACGTGGATTCTTGACTGCTGAAAAAAAAATATTTAAAGACAAAATTTTGTTCCACTATGAATGGATTTGTTCATGGTTCAACACCAAAGTCCACCCAAAATCAAACACCCCACTAAAAACAACCTGTCAGCAGATTAAAGAACTTAATTTTTAATATAGCTTGTTTAACTATTAAAAACCATCTGGAGCAGAACATAAGGTCTGACCCAGTGTCTCCATTACCTTCTGATGAAGTGGATTAGTTGGCTTTCTCTTTCCAGAGCAGGTTGTGAAATGCAGTAGACATCAACTCAACAAAAGCAGCTGCAAAGAGATCCCTGATAGTCACTCTTGAAATTTACCTCCAAGTTCAAAATTGCTTTATGTACAATAGGGACTGATGATTCCTGGGGGTAATGTTCAAAACTATCAAGATTTAACTGCAGACCTCACACTTGTATTGAAGGCCCAGGCATTCCTGCAGTTTAAACAAGGCGACCTTGTCTGTGCATTGTTTTAACTCCCATTTAACTCCATTTTGGTAACAAATCCATCCAACCTTAAGCTATTTTAGCAGAGAAGAATATATCCAATAGATGTCTCACACTGTGTTTCAGTGCTCACCTTTCATAATCCACCTCTGTGGTAAGTGTCCAGAGGTTATCTTTAACCATATTTCTCTTTTGGGTGCATGACAGGATGAAATGGTTGACATTATGTCCTTAGCAGGAGATGACTGCATTAGCCTGTGTTCCCCATGGTGCCATTTGACAGATTGAAGTGTGAATGGTGATATCTGGAAGCTAATGTGTCAGGGGCATAAAGGCCCATGATTCAAAACCTCCCCTCTTGTTTTTTCCACTCCTGGAGCACTTAGCCTTAGTAAGAATTCAAGGCATCCTTTGTGGAAACAGCACTTTAAAGGTTATCCTGAAGAGCTTTCTCTTTTACTGCAGTAAATCTCTGAATAACATGCAACTGCCTACCATAAAAAGACAATATTTTCTGCAGTCTGTGCAGTCTCTGATGACTCTGGCCTACAGCTGCATTCATGATCTTGAATGATAAAAGCAGCTTCCACTTTTTGCATGAAGAACGTGTTGTATAGATGATGCAAATGGAGATGGCATGTGATAAAACTATCTGAAATATCTGTTACTGTGAGAGAAGTTTGTGAGTCAAGGAAGGCGGCTAGAGAAACATAATAATGGCAACAGTAAGTATTTGTGTAACAATAATTTGGACTAGTGATGCTTAGCCACAAATGATAAAAAGCAGACCTCACACCTGTTCCCTTCTAAATGATCTGGAGTGTGTGTGTGTGTCTAAGTAAATGAACTAGATAATGGATGCTATTATATCTACAGCATTTCATAGAGCTGAATAGCAGCAAATGATGGATTCACACAAAATGTAGTAATTAAATGGAAATGACATGTTATTTACTCAGATGTCTTATTGGAAATAAGAGATTAATGTAAAACAGAATACCTGCAAGTCTAGGATACTTGAATTCTGGAGAATCACAATAGATTACCAAAATAACACAAGGCTACTTTAACATGAGCTTGAAAAGACAAATTTCAAATTATCCTTCCACTGATAGTACTGTTGTCTGTGATGTGAAAAGTTGGTGTTGGTAGACTGAAGTAGGCAAATCTCGAGACTCAGTGTAGCATTTTTGAAGGCAATTGTTTCTCTTTTTTAATGTAGGATGAAGTATTTTCTTCTGTTATTTTTTACATTAAATACTTTTAAAAGTCTTTATTTTCAAGACAGAACAAGCAGAGAAATTTGGGGGGAGGGGATGCATTCAAAAACACTTACTGACAATTTTTGTGTGCATGTGTGTGTGTGTGTGTGTGTGTATTTACAGAGTCACAACATACTAGATTAGCCTTTGGACTCACAGGAACGTTTGAATTTTTGTCACCTGCCTTACCAAAATAATCTATTTTAGTCTCATTTCAGAAAATTACATTGACACAAACTCTTTTTACAGGTTTGCTGACTGAAAACTCAAGTGTTTATTTTAGATTTCTTCAAGATGTAATTTGTTCTGGTACAATGACAGCTCTTGAGGCTTTCTCCATAGCTTTCAAGATAATTTTGTATTTCTCAACAGGTTAACCTGATCAGTAAGGGGTTTGACTGGGAAGTTCTTCACGGTGAAAGCTTCTGCTCTCCTGCAGTGTTGGGTTCCTCATGATGCAAATGCCTCCACGGGGGAATTGAACTGAAATCATGAAGATAAAACAGCCAGATATCACACAGTAATTAGCTTGTCACTACTCAATTGACCTGATTCCCACTGGAAGTCTGGAGACAAAGAAGCAGTTGTCAGACATCACAGCTAAGGAAGTCTGCTTCCATTGTTTTTAGGTCTCATGAGTACCAGCCTTGATGGTGTCTTCAAAAAATCGTTTATGACTAAATTTTTGAGGCTATCATCTAACAAATTGCTTGTATTAGTGCTTGTATTAGCATTTCATCAGGAAGTTCAAGTGACACCTAGAAGCATAATCCATCTGAATTCAGAGATGCACCTTGTGGTAGCTCCACCACTCTCCCCAGATATGCAAACCTGATCAGGTTTGAATCCTGAAAGATTTTAGTTTGCATTAATCAGTTAGAGGAGAAAAAGGTAAAACACTTCAGGAAGGTCTCTGGAGACTTCATCTCCCCTGAACAAGGAGGAGATTTTATTGCAAAGGGCACAGCAGTGTCTCTGGACACACTCCTGGCACTGCTGCAGGCATCTCGACAGACACAGCCACAAGATTTCTCCTCTTTCTGCTCCCAGAGCTGTCAAGAAACTCTGAGACACCAGCTTTGGTCACATTAACTGAATGATAACCTTAAACTGCAAACACACTGTAACCCCTTAGAAACTCTCACTCGTGCCAATATCAAGTTCAAGCTTCTTCCCCAGTCAAGAAATGTGACCACTAAACTCATCTTTCTTTGTTACAAACAAAGAAGTTTTCTGCCTTCAGGACTCATTAAATCTTCTTCCTTCAGAAACAGCTGATTCCTAATGGTGCTGACTTACAATATTTCTTACCTGATTAAATTCATTTATCTCAGTGAGGGCTGAAAGCTGAATTCCTCTTAGGAATCAATCATTTATCAATAATTGTCTCTTTCACATAAATAGTTTGTTTTATTAATTTATTTAATTTTAACCTTGACCACTGAAGGCATTTTGCCTTGTAGTGTTAAATGTAGAATAGAGAGAAATTAAACAATACAAACCCCCCAAAATTAATTTATTGGGTCACATAAATTATTCTATTCTAGTTTGTCCAACAATTTGAGACAGTTTTTATCTAAGTTGTTTATTTCTTTAATAATATAAGGAACTTCTTCTCATACATTATAAGTTAATATCTAAGAAAGAGTAATGTTAATATATGCTAATGTTAATGTATGCTAATCTCTAATACTGCAAACTAAAAAATGCAACTACTATTATCGAATGTATGATAATTTCAAAGTCTGTCTGAAGATCCAAATTCTCCAGCTATTAAGCCAAAATCAAAATCAAGACTTATGTCAAAAATGTTTTTGTTAAATGGATTCATTGCATCTAAAGTAGATAACAGATAAAAAGAGCAAACCAAACCCGACTACTATTTTTCCCATAGAACTACACATTGGACATTAGAATTCCATATTAGATGAGAAAGGAATAGAATTCAAAAAGAAAAGGCAAGTAAAATTTTTCTTAATATCTAACTAACACTATTTGTTACACTTTAAAGACTTTCTCATAGAAACAGAAGCTTTGTTCTCTGGTTAAGCTAAATTATAAGGAACAAGGATTTGATTGCAGCTGTTCCCATGTGGAGTGATTCCACAGATTTTAGTGAGACAGAACAGCAATAAAAAAGTCTAGAGTATTAGAATTTAAGTCAACATCTCATGAGGATTTACACTGAAGAAACTTAAAGCAGGATGTAGACACTGATGATTAAAAAAGAAAACAAAATCAAACAAAAAAACCAACCAACCAACCAAACCCACAAAATTAGTAAAGGGAAATATTTTTTTTTAAGTACTTTGATGCCTGAAGGATTTTTTCTGCTTTTTCGCTGAATATTTCTTACACTATACCCTATATTCACAAGTATTAGCATGCATACCTGTGATGCTTTAGGTGATAGTTTAGCCCGGTTTCATGGTGTTTAGGAGGCCAGTAGACTAAACACCCCTGAAACCACGTAGAGTTAGAGACCAAAGACTCTGTTTTCGTGAGCCCTCAAGGTCTCCTAGTAGGACAGATTTTGTAAACTAGAAGTTAGTCCACCCAGGCCCCTTATTGGGCCCTCCTGGAGATCTGCTAATGTGTAGAGTCTTTAATTGTACACTCGACTGGGGGGACGGGGCTTTTTGCGACGTGTTCTACCTGGACGGCAGAAGCCATCGAATGGGATCCTATTAAAATACCGAGGGAAACAACCCCCAACCCTTTCACCGTGTCTGAGCCTTTATTTCCTAAGACCAGAAAAAGGCATCACTTACATGCAATTTTAAAACTCTTTAAGAAGTTTCAAATAAATCTGATTCTACCTAGTCACAAGGCCCACTTCTGCAGTCTCGACTTACCTGTTGATAATTGATCTTTCATTTAACAGTAGTATTAAAAATTAGGTGTAAACAAAAGACATATGGTTGGGGGCTAAATTCTATATTCCAGGCAGGTCACAGTTATACTTGCTCCTCCTAAGCATCAGCTATTCATTTTTCAAAGTTGCATTGTTCTGTACTGAAATTGAGTAATTTTACAACAAAATAAAAATAATTTTGCCCAAGTCTACAAGGTGGATGGAATCCAGCAAGAGTTCAACATTTGCATATCTTGTGCAGGTGCCTAACTACAAGTAGGAGCTTTTCTCTGGAAATCTTCATCACAGGATATATTTCTGTGCTGTATCATGTAATAAAATAAATGAGATTATGAACACCAGAAACTATTTCATTCTCACTTGGTTAAATTTCTAGACAGGTAAAATTAAGATAAATATGCTCCAAGCCAGGCTTCTCATTTTGACATTCTTATTACAAGTAGTAAAAATTATAAGAAGCCCTCCCTCAGATCTGAGGGAAAGGCTTCTCACATAAGGATTTACAAATTTATGATCATTATCATGGCTTTTTTTTTGTATTTTCAAGGCAAATTTCAAACATCTTTTTTTCCTGGAGATAAAGATTCTCTCTTTCCCTATGGAAATTCTAAATCTTTTTCAAAGCCTACCACCCAGAACCCCCTTCAAGTGGATGTTTCCATATGCAACTCTCAGCCTCATACTGGTGCAAACAAAGTTATTCCTAATTTTGACAGCTTTTCCACATTTCTTTTTATTATCTGCCATACTACAAACACTACATTATGTTGTGTTTGACCATGGTGCCATAATTGGCTTAGGTACAGCATGGACAGTGCACATTTTGCTTATGTAGCCATCTCCTTATCCAAGGGACTCAACACCTTCATTAAGAGAATTCCATTCATAAGAAAAGGAGAGGCCACTGAAAACTGATTATCCTTGCAAAAGGGATCTGCAGGGTTTGAAGGGACCTACAGGGAAATTAAGGAAGAAAAATTACAGTATGTTGTTCCTTGCATAGGTGAATATTGCAACCTGCTGCAGGAGCTCTGTAGAAAAGAGTTGAGAAGTAATAGATCATTAAAAAATGGTGTTTTGACATGGAATCTAAGATTTTCTATCCCCTCCAGCTTTTTTTACATCCTATAGAAAAACACCTTTCAAAATAAATTTGTGTTTGAAAAAAATGAAATGTTCAAATAAAGGTGTGAAATGTATATGATATGTAAATGAAAGTATATGATATGTTATTAAAAGTTCTTTAAAAGAACACAGTATTCCAATAGTATGTAGTGAGTAGACAAAAATGATAGAGTTTTTCATCCCTTCATTTAACATATTATTAATGATTTGGGTTGAAAAAACCATAAAATAATACAATTCAAATTTCAAGTATTGAATAAAATAATAATTTGAAATTACACTGCACAATCCTATAATAAAATGCTTACAAATAAGTACCCCACATTTGAAAATAGTCCTCATTTTCACATCATGTTCAGCTTTGTCCTTTTACCAGCTGACAAACCCTTGGAGAAAAAAAACTACAAAGAAACTTCGATATTTTAGCTGTGTTAACTGAGAAGGATTTACCCTGAATATGTAAATGCCTTTTCTGGATCATTCCAGAAGTAGAGACCGAATATATATGAGTATTCATGCAGACCTGGGGACCTGTTTAGAATTCTGTGAGACTGTGAGGCCTCCTAGGCTTAGGCTGGCCTAAGAGGTGTTCCCTTGAGTGGAGAGGAAGCGTGGGATGCTTTGCTGACACCAGAAGGCTGGGTGGGATCCAGTAATGAACTTGTCACAGCAGCAAGGAAGGAGGTGAGACTGTAATCTGAAGAAAATAAACAAATATAAACAAAGAAATTTGACAGCTACTTCCAAGGTTGTCGCAATTACTTAGACACAAGTAAAGGAGAAATATTACATACATAAATACCTTATTATTCTAAGAAACTGTTTTCATGTAGAGCAAACAAGCAATGACCCTGGAATTCGTGTAAAATGAAGGAATGTCATACAGAGTTCTGCTGGGTACAACAGAAACAGCAACAAAACAAGGCTGTGTGTATGGCTTCATTTGCTCTGAGGAATGCTGAGCAACACAGAAAAGTGTTGAAAAAATTCTCTTGCGATGGAAAACTTGAATCTTGAAGGATAACTAGGAACAGCAGGAACATTTGCTCAAATTGCTTATTCTTTGAAATAGCAAGGAATTGCATATCAATCCACGAAACCTGGCTGTATCTGACAGCATCCACTGGGTGGTCTTTAGATTGAGTCCACAGTGGAAATGGTTGGTTGGGCCAGCCCCTTACTACAGCATCTGGTGTGCACAGTTATCACTCTGATATCACCCAGCACTGTGTGTTTAAGGTGGTTGTCAGTAAAGGAGAATTTTATTTTTATTGTTGGTGTTTGATCTGACACCCTTCCCTCAAAGCTCGGTATTCAGTGAATCATCTGCAGCCAGCACTACAAATGAAATTATTTTTTCTAGCTCATACAAACAAAAGTTGGGAGTCTTTATCTCCAGTTTTTGATTCATAGGTAGAGACAAAAGATATTATGAATTTAATAAAGCAGATGATGAAAATAAAACATCACTGCAATGGTGCTGATTTTCACTGGATATTTTACTGCAGTCTCTACCTCTTACACTTCTAAATTTTCAAACAAATCAAAACACTTCTTCACTTTGGATGCCAGTTGGATTTTGACAGGTAAAAATGATATGATGTCCATGTAGTGTGAATAAATCTAAAACCTTCTTGCTCCAAATATTATTTCTGTAACTGCAATTGTTTGAAGAACCTAATTTTCATTAGAAATAGGCAAATGTTTGTGTAAGAGCATCCAAGATTCATGCTCATTAATGCTGGAAGGCAGCTATGACTGCCTCATCCCCGATTCACATGGAGTCACTGCACCTTCTCATGGTTTCAAAGTCAAAACCTCCCAGTCTAGATGTGAGATGTATTTAATCTTCAAACAAGCCTCAGAACAGCCCGTCTCTCTTCTGTCTTTATCAGCATGAGCTCGGTGACACCAGGCTCTTCATCAACATTAACAGTGTCTCCTGAGTGAATCTCCAGGAAGCAAAATGAAGGGAACTGAAAATAAAATATGCCTACCTGGGTAGGTGGCAAGAACACAAAGTTTAGGGCACAGCACGCTGCTTTGGCGGTGTCATCTATTTTGGATTAGACAAAAAAGAGCAAGGGGAAGTAATTTTTCTGAAGAACATTATGTAGAATCATGCCAAGTCTGTAAAACCTCTGGTCTGGGTCCTGACACTGAAGAACTCTTCTTTACTGCACATTTTTCACCATTTTAGCCCAAAGTAAAAAATGACCTTACAAGGAATTTCATCGTATCTCCTGCTAAGATTATTTTACAGAAGATATGTTTTAACATAAAGGAGCATTTTCCTCCTAGACACTTTGAACAAAATTATTTTCAGATCTTTCTGAACATTTCTACTTCATTTCAGATCTTTCAGAACATTTCTTCTAATCCTGACTGATACCTTTGGTGGTATTTTTTCCTCTGGTATAAATGGAGGAATATCTAAATATTTGAAAGTCAATAGGTTTTCCTATTGTATATCAGCTCAGAAAATTCCTATAGCTTTGTTTTTTACTGTTTTCTAAAGTCAATTCTGCTTTTCAAATAAATTAATAAAGAACTATTTAAAGAGCAAAAAACGATTTTGAAGAGAAGGAGAAAATTAGATTTTACACAGTAGCAGTTTTAGAAGTGAAGTCTCTTCATTTCTCTGCTTTATCCAGGAAAACCACTTCCCATGCCACACAGAATTGTGTAAGGATGTCCTCCAGTTGCCATGCTGGAGGATCCACAGCATCTGCATCCTGTTTCTTGCTCTTACCTCACAAACAACTCAGTTATTACACCACTACTTTCGTCTCATTTGAAATTGCTTTACTAATGGGAGATCCACAGCAGGTTATCTCATAGAACCTGCAAAAAAGCAGGGATTACCCAATGAGACAAAAGATAAAAGTAATTCCCAAGCATCAATATTAGCATGCATTGGTATTGAACAAGATTAGTTTTTGTATAAATAATGCCCCCCTTTTATATTTTGAAATTATGAAGATTTAACAAAGAAGTCCAAAAAGGATGCGATTCTAGAAATCATCCTTTTGCCAGCCCAAACTGCTTATCTGTTTTAAATCACAAACTTTTGCCATCCACGTAAGGAGGAAATAAAATGACAAATTATTTTTGCATAGTTATTTTATAAATTTGAGATTAAATACTGAAAGAAATGTAGGATCCTGTCAGGAGAGAAGCAGCAAAACCTTCAAACTTTTGGGTTTAAGAACCTTTATGAAAAGTTGGATAATCATTCATTTCTTAAGCCCCAAAGAAAGGGGTTTTTCCATCCTGTATTCATGAAAGAAAAAAATGAAGCTAATCGGGGTGAAAAATTATATATATCTTTCTTGCCATCTTTCATTTTCTTCTGCTTTTTATTCTCATACATACACATACTCAGGTTTACACAAAATCTTGGAGATCTGCAATGCTGAGGTACAAATCATGGGTAGAAGTGAAATATTCTCCCATCTCATCTATCTAACAAACCAATTTACTAAGCTTAATTTTTGAAATGTATGAGGAGAAAGAAGACACTTGCTGCCACTGTGGCTTAAAATCCATATTTTTAACTAAAACTTGTTTGGAACTCAGGTATGGGTTGCCATTCAAAATGCCAGTGTGTAACAATTTATTATGATCTATTTTTCTACAATATAAAGATGAGAATTTTAATAGTTTTAAACATAATTTTGCTTCTGTAAAGAGGATGTAGTTGCTCGATATTACCTAAAATTCTGTCCTTTGCAAACTTTTTTTTTTTAATAGTAAAGTAGAATTTGGCCATTCTATTTGGCCATAAGAAAAATTAGTAATAATCCTACAAGCAAAATCCAGTGTTGGCGTATGTAAAATCCTTTACACACACAAAAGTACACAGAAGTATTATTACAACATTTCTGAACAAGCATGCATTTCATAGTCCCAGAATATTGCAAACAGTGTTTGAAGTACAACCTTTAAATTAAACCTACCAGATAATAAGGCTGCTTTATCCAAGACTTTCTCACTCAGCTTTCTCCTGTTCTTTCTAAACCTCAGATTAAAGCATTTAGCTGCTGGCAATATTTGAGCTCTAAAATCTTTCTGGAAGAAGTTCTGTTTCTGTCAAAGAAACGTTTTGATGGGCTGAATGATATTTTAGTGATGGACCTCAAAAACATCTCAAATTATATCTGAAAGTACTTATATAGTACTTAATTTCAGGTGCTTGTCTTGATCCTCTTGCATGAAACCACAAGACTTCCCTTAGGCAGGAGAGAAGCATAACTGGGGGAGGTAGGCTGGTTGGGTTGTTCTTAAATTGTTCTTCTCTTTTCAACCTTTTACAAGCTTGCTAGTCATCTAATGTCACCAAGCACAAACCTCTTCAATGCTGTGCCTTCACCCAAGATCCTTTTCCAATGTAAAAATATGCACTGCTTAGTAGATCAATAATTTCAAAAGATAAATGTGAAAAGTCATGATGGAAAGCAAACTTTGACAATGTTTATCACTGTTGTCCTGAAATATTCTGTGTTCTTCAACATAAACATTAAAGTCAGTCATACTGAAAGTATTTGGTCTATGTTCCCATTTTGTCTTGTCCTCTGTGTTGAGTGCAGCTGTCATATTTTTGAAAAGGGTGAATGGTGAGGAAAGGAACAGAAGAGGGGAAACAACGTGGTGGATGCTAAAAAGCTACACAATGCCAGGGGAAAAGAGAACAAGTTCATGAAAAGTGGAAGACTGCAATGAATTATTAATGATACACTTACTTACAGCCATCCCTGGGTCAGACAGTCCCTGAGCAGCCAAATGGTGGAGACTGGGAGACCCTTCTGGGACATATCACTGTGTCCCTGCTCCTTTTCTGCCCTGGTCCCTAGGCAGCCTACATTGGTCATTCTCCAAGATAGAATGCAGGACTACTTGGATTCATATAACAGATATCAAAATTACAGCACAAAACATTCTTATTTATGGCCACTTTTGTTTCATATAAATAGTGGCTTTTACAGAATGTTATCCTATTTGTTTTAGGACCACTAATAAGGTACATCCTGTTCATCATATGTGCAGCCTTTTTCCCTTAAAACCTGCTTCAGGAAAGAGCAGGTCGGCAAAACCTGCCAGACTGCCTGCTTCAAGTAAGTTAAAGAACAAAGCCTTATAGTTCCAACAAAGTTCTCAGGCAGAAGTAAAACAAGAAACATGATCAATGCCACAAAGCAAAGTTTTCTCCCTTAAACTATATCTGGAAGGAGCAATAAAAAATTACTTCCTGCCAGAACTGCAGTTATAATTCTATAGATATTTTTCTTTAAAATAATGAAAATTAAATGACTTTTAGACAACAGAGATTTGAATAATAATCCACACAGATGGTGTTCAGGTACCCATGAAGTATTACTGCTAAGCCTGGAACGACTGCTGTGGTAACTAAATGATCATGTATTTTATAGGTCACATAGATGAAAAATAAGAGTTGTCCTGGAATCATAGAATTTCCCAAGTAGGAAGGGGCCCACAAATGTCATTGAGTGCAAAAGACACCCCAAGAATCACTACATGTATCTGAGAGCTTTGTCCAAACTCTTCTTGAGCCCTCTTGTGTTTGGTGCTGTGAATACTTCCTTGGGGAGCTGTTCCAGGGCCAGAACACCCTCTGGGTGAAGAACTTTTTCCTGATATCCAACCTAAACCTCCCCTGACACAGCTTTAGGCCCTTCCCTCAAGTTCTGTCACTGGGAACTGAGTGAAGAGATCAGCGTTTTCCCCTCCTCTTCCTCTTGTGAGGATGTTTTAGACCACACTGGCGTCTCTCCTCAGTCTCCCCTTCCTCAGACTGAGCAGCCCAAGTGACCTCAGCTGCTCCCTTTGCAGCTTCCCCTCCTGATCCCTTCACCATCCTCATGGCCCTCCTTTGGACACTTTATATCTTTATCATTTATATTCTTGTCGCATCTTTCGGAGTAAAATTATCAATGTAACAGTTTCTCTACGTGCATTCCGCACTTAATTTCAAACATTAAGATATAAACATTTGATTTTCTCATTCTAATATCGTGTCTAATGTGTCAACAGCACCCTACACAATCATTCCCAGTAAAACTGAGTTCCAAGGCTATGTCTGGTCCATATTTTGGGGGTTGCCAGCAGGGGATGCCTAGAGAAGCACTCAGGGACAGAGCACTTAGATTCTGCTGGATTCTCTGGCAGTTTCAAGTTTTCTATGTTTTTATGGATTTTCTGAGATAGAATAAATATTAAAAATCAATAATGAATATTAATGCCTTTGTGCTTAAAATAGTTATATTTAATAGCTCTTGCTTGGTTTTTTTTTAATCAATGTTTGTGGTCTCTTTAGAACCAGTCAACTGCCACAACATCCGATGGCAATGTGATTCACTCTTTATCTACCCATTATGTGAAGCAGCATCTGCTTTGTTCCAGTTAACAATCACTCCCTCCTTTTTTTATGAGAGATATTCTTCATTTCCTTTGTTGCAGTCTTGATTTTACAGTCTTATGTCATATTCCCCCTTATGTGCTCTCTCTTTCATTCTGAAGAGTTCTTGTCTATAAAATCATTCTTTGTACAGAAACCATTCCATAACTCTGTTGATTTCCCTTCTATCTTTTCTAGTTCTACTGCTCCATTTTCAGATAAATGATCTTGACAGCAAAAGATAATCTTATGGATAAAGCATTAGAGTATGGTCCTGGAAAAAGGAATTATATTTCTGCTTGTGTCACAGATCTTATGCATTATTCAGTCTTCTTGTCTTCTTAATTTTGAGTAACCATTCACCGTTAAGTGAAAATATTCTTCAGCAACACGGAACATTTCTGCTTCCAGCATGTAGAATATAACCACTACAGGATATTTTGATATGAAATTATTGCTTAAATAGTACTATGGCATGAGTTTAATTTGGGTGGTTCTTTAAAACTAATTGAGAACCTCACATATTTGGAACAGACCCTTAGAGTCTTAGAGATAATACATTCCTTCAGAAGGAGCTCTGCTTCAATGACTGTGCCTCTCTCTTGTTTCGAACAGCAGCTTGTCAGAATCCATTTCCAAACTATAAATAACTCCTAACTTGGAGTAAACTTGTGATAAAAGTCCAATATTCTGGATGGCTATGTAAGTTAGACCAGACCCATCTCCCATTTAGGTCATACAGACCTGGGTATTAAAAAGGTGTAAAAACCAGATGAGCAAACAAACAGTTCTCAATCTCCACACTGCAGGTGAAATGCTCATAAATGAGAACTCACTGATTTCTCCTAGCAGAGAAGCACTATTCATTTTATGACCTAAAAATGGGTAGTGCAGAGAAATCTAGAGAGAACATTGGATTTTCCTTTTGTGGATGCATGGTGACTTCTCCAGATATCCACAGATATCTGAATTCTATCATCCCAATGGCATCAATTGCATCACCTTTCATAGCAAACCTGCATTTATAAGCAATATGAGGCTTTCTAGATTTATTTTTACTGAGAGAAGCTTCAACAAAATCTTTGACCTGATCCAGAAAGGCAAACAAGGAGGATGTCAAACTAAATGAAAGAGCAGTTGAACTCCAAGCCTCATATTAAAACATTACTTTCTAATCAGTGGATAATACCTCAGAGTCTCTGTGCCTTGACACAGAGCCTTAGGCATCTCAGCTGGAGTCCAACAAGCCCTAAGGCTTTACCCACACCCACAGCTCCAAACTTAATTTATGTACAAAAAAGAGACTAAGAAAAATTCTCTGTAGGGCTCAAAACTTTTTATGGGAGATTTGACATATTTTCCCATGCACAGTGTAGTTAGGTAAAGACAGGGAAACACTGTAAAGCTTATTTCTCTCTCTTCTTTAGGCATTTACTCACTTGGACCTTCAAATATGCCGGGGCATAATACCTGAACGTGTCCTAGGTATTTAACAGCTACTTATTTCATTGGGAAAGGTCTCCAAATCACTAAAAATTTAATTATTAAAAAATTCTATTATATAGATAAGACAGGATTATGTTCAATTAGTTTCTCTGTGAATATACAAATTGAGAGTTTTGGTTTGTTTCACTGAATGCACAGAAATTGTTTCCAGGGCTCCTTGTGCAATCAGCACACTGAGCCAGAGGTCCCACTGTCGGGTTTGGTCCATCATTTACAGAGGACAAGACAACAAAACAGGAATTCCTTTTGCATTAAGTGCTTTCCTGGGTCACTGCCAGGAGCCTGACTGCCTTTCCCAGCAGATTTCAATGAAATACCCCAGGTACTTGTTTTTGGGAGGAGGAAAGGCATAACCAGGCTTTTCCCCCGGTACCATCAGCAAGTCAGCTCTGTCCATGGCAACAACTGTAAATGCACAAAGAGTTGTCAGTATTTTGGGCATCTGATTACCTAGACAGGAAAGGAAAGAAAAACTGGACAGTAACATCTTCAAAAGGTGACTGCTCTCCTCACAAACTCACTCCAATCTCACAGCAGAGTGCCATAGTTTAACCATTCTATTTTCCTGGCTTGCATTTAATTTGATTTTCCACTTAGAGAATGCCTGCACTTAATTGATCCATGTAAGCCCATCTCAGTGGAAGAAGTGAAGTCTACAAAATTCATCAGGGAAAAGCTAATGAAATTATTAAATACAAGCATCTCCCAGACATGGCCCAGTAAATTTTTATTTCATTTTAAAATGAAAGATACTGAAGCAAGGACTATTTGAGGGAAGGCATAAATAAATGAAATACTGTGGATGATTTCTACAGAACTATCAAAAATAGAATTTAAAAAGTGCTTGGGTATAGTCTTAGATGAGGTGAAAGCTTGTGATGTCATGTACATTTCAAATGATCTACACTGAGAGAAGAATATTGATATCTTTTCATTTTATGTAATGAAAGAAAAGATACCCTGTAAATTAACAACTACTGCCATAAATCCAATATTTTCCATTACTTACTCTAAGATGATCCAGGCAGTGAATCTTTCAAGATAACTTCATTTTTGAGGGTGAAAACACCATTTATTATTTTCAGGTATATTGTTAACAATCCCAAAAGTATCAGTAATAGTCATATTTGTTCTTACATCCATTTTTTCAGTCTTTTTCTTTTGAACAAAAATGTGTTTGGGCACAAAAGGGGTACTTTTTAGAAAGCATTTTCCTAACAGTATTTATGTTCTATATATATGAGAAATAAAGTTTAAGCAATTCCATCATATTCTGAAATCTGTTTTAAAATAATCCTATTTAAATTAAACTTCATTTTTGTCTACACTATTGTTCCACATGTCCACATATCAGGAGTGTTGGATTTTTTTCATCTTACAAAAGAAAAAGTAAAGTATAAAAAAGTATAAGTAAAAAGTGTAAGTATATAAAAGAAAAAGTAAAATATAAAACAGAAAAAATAAAATATAAAAAAGTTTCGGTATATTTTTTTTGACCACGACTGCACAAACACAGAGATTTTCAGACATCTGAATTTTGCCCTGCAAGATTCTGCACAAAGAACTGTGCATCACATCTTTCAACATGAAACTTAGTCAAAATCTTTGTGTTTCACCATGGTTGCATTTTTACTGAACAGCACCACTGGAGCTTCTTGGACTTCTTCCAGACCAAATTCACAGACAAAGTGAAAAGTCCTTCAAGAACACAAATATCATGTGATGAAAATCTAAACTGGAAAAACCTCTTGTCCTTACTTGTGTTGCACAGGATTTCTCTCTTCACTGTTTGTGAACTCTGATAAGCAGACAAGCTCATCTGTCTCTCCTCAAATCTTTGGGTCCTCACAGCCTACAAAATACAACTTGTTTGCAATAAACAGAAGGCTTTGGGATTAGCTGCAGCCAGAATCTACTTCATAAGGATCTTCAATTAAACTGAGATATCATCTCAACTCTTTTATACATCTTGTAAACAGTTTCTAACCGTTTTCCCCACTAAACCATAGAGTTGGCTCACAAAACAAAATTCTCATTCTGGTGTCCATCTGGATGGTGTAGCTGAGAATTCCCTTCCTTACCTGCAGCTGCATCTCAGCATCATCTGTCAGGGCCTGATATTGGGATTTCTAAAGCCACCTCCCAGGTCACCTGCTGTTCTCACCTGCAACTAATTATCCATTATTATTCATTATCCATATTAAAAGCAATATTATTGTTGAAATCAATATTAATATTAAGACAATAAGTCTAAAGATGCAATATCTCTATAGACCAGTTTGGATCAGTACTTACCAGATGAAAGGCAGTCTTCCTCCTTTCCCCTTCTTTGCATTAAGGCACTAAAATAAATATATATATATTTTCACTTTTGCAGTATCAACAGACAAGGATATTGTCATGAAAGTGTCTTGTCTCTGCAATTTCCAGGTAAATTATTTACTTATTCAGACTGTTGCATATGTTTGTTTATGCATATAAATATTAGTTTGACATCTCTTATTTTTACTTCCCAGTTTGCAGCTCTTCACTTCTACAGTGCAAGGAATTTGTAGCTTTAATTGGCTCAGCCTCTGATTCAATATTTGCATGTGCCAGCTCTGTGGAAACAAGGCATTGCAATGCTTCACTTTTATCTGCAGAACTTTCTTTTTTTTCTGTAATACTCTTGGTCCTTTCGAGGTTCTTCAAAGAAGTTCCATCATCTTTTGTTTTTTACAGTGCACAGGACCAAAATATCTATGGAAGATCTAATAATGAGATAAGCTTGCTGTTATAGTTATTTTTCACCTTGAAAGATACATTGCCTGAAAGAACATTTCTAACTAGGAAGCCAGTGTGAATAAGTGCACAGTGTGTTATTCCCCTTTAAAAGGGTGCTGACAGTTATGTACTGTGCATGAAAATGCATCCATATATAAAGTACTAATATATATTTTTAGGTGCCATAGATTACCAGATTTACTCACCCCTAATCCAGACTACATTTGTTGTATTCAGGGTATTATAAACTCGCTGTCTTTGGCACAGAAATCTGGTTTTGGCAGCAAGAATAGTGTCCACATTGGGTCACCTGGTGCTGACCCTTTAAATCTGTCCCTCCTCACAACATCACCTGTGGACATTATTGACCACCACGGATTGTAAAGTCATGGACACAAGGCTGCTGTAGGCATGGCAGAAGGACTGATGTCTATAATTTGGGACTTTCTTCTCCTTTGACATAAAGAATTACCATATCCCTCTGGAAATCATTGATTGCAGGGCTTGTGGCAGGACTACATCAGCTTTGGCCCATGGGAATGATAACCTATCAATGCAAACCTTCTGGGACAAAGAGGTACATGGAAATTCTTTGCCTTAACTGTGGTGTGCCTTCATCACTCTTTTACAAATTTCCAGGAGGGATCTGTATCCTGCTTCTGGACAGTCCTGGGGCAGGAATCCCACAGCAGTGATGGGGGCTCCAGCAGCTGGGAGCTCAGACATGCAGCTGGCTTGATGCTGCACTGATGCCTGAAGAGCACTTAAAAGTCTCCCCAGGAGCTGCAAATCTTCTGCGGTGCCCAGATACTCCTCAGGAATTTTGCATTGTTTTCCTTGAGCCTAAAGCAGCTCTGCTTGTCAGTCTGCTCACACTCAGCTGCATCCTGTGCTCTGCACCCTCTGGGAGTGCCCTTGGTTCATTGAGCAATGCATGGCTCACCATTGGCACAGAATTTGGAAAGATCAGGAAAAGTCCTCGGGTGCACTGCTTGTTCCTCCATGGCTCTTCTGAGAGGTGAAGGAGGGCTGCAATCGGCACAATAGATAAGAGTTCATTAGTAAGATTAATTTCCCCATCATTCACTTCTTTCTACCACAAAATTTGTTATTAGACTAGGTATTACCATAACATAAAATGCACTAGATGTCTTCATTTAGGAAAACCCATATAGTTTTATTTTTACTGTTCTTCGCATGGACAAAAACACCAAAAATTTAATTTGGTTTTAGTGTTACACAAACACACACAGCAAGCTGCAAGCTGCACTTCAGCAACTTTGGCTGTGTAACAAAAGGTCAGCCAAATTTCACTGATGAATTGATGTAGAATAGGTGTATTGAAAATAAATTCTAATTTCTATCCCAAAGTCCAGTTTATAAACCAACCCAAAAGAAAAAATTACTGTTTGAATTATTTAAACATCAAATCTTATGAGTGGTCTCCTAATTTTTAAAATACATCCTGAAAATTAAATTAAAGTGTAGTAGAAAACCTTGCAGGAACTGGTGAAAATATGATAATCAATAGCAGAGATATTAAAAAATCCGATCAAATATTCTTCTAAAAATATTTCTTTTATGTGATTAACCTTGTCAATCATTCCTTAAAATAAATCCCTGTTTAAAAATAGCAAAAAGAAGGAAATGTACAAGTATGTACTTCTGAAGTGACTTCATAAATTAATTAATTTTTGAAATATTTTGCTCTGATTAATGAGAACAGATGAAATATGCAAAATATGTGAACTGAAGATACAAATACACTCTACTTTTTTTATATTGCTTTTTTAAAAATGGTATTTTTGAGCATTATTTAAATTTAAATACCCAGTACCTAATATGGAATCTAGAAACTCAAGAATTGTTTCTTAAAATCATTATGGCAAGGCATTTTATTACTGCTGTTATGAAAATAAAGTAATAGGTGAATTTATAGCTCTGATGTACATTACCTCACTCATATGTCTAGATCTTGAATCTACAGAGGTGAATCCCTCCATTTGTACTCTAGGAGAGCTAAAATCTATTCAGGGATTCCATGGGAGCACCAAAAGAGCACAAAATTCCTTCATCCCCAGCTCATGACAGCATCAGGGTATCAGTATATTAGTACATTAGTTATTAGTTTTTAGTATAACTCCACATTTCTAAACTATGATCAGTGTGTACGAGAATGACAGATTCCAAGAACCACATCAAAAGGTGAAATAAGAAGCCAACACTTGCAGTTAAAAAGGTAGAGGTGACTCAGTTTCCAGGGTTTACTTTAAATATCCAGACACTGCTCTGACTCAGGCAATTACCTAATATTTAAAAATAAAATTTAAAGAAAATCCCTGATTCTTGAGATCAGGGATCTTTTTCCGTAGGTAAAAAATATCAATTTTTTTCTCCTATGCAAAAGTAAACGTGTAATTATTTCAAGGATGATTTACCTTTAAAATTCCACTTGCAAAGCAGTGTTGTGAATAGGAACCACTGAGAAATGGGGATGTTTCTTGACAGGAAAGCTGGTACAAAGTTTGCAATAAAGAGCTTTACTCTTTTTTGACATAATTACCTTTTTTTTTTTTTTCCCTTGACGTTGTTGCTCTGAAGGTGATATATCAGGACTATGTCTGCAATTCATACTCCATAAAACCTACAAATAAAATTATCCTCATTGGTGGCACAGATGGCAAAAATGAGCCTATATTGAAGTTGATGGGAGTTTTGTGTATGTGAAAGCTACAAGACATTGGAGCTAATAATTAGCATCTTTAAATCTAACTTTCTTTTCCATGTCTTTGTAAGGAATTCAAAGTCATCTGGAAGGTATTTGGTATGTAAATTCCAAGGGCTGCCCAAATCCAGTAGCTGAAGCTCAAACTTGAGATAAAAAAGAAAGAAAAGATTTTTCTCAGAGAGAAAAGCAGTTTGTGCTTCAGCCTTAAATGATGCTGATACCTGATACAATGGAAAAGCTGAAGAAGAGATTAGCCATTTGAAAAATGACCATTTCAGAGCTTCATTGATTTCTTAAAAGTCTATTCACTAAAAATACATTTAAAGCATAAATGGCCAAGATCCTACTGGTAGGTCATTACTTGAAGTCGAACTGCTTGTAATCTGCAGCCTCAAAACAGTAAAAAAATATTGCTGCCCTAGTCATTATTCAGTGTTTGCTGTAATTGTGGGATGGCACATGCAGGCACATGCTACAGGATTCAATATGGCTCTGTTTATAAACCTAAAATTTTGTTACACTCCCCAATTATTTTAATCTCACTAAGGATGTCTGGTGGATAGCAGCACAGATCTTTATTCTACAGAAAGATAATGCCCTTTGGAAGGAAAGATCCACCCAAAGGTCCAGCAGTTAGCTATGGTCATAGCCAATGCTAGATCCAGTGATGTGGAAAAGCAAATGTAGTAAAGAAGAGGAGAAAACAATTTATTTGCAGCAAATTACTGACTTCTGATATATTTGGATTGTTACCTTATTGTACCAGTATCAGATTATTATTTTCTGGTTAGCTGCTATTCAGAATTCCTGATATTTTGAAAACAAATGAGGTCCTAAAAGATGAGAAATAGAAAGCATGGTGACATTCTTTTAGAAAGAGAAACATTCTGGGATCAATAAGTAATTGAAATACACAACACATGGAAGATTACAAGTGATCAAGTAGTTGCTGTCAGGAGCAAGTAACAATAAAAAAATTTTCTAAATTTTTTTTAAACAAGTTAAAAACTTTAGGGATAAAATGGAATAAAAACACCTTGAAACCAAACAGTGGGGGTAAGATTCTGTTGCTTAAATATTGTATTTATTACCAAGCAGACATCCAAGACAGACATAGGAAGCTGGCAAATATGACTTTCCACCCTAGTCAGACCTGCTGTCCTCTAGCTGGGAGTTGGAGGCCAGGCAGGATATTTTATGTGGCTGAAAACATAAAACAGACTGAATTTCTCAAAGCTTTGTGCTATTTGCAAACCTGCCAGGTGATGCTGGCCCTCTATGCAGCACGGTGAGGTCACACCTGGAGTACTGTGCCCATGGCTGGGATCACCAGCATGAGAGAGACGGACAAACTGGAGAGAGACCAGGGAAGGGTCACAAAGAAAGGCAAGGGACTGAAGCATCTCTCCTATGAGGAAAAGGTGAGTGTGGGACAGCTCAGCCTGGAGAAATCTCAGGGGGAATCTCATTTGTTGCACTATTTGCACTGACTAAGTGCCTTTTTGCAAAGACTTTTGTTGAAAGCAATGAATGTAATGCATTATCCCTGAAATTACTACGCAGCTGTGAGAATGATTATTTTTTTCTGTGAGATTACAAGGTAGTTAATTAATCTGAGTTAAAGTTAATTAAAATTTCGCTCCCATAAGAAAAGTGTTGGTCCATTTAGCATATGTCAGTCTTTTTCAGTTAATGACCTCAAAAAAGAAAGTATTGTGCTTTCTTGCAGTTATTTTTAGTAGCTGTGGAATTCCTGCATATAATCCACTGCTCAAGAAGAAGAAAAGTTAAGTTTAGTATCTCTTATTATACATTTAATTTTACTTAACAACAGCAAGACTAAATACTAGTAGGAAATTGTGACATCAGAGCTAATGAGTCAATCAAATTTGTATGCAGGATTTCTGGTGTTTTGTAATACATCCAGAGTCTGAGGGAGACTGGGGAAAGGCATTAGAAAAGGGATGTGGGGAGTCCTCAGAATTTTTTTCGTGGAATTTAAAAATCCCTTGGCCACACACTACCTGGGCACAGTTCCTGAAAGACTCCCTTTCACACCGTTCCCTCTGCTGGGGAAAAAATGCAATCACACACATCCACAGAGCTCACAGAAATGTGACTTGCAGATTGAGCTCTCCCCTTTGCCCTTTTACAACATGCTGATGCCAGTAATATTTCAAATTTAGGATCTTATGCAGCATCAAGGTGCTTTGGCTATTTGGAGGCAAAACAACCATAAAGCCCAGCTCAGCTGGTTGGCACTTTCTGCTTCCTTTAGCCTGTTGGTGAATCTGCTCTTAAAGTTGAAATAAATTATAATTTAAGATACTAGGAAAAATCAGAACTGATACAGAAATGTCTTATTTTTCCTGTGCATCATTGGTATCTAAGCTCTGAAATAATTTGAATAGAGTAAAACTAGTAAGTAAACACACTCCTTAGACTATTTAGGATAGGAAGGAGCTCTTTAAGGACAAAAGCATCCAAAGGATGTGATAATTCTCACAGAATAATTGTTATAAATGACAAAAATATCTAAGCTTCACACAAGACAATGTTAGCCCTAATATATAGTCCTACCATGGAGAAAATAATTTGAGGAAATTGAAAGGTGGCAACAGGTAGAGTTAATTGTAGAACATTAAAAAAAATTGAATAAGTGGGAGATGCCAATTGTCTTGCACCCTAACATATGCTAAAAATTCAGGAATACAAAACTATTTTTGCAAATATTTATGTGCATAATTCGCAGACTTATAAATGTTATCTCTGAGAAATCTATGAATAAACATATTTTAGCATTTCCAATAAAGTCTTCAGCATCCTCTCTTGTTTTATCTTAAGTCACCTTTATCTTTTCTTATTCCATCAATTTACTTAAAGCATTTGAATACACTGAAGGAAAAACTGTGATTTAATTTGCACAATAAGAAGTGGAAAGACTTTTTTTTAGTTTACTTCTTTTGTCAGGTTTTGGTTTCAGTTTACAGGAAGAGGATCTGTAGAGAAATTGTCAGGAATATATGTTTATACGTTATGTATATATATATTATATATATGCATATATTTTAGTTGTTGGTGTGGGCTTTTTGCAGAGTAAACTATTTTTATTTGAAATATAGAAGCCAAAATTTAGTAATTCTTAATTTGTAGCCCTTCTGCCACACAAACCTGACCATGCAAACAAAATTCACAAAGATATTTGTGTAACTTAGGAGGAAAAATATGACACCCACATGTAATTTCCTCAGGTACTTTTTAATGAGTTCTACTATTGCGCTGTGTTAGGTCTAGACATTAAAACATTAAAATTATTTATTGTTTTTGCTATTGAAAAAAGGAGTGGTAATTAACTGAATTAATATAATTTAAAATTATATCATAAGAACAATCCTAGATAATCATTATCCTTCATGAGAATGCAAAAACCACCATGGCATTTGATCCTTTTAGCTAAAAGAGTCTTGTGAAGAAATGGGTAACTATAGGAAATTAAAGTTATTTACTGCAGAGAAACACAACAGAAATTGCCTCAAGTGTCCTTCTGACTTCTCCAGCTCCTGGCCCCGGCATCCTGCAATCCTGTTCCCTCCAGGACTCCCTGCCTGCCTTGGTGCAGGGACCTCACTGTCCCAACAGCCCCAGACCAGCCCTTATCAACTGGGGTTTAGGGGACTGAGTAACAGTGCTAAATGAAGACTCCACTGTGGTCTAATTTAAAAGAATTCTAAAGCAATTGAATTTATTTTTTTAGGTAAAACTTACACAGGAGCTAATTACTACTGCTGATAGTGATCTTTTATACACTGCAGCTGAGTGCTGGTAATCCAAACCAAATTCCAAGGCTGTAGGAGGAAGCATAAAGCAGTTAGGAAGGTTCATTGTAAACATCAGTTCAAGGTCTAAAGTGTTTATGACTTGAAACAAGCTTAGCTAATTGCTGATCAATGGGCTGCATTCTCAGAGACAAGTTTTTAACCAGGATATAGAGAATAGTAAACCTGAGGGTGAAAAAGAGAAGTTAAAATATATGGTCTAAAATGATAAACCAGGTCTAATAAGCAGAAAAATTTACAGAAAAAGATGTTTCTCTTCAACATCTTCAACAGAGGGAAGTATTTTCCTGCAGGCATCATCACAAAATGAATCTTTGCCCTTCCTTAATAATAAAGAAAAAAAAAAAATTGTGATACATATTTTAGCTATGCAAACTCAACCTCTAAAATTGAACTATTTTCTGCTTGCTCTATTTAGTAATATACTTGCAAATGTATAACAATAACTTAATTATACTCAAGCTTCTTGAATGAGATGTTTTTAAGCAGCTCACAAAATGCATATGAAGTTATAACAGTATAACTTATTCTGGTTTATATAGCAAAATTTGTTCTTCTGATCTTTTGATGGATGAAGTTAAAACAAAGAATCAGAAGAGAGGTATTTAAAACAAAACAGGCAAGGTGAATTTGCATATCAACTTGAGAATACAGATGGAAATGAAGGTGTATTTAATCAGCCACTTTATATTAACATTATTGATTACCTAAAGGCTCCTGGTTGTCACAGCAAATGTCAGATGCTCTAATTAGATTATTGTACAACTTGTGTATGAATTAATTGCACAGGGGACTGCCTATAAAACAAATGCAGTCTTTGTTTTACACAGACTTTTTTTCTTTTTCCCCTCCTCAACAGATCTTTTACATCTGCTGGACAATGACAGCATGAAATGCAGTTTCTGAATGCAGATTTGTTTTGGGATGTCCAACAGTTTTAAGTATGCAGACAGTGTAATTCCTATCTCTGGTTTGCCAATGGGTCTATAAAGCCTTGCAGAAAGATTAATTACAGCTCACATCAATTTTGGCCTCTAGATGTCATGTAAAGTACATAACACCAAAGAGGAAGCATAAGAATTTCGATTATATCCATCAAAGAAAAAAAGAGAGAATCACAGGTAGGTAGTGGAATTTTAAAAAGGCTTGGTTTACTGTTTGCATCTTTTCAGATAACTAAAGTTCTTCAAATTAGGTGTGAAGTAGGAAGAAGGAAGAAATAAGTTCAAGGAAAACATGCTACTGATTGAAGAACTACTTCTATAAATCAGCAAGATTTGAAAAAAATAATAAACAATGTTCAAGAACTCACAGATGCCATACCACTCTTATTCAAGGTTAAAACTGGTACAGGAAATAAAATATCTGTCAAAGATGCAAAAGAAATACAATTATATAACTCTACCTTTTGCATCAACCTCTAGCTGCAGTTCCAAGCTTTCCTTTAAGTACTATTGATAACACTCATAAAAATTTCACTCATAAAACAATTCCCCAAGTAATTTAGTTGGAGTTTTAAAATGCACAATGAAAAGACCATAAAACCACTTGCTCCATGACAGCATTTATCCAAGGATCTTTAGATGCATTAGTCATGCAAGTACATATAAAGTACATAATTAGAGTTATACTCATTTTTGCAGGTCAGTGAGCAGGAAAAAGTTATTGAAATGCAGGTCCAAACTCTAATTCCAAATTGATAGCAAAGCCAGGAAAGGAAACTCAAAATCTTTTTCCCACTGAATTAAACATTCATTATCAAACATAAAATATGTGATGGGAAATCAATTTATATTTTATAAGGGATCCTGCACGTAGGGCTTCTAAGAGATCATGTTTTTCTGTAGAGTAAAATACTCTGGAGAGCTGCAGGTGCCTGCAGACCCAGTTGTCAACATCAGACACCTTCTCATCCTTTTGGACACTGTGCATCCCAACAACACCAAAACCCACATTAACCTGAGGTCCAAACAAAGTGTACTCATCCTAAAGGGTGAGTCCTGTGCAGGATGTGCAAGACAAACCAATAGGGTAAGGCTGATCTTAACCTCAAGGCCAAAAATCCTGATATTTGTAAGCTGTGCAGGGCTGGGGTTCTCCATTGTTTCTCCTCCCTTTGGCTTTATCAGACGTTTATCTCCTAAATGTCCAGCAGCTCGTGCCTTTTCCTGCCTTACACGCTTCTCCTAAGGTTATCATCAGGACTATCAACCTGCCAACACCAACATTTTATCTCCCAGCTTTGATTCTCACAGACTAACAATCACTTCCAAGCACAATGTTAGGACCTAAGCTGGGGTCCATGTTAGAATCCAGCTTGTGCCAGTTGTTCACCTCCTGGTAAAGGTTATTTCAAAATGACACCACAAGTTACTATGAAATGCTACTTAGAGTATGATAGTTCTTTCATGCTACTCTAAGTGTCCATTTTTCAATTTCTCTCTCCTCCCACTTAAACAATTTTTTCCCTTTGAGAGAATAAATGCATTAATCAAAACTAGCTGCAGCAGACTGACCATGCTGATCACACTTAATAGATCTAATCCTTTAAGTATGCCTTTTCCAGGACTTAAAGAATAGTGAGATTAGACTCCACTTACAAACCAATACATTCTGCTTGAAATTTCCAAGTGCCTCAGATGCATAAATACACTCAGCCTTGATACACAGCATTGAGTATTTTTAATGAGTCTTTGGTAAGTTTACACACTCGTAGCTTTATTTCACTTCTGTTAATAGTAGAGGGTGGAAGAGAAGCATTTCAGGACAAGGCAGTGCTTGTCTAATGCTGTAACTCACAAAATTGGACCCTGATCTTCACCTTGCCTTTTGCCATGTTATTCTCTGAGTCTGATGAACCTTAAATGTTAAGTAAAAGCCACATTTAAGAAAATTACCTCCAGTCTCAGCTTCTTGCACTTGCACCCCAACCACATCAGCCACTTTTCACTGGTCTGTGCAAACTCCCTATAGGCATCATGAGCCCAGACTCAAGCTTTTCTTTTACCATGAGAAAAAAAAAAGTGGATTATTTTCTCATGCAGGCAACTTCTGCACCATGTCAGGAATCTCATTTTTCCACCTCTTTGCACTAACAGTGTACAGTAAGTGATTGCATCAGCTCATTAAACAAAGATATGAACTGGATTCTAACGGAAGGAATATGAAATTATATATAATGATATGGTAACACTTCTGCAAATGTGTGGGTTAAATGCTAAAATCCTGAGGTCTTTTGTGGTCAAAATCATCTGCTCAGATTGGCAGGTTCTATTCTGGGGACTCCCAGATTTCTGCTAAACTGGCCTTTGGCACATCAAGTCTTTGTAGGTTGAGTTCCCAAGATTCCCAATAACAGTTTGTGAGAGCAAAGGATTCTCCACAAGCATTAAAAAAAATGGGGGAAAAAATGGAAGGAGTAAGAAGGAAATAATTTTTAAAGTGTGTTTTTTTCTCCTGCAGAAGGTTCTAACCTTGAAAAGGAAATAGTTTCTAGAAAATTAAACAGTAAAATACAAATGAATTTTTTAAAACTCCAGTTAATATTTTGTGTCTTGAAATTAATTAAATAAAAATATATTTCAGGCATACAAAGTGCCTTTTACTCAATTTAATCACTGGTTAATTTGATCCTTCATTTAATTTGATCAAAACCCCAGGAATCAAATCAGCTGTATTAAAAATAGCAAAACTTTCACTCCTTATTTTGATTAATTTTGATCGCCTTAGGCAAGTAATATCACATAATTCAATCACTGGTTATAGTACATTGCCATTTTAATTAATTATGAAAATGAAAAAAATTGAGTGTGAACAGAGATAAGAGCCCAAGGAAGAAAATGTATTTATAACAAAAGGACAATTACAACTCAATGTTGTGTTATTAAGACATTGCTACTAAAATTTGAGTTTTGCCATTTATCATTGCAGCCCACCCACTTCCTGCTCAAGCTCAAAGCAGAACTTCACCTAGGACTGAACTGCAAGCACAGGGAGATCACCATTCAACAACAAGAAGTGCCACCTCTTGAGATTTTCTTCCACGGAGAAGCCACTCGTGCAATGATATGCAGAGTTTTAGCCTTCTAGGGAATTTCAGTCCTGCCTTGAGGCAAATCTCCTCAGACAGGCTCTCGTTGCTGTTTTCCCACATCCTCAGGGAAAATTTGCTACCAGAACTGTCTCAGCAATGAAATGAAATTATTTAAACAAAGAAGAGGAAGAGGAAGAGGAAGAGGAAGAGGAAGAGGAGAGAGGAGAGAGGAGAGAGGAGAGAGGAGAGAGAAGAGAAGAGAAGAGAAGAGAAGAGAAGAGAAGAGAAGAGAAGAGAAGAGAAGAGAAGAGAAGAGAAGAGAAGAGAACAGAACAGAACAGAGAAGAGAAAAGTATCCAGAAGGTCTTTTCATCACTTCCCATCTCTCTGGCTACATTCTCCCTTCCTTTTCACTACCCCCAGTGTCTGATTGGAGAAGGCAAAGAGGTCATGCTGGTGACTCAGGAGAGACAGGCAGAATCCCTGAAGACGTGCTGAGGCTAGAAGAACTCAGAATAATGCAAAAGACTGGAGCCACAGTTAATTGCTGGTCAAGCAGACTAATATTATATAGATAAGTGATTCTGTAACATCTCTTCATTAATATGACAGAATGCCAAAATAAGTGATGCACATAATTAATTCCAGATCCAGGGAACCAAGAGAATGATAATAATGATCTATCACCATCAGAATGTAGAATAAAACCAAAGCATCTGTTAAAAAATAAATGTGGGGCCTTCTTACCTGTGTGTTTCCTTGTTTTCCTTTTTATTTCTTTTTCTTTGTTTTTTTTTAGGAATAATAACATTAATTCACCAGTTCATGAATATGAAGACATTTGTTCAAAACCAATAGAAATCTGAGGTAGAATTTGTCACCTCCCAGTTACGCACCAGGTAAAAGTTTTAGAGTTCAACATTTTGCAAATGCAGATCTGTTGAGAGCTGGCCTTGAGGGGAAGTATTCACAACATCCAATTGCTCCCAGACTCCTTGATACATGTGATACTAAAATAAATGAAAATGTCCTGAGTGTATTAAAACTCTGTTGAGTACAAAAGTTTTTGAAATGCCTGATCAAAACATTGAAATATATTTTCTTCTCGTCATACACAATTTTTTGACTAATAACCCCATTTTCTTCAATAAACTGTGCTATAATTCTGTGATGCAGAAGTGTAATGGAAGTAAAAAAAAAAATTTAGGTATAACAAGACCCAGAGCAACAGAGAATAAAGCAGTTCCCATTATTTGTCTTCCCTGAGAGAAGGAAATATTTTGGAAGCATCTTTTCAGACTCAATAGATCAATCTAAGCCTGTGACATTTCATAGCTATTTCTTCTTTCTTTTTGCTTAATTAAGTTCTGAATTTTTTATTCCATTGCTCAATTCACATTGCAATGCAACAAAATTCTGAATTGTTGGACTGTCCCTCGGAATTCTGGACCATTTAAAACCCTGACCAGGCAACAGCATAGGTAGTCTGGTATCAGATTCTGTGCTGCAGCATCATGTCCATTTTGGGACTAACTGAAAAAAATACATCTATTTAACTTTTACTTAATTTCATTCAAGTTACCATAGTCATGACAGGGTATATTTTTTTGTTTAGCTCCCCCAGCTACTCTCTGTCCATCCACAGAAAACTCTTGTTGAGATTGTTCTCTTTCCACATTCACATGCACTCACTTTAGGCTTAATTAAGACCATTTTTTCAGCACAAAAAACAACATTCTGATGACTGACAGTGGTAGGTTTTATGCTGTTGACGTTTCTCATTACCTAAACAGGTTGTACATGTTACTCACTGCTGGAAGGTTCCCGCAAAAGAAACAATCATTCTCAGTGCCCTTACAAATGATTTCTGTGCATTCAGGCATTTTAAGTGAAAAGTTTTCATAGTAGGGGGGAAATTCTCTTGAGAAGTCAAACATCCAGCTGGATCCATTCTGAGCTGTCCAACTTTACCTGTATTTGTCCAGTACTTCCCTCAGGATCAGAGCTGTTGTCCAGCACAACAAACATTAAGTTTCATCCGGTCAAATCAGTAATAATTCAGACAGGCAGGAGATTATTTTTACAAACAGTCTATATTAAAAGGCAATTTCAGAACTGAAATTTCTTTTTAAACCCTATAATTTATTTAGAGTAATGCACAAAATCTTTACCAAGCTTTTGCAGTACTTCCTTTTTGCATTTCTTGTTTGGTTTTGGGTTTTTTTTTAATATGACATCTGTGAAGACAACTAAGATGACAGTGACTTAGTCATTTTTTTTTCAGTAAATAACCTTTCAAAAGTAAGAGAACATAGACTGCAATTAAGAACAAGTTTGTGACTCTAAAAGACAGTCTAAGAGACAGAAACAACACTGGAACAAAACTTCACAAGGTTTTGAAAAACAAAGAAAAATAATGTATTTTTGTCAAGATTTTTAGCTCGTTTCTGTATAGTTTCTCCCACCAGCAGATACTGCTCTAGAGAAAATGGAATAAAGTTGTCACTTATTTCTTGGAATGTGTCTTCCCTGTCTCAAGGACCTGTGGTATTTTTAGTTT
Organism: Eopsaltria australis; assembly: GCA_034509425.1. NCBI lineage: Eukaryota > Metazoa > Chordata > Aves > Passeriformes > Petroicidae > Eopsaltria > Eopsaltria australis. The sequence goes on from JAVTVJ010000024.1 coordinate 10,079,297, forward strand.
TTATGCTTAAAACCAAACTGTTGAAATTGGTTATTTGGGGGGAACATAATTTTAATTTTAAGTATTTTTAAAGGTATTACAATGCAACAAAATATGGATTTGAATAATTTTCAAATATACTTTTATCACTTTTCAAATTTAATTACTATAAGAACAGTATCACTATATTAAAAGCTAATTACCTTATACTCTTTCTGGCTTCATGACAATGCTTATAAAATGCTTAATATTCATGTAACATGCTACCTCACCCTGTAATATCACCATATTTATGGAAAGAAATTGTAATCCTCTTTACTGGCTCAGGTTAATTCCAATAAAATATTAAATCCATTTTCTAATCTAAATGAGTTCATTAGGAGAGGCATGGTACTGAGAATACCAAACTCTCTACAGAGTTCAGCTTCATTACATTTCAGCACTGTGCATTTCCAGAGCTGTTGTACTACATTTATGAGGATTTATCTGTACTGTTCCAAAAACATTCATCCTAATTCTACTCCTTCTGTGCATGCTAATCATGAATATGTTAAGTGGAAATACTAAGCTAGCAGCCAATCTCATCCCCAGATGGGTTCAAGTTATGATTACAGAAGCAAATTTGCCATAAGCATTCATAAAACTGTGCCAGAGAAGAGGAAATGAAGGTTTGGAGATCCCTTTTTTTTCCCTTTCTTTTTTTCTTCACCCCCTGCCACCCTTTTTTTTCACTCTTTATTATAGTGGGGAAAAAATCCTTGCCAAGGAGAAGAAAGCTCATAGCACTCTTAGAGGGTTATTTCCAGTCCATGCAAACTATTTACGTTGTGTTAGGCAGTGAAATGTAATGCATGGAACAACTTTAAATAATATAAACCAAACTCCTTTGGACTGATACCTGGTATCTTTCTCAAGTTTAAGGGCACTTCTCAACAAAAATAGCCCCACTGATCCCAAAGTACAGATAGCTCAAAAAACAGAGTGTGAATGAAACAAATACCTTAGTTAAAAGTGGTGGAAAAGATTATTTTTACCAGGTCTTCTACATCACCACCAGGAGTAACTCTCTCAGATAAAGTTTTTAGTTTAAAGGAATAAATCATAAACTAAGACACGGACAACACAAGTTCTTATCAAATTCTTTTTTTTCAAGTGCCATGTGCATTAAATGCCAGTAGCAAAGGGTGACCTTTATCCTCAAACCTCTTCCCTTCCTCTCGAGGAGGATTAAACCAGGATTTTCTTTGCACAGTCAATTTGATTTGATCTGTGTCATACACCACCAGCAAGGCAAGCAAACCTTTAATGGCATATATATGTAGATACACTGCTGAAATATGGACACCATGGGTCAGCAGGGACCTTTTTGATCTGCATGTGGCAGCTCTGTACTGAAGTGTGAGAACACGTCTATTCTCGAGGAGAGGAACTCTCCTTTAAACTCAACCCTAGAGTTAGGACAAGTAATAGATAATAAATTAGCTCTGCCCTTTACTTTTGAATCATAAAATCATTCATGTTGGGAAATAATGGATGTGAGTGGCTGATTATCTGTGGGACAGACACAAGGAATAACTCAGCCAGCTTTGGGTGAGTGGCCGCTGGTTGTCACTGTTGCTCCACCAAACAGGAGCTGCAGAGGCGAACTTTCAAAAGTAGCTCTGGCAGCCAAAAGTTGCAGACTTTTGGTTGATCTCTTTGTGTGGCCTAAGGTAAAGGCATCCACTGAATTTTAATAGCTTTCAAAGCTAGATTGTTGTGTTAATAAAAGAGCAGCTTGTCAAACAAAAAACGATCAGACAATTTGGGATTTTTTTTTTTTTGTTACAGCAAAAAGTATAGCAGACCTGAATAAATACAGATGAAAATTAAATGTTAAAAGAAAAACAAACCAAACCCTAACACATTTTAATCACAACTTTTCAATTCCCTTCTAAAGTCCCCATGTAATTTAAAAATGTTATACTACACCAATTTAAAGCCAAAGAATGCAAATTCTCCTAAATAAAATTCCAATCCTAAACTGATCTAATTTCACAGTAGCTGTGAGTCTCTTTTCCATAATCCCTCCACATCATGGAGTTGAACTCCAACTATGCAAATCTCATTGCTTGTCTGAGTAGTATCAGTAAGAAATTTGCTTGGAGTATTTACAATTTCCAGCTACTAACACAAACCACCCAGTGGTGCCATTCTGAGTGGCAAGCACTGAGTTAATAGAGTTTCCAAGGCCACCTCATTAGTTTGTCATAGAATCAGACCAAATTGGTTGTGAAGCTGGTCTACTACTTAGTCTCTATATTCTTCTGAGTAACTTCCCTTCTGAAGATGAAGAGATGACTTTATTTCACTTAAATGGAAAATAACATTTTTTTAAATCAATGGGACAAGCTTGCAGGGATTCTCTGCAATTTAAGTTTGGACTTGATGATCTTAAAAATATTTTTCAAACTAAACAATTCTATGATTCGATTGTGTCCCACTTTATTCTGCTAAGAATTTTCTTACAGGGATCTTATACCACAGAAATGTTTGAGTTTCACAAGAATTTGCTTTGAATTTTCACTTTAACCAGGAAGAAAAAAAAAAAATTAAAAAAAAAATAAAAAAAAAAAAAAAGGAAAAAATATTCAGATAGAAGAAAGGATTCAAATTCCAAATTGGTTCTTGAGGGTTCATGTTTCAATTTTCTTTACTTCAGTAAAAATTAAGTTTTTAAGTCAAGGAACGAGACTCTAGTGTCTTTTTTCCTTTGAAAAAAGGAACCTGAAGTTTTACCAAAATTAAAAAGCACGCATTTGCATTTACACTAATATCTCACTGCTAAATAAAACATCCACTTCTAAATAGCAGCACATGCTAAAATACAAGGAATATAAATTTTGCTGCTGTATGTTTATATTTCATTTAAGGAATCAGCTAACAGGTAACTAACAGCAACAGATCAAATATTCTTCATGGGTATTTCCAGAGTGAACCAGCAACACATATCTTCAGGTAGTTCCTCCTTGCAGCCCACTTTGTCAAATTTATTGCAGTTTTCTCTTACTCGCACGGTTTTAACGAGCTATTTATTCACATATCCTCAGTTAAGCAAAAACTCATTTACCACATTTATATTTTTAAAATAACCAGTGCTAAGTTCCCTCCCAGCCAGTGTCTCTGGGCCCAGACAATGACTTCAGAGACTTCTATTTTGGCTTGTACTGATGAGCAGCAATTAACCGTACAAAACCTCCCAAGTTTGCAATGCTAAAAGATGTGACTTTCAGTTCAACAGGTCACAAAGCACAAAATTAATTAAAAAAGCAGAAGGCTGAGAACAAGGCTGGTAACTGATGGGATTCCCACAATGATTAAGAAAGACTAAGAGAGAGCATGACTAAGCTTTCTGTCCCATCACACACTTAGAGATTTCTGCCCTAAGTGTCAGCTGCAGTTTGTCATAGGAGCAGAGCTCCTCAAGCAATCCAGCTGTGGTACAGGAGTTACTGACTTGTTAAAAAACAACAAAAAAACCCCGAAACAACACTTTGATTGTATGGCACTGTGGAATAATTTAAGAAAATCTCATAATCTGCCCAGCATACAGGGTAGGGGATCCCTTTCCACCTTTCTGTTCTGTGCCCTGCCTAAACTTTATTACTTAATTCCTGTTGCTTGTGAAGCACAAAAGAGTTGGTGGAGCTGCAGAGGAGCACAAAATTTTGCAGTGGCTTTCAAATGTGTCTGAGTACCCAACAGAGAGTATGTTAAGGAGATTATTCAATTATTGCATAAATTGGAGTCATCTTTTGCAGCCTGCTGTGATCTTAGAAAATCCATTCCTTAAATTAAAAAATAATCTTATAAAGGTATTTTATTTGTAAGTATAATAATAGGGGCAAAATTACTTCAACCCCAGAAAGCTATTTTAAAACCCTTTGTAAAGTATGTGAATTACAGGTTATTCACAGCCTGATTACATTTTAGTACATTCTATAGTAGTTAGCTTTCTTCTGACAGGAAGGGGTTTGTAAAAATTTCCTCTTCTATTTCAAGTAGGAAGATGGAATTTCTATAATCAACCATTTTACTGTGGTACTTTCAGTCAGTGAGGAGCCACTGCATATGGACAAAGCAACTTTTATATGTTTATTTGGAGGGCCTCTCAGTAGGGGTTTATAAACACCTTGCCCAGCAGCTCCCTGAGGAGAAGGTACATCAAAACCAAGCTGTGACATCAAATTGAGAGATAAAGCCACACTGAGGCAGATTTCAGAGCTGCAGAGCTCCCTCCTGACAGGGAAGTGATGAGGGGCAGCAGAATCCAGTCAGGCTCCAAGCCTTGAAGCTGTGCTGCCAGATTTGGGGGCAGACAAAGGAATTTTGCTGTCCAGGAGCCAGGAGCAGATGCCCTTGAGGCAAAAAAACCCCAAAAAACCCTGTGGTAGCTATATTATGGTGGGTGTATGGATGCATTGTCATTTTCAGTGTTTGAGGATTTCAGTGACATGAATGAGTGATGGGTGTTTGGGGTTTGGTCTTGGCCTGTTTATCCTTTGCAAAAGAATACAGAAAGGAGAAAAAGAAAAAAACAAAACAAAACAAACAAACAAACAAACAAAAAAAGTCCCTGGAACACTAAGTGCAACTTTAGTTCAGGCTAGACCTTCATTAACATTTTTGTCCAAGGAGATACAGACCATGGTTTTATTAAATGTGGCTACAGATTTTCAGAGGCTGATTAATGACTTGTTCTTTTTTAAGATCTCATTTTAAAACAAACATAGCAAATATTAAATCCTACTTCAGTGAAGCCATTGGGCAAATGCTTATTTATGTCACTGTACCAGGAGCAGAGCTGGGCAACTGATATACATAAGTTAAAACCCAGATGGAAATTCAAGGGTGAGGCCAAAATGAGCATAAAAGCTTTTCCTACTAGGATTTTTTAAAGGTACTTCTGCTTAAAAAGAAGAGTTACAAAATTATAGCTAACAAACAATAATTCCTGTTAAGAAAAATAATCTCTGGTCTAAAACAGCAATTAAAGACACCTGAGACTAATCACAATCTCATTGTCAATTCAGTATTGACACTGGTTTCTCAAAGTGCTGATTTTCCCACTGCCTTCAAAGGAGAGCCATGAAGATGCTCAGAGGGCTGGAAACCCTCTCCTGTGGAGAAAAACAGAGTTGGGGCTGTCCAGCCAAAATAAGTTGAGCAACCAAACTGTGAAGAAATCAGTGTAGCAGGGCAGTGAAGGAGGACAGTAGGAAACGTTGAAGTAAGAGACTGCCTAGTACATATATTTCAACCTGGCAGGAGTGACTTTTAAGTAGGACTAATTAGTTAAGCTATCAATTAAAGATGAGGCTTGACTGCATCCACTAATGAGAAAAAACCAGGTATCATTATGAGTTGTCAGTATATTACTATTTATTTTCTGTGAAAAAAAAATTTAAAAAGGACAAGTTTCTCCAAATAGTACAAGAGGAACAAAGGAGAATCAGACTGAATGGAGAGGTAGGACTGAAAAAGAGGTGGAAAAAGGCTGGCAGCCACTTGCATGTCTCATTTTGTGCTTATTGTTATTTATAAAAGATACTTTATTTTGAACTTTGAGAGCATTGCCCACTATTCAGGAACAGAAGCACTACTGCAAACTTCTTGAGGAGAAGAATCACACAACCCAACAATAAATGCTGCATGATTTTTCCTCATCAATCTGTTTGGGGAGGTGGCAGACAGGTAAACCACCACTCCTACTTGATCTTCTCAGAGCTAAATTATGCATGAATGGTGAAGGCACAGGAGAAACCATCACTAAGATGGCCACAGAGCTACTCTTTGCAATGAATTCATTGATGTGAGAGGAAAATAAATAATCAAAGGAGAGGGGAACAGCACAAACACTGTCGGACAAGTTGAACTCTAAGTAGCAGGAGACCTTAATTCAATTTTAATTTTATAGATCAAAACCCTTAATATTTAATTGTAATTAAAAGTGATTTCTGAGATACAAAGGTCAGATTTATGCCCAACTCTCCATCACAATTTTCATCAAATCCATTGGAAACAGTTATCTAAGACAATGACAGACATTCAAAACAATTATGTGATTTCCTGCCTTCTCTATTTTCCAAAACCAGCAGTTCTTCAAGACTCTTTCTTTACTTATTAGGTATAAGATAAACTATCATAACAAAAACAGTTTTAGGAAGTGTTTTATTATTTAACTGCAGTAATACATTAAAAATTGTGGATTCTTTGGTGTCCTGCAGGTTATTGAAATTACCTGGTTTAGCTATTTATGAAAATTTACCTGTGATTGTTATTCATTTGGGGGTTGGTTATGTGTTGTTTTTTTTCCCATATCCCCCATAAAATGTCAACTACACTCAACCATTATTTTGTACAGTCACATGATATTGCATTGCTCCTATCAATTGATGCTTCCTTTTTTCAGGTAAAAACTATTTTATACTTAAAATTGGAATTAAAATCTTTAAAAAAACCCAAAGGAACTCAATACTTTATAATGAAGTGATTGATCTTCACCAGGACCCTACCATATTCCACAGAAATATTACTATTGATATTGTCTACAAAATCAGTATTTACCAGCTAGAGCTTTAAAAAGAACTCTGAGACAATATGCTACCTCTACCAGCTGAGATTTGTTCTCCTATGTTAAATTAAGTTATGAATAATCCCCATCCATTTGGGATTAACTCTGAAAGAAATTCCAGAGGGAACCAGCCCAGAGGGCCAGAAATAAAAGGAAACTCTCGAGCAGGCAGAGCAGAAATTCAGGCTGCAGTGGAATTATCGGGGTCTTTCCTTGCTGAATGTACCCCAAACCTCTGCCTCTGCTGGCCCCAGGAGGGTCACAGTGTGTAAGGACACCCACCAAGGGGGCATTATACAAAAGATGCATTGCTGGGATCAAATTGCATCCTTTAAAAAGACATTATTTAATAAAAATAATAATATTATGATGCATGATAAAGTACTTAGGAAATCAGGTTTTATAGTGAGACGACAGGGAATATTGGCTAAGCCTCCCAAATATGAGAAATAAAGTAACATAAAAATGTAAAGCCTTTTCAACACATGGAAGGTGTAGAAAAAAAAGAGGGAAGTGAGTGAAATTCCACACAGAAATTGTACATTTTGAAACTGTGAGAGGAAATTGGAATCCAGTACGTTAATTACCCTTCAGGACTCCATCCAGACTCAGGAGCAATGTTTTTCCTCGAAATATTTTCCGTGGACTTATTTAAAGGCAACATTGCCCATGGAATACACAATGTAGTCTGGAAGTGGATCATGATAAAGTTTCAGCCCATCCACGTGGCCTCAGCAGGTCCCTGCACCAGGGAGCCCCTCTGGCTCCAGATCCCTTTTTCCCTGCTGTGTGCTCAATGAGCTCTTCAGACACATTACAAACACCAGACACCAACCTCAGCTTCTTTTTCCAGCTGCTGTCACAGTGCTAAAGCCAAAAGCAACCACAAGAAATGAAATATTCTTTCCACCTGTTGCTCAGCAGCACTCTGAGGCTTCCTAGGTAAGATTCAAGACTCAAAAAAGCAAACTAGTCCATCAAAGCCTTCTAGTTTTTGATCCTTGGCAATTCTAGCTACATATTTTTTCAGAATACTGAATTATATTTACCCACATGCTCCCATTTATTTTCATGATGATTTTTTTTCAAGAGATTAACACTGTGGTTGGATTGATTTAAAACATTAACCTTCTCAAAATACTGGTCTCCTACAGAAAAAACCCAACGTCAATATGATGTATTTCATGTTCTTCACAGTGATATGTCTTACTATGCAAAATGATAAATCCCAGAAAAAACTAGAAAAAGGTAGACAAAAATGTAACCTGAGTATTTTCTCAGATGGAACTCACAAGTTATTTGCTAAAAATCAGAAGCCAGACTTAGTGGCAAGCTTCTGAAAACTTGCACAGCTAAGATAAGAAAGGACATATTTCATAAATATTCATTAAAAATTTCCTTTTCTGGATCATGAATTTTTAAAGCAGACACCGGTTTGACCTCTGCAAGGAATAAAACCCAGCCCACAGCAGAATGTCTCCATTTTCTGACCAAAAAAAACCAACAAAAAAACAAACAAAAAAAAGACCAAAAAAACAAACCACCTGGCTTTTCTTGTTGAGCATCTACTTTTTCCCACTACTTGAGGTCCTGGGTCAATTAACTTTGCAATCCAAGCATCCAAGCATTAATACTAAATTCAAATTACAGTCTTTAAATTCCAAAGTGTTACCTTCTTATTTTCTTGAAAAATTGATTTTGAGGCAAGACAGTGGTTTGCATTTTAAACAAATTTCTAATCTAGCATCACCATTCCTCACACATCTTTCAGTTCAAACAAGACAGTTGTGATTGGTACTCTTAAAGCACTTCATTGGCATCTCCCGAGCTAGGGAGACTGGAATACATTTGAAGTCTTCTCAAGCTGCTTTTTCCTGCTGGAAACTGGGGACTCCCTTTGCACAGGTGTTATCACACCAGGTAAAACATGCAGATTATTCAGTACCATCATCACTGGCTGGCAAAGAGAGGTACAAAAGGGTGCTGGGACAGCTGAACTCAGGTGTGCTGTGCTGAAGAACCCCTGAATGGCTGTGATCTCTCCCCAGGGACTGTTTCACAGGCGTGTTTCAATCCAATCAGCTAATTGCTGGTAAAGACTTGCCATACCCTTTTTAAACAACCTTAAACCATCATCATAACGTTGGCAGCTTCAGCTCTTTTGCTGCTCACCTTTACCCTAACATCTCCTTGATCCACAGATCAAAACACCACCAGCCAGTGCAGGCAGAAGCAGTGGGCTTTATCCCTCAGCTCCACACACAAACTGGCTCAGAAAAAAAGCATTATGCCTTGTAACAGTATTTCAACTTGGCCCGTCAGAAGAAGAGAAACATCATGCTTTGTACATCTTCCTGTAGAAGCATCATCATAATTTCTCCTTAGCATCTCATTATTTGAGGGTTACTTGAAAATTAAGCTGGAAATGAGTGATTTCCTTGTATGATTTCTCCCAGCCATAGGAATCTGAATAGGAGATGTGTTAAGCAAAATATAACAGACACTTTCTCTTCAGATGCTCTGTCCAATTCCTCCTCACCCCAGCCTGTGTGCAGGCAAATCCTGTGAACACAGATCTAAGCGTAATAGAACTGTAGCTAATAGGGAAAAAATTGGGAAGCAGCAAACTTTAAATTTTGGCATGCTCTTATAAAATTCTGCTTACCACACCCTTCTCAAACACCATAATTCATTTAAGCAAAGCCAAATGATTTCCTGCTTAAGATGAACACAAAACCCTTCCAGTGCACAAACTCATTGGGACATGCTAGCAGGGTTTAAGCTGTGTATTCATAGAGCTTCAGCAACAAAAATAAATTATATGGGGAAAGGTTGAATTGTGTCTGTCTCGAGCAGCAGGGTAGGAGCAGGCATGAGGCTGCATCAGCACACCACAGCCTAGGCACAGTAATAGCTACATGCTAAAAAATGATTGAAAAATGTTCAGCATGGGAGGGGACTTTTAGAAACTTTAATCTCACTTACTTAACTCTTTGTTTTTACATACATTTCTTTAGTTTGCTCATGAGAGAAAAAAAAAAATACAGTCTGAATGCCAAAAGAGAGATTTGTTTGGTAGAGGAGACAGAAATGTGTCAGGGGTTTTTATTACATTTTACATGTCGCTGCTTATGTGCAGAGAGAGTGAGAGAGAGGAAATGAAGCAACCCAGTTGCCTGAGAATCAAGATGTGGCAAATAATAAATGCTCCCCCTTTCAAAGGCAAGGTGCATATACACATATAGGCTATTCATTGTGAACAACAGAATTGCTATTTGCCTATTTCAAATGGAATCCAAATGTGCCAAGCACAGCAAGAATACTGAGAGCAAAGAGTGCTTAATATTCTAGCCCAGCTCACTGAAAAAAGCACTGAATTGACAGAGCAGTGTTCTGTAGAGCAACATGATGTGTCTGCTTTAAATGGAGAATAATGGATTTAAGTTTAGTGCAGAACTAAAGGGCTCAATTACTATTCATGAATTCTGAAATGTTCTACTACAGAAACTCCTTTTGCATGAAATGTTCATCAGAATCAATGTGTGGAACTACAAAAAGTAAACCTTGCCCCCTCGCACAATACAGTACTTACCTAGATTTGTGCATTTACAAAGAGCATTGCTGTGGCATTTATCTAAAGCCACCTAGACTACAGAATAAACTATTTTGAATGTGTTTCAGAGGGTTGCTGCAGGGAAATGTGCTCTACCAGTGCCATTTTTTGTTGCTTTTAGATAACTGCTTCAAAGCTTGCCTACCCTAAGATGGGACCAATGCTTCAGGAAAGCTGTTTTCGTGAGGTCTCAAGAGAGCCTTTTGGGCAGCAATGTGAGAAGGCCAAATGTGTAAGCCCTTTGAAGGGTTTCTCTAACAGCTAGATTTTTGTTACAAAGTGCATTAACACCAGGAGTTCCAGAAATCTTTCTTTTTTTTCTTTCTGTAAATATTCAAAACCTCAATCTTCATTCAGCACAAAGCAGAACCAGCACTTACATCCTGTACAATTCAGCATTTCACTTGAAATACAGGGTTTATCCCACAATTCAAAAGCCTCATCATCTTCTGCAGGTTTAGTCTGCAAAAGTTTTATGCAGTATGGGGTTTGATTTGTTGCTAAAATGCAGTCAGAGAATTATCTTCACTCTTTTTTTGCATTTACAGGCATGTATTGATGTCTCGTGGAATTATTCTTAAAATCTAAGCATGACTCTTCAGATATGGTTGCCCTTTGCAGTTTGCAGTACTCATTATAATTAGGACTAATCACAAGGACCATTTTTGCTCAGAATGAGAAAAAAAAAGAAGTGCAACGTATCTTTAATATAAGATCTTGCTGGTATAGCCCTTCTAATTATGTTCAAGTAATAATCTCCCTTAAAAATTCATATATATTTTATTTCTTTGTAACAAAAGGCCAAATTAATCATCTCTCTGCTTGGAAAACATCTGCCATTCAATATCTATTAGCATATAAAGGATGACAATCCTTCAAACAATTGTGTGTCCTGCATTATAATTGAGATTAGCACAAGATTTTTTTGTTTGTTTGTTTTTTTGTTTATCCCCACAAAACACTGTCTTTTAAAGAGTGAAAAGTTTTGTGTATTTTCTGAATGTACAGATGCCTGTCAGTCCTGAAGGGCTTCCAGGGGCTTTGTGTTAACAAGCTCCTTCTGTTTGCATATTCCATCCCTCAAAGCAGCACATGTATAATTTTCTCATCATTGTGTGCCATCTGGAGTGTGCTGCTCGAACTGCAGGTTGAAAATACGGTCTGAGGAGTATTTTCATTACTTATATCTGGGAATATTATCTATTCCAAGGCCTTTTTCTCATATAACAAATCTGAATCTTGGTTAGGACTTTGCCAGCATTTTCATTACAGCAGGAATTCATTTTGGAAATAACTTTTTTTTTTTTTTTTTTACCGTCTGCTCTCCTTTTCCCTCACACTGAACTAGAATCCAGGAGAGATGAAAACAAATTCTGATGCCCATCCCTGAATTTTTGTGATACCTCGACTAAGCAACACAAGCTATGAACAAAACCAGCCATGATTGCTGATTTAAACTTCCAGTTCTGAAGAATTAAAGGGAAAGTGAAGCAAAAAATCACCTACAAAGAAATGGCAATAAACTGATGACAGTCATCCAGGGTCATTTGACAAAGAAACTTGAAAGCCATGTTAGCTCCCTTGTAAGTTTTAAGTCATGTTTTGAGGAAGAAGGCCAAGAGCAGGTCTGGAAATAACTACAGGAGCAGAGATGTCTTTACTAATTGCAAGTTCATCTGAAGAAGGAAACTTCACAGGAAAAAAGGCTTCCGCTGCCAGGGAAATGCCACAGGGAATGAAACCCTGACTCCTTGAGCAGCCACAGCCTAAGGCCAAAGAACAGCAAAAACTCTCATCCCTTAAATGAGCTCTACACTTCCTTGCACAAAGACGGAGCCCTTTTTTCTTCCTTTTCCCCCCCTCTTTTTTCTTTTACACATAAAAATCCATGAGTGTCTTAATTTTGTTCAAAACCAGGCATTTCTAAAAGGTGAAACTGCAGTGCACTTGAATTGCTCTGGCACACCAGAGAAGGTTGGATTGGGTCTGGGTATCTATGGGAGCTGGATCCAAGATCCTGTTTCCTAAGGGTCTCACTGACCCATGGTGTGGGAGCCAAGCTTAGAAATATTTTGAGGGTGTTTTTGTAGCTGAACTTCTGCAAGGCTGTGTGGCAAAGATGTTCAGCTAAAATTTTAATGTTTAGACAAACTAAATTTCAAAATCTCAAAATGCATTCATTGCAGGGAATCAGACAAAAGGTAGAAAGTCAGTAGGGTACGACTTAGTTCCTGCAGTAGCTAAGAAAATATGAATTACCAGAGGCAGGTTTTGCTCTCCACACTGCAGTTTTGAATAGGGACTGCTGTGTTACCTTGAACTCTTTAATGCATCTTGGTTAAATAGTGACAAGGACTAGACTCAGACAATTTATTTTATGCAATCTAATGTTGCTGGGCTACAGTTGAGATTACTTTAGGTAGCAAAATTTATCAGGGTTCATCCAATTGAAACAGTATAGATTAACTCTGTTGCCATGGAAACATATGATTTTGGCATAGCAAACACAAGAACAGTACATTGAGCCTGGTATTTCAGTTCTACAAAGGACTATCATCTGATTATTCAAGGGATGATTATAATAAAACACGTATCACATGCACCTCTTCATGAATTTGAGACTATTAAAACAGCATTCTAGGAGCTACCAAAAAGTAGTGCAAAATTACCTCATATTATTCTATTCACACTGAAAAGCACAAAAATTGCAATAATTAAATGTATGCAAGTATATTAACTTTCTGTAACATAAAAATTCTGATCTCTTTTTTTGCTGACAAATAATTATTTGAATTTATTTGGACAACATTCAGTCGTCTTCAAGCAGGTTTTATAAATGAAAGTTAACCTTCTTGCAAAAAACAAAGTTAAATTACCTGTGAAATAATTTTATAGTTCAACCATTTTTCTCTTATATGTCTTTAACATTTTGAGTGATCTTCAGGTTTGCAGCCTTCCTACAGATGAATTTATTTAATGTTATTTTTCCAACAGCTATGCTTAAAGCAATTTCCTTTCTTGAATTTCTTCAACTAGCAAATTTCAGAGAAGCATAACATTGGGCATCTTCCTCGTGGGTAACAGGTTACTGACTCAAAAAAACTTCCTTATTAAACTTCTTTTTCCCCAAATAAATTATTCAAATATGTTATAAAATATATGCAAAAAGATTAGTCCAGTTCAGTTTTTCACTTTCTAGATTGTCATTTTAGATTGCAAGCAAAATTTCAATAAGTATACTCTAAAAAGGATGAGACACAGGTAAGAGTAACTCCATGAGACTGGATTCTACATTTTAATTCTGGAACACCTACATATGAAAGAGACCTTCATTCTAATAAGAAATGTAACTCAGAATCTGCAAAGTTTTGAGACAATCTTCACTGAAATAGACATTATTTTTCACCCCATAGGAGATATCAGTTTCTTATCTCTTTTGTAAACCATGGCAGTATTAAACACAGATGAAAGCCAACGAGTGATCAGAATTACACCATCACTGTTTCTGTGTGCAGACTTTTATTACTGTTCTTATATAGAAGCTGTGGTTGGAAAGCTCTGTATATTATATACCTCTCATTGCAAGTACAGGAAACACCAGGCAGACAAGATGTTTTAAAATGTGCAATGCTTTTTAAGCAAGGAAATTTGTGTATATAAATACCCATGGTTCCACTTGAACTCTCTGGAGTTCAGGAACTCTTACAGAGCATGTATTCTGTTTAATTCTATGGGTATTTGGGGCCTGGAACAGCTGGTAACTGCTTGGTGAAAAAAATACCAGAGATCTTTAAGATATATTCTGCTGTAGTAGGAGATTGGAAATGTGCATTATTTAGAAGGTGTTTTTTTAATAGGTGGCTTTTTTATAGAATAAAATCTCTTTATTCTAAAGAAAAGTTATTATTATATTGGAAATTTTTCTTAGTATTTTAGGCTGCCTATAAAGTATTTTTATTTCATGCCCCCAAAACCTTACAAAATAAGTAATATTGTGATGGGATGACCTCATCCAAGTGCCAGATGCTCATCCAGCAGTTTTCATTTGCTCTCCTTCCAACCTGAATCTTCCTGCATTTCTCACCATGATTTTCCCTGGCAGAAAGACTCCACCAGTCACAGGCAGATGCATCGGCAATGATCCAGGCACCTCTGAACCTAATCTGCTCCAGAAAATGTCCAGGCTCTGCCAAACTATGAAGATGGCCCTAATAGTGCTGCTGGTAGAGTCATTGAGAAGATATGGGATTTTAGAAGGGGGATTCTGCTTCATTCTACTGTTACTGTTAGGCTCAGGATGTGTTAACATCAAAATTGTTGCAGTCAACTTCGGTGGACTTAAAATATATTTTGTTAAAATTATCTTTTTCTGCCACTCATTTTCTCACTAGGCACTCACACACTTTACCACCAAAACCTGTCTGATTATTTAAAAGCTTGTTCAATTATGTTAGCTTTCCAACAGATATATAGCACGTGTGACTGCCAGCTTCATGCTCTCTTGGTGTCACCATAGCCACAGAAAGTCCAATGTGTAAATTTTGTAAGAGGCCTTAGATGTAGGAATAGGATTATTTCCTTCCTCACTGTTTCCCAACCCTTCTCCATAGACAGTGAGTCGAGGCACTGAAAAGCTGTTGGACACAGTCCTGGACAGCTGGTTCTAGGTGTCACTGCTTCAGCAGGATGGGTTGGGCCAGATCAGCTGGAGATGTCCCATCCAACCTGAACCATTCTCTGATTTTGTGAGTTTGGAGCTATGACACTTCACACCCAGTGTGGACTTGTGCCATTGGACTTTCAGGCTCTTGAGGGGTTGAGATTTGCTGGTTTTCACTCTCATGAAAGGTGAAAGCACTGAATAACCAAGTTTAGCAATATAGGCAGGCGCCTGTAAGTTAGAACACTCAGAAGTATAAATTATTGCAGTCTAAATACATTTAGACTCCTAACCAGAGCTAAAAATGC
Organism: Eopsaltria australis; assembly: GCA_034509425.1. Lineage (NCBI taxonomy): Eukaryota > Metazoa > Chordata > Aves > Passeriformes > Petroicidae > Eopsaltria > Eopsaltria australis. Next base: position 10,094,470 of record JAVTVJ010000024.1, read on the forward strand.
TGTTACTTCAGTCAACATGCAAAAAAAATTTTGCATTTTCCAGGAGAAATCGCTTATGTGGAGTTATATTTGTTAAAGTCACTTCAAACATTCTCTGACAATCATAAAAAAAAGAATACAAGTGACATTTCTCTGGCTTCTATCCATAAAACTCTCTATTGATCTTGGTTTATCTTTAGATGTTACCCTTCTTTAGAGGTCACAAACTTAACAGTGATATCTGCATTACTGTACTGCAGTAAAGTGCTGGAATCCATGTAATATATTAAGGTTTTTTAAAAAATATTGCACCTTGTCATGGCAAGTGCCCATTACCATACTGAACAGATTATTTCATAAATATTTGAATTGATTTTTCAATTCAGTCTGGAACATAAATACAGCTGATGGATGTACACGAGAATTACTGTAAATTAAATTTTTTACTTTTTTTCAAACCTTCTGGAAGGAAACGTTTTGTGCAATAATTCTATCATTTCATTTTACAAGAAACATCTGGGGAAATTGCTTTTAATCTATGTGAAACCCTACACCTAGTGTTGTGAAAATGGCAAAAAAAAAATTAAAAATCTATAGTTCTTAATTTACAAAAAACCACTTTTGTTACTGATGTGTTTCACAGCACAACTGGCAAAACTCAGAAAAAGGAGACACAGTGGCAGATATTGTCAATCCATTTATAAGCAAGCACATGTATATCCAACCTTGCAAGAAAGTCCTTTTGCCCTTCCAGCATCTCATTTTAGATAATAATACTTGTACACTCTCTTCACATTAAGGAAAAAAACCCAAAACCATGCTTGGTAAATGTAACACTCGTGGAATATTTAAGTGTCTTAAGATTTGAACTCCTTCAAGTGTCCATCCCCATGAAGTAATTATTTTAAGTCTTGGATAGGCAGCTCTGATTTATCTGTTGAGGTGGGCAAAAATGTATTAATGCAAATATATGTGGCATCTAATGCTGGCCCTGCAGCAGCCAAAGCATAAAATACATTGGTCCTACATGAAAAGTTCCATCTCTGGGGTCTTTTGACAGTATCCCAACAACTTCACCAAGCACTAGAAGGGGAAGAAGCACACTATAATTTTTATTTCAGAATGAGAATACACTGCAGCTGAGAGTCCAGATGCTTCTGGACCTCTTCCCACAAATATATCCTTTCAATGGAGAAATCATAATAAATCTTTTTAGACTAAAATCAGGATTCCATAGGATTTATTCTGAGGTGATAGTGGCTTTCGACTCTTTTGGTTTCCTACAGCAGTATCCCAAGTGATTTGGGAATGAACTGAAGTGCTGAATGACAAAAACGTAGCTAAGTCTGGGAGACTTGTGTGCCTTTTCAGAAATTTTGATGAAAATATAAATTTAGGGCCATTTTGCAGGTTCTCTGTTTTTATTTCACACAGTATTTCTCTCTAAGGGTGCTTGTTAGAGCAGTGCTCCCTGTTCTGGCCCCAGGTCCCTGAGGAGCTCATCAGTGGCTCTTCAGGGATCAGTGGAAGACTTTTACTAAACTGTGAAACTGAGCCACCATTTACAAACAGGGGTCCTTGCAGGACAGGAGAGGTCGTTTCCAGGGAGGTTTAAAGTGAAAAGAAGGAAATCAATACGTACTTTTAAAAATAACTCTGTTCAGGGGAGAGAGGAAACAATCATACAATGGGACAGTTTTTAATTGCTTACTGTTTGTGTTACAGTACCAGGCAAGTACAGCATTTTCAAGGCCACACATGAAGTAGAAGGCAATTTTCCCAATGGAAAACAGCACCAATAAGTGACATAATAAATTTTAGAATCTTCCAGAAAGAGCAATAATTTCAAAGAAAGGAAGAAATATGTAAGAATAATTGGAAAGAAATGCTAAAAAACATGCAAATTTTCAGCTCCATCGAGGGAGTTATCTTATTTTGACTTTGTTTTCTATTGAGCAGATGTCTCACAAGTTTACCTCAAATGGTTTGTATTTACCTGAAATGGTTTGTAGAATCACACCACAATCAACTATTCAGCCTGGAGGCAGTGGGGGGGAACAGCAGCTAATACCAGGTTTTCACAGGTTGATCAGCTCTCACCTGGTTGCATGAATTTTGACAATTTCAAAATGATTCACAGCTCTCATTTTGTAAAATCAAGTTATCTCTGTTTCAAATTCCATTTCCTCCTGAAATTTAAAAATCCACTGTTAAATGCCTAACTTTCCCCCCAAATTCTTTTGAGAATTTGCTAGCTATTGCTCAGATTATGTTATTCAGGCAGTATACCTGAAACCTGTGATTCAGACATGAAAAGGCAGAGCCTTTATTAAAAAAATCTAATTTATTATTGAGATCTTGGCATAAATTAGTGCTTGCAGGGAAGAGAGGATTAAAGATTCTTGCAGTGACACCTTCAGTAAGGTCAGGCAAGACCCCCTGAGCTGCTGCTCTGCTTGGCTCCAATAATCCAGCTGGCACATGGTTTTAGCATGACCTCTCTGGCACATGCAGGACTCATTGCAACTGGCTCATTTAAACTCCATTAAAAACACCTCCTAAGTATCTTACACACAAAAGACTGCTCTCCATGACCTTTCCTGCCTCTGCAGGAGCAGTTCCTATTGACTATTTACAAGTGTCTTATCTCTGTATGATTTAATCAGTTCTGCAGCAGAAACCCCCTGGGGCAGTGTCAGAAGGAAGTTTCAGATTCTCCAGCACAGATGCTGATCACCACATTTAAGGACACAAATCAGTCTATTCAGAACAAATACAAAGAATTTTTGTTTTTTGTTTGGATTTTTTTTGTTTCAGGAGTTTTCATTGAATTTATGTAATTAAAGTGTTTATCAAAACATCATCAGAATACAGCTGTTAAAAAGCACCTGTGCCTGAGAAAACAAAATATTTCTGCAGCACATGTTGCACCACAGAATGCAGCAGTTATCCACAGAGCACAAGAGACATTTTCTCCCATTGTCAACTTCATTTTATACCACTTGCTGCTTTTTCACCTTTAAGAACTTCTATCCTCTTTATCACTGAAGAAAAACACATGGCCCATAAAGTAAAACCCCTGTAAATTAGCATCAGTGTTAATATTTAACAACAGTCACAAGTTCCTGGATGTAGAATTTTCTTCTTGTCTTCTTTGTTTCAACAATCAGTAAAATGTTAGTTAAAACAAAACAAAAACAAGCAAAAATAACACCCCAAAATCAACAATGAAACCAACTGAAACAAATCCAAAATGGGAAAGAATGGGGGAAAAATGCAAACACACCTGAGTAAAGATTCAGAAAATACCAAAGGGTCATAGAAATCTCATCCCATTTATTTTCAGAAGACACAAAGGAGTAGCAGTAAGGACTCAGTGAATTTAGGGAAACATACTTTTTACAAGGGCATGTAGTGATAGAACAAGGGGTTCAAACTGAAGGAGAATGGGTTACATTATATTTTTTCAGATTTTAGATTATTTTTTTGAAGAACATTGCTTCTACTTTTCCAATACCAGAAAATGAGAAAGGAAATAGACAGGAAGGTTTTTCTTTTCCTCAGCAATCAAACTACACAGTTGCCAAACAAATCTGTATTTTCAACTATGAAAAGTGCCTGTACATCATGGTTAACTCAGCTGTACAGATAATTGGCCTTAGGAGACTGGGAAGGTTGTTTTGAGAAGACTGCTGCTCTCACTGATAGATTTTAGCAACATGACAGAGACAAGATTCTGCATATTTCAAAACTTTTCTGTCACCTGTGTGTTAAGTTTTGCAATAATTGTCTCTTTGTTTTGCCCATTCTATATTTGTGTGTATTGATATTTTGAGGCATAAAAGCCCAACTGATTCATGTGGCCTTCCTGGTGGTAAGAAACCACCACCTGCAAGGGCTCAAAGAAGGGAGAAAATGCAGGGGCAAGAAGAATGATGTTGAAATCTAGAACATATTGGGAGAACATGATGCAAAAAATCTACTGTCACTTGATCTCCCAGAGGGAGTTGTGTACAATTAAAAGTTGGCTAAAATCCAGCCTAGAAATACAAGGACACAGAGAGTGGGGGAAAAGTGGGATGTAAAGCCTTTACTCTCCTTTTCTGCCTAACCTGGCTTGTCTGGCTTTCTCTCTTTAAAAAGTTAAAGCAACTAGTTTGCAGTCTAAAACCCCATGAATTTTCTTTAACATAAAAATCTTTTGATCTTCCTTGGGAAGCTCACTCTCAGGAAAAGAAAAAAAAAAAAGAAAAAGAAAAAAAAAAAAAAAAGACAGATCTGCATGCTGGTTTGGGCCCCCATCAAAGTTATCTATCTTCCTGTGCTGCCAGGCACAGGGCAGCTGTCAGTGCAGTGCCTCTGTCCCTACAGGCCCTGCCAGGGTACATCTGGTACAGGAGAGGAGCAGCAGAACAAACCTAAAAACAGAACAAAAGAGAAAGATGAGGAGTGGAGGGATGATGGATTTGTGCAATCTAGGGAAGTGCAGCAGAAAACTGGAAGAAGTTCATGTAGGAGCTTTGTCTACCTATGAAATTATGTAGAGAGACACTAAAGAAAACTCTTTTCTCCTAACATAACCTTTCAGATAATCAAAAGTTGTTTCGCAGTCTATAGATGGATCAAAGAAGTGAAAAGCAATTACCAGTTTAGCCTATAAAAATTTGAAAACATAACTCTCTAAAAGAATTATTTTAGAAAGTGAGGAATTTCATCTGAGAACTCCAGAAGAGGAAGAAACTTGCGTAGGAAACTTGTGAAAATTCTTCAACAAACCTGAAATCCAGTCAAAGTCCTGTTGCATTAGAGAGTTTATGAAAACATAAACTGAGGTCACTGCAATGGTGTTAGAAATCAAGATCTGAGAAACAGAGTGCTTTGATAACTAATATTAATAAAATTATCAAGGAATGAATTAATTAATAAAAGAAAGAAGCATCATAAAGATTAGAATGAAACCAAATGAACATAAAATAATGGTCCTGGATATTAAACATCAGGGCTTTTGGAACAGGAAAAGGAAAAGAGAGATGAAGTCTAAAGTGAGAAATCTGCAAAATGCTATTGGAATGAGTTGATATAAGACAGCATGAAGGGTTACTCAAAATCTTGACAAGGAAATAGACCTGGAGCAGTACTCTATGCTTGGATGGAGCCATTATACTTGAAATGAAAACATTTTGCAGAAGTCTGCAGTCAAAGAGCTGAAACTACCTAAAGAGAAGCAAAATATGAACCATATGCACAGTGAAAAAACCTCAAAATTCTTTTATGGGAATTGCCTAAGAGTAATCCACATTCACAGGCTGTACTTATATCCTTAAATATGAAAAACCTTTATAACTTACAGTTTACACAGATAACATAAGTTAATATGATAACTGTAGTTCCTTAAATAAATGGTTTGCATTGAAAACAAGATCATGCATAACATCCGTGTGTGTTGGAGCCGACACCCTAGTGGAGTGAGAACAGACCATGGAATACAACTTATGGATGTAAAGGTTGTGTTAATTCATGCAATTTTAAGTGTATCTTAAAACTCAAGATTAAGTGCATGCATTTCACAAGCCTGTAAAAAAAAGCTAAGGTAGGGAGAATCATAGAACCATGGAATGGTCTGGATTAGAAGGGACCTTGATGATCATCTAGTTTCTGCTATGGGCAGAGACACCTTCCCCTATCCCAGGTTACTCAGAGCCCCATCCAGCCTGGCCTTGAACACTTCCAGGGATGGGACAGCCACAGTTTCTCTGGGAAACCTGGATCAGTGCCTCACCGCCCTCACAGTAAAGAATTTTTTTCTAGTATCTAATATAACCTACTCTCTTTCAGTTTGAAGCCATTTCTCCTTAACCTGTTGCTACTTGTTCCTATGAATTATCTCTCTCTCCATCTTTCTTGTGGGCTCCCTTCAGGCACTGAAAGGCCACAATTAGGTCACCCTGAAGCCTTCTCTTCTCCAGGCTGAACAGCCCCAGTTCTCTCAGCCTTTCCTCACAGCAGAGCTGCTCCATCCCTCTGATCACCTTGGTGCCTCCTCTGGCCTGGCTCCAGCAGGTCCCTGTCCTTCCTGTGCTGGGACCCCAGAGCTGGATGCAGCCCTGCAGGTGGGGTCTCAGCAGAGCGGGGCAGAGGGGCAGAATCCCCTCCCTGCCCTGCTGCCCACGGGGCTTTGGATGCAGCCCAGGACACGGGGGGTTCTGGGCTCCCAGAGCACACGGCCGGGGCATGTCCAGCCTCTCACCCACCAGCACCCCTGAGTCCTTCTCCCAGGGCTGCTCTGGATCTGTTCATCCACAGCCTGGATTGGTACCAGGGGTTCCTCCAACCCAGCTGCAGCCCCTTGGAGCTGGGTCTTGTCAACTCTCATGAGATTCCCATGGGCCACTTGCTGGGCTTGCCCTGGTCCCTCTGGATGGTGCCCTGTCCTTCAGGTGTGTCAGGATTTGCTGAGGGTGTTCTCAATCCCTCCATCTGTGCCATTAATGAAGATTTTAAATAACACTGGTCCCAGTGTGGAGCCCTGAGGAACACCATTAGTCACTGAGAAAGGACCATTGATAGCTGGTACACCTGAAGTAATTTTTGCAGGCACAAGAGAGTATGCATATGCTACTCAGAACAGCTAAAGCTGAAATGGCTGGAAAGAGTAAATCTTTTCACTTTGCTCCCGACTTCTGCACAGAACAGGGAAGCCACTCTCAGTTTCTTCCAGAAAAGAAGGTGGAAAAAGAAATGAACATTCAGAATTTAAGGTCTGACACACAGAAGACAGGAGAGGAGATGCAGCAGGCAACAAGCAGGAGAGAGCCAAACCTCCTGAGGTACCCTGGATGCTGCAGGGCAGGGTGAGCTCACAGGCTGTCTGTGATGCCTTGACACGAGGCTCAGAGCTGCAGTCCCAGCTCGCTTTCCCCTCCTGCTTGCTGCCTTGAGACACGTCTCCCGTGTGCCCAGCAGCATCCGCTGAAGGTCAGGCAGTCCCACGCTGCCTCCCTCCTCCTGCTGCTCCTCGCTGCTCCTGAGCCTTGCCTCGTGTGTGGAAACAGGCTTTTCTCCAGGGAGGCAGGCCAGCACAGTCATCTGGCAGAAAACATTTTACTTAGCAGGTTTGTTTTCCACCAGTGAGCCAGTTGAGCAATCCCAGCTTACAGAGCCTCCTTTACAGTTTAGTTAACCTGATTCATTCATTCCTTTCCAGTTCTGACTAAAGATATCCTGATGATCTTGCATCATGTACAACTGGACTAACTATGGCAAGATCCACATCTAGAGTGAGAAATAAAAAGAATTCTGCCCAGAAAGGAGTGAGGGATGGGGACATGGAAAAAGGAATTTAAATTTCTTCTTATTATTATTATTAAAACCACCGAGAATCATAAACCCCTTGAATAAATTGCCAACTAATTATAATGTCAAAATTTCAGTGTTGGATATTTTTTTAAGGGTTCTGCCCTGGCTGAACTTCTTCTTTCGCTGAAGTCACGCCTTGGGATATTTCTTGGACAAAACTTACCCTGGCACAAGAAAATGTAAGTTGCAGTACATAAGTGGCATGTATAATGTGGAGAAGGTGAGAATAAGCAAATCAATTCACTGCTTATTGGAAACTGTTTTTTCCATGGGCTGGTCACCTAAGCAACCTAATTATGCTATGCATGCAATCTGCTTCCATTGAACGTTCAATATTGATCATTTTTTGTGACTACTATATACAGAGACATGGACCACTTCTGGTGTCTGGACAAGTGCCATGTCTTTCTAAAATAGATGAAGTTTACTATTATTCTATGCAAGAAAGCAAAAAGAATTATAACTCAGACTCTCAGATTTACCATTGGGATCTTGTGTACTCTCTTCCCTATGGTTATGTGCAGAATATAATTATAACCCATTATTTTTTTCCTTATATATTTTTTCCTGCTAGGAAAAATGCAATTTGGATGAAGCTAAATGTTTTGTAAAAATGAATAAATCTCAATTAAACATTTGCCAGGATAAATTTTTACACACAGAAGTCTTGGATGGAGAGCTAGGAAAGGATGGGTTGTGGAAAGAATTTCTCAGATCCGAAATAACAATTGCTTGAATCAGAATGGGCAAAAATTAATAAAACCTCTCTGCTCCAAAAGAGACAAAGCATAGAATCTAGTTCAGCCATCCTCACTCCACGCTTTAAATACTCAGTAGTAGCCTGTTTGAAGTCTTTCTTCTTCTCTGAAAACCTAGTCTCACATTCATTTTATTGCAAAATGAAATAGGCTTCAAACCTTCGATGTTTCATAAAATTGATTTGCTTTTGCACTTTAATTATAACAGCACCTTACTTAGATAGGTGGCCAGGTTTTTGTCACTACAAGGCAATGTCATGTTTGAGGAAATCATTCCTACTCCATGCTAATTGGAAAGATGCAGCCCACACTAAACATCCTTCAAGTCAGGCAACAAAAGAAAGGGGTGCAATGCACAGCTACATTTCTGCTTGCAGGGGGTCCCCTGATATTTCATTTATGTGAAGAAATGACCATACAAAGAATCATGATGATGTCCTTAGATTAAAAAAAAAAAATAAAAAAATAAGAGCCCTTGGAAGAATAGGTAGAATAGTGAATCAGTCAGGTGGGACAGGTATCTTTACCAGTGAGCTAACATTATATATATATATATATATAGATAGATAGAAATAGATATATATATATGCAAGCATACAGTTCAATACTGCCTGGACTGTACTGTTTAAACATGACCATGAGGTCAGACAAAAATCTGGGTGGTATTAGTCCACTGTTGGTAAGACTGTGGGTAAAGTAATTTTTTGTCTCAAGTTAAGAACTCCAACACAGAAATGGAGATGATAATTCCATTAACTTGCTCTGTACATATTTACAGTGAATTCTACTTCTTAAAAAAATTATGATTTTAAAAGAAAAAAATCTAGATCAGTGCTTTCCCTAACTCAGTATTTTAAAATGTTTGTCAGAAAAGTAACTTTTTGGTTGACTTTTATTTTTCTGAAAACTACTGCCCGTTATTACCCTAATAGCTGTAAGGTTCATGCTATTAAAAGGATCTCCTAAAAGGTTCAAATGTTTATTACAATAATTTCTGTAATAGTATATGTTAAAAAGAAAGAAAGACCCATAAATACGTACCCTCACTTCCTTTTGAAGGTCGTAACACTATTAAGCAGATGTTCTAGTTTAACATGAATGCTGGGGAGGGGGGCTGAGAAAAAAAAAACAGGGAAAGAACAATCTACAAGAATGCTAATTAAAATGTGACAACAATTGATCGCGCCCTTTCACTGGGGGCATTTTAACAAAATTTTGCATTTGACCTTCACCGCTGAGCCGCACGAAGTATGAATTCATAGCATAACTAATTAATGATTGATCGCGCCGTGTTTGCAGCTGCAAGCCCCAGGTGGAGCCGGGTGTGCAGTTCCTCCCGGAGCCAGCTCAGAGTGCTGCAGCCCTGCAATCAGGGCAGCCCAGCCTGCTCTGCTCGCTCAGCATCATCGGGCACCAGCACGGTGCAGAAATAATCCCATCAAACGGGTGAGTGTGGAGGGACGCTCACACAGCTCCTCACAGGGTGGCACTGCTTTTCTGCTCTCCTGGGGGAGAGAGAAGCCAACCAAAAGAGAAAGAAAGGGGGAAAAAGGAGTAATTGAAGAGGCATTAAAAAGACCTGGGAACCTGCTCTCGTGGGAAGCCGGGGTGTAAGAGTGGCCCCATGAAATGCAGGCTGTCACAACCACCCCTTCCATTGCCGACCCACCCATATCCCTGAGGCAGGACAGCAGCACATCCCCTTTCCTCAACAGGGTGCCCATCTCTACATCCTCCCCTTTCATGCAGAAGCCGTGTGTTTTAGAAAATGTGCAACCTACATGAGAGCAAGGTGTGTTCAAGACGTTCCCACCACGGGCTGGGATGCTGGATTCTTTTCTCTGCATCACTGGAGTGATGCTCCCTGTTTCTGGATGCTGCTCTGCTCTGGTGAGATGCAGCAGCCATCAAGTGAGGTGTGTGCTGTCTTGTGGTTGAAGGAGTAGAAATGTTGGCGCAGGTTACATATCTGGGGAACAGGTGGGAAGTTACTTAATTGTGATTTAAAATCCACAAAGTACAAGTAAAGCATCATAATAGGTTCATACTCAGTCAAACCTAATCTAAGGCCTTAGCCTTGAACATTCTGTCATGAACAGGCCAAAGGAAAGTATCCATAGAATAGAAAACTGGAGCCATTGCACAGTAATACCTACCCAAAACGGGGGCATGGAACTGGGATTGTTCAGCCAAGAAAAGAGGGAGCTTAGGGGTGACCTAATTGGGGCCCTATAGTATCTGAAGAGAGCATATAAGAAACAGAGAGGAGGACTTTTTACAAGGGCCTGTAGTGAAAGAACAAGGAGAAAGGGGCTCAAACTGAAAGAGAGCGGGCTTAAATTAGAAAAAAAATCTTTACTGTGGGGGTGGTGAGGCACTGGCACAGATTGCCCAGAGAAGTTGTGGATGGTCCATCTCTAGAAGTGTTCAAGGCCAGGTTGGATGGAGCTCTGAGCAACTTGGTCTAATGAAAGTTGTTCCTCCCCATGGCAGAGGGGTTGCAATAAGATGATCATTACAGTCCCTTCCAACTCGGGCCATTCTATTGTTCTTTGTTTGCAGATTGGGTTATAAATATATTCTTACTCTTTTTGTTTGGAACCAGGTACCTGTTGACTTAATTCTATGTTGCTATGCTGTCACACCAAACAAGATGGCAGGAAATCAATTTCTGCTCATCTTCTCCCAGACAGTCGCCAGTCTGCAGGTTTCTTCTATATTCGTTGGCTCTTTTCTTCTTTCTGGAAAACATAAAGGGAAAGTTGCTCATTCACACCATCTGTTGGAGTTCTACAAATAACCAGGAGTCAAAAATGGGACCTTTAATAGCAGCAGCCTAATGAGCTCCATATCTCCCCAAAGAGGGTCAAAACTCCTCAAAGCTTTCCTGAAAGGATCCTAAGCTTTAACCAAGGTAAGTCACACATACAGTGACAAAAAAATACACAGTACAAGTAGCCCAATTTTCAGGAAAAAAACCCCTCTGTTGAATAGTGGTTGAGCAGCACAATAATGTCTTTGGAGAGAAAAATCATATAACTGCATAAATAACTATATCTATTAGGTAAAAATAGAAAGTTGAAAAAAAAATGGAAATTTAATGAAAACCAACATCTTGGCAAATAGTAGTAGAGAATTAATTGGGTGTTCCAGTCATGTGTATGTCAACAAAAATGACTGAAGAAATCAAATTATTGCTACAGGTTGCTTGGTTTTCCTGATGTTGTGGAAGCAGTAAATAGGTAATTAAATGTATTTTCTCAAAGGTGTGTAGACTTCCAACTTTCTCTGTTGTTGGTAGGATTTAAGCATCTAAATGTGCTTTTAGATCTGCTTATAGGTGGGGTTTTTTAATATTATAAACCAAAAAAGCCCTCAAGTACTAGTCAGAGAGCTTAGAGGCTGTCTTACCTGCTATTTAGCAATGCTGTGTCTTTTCCCTATAAACAGAAAGATACAGTGATAATATGCAATAATTTATTTTACCTGTGGGCCACGAAAACCTTTCTGCTTAAGAGAGTTACAAAGCCATCAAGAAATCTGAAATGACTGGCAAAGATATCAATGTTTTTTCCATCTTGAGTGGGTCATAACTGGGCAGCAAAATGGCATGGTAATGGAAATTAAATGTCAGCCAGAACATTTATAGGGGACATTATTACTTACTCTGAGTAGGACTTAAAAAAGAACATGCTGCCTTTGATTAACTTATTAACCAGAGCATGTTAATTTGTACAAACTAAGAAAGTCGTCCTAGGAAATATCCTTTCTGTGACCAAATAAATCATCAGTTCAGGACCTTCCTCCCTGGTTAGCTCTAGTTTAGGTCACGGATATCAAGAGATTCCAAGCCACATCTCTAGGATGCCAAGGCAGAAGAATTGCAGCCACACACAGGTTGGTGTTGTGCCTCTCAGGTAGGGATGTACCATTCCAGTTCCAATCACAAGCTGCTCCAGAGCAAGCACAGACTGCATTGCAATACTAGATTATGATTTCATGAAATACCAGGTTCACCAAGCTGTAATACTAAAAATCCTTGAAGAGTTGATAGTAAAATATTGGAATATTCTGATGCGTGAGGCTTCACGGATAAAGAATATGAGATTCTCTATACAACACAGACGAGTTAGTCACAGAAATAAATATTGCATTACTTTGAAATGCTGAACACCTTGATCACAAATCTGTCACAGAAAGGGTTTCACAAAGAAGGCAGCAATAATAGCAGGCAGCTCTAATTCTCCAGTGCTGTATTCCCTCCAGAGACAGAAAAATCATCATTTAATGCCTATTTCTCTAAGTCATGGAAAATATAAAAAATGAAGCCAACAATAATGGCAAAAAAAAAAAAAAAAGAAAGCACAAGGACTTACATCATAAATTAGAGCTTTAGATAAATGTTATCTGAGTGATTGCCCAAAGAGCAATAGCTCTCAATGTTATTTCTAAACAATACACAGTTTCAGTATTGACCCCAGTGACCTGGTTCTTACCTACTACAGTGTACAAAAATCTTTCATGGAGGATCCATATCCAAGTTCTTCGTAGGCCCCTACTCTGAGAAAATTCTCTTTCTCAAGATTACTCATCTTATAATTTATGACAAAAAAAAAGGTATGGATTTCTCTCTAAGCTTCTCTTCAAACTATGGGCTGTCAATCACTGAGGGAAAAAGCAAGGGAGGGAGGGGGATGGAGGGAAGGGGAAAAAAGGCGTGCACATTTCCACACACAAAGGAGGTAGAAGGTATTCCCCATGATGGGCACATAAAACCCTGCTTTCTGAAATCAAATCCCCAGATTCACCCTCCCCCTTCCTGCCTCTTTCATTACATGCTGTTTGTCATATTCTGTTTTCCCATCTGGTGGCAGTTGTGTACATCTAATGAATCCTCCAAAACTTCCAGCTTTGTATCCTTCTTTGGTCCCTCAGTTCATTTGCTGTTAACTTCTTAAAAGCTTTTCTCAGAAGCAGTCACTGAGGTGACACGTTTGCACTCTGCAGGTGTAAGGCAGGCATTACTGCTGCTCTCTGTGTTGCTTGCCCCATTCTAAACCCCATTTTCATGGCTTTTAAATTACAGTAATAGGCACACACAATACAGAACAATATTCACAAATGACCCCGTTGTTCAGTATGCTGCATCCCATATGTTTGCTTATGGCAATAAATCCAATTGCATTACTTCAGCTATGGCAGATTTATACCTGCTTCCTATCAGTCAATGGATTGACTTTAAAATTTTGTTCAGAGTTTTTCATTACCTGTCTGAATCATTCCTTTCACACCTATCAAAATTGGTCTCCATTGATACATACCCTCAGTCCTTACTTTCTAATAATAAATCTCAAATTCATCAGCCCCCTTGCCAGGTCTCTCATCCATGAGTAGCAGAGCATTCACCTGTTATGCCCCTGAGCTGTGGAATTCCCTGAACTCAAGTCTCATCTCCAAATCCCCTGAGCTTTTCTAATCCCTCTTTGATTCACACTTATTAAAAATTACTTTTCATATTTGATCCATTACTGACACATGCTGTAGGCTTTACTGACATAAAAATAGTTCTATTTTCTTTATAGATGATGCACTGACAATGTCAAGACAAAAAAAAAAAAAAAGCCTCTTTATTGGCTTGATATATAGATTGCAAAACTTGCTTTTCTCTATCTTCTTTTTTCTGGGGTTAAGCATCAACTCATCTGCTCAGGCTGTGGTGTCCAGACCTCAGCTGTGAGAATAAAAGTAGAAATTCCCGTTGCTAATAATAACATATCATGAATCAAATGCAGAGTACTGAGTAGGCATATCATAAAAATCTAATTTGTAGTAAAGGCATTTTACAAAACATTAGCACCCAATTATCCCTATGGCCTAATTGGTGTTATGCTCAGGAAAACTGAAGCAGAGTCAGAAAACTCTCCAGGGCTTTACTGAAGGGACTCAGGTGTTCCAGTATCCAAACTCTGGGCTGGGACAAGGTCTTTTGCCAGCACTAGCTATGCTTGTGCCTTTCCTGCACACACTCAGCCTGCTGTTTATCAGCTTGAAAAAACAGATTTTATTACAGGAGCCCACACATTATTTGAGTGCTTGGAGGTGAAGCACAAGCAGCTCTGAAGCATATTAGGACTGCAACTTCTGAGGGCAGGCATAATCTGGACCCAGGATCTGCATCCAAGTGACCTAAACTTCATCTCTCCCCTAGAGGGTGAGGTAAGTGATGGTTTTGAAGGCAGGTTTAACCCAGAGGAGCACATTTGTGGGAAGTCTGTACGAGATCAAGATTTCTTTTTTGATCTTGTGAAAGGGCTGCACTTGTAGTTATTTTTATTCTCTGACTGAGTTTACTAAACTGAGTAAACTGAGAGTTTTCAGTGATTTCTCAAGCTTTGTACATCTCACTGAGCCCCATGCAATAGAGCCCTGCTCAGCTCTGGCTGCTCTCTGAGCACACACCTGGGAGCACTGATCTGACATCCCATGGTTGGGACATGGAAAGAATTGCCAGGGGGTGCTGCTTGTTCTGTTACCAGAAATAATGAACAGCACTGGTGAAGGGAAAACCCAGACAGAACAGGTAAATGATGATGATTTCTCCTTCATATTTATATTCTCCCCCAATTAAACCATCTGTAACATGGTCCAACAGGTATATGCATTTATCATTCTTATCTTTACTGGTTGATTTCTAGGTCCAAGGTTTGGTCTGAGATTAATAGCAGGTCACCAACTTGATTTATGGCAATTCATTTACCCACATAAATTATCTGTGCATTGAATTTGCTTTAGTGCTCTGGAACTTCTTCACTGTTCTCTGGTTTCTTTAAAATCAGCATCATGGTTCAGGGAGTTGCCCAACAAGCCCTTTAAATACTCAGGTGCATGTTGTCTGGCCCTGTAAATACAAAAACTTTCTAACTCTGACAGTTGTCATTTAATGATCTCCCAGTTTATTGATTGAGAAGAAAGCAGTCTTTACCACTGTCAGAAGTGAATACATCACACTGATTCTTTCCAAACCAGAACAGAAATATTTATTGGGTTCTTTTACCTTTTCTGCATCATGGCTGACAGCTTTATCTCCTTGTCCAGGATCAGCTGTGCACCACTCTCAGTCTTCCTTGTTTCTTCTGCACTGAAAGGATTTCCTCCTCTTCACCCCATACTATTATTCTCTCTAACTCTTCCACTCATGTCTGTAACTCCTAATCAGTAAAAAAAATATTCCTCCAACAGCTCCCCAGCTTTCAAAATATTTTATGGTGGGTTTAATGAAGAGCATTATTCCCTTTCAACTGATGAATCTTTCTTACACTGTTTTGAAAATTTTCATTTGCAACTCTGCAAAAGGAAAAGGTTCAACCTTAACTACAGTTTTTCACTGTATAGTCCTGAAGCAAGTTTATTACTGGGTAAAGACAATGCCTCTTTGTACTTAACAAACAAAACCACACATATATTTTCCTTCAGGGTTTGATATTTACTTCAGTAAGTATTTCACATTTTGTTTTAATTTATAATGGATACATACTGAAAATTGGGACTGAGTGCTGGTCTGAATGCTTTTTCTGCCAGACATGTTTATCTATGGAAAATTTTAAATAGTAAATACAATTTTTTTAAGGAAAAAGTGCCGTTGTCAGGCTGCTCTCTCCTTTTTCAATTGTATTTGTTTTAAAGGTAGTGTGAGTAGCTGCCTCTGCCCTTTCTATCAGATGTTATTGACATTAGGCCATGCTCAGGTTTTCTTTTCAGCACCTCTGATACAAAAGTCTGTAGAAGGTAAAAGAGGAAACACATCTGGGTTTTTTTGGTGAAAGAAAAAAGCATTACGCCACAAAGGTCTGTTGAACCTGAGCAAGAACACTACTTTAAACTGGTGGTTTCATCAGAAGACAATTAACTTCTTCCTGTGGTCTTATTAATTTCCCACAGCACCATTCTACTTGCTGCCAAAGGGAGTGCCAAAGGGAATGCACCCAGTGCCATGTGCCCTAGGGGCACTGTGCCATCCCTTCAGGGCTTCTGTGTTAAATGCCCACCACTGTGAGCTCAGGCTTTTCAGGGATCCAGCTACTTATGCTGTGGATAGCAGGCAAGGGACAACAACATTTAGGGCTTTGAACTCACAGTTTAGAAACTGTAGGAGGGAAAGTGTCTGTTTAGTTTAAGTTTCTGGATGGAGAAGCTCCTCCAAGCATGACAGGCAGCTCAGGAGTACATACACAAGTGGCTGTTTAAAAATTTAACAAGCAGGCAGTGGAGGCTGCTGTAATAGGTTGATCAAAGGCAAGAGCCAGCATCCTGACAGTGAATGAGTGGTAACAGCTATGATGGGGTTGGACTCTAAAGGACCTGGAAGGCAAAAGCAGTTATTTCTGATGCAGCACAGGAAAAGGAAAGATGCCAGAAAAGGATAATGAAAGAAACTGATCTTTTCAGTACTATCCACCACAGCTACAAGTGGAACAGAACACTATTTGTCAAGGCCAGAGTGAGGGATGTTGCTGTAACTGAGAGAGATGAGAGGCTGAATGAGCTGGATATAAAACCTTGTGTGGAACTCTTTTTCAGAAGTGCTAAAGGAGGAGAATCTGTGAGACTGAGATGTTGTCCAGAAGCTTCTCTAGTCAAAGTGAGGTGACTGTGGGGGCCTGACCGCCAGGTTAAGGGTGAGGACAGCAGGGCTCTTCTATTCCTACAGAGCTTTCCTGATGGCTCCCTGAATAGAGGTGCCAGAGGTGGGGACAGAGATGAGCTTGAGGAAAACATGTAGCTAATTAGATGAGAGAAAGAGGGAACTAAATGTTTGCAGAAAATACTAAATAGGATCAAACAGCAGGAGGAAGACAAGAAAAATAAGCTTTGAGAAGCAGCTGAAGAAGGCAGGAAGGGGTAGCAGGGTTAGACCCCTTGTTAGTTTTTCCCTTACTGCTCAAAGCCCCATCACTTCAGTTGCTTCATTCCTGTGGCCATCCCTCACCTGCTACAAAGGAGTGCAGTGGAGCAGTGATCTCGAGGTGGGGAGCACCAAGGGCAGCTTATGGCAGCCTC
This sequence comes from Eopsaltria australis, assembly GCA_034509425.1. NCBI lineage: Eukaryota > Metazoa > Chordata > Aves > Passeriformes > Petroicidae > Eopsaltria > Eopsaltria australis. The sequence continues at coordinate 10,111,620 of JAVTVJ010000024.1, forward strand.
AGGTGAGGCTGACAGGGCAGCAAACAGAGCACTGCCAGCCAGCAGCCAGGCACCCGTCCTCATCTGGCACCAGCAACCACTCCAGCTTAGCAAAACCCTCTGTAGGTTCTTGACGATCTGGGAATCTTCTCTGAAGAGCAAACTATTACCTTTTTTTTTTTCTTTTTAATGAACTATTTGATTTTTTCCAATGTTCTGCTTAGTCATTCTAAAATATTCCTCTTCCGATTAGCTGTGCAACACATGGCACAGTGGGAGTACTCTGTGGTTACAGACTAATTCTAAAACCAATTTAAATCAATGTGGATGTAATTTACCATGTATATGCCTCCAAGATTCCCTAGGCAGTTGTACCCTTTATTACAATCAGGGAAAGTCTTTTACTGTAGTTCTTCAGTTTTCCACATATCACTATTTTTAAATAATGTACTACAAATATTTATAGTTCTTACAGGAAATGAATCTACTTACATCTCTACATCCTATGAAGGTATTAAGCTTATTCTTGCGTGAGTTTTTGGGTCTAGAAATTCTTGCTTATAATTATTGTAAAATATTACAGTGTCAAGAGGAAAGATGCACAGAATAGTTCTGTTCATACATTGAAAGAGTCTGAGGACAATCTATTGAGAACAGAGGCAAGAAAGCCAGGTAAAGTACAAATCTAAGGTCAAATATGGATGACGACATCAGAGGCAGTTAACAGCTCAAGGAACAGAGCTTTGGCTGGAAATGAGACTAAAAGGCTTGGAAATCATTTGGAAAAGTAGATTACCAGGTATTGAAGCTAAATTTTAGAAAATCTGGAATGGAAACACAGCTGAGAGGACCCAGGCAGGGACAAATCCTGCAAGGGAAGGAAAGACAAATTGGGAAAATTACTTTTATCACTCTTTTCATGGAATGAATTTGCAGGAAACTTTGTCTAGATAGGTGAAACAAGAGGGTAGGAAAAAAGTTTTGAGATCTTACCTTTGGGCCACTGTCTGACCATCAAGTTGGGAATGTTGTTACAAAGAACAGAAATATGACTAAACAATTTGACATTGGAAAAGGAGTGTTACCTTGCATAGAAACATACAGAACTTTATTATTTGAATATTTGAGTGATAATTCCTCTGAAAATAGAGAATTTAACCCAAAAATTACCAAATACTTACAGAAAAAGAAGGGAATCTGAATTGAAAATGACCTTCCACTCTCCTGCATAGAGGTACAACATATCTACAGTTTCCCAAACCCAGCTAGTGCTTGATTTATAATTTCTATCCATTTTACCTGCATTAAAATCACAGTTAGAGTCAGCTTGAAGGTAGAAGCATTGTATTTATCTCTCATCTCAAATTTATACTATATTCTTAAGAAGGAAATCCCCAAACCCTGATCTATCTGCTTTAGCAGTTTCTGCCTCTTCTGTCCCTCAGGAATCAGGCTGAGTGCCAGGTCCTGTTGGATAACAAGGATGTAGGACTAGGACTTATTTTCATATATTTAGTTATTTCTTATCAAATACTGCCAATTTGATGTCTTTCTTATATCATTTCTGCCATCATCCAAGATCATTTCACAAAGGCATTAAAGCATTATTTTCTGAGTCTCTGACAATATTGTTTGTTCATAAAAAAGAGGAGGTTGCTGTGGAAAAGAGATTAAAAAGACAATTCTAAGTCTAATAGAAAAATTACATAAGTGGGAAAACCCTGTGTATTATCCCTTCAAATAATGATGAGAGTGTCCTGAGGTGAGACAAATACCTGAGTCAGTGTGCTGATAATCATTACATCAGAAATTAAGTTGCACAAGCAGTACAATCACACTTGAATGAAAATAGGGTTATCCAAACAGGTAAGACTGGTGTGCATAAAGTCCCCAATGCTACAAAAATGGATTTTCTAGAGGTCCAGATTGCAAATTGTCCTGTTTTTTTTTATCAGTCTCAAAGAGAAAAACTGAGTACTGCACACCATCTCAGCAGCATTACTCTTGTGAGTAAAGCAAAACTTCTTGACTGAGGCGTAATGATAGCAATTAGTAAACAATCAAAGTTACATTAAATTCACCAATTTGACTGGAAAAACATTCCTAATTGGTAAAATGTAACCACAACCTCCCCAATTTAAAATATACATCCATATTTTGAATATATCAGAATACAGATTCAGGTTTTAGGTGTCCTGAGTTGCATAATTTTGGGGTATTTTATCAAAGTGAGTATGTGAACTCTACACACAGAAGATGACAATGGGAAAAGAACAGGTCAAACTTAAACCCTCTTGTATCTTCATTGGAACCTTCAAGATGCCCAAAAAGTCAGTGAAGTCCCTAGCCACTGGAAATAGCATCCTGAGTAGATCTGCTTGCATTATCAGAACCAGCTGGAACTAGTGTAGATGGAGGCTGAGATTTGTTCAGTCACCTGTCAAAAGCAAGAAGTAGAAAGTAGCTGCAGCTAAAATAAAGTTACATGCATTATTTTACATAAGGCCCTGTACATTACTGGAGGTAGGTTAAACTACTTCCTTTCTCTTTAGGCTAGATTTCAAGCAGCAAAACCAAGGGAAAAAAACCCACAAATTCTCTCTCTATTTAATGTAATTTCATGACCTACCTGATGGAGGTGGTTAAAAGTATAAGATGAATTAAGACAGGAAAAGCATTTCTTTGAATATTAGCAGAAATGCTAGGAGTGTTTCAGTGTCAGACACCATTACTGAAAAGCAAAACACACAGAACTTAAATGGGACAGTCATGTTAGAGCACTTGCATTGTTTTGTGTCTTGCCTTTTCCATCACAAGCTGTCAGGTCATTTCCAAGGGCTGTTACAGAGCAGAGCTGCCTGGGATGCCAAGGAAGAGTTTCTTACCTTTGCTGTGAGTTGATAGCTTCAAACAGAACAGTTTCTAATGAAAACACTGAACAAGAATTTTGTAGAGAAATGTACCACGTCCAAGATGACCTGTGACCAGAGCTCAGTGCAGAGTTTAGATCCAGGATCTAAACCTTTTCCCCTACCCAGTTCAGAGCAAAAATCTGATCGTGCATGTCTCAGATGCAAATTCTGACCAGCAGGGAATCTGTATGGAGTAGGGGGAAACAGAAAAAGAAGGGGAGAAAAAAATCTCTCTTGTAGCCTCTCTCTACTCAGCATGTCATGTCAGCACCTTACAAAAGCCAGCCTTCCTCACCCAGGTGTCCATGCTCATAAGCAAATTAAACAACAGTGAGTTCAGCCTTTTGAACACAGATCATCGCAAAATAGACACTAATAAACTTCATCTGAGTGTGCAATGGTATGGCTTTCTTTAAACTTTTCAAACGTTTTTGAGAAGTGGAGAGCCAGAAACAAAGCTGGAGGAGAGAGAAATGTGCTCTTTTTACCAGGAACATCCAGCTGTCCCTTGTTAGCCACACAGGCAAAAACAGGGCTGACTCTTGCTCAGACATGGAATTGGTCATCCAATTTAAAGATGTAAAGTATGCCATCCAGAGTCAATTATATAAAACACAGGAAGCATTTCCCACAAACCAGTTTTCAAAACATCCCTTCTGGCCCAGAATCAAACAAACAGAACAAATCACAGTGAGCACTCAAGAACGTGTGGAGAAATGTTACTGGAAAGTTGTTTGTACAGAAAGGGGGTTTTGTGTGATTCACATGCAATTTAAAAAATTGAAGATCCCAACAATTAAATATAAGAAGGGTTTTTGGTTCACTGACAGAAGTAGGTGCAGTACAGTGAGAAGCAGCTATTTCCAGTTGTAGCACTGAGAACATCAGTGCAATCCCACTGCCCTTCACTCTTAGTCATGAAAAAAAACTTTCCTGAAGGGAGTTGAGAACAAGCAATGAAATCCAGGACATTTAAGGAGCAAAGAGTAGTTTACAGAGAAGCAAGGGAACTGTTTGAGCTGATCTTTTACTGTGAAGCAGAATAACATTTCCCCATCTCCAAGTGATCGTGCTTCTCTGCATAACAAGTGGTACAATAGAGAACAGGCAGCCAGATCATGTCAGAGCAGAGAAATGCATCCTGAGTTCATGTTCCCACACAGGAGATGAGGAAAAGCTTGGGTCCCCCACACTAGATCCAGGAGTTTAAGTTGATGTTTGTTCATCAAACCATTTGAATAATGCTTGTTTTTACATGTAGATTGCTTCTTGAAAGAGACCTGCTATATCCATTTTTTTTTCTTTTTTTTCACTCCACTAGAAGTGGAAGAGCAATTTCATATCTGATTTTCTATTGAATTATTTTCTTAGTTTAGTTAGAGCAGGCAAAAAGATAAAGCAGTGAATTATCCAGCTCCTCATTTCTCAGCATTTTATTCATAAGGAAAAGCTTGTTTTCCAAGCTATCCCAGTCCAGCCGCTTTTCTGAATAAATACCAGCTTCTCTTGGGCTCCTTTCTTCCTCTTGTTTCTTTCTCTTAGCATGAACAGCAGCCTGACAACCAATGTGCAGGCAAACAAACAATTTCACAGCTAGAATTATAGAAGGAAATAGCACATTTCTCTGTAGGAAAATACTGAGAACTGCTGATTATATGTGACCAGAAGATATGATTAATTAAAGACCACTTACCTAAATTTTCAAATTTCTTTACTAATAAAGGTGCATGCTCTGTTTCCACACAAAAGTAGGACTCCTCAAAGTTATATCTTTAAAATATGTCCACTAATCAATATCAGGAGTTGCAATACTTGTCTTTTGCTGTTTCTAGGGAAGAAGCTCAATCTGACCAAAAAAGAATTTTGACAATGAAATGATTCTTGGAAAGTTGACATCCTGCTGGGAATCTTAGCTGAGTTATCTGGGGAGACATAGATCTATCTGCATTAAATATAATGTATTTTGTGAAAATTACTTGAAAGAACATGATATAAGAAGTCCATACCCATTGTAAAACATACGACCTACAGAAATAAAAGGGAAAGGAAAAAATGCCTTATAAATAATCAAAAACTTCAAGGCTGCATCTTTGAAACATTCATTGGAAAACACTTTGTTTGCATAAGAATCAGGCTAGTAGTCTACAAACTTCAAAAGGATTGTTTCTTATACTATTGTTTTCTTATGTTACTCATTATTAAAATGAAATGTTATAGGTGAAAATTTTTACAGGAAATTAGAAGAGCTGCTGAAGTTTAAATCTGCTTTAATCTCAATTAGATACTTTGGAATATTCTTGGCTTACTATGGTGGTTTAGCACTAACTAACCAGACTACCTGTTATCAGGCTAATTACTAGTCAGACACTTGTTTTGTACAGCTCAATTGGCTTTGACAATTGTTGAAATTAGGTCTTCTTCCCTTGCTTGAAAACTCTGAAATAACAAAACCAAAATCTGCCAGGTATGAGCCTCAATGTCAAGCTGTGAATTTATACTTGTGTAAAGTGAAGACAATCAGGAGCACAACATGAACTACATATGGCAACAGGGGAAGGGAAAACAAAAGACTGGAACAAATAAGAAAAATATCATAATGAACCCCATGAGGAACAGATTAAAAGATTGTTCTTCACCAATGGACCACAGTCCATCACCATCAAGTGGCTTTTTCTGTGCCCTCTGTCCTGCTGCAGGGAATTCCTGCAGTTCTGCCATGTTCCCCCATGCCTGTGGGCATCCCTCTTCCACCCAGCCCAGGACATGGACTCACCCTGCTTATTGCACCCACAGGCAGGGCAAGGGGCAGACCTTGCTGTCCTCAGTGCCAGCCTCGTGTGCTGCTGTCCCAGCTGAGCAGAGCAGGCAGCCACAGAGCCAAGAGTGCAGTATTTCTGGTCCTAAATCACAGGCTCCTGCCCCTGCTGAGGAGGCAAGTTTTGGTAATGGGGTTAGAGATGTGGTATCCTCAGAAATGCTGCCTTTTGTGTGAAAATCAGTCACAAGTGGAAGGGTGGAGGGGCTGACAGGCCAAATAAGCAAATACATGCATTTTTTTTGCCATGAGGAAAAGGGTTTTAGAGAGGGAGAGGAAATTTCCAAGCTCCTTACATTCTTCACTGCTATAATACATTTTTTTGTCCACTCACAGCTCTCAGTTCATTATTTCAGCTCCAGTCTTACCTGCCACGTTATTCAAGTACCATACAGTAAATTTGTGCTAGGCAGCTTCTCTCCTTTCTACTATTCATATTTCCTAAGGAGACAGCACCATTCTTACAAGAGGAGGCATTTAATTCACAGCCCTGCCACGGGCTCCCTGTGTGACCAGAGACAAGCCACTTAACCTTTCAGTGCTTTGGTTTCCCCTTCTCCAAAATGGGAAGAATAACAATGCATTTCTTACCTTTTATTCATTTTGTCTGTTTAGACTGTAAGCTCTTTTAGGGTGGAGGTCATCTGCACCGAGTTATGGGACTGCAGCCTTTATCAGTATAAAAATATCAGTTGCTTGTGTAAAATAGTTCAGAATTTTTATTTTCATAGATGAACTGAAGTTCAGCGCTATCTGAGCAAGTGCAAAATGTTCAAATGCTTTTTTTAAAAGCTAGAAAATTGCTCCACACTGCCTGTGCTTACAGATACTCTGCTTTCAGCCTCTAACAGCGGTGTTTAAGCAGTGCTGCTGTGCCTGGATTCCTGATTTGTGACAGCTGAGAATCTTACAGATGGAGAGGGGATTAGGGACTGCCTTGTCCCTGAATTCCCCAGTTTTCTTGTTCAGTGCACTGTTAATGTGATTTTAATGTAGACTTGCAGATATGTTCTTGTTTGATGCAGTGGTCTCAGTATGCAGAGTAGCCATAAGAAGCACAGTATTTATTGTTTCAGTCCAGAATGTGTCACAGTTTGGGGGCTTAAACTGCTGACACTTAAATGCAGCCAGCTTCTTTGTTTTACAAAGAGAAAGAAAAAGTGTGTGTACTGGCTTGCTGAGCTCCTTTGCTCCCTATTTACACTCACCCAGAGTCAAGCACAGACCTTCCACCTTCAACAAGAGGGTTTGTGACATTTTTGAGACTGGGGGAAATGGACACATTCGTTTACACTGAGACTCAGCATGGAAAATGGTAGAATTGCCTGATAAGCTTGTGAAGATGGAAAAGCATTTGTCTTTCAGGCTATCAACCTTGTAGTCATGTCTGCAGGCTTTACTTCAGATGCCACAGTCAGAGTGGCTTTGTTCTCCTCTGTGTGAGCTCCTACCTCTCCAAGGCAGCAGAGGACAAACGCTCCTGGGCTTGGAACCCATTTTATGGAGTTCAGAAAGGCTGATCCACCCTTCCCAGTAAATTTATACTGAGATCTTTGGGAAGAGAGGGGGAGAAAAGGAGTATGAGGGACTGAGATGAAGAAACATGTCTTGTCCAACTACCAGCACTGATGAATTATTAATGTTCTTTCTAACAAAGGCTGTACCATGGATGACAAGAGCATTAGCAATTAGACATGTCACCACTATGAAAAATACCTTCCCCTATTCTTCAGACAGCTTTCTTATAGTTGAATGTTTAAAGAAGATCTCAACCTGTACTGAGATATTTCCTGATTAGCTTTTTTTTTTTTTTAGCACCACACTGAAATTTATTCAGCATACTAATTTCTAATGCAATCTGAATTTTGTGCCTGTGACAGTGACTTGCATTTTCAGAAATACCAAAGTTCCAAATCACAGGGACAATACAGCAACCATTTTAGATTTCACTCAGTACTGTACATTGCTGATGGTTATAGGGAGCTGGAAGTTTGCCTTTGAAGTGCTGGTAGGAAAACATATATTCTAAAAGTTTCAGACCCCAGCTTTATTTTTAATCACCCAAGACTCTTGTGTTTTTCCCTTAAATCTCTCCTCTGTCAGCTCTTTCTGGGTAGCTTCTTTCAGAACTGATCAGAAATAATCAAGTGAGAGAGAAATCAAGAGAGTAGAAATTCTGGTGACATCCGCAAGTATTCACAAAAATCAGAGGCTTAGAGCAGGGGTTTAATTCACACTCAAATATTTGAAATGCTAGTCATCCTGAATTATAAGTGAAAGTGGGTTTGCATCAAGGTTTCTTATGATATGCATTTTCAATGTAAAGCAGCCATACCAAAATAAGAATTAGAATCAGCTGAAATGCAAAAAAAACTTAGCAAACCCACTTTAACATTAAATAAATATATATTGAATTAGAAAGAGAAGATACTTGTCTGTATTTTATATAGAGGTGTTTACCTTGACCACCATGTGATTCTTGGGGTATCCTGCACAGGGTCAGGAGTTGGACTTGATGGTTCTGATGAGTCCTTCCAACTGAACATATTCTATGAATCTATGACCTATTCAAAATTTTATCTGCTTTTTTTGTCCAAAGATCAGTGATGCAAAGAAAATACTTTGGATTTTTTCTTTCAAAAATCATCAGTATTAATAAACACCATGGTTTGATACACGATAATAGTTTTACATGCAAGCAGAGGCTCATTATTTGCTACAAAGTTGAAAAAAAAGGAACATTTTTGTAGGGAAATACCATGAACACATGCACACATGAAATGCTTCCTATAAGAAAACCTGTTTGTGTTGCAGAGGATGTCCCCAACTTCTGCTTCTTCAGGGCATCCTGACAGCTTGGAGCCCCCTCCTTGACACAGAATGGTTCCTCTTTATTGACAGGGAGCAAAGATGAGACTGGACTTTCCCTCTCTGTGCAAACAGCAGTATTAATGCTGTATTACTTCAGGCATAAATCCTAAACAAGTCCTGTAGTCCCCAATCACCAAAACCACAACCAAAATCATTTGCTGTCTAAGCAAAACGAGGAACACAACAAACAGAAGGCAAACAAGTATTTCTAAATATTTCATTGTAACCACAAATTATCAGAGGAAAAGTGTCAGGGCTGGAAGCAGCAGAGAAAAGCTGTTCATTTAGTAAACAACTGTAGATGGTAAAATGTAATTATCAGAAAAGCAAACTTTACTAAGGGGATAAGTGTAAGACTGTTACAGTAAAAGGTCTCTTTGCATTTCTAATCTGACAGGCTGAAAGTTCTCTGGAGAAAACAGCTCTTAATAAAACCACAGAGGCAAGAGGTTCTTTTCAGCTCTTGTTCTCCACTGAGCCTCTGGTAATAAGCTTACAAAGCAAATTAAACTTGTTTGTTTGCAGTAGTGACCACGTGTGGAAGATAAACAAAAGCCTTGCTCAGTATTCACTGGCAAAGTAATATAAGCAGATTTTAGAAAATTAATCATTCTTGACTCACAAGCTGAACTAATAATCTGGATCCCAATTCTTCTTTCAGCCTTTGAAAAAATGTGATAACTCTTTAAAGTCGATTTTAGGGACGAAGTAAAATGCTCAAGAGAAGTAATAAAAGCCAAGCTCATTCTGTGACCTGCTTTTTAACCTTAAACCTGGATACAGGAGACATTAGAGCACCACCTCTTTAAGAGCAACCATACACAGTTTCTGCCTACATTTTCCCTAGAGAGTAGCTTCCTCAGAAGTATTATTAATACTGTAGATAAATTTATTGCGACATTTTAAATGGAAAACCTATCTTCGGTTTCTACATTTTTATTTAAATATACTGAGCCCTGTCCTTGCCATACTGCTTACAAATCTATCATTTAGAGCTTTATTACTACTCAGTTGCCAAAAATATGCACATGCAAAATTGGAATTGTGAAAAATATATCCTAACATGGAACTGGTGAACCGCAATTCCAGCCCAGGGTCCTCTTAGTTTCTTTCCCTTGAGTGGGCACAGAGTTCTATTAATAACAAAGGGGAGACTTCCACACAATGTCAACAATCAGAGCTGTAGATTACAAAAGGACAAAAAGAAAGTAAAGTTGGTAAGAAATATTAAATGAAAAATAATTCAAATGCAATGCTTTAGAACTACAAGGAGTTTTGGAGTAGCCAGAAGCAATCTGTACCTCCACTTACTTCCATTCCACAATAATAATTCTGTAAATGCCTGCTCTACAAAGTCCAGGCAGCTTTTGGAAGGTCCAAAAGGTCTTTTGAGAGAGACTTGGAATTATTTCATCAGTTTAGCCTGCTCATTTGGGAACAGGCAGTTTGATGCTCTGAACATCTGCATTTGTTTCTTGCTTTCCCGGTCCCCAGGGTCCAGAAGAGCTTTGAACCACAAAATCAGTCACCTGTGTAACAAAACACCAGCCTACTCTTGACGAGTTACCATAGCTCAGCAACAAGTGTTTGATTGATAAATCTGATGACACTGTTTCACATTTCTTCCTGATTCTACTCTTCTTTCTCAGGCAAAGCTCCCACTGAAGTTAAATGGAGCTATGCTCCAGTAAAGATGGTTCCTAATTTAGCAGCTGTGTCTGTTTCTGGGGATTAGTGGTTTGTTTGTGGCATCTTAATCACATTTTCTGATATGATTAAGGAGCCAACATTGTCTTAAGTTTCAGGGCCATAATGCCCTATTGATTTTGAAACAAATTCCCCATTGATTTCAGTAGGAAACTCTACTTTTAAAAGGGAAAAAATAAAGGAAAAAGAAAAAAATAATCAATGACATATTATGGCCCTTGGAAGGTAAACAGGACAGGAGAAATCATTTGAAGATGTTTCAGGCATTACAAAGGGATTTTTGTTTCAAAACATGAGGAAATAAGACTACTGCATTGTCTGAACTTTCTTATTGATTTCCAGGCACAAACAATGTATAAAGCACACACATGCAATGTTCATACCTGCCTGAGGGAAAGATAATAAAACCTGCTAAAGTTATGGTGCCAGGCATGTCCAGTGCACAGCTATAACAGCAGCTGTATGATGGTGAGGGCAGAGTGGGACTGTACTTTTCTCCAGATCAGTTATTTCACTAGACTTGGTCAGAGAAAATATCTTTCCTCTAATACATAATCTCTGGGAATTTAATGTTTATTTGGGTTTGGCTTTAGGGGGTCTTTTGTGTCTTTTTAACTAGAAATAAATTGCTATTAGTGCACAATATTTAGGTTTAGAATAGGGTTCTTTAAGCAAAATAAAATAAAATAAAACCAAACCCTAATCAAAATGGATAGAACCTTCAATTTGTATTACTGTAAGGTGTTTCCAAAGGAAAGGGGAAAAAGTAGGTATTTTATCAAAAAGAACCTTGTGTGTGTTTCCTGCAATTTCCTCTCTGTTGGTCCTGTGAGGACATCATAATGAGGAGCTACCAAGCTCCAGCAGAGCCTTGTTCTCCTCTCCAAGAGCATCTCTGGATCTCTCTCTCTCAAAGACTAGCACAACTTTATGGCCTATTAGCCTGTCAAATAAAATCTCTAATAGATGCTCTTCAATTCCATGATCATGTGGTGCTTAGCTTTGCTATCCTGTGACTATCCTCATCAGGTGATTCTTCACTTTAGTGCAGGTAATTTATTGTGATTACTGGCACTGTAAAAGCTCTGGAGCCAAAGGGATGAGAGCCATCCATCCCACACAGGAGCAGCGGGATCGTCCCTAACCAAGCGTGGAGAACAAGGAGAGGCAGCCTGGGTGAGCCTGCAGCCAGCCATGTGTGCTGTATCAAACAGCACTTGGGGTGAGCCCCTGTTAACACCTCCTCCTTCCTTTTGCTGCTGTTCCCACTCTCCCACAGCCTGGAAGAGAGGCTGGAGCTCTGCCCAAGTCCCTCTTTGCAGAGTCTGCAGCCTGACAAGAACATTTAATCCCCCATGTACTGACTGGGTCAGGGCTGCCAGACTACAGCTCTCTCTCTAAAGCTGAACATTTCAACTGCTGCTGTGTGAAATGAAGGATTGAGGTCTCTAGATGGGACTGTAATAGACAATCTCTCTGGATATTGACATAGGAAGGTCTGCAACGTGCTTGGCAGTAGGTTACATGTTATTTCTGACAGTGTCAAACAGCATTATTCTCTCTGCTTCCCTTCCTTTATTTGTGCTTGGATAGAAGATATTTGATCTTCCTCCTTCTTCTTAGGAAGATCAAATTCACATTCAAATTACAGCAAGAGAGGAGAGATGTATTCCTTTCATGTCCTGGTATGGTAGTAGCAGTGAAAACTTGGAAGAAAAAGATTCCTGTCCCTGAAGAGCTTTCTAAAGATCCCACATCTTTGCTTCCCTCTCCTCCATCCACCACCTCTGAAATCAACAGCAAAAAACTTTAAACTCTGTAAATTGTACAAAGGGAATAAACATTAAATAGAGCTACTAAAAATTTGGTATGTTCTGCTTTTTTTTTGTGTTGGATTTGCCAGTAAGTCAACACATACTGATTTTTAATCCACAAATGCAGTGAAAGAAATGAATCTAAATGAACAACAGATTGCTAAAAATGAAAGTTCTGTGCAAACAATTCCACTCTGTCAAAATACTTGAGCATCCCTGTGAGTCCCTTGTGGTGGTTTCTCTCCCTGCATCCATCCTGTCACCTTTTCCCCCTTCCAACCAGCTGCTGTGGCTCTCCCAGCTGCCCAGAAAGGACACTCCACCCCACGCTTCCCTGGGACAGCTTCCCTGAGAAAACACACAACCCTCAAAACAGGAAAGAGAGAGAAATTACTTTTCTAACAAAATGGTGGTGAAGGAACCTTCACAGACCTTTCTTCAAATGCTCTGTGCTGAGTGTTCAAGGAGAAAATAAAAATGATTGAAATGTTATTTTGTCTCAAAGTGAGGCTGGAAATGCAGTAACATCTCCAATAAAACGCTCAAGGGGGTTTTCATCTTGCAGTCCTAACACATATTTATGATCAATGAATAACCCATGGGGTTCTGTAGAAATTCATGAACATGTTACCCTAGGACTGCTCAAAAAAATAAAGAAGCTACCATAATCTCTTAGCTTACAGATGAGCTTTGAGTGAGTTTTTAATGACAGAGGTACACAACAGATTATAATAATTGTGAAAATGAAGGCTAGTCAGGTAAGTAAAGGGAACTCACATAATATACATTTTAACAGTTTTGTATTTACCTGAGAGACTCAAATGGCTCCTACAGAACAATTATATCAATCCAGAAACAGCACATTCCAGGACAATGATGTTCTAAGAAAAGAAAAGAAAAGGCATGTGTAAATATTCAGAATATTCCTCACACCACAAGAACCCAATTCAGAATTCAAACCGAAGCTGTGTCCTGAATGCACTGCTCCAGAGATTGGCCTTTCCTGTGGCTCTGAGACCAGCTGAAAGCCAATTATAATGTATGATCCCAGGGAAAGGGGAAACTTCTTTTTTGTTATTCAAAACAGAATGCCTCTGCAACTGTGGCTGTAAAGTGGCTTCTTGAATTTCTTTACATTTCAAATGCATCTGCTTCCTTGACTGGTAGTGTTTAGTATTTAATAAGAGGAAGAAAAGGTGATTCTGCTTTTAAAAAGGCTCCTGTTATAGGTGGTGAATTTCAAAGCACTCTACTTGTTTCTGCTGTTATTTTGGAGTGTGAATGTCACAGAATAATTCTGCTGTTATTTTTCCGTGTTATTTCTTGAGTTAAAAGACCTGACTGTTATACCTTCCAAGGTTGCTGATTTCCACTGCAGTTCTTATGTGTTCAAGCTTACATTATTTATACTGCTTTGTCTGCCACCTTCATACCCAGCTGTCTTTTTCTTAAATATTAAAGTAATATAAGGAACTTTTAGGCATGCTTTATACTTTAAAGAACATCATATGGCACACAAAGTCCTTGTGCTGTCAAAGGACTACAACTCACAGACCAGCTTAGTTTTCTTATTTCAGTTTGGCTCTAAGCTGAAGTACCTGGGCATGTATTCTATTGTACTTCTTGCATTTGAAAATCACAGAGAAGCACTACCAAGTGCAATATGTAATCAAATTTTATTAATCAAATGCCTCTGTAATCACACAAGTTGGTCTAACTGAAAGATCACACAAGCTAGTGTCAGAAGCAAAGGACAGGTTAGTGCAACACAATAAAGCAAAAAAGGATGGCAAATTAATCAGAAGAACTACCCCATCATACAGAGTCTGTCACTGAACTGAGGTTACACAGCAACAACAAAACTCTCTTCAAATAATCCACCTGGCTAACATCACTGATTCTCCAGTTCAAAATGATGCTGCTCTTTGGGGACTGCTGTTCAGAGCATCAAAAAGTGCTCGCTTCAAAACAGAGAACTCAGGTGGCTGAAACAATTCTGAGATCTCAAAAGGCTTTTCAGCCTGTGGAGAAGCTGGCTGGTATTTGCTGTGCAGTGCAGGGATTTGCAAAGGAGGCTCCCCTGGGGTGGAAACAGTGGGACAAGTTATCCATGGCCACAGGTTTGGCCTCTGGGGTGCAGGGCACAATGAGGAAGCTCTGCAGTGGAGGAGGTTGGCTGGCTCCAAAGACAGACAAGACAGTAAATGGATGCTTGCAATAAGAAAAAGTCTCCACAAACTGAGGTCACACTTTCAAGGGAGCACCTCAAGGGTCAGCTTTCTTGCTTTTCTTGAGGTTCTGGACATTTTAAACAGGCTCTGGCAGAATAACAACAGGAACTGGTTTTACTTTCTTACTCTCCTCTATAATATATGAGATATTTCCCTAGAATGCATATATTCACAAATAACAAGCAAAGCTTACCACTTCTTGGGCCTCACATGGGAATCCCCTGGATACCCGTGAAAGACAAAGCAGTGCTGCCAAAGGAGATCACCTGTTTGTTATAGGAGAGGGTAGAGTCCTTTTGAATCCATTTCCCTAGACTTCATATTACTCAGAAAACAAAGTGCAATCAGGTGATAGCTTTAAGGCCAGTCTATTTATTACTGGTTATTCATTATTATATTTTCTGCACATTTACCTGTTAATTAGGAAAACACACAGGCAAACATTACAAAACTTGTGAAGAACTGAGCACCCAATAAACAACTTCCCCTTAGTGAAAGTCTAAAAAAGAAGTGCCTTATCATAATCAATAACTTTTAAGCACCTATCAGTATCAATAATTTGTAAAAGATGGAAAAAACTGACTTGCCATAGAGAGACACACATGGTAAGAATGAAGGGAATTTTTGACAACTTCATTCCCCTTCCCTGGATGCACAGTGTGTAATCATGGCAATGCACATATTGAGCAATAAAAATCTAGATGGGTGATATAAACAAGATGTTCTTTAAGGTAAAAATTTATTCTTATTCTTCACTGGTATTGAGACAGAACAAACATTTCCTCATCAACAAATGAAAATTATTTTTATGACAAAAGGAAGAAGAGATAGAGAAAAATTAATTACTTTTCTTCAGAAGGAAAGAATTTTTCACCCAGTACATCCATGTTCTCTGACACAAAATACTGGGTATTAATTCTAAAATAGTATTCAGACTTTATTATGGCATAGCTTCTAATAGGAATGGATTGCATTCTGAGCCTGCAAAGCTGTACATGAAATTTTCCTCTTCTTTCAAAACAAGTTTTAAAAGAAGTGAAGAAAATTCCACATTTTCAAATGTTAACTGTGTCTTAAAAGAGAGGTTGCATAGAACTCTACCTTTGAGTAGAGTTGCTTTGGTAAGGCTAATTTCTCACAATTATACAGCATCATGCAAACCCCTGGGGATACTGATTCTATTATATTTTATTGCTCCTGAGTTCAGTGAATTTCTTTAAAGGGACCATTTTACCAATCAAGCTAACAGCAGTTCTGAAAATGTTGTAGTAATCTGTATTCTCTATTAAACAGACATTTGCTGACTAAACAAACGGCTCTTGTTTATTTCCATAGAATAATAACTCTGGTGCTATATTTGTCTGCAAGTCTACTGCATGATTTGCTGCCACAAAGAAATGAGAACAAGATCCAATGGCAGAACCCAACCTTGATTCCACAGAACCCACCTGATCACACCCATAAAATGATTGTGTTCTGCTGTTCTTTATTAACAACACAGAATATTTAAGTCTATTAAGATGCATTTCAATACCTTGGCCAAATGCAAATGCCTTTCAACCTTTTCAGAGCAGTAAGATTTATCACAGTGTTTAAAGAATGATTGTGCTTTCTTTCTTATACAAACAGGATTTGTTTTCATGGGTACTGTTCCCAGCAATTTAACAGCTATAATTCAGTGGGCTTGATGTACTCCTGTAAATATTTGTGATTGAACTTGAGTAACAGCCCTGGCACATCTACTTTGATTTACAGAGAGATACTTGCAGGAATGCAGCCACAAATCACACTGCAGTTCACATTGTTAACTACTGAAGTAATTACACAGTTAAAACACCATACAGTGCAGAGAGCAACTAGGTCTGCAGCTCCTGTTACCAATAAGGATATCGTTTTATGGTAGCACATGGGGTGACAGTTATGGCAAAAGGTAATGTTTATGAGCACATTTTCATCCCTGCTCCTCCATGATCCTACATCACAGAAATTAGGTTGCAGAATTAATGAACGTAATGTGAACGTGCAAACATGCCCAGGCATACGCAGATCTGAGAGGAAATGAACTTTCAAGTCCAAGTTCAGATTGCATGTAAGCTTGTGTAGGCCTTTAAACTTAGAGATTTTTGCAAAATTTTAATGAAAATAGTCTGTGCTATTAAGGCATCAAAACATCCCTCAAATCACAGCAAACAACATGATACCACAATCAATTCTTCTATTCATCACTGTCCATTCCCTGTACTCCCCACCACCCGGGTATGGTGACAAACAGTGCTACAGCCACTGCTTCTTCCATCTGTCAGCCTGTTCCTTGTTCTCCCCTTCATTATGACAGATTAAAAACATCTCCACTCAGTACAGCTGGTAGGGGAAGCACATATGCAGTAGGTCCACCCCACTACAGCAGTAATTACTACACAGAGATGAAGGCAAAGCTCCTACTTGGGCCCAAGCACTGATGAAGATATTTCCAAGGCACTGGCAGGTCTGCAGAGCAGCAAACTAATCCACAAGAACACAACAACGAAGTATGAAAATAGTATTAATTTTTTCCACTTATGGGTTCCCCAAATTACCTGAAGTCTTTAGTAACACTTTTCCGAAAAGAAAATTCTTGGATGCAAAAGAATTGCCCAGAACTGGAATGCTCAATTACATATCTCTCCAAACCACCTGGTTATTTTTGGTTTTGTCAGCCTCAAATCTGAACATAAGTAAAGATTCTGCAGATAGGTAGGCTATTAGACTGAGTAAAGTTGTTTCTGTATCAGTAAAGAATCCATTTGAATTAAGTCTCTCTGACTAGATGTGAAACAGTAATCTGAAGTCAATGGATACCTGGAGGTGTTTCTACTCCTCAACAGCCTGGACAACATGTTATTCCATTTATTTTCCTTGCACTCTGAAAGAAATATTTGTTACAAAGCTAGAGAACAGGCTACATAATGCCATCCCTAGAACTCTGAAAGCCTTCTGCAAGGTTCAAGCATGGGAATTACTTGAAGCTAATTGGAAGAAGGAAAGATGCATTAGGTAATAAAATGAAGTTAGTGCAATATATGAGCACCAGCAAGACTGTAATTACTCAGCACTGCTTTGAGAAAAATCTCTGCCTTCATTTTCAACTACCAACTTTCTAGAATTGTTGTGGCAAAATTACCCTTGAAGATAAATACGATTAGTCACTTAAAATATATTTCTGTATTAGGCAGGCTGCAGACTTGTAAGATATAAAATTTTAACACAGAGTTAGGTATATTACCAACTAGTCAGAAATCATTTCCATAAATGACTCCCTCCCCAGACTGCTTCTCTAAGGGAAAGATCTTCAGCTAATCCTTCTCACAGCTTTGAGGTCTCTGGGTCAAAAGCCTATTTCTAATTTGGGATGTGAATGGCAGCATAGTCTGGTGCTCAGGAGGATACAGGAGTGCCAGGGCATCAAACAGAAGCCTGGCTTTCCTCCATCTAAACCAAAGGTGAAGCTACTCCTTCAAAGCCTTCCCACCCTCACTGCCAGGTGCTCCACCCTTGGTATCTTTTGGAAAGGTTGATAGTTACAGCAGCATTAAGCCAGGCCCTACAGAGGGGCACAGAAAGACTGCACAGACCAGTCCAGAGCCTTCCTTATGCTCTGCCTTGGGTCTGCAGATAGAACCAGCAGCTGGCAGGGAATATTCTAAATCCAAGAGAACTCACCAGGAGAAAACAGTGTCTCCTTTCACTGACAGGAAATGTTTCATGTGCTGCAATAATCTGATCTCCAGAGAGGTGAAGCCCCTCCTGGGGTGGCTGTGTCCCCAGTAGCTCTGTGAAGGTCACCAAGGCTTTCTGCAAAGCCACTGCCACACCTGCCAATGTGATTTGAAGCAGAGACTCCAGGGCAGGCATCTGAAAAGCTCCTGCCAGAATATAAACACATTCTAACTTGTGCCACTCGAGCAGTTCTGTAAATCCATATTGGTCCATAAACTCTTGCTTTGGAGAGCTGATAAACAACACGACACTTTTAACTTGTATTTAGAACCTCTTAGCTCAAATAATGTCATCATTTTAGAAATAAAGCTCACATAAAATTCTTTCTGTGAAGCTTTCCTTTACTGGACCAGAATGCAATAGCTACAAGGTGCCCTAAGTCTGGGAACAATTTCAGGAACAGGTATTTTGGCTAAACCTACTGAGGAAAATGCTTACATTGGATAATTCCACACAAGAACATTAATTGCATGTGAAGTTATCTTCCTTTGTGGTCTGGCTTTAACCTGAGATTTTTTCCTGGATCTAGCATCTAGCTTGTTGTTTTTTTTTTTTTTTTTTTGCTAATGACAGGTGCCTCTTTGTTGTTTTTGAGCTCATTTTCCACACTTGATACCTAAAGCATATTTTGCATAGCGGAATAAATAAGAAAACATGAAACACACTTTTTTTATGCCATGATATCCAAGACTTTCCTTCTATTGGCCAAGCTTTCCTTCCATTTCGCATGATTCCAGGGCAACATGAATTTGAGTGAAAGAATCATGCACTGCTAAAATGACAAAACTTATATGCAATTTGAAACTAGACATAGATACATATAAATATCTTTTCCCCCTGGTGCTATTTGAGGGACTACTACTCTGGTCTTTCAAACTATTCTGGTTTTCTAACCCTATCTGCCCATAATCTATACATTTATACAGGACTATTAATTATAAAATTTTCTCACTCAACATACTGAGTACTATTTCAGTTTGAAATCTGCCTGCATATGACCAAAGAAAAGGAGGAACCTGAATGAAAATTACAAGTTCAGCATCACTTCACAAGGTCTCCTAAGTCATGTAATTACATCAGTGAACACTGAGCTGAAGCTACAGTGGCTCGTATCAATTCTGTCATAGAAACACTCAAATGGGCCCTCTGCCTTGAAATCCCTTCCTAAATGTGTATTATTCAAGCTCAATAACTAATTTTGTTGGAATAGTGCAGAAGCCTTCTGATATCTACTTAAAGTCATTACAGCTCTCATGAGTATACATCATATTATTATTATTTTTAAATAAAAATCATGAACATGACCAAAGTGAATGTTTCATACTATACCCTTCAAGGAAGATTTAAGGGTTGGCTCCAGATTGATGTTGTTCCCTGAGAATTTATCAATCTTTATAAAAAAGGTGCAGCTAAAAACATATTCAGCAAACATTTTAAAATTCCACCCCACACACAATCTGAATGCAAAAAGCATCTCAGTTAAACCATATTTTACATTGTGTGATCTTCAAACTCTGAATGTAATATTTAAAATGTACTGGTTAACCTTGGCTTTAGATTTTAAATTTCCAGCAACAGAACTGGCCAGTAGGTATCAGTGCACACTACCAGATGGGGATTTTTACATTTATGCAGAAAGGCACTGGAAAGAGATGAAGTTTTCCTTGCAAGCTGTTCCACATGCTGACTGCAGCACAGAGTTTTACTGAGGCAAATGTAAGAGGTTATGGAAATGAGGTGTGCTCAAATCCCTTTAAGGATGCCTGAGCTATTTTGCAGACCCACACTCTGTCAGGGGTATAAAGTTTAACCCTCGGGAAAATGGGGCACAAATCCTTCCCTTACTGAACATCGCAAGGACATGTGGCTGGGTTATGATCAGAGTTCATTTGAAGTTCTGCATGCTGAAAAATGCCCAAGAATCCAAAGTAAGGTTTTGCAACCTGAAGCCTTGTTGCATGAATTTTTTATTACATTAAATTATCTCTTTTTATAATCATCATGGCAGTGGTCCTACATTTCCACCAAAAAAAAAAAAAAAAAAAAAAAAAAAAAAATATAAAAAATCTTCTTTGTGAATTTTTCTTGTGTTGTGGTCTCTCTTTCCCCACATTCAGTACAATCAAATTGCCCAAAAGCAAACAGGCCACATACAATATTTCAAGTATTATGTGACAGATGAGGATGATTCTCAACCATTTTATTACCGCCTTAATTCTCCCGACAGAGAACTCAGAAAGAGAACTACCCAAACCCTACAGCATCAGCTGCTGGTCAAAAACATGCAAATGAGATGCTGTTTTCTGAATCCACTGAGCATCTTGCCACCCATTTAAATGACTGCACAACTGGAGCTACAATAGTGAATTTGGAGTGGCAAAACAAGGTTGTATCCTTTAAATTGCATATGTATATAAACATATGTATATTTGACCTTGGAAAACTTCTCAGAATGAAATTGGCACCTCACTAGATCCTCTTGTATAGACTGAGTGCCCATTTTCTCTGGGATAGAGTTAATCTCCCCCCTGATAGCTGGTAAAGAGCTGAGTTTTGGATTCAGTGTGAGAATAATGTTGATAACACACTGATGTTCTGGTGCTGAGCAGGGTTTGCCCTAAGTCAAGGTCTGTTCAGTGCCTGTGAGGAAGGGTACAAGGACTTGGGAGGGAGCATGGCCAGGACAGCCGACCTGAACTGCTCCACACCACAGAACAGCATGCCCAGGATATAAACTGTGGGATTTGGCTGGAAGGGGTTGCCACTGCTTGGGATGGGCTGGACATCAGTCAGCAGGTGGTGAGCAATTGTATGGTGCATCACTTGTGTTTCTTGGGCTTTATTCCTCCCTCTCTCTCTTTTTTTTATGTCCTTTCTCTTCATTTTTTTTTTTTCCAGTTATCAGAGTGTTTTTGTCTGACCCATGTGGTTGGTTTATTTATTTTTTTCTGATTTTCATCCTTCTCTCTTCTTCCTGTGTGGTACTTAGTTGCCAGCCAGTGTTAAACCATGACAGTGAGGTAGACATCAATTTGACTTAATCTGTTTTGCCCTTGACTAGATTACAACCCCCTGCAGAATTAAATACTGTTAATGAGCTTTGGACTATATTCAGAAAGCCAGGCCTTGGAAAAAAGGAAGCTTCAGGCAAACCCTTCAATACAAGGGTGTATTAAAGTACAGGATGTGAGTGTATTTGGAGGAGTATAGTGATACCTTCTGAGCCTCTTCAGGACCTACAGGCTCAACATCACAATGCCATGTTAGTGCTCTTGCCAGCTAAAAGGTGGCCACATCAACCAGGGACAGAAGACATAGTAAGAAAGGGAAGGAGAAAGAAAGGAAAAAGCAATTTGCAAAAGACAGATATTGCTATCTTGTACCTGCCTTGAATACAGGAAATGCAGTTTTTAGTTTGCAGCTGCTACATTTAGTTCACTGCCATTTCACTGTCAGAAGAGAAAAGAATTAAAGCAAGTTCCTGAAAATAATCATGCAGGGTTTCTCGTGTGTTTGCATGGTTTGGCTTTTGTTTGTTGTTGGGGTTTTTTACATAAACCACTTGGCATCAATCCAGTCTGATGAGCCCACATGAAACAATAAAGGAAACTCCTACCTTTTCCAAACCACTCCTCTCCAAGCCAATCAGGCAGTTTAACCAAAAAATGCTAAAGGGAGGAAAGATCATGATCTTTGTAGATATGATCCAATTGATATATCTCTGTCTTCAAAGATTTTGTATTAAGGTACCACACAAGCTAAAAACTTAGCAAGAATGCACTGTACTAAAGAAAATTAGGAAACAAACTAGGATGAAAATAGAATGCAATAATCCCAGAACATTTACATTTTTTTTAAGGCAGCAGTTGCACTTTTCCCCGTGCCATGTTCTGTTCTGTTTCTACTCACCCATTGCAGCGCTGCTGTCACAAGCCACAAATTCCTCCCACTTGTGTGGTGCCTGGGATGCACCAGCCCTGGCTGTGCTAGGCAAGGATGATACAATGATGGAACTTCATCATCTTCTGGACTGTGGTATTCCTTATGTCATCATTCCATTTTCAGAGGGATAATTGGGCTCTGCCCATGTCAACAAGACTGTGACTGCCTCGCTCTTGCAAGATGCTGAAATTCTTGAGAACCTGCTGTTTCCATATTGTATTGCACATGGAATTACTTTCAAGGTGGGAGCCTCCTGGAAGAAAAGGGACACAACTCATCCCTTCATGAGCTGGTGTAGCCAATGGTTAGGGAACTTATTTTCCAGTGAAGTTGCCCAAGGACTGTCTCAGACCCCCACAGAATAGGTACAGACTGATTTTTGGCCCCTCTCTTATCCTAAAGAATGCTGGGCTAGGCTGCTTTTATAATGAAAACATACACACACACTACCTCCAATGTTTTATAGTACAAGTAGGCTTAGATGGCTTAAAAGAGAGCCTTATGGGTACCTGTTCCTATTATTGATGTACAAAACAAAGACCAACCAATTAAAAAGTGTTTTTCCTTTAAAAATTGAGGCGTAAGGAGGCCGGTTTTCTTTATTCCTCCAGACAGTTTAAAGTACAGCTGTCTAGCTAGTGGCAAGAAAGCAGCTTAGCATATGGTGGTTCTTATCCCAAAGAAGACTCCTTCCCTGCTGTTTGAGGATTCTTGTTCCTTCTCCCCCAAACCCAGCATTTGATAGCTGTCTAATTCCTGACTGAGCTGCTCACAGCTGCCTCACTCCATACAGCGTGTGACCCAGATATGCAGCTTACTGCATTGCAAAGCACATTCCCCTGCACTGACAGATAAATCACTTTCTTGTGGCTGCTTAAAAATAGCAGCTTTAGCTGTTGGAGAAGTTCTCAGCGAGTGCAGCCAAAACACGAAAGGGAGTAATCCACCATGCTCTCAACAAGCCAGAGGAGAGGCTGATGATGCACAGGGTATCACCCACACACAATCCCCTGGCACAGCAACAGAGCTGCAGAACCCTCGAGGCACGGCGGGGCTGTCAGCAGCACTGACAGGATTAGCCAGGGGGAGCTGCTTGTTTTCCTCACACAGGCCTGGGAAGGGCAAGCACCGTCCAGCTGGGCATTCCCTTTAACTGGGTCATCACTCCTGTAGGACCAAATAAACATAAAAACTGTCAGCCCTGTCCACCCATGCTAATGTTGTCAATACCAGCCTGATCATCTTGTCACTCGTTCTCAGGTGTCAGCAAAATTGGGCTTGGCCAAGAGGTAACTCAGCTGCTTGTGTCTACTCCATAGCCTTTGGCCAAGGCTGCTTGTTCTACTTCTCACTTGTATCAGTTCCAAGCCCCTGAAATAAACCTGAATAGGTAAAAAAACCTTACCCAAATGATAGTTTTTTTCCCCACACTGAAAACATTCGAGACTAAAAGATTGATAAGTTAGTGAGAAGCATCTCCTTCTACCTAACCTGACTTAATGCAACATTTCTTCTCAGAACCTTCCCCAAACTTTTTGGCACAGAAAGCTCTAAAATATAAGGACTGTTATTTAAAAAACCCTAGCAATAGAGAGAAAGCTTTAGAAACTAGCAAAGCAAGAAGATTTTAAATTGAATCCTTCACCTAGACAGTACACAATCTCTAAGATATCTGTAAAATAAATTTTACCTGCTTTTGGGTGTGATTTTTTTGGTTTGTTTGTTTATTGTTTTGTTTTGTGTTTCGAGAAGACTGGCAACGTCATTAAAAAGTGGGAGCTGGTGATGGTGACTGCATAACATTTGTTACATATCCTCCCTTCTGATGTGAAAATAATAATTTCTGGTTATGCACTTTGTGTACTGTAAGGCTCATCATGGGTGTCTTTAGAGCCAAATATGGCTCTCAACTGAATAACCTGAGCTGAGCTAAAAGGAAAAATCTTCAGAAAGGTGAATTCATCCACGGCAGTAATTAGGTCAGAAAGGTCTATGAGAAGGTTAGCCATTCTCAGTAAGTGTTTAATCACTCAGGATGATTGGGAACTATGTGCACATACACATCCTAAAGAAAAGAAAAATACTGTGGTGATTGATTCCCCTGAAAATTTCATGTTAGACCCAGACTACTTACCCATCTGATTTGATGTGTATGTTTTCTAGACTCCAGCATATTTCCCTTGAAGCCTGTTAAATCTTGAATATTCACAATAAGTTAGGCAAGGTGAGCTAAAGGCAGCAAAACCAGAATGAAACTCCTCTGACAAGTTAAGTTTTGTGGCACATGCTGCAGACAAGAGGTCACATTCTTATCAGAATAATCCATTCTGACCTTAAAAACCTTTTGAACAATGTGAAAATACTGGCGTGCCTAGATTCTTCTCCACATTGCATACTACCCAGAACAAAAATTTTACGATGGCTCTGAACAAGTATGAGAAAGATTTTTCTACCACTTGCCTGTCCCAGGTAATTGTAAATAAAAAGCTAATTAAAAATTGAATGAAAACAAGTATAACCCTTTTTTTTACTTCATACAACAGCAAAAAGTAAATATTTTCTCAGTTACAATATACTGGATGATATGACAAAAGAAAAGTTTTTTTTTCTGCTCCTTTTTGTTGAAGACATAATTTAGTTTTTTTAATGGCTTTGTATCTTTTCACACTGCATGAGCTTACCCCCACTTTACTCTCCCCAGATGATCAGTCAGCAGAACACATTTCCCCACGGGTACTAATTCCAGTGGCTCATCCTCCAAATCAACAAGAAACGAGCCAGCTCTTGCTTGGAAAGCCACAGTGGCGTGGAGTTCAATCCAAATTGAAATGCAGTGTCTCTCACCCAGCTTATGGCAGGGCCAGCCCTGAATTCATGCACTTTGAAGCTCCCAGATCCCAGCTGATCCTCTCGGAGCGCGGGCTGAGCGGGAGCGTGACTGCGGCTGTCACAGGAATGCCAACGCGCTGAAAGGGATGCTCAGCTCACACAGAGCCTGCACATTTGTAGCCTGCTTGTGAGTCAGCCCTGCTTGCTGGGAACTGGCATCCTCAGAGAGCTTCACAAATACTCCTTTCAGCAGCTCTGGCCTTAAACTTTCCCCCTGCTTTGTACCTCCTGTACCATTCCTGTTCCCCCAGCACCACCCGTGTCAGCAATCAGTGGGGTTTGAGGGAGCTGGACAGTAAAGCTGCAGTAGAATTGTTACCACAATCACAACACTGGCCTTGGTGGTACCCAGGCAATAAACCAGAAAAGAGGAAGAGTATTGTTGAAATTAATTGCTGGTAAAAAATAAAAAAAAAGGATGAGGGGGGTGGATAAAAGTGTACTTGCTCTATTATTCTGCAAATATACTGCCAGCACGGACCTTAGCCCCGTTCAGAGCTGCTGCTGAACTCAGTAAAAGCAGGTGCAGACCTACTGAATGCAGGCTAATCACTTCCATGATGAGAATCATCATTTCCAGCATCATTTTCAGGACAGTTAAGTGGAACACCATGGCTGCTGGCACCTTTCACTTCATTTGTGGCAGCATCTGTGGCACAATGCTGCTGAAACTGGTTCTTCTCCCAGGTCAGTACAGGAGGGTTATCTGCTCTCAGCTGGCAGATACACCTTAAAGTGTGCATTGCAACCAGCTACCAGTACCAAGTCAGCTGCAGATTGTCCCTCTTTTAAAAGCAAACCCAAATAAAAACATCAAATATTTCATTCAGGATTTCTCTCACACGAAGTTATTAAACTACAAGAATGTCTTTTGTTTCCATATATTGTATGCACAAAATCCAAGAGGATTCTTTAATGGAAATTTTCCGCTACTTTTGATGAACTGCCAGAATCTACATGCAGAAAGCAGAATGGGCAATAAGTAGCAGTAATTTACAGTCCTGTAAGAATCTTATAACTCTATTACCTACAGTATGTTAATTGCAAACCTCAGCATTTTATCAAATGACATCAGAGTCCCTTCAATAAAATGGTCTGGCACTATTGACTTAAAATCAAAATCCAGCTTTTAACCAACACAAGGTTAATTAATAAGACTTAGTTATATGCCTGTAAAAGGCAATACTTATGAAGCCTCACAATATATTTTTGGAATCAGTAAACATTCACATTATCCTAAGGAGAGAAAAAGAAGGCACAGTGTCTGTAACTCATTCATTTGTCCTCGATTAACCCAAGGCATAGTGACAGGAACCCACACCACCATCACATTTTACCAATAGTCCTTAAAGTTTTATATTCTGCTATTTTTCATGCAAATTTAAAGATTCTCAGGAAAGAGAGAGGAGATAGCTTTCAAAGAAATCTTCAACACATGGCTGAAGTGAGAGACTTAGTTTGGAACTACCTGCCTTGATGTTCTCTGATGACTCAAAGTTACCAGAGTTTTAGAAAGGCAAGAAGTTCTTGCATTTAAATAGGAGGTACTTACATTTATACTATCCTAAAGGTAAAAAAAATAAAAAGAAAGAAAGTCAGTGTTGGTGCTGTGGTAGATGATTTATATAGTAACTTGTTATAGCTACATATAAAATCTCCAAATCTTAAAACATCTGACAACTTAGGTAAATTTTATCTTTGGATTCATATCCAGTACAAGACCTGTAACTGTATCAGTCAGTTTAAAACAAACCTCCTTAAGAAGTGATCATAAGTTTTATTTTTCTGCATGTCTGGAAATGCACACTGACTGCACAACTCCACTATTACTGCAAGGCTTTAATCTCATTCACATATTCTGGTTATTCTCCAATGCTATACATGCCTCTAGCAAAGCAGAGCTCAGCTTATTAGCACAAATTTTTAATCATTTCTCCCTCCCCTTTCTCCCTCTTTTTATTTTTTTTATGTTATCCCTTTTCAAGTGCTTTCTCTTTCTGGTTAGACATTAATTTTAAGATGATCCCATACATAAAACCCTGAATTATATCAACTGGCAATAAATACATTTAACTTACAGATTTATTTCTTTACTAGCTATGTGTTCTTCCCCAGTCACACTCCAAGGTCTATTGTAATACATCTGGCTAAACAATCTTGGTTTATTTTTCTGTAAAGATATGGATTCCTGCTGACAGCAAAATTTTATTGCAGAGGTACTGGAAAGCAATATCTGTTCACTCTAACAAGCTCTCCCGAATCCATGCTATCAACCAGAAACCTGTTGTGGGCCATTTGTTTTGTCTTTTTTCCCCTCTCTCTCCCTCTTTTAAGCAAGTGTAATTGGAGATGGAGCAAAAAGGCATCCTTGGAAGGACAGATCTGGAATGGTCATCCCTCAAAAGCGTTAGGCAGTGCTCAGGTGCCATCAGTCAGTGCCCCTCAGCTCCCTCGTAGATGAAAGGGCTGCTTGTCTGGCATTCCAAATGCATTTTGACAGCCAGGTTTTCTTTCAGGTCTCTGAAAAGAGAATATTTCCTGACCCAACACACCTGCTCCCATTAACAGAAAAAACCACCCAAAACAACACACATGAACAAGGAATTCTGCACTAAGATAACTCATCTTCAGCTCTGGAAACAGGGCTGCCTCTTTTGAGCAGGGGGCTGCTTACAACTCCCTTGAAGTAGGCATCCACTCTCAGAAATACACTGGTCCAAATTCTCACTTATCCACATTGGGTTTTATGAGGGAGAGCGATTCCTACTCCTTCCTGAGTATGATGAAATGGAAGATTACAAATTTAGCTGATCAGAACTGCCACTACAGTTAAGAGTTGGAAAGCCAGGGACATTCACACACTAATATAATTGTGATGGTACTTAGAAGAGCAAAGACAGCACCAGAAATATCTAATTCAATACACTGCTAGAAAGGAAAATTTTATGGCATAAGCAATTGTTGTTTTTTTTTTTTTTTTCATAGCTGCTTAACTTTCCCTAATATCAACAAGACAGATTTGCACCAAGATCCTTTAAAGGAACAGTCTTTGCCCTTAATGACACCTTGTATTTGAATTAGGTTTTTTCCCAATAAGAGATAAAGGTAGGAAAAGTTGCTGTCAGAAAAGTAAAACCATAAAATTTTCCTTTTTACAGTTCCTGATTTGTATTAACATAAGGAAGAGAGAAATTCTTGTCATCAACAAGGCTGGAAAGCAAATAAAATTCAAACACATGTAAACATTTTCAATACAAAGGCTACACACGCTTTGAATCACTCTGAGCTCTCCTTTCTCTGTTCTCCATTTTTAGAGTACTTGTATTAATTTTTTTCATATGAACAGTTTTTCTACTTGAGATAGTGATAGCATCCATATTTCTACTAAAAAAGAAGGTGCCTGTGAGCATGTAAAGGGTGGTCAGGGAGAAATCTTAGAAGGTTCAAATAATTTTTTAGACTTTTAAATTTTTCTCATTGGTACTATTTTAAGTCTGCAAGTCAAATCTGATTCTCTGTATTACTATTCCTCCAAGAACTCCTCTGCCCCACTGGCAAGGCTGATTGGAATATCATTATATTTCAGTTGCTAGGACTTGGATTTTTCCTACGCTGTTCTTTTTTTGGCACACTGAAATATTTTTATTCCCCTTGTATCTTTTAAATACATCAGATTACTATAATAAAAAATAACTGACCTTTACAGACATGCTGACACAGACCCATAAATCTTGTTTGGCCACTTACTTCCTAATGATTACAGTAAAATGGGATAACTCAACTGGTTTATTTAGCTTGTAGGTTGTTCCAAAATGGCCTGAACCTCCCTGCTCTGCCCAGCACCTGCTGTAACTGAACTCATCATTGTTGAGGCCTTCTGGCCACCACCTGAATACAAATCAAACAGCCACAGCTGGCAGAACAAGCTGCAGGTGTTGGGCTTGGTTGCCACAGCTGGATCAATTCTGGCCCTCCATGACTAGCAGCACTTCAGCTCAGTCTTCTCTTCCTTGGGATCACCTCTCTTTGCTTTGCAGCTCTTCTTGGGCTTCTTACTTGAGTGTTTGCAACACTTTTAATCTTTTACTCAGGAGAGATTTAGAAACACATATCAGAGGATGTTCCAGCAGTAGGGAGCTTCTCAGATATTTTGATCAGAGATGATTTATTCAAATCCAAAAAGCTCAGCCACTCGTCTATTCTGCAAATAGAAGCAGCAGTGCCTGAGGATGTTGTACAATAATGATTTGAGGTATGTGTACATACTCACACAACACACATGCTCCTCTGCCACAGAACTAACTTCCTTCCAAGCAACAAAGCTGTGCCAAGTTTATCATGACAACTCAAGAGTCAGGAAGGAAAACAGGAAGCTCTAAAGAATGAATTACCATCTGTCAAGTGGCTGTGTACCTTGCTTTAAAAATTATTGTAGCATAACTGATATGCATCTTTGCTTGTCTAGACACAGAATCTTTCTCCTCAGTTACTGATATTGATCAGACAGACTATGAAAGCAAATTTTCAGATGTTCTTCATATGCACGTATCCTTTTGAATGCATGCTCTGTCTCGAGATTTTTCACAATCACAGAACTTTTCTTTTTATGTACGTGGTCTGTATAGCAAGGATAAGAATTAACTATGAAGCACATCCTATTTATCAATTTTTATGTCAGGGAAGATGATGAATCCAATGCAACACTGATGGATTTCTTAAAGCTTGCAGAAACATCAGTCATATACAGTCCATGACCTGGAGTAAAGTGGAAAAACAATAAAACATGAGCAGAAATCCTCTTTGAAGTTGAACTGTAAAATGTTAGTTCTGAATGACTTTAAGTTTAATTCCTATTTGTCTGTTCTCTTATGGGCAACTGTCCTCAACACGGGAAGCTTTGCCGTCAGATGCTGTTGGGACTATTTCAAATGCAGTGTGTGTGCATGGAATTGCAGTAATGTTTCAGTCAGGAAAATGTTTATGAGCACATTTGAAATAAAAGTGAAAACAAGATAAAATTTTGATCTGAGAAATAATCAGTATGCCAAGTAAAAATGGCTCCATCCATTTTTCACCAGCTATTAACATGAAAAGTTACATGCGTTGCAAATTCAACTTATTTTATCAGAAGACACGATAAAGGCAAAATGATTCACATATCACCCTGACTTGTGTGTCATGATCATTCTTTATACCTGAAAAAACAAACCATCTCCATTTCAGAAGTTTAAAAATTCGAGAGCAATGTCACCTAAAATCGTCATCCCCATTTATGCAATTTGGCTTAGAAATCTCAGGATCAGTTTCTAATTTACATCAACCTGAAAGAGCTAAAATGCCAAAGATGTGGTTTAATGGACATTTGAGCCTGGGCACACCTGGGGAGCAAGTATGGAAGTGTTAAAATGATCCAGTTAAACCCAGGATTCCTCTTGCAGGTTGGCCAACATGGATGACACCTTTGGCCCTTTTCTCTCCTGCTTTGCTCTCTAATCAAAGGGAGCAGAGCACCAAACTGTCACTTTGGGCAGATTCAGAATGCTGGTGGACAAAGCACCACTATATTCAAGGAATCTGCCTCTAACACAGCATCTAGTTTTCAATACAAATAAACTACATTTTAAAATTTAAACTCTCTCATTAGACAAGCCTAGAATAGATCTGGCCTGCTAAAATACACTTTGAGCAGCCACTCACCAACACAGAAAGAATTTAAGGCTCTGGGGTCATAGACCTTATCAGTTGGTCTACATCTACCTGTAAGAGAAAGGAAAATTTCCTAAGGATCCCTGCAAATACAGCTTCAAAATCAAGTTGATAAATCTGTCCTTCAAGAATACTAGCTCATACCACCAGGACAGGGAACAATGAATTCTTTTAAATGGAATCCTAACTGCTGTTGACTAAATACGAACTCCTAAGGGGACTGTAAAAAGCAGTAACTTAATTTTAAATTCCGTAAGAGATGCTGAGTTTCAGATACCAAAATAAAATTGCCTGAAAGTTTCTTGCTGATGCAGTACATATTCCAGATTATGACAAAAAAGGGCCTCACCCTTATCTAGCAGATATATTAAATAGAACATTCATCTATGCTCAGGAACTTGAGGTTTTACCTTCATCCTCAGTAAATCTAGGGAAACATTTGCATCTTTGTGTGTTTTAGCACAGGCAGAGAATTCCATCACCCCCAAACTCCCCCAATCTGCAAATGTGTCAGTGAATTAATTCAAGCCATATGGAAAAAAGGTGTTTGTTTTTGAAGAGCAGAATGCCTGTACAGAATGCAACAGACTCTGTGACAGCAGAAGTTTCTGTTTAGGTGAAATGCCAGGAAAAAGGATGCACTTTATCCCAGAACACAGGTAGAATAGCACAGTGTCCATTCTGTTCCAAAAGCAGTATCCCTATTGTCCAGAGGTCCAGGCTCTTCTGAGGAGCAGTTCTCTTTTCCTTCATCATCTCACATCTTTCAATGCAAGTCTACTTAAAAGGCTCAAGGCTTGCGTCCCAAGGATAATTGCCTGCCTTCCAAATTGGAGCAGAAAAAACTCTCAAATACTTTTAAAAATACCAAGAAGTGCTTCATGAAGAAAAATGCACATGAAAAATAATTTGTGACCTGTCTGCTCTCAGCATTCTTCTTCTATCTTTTCTCTTTAATCCGACAGCAACAGTAGACTGACTCTAAAAAACCTAAAAAGAGGAAAAAAGGAATCTGGTGTGACTTGAATGTCATAGTTGCTTGAAACACCCACTTCTCATAGATAGCAAGGAGTGGATATTAATAATTTTATGACATCATTAACACCTTATATTAAATTTGGCCTGAGTGAATAAATCAACTGCCTTTAAAATCAGGGTTATGACTTGGTCTAGTAGCACTGGCAGACATGTACCTCATTTCATGGCACTGAGTTATCCCTCTTGCTCAGTGTCCATAAAAAGCACTGCAGTGGTATATTGGGGACACCAAGCTCATTCCAAGCACAGGATACACCTGGATTGCAACAGCACTACTGCAGTGTTAGGAAAGTAGCACACCTTGCTGTCCTGATATACTCTTTCCAGGTCTAAAATCAGAGTACTGCTGCAGGGATCTGGTGCAGTTTACTGGGCTCTACACAAAGGCATCTTAATAGAAAAAAAACCCTGTTGTTTAAAACCTGATGTAAAGGCTTTGTCTGCAGTGGAAAACCACAGCATATTAGATTATGGTTTCAGGAATACTAGGAATTAGGAGAGTTTTAAATGCATCATATCAAGGACTGCTAAATTTAACAGTAGTCAGTCAGATAGTCACTGTTAATTCAAGGTTTGGTTTTTGCTAACACTGAGCATAATCTCTTTGAAGAGATTGGATTTTTTTTTTCTAAAGAAAGGAGCTTACAAGTAACAAGTCATGGCTAATCCAAAATATGTTCCTAGCAAAAATAAACGAGGAGTTGCGCTCCTATCAGTCACTAGGTCACAGCACACTGTAGTGTTTACCTGGACCTAAAACTAAAATTCCAGCCTTTACTAAGACTTGTATTGTGTTATTTACTACACTATGTAGTGCTTATAAAAGCTTTTTCTCTCTCCTGCTGTGAGTTTACTCTCTGTGAGCAGCCACATCCAATTCTGCCTTCATTTCTTGACCCCAATGGGTGCCTCCAGCACGATATGATTTTTGCTAAAGGGCCAGGATTGGGCAGGTCAGACACACTCTGCCAGCTCCTGCAGCTCTCCCATGAGCACAGGAAGAGAAGCCTTTGCAGAGGCAGGTAATTAAAAAGCTACATAAAGCTCTGTGTGGCATTGGACACTCCTCACCATCCACAAGGCACAGAAGCTGGCAAAAAGAATGATTCCAAGCAAGAAAGAGTGGACCAAGCTAACAAACCAAAAAATCCTTTGAAGTTTTAGATCCATTTAGTCATTCTGCATGTAAGACCCTCTGTAGATCTAGCACCTATGCTGTCAGCTTTAGGGGTATTTCATGTCCAGCCTTCCATGACATTGTGCAGTGATTTATATGTAGATTCCATAGCAGTGAAAAATCAGGACAAAAGTGACAATTCAGACTTCCAATGGAAGCCAGAAAAATGTAATTATAAATGGAATTAAGAAGAGTTATCTCCTTCTACCCAACTATTCTAGGACTTTTGGGGGGCAAAAATGGTAAGGAAGATAACAAGCATGCTGAGAATCTGTGTTAGTCATTTCTACACATCTTCTACTCTGCAGTCTGCTTTTTTTGAAAAGGTTTTCTTTCAATACTGCCTGCCTGAAAGAACAATTTTTTTCTTTCTTTTGAAAAACAACAGTGTATAGTTAGATCCTAAAAGGTTAGAAAAGTCAAACCAGAAATTATAGAGAAATGAAATTATTTACTACAATTTAATAATTAGATGGCTGAGGTTTCTCCTTGTTGCCACACTGCACTCATATGATGATCTCAAATGAACAGCCTTTATTTTCAAATATCACACAAAGGGAATTTCCAGCAGGGCTACAAAAAGATTGGGAAAAATCACTTTGCAAGTCAGTTCACTTTATTTTTAAAAGCTCACCAAGGTCACAAGCCTAAGGAAAGCTTAATTAAAGTCGATGGAAGATGCAGAAGCGAGGCAGAAAGAATAAGATGGCAAGAAAAATCATTTTTTAAAACATATTAGATTATGTGAAGCCAGAGAGGCTTGACACCATCGATTTCAGAAATGGGTTAAAGATAAGGAACCGAGTATTGTAGGAATTACAATGAGGCAAAGCAGGCTGGGAACATCTGCTGCACACATCCACTTTCTTATTCCAAGGGGTACAATGAAGGCTAAGACTTAAAGGTGTCTAAACCCAATAGGCTTTCACTAGGAGCCACATCCTTAACTCACAGGTCTGCAATGAGGAGAAAAAAGCCCAGACCAGTGGTGTTGCTGGGCAAACAGTTTAGTCTTTTCTCTCACTAATTGCTAGTAAAACCCATAATATTTTGCCCCATACATCTTTGATTTACACACCCTGCTTTACCCACTGCCATTAGTCCTGGATAAGATGTGAGGAGATTTCCTGCCCAATATGACAAATTGTTCTCCATCAAGCTGAGAATCTGTGTCAGAAAAGAACAGAACATGAAAAAACCCACAAGCTCAACTAGCACTTATCATGCATAAAATTATTGCCAACACTTTATGATACTTTCATAAATCTTTTCCTCATTGTTTAACAACCAAGAAAACTCTCCACAGATAATGTGGAGTTATGTTTAAAGCTCTCCTTTATACAACTGCATCTTAAATTGACTTGAATGGCATAAGGTCAATGCTTGAAGGTGTAATCCCTGTCAACAGAGCAATTTTCATTATCTGGGTGAAGAGTTTGCATCTTAACCTCTCACACACTCGACTCCTCTCAGCACTCCTTTTCCCCTGGTGCTCTCTGCTTTCCACCTCAGAGGGGAAAGTGAGGGATGGAAGCTCCTCACATGCTGGATGCCAGCTATAGAACTATAAAAACTTTGGACACCAGCAGAAGGAAAAGCTTTCTGAGGGTTTGTGCAGAAACACGGAGGTGTCTGGGACATGCCACTGAACTTAATTGGTCAGGGTTATTTCTAGAATGAAGCTGGGGAAGGGTTCTCATCCAAGGAGCTCTCTAAAATCTCCCAGAAAGTTTTCAGATGAAAGATGAATAGGATTATTCCCTTGCTTTTTAAATAGAAAACAACTGATTGCTCTTTTTGGCAAAACATTTGAAAATATAGTTCAGTGTTTTATATTGCAGGGCTGGAGACTCTTGGGGAAGCAGAAAAGCTGTCTGATTCTAATATGTTAAAAGCTTTTTAGCTTGAGGCAGTGCTGGCTAAGGGAATATTAGATTTGTAATCAATTTTACCAGCCCCTCTGTTGTTTTCCAGATGTACTTATTGATTATTAGTTTTAAACAGTAACACTTAGTCTGAATAAAATGTAAGTAGTTAGGAATCACACAAATATTTAATTATTTTTGAAAAATTAATAAGTTAATGGGCTCTATGTATACCAACATCTACTACACCTTTTCTTAGCATGTTGCTTCCCTTCTGGAGAATGTGATACCTGCTCAATAATCAGATGAAAAAGAGAATGAAGAAATTACATCCACCTGAAAATTCTGGAGGACTTTGGAGTTACCTGATTATTCTTAGAATTACACAATTACTAGCCAAGGAAAGAATTTACCCAAATACAATGTTGGAATAGGTTCAATACTACATTTTTGAAATCCATATTCCCTGCTAATTTTTTTTACCACAGTACAAAGTACTGCCATTGCTACTGAAGGAAACCATTACCTCTTAGATAGTATGTGAACTAGACATCTGCAGCTGCCACTTGTCTGTACAGAGACTTTGGAAAGCAGAAAAATAAATTAATTGCTCACAAAGATACTTTTACTTTCCTCAATGTGACTGCAGTCTGTAATTATTTGGAGATCCTATGTCAGCAGCATTTAGCCTATGACATGCTTGAACATTGTGTTTAGAGAATTAACATTGCTGTTTGCAGTAGGTCACCTTGGGATATGTTTCAGCTCTTCTCTTTCTTGATGATACACTTCATTATATTTAAGTACATTCCTGAAGGAGACACTGAAGCAAAGGCAATTAAGGGAAGCCAGGTCAATGAATTAAAAAGTTAAGGGGTCTGGGTTTTTCTTTTGAAAAATTATTTTTTTTCTGAGCAACTCTAGATATCTCTGGTCAGATGATTTGGGTTAGGCTAAGAAAGTTACCTACAATCCCTAATGGCCAGACTTCCTCTCACTGCAAGGTTTCGTGGCTGTCACCTGGAATTCAGCCTGCCTCAAAGGTTTCTGGTTCAGCTGATGTGGGGCTGTGCTAGAGGCATCACAAGAATAATATCTCCCTGCTGAACCTTTGCAAGAGTGTGTTTCAGTGCAGATTTACTTGGTTCAGAGAAGAACTTTCTCCCTTGATGTATCTTCCTTATTCATTGTCAGACATCACCTGCACAAAAGTGACAGAAAACAAGAGCAGGGAGATGTTCAGGAAGAGGGAGGGAATTTCTCAAAACAGGTCTCTTTTAGATATTCAAGGACAAGATTCAAATTGTTATCAGCAGCTCATCAAGGTAGATCTGATTGTAATGGATGGGGAAGAAGTGTGTAAATGGTAGACAGAAAGAAAGAAAGAGAAAAACCCAATGAAGATAGATCAATAACCACCCCAGGGTGAAAAAGGCAGAATTTTTATGTTGGGGTTGTTAAAGATCTATTAGAGACAAAGTTTTCTATAACTATTCTATAAAGTAAAATATTGCAGAAGTCTCATTACTGGAGATATTGAATTGCTACATGGAGTATTGGATTTGTATAAGGAGTTAGGTAATGGTGGCAGTTGGGATGGAAAGAACGAGGTCATTCAGAATCACAGAACCATTTAGGCTGGAAAAGACCATGGAGTCAAACCCTTAACTCATGACTGCCATGTTCTCATTAAACTCTAAACATCATGCCTACCTCCAGGGATGCTGGTTCTATCACTTCCCTGGGCAGCCTGTTCCACTGCCTGACCACCTTCTCAGTGAAGAAATTTTTTCTAATATCATGACCCGTTTCTACTCAGAGTGTTACCTAGGGAAGAGAGAGGGAGCTCGGGAAGAGAGAGAGAAGAGCCTTCTGACAAATTTAATTGGAAAACCAGAAATCTATTACCTTCACTTCTACCTGAAATGGATTTGGTATAGTATGAAACTGATTTCAGCTTACAACCTAAAAGTCTATTTCTCAAACTTTTCTACAAATAAAATTTCACTTTAATGAATACAAATATTTGTGAAGGGATGAACATAAAAGTCAATAAAACATGGCCAGCTGTTTCGCTTTCCAAATAATGCCAGGTATTTGTGATTTATTTTTCCTATTATTTTGCCCAGCTTTTAGTTGAACCTAAAGCCTAACTTCCACAACCTTTAGGGGAAAACACAAAGAATTCTCTTCCAGGTAGGCTACAGCAATGTTCTGTAAAGAAGAAAAGGTTTTACCATTTAGTTTGTTGAGTTCTATAATCCCTTACTAGACTCCAAAAACTGGACCTTCATTAAAAGACGTAACCTTTTAAAAGCCACCTTAATTTTGCCTCTAAATATTCAGCTGGCAGAGTGAACAGAAAGCTTTTGCATTTTATGTTTTTCATGGGACAGTACTTAAAATCTCCTATGTCAGGCTTAGGTAGTTCTTAATGCGAAAATTTGCCACTGGGCACTGCCCTTACAACCATAGCACTTAATGGTGGTGATTAAGTGAGAGAGAAAAGCCACTTCTACTTTGCCTTTAGTTTTCAGAGGATAATGGACACAGTGCAATCTTAGTGAAAACCAGAGATGCAAAGAGTGGTTTGATCCTGAAAGTCATTTCAGTGCTGGAAATGGATGCTTTTTGGAATAATGCCCGGTGAACTGCAACTTTCAGAAAGTCAAGAGACTGTCCTATTAAATCTAAAAGGTTGGTTTGGCTGGTATACAATAGATACTAAACTCAGAGTACAAAAGTCAGATTGACTTACTTGAGGCATTTATCTGCTGGAATGATAGCCCACCTTTCACTCTGCTCTGCTGAACTACCACACTCCTAATCAAATCTTTATGGCCACAGAGGTATGTGAGTGACATAAGGCAAGTGTCAAGTGTCAGCAAAGGGAACCTAAGGCACATGGCAGAGTTATTATCATTTATTTTTCCCCATTTAGGAACAAAAGGGGCATATAGTGTTTAAACACTTGACAGGAATATTCTTTTCTTTCCAGGGCTGACTTTTATGCGGTGTGACCCAGTCCCTTCTCTGGGGTAAAGTTTCCTACTCTGTTATCCATGGTGATTTACAGGGAAGAAGGCAGAACGTGATCCAAATTTTACCGTAACCCATGACACACTTCCATAAAGAAAGAAGTTCCTGTGAAATGAGATACCTGTTTCTGAGCATTTGCACAGGGCTGAAACCCCATCAAGAATGCTGTTTCACTGCATCCTGATTAGTAACTCTAAAGCACTCCTCTCCCTGGCCCTCCTGTTTCTGCAAAAAAAGAAATCTGGCATGAGAGACAAGAGCCACATAACAGCTGAGCTGGTGACAAAAAGCTCAGGCTGCACTGGGAGTGTGCTCAAAGGTCATATTAAACAAAAATTATTTGACTTGGTCATCTCCTCTCTTACATTACAAAGTCATGTAATTCCTTCTCCCTGGCTACCACCTCACAGAGATAACAGTTGCAGAGTCAGGTATTGCCCTCACTTGTAGGCAGCACAGAATGCTCTCATCTGATTTCACAGATATTGGAGGTGCCACTCGGCCATCTCCATCCTCATTTTCCTTCAGGCTCAGGTTGAAAATGAGAATGAAACTGAAAGAGAAAATTAGCCCTTTGGTCACAAGCATGAATATGTGAATGGGATCAGTGCAAAAGGCTTATTTCTGCTCTTCCTTAAAAACAGAAAGAAAAGTAGTGTCAGATTCCTAAAGCTTGTTCTCAGTTTTAATGAGCACGAGGGAATAACACTGAAAAGACTTGTATGTTTCAAGCTGCAATACATCAGGCTGTCAAAAACACTGGAATGCCACCCACTCTAATTTTTTTCACTCACCATTGCACAGTCGGTACAATTATTCTGTTGCAGCAAATTGGGGAAAAAAGTATTAAGAGTAAATTAGTGTTTAAAAGCTATGAAATCTGCATTGCAGGTTGTCCCATTTCCTAAATAGAGAAATATTATGAAGGCATTAAATAAGTATGTGAATTTTTAAGAAGCCTATTTCTCCTTTCCACAGCGTTGCAAACACTCCTGGTGCACAGTCGCGGCATAATCTGTAATAGTATCGGTGACAAGGAAAAAAAATTAAAACTGGATGAGACCTGTAATTTTAGAACCAATACATAGCAGCAAACAAATCTGATGGAAAATGCCATGAATAGTAATTGCCTGTTTGCAAAAGATATGAAGGTCAGGAAAAACACTGGGTGAAATTTAAAAGATGGGAATACATACTGGGAGAAAATAAAAAATTTCAACTCATGCAGATACCTTTCTCAGGCAGTGAAAGATTTTCTTTACATCTTTGAAATGTTAAGTGTACTCCTCACTAAAAGTAATTAATTGTAAATAATTTGAAAAGCCTTTTCTCTTTCCAGGGAGAAAGCTGTTTATGACACTTCAAAACTGCCAGGATGAATTCATCTACCTCTACTTTCCCACAGAAGCCCAAGAGCCACATGCATTGCTTGGATACTCCATCACCAAGATTCCCATACCACATCAGAGGTACAAATCTCAAGGGACAAGGACAAACACAGATATAAATGAATTAGACCCTATTTGGTCTTGTCATTATTATTAAGAAGAGGAAAGTAAGAAGGAAATATTAGAAAAGCAGTCTGAGATGGCATATTTCAAAATTTTCCTAAAATTAGTCGAATGTGAAAAAATAAATAAGCTGTCTCCTGTCAATGGTGGAACATTATTTTGGAAACTGTGAGGTGTGATTGTCTGTCTGAAGTCCTAAATATAATTAAGTTCACAGTTTCACAATTTGACTCTTAGGGAGTCCTGCTATATATAAAGATTAGTAGAGTCTAAAATCGTAGCTCACTCATAACATTTAATTACACAAAGGTAATAGAAGAATAGAATAAATTCAGTTGTCCAGACTTTATATCTCAGATAAGTTTTGGGTTTTATTTCCATGTTGCTCTTGAAGAAACCATGGGTGCTGGTCAGCTAAGGATTCTCCATGGCTGGAGCCTGATGCACCTCTGGAATAGAAGAAACCTCTGCAATGATTGAATTAATACTTCTAAACATCTCAGCCTTCACTGTTGCTTTGCTTTAGAGTCTGGTTCTACTTTCAGTCAGTCCAGTGGACTGCCAGGGAATCCACACTGATTCTATTGTAGAAACTCACCTTTTGATAGAGCTTTTTCAGCTGCAAGACAGATGGAAGTTTTAGGTTTATCCTTTTATCTTGATTCCATTTGCTGTTTCCCAACTAAACAGGCAAGTTTATGTGGATAAGTTATGCACAGAGAGGCCCTTGTCTCCTGTAGTAATGGAAGCCATAAAAGACTTAAACCCATTTGCTTCTGTAATTAAATCATCCATCTCAGGAGAATCAAGGAAAAGCTGCAAATGGAGACTTCTCAAATTAAGAAAAATTAGGTGGTAAATAAATGTTTAAAACCCACCCAGGTTAAATGAGTTTTCCTTTAATAGACTGAATTTCCTGCTCTTTAAAGAAAACAAAACAAAAAAAAATTCGACCACCACAACAAACAGCAAATTGAAAGCTGAAGTTACTCCCTTAGCAATGGTCTATTCTGTCTGGCTTGGAATATGAAGTTCAGACATTTAAAAACTGATTTGAAAGGATTTTTTGAATTATTATTGATTGGTTGTCTTTCACCTTATGAAAGTCCAGCAACAGATGAATGGTAATTAGCCATTTGGTCATTATGATGGTTGGTGCATAATTCACATGGGTAAAACATTTGTTGTTGCTCCTGTTCTTTTGGAGACGTCTAAGAGGGCTTTTCTTAAATTGCTCTGGTACCCTCCTATGCTTGAAAATATATTTCCTATTTAGATAAGGCTTCTTTTTTATATATATGTGCAATCACACCACTGTGCAGATTCAGGAAGACCTTTGGTTATTTTGGTGAGCCCTGCACAAGGGGCTGCTTCCAGCATCAATGTTTAATCGATTTTATAGACACAAGCAACAAAGCCCTTGAAAACCAAATTCATACTGGAGTGGCTGAGCCTTTTCTGTTCATCCCTCTATCTCCAGCATTCAATTCCAGCTAAGAAAGATCACATTCTTCAAGAAGTATTTTTTCCCCACACTTTTTTTTGGTGATTAGCTATAGAATGCAGTAAAGTGCCTGATGTACCACATTAAGAAGGATGCTAAGCGGTTTACAAATCTCAGTAATTAATGACTATTTTTATCACACAGAATATAGACGACTTTCTTATATCTATCTGAAACTCAATATAAGCCTCTATAAGCCTCCAGGCTGCATAATTGGTGCAATAGAGCTGAAAATGAGATGGAGGATATAATACAGCTCAAGTAATCCTGCCTTTAGCTGAAATGGAACAGTGGAGGCTCTGAGCATCCAGAATGTTGTTTCCACTAAGATTTAAAGCCAGCCAGCTGTCGGCTTCTGCAGTGAAAATTGTAGTGTTATTTACTTTCTTTAGTACACTCCAAATATTTAAAGAGACACAACCATATTTATGGGCATTTTTTATCTTTAACAACTTAAGCAATGTATGCGAACACATTTTTTCTTGTTAGGGGCCAAATGGGTGCATATCCTTCATAAAAGTTTCAATTCAAGCACTCTGGAAATTACCTCAGGTCACAACATCCTGGAAACGACGCAATTGGTTTTACCTTCTCTATGCAGGAGCTGTCAGAAATAAAATCTTTTAAAAATCATAATGGGTATATAAAGGGCTCAGAGAACAGGAGGGAACATTGAAAAGGTTTATACAGTGGTGACATTTTAAGATTGAAAGAGAGTGCTTGTTATACAGAGACCTGATGAAATCTGTCAGGTTAGGATTTACTGTTTAGCACATTTACCTCAGATGTAAAACTGAAAAAAAGTTTTAAAAAGAACAATAAAAACCACATCAATCTCATTTTTTCTTTGCTTCACAGTTTGTGTTGCAGAGAGGATTTGAATGAATTGATGAAAATAATGATAAAATCTTTAGTATACTTTAATTTATTATGTAACTTATTAGTAAATGATAAACATAGTATATTGTATCTCCTTTTTCTGTGAGAGCACTGGGAAAACTCCTCAGTGTTCTGGCTGAAATACAGTCAGGCAGAGTAAGGTTTGGGGTTTTTTGTCTCTTGGGAAATCTTGGTTATTTTAAAGTTATAACAGTCTATAACCTATGGTTTGGGGTAAGGATGATCTCTGTTTTTAATTGTGTGCAAGGCGCCTAGCAGAGTAGAGCCCAGGGGCACTGCTGTAAAACAATCATTAAATAACATTAAGCCTGTGGCAAGGGAGAAGGAATCAGTGTAATCATTGTGCATCTTTCCCCCCAGATTCACCCTCAGCCTAGGGTCTAGTTCGTGGTCTGCTGGAAATGCCATCTTTGGGTTATGACAGAAAAATCCCATTAATGTTTCTGCCATTGCCACAGTCCTGCTGTGTTTGTTGTTTGTCCTTGCAACAGATTCTCTGCCTCATCATCTGCATGGCTGAAATGAGAACACCGATTTTCTGTCTCAGGGACACGTCATGGCTTCTGACACTGCTGGACTGAAAATGATGAGCAACCACAGAACATTGTCATTGCTGTTTAATAATGGTGAACAATACTCAGGAGCTTCTTGAGCCTCACAAGCCCTCAGAAAATGCAGCCACCTCTCAGAAGGGGAGGGCTGGGAGGCGATCTCTGTGCTTCATCCAAATGGGCTGTGTAAATAACCTCTCCTGTGGGAACTGCTCTCTGCTGCAAACCATCCTCAACGATCACTCACCCCACTGAACCTCTGCCCCTGGGTAAACACTGTGGGACTGTGGCCAGAGACTGCGGGCAGGAGAAGCTTGAAGGGCTGGTGGTACCTGCTCACTCTCTGTCACCTCCCTGCAAGAGAACACACACATCTCTCAGTGCTTCCAACCTGAGCATTGATGGGGTGATAAAAACTAATTTACCCCAGAGACCCTGAAATTCTGTATTCTGTGATATTGGCCTAGGCAAAATGTTACTTATCTTATTAAGTA
The DNA here is from genome assembly GCA_034509425.1 of Eopsaltria australis. Lineage (NCBI taxonomy): Eukaryota > Metazoa > Chordata > Aves > Passeriformes > Petroicidae > Eopsaltria > Eopsaltria australis. The sequence goes on from JAVTVJ010000024.1 coordinate 10,154,321, forward strand.
CTTAGTTTCAAAACTGCAAAGATGAGGCATCCTGACTTCTATGGATGGACAGAAGGTGTCTGAATGTCCTTCCTCCCATGACACAATTCAGACCTCAGAAGGAAATCTATGCCCTGCATGCATCTCTTGTGAGTACTGCATCTTTTATGTATTATTTTGCCTTTATGGATTATGTTGCCAAAGAGTTGCTAGGTATTATGTAAAGAGATCATACAGGAGGTTATGCTAAAAACTGGTTTATCACACTTACACTGAGGCAGTGTTATCAAATATGTTTTGGTATTCACTGTGGAGAAACACTTCTCCTTTTTTATGTTAAATTTTTACAGTTTTAACAGCATCAGATTTAGTTTCTTCCAAACCAGAGTGAAACAGAAGAGAAGAGGAAATACATTAAACTGCAGACATGAACCTCATGTTATTTTCTTTGGTTCACAAAGAAACCATATGAGCATTCACTCATGTTTCTGAGAGGCAGCTCTGCTATTAAGAGACAGGCTTATGAGCCACAGAACATTTTGATTATGTTTCTGGAGTTATACATGACCAAGGCAACAGTGGTTTGGCTGAATAAAATGCAATATTGCCACAGAAAACCTTCCATTAAAAAAAAGAAGAGAGGAAGCAGGACTGAACATTCACTATCTAACAGAAAAAGTAATAGAGCTGTCCTTATGAGGACCATGTTCTCTATTCAAGTCTTGAAAAAACTAATCACAATTTTGATTTTACTATTCAGATCTCCTATTTTGTTCTGTAGGTCTTCATATGTTTCAAATTTGCATATTCAAATACACTCCTTATCTTTCTACTACCATCTCTTTCTCTGGACTTCTCATCAACATTATCTTCTTGGTATCACACAATTCATTTTTCTATTTCCTTCTCAATATTTCCCCTTTAATTCCTTACCATATTGCCCTATTTTCAGGAACAGTTCCTCATATCGTCAGAAGTTGAATCCAGCAGTGTACACATTAGAATGAAGTTCTGAAAAGAAATCTACAGAGGAAAGAGACACAAAAACTTTTACCTGTCACATTCTCACTCCCCTGAAACAATACCCCAAGAGGACAATATTGATGTCTGGATATGAACATACAGCTACTGCCTTGTGCCATGCCCTACACCTTTAATTGGAGTTCTGGATGGCACACAGAGGGATTGCCCAAAGTTTATTAAACTTCTGTTGCAGGAAAAAAGTTCTGTTAACAACACTTTTTAAGGTTTGCTTTATAGAATTTAGTCTTGCAGAACAGTTCCTAAGCTTCAATAATGCAGAATCTCATACTAAGTCATCCATTCCTTAATTTTAGAGGAACATTAATTTGGAAATTGTGGTGCCTACCCACAAGATAACATGTACCTGCAAATTTAGAAGCAGATTGTATTTGACATGTCAGGGTAGAGCTGGGAAGAAGAAAAAAGTTATCTGCAATTAGACAATAATTATGGGAGGATAGTTATGATATGTTATATATCAATAAAGCCATAGAATTGTTATCTGCTGAACCTGTTGGGTGCATTAGATGCCATAGTAACTGTGCAAGAGTGGCAGCCCAGGCAGAATGAGAATAATCTGGCCAGGTAAGTGTGAGAAGCTGATTCAAGAGGCTCAAAATGCAGGAGGATAATTGAAACAATGAATTTGTTTTCCTGCAAGATTTTCAGGCCCAGTTTGGTGCATTCAGTCTCCTGGGATCCCATACATTTCCCCTGCCATGCTGAAGGACAAGGAACTCTCACACTCTCCATGCAGAAGCCTAAGAGGAACATTTACATCCCACCAGCTTGACCTTGATATGTTCACAACACAAAACCTGATCTGTGGGAATGGCAGCCTGGGTCTGCCTAACCTGGCCATGTCCTGCTGCAACCTGCACTGTCCTGTGGCAGCAAAGGCAGGGGTCTGACAGCTCTGCTGTCCCTCGCCTGGAACCTGAGGTGCCACACCCAGTAGGGACAGCACAGAACCTGGAAGGGAGCCATCGAGCACTGCCAAGGAAGTAGGGAATGTTTGCTTCACTGGGACTGCAGCCTCACAAACCAAGGGGTGGAAGAATGGAAGAATGCTGAGAAGTTTCTGCTGTTTTCTGTGTCAGTTATTTACCTATTTTTGCAAGCTTAGCACCACATTTATGTGTATATATATAAATAAATGGGTGCAGGTGCATCTCCACAGGAGATAGGATGCGAGCATTGCTGGGGGCAGAAAAGCTGGGCCAGCACTGCATAGTGCAGGAACAGCCATTCAAACTCAGGTCCTGGTGTTAAGGAAACTTCCCTGTGTGACCATTCACCGGGTTCTCTGACACCCACACTCCCAGTGTCCCAGACTGTCACTGCTGGCACCGAGGCCCCTCCACAGGGGTGGCTCCAGTGTCCTGGCAGGTCCCTGCTGAACTCCCTGCACCCTCACTCACAGTCAGACCAGGTTTCCTCACCAGCTCAATCCCAGGATTTCCATTGCAGAGTCTCAGATGTCTCATTCCATAAAGCCATTTATCCACAGTGCAGTGACACAGAAACAGCCTGAGCTGATGCCTCCAAGGAGGGACCCTGAGCAAAGGAATCCTCCTCACAGTCCAAGAGCACCAAAGACTCACTGTTTCTCCCCATCCATTGAGCCATGGGCTCCTGCTGTGCCTCTCAGTGTCCCTCACTGGCTGTGCCACAGGTCCCTGTGCCCTTTGTTGAGCAAAGGGTGGCAGCTCATGGCCTCTTGTCCTGGGCTACCACCCAGAGCTGAACTTGCAGCTCCATCCACAGCTGCACACTGAGCTCCCTGCACTGAATGTGTTCCTGAACACTGCCATCACTGCCATGGCAATACCACCCCTGGGCCATCCCCACAGCCCACCACATGGCTCTGGAAGGATATTCTGCAACATCCAGGCTCAGCTCTGACCCTGCTCACACAGCAACAGGGCCCTGCTCCTACCCACAGCAATTCAGGCATCGAGGTGCTATCTTGATCTTTGTGGTTTTGCTCAAGAAGAGCATTTCTGTGTAGCCTGAACTGGACACAGTCACTTCTGCTTTGGAGTCTGGGGTTGTGGACAGAGGGGGACAGAGCTTTGGTCAGGGAGAGGGATGAATTGGGAAGCAGGTAATGAGTTATCCTCTCGTGAAGGAAGAGTGCTGAGCTCTCCTCTCCTCTCTGGTGCCATGAGGAATCTGAGCAGCAGGCCTAGATACTGTCTGCACGCTGGCAGGAAAAAAGTAAACTGAAAAAGTAAACAACCAGTATTTATTTGTATAATTAAAGGAGACTAAAACATGACAGAAATATCTAATCACCACAAGAAATCCTGTAACCAATTTCCAACATGATTAAACTCGCATTGTTGCAAAATAAAGCAATCTAATCAACAGCCTGCGTTCTAATTACGTCTACCTGATCTCAAAATATTTCTGAGCTTGTTTATATCCCCAAGCCCTTTTATCTTGACGTACTGTAAAATCATTTCTGAAATGAATCAGGTAATGTGTTTTTCTTTCCGCGGCAGGTACAGCAACGTGAGCTCAGGGAGGTTCAGAGACCACTGCCACGAAGGGATGATTGAAAATCTCAGGCAAGTGGGGGGAGCAATGGAGAGGGAAATGAGAGTGCTCAAGGGGAAGAAATTGGCCTGCTCCTGGAAAAGAAAGGAAAACACACTGTATACAAATGAGGATGTAACAGACTAACAGGGAGAAGAAACTACACAGTGCAGGAAAAGAAGGTAGAGCAAAGAGATGAAGGCAGGGCAGTCAGAGGCACCTGGAAGTGGAATGAAGGTAGCAGAGAGAATTCAAGAATCCCTTAAATTACCATGAATTAAGTTTCAAAAATTCACATTCCTGTGTCTTTCTCACACTATGCTGTTTTATTCATTTAAGGATTTCCTCAAACCTGATCTTTGCTCTCGTAGCTGTAGAGTTCAAACAGATAATGGTGGCTGGTCAAGGAGGAGGTGGGTAGATGAGAGGTGATATATGCACAGAGATGGATAGTTAATATTCTAATACACATATTAAGTTACCTCCAAAGGAGAGGGAAGGACAGGGACTTTGGAGAGTAGAAAAACAGTGTTTTCCTGTTTTGTTGCAGAGCAAAGTGCATTAAAAGGTTTATATCATAATATTGGCTTCTGGATCCTACAGCAACCTGTAGAATTTACAAACATGGTGTGGCTGTGGGAAAAGGCAACATGCTTCAAATTAGAAAGAATAGAAATTGGAGCTTTAATACTTTTACCAGTGGACTAAGCACACAAATGATGAACGGAGAAAAAGAAATACAGACTTTCAAGGTTTTTTTTCTTTTCTATTATAAATTCTTACATAACTCAAACTACTTAAAAAACTACTTTCCACACACACACACATATTTTACTTCCAGTGTTATGATTTAAATCAAGTTTGCTTCCCAGAGTGCTGAAAATCAAAAGGATCTGTAGCACACAGGCAGAGTCCCAATTAGAAAACCTCCAGACAAAACACTGCACAGTGCTGCCCCTCCTTTCTCAGACAATAGGAACTTACCTTAGGTAACAAAATGTAAGTTACTTCCAATCAGTGTGACAACAGCAAGACTATTTGGACAGAGGAAAAGACAGGAGATAACTTTCAACTGAAAAAAATAAGCAATATTCAACACTTACAGTGGAGGCAAACATTACCACATTTTTTTAACATTCATGAGGATTTCAGATCTTTGCTGTTAAACCCTAGCTACCCTGTTTTCTTGTTTCTTTGTGCAGAAGGATACAGTAATTCAGAAGAATAATGCAGAAGATACAATAATTCCTAGTTTTACATCCACGAAATAAAATTCACTGCATGAAAGCTTTTTAGTCCTCATCTATTTCATTTTAGATCCCTGAGATTTAATGCTTTTCCCATTGTTAGCCACTATTAATGACCAAAACTCTCTTTTATTGAGATCAGTATCTGAGAGGGTGGTCTGTCCTCACTGAGAAACAGCAGGGTTCTGAATTTTTGGCAGGCATCCTCTGAAGCACATCTAGAGGCCCTTCAGTGCAAATAGGTGTTCAAAGAGGCAGCAGCTGGAAAAATGAAGAGAGAAAAAAATGTTACTTTGACAATGACCTCCATTCCTAAATTAAAAAAAAAAAAGAAAAGAGGAAGAAATAGAAACCAAACAACAGCTCTATGAAATGTCATGGGTGCAGCCTCAGAGCCAGAAGAGAGGAAAAGCTTGGCTCAGATTTTCACATTTACTTTGTACAAGACAGGGCCATTCAGTAAGGTTAAAACAACTTTTTGTAGGGACTAATTTGCTTTGTTTAGAACCTGCTGTGACACATCCATGTCTCACAGGAGATTTTTCCCAAGGTCTTAAGGGCCAAACCAGGAGGGGCTTGGAGAAGAATTTATTATGGGAGAATGCCAACAGATCAGACTAAGATATTCTCCTCAACAAGTAAGAGACAGAAGGAAAATCAGAGCAAAACAAGAAATGGGACAAAAAAAATTGCCTGGGTTAAAAAATCGACAAGCCATGGCTTTAGAAGAAGGCTAGCAGTTCCTAGGAGTCCTTACAAAACCTGCAGCACGGGTTTGGCTTTTGTTCAAGTATATCTGTGCCTATATTATAATACAGAGACATTCAGACCACCTTCCTACTAGGGAAGGCCTGATTATAGACAAAAATCTAATGCTGGCTGCACAGAGCTCAGCATCTAATCACTAACTTTTTTTTCTCTCACCTCTTCTCCTCTGGCTGCAGTGTTTATAATACCTGAAGTGCTCAAATCTCATTTGTTTGTGTACATCCCCTCTAAAAAGGTCTCTGAGATTCTGAGGCTTTGCTGTTTCTCCTAACACAGAGAGACAGAGAAACAGGACAATTATAAACTTCCAATTATGCAAAAAGTTGGTGTAGTTGCTGATGATTTATATATTGTTTGATCTTTTATAGGTCATCTTGAAAGTTAACATTTAAATTATTTGAGAAATTCTGACTCTTAAATTGGCTGTTTCAATAACGTTATTGCTGCTGACTCCCTCGAGTGCTTGTGCTCTTAGTTTCCTGATTTTAATTATTAATCCACCACCGCATGTTGTGTTTCTCTGCAACAGCAGAAAGGTTAATATTCATAACCAGTTTTTAGGTTATTTTTAAAGGTAGGTGAAGAACAGTGCAGGGGAAGATGGAGGAGGGAATCAAGTTTTAATTACTTGTTAATATTGCTATTTAGGTCGTGGAGCTGATTGCAGCTCTGCTCCTTCCCAGGCTCTTTATGTGCACATCCAGAAGCACAATTCCACCCAAGGCTGAACATCACTCCCTGTCTCTCCAAAATTACCTCTGTGCCAGCTGCTTTCAGGAGCCTCTGACCAGCAGCTTTTGCAATACTGATCTGCTGAAGTAATAACTGAAGGGAAATCTTAGAGAATCATCCATAAAAAAAAAAAGCCTGTACACACATGGAATCTCATCTAATCTTATGCTGCATTAAAATACAAATAAAACAGGCTGGCTTCTTTCTTTGGTTGGGAAGGACCAAATCCAGCTTCTGTGCTATGAAAGCACAGAGTCTGCTGGAGACCTGAGCTTCTCTCTGCCTTATTTTTTAGTGTCCCAGACTGATTTTTCTCCTGACAAAAATCTGGACTTCAATAACCAGCACAATTTATTCCCTGCTGCCTGAGTCTCCAGAAAGTGCAAAAGCTTTTTTTTATTCCCCTCTACAAAGCCACACTGAGAAATTCTCCTTTACATAGCAAGGATTTCCATCACAGACTCGACTGTACATTTGTTATCAGAATGTAATATTTGGTCCTTTCTCGATAATGGGTGCACTCAACAACATCATTTATAGTGAAGCCAAAGTGAGAAAGAAAGGAGGAAATGAAGAAAATCCTTTCATGAGCAATCTCTGCTCCATTTTTTTCCTCAGGAAAAGGTAAAACCAGCTCACAATTAGTCACATCTAAAACTTGAATCAAAGCTCAGATTTGCCCAAGACAGATCTCTCTACATGTCCCTGCGTAACCTCCCTGTATTCACTTGGGGAGGCTCCTGCTGGGACTACTTGCTTTCATTTTACCCTAAAAATGAAGTTGAAAATGGACCAAATTGGTACCTTCCTGTCTTTTGAACACAAAAAGGAATTTGACACACACACACACTTTTGTGCCATTTTAAGTTCTCAGCCCATTCAAAATAAGACCAGAGGCCACTTGCTTCCATTTCCCAGTCTCTCTCCTCCTTTTGCCCTCAGAAATGAACCACCAGGAGCTGCAGGGTATAAAGTCAAGTCTTGCCCAGAATACTGAGATGAGAAAATTGCAATCTGAAAGGTAACCCAGCAAGTATTTATGGAAGACAGAGTAGGATCCACACTACAGTATTAATTTTCCCCATTTTACCAAGAGGTTCAGGATCTGCTTTGTAATAAGAAAGCCCTGGATCACCAACATTACTCAATTCAAATTCAAAATTTAATGTTTACTTGGCACTCCTGCTGTATCTAATCATGCAAAATGCATTCCAGAGCCCATTTCCCCAGGTTCTAAGGGAGTGATGTGACTACAGTCCTGTCACATAAATGAAATGCCAATTGCCATCCTGACAAGAAGCAAGCACATTTAACTGATGAACAATTGGTGGAAAGAAAAAAAAAAATGGATGTGAATATGTTTTTTATTACCTTGTAAGATTGTTACAGAATTCTTTCCTACTGAATGAACCTCATGGACACTCTTATTGCCACTCAATCTTCTTCATTTTTTTTTTTTTCCTTTTCAAGCAAAAGTTTCTTTGCTTTCAGAATTACAAAGCTTTGTTTCACTGCCTGTTAAGACACAGACAGCAGCAGAAAGAAAAATGATTCCTCTTGTTTTCGACAGTTTCACTCACCTATATTCACAAGAGGACATTTACCTATTATTCTCTACTGTAAGGATGATGCAAATATTTATTATGCAGCACCATTTGAAAAGTCTTTTTTATGTTCTACATCAAAAAGATGAAGTGAATGAAAACTGAAAGTCGTGCTGCACACACAGGAGATAAAAACTCTAACCTGTAGACTGCACTCTGCTTTAAATTGCTTTTTTGAATCAGAAAAATGATGAAACTAACCTCAGCTTATTCCCTGTCACCATTCAAAACATGCATGCTTGCCCATGGCTTCATGCAGAAAGCTGAGTTTTGACTAAGATTAGGTACAGCTAAGACAAAATACTTACAGAGATACTATAGTGATGCTTCTCTGAAAACATTAAAGCGTTCTTTCTGCTCTGTCAAAGCCCTCTAGATGGCATTCTTTAGTAAATTTTGGTGACTGCACACATTTTTGGCCTCAGTGCAGTTTACAGTGTTTTCACTAATGTTTTTAAATTAATCTACTGTAATGACTGTCAGTTTAATGAGTTATTAAAAGATATTCATGCTTTTGTAGTGCAAAGTGTAACAAAAATAGAATAAATAACGTTTCGTTTATTGCGAAAGTTCCTAGAATAAAATACATTTCTCTGTCTGAAGTGCATTGCAGGCTTTAGAGAAAAGAAAAGCAACAGTATTTTCAAGCAATTAAATATTTTCTGAACCAGGACACATGCCTGCAAAAATTACAGTAACCCATCTTCCTCCTGAAGTAAGGTCTTAATAAATGAGAACTTCACTAAGTTTGAGCAGTTTCTCTGGTAGGGATTCTCTGAATGGTTTTACAAGCAGAACAACTTGCAAACAAAAGGAAAACCTGCTGCTAGGACCCCTGCTTAGCCTTACATCAGAACACTGCATTAATTTGTAGCAGGCCCACAAATGTCAGTCTCATTAGATGAGCAAACACAAATTCCTGTGTAACTCAGGCTCTCTGTTACTGCTCCATGGAGCCCAATAACCCTGCAGAAGGAGATCCCAGCAGTGAGGCAGAGTGTCTGGAAAAGGGCAAGTCAGAGAGATTCTGACTGTCCCTGCCATCAAATAAGGTGGAAATCTCCAATATTAACACACACACACCATACACACACACACCATACACACACTTATGGACTATGGCTCTTCTGTGCCAGTTCAGCACATGACAACTGGACCCAAACAATGGGATTACTGAACGGGTCATCTCCCTTTTATCTGAGCCTAGGGGCTATCTGGGGACTCCTGACTCACAGAAAATCAAGGCTAGTACAGGACATGGGGTCATTGCCACTGAGATTTCCTAGTGAGCAGTGCCAGGTCTGCTTCCCAGCCCTTGTTCCTGCAGGGGGACTGAGGGCTGCACACAGCCATGTGCTGACTGCTCCCACATCATCCCCACACAATCTGCCCTCCCTTCTCACCTCCCAAGTCACCTCTCCTACTCCTTGCTCTCAGCTGCCATGATCCTCCCTTTCTCCTCATCTCTTTCATCTTCTATTGCAGGTCCTAAATGCTTGGGAAAAAACCAGAGAAAGCCTTTCCACCTCTCTCACAGGTAGCTTCCAAATATTGAACTGGATTATAGATCCTGACCCACACAGAGATACCTAATAACAATTGCTATGGGCCATGTCTGCACCCCTACTTGCCTTGCTAGAGGATGTAGATGTTTGAAGCAGACTTGAAAACCTAACCCCTATACCTGAATCATTAGTTTGTTTGATTCAATAAGTAGATAGGTGTTTCATTTAGTTTTTCAACCCCCAAATTAATCCATGTATTCTTTCTTGTCTGTATTCTACCAGATGGATGCTACCTCATGCCTTATGCAGAATACCACAGGAAAAAAGAAATGAACAAATGCTGTATAAAAGAAGAACAAGCCAAAAATACCCCGGGGTTATTTCAAACTCCAGCAGATTTTTGCAGGTGTTCTGGGCTTCAACAGCACAGTGAGACTTTTTCATTCATGTTCTGCCTGCTTCCTGGAAAACAACACTGATGTGAATATCCAAGCTAAAGAAAACAAACCCCAATGTATATTTCAAAAGGAGAACTGGCTTTATATCCTATGGATTATTATATAGCTCTGCTCACAAACTGTGCCTAGGCATCTGAGGCATGTTGAACTACTCAAGCATAAACAGAGCCAAGAATATTTATAGTTCTATTCTGTCATAGTGGATGTTGCAATCGGACAAATAATAGAGCCCAAGGTGACATACTATAATATTAATAGAGGGGCAGAGTGAGAAATTACCAAACTGAAGCACTTGGAAATCTACAACCTATGGCAAGAACAACCAATGTCACAAGAAAGTCACTCCAGACTGAGAACACATGGATTCAGGATCTTTTTAATCATTTTGTCTAGTTGTGTACTCTGTTTTATGATGGTTTAATTGTAGCTGTACTTCAAATGTGGTGGACTGATGGGGACAGCAGGGGAGCATTAGGCATAAAATTTAACTGCAAAGCTCAATGCAATCCTAATTATGGTGCTGCTATGACACCTCCATAATTACTCATTCTTATCCACTGGCTCCACTAAAATAATTCACAAGACAGCAAAGCAAGCTGAGAATGGCAGCATTGTCACTGCAGCCCAACTCCACACAGGACTAAAACATGGTGATGCTTGGCTTTTCAACACCCACATTCCTCCACAAAATTTACAGAAGCCCTATTTTAAGCTCTCAGTACCTGTATAATTCAAAGATCATCTAGACTAGCTAGAAGGAAATGTGGAAGAGAGAAGTGCTTAAAATTTCATCTATCTCAGGTGTCTCTGTGTGATCTGTGTTAGCTGTTTTTATTCAGTCAGGATCCATAGCCCTGCAGGACTTGGGAACCTTTTTTAACACAGGCAGGCAACTTACACTTTCCTTTTAAAAAACAGCTAGAAATAGAAGTGGAAGTTGTGCTGCTGTTTTTTCTTTTCATAACAACCCAGGAGCAGAGCATTTCGTTCATGGATAAAATAAATAAGCATCACCATGCCTTTGTCCCTCTCTAGACCAGGAATGCAGTGACAGGGCTGGCATTCTCAGCTTGCTTCTTGTCTTGTGAAACACTGAGCAGAGACGGTGGGTAGGGAAGAGTGAGGATAAATGTGTCATAGCAGTGCTGTAATTAGGATTGCACTGGGTTTTGCACTTGATATGGGAAGCATGGATCAATCTTCAGTCCTCTCTTTGCCCAGGGAGTGCCCTTATCATGGGACTGAGGAGACAATCATTCACTCATTTTTAAAAAAGACTGGCCAGTCTAGCCTCCAGCTTTACAATTAGGAAACTTTCATGGGAAAGGACAAGCAAGGGTCTGCCTTCCTCAGGTAGGGAATCAATTAAGACTTCGACCTTCACATCATAATGCAGGGATGTATATCGGGTCTGGGGAACCTTCTCAGTGCTTACTCTTCCTCCAGATACCTTTATCATGCAATGGAAGTTAAATCAAGCCTAGAGCAATAAATTCCTGTTCATGAAGATAGAAACCTTGGCTACACTATTGAAAAAAAAGAATTCCAGCCACCTTGAACTGTCCACTAAAATAATATAGGTATATATTCACAGCCTTCCAGCAGCAGGGCAGTTATTCTGTGCACTGCACTCCTGTATTATGCCTCATTTTACTTGGTTTAGTGTTTTACAGTGTATGTTTCAAAAGATCATCAGAGCTGGAGGAGCTACAAAACTCCTGATAACCTCTAACACACACTCTGGGGTATGAAAAAAAGGCAGCAGCCTCTTCTATCACAGAAAGGTTAAAGAGCACTTGCTTTGGCTGTGCAGAAAAGGTCAAGGACAATTACCAAAACTCTCATTGCTATATTTCAGTCTTTCTGTCCTCCAATTTTAGAGCAGCTTAGGTAGGGTACAAAATCATTTATTGGATCATGAGGCAAGAGATCTTTAAATTTTCAACAGGGTAACAAAAGAGGTACAGAGTTCCTCTAGCACTGGTAACTCCAAGTCATACAAAAAGTTCAAGCCCTTGGTTTGAAATAAAAAGTTCCAAGAACTTTTGAAACAGTGAAAGAAACCATACATAATTTTGATTTTTTTTTTTTTTTAGTTTTTAAAAGCAAAGACTATGGAATTAAAAAACAAACAAACAAACAAAAAAATACCCAACAAAGCCTCCAAAACATACCTAAAACCAGATTCTGCAACAACAACAATATACAACTGTGAGTGTGAAATGAGGCACCACTTACTGCAAGAACTTCAAATAAACAGTGAGTTAGCAACACTGTCCCTGCTCAGCTCATTCATTTACTGAGTGCAAGGTTGGCTGATAGGTACTGACAGCAAAGGTTAGATCAACTTCCCAATCTGCTGCAAGGTGCTTAAAGGATTAGTACCAAGGGACTTAATGATATTGAAAGTACCTGATTCTCTCTGCTATTCTAGGTTATTGCAGGGAACTTTTTCCCTCTGCCTACACAACAGTAAAATATCTAATCAAAGGTAAAATCAGGTACACTTTCCATTTCCTGATTATTTTGTGGTTGATTTCCGAAAATTGACACCCATTTCACTTAATCAAACTTGTGAACCAATCTGGACTCAGAAGGCACAACCACAAATCCATATATATCCAACAAAACCAGAACGTGCATGTTGGCTGTAAAAATGGACTGTTTGTTTCACAGTAATCATATTTAAAGTAACCAAAAAAAAAATTCTTCCTAACCCAAATTTTTGCTTAAAAACAATTTAGATCCAAACTTCTGTTATATATGTGCTTATATATTTATATATATACACACACACAGAGACATATACATGCATATATATATATATATATATATATACACACCATTAGTGTTCCCTGAAGAGTTTTCTAAATATGATTCAAAAGTCAAAGTTTTCTCTTCATGAACACTGACAAAGCAAGGCAAAGGAAGTTTCAGGGCTTCATTTGCCTGAAGTCAGCTCAGGAGTCACCTGCCTGCCTACCAAACTTACATTTATATTGTACAGGGTCTCACATTTATGGTGTGAGAGCTGGTCAACTAAACTTTTATACTAGCACAGAAATGGAGGTTTATTCAGAGTGTGCCTGATCTCAGCTGAATATAGAGGTCTGGAGGAGACTAGAGGTCTAAAAATCCAGTGAGAGAAACACCTCTCCAGCCCATTTGCTGATCCATCTCACAATATGAAAAATGACAGCATATTTCTATTAATTACATAGAACAAGTAAAAATCAAACGTCTTCAGAATGCAAACCTGCAAAATATTCTGTGTTCAAATCTGCCTTGCTTTCTCGAAAGATCTAAAATCCAATTATTGCATTGTCCATTTAAATTATTTACACCTCTCCTGATTCAAAATACATGGAGTAATCTAAAGCTAACTAAATTTTCTTAACTCTCCAAAACATAATTTCTGATCTGAAGCCAACCATGGAACACAACAAACCAAAAGGGATCTGGCTGAGGGAACTGTGGAAAATTGACATGAGAAAGGCCAATGAAACACAGGCCCAAACAGAGTCATTCTGCAGCAGTGCAATATTAATATTTCAAAAGCAAAGATGTCACTAAGAAAGATATTTTAAAATTTGTACTTAAAATAGAAAAATTCTTGAAAATGTATATTATCCGCAATTTTTTTTTTTTATTTTTTCCCTGTAACATTCTGGGGAATAATCACTTAGTGCCTGTTACCTCTTATCCAATCCTTCCTGATAGGCTTTCAAGTGACCACACCTGTAGCAAACAGGACTGCAAGGGAGAGGTTACAGATTTATGCAAGTATCTTCGGGCAAATACAGCACAAACAGAAGAGAAATTAAAAAGATAGGAAAGGTTTTTTTATCTGCAAAATGAACGACATCCCCGTTTCATGTAAAATTTTCTATTTCATTATTACTGGTTCACAGATAAAAGGTAAAGTCACATAAGAAAACCCTTAAACCTGAGTTGTTTAGTCAATACAGAAGAAAAATACATCTAAATCTCCATATATCCTCCTTTAAGTGGAAAAAACTTCCTTCCTAGTGTCAAAATATTCATCTGTATAGGAAAATGGATAATCATAGTTGTGTCCCCTGCTATTTATTCAATAAATAAAATTAGATGCACAATAAGTAGGCAATTTTTGTTTCTTCTGTAAGAACAAATCACCCTCCTCACCCTTTAACAATCCATTACAACTTTTTTGCCATCAGCCCAAACCACCAGCTGAGGGGATTTTGCTAATCAACTACAACTTGCAAGGTGCAAAATTCAGCCATCAGGTTGTTTTTCTTCTCCTAAATAATAGCATAATCAGAACATTAAAATGCTCCTGTTGGCTTTATCTTATATTCTTATGTAAAACAGAGTTATTTAAGAACCAGAGTAAATATTGAGAGTATTAACTAATAAAAGCTAATGGAAGATAGAGGCCCCATGAAGCTAAAAGTGAATGCCAAAATGCTCCAGCAAACGAGGCCATTAGATTTTTCCACCCACTACGCTGCCAATAAGGCAAATACAATGATTTCATTTATCTAAATAACTGCTGCTAGTCACAGATAATGGCAGCTTAAGCTACTCAGTGTGCAGCAGGCCACTTGGAGAAACAAAACAAAAATAAAGCACTCTGCAGAAGAATAAAACAATTGTGCAGTTGCGTGTCTGGGCCCTGACGGAGAGTGCCCATTATTCCTGGTTCCCAGAAGGAGCACGCAGGTGAGCAGATAACTGCCTGGATAAACAAATGCTCATAACACAGCTCACACACTGAAAAACTGGCCCAACCTGCACAACCTTGAGCATAAGTAGGCTCTTTCTTTTTTTTCTCCTTGCCCATGCCTGCATGTACCAGATAAAGTCCCAGGACTCCCGGCCAGCGACGAGAACAAATGAGCTGGTTCAAAGGGCTCTTGTGAGGAGCTCTCTCACCGTACAACAAAGTCCCATTTTTCCTCTGCCTGCTCAGTGCCATCTCTAATCCAAAGCAATTGCCCTAAGGTGCCAGACACATACAGAACGAGACAGCCAACAACAGCAAGTAGCATCAATCTGCCTCCTCCAATACTAAATGTGGCTGGACAGAAAACTCATGCTATATTCTGCCTGTGTCCCACCAATTCCAGAAGAACTCATAACAATCTCAGCTGCTGCTCCTCAAATCACCACAGTAATTCTGTAATAAATGTGTCACTAAGGAGGGAAAAGTCATCTACATTCACTCAGCAAAGGATATATAAAGGGGGCTTAATTACAAACAAGATGCTTTATTTTCAGACAGTTCACAGTTAATTTTTTGCACTGCCATCGCAGCAAAGATGTTTTAGCTGATCAACAAGCAGGCCTTGAACCACAGAGTTTACAGAGCAGAACTTCAGTGTAAATGGAAATAGTTGCTGATTTACACTCTGCAGCTGAGGGCAGTAACTTTCTCAGCCAAATTACGCAAGCTACGCATGCTCATGTGGAAACCCAGGGGATGGAGTCAAAGGAAGTGTGGAAAGGAATTATCAATAAATGTTTCTAGCATCATTTTCCAGAAGATGATGGGCTCCATGTCATGCTCTAAAGTAAGCAAAGTAATGGGAAAACCAGCAAATGGACTGGATGTTGGTTTCTCAGGCTGCTTGTCAAAGGGCTCTGAAACCTCACTGATCCTTCCCCAGGGTTACAGAAATTAAATGCAGTACTGGCAAACATTCCAACATGTTACAGCAGAAAATACTGGATCAAAAGAGTCAGCTAGTAGCTTGTCTTTGATGAGCAGGTACTCTGGCCTCCAGAAGGGCAGTGTGAGATGAAACTTGAAAATTCTCTCAAAGAGCTTTGGGTTGACTCTTTTCTTGTCTCTGCCTGGGGGACCGACAGCTTCAGTGGTCACTGAATGAACTTCAGCAAAATGAAATTAACATTAAGAAGCTTGTGAAGAAAGATTAGCATTTAGAATATCAGTACTCCCATAAGGCTTAGAAGGACAAAGGTAAAACAAAATTATCAGACAACTGAGGAAATACCATCTCACCAGAAGAAGCTACCACACTGGAACAGTGAAGCATTTTCCACCCTCTGAAACATTCTGGTTTTCTCCCAGCAGTAACAGCATAAAGATAACTCAGATTAATCTAAGTGGAGGGAATTTTTTCATACAAAAACAATAAAGAAAGGACTGTCCATCTCCAGGCTGAGGTGCAGCTGAACAGGATCAGCCAGGCATGGAGGAAGGCCATCAGTAGAACCCAGAGCCTGGGCTTCCACCTAACAGAAGGAAAAATAAGAGCAGGAAAAATACCTTTCACTCAATGCACAACTTTAGGGCCCAAGTAACAGCTGGTGGAAAAAGACATCAGTGCAGCTTCACTGATTGTTCTGAAGTTATCTCAGGAAAGGTGCTTTTCTCAAATATTTACTTTTTGAACTGGCAGAGGCTGTGACCAGATGTAAAGTTTTGAGGAACAGCTGGGCTCACATGTGCTCAACAAGGGAAGGACCAGAAGTCAGCATCAACAGATGAGAGACTAAAACACAGAGAGTAAAACTTTTTTTGCTCAGAAAAGCACCTGATTTCAGCCATCCATTTGCAGCACTGCCACCAGCCCTGACCTGGAAAACGTCACTTCCTCACTCTGCTCCTTTGCCTTCCCACCTGTATAGCACCTGAAAATTATTTTTTTAACCTGCAATCTACCATAACTAAACTTGACAGATTCAATTTTGATTTAAAAGCCCATATTTTATGTGTCTTACATATTTCAGTAGAAGCTTGGCTCTTATTTTTTCGAGAAACACTTGACTCCTTTGTTGTTAATTGTACAAGGTGTGGTTTTTCCCCATTAATATCTCTGTAATGTAGAATTTAATTTACTTTCCACCTTTTTGCTTTTAATTATTGCAAGACTCCTAAGCAATAAACAGAAGGAACATATTGATGGGACAAGCCTTTTAAATGATGGGACATAATAATTATTAATTACAACTTAAAAGTCCCTAGCAGCACTTTTTTGCTATAAATACTGGCTGACTTCAAAGGCTGGAAAAGACTTGTATTGTGCAACAGTCAATTAATTAGAAATACTGCAGATACCTTTCTTAATGAATTTAATTATTAATAGCACAACTCTCAGATTTAAATACTGGCTCAAGTGTTAGCATCCATATATTTTTTTCAAAGATGAATATATTAGGCTGCATGGACCACCTAATTTAATTGCAAATTATTTTCTCTACTATGGTGTGGTGTATTGTATGTTCAGTTCACCTTATTGCACTTATTCACACAGCTGTGCTGGGTGGCAAAACTTTAAATCATCCATAAAAACAGACATTTTGCATTTCTTCTGTCTGTTGTTTTCTGTGGAACATGACAGAATTTTATTCTTAGCTCAAATAAAAGGATTTAAAATAGCATGCCTGTCACAAGTAAATCAAGAGTGTCCTTTTTAAAGACATGAAAATGCTTAGCAAGATTCTGTTTTAATCCCAAGCATGTTTGGGAGCTGGTAATTTCTTTTCAGAAGGAATGTCTCCACAGGTAGGGAAGTTGTTTTGTCAGTTCTGTGAAAGAGCTTTTAATTACCTGCATTTAATTGAGTCTTGCACATACACATTGGGAAACAATTTATGAGGTTTTCTGAGTCTACAGCATAGTTCACACAATAAATCATTCTTTCTCTCTGTACTTAACTCACATGCTGTTTTCTAGGCAGGGTTTGTTGGTATTGCAGGGTTTTTTTTCTTTTCAGGGAATATGAAAAGCAGAGAGAAACAATCTTCTGGTACCAATAACATGGCATGGAGCAGGGTTTGGGGTCAGAGCAGGATAACTCCATTTTCTTCTCAGCTGCATCAGTTAAACATGAGATTGGACAAGCCATGTCATCCTCAGTCTGGCATTTGCCTCGATGTGGAGACAAATCTTTTCCATTTCTCTTGCAGTTTTGTGAGAACTGAAGAAACAAAACCTGCACGTGGGAACAAAATACCCCATGACTGCTTTGCAGAAGTTCAAACACTAACTCAGGCTAAAATGAAATTAAGCATGCATTTTCCAGTTTGCTTCTATTTGCAAATTGGATTAACTTCAGCAAAATCCACTAATTTCCAATTGTGGTCACAACTTTCTGCAAAGATAATGGGAAGACAGATGACTAAATGCTTGAGAAAAATTCCAAATATTTGGATTGCAGCAGGACCCAGAGGTCCCAGGTAAAACCAGCAGCAAACTGCCTCTGTTCTGATGGGAATGGGATGTGGGGGAAGGAGTAGCTCTAGTATTATTTAGCTAATTAGTGTCTTAATTTGCTCTTTGTTTTACAAAAGACATAACAGATTTTCTGGGGACAAGTTGGAGCACAGAGTAAACCAAGGAGAAAGTGCTAAACATACTAAAGACTGACTGCACTGGCTGCTTCTGTGGGCTCCAATATCCTCATAAACTGGTAAGAGTGATCCTGCAGTGAGGAGGACTTCTGCTGAGTTGTTACTTCATTCAGTGCTTACCAAGATAAATATAATTCAAAAATAGATTGCAAAATGAAGAGTTGATGTCTATTTCTACAAGCAAAGTAATGGAAATTATTGACCACGCACCCTTGACAGATCCTCCCTTCTGATCCTCAGCTCTTGGCCCTGTGAAATTCTGCTGCAAAGGAAGACTAAAAACAAACATGCATCACAAATGGCATAAAACATTCACAAAGCTGACACAAGAGTGTGGTACTACCTGTACAGGTAATACCAGTCTCCTGAAGAATTGATTAAATTCCTTATGAAAATTTTAAGGCATTCTCCTTGGGAAAAAAAAAAAAAAAAATTGAATCCTATTGAGACAGATAGAGAGACTACTAATCACATTTCTTCTCAATTCTTCTCCCCAGCTCTAATTAGTAGGGAATATTTGCATTGAAACAATCTTTTTTTCTCCTTCATTCATTTGATCAAATGCTTATCCCTCACCTGGAGCCATAATCTCTTGTCTGTAGCCTCATAATCTTCTGCACTGCTAAAAGGATTAGGTATCCAGGTGAAGCATAAACAGCAGGAACAGATGATCACACAGGAAATAAGCACTGTTCTGATTTTTCAGATGCCATTTTCTTCATGGTAATTAGGTAAAAAGGAACTCTAACCACCACTGTCTCTTAGAAAGCAAAGAAACAACCCTGTAAACATACAGAAGGACACAAACAAACATAAAAAAATCCAACACAAACTTTAAGACGTAGCTTTTTAAATAATTCTCCCCCAAATTAAAACTGCATAAAACTACAAAATGAGTAATATTAAAAGACAATAAGAAGATTATGGGGAAAAAAAAAAGATACAGAGATTATTCTAATGCCTTAACAAAATTGCTGCAATCTTTACAATGCAAATATTTTCTATTCTGAAAACAGATGTCACTTTCTCCAGGCTTCTCCTAAAATTGGGGGTGGGAAGGTTACATTTTCTGTCTGTAGTTTTCACTGGGCAAGATTGAGTCTGTCACTGTACATCCCATGTTGACATGCTCATTTCTTTTATAAATTTATAGGGTATTTCTTGCATATGATTTTTTTGAAAGCCAGGACTTCCACTAAAATAAAACACTGACTGCATGTGCTCATTAAAAATGCATGAGAAATTCAATAGGTATTTAATCCAAAATTCAACATTTGTAAAATTCAACATTTCAAAACTCAAAACTGCAAGATCTAAATCCAACCAGTTCATACCCTTTTGACACACCTGATATTTGAGACTTCTCTTTTGTTATTTACCATTTCACTCCTTTCCAACTAGACTTTTGATATTAGGGTCAAATACAGCTCTCACTAACACACTGTACAATTGCAAAATTCACAGTAATTGTTTTGGTTGTCTTAATTTGTAAGAAAGGGAATGCATTGTGCTCTTTCATTCAGTCTGGGTATACAATAAGTTTTACAAAAACCAAACAATGGCAGGTGAATGTGACTTTTTTGATTATTCAGTAGTGTTTGTATGTGGGAATTGGGTGAAGTGACAGCATCACTTGGAAAATGAAGACACTAGAAAAGCAGAAAACAAAGTAAATATATTAAAAACAGATAATTCTTCATGCCTCCCCTCTTCAGTTCAAGTTACAAGGTGCTCCTACTTACTAATCTACCAATATTGTCTGGGCCTAAGAAAGGATTGATTCCTTCCCTGGCTGATTAAGGAGCAATAGATCTGCTTGTCTCCATCAGGAGCCTATGGAGATTCACAGGAAGTAAAGCAAGCAATCCAAAACCTATCCCCAAGAAGAGCAGTGTCCCTTTCATTGACGAGGATTGATTTCAGTGAGTAGGCGTGATAGAGTGCACGAGGTTGGAAAGGTTGTTAAAGATCTGCAAAAACTCCAGTCAAATGTAGATTAACAGAGTTTTACTGGTGGAAGCAGACCCCTCTGTACTCCTGCCAACACAGGGGCAGCCTCTGGAGAGCTGTCAGAGATTCTGTCTGAGCAGACAGAACCCAGCACCTGAGCCAGGGGAGCTGCTATTTGCCTATGCCTGCTTCTGAACAGTTATTTAAAATTTGATCATTTGGCAAAGCTCATCGAAAAATAACAGGCAAATAGGTTCAAACTTCACCTGGCAGTCCTCTCTACTACACTGTCACAGATAACCACAAACACTTGTTTTCAGAGATATCCATGGAACTGGGAGCAAAAATCCAGCAGTGGTTTAGGCTGGGGGAAGATGTGTGCTGATGCTGTAGCAAGGATTGCCTCTGGTGGTGTTACACACCTAATGTTAAGCTGAATTTGATAAATGCTACCCATTAACTTGAATTATGAAAATAATGCAAAAGGGCTCTCACCAGATGATTTTGTCTTCTTTTTTTCTTCCCCTTTTTTTTCTCTTTTTTCTTTTCTGTGAAAACACTACCATCCTTCCAGGAGATGTATTCACTGCCTGGGGGTTTCCAGGGAAAGTTACCCTACCTAAGACATTTGTTGTGATGTGAAAACTCCTCTCACCTCCAGCTGTGGTCAGAGGCACAGGAGCAGCAGTGAGAAGGGTTTGCCATGCAGGCAGGCAGTGCTGGGCTCATTCCCCTCATTCCTCTGAGCAGCCTCGGGCCATTGACCTTCCAGAGTAAGCTGCAAAGCTCATCTCTTTCCTTCATGGAAGAGGAAAAATGACTTAAAAAGCAAAAACCGAGACTAAAAAAGCTATGATATGGAACAGCCTGCTTTTTTTTTTCTCCTTCACATTTGTATTCATTATTCTAATCACAGCATATACTGGAAGAGCCTGGAATCCAGGGCAGGTGCTTTAAATGTCATACATAACTCCAATCCACTAAATACCTCAGAAAATTGGAACATTGCTGGTGATTGCTCAGTTACTAATTAACAACGAAGGACAAAAATCACTGCAAATGTGCTATTTGGCCAAGAATTGACTGAAAGTCAAAGTGTGGAAAAGAAAGTATGTGTGTGTTAATGGAACAGGCAACATTTAAAGGGCTGAAAACACCTGGGGAGGGAAAAAAGTTATAGTTTCTCAGACTACCTGAAATGAGAATAAAAGTCATAAAAATTTAGAGATAAATACTAAATAATAATAAAAAAATGGTGGGTTTTGAGTAGCAAAGCTTTAAAAAATATTTGTATGCAAACACCAGAGAGTTAAGGTATCAGTTTCTTCAAAGGAACTTACATTTAAGTTGGGCTTTATATTAAGTATTAGTCATTCAAAACCCAAATTCACCATCTATGGTGCTCAACCAAGAAAATTTTAAAGATGGAAATGTCGTAGTGAGCTATTGCCCAAGAACTTGTAAACTGATGAAAATAAGGATCTTTTAAAGGTTACAGCTTGAACATCTTTTAAAACACAGTTTGGTAACTTATTAGTTCAAAGATAACAGTGAGAAAGAGTTAGAATACACTAAAAAACCAACATTATAGCGTGACAATGTGACTTCTATATTCAATACTTGCACAAGATAAATTTACTGAAACTACCAGATTTGTGTTTCCAGAGAGGGGATATTCAGTACTGTTGTACATCAAGTAATATTTCTTAGTAAAGAAGAAAGAAACAGCGTTCCTATTGAATCTCAATTGATTTGTGCTGTGTTGCTGCCAACACAGACAAACACAGGAGATTAGTAAAGGGGAAAATGCTTATTTTATATATATCTGGATAAAATGTGATCCATCATCCATGAAGGCACAGGCTGTGAATCTCAGCTAGAACTGCTCCTTGCAGCTGTCTGGTCTAGACCATCACCTGGCCAGGCTGGGCAGTTTGGTGCCTGGGCTGGTGCTCTGAGGCCTCTCAGGTGCAGTTTGGGAATCACCTCGTGTTGTTTTGGGGCACAAGCAGGGAATAAAGTGGATAAAAACAACGGAAGAAAGAACAAAACAGGCACTGGGGGAAGGCAGCAGCAAGTTCTCCAGGGTATGGAGCTATGATCTTTCCTCTTTCAATAAGTCCAGCTGATCTGCCAAAGTCTATTTAACACTTTTGCCTGTCCTCAGGTGCTTTGGTTTTGGGTTTAGTTTTTTGGTTTAGGGTTGGGTTTTTTGTTTGTTCATTTGTTTGTGTTTTTTTTGTGGTTTGTTTTGTTTTTTTCTTTGTTTTTCTTTTGTATTTTCTAGGGCAGGAGGAGGGGGTTTTTTGTTTGTTTTTTTTTTGGTGTAGTTTTTTTTTGTTGTTTTCTTTTAAATTTTGTCAAAGGATATGATAGAAGATTTGAACCATTTGATTTAGGTAGGTTCAATTACTGACCTGTTACCTTCAGTCAACTGATTCAGAAAGTGTTCTTTTCTTCTGATTCACTCACAGGCCTAAGTGCAGTCCATTACTTCATCAAAATTCTTGTTGTCCAGGTTAAAGCAGTTTGTTTCCAACTTTAATGTTTCCAATTACTCCATTTTTTTCTCATTTCATTTGCCTTTTTGTTTTTCCTTTCACTCTAATCTCTCTGTATTTGCTGTAAGTTAGGTTAGGTCCTTAAAGTCATTGCAGTAGTGAAAGTAATATCTGAAATCTATATTAAATAACATAACTGCCCTACAAGGATGGTTAATTCTGACCAGCCTGGTTTGTTCTGAGAGCACACCAACTGCAAATGAGATAAAAACACGTGCACTGAGGATGTTGAGAAGTTATAACACTGATAATGTTACATGGGCTAACATTTTAATGAGGATTCAGGGAGATGCATTGGGAACATTTGAGGAAAAAAAATACACAGCTGAGGGAAAACAGCAAAATGAAGGAAATGCACTGGGAAATGTGCCAGGAAATAGGGGCTGATATAGTCAAAAATCTCACTAAACAATAGAGCCTTGAGCCCATAAGTGGCAACTCAAGGGAGAGGCCAAGCAGCCTTAGTTCATATGTACTCTAGATGGAGTAGGTGAACTAAATAATCAAATCCCAGCATCTTGAATCAAGGCACTGGAAAGCTGAATTTCTAGTTTATTACATGAAAGCTATATTGCTTGTTAGCTCAAGTGTTTAAGCCCTTTTTTCTTTTAGTTCAAAAATGTTAAATTTTGTAGTCCATCAATCCAACCATCTCAGAGCTGTTACTGGAGCTAAAAAACTCATAAGGGAAAAAAATTAAAAACAAATTAATGTGAGAAGATGAGATAAATCAAGTAGTGAAGTCAAGAGTAAATTATCAAAAAGATCTTTTATCGAAAATGAATAATTTTTTCTACTTCAAGAGTAACCCATTAATTTTATTCCCCCCACTCCATTCCTTAGCATGATTGTAGTTCAAGCAGCATAATATAAAAATAGGCTTATTAAGATATGAAATGTGTTTAACTCTCATCATAAGCACCACATTCCTTCAGAATTTAATTTAAAAATATATATAAATCAGGGGAGCATAAAAGCATTTGCACTTTTCGATAATTAAGGGGGAAAATGCATTTATAATTGGCAAATGGTAAGCAAAAGGGAGCCAGAAAAAGAATCGCCTGGGCTAGATTTGGCAACCCTGACAATACTGTGACTGCTTTCATTGACCTTAAATGAGCTTTTGCAGCATTTCCTACAGAGTAATTCCAGGGATTTTTTTCAAAAGACAAGATGTAGGGGGCCCAGTGTGATTTGATAGGAGTCAGGCAGAGCGATGCCTTGCATATCTGCACGTCAATTCTATGTGACACTGAGCTCCCCTGTCCTGAAGGGAAAAAGAGCACTAAATCAAAAAGCATGAAACATATATTCCTCTTTAAGGCTTTTATCTCACTGACATCCCTCAATTCAGCAAATTCTTAAATTCCTGTCCAGAGAGGCCAAGGGGAAAGGGTGGGGCATGGCAGCACCTCCCTGACACAGGTGTAACCAGTGAATCCTTTTGCAGTGGCTTATACCATGTGTACACATAATCATGGAATCACAGAATGGTTTGGGTTGGAAAGGACCTTAAAGATGACCAAGTTCCAACCCCCAGCATGGGCAGGGACACCTTCCACTATCCCAAGCTGGACAGAGCCCCATCCAACCTGGCTTTGAACACTTCCAGGGATGGGACAGTCACAGCTTCTCTGGGAAACCTGTGCCAGTGCTTCTTCACCCTCACAGTAAAGAGTATTTTCATTCTATCTAATCCAAACCTGCTTTCAGTCTGAAGCCATTGCCCCTTGTCCTGTCCCCTTGTCCCCCTTGCATGCTCATGTAAATAGCCCCTCTCTATCTTCCTTGTGGGCTCCTTTCAGGTGCTGTTTGTGGCACCAGGAAGCACCAAACTCAAAGACTGAGAACAAGGTCCTGATTTTGAGCTTATGGCTGTACCAGTGGGAATGGCAACCCTCAGGTGAAGCAGCCTGGGAATGAAACAGGGAGTGTCCAGGGTGTGGGGGGAGCTAAATATTTCACTGTGTGCTGCTATATAAATTAAAAACCTTCTCACATAAAAAAAACCCCATAAAAACATAAAACTTGTTAGCTTTTAAAAATCTTCTCGCACAGAAAGACAAATTAGTCCCCACTGAAAAAACCTCCCAAGCCAAATTACAGTTACCATCCAAACATCCTGTCGGTAATGATTTCGTTCACTGAAATATTACATGCACAGCTTCAATTTATAAATCTGCATTTCAGATGAAAAAGTGCAAAATAAGGTCTAGTAAATTAGATATTAAAGGTTTTGCTACTGACTGCAGTTTCTGTTGCATTAGACAAGCACATTATTTGCCATAGCAGGCAGAAAAACAATGACTAAAGGCTATTAATATGCTGTAACAGCTACATTAAGATAACTGCAAAAATAATTGCAGATTCACAACATCAGCTCTGTGTAAACAGTTCCAGAAACATTTCTATATCTTTAATTTGGTTTGCAGTGTTACATAAAGAACAGGGCTTAAACCAAGGAATATGGATGGACAGTAGTGAAGTCTTGCAAATTTAGAAATAATAGTGCTGGCCTATTATGTTAGATCTGTGTTAGCAAATATTTAAGAAACAGAGCAAAGTGGCTGCTGAGCTCCTCACACTGTGATTCCGTGTGGTTTGGGCAGTATGCTTTGCATTAGAGACAATCTTACCTCCCATGCTGAAGCTTCCTGACAGGAAGATTTATAAGATTCACATGGGAAGTCCTTGGAGTGGACAGAGGCTGTGCATGGAAATATTGGGGATCTAAGCAAAATACACCAAGGGACATTTGGAGTGCTTTTGGAGAAGAGCCTGTTGTTTATTTCCACCTCTAAAGAATCTACATTTTTCTGTCCCAAAACCACTCTGAACTGAGTTAGCACGTGGTTAGTGGAGACCATCCAGGGACTCACTTCAAAACTGCTCATTACTGCTCTGATCTGAACCACTGCTGTAGGCACAGACTCACAGGGCTACCAAGCAATTTGCAGCACATTTGTCTTTCTGAACTCAACTACCACTTTCCTGTTATCACTTTAAGAGGTTCAGGCCTTTTAGGTAACACTTCTAGAAAAATGTCACGCAGCATTATTACACATCACTTGGTTAATTAAGCAGCATAATTTGCGGAAATATTGTGCAACAGTAGGTTGCTGTTGCTAGTGATGAGACTTAGAGATGCAGAAAAGAAGTGGGTACAAAATACTACAGAATGTGTACTTAAAAAATAAGGCTCAATTACTCATGTTTCTGTGACTGAGAGATACACTAACAGAAGATTTTAAAGCAGGAGAAACAGCTTCACTACAGACACCTCCCAGAGATATCTGGATATCTGTGCTCCACATCGATTCTTCCATCACGAGCTGTCCACCCCCGAACAAACCTGCCTTCCCAGAAAGAGCATTATCAGACAGGTACCTGCTGCTGGCTCCTTGTGTCTTCTGCCAGCAGCAGACACTGTGAAAGATGAGGTGAGCACCTGATCAATTCCAGTAAGAACTGGGAGCTGGAAACACTAAGCTCTGTGTGTATGTGCTGCACACTTGAGGTTTCATATCCTTGTTTACCTTGGTCATTCTATCACCTGAGTTCTTGACACGGCACCTGTAATCCCTGGAGCACAGGCAGTACCTGCACACAGGGATGGACATGACTGGCTCCCCTAAAAGGGGTGGGAACAGGATGAATTTAATTGTACC
Source organism: Eopsaltria australis (assembly GCA_034509425.1). Lineage (NCBI taxonomy): Eukaryota > Metazoa > Chordata > Aves > Passeriformes > Petroicidae > Eopsaltria > Eopsaltria australis. The sequence continues at coordinate 10,180,718 of JAVTVJ010000024.1, forward strand.
AATCCAGCAGGCTGCAGCAGGACTCACATCAACTCATTCACTCATACTCTGGGCATCAGAGCAACCTCAGCAGATGCTGTGTCATCACAAGCCCTTCATGTCTTCACACTTTGCTTTGCTTGTCCCAGTGCAAAAGGCTTTACCTGCTGAGTTTCAGAGTGATTCTCTCAAATTCTGGGCAGGCCATCTGCCACATATCAGCTTTGCAGAGTAAAGATGTGTGGGACACCAAACTTACTTTGAGATGTATGCAAAGACATCCTCACTTACCATTTTTCCTCATGGGGAAAACTCCCAAACTGCAACACACAAGCACTGCTCAGCAGATGACATGGAGGAATACACTTAAGAAGCTGCAGCTAGTTCATTTGCACACCTCTGATTGCAGCTCACATCTGTGCTGTTCTAGTCACTGCTGTGAAGGCAACAGCTGGAGCACTGCTACTGATCCTTTCAGGCCAGGGACATCCCCGAAAAGGGACCCCTAGACCAAAGTGACAGAATCTGTAAAATCTGGGGAAGTTAGGAGGTAGAAACTGGACCTTTAAGAATGAAGTAAAACATGGGCCAACACATACGTGTCGCAGTTCTCTGTGTCTCCAAGCTCCTGAGATTTGTCTTTAATAAACCCAAACCCTTGCAAATACCTGCACATCAACATCCCCACCTCCCTGGGAGGTGAGAGACAGAAAAATAGGAAGAGATAGGGACACAAGGGCTGCTCAGGAGATCCATGTGGCTCGATGGAACAGAAAGAAAACAGCTAGAGGCACACAGGGCTGACCATGACACATCCTGGGATGTGGCAGAACTCTGCAGGGAGCACAGGCACACCAGGCACCTGCTTACACTGTCCAGAATAAACAGGAAGATTCACAAGCTCTATTCAGGAAAAAGCAAAAGCAGACAAGACAGGCTGAAAGCTCTGCCTCACATCAAAGCAAACCATGGCTTGAAACCCATCAAGGCTGTTAACACTGAAGGTCAGTGCATTTAATCAGTCACAGGAATGTCTACTTGTGAGCTACAGCCAGTGAGAAATCAGCAATTTTCTTTCATGTTTAAACAACCTTGCACAGTGTTTTACATAACAAGGTGTGTATCACCACTGGAGCTTAAATGGGACTATTACAATCAGCCACTGTAACAAGCAGGCAGTGCAAGGCAAGTGTTTCCTGGCGAGAGCTTCTGTAGCAGCAGCAGATGCATAACTCCAGGATATTTGCTCCTTTCATGTTTTGTACCAGCTCTATCCAGTTAGGCAAATCATGTTCAGCTTGTTTCTAAATACCTACTCACATTACTGAATGATTCCTTGGAGTTAATTGTCATAAAGAACTGTCCACTGTGTTAATCCATGATTATAAAGTATTGCATTGCACTGATAAGCTTGAGGAGCAGGGGCTGGTAGATCCAGAAGGTTACTGAAAAACAGAAGGAAGGGTGAGTTCTGTGTAATAGCACAACCAGAGCAAACACAAGTATTGAATGTAGCACTCACCCCCACTGACAGGTTACAGGGAGACTCAGATGTCTAGCAATTGTACAGAATCAGTTTTCCAGCTCAAGCAACAGATCTTGGCAGCTTTTGCCATTCAAGAGAGTAGTGTTTCCAAAAAATCAGTTCCCCAGTCCAGTTCATCACTTGGCATCACCAGGACCACAGCCAGGACAGCCTGGCCCACCTGGGAAAGAAGATGCTGAGGGCAGCAGCTTGGCCAAACCATTGCCTGCCCAGCTCCCCAAGAGGCACCAGGCAGAAGCTGCACAGGTGACTGGAACTTTAGAAGCCCAAGGAGGCCTAAGGAAAGCCAACCCAACAGCCCTGTCACTTTATATGATTATTACAAATCTTTTTTTTTTTCTTCATAAAAATGGCACAGTAATTCAATTACACAATGCATTTAATGAAAACTCATTTTAAGCAGGTGCATACACTAACAGAGTTAAAGCTATGAGTGTCCATGATTTTACAGAAATGTTCTAGCAGTTCTGTTCCTATCTTTCTCTGAAAATGCTCACTTGCCATAATCCAATGTTTTTCAATATAAAAAAACAAAAACCAAATCATACTTGAAATACTGGAATATTTTTTTGCCTTGGGAAAATAGGTTTTTTTGCACAAAAATCTGTTCTCTATGCCATACAACCAGTCTACTCCATTTCATGAAGTGATCAACACTAGGTCCCTCCAGATAAACAAACTTGGATAGAAAAATTCATTTCAGTTTTGGACATGATGCATTTGCATAATTGGCTCTCTCATGCCAGTCTAAAGACATGCTTTTTTTGGTGCTGCATGGGGCTAGCTGTTTTCTGACAAAAACACACCACAGTCAAAGATTTAAAATGATTAGTGGAATTGCAAAGGCAGGAATTTAAGTGATATTTAACACAACCAGGAAACATCTTCAGTATCTCCTCTTATCCCTAACCTAGAAACTCCCAAAGCAAGGCCAACCCCACCTTCTGACTGATGACTGAAAACTGGGATTGCCTCAAACATTCATAAATAGCAGTGACACAGGTTGCAGAAGCGTTGCCTTCGGTCTAAAACCACTGTTCCAAACAAAGAAAACAACAAAAAACCAGAAGCAGCAGTCACAACTGCTGAAAGGAGCTTTGTGCAAAAGTAATGCTTAAAATTCCGTATGTTTTAAAGACCAGGTTTTCACTTCAGTTAATTTTCTGTTAGAAGGTAGTCTTTCAACAGAAGCTTCCCTCACCTCCTCCCCCTTAATAGTGAATAAACTGTTAGAAGGTAGTCTTTCAACAGAAGATTCCCTCACCTCCTCCCCCTTAAGAGTGAATAAACTTTTATGAAAGATTTTACATTAGAATTTACTTCCATTTTGAAGTAGAAAACCTTATTTTAAGGTGGTATTTTTAAACCTTTCTACAGGGATAACCACATGCTACTTCTGCAAAAGAACAGGTCGAAGAACTTTTGGCATGAAATGGACTAAATACATAGACTGTCTGTTCCTTCATACTGGTGATACCTTAACAGCAGGATAATTAACCTACTCCAGTTGTCTCACTCTACAACCCAAGTTAACACAAGATACACACTCAGTATTTTGTGAAAGGAAACTAAGGAAGATTGGGATTTATCTCCTACCTTTTACTTCAAATGACTTTCAAATTACTTCAAGTTACTTCACCTACTTTCCTCCTGCCAGCCAATTTCCCTCTGAGGTGGACAGCTCACTCAGTGTTTGCTGGAGGTGGTGGGTTGATCCCAGCAAACAGCCAAACACTCTCACAAGGTGCGTGTTTAGTGCCCTCTCCTCCAGGATGGTGAGGGAATAGAAGGAAGGTGAAAATACTTCAACAGGGAGAGCGAAAGGTGCATGTGCAAACAAAGCAGAAACAGGAATTCATTCACAACTTCCCATGAGCAGGAAGATGTCCAGGCACTTCCTGGCAAGGGGTGAGTGAGGATAAGGTAGGAAGTAGAAAGCCTTCATGCTGTGCAAGCACCATTCAGCAACAGCCAAAACACTGATTTATCATCGCTATTTTAGCATAAACCCGCCCCATCAGATCTAGGACAGCTGGGTGCTTGCCCCCAAGTCTCTCTGCACTGGTTTTTGCTGGGGTAGTTATATTTCCTCACAGTGGCTGGAACAAGGCTGTGTTTTGGATTTGTGCTGAACACAGTGAGGATAATAGAGATGTTTTTGTTATTGCTGAGCAGGGCTTACAAAGGGCCAAGGCTTTTTCTGTTTCTCATACTGCCACACTGGCAGGGAGGATGGAGGTGCCTGGGAGGTTGGGAGGAGCCCCAGCCAGGACAGGTGACCCAAACTGACCAAAGGGATGTTCCAGACCACATGACATCCCACTCACTGTATGAAGGGGGGAGAAGAAGGAAGAGGGGCGAGACATTTGGAGTGATGCGGTTTGTCTGCCCAAGCCACAGTTATGTGTGGATCTCCTGAACACCTGCACAACCATGGGAAGCAGGGAATGAATGCCTTGCTTTGCTCTGCTTGTGTGCATGGCTTTTGCTTTTCCTACTAAGCTGTCCTCATCTCAACCCATGAGTCCTCCAGCTTTTATCCTTTGGATTCTGTCCCTGATCCCTCTGATGGGCAGTGGGTGAGTGGCTGCCTCAGGCTTGGCAGGTTACGCCACAGGTTGGGGTTAAACCACAACACCCATTACAGCAGTGGCAGCTTGGTTTCTTCAGTGTTTGCAGACACACCTCTCTTCCTAAATGCACTGCATCTATTCTGCCATAAACCTCATACCACCAGCAAAGACTGAATATTGATTCATTAAATTTGCATCATTCTATCATGGACTGTCCTTGTTCTATACATTATATTGGAATCTGTGAGGCACAGTCACAAGAAACAAGCAAGCTGAGAAAGTTTGCTCCTAGATTTCAACTACACTGAAAATTTAAAGTTAATTTGACATGGAGTCAAATGGCATGGATGATTAGTGCTGCAACAATTTTAATAATGTCCTAATATTGAGAAATTACTGTCTTTGTCTCACCTTTCTAAGACAGTTTTCAGACGTAGTTCAGTTAAACACTTAGATTAGAACACTTTTTTTTCAGTGTTCAAAATAACTTTGTAAATATGCAAAACCAGCAGCTAAGCTGAGACTGATTCCTTCAATACCTACACATTCTAACAGTTTGTCCTAGTTTACTTTAGGCTTTAATTTACCATGAATAGCGAAGACTTATTTATATTTACAGGGTACATATTGTACTCACAGGCATCAAAAATATAATTTGTCTCATCTAATGAGTCATCATTAGCTTTTGCTTCTACCTTTCCATAAGCAGAATATTTTTAACGTATTCAATTAGAGTTATTTTTACCCAACAACTTATATAATTATTTTTAAGAAGAGCAGCCATGTGTCATCCCATCACTACTACTGCACCTTATTTTCACATAAATCAAAAACTGAAAAAGCCTACTTAAAGGAAACACTGCATGAAGAAAAAAAGCACTTTTCTCTCTATATAAAGGCAAACATGACCAAAAACTTTTGGATTTTCTATTTTTTCTTAAAAGCTTGTGAAACTTTTAGAAATATGCTGCTTATCTCCTCAAGAATTTGAAACCAAATATATGAAAATAGGTAAAACACTGCTTCATCTCTGTAGTAGTAGTTCTACAGTGACAACATGCCCAGTCGGGAAATATCAGTCAATGATAAAACACTTTAATGTAGAATACTTACATTTCTAACGAATTAAATAATGATGCAGGATACAGACAAATCATACACCCCAACATCTCCTGAACAGAATGTCCACATCTAGGTAAGTTAAAGGAAACAATCTCTGCTGTTCATTCCGTTAACCTTCACTCTTTACTATGTAACTACTGAGTCACTTTTAAGCTCTGGGAAATGAGACTTAAATAGACAGGAAGTTCTTCTTTCAACCATGAATGGGCCATTAAGACCCTGGAGTCCTGAAAAAAATGGGGAACCTAAAACTACTTCAAGATGCTTAAAACATCATTTGAAAGCAGAACTGTGACTGACAGATTAATACCCAAAAATATCACCTTGCACTACCTGCAAGTACCACCCAATTGCTTGTCTGGTATCTTACTGTTCACACGACTACTCTCCCTTTGGCAGAGTATTAGCAGCACCACATTCCTGTCTTTCACAGCACATGGTTAAAAAACTCTTTACTAAGTTGAATAGAATGAGGAAGAAAAACTTCATAGGGAAAAAAAAAAAAACAACCCAGAAAGCTCCAAGAGATTTTTCCAATTAGATTTGTTTTCCAGAAGTACTCACCAATTTTAAATAATGACTCCATTCTTCATCCTCAAAATAAACCTCAGGATAGTAAAGCTTGAGTTGTGGGAGGAGGAGAAAACAGCAGGGAAATTAAAACTCATTGCTCATAGAACACACCAGTGTAGTGGATGCCTGTCTGTTATCACAATAACCACCTGGTCTGGAGAGTAACTTGAATTATTAAGTACAAAGAACCCTTCACACACACAGTGCAAGACAGAGGAAAGGTCAGATCAAATCTTTAGATAAACTGGCAGGTGAAGGTGAGCTTGAGCTCTCATGGAGTGTTAGAGAAACTGTGGAGCAACAACTTCTAGGGCCAGGGATACCAAGAATTCCCACGTGACAGGAACTCTGCATTTCTAAGCATTGAAATATAAATCCTTATCAGTCCTGTACACTAAGAGGTTATCAATAAAGAGTGTTCCTTCACTGTGTCTGAGTATCTGTGGAGAGCTTTTTGCCCTGGGATAGATCTGCACAGACCACTTCATTTACTTCCATGACAGAGCTAAGGAGTGCTGATTTGAGGTGTGGCAAAGCAAAAAAGCTCTGGAGCTCACGTGCTTCTCAGAATGTGCCAGGCATACATGACTGTAAGGAGGGGCCTTGGCTGCAATCAGTGCCACTAGAAGGAAGATGAAAGCTGAATTTCTCTTCATAATCCATTAAAATTCGAAGAGCAGGAAAAAGGAATTGGCTTTCCATGGGTATTGAAAGGGAAAAGTTTCCAGTCTTGCAAGACAGGCAGTAGCACACTCATCATTAAAATGTAGAGTGGGGCTCCAGAAAGCCCTAATTATTACGCTTTCTAAGTTTATATGTTCACCTTGCAAATTTTGTGGTGCACTTTTATTAATCTACCATAATGTTAAAGAAAATATACATAGGACAAATATTCTACCAATCTCATTATGAATGTTTTTGACCAAGGCAAGTCCCTGATTTTAGGACAGAACAAAATCTAATCTGCCTTTCAGTGTTAAGACTACTGTAAAATCATTTTACAATGCAAGGAATGAAACCATATATGCATTTGTTTTCTCCTCCTCAGAGTTTATTTTGCATGTAATTTTACAGTTTATACTTCACATCATACATTTATTCCTTCTCTTGAAAAAAGGTTTGACACAGACGCTTGCCTTGCATTACATTTTGAAACCTAGAACTGGTGCCAGTAAAAAAAAAGAAAAAAAAACAAACCACCCTATAAAACATATTAGATCAATACAGTGTAAATATAACATGTATTAGAAGTTGCTCGTTATTTCACTACAAGGAAAACAATCTGGGGAAAAAAAAAAAGATAATCAGTTCCAGTTGCTAAAACAGTTCAGTATATTTTATTTAAAGTCATAGCGTAACAGGAATGCTTTTATTAGCCCACAACCAAACAATGATCAAACTGATGTAGAGGAAAATGAAGCATGATCCTATGGTACTCAACTGCAATATAACATTCTCTGTCACACAGAACATATCAGACTGGGGATGTTCACAAAGTCCTTTCAGTGTGAACTCTGCAAAAGACTCTTTTCCATCATGCTGCATTGTTCCATCCCTTATTTTGCTTAAGAAGTAAGCCACAAGTAAGCATTCCAAGAACTGTGAATAGATTGTCAGTGTTGGCACCAACTATTCAGTAGTTTACACAATGGTTCACAAAGGAAACTGGGTAAAATTATGACTTGGAAATGGTCACGGACATCTTCCTCTTTGGCTACTTTAAAAGTTAGAAAATTCAGATTTGTACAAAAGACATTCATTTCAGAACCAATTCAAATATGTTTTTAAATAAATGGAACAAAATAAAGCATGTCTCGTTAATTTGGTATTAATTTCCCAGAATACTCTGCAATACATTTTCAAATATACAAAATCTTACTCTTTACAAAAAAGTTGTAGCTCATGAAGGAACTCACTTGAATTATCTTAGCAGCACTCCAATAATTAACTATCTTAATTTTAATCAAAAAAAACACCTTAGTTTGATCACTGAATTTTGAGACTGCTTCTTCACGAGAAGCAATGTTTCAAAAGTTATAAAAGTGCAAGAACATCATCATGTTCCAAGCTGAAAGGCAGCTTCTGGAAGTAGTGAAATCAGTATTGCAAGGTCCTGGTGTGAGTGAAATAAATGCAGTGGGAAGAACTGCACTTCAAGTACCTCTTCCAGCGTGATATCGTTGCATTAAGACCAACACGTGCTTCTCACTGAACATTTTAGTGATCTGAACAAAATAGTTGTGTCATTTCTGTCCAGCTGTAGCAAGTGAGATGCTCAGACTACGTGATCTGGGTGGGAGCAAATAACCAGCACACACAATAGCATCAGCAGGCCACCACTCAACCGGCCTGCTCGTTTTGCTGCCCAGCATTTTTGTGCATTTTTAATTAAATAAAAAATGGCAAAGTACAAGACTCTCAGCGGACCTTCTCATCCATTTGGATAAACATTTCTAATCCCATGTTAGACTTCATTGAAGAAGAGGAGCCTCAAATTAGGTCCCACAAACCGTTAAGGCTGCCTTTTAGCCAAAAACTTCTGTTTTATTTAAGCAAACTACTTACTTTTAGTAAGAAGCATTAATACATAATGAATATTTGAATTCACTATCAAAATGAGGATTATAAGAAATTACAAACTTTGGAGCAGGATCACTCATACCATTCCTGATAAAATTCTGTAAACAACAATTTAATTGAGAATACCTGCTGCTTTGCAACACCTTAATTGTAATTTTGTACTACTAGAACTACAAACCCAACGTTTTCCTTTCTGCCTCTTTGTAAAGCTTCCTCAAAAGAGGGTCTAGCAAGTCAAGAGCTCTGCAATTACATGTGAATATTAATCTTACAATTTAAACACCTAATATTACTATACTCAGTCTCAGAAAGCCTCCTTAGAGCAAGTTTTGTTATACTTAGTACTAGTACAGTGTATCAGCACTTCTTTGTGACTTGCTTCTTCGGTGGGAGTTACAGAGAACTTCACTTTGGGATATCCGTGTTGTGAAGCACAAGAGCCACTCTGCTTGGAATGTACACCTGGGAAAAACATGACAAGAACAACAGCTGAAAAACACTGAAACCTTGCAGGACACAATTCCTAAGTAACAGCATGTGGAAAAAAAAAAAAAAAAAAAAAAACAACCCATATTTTAACTGTTAAAAAAATCTGTTGTCTGTGCACTGTTGTGGATCATAAACATCATATTTAAAGAATGATTATTGACTGCTTAGTCCCTAGCATTGGAATTACACAAGATAAACATTTTTAAGGCAGCCTGATTACAATCTATTTTCAATCCCTCTTCTGTTTTACTTTTAATATCTTATCATTATATATTTTAGGTGGTTGCCAGGAGAGGGCCTCATATGACCTACAATGACCAGTTTCAAAAACCTGAGGACATCAAGGTGAACAGACCGGCCAGTGATAAATGACAAAGTTTTGCAACTCTTTTGCTGTGAATTACAGTTGTGCCAAGGCCTGTGATGTCATTTCATACAAGTAAATACCAGCAGTATGACAAAGCACCACATTCTTCACACTCTCGGCACCTATGGAATGTCAGTGTCTGAGCAATAAAATTTACATTGGATAGAACCAAAATTAACCATTTAAATGATTGCATTTGCCTCCCCCTTTTTTATCCTGAATAGCAAGAAAATAGCCAAACACATATAATCAAAAGACTCCTCCCAGATCACGAAAGAATTCGTGGCAATGTATTTTACATGACATTCCTTCCAATCTGAGCAGAGCCACAGTCAGAAAACAAGACCGATATGTGCTATCTACCAATTACCTTGATACACGGTACTCCATCAATTGTCAGGTCTATGAATGTGTTTTCTGAACAAGTCAATAAAAATGCAATTATAAAAGGTAACACAAGATTGAAGATTATTGGCTTCATTCTGACAACGTCCTCTTTTAGACTATCCTTTATCCCTGTGGAATGTCTAATATTCTGCAATTTCAACTGTGTTATCTGCTAACGAGAGCCTGATGGCATGAAAGGCTTTCACTGTTTTCAAAGCAGAATAAAACAATAAAGCAAAGAGCTTTAAGAAAAGGAGAAAAAGGAAAAGAACAGCTGATCTTCATCGAACTAGACAGAGCTGTGTCCAATGCTTCTTGAAAGGCAGAGAACATAATGATTTCCCCTAAGGTTTCAGTGAAAAATAGCTCCTATAAACCTGTGCAGGAGAGGAAATACTTAATGAAGTCAACTACCTCAAAACATATAGATAAAGGAGAGATTTTGAAGTTGTGTACTGAGAAATTCAGCGCTCTGGGTTTGGATGATGAAGTGAGAAGGGAGAAGGAACAAACAGGAAGAAGTTTTCTAAGAAAGAATTTGTAAAATGTTACTTCAGTTAAAGAAGGAAAAACATGAATACAGGACACAGCAATTCTCAATTATATTCTGGTCAATAATGTGTCAGATCCTAGGAGGAGTAAATTAGCCCAATTCCTTTAAAGTCAATTTACATCAGCTGAGAATCTGAGAGCAGTGTGGATCATCCAACTCCAACCACTTCACTGACAATCAGAATTTTAAAACTGGTTTAAGCACAATTTCAGAACTTGTGCGAATAATTGTATTTAAACTAATGATAGATATGTTTTCCATTTGCCATGAAGAGGTGTATCTGCCAACTTATTACTTTAGTCACATGTTTTTTCCTTACCTAGGAAAATTAAACATTCATTTTAGAGATTTTTATATTGATGGGCTAAATCATAGAAAAGCTACATATGGCACTATCTCCTAATCTTCTTTCATTGATCAGTGTAACCACCTCCAAGGCTATTTGCTCCAAAAAGCAACAATTAAGGCATGAACAATGAAAAAATATCAATTATTGATTAAACATATCAATAACTACAAATAAGATTATTAATTATTCATTCCACTGGTGTAAAGTTTTTAAAAAAGGAAAAATACTACACAACTATTAGATAATACTTGTTACAAACATATGAGTATTATTTCATTTCCCCAGCCCAACAGTATTTCCAGAAATACTACATTCTATGTGCTCTGGCTTTATTACTTATTTACACAGACAGAACTCAGAACATTTGTGTGATGGACTGGGGAAGAAAAATGCAACCAATGAGGTTGGGAAGATCACTTGTCTTTCCTGAGGTAAGGTGAAAACTGGAAGATTATTTGCCCAGTATCCCAGCAAGGTTTTCAGCCTGGATTTCTCACCTCTACTCCTCCTTCTAACAAGCCTGAACCACAGAACTTCCTCAGCCTTTTCACTCCAGTATTATTCCTTTTCTTTCATTCTTACACCTGAATTACCACTCTTGTAGTAACATATCCCCATTAACTTAAATTTATTTTCTCTATATTTTTCCCGAATGTACTGACTGTTTTCAAGCTGTTGTACCAAGTCAACTGTGCTCCAAGCATTTGCTTCAACCTGCCATTAAGTGACACTATTAGAAAAGTCAGGAATCCACTGCTGACAGGATAAGCTAAAATGCAAGCATTTTATTATGTTTGAGTCCAGTTTCAAATATATAAAAGTGCAGACAGTCCTTAGCTCTAGATGTGTCTGGACTGACCTTGAACATTCAGTTGATCAATGAGTCACTCTAATTCAGTGTCCTCTACAACTGTGCTCTGTCTCATCATGCTGCTCACTGCTCAAGACTCCAAACAGTATCAGTTCCCTCACAATTCCTAAGACTCTCCTTGATACCAATCAACAGCTGCACACTGAGCCTCTGATTGCTGGAACTGCAGTGGCCCAGCCGGTTTTTAACCCACCTACCAATCTTACCCAGCCCTGTAGTGCCTCAGCTCCTAGGCAGGAATGCTGCAGAAGACAAGGCTGAAAGTTCTACTGAACTGACTGGAGCAACCTTCTGCACACAGCTTGAGCAATTTCATCAAGAAAGCAATCAGGCTGACCATGCCTTCTCTGACTTTGCTAAGTCCAGGCTGGCTTTCTGACTGACCCATCTCACGTAACCCACTTGCTTGGACTCAGATTGCAAAAGGAGGTGGTTCTTGACTTTTTGAGGAGCTGCCCTACAGATCTCTCAGCCTTCCTTTTCAGCTTTGGTTCATTTGTCAGGAATTCCCCCTGACCACAATGATTTTTCTCAGATAATAGTCACCAGCCTTGCAATCACATCACTGAAATCATCCAAGCCTCTGGGTGTATCCCACTTATACACAGCATCTTTAACCTATTGCTCTGCTACTGTATTTTCAGTGGTGCACTGTCACACAGGAGGGGTCTGAAAGAAGCTTTGGCCCTGGATTCTGAGCCATAAAAAAGGCACTGAATATTCCTGTATTGACCATATTGTCCAAAGTTTTGAGTCATTCTATTGCCAAGGGACTAGCCTTTTTTTTTTTTTTTTTGCTTAAAGTGCTCTTCCAATCAGCAGATTTGCAGAATCACCTTCCTGTCTTTCTTCATTATATATATACAGAGATATATAGTATACAGCCTGAGATAGGTATCTACCTATAAATAGACAAGTATACTAAAAGTACATAGAGGCCTCCTGATTAAAACTATTACAGGAAACCTAGGTATTCATCAGCAAAAAACATTACCAGAGATATGTAATTTTAGCTTTTTCCATACCCTAGTAAGAGTGTCTCGGAGTTTATTCTTTCATATACTGTTGCTGAATTATATAACTTTCAATTACCAGCTTCAGTTCTATTGATCTCTGTTCTTTTAACCTGCTTTTTTTGATCACAGGTTTTATACTATTCATGTCTCCTTCACCATTTCCCAAGGCTCACTTGATGAACATGGACAGAAATGAAAACTCAAAGAACAGAACACTAACGAGAATTAATTCATAGCTAACCCGTGTCTTGACTGCCATCAATCAAATCACCCTCAGAGTCTCTCTACTGTTTCAAGCTTTCTGCTCATCCCGAACACCCTTTCCAGCCATTTCCTCCCCTCCAGGCTCACCCATATTGGAAAGGGCCTCAGGAGACCCAAACTCCGTGTTGAAAGCAGGGTGAGCTCTGAGGTCAGAGCAGGTTACTCAGGATCTCAGTGAATTGTCCCTCTGCCCTCTACTAACTGCTAACTTACAACCTCGAGCCCTCTAAGGTTCACACAAACTCCACTATTTTGGGAAGCCAAGAAAACATCTAAAAACAGACACAGGAAGAAGGATCATGAGGCCTTTTCTGATGGGGGAGTGTAACATGGGGACTGGAAAACATCAGATCTGTTTGAGACAGGATGACTCAGCTGCAAAGACAGTTTTTGACAAAGTTAACTTTCAAACATTTAGTCATAAAATATCACTGAGAGTCTTTTTATTCTCAATTTGGCAGGAATGGAGTAACTGCTGTTACTTCAGCAGATGTGCTAACAGAAAGGATGGTGGGGGACAGAAATCTTGTTTATAAGTCAAATACAAAATGGGTTTTTTTTGGCACCTTTGACCTTTTTATACTGCATGTCCATATGAGGCAGTTACACTGTCAGAAACTAGGCAAGTCCCACACAGATCAAGGCTTCTCACACTAAAACAGAATCTCCAGTAAAGAGACAAAAGAAAAAAAAAAGGAGATATTTTATAATCAACCTCTTTCCCAACAACACACATGGAGTTCTATCAAGATCATGCTGGTAATCTCACAAACAGGGAAAAAACTGACACTACTACTGGCCAGGAATGTAAGATGTTTTCAGCCAAATGCTTACTCCTTACATTTTTTTTTCTGTGACTATCCAGAAAACTTCTAGAAAAAAAAAAAAGAAGATATTAAAAGAGTTAAGAAGAATACAGGAATACCACATTGTAGGAAGCACCAGTGAACAGCAGCAGCCTTAAGCAGAAATATCACTTTACATATTTCAGGAGAGGACTAAAATACACAGCAATCTCCAAATGTATCTAAAACCCCACAAGCAAGAGGTTCTGCAGATGACAACTGCTACTTTCAGATCTGTCAGACTAATTCAGTACCAGGTGCAAGCACAACTGAAATTGGCTGGAACTGCAATGAACTACTCTTCATCTGACTTTCAGGATTGGAAAACACCAAGCCCTAAAAATAATTTCAAGGTCATTTTGTAGCAGATGGGAGAATTACTAGAACTCAGAGCTAGATCAGGCAGAAAAATACTCAGTAGCACATATTGCAGCTGGTAGATGCAGAAGGCAATGTCACAACAGCCTGTGCCAACACTATCCCAAACTTTTAATTAAAATGAGGGCTTCAGACAATCTCCTGTCCCTGCATCACTACTAATTGTCACACACGGACACTATCCTGAGAATAAAATTAACCATCACAGAATAAAATAGATGATGGCTCTTCCTTTCTGGCTATAATTTATTATACAAAACCTCACACATTTTGCTTTTCATTTTACTAGATATTGCACATGACAAAGAAAGTATGCTTAAAATAATGTGAAGTTCTGCCTCCCAATTTGTTTTTCAATTTACAGCTATACAGCATGAATATGCAGAAAATAATTTCTTAGACTGTCTTGCTTCATTTATGCAAAAGAAACTCATATACTGCACAGGGTGTGTCTCAAAAATTCTCCTCTGTTATCTTCTGCACTCTTTTCAAGTTGGGAGAAAGTACTTTAAAAAAGACAGCAAAACCCTCCAAAAAATAAGAAGACTGAAAGGAAGATAGGATGAAACAAAATTACTAAGAGAGTAACTTAGGAATCATTACATTGGCTGGTGGTTTTAAGAAGTCAAACGATCAATGAAGATGAATGTAAGAATTCAGAAGTCTTAATCATCAAGAGGTAAAAATCAAAAAGACTTTTCTGGTATTAAATTCTGACTGATTCACCTAGTTTGAACAGTTAAGTTTCTAACTACAAACATTCTTTCATTCAATCTACATATCTGTGCATGTCAGGGGAGAAAACAAAGATTACATCAGTCCCTTAAAATACAATATATAAATCCTTACCATGAAAGTTATTTAAATGAGCATTTTCAAAGCTAAGGTCACTAAAAGCTTTCAGATAATTTCAGTCCATGGGAGTATTTGAATTTGTCCACAGACTCAAGGAAACAGGAAGTTGCACTTGGACACTGAATAGTACACTTAAAGGTCAAGGTCAAAAACCCAAGCCTGTAATAAGGATATTCTTAAACAATATAATTTCACTTTCATTTAATGTGAAAAGATTATATTGCTGAATGCCAAAAACAGAGAATCAGTAAAATGACAGCACTGGGGACAGGGGAAAAGGAATACTCTGACATGTATTTATTTTTTTAACTAATTGGAATGAAGTACAGAAAAAGTAAATCTATAAAGGTTGAAATATGTTAAGCAATTATATTTCACAATAAATCATATTTTCCACTTTTCCAAAGACACAACATCCCCTGCAATATTCCACTTAGTCTGCTTATTACTGAGTTCTATTGGTGCATGAAGTAGGAAAGTATAATCCCTCCATTTCCATATAAATCCAAACTTTTGGTGTGGTACAAAAATTTACCAGGACATTTACTGATCGCTAGTTCTTTCCTACAGCAAAATTCAGTAAGTTGGATACTGGTAGAAAAGACCAACAAAACAATTTTGAGCGACGTGTTATTAAAAAATTGTACTTTTTCTTCCCCCTGCCCCAAACCGAAGTTTCACATCCAACCACAAAAGTCAAGTTAGGTGCCAACAAATGAATTAATCCCTAAAGGGGCACAAAGATCTGACAAGGGTTGAAATGTGTGTGCAGCACTTAATTTACATCTTGCAAAGAGATGATGAGACATAAGCAAAACTAAAGAATGGAAGCATTCAAAAAGCACATCTTTTATAAAACATACCCCCAAAAAGACTAATATGTGAATCCAGAGTAGGGTTGTAAACAGAAATGAAGCTGTGGTAAAAAAAGTCTATTCCTACAGTGATGATGTGGTTCACAGCTTGTTATTAGAAAGTTTGATTACATGGAATGTTATGTACATTTCATATATTTGTTAACAATCCATTATAGAAAAAGCAGTGAAATGGAAAAATTAGTACAATTATTTAAATAAGTCATATTACAAAGGACATTTCTGTGCACTTTCTGTGGGGTTTTCAAGGTGTGTCTGATGATTTGGAAATGTGGCCCCCTAATAGCTTTACTAAACAAGCCTGAGAATTGCACAGTGAAATGCTCAGCAGTGCTTACTAAGCTTCATCTTCAGGATTCTTTGCTCCAGGAATTTCATACCTCCCTTCTTTCCATTTTGATATGCCACCTTGAATATTTCTTTTATTAGGTGATTTTTTAGAATGAATCATGTCACATTTAATCTTCTAGTTTTGCAACGCATTTTTGTTTGTAGTTAAGCTTGACTTAAAAGCAGAATTATCGCATGTGATTTCATTTTGTCACAGCCCTCTGGGCATGTTTCACTGATGATCTCTACTCACACACCTTAAGGGAGGTGCATCTTTCATTAAAAATTACTTCTTTGAAGTTTGTAGTGAAGGAGGAACTAAAATTTTTGAAACAAGAAATTTAAGTTTCATGTATTATGAATAATTACTAAACAACAGGAATAATTTTTACACTACAGGAAAAGAACTTTTATGAGTTTATTGGGGTGGCATCATACGTTATTTGAAAAGAAATTTGATGGGAAGACTTTTGAGTTGGATTTTAGAAACTGCAATTAAGACTAAAGAAACTCCTAAGCAGGACAAATTACCCAATAACTTGGATGTAAATTGCTATTTGAAATAAAACATCTTTGTTTTACTGCACAATAACAGCTGCAGGCATTTACTGTAACTTTTGCTCTTTCTTACGTGACGATCTATTTGCTGAATTTAGGTTTTCCAGAATTTTTTCCACTATTACTTTCACTCGGTGTCCTTTCACTGATATTTTACCTTTAGCTGGTGTGTGGGGCATCCTCTGGGGGGTTGGCTGGAGGTGCTCTGTGAATTGGGTGGCTGAAGGACATAAGAGAAAGTTTACCTGACCCAGGTAAACCGGGTTTTTTCCTGACCTAGACGTGCCATTGCCATGCCACAGCTAATGCTGCAAAAATGCATTTGCTGCTGTGTTTGCCACATGCCTCATCTTCCACATGCTCCCAGCAAACGGCAACTTCACATTCTGTCACCTTTTTTTCTGGCTTGGATGCTTGCACTCACCATCTAACGGACTAAATGTGAAATGTACATTCCCAATTACAGTTAATTGGCTTGCAAAAGTTAAGTTAGTGATAGGTAATCAAGATGCTCTCCAATCACCCAGGCAATCTGTTTGAATTGGGCACACGAAGCAGGAACTCTGGAAGCATTAATTTGCTACATAACCTTCTGGAATGAAATCTTAGACCTTTCATTTCTTTCTGTGCAAATTACCACAAATACTTACCATACTATGAGGGCATTGTCACATGCAGATACTTAAAAAACCCCCAAAAAACCACATTCCGAAGATCCTTTACACCAAGCACAATGAAAGCAAAAAAAATCTTTCATGTAATGAAATTATTTTAAATAATGAAAATGAAAGAAATGCTCTGGATACAAGGAAAGAAGGAGAGAGATTAGAAGTAACAATAATTCTCAGGAGTTTAGATCTCATGAGAAAAGTCAAGATGTGACACTAGAAATTCATGTTCTGTTCTGCTGTGGAAGAGGAGAGGCCCACACAACTCAGTGAAGATACTCCATTTTTGCAGGTTAAGTTCTTAAGGTTCCAAGTCCAATTTATTTGCAGGTGTTCATGTGTACCAATGTATCTGTGCATTCAGAAACACACCCTTCACCCACATAAATGTTTTAGGTATAAAAATCTACTCAGCAATAGAAGTGTCTTCAGAATTTTTTCAGTGAACTCTTGCCTTAATTCCCAACCTTTTTGAATCTTACTTTCTTGTGATTTGAGCATGTGCACATATGTGAATGCATATATAAGGAATGGGAAATATGTGCACACATACACACATAAAGAATGGGGAAAATAACATTTTAAAATTGCTAACTGTGATGATTCTGATTTCAAGAGCAATCAAGAAAAATAGAGTTTTATTAGTGACTAACTCAGTTAACAGAAATTGAATGCAAGGATATGTCTCCCAATTCATCTCAGGTGATTTGTGGGAAAGTCTTTATCTATTATTCATATCACTTTAGGACTGGAAATCCTTGAAATTCCTGATGTGAACAGAGAAATTCTATTCCATTTTGCAAAAGTTTTTCTGTAAACTGAGGAGTAGAAAGTCAGTTTGCAAACACATGACTGGTTCTAATTCATGTTTATAGAGTTAAGCACATGATTTCAAGACAGCAAAGCAAGATTCAGTTCCTGGAGAGCTTTAAACAAAGCAAGCATGAAGATGGAGTTTCTCAGACATGAAAATAAAGAAAATTATACTGTTAAGGATGGCAACTCAAAAGCATGTTAGTAGGTTTTCGTGCATGTTGGCAAGGAACGCTGTGTGCCAGACACTGCAAAAGTGCATAGAAATGTAAAAATAAGGTTGAAAGAGAAAAAATAGTTAACGTTATTGGTTATAATCAAATCATAATGTTGTTATCTATACTGTATTTAGACAAAGGTTAATTTCAGAAAATAAATTTAAAATACCCCCTCCCCCAAATATTAGACTAGATTCCATATTTGTCCAAATAATTACAAAACTTACAGAGATGAAAGTGGAATTTAAAAAAAAAACCCAAACAACCTCAAACAAACAACCAAACACCCCAAACAATTTACTTACCATAATTGAATTAGGTCGATAATTGTGAGGATATTCTTCAGAGAAGTACTCTGTATTGTGGTCCAGCCTTTGATGCCCTCCATATTCTCCAGCATCAGAATCCAGAAGGATTTTATACTTAAAGGCAACTGTTAAGGAACTATGCTAAATTACTCTTAAACAGGAAAGAAATCAAAGCAAAAAATCTAGAATAACTAAGTAATGGAAATAATGCAGTAATGGAAGCATGCTGATATATTCAATATAAAGCAAAATCATAACAAAATCTAAGAAAAGAGTGGAAAAACCTTCAGAACATATAGAAGTTATATGAAGTTTTGTCCTGAAAATTTAGTTTTAGCACTGTGAGTCCTATTAAAGCAAGTTCCTCCCAGTCTCTTCTGAAATCTGCCATGAATGGTAGGTTTTAAGCATTACAGCAAATATGCACAGCACTTTAGGTGATCAACTAGACTAAACAAAATGATGCATTTGAATTGCATTTAAGAAGTAACATAATTGTGACCATCAAAATCAATTGATATTTAGCAGTATGTTCCTGTCTGTCAGAATCTGATCAAGTGTCAATGAGAAAAGCATGTAATTTTACAGAAGAAAACCCCACAACTCCTTTGAGAGTCTTCTGGAAAAGCGCTGGAATTATCATAGCACAGAGGAACAAAAGAAAGAATATATTCTAAGAGAAGGCTTTTTAAGAGACAACCATTCTGACTGCAGTTGTTAAAATGGGGTGAATTATTTAACCAAGTGCAGCAATGAGTGGTAATAGCTGTATATACTTTAAAGGACTCAAACAGATTTAGCAAAAAATAAAAGATAAAATAAAGTTGAAACAATAAAGTCAGAAAACGTAAGGAAATAAATGGAGAAATAAAGAGCTATCCCATATTCAAAAGTGAATTTCTTCTTATTTGGGACCACAGCAAGTAGAAGATTTTAATTTTTTTTATTATTTCAGTACCTTGTATTTTCTTGATTGGCATAATTAAAGCATCTTTTTCCCTGCTGAAGTTACAACAGAAAGCAATCTCCACTCCCCACCATCCAAAAAAGAGAGGGAAATAACAGTGCTCTATAATCCACAATCTGCCTCCTCTATTCTAAGCCGCTGAAGAATCTTATTTTCCTAGAGCTTGTATTTAATAGGATTAGGGATGAGTGAAGCAACACTTTCAAAAAAGTCAGTGGTTCTTAAACTGTTCTTGGGCTTCTGTGTTTGCTCAACCTTTTGAAAACAGGTCTGCTCAAAACCTGAAGGATTGTGATACAAACAGAATTGTTTTCAAGTCTCTTTACACAACTCCATCAGATGAGCTGGGAAATTTCTCAACCAGCTGCCTTGCTGATTGAAATCTCTGGTGACAAGGAAGACTGAAGCATGACATCACAC
Source organism: Eopsaltria australis (assembly GCA_034509425.1). Lineage (NCBI taxonomy): Eukaryota > Metazoa > Chordata > Aves > Passeriformes > Petroicidae > Eopsaltria > Eopsaltria australis. The sequence continues at coordinate 10,200,622 of JAVTVJ010000024.1, forward strand.
CAAAGTAACCACAAATCCACTCTGAGAAACTTCAGTCTAGAAGATTGCAGTGAAGAACAGTAAATGCACATGAGGAAAACAGTAAAGCTTTCAATCAGCTCCCAAACCACGAACGGTAACTAATCCCTTCCCCACAAGTGTTTGCAGCAAAATGAGAGAATGGTCCAAAACTGTCAAGCTAGTTGTTGAGTTCTACAGGGCAGGTGCCCAAAGATCATCACATTCTCCAGCAAAATCTTCATTTCTTATCTTTCCTTATTAAAAAGAAAAGTTTGGAAAATTATACTTCGCCTGCTTTAGTCCTCAAAGGCTTTTATGTGCACACCACACACACACACATCTCCCATTCTTTATTTTATAAACGTGTTGAAATTACCAGTTATTTCTTGTCACCTAAACATGCAAAGCCACAAACTACAAGATCCAGTCACTCTTTTCAGTGTCCTTTCAGCAGCAGCAAAATCTGCTATTATTCCACTGTGTATTTTATTAACATGGCAGGAGACTGTCTCCATCCAGCATTTCACACCTTGCTTCTATAATCTGCACTATACATTCAATTTAATAAGTTAGCAATGTTGTTGAAAGCCCTGACATGTTTAATGATTCCTTTAAAACTATTTACAGCAAATGTCATTGTTATGGCTATGCTGTTTCAAAAACAATTCATAAAATTATGTCTGTACTGCCAGAGAGCGCTGCTGAAGTTAATATCACCATGTCTTCACACATATATAGCATATTTTGTGTAAATACTGTTAACCAGATTCTGAATAATGGGGTCACAAAAGAATTTTAAGATCTTCACAAATGAGGTATTTGTCTGGGAAAAATAACTAGTTTGGTAAATATGTGCATTTGCTTTCCAACTTAAAGCCTCACAAAAAAGTCAGTGTTCACATTTCAAAATTTTATGGGCATCTAGTTTTCTGCAGATTACTGTCACAAAAACATTAAACAACAGATGTGCATTTTAATTAAGTACATAATAGAAGTACTTTTTTATGCAGTGAGGTCTGTTTTGTTTCTGTGGCAGTGTTGGAAATACTAGCCTGTATTCTCACTGGGAAAAAAAAAAAGCCTGATTTCTGTTCTGTTTGGTACTACAGCTAAATTTCCCACCCACAACAAGGGAGGAGAGCAGCAAAAGCAATGAACCCTTGTACAGATAGAGCTGAAAATGGAAAAACTGACATTATCTACCACATTAATTAGTGAATTCCTATGCTTTTACAATGTTTTGAAATACATATTTTAACACAATTTTTAAATTTAATCTTCTGCGTGTTTAGTGACAAATTTGCAAAGTAAATGCAAATCATAAAATAGGATAATTTGTATTTTCTTCCAACACTTACTGCTGATAGAAGAATCCAAGTGGTGCCTGTGGGCTTGATAGAGTCTAAAGTGATTAGGCCATTTTGTTTTTAATAATTCTTGAATTTCACTGAAAAACCTAGCATAACTAATTTCCAGATGAAGGGTACCACTGTTGCTCTTCTGCACACACCGCTAATTTTGAAGACTAAGGAATCAACCTAGAAGTGACGAAAGGCATATGGAGAGTATTTGGCTGGATTTTGTAATGAAGTTAAGCATGTTGGCCTGATAAAATTCAGCTCAGGATATTCCAGTGACAGTTGAAGCCATTTAAACACTCAACAAAAGCACTAAGAGGGAAGGGGGTACTGTCCCCTTTTTGCCTCTGTCAAATATGGTTTTTGTTTAAACCAGCTGTAAACTTAGAGATCTGTCAATGCATGTTGGTTGGTGACTATAAACATAAAATGCAGATTTACTTTTGAGCCAAGATAATAAATGTTGTTTAAAAAGGGGGGATACACACATATAGCTTCATTTTAATGAGACTTGCAACACAGACAAAAAATTATTTAACAAAATCAAGTGTGGAATCTCAAGGAAGGAAAAGGAGTAATTTCTGAAATCCTTGGGTCCCTTTTCTGTTCTTTCTCCATCCCTTCAGCCATTTTTCTTTTGAATAGAGGAAAGAAGGTTTCCATATTGAATTTTCACTGCAGACTGGACTTGGAATCCAAGCACTATCCCACAGAATGGCCTAGGCAGTATTAAAAACATAAAACTGGAAACTTATGAATGGTTTCCCTGTTAACATTCAAAGTTTTATCTACAATTAGAAAACTAGAGACAGCTGACCTAGATGTTGATTGTTCATCTACCTCAAAACTGAAGCAAATTAGGCAGAAATAATTTGTTAGTTCAAGCTGCCTTTCTCACGAAAAGCCTTGTGAAAGAGCATAATTTATGAAGTAAAATTCCAGCATAAGCACAGCAACGTTTTTCTTTTTCCCTCACATAATGACTCAGAAATTGGGCAACAGACTATGCCACTCTGATTCTTACACAGACACACAGCGCTGTAAACTTCCAAACCTCCTCTTCCCCAATGCAGATCAAAGAGGCATTCCCACATCAGTATGCTGTATTTCTTATTCACACCTATTAACCTCAAGTATCAACCACCTTGATGGAATTTAGCATTTGACTGATCCTAAATTAAGTCCTTTGTCTCGACAGTGCCAGAATTCTACCAGGCAGGGACAGTTACACAATCGCACTTCAAAGCAGCGGCGTTGCCTTCAGCGATCGCACGCCAGTGACTCATTTAAATGACCTTCCTTGCTCATTAGAAACTCTAGGTGCACGTTGTAAATGTCAGAGTGCCTGAATTAATGTGAGGATGTAAAAAAAAGAAGTATATTTTTGCAGCATTTTGATGACAATACTTGTGATACCTCAGGTCGGATATAGTTATTTGCTTATGGACAATTCTGACTTCAAATCACAGAATATCCTGAGCTGGAAAAGAGCCACTGGGATCCAAGTCCAGCTCCTGGTCCAGCACAGGACAGCCCCAAGAATCACATGTGCCTGAAAGCTCTGTCCAAACACTCCTAATCTCCATCAGGTTTGGTGCTGTGACCATTGCCCTGGGGAGCCTGGTCCAGCGCCAAACCAACATCTGGGTAAAGAGCCTTTTCCTAATATCCAATCTAAACCTGACATAGCTTCACACCATCCCCTCAGGTACTGTCACTGACCACTAGAGAGAAAAGATGAGTACCTGAATGTCCTTATGAACCCTAAATTCATGCCACTCTGCTATTCATTCACTCTGGGACTACAATGCTTTGCTAGATGTCATGCAAAAATGGCAATATGTAAAACAATGAAAGCACTCTTTCCCGTGACATTTTTTTTTCCTGTTTTAGCAGTATAAGACAACATGAAATGTCAAAATACAGAGATGAGCTAGCAGCAATTCATACTGTTCAACATTCATGGACTCCCATGCTCGCATATAAAATTAAGGTCTCATTCCTTGAATACCTCACACCAAGGTAGAGCATCTTAGGAGAACAAATCATAGAACAGAGTGACCCAATGTCCAGGAAAATAAGTCAAGACTGAAGATGAAGGAAGGAAAAACTGACCCCAAACAGACTGTGACTTTTCATGTAGACATTGACTGGCTGAATATCCACAGAAAGACTTTCCAAACCAGGTGGGACCAGCAGAACTGTAATGTCTACTGACTACAACTTCCCTTATAAAAGTAGAATTAGGGTTATTATGCCAACAGTCTAGGGATACAGAACAGCTGAAAGAAGAATGACATTTTCAGTGAGTTCAGAATGGAGAACTGCCTACAAAAATGCAGGCCAGGCAGGAAGCTCTGTATCTTTTAATGTACCTGAAAACATATCTGAGAAGCTCTATATAAAAACAGATAAGGGATATATATATATATATATAAATAAAAATATGTATATAAAAATATACTGATAAGCCCAAGCCATCCACTTAATAGAGGAAAATTTAATGACAAGTGTTATATGCACTCATTCATCTAGTTCAATCCACAAAACAAACTTAAACCTAACTAGTGAAAGGATCATTCCATTTCCCAGAATTCCCAACATAATTCAGAAAAAAGTTTAATTAAAAACCATTTAATCAATATATTATAGCAATTTGTCTCTTCTGGCTTATAACAGCAAAGGGTATCAAATTAAAAATCCACTAATTTATTAAAAGAAACAGACTAACAATAAACTTTTGCTTTTAGGTTAGTCTTAGGTTAAAAGGTTCCATTAAAAAAAACTACACATAGAATTCATGGTTCTAATTGTAGGAGAAGAGTTAGGAAGAAATCTTAGTCAACATTAAAACACACCAATGTACTTGAAGAAAAAAGATAAGGAAATTTTTCTAGATATTAAATAGCTCCTCTGCTGTTCTCTGGTGAGCTCCCACGCCCACAGAGTGCTGTGTGCAACTCTGGGATCCTCAAGACAGGAAATTCCATGACTGAACTAAAGCAGCTGAAACATGGAATTATCCTGAATGGCTCATAAATAAAGAGTAGGCTAAAACTGTAACTGCAGTGCTTAAACTGAAACAGCAAGAGTCACTAGGCTGTGTTTGTCAAAGGACTGGAAATAAGCTGAATTTGGGCAACTAAAATTTCTCCAGAAAATCAGCATTAATTTTTGGAGTCTCCTTCAATACTAAGAATTTGGACACAAGTGCAAAACCAGCCAATTACTCAAGAGAAATCATTTACTGCTCAGCTGATCTAAGAACACGTTCTCAGTCCACCCAGCATTAAAGTAGAAATGTAAAAATACAAACTTCCTGATGAAGGTTTGCACTAATGTGCATTCCTGTGTGACTCCATGCACAGCATCATCCCACTGTGGTGGCTTTCTGTGGTGTATGTAAGAAGTAGGAGTTACATGCTTTTTCATGCCTCAACAGAACTCCAAGAAACAAGGCATCACAAGTCTTTAAATTGTGACTTTTTACTTTTGCTTTCTACAAAATTATCTCTTAGGAAGAAGACGAATTTCTAAATCATTTGTTTGCTGTACATGAAGAATTAAAGCAAGATTACATAGGTGACAAACAAGTGATTCTTTACCTTTTAACTACAGGTTGGATTTATATTAGGAAAAAAGACATAAAATCAGCTTTCAACTTCTAAAACTTTTCCTCACAAACAGAACAGTAAAGAAAAGGATATTTTCCTGGAGTTTCAATACCCACTCTGTAGTCCACATAACTTTGGTATGGATGGAAGTTGAAAATAAAAATGAGACTTGCTCTCTCAAATGCTATGACCTTATTGCCTTCATGCTTTTCACTCACATAGGCCTAGAGGAAAAAGAAAAAAAAAATCAACACTTTAAAAATGTTTAATTTCTAACTGAATGAACAAAACCAAGAAAAACCCCACTGTTTCTGTACTCCATTTCAAGTAATACAGGTAAATATTCAAGCAACAGAGATAAAGGCATTAATATGCAAACTGAAATTGTTTATCTATGAAATGTTTATATAAAGGTTTTGATTACTAAACTGTAGCTTACTTTTTACAAGCCAATGTCAAATTACAGAGGTAAAAGGCTGTTCAGCCTAGAGCACTTGAAAAATTCTTGCTCAAAGACTGGAACATGGTCTTTCCATCACACTTTCCTTTAGTAAAAAATGGATTCCTTTTGTCAAATGAAATCTTCAACCTACTTGTTATGAGGATCTGCATCACATATATGATTATTCATTTAGAAAATTAAGCACTCGATATGTTTTCTTGTTTGTTTTTTTGAAATCTGTGTGAGAAACAGTTTTGATAAACCACATTAAATGGCTGCACATACTACCTGTGTTGTTCTAGGTTCTATTTGCTAAAGCCATTAACAAATAACTAGACATTGTTTTTTAAAAAAATCTTTAAGGTGGATTATTCTTTAAAGTGGACTAGTATGAAATTATTAAACACTGAGGAATTATAACAATTGATCTTCTTTCATAAAAATTACAGTGTGATACTAGTGTAAAAAATGCAAATACAGAAGCAGCAGGTTGAGGACTGGGAGACTGTAACTTACACTAGACTCTGCTGAAAGTTTTTCTTCAGAAATGGAGCAATTATTTTTATAAAGTGTAATGTCAGAACAACTTACACTTTTGCAAAGCAATCCTTGGATGGGATTACAGACAATTTAATAGTTTGCTTTATCAAATCCATAGTTACTAAATAAAAATAGGGAAAATAATAGGAGAAGACCTTGTTATGAAGCTAAAAGGAAACTGTTTCAGGTTTACATTATCTGCGGAAAGTATTTCAGTGCCATGTTTTGACACCTTGAAATATATGGTGAGGCATTAAACAGCGCATAATAAAGTACTGTTTAAAATTTCAGCATGCAAATTTGGAAACGTTGCTACTCTACACATGTACCCAACTGGTGACTAAAAATTATCATTTTGTATATGTAGCTTACCTGGGGAGATGCAAGCCAGCCAATCTTTCCTCCAATCTATTCATATCTCTATCAAAGGCATTTAGGAATTTATAGCGAAGAAGATGATCCTCAGTAAGATTAAACTGTCTCCTGGCATAGTGGTAGCTCTCATTATTCCCTATTCTGGGGAAGTCAAGCCATTCTGGATGCCCAAATTCATTACCTGCATTAAAAATATTAAGGATCTGTAAAATCACATGCCAAGAATACACTAAACCTGCAAAAGCAAAATATATTAATGTGTCTTTGCTTTCTACAAGTTTTAAATTCCAGAGAATCCACTTCCATCCACAAATAAGTCATTTTATTATGTCTCATATTTATTAATACATCTTTCAGAACCTCCATCTGTATTAGCAGATTTGTTTGGCCATTAAAACTACAAGAGCAAACTATCCATGGACTCCAGGGGAAAGTAAAAAATGATGAACAAATGATAAGCTCCATGCTATCATGCCATGCTTAAAAATTTCCCAAAAGTTTTTGTGTGTGTCTAAGTGCTATTTATATCTGAATTTGGTTTTCCATAGCAGTAGCTTCATAAATCTGCCAGTCTCACCCAGATTATCTAGCCCACAAAACTACTGAGTAGACTTATCCTGAAGACAAAGAATAGGTTTATTCAGACTTGGATCACATTCAAAAAGAAGGGAAAAAAAATCAAGAAAAAGTTTAGCTTCTCTTATGTAGAATCTCCAAAGCAAATCTCAGCTGTCAAAGCTAAAGATTCGAAGCAAAACATCATTTTGGACTCAATATTTTGAGTGACTGTAATGTATCCAAAGTTTTTTTGGTTGATATACTGTCATTATTACAGTTTGAGACAACTGGAAATGCACTTAATAACTCTAACCCATTCACTGACCCACTGTCCTGCAGAATCTGAGTCATTCCGGACTATTAATTTGACACAGGATTAAAGGGTATCAAGTACCTTGCAAGTTAAACACTTTCTTCAAAGCCCACAACAGTTGATTCACGACAAACATTTCAGAGATTAAACAACACCCACTCACCATAAAACAGAGACAACGTGTACCTGGAAATATGTATGGGAAGTAACATGATGAAATTTAAGAGGTTTTCTACTAAAACAAACAAGCAAAAAAAGAATAATAAAAGAATCCTCACATTTCCACAAGCTGTTACTCAGGTTTTCTCAATGAACTGGAGCTTTGTGGGCTGACAAAGGGCAGAGATGACAAGGAAAGGCAAGAGATTCCTGGCTGGATACGCTGCATGTGCACTCACCACCCATTTGCAGTCCCACCCAGCATGTACTGCCTAGGAGGCCTGGAGGATACAGGCAGCAGGGACAACTATGAAATTCAACTTGTGATTTCTGTAATTCTGTGCTTCATGGGAACAAAGAAATGAACAGAGAATGTAAGAGAAAAGCCTCATATATATTTAGGACAATCCTTCAGAGTGGTATCCGCTTTGTAAACGAACTGACAAGCTATAAATTAAATTTCCTATTCAAAAGGTAAACCACTAAATCTCATATTCAGCTGAAAACTGGAGACAAATACAAAAGAATCAGAATCACAGCAGGACTTTCAAAATGACCTTGGAATAATGCTGGACTGAGCTCTTAAACTGTGCTAACAATACGGTTTGGAAAATGAGGAAAGATATTGCTACAAAACAGACACGGTATCTAACCAAATTCAATATTCTCTGAAGAGCTAGGCAAGGTATTACCTTCTTTCGTGATCTGCACACTATTGAAAAGATGAACTACATGCGATAGCTCAGCTAAAGACAGCAAAAAACATCAGAAAGTCAGAGATGATATACATCTTGCTTTGATAGGCAAGGAAATCATACCTATTTGTTCAAGAAAAAAAACAAAAAATGGGGGAAATAAGCAATAGAAGATAGCAAATAAATTAGACTGAACTAGCCCATCATTTCCATAGATTATTTCACTGTAAGTAGAGCAGACTTCCTTCAGGTTTATAATGCATAACAACTCCCTCACCTCCACTTGCTTTGCCTATTTCCCCACCACAGTAACTGGTGTGGTTCCCATGCTGTTTAGTTGTCTTGGCTTTTCAGAAAGAACAATATAAGTGCAGCAAAATCCTAAAAGCAGTCTTAATTTCCTAACTATTACTAATGGCTATTAAGGAAATAAGGGAATTTAGCACAGTGAAGAAATTTGACAAAAGACTAAGATACTTTCTGTTGCCAAAAACACAAGCCAAGGTCTAAACACTGCCTGTACTTTGACAATCTGTGTCTATGAGCACCTTCTGGACAATATGCTCCTTAGCCTTTTGTACTAGTCGCTTGACTGTAAAAGGGTCACTTGATTTCTCTTTTTAGGAAGAAAAACAGTTCATTAATTGTAACAGAATGAATTCAAGCAGTTTTGGTTATGTTTTTAAACTGTGGTATAGGGAACAGGAAGTAACATTTAGGATGAATCTGCATCTTGAGATGCATTAAGGCCATGCATCCTATAAAAAAATTCCATATCTAATACTATTTTTTTAATTGCTATTTTTTCCTAGTTTAACCTCATAGCAAATGACAGGAGGGATTAGGAAAGGAAAGGCACAGGTAAGTGACCAATGCCTATTCCTAGGGATAACTAAATGTGAAGCATGATCTGCCTCCTTCCCCATGTTACCCTTCTCATCTCTGACAAGAATCAGCAACATTCACTTCTATGTTTAGAGGCTCTCACAATTATCAAGTACTACTGGAATTTCTTTTCCTCTAATTAATTTACTGTTTGATGTAAAGGTCCAAACTACAGAATGACAAGAAGCCAGCTGCCACAAATGATGCAAATCAAGACAATGGAACTAATGTGGGGGAGGCAGAGAACAAAGCTGAAATTAACTGAAGTTTTGATTAGAGAAACAAAACAGAGACAAATCCTTGAAGTGCAACGCATGCTAATTTTATCTAGGAATTAATTGAGGTTTGCTATTTCCTGCATATTGTGCACACTGGACAACTTTATTATGTACAAGATTTCAAGATCACAATTCCAACAAATAAATTAACTTTCTACTACAATAATGAAAATTTATGTCACCCTTGTTTATGAGGCTACAAATGCATTTACACCACAAAGAAGTTAGGCTGCTGAGGATTCTTTTAAAGTTGAGCCCCATAGGTCATTAAAGTTTTCTTGATCTCTCTTCTTTAGACATCTTTAGTAACAATTCTCTCTCAAAGAATCTGCCTAAGCAGAACTGAAAGGATATTTAGAAGATGGAGCAGGCAGTTTTAAGAGATGCCTGTCATTTGGAGTTGTTTGCATTTTGAATTAAGTATGACACTAAATACTTTAAAAGCAGTTAAAACAAGTAGTTTATTTTAAACAACAAAGGTAGGAAGTTTAATTAGGTGTATAAGACTAAATAAGGTTTTAAATTATCTAAAACACTACAAAAAGATCCTACTTAAAGCTGATGAGCTGGAGACTGGACATATCAGGACAGAATTCTAACAGTTCCACCTAAAAGTACATCTATCAAATTATGTGGAGTTACACCAATTTACAGAAGCCAGATAATTAAGTCATCCAGGAACTGTAACTGGTTTGAATTTAACTTCACTACCTTTGTGAACAATGATGACAGTGCAACTATCTGCAGGCTATAAACAGAATCAATGTAAATCAGATCTAGATAGCATATGGTATTTATCATTATTTCAAACACTTCAAACAATGAATCTTCATTTTCCCGAGCTGCAAAGCTCTTGGGTGATAAGTAATTCTGATACCCTGTATTTACTCACATTTGTACCAAATCTTCTTCTTAACATTCCTTACCACCAAACCCAAACAATAAACACTGTGCTGCCTCTGAATGATGAGAATGAGCCTCACTGCAAGCATTCCTTTAGTCTTGAAATCCATGCAAAAATAAAATGAAGTGGAATTCCAAATGGACTCCTTCTGAAACAACTGGGTTAGATGACACAAAGACCTTCATGTTTTTTTAATCCTCTAGCATTGGTATTTAATGACATATTGGGTCAGAAAAGACTAACAAAATCAATTCAGGCAAACAATTATATTTGAACTCCTGCATAAAACATAGGCTAGAGGAAATCTCTAGGATGAGGTAATGGTAGAGAGGGCAATTGGTAAAGCCAGTTCTGTGAAAAAATGTATTTTCTCCCATTTTCTGAATATACCAGATACTGTCTCCTCCCAATTGATGAGAGATAAAAATCAGGATAAACACCATATTTGTTTTGCCACTTGGATCTTCCATATCTCCTATGGGAGAAGGGAGGGAATGCTTAACATTCCCTGCATTAAAAGACTGAAGAATGCATCTCCTCTGGGGTGATACAGTCACAAGGAAACACAAGGATGCATCCAATGTATCCAAGACATGGGAAAGAACTGAGTCCTCAAAATGCTTGCCCTAAATCCCACAGGGACACAGTACACTAGACAGGGATACAGCACCTGCTGCTTTTCTCCCAGTCCCACTTCCCATCAAGGGTTGGTCTGTCTTCAGTCATTTCCTACTGATGTTTAAAAGCTGGGAGGTATTGTACCACACAATTTTGTAACACTGATAAAACAGTTCCAGGTTCTTAACGAAGATAATATTCCACTCGTTCCAACAAAAATGACGACCATACTAAATGGCATTGTTCAGGTACCATATTTCAAATGGTATATTACATATACCTCTCTTTTGCGAGATCAGTCACAGAAAAAAAAGCATAAACCAGAAAACAAGAAAGAAAGAATTCTCCCCAGAAGCACAAACTCTGCACCTCTATAAGGAAGGGCTGGATGGCTGAGAAGATTTCTTATATCAAGGAGTGCCTGTGAACAGGTCATGGCATTGCTTACTATGATTTACTTTATTTTTCAACAGCAGTAGATCATATGATGGTTATGCCCACATGCTGGTATTTAGCAGAAGTATATTTACACAGAAAAAACCCCCTGTTTATCTGGCCTAAATTATTCTTTCATTTACTTATTTGTAGTGTTCCATCAAAGGAGTGTTCAATAAAATATCAGTGGCCTCACTGACAACAATATTCAGTTCCTAATGGCAGATGAATGTTTTTCCTTGAATGCTTACTGGGTAGAGCAAGAGTTTCTGCAGTTCACACTAACAGACAAGGAAAAAAAAAAAAAAACTATCATGAGAAGTTACTGACTAGAAGGGATCTTGAGAGGACAATTATTTTATTAATCTACTCTTAGAAAATTTCAGGCCTGAAAGTTTACATTTAAGCCCCTTTCCCAGTGCAGAAAAATATATTTCCAACTTAAAACTCACTCCACACCCTCACACAGTATTTAAAACAATAAAGTAGCAATTAAACTCTTTGTGGTACTTTTGCACTGAAGGAGTTCCCATTTTGCTGTTTCCTATTAGCTGCATCCTGGTAGAAAACAAGAGACTGACTGATCCTGTGACATTTCCAGCAGGCTGTACGTGTACGTGCACAGTATACATTATTTAGCCAACTGCTTCCAACAGCTCACTAAAATATTTAAGAACAGAAATATTGCAGAACACATCGCAAAGGTTAAAAAACAAAACAAGAAAGCAGACCAAAAAAAACCCCAAATCTGGCAAAAACATACAGGTCTGTATCAAGAAATTTTTGAACAGAAGATGCAGTCAGAGAAGTTCTAGATAAAACTTTCAGCGTGCTGCACTGTCAAATATTGACTGATACCACAACTGACAAGTAAATGGGTTTACAAAGTGAATTTAGGACAAAGCTGGAACAGAAAGAGGTCCAAGAAAGGTGGCAAGTCTTTTGCCCTGGGATATCCAACAAATAGCAGTTTCCTTGCTGGTGTCAGTAAGAATTTTGTTATCTAATTTTGAAACAGCATATAAACAATTAAGAAAAAAGAATGTAAACTGAAGAAAAAGAGAACTTAAATAGTGTTTGATGCATAGGAAAGTTAAAGTAAAGCAAAAATGAAATTTCAGTATTATTCTCTTCTTGTTATAGGAACAAATCTAATTACTTAAATAACTATGTGTTTGATAACAGCACAAAATGAGAAAAATTGGAATTAAAATTTGGAATAAACTTTAAACAAAGCAGGGGAAAAAAGGCACTCTAAAATAGACATCAGTAATCAAAACAGAAGGTGTGTTGTGAGAAGCCCTGGTTTACTTGAAGCAGTACAAATCAGCTATCAGAGTATACTTTTTGTTGCAGAAGGGGTCTAAACCCCTTCTTACCTAATGTCCTCAAAGGAGTACATTACCAAGATTGTTCCTAAACTCACATATCCCTGCTTTGAGATTAAAGCTTCTTCTGCCAGCTCCCTCCTGCCCTCCACCTGAGGCTGGTTCAACCCTGACATGCTGAGAATGTATTTATAAACTTCCTAAAAACATCTGCTTTAGAAAACACCTTCTCAAGATCTTCAGAGTTTTAAACATCTCTCGTCTGCTATTGTTTCCAGTGAACCTGGGCACTTATTAAGGTGTTTTCAAAACCAGATTTATGTAAATTATGTAAAAAAAATTACGTGAAAGTCTTTGGAAAGGCACAGCATCATACTGCTACTCTATTTTTTTCTCAAAGAAATGGGAAACTCCAAACAGCCACTACAGCACCTGAAGTTGCACAGTTCTTAAAGAGTGCAGAGACCCTTGATGTGCTCAGTCTCAAGGCTGTGGCTGCCGATGTTAAAACTCCTCTGATGCAGCAAACCAATCAATAGTATTTCTAAGTTCCCATACCAGCTATGCTTCAATGCAGATAAGGAAATGGAGTTATTTGTTTTCTGAATGCTACATAAGTGATTTGTGAATTTGGAAGGTACAATCAGTGTTTTGTTTGCAGAACTCAGCACTGTTTCAAAGCAACCTGTTACTGTAATGCCTTCTGCTATGAACTTGCATACACACAAATATAAATAAACACAGTATTAAGAAAAACAATTGATGTATTTATTTTTATGCACAATTCTACACAACAGCTGAAATCACAACATCTAACTTAAGCCATACTTTAGATTTGAAAGGGTATTTGCTTAAGAATTAGTTCAAACAAACAGAAAAATGGCAAAATCAAGCAGAAAAATAGCTACAGAGTTAGGGGTATTGCAAGTGAGCTAATCCTATTCTGGAACATTTCCAGTGTGCAACATTCTCCCTGTAGGAGACTCCCCTGCAACAGGGACCATGCTATCCCTGTGTTTTTCAGCAGTGCACTCACTAAACTTTAGGATGTGCTTCCTGCTCTCTCCTCAAACTCTTTGTGAAAATACCCAAGACAGAAGTTCCTATTGGCAGGTCATCACTGCTGCTCTCAAATAAATGTATGTTCTCCAGGTTTATGAGGGCAGCCAGGCTGAAACACAGCTTGCACTTCAAGTACAAGGTTGCAGAGTGACAGCCTTTACTTCAGGAGCTGATTCCACATGGTCTGATCACATTTCATTGATATCCATTCATAGATCTGCTTCACTTACAAAGCTATCCTGGAGTTTGAGATGCCCATCTGTGAGTGTGGTCCTCAGCAGCTCTTTCAAACGTGTCCAAGCACTACACTTCACTTTGAGATTTGGAACAAATGGGAAAGTTGTGCAGAGCACCAAAGGGTAACAGTAATCTGATATATTTGTGCTCAATGCCAGCTGAATGGGAACTTCCAGTGCTTAAACAGCCCATAGGTTACACTCCAGCACAGTTCTGGTGAATGTACTATTAAGCAACCTGTGTGAGTGAATACAATCCCTATATGATCAGATCTGGACATAGTTTAGTCTCTGAGATTTATCACTGAGGTAAGTTGCAAAGCTCAAAGGCGTTTGCCACATCCTTGGAGAAAAAAAAAAATACGCAGAAACCATAATGGAGAATAAAATTCAATATTCTGCTCTCAAAAGTTTATGGAAAGAAAGGAGTACAAATTTAGATATTAACTTCTAGAACTCATGCAGAAAATCTTGAATGTTAGCAGAGAATTTTACCAGACTGAAAAGTGAAAAAATAGTAAAATGATTCTGAAATAAGCTACACATCATAATAGATAAGAAACTTTTTACATTAAAATCCTTCCACGTTCCTAATTCAGCACTTAAATATAATGGCAACATATACCAAAGAAGTTTTTTACCACAATTGTATCTTCCAATTAAATACTGTTCAGAATATAAAGGTTGGGAGCCTACAGATGCATTTTTCAATTGTTCAATAATTACGGGGTTTGACAATACTACTCTAGCAAAATGTGTGTAGTGCTTGTTCAGTAAACCCAAACCTATCATTAAGGAGAAAGGCAAATATTGTGATCCAGAATTGTATATTAGCAAAGTCTCAGAATACAAAACGTCTTCCAAAATGAGAAGAATTGCAAGAATTTAAAGTCAGATTTCTCTTACAGAGTGTCCTCAAATAATTTGTTTCAAGAAATAGACTCACCGCAGTGAGCTGATAAAAAAGCATAGCCCTGGCAAAATCCAGCCTTCCTACTGTTCAGCAGTGCATTTTCTTTTTATAATCACTTCAATTTCAGTACTTACCAGGAAGACATGCACATTTTTATTGTACTTCTACCTCACAGCAGAAGAATGTATGAGACTGATGCTAAATAATCATGCACTGAGGATTCAAGGTCATATCAGGTTAAGATTTGGGTTGTTTTTTTGCAGTTTGGTTTTGTGGTGGATTTTTGGTGTTGGTTTGGGTTTTTTTTGTTTTTCACATAACAGATGAAAATAAATGCCAAGGACTGACACTGGAAAAGACTGGCTAACTATTCCTTTGGCTTCAGGGCTACTGCTGAGGGATGAATGGAATATGAGCCATCTGTAAGATT
The DNA here is from genome assembly GCA_034509425.1 of Eopsaltria australis. Taxonomy (NCBI): domain Eukaryota; kingdom Metazoa; phylum Chordata; class Aves; order Passeriformes; family Petroicidae; genus Eopsaltria; species Eopsaltria australis. The sequence continues at coordinate 10,215,765 of JAVTVJ010000024.1, forward strand.
CAAACATGCTAGGGAAAATATAAATACAAAAGCCACATTTGAGAATCACTCTGTTAATAGCTCAATATAGTTCTGAGATAGGATATATCAGCTAAATAATCCATTTTTCTATAGTTCCTAAAGTAAATGTTATACATGAGATAAGGAGATTCACAAAAAGAATTGAATGTGTAGACAAAGGACTCTGAGTGTGGGCAAAGTCAAACCAAATTTCTTATGTTGCTTCTTTCAAATGCTCACACTAAACCCTTTTGTGAAATCAATACACTCCATGAGCCATAAGAGTAACTCTATATAAGATATTATCTTGGGAAAGAGTGATGACAACTACGTCTAGTAGCCAATATTAATAGTGGCTTGGTGTTTTCTGGCTTTATTTTAAGAGATACCAAAATCACCAATCCCAAAACACAACACGACACACAATCATGCATTACTTTTTGGCATTTCCACTCAAGCCAACACAGTATGATTGCAGGGTTTTGGAAGGAACTTTTAGCTAATAACTCAAGATAAAACATGTGGCTGTTCAAAGAACAATCTAACAGCAGTTCAGACAGATTAAAGAAGAATAGTTAGAGAAGAATGACACTACCTGAAAGTCAAAGTTAACTGGTTATTAAAATAGCGAAATTTTAATAGGTCTGCCAAAAACCTCCTTGTGGAAGCATGAATATTTTGAACAACGTGAGGGAAGAGGAATCCTCAAGAGTTACAAATTCTCATTAGTCCTATGCCAAATTAAACAGTACATTTACATTATGATTCATTTTCCTTCTGCTTACTAGTAAATAAATAGATTAATCAAGTACCATAACCAGTTTAAACTCTTTCAAGTGGAAATAGTTTCCTGATTTTTCTTCTCACAATAATTTGACTCTTAATCTGAGAAGAAAAATAGCTTTGAAATACACTGATATTCCAAAGAAAAAAACTGCTGCTTTGCTGTGGGTTTCAAAAGCAGTTTGCTCATTGGATGCTAAATTTATGTTCGTGTAAACAACATTAATGTGTATATAACAGAAGAACGTCCTGCATCAACTTATTTACTTTTTGCATTCATTGTTTTAGAGTCTTTTGCTCCCCCCTTGAACTTGTTCATTGTTAGCTTCACAGTTTGGGGATTTTATTGTTTGTTTTTGTTTCACGGGGGATTTTCTTTAAGATACTCTTATATAAAAAATGACACATGAAGAGTAGTTTATGTAAGACTCTAACCAGACACTTGAAAGATATTTTCCTAAGTCATGTTTATTTGTTTTAGCATATTTCAAAAATCCTAGCAAAACAATCTTATGGTGACAGCATAATTTGTTGCAAGATCTCTGCTCATTAGAGTCCATCATAACCAGGATATCCAAGGCAAGATTATTGGTATTGTTGGTGGGGTTTTCATTTGTTTGTTGTTTTGTTTGTTTTCTTTGTGGAAATGGGTATTGAAATTTTCAAGTTTAGGTTTTTTTTATCAGAAACAACAGTTAGAGATCAGGAGTCAGAGGTCTCTGGTACTTAGTCACTCTACAAAAAGGGAAGGTTTTAAGAAGAGTCTCATCTGCCTGATAATCAACTGAACTACTTATGTGAGTCTATATATTAAAGTCAACTGCTCTTGAACAGAAAATGCATGGTTTAAATTGAAATGCCCTGTTTGTAAATGAGATCTGTTAATGAAGTGCACAAAAGGTGTGTATAAATGACAAAAACCTCTGATGATGTAATTCTGACCTATTCAAGGCAGTAATTGCCCTGGTCTTCTCTCTCCCTCTTACTAGAATAGGGACCAAGTCTCATACAGTTTCCAAAGAGTTATTTTGAACTTTTTGCAAGATACAATTTGTCTACCAGACTGCACCTGAACAATATTAAAAATCAGAATTAATTTAGAATCATTGAGATGTTCTGTTTCCACAAAAATGTTTAAGTCATGGAATGCTCACTGCATCAGATTTTAAAATTTAGCACAGATTTGCAACTGCTTCATGTGGATGTTATGCACACACATCTTATATGAAAGGAAGTGTCATAAAATTTGTTTTTTAAGCATCTTAAACCTGACCCTTGAGCCATCTTTAGTCACATCTCAGAGTATAAGAACAAAAAAGGAAACTTTAAAATGTCATAGCAATATAATGCCTGTATATTACTAAAATTCTTTTATGAGTGTTTACAATACCAGAAGGAGATAAAGAAAGGCTGTAATTAAGAAACAGTCTCTGAAGAGCATCACCTTCTAATACTAATCTACTATTATTTATACCAGACTAACTGCTGGTCTTCCAGTATGAGTGGCTAAGTGCAACTACAGTGCAGGCTGGGGCAGACCTTTACCAGTATCCTGATGGCCAAACAGGCTGGATTCACAATGTAAAGATACTTCTGACTCACCTATGTATTAACCACTGTCAGCACAAGTAAGAAGTGGGACAAAAGGGGAAAAAAAAAAAGGAAAAGAAAATAAAGCAAAGAAAGAAAAAAAATGTATATAGGCCAGCAGGCGACAGTTTTGAAAGCTGCAGCTTGCTCAGATACAAAAGAGACTTAAAGGAATTGGTACTGATGGCACTTTTGCTGCAAGCAGCAGGTGAATTATAAAATAGCCACAAAAATCTATAGGAACTGAGCATAATTATCCAGGAAGGTGTTAATATTTTTTGTTTTGTTGTTGTTTCTTTTCGTTGTTGTTTGTGTTCTGTCGTCATTGTTGGTTTTGTTTGCTTTGTAAGGAGACAGGAAAAAATAAATCTCACGATATTGAGAAAACAGTTGTTTGCTGAATTTAGAATATAAAACAGAAACAAACTAGACTGTAATTGAATGTCACCACACCCTTTCAAAATGCAGTTGTGGCCAAAAAAGCCCTTTCTGCATATTTAGTTACTCTTTCACATTCTCCTTCCCTTGTACTTCTGAAGAGGACATGCCTTAAAATCAGCTTTAAGAGATGTCAGAAGAGTCACAATATGCACTGACTTTAGTGGCATGATTCCACTCCCTGTCCTTCAGGTAATCATTCTCAGCACAGCCAGAAAGACAGGAGAAAACACTATGGACATTTGCTCCCTAATAACAGATCATTTGATAAAGAGATTTTAAGAGGTACTCAGAGTATCATCAGGCAGAGTTTCTGCCAATTTTCTATTTGGTCTTCCAATTTTCAGGGTTTCATACAGAAAATTTTCCCAACAGCTGGGAAATCCAAGACCCACTAACACACTCCATTTCCTGATGATGGGCACATTACACAGGTATCTCCAGACACATATCAGCCTGTACATTAAGAACTCTGGTATGGGGCACACCACTGGAAAGTGATCCAGTGCTCTTCCTGACTGTCCCTGTGGTGCAGGTGGGAGGAAAAGCTGCATTTTAGATGGTGGAAATGAAGGAAGGAATGACTCTGAACAAATGTCTTCACAGACAAGAATGCCAATTTTTGTCCAGAGTCATTTCCATGAGAAAGGAAGGTATCATGAAGTCAGATTGGTTATCTGTCTTCACACATTATCTTTTTCAAATAACTTTGTTCAAAGGATGTTAGGAAATAAGTAAATAGTTGTAAAAGAATGGTCTAGAACACTGAACCTTAGAGACTGAACTTCTAAGGAAAAGAGGTTCACCATGAGCCATCCCCTCTGTTCATTTCATTATCACATGGCTCTTTACTGCAGATGACAGCTAACCCTTCTTGCTTTGAAATTCAACAATTTGCCATATACACAGAGGCAAACATGACAGTATTCATCTTATGCTCAAAACATATTTAAATTAGCCCCAAGACCTGAATCAGCTGAGAGCATAACAAAGCTGAGAGCCTTTCAAGACATAACTAATGAATAATTTTAGATTTTTCTTGTGACACCAAGTTAATGGACAGAAAACAAATTTACACTGATAAATGAGAATCAGAGTAGAAATTATTCCCAGATTACATTATGGCTGCTTAAATGATGACAAAATTTCAATTTGTTTTTCAGTTTTGAAGCAAATACCTCTGAACTAGTGTACAAAGTAATAAAAGCAATCTCATTTAGGTAGCCACCTCCAACTTTTTCCTTGATCAACTTTTTACAAAACACATGTTCACATGAATTGCTCCTTTCCCTATCCCTAAGTTTCATATAACTGCTGGAATTTATTCTGCATGCATGCATTCATTTTTTAAAAATATTATTTCCAAAAACAGTGTTTCAATTCACTGAAATATGAATGTATTCAAAGTACTACACCTCATGCTGTCACTGCACACAAGGAAGTGATACAGCCTTTTTAAGGGCCAAGCTGAAAATACACTACAACCCTATTAGGCCCATAATGCTTTTTGCGCCTTTAAGACAAAACTTCTTTGTCAAGGGGAAAACTAAACTTTGATCTCCGAAAAAAACCCCAAACGTGCTTCCATGCCTGAAAAGCATTGTGTTACAATTGTCTGAGGAAAGCCAAATATGTACAAACACTAAGATGATTTCTCCTCTCCCCCTCCAGCAATGCTGTATGGAAATTCAAAACGACAAAAGCAAAACACAAAACACAGCCAAGAAACCATTAGAGATTACTTGCGCAAAGACATTTTGAATTGGACATATGAAATTTCGCAGTAATGATTTCTCATTCCTTTGTGGGTTTTTCTTTAAGAAAATAAACTTGCTCAAGTGATAAATGCTTTACATGGATCATCTATAAAAAAAAGGGGGAGCAGAATTCTCTGTAACAAGTAAAATCATACCTTTATCTGCAAAAAATTATTTGCCAATGTCATTACTCATTTTGTTTTGTTCCATTTCATTCCTTTATACAGCCACATTATGGTGGTAGCTTATTTCAATACTTGTTTTCTTATTTAGATCTTAAATGGGAACATTTTATTGTCAGATAACAGCATATCCTTTGAAAACCTGATACGTCATGGTAACAGCGGGAGGGAAGAAAAGAGACAGGGCCCTAACAGGAGCCTGGTAAAAACATCTCATGTCCCTGAGCCCAGCCTCAGGGTATCTCAGACATGGATCACATCATCCCTTTATGAAATGGGAAATGAAAAAAATCTTACAGAAAGATACCCTACAACTTCTGAACCAAATCCAGAGGCTCCTGCTTTCTACAGGCTTTTCTCAATGCACATTCCTAGCACAAAGATTTCCACATTCACACTTACGAGCTGAGGAGGAGTGGAACACAAACCCTTCAGTCACACATGAGACTGTTTTTCCTTCTTCCTACAGTGCCTGGTCTCAGTGCTCTCAACATTTTCATATCACAGAAAACAACACAAATCAAAAAATTACTGAGAGAATATGATGTGTAGAGAGCACCTTTATTAAGATACAATTTATTTATTTCTACAAGCCTCTTCCTCTATTTCAATTTCCAGAGGCAAGCAATGGATTTAGTTCTGTATTCTTATGTGCAGTGTACAAACCAAGCAATAGCCTTCCATGTAGGAAATAAAAAACTAAAAATACAGTCCTTCTGGCCTACAAATACAAAAGCAACTAGTAAATACAAGAAGGGACTTAGACAATTTCTCTGAAAACTTCAATTATGTCTAGGCTGAACTCCAGAAAATTATTACTATTTAAAATGAAGATGCTCCCTGCTTCATATTTAATTAGGACACTCCTTTCCAACCCATAAGCAGGAAAGTAGGATATTAATAGCTTGCTATATTTCTAAGACTTAGTCACAGCCAGAACTGTAAGAAGCTTAGTGCAATATTGACTTTTCTGGGTTTTTTTTCTCCCTCCAAACGGAACAATAAATTTCACATACTGAGGAAATTTGCACAAATAAGGTGAGTTTTCTTTACATCTGTTGAAATTGATATGTCAATGCTCTGGCATGCTTATCAGCTTGTGGGCTTTGAACAGTCAAAGAATCATTATTGTTGTCTGCAGAGTCCACCACTAAGCCATGTCCCCAAGAGCCACATCTGATGAACACCTCCTGGGGTGGTGATTTCACCACTTCTCTGTGCAGCCTGTTCCAGTGTCTGACCATCCTTTCAGTAAAGAAATTTCTTAATATCCAACCTGAATTTTCCTTGGCACAGCTTGACAGCATCTCTTCTTATCCTGTCACTTGCTACCCAGCAAAAGAGACCAACCCTCACCTGGCCACAACCTCCTCTCAGGCGTTTACAGATAATGATAAGGTCATCTCTGAGCCTCCTTTTCTCCAGGCTAAGCAAAATGTATGGAAAAATACAGAGTTTTTAGGAATTAACTATTCACATATTCAAGAAGAAGTACATAAAAGCTGTTTAAGTACAGCTAAATAGTACACTAGGAGGAAAAAAGCATAGTAACACAAGTGAAGGCTTATGGCAAATAGAACATGCATTCACACAGAATTCTGGTATCTATGAATAACTAGCACTTGCACTATGTCTAGCTTAGATGAAAGAACAATGTGAGTTATGGAACATCCATGTTCAGACTTCTGCACTTTTCCCTTCAAGCAATATTATGTACAATTCATGACTTGCTAAAATGGTGGCAGCCACAAGGAACTACAATAAATAACCAATCATGAAAATACACAAACAAGAACAGCTCAGCTTGAACTAAGTTTTTTGTTTGCTTTTAGCTCAAGATAAATAGTGGAAAAGCATGCTGCCAATCCAACAGTGTATGTTAACTCAGGTTAATGTTTTCCATCAGATATCCTTTTTTCCCCCATTAATATTTTGAAAGAAGACCATACATTTCTCCATTATGAAGATAAAGGTTGTGAGCTTAAGCTGCACAAAGAGCTGACCTATAATACAATCATCAAGATGATCCAGGCTTTCCTGGAGCATTTTGTATTAACTGTTAGCTGGATTTAAAAAAAATATGAGAGGCTTAAGGGAGCTGTGTCATGGTCTATGGATTGACTCTTAAATCAGGAGTGAGTGGATTACTAGATTGCTTTTAAATAATCTCTCTAAAAATGCCACTTGAGAAGATATTCTATGAAAATACCTTGTTTGCAGGACCTGCTCTGAATTTCACAAGAAGATTGGAATACTTATCCCAACTGAGTAAAAGTTCTAAGCCTCTGGCTGTAAAAAGACTGCACTAATACTTTTGGGCTTTGTGAATAATCCTGTTCTCCTTGAGACATCAGTCACTTGTCCTGTTATCCTCCTGCCCTGCACTTTTACATGGTACATTAAGACAGAAGTAGTGGTTTATATTCAACAAGGCATTCCAATTCAAAAATGTACCTGAAAAAAAAAAAGAACCTGAAAAAGAAAAAAAAAAATCTAAAAAAAAACCCAAAAAATCCCCCTCCAACAAAATTAATTTTCTTTTCAGCCAAAAGTAATTTTATTGTGTTGATAAACTCCCTTTCTAATTTATTCCACTATAAATTCCACTTGTATTTAGATGAGATATTAGTCAGAATTTTTTTGCTGTGGATAGTGAGACACTGGAGCAGTTGCCCAGAGAAGTTGTGGATGCTCCATACCTGGAATTGTCTGAGGCCAGGTTGGATAGGTCTCTGAGCAACCTGATCTAGTGGAAAGTGTCCCAATCCATGGCAGGAGGGTTGGGACTACATGATATTTAAGATGACCTTTTGGTTGTTTCTCTTCCAACCTAAAACATTCCATAATTCTATGGGATTTCAAATTAAAGATCTCAAAAGACATCCAAGAAAGACAGGTCCACATTTTTATAAAAGATGTTCTAGTGCTAATATGCTTTGCTCTGCAGACTTTACCACTTCTCAGGAAGAACAGAAAGTACCTTGTCTCTTGAAGATCAATGCAAATTTAACTACAATGTTGTTCAAATTCTTATTCTAGCAAATTCCTCTGTGTGTGCTGGAATGACGGCCTCAAAAAATTAGGACAATGAGAAGATTCTAAGCTAATAACATCTTGTGAAAGTAAGCTCTTGAACACATGAAGAACTCTTTTTTTTTATTCCAATGTCATCACGAAGTGTTATCTCAGCTTAAGCTACATTGATTTGGGGAATTAACGACACTATTGAGATGAACTCATTTCAAATTACCTCAACTGCACGCATTAAAATCCAAATTGGAATATATGCCTAAGGATCTATTCAGACTTTACAAATACAAAATGTCACCTGCTCAGTCATGACTCAAACCAACAATTCCTTCCTGAGTAACACGTGGGGTTTAATTCTGTTTGGCTCTGCACTGCTCAAAACCAGTCTGAGAAGGAGCAATGTGTCACCAAATGTAGGCTTGTGATTAACATATTCCCCTGCATGCTCCTACACCAACTCATCAGAGTCTGATGTTGCTAAATTACTTGATTTGGATCACCTTTCTCTACCTCTTTAAAAGCCAACCTACAAAGTATAATCACAAAGAGATTTTTTTTGCTCTTTGGTAGATGGCTTTGGAGAAAATAGTTCAATTTTTCTCTCAGCTCTTTCCAGACTCCTGAGTACAGACAGATTGTAAAAAGAAGTAAAACACAGCTGGGTGTGGTATGAGGCTGCTGCTGCTTCTTTTCAGCATTGGGGGTTTCAGATGTAAGTAACTTAAAACAAGTACTGATAAATTATCAGCATCAAAACTGAATGAAGTACAGTGCACAGCAGGGAGAAAAGACAAAAGCTTTAACATCCTCTTCATATTTACCCCTGTTTAAGTGGGCATGCTTGCTCTTTTTTCCATGCTCTTACACATGAAGTTCTTGCAGAGATTTAGTTTTTATGAGGCAGACCACTCCTGTAGACACCTGGCATCCAGAATGAGTGACCTTCTGCAGTAAGCACTTCATTATTGACACTGATAAACTCGGAATTCAACCTTACTTGTCAACTCTGTGACATGGCAGAGGCCAAGATCTGTGTGAAAGCTACATGGTATTACATGAACGTATTGAAGAAGGTGCAACAGAGAGAAAACTCCCCAAACAAGTCTACTCTCTCTCAAGAAGGTAAATTATAATGGAGATCTGAATGCTGGACTTCACTTTTACCTATAGATTTACTTAATATTCACCTGAAAATCTGAAAATATTTTTAATTTCCTTTCAGTTTTGCATTGTGTCTTTCAACCAGGGACACAGAGCAGTAGAAGCAGAAGTCTAATCTCAAAAAGGCATTTTACATACCTTACAATGTGAAGGCTCTTCTGAAGTACTAATGATTCACAAATTGTTCAGACTGGACCAAGTTTTATGAAATTTTTAAAGTCATTGTAATATGTAACGGTTTAAGGCACTTCAAGAATATATAAACAGAAGATATTAAATTTATTTTGTTTGAATGGAAGTTAACCACAGCACAGGAAGTGTAAGATGGCAGCATTGAATGGCTTACACAATGAATCATTGAGCAAAGAAACCTTTACACACATATAGATAAAAAAAATTGCATATGGAGATATAAATATTTTTCTATATATTATCAAATTAAAAAAAAACTTAGCACAATTCAATACTACCAGGCAAAAATATTCTGTCTGTTACTCCAATGTTAATTTTTGATAATGTCTGAAGTCTAATCAGAACAGAATCTTATGCATAAAACTGCGTGTTTATATGCACAACTCCCAAGAAATTTGAGATGCATTTTTAAGACATATGTTTTACTACAGTGATTACATTCTGAATTGAAAAAAGCAATGAAGTCTAAAAGTGAGGTAAATCTGTTGATTTTAAACTTACTGGAACTTACAGTCAACAGAATGAAAACAAAATATAATTTAGTCTTTGGATCTTTATTTTTTTTTTCTATAAAAGACAGCTAGGTAAAACTAATCAATGTCATCTGTAAATAGTTTAATTATAATTTATTGCAAAGAAATTCTGAATCTTATAGCTGTGGAGAGAAAAATAAACAAATAATAACTATGACAGGAGAGAATAACAGCCATGTCCTGTAGAGTCAGAAATCAGGCGCGAAAAAAACTTTTCATAATGACATGAGTTTGTCATAATTTCTGTAATAAATTAAATTTTTGAACAATTGAAAAGAGAAACTCCTCTAAAAAACCTGTGCTGAAAGTTATAATACATAGGACAGTTACAATATATAGAGCAAAGTTATATAAAATTATAATATATGGAGGCCTATTCTATGTTCTTCAAAACAACAACAAACGGAACAACAATAAAGCAAAAATGAAGGCTGTCATACAATACAGAAACAGAACTCTTATAACTCTAATAACTTCCAAGATTTATTTTACAACTTCATTCCTCGTCTTCTAGCAAGCCCTCACATGACATCAAATATTCTATTAGCAGACCAGGCTGGATGCACTCACACACTGATAGTGGAGATGTCCCAAGTCTGAACTGTGAGCTGTGCAGATCGTACAACATGCAAGGCAACAGATGGAGCCCTGGGAACAAAGCTTGAGATGCTAGCACAGTTGGTAAAATAATAATAATAATAATTTTATGTACTTAAATAACATATCCACATGTATAGTGCTTTATTCCCTACTCTTTCAAGGAGGATGTACAGCCAACTCCCACAACAGATGCCCAATATTTGGACACACTTAATTTGTGAAAAGAGGTGGGATAAGACAGGTCTGTGTGTGATTTAGTTTTAAATTATGAGAGAGTCTCTCTCCTTAATTGCTTTTCTTCCAGTCACGCTAACGTGTTTTGACCAAGTGTAGAAATGAAGCTTGTTTCAATCAACTCTAAATGAATAAATATGAACAGTTTGCACCTCTAGACCTTGCAGAAGAGACTATCAAAGTGATTAATGAAGCCTAATATATAAATTTGGATTCTTCCCACTGCCCAGCCCAAGCTCTGAGTGGGGTTGCATATGGGGTATTATGCAACAAAGTTGTAGGTGGTCTATAACTAAGTCTGTGAGAAACTAGGTGAGATTTCAGATTACTCCCTTGTTTTCTACTTTAAACTGAACATAATTGTTTTCTGTCAGGCTGCCATGGAATTAAAGCACCCACTGGGACTGGCAGCACATTTGTCACCTATCCTAGACAAGCATATTAAGAAGGATGACTTCACACTCCCTCTCCTAAAGCTGCAGCCTGTAACAAGTCTGCACTTACAGGTTGTTTATCAAGAGGAGTTGACTGAAGTGAGAGTCTGAAGAGCATCTGCTCTGCCAAGGCCACTCTTTAGGTGATGGTCTAAAAAGTCACACTGTAACCAGTGCACAGATGTAAGAAGGATAAGAAAGTGAACAGAAAAAAAAGTGTAAAAATGCAACGTGCCAAAGAAAACCAAACTCCCTTAGGTTTAAGCTAAATATCCTTGTTCTGCATACAATTCCTTTTTCATCTAGAATAGGTAGCAATAAAAATAGTACTTCAAATTCTGTTTAAAGTGACATTCCTATTTATATTTCAAGTTATGCTGTACCATTTTTATTTCAAGTTTTTAATTAATATTCTTAAAGAAAATGGTACACACTTATCTCACACTGATATTGGTGCTACTGATACAGGTTTTGCACCATTCCTTTTCTTGCTTGTCAATTTTTTTTCAAGAGCCTGTTGTTATGAAATTCTTTAGCTTAAAAGTAAATAACTGAAAAAAATATCTAAGTTTCTCTCTCTAAAATACTCTGAGGAATAAATGATGCATACCATTTTACTTTTAAGGGCAAAGAAGGAGCAAGGTCTCATCACAAGAAACTCTTTTAGAGCATGCAAAAAACCCTAAGATTAGAAAAGATGGATAAAACTGCTATGTAAAAGCGGGAAAGAAGAAACTTAACTGACAAATTTGGTAGTAGTGAAACAGGTAAGTGTCAACCCAAACAATAACATCATCAGTCAATGCTCGTGATGGCAAAAAATGTTCTAGTTACTTCAAATCACTTCCTAGCTACTGATATATTGATATATTTTTATATAGAGAGAGTCTTAAAAAGTTGTTTTGCAGGGAGTGAAACTTGTCTCTGGAGTCTTAATTAAGAGTTGTTTTATTATGGGAGACTCATGAAAAATAATGCTAGAGATTTAGGTAGGAACTAATCTCCATTTAAATCCATAGATTTGAGCTTAAGCCAATTTCAAACAAACAAACAAAAAAAAGAATCAAGGAAATGATTGTTAGCATGATGAAAAGCAAGACCCTATAGTGGCATAAAACAGTAAGTATTTGTGCTGTGAAGGATCTCAAGGACCCAAAACGCTATTTTGGGTATGTATATTCAAGGTAATAAAACAACTACCCTTGCTTGTCTAAATCTAGACACACGGATGTCTCTTGCAAGATAAGGAGAGACCATGAAAACAAATCCACTGAAGAACTGGCACAGCTTTTTTACATCTCCTGCAGGGTCTCCCTAAGGGCAGGGCACTCGCAATGAACAAGAAATACAAAAGGAAAATTTAAAGAACAACAGTTACCATTGTCTTCAGTGGTAGAATGGAAAACAAAGCAAAAAGAAAATGCAAGGATGTAGAAACAGAACAGTTTTTAGTAGCCATTTCAAGTATCATTTTCAGGAAATATGTGTGAGTCTTTACACTGAAATTAAACATTGCTGGGTAACAACAGTGATTGCTTTATTTTCAAGCAGAGATCAGAAGATCCCTGTAATATGCTAGAAGTCTTAGAACAACTTCTATTAGTCCCTGCTTAGTGCTTGAAGAACTATGCTCAATCTCAAGCCCTTTTGTTATTTTGTAGGGGACTAAAATTGACAATTAAGAATTTTAGTCAGATACAAGGTTTTTATTTTGGATTTGTTTTCAAATCCTGATATTAGGGAGGGCAGAGATCTACAGCCCTAAATATTATGGCATATACTTTCTGGTTTTAAGTTAATTAGATGTGTATGGTATTTCAATATCACTACAACTACAAACAAAAATACTTGAGTAGGAAGAGAGAGTTTTTTCTTATCTGCAATTAAAAAGACTACTTTCACTAATATACACACATTGTAACTGTTTGAGCCTATAAGTGTCATTGAAGACCAGATATTCAAATGTACCTTGTCTATGTCAAGACCTTCATACAAATTAGTAAAGAAAGAAACCTCTTAAGAAGCACATGGGCTCCCAACTAAAGCAATCTGCAGAAGAACTCGGAATTTTTGTGACTTCCTAAAATTCTCTGACAACTTCAGACTTGTAACTGGCCTGTCTCAGTATTAAAATCTGTCTAACACAGGAGCTGGGTTGAACAAGCTACAGCTACATTGGGATTGTTGCTCTCTACCTGCTCTAAAAGAAGAGAATTTAGACACAGCAAAAGTTCCAAAACAATTGCTACTTTTTTACTATTACTATGAAACAAACTGGCCTTCCAGAGAGTGCATTCAGTGCAGCAGGATGTTTATCATTGTTATTCTCATTTTCAGCCAAGCATACAGAGTTTTTCCCTTCCTAGGTTGAGTCTTCCATGCCAGATGCACACACGAAGCCCGAGAGATCGCTTGGAAAGCTGCACAGAAAACCAAAACACAGACTGGAGGAAAGAATGATCCCAAAGGTTTTTTGTTACAAGGGAACCAATTTACTGAAACGACAGAACTTTCCTATTCACATTTAAGCTTGAATACATCACTCATTGCCAACACTGGGATATAAGCAAGAGGGAAGAAAAATAAAAGGCCTCCAGTTAAAATTAAACATCCTGAAACATGAAAAATAAGAACCACAACTTTCAGGATTTTTGCAGTGGTTTCTTTTCTTACAGATACATGTAAGAAGGACAGAGAACCATCCAGTGTGGAAAGTGAGAAAGATGAGAGAAAGCCACAATCAGCGTTTGATGCACAACTTCTGTCAACAGGAATCTGCCTGCACGTATGGAGTCCAAGCAATGCTCCAACACGTGTGTAGTCAAATATTATTACAGATCTTCAAAGAGAAATTGCAGGATATATTTGAGAACACAGATTTCCGCTCCTGAAACAGCATTTTTTAGCTGAGGTCTGTTTTTCCTTAAGGAGAGCAAAGCATTCAGAAAGCAGGGTGTTGCTTTGCTGTGTTTTCAGACAGAAGGTACAAGATTCTTAATGGAAGGACCTAGGGAAGCACAGAGGCACCTGGAATGCCTTCTTGTGAAAGATTTCCACTCCTTCCCCCACCCTACAGGCTTCTCTTTCTTACCTTTGACATTCACAAAAACCTGTAAATTAAAGAACTCATTTGTCACTGTGTTTGCTTAACTAGATAGTATGATGCAACATGCATTTTAAACCCACAGGATTGCCAGCATTCTGAATTTTTATATTTTCTCCTCCAACAGTTACTGCCTTTTCACCTTTCACATACAGCAAACTATAATGTAGTTACTGAACCATTTGCAGTACTCAGAGATATCCAATATTAATTGCTCAATCAGCCAGCATTGACACACTGGATTTAACACGCCACATTGCATTACTGATGATATTTCTAATCTTACTAAGTCAATCTGGGGCAAAGACACCTGCAGTTTAGCTGGAGTATTTTGTAAACACCTGTTTCCTTAACTGCTGCAGTATCAATAGTTTGAATGAAAGCATACACCACATACCTTGAACATTTGGTGCCTGATTGCACACTTCATAAATATGTATTTAATTAACTCTTCTTCACTCTTAAGGAAAAAACCCCTACATTTTATTGGAAAGAATAGTTTTACTAGTATTGTATATGGTGAATTAATTTGTTCTGTACTGAAGTTGCTTCAAGTCTTTTTAAGAAAAATCAACACAGTATTTTCTGAGTTTTCTGCCAATTCAAAGAAAGAGAACAAGTACCAGTACAGGCAAACTTAAACCCAGTGTCACCATTGTCTCATGTTCTCTAGTTTGCTAATCAGAAAATATGTTGCTAAATATTCTATTATGGAAGAAGGGCAATATACATACAACAGTCCCTTTAGACTTTATATTACAAAATATTTAACCAGAAAAGTAGAAGATAATACTAAGCTAAAATTTCTGTAATTTTCAGGTGTTACATTATCAGAAAATTGAGATGGTGTATTTTGTAGTGGGCTTTCAGCCTTTTTTTTCCCCATTGGACTATCGCAGATGCTTTACATCATAAGGCCACATCATAAGATTTTTACTCTGAAGTAAGAACTATTTTGCAAAGAAATTAAAGGAATGAATGCAGTAAAGAACAGACAGCATAAACAGCTTTGGAATTTTGGATAAAACTAAGAATATTCAACTTTTAAGATGAATGCATGGAACTGCAACTTGCTGATTAAATTGGACTAACAACTGAACTTTCTTGTAGCAACAGTGCTTAGGAAGTAACGCAAGAGCTCTATTTTACATCTTATGGACCAGAAGAAAAGCACCACTAGCTCTTACAATTTCTGAGCTTTGATAGCAGAATGTGCCTCGTATGTCTGTGATTTGTCTGTGCCTACCTCATTAAGCACTCAGAAGCAATGAAATAGGTCAACTGACTCCAGACTATTTCCTGACAATTAATAACTGAAATAAGCACAGAGCTATCTTTAGTAAATTTATGTTACCCTAAAAAATTTAAGGGAGTAAAATAATAGAGATGAAATACAACCCAGCTGCATGAGCCACAGCTCACCACCTGACAAACTTGCAGAACAGCAATTAGAATCCTAGTCTGAATTGTAGAAGTTATTTCTCTTACAGTTAGGAACCATCCTGATTTTATTTGCTTGTCTTACAATACATCTTACAGGCAGAAAAGCAACGGATATTACCTTTTGTAATAAATCTATAAAACCATTTTTGCTCCAAATTTCAGCACTGTGATAAATACTGTGGATATAGGATGACATCAGATCATTTTATTTCCCATTTTATTTTATGCCACACATTCTGTAGATGAGGAGAGACTTTTTCCTGAGATTACTCACCCATGAAGTTCAGATAGCTCTCTCCTCCGAGCGCATGAGTAATGAGACGAATCATTTTATGAAGCTGTATCCCACGATCAATAATTGGTGTCAGAGGCATGAGCACGCTCATGTTTGTGTACATCTCTGCATCCATCAGGCGAAAGGCCAGCGTCTTATCACCAACCAGTGCCTACAACAGTGCAAAAAAACACTGAAGAAAAGCCTTGGGTGTCATAGAAGTATTTCTAAGTTTTGTTTTATTTAAAGCAGGTGGTTTGTACTGCATGGGGAGGACTGGAAGATCGCTGAAGAGCCAAGGGCATGGCTCAGTGTGCATGGTTCATCCCTGTTCCTGCAGGAAACATCCTGCCACCACCAATGATCAAAAGGTCATGGTGACCCTACATTCTGACCACTGCATCTGCACATTGTGTGATGTGCAATATAGATCTGGTCTGCTGCCAAAAATTGAGGCAGGGACATCCGTGAGATGAACCTGGACTGAATGTCAGCCCCAACTGTCTGTTTTCCCCTTGCAATGGTTACTGGGGCTCCTGGACTGATGGGATTGAGTGTATGATAATAGACTTGCAGCTGTCTAACCCCTGGTCCTACATTTCCACTGATGGGATCAAACTGCCTAACTACTTCTGAGAACTTCTTCACCTACAAATATCAAATGTGAATTATCAGCATCAACTCAGTAAGTCACCATGTACCTACCACTTGGGAATTTTTATAGGAAACACAGAAAATAAGAAAGGGAACATCTAAAGTAAAAGTTCCTGGAATGTAAAAATACATGGGTATTAACAAAATTCTGATTTAGACATGCAGAGTGAGTATGAAGCATTAGTTTATATGCAATCAAGAATATGACTGGTTTTCTGTGATTTCACACAGGAAAAAATGAATTACTAACTTGCTAGTGCTCAGTGCAACTTGAGAAAGGCCACAAAATGCTATTCAATATATTAACAGGCAGGTAGTGGAAACGATTTTGAAGTATTTATATTTAAATAGTTGATTTTTGTTCAATTAGACCAATTCTTGTTTTATACTCATGCACAAAAACTTACTAAATTCCAGAGATACAGATAAATTGTAAACAGGTCTAGCTGAAAAGCACCATCAACCTTCCATTTTCCAGCTCACAGTATAACAGAATATATAGATTATTCCCTTAAGTAGAAAACACTCTATTTAAAGGAAAAAAAAACTCTATGCAACAATGACATGACTGAGGATTGCAATGAACAGCCATTCTGGACTCAGAATGTGGCATTTGTTAGTGCCATTTATTATCCTCTAATCTTTCCATTGGAAGAGCAGCTAAGTGCTCCCTATTCATGTTTTCTGTGGCAGCTGTGATTTTACAAATGGATATATTTCCCCCTTCAGTGATCTCTTCACTACCCCAAAGAATCTTACTGTGTTCAGTTTTTTTCTTATGAAAATCAATTCATTCCTGCTATTCCTCTCTCACAGTATTTTTTTCCAGTTATGCTGTATATCCTTTGAGATACAGGGCCAAACCTACCTCCAACATTGAAGATGCACACAAACCATGAAAGACTGCAGTGTCATGCTGGTTGTGCTCTTTGCTCCACTCTACTGCATAAACCCAGGACTGCATCTGCTTTTTTGACAGCTATTAGCTTTGGAGTTGCTATTTTCACACTCCTCTTATAACCACGAGGCCTTGTACTCTGACTGGCAACAGTCAGCTCATAGCCCATTACAACATAGAAGAAACCAGGATTGTACCCACATGTGCATCACTTCAGGCATCTTCAGACTGAACTTTATCTACACCTTTTGTTTCTCTATCCTACTTCTCACATATCATCCTGATGTATGTCTGTAATCATTGTTTTATTTTAATTAAAAATAATGAGATTTTTTTCCCTAAGCATGACACTCTAAACTGAAAATGCTAAGTGATATGGAGAACAACTCAATTGCTAAAAATCAGCATGAAATAAAAGAACAGCAACGGTACTGTTATATGTCATGCTTTAGGGTGAAAACAGCTTATCATAGAACAATATATATTTCCAAGTAATTTCTGAAGTTCTTTACCAGGGTCATGCTTTAAATGAACACTGTAACAGACTCTGAGATTAGAATGTAAATAGGTACAGAACACTGATATAATGAATGGTAAACGCAGAATGCTCTTTTTAAAATATACAACTTGTTTTGGACACTTGTGATTACATTCATTTACAGAAAGTACAGGAAATAGAATATCAACCTCTACTATGTAAAGGAAAGAGCTGAAGATAAGTTACTTAAATAAAATATCCATTTCATAATAAAACATTCAAAGTTCCTAATTTTACAATTCCCAAATTATGTGTTTTCTGACTGTTCAGAAACAAGGGTTAAAAAGATTGTGGGAGATGTGTGCTATCGAAACTCATCCTTACTTTTTCATTTTTCCATACACAGCACTATTACAATTGCTGTGCTTTGAACCAAACTGTTACAGAATATTTCATTTAGGTCTTAAAAGTGGATATTTGCAATAAAATCATTAAAAAAAATTGTTGAATTGGGATATTGTTTATCCTTATCATGAGTAGTGCTCCAGCTTACTTAATGGAAACAGGATTTTCAAAAGCATGGGTTATACACCTTTGACTTATTTCTTAAAAACAAAACAAAACTGAAAACCAACATCACCCACTCACTCCAGGAAGGATTCCTTATTTAAAATGAAGGATCATAAAATAAAAACACAGCAAAACCAAAAAACAAAAAACCAAACAAACCAAAAAAAAAGAAAAAAAAATCACAAAAAAGGTAAAAAAACCAGGAGCAGTACTCCAAATCTACCCATTTCCAAAATTCCTGCCACCCTTCTCAACTCTTGTCTGATCTTTAAAAAATAAAACCCACTAAGCCTCTAGACAAGATCTTTTACTTGCTTTGAACAAACAGCTGAAAATACCTGGTCGTGACTCTCTGCATAAGCAATGTACTTTTCTTCATACCGTCTGTTTGTTAATGTATGCACAATATTGCCCATATTCCAGTCTTCATCTTTCAGCTCCTTAATTATCTACAGAAATAAAAGAAAGATCACTGAAAACTTGTTTTAACTAAAAGCACATAACATTATCTTGGCACAGAAATTTCCAGTGGATTGTGAACTGTATTCTTGTGCTCCCAAGTTTTGAGGTGATGGGCTTTCTCTGATAATCCAAAGAGTTTTTTTTTTTTTTTCTTTTCAATTTTACCACATAAATATGATAACTAGAATACTTTGTTTCTCATCTACCTCCCTGGAGAAGAATGGACAACAGAATTTGCTGTTTATCATGTGGATCCTCTGATACAATGGATAATGTAATTGATAGGACCTGCAAGAGAGCACTGCACCAAAACCAAGGAAGAAAATTGTGGGCATGCACTTCCCTGGTTCACAATATAGGAGATGCAACCCTGATATATGGGAGCTTCCAACTAAAGCTTAACCACTGGGCAGTGTGGTGCCACCTCCTCATTTTTAGCCATTGCAATTAAATAGGAATTTTCTGCCTCATATCACATTATTTCCTTCTTCTGCTAAATCTAGCTCAATCTCAGTGTTAGTTTGTTCTTTTTTTTCTACATCACTTTGTAGACCTCCATTGATCACTATGACTTAAATGCAAATATGTAAATATACAGACATAAAACAGAAGTGATAAAAAGGCAATAGCACCAAGATGGCCAATATCAGGCTGTAAAATTTAACACTGTAATTGTAACTGCCCATATTATACTCCTAATCAGTCTTTTTTTTCTTTTCCTTGTTGATTTCTTTTAAGTCCATTAATTCTGGCTCTGACCACATCAAGGCTCCTATGCAATATCATATTATGGACTACATCTATCTCGAACCTCAACTAGTACAACCACTGCTGTGACAAACAGTTTATCTTTCTTACTTTTATAGATCCCTCATAATTAGTTCATGGAATCTCTTGAAGATTCTTCAGTTTATAAACAGATTTTAGCAAGTGGCCTAGAAAACTTACTATTAACAGATATGGATTTAAAAATTGGAGAGAAATGAGAGTGAGCAGTCTAGGAGAATTTGATAACAGCTGATAAACTCCTTATCTAAACTTCTCCCTTCCAATCATCTCAGCTTTATTTTTCCCTTCAAGAAATGTCGTAGCAAACTCTGGCATCACCTCCAACTCCCTGCCTCTACTTATTTGCAGTTTCCTTGGCAAGAAGCTTCCTGCCTGCATCACCCTAAGTTCTTGTACAATCCCAATCATAACTCATTTGCACCCAGCATCCCATCAGTGTCCATGCTGTCCCATGTCAAGTACATGTTCAAGCTGGAAGAAGTGGCATTTTCTCCAGTTACAGAATAGAATTTACTGCAGCACAGCTATGTTTCCTATCCAAGTATTGCAAACTAAACGAAGCAGACCATATCAGAGATTTCTAAATTAGATTGCAAATTTTTTGCACTTGTAAAATTCTACAGTCTGTTTTTTTCCCATTTAACATGAACTTGGCCACTTGCATTTTGCCTACCTATGAAATCGCTCATCTTGCCTGCCCTAAAGTGTGGTAAGCAACAAAACAAAAACCAAAAAATGAATTAACAGAACTCCAAGAAACCCACAAAACATCACAATCAGGTATTTGTTGTTAAAAAATATGAGCTTTTGCTGCATTCCAGGACCTAAATGTCTAAATTGTACATTCCAAATTTTAATGATGCAGTCTCTGTAGGAAAAGGTGTCAAGTATATCTTCTGAAAAAAGGTTTGGAATCTGCTTTTCAACTGGCCTTCTACCTCCTAGCTACAAAATTAAAAGATGCTGAAGGTTAGTTAATTTTTTATTATTATTTCTAGCTACTCACTATATTTATTGATGCATTAATGGTCTTATAAAACATTTATTGTTTCCAGATCATCATGACAGCCCAAGGGATTTGGGTGCAATCTTCTATCTAACTGAAAAACATTCTTGAAAACATCAGTAGAAGCCTTTTTCAGATCATTTACTGTTTTATGCCTTTTCTTGTGATTCTCAGTATTAAGGAAAAGGTGATATGAATCCTTATTGTAGTCAGAATTTATTAATATTTACTGACTTTATTATTCCAATGTACCAATTGCAGGTGTTTGTGTAATTCACTTAGGTTTACTTTGCTTAAACTTTCAGGTCTATCTAAATTCAATGCCAATTTCTATGCTCAGTGTCAGGAGGGTTTATTGCATGTTTTTGGAGTGATTCTTTATTGCTTTTTTTATATTTATATGCATATTGCTAACTTTTTATCTACCTGTTCACATTCAATATAGATTACACATTCTTCAGCTGTTTCAAGATACAGGTAATTTCAAAGAAATTGAGCTTATGTGTATTGCATGAAGAAAACAATTATCAGCTGGAATGCAAATCCCAGCTCCTGAAGTTCCTCACCTGAAACCTACATAACATCTGACAGCTCTCATTTCAACCTCTAATACCTGTGCTCAAGCCTGTCAGAATTTATTTCAATAGCACATTAACAGAAAAGAAAGCAAAACTTGTCAGAAGGATTCAGAAGTATTTATGCTTTTTGCACTGACAGAGAAACATCCCACTCTGAAGAGCAGAATGCATTTTTTAAGATGCTCCAACCTGTATCCACTTGTCTGGAATGGCCATGGCAAGTCGATAATCGAAACCCCCTCCTCCCTCTGCCACAGGCCGACAGAGAGCTGGCATTCCAGACACATCCTGAAACAGAGAAAACACCCCACAACATAATTTGCACAGCACTGCAAATATTACTGCATATTTTCTACCACATAGTAATACTGATATTCACTCTATAAACAGCTTCACAGATTGACCTGGTTAAGGGAGAAAAGAACAAATTTAAATCGGCTATTGCTACACCCAGATGTGCTGTTTGAATGCAAAAGTTACAAAGAAAAGCATTATGACTTTTCTCATCAAATACTCTACCTCAGAATATTTTAATAGAGTAGATATTTGAATGGGAAGAGTCCTCAATAGATGCAGAGTTCAAAATAATTAGCTCTCTTGAGCTCCAAGTAATCAATAGAAAGCACAATGTAGTCAACAAAAGACAAATTAAACCCTCATTTTGTTTCTTGATACGTTGCATAAGGAATGACAGAAAAAAAGGTTAAATATGAAGTACACTTAGGAAGAAAAATACAATCTCTACTCTTTTCCCAAAACCAAACCTATTGATCCAGCTAGTCCTGGAAAGTGACATGCTCTTACTGCATAATTTTCCAGTTTCACATTGATGGAAGCTGACTATTTTTGAATTTGTAATTCCAAGTTCTCAAAATATTTATTTCACCATGTTATTAGGCAATTTTATCACGCAGAATTCTTTTCTAAAGTCATCTGGACAGAAAATGCAAGTCTCCAATAGCTGCAAAATATCCATCAGTACTCAATTTTATTAACATTTGTGGGGGAATGGCTCCTCACTGACAGCAGTGATAGATTAACAAACATTTCTCACATCTACACCAGAGAATTTATGGAATTGATACTGACTAGAATCAGGGCTTAATTAGGAAGCTCATTCTGATTTTCTGGATTCAATCCAGTTTTCAATCCAATTGCTGCACTGGAATAGCAAAAAAGATACTTACACTTGAAGTAATACACATAAACACATACAGGCATACACAGACACTGACATAAGAGAGATCAACCAGGAAGATCATGGATAGCATCCCAGGGGTGGAAGGCAGAGCTGCCATCCAGAAGGACTGGCTGGAGGAATCAATCAGCAGAAATGTCACCCAGAATGTCACCATGTTAATCCTGACCCTGGCCACCTCCTGCATCCATATGGGCTGGGCCAGTCAGGCTGGGGAGCAGCTCTGCTGGGAAACAAGAGCCTGGGGCTGTGGGCCAGCCCCAAGCTGAGCTTGGGCCAGCAGCCTGGCCTGGCAGCAGGGATGGCCAGCACAGCCCAGACTGTGTGACAGCAAAGCCAGGAGATCAGAGGAGGGTATTAGCCCCCTTTGGTCAGCAGCCATTGGATCACACAGAAAACTGCGTCCACATTCCACATGCCGTAAGAAACAAACGGTGAAGTGAAAATACTTTACAAACTTTTAGATGTGATTAAAAAAATCAATAACTCTCCTAAGTCTGTCTGAAAGGACAGACACAGACTACTGGTCTCTAGGTTATACAGGACATGATAATATGAAACAAAAGCCTTTCACTGTGATGCCATGATGCCTACCTGGACAAAGTCCAAGTCTGAGGTTTAAGCATCTCCCATCTACTTTAGTCACAATATTGAAAGCCAGATTTTATGGAAGTAAAATTCCATATTTAACCATATTTATATCTGTGTCTACAAATTTTAATTGGACACAGAAAAAAAAAAAATCATAATTATTTTGGTTAATAGATCTTCCATCAAATGGAAGTTTCTTCTACTGGGAAACTTCCGAGCCTGGTACAGCCCTCAGACTACAATCCGTTATTGATCTTCCATACAGGGGGCAATGAGTAACAACACATGATCTAAGGAGGATCAAAAAGGACTTCAGGGCCTCAGGACAGTCAGTAAAGCAAGCTGAGGCAGAAGCCCTATTCTCCTCTGTAACTCTAGTTGAAGGCAGCAACACAGAGAGAAATGTATGGACTGAGTCTATTCATACATTGCTGGTGTCACTGCCAAAATTTTGGGGTTTTGGCAGTGAAATGGCTGGCCTCAGACAGGAATGATATTTCTTAGTGATCTCTGTATTGGAATCAGTTTAAGTGGGCCCATAGGAGTCTCAAAAGGTTTAACAAGGCAAGTCCAAGGGGCTGCACCCAGGTTGGAGGAACCCCCATTATCAATCCAGGCTGGGGACGAACAGATCCAGAGCAGCCCTGGGGAGAAGAACCTAGGGGCACCAGTGGGTGAGAGGCTGGACATGACCTGTCAGTGTGATCCTGCAGCCCAGAATCCTGAATCTGTCCTGGGCTGTATCCAAACTGGGCAGCAGGGCAGGGAGGGGATTCTGCCCCTCTGCCCCACTCTGCTGAGACCCCACCTGCAGGGCTGCATCCAGCTCTGGGGTCCCAGCACAGGAAGGACAGGGACCTGCTGGAGCCAGGCCAGAGGAGGCACCAAGGTGATCAGAGGGATGGAACAGCTCTGCTGTGAGGAAAGGCTGAGAGAACTGGGATTGCTCAGCCTGGAGAAGAGAAGGCTTCAGGGTGACCTAATTGTGGCCTTTCAGTGCCTGAAGGGAGCCCACAAGAACAACCAAGAGGACTTTTTGCAAGGGTATGTAGTGACAGGACAAGGGGGAATGGCTTCAGATAGAAAGAGAGTAGGTTTAGATTAAATATTGGGAAGAAATTCTTTACTGTGAGGGTGGTGAGGCACTGACCCATGTTGCCCAGAGAAGCTGTGGCTGCCCCATCCCTGGAAGTGTTCAAGGACAGGCTGGATGGGGCTCTGACTAACCTGG